>OV815964.1:10000000-15000000 GCA_929112965.1 Mythimna albipuncta
ATGGGAATGAAAAAAGCCCTTGTTATGATAAATTTAAAAAAAAAAGACGAGGGTGATAAAAATGTCACGTTGAACCTATTCGTAGTGCGATAAGAGCCAGTTTTCGAGTTAGTGTATTGAACATTTCTTAACATACTCAGTTCTAAACGAGAATTTTTACTAAAGTTTTCGTACTTATTACACTTTATCCAAGAGTTAGTAGAAAACTAAAACCTTAGTTGAAGTTCTTTTCTTCACAAATCGCGGAGTCGCCTCAAAAAACCTTTTCTTTTACTTTATGTGAATATATTTATATATTTAGTTTATTCATATATATATATATATACATTCGTGCACTTGTTTTCTTAAATCTTTTCTTTTTTATGCACCTGCCATGTTTTCTCTTTGCCACCCTTTGTTGACAGGTTGAGAATTAAGTACACCTTTGAACCTTTGTGTTTCATGAAATTTTAATAAAGAAATAAAATAAGGTCAGAAAGAATCATCTAACGATACAATTGCCTACCTTTGAACTCCCAATACGAAAATATAAAAACTCCCGCGATGCTTACATTACATCACCCAGCCAATTCCCGAAAATCTACACGCTGTCAAGAATTCCGCGTTCAAGCAAACAATAAACACAAGACAGTTTTTAGGGTTCGATCAGCTTCGAGATAACCTCAACAATTCGAACCGTACCTTCGTCAAACTAAGGACACCGCAATAACGCTGACATTGGAATTTATGTCGAGCCCAGACCCCCCCCTTATCCAACTGAAATGGTCACTTTGACTAAAGTATCTGTCATTCGAAATAATACTAAGGACTTCAAACACGACAAGGCATACTAATTCAGTTGATAGGTACAGCACGTCGTGTACATAATCCGTTTAGAGTACTGGAACTGACAAGGGTTCATTAAATCTATTCAAAAGCGAATCGTAATCTTAATTAGGAGTACCAATAGATGTGTTTAAAGCACAATAGACATTTTGCCTCCTATGGGAACGTGATCTTAGAGTCAGAATCATCTAATTATGTGGATAGAACTACTGAAGGTGAAGGCATAACATAGTAAAATCGGCCTTATAATGTTCTCGTTGCTGGAACTCCATACCTTCTCTATGAGAGGGATTGGGCCATAATTTTATGCGATTACAAATGCTAAGCATAAGCATAGCATAATCGGCCTTAACATGTTGTTACTGCAGGACTCAGGCCTCCTCTCTAAGAGAGAGAATGAAGTGTAATCTACCACACAGTCCGAGTCCGGAATAGTGGTTTAAACATGTCTTCAAATTTTTGGTTCTAGGACAGTTTCCTCCTTCACAGTTTTGAGAAATAAAATAAATTGTACAAATTATAACGCCTAATTAGGTTTTAACTCGCGACTTATGACGCGTATATCGGGGACGCTACCACTCAACTGCACTCTGAAGTTCACTCACGACCACAGAATACAAGATTTTGCTCTCGGCTTAAAAATATATTTAAGTCTAATTATTACATAGCAGGCGTGGGCTTGCAGACGACTGCAATGGGTAGCTCACCGTCTGACCGTCCAGTAGTCGTCCGGACCAGGCCCGAATCGTCGACAGCACGTACTTCATGAACCGTATTGATCCAGTAGAGACGAAGCCTACTGGGGCCATGGATTGACTTGCAAAAGGGAAACCTGGAGTTAGAAAGCAGGGCAAAGAAGGAGCATAGATGAGGTTTTAGTCAGTAAAAGTCTGACACGCTTTCTCGCTCCGCCTCACCTTAAAAGCCTAATTACTTGTGGTATATTTCATGAAGGAAGAATTTAAAATTATTTACAAAAAATCTTCGCTTTTCCTGTTATCAGTGTCACGACCAAAAGCGAATGATTAAAGGAACGTCTTAGCCCAATTTTTCTTCACCTTGGAACAATGCACGAAGGGTCCGTCAGTCAGGATTAAAAGGCTTTTCCGGGAGTTTCGCTTGTAATCACTTATTCGTCTCATCTGTCTATTAGTACGGCCTTGACCCCGAAGAAAGGTTCACACAGAAACGAGAAAAAGTTCATTAAATAAATTACTAAGATAACTACATTAGATGTTAATTATCTAAGTAAGTATCTTTACTTTTGTAAGAGATGAAGAATAAATAAAATGTTCAGGCAATTACTTTCACAGGAGGCGAATAAAATATTGATATATCCGTTTCCTAAATAAGTTTTGTGAGGCAATTCGATTATTGTTTTAGGACTAACAAGCGAGAGTAGTTAAGCGCAGAGGAAATTGTATTCAATTTCAAAATGTCTTTTGGCATTAGACCAAATTGAGACTTACAGACTGTAAGTAGAGTCTGTTCGTTTCGTAAAGACCATAAGAGCTTGCTATTGTGTCAAAGATACCGGTAAGTGAATAGAGTCAACAGGGTGGAGTGTTATTGGGTGTGAATAATTTTAAAGGTGTTTGTCAAATAATACAACGTGTCATAACATATAACTGATTAAAATATTTATCTAAAACTTATGAATATAGAAAACTACATTAGACCGACGCACAGAGTAAAACGCGTGTTGTTTACTTAGTCGTTACGACGTCGCGTGGCGTGGATAAGGTGTAGCTCTACAAGTCTAGTTTCCATATAAAATGTATGGAGTCCGACGCGCTCTGATCGCGCTTGTGTGGCACACGTGTGAGCAGTGTATTCTACCTTTAATCTTAGAAAATTAAGAACAAAGTTGTATCGCGCGCCATAAAGAGATATTAGTTTAATTGACAAAACCCGATAAAACCTGCTAGGCCTGCGGAATTGTTCAAAAGAGTCACCCCAATCTTGAAACGTGGGGTCAAGAGAAACCTGAAAGGTCACGAGTGGATTTTAGTCAGAAAAAGTCTGTCATTCCCCTTATCTCTAGTCAGAGGGGGAGAAGTTATTTGATGAATTCTTTAGTAATTTATTAAATTATAAAAATTGTGTTGTTGGCGCAAAATTGCATTCAATAAAACAATTTTTAACCTTACTGATTTTATATTTTCACCAAAATAATGAAACCGAAGGAAACACCATTAACAACGGCTTGATAAACAATATAATTATAATGGCTTTGCTTTCCGAGTTTGTCATCGGAAAACACTTGCGCCAACATCTTATAAAGTGATACTGAGAACAGTGTAGACTCCGAGGATTCTTAAATTACCATTTTCGTTGTGCTTTTGGGTAAATAGTTGACAGTCTAAACTGCATTTTATACCCATTAGTATAATGTAAAATGGAAATATTGTAGAAAAAAACCTTTTTTTATAGAGTAACTATGGATTTCTTGCCGGTTCTTCTCCATAGAGAACGAATAACTAGAAAGGTGCGTAAGTGCCTAGTAGTACTAAGTAACTAAAAAATTACTGTTTTCTGATTTTTCCAATACCTGTGCTATCAGACCTTGCTCTGTGCCAAATTTCAGATTTCTGGGTCAACGGGAAGTACCCTATAAATTTCGATCTTTGAGAGTATCAAAATATACATAAACAGCCGTACCTATCTTTTTTATTCGTTAACTTAGATGTTTGATTTTTTTACAGCTTGAAGGGACCACAGACTTCAACTCGATACCTCTACACGTTCTCGAGATAAAGGGTCTTGACAGACAGACAGACAAATAGACGAATGCATAGAGAGAACGAACAACTGGAACGGTGCATAAGTGCCTACATGAAAAGTGACTTGAAAAAAAAAAGTGTACTTATAAAATGTCAGATGCCAGCCTGTGTGAAATAAAATAAGTTAAATCAAACTCCCTAACAATTACTGCTTAAAATGTATGTCCCAAAAATATTCCCTGCCAACAACGTTCCACTTAGTTCAGGAGGCTGCGTCGAGTGTGGACTCTGATACAACGGGTCTCGTATTAACGGCGGCGCTGTGTGGTTTTCCAATTGCGACCAACTGCCTGTTCAGTAAACTAAACGAGCTAGGCTAGCCGCCAACCTGCGAGTTTTGTTTCATAAAAGCCACCTTTGTTTGCCCGGTTGAGTGTGGCAGTGAATCTATTCTACACTGTGTTCTGTTCACACTTGATCAATCAATCAAGTTTCGTTACTAGTGACGCTAAACCTGGATCTCTAAACTAGTGGGACATTTTGTCAGCGGTAAATAATGATATAGAGTCTGTCTATTAAGTTAAACGACTTGGGTAATTATTAGGGTTTTATGAAATCTGATGTAGTCAACACGGGTTCAATAATCAAGGTTGATTAAGAGATAGAGATCATTGTTTACTAACAGAAGAACTTTATAAAAAGTATCGAACATAAGTATTTTTTTAAATTATTAAAAATGATACAAAATTCTCAAGTCAGCTGACTTATTAGACAGACTACGATATTTTTTTTTTTTGAGATTGATTACACGTCATTTCGGTAATGACAATGACAATTGAATTACAATTTGTCTACGCCCTTTTTGTCACCTCTCTGGTTGGACCCAGAGAGAGAGTCAGACATACTGCTGTGTAAAACTCACGTCTGTTCCTTCAATTACCTTCTACATTCCAGAACCTCTATGAATCTTTCAACAAAACGGCAGCCTTGGTAAGCATTGGCCCTAAAAGTATCCATCTGTAGTTAGCTGACATCTCTTTGTGGCGAACGTGAAACAACTCGCCATTAACTCAGTCAGGGCCCTTATCAGACGTCGTCGAGCGAACTTCGTCTATGCCTCTTCTTGTTTCATTAGGAATCGCGTCTCTTATACTTAATTTGGCAGCCTACTTATTAAACCACGAGGTAAGTATCTACCTACTTACGTTGAACCATTAGTGATAATGATTCTGTAATGAACCGCTTAGCGCTATTAAGCGATAGGCGTTTAATTATTAGGAGTCTAAACATTTGATGTGTAGTAGTTAATCCAGGTGTCAAGCTGTAACTAAGTATGTAGTTACTATACATATTGAAACGCCTCGTACTTAAGTAGGTACATAGTTTTGGTCTAATTCAAATAAAGTTGATTGAAATTAATTTTATATAAAAACCTCGGTCACATCATCAGTCGAATGCCATAAAGAAATAAAACGTTATTTATATTTCTCATATCAACGAAAATGTTAATAAAATTCTCTTACCGACTAAAAGTAGGCACTTCGCATTCGCACGCTGTAATAAACCAGATATTTTCGCGATAACATTCGAATAATACATTGAAAAGCTCCATAACGTCGACGCGATTTAGTCGCGAACTTTTCGCCGGAATTCGGTATATATATCGCCTGAAGCGAACCGCGGTGTCAACACGAAGAAGGAAATAGAACCAACTGCCGAATGTAGAGAGAAACAATTGTATTGTGTAGACGCACATCTGCGCCCGAACCTTTCTCAAGTGATATTCTTAGAAAGCACAGGATACTCGGAACTGCTTCTGTATTAGTGGAAACACATTACAGATATAGCGCGGCAGCCCGGCTGCGTCGTGTCACTAACCTTCAATATAAAGTAGCGGACTTTCTCATACATACGAGTCTGCAAGATAAAACATCTCGAATAGCTGAGTGGATAACTTCTCAGTTGTTTCAAGATGTTTTATCATATTACCATTGGCACTAACATCCTTTCTTATTTGTTTTGTATCCACATTTGTTTTGTTTATACATATTCTCTTTCTTAATTTTATTCTCATGGGTAATGTTCAATGAATGTTTGCCCTGCTGCTTGAGATGATTCAATTTATTTTCCGGATTATCTTGTGTTTTCATTATTCGTCTATTTACATAATATATGTGTACTCTTTCACTTTCTGTGCGAGAGGGCAGTCTACAGGGAGTAAACAAATATGTTTATTAGCTTAATGCTGACTTTTCCGTATCTAACTTTGCCTTAAGATTTTCACGAGAAAGGTCATACATCTAAATAATGTAGCAGGCCGGATGAAGTATTGCCAGTATGTATGTACATCCTTTATTACATACTGATGTCTACAAAAATATGGACAATGCTGATAAAAGTATTAAACTCTTTTTGCATTTCATAATCCAGCTTACGTGTACAAAACCACAAAGCAAGTTCCACGTCATGAACATTTGGAAACACCACAATATGTGGTCGGTTTTTACGGGATGAGCTTTATAGACCACATGTACACGCATACGTAATAATTTACATAATACATGCACCGTATTACAATTAAATCCTTAGGGATTGTAAAATTGTACAGAAATGGTAGTATTTTTTTTTTCATTTACATACACCGTATTACAATTAAATAAAAACGACACAGGGAATCCTAGTGTGAGGTCCAGGGAATTTGTAATAAACTAACATTTAAGTCTTTGGTGTATCGCATTACTGTATATTTATTGAACCTTGTCAAAATGAATCAAATAAAGCTTTATTATTATTATTAAATCCTTAGGAATTGTAAAATTGTACAGAAATGGTAGTATTAATTTTTTTCATTTACATAGTTGTGTTTTTACCTATATTTCATGCCCCAAATTAACTTTAACCAAACAAATTTACCTACGGTGAAGGAAAATTACAATAACGTGGGCTAAATAGTTTAAAATTATCAGCAAACAGTAAGCAAATGTGAATATCAAAATTATTAAGCAACATTCATGAGTGGAACAAGTACAGTAAATATCTACTTAGTACCTTCATATCATTGCATTGATTTTTACCCGACTGCGTCAAAAAGGAGGTTGTGTTTTTTAAGTGTATGTATATTTCTTGGCATAAAACATTAACGGCTTATTGCATTTTAGCTTGCGAGGTGTCCCCAAATTATTTTTATGTGAAGACGACACTTAATACCTCAAAAAAAAAATAAAGTTGTGGATTTTTGCCCCAAATTATCCGTTTTCGTGACATTGTCATCTAGGATATCAAAATAAAGGGCTTTATGAAACGATTTTAAAGTTACTCAGTAAAATACTCAAAATACTGTTCAGTGATCGACCGCATCGTCACTTTCTATCAGTTGAGATGGCGGTCAAGCGCGAACCTACCATCAACAAAACAAAATGTCTAAAACACGACCAAAAAGTTCGAAACAAGTCACTTTATAAGATTTGTGGGATAAAGGGATGAGGATATGAGATTTGTGATTTTTTTTTTAACAGAATGCCATACAGTTTCAAGCAAGCACATTCAAGAGAGAGCTAGCGGGTTGTTACGCGCGTGGATAAATATCTTCATACTAATAACAATATTTTGCAAAGGAAACTGTATGGTATTGTTTTAAAAAAATTATCACTACTATCACCAAATACCTCCCCTAAGTATATGAGTTGTCTGAGAGAGATCAGGAGACAAAAAATATGTAAAGAAGTTTTAGAGATTTTTTACAGAAATCACTTAATCAATCTGTACGAGTGCCCGCTCTTAAGTAATATAGCTGTATGTTTTCAGATCCCTCCCTTGATTTTCCTCTATATATTTTTCGCCTTCAATGAGCTAACTTAAGCACGTCAATCTCATAAGTAATACGTTATATCGTGATGTTCGCAAACTCTGTTGTTGATATTACCCCTTTTCCTTATTTTGAACGGTCCTCTCGATCTAACCTAATGCACGTTTGTATTTAGGGATCACTTAATAAACATACCGTCGTACGTCATTTGTTTATTTTTTCATTTCCATCGGTGTGTATTAAACACACGTAATAATACGGCTCGTGTTAACTGATTTTTTTAAAATGTTTAATTCAAGTTTTCTATACTTATTGGTTTGTTGTGTATATTTTCTATCTTTCGTTCTTTCTTTTGATCATTTTTCTATATATATTTTTTTTGGTCATGGAACCTATTTACACACAGTTCTCTCAATTAGAATAATATATACCGGGTGATTTCTTCAAAAACTTCTAACGATTCTTAATTGGTTACTGCAACACAAAGTAATTCTATCACGAAAAGCACACAACATTGATTTCGTTATGAGAAGTAGCCTTATTATTAATAATATTTTTTTTTAATCATCACGTATTGCTATCTAAAAAAAAAATAAAAAAAGAATGGATAAAGTGCGAAATGAGTACTTTAGGGGAAGTTTGAAATTGGCGCCAGTGACTGAAAGATTGAAAGGAAATCGTTTGTCTTGGTATGGTCATGTAAAGAGGAGAGATGAAAAGCATGTTGCTAAAAGAGTTACATGTGGATGGATGGAGAGGGAGAGGGAGGCCAAAGAAAAGATGGATGGATTGTGTAAGAAGTGATATGAAAGAAAAGGGTTTTAGTGATAGCGCGACGAGTGACAGGACAGAATGGAAGAAAAAACGTGTTGCGCCGACCCCAAATAAAATGGGACAAGGGCAGGAAGAAGAAGATGTATTGCTAACAAATTTATGAGCTAATAAAGTTGACTGGAAAAGTATGTCTAAGGCTCTTAGATGGAGTCCGCCTTTGTACCTTTGTGTTACATGAAGATTAAATAGAATATCGTTCACTCTTCTCTCGTCAGTAGTGTTGTTATTAAAAACTGATATCGCATAATATGATATAACAAGATGCGACCACAGTAAAATAATAATTGCCGACCAATTCTTTAAAACTGTTCAGTTCCAATAAAAAGATACAAAGTTCTAGCAAAACTATTTTCACGGATAAACTGCTGGCAGCAACTAACACTCGAGTTTAAATAAAGAATGTAACAGACTCATATGGCGCACCCAGTTCCTATACACCAATAACAATTGGCATCGGGCCTCTATATTGTTTCCGGAGGGAGGTTGGGCCAACCATGAATATGGAACTCGACACGGTTCTCGCATAAACTACTATTTCGCAACCCCGCCTTCTATGTAAAATGTAGGCTGCGCTTAGGCGGATTTCGGAGTTCCATTTGTTGAAAGAATATATTGAAAGGGTAAAGGTAAGCGTTTAGCAAATCGTTTGGAATTCTGGTCTCATTTAGGCATCAAGTAGGTTAAAATGTATTGTGCTTTCTTTGATTTTGTAAACTGCTGAATTCAAGCCTTAGATATTAGGATGACTTCTAATACATAAGCTGTTAACTATTAACATAATGAGCCTGTTGACATATCCATCGAACATCGACCTTCAAGATAGTGCTGATTTCTATAACAAGCAAAATGTGCACATTTACATACATAGAACATGCCTATGGCATCAAATGCAAATCATTCCAAGTTTTCTGTGCCAAAATCAGTGTCCTTCTAGCTGTCAAATCCTTAGGACGCCTGAAATAACAGCGATGGAAATATATGGAAATCATGATTGTACCTTATTGGCCTCCAATTTTCTACTAAGGAAAATATGTAAGTAAAGAGTATCTATGTTTCAGTATAATAATGAAAACGCAAATAAAAAACAAAGGCCTAAATCTATATCTCCGCTAAGCTTGTAGTTATAACTTATTCAAAGGTTTCCGGGCCCAAATGGGAAAGTCAATGCCTAAATCTTCATAGTGCAAATGGATGGTCTGCCAGCTAAAACTATTATGTGGGAGAAGGGGCGAGGTAGTTTTCTAGATAAAACAATGTCCGTGTCAATATTTCATTTGTTGAGCGGGAGAGAGAGATTTAAGAAAAATTGGATGAATTATGTGAGGAATGACATGAAAAAAAACGTAGCCACACACGTTGGACGAAAATTATATTGAAATCGTCTATTGATTTTGACATTGTGAAATATTATTAGTAGTGTTGATTTCACTGTACTGTATGGTAGTAAATGTAGGAAATGACGAAAAGTAGGTTTCTTTTTTTAAATAAGTCATGTACACAGTTCAATGGTGTTGTATAAGATACTTATTAGATCTACAGACGTACTTACCTACTTCCAAAAATCTACTGCTATGCACTCTTTACCTTGTTGTTGTCAACTATATATTTTTAGCTGTTCGGTTCTTTATTACAATAAAATTTCATACATTAAATAACGTTTTCCCTTTTTAATAAAATTATTATTCCAACAAATGCAACGCAGTCAATGATTAATTTTGAACTCTACCCTATCCGAAATGATACGAAACTTTTACCAAAAATGGTTCCGGTTACGATTACAGATAGATTTTTTTAGCAGATTCTGTGGTACTAATTTTTTCCAATAATTATAGATATAAAGCTTATAAGACACCTATACATATGTCCAAATAGTTATTGTCATGTGAAGTCGAAGTGTACGGATAGTAAAACTTTTTAGCCGTTGACTTACAGAAGTAACATCTGGACGTCGATATAAGTCTGCAATAAATGTGAGATACCTTACGTCATCAAGCTGTTCTTAGGCACGTAAACTGCGTTGGGCCTTGGACTGTGCAAAGCAGTAACCGCAAACAATAAATCTTTCCAGTATTGAGATGCAGTGTTCCCTTCCCAATGTTCTCTATACTTATCTTACGTATAATGTGACAACATTCTGCCTACGCAAGGGATGCAAACGGATCTTTCCTACCGTTTAAATAAATCCTTGAGCGTGATTTATGATAATATTTTAAACGTTATGTAAACAACACTTTTCGTAATAGTTGATATAGTTAGTTCGTATAAGTTGAAAGTAATGCACAGTCTCCCTAAACAATCCACAAATATTAAAATTTCACGTCTTTTTGCCTGTTATCCTTCCTGTCTTTCTCACACATTCAACCAACTCATTCATACAGTTGCGTTTAAAATTCCCAGTAGTATATCTAAGTGTGTGTGCATGTTACTCCTTCTCGGTCAAATGGTTGAACAGATTTAGATGAAATTAGGCACACGAGTAGGACATGTACTGGAATAGCACATATTTTTTATCCGGTAAGTACGTTCCTTTGAGATAATTTTCTACTTAAACGCAAGCAAAACCGATAGATATTTATTTAATTATGTTCACATTTTTTATTTCCCTAACACTTTATGTTCGTAAGTCTTAATAAGCTTTCCAAATTTTACGGTAAATACTCCTATAGATATATAATATTCTGTGTACTGACAATTAGTCTGAAAAATGGCGATTAAATGGCAAGAAATTTAAGTGTCAGTGGTCAGGGCATATTGCTGGCTGAAAAAATGCCGTTGATGCTGAAAGGTTCTGGATTGCGTGCCGGAAGACGTACCGCCGTTGGAACGCCTCCCTCAAGGTGTACCGAAATGAGGAACACATTTATTATGCGTACAGCCAAGGAGTGGAATTCCCTGTCGGAGTCAGTGTTTCCTGATAGCTACAACTTAGGGGTCTTTAAGTCAAGAGTGAATAAGTTATTTCTAGGCAAGCGTGCTCCATGGTCGACCACGTCATCGCTTACCATTAGGTGATTGGAGATGGTCGTCATACGCAAGCCTATCAATAATAATAAAAAAGGTTCGTGAGAATCCGATGGATGCGAGACGCACAGGACCGTTCATTATGGCGACATTTGGGAAAGACCTATCTCCAACAGTGGACGTCTTTCAGCAGAAATGATGATGCTGATGAATGATGTACTGCAAATTACATGGGCTCTTTTAAGATCTCTATAAAACAGTTCTACATTGCACGAAGACATGAATAATGGCAAAATGTCAGACTCTCCTTTCGATATTCCAGCAAAATTTATTATATTTTATTTTTCATTAGCTTGTCTTAACCAGAAAGCCTATGACATATTGGTTTTGTGTTCATCTAATTATAATCAGAAACGTTCATTTCAAATAGACCATTTACTTTCGAAACTTTTGAGTTACTAAAATGTAGGTAGGTTAAAAAAAATAAAAATTTCACTTCCAAAGCATCTCTATGAAGAAGAACCAGCAAGAAACTCCTTGGTCACTCTTTTAAATTATATTTTGAGTTAAATAAATATGAACAAACAAAAAACATAGAACTTAAAGGAAACAATGAAAATATTTCTCGATTTACAACCACAGTTGCGGACATGAAGATGTAGTGTTTTATGGTAGCTAAAACTATCAAATTTTAAACGTCTGGCAGTACGTGCGTTACACAGTCGGGCGTCGGTCAAGTTGTCTAACGGCTATTTACAGTTAGTACAGGCTAAACTAGCTCTATTACATTTGTGCGTGCTGCAAGCCTGTGTGGGAGATTATGCGAGGTACAACACTGCTGTTACAATAGAAATTAACCATGTTAATGTTACTGTTAGTAAGCAAAGCAAGTAATATCAGATTATTAACATCCAACTTGCTAAACAAAACACATTTACTTATCTGCCTGATTTATATATAATCTTGCATAGTGTGATTTGTAAGTTAATCGCATTATGAGAATTCTACTGAAAATTCCCTTGAATTTACACCTGAAATATGAGTACTTTTTGCTGTCAAGCAAAAAGACCATCAAAACATCCAATGGAATTTCACTCAAATACTATTCGTAATGGCATTACGAAACCACACAAATCTGAACCCATTTGTAACGTGTAATACCTAAATTTTTTCGTTCACTTAAAAGAATCCAACCTCAGGTGGACTATTAGGCGAATTGAAAGGGACTAGGGAAGTAATGCTTCAGGGCTCCAAATGAAATATAGGCCACACGTTACCGAGCGAAGTGAAGGTGGGTAGGTAATAACGGCCATTTCAAAAAGCCAAACGCTCAGACTTGAGCCTAGGATGAAAAAATAACTTTTAACGTGACGTACATAAAGTATTAGTTCTGAACTATGACTGTTTGAATGTGTTATTGTGTTCCAAAATCAGTAGGGCTTGCAGTTTACATATTTTACTAAGTGTATTCGGTCATTTTTTTTTATTAGCCTATACGGTCCCAGTGCTGGGCAAAGGCGTCCATTTTCTTCCATGTATATTTCTGGAACCAGCCAATTAGGTCATCATTTTTTTTTTTTATCAGTCTCTATGTTTATGAAGTAGGCATAGTAGTTTGACGAAATGATTTTATAATTTCACGATTATTTTCATTATTTTTTGTTTCGATAGTCTATTTTAACATTTATGTCTTCGTAGCATCATAGCGGGCCCTAACAGAATACCACCGCTGCGTTATTTATCGTTTTAAATAACGCAGCATATGCTAAGTTAGACGCCTCGCGCTGATTATAACTTTCTTTTTCATTGTATATTTTTAGTTTAAAAAATTGTGTGAAGCACGAATTAACGTTTCTCTTTCCTTCTCTCTATTTCTAAACTGATGCTCTTAGCAGTTCAGACGCATGGCAATAGAACAAACATTTACAAGGGTTATTTATTATCTTTATTCTCAACGTTTTTGAAATTCTATAACGATATACTGGAGACTCGAGAGACTATAAATTCAGTGGGCACATATGTCGTATCGCTTGAGCAATTTGTTTCCCTTTTTTCATTCATCAAAGGTATTGGAACGGTCAATATAAAAAGTTTGGGTCCCAGACTTAAACATGTAATGAATCAAAGTGGTCTTCGTAAACGGTCTCTTGTAATAAATTCTAACAAATTTATAAATAACGATCCCTTTAGATGTATAATCATAATAGAGCAGTGATATTATGTAACAAGCTTTCCGTGAAAACTCGAAAAATAGGTCACTCTCTCGCTTCACCCAAAGCAGGAGAAGTTTGTTGATGATTTATCAACTCAAATGAAAATATTAGTTAGGTACCAACGAAACGTTATTTAATTTCGCTTTTGGCTTTACACAAAGCCAAAACCTGCGACCCGCGTCTCTTGTTCTGTTACCGTATTTCGTTTCAGTTTTTTTTTTTTTATGAACAATTAGAATAATACTTGTTGATAACAGTGATTTTTCTCCACTAGTCCTTAAGTCAAACCAGTCAAAGTCTTTCAGTTCCCCTGTAAGCCATTTATTGCAAAAATAACGATCCAAATATCATTAAAATCTTAATCAACTAACAAGTTTTCTTGACGGAAAACCTCTTTGGAATGAAGCGAAAATAACAAGGAAGGATGATGCCGAAATATCAACTTAACGAACACGTTGGGAGCTCATATGACATCTTGTAAGAAATATGATAGACGAGATATCAACGAACACCTCAATTGCGTAACGAACCCGATCATTATCCAGAAGATTTTACCAAAAATTTTATGTCTATTGCTTCATATTACGTTTTAAGAATGTAGGTAAGCTGCTCGACAACGATCGTAATGATTTATTCCACCAATTAATACCAAACATCACCAGCACTGGTATTTCTTTGAACGCATCTTTATTTTCTATTCTGAACGGAAACCACTCCGAATGTAGTTGAATTAATAGTAATTCTATTCTATTATATATTATAGCCTATTCTTTGATAGCAAAGACATTGGCTCTTATTGTGCATAACATTACTGAGACTATCAAACTAGTATTGTAAAGACATAAGCTTGTCTGTTTGTGTGTAGGTTTTCTACTCACGACTTCTCCCACTTTAGAGCAGAGCGCGAGGGCATGTCAGGTTTTTACTGACTAATAACAAGAAATGGTGGCTTACATTGTGTTTATATTGTAAAAAATTAAAAAACAAAATATAATATATAAAAAGATAATCAAATAATATTTTAAATAACAAATAACGGTAATACAGAGAAGTAAATTATACAAAAGAACACAAATATATAATAAATAAAAATCACTGTCACTGTGAAACCAATACATCACCGTCACCGCACGGAAATGTACTAAGGAACTTATGTGGATACTATATCGAACCTTATTCTATTGACTTAGGTACGTATGTGCCACCAAGACAATAAAATATTTTAAGTTTCCCAGCCACACTCGACTCTGGTTATTTCGAATTTTAGAACAATAGAGCAAGCTGATCCTTTTTCGCATTTAAATAAAATTAGCATGATTATTCACATTAACTACTTTTACCTAATAACTTAGTAAAAATATTGGAATAAAGTGAATTTGGAAAGTTATATAAAAATATTAGGAAACTTTAAAAAATTTGAAAATTCAAGTCACTGGTATGATGTTCGTACATTAAATTAAATTATTGAAAGAGTTCTCTCCGTTCAGTATAGGTAATAAAATGCGTTCAAAAAAATACTAATGGTATTAGATGTTTGGTATTGAAATGGAATAAACCCTCATGATAGTACTTATCTATAGATAGTATATTCTAACTAAGTTTAAACATCTGAAGCATCTAACATGGAATACAGTTACACATGAAGTGTCTACATACTACTATTTGTTTCACTTTCAAATGTACTCTGTTAAATTCAAAACTAAATCTGGACAATGAACACACAGGTTCCAACTCATCGGCTTAGTTAATCAAATACTAGTTTAGAACAATAGAATATTCACTGGCCTCATTTCAAGTGGTCTCACTCGTAAATCTCAGAGGCTAGACATCTACACCAAATTAACAGATCTATTTTAAGTGGGTTATGCCAGTGTGTCGCCCGCGAAATTAAAATTTTCTGCAGATCAGTGTCAAGTTGTATATTAATTAAAATATGATTAGCGGCGTAACTCGTATTTTTTTATTGAATATAATCATAAATACAACCCTCTCAGTTTGCACCGCTTGACCGGAGCGCCGTGTCCTCCACGACAAGCAATGCTCGCCATCTGACCGTCTGGTAATCACATGGACAGCGCGTTTAGTTCCACGCGCTCCTCAAAGAAATGTCAGGATGCCTCCTGACATTTCTTAGAGGCCCAATAAGGCCGATGCCCGCTAGAGCTGCGGGGATTTTCTGAAAAGGATACCCGTGGTCTTAGAACTCAAAGGTCAACTGAAGCAAACAGTTGGTTTTAGTATGAGTGTGACACGACCCCCCCCCCCCACTCTAGAGCGAAAGTAGTTATTGGATAATTTCCCACCTTATTTCATATAATTATGATTTTATAGGAAGGAGGTTAATCAAAGAATTATTTGTACACAAAAGGGTCGTTCAAGTAATTTTTATTATAGTTATGCTTGGATGAATTTGGCCAAGTACCAATATGACTTGAGCGCAAAGGGTTCCAAACGAATAAATTATTTTAACATGTTTTAAAATGGCGTCAAATCTATGAATGAACTAAAAAAAAACTAATTGCATCTGACTGATTATAGTGCCTTGTTTCAAACTGGTTAGTGGTTTTTTGCAGTAGGGTTTCCCGGCCCTGTCAACTTGTTTTATTTACTTCATTTTAGTGAGTAATACCGTCGACTCGAGCTATTCATTTTAATATCATTCACCATTATTTTTTTTTGGAAATAATATATAATTTAATACCGAAAATCCGCTATTTTATATTTGTTTATAATTTTGATGTACTCAGTGTCACTTCCACAACTGAATCGGTTCTAACGACACCTGTTAAGTTAAATTGTAACAAACTGTTTAGGCTAGCCGTTTGCGTACTAGGGCGTGCCAAAGAAATCTACATACACTCGAAAAATAAAACTCTGCGTCTGGTGCAGTCAGGTAAACAACAGAAACTTTTATAGGATTCTCTACAATGTAAGTAGTAAACTATCTTAAATATTTTATATTTCAAATATTTAAGCTCAGCAGTTTTGAAAACGAAAAAGTAGGTATATTATCATCCATTTTCCCGTTTCAAAATCCCTTTGCCAAACGACATATTGGTACAGTTTGATAAACATTTTTTTTGTCATTTCTGATTTCAACCTCTAAATTGATAGTTTATGGATTACGAGCATTCATGTGTATACTTTTCAACTCAATCCGTCCAGTAGGTTTGAAGTCAATTGACTGTGACAAGCTGACCGACGAACACACGAATGATTCTATAGAGGTTCCGTTTTTAGTTCAATCTCATGGAACCCTAAAAAAAAAACATATAATATGGTACATTTAAAATTCTAATATGTTCGATTGGGTGGTTAATTTTCATTCACGTGTATTTGACATATGAATGTAATGTAAACGTAAAGGGCACAAACAACTCCAAACACAATATCAAAGAAATATAAAATAGGTACTTTGCAAAGGCTCGACTGACGTCAACACAAAGAACATCTTATTCAAATTCTATTTTCTATATATTTTCTAAAAGTAAAGCAGCTGTTCTCATCTAAACAGCCAGTTTACGAATACACGCTCTTTAGTTGTTTTCTTTGAATTATTTGTCTGGAGTAAAACAAAATGGGGGTTATTGGCCTTTCAGACCTTTTTACGTTTAAAGGTCGCGTGTTCACGATAAAGATACTTACGTCTTTTCTTAACTGTAATTTACGAGTCACATATTGGGTTTTATACAATCGGAAAGATAGTGTCTTGAATATTTTGCCACTGGAATCATTGTGACTTTAGTTAGTTGTACTGTAACAGTACAACTAACCAGCCATGTTTCCGATGGGTGCTTGTAAATGACTTACCTGTTCTGTGTTCGATCCAGGCGGAAGAAACGCTCCAGTGTTACCATTGTTCAGAACTGTCGGAGGATACGGTGGATCGTACAATAGAGACAAGTGGTCCTCATGGAACCTATCTACTGTAGCGACCTCTCATTCCGGGCCCTGGTTCAGGGCCATGATCCGCAGCAAGAGGTAATAGGATGCGACTGCCACCTTCTGCGAAGCAGTAATGCTGGCAAAAGGAATGGCCGCAAATGTAAAGAAATGGAAATTTTTACGCCCCAGCCGTAATCACAGGAGATGCTCCAAACTTCGGGAGTCACAGGACGATCCCCGGCCACTGTATGCACGAGCTTATGCACGACGAGCTATGGGTAGCTCACACAGTCGACGTCGTATAGTAATCCGGTAGAATCTTAAGTATTATCGAAAACAAAAAACAGAACGCGGGCATAAGGTGTTAGCAATCCATAGAGTAGAAAAAAGTCTATTTTCAATATCCAAAGAGAATCAGGAGCCAGATAACCGTGGAATAAAGTACATTGACCTTTTCCTAATATTTCTGCGTAGATACCCGAAAAACTAACAATGAACTGCTTTTTATTACTAGTTCATGTAAAGGATCACGATATATGCCTATTCAAGACAACTTTGTGTATTTATTTCCGTTTTTAAAATTAAGATTGTCAATGTAGGAGATTTGTTTTATGGTGGGAAAATCATCTAATGACAACCGCTCTTGGGCGGAGCGGAAGATAGTGACAGACTCTTACTGACTAAAAATCCACCCCGTTCCTTCGTGCCTTCATACCGGGGCTGAGCTACTCTTTCGAAACTAACCCTGGCCCCAGTAGGCTTCGACACAGCGGGCCCCTGCTGTTGCTGACAACTCCTTGAGGCGCGTGGAAACAGTGCGCGCCGTCGACGTCTTGGGCTCGGTCCGGACAGTTACTGGACGGTCGAACAGCAAGCTACCCATTGCTCGCCGTCCGCAAGCCCGCGTCTACGGTGGCCGGATCGGTATTCCGGTGGCGGCGAGAGCGCCGTTGCTTGATGCGGTCGACCTCCTCCTTTGCTAGCATTACTGCTTCGCAGAAGGAGGCGACCAATTGCCACTCCTCAAATGTGAGAGGGTCAATGACCATTATTTCATGTTTACCTGGCGCCTACCTTAATATTATAAAAGCGAAAGTTTGTGAGTGTTAGTATTTGTTACTTCTGCACGCTCAAACGGCTGAACAGATTTTGATGAAACTTGGTACATGACTAGACCATGTCTTGGAATAACACATTTCCTAAGGATAATTTTCTTATATCATAGGGGCGAAGTCGCTAGCAGCAATTAGTATTGAAATAAATTCCCAGATGGGTAAAAAATCCAGAACAAACAAGCTCCAACAACGTTCTGAAATCATACATTCTATACAATATAAATGAATGCGTTTAAAGGCTTGTGTACCAATACTGATGCCAATAAAGTGCAATGGAACCAACGTAATACCGATAAAAGAATTCGCGCGGCGAGCTAAATGTGTTTCTGTTTCAAAGAACATTTCCCGAGTTACTGTGTTTCGCAACAAATGTTCTAGTTCTGAAACAAGGGGCGACGCTGTACTGATTCATTATTGAATTTAGTGGAAATAAAACAATAGCGGAACCGTACAATGTCGTGCCGAAACAATATCTAATTTTAATAGTAGGTAACTCTGAAGCCAATGTTGTTTTTATGCTTATTGCCAAATCTCATTTTAGTTGTGTTGGACTTAATTGGCTTTTATACGAGTATGTTCAATCCGGGTGCTTGTAATTCTGAAGTTCTGAGTAATTTTAATCAAATTATGTTGGGCCGTAGGGCAGGGTATTTCTATTTATTATTGAGTCGTTACTTTGTAATTTAGATGTTGTTTAGTTATTATAACACGTTGTTTATTTTTCATATTTTAACATTGGCATTTTTATAAGTCTAGCCGTTACTAAATACAGATAATATTTATTTGATTGTTCCATTTACTTTGAACTCACTTTGTATCTCATGCATGACTAATGTTGGACAAAAACATGGTGTACTGAGTGTCATATTCGCATTAGCGAAAAAGCCAATAATTTAAATATATATGGTAACACTGGCAGCCACATTATATAGGTATTTTTTTCAGTAACAAACAACAAAACTGATATTTTTGTATGAACCTGTTATCTAACTTGCTTTGTTTGGACCCACTGTACCAACATACATAAAACCATTTATTTTTTATACACATCTGGCTTTTTCTGGCCACCGCACAATGTAGCCGGTTTTCCATTAATTCCATGGAATTGTTCTGGCGCGCTATTCATCACTTTCTAAAACTATACAGTGCTGTAATATTACTGGCAACAGTTGTGGCATGGCTGTTACCCAGTCTCTTGTGTGAATTCTATAATTGTAAATTACAACTCGTACCATTTTGTTGACGCTTAAAAATGTGTAACGGCTTAGGATATCTACCTTCCGGCAACATATATATATTTCTTAATTTTATTTATTAATTTTTTATTATATCCCTTAACCTAAACCTTAACTATCATTACAGGTAAATACCTAATATGACAGATCGGTGTTAAAATTAACTTATCAACTTAATATAAAATATAAAATATATATTTTCCTTTCACTTTTACACACGGTGTCTACTATTTTTTTTTTCCAATTCTCCTTTCGCGGGTATGCTGGAAGAGATTTCGTTAGAAATAAGCATTACCTATGTACCTATTTTTCTGTTTCTGTCTTCTTTACTTATATAAGTTAAGTGTGTACATGAATTGTTAAATAAATAAATAAAAATAAAAATCTTGTTATACTAACTAGCATCATAGTTACTATAATTCTAATAAGTACTACATACTAAGTTCAATGAACATAAAAAATAAAAAACAAAAAAAACACAATACTTAAAATAATATCTGAAACTAGTCCGATTGCAAAAAAAAAATCACCAATAAATAGAAAACTGCTCTATTCCTAAGTGACAGGTATGCGGGCGAAGCCGTGGGCAGAAGCTAGCTAAAATATAAAGAAATTAAAAGCATTTTTGCGAATTCGGTCGAATTACGTAAAGTAAAAGATCTCAAGATCTTCAACTCTACAATAGTCAAAAGATTATCACAAACGGAGATATACAAGCAGTATTGTCGGACTCGCCACAATGCTCGGCAATAAGTAAGTAAACCAGTACAGCAGGAGAATACCTATCGACCATTTGCGGTCAGGAAACATGTCGACATTGTTTTATATTATCCGTCTTTACTTACGAACACCGTATATAACGTCGCTCCGAACTATCGCTGTACGGTCGTAACCACATAAATATTCGTCGCCATTTTTTTTCCAAGTTTATCATATACTATGTTAATAACTATTAAACGATGAAATCTTCATTTTCCCGGAGGTCTAGGTAGAGACCCAAAACCAAAACTTTACAGCGTACAAAATACGACCACTTTGAGGGCGCTTTACAGACGGAATTTCTAGACAGTCGAAAGGCATACCTACCATGGGTGTTACAATGATACCATTGTAAATTAGTTAGTTAGTTAATTGCTGACGTATGGCTAACTAAACAGCGCTCGTCTAATTCAAGGTTAGGTCACAGTACCAGGTCAAAGTACCTAGACAGATTTTAACGCGTTTTTTTTTTTTATTTTCCCCAATGGAATCAGCATTTATAGAATGTTAGAAACGTCAGTTTTTCATTTGAGAACATTGATTTAAAAGCGATTTGGATCGCATTCAATTGAACTGGTGAATATCCACCTTGATACTGTAGTTAGGTACGAATATAACTCAGACCTTACTTCACCTTAAGTTTTTTTATGTACTTACATTATATTTTATTATTCACATTTTATGAATAAAATTTTATCTATAAACATAGATGTATCTAACCTAATCCTAGATCAAAAGACAATACTGTTAGTGTTTTTGTAATTTTTTGATCTAGAATTTCTGATATACCATTTACTAAAAAAAACCTTTAAGGAAAATCATATTATATCAGACTGTTTTCTTCTCTATCTAGATAGGAAAAATCAGATAAACAATTTTAAATCATAAACAAGCATTCTATATCGATACAAATATCAATAAATGAGTTTTTTTTTAATTTTCCCTCAATTTTTTTTTATTCGATGTCTATTTTTGTAATGCGTCCAGCTAATTTAGTTTAATTTTAAAATTCTTATGGAAGTGTATTTATGTAATTTTAATGGAAATAAACGATTCCAAACTCAATTATAATTTAGGTGTCCTTAAGGCTAGAGTGAATAAGCTCTTAATAAACAAGTACGCCTCACCATCAACAAATGCATCACTGCTTACCATCAGGTGGGATCGCGGTCAAGCACTGATTTATATCATTAAAAAAAAAAGAAAAACTTCAAAATTTTATTCAAAAAACAAAGTGGAAGCTTTTTCGAGAATGTCAATTTTAAATGCATGAAATTCAGTGATTTGACCTTAACTCCGGGCATCCCACAAACGCTCAAAGCGGTAGTGGTCCCGACTCTTTTCATTACATTCTCTATTGGATTGGATTCACAGAGATTCCCACAGAATATTAGCATAATGGACATGTGTCCTAAGTGTTCAATAGAATATTGAACGAAGGATCTCTACTAAAGCGACTGTTACGTTGTAGATTGTTCTGAATCAATATAATAATAAGAGTAATTGGCTCAAATAACCTAGTAAGCTACTTCGATATGCTTTTGTACAAGACTAGCGACCCGCCCCTGTTTCCCAAAGTTTATCGTCGCTTAATTTTTAGTGACGAATATCTGAACCTAACATACCTGTATTTGAAGCCTAGGTACGATAATGATTATGATCTGACTGCCGTATTTAGGTAAACTGTACTGTTCGCACGTGTGCCATACACGCCAATCTGAGCGTCTACATTTTATATGGAAACCAGGCCTGCAGAGCCAACTGTAATCCGCGCCACGCGATGACGTTCTACGTACAAATTAGGCGCGTCACATACATGCGTCGGTCTAATGTAGTTCTAACTTGAATAACCGTTACTGAATTATCATCGAAATGATATCGGGGCATCACCCCAAAGTGGCTTCCCCTTATAGCCACCCCGAGCCTCGCATCTGAGAACTGCTCTGGCTCACTGATGGTTTTGCAACCAATGGGGATGTCGCGCGACCAGCATAATACATTTTGGCTTATAATATACATTTTTGGCGGGTACTGGTCATATTTTCCGTACTAGTGCCAAATAGTAGTAGGGGTAAGAGAAGTATTATTAATTGAAAAATAATTCCTATTAAAAGCGCAACGTCTCACTACCCGTCTGTTGCGAAAACTACTTATCCGATTTACCAAAATAAAGTGATATTGTTCTGATCTATTTATTGGCTCTTGCTCTCGCTCTAGCTTTGCAATATTATATTGAGAGAACGAGACCCGGACATTTGCCACCTGAAACCACGTGTTGCTTAACCAAACACAATGGCCTGTATCGATACGTCATTGGTTTATATGGCCTCAAGTTAGGTCAACCAGGATGCATGCTAAGCAATTTGTTGTCCTAAAACAAAACCATAGGTTCTTCTTATAATGAGAAGACATGTTTTTATGGTCCCGTAGCGCGAAAGGAAAAAACGAAACCCTTATAAGATCACTTTATTGTCCGTCTGTCTGTCCGTCAAGACTGAGACTGACTGACTGATCTGAGTTGAAATTAAAACCACATACGAGTACTGAAGTCTGCGGAAAGCTGTGAAAAAATTAAACTTCTGGCCGTTTATGTCGCAAAAAAACGTACATTTCAACACTTTCAAGGGAATCAAAATTCATAGGGTACTTCCCGTTGGCTCAGAATCCTGAAATTTGAGACAAAGCAAGATCTTGTAGCACAGAAATAGAAATAAATCTAAAAACAGTAAATTTCTTGTTACGCCACAGAAAAAAATGCTATTTGGAAAAATATTGGAGGCATTCGGGAATTGAACTATTTTCATAGTTAAGTATGTACTGAACCTTCAGGGCATGAGTCCAACTCGCACTTGCCCAATTTTTTAGAAATCGTCTAGTGAGTTCTTCTGCTCTAGGGTAAAGCGAAAAGGCGTTTCAGACTTTTACCGACTTAATCGACACATATGTTCCTTCTTTGCGACCGCGGGTTTCCCTTTCAGAAGTCAACCCATAGCCCCAGCAGGCTTCGGCCCTGCTGAGCTATGGTTTTACTGACATCTCTTTGTGACGCGCGTAGAACGCTACGCGCCGTCTACGATTTGAGCTCGGTTCGGACGGTTACCGGACGACGAAAAGAGAAGGAATGTGTCATCAGGCTTTCACTGTGCAGGATATTAAAATGGTGACCAGATGGATGCAAACTAGCGTTGCAACCATTGTTCCTTGGTTTGTATGTTTGTGTTGCGGTTACATGGATGTAAACTACGCGCCAACACGTTCGGTGGTTGGGAAAATGCACCTCCCAATCAAAGGCGTTGAAGGTCATGGTCATGGTCATAAAACTGCTGTCTACATGGATTAAAAACTAGCAAGGTCACCTTGGTTGGTACGTTGGTTTGTAATCATCTAGTCACCCCTTAAGGAAACTTCAACCACAAAATAGATAGGTGCAGAAGCCAATCTACGTACAAAGCGCGCTCGAACAACGCACACATAGACATCGCTCACGGACACGATATTTCGGAGCGCCTCAGCCCAGTGCGAGCGCGAGTGTAGCCGCTTGAGACACGCGTCTGTGAACTTTTTTGTGAAATAATGGAGCAAACAAAAAGTATTATCTGTTTAGTGGGCGGTTTTTAGGGTTCCGTAGCCAAATGGCAAAAAACGGAACCCTTATAGACTTCATGTCTGTATGTCACAGCCACTTTTTTCCGAAACTATAAGAGCTATACTGTTGAGACTTATTATGTAGATGTATTCTGTGAACCGCTTTAAGATTTTTATACAAAAATAGAAGAAGAGCAATAAATTTTGGGGGTCCCCATACTTAGAACTGAAACTCAATTTTTTTTTTTTTTTCATTTAACCCATTCGTGTGGAGTATCTATGAATGGTCTTTCAAAAATGATATTGAGGTTTCTAATATCATTTTTTCTAAATTGAATATTTTACGCGAAAGACACTTCCAAAGTTGTAAAATGTGTCCCCCCACCTGCAACTTCTAAAATAAAAGAATGATAAAACTGAAAAAAATATATGATGTACATTACCATATAAACAACCAACGAAAATTGGTTTGAACGAGACCTAGTAAGTAGTTTTTTTTTAATACGTCATAAATCTTCAAAAATACACTATTATTAAAACCTCGATCAAAGTTACAACGAAATACAAGAACTTTTATATTTGTTACTTGCTGCTACGGAACCCTCCATAGGCGAGTCCGACTCGCGCTTGGCCGCTTTTTAAGTTCAATATTGCTGAATTATCGTTTTTTAAGTTACCAGTTTTAAGACGTAATTAGGTAGGTATTTGCTTGTACTTTAATAGTTTATTTTTTCGTAACGCAGAACAGTTAGGTAGGTAGATAAGTACAAGACTTTGTGGCCATGTCATATTTTTACAATTTATATTAGGTATTTATCGCCGCTACCAAGCGCGCTCGGAGATAGCGGCGCCGACCCTAGCACAATTGCTTAGCGTAGGTATGAAAAGTTAAGTACCTACATACTTAAGTACCTACAACTACATACATGAGATTGACGTCTGTACGATAGGTGTTTTGTGCTTCAACTGCCCAGGATTTCCCACAACGTCCATGTTTTCTCGATCCAATAACGTCTTTGTTTTATTCGCATGTAAGCAACAACGTACTACTGTGTTAGTTTGTAAACTTTTCTCATTTTACACTAGTTCAATCAATCTGCCTTTTCCTAACTATGTTCGGGTCCAATTCCAAACTAACCAGACCCAGCTGAATACCAAAACGACTGTCTGGCTGAACTCCATGGTAACTGGGTTACACAGTTGAAGGCACGTGAGCACATTCGCAAGAAGTAGAGTGGTAGAATCATCACGGTATTGATAGGCTGGATTTGTCTGTTTTACTCAATAACATTGCTTATTTGTATCTATGTATATCTTATAAATATTGTACTTGTTTATTTTCTGTTTGTCGTTTATTAAGTTAGACCTGCCATATTATTATTATATTTCTGCACCACCCTTTTTTTATGGTGGGAAAAATCATGCATTGACATCCCCCGCCCTTGGGCGGAGCGGGAGATAGTGTCAGACTCTTACTGACTAAAAGACCCACCCCGTTCCTTCTAGCATTAATAGTTTTTCTCAAGCGCCCTTTCGGATAACCCTGGCCGCAGTAGGCTTCGCCCCGCTGGGTCCCTGCTGTTGCTGACAACTCCTTGAGGCGCGCGGGAACAGTGCGCGCCGTCGACGACTTTGGCTTGGTCCGGACAGTTACCGGACGGCCGGACAGCGAGCTATTTCTGCACCACCCTAAAGTTGACTGGTATAAAATACCTAAGATATTAAGTCCGCCTTTATACAGTCGTATGGACTAGTGCATGAAGTTTTAATCTTAATATATATAAATCTCGTGTCACAATGTTTGTCCTCAATGGACTCCTAAACCACTTAACCGATTATAATAAAATTCGCACACCATGTGCAGTTCGACCCAACTTGAGAGATAGGATAGTTTAAATCTCAAATTATAGTCACAATTTTAATTTATTGCTAATTATTTGTCTGTTATTATTTGACAGTCACAATTATCTGTTAACTCCAAATGATTCTAACAGATGTCGATACCTTTCGACTGGGTTGAGTAAGTAATCAATAGATGGCGCTGCTATGGTAAATCTACGAACGTGTCATATAAGCTACATTTTCAATTTAGGGTAGAGTAGGGTAGAGTAGGGTAGAGTAAGGTAGAGTTGGGTAGAGTAGACAGCTAAAAGATATAACATAACTATTAGGCGGTACGAAGTTCGCCGGGTCAGCTAGTAAATATATAAAAATTGAAAGTAATATGATCGAAAAAGTGACCAAATGGCGTTGTGCTGTTTCAGGGTGCCTTCAAATTTGCAGCAAAGGCCAGCGCGGCGTCAGCATGATGGCAGCGCTGCTTTGTTATTCCATATAAATAACTCAACTAGCGCTGTAGCCGTGCTGCCACCGTATGGCACTTTGCGGCTAATTTGAAGGGGCCCTTACGAGTCTGATGCAGATAAAATCGCAGGCACCAGTTAATATCTAAATAGAATGCACACCAAAGTTTGAACCAACGACGTCAACAAGTTTTTTTTTTTTTCGATGGGAAAAATCATCTTATGACAACCCCCGCTCTTGGGCGGAGCGGGAGATAGTGTCAGACTCTTACTGACTAAAAAACCCATCCCGTTCCTTCAAGCCTTCATACCGGGGCTCGAGCGCCCTTTCGGATAACCCTGGCCCCAGTAGGCTTCGACCCGGCTGGGCCCCTGCTGTTGCTGACAACTCCTTCAGGCGCGCGGGAACAGCTCGCGCCGTCGACGACTTGGGCTTGGTCCGGACGGTTACCGGACGGCCGGACAGCGAGCTACCCATTGCTCACTGTTCAACAAGTAAGTTGAAACCGTGAACACTGTGCCAGTTTTCATAGATAGCAATAAAGAATATTTCACAGGTTTATATTACTTTTTTATGAAGCATAAGGCATTATAACAATAAATTAGCCGTCAAACTGTTTCCCCAACATGAACCTACCGATCTTTAACGTTTAACGCTGATGGCCTGGGGCTGTATCATAAAAATTTCCTCGTATAGGCGCCGACTCGACGGGCTATTAACTATAATGTGGTAAAGCCGATACATGCCCTCTATAATATCTGTGCTCACTCAGCGTGTCTAAGCGTCTCCTTAAATAAATTGTTAAAAAAATAGATAGTGTCTACTATTTTTATGACTCTAAGGTAAACTAATAAGGTATCTAATGAGCAAATGTTAAAAAGCCATATGACATGTTTTTAGTATGCTGTGACATGTCAATCTGTCAGATAAGAATAGGCTATACTTTTTGCTGCTATATTTCTAGGATTCATAACAGAAATTTGGATGGACACTTTGCAGTCAGGTACCTTATTACGATATAGTATTGATTTCCATATTGATGTATCTATCTAGATAAAGGGTACCATATGCCTTTCAAGTCTCCTGTGTTATAACCCTACATCTCTTAATGGTAAAATCATCCATAAAATAACAAAAGAGAAAAGATTTTTATAAGTAGTGAATAATTTCAAAAATTACTGGACCGATTTTAATAATTGTTTTAATAATGGAATGCTACTTTAGCATTGAGTGACATAGAGACGCGGGCGACGCCGCTGGCAGAAGCTAGTATTATAATGCAATGATAAATCTCCTATTGATATATTATGCCGTCGAAAGTTGAATAACAAATAGGTCTGGTCATGTTTATAAATATTTTTTCGACACTTGCTCAGAAAGTGACTATAATTGCACTACACTTAGGTATATAATGTAGCTTGTAACCAAACTGTGACTTTTTGATTACCATTATGCACAAGTGTAATAATGTAGCGATAACCTTTTTTGTAAAACCTCTGTTCTCAAATCAAACACTGAATTCGAAAAAAAATACATTAGGTATTGCGTTCAATAGTACAAATTAGTGTCTTGTTTGCTTATTTTATGCTAATTTGTGTTTAAATAAACTATTATAACTTTTACATGTTTAATCAATAAAACCTTTCATCCAAAAAAATCTGTTTATAAACATAAGCAACCTCATTCTTATTTTTTTTTATTCAAATAGCCTAGCTAGTCTATGACCGCCATTTTAGATGCGCGCGCATAAGAAGAAAGAACAATTTTTTGCCGCCATACTACAAAAAAAAAAAAAAACAGTTTTGCTGATAAAGCAATTATTAATTAATTTGTAAAAAAGTTCTTCTCAAGTGTGTCGGAAAACGTCGTATGATATACGTGAATATTGGCGATTACCGTCCTCGACTCTCTTAAGACCCTCGCCTTCGGCTCGGATCTAAACACCGCCTCAGCGGTAATCACCAACATTATACACTTGTATCATAATGTACTATGACACTTATTTATTAGTTTTAACAGTTGACATGTATAATATTTAACTAGCCATCATTAGATATGTATAAACTGATACAAAAAAATCAAAACAGAAGAAATCTCACTAGAATATACTCGTAGGTATAACACTAAATACAACCAGCATTTTTCCCTACGAAGTATTTGTCTAGTTGCTAATGCGCTCGGGCGTATGAAATATTCATGCAGAACCGGAAAAACACTGAATTCGAAAACCGAATACGTTTGGTTGACATTACGGTTCCCGTGAGTACCCGCAAACGACACACTTTTGGCTACTTCAATTAGTTTCAAGCTAATAATACTAACATATCTTCTAATGGTATGGCAACGAATGATGAGAAATTCAAGAAGTCATGACTAGTTTTTCGTTGCAATCAAAGAAAAGTTATGTTTTTTGCACTTATTATAAGAAGTAAAGTTTGTTTTTTTTTTTATTTGTAGGAGGTAATCTTCAAAAGTACTGATCCGATTGCTATTTTTTTTTCACCAATAGAAAGTTGCGTTATTCCTGAATAACATAGGTTATATTTTATGTACGTGGGCGAAACTGCAGGCAAAAGCTAGTCTTGTTTATGTTTGAAGATTAGTGTTCGACATCTTTGTGTATGAACATTTTCTTTTTGCAGTGAGGAATGATAAAATGACTTTTCCCGCTATGCAGTGGAACGTAAGGGCGTGTCAGTCTTAATGAGTAATACCCACTTGTGTCCTTCAGTTGTCCTTCGAGTTCCAGAGTCACAGAAAGTCTTGCAAATGTTCCCGTAATCCTAGCAGACCGATGACCTACTGGACCCCTTCTGTTCTGCTGGCCGAAATTAAATGAACACCACTCTCGTACCCACCTAGGCCACACCTAGGCGGCAGCGCACGAATCTGTGCATTTAATTGCGGCAAGCTGCGCCCGGATTGTGCACAGCAGTTTCTAAAGATCCAAGCCGTTTCTAAAGAGTAGGGAAAAGTTGTAAAATTACTAAATATTTTTTTTAGACCAAAGTATTAATCGCACGAAAAAATCAAATATTTTTACATTATTATTACATTATTTTACATATATTTTTTTCAAACCTACCGAGGAGTAGGCTTACGAAAGTCACTGTTTTACGGCACTTTTCGGGCGCCTGGGCCTTACGGCGCGTGGAACACTATGTGCCGACAACTCGGGTACTCTCCTTAGCGTACGGCCGGACAGCGAACTACTCATTGCTTGTCATCCACAAGCCTACAGTAACGATTCTTTTTGTTGACCTAGAAATAATAAATCTGTATTCGGGTTTTAGTTTTTGTATTACTTTGGCTTGTTAGCAAAAGCTTCAGCAATCATTACCAAAGTCTATAAAAAACACGCTAACCCGAAAAAGGGGTTAACTGGTCCTTAGATTTTAGTATACAAACCTTTTTGCTAACACCATATTTAGGCGTAATTTTCGATCGTAGGCAAGTTGAAAGGCTTCCTTTTTGCGGGTGCGCGGAGACCCCACATAACGAGCTTTTGCTTAAGCACATATTAAACATTATTCAGTAGGTACCTTATCTTGATATTCACATAAATGTAATATTTACCAAGCTTCAACGTACACTGGAATTATAATCTTCGTAACACATCCGCTACCCATTAATTCCCCTTTCGTAGTGTAAGCCGAACGCCGTGTTAAAATTTGCTCAATATTATCATCAAGAACAATGCTATCGTATGTTTAATAAACTCGGTGAGGATACAATCGTGTCTACGAATAAGTGATCGTTCTTAAAAATATGTTTTTTAATCATTTATATTTTTTAATAATTATGTTTTTTAAATTATTATACTATTATTACTAATTGTGATGGTGTTTAACAGCCCGTCTTACGAGTAGTATGACCTGGTTTCAAACCCAGCCAGGTACTTTGTGCAATTTATTTCATCACCACAGCTCTGAAAATGGTGAAGGAACATATCGTGAAGAAACCGACACGTCACAGGTCTTAAAATGTTTGGTTCTACCAAACATTTTAAGACCTGTGACGTCCTCCAACCTGCACTGGACCTGCAAGGTGGATTCTGGTTTATTCCCTGTCCTAGAGGCGAGGGCTGAGTTCCGGCAATGGGAGCATTATAAGGCTGATTATGTATATTATACACCACTAATTTTTAATTAGTACAAATATTTATAGGGCTAATTAGAAAAGGTTTTGTTAATATTTAAGTAAAGTCTCAATAAATAATATTTATAGACTGTTAAACTTATTAGCATGTGTTTATATCCCAAAGTGTTATTCAATTTATGGAAATATTGTACAGGCTATTGGTTATAAATGAAAAATAAAGGAAAACAATGCACGTAGTATTTTCTAGGAGCAATTGTTATGAATGATTGATGGTAAACTTTCGTGGACAATTTTGGGATTTCGTTTCGAACGTTAAAGTTTCATGACTACTTACTTAGAGTCTGTCTAAAAAGTCAAACGACTTGAGTAATTTAGAGCATACAGTAATTTTGCTCTAACACTGGTTCAATAATCAAGGTTGATTAAGAGATCTTGATCATTGTTTACTAATAGAAGAATCTTATAAAAAGTATCGAATATTAGTATTTTTTAAACTATTAAATATAATACAAAATTCTCAAGTCGTTCGACTTTTTAGACAGACTATAGTCAACTATTTCTTCTTTCTTAGTCAACTATTAAATAAATAAATAAATAAATTCTTTATTGACATAATAACTATTACTACTAACTCAAGAAACATAATATTATACGTACTGCTTTGCTAACAATGTCGACTGCAACTTTAGTTGTAATACTTGCTAGATTAACTTAATTGAATTATAAACCCATCAAGTGTAAAGGTTAAAACTTGAGAAAGTTAAACAAGAAAACAGTACCAAATATCTGTCTCCAAAAACACCTCATCAACCAACAAAAAAGGAATTGCTCGTTTAAAAAGTTCTAAAACGTAATTTTGTTTTCTCTTTCAAAAGTTAAATGGCTTTTACCGGACTTAGTGGAATGATTCGAATTCGCGCCAACCCGCGAACTCAGACGCCCCTAGTCAAGAACTTTGATATTTATTTAAACACGTCGACTGTGTGTGTTTGACTTTATCCAAATTAAATGACGCTCGCATTCATTAGTAGGTGAGAAGATTTGGTGGCAGTTTCAAAATATTACTTGCTTCTGCCAGTGATTAGGCTCGTTTGAATGTAAATATTTATCCCAAATGAAAATACTTTTGAGACAAAATACCTATGTGGCAAACATCTTAATTCATTCAGATAGGTATTTGTCCATAAAATAGTAATTAAAAAATACAGTTTCGATTTTATAACATTAGTGTGAAGTGGTACGTCTAGAAATATCTACTTATAAATGGCGTAGATATACTTTGCGATTGTAGATAAAGCCAAAATATTATGCAAGCATTGCAATGCACTATTTGGTGAGGTAATAAGTCAAATGCTGCCAAACCATTATTTACCTTCGCACTAAAAACAACAAATATAAAAATTGCTACATCGACGTTTATCAATTCCTATTTTACTGAAATTTTCACGATATTTTTTGTTAACAAAAGTATATTCTGAGAAACGAGTGAAGCGTCCCAAAATTTTGCTGTTCCAATAAAAAATACCACTTAAATGCCACCAGCAACTGGTTCCCACCATTAATCCCATCCTTTTCAATTGTAAAACCAGAATTACAACTTGTTTCATGTCACTACGATAAATGGTTTCAATGCGTTCCAAATATGGGGATAACAGACGACGTCATTTCAACAGTGTCCACAAACGATCGTACAGCTAACATTATGGGTGAATATCAGCCGAGTGTTAACGTGGATGGCCGTCCGTCACGCTTGCAGGATCACTGATAACCTAATGCTTGATGTTATAGGGCTGCATTACATTATGTTCAATGAAAAAATGGTGGTTATGCTCTTGAACTACATTAAAATTTGTTTTGCGCGTTGTATTTTTTTTTAATTGTAAACAAGAAATATTGAAACTAAATAAATTTAAGCAGTTAACCTTGGAAAAACTGGGGAAGTGCGAGTCGAACTCGCAGCCTGAGAGTTCCGTACGAACTTAACTATGTAGATAGGTCAATTCTGGAATGGAGTCGCGGAAGATTTTTCCGTACTTATCACAAAAAAAATAAAATTGTGACATTACAACATATTTACAGTTTCAGATTGATTCCTATACTTATGCTATAAGACCTTGCTTTATGCCAAATTTCAGGATTCTTCTGGGTCAACAGGCGTACATTTCGACACTCTCGAGGAAATCAAAAAAATATTAAAAGATGTATAGACAGTAGGGAAACTCGCGCCTATTGTAGGTGCTTTGCTCTGCACATAGTTTCACCACGCACGACCATCCGTAGCATGTACTTGTATATTGGATGCATTTTGGAGAGTATGTACGTTGATTGTACGACTTGATACCGCCATCACCTTTCTACCATCTGACAACCCGACGTAGGTACCTACGGGTAGTATCCAGCCTTACGTTATTAAAACTTCTACGGTTCCAACTAAGCATTTCGGCTCGTCGTTTATACCATTTACATCGAAGGACTTAAACAATTTGCCTGCTGTGGTCTTTCCGTCCGTTTATAATTTCTTTTGCAAGGTTAAAATGAATTGTGATTGATGGATATCAAATACATCCATAGCAACGAAGCTTAGCATATCTCTGGTGGAAAAGCACCCTTACAGTTTGTCACATCCAGATTTTAATTGAAAACAAAATTATTCTGTATCAAAAACCAAATACTTTCTAAACTTGACACTGTGTGTTTTATTGGATAAATACTTTTCCAAAGTCATAATAAAAATAAAAATAAAATATTAAACGGAAGGTGACACTCTCAAATCGATTTTGTTTGACTAAACAAGTGCCAAACGTTTACCGCCAGAGGCCAGCGAAGGATTGGCACTCGATTACATTTTTTGTTTGCCTACCTTACTTCGGCTGTTTATCCATGGAAATGAACTGGGTCATGTTTTAAGGAAAAATAAAACACGATACCACTTAGGGTGAGCCATACCATTACCATTTAACTATAACGATAACCAAACCAGCCGTGAAACGGCCGCCTATTGGTCAATTTGACGATTTGACAACTGTTAACGGCTTTGCTATCGTTATAGTTAAATGGTGAAACTCACCCTTACTGTTTATAAAACAACAGAATGCGATGTACCGCTACACTGAGCTTTTAATGTTCATAATCGGCTTTGTAATGTTCTCACTGCTGGGACTCAGGCCTCCACACTAGAAAAGGGAATGGGCGTAATCCACCATGCGGCCCCAGTGCAGATTGGTGGATGTAACATGTCTTTAAATTTTAACTGCGAAAAACTTTTCAGTAGGTATGAAAAACCAAATTACTCTAATAGACTTATTTTAAGCACTTACTTTTCTTGTTTTTCTTTTTATTATTTTTGACATGATTTTAATTATTATTATTTTTTTATGACATTGTTTCCATTATTATTTTTACATCACTTTTATTATTATTATTATTTTTGACATTGTTTTTATAATTACTACTACCTTTTTATTACTTTTATGATTATTATGTTAATGTTTTTGAATTATTATTAATGTGTGCTTATAATTTATATGTGTGGTGTTAAACTGTAAGTGTAAATTGGCAATAAATTAATAAATAAAATAAATAAATAAATAAATTTTTCTCAACAAGTTTTCATACCAATCTGACTCGAGCAAAGTATGCATTCAACACTGTAGATGACGCTACAAGTATCGAATAAAAATTTTGCGTAATCTAAAAACGGATCGGTATAGGTTTTCTTTCCAGAAATATAATAAAACAAAATACTTAACTTAAAATTGAATACCCAAGGTTTTCTTCATTATATTGAATCTTGACAACCGTCATCTAGCGACAGTAAGTGAAACACAATTATTTAATACGATTTGATATAAGTACCTTTTTTATGGTGGGAAAAAATCATCCAATGACAACCCTCGCTCTTGGGCAGAGCGGGAGATAGTGTCAGCCTTTTACTGACTAAAAGACCCACCCCGTTCCTTCAAGCCTTCATACCGTGGCTCGAGCGCCCTTTCGGATAATTCTGGCCCCAGTAGGCTTCGATCCGGCTGGGTCCCTGCTGTTGCTGACAACTCCTTGAAGGGCGTGGGAACAGTGCGCGCCGTTGACGACTTGGGCTTAGTCCGGACAGTTACCGGACGGCCGGACAGCGAGCTACCCATTGCTTACTGTCCGCAAGCCCGCGCCTACGGTGGCCGGAAATCGGGATCAGAATCCGATAACGCCGTTGCCTGATGCGTTCGGCCTCCTCCTTTGCGAGCATTACTGCTTCGCAGAAGTCGGCGACTGCCTGCCACTTCTCCTCGGGATATAAGTACCTAAATGCGATCACGTAGGTAACGTACAGAAAATCGTTGTACAACATATACATGCTGATAACACACTTTCCTCCAAGAGTTGCAGTATGATTCTATTGCAAGAAAAATAACAATATGTTTTTATTTCCTTAACTTCCTTGCATAGAAGTGAATAAGCACCGTTTACGACTATTCCAGTCGATAGCTTTCGTCATTTTGGGCTTATCCCCTTGCGCTCCAAATTTTTTGTTCCAAACGGCTCCAAAAGATATTGTGTATGGTCAGCAAAATAAAACGGTGCTGATTATTTTATTATTTTTATTAATTTACCTACATAAGACCGATAATAAAAACTGTAATATTACTACTTATAAAAAATTATAATTAGCATTTATGTAGCAAGCAAGTAGTGTAGTCTTTTGGAGCTGTTGGAAATAAAAAATTGAGAGCGCATGGAAATAAACCCAATTATTAAATAATCCCTTGTAACATACAGGCAGTATTAGTATTTAGTTTGTACTGTTTGATACGGAGACCATATACAACTTTATTTTTATTTAAAGAGTCCATGTACAAAATTTTAATCAAGCTATAGGCTTGTTATGTTACTTGGTAGTCCGCACAAATACATGGTCATCGGGTCATACGGGTGACTGAGGGACGGTTTGGCTACCACACCCAGCTGTGCGCTGATGTATAATACCCGTGACATGCCGTAACCAGTGTTATACTTAGTGTCGGTGGTGTGTATAAAATATAACATGATGTAAAAATTATTGAATTCGATTCAGTTACTGATTCTGAACGAACTGTATTCAGATTTTGCTTATACTAAAAATAATTCTGTATAAAGGCACACTAATAAATTATTTTTACTTTTAGTGTTTAAGTAAACTAGGTATAAAACATAGAAACGAGACTTCAAATGTTAAATCTTGTTATCTATTTTATTATTCTACAAAAACCATAGCGTAAGAACTTCTACGCCTGTGATACAGGTTTATCCTAGTACAGGCATATAACATAGCCACACCTTTGTAATTATCCCTAAGATTTTATGTAACTATTTTACCAAACTTTATCTCTGAATAAAATATTATTATTATTGTTACTAATGTTGCAACCACTAGCATGTAGCAATTATGTAGATAGCTTTCATGTTGTTTCTTAGTAAATCTGTCTCAAATTATCTCTATTCACTATGCAGTTTCTCGACTGCTGTTCTATTTGGCAGCAATCCTACACGTTATCGATTTGAGGAACTATGTTTAGAATCCAAATACGTATTGCTCAAACTTAGACGTCGATCAACCACTAAGCATTGAACAGTTTGTAGTACTAAGATACAAGACATTGCGTTTATCAACAACGATGTATTGAAACTGGAATGTATGTACTGTACACGGATGTACTTAAATCATTTCTACAGCCTCACTTCCAAACACTGTATAATGGCTCTTTTTCAGTAACTACAGTGCGTCTCTGGAACTCTCTCCCACAATCGCTTTTTCGCGCAACAGGAAAATTAAAGAGCACTACCTTTCATAATTGTCGTAATATTAGTATCTATATTAAATATTTAAATAAATATATATCTACAGTAATATTATAAAGAGTTAAAGTTTGTTTTTTTTTTGTTTTTATGTGATTGCTAATTTTTATTTCAACAATAGACACCTGTCTACTGTTAAAAAAAAATAGCAATTGACATACGTTGATTGACATGGATTATATCTTATGTATGAGGGCGAAGTCGCGGGCAAAAGCTAGTTATTCGCACTGGTTCCTACCCTCGAATGTGATCTCTCTCTGTCACTCAAACCTTTACTTGGTGAAAACTCATTTGTGAGTTAAGCTCGCTTTTATGCATTCTTTGTGTGTACTGTGTTATATTTTTAGTAATTAATTAATTAAATCAAGTATTTGTAGGGCAAAAACTATTTTAAAACCATGCAGTATAAATGATGTCTCAGAATTCATAGCCGGTTACAGCTGCTATGTCAGCAAGACGACTTATGTCTTCTCTAAGAATTAGCAAAAAGGCGGCTTAGAGCCACAGACAACGGAAGAAATAGAAAAGGATCTTTGCCCGACTGTACGACAGTACAGACTCGACATAATAATTTATGAGGTTTCTATCTTGCTTATTGTTGGGTGGCTTCCGTGCTCGTTAGATGGATGTACAATTCAATAAGACATTAATTGTACTCTCTAAATTATTCTCATAGCAATGGTAGACCTCTTCACTCCTCGAGTACTTCGGGACATGTTGTCTTCTTGTTGCTACGTCACTTAGTAGCTAATGAAAACGATTGTTTTCGTTTTTGCACATTTATTGAACGTCACTAGTCCACTTAAAAACCTCTCATACCCAAGCCTATGTCTTTGCCTTCTAGAAGTTACAACAACGTCCCACTAACGGATTGTCCTTGAGTGCACTAGCATAGCGCGTACAAGGATAATCGTCGCTTAGTACGACGTTCCATGAAGTGTCTAAGGAGCCTCTGCAAGTTGACTTAAGCCCCTCATAAATTTTCCAAAAAGCCAGGACCCTAGATCAGGAGCTAAATAAACACATCAAAATAATGAAGTTTAATATTTAAATGACTATGGAATTGAAATAAAGATCTGAAGCTCTGTTAGGGCCCTCGTTCAATTTTGAAAAGTTCAGAACCCCAGAATCATGAGCTAAATAAATACATCAAAATAATGGAGATTAATATTTAAGTGATTATGGAATTGAAATAAAGGCTTTAAGCTCTGAAATCTTTTAAGTCAATACGTACAGACATTTATCTAATCTCTCTGACTTTTTCATATTTATTTAATTAAAAGTTTAACTTTAATTAAAGAGTCACAGAAAAAATTACTAGGGGTACCTAGTGATATTGCGCGCTTGCAGTCATTTCTGCCTGATCACTTAAAAAAATTCGCTCCAAACCCTTTGAAGTCTTCGTTTCGAGTGCAAGCAAAAATGAACTTAGCAATGGTCAGGTGGAAGTGTCTTTGATGGTACATATAAATTAACGTGTTCACATATAAAAACTTAATTTAATTCACTTTGACTTAGAATTGGACTAACCCTGAAAAGATTTCGTTGCATAAAATGTTTTGTTTTGCCTTACGCGAACTATGTGCGAATAGCATAATGAAAACTGTTTTGTTTATGCCCACCAGATTGCAGCCGCTGCATCGCTTGAATCAGCGAGCGTGTTAGCTGACATCACTGACAACTGCTGAATTATGTCATTTTAATGACAATGCATCATGTTTTGTTAACGCAAATTAGTTCATGGATATACTGATTAAGCGAATGTGCTTTTAGTGGAATGGAAATCTGTTTTGATTGTAGCATGAAATATTTGGATTATTTATGGTTCGCAGTAAAAATTCGCGTCACCTAATTTATTGAGTGTGTGGATTCAACACTCAAGTTGAGCAGGTATATCGGTCTTACCTCAAAACTTGAAATTATGCCTGGTAAAATGGTAGTTGATTAGTTCCAATCACACCGTAGGGATCCAGCAGGGCCAAAACCTACTGGAGCCATGGATTGACTTCAAAGAGGTAAACTTGGGGTCCTGGAACGCTAAGCAAAGAAGGATTATAGGTTTGGTTTTAGTCAATAAAAATCTGACTTATGCACCCGCTCCACCCTAGAGCGGGAGAAGTCATTGAATGATTTCCAGCCTTTATAAAAATGGAACTTAGTGAACTGCAAGCTTTTATTAACCGTAGATGTACCCAATTGTTTTTTAGAAAAAATGCACAATTGTTATGCATACGAGATTTTTTTCCAGACAACCCTTTACCATCGTATTCGCAATGAAACAGCGTTTATTTTGATATAGAATTTGTTGTATATTAAAATAAACACACCTGTTTATACCGGCAACCCATAGTTATGCCAGGAAACAAATAGGCAACCCAACATTTTTATGTTCTAAAGGCTTTCATACTTTCGGTTAGGTTAGGTTAGGTTAGTAATTTATTCCCTAAAAACACCGGTGCATTAAAAAAAAAAAAAAATTTTTCACGGAATTCTCAGGCAATCCCACCCGCGTTATATTATTTATTATACTAAATTTGTCATAAAATACGTTTCATCCATTAAATTTAACGGTGAAGGTCGTTCTTAATCGTATCCTCTACAATAGTTAATACATGTTATAAATCGGTAGAAGTTTCTCGTTGTGCGCGCATCGCGTAAAATGTACGATATCGATGTAGATAACACTTTATTGTGTGAAACTTAGGCTTTGTTTCATTGCAATCGGTTGACTATTTCGAAAGATATACTACATTCATTGACTGTTCGGCGTCACTAAGATCTCCGTGTCAGCCAGTGTAGAATAAGCAAAGACATTAAATATGTACTACCTAACCATAAGGTACAAAATTTAAAAAAAAAACCGTTTATTATGTATTTTTTTTAAATTTCTTTGACAATAAACGGCAAGGTCGTGAACGGGCTGTTAGAGATATAGGCTAAAGTAACCACCCAGTGCTACACAGAAGCAAACAGCAACACAACAAACCGGTCGGAAAGAGATTCAGCGAAATGAAATTGGCTTTCAATTCCATTTTATTTCAACGACATGTCTCTGAGAAAGTCATAAAAATATAGAAAGATAATATTTTACTTGTGGTAACAGACATTTGGTTAGCAAATCGTATAAGCGTCTACACAATCGTTCAGACAAGACCATCCCCATCGCAAAAGTTTGGCCAAAAAGAAATCGTAAACCGCTAAACCGATGCCATAAAGTGTTCTGATAAATAGAGTTATGAAACTTTTGTACAAAGCAAAACAAATCTGTAAAAGTTAATGTTTCTTCTTTAGCTTCATCCGTGAAATTATGCTGAAGACTTCATTTTACGGAAGGTAACCCGATTTTCCTATGTGGTGATTTTGGCACATATTTTACTTATATTTCGACACCTGGGCCCCAAGTCTGCAATTTTTATAAATTCGTCATTCCAACACGATTCCATTGTCATTTTGCTAAAAGTTTGTAATCTGCTAATTCATAATGATCGATCATTGATCGGTCGATGGTCTTGTAATAGAATTGTGGTAGAATGATAATTTCGAGCATATTTAAAACAATAATTGCATAATAACGTTCTAATGGTAAAACACTGATCAAACAAACTGTCGAAAGTTTTAGCAGATTACCGCAAACGTCAAATATTCATTTGTATCCATGTACGAGATTACGATTCTAAGCCACTTCTTTCAATGGAGTGTCAATGATTGACCATTCCAAAGTCATAATGACGCCATTATATTAGTAGATTACCAAACTGGTCAAAATCGACAATTATGACATCAATGATAGACCATTCTGACACTATTGTAATAGCAGACTTGAGGCCCTGGTAAATATTTCTGGGAATACTTAGATCTAAGAAACTTTCAACTTTCGTCCATTTCTTGAAACTTACTGTGTCTTTACCATTTTTTAAAACTCTCCTTTGACAGTATACTGCAAGAGATTTCTTTAGAAATAAGCATCACCTTTGTGCCTAATTTTCTGTTCCCTTTATTACATTGATTGTTGAATAAGTACTCTTATATATATACGATGTAATCGACCTGATAGTGCAGATAGAAAGTGTGGTCTTTTATACAAACTATTGGTCGTACTCAACTACATTCATCATCGTCCACTGCTAGACATAGACCTCCCCCTCCGACCACAACGACTGGTCCAATGCGTCTTGCATCCATCATATTCCCGCGACTCTCACTACTACAACCACTTTTTGCCAACCACGAGTATGTACCTACATTCACTTAAGTTTAATCAAGTAATAAGAAACCATTGCTGAAACAGCTAAATTGTTCCAAGGTTTAAAAATTACGCTCTCAAAAAATATATTATTATTTATTTCGTTTTAAAAGTTTATGAGAAAATAATCCTTTTCATTAAAAATCCGCCATTCTCATTGTGAATCAGTCCGAGTAACGCCAGAATTGTTGGAGTAATCAGTGTTGGTACGGTAAAATGACACAAAAACATAATATGATGCCCAATGACGCAATAAACATTTAGGGGGCCATTTGCATTGGCCAGGTGTAGCTATTTGTTCGTTTCCCGTTGTAATGAAATCGTTTTAATATAATTTTCGAAATACCTTTCGGCAAATATTTTTGCCACCTGACCGCAACTTTTGGGAAAGGCATTTTTTCAGCGAAACGCTTTGAGGGTCAGAATTAAATTCCGAAAGTATAATTTTAAAATAACCATTAATACTTTGTTGGTGTTAATAGCATTAGTTAGAGTAGGTATAGGTAACATATACAGGTATATAGATACTGTAAATGTTGCCTTCTAAAACTTTTAACACTCCGGTAGAAATATACTGGCAGAATTTTGTAGCGTGTATCTAATGGGTGACATAAGAGCGAATTTGGCATCGGTTCGAAGTAGTAGAACAGTCTTTTTTAGTGTAAAGTAAATTTATTTTAAAACGATTAAATATACTGAAGACTGGCCTGTTGGTCTAGTAGTTAGTAGCCGTGACTGCTATGCCGGAGGTCGTGGGTTCGATTCCCAAACAGGACAAATGTTTGTGGGATGAGCACGATCATTTGTTCTGTGTCTAGCTGTAACTTATCTATGATATGTATATTTATTTAGAACTGTACAGGCATGTTTTTCAGTTGTCTACCCATAGCGCAAGTTCTGCTTAGCTTGAGACTAGATGGCGCTGTTGTGAAATATTATTATTATATAATTATCACGATATACTCAATAAATTAAGAATATACCTAAAAAGCAAAGGTTATCTTTGGTAAGTAATAATTTCAACCGACGCTGTAAGGCTCACACTCCTAGCGCACTTTAATATTTTAACGTCTAAACATTTTATTTTATGAACCCAATAACACGAATTGTCGAACATTCTAATAACAAAGTTATTTCCCCTTTCAGATCCAAGATTAATACGCTCAAGAATTGAGATTAAGGAGAGAACTTTCTTTTCCAAGGATCATTTATCTTTAACAAAATAGCCATTTAAATACGATGTAATAAGATTTATTACATTTTTAAAATATTTGTTAATCGAAGGTTTAGCAATTACCGATAAGTCTCTTTAGGGATTATTACAGTTATCATTTATTTAGGCCTGATTTTTCAAAAATCAGATAACTGTTATCTAAAGAATAAAATATGGCTGATCGACATATTTTCTATACAAAAACCGGACAAACCGCTATATTTATTCTTGAGATTTAAAATGTCTAACTATTGAAAACTTAGCCCTTTTTTATGTTGGGTTTTTTTCTCTTCATACCGGGGCTCAAGCTGTCTTTCGAAACCAACCCTGGCCCCAGTAGGCCTCGATCCAGCTGGGTCACTGCTGTTGCTGACAACTCCTTGGAAAAATTAGCCCTGAGAATACAAAAAATTTCATAGGATAATAATTTATTGATCTTTTCTTGCGACTCTCTAAATGTTTGTTTTGTTAGGCTAGGGCCCAGAAGAGAGGCGCGACGCTTACATTACTGGTTCAGAAGAAAGTGGCAGGTTACCATGCCATTTCGTTCAGTACAAAAGCCTAGTGGGAAGGATAAGAAGTCGCCACCGCCGATGGCCTCCAGGAATACACAATGGTGCTCTGCCTAAGCGCTGCACTACTCCAGCATATGCTCCACCGTGTCCTCCAGGCGATCCGTGTATTACATATTTGGGTATATGTTTCCACCGAATCCGATACAGGAACCTCCAGAAACAATCTTGAGGTGAGAACCTGGCTCGGATCTGCCTCAAAGAAAGGGCTTATTGCCGCGGTTACAACATGCTTAATAAGTATTAACTTTGCTATACAGCCTACGTCACTTATTGATAGAGTAACATTGTACTGGTGAAATAATTTTTGAAATCGGTCCAATAGTTTTGGAGTTCATTCGTTACAAACAAAAGTAGGTACCTCAAAAGTGCAAAAGTAACAATTTGTCTTGTTGTTGCCTCTTCTCTTCACAACGTCTGAAAGGTCTAAGGCTTCTAAATTTTGTGAATCTTTTTCTTTGGTTTTACTCGAATTATCGGTACCGGTATCAAGATTAAAAACTATTGCGTTTTTGATACGACATCTGGTTACTTTAACTACCTATCTAAAGGGTAGATTAGAGAATGGAAATAGGACAAAGAATACTTTTATTCCGCAGGCGAAGCCCTGGCAGAAGCTAATTACTCAAAAATTAGTAGACAACAAATAAGTTATGAAATAAATATGATTAAATTAGCTAAAAGAACCATCTGTCAACTAAAGTTGCCAAGCTTCAAAATAAGCTGTAGGCTTAAAGATAAAATCATCTTAAAACTTTACAGCCATTTCATGCCCCGGGCCTACGACGCCTTTGGCGCAAATACTTCGAGCTGCTTAAATTAAATCAGAACTTCAAATTATCAAGCTTTTCCTGCCTTACATTTCCTGAATCAGAATTTGTTTGGAAACATTAACACAATCATAAACTGGTTTTCGAATATGAATGTCTTTAACTCATATCTTGTATTCCCAGACGAAAACGTTGATAAAATAAAAATATCGAATTCAATTTGCTCGTATCATTTCGATTCATCGTTATAATACCCCACTGTACTGAAAAAAGCAATTAGCGAATAACGTGATAAATGTTTGGTAGGGGGTATTTCGAACGTCCCCGCTATGGTACACCTACATATGTGCAAAAGTAATACGTACGGATCACCTGATCACGCGGAAAAATACCTCACTCACTTCCTTTCGCTTATAAATGGGTGAAACAGGGATTCGCCAACTGTGCCACGAAGCATTGGCGGCATGCCATAATCAATTCTGCTCGCTGAACATTTATTTTGCATGTGGATAGCGCACTAAAACTCAAATAATTTTGAGCGAAAGCTGAAATATCAAACCACAATTTTAACGCAGGTGCTTTGAAAATGGACTCGTATATTTTATGTATCAAATCTGTTAACTATTTAAAGGATCTTCGTCTTGCAATATGTAAAAATAGAATGATCAAAGGCATATTAAGGCTGTTCCCCAGGACCAACTTATAACACACCGACACGAGTTAATAAATTTTGAACAAAACCCAGGCGCGCCAGATTAAAAGAATTGGAATGGAATTAATGCGAAATAAATTTTGTTTCTCAACAAATTTTGAGAGGATTTTCGTCTGAAAATTGAGTACCGATAAGGAAAACTTTGAATATTATTGTACGATATAATTGTGCTTACCAACATTGCGATTGTGGTAACGCCACTCGTCTATGTCGGTTGAAATTGCTCGCGAAATTAATTCTCACGCTAAGGTGGTTGTGGTTATAGCGCCTTCTATATTTAGCTTGTGCATAGACTAACCTCATGTTAGTGAATATACACTGGGCCGCAAAAATCCAGATCGTTTATAAAAAGCGTGATAATTTCTTAAATATAAAAGATGAATTAGTGAAATTGTACTAAGTTGTAGATTATTGATTAATACATGAAAGAAAATATACAACACGTTTTGTATACTACTTAATTCTAATTACCACAAAAAAACCGTGCTAACGTTTATAAGTTACAGTGTTTTTTTTGTGTCATTATAACAAGAAAATAATATGTATTTTTATAACGCAATTTTTCCCTTATAACATTTTTTTTGTCGTTTTACAATACTTGAATTTTTTTTATAGAATCCCATATTACTTTATTACGACAAGTGATCTTATAGGTCAAACCTTTAAAAGGTTTCAGAATAGTGTTTTTGTGTTAACAAATGTAAGAAAGAAAATGTAATGAACAATAAAGAAAAAAAAAATTACCTTTGAGAGATATCGCAATTTTCCCACGTGACATGTTATGTTTGCAGCCCAGTGTAGATTCAAATTGTAATGTCATTTGTTTAGCAAGAATAGAATATTGGGTATTCTGACTTGCAGGAAATAACCCCATATCTATATCAACATCAAATAATGGGAACAGGGAACAAATAGAGAAATATCTAACTGTTTAAACCACAACATTTCACACCATCTTATCATGAAGACAAGTAAAGCAAGAAAAGGGTTAAGAAGTCTCGGGATTAAGAATTATCTCCTAAGCTTAACAGGTTAAGACAGGCTTGTCAGTCGACGAAATCTGGTAGATACAATCATAGGAACGTTAATGTAAAAGCCTAAAAAAGTACTGTAGAAGCATTTTAGACAAGATTAAGCAATCAGTCCGGTCGTTTAATTAAAACACTTTGTTTACGCTGCCGGCCTTATGCCGACTTTGATAAATTGCCGAGAATTAAAAGAGATTCTCCTTTCCTATCGTCTCTTCTTCATCTAAAACGTCTGCCGTTTGATTAAGTACCATCTGATTTTGTTTCACAATTTAGAAGGACACGATATTGATAGTACGATAAGTACTTGCACTTTTAAAAATCGATATTGCCTTGCGTTTATTAAAAACTTAAATTGATTGGACAATGGACATGTTAATAATTTACGTAATAAAAAAACATACTTAGAACTTTCATAAATTAGAAAAAGAACTCTTCTTTACTTGTTTCTGCACACTACTGTCCACATCTCTTCTAATCTTTCCTTTCGCAGATCTGCTTGAAAAAATTTCTAAGTTTAATTAGCAGTACCTTTGTACCAAAGTTTTATAATATGTTACCTTCTTTTATATATTGTGTACATAAATTATTTAATATATAAATATTATCGAAAAATATAAAACCTTTAGAATTCCTTTTTTTTATTAATTTAGATTCGCTATGCCACGAGAAAGTAAACGATGATTATGTTAGAGCACACTTGCCTTTTTTTGAGGTGGAAAATCTTTAAATAACTTTCCCCTCTCTAAATAGAGAGAGTGTGTATCAGACTTTTACTGAATAAAAAAAAAACAGAGTTCCTTTGTTACTTCAGTTGCTCTCTGGATTCCAGGGCCACGGCAACTCTTTTGCGACATTTCTGCAGCAGTGCAGGGTATTTTTGGCGTCCATTAGAGAATGTATCTAATCTATTTGTCTTGCCTAGAAGTAACTTATTTCTCAATTGTAAAAGTCGATGTCCAAATCGCCATTACAAATAAATATTATTATCATCTACAATAAAACCCATTTATTACTATAATAAATAATGCACATACATTATCGGAACCTCTATCATACAAAGTTTATGACTCGTGAAAATACTTTTCGCACTCCAAGTGAAGATAATGATCTAAAATCACACACAGGGGAGTCGTTCCTATTTCCCTATTAACTGTTCTAATATTTACTCAGATAGATATAGTAGTGTGAAATCAAAGCTGTATAAAAAAACTGAGCAAGGTAAATCGGACTCGCGCACCTAGGGTTCCGTACAAACTTACTTGTGCAAACAGTAATTGTCTTGAATTGAGTTACGAAGATTTTACCGATTCGCAAAATAAGTTCTTTTTTGACGTAACTACAAAACGCTTTTTGGATTGCTTCATATACTTGTGCTATAAGACCTTGCTTTATGCTAAATTTCAAAATTCTAGGTCAACCGGAAGTACCCTATTAAATTTGATTTCCTTGAGAGTGTCGAAATACACGTTTTGACATAAACGGCCGTACCTTTTTTATCGTTAACTCAGAAGTTTGATTTTTTCACAGCTTTTTTACCTTTCGTATGCCGTAATTAGAGACACAATCAAAAAGTTATTGTGTCTCGCGTGGATCCACATTGGTTTTAATTTCAACTCGATACTTTTACGACTTCCCGAGATAAAGGGTCTTGACAGACAGAAAGAGGACGGCCAACAAAGTGATCCTATAAGGGATCGGGTTTATCCTTTTGAAGTACGGAACCCTAAAAAATAGTAAAAAATAAAAATACGATCTTTGAACAACTGAATAAACTGAATAAACCAATAACTGCTCAAATATTTGTTGTTTACGTACAACGGCTTGTCCGACCAAGCCCTGTTTCAGCGAAAATCACACAATATTATTTTATAACGAGATTGTACTTTAATTTCTACAGAACAAAGAACCAATATGGCGGGAGTTTTATTTATTACGTTTTTATCAGTATTTTTTTATTCACTGTGTCTGTGTTATGGTTTTACTTGTCTTATGTTACTTTATAGTTTGAGTTATTGAAAGTACGTTATACAATTAGTGGTCCGGTCAATTTAGACATCCGAGGTTGCACTAATTCACAGCCAGCTGAAAATTGGTAGGATTGTTAAAAAACCATTATAAATGAACTCATTTTTGTGACATTTGACATCGAATATTTTTTTCCCAGATGTCAGGTTGATGAGGACTTTTTAGATTTCATTTATGATGGTATATTGAATAATCCTACCAATTTTTAGCTGGGTGCGAATTATTGTAACCTAACCCCTATTATTTGGCCTAATTTAATTTAAAATATAGTAAAATCAAAGAATATTATATAATTTAAGTCGCCAAAAAACGTATGTATTTTGTAAAAACACTTCTTTTTTCTGTTTCATTCCAAGTTATGTCTTTCTCAAATTTCAAAACGGCCCTTATATTTTTAACAAGTTTATCTATACTCATGGGGAAGTTTTAATCAAAGGTGCATATAGATACGGGGATGAGTGGGCCGTGTCCACCCCAATCCAATGCATTTCAAATAAGTATTGAAAAGGCAATGATCTGTCAAATGTTGGTTGAAAGTACGGTTTACAAAGAATAGTACATTGTTACACTAGGGGTGAAAGTAACCCATTTCGTCCCGAGAAGGAGTTGGCGGCCGAGCGTAGCGAGGTCGCTAATTCGAGGGACTAAATTAGTTACTTTCACCCGGAAGTAATCACTGTGCTTTTCATTACGAATACAAGGAAAGTAAAAATAAAGTAAAAAGTTTGTAAAACGTGAGTCGTCGTACCTATGACTTTAGGGAGGTATCTTTCCTCTGATTTAGGCGGTAAAAAGTTTTTCACTACTGCATTAGCCTCTTCTCTTATGAAATCACTATTTTAATCAGATAAACATAACGTGTTAATACAAATATCTGTTGTACGGAAATGTAAACAAAACTCGAAAAAAAACAGCGACTGATTGCCACTTTCCCGCCATTTTGTTTTTTTTTCTGTGGTTGGTCAGCTATTCAGCCTCATAAATGAAAAAATAAAGTATAATTATTAAAGAAATAGTTGAACAAATAAATTCATTTTAAATATAATATTATTTAATTAATACTTGTCTTTAAGTTATTTCAATTTTATATCGTGCTGTGATTGACTGGCTGTATGGAAAATTGAAACTGGTTCAATAGAAATGTGAAGATAAAACATATAATTTTTTTTTTCTTCAATAAAGGAATTTATTAAAATTAATTGCTAGGAAATAATAAACAAATTAAACAACAACTAAAATAATTAAAAATAATATATACACTAAATGATAAAACTAGTTTTTTTTAATAATTTGACAGCTGTCAGTTGTAAACTAAAACTCCCTAGGGATGAAAAGTATCACTTTCAGCCCGCTCCTCAGGCAACTTCAGACCTACTTTCAGAGTATGAGTAATGAAAAGCTTATTTGCATATCAATAACGATTTTTTATTTACTAGGTTTTATCGAGTCTTAGTTAAATCCAGGTGAAGTAAAAACGTTACTATTTAATCTAAATTAGTTAAATATATTATTTAAGCCATGATTAGTTTTAAAAAAAATGTATATTTCCTTAATTTCATTGTTAGCAACAATTCGCCTTCTACTTTCATTAGCCACTTCATTGGCCTCATTCATTATTCACAGAGTGACGCAGAAATGAGCAAAAAATTATTGAAGAAGTAGATTCTGATTAAACTTTTTTTGTTTATGATTTTTTTTTTTAAATTCATTAAGCAAAAAAAGTTTAATACCAGCGAACGTCGGCGTTCGCGCACCTATTTTCTTTCTATTGTGTCTGTAATTTCCACGATTGAAAGTTTAATAGCCCATACTGTCCCACTGCTGGGCAAAGGCCTCCCCCAACTTCTTCCAGATATCCTTTTCTTGAGCAACCTCGAACCGTGGTTATGATTAATTAATTTTAAAAACTTCTTGTTTTTCTCACCCTACCCAACTTCTTCGTTTTAACAGCTATGATGTCACAACATGGCGCTATCCTATTTGTATTATATATAATCGAGGCCTTCTTGACGAACAGTTACATTATCTACCCTGGTAACCAGGGAGAATGGAATCGGCGATAGATGTCGTGCGATGTTCCGCAGGGATCGGTACTAGGGTCGGCCAGAGCGAAAGTCCGCTGCCACGCCAAGTCACGGCGGACAGAGTTTCGGCGGGATCTCATGGTGGAATGGCGCCAGCTACTGTCGCAACCCAGTGCTGGGCATGCCATAATTATGGCGGTAAGTCCCCTCTTTGAGGAGTAACTGGAAAGACAACACGGCGTCCTTAACTTCCGCATGACGCTGTTTAGGTCGTCACCGGACATAGTCACTTGGGGAGGTTCCTGTACCGGATTCGTGCGGAAGTGCCGCCCGAATGTCACCATTGTATGGTCCACCCGGAGGACACGGTGGAGCATACGGTAGAGGTCTGCCCCGCCTGGGCAAAGCATCACCGTGTCATCGTGGAGGCACTCGGCGGCAGCGATCTCTCGCGTCGGTCCTTGGTACAAGTCATGGTCCGCAACGAGGAGTGGCAGGTGGTCGCCTCCTTCTGCAAGGCAGTAATACTAGAAAATGAGACGGCAGCACGCACGATTCCAATCCAGTTCCAGTCTATGTCTATGTCTGAGTATGGTTTCTGCACTTAGTCCTATGCGGAACATTGTACGTGGGCCATAGCGGCCATAACCTTGGGTGGGCTTATTCCAACCAGCCCACCTCTCTCCAAAAACAGATAAGGCCTCTCGCGCAATTGTTTCCTCCTCCTCCAAACATGCTCTGCACAGGGGACTGTCTGTGATGCCTATTTTGTAGAGGTGCTTATTCAGTGTGCAGTGTCCGGTGATGGTCCCCGTCACCAGGCGCAAGCCGCCTCTGTTCAATCTTATAAGTTTTTTGGTGAGGCCTTTATTGAGGTGTGGTAGGGCCTCCTCGGCCTGCCTGCATCCCGGTGTCGAGGACTACCAGCGCTCCGCTTGTATATGTGTGTGTTCACGTAGCCAACCACGCAGCTGACCAAAGGGGACCGGCACAATTGGTTCGGGTCCGAAGACCACTGCTCTAGATCTCCTCCTGGCCAGTTCGTCCGCCGCGTCACATTGTCCAGCGTACCGCTATGTCCCTTAATCCACTGTAGTGTCACAGTGTTCCGCTTTGGCACCGTGACTCTTTCCAGAGCCGAGTGGTATTCCAGTATAAGTCTCGAGGTGGTAGAGTCTTCGTCTAGGGATTGTAGCACTGAGGTACTATCGGAGAGTATCTGAATGTGTGTGTCCATTACGTTCCAAGTTTCTATGGCGTCGGCCGCTAGGATTGTACCAACACATTCCGGCTGATAGACGGTGTTGAATTTTCCTAGCGTTCTAAATATTCTGATATTGAGGTCATTGGAGAAGAATCGAGAGACGTCCGTGCCGTATCTGTCTTTGATCCGTCCGTGGAGACTCTCAGTTCCGCTGGGCCTGAGTAGTCGTGTGCTTCCTCTGTTACTTTTGGAAATGATACGCCTTTGAAGGTTTGTCGTTGAAAGGTGCTGCCATTCCAATCCTGATTTACAGCCACCGTAGGCGCGGGCTTGCTGACAGTGAGCAATGGGTGGTTCGCCGTCCGGTCCGAGCCCAAGTCGTCGACGGCGCGTAGTGTTCCACGCACGCCTCAAGGAGTTGTCAGCAACCGTAGGGTCCCAGCAGGGTCAAAGCCTACTGGGGACATGGGTGATGCGAAAAAAATCCCCGGGGCCGTGGAACAATGGCAGAGAAGGAACAAAAGGAGAAGATAAAAAGAGAGAGAAGAAAAGAGGAAGAGTGGGTTTTTAGTCAGTAAAGTCTGACACGCCCCTTCGCACTCCGCCCAAAGGTGGGAGATGTTATTTAGATGATTTTCCGACCTAAAAAAATTTTTTTTGGAAACGCATTGTATGGTGAAACTGAGTGAAGCTCTCATCCCAAGATGTTAGGCGACTCGTAGTACTATGATGATCACCAAAATACTGATAACTTCACACAAAAATCAGGCCGGTCAGGGTATATAACCCTAGATTATTTTGATTAAACCCACTGAATGTTTACATCGTAAAAGCAAGATGTTTTTGCGGCCCTAAGATTAGGTTAGGTAGCACTTTTGTCAACACGAGCGCACATTTTACAATTCAATGATTACGTGGTAAAAGAGAAATGAATGGCCTTTGTCCGGACCCGTGCAGGAGGAAAGGTTAAATTAACAAAGCATCGTTGGTCTTTGGGCATCGCCGAACTCCCTAGCGATCCATATTGAGGACTCAAGTTATAAGATGTAGCGTGGTTAAAGAAAGGAACATATACATATTTCTGGTGAAGTTTCAAAAGTTACAAAGATGTTATTTTGTCTACAAGAGCAAATATACTTTACACATTTTAATTAATTGAGGACTTACTTGCCGTATGTAAATTTATTTAAGCTTTTATAATAGTCTTATATAATGTTAATTTATTATCTTATTTCTAAGCATGTTCTAACCCGAAACACAGGTTCACTTTAGTTCAGGCAAATAAGTAACTCTGTGTTTTTTTTTTTAAATTTAATACATTTTATTGTAAATGTAACCTATTTATAATTCTCCAATTATTATTATTCTGTGTATTTATTAATATTTACTTAGAAATTATATTTTTTAATATACGAGTATCAAAAGAAAATTTAAAAATATAATTCAAAATACCCTTTTTAGATAGAACATTAGGTTTCCTCTTCCATAATTGAAAATAATTTCTGATAATAACAGGTAATTCTAAAATAAATATTATACAACTAACCCAATCAGTCACCCAACGGTGGGTGGTGGACCGGGGGGTGGGTCAGTTTTTTTTTATGTATTTCATTTTATAATTGTCATACAATATTTTTGCCTAAAACGGCTTGATATTACGGTTTTTCTAGGGATCGGCCGAAATTCGTTTCACATTCGGTTTAACCGAATTTCGGTGGCTTGAACTGGACTTTGACATTCGGCCGACTTTCGGTTCAAATGCTAAACATTCGGTCTAAGATAAGATCTAATTAATTCATCTATTAAAAAAAAAAAACGGAATCTTAATCAGTAAAATTAATAATCAAATCAGTCAATTATTAATCTTTGTAATTAATTAACACTCCACTATCTTTTTTATAAAAGCAAATGAACTTTTAATTATTATTAACGAATATATAATCAATATAATTATTATTCTTTTAAACATTTTTTATACATATAATAATATATTTTTAAATATTCCTTAAAAACAATTAAAAAAAAAACACATTTAAAATTATTTTTGTTATAAACGAAAATGGACCTTTTGACACTTAACATTGAAATAATTAAGTTCGCGTTTCGTGTCGTGAAGATGACGTATTCGGTAATGACAAAGAGCCGGCTAGGGTTGCGGGAGGTGCGGGTGCGGCGAATGCGCGTAAGTGAGTTGCGACTTGTTCTAACTTCCTGACCTATCGCTCCCTAGAAAGCGCGCCAAAAATAACCGAACCGAAGTTCGGCCGAATTTTAAAATTTTACCGAATGTTCCGCCGAAGTTTGTATTCGGTGTAATCCACATTCAGCCCACCACTAGTTACATCCTGTTGTAAAAAAAAAAAAAAAAGCTTTTGGGATTTGATTAGGTAAATATTTCTACAAATACACAAAGCTAAGGCTGGCTAAGGTTTTCTATATCTACTTTTATAAAGCTTTCCTAATAATTGAATGGAGCTTACGTTCATATTTCACCAGAATTTACTTTTCTATCATTTCAAATATTGGAATAGGTATAACACTAGACATTGTCAACGCCGGCAAAAAAGCACTCAATGTGATTATCAATACATCTTTCCCCCCAACATTTTTCAATACATAATAAAATCTTTCTCTGCGAAGAGATGTTTTCAATTGGCGCAAAAACTATCTTACAGATTCTATTCAAATTTTAGCAAATATTATATATAATTTAATATTTCACAACTATCACACAACGCCATCTAGTCCCAAGCTAAGCAGAGCTTGTGTTACGAGTACTAGACAACTGAAAAACATACTTATATATTTCTAAATACATGCATATTATAGATAAATTACACCCAGACACAGGACACATGTTCTGTGTCTGGGTGTAATTTTTCCTGGGTGGGGATCGAACCCACGACCTCCGGCATAGCAGTCAGGTTTATTACCACTAGACTAACAGGCCTGTCAATATAATTCTTTTGAGTCTAGATAGTTACATTTGAGTAATGAATTATCACACTACTTGCTATGGACGGTGAGCAATATTCCATTATGTCTGTGTTTTCCCACAGTTTGCCACGAGTTTGATCCTAAGGTAGGTACAATTATTTTTTTTATGTATATTATGCGATGACATTTTCAAAATAAATGGGTGTTTGCTTATTTTTTATATAACGTCGAAATTTATAATCATTTTTTTATAATATTTTTGTAGAAAGTTTAAAATTTTACTTTTGTGTTGTTTTTACAGTCTTGCACACTAGTTACGAATTTGAGACCTCTGAATTGTAACCATAAAGCCATCATATACGAAGAGTCAAGCATTTAACTATATCGTTTGATTAAGAACGGTAATCCTGATCTTAATATGTTAGCAAAGATCGTTCCACGGTAATTCACTGTGCAAAGTCAAGCAAGGATGACTTTCATTACTGTGAATGAAAATTCGAAGATCACTTGTTAGTTTTTTAGAGTTACGTAACTTCCAATTCAAGAGCGTGCAAGTACTAATTGCAGGGGCAGACACTGTTGGCTGCGAGTGTCTACCTCAAGATTAGCTTCGTCCTGAATTTGGCTTGCTGAACTACAGACGTTCTATTAATAATTTCACTTTATCCAGTTTTTTTTTTTATAAGCTACTTAGGTATACCATATGGGGTAGTTAGAAACTAATAACGCCACCTGCTACTATAACCTTGGATTTTTCTTCTACTTTATTGATATTCATACATCTAGTAGATACGAGTAGGTAATAGTTATAAAAAAAACTTTTTATTTCTGGTAAAGTATCTACCCATATTAAAAATACCTTATAGACTACATAACATACAACGATATTAAATTATTTTCTTAGTAAATAGAATTTAAAACTATGTTTGTAATTTTTACATTTTTCAGCAAGGTGCAGAAAACAGTTCGGTACTCGCACCATAAACGCTGTAAAATTGACATTCCGGTGCGAGTCACACCGGAATGTCAATTTTGCAGCCAAAATTATACACCCAAGCAACTGCACCCAAAATTATACATACCTACTTACCTACGTAACTTATTACCGGTGTTTTGGCCTTTGTCTGTTACATGTGATGTGAAAATAAAATAATGAATACAGCTTTCGAAATGAAACGCTAGCATAATAATATAAGTTATATTTGTTCAGTTTGACAAGTTTAGATAAAGTCGCGAGCAACAGTCAGTTTTTTAATAAAACTGTTACAAAATTTATCTCGCAGCAAACAAAATAAGTTTCATATCTTAAGCTTTTCACATGGGCCACTTTACACCATCTAATAACTGAGATAGTAATCGTTTTCATATGTTCAAAGTTCAATTCCTAATCTTATCAGACCTAAGGTTAGGAAAACTGGGATCGTGCTGTACTGAATTTCTAGACCAATTTCATAGTCTGGTTCCAAATTGGCTTTATTCCTTTTTTTGACAAATATTTTGCCAATTTTAACTAGCTTTCATTTAATATTTGAACCCACTGGATACCTATTTTTTCTATTAGAGCCTGGAATTAACTACTAAGTTTATATTTAAGAATTTTCACTAAGTGTCACTATTTTACAGTAAGTTAAATTATGTAAAAGAAATAATGTTTGTTGTATGTTGATGTATGTATTCCGCATTCGTTATCTACCTCTATTTGGGCTGAGAAATATTCGATAGCGTTTACCGTGGCTTTTAATAAAAAGCGCAACTGAAGCACACGTTTAAATGGGTTTTAGTCAGTAAAAGTCTGACACACCCACTAGTGCGAGTCATTTGATGACTTCCTACCTCAAAAAGGAACCTCAGCCTACATTAATCTTTGTAGTAAAGGAGTTACATTATTACACGTATGTGTTATGTAGGTGTCCGTTGTTATTTAAGACTTCTTTCATACCTGTCGATTGTGTCATGACTATCAATCACTAACATGCCATGACCCATCAATACGATTCTTAACTTCTAAAACGATTCGTTCGGCTATCTCCCACACATACACATTAAAGCAATTACAACCTTATCAGGTAGTTCGAGGTGTTCCAATTGCGGTGCCCAACATCAATTTAAAGGGAGAACAATACGACTTGGCCCCTGTAATTCTCTTTAACACCTAAGCGTTTTTCGATGGCACATTACACGGGTCTATCCGGCAGATAAATAAACGATCCTGCCGTTAAATCGTACACATTGTTCGACCTCTTTATGACCTTTTGCAAACAGTAGACGGCTACAACGATCTTAATTTTAAGCGTCGCCATTTAACGAATTTATATTGCAGCGAAGAAAGCAATAAAAAACTTCGTTAAGCTATTGGGAGGATCACGCAAATTAACTTCGACACTCCCTTTTATTGTTTCGGCTCTTTTAGGTTTTATTATTTATCTGACGTTCTATTAAATCACTTTTGGCCAAATTTGGTAAGTATTTTGAATCTAAACTGCAGCAAGAAGTTTGAAAATGCGATATACTTCCAGCATGTATTTTCACGGCTTCACACGAGATTCGTATTCGACGACAGCAGTAGTTCTGAGTTAATTATAAGTTGTCGTGTCTCCTGAATCTTCTGGTATAATACTACTAGTTAGCATACGCAACGCCACATGCAAAACGGAACAATTTTGTGATGCACTTTAAATAAGTAAAGTTTCTAAAGCTGATCTTACTGAGATTTCTACTCAAGCTACGTTCCTACGACTGTATTTATATTTATACTCTATATATATCTAGCTTACACTGTCCTGTATACGAGTACTGGGCAAACTCCAGCTCTTCCTAAACAATTTAAAAAAGAAAGTAGGTTCCAACGAAGAAGAAATGACTTGTCAAAATATGACGAAAAATAAAATTCGAAACAAGCTAAACCTTTTTCAACTTTTATTTTTTTAGCATTACCAGCTGTGTGTACTAACAGCACATTCATTCATTGTCACACATGAAATGTCGCTACTAACAACACCTGTTACGAATTCCGACATATTTTTTTTCAAACCAACCGTATGTTCCTGTATCCGAATAACACATACGTCGGTGTCATTCGTGCCTGCGATACGACATAGGAGTTGATAAATGGCATCATTTATTCCACCCTGCACACCCTTCCACAGTCCTCGTATACGCGGCTGTGTCCGCACTTGATATATTAATCCAATCCAGTGTACCGAAACGATCTGTATCGGAATATCCAGTTGTAATCTAACCGTATTTGATTACGGATTACTATTTATCTACTGGAAATACTAATCTATTCACACACATACTATAACATTCACGGAAGTATTTACCCGAAATGCAGAAATGTACCAAGGTATCGCTTTCGTTAATTGATGCTTGTGATAATTATATCGATTACTTTTTCAGGAAGATATAATAAATAATGATTTTGGCCAATTTCAGCTAAGACTGGCTTCAGCTGGAAGTTTAATTTTGGTCACCAAGGGACCTAATATTCAGCTCGATCGAAACTAGCGTCTTTAAACTGACGCTTGTGATAAATAAGTTGCTGGTAATCTCATTAAGTCAAGAGTGAATAGGTTACTTCTAGGTTAGTGCGCTCCACCGTCGACCGCATCGTCACTTTCCATCAGGTGAGATAGCGATCAAGCGCGAACCTATCAACAATTTATAAACAAAAAGTTGTCCAACTAGTAACCTTGTTTGTTAGATAATGTTAATATTGACGATGGTGACAGTCTACCTAGAGCCGATGGTTCTAACTCCTAACGTATCAACCGAATTTTTCAATCCAGCCATCCTTAGCCCCCTCTGGCATCCCTTTTCTAAAGTAATTTAATGTAAAGGTACACACACACTTCTCCGAGCCGAACGAATTGAAAGAAAAGAGTTTTATGATTCTTTATACGAAATCCTATGAAAACCCAACCTAACTGCGTCGAATCGTCCGAACCCTGTACCTACCAACTTACGAACGTTGTGGTTTTGTATACCTACTATACAGGACTAAAGGTAGGTACTACTATTATATTTACTACACATTCAGAATTTCAGATTAAATATGAAAGTCGTTTTAAAAATCAAACCGTCCCAGTTTCAATCTAAACCAATTCCAGAAATCAAAAAGCGAGTGCTTGTCTGCAGTCTTCCTAAAATAGAAGTGAAGATTGCTATTTCTTCACGTCCTTGCCATAAAATATGTAAGTAGGTATTTCGGAAAGTAGCGACGGTTTTAAAACCTTTCCACATGTTTGTAGATAACTCGGTTTAAAAATCCAAGAACGAATGTGGTATACGAAACTGCAGTAGGTACAATAAATTGATACAACCTACGATTGTACACAATTTAATTGGATGGCAAGTAGAAGTTAACACCCATCTAGGTAGGTAGGTAATTCATGTTAATAATATTATAAATAATAACCAACATATTTATGAAGGAAAGCGCCGTCGAGGTCGGCTTAGAAAGAGGCGACGGGATGATTTGGACGCGTATCGCGAGGACTGGTTTGAGACGGCCCAGGAGTGGAAAGTTTGGAAGGACTTGGGGGAGGCCTTTGCCCAGCAGTGGAACAGTAACGGCTAGCAAAAAAAAAATCGAATTACTTAAACAAAAAAAAAATAGAATAGCGCATAAAGCGCACGGGCGTTAGACTGACAATAGCTCAGAACAATAAGCCACTCCGACAGTCATTTGTAATACCTATTGTTATATTTGTGTGTCATTTACCATTAGGTATGTATGTACCAGACAGACACTAAATTTATTTAATTATGAACGTTTTTAACCCAGAAAGGATGTTTACAAATTAAAACTTTCATATTTTATTAGATACTAAGTACACATAATTAAATTCCATAAACTAAGTAAAAATTATTTGTATTTAACGCAGCTACTGTTCCACAATCCTGAAATTCAATCATCGTTTAAAGCAGGGACTTGAAACGGAAAGAATTTGTGGAGACCAAATCCAGAAATTCCGTAACGAAAATAACCCAACACCCCCCACTCATTTGTTTTCTTATCAGTCACCACGCTCAAAAAGTGTAACTTCAAATATTAATATCAAAACAAAAAAATACTGCATAAACAAAATAAATAAATAATTATAATTGCACAAGTTGATAAAAAATGCTATGCAATAGCTTTACCGCGGCAGTCCCCGAGTGCCACACGTCTTTTTTTTTTAAGCTATGGCATAGCTTCTATCGCGGGCCTTGAGCGTGGAGACCGAATCCAGAAAACAAACGAGTGAACAATCAATCAAAATTCAATTCAATGTGTGAAAGTGTAACTTCAATTATTATCAAAGAAAAAAAATAAAAGAAAATAAATACTGCATAAATGAAATAAATAAATAATTATAATTGCATAAGTTGATAAAAATGCTATGCAATAGCTTTACCGCGACAGTCCCCGAGTGCCACACGTCTTACACGACAACGAAAATAGCGCCCTATTGCAGGTTCAAAACTGGTTCACTGCTAATAATCTGGTTCTAAATGGGAAAAAAACTAAATGCATAAGATTTTCCTTACCGAATGTCAAAAGTAGTGATTGTGACATTGTATTGAATAATGAAAAACTAGAATTTGTTGATAAAACGATTTTCCTGGGGATTACGCTTGATTCAAGGCTACAATGGGGTCCTCACTTAACTTCTCTTGCAGGTCGGCTTAGCTCAGCTGCATATGCTGTTAGAAAAATCCGCCAATTTACGGATGTTGATACCGCTAGACTAGTCTATTTTAGTTATTTTCATAGTGTCATGTCGTACGGTATCTTACTATGGGGACGGGCTGCTGACATCGAGTCAATCTTTATATTACAGAAAAGAGCCATCAGAGCGATTTACAATCTCCGCCGGTGCGATTCTTTAAGGGAACTGTTTAAAGATATTAACATAATGACAGTACCTTGTCAATATATCTATGAAAACATAATGTATGTTAGAAAAAATCTTCATCTTTTTAGCAAAAGAGGCGATAGACATAATTATGTTACAAGAAATAGGGATCAATTAGTTCAACCAGGTTTCAGACTGGCTAAAGTGGCCTCTTCTTTCATGGGGTACTGTTTGAAATGTTATAATAAAATACCTCCCCACATATTAGAACTCAATGAAACGAAATTTAAATCTTGTATTAAACGCACACTATGCAGACAAGCATATTATAAGTTGGAGGATTATATTCAAGATAAAAATGCTTGGCTCAATGCTGGTCCAGCTCCACTACCACTAGGGCGTACTAATTAGTTGATTAGTTGGAAACTAATATTATTATTTTTTAATTTGAAAGACACAATTGCATTGTATAATGTAGAAGCACTTTTTCCAAGTTTGTGAATGTGAAGCACCATGGAGCATTTTTATTAGGTTACAACTTTTCTTTTTTTTTTTTTTTGACATTACGAGCATGGCAGTTGAGAGTTTGTCATGCTCACTCAAATGTCTCGCTGTTGGTGGCACGTGTTATTGGGTCGTTCGGTTCCCTTCAAAATGGTTGAGCTGAGTGGGGCTGATGCACGCGTCATGCTCGTGAACGGGTGCCGTCAGATGGGACTGGTCATCTCTTAGCTGCCAGTGGCTTAATTCAGTTTCTATCTTTTAATTATTTTACATTTTTATTTCACTATCGACATTGTGCTCACATGATAGAAGCAACAAGTAATATGTAACCAAGCATTATATGTAACACATATATGATTTAAAAGAGTGTCCATGGAGTTTCTTGCACGTTCTTCTCCATAGAGACCTACTCTTTGGAACGTGCAATTTAGCTTCACTTTTCTTGGACTGACCGACATTTGACTATTCAAAAGTGCCTGTAAATGGTCTATTTGAAATAAATGCTTTGAATTTGAATTTGAATTTCTTTTTTTTTAATTAGGGCATTTGCACTGTTCGTGCTAATTGCCACTGACAATATTTTATATTTAAAAATAAAGCGTAAGAATCGATTACTCACGAAACGATTTAAATGTTTGAAAATTTTGAAAAGGAAAGGAGATTAGTTGTTTTGGATTAAGTATCATTCTAAAGTTTGTAACGATGCACCAATTAACGTTACCTATTAAAAAATGTTTTCGAATATCATTTTGGTAAAACAATATTCTAAGTTACGTTATGCAATCAGCTAACCTTGCCGTTCGATAACGTTACTGTTAAAACGTAGAAGATTAATTTATAACGTTATTCGCCCGTCGCCGCCGCTCGCCATTTTTATGCAAAGCAGATAAATAAATAAACACGCTGAAATGCATTTTACGTACGTTGCCTTTGTATGGCCACAGCGCGCAAGTTGATAAAGCTGGCAACGTTGCGTATCTAAATGAGTAACGTTATTATTTCGATAAACAAATAACGATACTGCACCGTTGTACCGAAGGTTGTACCTATAACGATACATTACAAATAACGATATAAATATATTAAAATCGTTATTAAATATGTTAGATTTTATTCCGTTTCATAATATCGTTATAGTGAAAGAAACAATTTAGTTACGACCCTGGTGGAACGGTACAAAATATCGTTACCGAAACAATACGTATCGTAATTTAGAGCAACGTTTCAAGTTTCAACCCCCCTAGCCAAGTTTCAACCGTTTCGCTTGCGTTGAACGCTTCGAGTTGGCCGCATCGCCGAATCTTTTGTTCTCACCACGTGATTGAGCACTGAGATGACGTCATTCCCGTGCATTTGAAGCTTTCTACAAGCGTTAACGATTGCAGATTTGCAACATGGCTAGGGGTACTGGTTTTAAGAATTTTGAAGCTACTCAAAAAATATTTGAAAAATCGACTAAAAAATATTCTATCTCGATTTTATGAAGCATAAGATTTTATTACGTAGCAACATTTTTGACACCTGTCAAGACAGTCAAGTGTCAGTATCATCTGTCACTGTTAAAATTTTTACGGGAAAATAAACAAAGCAAATTATTGTTTTGTTGTGTACAATACATTCAAAACTAGTACAAATCACAAATTTTAATTGATAAAATGTGGACAAGAATTAAAGATACGCAATTTTTCCTTTGCTTGTCACAAGATTGTGGATACGAAATATGTGTCACGGATTATTTGAGTGTATGGACTACGTTGTTTTCTAGAAAAGCATTTCTAGATCAACTCAAGGTAATTTTTTTTAACAAATTTTCTTGTTAAACGAGGAAAACTTGTGCGAATGGTGCGTTTATTAACCTCGTTTGACTTTAGTACAGTAGATAGGTAATTTAGAATAGCTCCTTGGAATTTATCTACAATGCTTTTAAGTAGCAACATATACACGAGCACATCAAGTTTCCAATTTTAAAAAGTAACACAACATTTTGTATCATAACATTTTCAGGAAAGCAACGATGGACTGGAGCTACCACATGATAATGATTTCATTCAAAAAGGAGTTAATTTATTGTCAAGTCTTGATAAGCTGAAGAAGTGTAGTATAGAAAAGAAAGAGAATGGTAAAAGTTTGTTTATTACTATGACAATATCATTTGGATTTCCTTTTTACCTTGAATGTACACTTTCAAAGGGCTCGGAAGAAGTAGTAAGTAAACTGTAATACATTGACTAACTGAAAATATTTCCTTTACTTGACCCTGCATTGGTTTACTTATAGCACACAGCAGGAGCCATTTAACTTCTGTGAATTACTAACTGTATCCCTGCTAAAAGTCTAACATTAAGTTTTGACTCCCACTTTTGCATTATGCAGAACAAAATCTGTACTTTCTTCTAATAATAATAATTCTAAGTAAATGTGTTAAATGGTTTTTTTTTTCATGTTTTTTTTTTAATGGATTAACTTAGCTTGAAATGAATAGTCCTTTTTTTAAAGTACCACTGCAGGGTTAAGTTAGTACATCAAATAAATACTGTGCGTATTTTCAACAAAATTTTATATACTTTCCAGTATTTCCAAAAAGTCACTCGGCCCTTGTTGAACATAATCTGTGACTTGCGAGAAAGCCAGACCGAGCTGAGACGATTGCTGATAAAAAAAGACAGCGAAATTGAAGAGTACAAATGTGAGGGTGGAGAGATAGTCTTGCGTAAGTTTAATTCTTTTCTAAACAACTACTGAACCTGCTCTACTGCAAACAGATTTCAGAAAAAACTGCAGCACAATTTATTTTATTCACACTATAAAACAAATATGTATTAGAATAAAGCAACAAATACCAGAGAGCAGTGTTAGCGAAGTGGTAATGGCTCCGACTTACAAGTTGCGGGTTCAAACCCTGCCAGGCAAATTACTTTGTGTAATTTATTTCATTACCACTGTTCTCAAAACGGTAAAGGGAAAGATCGTGAGGAAACGGCATGTCCTAGAACCAAAAATTCGAAGACATGTGACATTCACCAAACCGGGCCCGCGTGGTGGATTACGGCCCATTCACCCTCTCCTAGAGAGGAAGCCTGAATCCCAATTTTTTTTTCGTTTCCTGAAAAAAAGTCTTGTGAAAGGTTGTTCAGTTTCGTCTTCTGAGCAAGCCCTTAAAGTTTGTGGAGGGGTGTCCCTTACACCCCGTATACCGCCACAGCACACGGCACACTTGGGAGGTACTGCTGCTAATGTTCCATTGAAAATGATGTGTCCATTGTGAATGGTGTCCTGTAAGGATCTGCTAATGTTCCATTGTGAATGGTGTCCTGTAAGGATCTGCTAATGTTCTATTGTGAATGGTGTTCTGGAACGATCTGATAGAGAAAGACTTCCATCACTGTTCCGAACAATGTTTCTACAACATTTTATGTATGAATACGAAATGTTGTAGGGATAAAAGAGGGGCGTATATTGAAGGTGAAGTGAAGTATGAAACCAAAATAAAATCTTTTTCAACACCCTTCCTTGAAAACCCGGCCCTGCCTCTGCCACTTGTTGGCAACCAAATTAACTGTTTTTCGCACTAGAGCAGAAAAGTGCGTCAGGTTATCCTCGCCACAATGTATTACATGTACCGTATGAGCCTAGTTGCTTAGTATTGCCCGCTACTGCCCACGGGGCAGTTCTCGTTTATTTATTTAAAAAAAAGTTTTTTTCACACCACGACTCTATAAATTCAGAAAATAGTGCTAGTGTTATCTATTCGTCATTGAAATACGTCGTTTGATACACGTGAAAATTTATCACTGCAGCATTCGGCTAGGGTGAATTCCGCCTCCGTCACAATGACAAGTTTCAATTGTATCAAATCGTACTATTACAGTGCCAACTTAGTACCTCATAAGTGAGCTACATCTTGAGTACTAAAATTTTCTCTTTCTCATTTCAGGACATTTAAAAACAATTGCGTTCAATGATGTAGAACATATGAAAAGACATAAGGCATTTGAAAAAAGTTTTGGTGAAAACAATACATCCACAAAGGTACTAGAAGAAGCTGTACAGAACTTGGATAAAAATATTCTGTAAGTAGCTTATTGCTTTAAATATTAATTTATCCAATTTAATGTAGACTTCTGGAAATAATTGATGATGGTTTCATCTCTAAAAAAAAAAACCAGCACTTTATTGTTGGGCTGCAAAACTTTTCTCAATTATAGAGGTATGCAGAAGGAAAGTCTTGAAAAAAAAGGATCATCCATCCAGTCAGGTGTTATATCTGATCTGGCCAACTGCCCGGATATGATTTCGGGATGTTATATATGTTCAATTCGCGCCGAGAACTCTAATAGCGCGATGCAGAATTTCGTAGTTTAGTTCCAATGTCGTGCCATTGTTGTCGCTACATAATCAATAAGTTCTTCTCCTCCATGTTTCATACCATTCATACATATTTTATTTAAGCTTGTATACAATGTATTTTTTATAGTCTATATTTATCTAATTCAATTACTTTACAGAAAACGAGAACCATTGGCAACTCCAAGTCCTGATCCTGGGCCAAGTACAAGTATAAAAACAGAACCCGTACCAGTAATTAAAACTGAACCAGACGTTCATGTAAAAATGGAGCCAGATACCACAGTGACAACTGAGCCCATTGAACCTAAAGTGGAACCAAAATCAGAAGAGGCAGAAGGAACTAGTTCATCTGTGATAACGGCATCAGTAAGCTGCAAGCAAGAAATTAAAAGGGAACATGCAAGAGCTCATGTTCCAAGAAAAAGAACTAAATTCAATTTCTGAAACCAAAGACTTTGTATTTATCTCTTTGGAAAGATTTTATACATTCTGTAAAAGATTAGTAAGGTATCATGAAGATTATTATAGGTATTAATAGGTAACATTATTCTTTAGTTCAATGGAATTTTTTATTTAGTTTGATTTTTATTGACCATTTTTGTAATTTTACTGTTTATCAATAGAATGTATTTCATATTTACTTTTACTAAAAAAAAAAAGAAGAAAAATGCAATATTTTTTTTAGGCACATTTGCCTACATACTTACATTATATCACGTTTAATGTATTATTTTTCCTAAAAAAAATATGTTGGAATGAAATAAACCATAATTTTAATATTAAAACTTTTATTATACATTGAACTGTTAAAATCTAATGTTAGATTAGTTGTGCTAGTGTAAAAAATGTTACAACTAGTGCGTTTTATTGGAGATGCGACTAACAATCTAACAGAACAAACGCTAAGCCTACTAATACCTTTTTTATCGAAAACGTCGACTTTATTATAAAAGGCAGCCGAAAGTACCATAGCGCCGCCAATTGAAAAAAGTCACAATTCGTAGTAGAATCTAGAATCAAATAAGTGCGTTTCGTACGACCCGCAGCAAAGAAACGAAAAAAAAAACACTTTTCGTGTATGGGCGCCCCCCCTTAAATATTTATTTGGTTCTGTTTTTAGTCTTTGTTATTATAACGAAAGCAGAACTACATTATCTGTGAAAATTTTAACTGCTTAGCCGGTTCACAAGATACAGCCTAGTGACAGACAGACGGACAAAAGTCGGCAATAAGTTCAAATTTTTACCATATAGATACAAAACCCAAAAAAATTAAAAAGTATATAAAAGACAATAAAGTATTTGTATTACACATTTTCAACACTGGAAATGTTGCTGTTTAGCTAAAACGTACATTTTAAATAAAAATCACCGTTTTTGTTGCCTTTGCAATTGGTGGCGTTAGTGAACTGTGAACCACCTCTTTATAAAGTATACCTTGTTCTGGAAATCACCAAATGATTACTGTTTAAGGTGAAGCGGAAGTGTGTGTCCAGACTTTTACCGATTTAAACCCACCTGTGTTGCATCAATTGTCCTTTGTGTTCTAGGGTCACTCTTTCCAAACATTCCCGCGGTCCTAGCAGGCATTGGCCCCACTGGGCCCCTTCAGTTTTGTTGACATCACTTTGAGAACGCATGGAACACTACGCGCCGTAATTAAGAACATAATGTGGAACATTATAAACTTATTCACTTTTAAAAAATTGCCTTGCTTGTTTTAGAAAAATTTAAACACCAATACTGTGTCATAGATTTTGTTTTTTAATGTATAAAATGGATATGTTTTCCTACTAAAAGTTAATTCGTTGTACAAAAACATGATTTAGCGTTTTTTTAAGTCGGTAAATTAATTGAAAACAATGCTTTTGAAAGTTCCCATAACTTTTAAAAGCATTGTTTTCAATTAATTTCGCTATATTTATTAAGGCGGAAGTTTGTGAATGTATGAAAATGTGTGTTTGTTAATTCTTCACGCTCGAACAGCTGAACCGATTTACCTTGAATAGTGTGTACTTTTTTATCCCGGCAATATGTTCCTTTGAGATATTTTCCTACTTTTACATGGACGAAGCCGCTTCTGAAGTTAAGTAACACTATCTATAAACAGACTAGGTTCAATTTTAGTTGTTAGCACTCGTTTGGTAAGATAATGTTGTTATTTCACTGTCCAGCAGTGTAGTTGGGGCCAGCCCCATCGGATGTGCCTACGTCTTTTTCTAACACGATGATATTTTTAGATCAATATTTTTAATAAGTCATGAAAACCTACTTTCTTCTGGCATTTTATTTCACATTGAGTCAACTGACTAATAGGTGTTACTCACTTCTACCCTCAGCCTCAGTGACTTTCGAGTTTGTCTGTGGTCAAGTTTACTATAATTTTCGCAATTTGCAACTAATTTCAGTTTGAGTATTCTTGAACGCAAACGGAGGGAGCTCGTTCGAGTCCTTTTCGATATTCAAACTAAAGGAAGTAACTTATGAAACTTACAAAATGAACTTGCAATATAAACCTGGGTGCGATATGTAGATAGATAAAGACATTGCACAAAACAAAACTGTCTTAAAGTATCTAGAAAAGTTGACACGTCATTAAAGAGATGTGATAGGTTTATTTTGTTAGTTTCCAGGCATATAGTTTATAGTATTTGCTTAGACTTCATATAACATCAAAGCCAAGCAAGTCTATGGTAAACGGTTTTTTTTTTGTTTAAAGCTCACTATGACTTAATTTTAACATCAAAAGCTTATTAATATTTCCTCCAATAAAACGCATTAAAGTAACCTTTCGCCAAATGGAAATGCAAATATTAACAAACGCATCTAATACATAATGATGACTCCTAATATTTTTTTTTTAAATTCGTTAGATATAATAATGTGCTTTTCATTGAGTCTATAATATTTGCTGAGCAAGTCTGATAGTCGCGTAGGCTTTTATTTTTAAATACGTTTATTTTAAACCTAGAACATTAAAGGCCTTCTCAGTGTCCGCAGTTTTTTAAGTTATTATTAAAGGAGATAAATAGGACCAGTTTCAAAAGTTTTGTTTGTTGCCCGTACTCATGTTTATTTTCTCTATTTTACCTTTTAACTACCTACGTCGGATATAGGTATCCGACTAACCGCGACTAGAGTCAGTCTAAAAAGTCAAACGACTTGGGTTAGTAATTATTAAGGTAAAATGAAATCTGATGTAATCAACACTGGTTCAGTAATTAAGGTTGATTAAGAGATCTTGATCATTGTTTACTAATAGAAGAACCTTATAAAAAGTATCAAATATATGTATTTTTTAAATGATTAAAAATTATACGAAATTCCCAAGTCGTTTGACTTTTTAGACAGACTATAAATACTCTATCTCGTCAGCTATTCTGCCACCTATGAGGATTGAAGAGTTAAACGAGATGGAGTACCTATCCAGTCACAAACAACCCTGGCGAAGAGGACACGGAAACGGACTGATAGACGCGGATGGTTTAAGGGTTAATTTTCTTTGTTCTTTCAATCAAACAACAAAGCTTTATCGACCTAAATGTTTCCACTGCCCCCCTCTGAGAGGTAAGCTCTGTGTGGTTTATTATTTAGTATCGTCTAAAAGTTTTTGGTTCTAGAGCATAGGTACCCGTTTTCCTCCCGATAGTGTCCTTCACCGTAAAATTACTGGTTTTACCTTGATACGTATCATTATCATTTGTGAAAGTTGAATAATTATTTCTATTGTTATCTTCTTAATTAAGACCATATTGATTACCTACATGAAACTTGATTATCTATGAATAGGTATAGTTTAGTACTAGGTAATGAAATCTACATCTATAAATTCTATAATTAACTTATTTCTCATTATTTTCGTCATATTTCACAAATACCAGCACTTTAATACCTGCGTTCTTCCTTTAGATCTTGTTAAATGGTCTATTTATCTCCTTTTTACATAATTATAACTATTGCACTTCGAGGAAAATAAAATATGGAATGAGATTCCTAACAACACTTCAATATTGGTGCATTCAGAAATTGCGATAGGTCTTCACACTGCGAGCCTAGGTCGCACCCTTGTTATGTACCCCACGGATTTTAACAAATTTTGTACGAGAAAATCGACAAATTCTGTGACATAATATCTTGTAACGGTAATGCGCCCTAGGCCGCTTTTATAGCACACAGAATGCATAAAGCGATCAGTCCCACCCTCTTACCGAACTACGTTTTAAAACCATTTATGTAAGAAGTAAAAAGGAACTAAAGTCTATATGTTATTTTTAGCGGTAAGAGGGCTTAAGTTCAAGACTTCAGAGAACCGTTTTCTGATTAGTCAGCGAGCTGGTAAATAGTTGACCAATGAGAAATCGATTCGTTAGATCGTCCTGACGCACGATTTGGGCGCTTGCCAATGTTTACATCTGAGATATCGGCCTACCCTGTTAACATTTTTTTTTGATTCAGCTGTAGGCTTTCATAAAGGTGGCGTAATTGCAATATTTCATGTTATCTTTTCCGACATTAAAAACCATTTAACCCGCTGCGTCGGATTGGTCCGACGAGTATTTTCGTGTCCTATTCTTTACCTCTCACGTCGTATATATCCGACAAACACTCGCTTTTATTCCGCCAGAGTCACAAATCCGCGATCAAATACTCCATCTCGTCAGCTGTTCTGTCACCTATGGAGATTGTAGAGCTAAACGAGATGAAGTACCCAGTACCTAAGTAAACACGACTCTGGCAAAAAGGACGCGAACACTCATCGGACCAATCCGATGCAAGCTTCTTTTGGTGTTATAAGCTGCATTACACATTTATGCCGTATTCATAAAACTGACGTATTGCAATAGCCGATAAAAAATTCATGAAACAATAAATCAGTCGGACCCGTATCTCAGGTGAAAACATAGCCCACATCATTCTGCGAAGAGTTGTTGCGGTCTACAGGAACGCAGGGATGCTACAAGCACATTAGGCTAACAGCTACACTTTGACACATCTGTCTCCGATTCGGAAGGCTTTATCACGTTGTCCCTTTCCTTCAGCTCGAAAGCGTCCGCCTGAAAGAAAGAGAAGACAAAATTTTACAAACAGTTGTTTTTTTTTGAGATATTACAGGCGCCTCGGTGTCCGCTCGTATTATGTGGTCTGATGTGATCTTGCATTTCGTTGCTATTGTTTTCCCACAGGCCGAAGGATACTTTAATAGTTGGCAAATTAAGAGAGAATAGGATTACGAGTCTGACACAAAATCCGCCGTTATCTACCTTATCTGCCTTTAGAGAGGATGTCTAAATAAATAATTGCGCTTGCTTAGAGTTTTTGCCAAAACATAAAACCTGGACATTATTGTTTCAAATCAAATTAAATGACTTTATTTTTGCACACTGTTAGGTACAATTTAGATGTTACAAAGATCTCAGTGTCTCTGTTTTCTACCACACTGAGTGGCATACTGATACAAATATTAGTAAAATATAATTACATATAGTAGGTAGGTATTATAGCTTACTGAACAATATTGGGTCTATATAAACAAAATACTTATCAATAGATATTTACTTAAGCAATACTTTTTAGTTAAACTTAATCTTTATAATTAGGTTCTCAAAAGAATATCTAAGTGTTCTTTTAAGAACCTAAATACAAAAGTGGTTTGAAAATTTTCCGACCTAACAAATATCAACTACTACCAGCCATTTTTTCTAAGAATTGTTTTCTTTTTCTACATTGTCTCATTGTAACTCTACATACCTACTTCTCCCAACGTAAACTCTCTAACCCATTCAAATAGTAGTCAGCGTTTTTCTCTCAAAACAAAATAAAACTCCTCATTTAACAAAAATCTTTAACCGCGAAATGATTAGATGAAGGAACAAAAAGAAGTTGCTTTGGGTGGTGAGTAAGGCGAAAGGTCAAGAATTTTAAACCGTAATTCGTGGATTTTTGCCGTAGCAACCACTAAGGTGTGAGACGGCGTGTGGTCTTGGTGAGACAGGATTTTCTTTTTCTGAATTTCACATCGACTCACTCAAACGACTATCAAATAACAATTGCGTGTCCAAAATAGCTGACACATAAGTTAGTGAATGTCAATCTTATGACATTCGCAAACCTTTATTGATGAGTAAATTTTTCAGACCACCCTCGTAACTTGTCCATATATTTATTTATATATATATATATATATATATATATATATGTGGTATCTATTAATTACCATTTAGTTTCATTATCATCGGTCGTACACAGTTTTCCTTGGAGATCTAACAACTGATCCCAGAGGTATTGATTCTAGATTCTAGAGGCTATCGTCGGTATGAATAGAAAAATAAATTTTGATTACCTTAGTCTCCCGGTATTCCCTAATTTTCCGAGCTAACGTCAGAAACGCTTCTTCAATGTTTATGTTGCTTTTACAAGATACCTCGAAAAACGGCATGTCGAAGTCATCCGCTATCTGGAATTGTAAAGTTGTGTATGTTAAAAAATTTCCTTTACACAAACTTATGTTTTCGGTTAGCTAAATTTTTTTTTTTTTTATCTGTTATAAACTAGTACTTGACTGCGATCCCGCACTAGTTTATTAAGAGCCTATTCACTCTAGCCTTGAAGACACCCAGTAAAATGAAATTAATTAACTTGTTTCCTCAGTTAATCATTAGGTACCTAGCTATACAATGGTTTTGTTCTATATGTAGATATGTCCTGTTCAGTCTCGTATTTGAATCGTTCAAATTCATATTGCAATAAGTTTATCACTTAGTTGACAACGACAATCAATGTCAAATACTTGTCAAAAGTTTTTGTTACTGTTTGTACGAAAATTAACCTTCAGATCAAGGATCAAACCATTGTTTTTTTTTTACTGATTGTGACAGGTGCAAATGACAAGATTGCTTCAAAATATGGGATTTGCCCCTCTGGTATATTGGTAGTCGGATTAGCATAATCCACTTTTTTCATGCTAAGGTTATTGTTCAAAGAATGGCTAGGTATTTGAAACCTCATTGCCAATAAGAATATTTAGGAAACCTTCATACAACATGGATTAGTTAGTGTTCATTTGGAGAAGGCCTTGATTTTGGGTAGGCACTAATTGTAATTATGATTGCACCGTTACGGATCAAAATCGTGATATTTTGTGCAGCTTTTAGGTTTAACGGTGTGAGAAAAACCTTAGGTTACAGTTCACAAGGCCATTTAACTACGATTCAAGCTGAGCTTTAAAAAAAATAAAAGCTTATAACCTTTTGGCCCCTCTCTTTGGGTACTGCTCTATGGTTCTCGTGGACATCACACTTGTTGCCAACTAAGACCTTGATCACATCGGGAGACGCATACTGGAAATAGAAAACCACATACATTATTGATTTCAAGGAAAAAATACACCTGCTTTTTGCGTAGTGATCCACTATTGCTAGTTGCTGGGTCTATTTTTATTGAAATGTATTCTCTTTTTATCCTTCGTTGAACCATACAAGCTGAGTCACTGTTTTCATTGGAACGGATGAATACATGTTCTAGCTTTCAGACCATTTACCTACTTAGGCACCTATACCTATTCATCATTATGTGAGTAAATGGGTTATGGGCTAAAGTTAATCGTTACGTTTAAAAAGCCATTAAAATGTCCGTGACCATCACATACAACTATTTCTATAAACTGAATGAAACACGCGTAGATTAGGTCTCATATAATGTTTTATCAAGGTGAGTTATGATTTGTCATTGATCAAAGAAAATAACCATTATATCCCTTATGGTTACATGGCGGTACCGTAATCGTTCTTGCCTTGTACACCAACAATGGATGGCTATCAACTAATTGAACATTTATATATTTTTACAATCACATTCCATGAATCCTTCACTTCAAACTTATGAAAAATATAGTGAGATATACGGGTAAAGGAACGCAGCTTATAACGGTTTTTTTTCAAAAGGAACTCGTGTTATCTCACCTCTTGGATATTCCTCAGCCAATACGACAGATGATTGAATGACTCCAGATTGGTGATGTCATACATGAGTATTATGCCCATAGCTCCACGATAGTACGCCGTGGTGAGTGTCCGAAACCTCTCCTGCCCAGCAGTGTCCCATATTTGGAGTTTGATTGGCACGCCGTCTAAGTTTATTATCTTCTGTTTGAAATCTATGCCTGTAACGTTATACATGTATGATTAGACTCAACACTGCCAATTTCGTATATAATATACCTACTGCCTAATATTTGTTGCTAGGGAAGTACTTAAGTAAAGATATTAGTAACGGTACAAGTATTAACTGTGGGAAGGTGGTACTGACAACAGACACAGTTATTGCCGAAGTTCGTTTGCTTTACGTTTTCTGAGATAGCATTAACAGCGAATCGAGGAATTGTCTATAGAATGGAATAGAATAGAATCACCATAATGAACACCAAAATAGTAACATAACTTATAGGTAGGTACACAAACTTAAATCTATGGGTACCATGGTGGTCTTATAACGATAGATACCTATCTACCAGACAACTAGATAGATCGTAAGAACTATCGTGAAATGCCAAGCGAACGCAGGCGTTCGCGCATCTATTGTCTTACTATTGTGTCTCAAATTGACGGTATCTGAAAGGAACAATGAAGGGACTAGTCAGAGATGCACTGCTAACAAATTAAACAAATATTACATTGTGAGTTTACAGATAAATAAATAAATATGTACCTATGCCATAGCGTGTTGTACCCGGCTCTTTATCTAATAGAAACCTAGGTACTTAGGTACATGGTAAACATTGTAACCGCCTGAGAGAGACAAAGGCTTTTTCTCGGGAGTTAAACAACCAAAACGTAATAGGATATATATTATGTATGTATATTATATTATAATCTTTATTGTACACCAAATAAACAAAAATACAGGATAAAAATTTAAAAGAATAAGTGCACAATGGGCGGTCTTATCGCACAGGATTTTGCAACTTTATTTATTCCTAACTTTTAGGAAAGTCTATGTTAGATACAAGGATACATACAACCCAACACCAATGTTCTAATGTTATAGATCCTCAAAACGGGCAATATCGAATAATGCATCTATATATTATAAAAATGAATTATTTCCTTGGTCACGCCATCACACGTGAGCGGCTGGACCGATTTCGCTAATTCTTTTTTGTGTTAGGTTCATTGGAAAAAAAAGGGTAAGAGTAGGGTATAGTAGGGTACAGTAGGGTACAGTAGGGTAGAGTAGGGAAGAGCGGGAGCGAAGCCGCGCGGGCAAAAGCTAGTGAAATATATTTTTGATAACTAACCTGTTTATAAATAAATTTATTAAAATAGAATAGTAATTGTGAAATTAATATCAAAATTGGTAGAAAATCAAATGAAATACCTAGGTATAACAATTTTAAACAAATAAGTATACCTATATCTGTATCTCTCGTCAAGGCGCCGTTTTCTGTGACGGTCGTATTGGTGTGATGGACTTTCTTGTCAAAATCGATGTCGTAGTTCTCTTTCTTATTAGAAACTTTAAAGTTTTTTTAAGATTTTTAATGAAGATATTTTCAAATTTAAATATTTAATTTAGCTAATAACAATTTTGCATGCATATTCCTTAAAACGACTGACAATATTTACGTGAATGACAACAAGGACAAGTATTGAATATTGCTTCAGTCATTTAAAGTAGACGATACATTTTTGCATCAATTAGCGTTAATCACGTACCTATCTAAATATTGTCAATCGCAATTGACCGCTTCGGGGACCCTTTAAAATAAACAAAACACAATCTACGATTTTAAAGAATTGGTTCTTGTTTTCCTTTCTGTTTTTATATCACTTCATTAAATATCCCCCAGCCAATATGTTTGATAAGCAACAGTACCTAAACAATATTTTTGACGATGACTTCACGTCCCTTACTTGACGAGGCTCAAAATGATTCGTTGGCACGCCTACATAGGTAAGTACAATTATACCTAATTAGAAAATATCTCGAATTCAGTAGGCACACCACAGATATCTATACTATGAAATTATTTTTAGATTATTTTTGAGATATGTTTTTTTTTGGTAGCCATATGTCTAGATACTAACAGACACATCAAGAAATCTCTCGAAACGTCTAACATTATTAAAACTTAGCTGATGTCAGAATTTCTTAAAGAAATCGTAAAATAAAATACAGACTTTATTTTGGCTCACAATAAAATGCTCCTCGAGATCTAACGTGACATCTAGAGGTGACACCTTATCTCCTAAGAGCTTTCGTGAAGTGCATTGCACTTAGACACAAAAAGCTTCTCTTAAGATCTCGAAGTTCCAACATCGTTTAGCAGCCAGGTCCGAGCAAAAAAATATACAAAACACATTTCGTAGAAACGAGTTGTTTCTATGTATCTGACTACACAGCTTACAAAGGTTGGTCGGGCACTAACTTTTAACTGTAAAATGGTCTGGAAAGGGAAGTCCTGAGCATATAAATATTTAAAAGGCTATTTCACGTCACATGTTCCATTGTTTCCCGCTTTACATCCGCAATATAAAACATAATCGCAGATTCGTTAAGTTACAAAACGGCACTAAAATACAGCATCACCTATCTGACAAAGGCTCGTAAAACTAAAAATAAATAAGTTTGCTTACCTATAGTGGATATGTATATATCGTAATATCGCTCGTCACAATATCTATGCACTATACACGTTTTGCCTACATTAGAATCACCTAAAACTAGTAATTTATACGTTGCAGAAAAATCTAAAGCCATTTTTTGTTTACTTTGTTGTTGGTACGCGAGCGACGGCCCAAAACATAGGTGGAACTGTCAAACTGAGAAAAATCAATGAGGGTAAGTGCGCATGTGCGGGGTCGCCCGTTGGCTTACCTTGCAACAAGTAACTATAACTACTAGCCAGGCAGCACAGCCCGCTCACCCAGGGTTTCCCTGCACCGGTCACTGACTTTTAATAAACTTAACTATTTGAAAGAGAATGGCGTTTTGTGAAATAATTGTAGACTTTTTATTTCTGTTACGCTCAGTGAACATAAACATGAATAAATTAGAATGCTAAGTAATATATTTTTTCTTAGTTCCCAAAATGCGCACGGTTATTTTCGTCTGTTTTGCTGTATAACATTTGAGCAGGTTGAATGCTCAATATCAAACGTAGGTAAGAAAAACAAAAGCAATTCACAGGTACTGATTTAATAAAATTGAACTAGACAGAACAAATTAGTCGAATGAATTGACCTCGTAAACAATGTATACGAACGAGAAACCTCAGGTGCGACCGTAATCTAACTTTGTCTTTTCTGTTTATGGCATTGCTTTTCTTTATGTTTTATTTTACCATTTCGGGGACTTCTATCTAGATGGCTCTTCTGGCAGGACCTTGCTTGATGAGTATATTCAAGCGTCCTCCTTGGGGACAAGTTGCTATTTTTATAAATTCGTCATTCCAACACGATCCCATTGTCATTTTGCTAAAAGTTCATAATCTGCTAATTCATAATGATTGATCATTGATTAGTCAATGGTCTCGTTGAGTTGTGATAAAATTACAATATTGAGCTTATTAAAAGCAATGACTGCACAGTGACGTTCTACTGGTAGGTAACTGATCAAAGGAACTGTCAAAATTTTAGCTGATTACCGCATACGTCAGACATTCATTTGTCATTATTTACGAGATTACTATTCTATGCAATTTCTTTCTATGGAGTGTCAGTGGTTAGCCATTGGTATATCATAATGACGCCATTATATTATTAGATTACCAAAACTTCTCAAAATCAGCAATTATGAAATTAATGATAACCATTCTGACACAATGTAATAGCAGACTACAAGCCCTGAGGATATGATAAAATCATCTAAGTACCTATACCTGCTCTAAAAATAACAAGCGAAACTCTGAATGAGAACGATATCGGTCTGAGGTTTTTCGCTAGCCAGTGAAAAACCGCAATTTAATTTGACCCAATATATTCTAAAAATTTTAGAAGAATGTAATTGTAGTTTGCCTATTATTTTCTTGGTCTATGTATAGATACTGTCGATACTCATTTATTAGGACCTCTTTTAATGGGTTAGAACTAATTACATATTATAAATAAACACTAATTCGAAATTCTGAAGATTTTATTTAACCTAGTAGGTATTATCAAAGAGATTCAGAAGTGCTGTCAGGTCGAAAAGCGCGTATGGTTTTTTTTTTTATAAATATATATTATGTGGCCGTCCTACCTTGCGATGCTCAAATTTGGTCACTCTGAACAACAAAAGTCTTTTTCAAAAGGCAATGAAGCGCAGCATGCCTACCTGCGAATAGATCGCGTTAGAAACAGCACGCTACGCTCCATAACTCAAATAACTGATGTCGGGAAAACAATAGCCAGGCTGAAGTGGGAGTGGGCTGGCCATGTCGCAAGAATGCACCCTAACAAGTGGGCGAGGATTATCACTCCCTGGCCGCCTGAAGGAGGTCGACGCCGTCGAGGTCGACCGCGGCACCGCGGCGAACGTGGTGTGACGATCTGATCATGTTCGTGGGGCAAACATGACCAGAGATTGCCCTAGACAGAGAAGTTTGAAAGGAGAAAAGGGAGGCATTTTCCCAGCAGTGGGACACACAATATTTGCTATAAAAAAATAAAAGTAAATTCATGGCAATGAATTAGGAAGTAAGAATAAAAATCTTGTAGAAGACCCTTTTGAGAGCAGTGGTGGCGGAGTGGTAATGGCCCCGACTTACGAGTTGTAGGTCGCAGGTTCAAACCCAGCCAGGCGCAATACTTTTAGTAATTTATTTCATCACCACTGCTCTTAAAACGGTGAAGGAAAACATCGTAAGGAAATTGGCATGTCCCGCACTGAGCCCGCGTGGTGGATTACGGTCCACCACGTACCGCTCCTAGAGAGGAGGCCTGAGTCCCAATAGTGGGAACATTATAAGGCCGACTATGCTATACTATGCTCTCCGAGGCTATCCTAGAAGACCTTTTTATTATTTCAGATCCTTACAGTACTTGCACCTATTAATTTATGAGCTGCAAATATAAATTGAGATGGTCTAATTAATATATTGGCACTTATCTGTTTTTTCACTGCTTATAGACTGACGCTTTTCTATATTATTTATTAATTTATGTGCTCTTTGTTTTTTTATAAACGATTCTTTTGGTAGTGAACCGACGTATTTCACGATAGACCCTTTCTTTGTCTGCATTAAATTGTTGCAACAAAACGATAAAACGATCATAATCCTATTAAAATGCCGACGAAACACGCGGAAACAGTTCCCTCGTTGGTCCGTAATTAGATTAACTGCTTATCCGAGAGCTATAACATTTGTAATTTTTTTTTTGACCTTAATTTGACCCGTTAATTTTTACAATGGAAATTTTTGTTTTTACTGCATTTGTATTTTTTTTAACACCGTTTTATGTTTTACGAGTAGTCTTGTGTGAGATGTGATTTATGCAAAATAATTTACAGGATAGGCATTGATATACAAAAAAAAAGGGTTTTTATAATTCAATGAGGACAGGCTATAGATTGACTAAGATTGACTAACCCTAACTATCAGGATTGATACGTACTTAAGTTTTACTCAAGCTTGCTGAAATCCTATCGTGTGCATATCCACGAGTGATGTGTATTCTTAGGTACTTTTGTTTTGTTTTTTTTTTTTTAAATGATAAATGATATTTATTTTGCAAATAGGTTTTAAAAAAAAAATATATATATATTATATTTATATAGTTTTTTTTTTTGTCTGTAGTCTTTTGTTTTGTTTTTTTTGTCTATTTTTGTTAGTTTTTGACCTACTCTGGCATAAGTCTCGTTTTTTGTTTAACATTCCTACATTACATACCTAACTTACGACTATGCCAAAGTAATAGTATAATCGGCGTGTGTGGTAGATTATGGCTGAAATCATCTCGCGGGAATGAGATCAGTCAGTCTCAAAACAAAAATTATTCTATATCTACCAATCCAAAAATCTACGATATTTCTAAACTATTAAAAAATATTCATACACACATTATTCTATTGTATTGACACTTGGGCAAATAAATATAATCATAATTAGGTTATTCAGATCAAATTCGTAATTTCAATGTGCATTTTTTAAGGCATCATAAAATATACAGCCATCAAATATATCAAAATCCATTTGAGGAGAAGACTTGGAAAAGTTTATTCTGGATACCTGTTACCTATGTCAACAATAGCATTCGTACAATCAGTTCAAGACATCTCATGGCCCTGGGTATGTAAATAAATGCCTTATGTATTAAATGAGCAGGACTCTAGATTCCTTATCTTTCCCTTTGTTTCACTTCGTCTGTATTTTCGTCTGCCATTCAAGGTATTCTTCAAGGTTACATTTTATTATACATGTAAATAGGAGATGAGTATTTTCACTTTTTGTTTTTGCATCCTTTAGTGGTACAAAGGAATTTGTTATGTCTTCATCTCTTTGGTATTACATTCTTATGAAAGTTCGCCATATCCGCATTTTGTTCGAATAATGAGGATACAAACATTTCCTGTATTGGATCATAAGCTACGATGCAGGAAGTGCTTATACGAGTAATATATCGTCTAATTTTTAAGACAAGATGTTTCGCAAGAAAAACAATAAATTGCAGTTTTTAATACTAACGATGATGAGTAATAGAACAAAAATACAGAGAAAATATATTTTAAAGTAGTTCAACCTAAAACTGTATATTACCTAGAAGCAACACCTACTTCTGGTGCGCCATACTAATGTAAACTCAAACAGCCAATAAAGCTCGCTCAAACTGTAATACGTTACGTATACTGACATCTTATTGGAAACGATAAAACATCAAGGCTGTTGACCTTGAACGCAGACGCAATGTTTACCGTAGGTCAGTGACGCCAATTATGTATAATGCTGCCGCGCGGTGCCACTCGCAACTGTTCCGCTACTTAGCAGTATATACGATCATGCACCAATGTTAAAGAAAACCCTATATGGTAATAATGACTAATCAATGCGAGAACCGTTAGCTGTTGACCTAGTTAACAGAAGTGACAATTCTGAAATAGGATACTTAGGTGTAGATTTACCTAGTTTTGATATCTAGGCTACGAATGTTGTGACTATCGTACTCATTGATATCGAAATGTGTCTTAACAAATCATCAATCAAAGTCACAGTTGTGAACTGTGTTCCGATTGAGTTATATCTCATCAGTGTCACCACTCACCGTCGGGTCGGAGCCAGGTGTGAGCGCGTAAGGTGTATGGCATGGCACGCATACATTCCGCTCGTAAGATGCGGTGGCGCCGTGCAGGAAGAACAACAACTTCATTTGTCAAACAACCGCAAGCCAGGGAGCGACGCGCAGCCGCCGGCACAGCTTGATGTATTGCAAATGGCGGTAATTTTGAAGTTCGCGTTCCGTTTACTATTCAAAACAGCATAAACTGCCACCGTTCTACGTTTCCCTATAATTTTGCTGCAAATGACGAATGATCTGTTGTTTAACTGCCACTCAGGTAGGTATATCCGAATGGATTCGTTGTAACACCCTACCTTTCTTAAGTAATAAGCTATAATTTTGATAATTTACATAAAGGGAAAGCAGGGTTCCTATTCCTTGGAGTTTGTTTATTGAAATTTAAACACCGACTATGTCCTGAAGCGTTAGAAAAGCTTTATCATGTTATTATCTGAGGAAAGGCTAACATTACTGCTATAAATATTTGTATAGTTGAAGTAAATTGGGTCTGTTCTTATTCAATGCATTTAACTATTGATTTATAAATACAAAAGAACCAATTAGATGTTGGGAAAACCGCGAGTATTCCGTAATGAGTAATGACTGGCCAGTTTGCTGGTCACTATCGTCATCGTTTCACTATAATATCTATTAGACTATCACTTTCAGTCGCCGAGTGCTCTATTGTCTGCGATATGATCTTTTTTCTTTTAATGAGCCTGTAGATCCGGCTGATCGTTACCTAATCGGGTACACTGACGCACTTGTGGGAACTTCGGGTTAAGCAATTTGTTTCACACTAATCTTGGATCGCGATGTTGACTGCATGGCCGTTGTTGCGTAATTTGTGAGGATAAGATTTGATTTCTAACTAATTCCAGGTATCGCTTGACTGGATGGTATAATCCAAGGTTTATTTCTGTCATGAAAGATGTAGATTTCACTTTGTTTAAGTCATTGTGTTAAACACAAACTTGACCTCCAAGATAATGCAACTACATCGCGAAAGTTTCTTATGAAGACACGTACACCGAACAAGTTCAAGATAGATTCTAACACATGAATAATTTGTGGGATTATCTTCAGTATCTGGCACAGATTTCCCAAAAATACATTCAATATGACTCAGTTTTGTTCATCCAATTTCCAGTTTTCTGATAGCTTCAATTTTTCTACTAACTGGTACTGATCCAATTTTAGATGTCTATAGTATATTATATTAGATTGTTTCCTAGAAATATTTATTATTAAAGCAATAAACAAAAGTTTTATAATGACTGAAATATAAATAGGTTTTTGTATTCTCCGACTTCTTGGACCTCTGGCACTGGTTTGATTAATTAATAAGTTTCAGTCTTGAAAGTTTATATCAATCAAAGCAACACCCAGCTTCTTAATCGAATTGTATCATTCAGGAAGTATTTATTTTTCAGATTGAATGTATCGCATGACAAGTTGTTTAAGCGATTACACTAACACAATGTTATAGTTTTACGCATTTCGAACAATAGCGTCAAGTTCAAGCTTTACAACAGAAATAAAGGTCTATAGAATTATGAATCGATTATGTTTGCCAATGGGTACTTTTTGAAACTAAGCTTGTGCTTAGATCTCTTTATAGCTGCACATTACAAACTTTATGGAGATCAGGAAGTGGGTTCGTGTGCCGTTGCAGCGTCATCTTTTTCATCTATAGCTGTAGCATTGTATAGTCGACACATCCTGCAGGTAACCAAAGGCAAGATTGACATTGTCTCCTCCGCAAATACTTTCACAAAGGCAGCATCAATCTTTACGGACACTTTAAATTGGCCACACAGTCCTATGCATCGTCCACAATGCGCATATTTTCCTTCGTACATGGATCTTTTGTGTAACTCGGCACGTTTGCAAGTGTAGAGGTCGGTGCCTGAGGTCACTCCTTCGCGACGGGTTCCGGGAACATATGACAGGTCTCTCATTGTTCGCAAATTGTTCCACGCAAGGTCCTCTTGTAAATGTCAATCCGGCGCCGGCGCCGATTTGGCCACCGCCAGTTGGTTAACAGAACTGTTTACTATCACTAAATATAGAATGTGGACAAGTTTGCGTGCGTTTTATGAGAAAAAATAGTAATAATGGATGCTGTGATATGTTTCGTTTATATTACCTTTATGGAAATGAAAGATAGCTTTAAAACATTTTATGTATCTGCCACCTATAAGTTGCAAAGCCTTCGAATACAGAAATCAGATACGCCAGCTAAACAGAGAAACTGTATATCTAACTATTCTCGCAAAAATTGAACGTTGTGTACCAATATTTGTCGGCTTTCTGAGACAGAAACCACATCTTTAAGCTAAGATGTTTATTTAGTTTATTTTATCAAAGTGTGGAACATTGGTATGTGGGCCACAATGCATATTTACTTATTCAAGAAAAGTAAATGCTTGAGTTAATATTTCACTATTAGACGATCCTAGCAAAGCCGTCGTTCATGATGCATACTAATTCAAAATAGAAAAATAAACAAATCGTTTGAAACTGTAATAAGCAGAAACAATAACAATATACTAAGAAAATAGCAACAGAAAGCTGTAAATCTGCTAGTATTACTAGAAAACGGCAATAAACAAATCTTCACGCGCAACGCATATAAATACTGGATAATCGAAGTACATATTTATTTGTTTAATGACTCGCTTGGTACGAAAGAACTAGTCTTGCACGGGACAAGAAACAACTTCTATTTGTGTACAAGATTGATACCAGTTGGAATCAAGTACTACGTATCAGGGAATACTCATACCTGAACGCAGTGAATAGGTACATCCGATGAAGCCTGTTAATCATACGTTACTCAACCTATCTATGATTTAAGTTACTGCCTATGTAATTTAATAGTGTCCGTCCTTTTAGCACTTAAATGGGTAATATATCAACGTCAAAGATCGACTCTTCAATGGGACGTGTAATGAATACTAGCGCTAAGGAAGTCATGGTACATTGAATTATTAATTACTAGATGTTCTTTGTTATTCTTATTTCATTGTGGTTGTATCCGATTTATGACGAATTATCGTTCAAATTTACTATTGTTTTGGTGTCGTTTCAATTCTTTGGTCATTAATCTCTAGTAGTTTATGGTTGTTGTCGACAAGAGTCGGTCTTAGTACTTTGCTTAACATGGTCTGTCTAAAGAAGGAGACATCGTCGTCGGTTGAGACAACTACAAAAGGACTAGTAATCCTACAGTCAGCACTCCCATTAATGAATCGATAATTCTTTTATCCGTATTTGCATTGTTTATGTTGTGATAATGCAACTGATGGCAATTAATTAGAATAAATTATGTGTTGTTGTTTTTATCCATTATTCCTTTACTGTCCGTACCTAGTCTAGCTTGCACAGCCACATTGACAGACATTAATGTTTTGTTGTAAAATCCGTACCTATATTAATATCTACCTTTTTTTTAACTGGGGAATGATCCAATGATGGGAGAAATCATCCTATTATTATTATTTGTCAGGACGTGTCAGACATTTACTGACTAAAACCACACCTATGTCCTTCAGCAGCTCTTTAGGTTCTAGGGCCACAATCACTCGTTCAAACGTCCCCGCAATATTAGTTCTCATAATTATCAGCATCTTCCTGCCCTTGTCCTTTTCTATTTGAAGTCGGCGCAACACGTTTTTTTTCCTCTGTCCTATCACCCGTCACGCTACCATTAACCCCCTTTTCTTTTATATCACTTCTCATACAATCCATCAATTCCGTAATATTAGTGCTATAGGAGACTTTGAGATTCACATGCCTTTGAAAACATATTTATAAGTATCATATTACATTTTAGTGTAATGTGTCATAAGTATGATCGTTCTTCTTCTTCTTCCTGCCCTTGTCCCATTTTATTTGGGGTCGGCGCAACACGTTTGTTTCTTCCATAAGTGTGATCGTTATTTGTGAAAATTTATACTGTTCATACCGAATGAAAATGATTTCTATGCAACTGGGTCCATTGATAACACACAATGGGCGAATCATGAGCACCATCAGATGGATGGTGGAAATACTATTCCGGTATGATATGACGCTTTTCACAATGGACACTATTGCGTTATGAAATATCACATTGAAAAGAAGTTTGATCAGTTCCGTAAATGGGTATTTGAACGGCTGACATGTCACAAACAGCAATCAAATGAGGTTTAATGAAATCACTTCCGCTACTGATTAGGTTTGAACGGGCACTTTTCGAAAGGTTAACGAAATCAATTGCCTCTTAGAGTATCGATTTCATTGATGTCATCTATATTATCTTTTTCGATTCCCACGATTGCTTCTGAATATTATGTAATGCATGATATTATTATGTTTAGTTTTCTATTTTTGCTTTGTATTTTTTATGTGCATCATAGGATAACGTTTTTTTTTTTTTTTTATCTGTTATAAACTAGTACTTGACTGCGATCCCGCCTGATGGTAAGCAGTGATGCAATCGTTGATGGTGAGGCGCACTAGTTTATTAAGAACCTATTCACTTTAGCCTTGAAGACACCCAAGTTTATACATTATATTGTGAAAACCTTTTTCTTTATTAGATTATGGATATGTACTGTCAAGGCCTAGGTTTTCATGCTAACGCACACTTGACATGAGAGGAGGATTTAGGGTACTAGTAATAATATCCTGAACGTCGTGTTTGAGGATCAGAGAACTCCTGTACTGGGACATTCCATGCAAAATCAGTGTCCGCATGGATTGCCTCGTAAATAACACACACTAATATATTCCGCTTGTTAATAATCATAGTGTTATATTTTAGTATAAGGTGTGTACCCACTATCAAAAACGGTTCCTGTCCCAAATAAAACAATTTATTTTAATTAAGGTAAGAATAAGGTATTATGTAAGAGAGCCTGTACTGGAAAGCTAGACAATCTTCTCGAACCGGTGTCAGACAGTTAAAGTGAGGTAAATAGTAACTAAAAAAAATGTGTTTAATGTTATACTGATATTTTAGATAGTTATTAAAGATAAATATTATTATTAACGTGATGAGTGGGATGAGTGGGTCTTCAAATACAGTTATTTCTATGCCTAAATAGAGACTCTTAGACTTGAAATGTTAGCCAAAACGATATGTAATAGTCTTAGTCGTCTTCAATAAATCATTAAATAGATTAATTCATTAAACCCCAAGCGAACGCCGGCGTTCGCGCACCTATTGTATTTCAATTGTGTCTGTCATTATCACAATTGAAAGGTTAACCAACAAAAATACTACCTTTTGTCTAAAATCATATCAATCTACATATACTGTAAGTACAGATGTTAGGTGGAGTAATAAAAAGGGCATAGTAACCCAAAAGGACATTAAAAACACTTTTTATAGCTTCAATACAGTTTTATGTCGCAATAACGCCTAGAAATGTTTAAACTAAAAGCTGCCATTTAAAATAATGCTGAACGTCTAAAAGAACATGTCGTCGGCAAAAAAGTGTAAAATAAAAACAAATGAATTCATGTCTATAAAACTATTTACGACGATGCATGTACAATATTTTAAACAACGCCTCCTACCATTAAATTAATGCGAAATAGCCCGTGGTGAGTGTACACAAGCATGTCAACTTGACTAATTTGTGAGCCGAGACCTTTAGTGCTGGACTTGTTTCCAATTTTATAGTCCACAACCTCGCTTGAAAAATTTTATGTTAGAAAATTTACAACTCATTCCCCTGTCCCTTTGAGTTACTGATGTTTCTGCCGTCACTTCTTGGTATGACTGTAAATACCCTTTTATGGTCCGAGCTAGTTTTTTTGTACATGTAGACCGCAGTCAACATGCACAATAAAATATTCTGATATATGACTTGCTAATATAGAATTAATTAAGTGCAGGGATGCATGTGAATGTGGCGCCACAGTTGCGACACTGTCGTGCCAAACATTAGCGTTGGCTAATATAAAACACTTAAAAGGTCATTACGAAACAAATTTCTTAAGATAAACACATTATTATCCATTCGATCACGTAATAAAACAAACACGGTTACTGCTAAAGCCTGATTAATAACTATAAATCTTCTCGTATTTGCAATAAGGAGACAAACGTTTGTCGCAATGGCTAACGTAACTCGAATAATTAGTAAAATCACGATTTATCCCACTTTCTAGGTCTCTTCCGATCTGCACTATCGATCATCGGAAGATATCGATCTTATCTCACGATCAATTACTTACTGCGTAGTGGGAAACGGTACTTTATGAACATCTACTTATATCTGATTATCTGCAGCGATTTCTACTTTAATTACTTAATTGTACTTTTGAATGCAACTTTAATCTTATTTTACATTCATTATAATGTGCATACGTTTTCTAAATAGTTTGATATCGTCGTTTCATTACAGTTATAATATTTTATTTTTACTGTTACTCTGGAGATAGTTCCCAGCAAAATATATTTTCTTAATAGTAAAAGAACTGGATATCTCTAACAGTGTAAGATTTTCTATAATAATCATCAAGAACAACTTAGGTTTTTAGTTACTTTCCTAGCTTTAAATGTTATTTTTTTCCTTAGAATTCCAACATCTTCTCCAGCTCATTCTGTCATCCAAAAATATCATTGAAATTGTTCGCGCTCATTCTTTGATGAATCAACCCATTAGATAAGTGTGTCTTACTTCTACAGTAAGTGGGTATTAGTCAGGTATTCAGGGCAATGGTTCTCTTATATCATCCGTGTAAATTCATGTGTATGCACCTACTTTTGTTAGAGGTCATCGGTCATTTTAGCATCGTACATCATCACCTACATCGCTGTCAACAGTCAATTTGCAAGTTATATCATTAGAAGTTTATCTAAGTTTGATCCTTATTTTTCAATTAACGTTAGATGAGTAGCCGTAACCGCAGAACTATCGATCAATGTGGTTTAGACTGCCAGTCGGTGCAGGAAGTTTAAACAGGTGAGCGTCCTAGATTGTTGTGTGTCATGCTGTTTTTAGACTAATAAAAAATAATACTTTCTGTTTCCTTTCATCTTTCTAGATCTTTCTTTTTGTTGTGTTCTTTTTGCTGTTTTAAGGATCTTGGATCAGAATCTCGAAAAGTCAGATTGACATTGGATCACTTTATTTAAAAGAGTGATTCCTGGTTTTTTTTTTAGGTGGGCAATCACCCAATGACTTCTCTCGTTCTAGAGCGGAGCGCAAGGGCGTGTCAGATTTTTAATGACTAAAACCATTATATTATGTTGTTCTTTGACTGGCGTTCCAGGACCCCAGGTTTCCCTTTTGGAATCCAAACCATTACCAAGCGGGGCACACCTCCACCGTATGCTCCACCATGTCATCCGGACAGTCTACACAATGTGATGATACCCGGAGGTTTTTCTGCACAAATCACGTGCAGGAACCTCCCGTACTTACCATGTCTAGGGAGGACCTGCGTCATATGGAAGGTTAAGGCGTCGTGACGCATCTCCAGCCATTTCTTAAAGAGGGGACTTATCGCCATGATTATGGCGTAGGTACCTCAGTCCCTGGTTTATACTTGTTATATATTAATTGATATGTGAACACCAAGTTAAAGGCGCAAAATCTGCGAGCAGTTTATTATTTGTCCAAAGTTGGAATATGGAAGTTCCGTGAACGCCAAAATGCATTTCGTAAATCTTTAACTTTTTTTATTTTTACACGTAAGAGTGTAAAATCACTGGGAAGTAATTATTTACTCAATGCGCAACACACCTCATTAGGAATCGTTTATTTACTGTCACGATTGTGTGAAATTTCGAAAGCCCCTTCGAAATATTTCAACACTTTTTCGAAAACGCTGAGACATCGAAGCGAGGAAAAATTGAGAGAACTGTCAAGAAAAATAATTTTCGTCAAAAAAAGAACGGTTGGTATAACGTCATCGATATTTGATATGGCACCTCATTAATAGCTAATTAATAAGATCAAAGGGTTAAACACCAAATAACTCACCAATGAAACTACAATTAATCATCGATACCACTTAAGAGAAAGTACTGACTCATTGCACGGAATGTGATCTTCATTTGCCTGTTCCTAATAAGAAAAAAAAATGGAATGCGTCAGCTGTGCCTGCGTCAGTGTTACATCACTACGTACTGTCCCGTCACTATTCCGGAGATCCGCAATTTGCACTTCTTACTTGCAACAATTACATATGAAATTCTTGTCCACCGAGTCATATACATACAACAGAAATTACCTACTACTTGTTCTTCTTCTGATCAGTATTTGGCAACCTGAACAGCTCTATTATTACCTCGTGTAGATCCTGATAAATGCAGGTCGATGTGAAGGATTGGTAGCGTAGCAGCGGACAAAAGTCCTGTGCAACAGCTCCGCACTGGCTTTGTGTTAAAGATGGTTCAAGGAAGCCCCTGGGTCCGCAGCCGGTTAAGAGATTGTTGTTAATAATTAACATTTCTATGGATTCGTAGAACATAACCAGCATTATTTGGAACATGTAGATTTATTATTTAACTGTGGATCTACGAGTCGCAGTGTATTTGCATGAGTCATCAGTGGAACGGACCGTTATATCGGTCATTGCTGATATAATGATTGATGGGTAATGAATAGGCTCAGGAACGTAAAGCACCGTAAATATTCATTGCTTCACTAACTACAAACATTTACATTTAGCCAGTGAGAGAAACTGCAACAGAAATGTACTTCGATTTTCGATAGCTTTGTGGCCTCTCTGCTGCAGCCTGCAACAGAACTAAGGCCTCTTTCACAAAAGATTTAATGTGCTTTCTTATTGTATAGGGATATTTTGCGCTAGCAAGTCTTCTAGTTATCCTTTCGAATGTCTTAAGTTACACTGTCCGACTTAAGGTAATTGTCTTTCTATTGTGTCTCTAATTACGACATTCAAAGAGTTATAGATAACTGACATTTGATCTAACGTGAATTACAATAAAACAGTGTGATATTTGCGTAATATTTGCGATCTATTATATCTATTTACGCTCTAAAATATTCCCGCTCCACCCAGAGCGGTTACTTATTTGATAATTTCATCATCATCATCATTTTTTCCGAAAGACGCTCACTGTTGGACATAGGCCTCCTCTAAGTGTCGCTACAACAACCAGTTCTGTGTGTTTCACATCCATTGGATTACCGCGACCCTCACTATGTCATCGGTTCCCCTTGTGAGAGGTCTACCAACGCTGAGTCCACTGCATCTTCGAGTACGCGGTCACTACTCTAGAAACTTTCGGCCCCATCGACCACGGCCACTTAAGTTTGACGATTCCATCTTTAACTCAGGAGAACTTTGGTTGTCCTGTGTAAATCTTCATTCTTGATTTGGGAAACTCCGAGCGTAACTGTATTCATTGCCCTCTATATGACTTTAAGTCTTCTGATGAGGCCCATTGTAAGCGACCACGATTCAAAGTCATATGTCCCTACTTCAAAGAAGATATTCCCCAACTTAAAAACAAAACGATGTTATTGTATCCTTTGTAACATCAACGTTTGTACCAAAAACTCTTTTCACGTCATCTTTGTCATTACTCAGCATCGCATGCACATTCCATGACAGCACACATTTTTTCAGACGCTGATCTATCAGACGTCTTCACTCCTTTATAGGATAGCTAAATATCTGAGGTTCATTTGGAGACAATGAGTGTGTATCTGAATCAGCTCGGTTTTCTTTCATCGCTTAAACATCGTTGACTCATTAAGAGTTGACGATGTGTAAAAGAACAGTGGGAGTATTTTTCTATAGACAAGTCTAGTGCGGTCCGATTCTTTGTAGTTATTGGTCACCGACATACATACCATTTTCTTTCTTCATGTGTACGGTGTGTACCATAGTGAAGTGAAAACTAACCTCCTGTTTTATAGTCTCGTTACCACTCAACATTTTATAGTGTCTGCAGCCGGAAGGAGTGAGCGCACTTTACATACCATAACGCCCCCATTTGTACGGACAAAACTAATGCCATTAAAAGCTCGTTATATTTGGGGATAAAACTAGGAATGCTATTAATCATCTTTACTTTACCTATAATACCTGACTTGTTACTGAGGACTGCGTTGTTAAGGGGCATTATAATATTTAGTGACGGCTGGGCAAACATTTAAAGATATTTCTCTTTTATTGTCGAAAGCTAAAAACGGTTGGGAAAATGATAAAATTCATAACTGATTGGTATCTTATCATTAATCAAATTTACTTTCTTCTAAGATTTTACTCAATTGAAAGGGCATGATTAATTCATAATATCTGCATTCCAAGTGGTAAAACTCGGTGTTATAAATGAACAGCAATTAATATATCACATACATTCATAGACATAGGTACACTCGTAGGTGCATTCGCATTGCTCACCTAGTCATCTGCTATGTGTGCCAAATTGCTCGTGGTGTTAACGGGGGAGGCCCATGTTTAGTATCAGTGCTGACTAATGCCGAAGTCATGAAACCTTGTATCCGAGGTCACCTTCAGTGTTTCATATAACTAATCAGTGTTGACGGAACAAATAGACATAAGATCTGGTATTTAGGCCGAGGTGTAGAGGCGCCGCCCGATAATCCCCGAGACAAAACGTTCTGCTGTGACCAAAGTAACTAGGGCAAAACGTAATGGCGCTCTAAACTGACTCACTGACCATTACTCTGTTACGCAAACACAAATATTTGGATATCATAAAAAGAACAGATTACGTATGATTTAAACGATGCTACTTGATACCATGCCTCCCACGTTACACCCACGTAGAAAGTTCTGCTTAGCTCCCTTTGACTTATTGTTTTGTACCATACTTTCTTTCTGGTTTAAAAAAAATTATAGAGGTAAGTTACGTCTTCTTCCCGTATGAATATTAAATCAAATGAACGGTAAGGTCAACCCACAGTTCATGGGAATGGAGATCGCAATTAGTGCAACTAATGAACTCGTGTTTTCAATAAATTTACATCTAATCGAATGCAAACTACTGGTTCAATGTGGCAGTCGTGGCGCCTAAAGGCTTACACACAGTTGACTCAATTAACTTCAAAAGTTTCTCTCCGTAAACTTAAAAATACAGCTCTGCCTACAAAGTATGCATCTGATCTGGCATTTTCTTTGTCTGCGCAGATCTTTAATCTTAATTAATGCAACAACCCATGCTTACAACCGCAGGTCAAAATGATTAACAACATACCAAAAATACCACATATTGCTAAAGGAATCCGATTTCTTGTAAATAACTGTATGCCTTTTTCAGTAAAAACGTACATATGTACGGTAAACATAACGTCTTGATTTGTAGATATGTTGGGAGCGTAACAAAGGAACATAAAAGTGTAAATGGAAATTCTTTTACAAATAAAAGGTCAGGTAGAGACCGTGATATTTAAGATTACTTTTACAACGTGGTATTCGTATAAATCAAAGCGACACTTGGATGAATTCACGGAATAGGTATTACTGTGTTGTGAACAGAGACTGGCTGATCAATCGTTCTGTGAAGGTGCAGAAGTTTCTGGAAATCGGGACGCCTTATACAACAAGCGCCTTTACAATAGATGCAGCGTTAGAAGGACTGTCAAAGTCATTTTATAAACGACGCTTCACTCTTCTGAGACCAGCAAACAGATGCGACCAAAGACCTATGTGTATAACCTGGATGACATTTACACAATACAGTGCTCAAAGAAGAATAACAGAGCAATAAGCGAAGCAAGGTAATGACTACTATTTAAATGATAGTAGTAACAAAAAACCAAATATAAATTAAAATTCCTCCATGTTTGTTTTCAAAAATGGTCCGGTCATTGACTTGACATCGCCACTTCAATTTCGAATTTTCTCTCCAAATCGGCACTCTGCTATCAATCATTTAGAAGTATCTATATTTAGTGGACTTACTACTTTAAGTTATGAATGAATATTATAGTGATTTTACATAACAACAATAGCGCGTGGGCAGTATCAAATGATTCAATTGTAGGTAGGTATGTAAAATTCTGTAGTGTGGGTACTTTCTTTGCTAGGAGAAAATATTCGTTATGTAACATTGGAAAGATTTATATCAGAAGTCATATAATTAATTTTACTCGTAGGTTGAAGTGTTTACATATTTGGTGACGTTAGACAGTATAATAATTGGGCATGTCACAATTTCGGCGTTAAGTCCTCACTTTGAGTAGTGGCTAGAGAGGCACTACGGCGTCATCACTTTCCGGCGGGTGCAGATCCTCATCGGACATGCCCAGTTCGGTTCAGTATCAGGCTAAAAAAAATCCTGGGTGTTTGCTTTGTGTGGATCGCCCGGAGCACACGGAGCAAGTCTGCCGCGCTTGGGTGGAGCACCATCGTGTCTTCGTGGAATGGATCGGCGGTAGCGACCTCTCATGTCGAGCCATGGTCTAGAGGGAGAAGGAATGGAACGTAGTAGCATCCTTCTGCGAACTAGGGAGACAACCGCAACCTTAAGCGAACGAATATCTTCATGCCCCAGCCATCGCCGAAGAAGACGCCCGGGCGTCGGGAATCTCTGAGCAATTTGCAGGCACAGTAGGCACAGACTTGTAGACGATGAGCGCTGCGTTTGTAGCTCGCCGTACAGATGTCCGGTACTGGCCAAGTCCATTCGATGGCCCGTAGCTCCACGTACGCTTTAATGAGATATCAGCAAAACTGGAAGAAGCCAGTAGGGCCAATGTCTGCTAAGGCTACCAGAAAGTTTAAAAGAGTGACCGTAGTGGTAGAACGCAATGAACGCAGATGTCCATCTGGAAGACTCAAGTGGTTTTAATCAGTAAAAGCACATTAAAAGTCTCTCTCTCACTCCACCCTTGAGAAGGAGAAATCATTTAATGATTAAAAAAAGAAAAAAATATATAGAGCATTATATGACATGTAATATTAATTGATAGGAAATACATTCATATAATTTAAATAAAAAATTATTTATCATGTAGTTACCCTATATTAGTTGCCACTATATGATTAGGTATCAGCCTAAAAAATGTACAAGGACGTCAAAAGAGAACCCTACCACAGTGATCTCTTTTTTAACCCAAAGGTTGACTGGTAGAGAATGCCTTGTTGCATTAAGTCCGCCTATGTACCACTACTGTACATGAAGTTTAAATAAATAAATAAATAAAAGAAAACAAACGTAAAAAAAAAAACTTTGAGAAAGTTAAGCATAATAGCAATAAAGTAAAATTCTACCTTATCCTCCATAATTCTCTCTATTGACCTCTAATAACTGTGATGGAAATCGAAACCCGGCAACACATTTACCGATCAAAATATTTACCTAAATCAAAGTGAAATCTAAAGCAATAAACAACGACACTGTTGTACGGCATTAGCAGAGGCGATATTATGCTAATAACACAACCCAAGGCGACTGCGAGACTTGTCAACGTAGGCGCCACCTACCTGCACCGGACGGAACCGTGTACCCGGCCCTTTACATCATTTCATTAACATCTTACAAGAGCTTTCATGTAGCCCACCACAATTTTAATGGATACAGATATCTGTTGCATACAAATCGCTGAATCCCAATGATAGTTTATTTAAGAACTTAAAAAAAACCCTAGCATCAAAAGTTCTGACGGACTTGCACAGTATTTGCAAGGCAAATTTTATGCCTTCGAGTAATAGGCTGTTCTGACGATTTTATTGCCAGAACCATTTACTAGCTAAATTGGGATCGTCATGCCGTTTCATTGCCCCAGGTCGCGTTGTGACTATTAAAAATTGAAAACCCGTAGGTAACTGTAGGTGTGCTTGGCTATAAAATTTCAAACTTCTAAAGTATTTTATGACTCAATAACTTCTTTATTAAATTAAATGATTTTTTAAGAACTGTGTTTGAGAGTTTAATTTTAGTGCAGCCCTGTAAGAAGGCTCTATACTTAAGGGCTATTATAAACGGGTACATCTTATTAGACAAAGGTTCAACCGACGACCTCCCGCGAGACTAACGCCTTAGCGATTGGACTTGGGCTTACTTTTCCGTGGGTAGATATATTGTGACTACATTGTCTGAAGTGTATACTGACTTTATTGTCTACGAGCCGAACAACATTTTCCCATCTGTTGAATCATAAAATACGAAGACACAGTTCTATTAGGAGCTTCGTCATAATGTCTGGATAAAGTACCTACTCAGACAGCATATTTTCTGCCTTTTCGCTGTTTCAGATTATGTTATTCTATCTCATGAACTCCAACAGAGTTAAAATCTTTAACCTAAATAGTTTATTGATATTAAAGCTACTATATACGTACAAAAAAAAATGTATCAAAAAAACAAGACAAAATTATGATGATGAATTGGCTTACATTTTTATATACTCTGGGTATCCATCAGCCACTTGTATTCCTTTAGACGTACCCTTTTGCGGTTCGGGGATACAGTTGGAATAGGAAAACTATAAAACTGAACAATGACAATAGTAATGAAACTTTTACACAGACTGTACTTTATACACATACAAACATCTCCACACGCTAAAATAATGTCACGGTTTAATTCAAAATTATTATATTTTTTTATGTTTAACTTATTAAAAAATAATATCTTTATTAAATGGAAGAACTTTAAGTTTTACGCAGGGGTAGTCTAGATAGCACACTGAGATTGAAAAATACCTGGCTTCCAAGATACAGGTTATTTTACCTAATTTGGGACTGAGTTGTTTATGGTTTAGCTCATCATTTGCCTTACCTTTTTTTTTTTTTGTTTTCGGGGGGAAACCTTCAAAAGGCCCCCGGACTTTGGGGATAAGTCCGAGGAGTGTGGGATTTTTACCTCACTAAAACCACCCCGGTGATCACCATCAGCACATAGAAGAGGCGCCGTTACCTCTTAAAAGACCATTCCGGAACCCCCTCTGTGCAACGCCTTTTTAGGCACATCCCTGAGGAGACTATACTACGGTCTCCCCTGAGCCTTTTTGTGCACGGCAGCACGTGATCACTGTGCCACCGTCTTCTTTGGAATCACTCGATGGGCGGGCAGAGTCCCCACTCTGCACGTCCGTGTTTCCAAAGTCCCGTCTGCATTAGATGATGCAAGCGGGATTTCGGCGTGTTAGGCAGCGAGGCGGTTGCCTCCCTGACGCCTTCTTCTCCGAGCGGGATCAGCCCTCTCACGGTCCCGCTCAGCCGCCTCCTTCTGGATCATTACGGTCTCACAGAATGAGGCAACTTCCTTCCAGTTATCTGGCTCAGCTAGCATAGCCTTCACTACCGCTGGTAGAGACAGATCCTGCCCGATTCTGGCGACCAGGGCTCGTCGCTCAGTGACCCACGCTGGACAGTCTTCCAAGGTGTGCTGTGCCGAATCCATCGCGTTTCCACAATGGTGGCAATTTGCCGTGGCTTCTCGCCCAATCCTATGCAGGTACTCACCGAAGCAACCGTGCCCGGTCAGCACCTGAGTCAGTCTGTAGGAAATGCGCTCCTTTCTTTTCAGCCAGGCTTCGAAGTGCGGCAGGATGGCTTCGACAACGCGCTTGCGCGAGAATTGCGGCTGCTGTAGCCGCTCGCACCACCTCTCGAGCGCGTGTCGCCGTTCCTGCCGTCTCAGCCTTACTACAACGATCCCCGGCACGCTATTTCCATTTTGGCGTATGTCGTGAATCCGGTTGTAGACCCTCGCGTCCATATCTGCCAGGATATCCAGTGGTGGAAAGCGTGCCAGGAGAGTTGCCGCCTCGAAGGATACCGTTCGGTATCCACGTGCGATCCGAATGGCCATTCTTCGCTGCAGACTATTAATTTTTGTCCTGCGGCGACGGACACCTGACAGTCTGTTTGACCACACAGGTGCCCCATAAAGGACCATTGATCGCACGACACCCGCGTAGAGGCGGCGAACTTCTTCCCGAGGGCCCCCGAGGTTGGGCAGCAACTAGGGCTTTCAAATACCGGACTTTTTCAATACCGGTATCAATACCGGTATTAGAATTTTTAATACCGTGATCACGTGATCACGGTATTGAACTCAAGGTTTTTTTTTAAACTAGTGCTTGACTGAAACCCTGTCAAACCCTGTTAAAGTTCCTATGAACTTTAATTAGAAAATTAATAAAACCATTTAATTCATTAAACCCCAAGCGTTCGAGCACCTATTGTCTTTCTATTGTATCTGTAATTTCCACGATTGAAAGGTTAAATATTTTTGTTTTCGAATCAGTGTTTATTCTCTCTTAATCGTTCTAATGAGGTTCTAGTAAGCCATACTGATTGTTTACCGGTAATTAGCAAATAAGGTAGATTAAAATCATAGATCTGCGTAAGGTTTAGGCTTACTTGACGCTGTAACTTTTTTAAGACATTTCTAATAAGGTTAAAACGCAGTTCTAAGGTTCAAGTAAGCATGGCCCTGTCGTACCTATAGTTTACTGGATGATACATTCGATGCGTACCTATACTGCCCTTAGAGGTCAGCAAGCGTCAAGACTCGTGTCTTTCTTATTATTATATTAATATCTCACATGTAATTGTTGTACCAAACTACTAATTAAATGTATAATTTTGAATCGTTTCTTCGAACACGAAATAGTAATACGATAAGTACTCATTAGACAAAATTAATAATATTTGAAGTTATTGTAAAAAGAATGCCGCATCCAAACCGCTCAAATATTCAATTTTTACTTTTTAATTGTAGATCTAACGGCTAACGTGATCCGTTAAAGTAAAAAGTGATATTAAACAAATTGGAAAATGATACAATTTTAGATGCTTCAATTTGTTGTGAATTCGTAATTCGACATTAGTCTTTACAAAAAAAAAAAATACGATCGCGTGATTCGTTGAGAATTGAGTCAAAACCCATAAAATACAAGTATTAATATTATGTACCATGTTGCTCGTCAAGATTACAAACTTATCAAAAATACACAATGACCAAGTTCACATGCACATGTTATCCGCGCACCTTTGCGATACTGACTAACAAAACAATAACGTCGTATAGGGCCTATTACACTACGCGTTATTCAGACCATTTTAGTCTATGGGTCGACGTATCGCGAAGAGTTGGCGCTTAATACAAGTGTGAGAATAATATTACATCGTTATTTATATTATGTAATACAACTTCTTACTACTTATTACAACAAAACACAATAATATATATTAAAGATTGTAATACCGTAATCACGGTATTGGCTCGTCAATACCGTGATTGAAAAAAGACCAAAATATATCCGTGATCACGGTATTACGGGATCCCGTAATACCGGTATTGAAAGCCCTAGCAGCAACCTATGCAAGGCGCCCACTGCCCTTCCAACGCGGGGGACTAGTCGCTCGAAGTGCTCTTCGAAGCCCCACCTACCGTCCAGAGTGAGGCCAAGATACTTTATGTGTTGACCCACCTGCCCCCTTGCGCATCTCCAACTGTCACTGATAAGCTGGGTGGCTCTCTGGTCCTTGGCAATTTGTGGAACCAGAGTGCCTCAGTTTTATGAGGCGCTATCTTTAAACCCAGCTCGCGGATCGCAGCCACGACTCTTGCCACACCAAGCTCAGAAAGCTGGATGGTCTCATCGAATGTATCCCCACCAGCCAACACCAGGGTATCGTCTGCATAGCAAATGATATTTACGCCTATGGGAAGATCGACACGCAGGACCACATCGTATGCAAGGTCCCACAAGAGAGGGCCTAAAACCGACCCCTGTGGAACCCCACACGTTATCTCCCTCCGGTGAACGCTACCGTCCCGGCTTACATAACAAATGTGCCGGTCACGTAGGTAATCCCAAATGATGCGCTGTAGGTAAGGTGGCACTCTGTGATAGACTAGTGCCGTCCTAATCGCATTCCAAGGCAAGGAGTTAAAGGCGTTGACGATATCTAAACTTACCGCCAACGCCACCCCACCCTGGGATACTACCTGCTCCGACAGTGAGCGTACGCGTAGGATCGCATCGACAGTAGAGCGCTGCCGTCGGAAACCATACTGGCTATCTGCAAGGTCAGGACCAACACGCGACAGGTGATCAACGAGCCTCTCGGCAATTATTCTTTCGAATAGTTTGGAGACTTCGTCGAGCAAGCAAATGGGGCGGTACGCAGAGGGAGACTCTGAATCCCTGCCTTCTTTCCTCAACAAGACTAATCCAGCCTCCTTCCAGTAGGTAGGGAACGTGCCCGCACAGAGACAGCTGTTAAACAGCTGTCTTAGGCGATCCCCTAGAGCATCCATAGCCAGAACCCACGCGCGGCCAGGAATACCATCCGGGCCTGGTGCGGTGTTACGAGCTCCCATGCGTCTTACAGCTCGGTCTAATTCGCCTTCAGTGACCCCCAATTCGTCGGACCAGTCCGAGGGTGGCAGGAGTGACGAAGGACTGTCTCTTACTACTGGAAAAAGTGTTGTTAAAACTCTCTCCAGTAGCCTCGGATCCATGGTTTCAGTAATAGGGGGAACCCAGGGACGTAATTTGGCCATGACCAATTTGTATGGTCTACCCCATGGGTCCCTGTTCAGTCCTTCGATAAGCTCCCTCCAAGACCTTGACTTTGCATCCGCGATTGCATGTTGGAGCGCCATTGTCGCTTCCCGGTACGCTCTATAGGCTGTGGCTATTTGTTCATCCAAAGCTCTTGGTTCTCTTCTACGTCGAATGCGCTGAAACTGGCGTCGTAATCTCAGACAACAGAACCGCAACTGCGCGATATCTTCCGACCACCAGTATGCCGCACCAGGACGCTGGGCGCATCTGACTCGGGGCATGGAAGCGTCACAAATCGACGTCATCCTGTCCCGAAACCAAGCCACCTCTTCCTCTGGATCGGGTGAGATTCCTGGGGAATTAATATCTCCTGGCCACGCCGCGACGTTAGCTGCTGCAACGAGCATATCTCGATTGAGCCGCTTAAGGGCCCAACGGCGAGCCGGTTGGTTAGAACCTAGACGGCTCGGGCTGTCGATGGTGGGTAATGTTACATCAAAAACGATGTGGCGATGGTCGGACAGTGTGACTATATCCTCCGCCACTCTCCATCCCGACACCATCCGACCAGCAGAAGGAGTACCCCACGACAGATCCACAATCGACTCTCCCTGCCACTTAACGCATGTGGACACTGACCCCCTATTTAAAAGTCGGAGATCAAGCGTCGCCGCCCAGTCTTGTGTCGCGCGTCCCCTCGGCGTATCCCGGGTGTTCCCCCAAGCTTGGGAGTGAGCGTTGAAATCACCCAGGACGAGCACCGGACGAGGTGAGCATTTGTATCGAATGCAATTCGCAACCCTGTCCATATATCCCTCAAATTCGGTGAGGGAAATATTGGGAGACACGTAGCAGCCCACAACGGCAAGAGACCCCCATTCCACAGCAACGAAACCTTGTCCCCTCATCATTTGCCTTACCTACCCTTACTGTTAACCCACTTATGTCTTTGCCATTATTTATTATTATTATTATATCTAGCCCGTATTGTCCCACTGCTGGGCAAAGGCCTCCCTCCACTCCTTCCAATATTCCCGGTTTGGAGCCACCTCTTTCCAATTCCCAAGGAAGACATCCAAGTCGTCCCGCCATCTCCTTCTTGGTCTGCCGCGGCCCCGTCGTGCAATTTCAGGGCACCGATTTTGCGTTTGCACAAAAAATAAATTATTATTAAGTGAATTACCAAGTTTTGTAACTGTTATTCTTATTAGTCAAAGATATAACTACAGAGCATGTCGTACCCAGACTTTTGTCTGTATCTACTTTTACTAAAAGGCACACAGATTTACTCAGAAGCACCATAACACTTTCAAAATCCTGTTTCCAACCATCTTGAAATATATATATTATGAGAACTGTTTCTAAACCAATAAATCGTTTACGACGGTAATAAAACGGACTCTATTTCTCCTTTAATATTTTCAATCATCGAAATAGATATGAGATCTGAGTTAGTGATAGTAATCATAATACTGATGATAGTTCATTCATACGAATTACGTTTGCTTACTGAACAATAGTTTATTGTGCAATTATGCTATCACTTGCATTTCATCTCATCGAGAGCCTCTTCTATAGGGACCTACGCGGTTGCTGGAGTATTCATCTAGCTTCACGATTCATCGCTGCTTATGTTTAAGCTGTGTAGCGTTCTCAGTGAATGTGTAAGGCGTTGTATATTCAGCAGATGCGTGCTGTCGTATCACTGTCATTACGTTACGTGGATCGTCATCTGTATAACTGTCAAGGTGCACGTTGCGTAACCGCATCCGCGAGGTGTCATTGACATTACGGCTGTTATGTGATTTGTGAATAAGGGATCTGTTAGTTTTGGCAGTGAGAGTCTTTTCGTTTTCGTAGTCGTGCACTTATTGGTTTTTAGCTACTGTTTCTAAGAAAGTTTATTTAGGTTTATATAAGGAATTGATCTTATTCTGAAAAGTTGCCTAATGTAACCATACTAATTTAAATAAGAACTTAACATTATTCAAGTAAAGGAACAGTAAAGAGGACTAAAATTATAAAGATGACGATGATGATGAATAAAATAACGCAATTTTTTGTTATATTATCACAAATTTTAGTGACTTTTCTCTTTAAATTGTAGATAAAGATAATACAATAGATACATTTTTTACAAACAAATAAAATTAATCAAAACTTCGAATCAATAAGTAGGAACTTATAAAACAAATTAGGCACGCCTACTGAAAACGTGTTTCACAATGTTAGAATTGCCATGCTTGCGGCAATAGAACTAATTAGTAAAGCCATTAAGAAATAGAGCAATCTTTAATTATTGTTTCAAAATTAATCAAGAGTGCGACAATGGCCTAATTGCGGTGTTAGCCGCTGCTGATGGAAACTTGGCGACAGCCCATACTTCAATTAATAAATTACAGTTATTATAAATGCAAAGATGAGATCGTGACTTCTGTATGGCCAAAACTGTGAAATCAGTTTGATTTTCATTTTATATTATCTTAGCCTGTAGGTAAACGTCACCTTATAACCATTTCATACAGCTATCTATAGCATGCAAACTAAGAGCTTAAGTAAGTTAATTTATAATATACTAATTTGCAATTTATTCATTTAAAGTAAACTTTCGGTCCAGTTCCGAGTTTAATTTAGCTCACATAGTTTAGAATAGAATAGAATCTGAAAACTAAGTTGTGATTGCAGAAAGATGTTTTACCAATAGCTACAACTAATAAATTCATGTGTAAATATATAAACATATTTTGCGACTTAATATTTATAGCGTTCACGGTGATTACCCCATAACTCAGCAAAAAAATCAACCCAATTCTTGATGAGCAGTTAAGCACGTGCAATATTTACACAATAAAGATATATCTTCGGCATTTCCCAACCAACCGGCAACAAGAAAAACAAAGATCTAACTATTTTGTAACAGAAATTTCACGCGCTCATAACGTTAGCTTACGTTACGTAAACCCAGTGCGAATTCGAATCGAAGAACCAGATCCGTTGATTTATGGCGTTGGCAAACTGTGTGTTGTGTCGTGACGTGTTCTAATCATATCGAGTTAAATGCCTAATGGTCACTAATGGAAATAATCGCGGGAGAAGATCTGACGAGGACTGTCTGCGACCGCGCGGAGAAAGTGACAAGTTTGCCGCTGTTAAGGCGCAGCTTTATTGCTGTTTGTCATTTGTTAAGTTGCTCATATTGTGACAATGTTTGGCGTTGATATGGAGATTTAACATTTCAAATTGAGAAGGGTGAAAAAATTCTCTGAACTTATTTAATACTCAGTTTTCAATTTTTTGTGTGGTGAAAAAAATAAATTAAATTCTGCGTTACTACGAAAGCCTACGTTATAACGCATTGTCGTCATTTTCTATTAAAAAAAAAAATTAAATAATCTATATTGCGAAAATGAAATGTGACAAGTTAAAATGTGAATCATCCACTTTAGTAAAGCTAATAGATTCGCCTTTTTCTTTGAAAAACAAACAAAACATTACATCGTTTACCAATTGTTTACTTTAATTCTCACGAATCTGATGATTAATCCGATCGTGATGGGTCATTCGAAGTTCGTGGGCGGTGACTGGCTACACTTTACGATGAATCTACGGCAGGTGTAACTACTCGATTTATTGTTTACGACAACGATATTGGTATCGCGGTTGGCCGCATACAACAAATATGTAAATATGTTTCTAAGCGCTACTTTTAAAGCGGGTTTCCAATATTTTCCTTCTTTAATATTAAATTTTTACAGTCCTTCGATAGACTGTTGAAGTTGTCACGTAGACTCTTCTATCCGTCCGATAATCATCATTGTGCACATAAATATAAAGTTTAAAAGTTATTATTTTAATGCACAATTTTCTATTATATTCTAAAGTAGACGACAAATAAATATACCACAAAATTCATTGACCTTTTTCTTATATTTCTGCGTAGGTACCCGTAAACAAACATTGAACTATTTTTTATTACTAAAAAAAAAAAGATCGTAATAGATATCTATTCAAGACAGCTTTTATGTCTTTATTTCCGTTTTTAAATTAAGAATGACAATAAATGTTAGAGGGTCACTGACCGCTGTAGCAAAATTTAGCTCCTAACATAAATTGTTTCTTAGTTGACTGGTGCAATTTGTTCTCAAAGAAAGCAGTTACGAAATATTTCATTAAACCTTTTTTATCTATTACCTTGTTCATTAGGTTTGATTATAGAATAATAAATAAGTAGTGTTTTTAATTCGTCACTGTTTAGTCAATATCTCTTCTTATAAGTTTTTGAATTGCCTTTTTTGTTATTATACTTTAGTTAACTTGTGTTCAAACTTACCTAGATCAGAAACAAGGGTTTCAAAAAAACTTTATATCACCCTTTTATATCTCAGTAAACAAATATTTCAAATAACAATTAATTAACTGAATCCTCACAAAGTGAGAGCTCTCCCTTAAGATCATAATTTAATGTGCAGATAAAACTGAGAGGCTAATTTGTAAACCGTTACAGTTGCGCAAATATCAATATACTCACATTAACTAGTGGTGTATACTGGGTTTGTACGGACTTCGTGCTGAAATCTACAGTTATCTTCACTTAGGACAATTTACGAAGGAAAGTGTTCAAACAAAGATTACCAGTTTCACTAAAACTAATTAGACTAAGTATTTCAAACTAAGTGTTTCAATTAATATTGTATTGAAATACAGCTGTGAATTAATAGGATTCAATGTATTTAATTTGACGTGACAGACAAACGGTTCCCAATTATTGACATGAAACTATTCCTTCGCAACGTTCGGACTACTTTTACTGGGGTTTAATTTTTTTCGTCTTATGTAAGAGACAAGTCACATATCGTGATCAATGTCTTAAGGATAAGTTTTCGGTAATTAGATGGCATTAGCATATTACATGAGATATAATCTCCACCTAAATTATTTAAGCCGTTAAGCATTATGTCGATAGTTAGCAAATACTTAACACATTCCATATAGAGATACATTTGTCAAAATGATTGCTACATTCTTGTAAAAATGTTATAAAATTATTTCATAGCATGTTACATAAAACTGCGGCGAACATCTTGCAAAATGGAACGATTTATGGACAATTTTCCGCTTGTTATATAGCATCATATTTCTAGCATTCGATTGATGCAATAAATAACACATTATTACTTATTTATGTGTTGTATTGAGGGCGTGGAATTCTGCATTAATTACTTTAGCTTGCGGAGATAATAAATAATGACACCAAAATATTTGGTTACCAACCATTAATTAAAGTTGTTTTCTAGACAAGTAAATATTTGTAATGCAATTAATAAACTTGTGTACACAGTAGCAGTAGTGACGTTGCGACGCCTTCACAATTACAGGCGTTTTTTTTTTATTTAATAATAAATGGCAATCAAAAGTGATATTTGTATTCGCGTATTACGCGATACAGTATCTGTCAAAATATTTTGACGGCCCGCCCGTATCGAAGCCACTTGCGGAGAGTACGCGAAACGCTACTCATTAATTACATCCGACATTACTAGTTTAACTTTCATTAGTTATACAAGATATTTACATAATTTTCTATTTGACTAAATATAATGTAACTACTGTCGATGTCCTTTCCATCGTTTGCACTTTAGCTATTTAGTTTAAGTGACATAAGGAAACCTCCAAACAAAATGCATAGACGGAAAGATCTTAAGAATTCAAGATATGTTTTAATAGAAGTCTAAAAACAACATAAAGGCAAAATATTACCAATAAGTCTACAGACATATTAATAAAATATCGATAGTTGATGGTACACGACTTCGTCGTCGAAAGGCTTTCAATCGGTATTTTCGAGACAAGAACTTTTATCTTTAACATATTCCTTTGCTCGCAGACATCGTAGCGGGCAACAAAAGGGCCGAAAGTTATGTTATTGCGAAATTGAACGGCTTCATAAATTTTAGGACGTTCCGCTTTTGACAGCCGTCCCGAGGTAAGCTTTACGTGAAACTATGCTCCTGTCTTCCGTACAAGCCTCCTCACTACGTCTTGTACAGTTCATAGAATCTCTTCCTTACTTACATTATCTACTGTCTGAATCTCAGCGTATTGTGATAGCAAATTCTGATAGCTAGAGTCCGGGTTACGGTGATTGTTTAGACCGATATGATCGCCGAATTTCTCACTTCTGTGTCACATTTAAAGAATGTCAACAATCACATGGCATTTGCTGTCTCTAAAATAATGTACACAAATCAATCGACTATCTAAATGGCATTCGATTCATTGTTGTATTATTATATCGTTTATGTTAAGCTGTGGCATTGTGAGAATTTTCTTACAGCACTGGTACATCATTATCCTATTACAAGACGCACGAATACACTAGAAATACCTTTTTCTGGAACAAAAACGAACAGCCGGTTAATGCTCGGGTTCACAATGAGCAAAGGCGTGACAAGATAAAATCTACGGAACACCGTCGGCGAATTAAAATAAAATATCGCATTGAAAACGGACTGAATAGCCTTTGGGACGACATTAAGCGCAATTACTAGAGCCGGATCGCTATTTACACGTAGTGGATGGGACGCCTTAAAAAGAAACCCGTGATGTGATTGCACCCCCTTCAATAATGAGATTGTTTGATATATCGGCGTGTACGCAATTACGTGGCTATTTGAAACGCTTGCTCGAATTGCTCGAATATAATGAGATATTTCTCCAGGCAACTCTAGTAATTCGAAAATGCTTTATATATCACAAACGTTGGTTGATTTCTCGTGAAAATTATGTTAAATTCCTTAGGATTGCTATAAAATGTTATTTATTGCTTGTATCCGATGATTTTACACTAATAAATTACTGCTGAGCTTTATTGTTTAAGACTTCAGACGACCTGTAAATAACTTTTCGAATAGAACAATAGAAGATTATCGTATTATCTTAACAAGCCTAACCTTTGATGAAGCATTAAGTTAAATAAATACCAATAAATTACAGAAGCCAATAAATCACTTTGAGAACAGCTAACTGAATTAAGTAACGGTCAGTTGCACTTCCGTTTGAAAGTGAAAAAGTATTAGTTTAATTTATTCACAATTGTAATTTAATTCAATAAGATTGTTTAATGGTAAGAATACCAAATTTTAATTATATTATTGAACTTGTGGACTAATATAAATAAAATAATTTTGACTGGACTAGCTGATACATAGGTACTTGTTTGAATTTAGTTTTATGAGACAAACATTTTAAATGTTTGTTGTAAATTGATGGCCTGAAAAACTGGTTTTCATTAACCTATACCTATAGGCAAGTCCACATTACAGTTGCATTTCTTTTTCTCGGTTATAAATTTATAGTTAAATAAAATGTTTTTTTTTTTAACAAAAAATACTTCTTTCATTGAATCTTAGTTAGTGCTATAGTACAGCAATTAGTAAAGTTCAGTACTTTTTTTTGAGAAGGAAAAATAATTAAATAACTTCCCCGCGATTCTAGGTGGAGCAAAAGGAAGAGTGAAATTTTCACTAAACAAAATCTACGCATATTCCTTCAGTTGTCTTTTGCATATTCTAAGTAAGCGGTGAATCTTTCAAACAATTCTGCAGTCCAGGATGTAGTAGGTACCTACATAGTAGATAGAAAATGAGACCACAGACTAGCTCAACTAGCTTTCCTGCTATTTGGGATTTTATTAACTTTAATATCATACCATTAGAATTATCATACTCTTCTAGTTGATTAATGTAAGGCCAATCACTTCAAGCGACAGACGGAGAAACTAACAGGATGACGACGTTTTTTAGTCTACTTCAATAAAATTTCAAAATCAATAAATTAAATAAAACCATTGAACTTTGCTATTGAAGGTGAAAGTCCATTCAGAGACCGACAATCTCTAATTAAATAAAAGCAATTTCACGTTTAATTCGCAAAAAGTTGATTGTAAATTAGTATAGGATGCTGATACGATCACGCAATTGAAATATTTTAATTCGATCTGTCATTTGTTATCCGATTTGCGACTCGATGAAAATAAACCCCACTTCATTAAAGTAGGGGTGATAAGATCTCAGCCTCGCGAAAGCCACTGATCATCTCCGAATCGCTTAATTTGTTTTCACTTTCTGTTACAAGTATTTATTGTTCCCGCAACTACGATATTATCTGACAAAATGAAAATATTGCGTCATACGATTAAAATTACGCAATTCTCGTAACGTTAGTTTTTTCTTTGTAGTTGCGTCTCCAGCTTAGAAGATGATTTAACGATAAATAAATCAGTAGCCTTTTGATGTCACTACGAAGAAAGCTCCTCATTGATGTTATTTTCTAAACAATGAAGTTGGTCATCATTAACGCTTTTTGCTGTTGACAGGGTATTGATGAAAACATCTGTCAGTGTCAATTAGTATTAAGAATCGGTAAGGTGCACAAGAAAGTTCCTATTGACTCGTGTTAATAGTGATGTTCGCACACCTATGAGACAGCTTGATGATGGATTACGTCAATCCATTATTGATACAATGTAAAGAGCCATGTAACTACCTAATTGATTAGTAAAGGCATTATCCGATGTCATAATGACTGTTTCTCGTATTGTAGCCGGTAAGAATAAGACGTAATAAATAAACAATGAATCAGGCTTCATTATTATGAAAAGTCGTTATAAATAAGTTAATAAGATAGCTGACTGCGGTATCACAAAAGACAGCTGGTCTGGTTGTAACGACGCCTGTTCTTGGCACTTACACTGTCTAACGCTATAAATTAGAACTGATTTGCGAAATGTTGTAATCAACGTAAATAGTTCAAGGTTTACAATATTTGACATGGTTGTGTTACAGATATTTTCCGTGTAATCTCGGTTTCTGAATCATTGTGACCCAGATATTTGTCAGCTGTTAATAAAAACAAACGAAGGCACGTGGCGAATTCTCAAGAGAGTTGCTATAGATAAGTGTTAGAGGGAGAAGTTTCTCCAGCATTTTACATTATTATTTCATTAGATATTTATAATACATTATGATATAAGTGTGTAATGTTAGTGATTACCGTCGAAGCGGTATTTAGACCCGAACCGTGGTGAGGGTCTTAAGAGAGCCAAGAACACGTGTATCATACAATGTATTGCAATACACTTGTGAAGAAAATGACTGTAAAACTAATAAACTTCGTGGCGGTAAAAATCAGTTTTCATATGCGCGCTCATATTTTTCATTTATGTACCTTTCAATACACTCACTGAAATGAATAAACGAGGGTTGACCGGCGACTTGTGGGGGACGACGCGCGCCCATCCTGATACGATAAATTTAATAAAATTATGGCGGGGGAGAAGTTGAACAAAAGATTTTTACATTATAGCACTAGTGCGTAATGGTATTCAAAATGTCACAGTTTGGTAAGAAGGAATATACCTAAGTGCAGTGCAATAAGATTCACTTTCTGAGCAAGTGTATTGAAAAACTATTTATTTTAATTGTTTATTCAAGCAAGCACACTAATATTATAAAGGCGAAAAGTGTGTGTGTGTATGTTCGTTAATTCTTGAAGCTCGAAAGGCTGAAAGGATTTCGATGAAACTTGTTTTTAACTTAGCTTTACCTGTGTAAAGCATATAACGCCCAAAAATGATAAATCAATTCAAATTAAGTGACCAATGGGCTGGGCTTTTTTTCGGTCAACAAATTAGCATTGCCATGAATTCTGGGCACTTTTCCCATTGACATCGATGTGTACGAATTTTTTTATGCCCTATTATTATTATTATTGTCTTTTGCGCAGAGGAGACGCATATATTCCCTATCAATTGCTATAATGTTATGTTTTCTTAGCTATTTTTAAGATTGCGTTTTTTTCACGTAAATAAACTATTTTTCTTTCTTTCTTTTCTTTCTTTCTATTATTTCCTCTTTTTACCCGTTTGTGCATATTATTCTTTTAAATTTGTTTAAAAATATTAATTTATAATATGTAATAGTTAAGCTGTACATTATACTTTACTCAAAGTCCATACGATTAAAATAAAATTCAAAACATAATTAAAATTTGAAAAAATAAAAATAAAAATCAGAATTAAAATTAAAATATATAGCACAATTATGAGACTTTTTATTCTGAGGGTATTAATGTGTTAATTTGCTACCATCAAGAGGGCGAAGCAGCTGGCAGTAGCTAGTAATACATAAATATAATTTATTACATAAATGTTGTGAACTGCAGTAAAATTTATTGCACCTACAATGTTCTCGTGGATAATGCTCCCACTGTTAGGACTCGAGCCTCCTGTATAGAAGAGGGATTGAGCAGCATTCCAACACACGAGCCCAGTGCGGGTTGGTCGATGCCACATCTTCCAATTTTGGTTCTAGGACTTGCCGCTTTTCTTTTACCGTTTTGAGAATAGTTGTGATGAAATAAATTACACAAAATAAAGCGCCGGAGCAGTGGTTGCTCATGGTAAATAACAGCCCTGACTTACGAGTTTTACATTGCGGGTTCAAACCCAGCCAGGCGCAATACTTTGTGTACCTAATTTATTTCATCACCATTGCTCTCAAAATGGAGAAGAAAGACATGAAGAAACCAGTATGTTCTTGAGCCAAAAATTCGAAGACGTATGACATCAATAAATCTGCACTGGGCTCGTGTGGTGTATTGTGGCTCATTCAGAGAGGAGTCCTGAGTCCCAGCACTGAGAACATGTAGTTACCAATAAGCTACCACTGCTCGTTAAATTACACTGGTCGTCATTAATACAGTCTTATTGAGTAATTTAGGAACATAACTAGCTACGAGTACTTGGTAAACTCATCATCGCAGGGACTAAACAGGTAGGATTACAGAGATTATCCCGATAACTTATCTCATGATGTTTAAATATCGAACTACAAAGTACGACCTGCGTACCTACTACTAAACAAAACTTATAAGAATTCGATCGTCGTATATGCCGCGTGCTAGACATTCAAGCTGTCACTCAAATCACGGCAGTTCCATTCAAATGTTCGACGAAATATTGAAATAATACTGTTGAAACTCAAATATTATTTCAGCATAAGGTTCAAAATGCTATAACGCACACAATATAGTGCAAGGCTTTGGTATCAGTGCATCTTAATTGCGTAAGAGACGGGACATCGCTCAGTGGCCGCCGACTCCAGTTTGTTTTCTTATTTTTAACACAAATATTTATTGCTTAATTAAATTAATGTTTCTTTTCTCTGTTTGCAAAGACAAAACAACTTCGCATATTTGTGGATGGGGACATGAAAAATGGCGCTTCAAGTACTTACAAAATCAAATATAAATAAACATGAAGTCTTTTAAAATACTCAAGATTCATTGGATGATTAATGAAAAGTTTATAGTTGCTTCTGTTTGTAACAATGTACATTCGTAAATTACTATTGCAGAACTAGTATTTGTTCAGAAGCTATGAAAGATGTCGGGATTAGGTGTGAAAATATAAACGATGCAACTGTCTTTACTATGTCGACAAATCTGTCGTGTGCGGGAGCCTTTCACTGTCTTTGTTGTCAGTGCGTTGAAGACGACACTTTCGCCTGACAAATTCGACTCCGACTCCGCACTGTTTGGATTTGCAACTTTTAAATATTTCGACATTTCGAATCACTTGCAAAGTTGCGAAATTCCCCTTGACTTGCGTCACAAAAGAAAAAATAGTAGGCGCCTATGTTTATTTAAGTATTTCTCTCGCGAATAAGTTTCTTTTTGGTCGAGATGTGGGAACGGATACAACAGGAAGAATGTTAACAATCCGGTCGCACTGAGGATGCTAATTGAGTCTCGGCAAGCGTTACCAGTCTGGACGCGGCACCTACTATAGATTTTCATAATTTCTGACGTTTATTGCGAACGCTTATCGAAATGAGTTTTACCACCTTCCTTGTAAAACACGGTTATTAACAAAGTTTAAGTTTCACTTATGTATTATGAATGATTATAGTACGATCCTTGTCTAGCCTCTCAGGTTTTGTAATCTAAATGCTAAAGTATTCCATCTTATCGTTTTGGTTTCGAATATATGTACTTGCTTCATACTTCATCGTTACTAATTTGAATTTTTTTGTCTGCTAAGCGAGGTAACAGTACCATCGTCAGCGTTGGCTGTTGGACTACTGTTGTGTGGCCTTTTCAGATTGTACACCATTAATCTCGACTTTTTATAGGTTATCTCTAGGCAAGCGTGCTCCTTTGTCAACCACATCATCGCTTAGTTGAGATAGTGGTCAATCGCGAATCTATCAATAATAAACAAAACCTTAATTCGATTGCTACAGTTTTAGTGTTAAGAAAAATCGAATGAGATTGAACCATAAAATCCTTTTCAACGATGACAGATTACCTAAAGTGGTCAACATTTACGACACCGATATGTTTTGGTTTCCTACTAATATGATAAATGTAACAATTTGTGAGCATGCAAAGAACTTCGATGAAACTGAATACAATAGTATAACCTATACAATTTTTTGTACTAATTAGACGCGGGTGAAACCGCTGGTAGAAGTTAGTAACATATATTTAACTGTCATCAGCTTCCCATAGTAGGGGCAACTGGCGACACTTAATGATGACGAGCCGGCCGGCTGCATAGGAACGCAGCTAAATCCCAACGGTGCACAGAATCGGGTGCATTTATTTACATTATTATGTTGTCCCGACTATTTCTGGTCCACCAGAGACGAATCTAGACGAAGCGGATAGGAATTAGTACACTCACAAAAATCTAGAATGCAAAACTGTTCTAATTATTGGTTATAAATTACATTATTTTTTCTTTTGACTGTTTTTTTCTTTTGACTGGCCTGTTGGTCTAGCGGTTAGTGACCCTGACTGCTATGCCGGAGGTCGTGGGTTCGATTCCCACCCAGGATAAATGTTTGTGTGATGAGCATGATCATTTGTCCTCTGTCTGGTTGTAATTCATCTATAATATGTATGTATTTAGAAATATATATGTATGTTTATCAGTTGTTTAGTACCCATAACACAAGCTCTGTTTAGCTTGGGACTAGACGGCGTTGTGTGATAGTTGTGTGGAATATTATTATTATTCTCTTACCCTTTTTATAATTTACTTACTGTCTGCCATGGTTCACTCGCGTGATTGTTACTGCTTCGTTTCCGTGGGTCAGAGCATGATATTATATAGCCACAAAATGCCTACCTCAATAAATGGGCTATCCAACACTATTTTTTTTTTATTCGATATTGCAATATCTGAGATTACCACGAACAAAGAGAACTTCTTAATTTTTATAATCTAATATGTATATAAAAATCTCGTGTCACCGAGTTTGTTATCGAACTCTGAGATGATTTTTATGTATATTTGGTAGATCTTATATAATTAATTCAGACATCACAGATCTTATTTGGTTATAGCCTATTTTTTACTCTCCTAATCCGAATTTTATATTTGATTATTTATATGGCAGTACAACGTTTGCCGGGTAAGCTAGTATTAAGTATAGAATATTATTTGATTTAATTCAAGTATTGTTCTGCTCTCTTTTTATCTAATTCTTTTTTGTCTTTCTCCACTGATCTCGAATCTTAATAAATAACATTCAAACTCAACACTGTTCCCATGACACAAAGCTCCATGAAATCGCCATATCTTACTTAAGATCTGATTAGTCTGACCTTCACTAGTTATGATTTGCACAACAATAATAACCCAAATTGATTGATTTGATTTGTATATTTTTTTAATTTTCATTGTTTCCGTATTTATTTTGTAAATAACATTTTTCTCAAAACTCATTTTTTTAAACTTTGTTTACTTTGGGTAGAATAAAACTTTTACTCACCAAAACCCATGTTTCTTCAGTTGCCCATTGCGATTCAGCCTAGGGCACTAGTGACTCTTTCGAACAATCCCATAGCCCTATAGTATCAGGCATTGACCCTGGCGAGCTCCGTCAATTAAGCTGACATATCTATCAGTACGCAACGTGCTGTCGACCATGCCTGGTTGAGGCCTGGCCCTTATCGGACGGCGAGCTATCAATTGGTCGCTATTCACAAGCCCGCACCAAGAGTTACCGGGAACCGACCTACCGACTCCCGATATCTAGGGCGGACTCCCTTTCAAGATTTCCGGCACTTTCTTCACTCATTTAACTGTTTCACAGAAATAGTTGACTGTTTCCTTTTTGCCCCGTACAAACCAGGGACGAACGCGAGTGTTCGGCGCTGCCAATGGCTCTAGACCTCCACCGTCTTGTCCACCGTAACTTCCCTCCGGGTTATCCGCACAAAGGTAATACCCGAGCACTGAATCCAAATACCATGTCCGTTGAAGACCTGTATCATGTAGAAAGAGAGTAAACCGTGGTACCTCTCTAAAGACTCAAAGTGGGGACTTAATGTCGTCGCAATTGTATGTGTATGCCCATTTCCAAAACCCCTTACATTACGTTATCTACAACTACAAAAGTGCTTTCTATATTTTATACAGTATTTCGATCACCTGCTATCTCTTTGCAGGGCAGAGACCTCTCTTCTTCCACATTCCCCCATCTTCTAAACTATCGAGAAAGTCTCTTGAGAAGTAGTCCAGCTCATCCCGCAGTCTCTTATTAGGCCTGCGCGTTGTCACTGCCTTACTTTTGAGATTTGTTGTGGGATAATCTCAGCCTAATTTTATATAATATATACACCTCATAATCAAGATAAATTTAATTTTAATATTCTTGAAATAAACTATGCGCAAGTGATAATTTATTTCAACTATGCACAAGTGATTATTCATTTCAAGAATATTAAATTGCATCGCGCTAAAATTCTAATTACTAATCCCTGGAGCATAATAATAAAGTGAGATTAACAATAACGGCTCCTGATTTATACTAAAATATCTTTAATGAACATTTATAACTTCCAAAGTGATAACTATGGTATCAATATTGCTACTTCGGTAACAAATCGTTAAATATAAACAATATCTAATGAATATAACCGTACAGAATACGGGCCTGACTTATCGGCCGACAAAGACAAGTCAAGGTAGGTTACGGTTTCAATAAAATAATGTATGATCTTGACACAGACAGATACTGAGCTACAAAGATTTCTGTTCACGAACTTTTAAAACATTATATTTTATCATGTGCTAACTTAATTACGATATTAGTGGCGTTTCGTGTCTATCAAAACAGAAATCGTGACTGCCAGAAAAAAGGTGAACTGTTCCAATCTCACCTTGATCTAACTGACTAAACTCTTTAATATGCTTATCTAAATTTCTGTTCACGAAATTGGCGACTTGATGTCGTCGTAATTTAGTAAACATGGCTGGAAATTAAATTTATGTCTAAATCGAGACAAACTGATAGCAAGACACGAAGTCGCCGGAGGAAGCTCTTATCTCTCGATATAAGATTGCGGAGCTCGATAACTTGATCTATCGGAAAAGTTAACGAACCGTGCTTGCATTAAGACTCTTATAATTTCGTTACGAAAGGATTTTGCTATAATCTTTTGTATTTTAAAATAATAGTCGTTTTCTTCTTCGTATTTTATGCTAAGGCTATATTCATAAACATTATCCAATTTTGGCGTTGTTTTTGGTTATAATATTATCTTAGCTCATCTCACTAACATTCTTTTTTATGGTTAATTTCATCGCGCCATTTGTTTATGATAAAACAAAGTTTCCTAGACACATCTGCAGTATCATAAAATGTATCTAGTTAATTCTCACGAGGACGGGGAACAAAGATCTTGACTTCATTCATCATAATTATCCTCTTCCTATTTATTGCTCTGGACAGCTACCACCGTGCCAACAACACTAATTGCTGACATGGAAATGAAGAACCCTTGACAACATTCCAAGTTTGTCGTAAATTTATTTTGAGTTAAGCAACTCATCCTCAAAATATTTACGGATGTGTTTACTATCATTTTATCTGCGTTACAAAGGAAATTCTTCGAAACGCTTTTTTTTCTTTTCAGCACTCAATTTCATTAATCAGAAAATACTTAATTAATCACAACACAATAACAAGATAAAACTGCACCTTAATCGGTTCAATGATTTCACATCCAGAGACACATACGAGTAGTAAGTAATAATGAAAAGTTGTTTCATACAAGCTGAGACGATGCAAAAATAGTACCGCGCTACTGGTTGTAAATAATTACGCACAGACATTGCTTTGAATGCCTTGTATGACCACTCATCAGTGTTAACAATTTGTTTAGTTTTTTTGCGGCCCCAGGAATGTAGTCTATCGCTTCGCCTCACCGTCATTAGTGCATACCACTGGGCTCAGAATACCCCGAATAAAACCAAAGAGAGGAAACTAAACTGAGGGGCGTAGCTAAACATTCATCTTGAGATGATGTTTCACGGTTCCATATTTGATGAATAAAACCTGATTCCTGTGTGACTCATCTCCTTCGTCTCCATATTTTAAAAATAACTGTTTTGGTTGACAAAATCATGTTAATTACATATGCTTGGCCCGAAAAACATCTGGCGATCCGAATATAGGTAGATGATATTAAGTGTAATTTATCAAAATAATTTCTGGTGATAAAATCAGATGTAAAATAATTACTATACCGTTTTGCTAGGGCTACCGTATATTTAAAATATTAATTATAATTAATAATATACTTGACAAAAATCTTGAGATGAATGCATCTTCAATACGAAGATAAACGGATGTAGCTATTTTGGGCGATGGTAAAATAAATAGTTACATTTTGTTTCTGAACATTTCCGTATGTGACCTGACTTCGAGCTGCAATTAGTTAGATACAATCTTGATTGCACTTAACATAAAATCCACAAAAAATAACCTACCATCCGCTGAAGAAATCCTTTATGTTTTTTTTTCTTCTGTGGATATATTTGTCGGTATATTAAGTTTCTACACAAATATATCAAATCAAATGTTTTAAAAGCTCACTATTCTCTGTATTGCAGACGTTACTTCTCTAAATGAGAAGTATGATGGATAATAGATTGAATAATTTCTCACACTTCTCACACAGAGAAAGAATTTATACCATTAATTTAGTTTTAGTATCCTAACAAAAAATTATCAAATTAAAAAATCTATCGGATGTTAAACTGTGTAAGCAATCATTACAAGACTACTGTACTTTCACTGACTGTCGGAGGTCAAGTTTACATGACTTCCGAAGTTCCAGTACATGTAGGTCACATCACCTCGATACGATCATTAGTTACATTCACAGCACTTCGCCATAATTAACCCGTCAACTACCACCTCATTATTTGTACTGAGTACAGTCAACAAAGAAGGCAACGGTGGATCGGCACAACATCATGCACATATATTTTATAATGTTTCATGCAGTGAAACAAATATGTTATACATTTTTAAGCTATTGCACAGCTTCTATCGCAGGCCTTGAGCGTGGAGACCGAATCCAGAAATTTCGTAACGAAAATAACCTAACACCCGCCACTCATTTGTATTTTGAGCGTGGTGACCGATAAGAAAACAAATGAGTGAACAATCAATCAAAATTCAATTCAATGTGTGAAAGTGTAACTACAATTAATATCAAAGAAAAAAAAAACAAAGGAAAAAAAATACTGCATAAATGAAATAAATAAATAATTATAATTGCATAAGTTGATAAAAATGCTATGCAATAGCTTTACCGCGGCAGTCCCCGAGTGCCACACGTCTATTTTTTTTAAATTTTGCTTCGAAATGTTTTACAAATTTTTTTACGAAAACTTAAATCATCGCAACACCGCGTCCCACCTGTGTGCAGAAACCCTTAGATATCAATGTAACAGAAATGTTGGCACAAGCCAAAGGCATTATTATGGCGTCTGTAACCTATAACTTTTTAAACGTAAGTTTCATTCAAACGAATAATGACAAAGACTTTACTGCATGGTATAAAATTATGTTCAAAAGGAGTTGCTTGCAGTTAACCTGTATACTTATCTCTTTTGTTGAGTGTACTTATTGATCTCCTGACAGGACTTGTTTGGAAACGTCATTCACACAAACATTCAAATATGTATTGGCGAATACATAATATCGGTACATTACTTTCTTTTGGCCTACTTGTTATTATGTTGATCTGAAGTGTGCGTCATGTAAACATTGTTGTAATGTTTTCTTTCTATACTAGGTCGTCCTCGTTCTTCTATTATGATTGATCCCCATAAAACTACAAAATTTTGTAACCCATTTTTAAAGGCAGGTGTTTAGATTACTTTCTAGCTGTAATACAAAATCATTGTTTAGCTTAAAATTTTTCGGTAATTTAATAGCTGTGAGGAACGTCTAGACGTGTAACCGAAAGATTTCCTCAACACCATTAAATTAATTCATTTGCCGACCTAAAAAAGCGTTCGTTACAAAAGGCATGTAGGTACATAAGAGAACATCGTAATAAAAATACAACAGGTCCAATAAAAAGTAATACGAAACGTCCAAAAATAATTGCAATAACATTTTTTCTCCTATATTACGTAGTGCGTGTTACGCGGGAGTCTGCGCGCATTCTACAGGTTCCCCTCTATGGGCGCAAGTCGCGACGCACTTGATACGGAACCTGCCTTCATTCGCCAATCACATCCGTCTGCTTAACCTATTAAATCGTAATTTTCTATAATAATGTTATCTTTATTTTTCTCACTGCATAATTTTGTCCGATCGTATAATTTTTTGTTGATGCCCATAACCACAGTGGTGTCAAGCTTTGCAGATGTACTTTTCACGTTGAAGAACTTTTTCACTTGAAAAAAACTTGAACAGGTGGTAGAGAGTTTTAATTAGGAAAATCTTAAGTGGAACACAAAGATTGGCAATTTAATCAAATAAGTTATTAACATATTCCCTGATAAATGATATAGATAGTGCAAATGAATTCCCAGTAAAGCAATATTCTGTATAGCCGAAAAGTAAATAAAGATGAGAAAACGACCGCAAAAACAATAACTTTAATAAAGTAATAACCCACGTTAAAATATTTAGTAATGGGACGTCGCAGTTTTAAGTGAGGGATAAACATCTTACGGCTTTCAACAAGTCATCCTCTCGACTGAACAGTTTGTCTCGTTTTTGAATTTTTTTGTTAATATTGCTTTTTCGCAGTGAACAAGGTTTTGCCAAAACAACCGCTCATTCATCGTTGTTTAAATTTTGCAACAAATTTATTGTGTACAATAACACTACAAACCCACAACACGCCGTGGAAGTAAACACGGATGACGAGAAGTAAACATTTTAATACCTTTCAAACATCTTTCGGCTTTCGTTATTTTTTACTTTCGACATAACAAAGATCACACTCTTGGGCTTCCTGTATACTTTACATTACCGCAAATTTCTGTTCAACTATGGCGTAAAAACAACAATATTAAAACGGTTCTGAGAAAATGAGAAAAATATTTACGTGAACGTATTGTATTCGGAGTGAACGACTACAAATGGGTAGTAAAAATGAAGGATGTACTAAACATCCATGTAACATTACCGTAATAAGTGAAAGGTGTTGGGCGAAAAATATTTAGGCACTAAATAGTTTTATGGCGATGAAGCATGCCAAAAGGATAAGCAAATAGAGAGCCCTACAAAAGCAGTTGCTACCGTATTATAACGACACACGCACCATGTTTATTTATTTATCTACATTATTAACACTTACCTTGAATTATAAAGTTTGAATAAAATATAATAAAATACAATTTATTGTACACCAAATTAGCGATATAACTTTTTACAAAAACTTAAATCCAGACAACATTTGGATGGTCTAGATGAACTTATAATAATAATAAAACAGAGTATTTTAAGGTGCAGGTACTGTAGTGAATTTGCTGCGTTCTTCATGCCATTCGTCTAGGTGGTCCTATTAGAAATCACTATGAACAACAATCGGATCATAATTCTTATCATTATATCTTAAAATATGATGACAATGATAGAGCACTAGTAGAAAAAGTGATGGAACTGATTGTGGGACAGAGACAAGTAAAAAACCGTTTGATGGGGAACCTACGAGTATAAGACAGTATATGTATAACATTAAAAACCATAACGCAACTATGAAAAAGATGAAAGTGCAGTGATCTAATGCTCGTTCACACTCAATATCACACGGCCATTAACACGTTCCCATGTTTGTTATTATTTACGAATTGCCAATACTATAAATAAACATAGTCCCATCCCATACGCGTCAGACGGAGCCACGAGGTCACAGGTACATTGGGGCACTAACCTTGATCGTATGCAAGATCCCAGATAGTATAGATTCGGTCTGGGGGCCTATTAAGCTATGCCGTCTTTGATCTGGCAAGTCGCATGTCAGTCGATAGAGGCAAGTCGGACGCATACTCCTAGTTTAGGCCTTGTCACTCGACTTGACGGACGCACTAACGAACGCAGATGTTAACCGGATGTTTTGAGAATAGGTATTTACTGCATGACCAATTAAGTGACGGGTATATTAATTTAATTTGAGTGTCTTTGACAAGACGAACTAAGCTGATTTCGATAGTTTTTTCAAATGTAACTTCTATTGCTCTCTCACATAATTCCAATATGTTGGAATATATCGGCACCCTGTACTGTATTAATCTGCATGTCCATTTCCAAATATGTTGAGATTGATTTCCAGTGCATTAAAAAGAAGCTGAATAAGTCTACTTTTTTATTAAAAAAAAATATATATATATCAAATAATCATATATATCGTATCATTCGTATATCATCGAATAATACGAGCGACAGGACAGAATGGAAGAAAAAAACTAGTTGCGCGGACCCAAAGTAATATAGGATAATATTGAATAAGGACAGAAAGAAGAAGAAGATCATCAAATAACTTCTTTCACTAGGACGGTGGAATGGGAGGTACAGTCAAACTTTTACTGACTAAAACTCACAGTGTGCCGTCAGTTACCCTTTTAATTAAGGGCCGCGGTAACTCCTTCGAACAATCCGTGGGCGTTAGACCTAACTAGCTCTATTTTGCAGACATCTCTTTGAAGCACGCGGGAACGCAACACGCCTTCGACCCTGGTTTGGTCCTTACCTGGCCGGATGCCGAGCTACCCAAGGTTTGCCGTTCACAAGCCCCCACTCATGGTGGCCAGCAGTGCCTGAAGCGTCATCGGTGTGGAGCAGGGCGAGAGGCTTGTCTCCGACGCACAGTTTCAGCCGCCTCCTTTGCTTGCATTACAGCTTTACAGAAAGATGTGACTGCCTCCCATTCTTTTTGTCACCGTACCATAGCTTACACCAGGGCCGGATGCGAAAAGTCCCTGCCGACAATCGCCCGAACAACGATTCGGTAGTGCTCCACCCAAACTGGACATACCTCTACTGTGTCCTCTGTGCCATCCACACGGTGACACCGGGCATTTCTTCCCGCTGCCGGGACGTTTCCATCGTCTCGATAGTGGTGTGCCTAGAGCTGGGTTACGACAGTCGCTGTTCCCATACCGCCATGAGAACCCGCTGGAACTCTATCCACCGTGGCGCGATTTGTTGCGGCATTATTTGACTATCAGTAGTTTAGATTCAATGACCCTCTCGAACTTTCTATAATTGTTCAAAATTTAACAAGGCACCACGATCAATTTAATACTTAGGTACCAAAAAAGATAAAAACATTGGTCCCGTGCATTTTCTTTGCATATATATAACTCTATGAAATGAAGAAACATGTTCCTTACTACTGGAAAGAAGTGGTTTATGACAAAAAAAAAGTATAACATTGACGAAGGTTTCAAATACTATTACTTCAACTTTTCGTTTCGTGCGTGCTAAAAAAGTATCAATTCTATTACAAGTACATTAGGCAGTGAAGAAATGACGTTCAAAGAATATAAAAATAATCACGTCTGTATTTTTATCAGAAGGCCACTTCTCGTATGTAGTCAAAAACACGTCAAATTCAAATCATGAAATCATTTCAGCGGCAAACAGATCAAAAGTAGATAAATTTGTTAAAATAAAATTAAACTGGTTTTTGACAATTTGTGGCTGCAATGCGAATGCGGTCACTTCTTGATACTCTTGCTCCATAGAAAAAAACCCAGCTCCGGCAGAAAGGAGATGTATCTCTAATTATCAATAATAATAAGTAATAAAACAATAACCAGCTATTATCGTGATCCTTACTGGCAAACATATATATATATACATTGCTAGTTTTAATAATCAGGTGTCGACTTTAAAAATTGCCTTATTACAATTCAATATTTATTCTTATTAACTGAAATTAAAAAAAAAAGGAGGAAGTTCTCAATTTGGTTGTATTTTTTATATTTGATTTTTTTCAATGTTGTTTTCTCGGAACTCCGTCGTTTATGGACTGATTTGCAATTTTGTTTTTTTCTCCAAAAAGTAAATGCTTTCAAATTGGTCTTATTTTTTTTTAAATCCAGATCTGATGATGGAATCCATGAGAAATCGAGGGAACTCCTCAAATATTATAGGCAACTATATAGTCATTTTGATATTTTCACCGAGAACTCAAGCATTTACAGTCAAAAAGTAACATTTGATGAAGTGAAACTGGTGAAAAAGACCAGGAATGTCCAACGGAGCTTCACACTCACGTAGATATCACAATGAAGATAGTTAAACAACTAGACAATACTAAAATAAAAATATTAATTATTAATTAATTATTGATAATGGTAGTTATCTTAGGATGATGATGGACCCGGAAGATAGGCTTTTTTTTTTTTTTTTTTTTTTTTCGATGGGAAAAATCATGCATTGACATCCCCCGCCCTTGGGCGGAGCGGGAAATAGTGTCAGACTCTTACTGACTAAAAAACCCATCCCGTTCCTTCTAGCCTTCGTACCGGGGCTCGAGCGCCCTTTCGGATAACCCTGGCCCCAGTAGGCTTCGACCCGGCTGGGCCCCTGCTGTTGCTGACAACTCCTTGAGGCGCGCGGGAACAGTGCGCGCCGTCGACGACTTGGGCTTGGTCCGGACGGTTACCGGACGGCCGGACAGCGAGCTACCCATTGCTCACTGTCCGCAAGCCCGCGCCTACGGTGGCTGGAAATCGGGATCGGAATCCCGGCGGCGGCGGCGAGAGCGCCGTTGTCTGATGCGGTCGGCCACCTCTTTAGCGAGCATTACTGCTTCGCAGAAGTCGGCGACCGCCTGCCACTCTTCCTCGCTCCGGACCATGGCCTCGACCAGGGCCCGGCGCGAGAGGTCTCCGCCGCCGATCACCCCCACGAGGGCACGGCGATACTCCGCCCATGCAGGGCACACCGCGATTGTGTGCTCCACCGTGTCCTCCGGGCGTTCCGCACAGTGGCGACACCCGGGCGTCACTTCCGCTTTAATTCGGAACAGGAACCTCCCGAACTTGCCATTTCCGGTGAGGACCTGTGTCATGCGGAAGGTAAGGACGCCGTGAGGTCTTTCCAGCCACGCCTCAAAGAGGGGACTTATCGCCATAATTGTGGCGTGCCCATGACGGGGTTGCGATAGTCGCTGACGCCATTCCACCATGAGATCCCGCCGGAGCTCTGTCCGCCATGCCGCGACCTGTCGCGGCAGAGGACTTTCACCCCGGCGTTGCATCTCCACGCGCATGTCGTGCATGTGTGCAAGGACTGTTGCCTCCAGATCCCAAGGTGGTAGGCCAGCCAGAAGGCTCGCCGCTTCGCGGGAAATCGTGCGGTATCCCCGCACCATCCGAATTGCCATGACCCTCTGGCACCCGGAAGATAGGCTCCGGAACTCCGTAATAAATCAATGTATCCTAGCCGTGTTTGGGCTTATTAGAATTATCATCGGATGTACGAGTACTTTGGCTATAATAATAGAATAAACTTGATTGTACACCAAAAATTACAGTGCTACTGTCGCACTGAACTTATAATGAAGCCCGAAGGTACTTCATAATAATTATAACAAAGTTTCCTAGCAGTGTCTGGGTTCATTGGAATTGTCATGAGAAATAATTATATCTATTTTGTCTATGGGTGTATCGTAAAATAAATAAAAATATTTTTTACAAAAAAAAAATACCGATAAAATTAAATATAAAACGTTCAAAATAACTCAATGTTTCTGGTTTTGCAGGTTGGTTATAACCTACTTCTAAAAATAAAGTTATTTAAAAAAAAATTTTTTCTTTTTTTTGTAGTGAAGCTATTTATTTTTTTTTGTTAATGTTCTCTTAACTCGCATGCGTGTTAGTTCCAACAGCATCTTGAGCGTATTGTCGCCACTGTGCGGAACGCCCGGAGGACACGGTGGAGCACACAATTGCGGTGTGCCCTGGGCGGAGCATCGCCGTGCCCTCATGGGGGTGATCGGCGGCGGAGACCTCTCGCGCCGGGCCCTGGTCGAGGCCATGGTCCGGAGCGAGGAGGAGTGGCAGGCGGTCGCCGACTTCTGCGAAGCAGTAATGCTCGCTAAGGAGGAGGCCGACCGCATCAGACAACGGCGCTCTCGCTGCCGCCGCCGGGATTCCGATCCCGATTTCCAGCCGCGGTAGGCGCGGACTTGCGGACAGTGAGCAATGGGTAGCTCGCTGTCCGGCCGTCCGGTAACCGTCCGGACCAAGCCCAAGTCGTCGACGGCGCGCGCTGTTCCTGCGCGCCTCAAGGAGTTGTCAGCAACAGCAGGGGCCCAGCCGGGTCGAAGCCTACTGGGGCCAGGGTTATCCGAAAGGGCGCTCGAGCCCCGGTACGAAGGCTAGAAGGAACGGGATGGGTTTTTTAGTCAGTAAGAGTCTGACACTATCTCCCGCTCCGCCCAAGAGCGGGGGTTGTCATAAGATGATTTTTCCCATCGAAAAAAAAAAAAAAAAACGGACATGTGGTATTCTCCGATGCTTAAGCGCTGGATACGACTGCATTCTGGCGATTCTCCTAAAAACAGTGTTTTAGGTATGTAGTTTTGTTTTTTTTCTCATTTCATTTGTTTCGTTTACTAACATTAGCTCATTACGTGCGTGCGTGTTACTAACAATTTATATGGAGAAATCTGAAATAAATTATTATATAACAAACAACGCTAGAAAACAATGTTTTATAATAAAGTTCCAGTGCCTACCTTCCAACTTCCAGGTCATAATCAGATCAGTGCGATGCTACCTCATGGCCAAAGTGCAGCTCATGACAATTTTAATAAGTCCAAATACGGCTAGAATACATTGGTTAACTACGGAGTTCCGGTGCCTACCTTCCAGCTGCATCATCATCATAAGATAACTTCAATTTATTTATAGTATTGTCTAGTTGCTTAACTACCTTCATTGTGTTATCTAACTCCGTTGGCCATTCCTGGTCTTGTTCAACAGTTTCACTTCATAAAATGTTACTTTTTGACTGTAAATGCTTGAGTTCTCGATGAAAATATCAAAATCACCATATAGTTGCCTATAATATTTGAGGAGTTCCCTCGATTCCTCATGGATTCCATAATCCTTTTAGAAGAAAAAACAAAATTGCAAATCGGTCTATAAACGACGGAGTTCCGAGGTACCAATATAAAGGTAAAAAATAAATAAACAAATAAGTACAAAAAATACAACCAAATTGAGAACCTCCTTTTTTTTGGATTCAGTTAAAAATAATGAATTTTGAATTGTAAAGTTGATTAATAAAACTAGCAATGTTTATATGTTTGCTAGTAAGGATCACGATAATAGCTGGTTATTGTTTTATTGCTTATTATTACCGATGATTTGAGGGATATCTCGTTTCTGCCGAAGCTGCGTTTTTATTGAGCATTCACTTTAGAGTATTTTATTGTGTAGAAGGAATCTAAAAGTTTCAAATAAGTGTAAACTAATTAGCTACCTATCTCAATTATTTAGATAGCATAAGCTGTCGGTAAATGTTTTTTTTTAGTATGAATATTCATAAATATGAAGAAATAGGTACTAAACCTGGATTTCTTATGTTTAATTAGTATTTATAGTAGATACTAGGTGTTTACTTACTGAATATTGTCATGAGGCTAATCTATATCTAATAATGATTAAACCTAACTGTCACTATTTCATTAATATTTGTATGCCACTTACTGTGGCAGAACACAGAGACAGGTAGAAATATTTTGTAACAACTTAATACATGTGTGCACAAATAAACTTTTTGTATTTGTATTTAGTAGATAAAATAACAAAATTCATTGCAATTTTTTTTTAACTGTTTTATTACAAGTAAAAATAATAGACTTCACGATATTACGTCATACGGTCATTAAGACTAAAAAGTGACTACTGACTTTATTGTCAATGCGTTTTTTTACATGACCAAAGCAATATGGCGTCCAACGTTTCCGTCAAATTACGCGCGAAAATACGAGTATGCAATGCAATGTGGTATAAGGGTTTGTTTCATTGTATTGTTTTTATATAAAAAAAAATATTTATGTAATAAAAAATCATAAACAACATAACAAATCATGATGTTTAGTTCAGTTCTAAAATCCCGTTACAGTATCCCGCTATTTTGGCAACGTTACATATTTAATGTGCCCGCAACCGTGTGTTTGGCAGAAGCAGCCAAGTTCTGCGAAGTTTGGTGTAAGCGTACACCGGCTTATCATATGGATCACTGGAAACGGTAGCGTGTAACAGTACCCACCCAATATACTAGTCAAAAGAGCACTGTTTATATTTTGTGAACTATGGTTTTGGGTGGGGACTGAGAACTGCGGAGCGGGATCTAAACCTGTTATTAAGTGTGGGTGAAAATGTTAAAGTACCGATGCCTGCTATTTTGTCTTTGTCATATGGAATGAATACTTACCGATCTATAAATTATTGTCTTTCCAAAAATGAAATTCTGGCAATGAACTCGGTCAAAGTAAATGGAATTCATTAACATCGTACGTTTAGTTTTGATAGAGAGGCTGGATGAGTAAATTTATTTTATAGACTTAAAAGTGGCTCCAAAACAAGGTGGCCTATCTAGCAAATATGCATTTTCAGTCTCATATATGTTTCCAAATAGCCAAAGCTTGTGACCCCTTACATAAGGCCCCAACCCGCTCCGCTCTTCACCGTACCCGGGCCGGCGGGTCGGTACGTTGCGTTCCCGGAACCCGGCACAGTCACCTGCTGCGACACCAACATGATAAATAAGACACACAATTAATTGCTTCCTACCACACCCGATACCACTAAATCACAACACATATTAAACTGTCGCCTTTTAATCGCTTTTATCATTCTCACTGACATTTTTTCCATCTTAATAGATATAGCAGTATCTAATAAAGCTGCCAGTTTGCATTGCGCGGCCCGTATCGAACTTATTTATGAAGTCTGCTGAACCAGATGAATGTTCCACGGGCTAGGTGTGAGTCATGCTTTAAAATTTAGAGTTTAAAGCTCCTGCAGTACCACTGTACTAGTTACGTTGTTGTGTCGTACCGAACCGTTTGTAACGCGTAATTAATGTACGACTGTTATTATAATTTACTCATACACTTTAGCTATATTATTAACTCAAATGATACATTAATTTCAGTTCGCCTTTCCTACAAAATATACATGATATTCAATATAACTGAATTTAGTTCCCCTTTACCCGATTACTTATCACGATGTACTGATTCAGCTATTGCGTTCCGCTAGAGTTCACAAATTGATGTATTTTTATCTGCTAATCTTTGACCTGAATTTTCTATTTATTTCTATAATCGAGGTTAATAAATATTTCCACGCTTGTTATGGACATTTCCTATCTTTACAAACTGTAGCACCTCTAAAATAAAAATGCTCACAATGTAATAAGTAATATTGCAATGGATTAGTCAAAATAAAAAACAAGAGTTCACTTATTAACACTAAAAAAGTGGAGGTTCTATAAATAGCTACATGTTAATAACCAAGCAATGTAGTACAGTTGAAATATATTTGACATTTTAACCAGAATTTAGCACGCTCTTATTCCATGAAAGTGATCAAGATATCAATTATAATACTTGTGCAGAAAAACTGGCGGCTTGACAGATATCTTACAGGAATGCGATGCCTGTTTTTGTGACCATGTTTATAATGGGTTTTTAATGGTAAACATTCTTGGGAGGTAATCGAAACGCAAAAACGACTTGTATAATCTTCCAAGGGATTCCAATGTAATAAATATGACATTTATTTAAAAAATACTTTGCTTATTATTTTATTAAATACATTTATTTTCTGTTTTAAATATTTTGAGTCTTATTCATTATGATTAATAAATATTTTTATGCACATGTTTTGTGCTAAATTATAAAGACTGAATATATGCTACTCGTTGGAGTAAATGCAATCTTGACGCAACGACACGTAAAACAAATAAATGTCATTATTTCCCTAAAACACAGATGCCATACAAATGTTTCTTTCAAAGTTGCTCAAAGAGACAGAAGGACAGAATGCTCATCATAACTCACTGCAGTGCAATAAAAGTGCACTACGATGCTTAGAGTGAAATAAATTGTAACATATTGTGATTGCTCGGCTCACCTTGTGTTAGTTACGGTATTGCGTCCCATTTCGAACCGTGTGATTTATGTGCCCCACTCTCAAATACATAACATCACCAGGTGATTCGGGACAGACGGTTTACGACGTTTTCCAAACAATGACGGCTGTGTGATTAGGTGGGATGTAACAATCGGTCTATTATTTACAAAACCAAAGCATAAACGTAATTTGAAATAATATTTATGAGAAGAATCACCATTAGTATTAAACTAGATGAAATAAAGGCAACAAATAAGATCAAAACATTTATGACCTATAAAAACATACTGTTATTACATGCGTTCGTAATTTTTTTTATTTTTCATATCTTTCAATTTATAGTGAAGATACACAAACTTGGCCATGAATATAATGCAATTATTTCAATTTGTATTTTTGAAAATCGGTGGTTATTTCAGTGACACAATTAGCTTTAGAGACGATGTCGGAGTTAGCATAGCGAGCAGCGGGAGCGCTACACTCGAGTGAAGATAATTAACGCGGCGACCAGTCCGCTCAACCTCGCTGACTCTGCCAAATCAATTGTTGCATGTCTCTCATTGCAACATACTTGCGAAACAATCAGCTTCCTTAAAATAGTAATATTTGAATATTTAATCGGGAATGCCTTATGAGGACATCACTAGCATTCCGGTATTGCATTATGATAATGTGCCATTTTCAATGTGCGCATCGAAGTCGTGCGCGCCACAGCACGCGCCCTCTCTGGCGCCGCTTGTGAGCTTCCACTACTAAAAGACACAAGAAGCTCTGGCCCTTGGTATGCAAAATCTTACCTTACATTATGTAAATAAGATTAAATTTCGATAGCTACAACAATAAAGATAACACTACACGCAATCCTAATACTCCTCATGCCAATAGAGACAATAAAGCTCAAGTTGGGTCCATTGACTTAATAGGGAAATATGTTGATTATCATGGAATCTTTACATTATGAGACGTCGGAATGGAACTTTTATTAATGTCACTACTCTTTATTGTACTACAAGTGACGAAAGTGACAGTACAATATGAACAGTAATCCATTGCGTTAGATGTTTATCAAAAATGTTTGGAATTAAGTCACGCGTGTGGGATGTGAATCGGTGTTTTTATGGTAATGTTATGGCGGCAATAGAAACCTTCTCCCGACGAAGCGAAATCGACCAAACAATGTGTTGTTTCAAAACATACCATTGTAAATTTCCCATCACTGATTTTATTTTTATTATCCCATATACACGTACGCATAGTAATATTATACAATCAAATAAACCAGGAAGAACAAAACGAAAGAAATTTTATGAAAGCCGGTTTGCTTCACCGGAATAATAACAGCCGTTATGATAGATCTGGGGAAAAACCACAATGTTTTCCTATTTCACCTTTGGAATGTTTACTAAACCTATTTTACTATTAGGAACGAGGAACAGCTTTATATTACGCTGGTTGCATAAATAAATAGATGCGAATATTAGCACAATGACCATTGGCCCCAGTAGCCCAGTGAGCGTTGAAGACTTATGATGTAAACCAGACGTTGTGTTCATTTTAGAAGAACAGGTGAGAAAGGACAGATGAGTCAACTTTAACTATAGGGTTTCGGTATTAGCGCCGGTATAGGAGTATATTCTTGATATTTGCACCTGGCATATTGAGAATTTCTGAGAATATTAGCATAAAACAGATACTGACGTTCGCACCCTCAGCCGTAACGCAAGGCGTCATTTATCTAACAAGGTTGATACTCCGTCCACTTTTCCCGGTGCCGTTATTACCACTAATCGTTGATAATGTGCTGATATACTGAGAATATTAGATAAAAATTCATCTATGAGATATAAATAAGAACAGGGAGGGGAAGATTTCTATAGTAACGCAAAACAGTCGATGACTTTGCACTGAATCTTCTAAAAGTTCCTCTTCGCAAAAGTTGTAATCTGTAGTATGATACGTTTAGGGAAAAATTTACGTTTCAACTGAAATTATAATTTAAAAACGCTTGCAAAATCCTAATGCATTTTTTCAAGAATACTTTTCTCATTTCTATTAGGTATAATCAAACCCCTTGTAACATCTTCATCGCTATCCCCACAGAACAGTATGATTCCTATGTTTTGTGGCTATCCCCAACTGTCTTCTTGCATAATTTTATCATATCAGTAATAAGTTTTCTACCTGTACATCCGCAATTACCGGTTCTATCTTTAATGTTGGTTTCTGACAGGTACTGAAAAGCGGCGCATTTATCACTACGCTGAGCCTTCTATTGATGTACAAGACGGACGATGAATACCACGTAATTTAAATCCCTCTGTTGAAATCTTGTGGGTGGTTCGCCATCAATCCTGTGGGAACTGCAACCGAGTGTTAATTATAAAACATTTATCCTGTCTTTTAGTTACCGTTTCTGCGATTGTTTGTGCACGACTCGTCTCGAGTGTGGGTGTTGTAGTACTTTAGTTCTCCTGGACTCATTTGTTGGGATTCATCTAGTCGGAAGATACGTTTTGTATCTTATTTTACTACCGCGATGTTGTTGAGAGTATTGGGTAATTGAAACCAAATGTGGGTTGCGCTCGTTTATAGGCGAAGAAAGATTTTATTATTGTGTATCGGATCATCTACCACTGCTCTACATGGGTGAGATTTCTGTAATCGAGTTTAATGTTCGCAAAGTTTAAAGAGAGCGATACTGTAATGTTATACCCACATAAGAGTATATGCTGTGTTTAACGATTTCAGAATCCATGTACTACAATAATTATCTTTATCTAAAAATAAATTTATTACAAGGGAAAAGTCTGAGTATATACTTCGTAGTAAAATCTACTGTTTTTATACACTACCACAAAAAGTTTACAGCGTTAATCTTCGTAACGCATATAAAATAATCTACAGCTGATGTGGTCATAATATTGTTATAGAGCGCAGCCCTAAAAATATCTACACTGTTAGAGGATGAAAAGACCATGCTACTGAGTATCTTGTAACATATTAAGCCTGTTTCATCTCTACATCAATTTATTCGCTATAAAAATTATAATTAAGCGTAATTTTTCCATGTATCGGCGTGTTACACGACGTGGGTTTCGCTTCAATACGAGAATCATGTTTTGTAGAAAAGTGGATCTTTATTGAGCGGTGAAAGGCGTCAGTGTACTGGTAACTTACCATTATAGCTGTCTCGGCGGCTGGCCGGGGACATTTGTTTAAATTTATGCTTGTTAAGGCGAGGTGACTGAAGGCACGGCTACACGACATGACTCCATCGATAAGCTAATCATTCGTTAGCATGCTTGTACACTTGTGTTTCTAATATATCTTGACGGTTTTGATTTTCTATGCAGATCTTTAGAGTGCGTGCTGAAAGTCATTAGGTTTGCATGTTATGGATTGAATGCATTTTTATATTTTGGAGTTCCTTCCTTGTCAAAATTGGTGAAACTTTACCTTTTTATGAGCTTTTCATACATTATCACGGACTTAAATTAATGCACCCTTTCTTCCCGTATAGTAAGAAGGTCCATTGTTTTGGAGACCACCTCTTCAATTGTTAAGCTTTAAAATATTATTTTACATCTACGGAACAATAGCAAAACACAACTTACGTTTGGTTCTTTATAACCAGGTAGTAGGTGTAATTGATTGGAGCGTATCAACTAGATTATCAATATATACTAGAGTTTCAATGACATGACATCCGACTGACCTACTCCATTTAATAAATCTTTGAATATCTTTATTCTAGTCAATTGTGATAAAAAAATGGTTTTCCTATTCAATCGACTGTATCGCACGATCATCAAGGTCATAAGGAATATTTATGCAAAATTACCGATATGATAAGTGTGAATTTCTTGGTAGTATTATCAAGAGGCCATTACAACGACTTACGGGGTTACCATGACGCTCAAAGTAAGATTTTTTAAATCTTGTTTTAATGTGGGTAAGAGATGGCGCTCGACAACCTATTTAGCTCTATCTCGTACCAAAACTGAAACAAGATTTAAAAAATCTTACTTTAAAGTTCATGGTCCAAGGAGCCGTCAGATTAAAAAGACCTTGGTATGACCATTAACAATAACATTAAGATTTCAGCCGAAAGACGTCGACTGCTAGATATAAGCTTCTCCCAAGCCTCGCCACAGCGACCGGTCCGATGCGTCCCGCATCCATCGGATTCCCGTAACCCTCATCAGGTCATCGATCCATCCTGTGGCAGAACTCCCAAGCTGCGTTAAGGTGACTTGAAGCCTTCTCATGAGACCCACTGTGATGTGTGTCATCACAGCTAGTAACAGGCACTGGCTATACATTCTTGTACGTTAAGCGAGAAAACACCGAGTGGTTTCCTAAACGCTCTCCAGTCGAGTTTGACGGTTGACCTCTTTTTCGAAATTAAACTAACCTGACTGAACCACTCTTCCCAGATAGTTCTATTTATCAAGTTGATAAATAGAATAGGATTCAGAGTATCCGATTTTGATAGGAATGGGAGTTACATACAAGAGTATTTCGTGTGTCCATGGCTTTTTCCATGTCCATTTTTAAGAACTACTCTTTCAGAAGCTGTACTTGTGTCATTGGGCATTGAAGTCCTTCATAGTCTCAGTATGACTGCTATTGTCGAAAAATCAAAGCTTATTAATATAATTATCACTATTAATATACTTCTCACTGAGGTCTAACCATCTCGAATCTAGAACCGTAAAGATATACTCTAATGCGGCTGTGAAAAGTTTCGGAGAAATACCATCCCCTGGCTCACACTTCGCCTATCCTCCTGCAGATAGGTTTCGAGATCTGGTGCTGAAGATGGACTGATATGGTATCGTTTTTGTACAAATATTTATTTATTAAAGCTTTATGCACCAAAAAACTGTACAAAGACGCACTTAATGCCTTAGGCATTATCTGCCAGTCGACCTTAGGGTGGTGCAGAAACATAACATGGCAGGTGCAACTTAATAAATAGATAAACAGAATAGAAATAAATACAATAGTAGGTACATACATACTTAGACACATACATATAAATAAATAGTGCTGTACTGAAAAAAAAACCAACCAATCAGTGCTGTGATGATTCTACAGTGCGGAGCGGTGTGAGGGACATCGTAGAAGACGATATTAGTAGACCGAAGATTTTTATTTTATTAAATATTTCATTCAACACATCAATGTAATGTTAGTCAATCTGGACACGTTAGAAAGACAGCAATATGCCTAAGTCTTTAATATACTCTTCGTCACCGATATAAAATAATACCCAATGAGTTATAATTATATAGACTTGCACCTGGTGGTCAAGATATGGTTTCACATGTCATTGTTATTAGAAACTATAGTTTCATAACATAAACGGAGAATCTAAGTGCTAACAAGGAAGCTTGTTTGATCACTGCAGTTCACATTATAAATATCATAAGAACCATAAGACCATTATACGACCACCATAAATACATAAAGACCATTTCCCATGTAAAATAGAAACGTGATAAAATATTTCCACTTTTTATTTATGTGCAATATATCCATAGGTGCATATCTAATCATTGACAGGGAATGAAATCTGAATATATGCCTCGCTTATCATCTACCATAAGTTGTAAAAGTCAAGGGAGGTGAAAGGTTAACTTTAAGATAACCGATGGGCGTGCAACCTTTCCCTGCATAGTTAATTTTATCATGTTGTATATTTTTTTTATCATTTACCAAAACATTAAACAATCTTGTAACATATAGGTAGATACCTCTGCTTGCGATTTATAATCATAGACGAACTAAAAATCGCTCACTTAAAAGCTCATAGACAGTTGCTGATAGATGACTTATTCAAATTTTGGCTTTGCCTTCTACAACTGTACCTTATAGCGTAAGTTGTAGTCTCACATGCATGCAAATAGTCACTTTCTTTTTGATGACAAGAACCATTGCTTGATCTTTAAGTTGTTGGGCACATGGATTATCCAATCGAGCAATGAATCTTGCTGAATTGTCAAATTAATAATCACGATGACGAAACGTTTAGGGCCTGTGCGCACAGCAATATTTCACCGCGAGGTTATTAACAACACTCATGAAAATCGCTCGATTTTATTTTCTTTTCGCTTCGCATGGTTTGTGCGTTTGACCTGTGTCAGCTTTAGAAAGTATTTAAAGAATAGTCTTTTTGTTTTCCATTAGAATGAGCTTTTGCAGTATTTGGCAGGTAATGTATCGACTCTTTCTCAGCAAGCTTCACTAAGGTAGTCAACACTGAATCCAATAAAATTGACAATCCATTTTACTAAGATCAACGTTATTTCAATGATCACACAATTATCTAGTTGTGTAAAGTTATATACATGAATCAATTTCCACAGAACTTCACTCGAAAAGATCCTATTTCAAATAACTTCTCCCACTCTGGGTAGACCAAAAGGGCAAGTCAGATTTTTACTGGCTAAAGTCTACGTGTGTTCCTTTAGTTACCCTTTACTTTCCAGGGCTACGGTAACTCTACCAAACATTTGTGTCCTAGCAGGCATCGCTCGAAGATATCTAGTTTGCCAGAAGCTGCTCTGCTACTCCCGATGCCTGGGGAGTAAGGATGACCTCATCCTTACGGTTTCAGCTACCGCCTTCACTCGCATATTGCTTCGCAGAAAGAGGTGGCCGCTGCTCATACAGTATCGCTTCGGATCATGACCCGAGGGTTGGACGCAAGCTGGCGCGACCGCCCCCTAAATTTGCTCTTTTATTGATAGGTATAAATAACATTTTGTCAAGACTGAAGTTACACTTTTTATGACTGTATAATTGCATAAAAATAATCCCAAGAATATATTTCACTTTATTTTGTAACTGGATTCTTAATACATTGTAGGAATGCTATGCAGATGCTAGTCCTCTAGTCCAGTCTATCTATGTGCATATCTAACAGCATTCGTGTATTTCATTTATAATAATGAATGTATTTACGTTGATAGTCAGTAATAGAACGCTAACTGCCACTACCTCTTACGATAACTTTGTTACTTCGATGTAGATTGCAGTATCACTTTTCTTTATGGAAATATCTTTTGCATACAGCATTATGCTAAACTCTTCCATTATTATTATGTCTACCTATATTTCCAAAGACTACTTCATGTGTACACCGACCCTTATTAGGGCGTGAATACATAATCTCAAGTGTGTATAATATATTGGTAAGAACATTTGCAAGTAAATGTAGCGTTAGCAATAAAATTGTGTTTTCCCTTTCTACGGGTTTGGTTCTATCAAGCCGTTTCAATAAGCCTTATAGACTCACCTGTTGCCAGTTATCACTAAAAATACGACGTGTGGAAGTGAAACGGTCAATATTCTGACTGTACTAACTACTTCCCGTATTAAATGTCACTTTCAACATAGCGTAAGCAAAAAAAACAGATAAACATGAATATTTTTTTATTAGTGTCGATAAATACAAGATCATTTGTAGGACAAATTGGCACTTCATACAATAACAACATACAATAAAACTAAAATTAAGGCATCAGATTGGTTCATAAATATACAAATCGTAGGACAGTCTTATCTCTATTAGGTACTACACATTGAAGTAGACATTGCATTTCAATAAGAGTGTAAACATTATGTCAATATTAGATATTAATCGAAACACCGCTTTATATACATTGCGATGACAATAAGTTATGTACAAGCAATGAATACCTAATCAAACATGACGTATTAAAGAATTGGTAGTTAAATATTGGACATCGAGATTAAATCAAAAATCTTTCGCATAAGTACTTGTGTTATAAGCCCAACCCTCTCTTAAAATGAAGTACATGTCTTAACATTTCAAGTAAGTTTATGCAATACAAAACACTCTTAACTAAAGTGCAATAAGATTTTTTTTATAAATGTCAAACTTTTGAAAAAATGTCTTTTTTAAATTCGACTAAGTATTATTTTCAGTCTGATTAAACCTAACTAAAGTCAGGAAAAATTGTTTTAGACTTTGACAACAATTGTCCGTAAATTGAAACGCTACTAAAGTTGAACATATTTAAATGTCACGTAGACAAATTTTACCCTGTCATTTCATGACTTGCAAGTGAAGTTGAACCTTAATATGATTGATAATTAATTTTCCTGACCGTACTTACACTAAACTAGTTTATTGCTTTTAATGAATTTATTTGTACAACCTTACATTACACAGTGAAATTATTTGAACAAACATACAACGTTATGCCTACTTCTGAACATAGAAGGCCACTTAACAGTCTACTAAAAGGGTACAAACACGACCTCACGTTTATTGCTAAACATAACTTTCATGCAACCACTACACAGCTTATCAACGAGATATCCTCAATATATTACAGTTACAATAATTACGTAGGTATAATAAAAGTTACACTGTACATAAGTTACGAGTAAACAGGCGACAGAAGGGCCATATTTGCACGCACCAATCCTAGTATCCATCTTTGTAAATCTCATCTTTCTAGCCATCGTAAATCCTCCTTAGTTCCATCCCAGGCCCAGCAGACAAATCTCCTCGATCCGTATCGACAGAGATAACAAAGCTTTCTGTGGCTACAGAAATAAAAACAAAACTCCTGTCACGGAGTGAACAAGACCCGGTAGTGTTGGGACACGCAGATCATATGCTGAGTGATGGTCGTTTCTTCCTCACGCTTTTGTTGCTCAGGCCAAGGATACTGCCGATTACCTGTGAGAAAAAATATAGGCTTATTTTTTGGTCGTTTGTCACGACTTCACGATTCTCGAGTGGTACCTATGGAATTCTAGAGATATGTAGCTGTTGTGTTAGGAGATCACCTCTAAAATGTGTACTGATTTGATTATAACAACTTTACCACCTAAGCTACACCTATTTCCTTGGGGCACAGGAAACTCCATATAAAAGAATAATTTAGGAAGTCAGGACATCGTCAATTTGATAAGTCTGACTATATTTAACTCACCTTAGAGACGGAGTAGGCAGCGAGCTTTCGCCTGGGCGCAGGCAACAAGAGCGCGAGCGCGCGCGCCTCCCGCAGCAGCGCGTGGAAGGCGAGCGCTGCGCCCGCGCACGACTCCGCCGCCGACACCTCGTAAAACTGACAGCCGAACCGCAACGACAACTCCTGGCCCTCTTCCGCCTTAACAACCCTGTTAAACAAACGAATACGTCTTTAAACTGATGGTTCTTATGTTGAATGGCCATAAGGGAGATAACTGGATGTCTCTCCCTCTGAGAAAATGGACTAGTTCTCTGAAGAATAATATGAAAGGTAAAAGGAATACGCGTAGTAACGGCAGAGAGGGCCAAATGGTTGTAGAGAAGATATCGCGCCGACCTCAAGTACATGAGAACAAGAAGATAATAATTCTGATGGTCCTTAATTCCAAAGCACTATTATTACAGCCAATTTTGAGTAAATAGTCAGAAAATGTCAAGTACTTATTAATTTACATAATACACACAAGGATTTAAGAGTAGGCACTTGTAATTTATGTGACCTCTTCTTGAACTTTCCGGTAAATTGACCTACTCTAACAGAATTAAGTAGCATCAGTGCCAGAATCCGTATACCATTGGCAAAAATCTCTGTATTACAATAAGCATTGCTTTTAGTAATTATTATTTGCTGTAGGTATAAGTTTTGTATACGACATGTAACTAGAATAATCAGGTCAGGTTGAGAAAGTTAAGGTTGACTGGTAAAAAATGCTTAAGGCATTAAGTCCACCTCTTTGTACTTTTGTGTGCATAAAGCATTTAATAAATAATGCACACCCGTATACACCTGAATTAGAAAATTAAATTACAATCATAATTCAAGCTCTGAAATTTACTTAAATCTACATAGGTTAATTTAAAAAAGAAGTTAGTTATTCCAATTGCAGGCATATTATATGGGATTTGAAGCACTACATTAACAGTGAACTAGTATTGGTATCCAAGAACGCACTACACTAGCACGCTAGTCATGCAATTAAGAATTTATCAATATTATGTAATTTTTAAAGTATAATTTTTAATTATAATAAAAAATTATTTTAAACACAGCTGAAATCGATTTAGATTTGAACTTATTACTTTCAGAATGTGCGTTTATTATGTTACATGTTGTATATTGTGGCTGTTAATTGTCGCAAAATATAATAAAATAATCCAAAAGTACGACAAATAGATACGATCACAGAGAAATCAGGACCAACGATTACGTGATTAGGTACAAGGGTTTCACGCTAAAGATTTCTTATACAAATAGATATAAAAAAAAACTATCCAATCTGGGAATCCAACACAGAATCAAGTTCAAGTAGTACATAATATAAATATGCAAATAGTGTACGATACTTAAACACGTGATTGTGCTCATCATAACAAACAATTTTTATTATGGGGGCAAAGCCGAGATTGCGAAAAAAATATCAGCTGTTCAGTAGGTAGGTACATCAGGCAAACATAAATGTACTGAACATCTGATGTTTTTTTTTCGCGATTTCAGATTTGTTCCCATAGTAAAAGTTGTTGGTTATCATGAGCACAACAGTTACCCCATATGAGACAAACGGTACAGTGAAGAAATAAAATTGCTCCTATATTTTCGCAGAATTTGTGCCCTATAATATCAATTCTCCTTGATTGTACGAACCTGGCATGTTCCAGGTCGCGCTTGTTGCCGAGAAGGGTGACAGCAGTGCAGCCGGGTAGCCGGGTCCTCTCAAGCAGTGCCAGTAGTTCGGCAGCAGCCATGAAGGACCGTCGGTCACACACGGAGTATACCACCGCAAAGGCGTCGCCCCAGCGGAGGTGCTCGGCTAAGCATCCTCGTTTCTAAACAAAGAGTGGAGTAAGTTAGCTTTCTGGTAAGTAAAGTAGGTATATTTTCGGAGGTTTGTGTTTAATGTTAATGAAGAAACCAAACCAGCTACAATGACTTCCGAAAAAAAAATTGCAACTTTTTGTGTTCCATAATTTGAAAGTTTTTTTGTATTTTATTTTTAAATTGTTAAGATATAATGTCAGTTTGTCTAATGCCCAAAATCATAGTTTGGAATGTTAGTTTGTTTATTGCCTAAAATCATAGTTTGGAATGTTAGATGTTTATTGCCCAAAATCATAGTTTGCGGGACTTTTTGATACAGTAAAGTAAACAAACTGTATATTACTCTTGAGTCGTGCAATATCGTTATCATTTGAGTCACGCCTTACGCACGCTTACTACTCAGAAATACCTACAAACATTTACCAATACGATAAAGTGTTTGTAAAACGATTACTTATGAAATATGAAATGTAGAAAGCATTGATATAAATCGTAGCACTCGAGGTGCGTATTCTATTACCGATGCTATCAAGTGAGGATAAAACACTTACAGCGCAACCACACGTATCTAAAACTTCCACTTCAGATGTGGCGCCGTCGAACGCCACCCGATGTTGATACAGGAAATCTGAAACAAAATCTTTATTTGACTTTGCTCAACAATCAACACTCCAGTCACTCGACCCGTTCTCAATATCGACCTCGTAATGTATTGGCTTTCTGAAAGATGCTATCAGTCACTCAGATCTAGGTTACAACCAATAACGCACTCGTGCGATACGCCAAATGACTTATTAAGTGTCACTGATATAGCCACAAAAAATATGCAATAAATCTTATTGATTGGGATTTCGAGAACGCAGATTTAGGCGTTGATAATAACTGATAACGTGTCAGGACGCAATACCATATATAGGTACACGTATGAAATTGGCATCAGGATTTTCCCTTCAAGTTTGTACCGGAAGGTCTGAAATATCTTTTGTTTACGTTAGAAATTTTTATTTTCCGTCAAAATAATGTAATAAGTTCCAAAGGTCGACGGCCTGCGCGGACCGGCGCCGGCGTCGCTCAGCCTTGGCACTCCGGCGCTGCATCTTGCCAATATCGCAAATAAACCGACCATTGGCACTCAATGCGTGGCATTTGTGAGTGCCCTCTGTAAGGGCTCATGTTCATTGGTATTTCTGTCTTGCGTTCAACACTGACACTCTTAGCATATCAACTAGGTGATCAGAACTGGGAGTGCCAGTTAAAATAACTATTATAACTGTTATAATGACCTTAAAACACAATAGGGATGTTTATCTGATAGAAATTTTGTTTATACTGGTTCAGTATGATATCGTAAAAAAATATAGGTACATCAGCTTTATAAACAACAACGTAACTCAATTAATGAATTAGGAAAATCCCAAAGGAAATTGACCATTCATCTGCAGTCTATTTCTGCACCGAATTCAAATAAACAAACCTCATTACATAGTATCTAGTGTTGTTATAATACTCACCGCCAGTCGAGCTGTATTCCCCGATGTACCGCTTCGTTAAATAACGAACCACCACGGCTGAAACAAAACAAACAAATTCAAACAATTGCACAACTTTTCACAGGTTATCGATGAACTAAAGTAAATGTAGTTGATTACACTTTTAGTACAAACTTTATCTTACAAGATAAAATGCATAGATTAATTGAAATACAAGTTGGTAACAGAGAAAGTAACAATTAGCAAGCACTTGGTAAGGTGTTACAAAATTTGTGCCCCTCAATTTATAACTATAGGGCTTTTACAAGGTTCAATTAGAGGGAAAGCAGATAAAGGGCTAAAGGTGCTCTAAAGTTATTGGTGGACCACCACACCAATTAACACTACAGACTACAGAACTGGCTTTAACAATCAGTGTTTAAATATTCTTATTTATTTGAATATAATCACGGGTTTATTACATAAGTAATGGTAACGTTTAGGCCCTTGCCAGGGTTATCCGAAAGGGCGCTCAAGCCCCGGTGTGAAGGCTAGAAGGAACGGGGTGGGTCTTTTAGTCAGTAAGAGTCTGACACTATCTCCCGCTCCGCCCAAGAGCGGGGGATGTCAATGCATGATTTTTTCCCACCATAAAAAAAAAAAAAAAAAAAAAGGCCCTTGATTGCCTCTATTATTATTTAGGAATGATCAATTTGTTATGAATCGAAGAACAGCTTATTTGGATGTCAATCATTACTTCTTTATAGTTATCATGTTTAGGGCATTTATCATCAAAATATACGTATTTATAACTAGCGTAAAACTGTACAATACTACTATAGGTAGACTCGTACTAACTAATTATGATACACTTGCAATTAATATTAAAGTTTAGGCTCGTATCCCCTAGACTGCGGAATTGAGAAAGAGTTACAACGGCTTTGGAACGCAAAGCGCGTTTGAAGGAACACAGGTTGATTCAGTTTGTAAAAATCTAACATTCCCTCGCAACACCCAGAGCAGGAAGAGATTTTAATTATTCCCACATTAAAAAACAAATGCTATATTTTCATTAGTTTCAAAACTGTCCAATATCTCGCTCTACATACACACTACACTACATACTTTATGTTGTGTAAATGAGTATCGAAGCCATAGCTTGGCACAATGAAACATGATAAACTGACGTGTAACATTAAACTAATAAATACAACACGTACCGATGTATATTGTTACGTGAGTACAACACTATATGTCACAGCCTACAATTAAATCTAGCACAATCAGGTAACATTTTATTACTATTTTTCTGTTTTTCTTTGAACTACTGGGCTGCTGATAAACCAGGAAAGCTGGCTACTCTACTAAAGCTACTAGTTTTTATGACCGAGACGAGTCTTGTATTGTTTGTTCTGGATATGCTCACCGTTTAGAATCTAAACGGTGAGTATATCTCCGTTTAGATTCATTTCAACTAATGTTTAGTAGGTAAGTAAATAAAATGAAAAAGCTGAAGATGCATTAAGATATTATCTCTTTCTGAAATACCTTGACAATAGGAACGAAGAAAAACCGGCCAAATGCGAGTCGGACTCGCCCATGAAGGGTTCCGTAGCAGCAAGTAACATAATATTAAAGTTCTTGTAATGTGTTGTAACTTTGATCGATGTTTTAATAATAGTGTATTTGTATCAGACAGACAGACATGACGAATCTATAAGGGTTCCGTTTTTTGCCATTTGGCTACGGAACCCTAAAAACCCCATAATGATTATAAACCGTCAGATCTACAAGTTACTACTAAAGACGAATGCTCTAGCTGAAGCAAATACTTAAAGTTCCTGTAAATAGAGTAAAAACAAATAATACCTTCTTTTGTAACCACTTACACTTAGTGTATAAAAATAAAGAACAGTATGGTTACTTTAGCTTCAATGTTGATAAATATTCGCGCTCACAACAAAACACAAACAAGTTACTTCACTTCCTCATGCTCTATTGACGCGGGAGGAACGCGGTGCTATATCCAGACTAGGCTAACCGACCCACTGTATAGCTCAGAACAATACACCTAGTCATACCGTAAATCCTAATTGCACATAACAACTATCAAACTGCTATTCCACCCACAAAAACTAAAACTTACCCGTTCATTTCCCTAGTTGACTCACATTCTGCTTACATTACACAAATCTTATCGAAGACCAGCAATAGGTCGAATAAATATTTATAAGCTAAAACTATAGATACTTCAATATTAAGATACTAAAGAAGAAATACTAGGCAATATAAATTGTAGTACTACAAATAATAAATAGACCGTTTAGACCTGAATTTATCTATCAATAAGCAACCCAACATCAAACAGCAGATCGATCATGTATCTATGATCAGAATCGGTTCCAAGACATCGCCCCAATACGGATCATAAACTGTAAAATGGATTATAAAGTGTCACATCTCATCAACCTCGCGGTTTATTGAGATTTGCTTCTCTATCGAATGTTAGGAGTTAGCGGGAAAACTATAAACATGTCATTTCAATGGATTTATGTTTGGGCTTCTGCTGCACATGTGGTTTTAATGTCAGTAAATATGTAGGTAGGTACGTGTTTTATGTGTGTGTTCTGTCAAGCCTGCGGGTCAGGAGCGCGGGGCGTAGTGATGTGTGCTCAGATTCAGTGAACCAGCTCAAAACAATCGATGTATGTTAATTGCGATTTCACGGCTATCTATCGAGGTTGTCGAACTTTCCTTTTATGTGCACTCTCCTGGTTAAGCATCCTTTATTGATTCAGTATAAATATTTTCCTCGTTTCATTAGCTGTTATCCATTACTACTCGTGTATCTACTTTTAACACCACAATATTTTTTATTTACCATGTGAGCAAATACTTAATAAAACAGAAATGTTTTAACACACCAATTTGTTAGTACATCTTTAAAGCAACGTAACGTGCCAATGAACGATCCAAGCTTTTATTACCAACAGATTTCAGATAAAGACTACTCCATAACTTCATTAACAAAACTGGTCCTCTTACTGTAAAGCGTACTCAGACAAGTATTGCAGAATCTGAAAACCCTTATCAATTCGTGCAAAATAAACATGCAGCTTGAGTCTTACCAATTATACTAACGAGTACTTTCACTTGAACACTGATAGCTAGGCAGTTCAAGGTGATCCGCAGCCACATTACTCTGCCCAGATAGCACCTCATACCATAAATCTAGGTTAAATTTGTAACAAGACAAAACGGTCTTCAATTCGCAATGCACGAATGCCTCCGAAATAGGTGTTCCATTCCTTACTACAATACAGTGAGTGATGCTCCAACTACTGGTTTGAGATTGAAACTGTGCATACATGGCGAAGCTTAATAAGATCTTGACCGTGAAGCTTTAGCTCTCGCACGTTTATAACTTTTATATTCATTTCCAGAATAAAATGGAGTGCGGTAACGAGAGCCATAACGGGACTCGGGGAAACGAGGGATTTAAGCGACGTCTGCTGAGCGAATACGGTAGCGCTAAATGTTAATTAAGAGCATCGGCGAGGTGATCACCCTGCGATCCCGGCCTGTTCTCCACGCTGCAGTAATTGGACGGTACAGAGTTTAATTTACATTTTTACGTTCAGTTTATTTCCTTAAACGCCACTTAATTAAGGGGACGTCTTTCTTTCGTATACTATAATGTACTATAACTTTATTGAGGCCTATTAAATGAAACACATCAATTAATTTTTATTTGCGCTAAGTTCTGAAGACAGTGCAGAGCTTTCTCTTGTAAACTTAATTTGTTGTATCGACATGCTAATTAGAATTTCACCGCAGTTATTTTTGACAGGTGACAATGATGAGCACACTTGACCTGGAAGTCTAGAAAAGTTTGACCTCATAATTCATTTCAAACAAAGGTCTAAGGTGGCGTGCTGTAGCTAATCAATGACAAACAGATTTTGACAGTTAAACAAATTGAGGAGTTCGAAACATGTGTGCTAACATCGATCATGTTTCAATAAACAAATATAAAAGTGAGAAACCACGTAGCGAAAGCGAAACCAATCCCGATTATTGGAACAGTTTTGAAAGGGGTACCTATGTCTAAGATTACTAGACCGAAAGCTCAAGTCAATAGTGCTGTATTTTTGACACAAAAACCGCTTTTGTTTATAATATAGACTGAACACGCTAAAAGCTAAATATCTTAACAATACACGCATTAGAAAATCAGATATTTCTTTCTTCGCTATAAATACATCTCCAACTGTGCAAATTCTATTTAAAACGCTGACTGAGCGATCGAATATTCGGTCGGCAGTGTATAATTATGTCGTATCGTGAGTAGATATGAATTGAAAGACACAGAAGGTTTACTTCTAAGAAACCAAATATTGAAGATGCACCGATGAAAGCAAAGAACATGAGTAACGCAATCCAGTGATTACGTGTCTAGTTCTCGTATCCTATTTTTAATTTGAGTAACAGTCATTCAAGGCTGAAGTTTCTAGTCAAGAAAATACAGACACTTCAAAGAGGGTGAAGGCCACGGGTCACTGCAGCTTGCGACTTTGTGACTCAGTGGTTCGAAACTGATTCGTGTGTCAGAGCTGCTGCCAAGTAATTTTGAATGGATTTTCTAATGTCTATTGTCTGTGGATTTTCTGTATTTAGTTGTTTAGTATCGGAGTGAGTGTGCGTGGTGCGTGCGGCGGGTGTCCCGGCAGACGTCTGACCGGGTGACTCACTGCGCCGCGGCATGCGGTGGAGCTGCGCGCGCGCCTCTATTAATACCCTTGCAGTTGACATTTACTCGCTCTCGATCTATGATCCCGAAACGCAATAAGAGTTTTATGTCATCGGTAATGTTGCATCTGATGTGCTTCTTACGATGAGTAACTTTGACGTTAATCTGGGCGTTAAGAGGTTCATAGAACTGTATACTTCGTTTCTTGAGAAACGTATATACTAATTGCAAAATCGTGTACTCACCCGCTACTAGTCTATTTAGTGTTGGCGCACTGGAGGGTCTTGTTGCATTCAGAATCCTTTTCTGAATGGGACAAGACCGTCCCAAGAGTGGCAATCATTAGTTACCACGCTTGCTCTTTTTCTTTTGTTTTCGGATTTCAGACCTTTTTAAGTACAGGGTTACTCTCGTAACGTGACTCTCGCGTCCTACATTAGCAGGTAGGACAGCATTTCAATATCAAGCTCTGTTCAAAAAAGGCCTACGTTGTTTTTCAAACCTGTTTCACGACGCATTTATACTCACATATGAATTCATGCATGCTTGCATCAGGGTCACAATCTCAAGACACTTTATCGTTCAACTATTCGCGGAGTTAATATACACTTATTCAGTAACCAGATAGGTTGGTACTTAAGAGTCGTAATGGTGAATTCTTGGCACTCAACGCCTTTATGCCGATAGGTATAACTAACGGTTGTACAGATGGTACACGTGGCAAGGCATATTACAGCTATTAGAGTTTTGTTTTGATCGCATGTCATAATATTTCCATTGTAGTTATTTTCTTTCTTCTTTATCGACTTTGTGGGAGTTATCAGGGTCAACTTTGTTATGTCAGTTATGATACTGAAAACGAACTGTGGGTGGTAAGGCTCACGCCATGTGTAAAAGCAACAAAAGTTTGAAAAACATAAACTTTGAAGACCGATCAAAGACTGAAGACTAGAAATTTCATGATGATAATCGCGTCTATGACGTCTACTTCAACGAAGAAAAAGGTTTTTTGAAGTAATACGTTATGCAAAAATTCACGTTAGAAAAACTTCAATTTCTCCAATTTTTAAGTGTTCTACAACAATAACAGATTACTAATGAAAATTCTAAGTAGCCCAACCATCTTCAAACCTCTTAACAAGCTTACATCACAAATTAAGTTCCCAACACTACTTAAGCAGTGAAAACATCAATTATAATAATTAAGTACAAAAATACTTGGAATTACATTGTAGTCCCCGGTAAGCCACTTGGTACTAAAATCTTGGAGAGCTTAAGAGTTAACTTAATCACATAATCAAGTTGTGGCCACTTAAGATTGATTGTCCGTTGCATCTCGTTGCGTAACACATGCTTCACTAATTCTTGCTCAAGCGTTTCTCTCATGACTTGGGAACCATGGGAGAATATTTTTTGAAGTCAGTCGCTTGGGATTCTAAATAAATGGTGTGAAATTGGTAATGAGTGCCATTGGCTTAGCTTTTTTCGGCAGTTCTTAGAAGCGGCTCGTTAAGCCCTTATGCTCTAATAGTTTTATTTACTGCAGTAGAGGTCTGAGGTGATAGACAGATTGGATGGAAACATTATCAAGTAATAAAATTATTAAAATTAGGCAAAGTAAAACTATAATAGGCGGGACACGTCTGCCGAATGCTGATCAACCGCTGGGCATGAGTCTCCACAAAGTAGATACCAAAAGATAAGCGACGCCGCTACGATCGACTTGGAAAGAAGTGGCGAGATGAGCTAGACGCCTACGAGTTGTTGGTTCGAGCCTTCGAGGTGACTTGATTAAAGAATACCTGAAAGAAATAAGGGAAAGCTTTTGCCCAGCAGTGGGAAATTATAGGTCAAAAAGGTAAATTATTATAATATTCCACAACTATCACACAACGCCGTCTAGTCTCAAGCTAAGCAGAGCTTGTGTTTTAAGTACTAGACGACTGATAAACATACTTATATATTTCTAAATACATACATATTATAGATAAATTACACCCAGACACAGAACAAATGATCGTGCTCATCACACAAACATTTGTCCTGGGTGGGAACCCACGACCTCCGGCATAGCAGTCAGGGTCACTAACCACTAGACCAACAGGCCTATCAAATTATAATGTTTTATAATAATTTATCATTATCTACACTACGTTACTATTATAAAAAGGTGAAATTTGTTTTTTGTTTGTAGGATGTAATCTCTGAAAGTACTGACCCAATTGCTAAAATTTTTTTCACCGATAGAAAGCTGTTTTATTCCTGAGTGACATAGGCTATAGTGGCAATGGGCAGGGCACATTGCACGCAGAACAGATGGTCGATGAGAACGAAAGGTTCTGGAGTGGCGACCACGTACCAGAAGACGCAGCGTTGGCCTCCAACAAGGTGGACCGATGACTTGGTCAGGGTCGCGGGAATCCGATGGATGCGTGATGCACAGGACCGGTCGTTGTGGCGACGCTTGGGGGAGGCCTATGTCCAACAGTGGACGTCTTTCGGCTGATATGATGATGATGATGATAGGCTATAAGTACGCGGGTGAACCTGCGGGCAAAAGCTATTGATGGATATGTCTAAGTACCTATGTTTACAGTCATCATTTTATCTATAAAGTAATTTATACCCAAAAACTTCAAAAAAAAATTTGTTTCTTCTCAAACGAATGATCGCGATATTATTCATGGCTATAGGTACCTACTATTATGATAAGGTAAAGAATAATGTCATTAAAACGTTCTTAAACTTAAAAAATAAAATACAAAAAAAAAACATCAATAAAATATTTGATCTACTTTTACAAATGCTACTCGTAAGTTCGTCCATATTTCCTAAAATACCTCACCTGTAAAGTTTGAAGCCGCGTGGCTCACCACGTGCGCAACTATGGAATCAGGGTGTAAACAAACATTACACTGATATTCCACGTTTATTTAATCGCATTAATAGAAACTAGTAAACGTTTCACAAATACCGACTTAGTAAACATTTTTCTTTCTTTCTTTTTTTTTACTTACCTGAACAAACATATACAGTTATAAATTCGGTTCATCATCATTTCAGCCGATAGACGTCCACTACTGGACATAGGCATAGAGATAAATTCGGTTAGTTTTAATTAATTGGAAATCGAAATGACTGGCCTGTCAAAAATCATGAAAATCACATCTCGCATTTATAAGCAGTTTTACACTGGAAAATTCATCGTCATTATAATTTCAGCCGAAAGACGTCCACTCTTGAACATAGGCCTCTCCAAGTCGCCACAACGAAAGAAGTTTACGTCTCGCATCCATCAAATTTCCGCGGCTACCACCAGGTCATCGGTCCTCTTTAAAGGGACCTTTCAACAAAGCATCTTCCGGAACCACTCCAGAACCTTTCAGCCTAATCGACCATCTGTTCTGCTGTTCTGTAAGCACTGCCACTTAAGTTTGACGCTTTTTTTGGGGGAGGAAAAAGACTTCCCCCTTTCAGTGTAGAGTGAGAGGGAGTTTCAGACTTTTCCTGACTAAAACCAACCCGTGTCTCTTCAATTACCCTTCCCGTTCCAGGGTCGCGATCCTGCAAAATCTCGCAAAAAATGCCAACCCTGACGGTATAAAGACCGTCAGGGTTGGCAATTTTTGTAATGTCTTTATACGATTATTATTTATCTTCGGTGGTTTCAAAAACACCACCCAGTATCAAAATAATTCATTACCATTATCGTCTCTGATACACTGATTGAGTTACAGAATAAAAGAAACGTGGTTGCTGTCGCCCGAGTACAACTACATGTGTCAATACATGCTTCAGGTATTACGATTAGTTGTATTAATTTGCATATACGTGATTAAATGTAGCTATGTATGTTTGTAGTTCAAACGTGTGAAGTATTGCGAAAAATATTAGTCGTATAACCGTATCGAATTCTAGAAGTGTACCAATTACGTATTAGAGATAAGGCGAAGGTTGAATTCCAATTTTGTAATTAAATCCTTTTTTTTATTGTATTGTTATTTTGTGTTTTTTGTTGAAGTTAATAATAACTTGGAGGGATTTTCAGGCGTTTATTGATTCATCCATTAAACCCCAAGTGAACGCCGGCTTCGCGCACCTATTGTCTTTCTATTGTGTCTGTAATTTCCACGATTGACAGGTTAAAACCTGTCTATGCGCCTGCAGTTACCCTTTGCGTGCTTGCACCGCAATTACACTTTCTAAAAATCCTGTAACCCTAGTAGCCAAATCTCTCTACCTGACGATAATAATTTAATCAAACCAAAATAAGCCTGATAAAGCCTCATAACCTTCATGCAAACAATGAATAAAAATGTCTAAATATTGATCAAATTTAAGCCTGCGTTGCAGCCAACGAATTTATGAACCAGATGAACTATTTTCTCAAAATCCAAACAAAACAAGACTAGACAAAATCCGGTTGAAAATTATAGATCCTACTCAGTCTGCGCAAACACTGCACCTATTTCTGTTCTAAACAAACCACAGTTATAAACACTTCAATTGAATTTATCGATAAAAATGTCTTAAAATAACGAACATCAAAATCTGAGCACGGTATAAAACCAATATTCTACAACATTAAAATTCAAGTGTTACAACATTGCTCAATGGGCGGCATCTGTTGGCTATTCTTACCTAATCTTTCTTTAATTGTTATTATGTTTATATATTGGAGTGTTTCCGAAAAACGACATCCGACGACTGGGCTATAAATCAATTTCACCCGTGTTCGCTTTCGCTAAGTTATTGTTTATACTTTCTATTGCACGGCTAACACGTCTACATAATACTATATCAAATGGTAGCATTTGATAGTTTCCTGAGCGTTATTAATTGGCGATTAGTGACGTTTGTATGTTGAATGAGTCATTAGTGGTCTCGTTTGATTTATCTGTCGTTGGGAGACTGAGGCAGTCGATTTGTTTAAGACCGCCTCTTGTACACACGTGCCAGTAGTGAACAAACCTCGATATGATCTTGAAATCAGAAGTGTTATAGAAATTGTGTTGCGTAACTCTTACGTTCATTCTTAGTTGTTTAATGTAATGTCTTGGATGTTTCTTAAGTAGTTTCTTTACTTGGAATAAAGGATATGAAACTAATGTATCGTTAGACACACATAATTCTGCATTTCTTAATTCAAAGATCTCTTCATGCGTTTTTGTGTAAATAATCATCAAGTGAGGAAACTATGGGTAGAACCCACGGGTTGTGCGAAAGTAAACCCCGGGGACTGGGAACGAACGCAAAGAAGGAACAGGAGTGCATTTTTAGTCAGTAAAAGTCTGGAGCGGGAAATGTCATTAGAGGATTTTCCCACCTAAAAAGAATGGGTGGGGGTGATTTTTTATAGTGTCCAAGTAAGTCGTTATGACGTTCCCCTCATCCTGTCGCGTCGATTGAATGAGGCTTTACTCAGCAGCATACCAATATGTTCTACCAAAGTTAAATTATATAAGCGGTCATTTACCTTCATTTTCTTCATAACATTGCATTGATTCAGCTTCATCAATTGATATTCATTGAAATCCCGAAACATGTGGTGTGTTTCGTGTGATTCAGCATTTAAGTTATCGAGAAAAGCGTTTTATTCACTGATTATGTTTAGTTTAGCTAACCATCTGGATGAATAAATAAAACTGTATAAAATAAGTCTGATCTCATCAGGATTGCTAACTACTAAAACAAGAGGAGAGTGTAACAATATAAATAAAAAAGCTCTGCAAGACTATCTGCAATTTAATTAATTTTTCAGTTTCACCACAGAAATTGGAATTCAATTAATTAATTCCAGTTCATTTGAATAATTTATTCAAACTAAGTTTTTATTGACGCTTCATTTTATTGTAATAAATTAAGTGTGCTCTCAAAGTGCATTTTGCTGTCTTACTCAAAAATATACAGTTCTTCTAGTACTTTCGAAGACTTTTAATGGATACTGAATTTTATTACTACAGTGGTGATTGCCAAAATCATTATTTTGCTAATTGCGACGAAATGTCGAAATTTTATAGAAGTGAGCAGATATTGTTGGTGCGCACGATTTATACCTTGACTTGTTGCTGTCGTAAGTACGTATTAATAGTTGTTTCGAAGTGTGGCCCATCCACACCGGGTATTTATGAGTGCTCCTCCCCTCGGAGTTCCGTCTCGACTCGAACAAAGATACAGACGTGACGAATATTCAGACGAATACTTGTAATTCTATTTTCATAAGATATCTATATTTAACACGTCGTATATTTATATAAACTTGACTTTAGTGTAGAAGTAATTTGTGGCTTTTTTAAATATAATTTCATGACATGGTTTTATAATATTCAAGATCGTTGAAGCTTTTTAGCTCTGGTTTGATTTATTTCTCCAGAATGGTATTAAAGTGCGTGGTTTCAAAATTATTGTTCAACATAAATGAAGCCTTACGATTTCATTTTTCACGGAAGTAATCTTTATGAAAAAAAAATACCTGGAAAAACACCACAAACTGTAGATTTGAAGGTCTTCTAAATTCTAAATGTAGCAGCCAGGTAACAAACACACTGCTACGAAACCATAAAGCATACAAATGAGTACTACATCTTACGAGCCGTCTTAAGAACACCAAAATACTGAATTGCTGATATTTTGAACTATTTCGGGAGCCATAAACTCAGCGGAAACTTACACACCTTACACAACATCAGACAAACCAAGAATTTTTTAATGCACTACTATCAATTTACGTGCTACGAATCGTAGGCTACGAAGCGTAGCTCGTAAATGTTATACCAACGAACTACGCCTATTCGCGTCTACGAATCGTTTCTTTTATCGCTACATGATTGTACGGCACTAAAACTTTTTTATGCGGAATTCTTGACTTTTGGCGACAATACCAAGTGGTTCTATTTACGTCCCAAATATTCAAAGATACCATTTTGATGACGAATATAACGTAGGTACACGATCTGATTCGCTGAACATTTAGTCGTAGTACTGTTTCGTTTGCTGACTAACATGTTTTGGAAGCTAAGCTCAAACTCTACTACATCGAACCCACGCTTCAGCCATTATACTGCTTATATTGAGTATGACAAAAATCGTGACGTCACACATACCTCGCTACCTACCTACATTTTGATATTGAGTCAATGTACTATCTTACACTATTCGAGAGTCAATGCTAAAATTGTATGGGGTTATAAATAGAAAACAAATCGAAAATAAAACAGCCATGACGAATCAATTTTAAGCTCCGACTAACCTCCTGATTTGCGGAGGTCAGACAGCCAATTATCATCATCACAACAGCACGATAACGTCATCGTAGAAGGACCTATCTAAAATACAATGGTAAAAATATTTCAGAATGAAACACCGCTCAGTTATCGCTTTGTCAGTTTTGTATTTCTAAGATTATTCAATAATATATTTGAATTCGTAATGAGTACATAGGTAGTCAACATCGGTCTAATGTAGAAATGTGCCGTTGCCGGCAATATGGGAATATTGTTGGCAATCTTGCCACCAATATTCATACTTCGGGCAATATTGCAATTTAGCTTCACTTTTCTTGGACTGACCGACATTTGACCATTCAAAAGTGCCTGTAAATGGTCTATTTGAAATAAATGCTTTGATTTGATTTGATTGCCACCAATATTCATACTTCGGGCAATATTGCCACCAATATTCATTCTTCGGGCAATATTGCCACCAATATTCATACTAAGAGCAATATTCCCACCAATATTCCCACTCCACGCCAATATTGCCGACAACGGCACATCTCTAGTCTAATATCATTTTTCTGCTTCAACTAGGAACAATGGAAAGAGTGAAGGGAGGCCTTTGCCTAGCAGTGAGACAGACAATCCTTATCATTTTCCTGCTTCATTGTTACTTGATGTCGGTGCAACACGATCAATCGAAACGCTATCATTCGCCCGCTTTTCTTACCTCTATGAAACGAAAATAGTTTTCCAGTTTTCTTTATTTTTCTCATGGATGAGGAAATCCAACGAAACGTGTTTGTAACAAATACTACATTTTCTAATTCACGTTTACTCTTTGTGCACGTGCTTCAGAGAGTACACTTTATTTACATTACACTATTTATTGTATTATAGACAGTAGCCGGAGGTTTTTGTTTACAATTTAAATACATAAGATATTGCAACATTTGAATAACAAATCAGCATTATTGCTATCTGTTTTTTTTTTTGGTACACACCCACCACATTATGCCCAAAGACTACAACTTCTGAAAGCCAGATTCTACAGAGGCGATCAGTAGAAAAATCGCTGGCACGACTAGTGATGAAGCTCGACAAGTTTTTAAGAAATCACTAAACTTTCTTGTATCCAGCAGAAGAGTAATAAAACTGCATTGTATATATTTGAATGTAAAAAAGAATACCAATAAAGAACCGAAATTACCCAGAAAAAGGCAAAAATAAAACTTAAACAGAGCCGTGCTTTGTGAAAATGTTCAAAGTATAGATTAGAATAGATTAAAAGATTACTGATTGCAAAGAGTAACTTCATTTGTCATACCTCATATAGTTTTTTTTATCATTTCTTGAGAGTCGAATATGTGAAGAAAGCAATTTTTTGTTCGTTTTTTTTTCATTGTTTTTCTGTCTGTATATGCCAACGGTCAGAGAACACATATAACCTTCATCGAACACAATCATTGCGATAGATACTCGTGTAAAAATATACAAAACACAGGTGTTTTCGTACAATGCGTCAATTACAATCAAACTTCAGGTCGCCAGACATACATAAATTGGCTAAAACACAAGAGATCATCGTAAATTGTCTGGCGCTTCGTAATTTAAAGCCAATTCCATTGTATAGAGTAACTTGCCTGTAGAATTGTTCTAATATTATCTTCAACAAATTCTAAAAGTAAATATAGAGCTATTTGAGATTGTCTGGTTGGTAAAGCTTGCAGCCAGGTGCCCGCTGTGATTAATTGTTTCAATCAATTAACTAAACCTACCTACCCATTGCAGTTTACTCACTGCTGGATTTAGGCCTCTCCCATATTGCATCACCGAACTACAACCACCATTGAGAACTGTTGATGTTCTAGAAATTCTAGATAATCGGTCATCAATTTTCTAGAACTTCGAACTGGTGTTTCACTCGCGTCTCAGAGAGCTGTCAGCAAAATTGAAGACCCAACTAAGGCAATTTCCGCCAGAGCTTCGAATGAGTTCGAAAGAGTTACTGATCTAAAAAAAAAAGTGTTAATCGGTTCACTTTCACCCATTCCGGCTTATGACTGTTAAATCCACCAAACTAAGTATATGAAAGAAGCGATAGATTGCATTGATTTATATTATAATCTTCATCCTCATCCTTTTCCTGTCCAGCAACCAAGGATATACGCGAAACTTGAGTGTAGAAAAAAACAGTCGCACAACTCTGCCCGTAAATAGTTGGCATTCATAATCTAATTAGTAAAATACTGGGTATCAATCAATATTCGAGCGGAGAACTAAATTATTATTTAAACTTCACGCTGTCAAACTGCCAATTGTTAACCTCTCATGACTCAGAACAAGTAAATCACTTCAACGATGAAATGGAAATAAAAACATCACAACAATATGTCAGCAATCAATCAATAAGAAATAGAGCTAACAAGGTTAATGGGCGTAGTAGTAACGACCAATCATAGCTAATTGCATCCTTGCGATTTCATAACCCGAGCGCTAAACACGTTTAAGGGGTTGAGTGCATAGATATGGAATGGATTTTTAGTCGTAGCTTTGAGACTGTATTTTATCCAAATTCACCCTAAAACTGTTTTTTTTTTTCTAACTATTGCGGTCCCACCGCTGGGTAAAGACCTCCACCAAGTTCTTCCAGACATTCTCCTCCCGCACCATCTCTGACCACTTCTCGTGGTACACATCTAGCTTCATCAGCTTGTATTCTGCAGCAACCCCCTGGCAACAACTGCACAGCGGTCACTGTTAATGCGGCTGACGTGATCCGCTCAAACCCATTTGAACTTCGCAGCCTTTTTGCCCTCGCCTATTATGCCTGTTTTATAGCGCAGCGTTTTATTTTGTATATATGGTCTGTTCTTTTTACAAAATATTGATAAACATCAAAATTATTTTACTTGACTTACTTTAGACTAATCTAATTGGGGTTGACCTAGCATATCTTCTTCTTGTAAACGTCTCGATCAATCGTTATATCATTCAAATCTCCTCCTACCATATCTTCTTTGAAAAGAAACCTAATCCTATCGTTTCTTAGTATTCTTTAATTTTTATTCCATCCACTTCTATCCTGAAACTACGTGTTCCCCACTTCTGGCATACAGTACATATATTCTCTATCAGCTGCCCCTTTACACACTCTGAACGTAACCTAAAGGTCGAACCACGCCTTATAAGTCTCTAGTTCTGTATGTACGCTTACCACTGTAAAATAGGATAACGAACTTTCAAAAGCACTAGGATTAAATCTAATACTAACATTCTATTCTGATAACAGACACGTTTAAAATAAACAGTTGTTTTTCTACAAAGTCTAGGCTATGCCATTGACATTACAGCGTTCAACAAACTTGAAAAGATCATCAACCTGCGTGTATAACACCACTTTATGTAACATTTATTGCTTTTATGAGGTAAGTGAGGCCCTGATCGATATCAAGGATGTATACTTCACGGCCTAGAAACCATATAGTTACGTCTAGTGGTAAGATTATCCTCTCTACGCAACCAAAGCCTTATGTATTGATTGCTATCTTCTGTCATTGGACGAGGCTGACTGTACACAGGTAGCAATTGACGATAATAATCGTCAAAAATATAAATTATATTAGTTTTAAGTCATTATCTTTAAGATCTTCTAACCAACCTGGACTAACGAATTATCACTACTAAATATAAACTACGAGTGTTTCGCCGTATTTGCCTGACTCAGCCCGATAACTAAAGGAATTTATAAAAATCCGCTACCTTATCACTTGTATTTATTTGTCATAATTATGTCTTTATAAAGCCTTGACAATAATTCTAATGACAGATTCCTTTCTAAAAATCATGCGGCTCTTGATCTTATTACTGTGAAACAATATTATCATTCTTATTCATATAGAGTTACATAAATTACAATGCTGCAACTTTCTTTGTTACGAACATTTCAGGTGCAACACCCAGTAAATGTCAGCTATCAGTCGCTTCGTATCAGGGTGTTGATAACCGGTGCACAAACCCACTATGTCAACAAGCTAGTGGACGATTCCATGGAACTGATCCAAGTGTAAACAATGATAATACTATGGTGACAAGGATGCTCTCACATCAACAGTAGGTAGTATAGCCATGTTATGATTGCGTACTGTTTAATGTACTTCCGTAATGTAGGGATGACATGGTACTTCTGCGAAATATTCACTGATAAGATAAGTACATATAAGTACGTATAAGTACCTGCAAATATTCGTAAATAGCATTCCTCACACGTATTATACTAAAAAATGTTCTAGCTAAACACTCTCGAATCTTTTGTTAGCACATTGCATTGGTCTGTATTTCATCTCTTCCATGCCATTCCAAGTGCCTTTTGTTCAATTCATTATATTGCTCGATGCATGGGTAAAACCACTGCTTACACATTATCACAAAGATAAAGAGAGTTCTGGGTTTAAGAGAGTTTCATCTTTGTTCCTACCAGACGAACCAAGCCGACTAAAGCGCTAGTTTTAGCATGCAGAGCTGAAAGTGTCAAGGGATTTGCGAAAGTTGCACCTACACGTCATTTCATACAAGTACTCTATGTTACTGTTGTTTAAAGTAGAAAGTTTTTATATAATAACTAAGAACACAAAAAATGCCCTGATGTATTCAAAAATACAATTTCATCATAAAACCATCAAAGTATAATCTTTCCTAATAAAAATTATATAATTTCAATTTCACCTATTCAGATTGGTGCTGTAATATAATATAATCCTAAACCAATTAAAGAAGATCACAACTAAACCAGTCGGCGAAATCGAAGGCATTCATGAGTAACATCTGTTTATAACTACCTAATCTACAGCTTGGCCCATAATTAATTTAATAATCCTAATAACTACCTCAGGGCATTCAAAACAAAATAAAAACTTTTCTCGGGCTATTAGACATAATTGATTTCGGCGCTCGATTATTTAAAAAAGCCATAATTATCGACAAGTCGTTAAAGCCGAATTTAACCAAAGCTTCAAATATGCTTTAGTCAGGAAACTAAGCATTCCAGGCGCATAAATCACCTGCTAATAACAATTTTAATGTTTTCCTGAGGTTATTCTTACCGGACTTGCCGCAGCGCGCGCTCCCCAGCACCACAACTCTTATTCGATTAACTGTCATCTTCATTAGTCCGTTTATTAAGTCACTGCACTTAATTTAAATGTTTGTGCATTTAAAATCTGCTAGCTGCAAATCGTGTTCGTTTATACAAAATATTCGAAACAAGATCGCGTTGGCGGCAATATCAGCTGTGATTCAAAGATGGCGGACGCACGCGCGCACAACGCACCTGCTTGCGAGCGACTGCCGTCAAACGAAATTGGCGCAAGGCGCATTCAGGCACGTCTATTACTACAGTGAGGAGTGAGAGACATTTGAATACAAACTCATTTGTCTTTGGTTGTTTTTTTCGTTGCATTTCAGTTGGTGCAGTGATTGGAAGAAATATTGAAAAATATCCAGTCCGCACTCCTACTACTTTGCTGTAGAGTGAGATGTTCCCAAAACGTCAAACTTAAAGGTGCAGGACAAAAACGCCAATTAATTTTTAATAATCTGTTCCAAATGATTTTGCATATTTTTCTATTGTCCAGATTTATCACAATGAATGTTTTGATAGAGGTGCAGACCGAACAATAATATATTTTGATCTTTGAAATCAGACGATCTAGATTATATAGATTTGGTGTGCCAAATTCACAAACGTTGCGTGCTTTACATACGAGATTGAAAGTAACCACACGTTAGCAACTATTAGAGTAATTGGGCTAATGATGATTACCCATTCAATATTTTTTGCGTTTCATTTCTATCACAAGATTCAATAATAACGTTAAGGTATGCACAAAAAACTTTGACAAGCGTTTAATGGCCTTAGATAAAATGTTTGACAGAAACGGACAGTAATCTAAGAGTCGCCAATTTGTTGGGCATAAAGAAACGCAGGGTGTTATCGCGGTACTATCAGCAAATATTACGGTTAGGAGAGCAGACTGTGCGCTTAATCCAAGGAATGTATGCCAACAGCCAATACGCGCCGACATGTGATATGATATAATGTACAGTCCTCTACTAAAGTGATACATAAAACCCGTACTCCGGTAGCTGTCCAGTAAATTGTTTTACATTAACCTTGAAGCTTGTATAAACAGCTTTACTTTGTAAATATAAATTTTTGCTCTCATACAGCAATCATGAATGATCCAATTCAGTCATGATAATTACAGACTCGAAACAATTGGGTGATAATAGTAAACCAGAATAGGAATCAAATGAATGCTTGAAGACATATTCGATAAGCATTTAATAAAAAACAGAAGTCAACGTGCAGGACATCAAATCAGTAAGACCCATATGTAAAAATGAAAACTAAAATAAGTTATATTGAATTGTTTGTAGAAACATCCTAAATAAAGATCTGCAAAACGAGTAATTGTTCAATTTCTTAAAACAATTGTTAATTAAAAATAAACTTCAACGAACGTCTGTAACACCACCATGCACACTACCAAATGTAAATGGGGTAAGTGGCATATCACCACACAGAATTTATTTGAATAAATTCAAAACACTTCTCAAATTAACTGTACATAATGACACAAATATTCGCATGCATGTAGCGCCTAAAACGCAAATCGTATGTGTAGATTGACTAATAGCTAGCTGTTGTAAAACACTGGTGTTTTACATACAAATTCTTATCTTTAAATGCACCTTTGACTTATTTTACAATATTTCTGCCAATCTTTGAATAAACTTCGAACCGTTTTTGTTGCGAAATACTTTAGATGGGGAGATTTTACTGTTCCTTGCATTCAACAGTTTTGTTTTGTTTTAATAGGGCGCCCTAACGGTTTCATATAGAAGAATTTTAACAAGCTCTTTGTTAGCGTGCTCCTAATGTCGTGTGTTGGTAGTTAGAGAAATAGACTGGCTGTCGCCGCTTGACTGAATAGCTATGAAAACATAAAAAGATAGATGAGAACAGAAAGATACGGTGCATATGAAGTAGACAAAGACGGGTTTCGTTTTGAAGTTATTGACTGAGCGGAAAATATTTACGTTCAAAACTAAAACAAATACTGGAATAGCCATTACAATAAAAACATTGACACTGATAAAGCTTTTAAAAATAGCGCAGACGACATGTTCTGTTGATTTTTCTAAAATAAAGTCTCGGTTGATATACGGCTGTTTTGTAGACGAACCTTACAAAAACATGAAATCTTGTACGAATAAGTACATGGAACACCTTGTTTCACATTTGGATTTACAATCCTTTGTGTTGCCAAGTCACGAGTAGAAAACATCAAAGGTACACTAGAAAAATTGCAATGGAATTTAAAGAACAACTTGAATACTGGCTGCACACAACTTTGTAGATGCGCAGTAAGTTTAGAGGCGTCAAAATAAAAATGTAAACTGAGATGCGAGGCAGACGATGCATGTGGAGATTGTAAGACTTCTCTGCGGTTTGAGCCTTTGAGCCTTATAGTAGGCCTGACGAATAGTGGCATGTTAAATGAGTTTCAAATTGAAGTGCATACTGAAATAACTGACTGGAAAGAGAAAAGACAAACAACAAATCAGCTTTTCGATAGAGTCTGAACTAGACTGCCCATTCCAAAACAAGTGGATTCGCGTTTTAATATGAATGTAGATGTTGACCGAATTTTATTCTATTATATTTCACTTATAATTATTGATTAAATGTAATTTGATTATATGCCGGAAATGAAGGGGAATTTTAATTTATGTATTTATATGGTTTTAATTTCAATTTATATAATTTTATTTGTGTTGTTTTTGACATGTTTGACTGAATTTATTGCTTTAGATTGGAATATTGAATTGTAATGTGCTGAATGTAATATTAATGTATTGAATTAAAATTTTATTGCTAGATACTAACATAGTTTTTAAGTAAATATATTACTACCCTTATATGAGTGCAAGCTCGAAATAAAATGATCAATAATACATATATGAAAGAAGCTCCTAAATCAAAGCAGAAACTAGAACTAGTCGAGTGAATAAAAGATTTCAAGTTATCAGGAAACCAATTTGACTTGCAGATTCTTTTAACGGATCCTTGGCGGTATTCCACGATAATATCTCCATAATAGAACTGTAGAGATTAGTTGCATCTCATATTTTTTTCAAAACGTAGTTTGTTCATCGAACTCGTAACTAGGGCTGATACAGGGTAGAACCTGGAGAACAGCTGATCCAAATTGTTTGAATGTGCGCAATAAATATATTATATGTCATATTCAAAACTGTTAAGTGGTTACAACCAGTTTTGACTGCGAAAATTGATTAGAAGTACTTTTGACCAGTTAAAACTACTTTTCAATTACTAACATTTACTCAAAAACCTGTTAGGTTGGTAACAGGCTGGTGGATTTTTTTGTGACCATTTTAAAAACGCATATTTCGTAGTCATTCTAAATAGATATAGATAACAAAACCGATCCGTTTTTTTTTTTCAAATAATAATTAAACTAGCTTTTTGACTGACTAGTGTTAAAACTACCTATTTTTTGAATAATTAACAGTATTGACTGTAACATATATGTACATACTTTGTGCATATTGACGTGGAAATCATACGTCACAATGTTTATTTCCATTCAAAATATTATTATTAGAAAGCAGGTTATCAGTTTGACCCACAAAACGTTAATAAATCTTATCAAATATTAGATAATAGTCACGCCCACGTCTTTATCGCAATTAGAGTTCAGTTATTTTTTGATAAATGGAATTTTATTAGTGACACCATTTCTGTGCGATGATTGATGTATAAAGGGCTGTGACGTTTGTCAGAAAAGAATTGATGTAGAAAATATGTTGTGCTGACCAAGTAACATGAGACAAGGGTAGGAATATAATGATGATGTTTTTGTTTCATTTTTAATAACAATTTGCTTTTACCAGTTACCAGTGGCTTCGCCCGCATTCAAATCGGAATGAATCCCAAGGGAACGTACTTTCTTGGACTACAGGTTTATTCGAAAAATAACCATGGCCCTGAAATACAAAGATAAACTGAAGGAACTCCGATGACTTTTAGCACAGGTTTTAGTTAGTAAAACTCACTCTCTAGCCAGAGCTAGAGGAGTTATTTCATAATTTCCAAACCTTAGTCAACTTTTGGATGATGCAGAGAAAAAGTAGTGGTAGGTGCGATAAAGAGTGAGAAAAAGGCCATCCTCTAAATTCCAATCGGTGTACTTATGCCAAAATTTATCAATATGATTTCACGGTTTACGAGTAAAAACATAGCAAATACAGACCGAGGTAGGTACTTTCGCATTTATAATCTTAATATTAATAGGATCATAGTACTTAAAACATAAAATTCGGCACTACTAATCACTTAAAAATAATCCTCTCTACTTTAATTGGTTCTTCGTCATACTTATTATATTTTTTGCTCTTTTACTTTCAATGTTTTCGTATTTATTTATTGTTTTAGCATATACCTATTTGGTAATCTAACTCTGACAGACCACTCAAATTTAGTTTAAACTAGCTCTTGCTAGCCGTTTCTCTCGCATGTATAATCTTTTTTCAAGTTTTCTCCCCCATAAGAATGTATCTTATTATTAAAATTCAATCTTTTTAAATATTATTATTATTTATTTGTTGCAAACATCTAACACAGTGTAGTCTTAGAACCCAAATGCTGTCTCTTAGATAATGCCTTGTTACATTAACTACCTAACTACTATGCCACTACAGTACACAAAGCTAAAATAAAGTCACTCTTGAAAATAAAAATATAGCTGTCAATATTTTTCAGCTTGCTTTATTTATAATAGTTTATTAATAGGCACATATGGTTACAGTAATGTATCATTATAATATGGAGCACGAAAAGTGGCACAGCGATGCGGTTTCACGTATCGCACATTGAAATGTTGCCAATTTAGTAAATCATCTACCCCAGAAAATATAAATAGGTAAATAAAGTAACAGTACTCTAACAACAAGTTGTACTTCTGGGAATCGGCCGCTACTGAGAATCCCATGGTCTTGAGAGCTTTTTTTAATAGCAAGGATCATATTTGTCCCCTTCACTAAAATAATGGATATCATGTTACGGTGTTACCAAAGCAAATAGACTTCAGAGAACAGCTCATTCTTCAAAGCAAACATTTTTCAAAGGAAATTATATAATTCTCAAAACCATTACGTGTGTTAAGTAACTCAAAACAATTATTGTAATTACTCCCGTTTTAGTGTCTAGAAGTGTTACAGCAAATACATAAAAATGTAGTCCCAGCACGTTTCTAGGCCAAAAACGTGATTTAGCCATCTGAGATATTTTTTTTATTAGTAGATTATTGGTAGGTCGTTTTGATAATGATTATCATAATATTATTTATTATCTTGATAGGTTATTTTCGAAGAATTCTTAATCACTGAAGAGCTGTATTCTTAATCCTTGATTGATGGAGGATTACAAAGATAGTGAGTAAAGGATTGAAAATTTCTAATGGCATCACTAGGGATATTATAGATATGAAATTTTGGATCTGGATATAGATCCGGATATAGGAATAATGTCATACCTGTTTCGGATACGCTCTGATTTCGGTAAGTTCGGTTACGGATAGAAGAATTTTAAAATTATAAAATTAAAATAGTAATAAAAAAAATATATTTTCTAATTATAGTCTAGATTATAATATACCTGTCATTTGGACTCCACCTTTTTGAAACTATCTGAAACCTTTATATCGGTTTTGGTTACGATTACGTATATATTTTTTATTTCGGATATCCGTTAGTTTCGGTTCCATAACATTCACCAGTGCAGCGTGCTCGTTTTGAAACAATGCCAATATAATTGAGACATAATAGACTCGTAAATCACCTGGCAATCCGCAGCATACATGCTATAGTAACAATACGATTGTGTTCATCCATCCCGACGGGTGCCCGAAGAGTCCTCGCGGTGGATCCTGTTACCCGTACAACGGGGATTTTATTCGGTAGCCACTAGCCACCCGATCTTAATCGAGCCGCAAAATAAAAAAGGATGAACAAGATTCGAAACTAATTTCCGTTGTACACGAACGAGTTTTTATCGAGTCCGTGTCTTCACTTAATTTTTAATTTATTTTCGGTTAAGCGGCGAAGGCTTTTGCAGCACCTATATTTGGCTTAAAGAAATTAGGTCAGTTTACTGCGAAATTGTGAATGAGATGATTATGCCGCTTGAGTTACTGCCTGCCTATATGTACCTAGCCTTATATATCGATTATTTATTTAATGCAGTTTTAGGATTCCTTATCTTCATCGATAAAAGGGTTTCGCCCTTATAGGATAACTTTGTTTGTTTGTCGTCTGTTCTTCGGTCCCATTATCATGGCCCTTTCTCTTAGGATCGTTTGGAAGTACGAAGCTAAAATTAATGTCAAATACTCAGGTTGCAACCATTTGGAACTGTGAAAAAATCAAACTACTAAGTCAACGTAAACTAAAGATAAAGAAATCAAAATTTATAGCGTACCTACCTACTTCTCGTTGACTTAGAAAATTTGAAATTTGGCAAGAAGCAAGGTCTCATAGCACACTGAAAATGTCACAAAACAATAATTATATTAGGGCTTATCAGAAAAAAAAATCGAGATTCGATTCTGAAATCTAAGCTACTTGCACGGAACCCTCGAGTCTGACTCCTATTGGGCCAGATTTTTATTCATGTTCGTTTATTTTATTGCATACTTACGTACAGACTTTTATTAACCGACTTCAAAAAAGAGCAGGTAATATTGTTAGTTGCGACGAGATCTACGCCCACTACAAAATGCTACCAATTTTGCTTTTTAATATTCGTCACACAGGAATGTTAAAGTGTCAATACTTTTACGATGTTGGTGAAATATGTGAACACTATGCTAAATAGGAAAATTATATTATGCATTCAATGTAACACTTATGTAACGCAAAAGAAATTTCACATTCATGAGGAATGTGGATATGCCCGTAGAAATTCATCTCATAATAATATCGACGCTTATTAATTCATGAATATATTAATTACGGACAGTAATCTGTTTTACATTTTATTGGATTCTGATTAAATTTGCTATTACGGCATAATAAAGTTAATTAAGACGTGTAATAATTAGATCAAGGTACCGTTCGAAGTATGAGTATGAAGTAAGGAACGTTATTGACTCAATTAGGTATTTACATTTCCAATTACGTATATGTTACCACACGGTCTCGGAGTTTTTAGCTAGCTGGCTTCGGATACCTTAGTCGCTGCCTCTGGGAATAAATTACAGATTGTATGTGCATTTACGGTGTTTGTCACCTTCGGGAATGATGTGTCTAGATAACGGTACAGGGGAATCCTTCTAGTGCAATAATTCTTGTGATAATCTTCGCTTATCTTTGGAAGCGTTGGATGTTTACGTAACCACCTAAAATGTCAACATGACTCATAAATATGTACGTCTTCGTATTTGTCTTCTTCTGTTCCTATTATTTGGGGTCGAGTCGCCAAGATTTTCTACCCTATGTTGTCGGCTCTGGCAAATGGGCTAACTTGAATTTTCTCGATTCTACACCACCATGTATGTATAGATTTTTATTTATTGTATTATAACAATACACATACTTGTTTAGTTTATTTTTAATTTGTATGATTTAATTAATGTAAATGTAGTCTCTCTCTCATTTATATAAAGGTCTACTGTAAAAAAAAAAACAATTGTAGGTTAAACTTGCCCGTGTACATCAGCTGTCCAAATTTTAACCTTTCGTATGGCCGTAATTAGAATTAAAAACAATTAAAAAGTTATTGTGTCTCACGTGGATCCACGTTCCGGACACACAAAGGGTTAATGTTTTTATTTTTAAGTTGGTTGTAAAATAAAGAAAACCATATAAGACTGATTTCTGACTAGCTGACCCAATAGACATTCTTCTTTCTTAACAAGAACGATCAAACAGTGAACTTAACTGGTTATAGTTTCCTGAAAATTATTATCCAATTTTCTTACTTTTTCTTGAAGAACCATCTACTCATTATTGCGGAAATGAACAAAAAAGATGATTGAAGTCGATATAGTCTTTCTCAAGTAATAGCGTAACCACGAGGAATAAAGATTAAGGATTAGAGGGGATAGGGAATCATGCAAATTAAAAATAGTGAAGAATCCCAAACTTTTAAAATTCAAACTTTGAATTTCGAATTGAATAATTCTTAAAATAAAGAACCAAATAAAATATATCCAAAACGTTTCAATAAAACCACCAAAATAAAAAAGCGACTTTTGAAACCAACCTTTTATATTTACATTAATTATATTTCAATTACAGCTGTAAGCTGTAATTGAACATGTCACAAAAAACTACCCACATCGAAAATGTGGGTAGTTTTTTGTGACAGACTTGGCCTAATTTCTACAGTCGAGTTTTTTGGACCGGTCATCGCACGTGCATTTATCTCCATCAGACCATCAGCTACATGGACTGAATTATGTAAATTACCCGTTAAGAACAAACATCCCGGATAATTGATGGTTCTGCGTATCTTTTTCATTAATATTTTCGTACTGAATTACCTTTTATACTAATCCATTCAGACAAGTCACTCAATGAAGTTTTTAAGTAGGTAAATGATTTTTGAAACCAACTGAAAGTGTTACAATGCTTAATACTAAGTGAGCAGTTTCGATATTTTAACGAACTCCGAAAGGAAATTATTTTTTACCAATTTCGCAGTTCAATCGTGTGATTAAAGTAGCGGCCCTTAATACTTTTTATAGACTTTAATTAATAATAATTATGCTTAAATCTTTAAATGCGAATGTGTAAAAACTATCTCGTACAGTTGCCACAACGTATCTTGAGCGCTCGGCGTCAGAGTGGGGATCGCTTTGCGCATTCCATACATTGGCGAACCAATCGTCTTCGTTGTTAGATACATTCCGCAACGCAGGGAACGAATGAGGAGAGACGTCTATGACACGATGGCGCGGCGAGCCAATCACTGACACTGCCCGCCCCGTGGCAACTGTAATGTCAAAAAATATGTAACACTTGACGGACCGCGATTCCTCAATACAAAGGGATATTGCCAAACTTGAATTTTTGGCGAAAATGCAAATTTGGGCAAAATAAACGTTTTCTTTTGTTATGTAATAACTATACAAATGTTTGAATACTTTGATGAACAGCGCAAATAAACCTGTTTGTTCAAATGATAACTTTGTTATTGCAAGCTTTGTAACCAATTGCTCAAGGTTGAAGAAGTTGAACAAAAACAATGGTTGGAAATTATCCTGTACAAATATTGAAAACTAGCTTTTGCCCGCGTCTTCACCCGCGTACATAAAATATAGGAACCTATGTCACTCAGGAATAAAGAAGCTTTCTATCAGTGAAAAAGTCAGTACTTTCATAAATTATCTCTACAAACAAAAAAACAAACTTTACCTCTTTATGATATTAGTCTATATAATAATATACAGGTTGTGGCGTAAATAGTGGTCCAACGTTAACGGGTCGATATACCATATATTCAGCTAACACTTACCACAATTTAAAACCACTTTTTACCATAGGTGCCACAATGAAAGTGATCTTTATATTTTTTTTTGAAAAACAACACCTTGTGATACTAATTTGGCTCTAATTTCAACAAAAAACATTATTTTCCTATTTTGTTCTTTGTATATTACTGCTGAATACATGTGCTATATACGAAAGTCATGTATCTACAAACACGGCATCAGTTTTTTTTTATATACCTCATTAGAATCTGAATTTAATAGACGTGTTTTTTCAATAATGGGCACCGACAGTGTAGTACATTTGGGCTTGCGGACAGTGAGCAAGGGCTTGCGAACAGTGAGCAATGGGTAGCTCGTTGTCCGCCCGTCCGGTAACTGTTCGGACCAAGCCCAAGTCGTCGACGGCGCGCACTGTTCCCGCGCGCCTCAAGGAGTTGTCAGCAATAGCAGGGACCCAGCCGGGTCGAAGCCTACTGCGGCCAGGGTTATCCAAAAGGGCGCTCGAGACCCGGTATGAAGACTAGAAGAAACGTGGTGGGTCTTTTAGTCAGTAAGAGTCTGACACTATCTCCCGCTCCACCCAAGAGCGGGGGTTGTCATTGGATGATTTTTTCCCTCCATAAAAAAAGTGTAGTACATTTCTTTTACATCATTCGCGCGTAAAGTCTAATGATCATCTGGAAACTACAGTAAAATTTTGCTAACACAATTTATTTCTTTAATATTTTTAAGTTAAAATGATTTTTTTTTTTTTCAAAAGTGTAACTGCAGCTTTGGAATGCAACGACCAACGAAAAGAACACAGGTGGGTTTTATTCCGTAAAAGCCTGACACTCGCTCTCGCTCCTCCCAGAATCATCATCATTTCAGCCGAAAGTCGTTCACTGTTGAACATATGCCTCCCCCAAGTGTCGCCATAACGACCGGTCTTGTGAGTCTCACTTCCGTCGGATTCACGCAACCCTCTCCAGGTCCTCACCAGGAGTGAGAAGTTATTTAAAAAATGAGTGATGTGGTAAATCATTCCCACTATTTCTTTTAACTTTTTCAAAAGTCTCTCTACACAGACGACAAAATAACATGAAAGATCAATACGTCAATTTGTTTAATTTTTTTTTTTAACTTTTGCAACCTTTTCCTCATATGTTACGCAAAGGATAATTTCGTTCGTGAACTGGGAAAACCGTTGAAAAGTACACTATTTATCTTGGTAGCTTCTGAACAGGTGGACACCTACGTCAGCTTCGCAAAAACCTAAGATTCAATGAAACGGACAAACACCCATTGATTAATAGCTTTCTACATTGATCATGAACTAATGAAAATCATCAATGGTTAATTTTAACTTGCTATTTTCGAGCAACTATGAAAAAAGAAGCACATGGGCTATTTTTTTTGTCTAAATGCGTCATTGACTCATTCATTCTATTTCACAGTTAAATCTGTAATAACGGGAATCCGAACCAGTATCGCATTTTTTTAAAGAAATATTTGCTTTGTGTCTGCGTTTGCGCAAGTTGAACATGTGCGGATTTAAAAACGTGCAGAATGCGTTCAATAGGCACCGCTCTCGTCATTGAAAGCTCGTACAGTCAGATATTGACACACATGTGTTTTTCCAGGATGTGCGGGAAATTCCAATCACCTGTGTGTTCATCACACAAAAAAGAACAGTCACCGTTGACGTATTTCAGTCGAAAAATTACGAAATTAACCATACAAAGTATGGAAATGACTTTCATGAAGCATGGATGCTTCGTAACTCCAGATGTTTGTGCTAAGTAATAATAATAATGTTTTTATTCACTTACCCATCACAAAAGTATTTTTTATACAGATGCGATGTTTTAACAATAAGCTTATAATTTAGAGCTGATTTTATGATTATGAGGCACTGGGGCCTGATATAGGTATGTGTAACCTGTATTACAGGTCGCCAGGATCCGCCCGCAGCTACTCGTAGTATACTAGAAATGGAAGAAGTGTGTCTCTGTTCAACATGTTCCAATCAATACAAATCTGAAAGCATTTATGTCAAATATACCATTTACATATAGCACTTTTGAATAGCCAAATGTCAGTCAGTCGAAGAAAAAGTGAAGCTACGTTCTAAAGCGTGGAGTTCTCTATGGAGAAGAACGTGCAAAAAACTCCATAGACACTCTTTTAAGTTATATTATAATCTTGGTTACATATTTCTTAACCGATGACCTGGTAAAGGTTGCGGGAATCCGATGCATGCGGGATGCACAGGAACGTTCATTGTGGCGACACTTGGGGAGGCCTATGTCCAACAATGGACGTCTATCGGCTGAAATGATGATGATGATGACACATTTCTTGTTGTTTCTTTTATGTGAGCACAATGAGTAGATAAGTAATGAAAAGAAAGTGATTTGAATAAATAAAAAAATTGGAATAAGCCACTGGCAGCATTCCATACATATTTATTAACCTTATAAATATTTGCATATGGCGTCCTGGCATTCCAGCACACACTCCACTAGCAAGAAGACCTACAAGTGTGTTGAGATTCGCGAAATAATGCGAGGATGTCACGCGAAGTGCCGGATGTCCCAGCTCGTAGCCGGACACCTTACATGTCCAAACAAACTACACACTCGCGCACGCACTCACTCTGATGAACCCATAAGATAACGTCGCAACACGTGGTAAGGAATTTATATGCTCAATTTATTTTAGCACTGATGTTTTTAACCTGTTGATTTTTTATGACCGTTTTGAATATTAAGTGTTATATTTTAATTAGCAGTTAGATTGTCAAGTATATTCGTAGAACTTGTCACCTGATAATAATCGGTGTTCTCTGCTCCGTTATCCACCTTTTTTTTTCCGATGGGAAAAATCATCCTATGACAACCCCCGCTCTTGGGCGGAGCGAGAGATAGTGTCAGACTCTTACTGACTAAAAAACCCATCCCGTTCCTTCAAGCCTTCATCGGATAACCCTGGCCCCAGTAGGCTTCGACCCGGCGCGGCCCCTGCTGTTGCTGACAACTCCTTGAGGCGCGCGGGAACAGCGCGCGCCGTCGACGACTTGGGCTTGGTCCGGACAGTTACCGGACGGCCGGACAGCGAGCTACCCATTGCTTACTGTTCGCAAGCCCGCGCCTACGGTGGCCGGAAATCGGGATCAGTATCCCGGCGCCTGCGGCGGCGGTGATAACGCCGTTGCCTGATGCGTTCCTAAGTCGGCGACCGCCTGCCACTCCTCCTCGCTCCGGACCATGGCCTCAACCAAAGCCCGGTCCGTTATCCACCAGGGACTACCATGATCTGGTTCGTTTTGTCCACCTGTCGTCTAGAAGACGGGCAATATGACTTGCACTATAGAAAGCCTATCCTATAGACCTTTGAGTTTTTTAACCTTTTTACTGGTTTGATTATTGAGCTTATCACCCAAGGTTGCATCAAAAAGGTATCTTTGAATGACAGTTCTCAGTATTTATTACAAATGACAATATAACGTACGCCCTGTGCACCCTACACCCTACCCACCCTACCCTACCCTTTGTTGATAAATACGTTTGTATATAATAAATGTAAGGGAGGCCAGATCTTAGTAATGGAACAATTCGTTTGGCCTACTTTTTATTACCAAAGAAATCATACATCAATGATATAGCCAAATGAGGATTGACCTATCACCAAACATTAACGTTTAAATGATCCTGGCCAATTATAGTTTGCCATATCATGAAGTAATCAATTCTAAGATTACGACAAGGCATATATTTGTATGATGGTATTGACCGAATGCGGCTGAATACCTGTTTGTTATACGGAGCAACTGCCTATCAGAACTCCACATGCCAATTACTAAACAACACGATACTCTTTGGATAGACTGATGAGATGAGAGGAGAGTCAAAATTTTTCACTTCTAACTCTAAGTTTGTCAAAGATCTATGAATAGTACCGGGGCCGGCAGCTTTACGTGCTTTTCGAGGCATGGGGTGTCAAAATGTCCTAGATAAACTTGGATAAGTACATGACATATGAATTGAAAAGTTTACATTGAAAAATAATCTACATGGCTGTCTCCAGATAAATAAATTCGGTTTCCAGTTTAACGGAACTTTATTTTTCTAAGTACTCTCTACATCTGAGATGGTTGTCTATGACAATATAATTAACCCAGTATCATCCCGACTATATGGGACATGTTAAGTAATAATGGCAGATCCAATTATTTCTCAGCATGTTCTAAGAAAATTATACAATTTCTGTAAAATCTTAAGTATTTTGGAGAAATGCCAAAGTGTAGATGTAACCATTATAATAATGTAAATCTGAATTAAATAAGATAATTATGATAAAATGTTTTTGATAATTATGTGAAATGTCATTTCGGGGAATACGTTATGGAAATGCACACTTTAATTCCGCCAAGTCCATTCCATCATCAAACCACTATCCTACCAATACGCGATTTGGGAATACATTCATTATGCGTACAGCTTTGAAGTAGATTTCCCTGCCAGTCTATGTTTCCTGATAGCTACAATCTAGGGGTCTAAATTAAGAGTGAATAGGTTACTTCTCAATACTAGAAGTATGAATTAACGTAAAGGACCTTTATCTAAAATATAAAAATGTTTTTACGATGACTGATGTAAGGGTATTTTACGCAATACATAATAATGTCCTTTACATTAATTCATACTTCTGATATCGTTACAGGCAAGCATGCTCTATCGTCGAAGACATATCACAATAAGGTGAGATAATGGTCAAACGCGAGACCTTTCATGATAAAAAGAAAACCCCAAAAGATTTAAGATTAACACTTTGATTGCTAAATCGAAGTAGAAAAGCTCAAACAAAATGTGTCTGATCTCAACTTCAACTCTTAATTATTGGCCATTATGGAAGGTATTGTCTGATCTCTAACGGTTGTTGAAAGTGGACTCGGCAGTCCCTGTCATTGTCAAAAGCCTCGACAACTATGATTTTGTTCCAAGCTAAACACTAGCAACACCTTATTACCATTATGATCCACTTTTACTATGATTACCAGCACTGAAATCATCAATAACGTGGTTGTGAGGTAGGTTGATCCTAACAATCCTGGGGTAAGGCCTGATACAGAACAGAAGACAGTACCCCTCGATACAATTCGCATTGTGAAGAGATTCGTTTATCTGCAGGAGTCTTTACAATCAGTGCATGGACCTGCGGCTTTTGGCTCCTGACATGTATTTTTAATTTATGGTTTTTAGAAATATTAAAAAAATTCGAAGGTTATAGAATGAACTACGAAATGGTATTTACAAATAAAGCTGTTGAATTTTGTACCTAGAGGAAAGTGTCTTCTAGTAAATAGGTACCTTCGCTTACACAAATCCTACATATACGAGTATAACCGAGTTATTACAATATACAGTAAGTACACATACACAACAAAAGTATCGATTGCTTATTGTTTTATCGCCTCATGCCATTCCGAAAGGTCGATAATTTTTTATTGTCAATGTTTCAGAATTGCAATATAAGTCTTGGTTTTATTTGTTCCGAGAAAGTTGTTTTCTCCTTTTACCTTTAACCCTATAAATAAACGTAGTAGTACTCAGCCTGAAAGCTTGTGTTCACTACCAATATACCATTACTGTGTTATAATAACAGCCTGTAGCGAAAGTCTATGTGCAGCATGTATTAGATATTTGCTAGCTGATATAATAACACCCTATACATTTTCCATTTATGCTACATTTGAAAGTATTTTCAAAATGCACGCACCTGTTTCTCTTTTTACTTTAAGATAGTGTTTATCAGCAACATAACATGGACCGCGTGAGCAAGGCACCGCCATAAATACGGCGGCGCCGGCGCAGTGCCTATCGACGAACACGCCCTCTAGCGAGCTTCGCACCACTGCGTCATATCGCGTTAGCCGATGTTACCTCATATGGAAGTATACTCGTAAGACTTGGAGACAAATTCGTAGAGAAAGCCGCATCGTCTAATAGTTTTATTGTAATTTTATTTTCTCTTATGGCTGCGAAAGAACCAATATCTGCTGGGAGACATAATTCTGCGCTCGCCATATACGCTCTGGCTGTGATAACATGTTCATTATATACTCACATGGTTTCTAACATTGATATTATTTTCAGATAGAGCATTTGAGATAAATATAATAAGAGCTTTTTGTCAGTAAAACGTCTCAGTCTATCCCGGTCCACCCAGAATTGAGAGAAGTTATAAAATAATAATAATAATTTATTACACCAGAGAAATACATGTTTACACAATTTGTCTATAAACAATTTAAGATTAAAACTAAAACAGTCACAATTGTGCTTAATTTTGCATCTACTGCCGAACTAGACTAGGTGCCTGTATTTCGGCACGCAGTGCCTCAAACCCTGGAGCTGGGTGCAAGTACGTACAAAAAAATGATTAACAATATTAAACAAAAGTTGAATCGATTTGATTTCTGACTGCTTATTTTTATGCTTGCGTATATACGTAATAGATATGATATTTTATTCTGAAACACGTGTATGAATGTTCACAATAAAGACTTTAGACGTCAACGTCACCTGAAGATAAGGAGCATACGCAGCTGGAGCTCCAAGAATAAAGGGCGATAGCCTTCCAATTAGGAGCTGCGATCAATAAATAACACGCAAAGTAAATACAAATCCGAGCTGTCTTACAGTGTAATCTGTTTACATTCAAGGAGTGTTCACAAATACAAACAGCATTACAAATCAAATAAACATGACAAATATGAACCAATTTGTTTGTTGCGCTGAGGTATATTGAGCGGTCGGAGAAAATCCATATTTTTATCATCAGTTTGCGTGCCAGTCGAAGAAAAAGAACCGCGTGGATAACATGACGAATTACTGTGTATGATTTCAATTAGTCATGCGATTATTTCTCGTTACTCAATACGCGAGTGCACGGGGAGGAACACAAAGAGATAAACAACGCTACACGTTAGTAGCTGACGCCTCGGTAACTCATGCTACGATATCGAACGAGCTCAGATCACTTCTTAGAATGCAATTCGAGTTACTGAAATATTTATTTACTGTATCAGGTTCTGGAGGAATAAATATAACGCTTCAGACTTCAGAGCATCTCTGATTTCGTTGTAAAGTGCAAGCTTTTTAATTATGGCTTTTGAGATGGAAATTATTCGTGGTCAAGAAACGTGTACGCTTTCTAGGATTAAGTACTGGTTTTTGAGAAGATAATAATGTATAGATATTATTTATAAGTATTTCAATGCCAATAAAAAATATTAATTGACATCTGTTGATATGACACTTAACTGTTTACGGATTAACGGATTTGTAAGAAGTTAAAAAAAATATATTTTAATGCTGTCCACAATATATTAATTTGCTTGACAGGTCGCAAAATGGCCAATTACTGGCTAACGGTATATTTATTGAGTGCCAGTAGTTGATGATTGAGTTAGTAAAAAGTTGAATATAGATTTGTATCAAGTTCAATGTATTGAAGACGGGAAAAAGAGCTCGAGATTAAAATTCGCGAAGTCACAAATAAATTTATTTTGCGCATTGTCATGCTCTTTCTCCGAGAACAGTCAAAGGTCAGGTAACAACCATAACGCCCCACCACTTAGAACGAAGACAGTCCAAGTGATGTAGCTGACATGTGCTAAATCCCACTAGATTGTAAATTAATTTCTAAAGTAGCCAATAAAATGAGGTCAACATATGGCTCCTTAACCCTAATCGGCAAGTGACAGACCCTGTCTTAACGTCATTTGCGAATCTACTAAACTAATTACTACAAACTAATAAGCCAGTTTACATTGACCTCTCATCGTGGCGCTGCTTGCTAACTCAAAAAGCACCAAGTCAGAAATAAGTATGTATGTTTTAAGTACTCTTTTTTGTCGTGTGTCGAGTTATACTGGATAACATTTATTATTAAACTGCGACAGTTAAACCCATTAGTGGTTATAGACAAAAAATACATTATCTTCAAATCTTATTTACGTATAACGGTAGGACCTTACATTTGACTTTGATAACGACAAGCGCCATGCTTTTTAAGGTTAAGTACCGGAAAATTTTATTATTTTTTATATTGTTTTGAATTTTATAATGAAATAGGTACGTTTTATGACCAAATTCTGAAAATGAGATTACATATAACATACATATTCCGCTTATGCAGTAGATGGACTTTGTGATATTATCAAATGTTACATGCTTTTCTACTTTACATAAACTCCATAAACGTAAGCCAGTAACGTACTTACTTACTTGACAGTAGATAAGTTTGGCAGTAGCATCAAATCCATGATGAAAATGATAATAGAAGCTTCTTCGTAGAGCCTCTACAATTCTGTAAAACACAGATTCTCACTTCATTTTCAGGAATCCAAACTGCCCAATCATACTTCTGAAGCTTATAATCTGGTAATGCGAGAACTTTCAACATATTCTTAAGCTCCGAAGCCATAAATCACAAATTATGAACTCATTTATTTCGTAAACCATGTGCAATACGTTGTGGTCGGCAACTGAGCGAGGTGTAATCACGAAGTCTATCGACACGCCGGGAAATGCAACCGAGAAATTTTATTATCTGATCCCTCCCATAACTTACGCTAAAATACTAAAATTGCTTTCGAGAAATCTTTTGGTCAGATCTTCACGCTCTCAGCGCTTATTATATTCCATTACGATACCAATAATAGCTGAATACTATTACAATTCTCTTTAGGCACTAGTTATCGACACATCTTAATTAAGAATGCCAATATAGATTATTGAAATGCGTTCAATATCAATAAACCGATCCTGCTATACTTTAGATTTATCCAGTTAAAGTCCCGTTACGATAGTATGTTATATAAAAGCTAACTCGCATTGATATCTACTGTACGAATTCTTGTAGGGTTCAATAAATCGAATATAATTAAATCGACTCGGTGAGTCTAATAAAGACCAATGAAAACAAGAAGGAAAAGTTGAGTGGTACTTGGATATATCAAGAGCATTCAAGCTATCCCAAATAAATTTTTAATAAACACATCCTGCCAGCCGGTACGGAACCTCCACCATACATTAGTGGTACTAGTGGTACATAATCCCGCACTCGTTCGCATTTTATTTTCCTGCGACCGTGACTATCTGAAGGCTAGATCGGCCGTCACGGGAAATAAAGTTAGCGCTGGTAATATGACACTTGAATCGTCGGATACGACTAGTCATCATCCATTATGGCTTATTCGCAACGATCTCGACTCGATAATGTATCTACTTAGATTTTGCTATGTCATTTAGAAAGAATTTTTATGCATTTTGTTTTGCTTTGTTGTGTAAAAATTGCCTTGAGGTTTAATTTACATTGAACTTCATTAGTTTTGTGTAAATTTAAGACTAACCCTGTTCTTATATTCACCTATTCTACTACATTGCGTTTGGGTATGGCTTTGTGTATTTTTGAAAGCCTGGTAATCTTTTCAACACAAATCACAACCCCACTTGAGTTGTAGGTACTTGTCTCTGCCGATAAAACTAAGTAACTTCCCTGATTCTCATTCCTCCTATGTGCATAACCAGGGGCGACATATGGCTTACAAGTAGGAAGTTCACTTGTTCACTGATAGCTTCATAATGGAAAAACCTCGTTTATTTGAAAGCAATCTTGACAGAAACAGAAGGTCAGGTCACGAAAGAATAAAAAAATGAAACATGGATGTATAAAACTGTAAGGAGTCCGCAACACTTTTTGAAAGTAAGGCCTAAATTATCGACATGAAAATGTGAAATACATTGATCAAGTTACTTAGTAGAAACATAGTCTGCTAGAATCATGACCATGGCCCCACCGTAGCCGAGTAGAACAACCGTAAAGCAAGCAACACCCGCCGTACATTTCTATATACTTCAGAATTTCCTTCAACAACTCTAAAGTGGCATGATCCAATAAATATCCTCGTATTTAGGTTCGATTTCCGATCGGTTTATTTCAACATTTAAGTCGGATCACGAGTGCTTTCGATACGGTACACGAGAACTGTTTTACTTGAACGATCGTTTGCAACGTTAATGCAAGTAGACCGACCGACACTTTCGGATGCTTTGTGGAGATAAGAAGAAGATGGAGTAAAGGTGACGTTGGCATATTCAAATCATGGTTCATACATCTGCAGTTCACATGTTGTCCTTACTGAGTATGTAACGGTTTTTTGATAAAAGTAAAGTCTAGTCAAAAAAGACTACGTTGAAGCCAAAAGTATGAAAGAATACGTTGAGATTATGATACAAACTGTGTGGGAGTATGTTAGTACTAGCGATCTCTATCTTTACGATATCCGCTGATGTCTTCCGTCCTCTTTTGCCTTCGATTTACCATAACTTTTAATCCTACTATCAAACCAACCCGTTATCTCACATCTAAGTTTAATGTTAACAGCTTATATTCCCCATCAATTCCAGTCAGCTATTGAAAAGTAAATGCCCTACGATACTGAACCGTAAAATCGATTTAGCATTGAATACCAATTTCCATTACTCAGATATTGGCTAACAGATCATAATCGTGAGTATTTGTGAGCTATAGGGAGCGTATCCATGCGTTTGTTGTTCCGAGTACATTCGTATTTTAGTTGAGAACAGGCCCGTTAGCGGGTGAAGAGTGGCGAACTGGCGATGTTGGCGGTGTGCTACAAAGACTTCGTGCTCCATAAATCGGGGAGACTATGACCTTCCGAGGTGAGGAGCGGCGCGGCGCGGCGCCTGCGCGTCATTGCGGACCTAAATGCCGATAGATATCGTTATTTGGGATTGGATCCTGGTTGCTTGTTGTACAGTTTCTATTTGAAATATCCTTGAAATAACTGTATTTAAAACTGCGTTAGTTCTTATCATATATCCTGTCAGTTTTTATTGGTCAATTACTTTTGCCAGTGACTTAGCTGGCGTGAAAATAGAAAGGCAAACTATAAAAAGTGCGAAGGTAATGTAATCGTTAAATTTGCTATCATTTTCCAATTTTCTTAATTTTTGCTTTCTGGAAAAACTGTCTACAGAACATGAAAAAGTTATTGCGTGACCATCGAAAATAGGGATTCATTTTTATATGCCTAGGTATATTTATAGGTTATAGCCACTTTAGCCTTAACAAAACCAACTAAAATACAGTTTTCCATTGTAATAACTGTTTGTTTCCACCAGCGCATCCACAGTTCTCTTTTCGTAGTTAGAGCTATGCTACTAGCTGCTTCAAATTTTCCTAAATCCAAGTTAGAAATTCAAAACCTAGATATAGCTTAAGGCTTCAGACGAGACACAGGCAGTGTATCGAGACTCTATTAACAATTGAAACAGATAACGATTTCCCCATTTATTATTATATTGAGTCGTTACACCAACTCTCTCCTCATAAGGTCACTAACACGACTAGCGTCTGCCAGTGACTTCGCCCGCGTGCACACGAAAATTATCCCAAGGGAACATACTTCTGGGAAAAAAGCATAAATTATATTTTCAATACAGGACATGTTTTAACCGAGTGTTAAGGTTCACCAGTTCATCCGTTAAAACGTGAAGAGTAAAGGTAGAACTACATTGCGCATACGTGGGACCGATATGGGCGCGTCGGTCTCCATAAATTTTATATGGAAACTAGGCTTGCAGAGCTTTAATAAATCCATACCACGTGATGCCACGCAACGCGCAGCTACGTACAAATTAAGCGTGGTCCACGTGTGTGTGGGTCTAATGTTGTGCTAGCTTAAAGGTAGAAGAACTACGTACGCATGCGTGGGCTACGTACGCTGATCTGGACGCGTCATTCTCCATACATTTTATATGGCAACTAGACTTGCAGAGCTTTAATAAATCCACGCCACGTGATGTCACGCAACGCGCAGCTACGTACAAATTAAGCGTGGTCCACGTGTGTGTTGGTCTAGTGTAGTTCTCGCTTTAAAAGGTGAATAAACAGAGTCACTTTCGCGTTTTTAATATGTATTAGCATGATTGTGTACATTTTAAACAACCTTTTAAGAACTCCTTAGTAAGATGGCTTATGTTAATTTTAGTTTAGGCAAAAGTACCGTCCGTTTTTCTGCCTTAACACTTTTAAACTCTTGAACCAAATAATATTTGCAAAACTGTTGATTCGGTTACTAAATAAACACTGGCCCGAACTCGAGTAGCAGCAAATAACTTAAGTGAAAAGCAAACATTAGAAATTAGTCTTACTTGAACTTTGAGGAAAACATTTTAAAGGGTTTTTTTAGACTTGCGCATAATAAAAAGAGAAGGTATGAGTAAATATATGTTATTTATGAAAGTGCTGACTGTGAATTTCACTTGTTTTTGTATCGTAGAATGACTCTTACAAGACCTTGGTAAATCTCCCATAAGTAGAAAACTATTGTACGTAGGTAACTAGAGGTAGGTACTCGTTTTTTATCAATGACTAGCTTTTGTCAGCGGCTTCGCCCGCTTGAAAGTAGAAAATTTATAGCCTATATCACTCAGTAATACTACCGTATATTTTCTACATAAGAATTAAAAAAAAAAACAATTCAGTCGTTTTTGAGTTTATACATTACAAGCAAAAGTAAAAATATTCCTTCTTTCCTTCCTTCTAAAAAAAAATATTATTTAACTTTTTTTAGGTTGGGCAATAGTAAAATAACTTCTCGCGCTCAGGGTGGAATGAGAGAAAGTATCAGACTTTTACTGACTAAAACTTATCCGTACTCATTCAGTTGCCCTTTGCGTTCTAAGGCTCACGGCCACTCTTTTGAACAATCCCGCAGCTCCAATAACAGGGAAGCTTTAAGAGCGGCCAACTTGAAGTACACTTTTATACAATCGCTCCTAAAGTCTGTCTAAAAAATTAACCAACTTGGAAATTTTGTTTAATATTTAAAAAATACTCACATTCGTTATTTTTTATAAGGTTCTTCTATTAGTAAACAATGATCAATATATGTCTAAATCAACCTAGATTATTGAACCAGTGTTGACTTCATCAGATTTCATTAAATCCTAATAATTACCTAAGTCGTATGGCTTATTAGACAGACTCTACGTGATTTTGATGTCATTACGTATATTTCTCCAGATATTTTGGATCTACTACACAGATATCTTGTGGGTATTGTCTAGCCTTTACGGAAACTAAAATATAAATTTGTGTAGAACCAATCCTACTGGATTGTAAAGACCTCTGAAAATCTGGCACTTTACGTGAACTTTGGCCCTCCATAATTCACTCATATATTAAAAATATAAAAAAGTACGTCCATAGAAGCCTTGCACATTTAATCGAGATTGTGAATGACGGCATTTTTTTTTCTAAAACTTTTAAAGGTTTTAAAAAGACACCAATTTTCTGGAAAAAGTTTTGCGAAATATTCGAGTAAATTATGGAGATAGAGATAATTCTTTTTTTTCACATTGCGCCATTGTCAAACATCGCGTTGGATTGTAGGTGAAGCAACAAGCTTTTGAACCATGCTAGATGTTGACGATAGGTGAGTGGAAAAGCAGCCTCTTTAATATGTTCTTTATGTTCTTTTGTTATGGAATCCATAAATACTACAATGTATCCAAAATCCACGCAAAGGAAGACGTCTTGTTAAATAAATTATATCTTTATTAAAGCCTTCTTATGTTGACAGCGAACATCATTGACAATGAATCTGATAAATGGCTAGCAAGACCACATTATAACCTGATGGCGGGACAAGAAAAACATGAGATAATTGTCTTTTAACCTTTTATCATAAACTTTTTACATTTAACTCGAGTCTCGTACGAAAACATGGCGAGGTTCGTAATTAATGAGTAGGAGAAGGTAGTAATACTACAACGTGTAGGTAACTTAATGTAATTTTAATGGCATAAATGTTATTGATAATCTTTTAAGTATTAAGTCCACCGTCGGACATAATGGACTCCAATTTATTGATACAGATATTTATACAGGAAATATCCATTAAAGCCCCACAAAATTAGAAAAAACAATGTTTTTGAAGTGGAATAGTTCGAATCCTTTCTGGATGGAGCCAGAAGTAGTATCAGACTTTTGCAGACTAAAACCAACATGTAGTCCTTCAGTTACCCTTGGCGTTCCATAGCCAGGATAACTCTTTCGAACAAAGAAAAATCAGTCTTAGAAACATAAAATGAATGTGAAGAATTGTAAAGCGCGCTTAATCGCGTTCAATTAAAACAGTCCCATTTAAATTGGGTAGTCTTTTTGAACCAACGAAACACAAAATACAAGCCCTGCAAGGCGGACCGATGACCTGGTGAAGGTTGACCCGATGGATGCGAGACGCACAGGAACGTTCGTTGTGGCGACGCTTGAGGGAGGCTTATGTCCAGCATTAGACGTGTATCGGCTGAAATGATGATGATGATGAAACACAAAATAAATTGTGACGTTTATACCTTGATAACTTATATTTACCACAATACATTATATAACATTCGTTCAAAGTTCATTTTCAAACCGTTATACTCAAAAATAAATAGTTAACAATATCCATTGAAGGAAATAACAGGAGTGGAAATAACACTAATTGTGTGGCCACGTTTAGCAGTAAATGTCAGGTTGTAATAACAACAGCACTTCGTAATGACAAGTTGCCATGTTGTCACCTAAGAACATTAAGGTAACCTGTCTAGTTGTTGTTGACACTTATGACTTGAGCGGCATCAAACAGACACACTTAGGTCATGCTTGTTGTGGCCCAAGTGGCCAATCCGCGTAAAAAGATAAACCTTTTTGCAGGAAAATAAAAAATAAATTTTATTTTTATTCTTGGTTTTTCTCTAAAGTAAGTTCTTGCGGAAAATAACAATATCATCCAAATTTATAAATTTTTTCACCCACAATAAGGAAAAGCGTCAATATCTATATACATTTATTGCAAAATTGCCAAGCTTTAGATAAAAATACGACGGTCAATTCGTCAAAGAAAACGTTGAAGCAAACCTCATTGTACATATGCTTTCTTATAATAGAGCTGGCGCCAAAGGGAGTTGAGTATGCAAAATATGAGGACCGCCTTCTGTGAATGGTTTCGGACTCAAAAAAGCATGCAGATTATGATTCTGGATGTTTCCAGGACTCAAACTTTGGGGTTTAGATAAAGTGACATTTTTTACAATTATTTTACTTAAGAGCCTAAAGCAATACAACAGTATTGTCTATATTTTTATAAATCTTTCGTGGAATTTATTTTACAAAGACAAACATAATATCGATACTAGACAATAAACAATTTATTAATATAAATAAAGAAATAAAATAAAGTTTATATAATTGAATAAAAATAATTAGAAAACAAATAGTCTCATAGCCCTTAAAGGTTGCTACTGCTCTTATATGTAAGGGATGTCATGTACATTTTTTTATGAATAGCCTTTCGCTGGTTAACCTATGACGGTGTAGACTGCCTCTGATCAGGGACGGCTGTAAGTAACTTAAAATTAAGCGACTGTACGCTAAAGGCATGCCCTGTGGGGTACAGACCTCGACTTAGGGCATCTCGGTGAACAGCAAGGGATAGGCTGAACTAAACATAAATTAAAGGCGTGAAGATGTGAGAGCTTCAGTCTTACAATATTTTTTTATTTACACGTTTTCTTACTTAGCTCGTAGGATCTCATCAAATACAAATATCTGGTTCAAGCCGCAATAAATTAGTATGTTCCTTTAAAAAGGGGGAAAACTCACGTTACCGCGTGCACTGCCATGTGCCATGTGCATCTCTAAGTGCTGGCAATTGCTTCCTACAATTAACTCTGCCAATTGAACAATTACACTTTGGACGTCAACATTCCACCTATTGAACTGTTCTATTATGAGACAAGTTCATGGCTACTATTCCATAGTTGATATGTACAGAAGTAGGGATATCTGGATCTAGTTTGATCCCCATCAAATGAGACTCAACTGATACCTTGTTTTATGATAAGCATAATCAGTCTGAGAAAAGTGGTGGCCGAGTGTTAACGGCTCCAACTTACGAGTTGTAGGCCACGGGTTTAAACCCAGCCAGGCGCATTACTTTGTGTAATTTAATTCATCTCTCAAAACGGTATAGAAAAACATCGTGAGGAAACCGGCATGTCCTAGAACCAAAAATTCGAAGACATGTGAGATCCACCAACCCGCACTGGGCCCGCGTGGTGGATTACGGCCCATTCCCTCTCAAAGAGAGGAGGCCTGAGTCCCATTCGGATGGTGCGGGGATACCGCACGATTTCCCGCGAAGCGGCGAGCCTTCTGGCTGGCCTACCACCGTGGGATCTGGAGGCAACAGTCCTTGCACACATGCACGACATGCGCGTGGAGATGCAACGCCGGGGTGAAAGTCCTCTGCCGCGACAGGTCGCGGCATGGCGGACAGAGTTCCGGCGGGATCTCATGGTGGAATGGCGTCAGCGACTATCGCAACCCAGTGCTTGGCACGCCACAATTATGGCGATAAGTCCCCTCTTTGAGGCGTGGCTGGAAAGACCTCACGGCGTCCTTACCTTCCGCATGACACAGGTCCTCACCGGAAATGGCAAGTTCGGGAGGTTCCTGTTCCGAATTAAAGCGGAAGTGACGCCCGGGTGTCGCCACTGTGCGGAACACCTGGAGGACACGGTGGAGCACACAATCGCGGTGTGCCCTGCTTGGGTGGAGCATCGCCGTGCCCTCGTGGGGGTGATCAGCGGCGGAGACCTCTCGCGCCGGGCCTTGGTCGAGGCCATGGTCCGGAGCGAGGAGGAGTGGCAGGCGGTCGCCGACTTCTGCGAAGCAGTAATGCTCGCTAAGGAGGAGGCCGACCGCATCAGGCAACGGCGCTCTCGCCGCCGCCGGGATTCCGATCCCGATTTCCAGCCACCGTAGGCGCGGGCTTGCGGACAGTGTGCAATGGGTAGCTCGCTGTCCGGCCGTCCGGTAACTATCCGGACCAAGCCCAAGTCGTCGACGGCGCGCGCTGTTCCCGCGCGCCTCAAGGAGTTGTCAGCAACAGCAGGGACCCAGCCGGGTCGAAGCCTACTGGGGCCAGGGTTATCCGAAAGGGCGCTCGAGCCCCGGTATGAAGGCTTGAAGGAACGGGATGGGTTTTTTAGTCAGTAAGAGTCTGACACTATCTCCCGCTCCGCCCAAGAGCGGGGGTTGTCATAAGATGATTTTTCCCATCGAAAAAAAAAAAAAAAAAAGGCCTGAGTCCCAACAGTGGGAACATTATAAGGCCGACTATGCTATGCTAAATCTTATAATTTTCTCACTGCTGGGCCTCAGGCCGCCTCTCTAAGAGAGAGAATGAGCCGTATTCTACCATGAGGACTCAGTACGGTTTTGTATGTTACTTGTCTTCGAATTTTTGGTTCTAGGACATGCCAGTCTCCTCAACGTAAAGTTCCTATCTGGGTTTCCACTAACGACGTATAATTGGCAAGTCAGGGACGTTAATACTGGGCCATCACTGTTTTCCTTTACTTACCTGCTAATCTATTTATTTTTGTTAGTCAATAAAAATATTTTCACAATTTGGCGATTGACACAGAGCTCACTCGCCCTATCGTACAGCTCAATCATTACCTTCCTTCAGGTGAAATGCTCATTAAGAAAAAATATGATGTAGATACTTCAAAATCCACCTTCATATACGTCATAATCTTTCAATGATCTGACAATTAGGACTCGAACCTCTCTGAGCAGGTAACAACAGTACAGTTGTCGTAATTATTATCGTAATTACATTGTAGCAAAATCTATGTCACAGTATAAAAATTCAAAATCATGAATAGCGTTATCAGAGTTATACGTGATATACAACAGTTCGAAATCAGCTACCAGACCCAACCCCTGACTGGTTGGAGGAAACTCTCTTTTTCAACGGAGGTATATGGTAACTTTACACCTTGTTCCGCCTGCCTCTTAAACACTTCTCTGTAAAAAACATTAACTAAGCACTTAATGTCCTTTTTATAGCCTATTAAGACTCAAGACTGGACAAAAGCCATTCAAGCGAGAAACAATGGTAATAAATTCATATCAGTTTCACGCACGTAACGTTTAATTACGTAAAGAATATTCCAAGCATGACGTTACATACGCGTGCTGATAATTATACTGATTCTCTGACGTCACACCATTTAAATTATATTTAAATGCAAAATAATACGAAAGTATTGACCAATTATGCGAACTCAGCCCTGCAGTGTTTTGACCTTTCAGTTCCATGTCAACGGCCTGGCCTGGACCAGGAATGCGTTATGTCACAAGACGACACAAAAAACTAATTATGATTTTGCACGCTTAAGGAGATTGAAGCCTCCTTAATGTCAGTGTGATATAAATAACGAAACAGCTGCATATTCGCTCTGTGTACCATCGGGTGTAAAAGCGTTTTATGAAACTTATTTATCCTTGTTCAATTCTTTTCTTTAGTTTGTAAATTGGATTCTGCTATCTTTTGTAACCAGATTTATAATAATCAAACTTAGTCTTGTATTTCCTGAACACACACAATTATTTCCGATTCGTGCAAATTACACAAAGCCATATCAGCATACTAGATCAGCTGGCCACACAGACTCATTCGTACTCGTCCCAAGAAGGTTGTTCCTTGTGACAGGTCGCTATTATTATAATACTATGATTACACATCGCTCGAAGCCGAGGTATTAATAAATAGTTAAAACGTACCTCCCCACTGTCCACAAAGCGACCACGAGCCTTAAATCATAAAGTAATTACCGTTCTAAGATAGGCTTTCTTCTTGAGATTGAGAAATGAGTCGTTTAAAGATGGGCAAAGATATAAATCACTGCTGTTGCTGTTAGTACTAATATAGGATTTACTTGACCGTAACATAAAGGTCTGATTGGATGTTTGATTGTTCATTTATTTGATCCGGTTATCTTTTGATAAGACGCTTATCACCCGTACGTGTGCATCTGCCAATTTTTCTCTACTATTATTTCCTTCTATGTGCCAATGGAATGAGAATAGGTGCCTTGTCTGAACCCCCGCATTCAAACTCACGTGTAACATCACGTTGTACCATTATAAATTCAGCACATATCTTAGGAAAGTCTAGCCTACGACGCACAACTGGGGAACGCCAAAAGAAAACAATCCGAAGAAAATTTATGAAAATGTTTATTATTATGTGGTGTTTGCCAAATTGCCGAGATAACTCACTGAGAGTGCCCCCACACTTCACGTGTTTGGAAACATGTGAACATACAAGAATTGAACTAAAACAAAGGTCCTAGATTCTTTCACTTATTTTATGCACTATTTTTGATGCTTCGGTGTCTCCATCATCCTATTATAACCTGTTGTTCATGGTTAGATAATACTTCTCGTTGTTACCAATTTCGCCTCCATTAGCCGGTTGTTCGTGGTTAGAGCTTCTAGTAGTTGCCATTTTTGCAACCAGGTAACCATGTTGGCAAAATTTACTATTTACGAAATAAATTGAAAAGGAAGAAATGAAAAAACCGGCCAAGTGCGAGTCGGACTCGCCCATGGAGGGTTCCGTAGCAGCAAGTAACATAATATAAAAGTTCTTGTAGTTCGTTGTAACTTTGATCGATGTTTTAATAATAGTGTATTTTTTAGATTTATGATGTATTAAAAAAAAACTACTTACTAGATCTCGTTCAAACCAATTTTCGTTGGTAGTTTACACGGTAATATACATCATATTTTTTTTTTTGTTTTATCATTCTCTTATTTTAGAAGTTACAGGGGGGGGACACACATTTTACCACTTTGGAAGTGTCTGTCGCGTAAACTATTCAATTTAGAAAAAAATGATATTAGAAACCTCAATATCATTTTTGAAGATCTATCCATAGATACCCCACACGTATGGGTTTGATGAAAATAAATTTTTCAAGTTTCAGTTTTAAGTATGGGGACCCCCAAAATTTATTGCTTTTTTTTCTATTTTTATGTGATAATCTTAATGCGGTTCACAGAATACATCTACTTACAAAGTTTCAACAGTATAGCTCTTATAGTTTCGGAAAAAAGTGGCTGTGACATACGGACGGACGGACAGACAAACAGACAGACATGACGAATCTATAAGGGTTCCGTTTTTTGCCATTTGGCTACGGAACCCTAAAAAGGGATGACAATCAATGTAAAGAAGTTGATATGCAATAGCAGTTCCCTCAAGAAACTTGTGGTTAAAATAAAATCAACCCACGTGTGGCTATGCGATCTCCAAGGCTAAGTCACGCTTCCTACGATCGGTTTGTGGGTGGATCCCAAAACTGTTCTGTGTATCAGAAAGCATGTTAAGCCGTTTCCGTGTTCCGTCATTTGTAGAACTTCGACTGTTGATACGAGTAACCAAAAGCCAGAATTTTTTTTACTCTTTTACTTGTTTTCAGGGGTGCATACGCGGAGACCTATGAAGCAAAATTGGACCGGATTGGGCGAACACCACGGGGTTTAGAACCAAAGTAATTATTAAAAATTAAAATATTGAAAGTTTTCCTTGATTACTAATAATGTATATCTATCTAATTTGACTTTTCGGTTTCAAGTATCCTATGAAACAAGCAAAGGCACGTTCGATGGCGTCTATAAAACCTACGTGAATTAAAGACTCTGTTACAATGTTATGAGGTTTTGAACAATTTAAAAAATCATTTTTACTCAATAGTTTTAATTTGACAGTTGGTCACAAATATTATGTGTTTATAGAATCGTCGGGCAGGATTTACAAAATGTATGTTGGTACTATTTCATGAGTATTTTTAGGTCGGGAATTATCTGCATCCCGGATCACCAGACGCGGCTGAACACCCGTATATATTTTTTTTTTATAATGGATAGGCTCGTGTTTGACCACAATCTCACCTGATGATAAGCGATGATGTGGCCGATATTACATGGAGCTACTGCTTATCAGAACTCTACGGCACTATACTTCTTTCATAGACTGATGGCCAGACATTCTGGCGTCTGGCTACCAGTAACGACTGTCAAAGATCTACGAATGATAACCGGGATAAATGACTTTACGTACTTCCAGCAGTGTCTTAGATAAACTTAGTAAAGTACATACATATGTATATGAATTGAAAAATTCACAATGGTACTTGCCCGATTTCGAACGATTAAAAGCCCCATAAGCTCAAATACACACTATGCACATACACGACTTAGGGAAAGTCAAAGAACCCAACAGGACATCATAACATCTCGAGTGAAGCCGCCGCACGATAAGCTACATAGATTATAATTAAACCAGTAGTCGATAAATTGTGAACAACAAGGTTGGCGAAGCATTTAATTTCACTTTCTAAGTTAATATATCTATAACACTCGCTGTAATTTTCAGTAGTCAACGCTTATTTATGACACGAATTTTCTTTTCAATTTGAACATTGTATCTCTACAAACTATGATCTAATCGGAAATGTGATTCGTATGCTTATCTTGATTTGAATGATACTTCCTTAAGAATACATAATGAATATTCAAAGAAATGGGAAATGGACAATTTTCTTGTTACCATAGACGACTCTTATGTCACCGTAGGAAGTGAAAAACAAGTGTTTATAGGAAAATGGTACCTAAGCATGAGGAAATAGTTAGCCGTGAAGAATAAATATATTTTTTATTATTTTCAGTTTACTATCAGTATTAAATTTGAAAGCCCTGTGGGTTGTTTTGAAAGAGTTGCCATAGCCCTGTAGCGCGATAGACAATTTAACTGCAGGAACTCAAGGTAGGTCTTAGTCATTAAAACTCTTACACTCCTTCTCACTCCACCCAGAGCGGGAGAAATTATTGGAAATTTCTCTCCTCAAAAAAAGCCCTAATCCCAATAATCGTTTAGTTTCAGGCTTTAGAAATTCTGATAACTAGATATTTCTTGCCAGTTTTTGGTGCTGGGCTCGGGAGGACCAGCAGCATGCTCCATGTATTTTTTTTTTATATTAAGCGGCACCCGGTTAGACCAAACACCCAACCCAACCCCAATAAAATATAGAAAGATAATGAGATAGATGGGAAATGGCTAGGTATAATGATCGGTAAACAGAAAAAAAAAACAACTAATGTTAATTAAAGACGCTGATTACAAAAACGACACTAGTGTTTACTAGCAGCTCTTAGTTTTTAATAGTTACCAGGTTCTAACTTTGTTACCGCCAATGACAGATTAAAAAAATTACCTCGCCACTAAATGTAAAAAATTAAAATATTTAATACAAGAAAAAAATAAGTATTTTCAAGATATAGAAAATAGTATTTACAGTATATAGAATTTAAATATATATATATATAAATATATATATATATATATATATATATATATTTCATTCTCTACAGAAACGTGTCTTAGAAGGCTTGAAGGACATCTCGATGCTCGAAGCTACAAAAAAATGCTATAGAGCTAATACATTTTGACCATATAAATTAATACGGTCCATCGAAGAATAAGGCCTTTACTGAAAGACCACACACTTATAGCAAAAGTTGGTTGCAGATAAAATAGTTTAAAAAAAGTCGAGTGATCGTAATCAATGAACTGACTGACTGACGATTCGGACACAGTATCCGAATTGGCACATTTAAAAACATTTTATTTAACTAGAATAAATTAATAAATTTGGTGGTGTCCGAATGTATTGTATCCGAAACATCAGCAACTCTAAGAAACTTATAATACATGTAACATAAATCATTATGTAATAAATTATAATAAATTATTATGTTACATGTTGTATATAGTGGCCTACTAAAGTAATAACCCACTTAATAGATTTATTACAAACTGAAAATAACAGTATGTACAAACGCTTTTAAAATTAATTCAATGTGCATCAAAAAATTCATCCACGTCGCTGTCAATAAGAACAGTGCCCAGAACACTGGCAACATTGCCACGTTGAATAGCAATGCCTATAATATTCCGACTGAAGTACTTTGTATACACGATCAAAAAAAAATTCAAAATGGCATAGGAATGCAGATTCGTTGGCTAATAGTCTATATAAATTAACTAGCTTCAGCCAGCGGCTTCGCCTACGTGAAATTTGGTTTCTCCATATATATAACTTTGGACCCCCATTTTACCCCCAGGGTGTAGTTTTGTAAAATACGTTCTTAGCGGATGTCTAAACCCTATATGGAACCTACCTGCCAAATTTTAAGTTTGTAGGTGTTACAGTTTCTGAGATTTCGTGATTAATCATTAAGTTGTATTTGACTTTTATATATAGATAGATTTTAATTTCTCTCAAAAACAGAACCCCATTTTCCCACCTTATACATTTTCAGATCAACTATGCTCAGCGAAGCCTGCACGTGTTAATGACACGCAAGGCACATGTTTCAATAATGTTATTCGATTAATGACCGGTACTTACAGTGACAACGACGTGCGCGCAGCTTCACTGTCATAGTGATTAGTGGTCAATTTCCTCAATGAAATTGCCACCGGGAAAACGGAAATCGAAATTTCATGATTCTAATTTTAGATTATTGTTTCATTACCTTTTGTTGAGTCAGACCGTTTGAAAACAAATGGCGACTTGGATACCTGGATAAAGAGCTATAGTGACTTGTAAATTTACTTTTTACACCATCTGCTCGATAATGTCGTGTTATACGTCATACAAACCTCACTTAAAGCATGTCATTATATCTCTAGGGAGATAATGCAGTATGGCCGATCCCTAGGGAATAATGAGATTTGAATTTGGAGCATCAAGAATCGTCAACATTGTGAATTAAAATATAGGCGCATCGAACAAGTTGACTCGAAATTCAAACCAAAGAGTATGTAATCACTATGATTTAAACTGGCCACTAACAAAAAAAAGAAAATAGATAGTCTGTACATATAATAAGTCAACCGACTTGAGAATTTTGTATAATATTTAATCAAATATTCGGTAATTTTTATAAGTTTCTTCTGTTAGTAAACAATGATCTCTATCTCTTAATCAACCTTGATTATTGAACTCGTGTTGACTACATCAGATTTCATTAAATCCTAATAATTACCCAAGTCGTTTAACTTATTAGACAGACTCTACTGATGACACGGGAGCATTATAGAGTATTGAAACTATAGAATCTTGGAGGAGCGAATTTTGTTTGTTTGATGAACTTGTAAATAATAATAATACTTATATTTCTCTAATTTATGATTTAGTCGACCAAATTGTCTTTTAATTATCTCACAGATGGTGTAAAAAGTAGGGTATGCAACACGGGGATAAAGCTGTCTTTGTCTTGGGCGGCTTAAATTCCTCACTTCACTCAGGTTTCTTTATTAACTCCCTCGCAATGCTCGGGAGTTAATTTTATAAATCCCTCACTATCGTTCGGGATTAAATCAGCAACCTTCGTTTCGTTCGGAATTCAACATGCCGCCCGCGACTTAAAGACACTGCTTTATCCCCTAGTCACATAAACTACTAATAATTACTATTACGGCTTATGAAAATTAGGAACACAATACTGAGACCTAAAGATCTCGTAAAATTGTCAATGTGTGAATCGAATGAACCGCGGGTTCGATTCAATGGTCAAACAAATTGACTTTTAAGAGATTTAAACCCAACTCTATACTACAGAACTCATTTATTATTTATGTCTTAACTCACTTCTTTCATCAGCCTATTATGTTATTCCAGTACATTGTCTATTCGTGTGCCAATTTCCATTCAAATCTCTTCAGTGATTTGAACGTGAAGAAACACAGACATGCACATACATACTTTCGCCTTTATAGTATTATACTAGCTGCTACTTTTTAAGCTGCTGGCTTCACCCACGTAAAAAGCAGACAATTATCCCAAGGGATTACTTCCGAAATATACAGCCTTTATGCTAGGCGCCAGGGACTGAAAAGTTGAAAGGAATCGTTTGTCTTGGTATGGCCATGTGAAGATGAGGGATGAAATACATGTTACTAAAAGAGTTCTAAGTATACATGTAGATGGATGGAGAGGGTGAGGAGTGATATGAAAGAGAAGGGAGTTATTGATAGAGTGACGGGCGACAGGACAAAATGGAAGAAAAAAACGTGTTGCACCGATCCCAAGTAATATGGGATAAGGGCAGGAAGAAGAATGCCCAGAACATTGTCTACCCTTGTGCTAAATTAGTGTGATAGCTCTCTAAATATGCATTATGACCTGCTATTTGTGTACTCAGCTGGAAGCCCAAAAATCATATTCTAAAAAAAGATCAATAAATCTGGATATGTATCGACCGGGGCAATATCCTTTTAAACACGCAAACAGCTCTCAACAATATCAGATCTTGGTTTTTTCTTTAACTTTTGCAATGATTACTTGATCGGCATAAATATCTGGCAAAGTATCTGTCTCCCTAAAACGGGAGATAAAGACATTCACACTCTTTATTTATTACTTACACTTGAAAACAACTTTTAAATTTTAATTAACATTTTAACATACTCTTGTAGTTTAACCAAATTAAGTTAAAGCGTACAGTTGGGCAATAAATTAATTCTTGTAGGAAAAAAACAGTTTTTTTAAAGGGTCGCGATAAATGCGTCAGAACGACGTGAATGTATGAATTAAGAATATTAACTACTCATTCTAAAAGAAAGGGTACTCATGAACCCATATGAATCTAGTGGCTTCAAAACAAAATAAGTTATTTATATGTTGTGGCCAGAATTTATCACTTTATGATACCGCCAATTAAAACTGGCCAGATCGATTAAAAACCTTAACATTAGATGATAGGTCAATCCTCGTGTGGTCATATTATCATTGATGTAGGATTTGTATGATAATAAAAGGTCTAAAAAAAGTAGGCAAAACGAGGATTGAAAATATCATCAAACTTTAACGTTTAAAATGATTCAGTTGGTTATATCATTAAGTGATCAATTTCTAAGACCTGGCCATGACATATATATAACTAGGTCTACACAGTGTCGTAACTAGGGCAGCGCCATTGGTGCCCAGGTACAGGGCCCTGCAGGTTGGAGGACCCTGGAGGTGCGCAGACATAAAGTTTTGATGATCGAAGGAATGGAAGTTTAAAACGTATATACATACAATAGCTATTATTTATCGTGTACCTAATACAGTTGTAGACGCACCCTACCAGAAGTGCTGTAGCACCCTCAAGAGGAAAATAGTGGGTGGTGTGTTTGCAGCATCACGTCACGCGTAAATTATATCTAGTCATTTTTCTTTTTCACCGAGCGTATAAAAATTCAATTACAGCACTGCGTCTCTATACCTTCTTCCTCCTTTGCTATGGTAAACAAGGTCCGATACCTGCCAGAGCTGAGATTATGCTAGATAGGCTTGTTCAAAACTTTTCCGCTGTGAGCGGCATCTAAGCGTGGGGAAGCGAGCGGTCATAAAGTGTGAAAATGTTTGAAGCACGCCACGTGACGCCGCTCATAGCGTAAACGCTACAGCAGCGGCGAGCAGTGCTGGGAGCGGTGCGAACCAAAGTACAAGCAAATGAGTGCGACCGCGGCCGCTGCCACAGGGACTCAAACTGTAACCGTAATAATGTCTTTTAACACTGTTTTTTAAAACAGTTTTAACAGAAAAACACTTTTAAATGTAACAGATACAATAATTTTACCGAATGAAACTGTAACCTTTTATATGTGTTACAGAGTGCTACCGAATCAAACTGTTACCTGTTTATATGTGTTAATAAGTGTTAATATGTGTAACTGAAATAATCAGTTTTAGTATAGCTTTATGTAAATTGTAACTTTGGCAACGCTGCGTTTACCTGTTACACTTATTAACACTGTTAACACTTTTATATCTGTTACAGATATGTTAGGGTTACACTTTTGTAAGTGTTTTGGGCTAACACATTGAAAACACATTAATAAGTGTTACATATTTGATTCTATTACCAATTATATATTAACTTATAATTCTGTAACCTTTATGAAGGTGTTTTTAAGTCCCTGCTGCCACTAACTGCTACTGAGGGAACGTGGCGTGAAAAACGCTTCGCCAACACGCACCGCGCCGCTCGCCGCGCCGCTTATCGCTAAGACCGAAATCGTGACCAAGCCAAAAGTGTCACTCTGAAACACAAAGGGCAATTGTAGGAACACGAGTGGGTTTAATTCAGTCACAAGTCTGACATTTTTTTTCGATTCACTCGGAACGAGACAAGTTATTTGATGATTTCCCTCAATATCTTTGAATATTATTACATTATCAGTTTTTAATACTATGTAAGTCAATTCAGAAAGTGTCCTAACCCCTAACCCTGTAACACAGAAGGTGCACACTTAGCTGTTGCGATTTTTATTTATCTATTAACGTACAACTATCTTTACAGGGTAAGCTCATTAGTATTTTGCCATAGACATTGCCATAGAGTTTTTTTTTTTCTGCTTATTTATCCAACATACATACATTTATATATATTATTTAAACTAATTAATAACTTATTACAAATAAGGCATTTATTTTTAATTCACTCAGAGAACAACAGAATATGTCCGTGTCACTAGCTATGAGGTTGAGAGCGGACTTTAACTCTAATGGATCTGTGTCCTAAAACCTCCCAACCGAATTTCGATCACGGTGGCCAATCTCAACTGAGATAAGCGAAGATAAGTACGCTGGAAATATAATAATGTACAAGCATGTGTGCAAAAAAGGATCACTATCTATTCCTTTTACTCTCATAATCCGATGGAACGGCAATCCTATACGACCGGAGACAGATCAGGCGCGGAACGACAACGAGTTTAAGTACATGCTTTCCGAAGCAAGGAGGTGTCACACCACAAAGTACCAAATTTCAAGCTGTTACAGAGTAATTCCTGATGGAAAAACCCAATAACACTTTTTCCTGACCCGGGGATTAAACTCAGGACTTCACACTCGGCAGATGCGCTTGCAAGATAGTGCAAAGTACTTATTGAAACCCTACCTACAAAAAACTACCCTTCAATTCAATACATCACTGTCACGACACCGTCAAGCAAAAGCAATGAACAACTTAACTTTTTAACCTATACCCACAAAGGAAAAGGCGAGAGTTACTGCAGACAATATAACTAATGTAAGAAAAAGAATATTGCGAACTATGGACATCAATATCCCTTTATTAACACTTGTGCGGGAATCAGCCATGACAGTGGAGTCGCAGGCGCACGTTTATAAGCTATTCATCGAGTTGAAAGCGCCGTCAGTGCAACTCGACGAATGGACAATCAGATCGAACGCATATCCTTGTTCTGTGCAGACACAATGCTTTTCTTTGGGTTTCAAATTTATAGTCATGGATTTTATTTCAAAATGAAGTCAGAATTCATTATTCACCTCACCTAAAGTTATTTTATTTGGGGGGATCCGTTTTCAAAAAGGTTGAATATTTAGAACGAAAGGGATAAAATAGTCTCAATTCAAATCTCTTTTTTTTCATTCTTTCTTTTTATTAAAAAAAAGCATTGTCCCACACTAGGAATAACTCCTGTTTCGTGGGTGCGTTCACAAACATGTAAACTCGCATATACAAGACACCCAGGCTCGCAACACCTATTTGTAAGTTACACCTACTTGTAAGGGAGATAATCTACAAAATCAATGCCACTTTTCGTTGTAATTTTATAACTCAAGATGGGGCTCACCTTCTTCTTCTTCTTCCTGCCCTTGTCCCGTTTTATTTGGGGTCGGCGCAACGTCTTTTTCGTCACTCGTCACGCTATCACTAACTCCCTTTTCTTTCATATCACTTCTCACACAATCCATCCATCTTTTCTTTGACCTCCCTCTCCCTCTCCATCTATCCACATGTAAATTCATTCATCCATTCACAAGAACGAGCTCTCCTATCCAAACCAAATGTTTAGGGTTTGTTCGGACTATTTAGTAGATGGTTTATGTGAAGTTTGGTAGGGTAGAGTAGGGTATAGTAGGGTAGAGTAGTGTAGAGTAGGATAGAGTAGGGTATATAGTAGGGTGGAGTAGGGAAGAGCGGGAGCGAAGCCGCGTGGGCAAAAGCTAGTTCGAGTAAATAAATAAATAAATTTGAAAACCATGCGGGAATCGAACCCGCGACACGTAGCGCATAATCATGTAATCACTACGCCAACCGATAACCCAACAGTGGTAAAAACGCAAGATGTTTAGTTTTATGAGAGACATATTTTATCTTTATAGTGTTCGAGGTGCAGCTGAAGCAAACAACAGAAATGGAAATGATCTGACACAATAGGGGTTGGTTCAAGTGTTCATAATACTGGCCAGACGTTTTACTTAGTTAGATATCAGGAAAATGTTTCATTGTCTAGCTCGCTAGAAGTTACATAAAATTCGTTTCAAAATAAAACGTATATAAAAATTAACCAACTAGCTTTTGCCTGCAGCTTCGCCCGCATACATAAAGGTGAAAAAAAATTTCGCAATCGGATCAGCACGTACTTTCCAATATTAGGTCCCACAACAAACAAAAAACCAAACTTTACCTCTTTTTAATATTTATTTTATAAGTGTAGATTAGCTCTTTCCAGTAGCTTCACCCGTGTGTAAGTAGACAATTATACCACAGAAACATAAACTTGACATAAAAAGTTTATTCTATTCCACGAAATGGTCTACTCATGTGCCAAATCTCTTCAAAATCTGTTCATCCATTTGAGCGTGAGCGTGAAACACACACATACATAGTGTGATACAAAAATGCGCAAAAATTATGTTGTATAAAAGCAAACGAAAGAGTATCAATCGAAACTGTAGTTCAGTAATTGAGTTCAGAAGACCAAATAACATCAACAGAACAAGGCAAACAACATTACAATAACATCATAAAGTCCGACTGACCGACCACAGTTGATGTTAACAACAACACATTACGAAAAAAGATACACTGACGATAACAAAGTAACGTGGCAAAAACGCCACGCTGAAGCTTACGTGACCACTTTATAACCACTGCAGACACTGATAAAGGCTCAGATCGACTGATACAACAGCTACATAAAGTCAACCGTCCACTGCTACTTAGGATGTGCGCAGAAAGTTTTGCTACGTAAACTGCGCTGTTTATGTGTTTGCCAGAAACGAATCCGAGTGCACCGTGGCTATGGGTTGCAATGGATGATCGCTCGGACATTTTTAAAGCAAAGTAGATACGTACTCGTGCTTATTTTTATTTTTTTGACGAGGGAAAAAATCAAATAACTCCTTTTGCTTTGGGTATAGAGAGAAGGACTGTCAGACTTATACTAAATTTCGTAAAACCCACCTTTTTCTAAGTGGAAAATGATCCAATGGCTTCTCTCCATGGCGGAGTGTTAGAATTTTACTAACTAAAATCCACTCCTATGGTCCTTCATTGCCTTGCGTCCGACAACACATGGCCCCAATAAGCTTCGACCCTCCTGGGCCCCTACGGTTTTGCTGATACGGTCTTGCTCTTTGAATCGCGCGTGGAACACAGCGCGCCGTCGACGACTAAGGCTTGGTCCGGACGGTTACCGGATGGTCGGATGGCGAGCTGAATAAAACCCCACCTGTTCCTTCAGTTTCCTTTCATGTTTCAGGGCTACGATAGCTCTTTTGAACAATCTCGTGCGTAGACTAGCCGTGTAAGTATACTCCATAAGATGACGTATTTTCATACTATGTTTTGGTTTCAGATCTTTTTTTGTTGGTTTGAGTTTCAGATAGTACATTTTCTATAGAGGCATTTCTTCGTAGTGTCGCTGTGCGCTTTTCTGCGGGAGCCTTGAAATCGTTGGTGTGCAAGCCACTGCAACAGCCTGGCGGGATGATGACACTGACAAAGAGCTAGCAACTGGCCAGTCGTATGATTGATGTCTGCGCTTTGATATCACGTCGTACACTGGGCTATCCATCTCGTTCAACATTCTACTACTTATTGCTTGGAAATAGCTATTAATATAGATGGGGTGCAATAAAGGCCCACTTAAAATTACGGTACAGTTACTGAGGTCCGTTACCAGGCTTGCTGACTTACCTACCTATAAAACATTTTAGAACCTTTGTCTAGTAAACAGTTTAGTCAAATAGTAATATATAAGTAAGACCTGTAATACTGTATGGATCAGAATGTTGGGCTGTGAAAAAGAGGGATGAAAAACGATTGCATGTAGCGGAGATCAAGAATGTTGAGATGGATGTGGTGGTGTGACGAGATTAGATAAAGTGAGAAATGAGTATTTTAGAGGAAGTTTGATAGTGGCGCCAGTGACAGACAAGCTGAAGGGGAATCGTTTGTCTTGGTATGGTCATGTAAAGAGGAGGGATGAAATGCATGTTACTAAAAGCGTTATGAGTATACATGTGGATGCCGTGGATGGGTGGAGAGGGCGAGGGAGGCTAAAGAAAAGATGGATGGATTGCGTGAAGAACGATATGAAAAAAAAGGAATTTAGTGATAGCATGACGAGTGACAGGGTAGACTGGAAAAAAAAACGTGTTGCGCCGACCCCAAATAAAATGGAACAAGGGCAAAAGAAGAAGATTAACAAAAAATCAATAATATTTTCAAAAGTTACAATAGTACCTATTTAGCAGTAGGTAAGTGAGTATTACAATTTGTACTTAATGAAAAACTTTTTTTTTTTGGTTACAGTGCTAGCCCGCTCGCTTACGCTTGTGATACAAGGTGATGCGAGTGGAGCGTATACACATGACAAATGTAAAAAATGGTTTAATTTAAAAGAAAACTAGTACAGTAGGCACTCTAAAAACCATTTTAAATCGTCTAATTTAGTCTCAAATGCAATGAAAAAATCTGACTGTGGCCAGCTTTATTCAGACATCTAGCTACACTAATCCCGCATTAGGCAAGTATAACGTCTCTGAAACAATGTTACAGTATAACAATCAAAGTAAGAAACGTTCAATATACCCGCATAACTTTATTGCGGTTTTTGTTGTATCCAGTCAATTCCAGTCTAGCAGTCGTCGAATCATTCTTGTTACTATGTATTTCCTTTATGTTACTGCAGCTGAATAAAGCCGCCCGTTGGAACAGTCACGAATGCATCGGATTGAATAACCTTTTATTTTACAAACGGCTTCCTATTGCTCATTGAAGCAATAATTCACGGGTAATGATGTAATAGGATACATTGTCGGTAATTATTCGTTGTTATATGTCAATTTAAATATCGTAACTCAATTACTCTAAACATTCAGGAAACGTCACCGCACGGTAGCGAGCCCTGCGCACTCCGAGGTACTCGTGGTATGGTGAAGGGCTTGCATAATGGCCGCGCTGATAGCGGCAGCGGCTATCTACAAGCGCGCTGACAGAAGCAGTTAGGCCGTGTTCACACATCGCTTGTTAGACACCGCACAACTGCCAATTACCGCGACATACAACCCCCATACAAACTCACTTTCGCCACTGGACCCGCAATCAGCGTATGTTCATGGGATTTTAAATTGCAAACGAGATGGTAATTAGCGAAAACAACCGCTAAAAGCCGTGGCATTTAGCCACCGAGGGTCCTGTATGGAAATTAGGGACAAATTACGTCTCCACTCTTACTTTCATTTGTATAGCAACAGTTACATAAAACCAGTAATTTATTATTTCTTAATCCGCTTTGTTGTCCTGTTTAAAGGGTTTGTGCAATTGTTGCGAATCGTACAAAAATTATGTCGATTTATCAATCGTAGCGTATCGATTTTTGCGATCGATCATGACACGAATAGATCAAAACAGTCGGTCAAACGTATTCCATATCTGGAGCCGATAATCGTATGCGTGGCCGGGCCGAGCTTGGCACTTATGCAACTTATAAAATATTGCGAACTCATAAGCGCAGCCCGCGCCCGCGCCGCGGCAGCACTGAGATGTAACTGGAGATAGAGTTAATCTAATAAGTCAGATCTGAAGCCAGACGTCGACCGAAGTAATAACTCACGGTTGAGGAGCCAGAGGTTAATTAAAAATAGCAACTTCAATCTTACGTGTCAGAGATGGAGTTAGATTAGGAATCGGCCAATTTATCCCATCTCAAACACTAAAGCGCACTTCTTTAACGAGGAAGCGTAATAAATAACGAAATAGTATTAAATCATGAAAACGAGCAGCGAGCGAACTTACCCGGTCGTGGAGAATTTGTTCCAAATTATTCTAAGGTATTTAAATTCTAACGTATTTGTTTATAGTTGAGCAAACAAACAGCAACACTTTTGTAACACCCATTTACGCTTTACAAGTGTTTATTTCTTAACGTTCTTGTACTAATTACGCAGCGTATAAATCAACTGTTGGTTTTAGTGCCAAATCTCGCGAACGTATCGCGTTGCGCCGGAGTTCGGACAAACCTAACAAATGTGACGCAATTTTGCACTTGAGAAATTCAAGCTATCATTTCGCCCCGTTCTTAATCGCACTGGACGGCCAGTCATCACTAATCAATTTGGCGTATGTTCTCCGCATCTTACACAAACGGCCCGCAAGCCACGCTGGATGGAAAGCATTCCACGTAAGAACAATTACAAGTAGGCTACCAATGCTTGTAAAATTGTAATAAATATTCTATGATATTATAGTATTAGGACAGTAGCGTCCAATTACCGATATCATTAAATATTTATTTTAAATTATATTTAAAATAAATTAAATAAAATTTACATTAATTATACATATAAAAAATAACAACAACATAATAATGAATATCCTGAAATCTACACTTCTACACTAATGTAATAAAGAGGTAAAGTTTGTTTTTTTGTTTGTAGGAGGTAATCTTTGGAAGTGCTGGTCCGATTGCTATTTTTTTTTACCGATAGATAGCTGCTTTATTGCTGAGTGTAATAGGCTATATTTCATGTACGCGGACGAAGTCGCGGGCAAAAGCTATTTATAAATAATCCTATTGTTACAGTATCAAATAAAAATTAAAAATTCATAAACTAAAAAAACACAAATTCAATAATTTATTATAATAAATAAACAAAAATAAAAACGCCTTTTATTTCCAGCTAATTACTATTACATTCTTTAAAAAAATATGTATAATGCCACAGTAAACATATATTTACTCCAGTCGAATTTATGTGACGAGTTCTGTTATATCCAATTTCCGATGCTGTAAAGACCTGAAACACGCCTCACACACCCCACTAACACGCAAAACCCCTGATTTTAACACACGAACAAGACACGAAGAGAATCGAATATCACTTGAGGATGTGAATAAATGTGGGTGGAATTGTGAAATGAAGCGTTTTACGATACGACTATGTGAACTGCCAATAAAAAGGATATTATTTTAAATCAGTCATCAAAACAAAGTACCGATCATGTAACAAAACTGTTTTATGACAAAGTGAAACGTAACTGCTATAGATAACAACTAGTTTGAGAACATAATCCTTAATTGTGTTGTTCGACAAAGATACTGGTTGACATTACCGCTAAACGGGACATTATACGGTAAGGAACGTAATTAATATTATGTCTGAGTAATAAAATTATAATTTTGTTTAGATTTCAATGTGGTCGGCATCATTTACTATACATAAATAGTCTAAGTAGTGTTAAATATCGAAATATCTAAATGAGGATAAATCAGAGTCTACAGGCGTGTTTCCAAATTGAACAAATTAATTAAAAAACATGTCAAATAGTACGTATATGCCAAATTTTTATAGGTTTTCAGGCTAGATTTTGAGAAATACTTACATAGTTAAATCAGCAAGGGTGCATAGGGCTAAATAACGCTTAATAATCGCAAAGGGCTAAGTAATGGCTAAACAAGACTAATAATTATGTTTAATGTAGTTGTTTACTAATGGACTATTATGAAGGAAGAATAAAAATTCGGTCTGAACTGCAAAATAAGTAGCAATCGTGCGTTCTATTACTCGGCATCAGCACTCACTCCAGCCGAGTCACGTACGAGTACTAGAAACCTTGGAGCGAGCCACAGATAAAGCATTGATTCACTGGACACATTCAAAGATAACCGTAAGTAGTGATTTCTACCATTTATCCTGTCAATCACCGCTGGTTCCTAACAAACACCGGTCAAAGGTGCGGGAAGGCCTCAATCAAATCAATGATACGGAGAAATGTAACAGATATCTTGTAACACATTCGAGTGTATAGGAACACCACTGACCCGCTTGTTTCCGTCAATCATAACTTAAGAACCTACGGTAAGGTATTGTTGAGTCCGTTAGTTATCTTTTATAAAGTACTGTGGCACGTTTCGCACATTAAATGGAGTTGGTTCCTTGGTTCCTGATGACTGTCTGCTCGTTACGGACGTTCGTTAGCTCGAGCCCGCTTGGCCAGTTATCACGCCACTTCTCAGGAGTATTACCCATAGGAAATGCTCCGACAAGATTTTCTTCTAGTCAGTTCGTCCATTAAAATGCTGCACTCAAAAATAAACGAGCTCTGAGTCTAGCGCATTCACCTCAACTAAAATAAAACAGTACGTTTTTGATTAATGAAAGCTTGCGCATTTGCTAAGTTAATGGCTAATTAAGCATGTGGCATATACCACCAAGTGTGAGGCACCGTTTAATAATGCATACTTGTCGCTAATTACCTAACGGGTCTAGCGGAGTTAACATTAATGCTGAGACACTACTTGGAACCATGTCGGGAATATAATATTGGTATAAAATGTGTCACAATGGACTATAGGTACTGTATAGGTTGTCCAGTCACAATAGCTAATGTTGTAAGACACAACTATTGGCTTCAGGCGACCTTATTGTCTTTTACCTAGTATGAAGTAGATTATCATGGTAAATTTTCGGTCATTTTTATAAACTGTGTCAGGTCTAAACAACCGAGGACCAAACTACACTAGTAACAAGGTTAAATGCAGAATAAATTCTTTGCTAGGCAGCGTAATAAAAAAGAACATAAATTTCGCAAAACATCCTGCAGCGGTCTTGTTGCACTCGAAAAAATAAAAGCGAACAAGTTTCTAGTAATTAAGCCAAAACTCCGTAAGGAAAGTAGGTCGTAGGTGTCTCTGAAATAGTTTCACCACTCATCGACTCTGATCATATTTAATTTTCGGAGGTGAAGGACCGAGTTGCGTGTACTGTTTGCGTGCATGATCAATACGAGATTCGTTCATTCGATTCCGGCACTTACTTACCGACAGGCCCATCAATTTCGGGACACCTTCGGACTTCGCAGAACTTTCGCCAGAAGCACGAACAGAATCTGATATGTATCGGCAATGTGGTCATTAATACAACAGCCATGTCGCACTAGGTGGACGTTGCAACATGTTACGTAGCAACCGTTTCAAGATATTTTTGTCTCGTTCAATTAGGCAGGGTGTGGTCATTGTCAACTGTACTGAAACTGATACCGGTCAGCTGTTCATACTTATCTCTCATTGTGTAACATAAATTAAATCTACGATTGTTTCAACACTTTATTCTCACTATACAAGATCGAAATGCAGATGAGAGTGTACGCTCAGAACGCACCATGAAGTCACGGCTATTATCCCTGACAGGTTAACTAGAGTTAAAATTAGCTTGCAAGCATTACTTGAAAGGCATCGAGTCTGCAATATACAATTACAATTGGTTAAAAGCGAAGAAGATTGTGACAGTGACAGGATGGCAGACCATCGCCGTGCTGCCACAGAAAAAGTGTACTTACGAACAAAAAGAGAAAAGTTCTTCGAGGCTTTCTTAGGACTCTCCTTTCTATACTACATTTAAGGAAAGGGAAATCATCAATCAGTCAAGAATATGCCGTACCAGTTTTGGAAACAAAATTAAGACAAAATATTACTTTCACGCCAATTTTTGTTGACAGGTTGTGTGATTAAGACCAAACCTTCGATTAACGATGATGAATTCCTTCCGGAACAACATGATTAGATTTTAACGAAAGCTGTTACGCCTGTTACCCTGCTACATAGTTCGGATAAATAACTTCCGTGCGAAAATTCTCCAGTCAATTCATACAAAGACCAAAAGTAATACCTAAAGCATTATTGAGCAAAGAATAGGCTTGGAAAACCTAAATGTAACTGTAATGTAGTAAGTAAGATATTTATACAGCATAGTGAATATAAATAAACGAAAAACATAAATAGTTAGGTTGAAGGCTATTATAATAAATTATGTTAAACAAAAACTGCTCCACTGAGTGTTTGAGCGAATATTCCTCTCGATTGGTGTTGGCGCGCGCAGGCGCCCCGCTGCGCCGATCCTAAGTATATCGCCATCATTGCGCCATTACTGTCTTCCTTCAGCTACTGTAGATCAAACTCGTGCGCAACCTGTCACATTCATACTTGTAACGGTCCCTTGCAACTCTATACAATTTAAATAATGAGAGAACTAGTCGCCGTTACGTGTGTAAATTAACTTCTGCTCCTGTAGTCCGGTGACCAGTTTCATGTTCGTGACAAATTGACGACTTGTACATTTTCCTTAAAAATTAAACCACTGGCTGTATGATTAATTTTCTTGAATCTGTCAAGAAGCACTGTTAAAAAGTCATCAAAAGCTTTCAGCCAATAAGCAATTTAAAAGTCGTTTATACATATTCTAGTAATTTATCCTCACATTATTTAGTTATATTGAACAGGGTCAGCAGCAGTCTATTTAGCAATCTCGTAGCAAGTTCAACAAAAAACATTGAACAAAGCATTTAGACGTCAAAAAATTTTAGAGGTTAACTTTTCATAATTTGAATGAAATGGTGAAATTCAAAAAGCATTGTTACATGTGGTTTAATCGTATTGCTTTTGTGTTTTTCGAGGCCACTGGTCATTATCATATGTCTGTTTAGAGGAATAAAACCCGTGATTGACAGTTAGAGGCCGAACATCGCCTGAGTAAAAGTTCAAGAATCAGGTTAAACGCTTGAGAAAAAAAATTGGCACGTCGTTCATATGGTAGCCAACGTCGAGCAGTCGCATTTCTATTGCTATTTTGCAATAAGCAAAATTAATAATTATCAATGAATCGACATGTCACTGGATCTTTTATTTTCTGAGAAATCATCAAATAATGTCTTCCACTCTGGATGGAGCAAAATTGAGTGTCACTCCTTTACTGACCAAAACCTGCCCGGGTCCCTAATGTTCCAGAGCTACTTTGAACAATCCCACAGCCCTAGCAGGTGGGCTTCATCAATTTGGCTGTCAAATCATTGAGGTATATATACGTGAACACTACGCACTATCCCTGACTTGCTCTTCTTCGGACGGTGAGGTACCCATTGTTTGCCATCGCTAATTCCGCGCCTATGGTGTTCGGAAATCTCTCTGCATGTCTTGACGCCCATGGCATTTCCTACGGCGTATGAAGCGTGAAGATTGCCTCATGTCACTGGATGTAGAGTTTCTATCTCATATTTATCATTTTAAGCTGTTTCCAAATCTACTTTCTGAATTCTTTGTCCTGTACAAAACATTAAGGAGATGTGGAGAGAAGCCTTAACTGTAGCATTGTTAGTGCGTACCTCAATCCTTTTAGGGCAATACAGGAGTCAGTGACTTCACACAATGCAAAACAAAAACCACCTTCGTTAAGTTTTTCACACAAAAGGCGCCAAAATAATAATTTTTAACGTCCGCATTTACACATTATAACCCTGAAACATAAAAACGTCGGCGTTATTCAACACGAGCGTTTACAGAGACCGTTTTGTTATGTAGGTAACTGACATTAATTGTTAAAAGTGTGATATTGACACGGAATCTTAACTTTCGTCATGCTGCAAGTGATTTGGGAGAATAATCACACACGAAACACAGATTTGTTCATAAATTGATACACCGTTAACTTAATACGTTGTGTTCGGTTAAAAGGCGAGAAATTTGTAATTTTTTTCGCCGTAAGTTACATGCATCGATCATCCGTTGGTTTTCGAAGACCGTTAATGGCCCGTCAGAACTTCAGCCTGGGGGAAAGGTCGGCGGAATTAATAGATTTCATACTTCACCCTTATGTCGTCTTCTGTATATTTATAAGTATTTAAGTGGGCAGTCGTACTCTGAATTTAAACGGTAAGTGGGGCATGGTGATCGTTCACATGTAGTTAAGTCGAAATACGAAGAAAATACAAGGTAATGTGACATTGACCGGAGAACTCAGTGCTTCGAGAACTTTAGTACCTACTGAGTTCGCAAATACAGTGATTCTGAAAGGTGCAAAAAATATTTTTCCAAGACCGATTAATTACTCTGTGAACTAAGTTTTGCTAACCTTAGCCAATTATAGTTAGATTTTACACACCAATTCAGCTTATTAAGAACGGAAGTAATCAATCACTAAAACATAATTGGCGAATCTAAACGCGAAAGCTCGACTATGAGATGTTAATGCTATTTAATTCGCATAAAGCTGACTTTGTTTCTGTTAATTTTACCGTAGAATTGTACTTTATCTACAATGGTACCCTGTTGTGGAAAAGAGGAGGTCGTATTACGGAAATAGAAAACATTTAGCTTTTCAGGATGAAACGATATTTATATTTTTTTTTACAAAAAAGCACTTTCCATTTCCTAAGTATAATTACTAGTTATATTTTTTAGATAAGTAGATTTTACAAAATACTGTAGCGACATCTATGACGTCACATAGTAACTACAGTCTCCGCGCGATTAAAACATATAGGTACAATAACTCAAAACCAACTATCGGGCAGTTACCCGGATCAGACGTAAAACCCGTCTGAATAGAGGATCCTCGCTTTACTACACATATTTAAATACTTTTTAATTCATTAAGCCCCAAGCGAACGCTGGCGTTCGCGCACTCACTATCTTTCTATTGTGTCTGTAATTCTCACGATTGAAAGTTTAATTAGGAAAAGAAAAAACCCCTTTCTTAAAAGAGCGCAAACTGTCGCTGGCGACGTTTTTTTAAAAAAGGTATATCCATATCAAGTATAAATGGAAACAGCCAGAATCACCTTTTAAATAATTTTCAGTTGAGTCCTTGTTTCCTTCAGTAACATCTTCACTATGGAACTAAACCACGATCTACGTAAACACAGTAAAACTGTAGCATAAACCCAGTTGGAACTAAGAAAGGAACATAAAATAGTTGTTGTTCGTATTATGCACGCCCCTACGATGATTCGCGAGGCAATAAATTTAATGCAGTGGACAGCAAAATTGTTGTTTTGACCGCACGACTTTGCAATGCTTTTATAAAAAAAAAACTGTATCCTTTCTTTAATTTAATAGCCTATTGACAGAGAACGTTTTGTTCGTTGTCATCAAGAAAATTATGACTCGTTTAATGGTGTGTTAATTACTGAGTACTGAGTAGTTTTTACTGGCGTTTCGCTCTCACTAGTAAAGTTTGCGGTCATTGACAGTGTGATACCTTGTAGTCGGCTGTGATGCAATAAATATCGTAATGTGGAGCGGCAATCCCACACTCGCGTCTTCTTTCCTAACACGGTCATCGCTGGGAGCAAAATAAAGCGGTCCCTGACATTCGACGGGATGTCGTTTTACCAAAACGGGAAGCCATACTACATAAGGAGCTGGCTCTTATACTTTTTAGCTGACTACTTTCTTAAGGCTCGTACGCTGTAAAATCGGTTCAGAGAAAAACGCACACAGAAATAAACTTGCGCCTAGTAACAGTAGTCCACGATGATGCACTTTCTCAGCCTCTGATATCAGCTTCAGATTATACTGAATCATAAATAACAATAAATCTATCCAGTACAAGAGAAGATATTGAAACAAATACAAAGAAAAAAAAATACAGCTATAACAGTCGTCTGTGATTTCTTATTTACTCTTCAGGAAAATTCCTAAAATGCGGCCTTATCTTTTCGGCATTCCAAGCTCCTTTACAGTATGAACATTTGTCAGGCAGGGTCGCGTCGAGACGCCATAAAAGACAACCGGTAGAATGTTCGCGAGCCTGTGAGCAGGCCGCCGGCCGCCACGCCACCGCACCGCAGCCGCAAGCCACCATACACACCATGTACCACCGTTGTACTCAACAAAGACAAACGCATTTATTATTCCCAGATAGACATGATATTCGCTATCTCTACACACGAGAAAATACAAACAAGTTTTGCTGCTTATTTTCGTCTTTCGTGCATCTGTGCATCTTTAAATTACCCAACAGCCTTCAAAATAGAAAGGAACGTCTTTAACATTTACATATGATATGACCTCAGACTATGGTTATTAAAACCTAGTTTTGTTTAACCCACTCCGAAGACCCCAAATCTTAATTGTGCGTTTATACAAATAGTTAAATGGTAGCGATAGACAGTTAAACAGTAACCATAAAGCTTAATGAGAGTTTTAATGAGTCTATTCAATGAAAGAGGTGTGCAATTTAAAAAATAATACACACATACATATAAATAAAATTTAAGTGTCTGTTTGTAATATCAAAATAATATTTTTCTACTAAAGGCATAGGAAATTAAATTTTTTAAACCTAGAAAACTATAATTTTTGAAATTTTTGATATAACCGAAACGGCTAGCCAGATTATGACAAACCTTTCACTGGTAGATAGCTGATGTTATAAAAAGTGATAGGCTACTTTTATTTTAGCAAATAAAGATTGAATGATTGTGAGATAAGCATTGTACAGTTTTAACAGTTTGACGCAGACGAAACCGCGGGCCCAAGCTAGTAAATAATAAAAAACATCTTACCAATAAACCAACGAAGCAGACAAACTTAATTTCAAAGTTATAAAAGACAGTCCAAATCGCGGTGTGTAATTGCCATGATTTAGCAGTTAATAAAGCAGAATCATTTTGTTTACCTTTTAGTGGGCTATTACGGAGTTATAGCCAATTAATGCGAGCCAGATTTAGACGCAATGCGAACGTAAATCTGACGTCACGAGTCACTTTAATGAGAGACATGATTGTGTGTACTTATTTTTGAGAAACTTTTTTCTCTCTGGACAGCCCTAAACAAATCGGAATATAAGAGACTGAAGATTATACTATCATCTTTAACCTAAGCATGTATAAAGCAAGGTTAGTATTTTCGCATCGATTAGTATGGAGTATTAGTATAAAGCTAGAGTTTGTTACACAGAGAGCAGTTAAACCAGAATAACGTACTCAAGAAATATTGATGTGCTTACATGACAACTATTCTTCATCGACGTGGAACGGTTTTTAGAAGTAATTCCTAGTTTTGTTTGCAGCCAGTACATACGAATACCAACATTATATTTTTCAATAATAAGACTACATAGCACTATCTTTATATTTCGTCATAATTGCATATGCTAATACGTATTATTAAGCTATTGCATAGCTTCTATCGCGGGCCTTGAGCGTGGTGACCGATAAGAAAAGAAATGAATGAACAATCAATCAAAATTTTATTCAATGTGTGAAAGTGTAACTTCTATTAATATCAAAGAAAAAAAAACAAAGGAAAAAAATACTGCATAAATAAAACAAATAAAAATAATTATAATTGCATAAGTTGATAAAAATGCTATGCGATAGCTTTACCGCGGCAGTCCCCGAGTGCCACACGTCTTTTTTTTAACACTATTTCATTGTTAACTATGTATTTTGTGTGTACTAATTTTGCTTTTACTTTTACACACGGTGTCTACTTCTCTATTTTCTTCAACTTTCCTACCGCAGGTATGCTGGAAGAGGTTTCATTAGAAATAAGCATCACCTTTGTACTATTTTTCTGTTTCCTTCTTCTTTTCTTGTATTTCCATGTGTGTACATAAATAGTTAAATAAATAAAAATAATAAGGTAGTAGGAGGACAATACTATTTTTAATATTGGCGGTTGACAGCAAAATATTACATTCTATTTTCTAGACAGGTGGAACGTTGACCTGAAGAAAACAGTTGGCCCAGACAGGTTGTGGGAGGCGAAGTAGTGGGTGTCATGGAGCGCGGCTTGCGGGAGGCCCACTGCGACAGCCTGCTGACATAAGTAACGTTATCTTTTATTTTTTGTTCTAGCTCCAACCGCTAACAATAAATCCGAACATAAATCAAACTAGAGAAAGACATTAGTGACATTTTTATCAAAACAAACAATTTGCATTCCATTAAATAATCAGGTCGCAGCCGCACAAATATTTACACATCTGTTTCCTTTCAAAATTTCGTAAGCTGTGACGTAATAGGGAATTCCTTGAGTGGTGTGCCGTGTGACGTATACGAGGTGGCGAGGCGACGAGGCGACGAACCGACGAAGTCCGGCAACTCCTGCGCAGCGCCCTGCAAATGTCAAGAACTCAGATGCGGTTACGTAAACGGCCCAGTTACCGCTACGTACGACCTTTGCCGACACCTTTGAAAATTGACTCGTGTTTTAAGGAAATCTTGACACCCGTTATAGTTTGGCTCTTATTGGATGTCAAAGTTCACTATTGTTCGTGGAATCGAACGCAACAATACATTTTGTTTTGATTGTATAGCAGAGCAACTTTCGACGTAATCCGTAAGTGAATTTATGCAAGAACAAGTAGGTAAGTAAATAACTTCGATGAAATAAGAGGAATGCGGTCGAAAGCTCAAAGGTTATGATTTCGAAGGCATGTTTTTTTATATAAAGTTAAGCAGTAGGTACCTAGGGTACGCTGCTTTGGTAAGAGTTCACTACTGGAATGAGAAAGAATAAGATAAATTAGAAGATTAGTTTTAAAGCACAGCCAGTGTCCATACTGATTGTATGCTCTATATTTTATACAATACTGAAGATATAATACATAATTGCTAGGTGCGTTTGTTGTTAGTACATCCGACGCACCTATTCGATATGCTCATCGAAATCTAACAAAACGCGTGCTAGGGCTGGAGGGTTGTCTGCTGGGGCCACCAGGACTCCCGGCCACCGAAGTATCGGGCCTGTGAACGAAGGGTCAAAGGGCAACTCCTGGCCTGCGGACGGCGGCAATGGTTAGCTCACCGTCCGACAAGGAATAAAACAGTACGTTGTATTCCACTCGCTGCACAAAGAGATTTCAGCAAGTTGACTGGACCTGTTGGGGTTGATGCCTACTAGAACAGTGGGATTGTTGGATCGCAAAAAGCTTTAATCAGTAAAAGAACCAGAGGGGGAGAAGTTATTTAATGACTTTCCACTTAAAAAAAAACGCTGTAGTCAATACTCTATTATGGACTCGCGCTTAGTAAGTCTGGTGCCTATGTCCACATAGACATAAAATGCCACCGGCATAGAAGTGACAAGCACCTGCTAGACGATTCCATTCTCTCAAATCCAATTACTATTCACAAAACCGCAGTGAAATAAATTAAACATGACGTTTTAATAAAACAAATCTGGTGATAGTAAACATCGAAGTCAGGGCGTGTCTAATGTTTACATAAAATAAATTAGAATAAACCGGTTTATTGTTAATTGGAGCGTAAGAACATTACCGTGTGTGAGTCTAATTTGTGCAGCGTTACGTAATGCTAGAGTAGGATACGACTGTGTAACGCTAGACCAGCTGTCCCCCAGCGTTAGCCGTTCCGACTTATCAATTCGACTTGTACATGTTCACACTTTTGCAACACATGTTTTGACCTTTTTAATTGACGGACTGAAAAAAAGACGGAGCGACTCGTGCGCCGAGTAGGAAAGATTGTGCGTTATGCAAGGCGGAAGTAATAAGGAAATGGAAAAGAGCGATTGTAAAGAACGGGAGTTGAAACAATAGGAAAGTAAGAGGAATATAGGCAGTACGTAAGCACGTGCTATTTATGGCAGATGTTAAACAAACAATCAGCTCCTACGTTGTACTTATCACAGAAGTTATATATGAAGGCAAACTTGGTTATATCAAAGGCATTGTACGCATCATTTCATTCCTAGTCATTGAGGAAATGCGCCGGAATACAGTTTATTATAAAGGTTTTTGGAAAACAGCCCTTTTAAAAGGTGAACGATAAAAATGAGCCCTAAATTATAACCAACAGCTCATAAAACACATGTTAACTAAAATTGTACTACAGATATTATTAGAGCAGGGCTGCAGGATTTTTTGAAGTTACCTTAACTCTGGAAGGCAAAGGGTTGCTAAAGGAACATGGGTGGGTTTGAATTAGAAAAAGTATGACACTGCCTCTAGCATCATCCAAAATGGGAGGAGGATAATTATATGACTTCACACTAAACGTCAGAATGTTTAGAATTACAGTTTGAAAAACTTCAGTTAATAAAGCAAGGAATATTGACAATTAAGTGTTATTAATTGCAAGTCGAGAACTCCGTTATTCGATTAAGTTCAATTAACACGCGTGTTAACTATCTTTATCATTTGTACCTATTGGCAATTTATTGAATTGTACCGTTCGACGGCTGAGGACAGTTTTGTCTTTAATTATGCCATTTCATTGGCAATATGAAATGTGCTGTGGCGACTGCTGCAGGAACAGAAAATCTGAATTGGCGCAAATATCGGGAGCCATTTATGATTATTACCTTATCGGGAGCCATTTATGATTGAAACACTTAGGCCGTGGGTCCGAGCGCTCATCAAGTTATTCGAAATATGAGAATAGAGCTAAGTTGTCGCCTCTTCACATGACCATATACCTGCTTCTCTTTGACCATTGGTATTGCTCAACGTGACCATGATGCCAGCGGTCTGGGCACTTTTTCTGTTGACAGCGACATGGATGACTTTTTTAATGCCCCATGAATTCTTTTTATACGCGTTTGTACATAATATTATGACAGGCCCATTAGTCTAGTAGTTAGTGGCCCTGACTGCTATACCGAAGGTCGTGGGTTCGATTCCCACCCAGGGGAAATGTTTGTGTGATCAGAACGATCATTTGTTCTGTGTCTAGGTGTAATTTATCTATAATATGTATGTATTTAGAAATATATAAGTAGGTTTATCAGTAGTCCAGTACTCATAACACACGTATGGCAAGGCTTTACAATGAATGGTCCAACTTGGTGGATTACCCTATCGATGTCTTCTCGATGAGTTTTGCTTCATACAGACGCCGCCTATATAACCAGTGTGAATAGTGTACGTTTTTTTATATTTCGGTGTGTTTTGTCTTTGTAGTGTTCTGGATCTAGGTGTACTGGACAAACTTTTTGTTTTCTTTGTCTCTAATTTCTCATTTTTTCAATGTCATGCATACCTGTTATTTGAAATGTATTTTTTTATGTAAGTTTTATTTGTACTGTAAGTGATTGTGCTGTTGGTATGCTTATTACTAATAAATAAATAAATAACACAAGCTCTGCTTAGCTTGAGACTAGATGGCGTTGTGTGACAGTTGTGGAATATTGTTATTTTCAATATGTAGGTGCATGTATCTATTAAGTTATTCATTAGTTTAAAGCCCGTTATATCATCGAACCACTAGGCGTAGACACGGTGTTGCGCCACAATCAATGTAAGTACTACTAAGAAGTAGAACTTCCTGGCAGAGTCAGTGTTTCCTGGCAGCTTTAACCTAGGGGTATCTATATATAAAAATAAATAGGTTAGTTGGGTGTGTTACATGATTCCGAAAAATAAAACTTGGAATAACACGTCCCCGTAAGTTTACCTGATAATCCAAAACACGTAACAACGAATGCACGCGACAACGAAAAACTTAACGCCGTAGCCATGTGATATCGAATAATATGATTCAGAAAAATGTAATACCTATCGAATAACACGTCCCCGTAACTTTACTAATAGGAAACACTTAACAACGAATGCACGCGACAACGAAAAAGACACCGGAGTCATGTGATCTCGAATAACCAAATCTCTTAGTTACCATTTCGAATCATTTAACAAAAAAATTACGCTATGACATGTTATGTCTGAGTATGATTTCTGCACTTAGTCCTATGCGAACTGTGCCTGGGCCACGGCAGCCAAAACAAATTTACTGTTTTCAGATTTATCCCTATACCTGTTGTATAAGACCTTGCTTTATGCCAAATTTCAGAATTCTAGATCAACGGTAAGTACCCTATAAATTTTGATTCCTTTGAGAGTGTGGAAAAATACGTTTAGTCCCGTTTTTCCTATAGAGGTAAAAAAAAAATATTGTTTTGTAAAAATCAACATTTATTATACCAAAAATTATGTCCACGTTAGTTTCAGTCGTGATAACTGCATTGTTTATTTCTTATAATCACACACAGATTCACTTTTAAGCAGTTAAATCTTATACTTTATAAAACGAACTTAGTTAAAAATTATACTAATTCTTAATAACTTTTCTATTATCGGTAATTCGATTAGTTCATAATCACAACATTGTTAATTCAATATTTTTTTTTTATTACAGTTTTTTTTTTCATAATTTATTTTTGTCGAAATTTCAAATAAGAAGAAGCCTAGCGCCATTCTTCTTATTTGAAATTTCGACAATCTTGTCTAGTCTCGAGTCTCGACACGAAAGTCCCGGGACTCGAGACAACTAAAATTACGAATATTCCCGGGAATTCCGAATATTCACGAGACGTCCCAGGACCCAAACCCTAATTCGTTGTTACGTTTTTCGAATTAAACTTACGGGGACGTGTTATTCGAAGTTTCATGACGAAGAATTATTATAATAACGTTTAGCTAGCATAACGCGGTAAAGTAACCCGCAAGCAACTTACAAACAGACGGATACAATCACCACTATTTTTATCCTAAGACCTAGAAAATAGAGATTTCTACAAAACAAGCCATTGGCGCCAATATTCTATCAGTAAATAGGGGTGGTCGACGGCGCGGGCGCAGCGCACTAAATCACGCACTAATAACTACCAACAGTGATACAATCGCAGCTTTCAATAATAACCTTACCCAATTGTGCCCACCGCCTTTCATAGAAAGCATGCCGTGAAGTTCTTTACCGGTTTTGCTCCACAATTACTAGCAACAATGATATTTCCATTAACTACTATTCTAAATTGAAATTATCTAGATCAAGATCGTAATGTAAGATAGAAATGCATTTACTAACGATTAAGTGTGGAAATTAGTTAAGTATTGTAGGACATTTCTGTTGTATTCATTGTCTGATAATCATGGAATTTTTGGTAGTAGGTTTTCTATTTCCAAACTAGCTTCACCCGCGTGATAGCAGGTTTCTCCACAATAACTTTGAACACCAGTTTCTTCTCCTAGGGTGAATTTTGGATAATCTTCACTTAGTACTCGCTTAGGTGCGACCAATGTACAATGCCCGTCACACCGCCAGAGACAGAAACAGATAGAGGAATATCATATTAGGTATGCACGACGAGAGATTAAGTTGTAACATACCATACTTAGCGAACATATTTATGCATAATTTCCATTGTATTAACACTAAGTCCATAATGTTAACAAAAAATACGGTTCTTTATCAAATATATCAGCATACTGCCGTATTTCTGTGCTGTCATGTATTCAAGCTGCACCTTATAAAACTTAAACATTATTGTACGTTCTAAAATTTAATTCGAAATTTGAACTTTATTGCTAGCACTACCAATGTTCTACTAACGTCTTCTGGATACGTTTCCAGTGTACCCGTGTTATTGAAAGCTAAAACATGGCTTATTTATGAAATCATTTGAAGAAATGACTAGTTTTTTACTTAATCAATTATTATACATTCTCTTATCTTATTTTTTAATGAGCCTCTCAACAGGACATGCGCCACCTGCTGCTGCCCATCCTGCATAATCACCTGCAGTTTTCAGGATCTATACGAGGCTAACAATAGAGCCGTACAGGTTGCCAAATATTGGTCAGAAAAAGTTTAGTTTGAGAGCATCGACACGAAAAGAAGAAGATTTTTAAGCACTAAGAAATCATTTTTGAGTTCTGTAAATTGGTTAACCGAGCGGTGTAACCAAGAGGTTTTTAAGTGAAGAGTCTATAGTCAAGATTACTTCTAGGCAAGGGTGCCTTATGGTCGACCACATCATCGCTTACCATCAGTTGTCAAGTGCAAGTCTATCAACTTATAAAAGAAAGTCATGTTAGTTACACTATTTGTCATCCGGCTGAACCGATTTGATGAAAATTGTGGTGAGAAGGTAGCTTAGAACCAGGAGACTGACTGAAATTTTTTGACAAAGAGGTAAAGTTTTTTTTTGCTTGTAGGAGATAATATCTGAAAATACTGGTCCGATTGCTGAAATTGTTTCACCTATAGAAAACTGCTTTATTCCTGAGTGACATAGACTATATTTTATGTACGCGGGTGGAACCCCGAGCAAAAGCTAGTTTCTTATAAAATAAAAACCATGGGCAATGTATGAAACATTGCCCATGGCTTCAACACCTCACAATTTTCACAGCATCTGGATCCGAATGAATGAAAGAATTTTGTAAAGGTTAAAACTTAACCTTTCAACCGTGACTTCAGTTAACAAGCAAATATTGCGCTAGTGCGATAGATAAAGCATTATTAATCGTCCTCTCATTTCTAAATAATATAATGATTATCCTAATGCGAGCTATTTATTTTAAGAGCTTTACTGACCTTCTGTTAACGTCTAAACAGTTTTATTGTGTCAATGTCGCAATTCTAACTATCATTTGCTCGTTAAATGTAATTTGGTTCAGCTAATCATGTGCGCTAACACATTTATTGTTCTAAACAAAATAATGGGAAGCTTGTTCAAATAAACACTATATTAATTGAAGTATTTCATTCAGGCTTTGGTATGACATGATGAAACAAAAATCGTCAGGAACGCATCCAAACACCAGCAAGTCAACGAGATAGGTACACTTCCGTCAACAAATTTAGAAGTTGGTGCTTCAAAAGCAAAATCCAAGGTTAAATCAAATATGTATATGAAAATTTTGTTTTCTCGATATGGTTTTTTTACTATGATCTTAAATTATAAATGAAACCAAAAACTATAATAGTTTCTACAGTCTAAAAAGGGAAATACCTAAATTATATACATACAAAAAATGCCTGAAGTGAACAAGAATTAATTCATTAAACCCCAAGCGAACGCCGGCGTTCGCGCACCTATTGTCTTTCAATTGTGTCTGCAATTATCACAATTGAAAGGTTAAATGTGACGCCAAATGTAATTCAAATTATAGGAAAGCCATTACAATTTTAATAATTTTATGAAAACATTAAGTAGTAGCCAGTTTTAAACATTTAGCTATCGTTTTCGTAAAATAGCCGTCGTTTGTGGAAAACACAAAAGTCCATAAAAATTACCATTATCAATAGATATTAAAAAAAGCATGCGGTAATGTCAAATTTACAGTCACGTTAAGGGCGTGTGAATCAGTAGACTGTATGATACGCTTTCTATTTTGATTCAATTTGGTTTTATTTAATATTTGCAATTATATACGATTATTTTAATTCGTTTTACGATACGTAATAGGTCAAATTATTACCAATTAAAATTATAACAACGCTGTACACTAATTTGACAAAAAAGTTAGTAATTTTTTTTTTTTGATGATTCCTTTTTAAGCTCTATTTAAATCAGTCTTGCCATGACAGAGTTATAAGCACAGACGGATATCAAATTAAATATCATAAAAATCGTTATATTTTAGCCTCCTTAAAAAATACTCGAAATTATGTAGTTATTCATATTCTAAATAGATTTTAAGACTTAGTTATAGTTAGATACTATTCACTTCAGGAAATAATTAATACACTAAACATAAATTGTAAAATAAATAATTATATTAAATCTTCACTAATATTAGAAAGAGGTAAAGTTAGTTTTTCTGTTTGTAGGACCTTTGGAAATACTGGTCCGATTGCTAAATTTTTTTCACCAATAGAAAGCTGCTTTATTCCTGAGTGACATAGGCTATATTTTATATACGTGAGCGAAGCCGCGGGCAAAAGCTAGTGATCTATAAATTGTATTTACCGATTTTTATTTAAAAGAACCTCTTTCCTACACTACTTTTAAAATACTAGCTATCGCCCGCTGTCTCACCCGTCTTTGGTTTCGGCTCTGCTATTTTTCGTAGCGTGATGTTATAATAACCTTCCTCGATAAATAGGCCAATCAACACTAAAATATATTTTCAGTATTTTTAAGATTAGTGCGTTCAAACAAACTCTTTTGCTGATATTTATAATCTTAGTATTTGTTTATTGTTACAAAATTCTGTCACTCATAAAATAAGGTTACTGGCATAAGTCAAGCGAGTAAAACTGCGGGAAAAACCTTGTACTCAAAATACTTACAAGTTGACGTCTCCCACAGACAGAATGATGTTACCATCACATAACATGGCTGCATTTACCTGCACTTTCCAAATCGTTTATTAAAACGTACGTTTAATAAATGATGGAGGAATGAGCGGCTAGCGCAGGCGCATCACACGTCACGGGGCACACGATAAATCTTCTTTTGTTCAGTTCGTGTAATATGTTATAAACAAACACGCAGGCGGCGATGAGACACGCTCGGGGCTCGGGGCTTGACTAGTGTGTACCCGCGGTGACGGCTGGACTCTGCTTCATGAAGCGAACAATATATTTTTTAATTACTTATTTAACGGAAAATGGTTGTATTAGGTCTGGTCTCCTATGAGAAATGATAGTAAATGACAACTTGATATAATATAGAACTAGGAGTTTATTTATCTGTTTATCCACCGACTCCTCTTAAACCACAATACAAAAATTGATTGATTATTTCACTACTGGATAGAGCAATAAACAAGGATGGTTTGCATGTATAATTTGCACTCATATGAACCATGGACTTCAATCACACCCTAGCTGCCGGGTTCCTGACCCCGGTTTCAAGCCACCGTAGGAGTGAGTTTGCGGAGCCATACGGCTAGCGGCCGCCTGGTAGTCGACCGGACCGAGCCTGAGTCGTCGACGACGCTTTGTACTGTAAAGAAGTCTCAAAGAAGCTGAAGCCTACTGGAAGCTGATAGGCCAAACCGTGGCGGATTGGCTTCCGAAAGGGCTACCCGTGGTCCTAGGAAAGCAAGGCCAAGAAGGAACATAGGAGTGTACTTTAGTCAGTAAAAGTCTGACATGTAGGCTCTAGCACCGTTCTAGAGCGGAAGAAGTTATTGGAGGATTTCCCAGCTTAAAAAAAAAAATGCCGGCGTGGTTTAAAGCTAATGCTAGGTATTACTATATGAGAGACCCAGGAAATAAGAACGGTTAAAATCCACTCCAACAAACCGTTTGTTTAAGACTGTTATAGGCTCCAGGGGAAATACATTCACAGCGCAATAAATAACAATGAAACATAGATCCCACATGGACAGTCATCAAACTAACTGGTGTTCTAAGATCTGAATCCGAAGCTTGAATACTTCACAAAACAGTTAGATACATATTTTATCAAGAACTGCTGTAGATACCTACCTTTTGAATGTCTTATGTTACACAGTTCGACATAAGCAATTGTCTTTCTATTGTGTCTCTAATTACGGCATTCAAAGAGTTAATCACAACACCTAGAAACCTGGCTGATATTGTGACCAATTACTATAAGTTATTGTTTTTTGGGTTTCGTACCTCAAAAGGAAAAAACGGAACCCTTATAGGATCACTTTGTTGTCCGTCCGTCTGTCTGTCTGTCTGTCAAGACTCTTTATCTTGAGAACGCGTGGAGATATCGAGTTAAAATTAAAACCATGTACTCAGTTCTACGGTCCCTTGAAGCTGTGAAAAAATCAAACTTCTAAGTTAACGAATAAAAAAGATACTGCCGTTTATGTCAAAAAAAAACGTATATTTTGTTCCCGGAAGCACCCAGAATCCTGAAATCTGGCACAAAGCAAGGTCTTATAGTACAGGTATAGGAAAAGATCTGAAAACTGTGAATTTGTTGTTACCTACGTCACAAAACAAAAATTTTCGAGACTCCATTCGGGAATTGTAGTTTGCAAATCCGCGCACTGAGGGTTCCGTACCCTCAGTGCGCGAGTCCAACTCGCATTTGCCCAGTTTTTTGCTATTATTGTTGCAATGAAACTAGAAATTCAAAATCCTGCACTGTGGTAACAGTTTCCCACGCGATCAAATTCCGAAATCAACTACAGGGCAGTTGCCTGGACCAGACACAACATCTTATCTATTCCGCATACCTCTAAATTACATATCAAAAATAATAACGTATTCGTTACATATTTTTTTACTCCTATACTAGTTTTTTTTCTGGTTATTTAATTATTTTGTTTGCGGATTCCAAGACAGTGGAATTATTTTTACCAATGGTGGTCTGGGTAAAGCTAATGTGACAATGCAATACTGAGAAAAAAGAAAAATTGCAAATTGCCACTTTTCTGACCATTGCCACTTTGGATTCTGACTTTCATGTGTTCCAATTATCGGAATTGGGAACAGAGTAGGGTGAGATCATTATACCAAAAAAAAAAACTAACTAGTAAAACTTTACTTTTCGTCCCTAACTATATGTATAATATAAAAAATGTCTTGTAAACGCAAACAAATTCTGGACGCACGATATTTTTCAATATAGAGACAAAGTTTCGTCTATTTCTTTTTGTGTGCAGTGAAAAGGAGGCGCCTAACATTATGATCATTAAGACGAACAATGTACGCACACGGCTATGTGTTTAATTATAATTTGTAATAAGCTAAGGCATGTAGCTGTAGACTGATCGCTTTATAATTTTTATTTTTGGAATTATTGATGACCGGTTCTTACAAGTTACTGTCCGTTAATGTTAGAGTTAAGTTTAAACTCATGTAGTTTATATTAGTTTTCAGAAATGCTCAATAGTTCATGTATTATAATATATCGGGTGTTAGCCGCAACTCCACGACTAAATCGCGTATTTTGCGTACGGGTGGGACAAATTAGTCATTCCATCCACTCCAGCTTCTCAAAGAACGCCAGCAGCACCTTGGTGTTAATGGGCATTTCAAGGTCGGTACCTGAGTTTCCGAAATACTTTGCCCTGTATCCAGCGACCACAGGCCCAGCTTAGAAGCAGTTGAGCTGCTGTTTCGTCCTCCTCCATGCAGGTTATGTAGAGTCGACTGTATGTATCTCCTATGACAAAGAGGTGCTTATTAAAAGACCCGTGGTAATTTATAACGGCTATAGTAGTGATAGTTCTTATAACCCTATTTGAAAACCGTTGTTTAACACAATACTATAACTAACCTTTTAAGCGCCCGGAGCGAGCTTTTATAACAGCCCTCAAAAAAGTTCTAACCCCAACCGCCAAGGTCGAATATTGCGACCAGGTACTCCATCTCGTTTAGCTCTTCCATCCCCATAGGTGACAGAAGACCTGATAAGATGGGATATTTGGTCGTAGATGTGCAACTATGGCGGTATAAATACGAGAATGTTTTTCGGATATATCCGATGTAAGTTATTAAAGGTTAATCTTATTCAACTTAAAGGATAAAAAGAAAATTGTTTTTTTTTTTAACTAGCCATTACTGTCACACTGCTGGGCAAAGGGCTCCCCCAGCTCCTTCCAAACTTTCTTCTCCCGCACTGTCTCTAACCAGTCCTCACAGTACGCGTCCAAATCCAATCCCGTCACTTGTTTCTAGGCTAAAAAAATGATGAGATAGGAAAAAAACCTGAAACTAGCACCACCACGCGTGTACAATCTTTGTATATGATAAATAACAAATAGTGTGTGTAAACTACTAACTACCTAGTATAAACCAAAACTCGGCACTTGTTTGATTATTTCTGCGCTTCTGCAGGGCCTTTTTTTAGGTAGGAAATCATCTAATGACATTTACGCCCTTGGGCGAAACGGGCGGGCGTGTCAGACTTTTACTGACTAGAACCCTCATTTGTTCCTTCTTTATGTTGCGATCCAGGCCCCCAGGTTTATCTTCACTTAACCCATGTTCCCAGTAGGCTTTGACCCGGCTGAGCCCCTACGATTTGCTGACATCTCCGTGGAACACTACGCGCTGTGCCCCTGCAGGGCCTGCGCCCTATACATGAGTATCGCTGCGGGCACTACCCTAGAATAGAATAGAATAGAATAGAAATACTTTTATTCGGTACAGACACAGCACAACGGTAACATACACAAAGTAAACAAGAATAAAAGTACAAAGTGCGCCGGGGCCTTACCATGACGTGTTAATATGTTAGCCGTGCGAGCGAGAAAGAGGGATAGAGCCATAAATAATAATAATAATAAGCTTGAACCCTACTCTCGTCATCGGTGACTACTGTTTTTATATTTTTAAATGTGTTTTTTCTATATATATATTACAAGAAATAATTTAAAATATCAAAAATATGCATAACTATAAGAAAAATAAAGGAAATAATAATAATAATAATAACCATTTATTTTCAGGCATCGGAGGCCCATAGAAAAAATACATAAAATAATGAACTAATACATATCATAACAGCAAAACATCCCGTACCTTTAACCGTTCAGTTTAGGTCGTAAAATGGATCGCGTTATAAGCTCGTAGTAGGCCTCCTGGTCTGACACTCAAGTTGCTATTTGTACAATAAACTTAATTGAATAGTATTAAGTTAAACCCACAACATAGTATTCGCATAACATTCTGTGTTTCAAATGCCTGTAGGTACCTGTAACAGAAAGATTATTACAGTAATTAAATTTTCTAGTTAGTACGGGCTGCTTATATAAATGACATTATTAATGCAATTAATATGACCTAACCGTTCCAACTACTACCCGTTAACTTACTGCTGACTTAATAATTAGCTACTAAAACACTACATTGCAAAGCTTTAGTAGATAAATAGTTTAATTAAGTACATAAACATTTCGCTGTTTTGGCATAGATGTTATCGCCTTGATTGATTACAATACTGTGAAATTTTAATTGATCAAATTACTGTCAAGGCCTCTATCAATCAACTTGGACTATGGCAGCTATTTCTAGTCCACTGCTGGACAAAGAGGAGTTACGGCATAACGTGGCAGTCTAATGCATAAGCAAAATTACAAGCCTGTACCTATTTAATCTGACCAAGTACCTAACTACAGCCCCTCCCATGGGTAGAGCGAAAGTCTACGGGTAGTGCGAAAGTCCGCGGGTAGTGCGAAAGTCCACGGGTAGTGCGAAAGACCACGGGTAGTGTGAAAGACCACGGGTAGTGCGAAAGACCACGGGTAGTGCGAAAGTGAACCCCAGGGCCCTAGGACGAAAGCAAAGAAGGAACAGAATTGTGTTTTTAGCAAGTAAACGTCTGACACGCCCTTCCGCTCCGCCCAAGGGTGGGAGATGTCATTTTCCCACCCAAACAAAAAACTATAGCCCCTGAAAAAAAAGTTTTGTGGCTGATCTACTCGACTTATAACTTTCCTGAAGTTACATTTATACAGGGCGAGTCTAAGCTTCTTAAACTGTAGTTTTTTTCTTTCTTAAAAATTAAACATAGTCTAAACCGGACTTTTTAATACACCAAAAAGCCCAAATTACACAACAAAAAATTGATAAGAAAGACCACTCACACAAAACAATGGCCAATCTTAATCACCGTTTACTTACCGTCACGATTCGCGAACGCGTCCGAAATCGAAACCGCCCATTTCACAACACAATGATTAAATAATTAATAATTGCTGCCATTAGGAAGTAAAGGCCATATTAACCGGATTCACTGGCGGCTTATAGTTACATAAAGCTGAAGGAGCGATGGAGTACATTTTAGACGGGTGCGCGTTAAACTCTGTCACGACCACTCGTCAACTTTTCACGAGTGATTTGTCGTCGGTGAAGTTGGCTGTTGAGTAATGTCCTTTTATTTTTACACTGATTGTAATTTAAGCGATAATTTTAAGAATAAATTAAGAGTACAAGGAACAAGTAACTGGAATAATGGACGAGATGAATCTAGTTTTCAACCTATATTGTCTTATTACAGGTCAATTTCTCCATTGTAGCTTTTCACTATTTTGTTCCTAGAATAATTGAAAGTATTCTCACATCCCTGATATGCATATGAGAACTGAAAGAACACAAGAGAGTTTTAGCCGACCCCAAATAACACGGAATAAGGTCGGGAAGATGATCACTAGACTGACATATTTTATTGTTGGCAAATCAATGCACTAGGAAGAGTGAAAGGCTTTTATTGGATTCATCATCAAATAACTCCTCACGCTCTAGGTGTTAGCGTAACGGGTCACAGGACAGAATGGAAGAGCAAAACATGTTGCGTCGACCCCAAATAAAACGGGTCAAGGGCAGGAAGATGATCTGTGATTTATACATTTCCTTTTAGATATTACAAACATCTTAATTCTGTGTCTGTACTGTAGTAGTATTACAGCGTTGTGGCTTTTCAGTACCTCGATGTCCTGAATAAATAATAATTCTACGACATTCAAAACCTTTAAACTTCAAGCAATCGCAGAAAGCATTAAGCGCCATCATTCGTGAATAACGGCGACAAGATAAAATCAGGAGACAATACTGGCTAACAGGGAGCGATAAAAGTACATCGAGCACTTAGCAAGCAATACATTTAGCACAACGGATAAATGTCATCGTGGACAAAAGTAATGGCTCGTAAGCCGAACAGGAAAGATCGTCAGTAAAATGTGAACCGATTGCTAGATGTAGGAAGCGAAGTTGTAAATGAACAGTCATAGAGCAAAAGATGAAGCCATATTTATGATTTTGGACAAGACCGCAACATTGTTTCCTATCACTGCAACTCCCGAAAGAACCAAACCAATGAAGCCCAATCTGGCTTGTATCCTGTAACGTAATCAGTCATGTTAGGGCTAGGGCCTGGAACGAGACCGCAACTGAATGAACACAGGTGGATTTTAGTCAGTAAAAGCCTGACACCATCGCTACCTCCCAAAGTGAGAAAAGCTATTTGATGATCCAACAAAAAAATATTAATCGAAAAAGAAGAGCAGAGGCAATAAAGAGTATAACAAATAAATAATAATAAACAATTATTATTATTTATTTGTTATACTCTTTATAACAAAATTCTCATTCACGTTCATTTTTTAACATTTTTTTTCATTTTCTTATTCTTCTTTTTCTTTTTTATTCTATTCTTTATAATTTTAATTTATTTTAATCGATTATACCGAATGTAATTTCATTATTAATAACATTTGTAAACGACGGAATAAAATAATTTCTGTTTCACACAAACAGAACAGAAATTATTTTACATTATTTCACGTTACGCTTTTCCTTGCGTCATTTTAGCTGGCTACCTGAATACAATGTACGTACTAAAGTTTTTTTTGTAATATGTTGTCCCTAATTACCATGAAACAAAATAGGTAATTAAGCATAAAGTTTCAAAATGGATCTTAAATGGTTATTAATTAATAATGTGTTCACATTATCAGGACCAATAAAAGTTTAATGTTTGTCATGGTGGCGCCATGTTTACGAGACAGTTGCCGGATCTTTTTATATCAAACTAAAGCATAAAGTAAGGTTCCGTACTGGCGTAAACTTATTCATATTTGTAATTGTATAATAATATATCCAATTATATCTGAACTAATATAAAACATCCCTTAAAAGTCATCCTAAGTCTAAAGTTAAACTTTAAAGCAGGTAAAAAAAAAGTCAAAAGTTAGTCATCCTTAAGTTCATTCCCTCTTTTGTCATTCATTTTCTCCTTTCTATCGACACCCTTTCAATCAAATCACCTCGCACAAAATCTATCCAGCTTTTTCTCTTCTTTCGTCCAATATTCCTAACGTTTATAATTCCTATTTTCAAAATGCTTTCTTTCAGTAGAACAAATAACAAATATTCGGACTTAATAATAATTCGAAACATGGTACATACGAATTCCGATTACCGATTAATTAAAATTCTGAAGTAAAACGCCTTGTGAAACTGAATTACGTAGGTAGGTATATCTTTCTATTTTTTTTTTAAAACAATCAACAATAATTGCGTCGACTCTCCTTCGTGCTTTAATGGTCACTGTTCTAACCTAACCTAACGCAAAGGACACAATAATATTAAATACATACATACATATGGAGAAGAAGAAAACATAAAACAAAATATTAATAACAGAGTAGATATTTTTAAACTGCATAAAACGTCACGTATAGATTTGGTAAACATATGCGTAACTAAATATTATACTGATTCAGTCAGAATCCTAATTTTATCAGTTTAGTCGAAGTAATATAAATCGCATTGTCGCTCTTCAAATCGAGAACCTATCTTTCATTTAATTTTTCGAGTTTATGGTAATCGGAAAACAACTAATCGTATTTATGACATTCAGTTAAATTGGTTATTGTTAAATTCGGAATTTTGAAAATCGGAACAATAGAAATATTATACACTAGCTTTTGCCCGCAGCTTCGCCCGCGTACTTGAATTGAAATAGCCTATGTCACTCAGGAATAAAGCAGCTTTCTATAAGTGAAAAAATTTTAGCCATCACCTGTACTTCCAGAGTTTACCTCCTACAAACAAAAAAATATAAAAACAAACTTTACCTCTTTATTAAATCAGTGTAGATTATTATAGAAAATATTTGGAATATAATATTTCTGTTGTATTTCATATTTCATCCCGCCATCCAACATATATTTTTTTTTAATTAAAATTGTTATTTTTTTTTTATGGTACGTGTGGAAAATTCTGCCATCGACAGGACGCTATCACTGGCATCTTTAAATACGTGGAAGAAGCTAAGAGGTAATGGAGGCCTTTAATTATAGATAATATTATTTCATTCAGGTAATACAATATCAAATCCCATTAGGTACTTAAATAAATGAAAAGTAAAATGAATATAAATGAAAACTTTCTTAGGATAGAAAGTTTCATTAATTGATATATGTCGGACGAAAGTCTATCTCCAAGTCCAGTTGAAGCGTATCATCATAAGTACTTAGCTGGTCGGCTTGGCTTGGTTGTACCTACTCTGCTAGTGAGCAGAGGTTCCTTAATGAAGGATGCAGCGCGAGCGTGCTTGCGCATAGCAGCGTGAAAACAATCGGTGCTCGCCTCTGCGAAAATATCTGAAGTGCTTCAATATCGGGAGGGTCTGATCACCTTTCCGCGCTTATAATACTAAATGCTTATAGCAATGTGGCTTCTTATTGAAAAGTAAGCCCCCAAACTGCACGACTAGAGCGTTGATGGTACCTTATTAAACATCGTGTGAATCTCCGAGCAGTCATCATATTTGCTCTCGCTGCTAAAGCCCTCCGCTCCTGTCTGCAAGATCTTTGAGTTCGCCAGTCAAAACATACAGATATTTAAATAACATCGACATTCATGATTTTCTATTTTAAATTATAATAAGTTGACAAATCGGTTTACAGTCTTCTTTCGTATTTTTACTTTCGCTCCGATCTTGTTTTATACCTCAGTAAAATACTAAAACGTAAGTGGTCGTGCAAATTATCAATAATAGAGCTGAGAAATAGAATTACGGGTAGCAATAACGCTAATAATATTAGTTTTGAGAATCGCGTGTACAGTAATGGTAGGCAGCCCTAATAGTCGGTAATACCAACGATCACCGTAATAACCGATGCACTGGCTCTGTTAGCTCCTGTAACACACTGTAGCAATTTCTTGCATGTTCTGAAAATCAGAAACGTTTATTTCAAATTAACCATTTATAGCCACTTTTGAGTTGTTAAAATATCAGTCAGTCAAAAAAGTGACGCCAAAGCATAGACGTCTTTGAAGAAGAACGTGCAAGAAAAAAAACACTATGGACACTCTTAAATATTTTACATATTTGGATATTCGTTTTTTAAAAAAATGGTATGAAAGGACCAAGAAACACAACTTTTTCTTAACAGGTTGCCTGGAGACAACAAAAGATAGAGGGCAAAAAATATGAGCAAAGCTTTCGCCGAACAGTGAAAGAAAATAAGTTACGTAGAAAAAAAATAGGCATTCTAGATGAATGAGAGAAAAAATATAAACTCTAACAAAACTGTGGGACCCTAAAACTATAATTTTCATATCTGCGTGCAAAGAAAACATCGGTGTGAATCATTTATCTCATTGACAAATAACTAATCACAGATATATGCACCACGCTATCGCTCCCACATTAACATTATTTACTATTAATTTCAATTCGGAAAGGTACTAACATTTTTCTATCAATTTAGAAAACGATAGCTTAGTTTCTCCACAACGATACACCACCGTCTAATATTTACCAACCTGTCCCATATTTATTATATCGTATAATTACGTTGAAAGTTTATGGTGATACTTCACACATCTCGTAGTAATTAGCGAAGGAAGATGAGTACTACTCTCTCTAATTATGTGCAGCACTTGTATATAAATAAATCATTAGAAAGTTGCAACCGGCTTGTGCAATACCGCCCTTAGATCGCCACGAATCCTGCGCCCCATCATTAACAGACTTTCACCAAGGAAATGCAATTTTCTAGAAAACGGTAGCGCGAAGACCATTGCAGTTTCTGTTTTTACCCGTCCGTGAGTCGCCCCCGGCTCTGTTACAGCATAATGCGGCTTAACTAGGCGACGAGAAACGACCCACTTCGGTGGGAATGTAAATCGCTGCCATCATTCCCATACGACCGCTGGACCGTCAAAAATGTGCAATTCTTGCATTCCTTCATCTGTATTAGCATAATATCGTATCGAATAATCTGCATGCATGCCGACATATCAATTTGCATAATAAACAGTACCATAGAAGATGCACAGATATCCCACATTCCGCACCCGGTCCGTCCTTCACCTTTCGCCAAAGGAAAGGAACACGAACCCTGGCATCTCAAACAATGCTCCAAGTTGACTGTATACTTGCAAAACTTTCCGCGATACGCCGCTGCGCCGCCGCCGCTCACGTTGTGACACTGCGTTTTGTGATGTCTTATCTGGAATCCTCATGAAATATTGTTCACGGACTAGTTCCACGTCAGTTTCGTCACTGGCACCTCATCAAAGGTTATCAGGCACGTAAATGGGATGATCTGTTTCAGCATGACGTGCTGCATTGTTGGCATACATCTGTCCGCTACTATATGTTTCAAAGAAACAAACAAATCGTTATTATTGCAAGGAAATCTCATACGTTAGCTATGTTATTCAAGGCATACAGTGTCGGAGCCAAGGAAAGCTGCAACATGTTTAGTCTTGGCGTGAATCAGTCGTGATCCGTTTATAATGACTCCAGTCAACGCCTCGCATGTCTGTTATTATATAAAAATGTCGAGGGATTAAACTCCGAGAGGCGTAGGCCGGCCACGCGCTCGAGTGCAAGTTAGCCTACGTACACACTGGCTGCACATAACCTCTTGTTAATAAGCTTCTGTTTAAATTCGACACAGATACCAGAACTTAATGGGTCATGTTATAAAATAGACAGCCAGGTAAAAACACTGCTTTAGCGATTTGCTGCTACACATTGCGTTGCAGGTTCCATTCACGGAATAAATATTTGTATGATCTACTGATAGTTGTTACACATTTGTGAACGCACTTACGATACAGGAGCAGTTTCTGGTTAGAGGAAAACTTCAGTTGAATCTGAAATAAAGTGTCAAGTGTGTGTTCTATTCTATTCAAGATTATCAAGAAACCATTTTTTTTCTTTGTCCTCTCCTGTTCCCATTATTTGGGATCGGGTCTCCTCACTAATAGGCGCCAGGATATTCTATCCTGAGCGAACTTGAGGTCTCTCTCAATTCGTGTTAGTGGGCGATCAAAACTCAATTAAAATCAATCAAAAGCATTTATTTCAAATATACCATTTACAGGCCCTTTTGAATAGTCGAATGTTGGTCAGTCCAAAAAAAGGTGAAGCTAAATTGCCCTTTTCTTTTCTTTTGTTTTTGCAGGTTTAGTACTATTTTTACGACATGGGAGGACCAAGAAAATCAATAAACTGTTGTAGAATTTTATTCTCAGATATAACATTGCGAAACAATAAAATTGTATAAAACATTCCCGTTATCGTGGTAAGGCACTGACAGTGTGAACAACTCTTGACAACACAGAAATTAACACATGGACATAATGTATGCAAATCTTAATCTACCTTTTGTAAAACATTAATAATATTTTATTTAATCTAATATTGCAACAACAGCTTTCTTTTAAGAACTTTCATTCGCGCTATTAAATTTCTGAGAATGATTTACTTATAAGAGAGCAGTGGGCTGTACTATTGAGTAATCTATTATATCTAAGCCCATAAATAATAAAATTGCGAATGGTAATATTTGTTTGTTGTAAGAGTTATAACATTGAGCGAAATCTTTAATTGCTTTTCGATCAGTTTGTTTATATAATCGATGTAGATGCGATAAATTATATTTTGGCATTCACTGGGTATTTTATTTTTTACCCACATTAATAACGAAAATGGTTCGGTCGTCGTTTATCAATTTTATTGGTCTAGTGCTACGAATACCGGTATTTCTGCTTCAGGTAATTTCCTATTGATGATAGACTACTAAGCAATAGGATGGATATTAAGGGCATTGAATTATTAATTTATTTATTGGAAATAATAAATAGGATGAAATTTCCCATGCATAAGAAGATTTTTATAATCACTTTTATAATCCAGTAGATTTGTATGATGGAAACAAAATATTTATATTTAAGGGCACTATATTCGCCCTCTTTACATACAGCTTTTGTAGGTAAAAAACAGCTTCGTAAGGTAAATATTTGATTGGAGCCATTAGCTATGTTTATCTACCATCTCAATCGCGTATGGAATTCGGGGTGATCTGAATTCCATACGTAATTGAGATTGGTTCTGTCTGAACAACATTAACTCATTAAGGTCATGGTCTAATTCATGTGAAACGTCAAAAAAACTCAAACAAATTTTCGCGCATCTGAGAGTCAGACAAAGAAATTCTGGAAACTTCTTCAAGTAGGTACTACAATAGAACGAGATGGAGGCTAATGAATACAACAGACTAAAATACTGAAATGTTTCATAAAGGCCGCGGACTCATTTCAGTGAAATGCAAAAAATCCCAAATTCATTTTTCTATGACTGAGCTGAAGATAAAGAAATGTAAAGATAAGAATTGAAAATAGAATAAGACCATGAACTGATTTCAAAGAAATATAGTATCTAAAAAATTCACACATTTTTGTCGAGATTCCAAGGAACATAGTTAAGGCATAGTTCGGAAGAGTCACTGCAGCTCTCGAACGTAAAAGGTAACTGAAGGACCAGGGGTAGGTTTTAGTAAAAGTCTCACACTCCTTCTCGCCCCGCCCGAAGCCCGTTAAGCCATTACCGTCAAATTCCCAGCCAAAAAAAAAAAGAAAGTACTTAGTTGAGAACAAAATGAAAGCTATTGAAAACTTAGACTAAATAAAACTCCTTTTTTGGGTTAGACGTGAAATAGTGGAATATTTATTAAGGTCATAGGCTAATCTAAGAATTCTCTCTCTCTTTATTGTTGCAAGTCCTTGTCGTGCTTGCTTAAATTCTCAACAATAAAAATTAAAAAAAAAAAAATTCGACGAAACACAAAAAACCCAGGCTATATTTCCCCGTAATTGAACTGCAGACAAAAACAAACTTGATAATTAATCACTACAATAGACAAAACAAGACAAATACTAAAGAATTTTACATTACACTGAGGCCAGGAACAAATTTCAAAGAAACGCCCAAAAAACCCAAACACTTTTTGCATGACTGTATTGTGAAGAAAAATCTTCTTTATACTTCATATAGTACCTACCTACTGCAATAGATCGAGGTGAAGACTCAAGGATTAAACATTAGACTCATTTCTGAGAAAACAGTACAAACTCATCATATTTATACTGTCACATAACACACAAGGAGGGTTACCTAAGCTTTACAACTCGAAATTATTAATTGAATACTGTTCTGTCATGTTTACAATCTTCTTTAATATAGGTAGATATGTATATAAAAGCGAAATAGCACTCACTGATTAATCACGAAATCTCAGAAACTACAACACCAACAAACTTAAAATTTGGCAGGTTGGTTCCTTAGGTGTAGACTCCGCTAAGGATATTTCGAAATTTACTCCCTAAGGATTTTTCGAAATTCACTCCCTAAGGATTTTTCGAAATTCACTCCCTAAGGGGATCAAATGTGGGTCCAAAGTTTGTATGAAGAATCCGAGTTTCACGCACGTGAAGCCGCTGGCATAAGCTAGTTAAATATATAACCTACAAGGGAAGAGCGCTACTGTATGGAATGGAACACTGATAAGTTTAGACACAGATATTGACTATTGATTTTTAACCGACTTTTATTATTAAGCTGTAAATCAAAATCTACACTAATATAGTAAAGAGGTAAAGTTTGTTTTTTTGTTTGTAGAAGGCATCGATGACCCAGTAGGAGGTAATCTTTGGAAGTACTGGTCCGATAGCGAAAATTTTTTCACCGATAGAAAGCTGCTTTAGTCCTGAGTGACATAGGCTATATTTTATGTACGCGGGCGAAGCTGCAGGCAAAAGCTAGTGTATATATATTCCAGAACTCAAGCTATTTGTTACTTAAATGAAAAAAATATTATCATTAATACAGTTTGACATAAAGGCGGAAGATATAACGTGAACATAAGGCAAGGTAAGATAACCAAATACTAAACTAAAATAGCCGAATATTCTTCCGTACATAATGGACGGGCTGGTGTCGAGGTCCACCTCTCTACCGCAGCGGGGAGTCATCAGGCAGAACTCAGTGAAATCAATAACGTAATGAGTAAATTGCGCAACAAAACGGTGCTATTCATCGATAGACCGGCCATTATGTTGAAGAGCCACGAAAACAATACAGCCTTCAATGAATGGAAGTGCTACAATATCAATATTGTTGTTTTTAGTTTTATGTAACATCACATAACTGGCAATAGGAAGTCGCATCGATACAGCCTTTTGTGTTTTGATAAAATATTTGGAATATTTGTCATCCGAATGAAAACAAAAGTATTTGAAAAATTGAATAGGCTGCACAATTATTTTTTTTAATAAACAAACTTAACGTAAGTATACGATAATTAATAATAATCAACAAAAGTAGTATACAGTGTTTCAAATTTCCCTAAAAAAAATATACTTATTTAAAAGCTCAATTCATTAAAACAAACTGAACCAAATTACGCTTTGGCTAAAGAATGTGACATATGTAAAAAATAATACATATTCAATTCCATTCGATGCCTCTTTTCAAAAACCCGGAAAAACTTATGAGTAAAAGTCGGGAACTTGTAAATTCTAAGGAAGTAAGCTTATCTGCAATGAATAATTAAATAATGCTATTATAAAGTCACTTTTAATTGCAGATTCATATTAATAAGTGAACCGATAACGACCCGTTACTACGAGTATCTTGTTTACAGTTGATAAGATCAGAGAAAATTTAATCATTATGGTAAAATTAAATATTCAAAGCTGCTTGCTGATATGCTTTTCTGATTTTTGAAGGTTTTGCATGGTAATCATCTGTTTTTGGGAGCGTTCCTTGAACGCTTCTTCATTTAATGACACACTTAACTATGAGTTAATAAGTGTATGTATGTGTAAGTAAATATTTGTTTCACTCCCGGTCGTAGTTCGTCTCCTTCGTGGTCTACTGCGACCCATCTTTGTCTCGAGAGCCTTTTCTTAGTACTAATATCGACACAAATTTAAATAGAGCTTTACTTTGTGTAATTTATTTAATCAACACTACTCTTCAAACGGTAAAAGAAAACATTGTGAGGTGTCCGGCATGTTCTACAACCAAACATTTGAAGACATATGACGTATAAGAAACCGCACCGCACTGGGTGCGCGTGGTTGATTATAGCCCTTTCCCTCTCTTTAGGTGGATACCTGAGTCCCAGCAGAGGGAACATTATAAGTTTGATAATGCTTATAAACGCCTGAATAATGTCTGTTGCCTACATTTTTTGTAGTTTGGACTGTAATTTTCAACTCGTGTGTGTGGATGTGTTCGAGTGTAGGTTCCTAACCAATATAGTTTTTATTAAAATTCTTGACGTTTTGTGTAATTTTGTAAATCGTTTATATCTTTATAGGATAGAAAGCTTAAGTCTTAAAGGGTGTACGTGTAATAATGAAAGGCGGAAAATATTCGATTACCTAATACACATCTAATGAACAAGTATTTCTTTTCCGATTGCAACAAAGTCATAAATTTTGATAATGCAACTTATAATCATTTATATAAGACAAGCTGCAGTCGGCGCTTCGCCCGCGTGAAAATCGAAAAACATATCAACTCCTAAAATAAAATAGATTCATGGTCTTTCAGTCGTCAAGATGAGCCTTTGCTATCTGGTTACCTCTTTAGGTAACCATCAGACAGACTGATAGAAATACTTTCGTATTTACATTATAACGAACTGCTGCCAGTGACGTCTATGTGAAAGTAGAAAATTATTCCTAGGAAACACTTCTTGAAGTATGAACATGGTGCAAATGACAAAATTTTATCTAAATCCGTTCAGCGGTTCGAGCATGAAAAGTAACAAACATACACACTCACATACTGCCTTTATAGGTTGGTCATGTTAGTGCGATATTCAGTAAGTATAGATATCGATCAGTCATATGACAAACATCATTTTCCTATCCCTTATCCCATGTTCTTTGGGGTTGGTGTAAAACGTTTTCATTCTTTCTTTTACCACGATCAACCACCACGTTATTATTTCCTCCATTTACTACTCACACCGTTTTTTTCGTTTTCCACTCCCACTCTATCCATCAACATTGATGTACAAAACTTTTTTAGTTACTTGCTTTTATCCCGCTTCATCACGTGCTCATACTAAAATAACTAGTAGAGTATAAAAAGCAACGGCATAAAAATAAAATAAAGATAAACATATCCAAATGCCACATCCACTCTTCTACTATAGAACATCATCAATCGCTACAGACGATCAAGACAATAAACATAATAAACTCAAGGTTGAAACAAGAAAATATAGAAAATATTATTAATAGCAAGACAAATTGCAAAGAACCGCCGTACAATACGTTGTCGCAACCTCTGTGATATAAAGACACATACAGGTGTAATTTAACCATAATGCCATATATAGTATATGGGACCAGTATAACTAAGCACGCGGTGAAATAACGAACTAGAGTCTGTCTAAAAAGTCAAACGATTTGGGTAATTGTTAAGGCAAAATGAAATCTGATGTAGTTAATACTGGTTCAATAATCAAGGTTGATTATGAGATCCTGATCATTGATTACTAATAGAGGAACCTGATAAAAAGTATCCAATATAAGTATTTTTTAATGATATTATACAAAATTCCCAAGTCGTTTAACTTTTAAGACAGACTACAAAAGGATTTGACACATTGCTTTGACAAGCAGCGCTACCACGAGGTTTCAAGTTAAACTGGCCACGTCGTAGATCACGCGTATTCACCTTGAGTCAAAAGTACGCAGGTACCATCTATTGCACACGAGTACCTTCAATTGAATTAATGTTTGCAAAACATTAACATGTACTTTGTAACATTTACTAGCTATTAGTGCCATTATATGCTTCTTAATAACGAAATCAATACCTACTAACGAAATAATTTCAGTTGATTGACTTTTATGGACGGACACCTTTGATGAAAGCTTTCATATTTAAGCAATGGACAAGTACCTTTGGATTTATTCATTGAATAATGAAGCAAAAGATAAGGTTTATTAGTTTGAATTAAATAGTTATCGTTAACGTTAGTTAGTGCATCTCAGTCTTAGACATAGCTGCGTTAATTTTAATACTGACATTAACATTGAACTTTACCACCTGTTGCACCATCAAGTAAAACGTTGGTTAAAAAAGACTTTATTGGTTGTTTAACCGTATTTGAGTAACCCTTAAAACCACCCAGATTTGTGCAGTTGATGTGACCACTATTTTAACTATTGCTAAATTGGTGCAACCAGTACTTCGCTTATACAGAAATTTAGCGGCTGCTGACGCATTGGTTATCGTTAAAGTTAGTTCATGCAACTGACTCTCAGAATGACTTTAAAAGAAACAGTTTTTGTGAGTTTACATTATGATGATGGCGATGATTATGATCATTTTTAGCCCATTTTGTATAGTGCTTAATGCGAACAACTTTCGACTTTCGAACTTGCAACTCAGATTCACTAATAGTTTCACTAATATCGATAGAAGAACTCAATTTCCATAGTATTTTATGGAAAGGCTTTCCTAATTAAATATTTTTTTATCAATTAGGTACTAAATTGGTGCAACCTATATTTTCTTAACCAGTGTTATGATTGCTGACGAATTACTGGTTATCGTTAAAATTAGTTGGCGCATCCCACTCTTGACTGTTAGTAGTACTGATTTCTAAATAAAATATTTAGCGACAGTGACGGATTAACACAGAAGCAAGTTAAACAATTGCTTGGGGCGTCCGTTCTTGGGACCAGAATCAGTACCAAAAAAAATTTGCGAGCACATGATAAGTACATTTAAATAATACACAATAATAAAACTGAATCAGCGTATCCCTAATGTAGGCAGTCCTGCATATATTTTCATACCGATGACGACTGATCATATCAAAAATCAAATAATAAAAAAAGAATGACGATATTGGAGGAAAGGCTTCATCCTTTTTCTAGCTTTTATTAGCTTCATTTTTTATTTTTATTTCACATGAAGTCAAAAATCCTAAAAACCTTGAATCGAATTAAATGCCCTCAAAAGTCGTAAGTCGCAATGCAACAAAAAAAGCATATATCTCTTTCGTGTTTAATAAATATACTAAGGTAGATACTATCGACTTAAATCTAATAATACGTATTTATTCAAATGCCTATAAAATAAATGAAACCAGAATGACAAAATACCAATTTTACTAAGCAGACACAAATGATCTACTTGAGATTATTGGTGTCTGCTGAGTGAAATTGGTATTTATTATTATACTTATATGTACAAATGGGGAGGGGAGAGGCACGCACGTAGATAGATGCTTAAGACATCAAGTAGTCTCCGCTACTTTTGGTCACTTATTCTATTTTAAAATTAAATTTGGCAATAATGTAGAGTTCAACACGTTCTGTAACTTCAAACTCAATTAAAAAAACCGGCCCTTAGTATATATTTTAGATTAACATCTTCGCAAATTTTACGTTGAGTAACACACTGTTATCCCCGTAGCAAAGCGATAAATCAGCAGAGATTTTACGAGTAAAAGCTCTCTTAAGATCAGCTTGATTGACTTTCATGACGAGTTACTTGAACTTGTCTATTCGAAATTACATAGTGAGCAGAGCAAGTGTAATGACCAATACTCCTAGAGTGAGTGCACCAAGGGCTACGTCACAGTTTCCGCCAAAGTTTTTGTCAAATGTTACTGACATTAACAATAACCATTGAATGATATTTTCTGCTATAACGTCAATTGCCAAAAATCGTCATTATTCACTTAAACCGTAACGATAGTCCTGAGCCGACTGAATTTGAGCGGTTATTGCTATCGATATCTGTGACATCATTTTGACAATAAATTGTTGAATTGGTCCAACCCGTATTTCCCTTAACCAGAGATTTAACGGATGATTGTCGTTAAAGTTAGTTGGTGCAACTGACTTTTAGAATTCAATAATCTCTAAGCAGTCTTTATTATGCTTTAAATATTTTTCATTTATCAAACCCAAAACAACTGTACAACCTCCTAATAATAAAATTAAATAGATCTTCGATTCAAGTTATTTCGATATACGACTGCTCTATAAATCCGATCAAAATACGATACAAGCTGATAGTAAAGAACATTTTTAATAACGGAAGTTAAACAGGGGTTCAAATAAAAAAGGTGTATAATTTTTTTCTTAACACTAACGTCAAACGGTTTACACGGCAGGAAGCACGGGCTGATGCGTATCGGATGACCAAAGTACCAAACTATCCGGGATGGTTATCGCGGGATCGTATCCCGGAGTTACGAGCCATCCCGCGCCTACAGCCATCGAACACGGGAACAGGGTTGGGCACGACAGGTGTCGGAACATCAGTTTTCTTTGTTTTTTAATCACGCCGCTTGAAACGGAATCTGTGCTTATAAAAACTTTGTTGGCGTCGATGTAAATTGATATTCTGATAATAAACTGTTCATTTCTAATAGATGTTATAAAAAGGCCAATTAGGAGTGGTGGATTCTTTTTTATTTCCTTTTTAAGACCATAAAATCTATTCAATAATAGTGTTAGGAGCAACCAGCAACCTTCCACCTTTTTTTACAGTATTTCCTTAAAAGAAATATGTTATGACCACACAGCAAAAGAATACACACTTTTAAATAATTAACCATATTTATCCAGATTTCTTTACTCGCAGCAAACATTGAAGGCAACCCTAACTCGACAGGATCTTTAAAATAACGGAAAACAAGCGGTTAATGTATATACATAATACACATACCTAGTTAGTTAATACGGTATTGTGAAAGGATTACCGACAGTATTAGTCATTCTATTCATGTATTGACAATAGCTGATAATTATAATTTCACTTATTCAGATACGGTTTTAAATGTTTGCAATGATGACCAATCAGCTCTATGTGCTGAAATGGAGTCGCCTTAATTTATTTTGCATATCATTGTTGACTGACTATACTTATAGAATCATTAACTGGCTCGATGCTGGTCGGAGTTCGGAAGTCTATGGTGTGACACACCCGTGCCTCGGTAAGCGTATAAAGCCGTTGGTTCTGCACCTAAGCTCACCACGTTGGTCTCAGATTGCCAAACTGTCGGACTATGAGACTAAAGAAATAGAGAGTGCACCCTGTGTTTGCGTACATGTAATATTTTTTTAATGTGATATAAACTAGTGCTTGACTGCGATCTCACCTGACAGGAAGATTACTCCGTTGAGATTGGCCACCATGAACGAAATTCGGTCCTTAGGATTATTATTATTATTAGCACGCATTCCGACCGTCCGGTAAAGACCAATCTCGGGTCAAAGCCGACCGCGACGGTGCGTTATTTTCCACGTGCGCTACAGAGATATGTCAGCAATATTGACGGAGCCAAATAGAGCCGACGCCTGCCAGGGCTGTCCTCGCAAAAATGACAATTGAAGAAGCACTGTCAGTTTTAGAAGGTAAAAATCTTATACTAAGCTCCTGTTCCACATAGAGCGAGAGGTCATTTTATGATGACCAAGGAAAAAAGGTTATGATTATTATAGACATACCAAGTTCAAACTATCGGTAGGTGATTAACTTGTGATCAAATTAATTAAGTTTATGGTTTTTGCCATCTGTCCTTCTGGTGTCGACAATTTTATCGACATCTTAATTACACTAAGCTGTTTACACAGTACCTAATCTAATAAATCATGTTTTAATAACGCAGCCATCAAGTTTGATATCTTTATTAGATCTATATTGAACTAATATCTATAATAAAATCGATCATACTAGAACATTTTAGGTACTGAATCGGTTTGTGGAATTTTAATCGATTGCTTCTTAATTTGGATATAAACTCGAACTGATGTGGGTGGCTCGACTCGAGCTTTATTAAATCACGTAATAGTGATTAAGTTGTAACTACAGTAACGTGATCTGATTGGATAATAACGGCCTGACTGCCAATTATGTCCGTGCTAAACTAGAATGGAAAAAATCTTTGAAGCGTGGGTTTAACTTTTTGCTCTCACTGCTGCTTTAGCTCACTATATTTGAGATAATTTGAGAATAATAATTATGTATCTGCGCCGTTATGTCTTTTTCCGTTTTTTTATAACCCCTCCTTGTTATGTCTAAAAGTAACTCCACAAGGTTAAATTCCCACAGGCTATATCGCCCATGTAAACAAAACTTTTAATTTTCTTGGTGCACGTAATACCTATGATCAATCACAGTAAAATCACTCAGACCCAGGTCAGAATAGTATGAAATTGCTGTTATTTTCACTCGCCCATATAGTAACCGTCAATTCTTATTATAAAATGTGTTGAACAACATTCCAGCACCTTGTAATGAGCGGATGTCGGGAATCGATAGCAAAATTGTGGGCATATTTTATAATTTAATCAGTTATAAAGCACAATTATTTACTCTATCTATTAAATGTCAAGGTTCAATTTCTATTGATGTTGAAAATACTGTATTGTACATGGAAGAAACTGTAAGGTACAAAGTTGCTTTGAAAATGGCCTTTATAAACTTCAGAATAGGTGCTGCATTTACATCTTGTGCAAGGGAGACTTGCAATAAATATAGGTAATAAGAAGCCGGCGCCAGCCGCTGTGAGCGTGTGCGCCGAGTGCGTGATACCATCACAGCTCTAGGCGTCAACACCACGCCGCTATTTAAGAAATCACTAATTTGTTGACTTCAACCATATTGATACGCGTAACATTTCTGTTAAGATCAAAAACGATTAATCTACAACAAAACGCCAAGATGATCAAAGCAGAAAATTTTGTAATGTACTAGATACATTACAAAATCGGGATAAATAGGAATTAATCCTCAAAATTATGTAAGAATTTAGGACGTAAGAACATTTCCGTTGACCAAAATATTTTATGAGCAACATTCCAAAAAGACACCAGCGACCCAGATCAACAAGATAAATCTATCACCAAATTAACACAATAAATAGGACCATTATGTGGATTATGTTGAGCTTTCCTCGTTGAAGAGGAGTTGAGGACAGAAATAGACAGAGATGCAATAGTCCCTTCGTTCAAAGAATCTGTGTTCCCCGACAATATGTGCTCAAGTCTCAAGGAGAAACAAGAGTGGCGTTCCGTGTAGTGCAAGTGAGTAATCAGCCCTTTGTTTGTTCGCAGACAACACAAGGATGCGCCAACAAAATTAAAACGTACCCAGTGTGTACACAACGGGGAGTTTGTCCTGTACAAAGTGTGTGAAGCCAGTAAAGCGCTGACCTCAATTTTTCACTGAAGCCGCTTTTGATTAACAACTGATAAACTTCCTTATTGCAAGCTAATTATGGATTTTAGTGACAGAATACACTGAATAATGCGCGTTAAAATCCGTAGAGTATTTTGATATTTATCAATAACATCGATTTATGAAGAGGTTGATCGATCTTTAGGGTTAAAAGCTTTCTTAATTGCTGCCTTCGGTACAGAATATGGCAAGCATTTTTTATCCATGCTAAAATAAGCAGATCTACATTTAAACAAAATCTTTAACAGATTTCTTCAACAGTTGGCAAAATGAAACGATTCGCACAACTATATTATTTGTAATCAATTGTACATGAATACGAATGTTGTTAGCGCAAGTCCAACTTTGTCCTCGAGGCTTTGCTTGAACTCATTATTGCTCCCCATAATTCTTCGCGTCTCGTCTGGATCCGGTTTATATTGTTTCATACTTTTCACTGTTTATAGGCGATTTATAGTTTCCTATACATAATGAACGGTTGAAGACACTGCGTACATACTTTACTGCAATTTGCACGATGTTAGCGCCATTATAGCTCGCCTTTTCAATATCAATCTGGTTCACTTAGAAGTCTTCCTATCTAGATTCTTGGAATGGCGTAAATTTTATGTTCGTAGTCAATAACTTGTTGAATTATTTTCAGAGAAAAATTTTACTCCTTATTTATGACTAGTGGCACTTGTTGTCTTCTCTTCACTTTTCTGGTATTCAGATTGGTTTCACGTACTTTAAGTTATCACAGCAAAATATTATCATTTCATGTAACTGTACCTGAACCCACTGAATTCTAATAATCTCTTCTATTGCATCTTAACATTAATTACTTACAGCTCAAATCCAGAACGGAAATCTCTATAACGAAGCCGATATTATTGAGTCACGGTGCTGGTCGAGTCATGATTCAGATGTAACATGTTACATGTTTTGAGTGACACTATCGAGCGGCCCGTCTGCCGTTGTACATGCCTGTAACAGCCGATCCTCCGGTACACGCATAATCAATACTTCACATTGATGTTCTACTTGTAGAGGTGTCGCCGTGACAGTTGTATTGAGGAAGTTATTAATGTTCCTATGTTTGGTACAAATCTTTCTATGTTTTTATCTTAAAGTAGATACCGTAAAGAATATTTTTGATCGTATCAGCCACTTTGTGGGTTATTAAAAAAACTTGAGAAGACTGAATTCCCGATTGAAGTTAAAGTAAGGGATTAAATATAATGACCACCATAAAACGCTTTGGTACCCTTAGTTCTTTTGTCAAAAATATATTACTTGACACCAAAAAACAATAGTATTTTAGTTACGACTGTACTTTAAATTGTATTCGAACACCAAATGTAGTAAATGATAACCAAATCTTAGCGAGCAAATTAATGCGCTCTTTTTAGCCCCGTAGAGCAAGATGATACTTTGTCTAATCAACAATCTATCTTAGTGGAATTTTAGGGCACCCCGGGTCGGATAGATTTAGGTTAGAAGCGAGCGAACACAAACCCCGTCACCTTCTTCGAGGTTATTTTTTTTTAAACTACCCAGAAGTAGGAGCCCCGCGTAGCGGGGCTCCATCGAGCTGCTGCTTGGCAGGTAGTTAACCTGACCTCAAAATTTTAACTACTGAAATCTCCGTAACCATGGGGTTCTGCCGATGCTTTATTTAGATTCATTTTGCTTAAATAGGATAGCGAGATGTTAAAACTGGTTATAATTTTACATTAAAATGTAGGTTTAATTTTGGTGATCATTTACTATTTTTGTCTTTTATATGTTACTATATGTGGTGGTAAGTTAAACATAAGCCTTAAAGTAATATTTCAAAGGGAAATAAGTAAAAAAAAACATAGCTTCTTGAATTATACAGCATTACAGCGGTCCCTTAATCATAAAATCTATCTTCAACACTATTCGAGTTCCAAGTGAAAATGCAAACATTTTATACCTATCTATCGAACGCGTCTATTAATACATTCAACATACGAAAATAACATGTTTGTATTATGAATCTCACTTTCATATCAGTCACAGTCATAACATAACAGTGCTGTCAGATGTACAGTAGCGGATCAGCGTCATTAGCCACGAGTCGACCACGAAGCTTGATTTACGCAATATGTGCTTTACAAATTAGCCATTTAGTGTTATCTGCAAACCCGCTTCGAGCGGTGGACGTGCCGTATTTATTTGTACTCATAAAACTTGCCTAGAAGCGATACGAGAGTTAAACTTTAACAATTAATAAAAAGATCATCATAAAAATAAATTATGAAAGTGAGAGGAATTGTTTCGCGAGGATGTGTGTTTATGAATACGTGTTAAGAAATAATAATAAGCAAAGGAATATAATTAATCCTTTTATTGCTTGTTTTATTTGAACTGAGCCTTGATATATTATTATAGTCTTCATGCAAAGCAGAAGATGATGTTTACTATTTATACACTGAGCCGTAAAAATAACGGGTCTATACGCTTGTAGAAATAATATGTTATAAACTGATCAGTAGTGATTATCATCAATCTCAAAACAGGAGTTATTTACACAAGTACAAAAATTTGAGTTCCAGAATTTTGAAAAATTAACAAAAAAAAAACCACCTTTTGGTTCAAACTGAGCTGTCATTGTAAATAATTTCTTGGATTTATCACAATATTCAAAGCAACTTCATGAAGTTTCTAACAATCACAAAGAATGTAAATAAATTCTTACAAGAAGAAAAAGTCAGTGTAATACTACTAACAGTAGAAGTATCTTTATCTACGGTCCAGAGAGGCTGAAGTCACATCGGTATTACTTGCATGGAATGGAAAAGACTTAAATCCCATAGAACTAGCATGAGACAAACTCGAGTAATTCGTTATATAACGCTCTCCTGCTCAAACTCAAACGAGTTAAAGAGTGAACTGATAGAAGAATGGTCAAACAGACCAAAATAGTAATAAAAATTTGTTTCACAGCACTCATCGTCTCAATCATGTAATATGGGCTTGTGGAGGAAATACAAAGTATTTACTCGAGAAATAAAGTGTTCTTTAAAATAAACTTCGATGTAAAGTCAGAACTGTGTATTTAATTTAAATTAAATAGTGCACAAATCGTGTTATGTGTTGTCTATATCATACAACAGTTTCATGAATTCTTCTTATGTATTTAAGAAACTATTACAATTATTATTAGCGTCCCTTATTTTTGCGGCCCCGTGTATTTCCAACACACAGTAAGCGATAGAGCAATAAAGGCTATTTTCTAATCTCTACATCAGATTACATGCGCGGGTACGGTTCATGTAAGTCACGCTCTTAACATTTCCAGTCTCTATGACTCTTTGGAAATTATTTCACTTTCTCCGATGAATCCGATAGGTCCTCTAACGACGACTTCTCATTCGTCAACTGTTGGACAGGTGCCTCATTGATTATCAGCATTAGACTCCATTAAGTGTTTAACTCGATACCATTCGCTTACCGGTTCTACATCGAACAATTATTCAATTTAATCTCACGACTTTTTTTCCGAGTTACGACACTTGTGCAATATTTATTAATGTTGCGTTTGTTACCAGTTATGAAGTGCATGGGAACTTGTGGATGATGTAGTTGTACAATGGCTTCCAATATTTATCAATTCGTAGATTTCCGGTGATATGAAAAAACATATGCACGAAATCGTGCTCGTCAATTAGACGCATCTAATAGCGATAGGGACGTATGATCCGCACTATGTACGGGCTATCGTATTTTTTATGATTTTTCAGTATCATCTTCACAGTTGGTTTCATCATTAAATCTAACGTTTAAAAAGACAAGATGTTTTAATTTTAACACGTATGTTTTTATCAGTCCTGTGATTATTTTTAGCTATATTTGCTAAGTCGAACAAGACCATATTTTAAACCAACACCATAGACGTCTTTATAAAATTTGCATTGTACAGTCAATTTAGCAAGCATTAACATTGACAAAACCACGTTCTGTAAATAAGCTTGAATGTATCGTAAGTACCACCTACTTATGAGCGTTAATTAAACACTATATGATAATAATCCGTTCTGGGTATTTTGCCGTAAATCGAGTGTATAACAAGACGAACGTGCAAACACAAACAATTTACAAGGACATGTCGCGGTTATTGCGGCTACAAACACACTCAACATTGTAAATCTGCTCTCTTCAATCAAGGCCCTCGCATTCGAAAAACAACTTCCTCAGAAAGAATCTCGCTAAAGAATAAAATATTTAAGCACGTGACAAAGAGGCATGAATGCACCAGACAACTAAATGCGCTGAGATAATATTTTATTTGACAAAAACATCGCCACACAAAAGAACGTATGTCATTCTAAATACACCGGTCGAGACTGTCATTCATATCATTGTTTCATGTCCTATTGTCGATTGAGATTTCTATAACGTATGATGTCCATGTTTTATCTTCAGCTGCTCTTTAGCCTTATTCAGTAAAGTAAATCAGAGATCATCTCGATGGCAGGGCTATCTATCATTAGATCCGAATCACGTACCAGTCCGATCCTCAGTCATGCATAAATCTCAATGACCGATTCCATCCGAGACAAACACGAGCAATTAGATGAAACTTGTAATCGTTTAATCTAAAGCGAGAGATGAAAGTGGCTGATAGTTTATCTACTGGATCAGGAATCCCGATGCACGGACACTACGACTTACCTACTACATGTCATATTCTTGTCACTGCAATGCCGCATCTTAGTACGTCGTGAATGATATCGTTTCTTTACTTATTTTATTTCATCATTACGCTCAATTAAATACGCTTCAGGTACTCCGATTAGATTAGAATGATGAACATGTACGGTAAATATTAATAGATCAGCTTTATGGAACAAGTTATCTGCAGTGGTCCGTACGTCACTGGCTGTCCGCTCGAGGCGTGCTATCATAGCGTCGTGTACATCATTGCAATTTTACACAGTATCCTGTCCGATTACATCTAAAGCTTTCACCCGCCCCTTCGATTGCTGATTCATTAAATTCTTTAATTGACGTTAACTATCGCGATGATTGCGAGAGGTCATTCGTTCTTGACCTCACTTCTATGAATTAGTGACAATGCTTTCATATCAATTGTGGATTTAATACTTTCTTTGTCGAGTGCTTATTGAATAGGTGTAATTGTGCCTGTATCATTAACCTTTCATTACAAATTTTATATTCTGCGTTAATTCTACTGACAAACTTCTCCTGAGTCAATATTGTTATAATAAATGAAGACAGACTGTTTTATAAATACCAGACGAGAATTTCTTGTATCGACAGTATAAAACGTGGTTCCGCTACAGCTGCACGGTGCGCAGCCGCACAGTGCTGCATAGGAATCTACGACGGAGCAGATAGCGATCGCTACCCTCGACTCGGCCGCTCTGCTGTGGCAAGCGGAACGTTGGCGCCACTAATGCGATCAAGGGATCCGATTTATTAGTCATATCTCTGCATCGGCCGATACACCTGTACGTGCCCGATTTAATGCCACAGCGGAACAACTAAGGGAACATTTTATTGCCCATTGCGTAACCACCATGCTTACCAATTACTAGATACTTGTATAACCATTCGTTTCTAAACCGTTGACTTTGTAAATTGTAACGTATTTATTTATTGACGTGCTCTTGAACTTGATCGAGATATCAGCAGTTGTAGATCTGTCCGATTATTTTCAGCTCTGCCGGTTCACTAGCAATCTGTCGGATGTAGTTTGTATAACATTTGTAGTGGATTCGAATGCGTAATTTCTCCGAGACCTTGAAATTGTACTTGTTGCTTTCACATGTAGCGGACTTGTAACGTCACATTTGCCTTTGCGATAGGTTTTATCGGTAGATCGGACGTGGAGCGGGAGTGCTCTGACTTGCAAGGTCGAGTCGTGGCAAAACTCTCTCCGGCCATTGACAGGGTAGTCCGATCAATATAAGTCGGATGCCGGCGAGCCTTGTCCGACGTAGACCGATGTGACACCCGGACACTTCGCAAGTGAAAACAGAAACTCATTAGAGCTTTTAACGACAATGTATGCGAGGTACAACATGTTGCGATCAATGTGACGCTATCGCTGTATTATGATCTAAGAAAGGGTTCAACGTCTATACTCAACTCATTCGCTTTTCAACACTAAAGAATATATCAAGACAATCACAATCGATTTTACGACACAGCCGAGTATGGGGTTCTGGCGATGGAACAGCCGGTGAAATATATATGTGTTGCACCTTGTTATATTCTAGTCTATTAGCTTTCCTGGATGATTTCTTTTTAGATTTCTAAACATGAGTACAATAGTTTCTATAAGAGTATTTTCGCATTGTTCATGTACTTCTATGAAACAATAAATTTCTTTGCTTTCACCTAAGTACAGCATTATGTGTATTATAAATAATTTCCTGAAACCATAACAAATTATGGCATCAATCTAAAGTTTCTCGAGTTCGTAAAACAAGTCCTAGAGTTTAAAGCTTCATTAAGAACAATGTACAGGAAAAAAGATTTTTCCCGAACCGACAAACAATTTGAAAAATGATCAAAATATGTAAGACTCTGGTACGAGGGTGATAGGTATTATTAAAACAATTGAAATATCGTATAAAAATGTATTATAATGAGATAACTGTAAACCTTTACAGAGGCTAGAATCGTACAGCTTTTATCCATCCATAGTTCACTATTTACAATCTTTATGCTTAAAGTTCATCATAATTCTAATGCGAGGTGTACAACCTTATCTTTTTATTTACATAGAAAATCAGAATTATTTACATGAACCATTTTCAATTTTAGAAGTATATGGCTTACATTCATTCCAACACTCAACGTCTTTCTGTCTCAATTTTCACTAATGAAAATATAACTATTGTGTAGGATACCTACACAAATGTAGAAATAACATAATTGTCTTACAAGAACTATAAAACTAAACTAAAATTAATTATATACAAACCAGTCTGGGGGATTTATCAAATACTTTAAAAAAATAATTTAATAATAATTTAAATGCTGAGCGATGGTCGTTTCTTTCTGACACTTTTGCTGTTTTTTCCGAATATTGTGCCAATTACCTGAAAATAAAATGGATTTTTAAACGGAGTCGCTAAAAATGTTTGATTGAACTGAACATTAGCAATTCAATCAAACTTCGGAAGCTGGTGCAGGTGAAACAATAAAAGCTCTCTTTTGAGAGGTTCGAAGGCAAATAATGATGTCCAATCTACTCCACCTTTTTGATAAATAGGATGTATAGGAGTATTTTAAATTAAAATGAGGTATATTATACAGTAACGAATTCATTGCGCTTCAAAGAGTCAATTGTTACGCCTCATGAACTCACCTTAGAGACGGAGTAGGCAGCGAGCTTGCGCCTTGGCGCAGGCAACAAGAGCGCGAGCGCGCGCGCCTCCCGCAGCAGCGCGTGGAAGGCGAGCGCTGCGCCCGCGCACGACTCTGCCGCCGACACCTCGTAGAACTGACAGCCGAATCTCAGCGACAGTTCTTGACCCTCCTCTGCATGGACCTCCCTATTCAATAAAATAATATTCGTAAGTTTTTATATAAAGTCTAGGGCTTAGGAAGATCAATCATATTTGATTTTAGTGGCAGTGATGAATTACAAATTGTACAAATATTATCGGCTTGTGACGGTTATCAAGTCACGGATTTTTTCACTTACAGTTATTTATTGGCATAGAGGTACTGTACCATAATAATTTAAGTGGACACTAATACATAACCCAGTAAAAAAAAAATGAGAATAGTTAAATTCATACCTGGCGTGTTCGAGGTCACGTTTGTTCCCCAAGAGGGTGACGGCGGCACAGCCGGGCAGTCGGGTGCGTTCCAACAAGGACAGGAGTTCTGCGGCAGCAAGGAAGGAACGGCGCTCACACACTGAGTAGACCACGGCGAACGCATCGCCCCATCGTACGTGCTCTGCTAGGCAACCGCGGATCTGAGAAGAAGCATGTCTATTAGAAACTCGTAGAACAAATCTGTACCTACCGATATGGCACATGGACATTTGAAAGGGGTATAACCAGATATCGTTTGATATTGAACTGGACTATACCTAGACGTGACTGGCCTGCGAGGCTCTGTAGGCTTTACGTGATCTTGTTGTTATAGAAGCTATTCCTTAATTTGGTTGAGTATAATAATTAATGCCAGGCAATGAAAAATATCTACTCAAACATTTGCAACATAAAAGGCACTTAGATGACAAGATAACTCAAATGCCATAATATAATCAGATACGACGCATACTTAGATAAGAATCAAAGTTTATTCATTAAGTGCCCTAATAATTCTGAAGAAACGAAGAGGACTAGAATAAATTAAATGCTTTTGAATGCTTTACTCAGGTACAAGTGGGTAGGTAAGTAATTATTCAGAAAGCATTTCTAGCTTCTATTTTAGTATAAAGGCATTGTTTCTAGAATAATGCATGGTATTTAAAACCCTATTGCGCTCGATAAATCTCAATGCAAAATAAATGTTCACCTCGAGCCCGAGAATCTGGAATAGCTAAAATTGTAAATAAAGTCAGTGAACTTAACTTATAATTGTAAATAAAGTCGCGAGCCACAACTGGTACTCGGAATCTGGTATCGGGGCCAGTCGCTGCACCGAATAAAATCACCGGTTGCGCAATAATACGAAGCATCCAATCTATTCTGTTCTTTTAGTTCCGTTATCGATGCGTTTAATAAACATCATCGTTGTTTAGGAAACAAAACTGGTTTAAGAATCACTGCGCGCCTATTCAACAACAATAAAAGCATAACAATTACGTAACACGAATTCTCCCGTGTATTCTATCGTAGCGTAGGTTCGAACGTAGGATTTCGCCCGCAGCCACACCGATGCAGCAACGGCAACGATCGCATCTGATAAGCCGATACAAGCCACATAAACTTCGTCTAATTAAATTGTACTGCGGCCATCAGCCGCTAGTCCGCTACCAGCACAGCCCACAGCAGATTAACATCTCCATTGTTTAATGGTAAATTAAGTTTGACCGTCTATCTCTACGTTTGCTATTCGAGCTTCGAGTTTTAATCTTATCGACGACGTCGAGCCTTTTGTTCGCAATGACTGATATTTTAGTGTTAACGCTAAAAGCAACATAGTGGCACTCGTTACTTACCGCGCAATTAGATGTATCTAGTATTTCAACTTCTGAAACGGCACCGTCGAAAGCCACTCTGTGCTGATACAGGAAATCTGAAACAAGAGAGTACTCTATAGAAATGTGCGTAACGATCGCTTTTGTCCTGATATTGTGGTTGTCATTCGATAAAAGCAACATTTACTATGACTTCGAGCACTGAAAGTAATTTCCTTAACATTTCAATACACGTCCTGAGAAAGACGGCGCTCAGCTGACGCAAACACGTCATATTTAAGGTCGGAAGGAAGCAGACATTTTAATTTAAATACATAATGCATTCCACTACTGCAATAAATGACAGACATGCATGAAATTTTTGCAAATTAACCAAGAATGACGGCACTTAAATGTCAGTTTAATAGTTTATTGAATTTACCAATATCATAATAATATACACGTTCAACTACGTTCATAATTATTTTAAATACAATGATCATAAAGAGATAAACACTTTTTATTATGATAGTAATGATTCACCGAGTGAACTTTACTAACCTCCTGTCGAGCTATATTCTCCGATGTACCGCTTTGTTAGATAACGCACGACCACCGCTGCAACAAAAAGAAAAACAAAATGAATAACATTGTAAGAAGCACGCCTTCATCGAAGACATATTGTAAATAGGCGAACAATTAAGAGGTCGTCACTCCCAACTTTCTAGAAGCGAGTGGATCAAACACTGATTAGTCCTTTCACTCCTGGAATTCCCATCAAAGGGTTGTACACAATACAAACAGTTATCAACAACAATGACAAGGCAAGTTGCGTGAATAGAAGCGGTCGTAAGCTACCGACGAAATGAAGTGTGGAGAATCCTGCAGCCCATCAAAAGGAACTAGTGGCGCTATTCAACAAGCTGATGGCTTGTCCGGCGCGACCGCCTCGGACGTGAGATTACGTTCGTACTCAACTCTTTGAAGAGTAATCGTTATAGCAGTTTCTATCATTTGGATGATGAAAACGAGTAATTTGAATTCTTAACACGTAACTTGAAGTGCCAAGCAGTAATGCACAAAACATGACATATAGCCTTGTGGTAATGTAGTGGTTGTTAAATATGTAGCCAATGTTAATGCATAGTTTCATGGTCTGGCACTAATTAGGTACTAATGCATTCGTGTCTCAATAGCAAATCGGAATGACTTTAATGCTTATTATTACGGAATTGTAGGAATACATGCGGAATTTAAGCAAATAATATAGCGAAAATTACCCTAAGTATTATTCGACTTCCATGTCCCATACTATTCTACTATTATGTCAAGATAATTTACTGAACCTGGACACAAGACAAAGGCTATTTAAATCTAGATAGACATCTGTTTTCGTAACAAATGCTAATTAACATTCCATTACAAGAATCGTTTACAACATCACCGTGTGGATAGCACTCCCGAATGAGTTATCGTCGTTACTATTTGTGTCAGAATCTTGACCCAAGGCAGTTACACAAGAGTCCACAATGCTTTTATGCAACTGCAGCACGTTGTCGCATGACAATGGACTTGGAATGCATTCCGTACGCATTCTGGCGCAGACGGTTAAGGCTAGGATAGGAAATCTATTACCTTACAATACTGTGCCATTCCCGGCATGACGACGTAACTACGAGTATAAGGAAACGATTGTGCTCCATTTAAAAAGAGAATCCTCTCTGAATAAATTTTCGATTTTCGTGAAATTCGGTAGTCATCTACATGACGCGAACTGAACTGAGTATTGCGATTATCTTTTAAAAGTAATAAACCAGTTCAAGGAAACAAGTGGTGTTTACTAAAAGGAAAAAAAAACACAAGTTCACGATAAAGTTGCACTCACACAGCGTCCATGTAAGATGACATTAATATAATTGAGAAAGAAGATCGATATCTCAGATATTTGATTGACGACCGGCAGCCGATAACACATCGTCACGTCAATAAACCAGCGTGCAATAAAACCTTTTCAAGCGTTGATAAAGATTACAACACACCACAATATATCGTAGTTTATGAAACACGATCGAAATTCCTCACTCTCATTTTTCCTTTCGATTTTTTTCCCAGTATGCATTGAGTATTAACTGCATTACTTTCTCTGCGATCCGATTACGTACATAATCGTCGAGTGATAAAGTTTCATTGATCCACTTTTAACTGAAATATGCGGAATTCAATTAAATGCAGTTTTTATGTACGGATTCTATATTATTTTTATGTTAGACTGGTAGAATTCCTGGCATTTTACCAGAGCAATTTACGTTCTTCTGGATTTTATAACACTCCTAATATAGTCAGTTAATAGGACTGCCAGCAATTTTGTACAGCACGGGAGTTGCGTAAAAGAACTTCAGATTGGATTTTCTTTTTAACTGCCGAATCGTTTACGTTTACACAAACATGGATTTTTAAAACAGTCAACCGAGAACACATTTATAAAAATATAATAAAAGGCACCTCTGTTCATTAAGATAATGGTGGCACGTATACAACAACAATATATCGCAAAGTGAATACATGTACATAATTTCAAAACAATTTACCATCAATTTACGTGTAATAAATTAACCAGCGCTTATTGTGGAGGATCAAAAAATGATTAACGAATCTTCTCTGACGAGATTCCAATAAAAAATTACATCAAATTATAATCATCGAGGCATATAAGACAAATTACTGTGATCAAACAACACGGCACCACGTGGGTTGATAGATCGAACGTTATCTTCAAGAACAATGGATGTAGCTATCGACAGGAATCTTTAGGGTAATTAATAGATTACTGAACACATCGATCATGTGTCGAACTGACCATCATGGACTCCAATAGCAACCATTATTGCTTTGCCTTGGTTTCTTTTCATACCGGTCTAACATATTAGTGGGCAGTCATGACAATAATATTATTGTGACATCCATGCCAGATGTGATGGTGCAACTTGGGAATGGTCTAGAAGTGTGACTGATTGGACTGCACTAAGCCAAGTTGACTAATTGATTAGTATCAAGAGTCAGTAACAAAAAGTTCCAAGTCACATGAACCAGATGCAACAGCGATAAAGTCGTTATAAACTAAAACAGCTTTGAACTCAATACACATTAGCTAGGAATCTTTCTCATCGTGTTTTGCTTCTTTCCTTTTATTAATTTCTTCTGTTAGCTCTTCATTTGTCAAGACAAAGTGTTAAGTGTTTTATCTGACAACTTTGATTACTACAAATGTATTTTCGCCAATTAAAAAAAATCTCTAGTTTTCATGCATATACGTTTCTCTCATGACTGTTAACAAATATAATATATTATCTCAGTGTACAATATATAATTGATTGCTACAATTTTTCAAGAACGGTGAAATTTGATAGTGTTCTGGAATTGTTGCACTAGTTTGCATTGATTGCACATGTGGAGTCTATATTCGTATTCAGTTTTGATTAATATGATCATCGTCGTGATTCTGAAATGTATTAATCGAAGGCCTTTATTTTATAATACTTTTCAAAATCATGTCTTTTTTTTTTTTTTTTTTTTTTTATGGTGGGAAAAATCATGCATTGACATCCCCCGCCCTTGGGCGGAGCGGGAGATAGTGTCAGACTCTTACTGACTAAAAGACCCACCCCGTTCCTTCTAGCCTTCATACCGGGGCTCGAGCGCCCTTTCGGATAACCCTGGCCCCAGTAGGCTTCGACCCGGCTGGGTCCCTGCTGTTGCTGACAACTCCTTGAGGCGCGCGGGAACAGTGCGCGCCGTCGACGATTTGGGCTTGGTCCGGACAGTTACCGGACGGCCGGACAGCGAGCTACCCATTGCTCACTGTCCGCAAGCCCGCGTCTACGTTGGCCGGAAATCGGGATCAGAATCCCGGCGACGGCGGCGGCGATAACGCCGTTGCCTGATGCGTTCGGCCTCCTCCTTTGCGAGCATTACTGCTTCGCAGAAGTCGGCGACCGCCTGCCACTCCTCCTCGCTCCGGACCATGGCCTCAACCAAGGCCCGGCGCGAGAGGTCTCCGCCGCCGATCGCCCCCACGAGGGCACGGCGATGCTCCGCCCAAGCAGGGCACACCTCGACTGTGTGCTCCACCGTGTCCTCCGGGCGTTCCGCACAGTGGCGACACCCGGGCGTCACTTCCGCATGAATCCGGTGCAGGAAACTCCCGAACGAACCATGTCCGGTGAGGACCTGCGTCATGCGGAAGGTAAGGACGCCGTGAGGCCTTTCCAGCCACGCCTCAAAGAGGGGACTTACCGCCATGATTGTGGCGTGCCCAGCACTGGGTTGCGATAGTCGTTGACGCCATTTCCCCATGAGATCCCGCCGGAGCTCTGTCCGCCATGCCGTGACCTGTCGCGGCAGCGGACTTTCACCCCGGCGTTGCATCTCCACGCGCATATCGTGCATGTGTGCAAGGACTGTTGCCTCCAGATCCCACGGTGGTAGGCCAGCCAGAAGGCTCGCCGCTTCGCGGGAGACCGTGCAGTATCCCCGCACCATCCTTATCGCCATGACCCTCTGGCAGGCGTTCAGTATGGCCGCCGGTTGCTTTTTCAGCGACGGCGCCCACACCGGCGCCCCGCAGAGGGCCATGGACCGAACGATCCCCGCGTAGAGCCTCCGGCAGGAGGCGTCTGGACCCCCAAGGTTGGGCAGGAGCCGCTTGAGCGCAGCCCCAGCCCGGCTGAGTTTGGGAGCCAGACGTCGGAAATGCTCCACGAAATTCCACCGGCTGTCGAGAACGAGTCCCAGGTACTTCATCGAAATCATGTCTTCAAATTCATGCCAAACAAATCATGTAGAAACTCAATCAAACGGACACATTACAAGTGAATATGTCAGAATCCGCGAGTTAAGAATATCGACGATGCTGATACCTCCTCACTGTACTCATTCATCATGCCGTGAGAAGATTGTCGCGCGGAGCACTGCGCTCGCGCCGTCGCGCCGACACATTCGACCAGATAAAGTGGTTGTTAACATCCAATTTTGGCAACTTCGCGACACTCTCAGCAAAAAGTACATATATGCAAGCCCTTTACAAGAGCAATCTTTCATAACATCAAAAAATGTTGGCACCTTTCCAAATTAAAGTTCATTGCTCTTCGAACACAATTCATTTCAGAGAAAAAAAAAACGACGCACGTTGACATGTAGCACTCTGCGGTGGACACGTTAATTGAAATATTTTATTAACTGAACATAATGAATATTTTTAGTATTTCGATTTTAACAGTCGGGTTTAACCACAGGGTGCAAAGATACTTATCATATTTTTGTACGAAGTATTAACGTGACCCAGATAGTCTGGAACGATATTAAGTGCAGGGCACCGCCGCGACTTCGCGGTAACGGAATCCACTATAATGTGAAAATAAATGGGCTCTTGAAGAATGAGTTTCGTGAATAATGTCAGTACTAAAAGGTTTAATGAGTAGATAATGCTCCTGAGGGCATTTAACGACGACGTGAACGGCGTATCCGTGACAGACAAGCACCACTCCCAAGGGGCCGTCTGTGGACAGGATCTACATTGAAACAATTTCGCATGTCGGGCCGGCTCGCTCCCGTCTGTAATGAATTGCAAACGCATGCGTCTCGGAGCGGTCGCAGCCGGTCCGTCAGCCGTCAGCCGGCCGACAATTAGGGCGGTGCAATTACAACCAGTCGGCCGGTGGGTCAGCGGCGCGATTTCCCGACAACTGCGACGCCTGGCGCCACCAGACGACGTTGTGTAACTCTTAAACGTCCAATCAGCCATTAACGCTGCCGTCGAGGTCGTTGCTCTACACATGTATATCACACGTCAATATCCATATTTGTAAAGCAGAATTAATCAGCCATGATCGTGAATCACTGACAAATTGAGTAAAACTGTATCAGACGAAATACGTAGTCTACATGCATATAAACGCTGCTGTACATAAAGTATAAGTACTAACACACAACGATACGACACTTGAGGAAAGCATATATCCCAAAATGGAGGTATTTCGGCGGTAAAAATGATGATTATGATTAAAAAATCATTTTAAGTGCTTTTATTTCTACCATATAGGTACAACAAACTTTGTAGCAGAGATGCCAATATTTATGAGAAAACCTGCTACGAAGACCTAAGAAACGCAATTTAAATAGAATATGGTATGGACAAGAAAATGATGAGGAGCAAAAAAAAACAGAACACAATTTTACACTCCTTGCAAGTAAAAGTGAAGAAATAACTTCCTTGGTTACTTCCAGTAATGATTCAATATACTATAATGCCTTTATGAATCTTATGATGAGTTAAAACTCTATTTGGGGAAATGGTTCAAGATATTCCAATTCATGTCCATGTTATATCTACCTTTTTGATTAAATAGTATGATCTATATGTATTGAGAATTGAATACAATAGAACAGAATTATCTTTATTGTACACAAAAATAGTAACAACGCATGAGTTGGGTCCATTTACAGCAAATATTTAAATAAATCGCATATTAAAACTTTTATTTTTATTACGAAAACACGAGCATTGTGCAAGAAAGATTACCGGAAAATGTAAAGAAAATCACGCAATTTGAGGAAAAGTTAACTCTAAACTGATTGATGAGATTGATAAAGCACTTATATAGCTTGAAACTGTTTGATGTTTGCAGGGCGCTTAAACATCGCCAGATAGATTGTAGACTAAGGATCGTGCAAATAAAATCAAACGAGCCTGTACTCGAGACTAAACAAAGCATTAGTCAAATATGCGAGGTGTTATCGTTATAAAACATTGACACGGAGGAATGCCATTGAATAGTTTGTTGTGATAAGATGCAAGCAATTAAATAGGTGTGTATACCATAGCTTAGCGTATCTGATACGATTTGCAATGCTAACTAGTAGGTAAGAGGATAAATATTATAAACAGTGTAAATGCGTTGTCCTCTGTGTATAAAATACTTTGTCTATAGATGACTCTAGGATTTTTCTAGCACAATAAAATAAACAATAGAATGATAACACCTTTATGTCGATTAAAACACTCCACACAATAGTACACTGTTTTTGACATCCAGGCAAATTATAAATATACCTATCATGTATGTAGGAAAAATAAAAAAATATATCCTCATTTTTAAATAAACTGTTAAAAACTCATGTAAATAAAAATGACTTTTAAAAACATCGTTTTAAAATAATGCTATGATAATGACTGTAATTTTCCTTTCCCGTTATACATTCCTCTGATGTAATAACCACAAAAAACGTTTTTTGGTTGACTGAAATTACAGGGTATGCACCTCAAATTCGCACTTATTTGACTTTAATAACGTATCCCTTATTTTATTAGTGACTGATAATAACAAATATTAACTGCGTCTGATAAAACTTTTGATATTATAAATGGACGCTTAAAATTTACGAAATGGCCTCAAATTCGAAAAGCTCTAAAATAATTAAAAGGTTTTTTACCGTTTAAAACGTTTTTTAACGACCACCTTGAGTTTTTTAAACGTTCAGTTGCCACTTCGTCTCAACTGTAAGAGGATTTTAACACGTATATGAAACAAAATTAAAAACTCCAGAGAATTTATTTAAACTCAAAGCTACTTAACAAAATTCGATATATGATTTGAAGGACGCATGTAATCGCTTGCTGAAAAACATGGCCATAAGTAACGGATGTGCATGCTCTACTAACCAGACTTGCCGCTCCGTGGGCTCCCTAGCACCACCACCCTTATTCGATTCACAGTCATCTTCATTTGGGCAGAGTTATTTTTTCACTTTTATTCCAAGAAAACTATTTTAACTGGACATGATGGCAGCAGTGTCCAGCAACCACATCAGTTTATGATCACAGTTTATAGTTGTAGCACGGTACTTGTCGATATCGCACCAATCGATGTGAGTTATCGTAAATATGATCGAGAGATAGATTTCACAGAGTTGCTCACGGCCGCAAACTCGACCGAGTGCCGCGAAGTTTCCCGCGCGACTGCCGGCGTCTCTAGCCGGTGCTTGGATCAAAAGCGCGTGCGCAGCCTCCGTTCCAACCTCCGTACTAGCCGATTACCTATGCATACGCTGGAATTTGTTCTTCATCCATATATCCTACTTGATTTAAAATTCATAATGTTGGACTGACGCCAATGTTATCATATCGATGTTTCGGATATTGGAGTTGAATTTTTATAAATATTGGCAGATTTTCGGCGAGGGAAAGCTAAAATGATTTTTTTTTGCTATTCCTAATTCTGAATAAGGAAAACTGGAAGAATATAGATCAGCTCGCTCTAGAATTCGCACGTCTGCGACATGTCAAGGTGAGAGCGACGCAACGCAGACGCGCAGTGCAATAAATTCGTTCGTGCTGAGACATAATTGGATCCGCCCCGCCCACGTTCAGCTACCCTGCTTCCTTTATACCAGAAAGCTACTCTACTTCGAAAGTTAGAAATAAATTAATAAATAACATAATTAAAATAAAAAACTCAGAAGAAATGTAGAGCTAGCAAAGTAAATCTTTATTGATGATCTTCATATGACTGATCTTAATGAGTGAAAGATTTTCTTGTTTGGAATAAACGTCTCATACTTCAAAAGCACGTTTTAGATCTTAACATATCATCAGGCTAACTGCCAAAGCTAGATCAAATACCACAGGAAGGTTAAAAACATACAATAAACTATTTTTATGATTCCTAAATTCGAAGTGTCGAAGTTTCAAAATAGATGAATATCTTCTACTGAGCTAGTTTTCTAGAAGCAAGGCATCCTATAACAGTCATCTATGTTAGACAACTAAATTCTTTAGGCAGGTATCCAAAAGTAGATAAAGGAGAAAATGTTATATCATAGTATTTATTTAAGCATCAACATTTTTTTCATTATCGTCTTTATAGATCGGGATGTGTTTAATTTTTACAATGCTTTACAGAAAAAAATAAAGAACGCAAAAATAAAATCATTTTCTGAAAACAGCATCAAAAGTAATATTAATTGAAGCAGTAATAAGCATTTCAATCATTAGTGTGACGGAGAGTGAGGCATGGTGGGAACATTTCGCGATCTCCTTTGAGCACACCTTTGAGCACCATAATGCCAGTGACGTCACATTTCTCTATATTCTGTCACTTTACAAATTCGATGTTCACTTTATTTGAATTTTTTGTAACTTAGTTAATGTTAAATGGAAATCCTTCTGTTTGGACTTTTGCATAAAATTGTTGATAGAAATATTTAAAAAAAATGAGTCAGTTATCTAATCCTAACGCCTAAAGCTTTTATAAAAAGTCGATTCTTAGATACTTTAATAGACTTAGTAATAAAAGTAAAACCCAATAAATTACTTGTCAGTCTTCATTAGCGATCTCACAATATGTAAGTATACTTTCGAAAATAGAAGAAAATGCATTTGCATAGAAGTTAGTACGCTGCGTGCGTTTCTCTACTCATTAAGGAAGGTTGTGACGTAGAAAAAAAAAGCGCAGCGTGTCGACTCAACGCAAATTGATCGTTACCCGAGAACAACTTCCTCAAACATGCCACCTTACCGTATTTATGCAATCGGCGTCAAGCTGCTAACACCCAACTCTTTAATTTAGATACTGAGATAGCATCATAAATGCGCAGTTTAACACCCGACAATCACGTTATTTATGAAGCCTCATACATAAAATAGCCAAGAAAGGAGCCCAAGATTAATGTTTAACGCATATTTAAGGATCCAGATCATCGTAAATCGGTTACTCCGGTATATCGAGATTACCCTATTTGCATGAAAATTATTGCCTTTGTTAACATACTAAATATGTTTTACAATAATAACGAATTGCTCGGTTGAACCGCAACAAAGCGGCTCGGACGCACAAGCAGATCATAATTTTGATTAATTTCTTACAACAGTATCGCCACGCTGCAACCTCGCTACTCTCGTTATTATTTCCAATATTCAATTAAGCGCGTTCTAATTAAATTACTTATCAACTGCTTGGGTAACGATGTAAATAAGCATTTATTTATTTAGTCGTGAGCTGGACATTTCGCAAGGCGACTCGCGTGTCAAAACTAGTTTGTTAATGGGCCCAACAATGGCAACACTGTTCTGTTCACACTTGCCTATTAAACGATTCATATCTTTAAATCTTTTAACCTCTTTAGAGCGGTGTCCGATGTTACAAAACAATTACAAGGGTTTCTTAGTAAAGGCGATGAAAAATCTAACGTCATATGCCTCAAGATTGCAAAACTATTTCTAAACGGGAATTTAATTGACTTAAATGCGATATTATGTAATTTAGTACTCTTAATAAAAAATAATAATAAATATTTTATTTCAGACCATGATGTCCACTTTGTCAGTAACAATGTTCTTATAGTCTTAGTAACGCTTCTGTATAAAAATGTTTACATAGGTACTTTAGGGTAAAAATTATCATCTCTATAGACTGTAACTGTAGTAGGTAGCCATCTAATGCAAAGATTATTCATGAATAGTTTGTTAAAAAACTCCATTTACATATATTATGGACAAAAGCAATGCTTTAAAACACTCTTAAAATAACCATCCCTATATTCCCTAACCAGATAAAAAACGCAGATGGACCACATAAGTTTTACCTATGTGGTTCATCTGCGTTTATTAACTTTATTAAATAAACTACTACAAAAAGAAAACGTCTTCTGATTCATATAAAAGTACGCTAAAACAGGGAACAAAGAAATTTGATAAATTATATTGATCACAATCGCAACAAACGAAAACGCGTCCGGACACCTTCGGGACCGTTACAAAAGTCCTTTGGTATGTATCACAAAGTTGATAAAGCAAAGTTCACACGACCAGACGGAGAGACGGCCCAACGGCCCAACACAGCCATTAAATAAAACCCAATATGTACCAACAGCCTCAGATGGGGTCACTGATTGCCACACAACACTTTGTATTTCGGCCCTCCTGAACCACTAATTAAAAAATATTGACTTTTATTCGCCCCATCTCCTTTCATCTTTGCGAACTTTTACACAACTGCTAATTGGGCAAATAATAGATATAGAGTAAGTTGATAAGTCATGAAAAGCTAATATTGGCATAATTAAATATCCGTGGTCCTTCCTTTTACAACCGTAACTCTTACGTGAATCATTAAATTAAGAAAAGCACGCAGTTATTTTTAACTCGACCTTCAGCGCACCATATAAATTTTTAAACTAATTACGTTCAAGTGTAGGATGATCATGATATATCGGCAGGCTGACAACACTAAAAATACTGTCAGCAATCCTGTGACCATGAGCACATAATTCACAACAGAAGGACCAAAACTTGAAATATATTCGTTGCTTTCGCTTTACAAAGATCCTCATAAAGCGTAATAATCAGGAATCGGCTTGCGCGAACGATCCAATTAATTTTATTAATAGTTTTTTCAAGGCGCCGAACACTCGTTGGCATATTATACCGAGCGGGAATGATAAAGACTTCGATAAATTCGATCATATCGCCCCCTGAGTTTTGAAACCGTCATTTTCTTGAGTTAACGATGGCTATCGACCGAATTCGCCAAAATTCACTCAATTTCGTTATCGACATATGCAGTTATATAAACCGTTAATGTATGTAATGTAATGATATGGATGATTTTATTGTTATGTTCGTTTGTTTCTCGATAAAGACATTTAAAAGACTTGGTCGAGTCAACACCTTGTAGCGGCGAGCGGCCGCGTCATCTCGTGTTCGTGGCGCGGTCACACTTCCACACTCCACACGTCCTCACGTCACGGATTTCACCGTTCACGCTCCATCGTTACGTAATATTGTCAATATAATAATAAATATTAAAGTAACATCGGTTGCTCCACACATTATCGCACACAAAGAAATAAGTATGTCATTAATAAATAATCCGCTGTCTCGCGTCTAAGATAAAATTCCTACGCAATTCGCGAGAGTTGCGAGAATAACTTTGTGTCGTTTAGAATACATAGAGTAATCAGTTTGGTATTTAAGGCTGAGATAAAATTCTGCATTCCTACAATGAAATTTTTCACTAATGACATCAATTTCAGTAAAGAACACTGGAGCATTGCTAAATCAAACAGTATGACCTGTATTTGGAAAACTATTAGTCTACTATAGAAGCATAACTGTTAACTAGCGAATGAATACAGAAGCTCAGAAGAGATCAATTAACAATGTAGCTGTGCTATTTACGTCTAGTCGGTCGTTTTATACGATGCAATGGTTCGTGAAGGTGCAACGGGGCGGTGATGTCCAGACAACGGAGAAAGCATGGATCGCTGTAATAAATGTTAGATTCTCGTAGTAATAAATAGCTGATCTAAATAAAGGTACCAATAAAACGCGTGCAATTGTTCACAAAACGTTTCAACAAAGAAGTATTTACTTCCATCGGTAAGCATGAATAGCGTATTAAAAATTCAACTAATTTGATGTGGGCTGTACTCCAACCGAAAATGGTGTAAATATTTATGTTATTGAATACGTTTGTTTTTTATTTATTTCTTTAATGAAGCTACTTCACCTCATTTGCAAATGTTTTATTGTTTATTTTAGTATAAGGTTAAGTCTTCAAAATCAACATTTTCAGAACTGTTTTCATCGTATTTCTATTTAAATGACATACAGAGTTGAATGGACTAGCTTTGCAAGCCATAAAATCTCGTAATTTGACTAGATTGACGCCAACCCGTCTGATCTGATTAACTCCTCCGTACAAAAACAAGTATGTTCCTCTATCATCAAAATGATTACAGTGTTCAATTCAAGCCCGTTTATTACGTATAATTTAGACTGCAATTACTGTTGATTGAAATTGAGAACTGATACTATAGTGTTCTACGAGATTTTTGCTATTTAAAGATTCTTTTACTTTATCCTTGCCGTGATGTCCTGCTCAGAAATTGCTTTTCCTGCCTTAGGTACCTACACAATTTTACATACTTATAAGAGTTTCAAGGATATATTATCAGATAGTGAGTAGGTGTTTGTTAATGTATTTATATAATATCTCATCATCTGATCTGTAAATCTTTACCTAATCTTATTTTGATATTTTAATTTTATAAAGCCTTCCACGGAGCTGAGGCCCTTCGCAACAATTCTCTTTATAATTTTTCAGTTTCTTTTTGGTATTGACCAACGCACTATCTCAGTATCTACCTTAATGCCTTTTTGGGAGCTTTACCTTGAACAGTTCAATTGCGATATTTCAAACATAGGATAACGTATACAGGTAAAAGTAGGTCAAAGGAGAGTTGTTACATGATTTGTGTGCAGAACCAACGAAACGGTAAGTACATTAAATACGAAGAAACCTCGTCATCATATTTGGAACACAAATAATAAAAATAAACGAAGCCCGGACTTCAGTACGAGTTTTCTCCACATTGCAGACGATGGCAATTCATAAAGATAACATATTGAAATGCGATTAACAGTTAACGTAATGCCTTTTGACGATGTAAAAACTTACGAGTATTTTCAATGATAAAACATTATTTACGCTTTAATAAATCCCGACGTCTTCAAACTGAGATAAATGGATTACCGAGAGGTTAATGTGAAATGGTTCTTTATAGGTGATACATTAAGTTGGGGAAAAGGCTATCTGGTGCTGTATCTTGTTAGGTAAATAAATACTAGTGTTGTAAAAACGCTCGAGTCGGCGCTAAAACGCTCGAGTCCGGACTCGAGCAGTTTAAAAACGCTCGAGTCGGGACTCGAGTCGGTTTGAAAACGCTCGAGCGCTGGCTTGAGCGTTTTTGAAAAAAAGCTCGGTAAATAGCGCCGACTCGACGCTCGACTCGAGCTTGAGCACGAGTCTTTATAAAATAGGTGAAGAACAAATCAGTTTAATACTAACTACTCATTGCATAAGTTATTCCCGCGGTTTTAACTGCGTGGTTTTTATTTGTTATAGAAAGTTTTATCACTTCCTTCGGGACTAGCGTTGAAAAAAGCAGGCAAAATTCCCGTTTCTTTCCAATACTGTTGTTTTATTCATTATAATATTCGAAACTTTCAAGTAATTTATAAAGTATAAATTTCATGTATTTTTCCAATAAACCCAAAAAAAACGGAAAAATATCAAAAGAATCGAAAATTTCATGTTTGATTTTTTTAAATGCGTATTTTTTTTAAATAATATTACTAGCGCTTGACTGCGATCCTACCTGGTGGTAAGCAGTGATGCAATCTGATGGTGAGGCGCACTAGGTGTCCAAGTTGGACATAGGCTCATAAACTTGTGTGCCTGGACAGTCCAATAGAGGACACCGGTCACTATAACGAAGGGGAAGTCTATGTCCAACAGTGGGCATCAATCATTATAGCACCTAATTGGCGATACTTGGGGGAGGCTTATGTCCAACAGTGGGCATCAGTCATAGCGCCTAAATGGCGACACTTGGAGAAGGCGTATGTCCAACAGTAGGCATAGGTCATTAGTGAGGGGAGACTTATGTACAACAGTGGGCATCAATCATTATAGCGCCTAGGTGGCGACACTTGGAGACTTATGTCCAACAGTGGGCATAGGTCATTAAAGTGAGGGGAGACGCCCAACAGTGGGCATCAGTCATTATAGCGCCTATATGGTGATACTTGAAGGAGGCTTATGTCCAAGAGTGGGCATATGTCATTATAGCGAGGTGAGACTTATGCCCAACAGTGGGCATCAGTCATAGCGTCTAATGGCAACCCTTGGGGGAGACTTATGTCCAACAGTGGGCACCGATCATTATGGCGACACTTGGGGGAGGCTTGAGGGAGCTCGAGTCTGATCAAGCTGACGATTCGTCAGACAATGAAATCGAGATTTTGGCTGAGGAAAGTACCTTTTTTTAAGAAAAATAGATGCTTTATTTTTAGGGTTCCGTAGTCAACTAGGAACCCTTATAGTTTCGCCATGTCTGTATGTCTGTCCGACCTCGCTTAATCTCTGTGACCGTTAACACTAGAAAGCTGAAATTTGGTACCAATATGTATGTCAATCACGCCGACAAAGTGGTAAAATAAAAATTTGAAAAAAATGTTTTATTAGGGTAGCCCCCCTATATGTAAAGTGGGAAGTGTTTTTTTTTTAACTTCAACCCTAACGTGTGATATATTGTTGGATAGGTATTTAAAAATGAATAGGGGTTTACTAAAATCATTTTTTGATAATTTCGGAAATAATCGCTCCAAAAGTAAAAAACAATGTGTGTCCCCCCCTCTAACTTTTGAACCACAAGTTTAGAAAATATGACAAAAATCTGAAAAGTAGAATTTTATAAGGACTTTCTAGGAAAATTATTTTGAAATTGATGGAAAGAACAGTTTTTGTACAAAAAAGACAAAAGAGTTCTACAAAATATTTTCTGGACTAAGTTTGTAGTATAATCGTATATGCAAGCATTTTTTTAAACTCATAAGTGGGTACACTTATTGTGACGGACGGGAAACTACGGAACCCTGCACTGAGCGTGGCCCGACACGCTCTTGGCCGGTTTTATTTTATCTTTACAAATCGATAGTGTTTCATGTACCGGATCGAACATCCACGGGATTAAAACTATTAAAATTTAACGATGTATTATAAAATAATGATAAATTATAGAAATATTTGTGTTTCGAAAATATTATAAACACAAAAGATTTGAGTCGAAGTGCATCTAAAGCACGTCATGCATCACAATGATTAAAGACTTCCCTATAGTCAAATAAAATTATTAATATACCCCCAGTAAAAATGTTAACGCTTCGACGCTCGAGCGCGCGACTTGAGCGTCGAGCGCCCGAATTTTCAACGCTCACGAGCCCTAAACGCTCGAGCGTTTAACGCTCGAGTCTTGAACGCTCAATAGCGTCGACTCAGCGCTCAACGCTCGACTCTTAGCGCTTATTTTTACAACACTAATAAATACCTTTAACCCAAAACCGTCATCGTGGGCACGGAACAGCTCGCAAACTGATGGCCTGTAGATATATTGTCATGCTCTTTAACAATTTCACTAGCCAATGAACCGTTTAGAGCTATAGAAGTCCCCGGCGTACACGACAACAGCATTGTAACTGTTTATCTTAAGATGGACAGAACGCGATTGCATCCTTCCTTACAAGTCTATTAAACGATGTTACTTTTTACATGGCTCTTAACTGGTAAGTGCACCGTAAGGTTTATTCATGGTTAATCAATCTTTAATGAGTTATAAGCAGGAAATATATTTTAATTGTGTTGCGAGGTGGAAAATATTGAGGAACAACATAAAATCGTCTGTAGGAAGCTTTGACCAGTGTAGTAACAATGTGATCCGTTACCCAAAGACACTACAATCATTGATTGAAAGTCCTATTGCAATGCTACAGCATGATTCAAGAATATACCTACCTGCTGAAGTTATATCATTTTCAGTCTCAATAATAATACAGAAACCTATACGTAATAGGCCTAAGAACTAGGAACCTTCTAGAGAAATATACTTGATAAGTATTTTCGTTAGATTTAAATGTATCCTACTGTCTGCATCTGATTTAAAAAATAGTAGTTATAGGCAGAACCCTAATATTTTTCAAGGAACGATATTTCACAATGCGAACCTTACAACAAAGATCCTAACATTTTGATTCCTAGGTATTGAAATTATTAGTTTGATGGCAGCTTTCCTTAGAATATGTCCGTAACAATTTGTTATGGATAAACAATAAGTCGTGAGGAGTCACTCCCTCCGCCTCCCGATAGCGGGATCCGCGACGAGTAGGTATCCGATTTATAACCTAACTGTGATCTTTACAATATTCGACAAGTCTACAACATCCAACATCAACAATATATCACTGCTAGAAACAATAATTTAAAAAACGTTTTCCTTATGAGCATGCCGAAATAAATATAACTCCGTAAAAGCAACAATGTTGCAACCATTTTGCAAAAGCATTTAATCAGAAGTTTTAATTGTACAACGCCCTAATCCAATAACAATGTGAGTCAAAGTCAAACATTGGCTTTGATAACCTTGACACGCTTGAAGTTGCGACAACACTCCATTAAACGAAATAAAATGCAGTAGGAATAATTTCTAAGGAATCGTTTTTTTAAGATGCGGGATTGTGTGGTTCATGTCAGGCACAGGAACCGCCGGGCAAGCATCGCCACACCGTGGATTCCTGTAGAAGGAAAGCGCCACCGCGAAGTCGAGGCCGGCCTAGAAAGAGATAGTGGGATTACTTGGACATGTACCGCGAAGACTAGTTTGAAGCCGCGCGGGAGCAGAAAGTTTGGAAGGACTTGGGAGAAGCCTTTGCCCAGCAGACTGTAAGGGATAGAAAAAAAAATACTGTGTTAAAAATCTGACACAGATTGTTTGCTAGGCGTCAAAACGCGCTCTCTGGACGACCGTCACTTGGTGGCCATCTTTAAAAACCCAATAAATTTATTTTTTTTATTAAAGAGATGGAACTATATGGAATGCATAGCTTCATCCCTCTTTCTCGTTCGCACACCTGACATTTTAACACGTCATGATAATGACCCTAGAGCAACCTCTGATGGACCAGTTAGTGTTCTGATAAAAGTCAGTAAGTATGAGCTGATGAGAACAAATACGAACAAAAATTATACATATAGCACCTGTATGACGAACGATCGATCAGTAATACAGCGTTAACCCGCATCTTCATTGCTGTCATAAAACAGACCACAACGACGGCAGTCTTAAAAAAAATTGCAGAATTGTTTAACAGACGTTAAAATACACTACGGTTTTCTTAATAAACCCAACTAAACGTAAACAATCTTAATATGTCTTTTTATTTAAAATGAATCGTATAAAAAACATAAAAAAGAATATTTAAATTGAGTTAATTACCTAACATCGATTTTGGTAAATCCCTAAAAGTAAACATTTTTAGATAAAATATTTAGACATTTTTTTTTTACGTAAAAGCCATCTTAAGATTGTTTATACACCTAAACAGACAGAGTACAGCTAAGTAGGAATACGCTTAGAATAAAGAAATCGGTGACAACAAAGTACCTGCACAAGAACAAACAAACAATATAAAGCACCTGTAAGGCCTGAGGACGATCAGTACACGCTCACCTGCAGTGATTTATTCGCCAGACCCGCCATTGTCCTGTCGCGACCGGCTAGCGGAAACTTATGAACTATCTAACCTCAAACGTCTTATGAACGAAACACTACCACTCTACATGTGCACACAATTATTTATTTATTTATCTGGAACTTATATCTCTATTGGGAGCTACAGCACTATTCGCCATTGTCACTGAGAATACAGAAACAGATACCACAGCAAAGTGCTTATAAGTGGATTTAGTAGGTATAGGTAGTTTGCTGTAATAGCCACCTGTTCTTAAAAACTATAACTGTAAAAAAATGCTAACAAGAAAACTTGTTACGTACGAGTGAGGTTACATACATACCTAGAGATAGGTATAGATCTATATTTCATCTTTCTTTTTTTTTATTCTTTTTCGCGAATGTGGTTTCACCTGATTATAACATGGTTATACATATAATTTTATATGCTTAAGCTATTTTAAATAACACCGAGCTTTTTGCGCTTGAGCACACAAAAAAAGGGTAGGTAGATATGATCTATATCTACAAACACATCCAATATCATCACGAGCAGTGTGAAAATGAGACCCAGAGCCCTGGGAAAACCAAATGCAAGGAAGGAACAGCAGTGGGTTTTTAGTCAGTAAAAATCTGACACTATCACCGCCTAAGAGCCGGGGATGTCATTGGATGATTTTCCCACCAACAAAAAAAAAACCATCCAATATCAGCTCGCCTTGGATCGATTGAACGTACAAGTGTACCGACCTTCTTATTCCTAAGTCCTACCTACAGACCCCGACGTTTTTATAGTGCAGTAAAAACCCTGATCTTGTTTGTGATCACATAACGGTACCTTGCTTATGCTTAGATATAATCCTTTAGCTCACGTAATATCTGATCGCTCAATTTATTTACTCAAGCTGGCTCTATGGTTAGGACTTATAACTACACATCATGATTAACTGTTTGTTTAAGATGACTTGAATAGCAGCCTACTGCGAAGGATTCACTGCCCTTTCGTCTGAAAATAGCTGTAAGTAGGAGCCGTTTTCTATTTATTGTGTATTTTTTGCTTTGTATCACTGTTCCATGTTGATTACGAAAACTCGCAATATCTTCCAACCACCCTTCTTTCATCGACACTGCGTAACCAGAAGGGCTGAATTGTTCTTCGTCCAAAGAATCAGCATTACCATTCAAAATGGCACTGCTACCAGTCAGAGTCAGTCAGAGGAGTACCTACTTCGACGCCTCCGTGAGATTTTGTGTTTTTGTATTAGGTATATATACCTACATAGTTAGGTTTAGTATAAAAACTTAGTTTAGTTAATTTTTATTAATTTTCTTATAATGTATTTGGATTTAATAAAAATATTTTTGGTTTTTGCTGTTATTTATTTATAAATAGAAATTAAAGTAGCCTAACTAAGAACGTAGTTACTAGAAGTAACTAGGTAATTAATGATCTGCATTCTTCCCTAACGTTGCATGAACGAAAAGAAATAATTTATTTGCCAGAAAAGGAGCAAACTTAAGACCAACATAAATCAGATTACAAACACTTAGGAAATAAAAACATACAGGTATGCGCCGCATCCGCGCAAAACAGCCATCTCATCCCAAGCAGACCCAAGCATAGAATAAGTGACCTCTTTTTAACCAGCAACAAATTCGCATAAAAATATTAACGTAGTACGCATAAAGAGAAATGCAAATTATTTTTAATTGCCTTCCGGTAGAAAGTGGGTGAACCTGAACACGGAACGGGCTGGGCGAATCAGTTTGATTCTTGTCGAAATAATGACAAAGCAGCGACGACCGGTGTCACATTCTCACCGGCCTTCTGACTTACTGACAACCGGGAGCCGGTAGCTGGCAGATTAACATTAATTCCTACTGGCTCTTAAGGTCTTTAACTCGGTATTTAAAAAAGAAAACTGAACCAGCGGTTCTGATTCAATGTTTAAGGAACTTAACTAGTTTTCAATACTTCTAAAAATACACTGCAGAATTGCAATTACTTACACAAAAAAAAATAATGAAGAACCTAAATAGATGTGCCAACAGTTTCACTGCGTATATTTGCCAACTTATCCTTAATTTTAATTATATTTCTCAAAAACAACTAAATCGACCTTTTATATTTGCAGGATTTACTAAGTTTTAAACATTTTTTTTTTTCTCGAAATGAAAGATAGAGTTGCAAAAATCTCGCGGTGAAACTGTTGGCACATCTATTTAGGTTTTTTTTTTGTGTAATTCAGAGCGGTTTATTTTTTGGTGTTTCTTGAGGACTCTCCTCAAGAAAACAAAAAATCTAGAAATACCTTAGCAATTACGTGGACAGGTGTTCAACTCTTCCGAGACGTACTCTTACCATGATAAAAGGAAAGCAGAATTGGAACTATTGGTATACTCTCTAGGGTTATATTTAGTTACCTGCATCGTTAACGTAGCCATCTACACTGTCTACTAAATCAAAGATAATTAAGTCTGTCGACTTGAAAGCTTTTAACACCTTCGCTTCAGATACTTAAAGGAAAACGTGTAAAGTCATTCCAAAACATGATTTTAACGTGCACATGTTACTTCATACGGCCCGAAAATACTAAACAGATTCATTCGTCTCTGTAATAATCCACAATCAATAACTAATAATCCGTTCCTCATATGTGGGCGGGACCTGACATGCACCCATTTGTTTTACTTAAACGTTAATGCTCTTATGCATCGGTGGCGGCGCAGGCGCATCCACGTTCAAACTTCGGTTGATTGTTTAACGGTGATCCTTTCCGGGATTTTTATCTCGGTTTAGAGTGTGGGTGGTTTTTATATAAATTGACCTGGAGGTCATAATGCTCGTAAGATTAAGTATTATATTTTATAAGACCACCACAAGGATTTAGGTCAATGTAAGTTTGCTGTTAAAAAAAAATAGAACGACGGAGTTCTAGTTTTTACAATTACGATAGTCGATAATACCCGCACTTATACAAGTTGTAAGGGACAGCCCTCCACAAACTTTAAGGGCTTGCTCAGTAGACGAAACTGAACAACATTTCACAAAAATTTATATCAATGGCCTCACCATAGAAAATTATAAACTTGATAGGACAGTTTGTATGGAGAGGCCGAATTTTTTTTTCGTTTACTGAAATAAAAATTTGTGGTAGGTTATTCAGTTTCGTCTACTGAGCAAGCCCTTAAAGTTTGTGGAGTGCTGCCCTTACATCTTGTATATATGTATAGCCTGTAGTTGACAACCCTGATGGCTTAATAATCCTGAAAACTGTGAGCAGCATTAGAGCGACACCTAATAAATTTGACTTCATAAATCACTTTGTTAACCTGTGCTGTATTTCTAACTTTGCTTCATTAATCTTAATTAACTTTACACAGTAATTAAAGTTCAGACTCTTATTATATGAGACTATTGCACTCGTCTATCGCCACATTTATGTATTTAAGTTTAAATGTCATTTAAATTTATAAGATTTCACAATAAATAAGTAGGTACGCAGAAGGCAATACAGTAGTTTTTAGAAGTAGGTTAGCAGTTAGCACCCGAATTTCGACATCAATCAACATAAATATATATATTCATTAAAATAGTAATTAATAAACGTCAAAAATGCAAAAAGTGAAGTTTCTAAGTTAAATTAAGCACGCTCAGCGGATGGTTGTATTGTTATGGATCAATTCATATGTGAATATTTGTGGCTTTTGCTATTGGTAATGCAAGCGATGGACACCTAGGATACCTTGACCTAATCAGTGGAACATTGGTTCATTAAATTAATTGAATAAGGCACCTAAAACAAATGACTCCCCTCGAGCGCCGATTGTACATACGGTTAAACACTTAAATATTAAAACGCTTAATTTTCGTACTGTCGGTTCACACGAGTATAAGAAATTTATTCGACCGAATATTTAGGTTTCTATATCTTTGTTTTTGCTAGAAAATACCATATTTTATACAAAAAAAAACGGGCAATTACGTCTCAGATAATAATACCCCCTGCGCGCGAGGGGTTAAAAGTTGTTTTCCAAAATACTTTTTAACTGTGAACTAGCACAGCAAGCAATATCTACTTACTATATTTTCTACCTACCGCAGATCAGACCGGAACCACTAGTGGCTCATCAATAATAACGGTCCCTGCTTAGTTAGATTATTTAGATACGAGCCGAGTAGGACTCAGGTTCGAACCCACATCGGCACTCCGTGGTCGCCACAGCTCTTTTAAACCAGTGAAGGACAAACTAGACCCAATAAATCAATGACATGTGACGTCCGCCAATTCACACGGGGCCCGTGTGGTGGATTGGTTCGGCCCACGGATAGAGATGTTCAATTAGTTGAAATGCTTTCGGCCGATTACGCCGCCAATCAACAATGGGACGGGCCCGTGCTGGATTGTTCAAAATATATATGTATCTTTAGTAAGTGGGTTTCACCGTATAAATGGAACCCCGTTTCGAAAATCCTTTTCTAATCTTTGTATACATCATAAAATGAACCTCTGTGCAAATCAGCGTTCTAGATCCAAGGGTTGGAGCTGGACGTTAATGAGACAGAGAGAGATCAAGTGCTTTTATAAATACAGATGTAAAGATATCTTAAAACTATTTTGAGACTGATAAGCCAATTCTTAAGTCTAATTTTCAATGGAGAATTGCTATAGGATGGTGCGCGTGACAGCTGTCGGATTAATACAATGAGCTACCTAAACTTTACTGTCATCTTAAAGATGTACATTTTGGCCCTGCTCTGATCCTACCTAACCTTTGTAAAAAAGACCTAAAAAGGGGTGCTATTCTCTAAGAAAGCGCAGCGCTGGCACAGCGACGAAGTCGTGAGCGCAATACATTGAATTAACAATCCAATGTAAAGGGGCATTAGGTTGTTAATTCAATGTACTGCGCTGACGACTCGTCGCTGTGCCAGCGCTGCGCTTTCTTAGAGAATAGCACCCCAGTTCCGAGATTTTATAAATAAGACTACCTGCTGCTGCTCTTCTTTTGTGCTACATTTAGGTCATTTGATCACTAAACAAACCGCTCATTATGAAGCCATACAGAGTCAGCGGATCAGACAGATAGTACGATTACGAGGATCGATAATAATCCTAAATGTTGTCTCATAGTCGGTCTGTCAAAACGCTATACGTAACGTAATATTACGTAGCAGTAACAGTAATCTATATTATTTTGTAACACGAAACTTATCTCGAAATTGACCACATAAATTAATGTCCAAACCACTAATTTACAGATAAATTAGTGATTTTAAGTGCACATAAATCATTTGTGATTTTTTTTAACACTGAGTTTCAAATTGTGTATAGCGTCTAATCCCAATGCTAACACACGGTTACTAAAAGGCTAATCAACAACCTATCAATGTAAAGCTCATGTCAAGTTCTTTGATTGGCTGTTGTTATTTCAGTTATTCAATCAAAGCCGTCAACATTATTTTTCAATACACTTACTCGAAAACCCGCTCTTATCTCACCGCTTTTAGGCACGCAAAAGACTCTTTTTCGCACTAGTGCAGAAAAGTACACGTGCTCTTCCCGCCACAATGTTATTACATTTATCTTATCAGGGCACGCGTCGACCCCCACGAGTCGCCGGTCAACCCCCGTTTATTCATTTCTCCGTAAATGTATTAAAAAAAGTCATTTGAAAAACTCATACACGTGCATAACATGAGTATGTTAAGGAGCCTAAGGCTGCACTTGTATCAAAATTTAGGTACTATTATTTAAGGCGTATAGTCCCTTGAACCATCTGGCCGAAATTATGTGAACGCAACTCTAGCACTCGCCTAGGCGGTAGTACGCAAATCTGTGCATTTATTTGCGGCCAGCAGCGCCCGGAAAGCGCTTTAAATTCATTTTCTCTGCGAGATATTAATTGATTACATATGCAATGTTCACTTTGAAGAATATTTAACCACCAATTTTTATGTGTAAAAATGTTTCTAAAGGTCCAATCCGTTTCGAAGGAGTAGGGAAAAGTTGCGAAAAGTTGCGAAATTGCTAATATTTAGCAATTTCGCAACTTTTCGACAAAAGTACTTTTTTTTTGACAAAAGTATTAATTGCACGAAAAAATCAAATGTTGATATTATTGTTCATGAATCTATAATAAACATATATTTTTTTCAAACCAATTGACCTAGCCGTTACGGAGGAGAAGGCCTCAGAAAATCACTGTTTTATGGCACTTTTCGGGCGCTTGGCCCAGGTATGTTGGCTAATTTTTGAATTGATTAGCATTTCAGAAAAATCATAACCCCTCTTTTAGCTTTACCGTAGTCGGGTAAAAATTTGCGGGCGTAACCCATCTACGTTAGTCTATTCATAAAGTAACCATACCTAAGTCCTATTGTGAACAGAACTGTCCCTTTTCTACCGAGAAGTGACCGTCACTTGGCATGTTGTTCTCAAATATAGTTCCAGGACGCGGGAATTTGTTTACGTATAAAAAAAATATTAACAGTGTTTTATAATGTTTACTAATTTATAATGTTACACTTTTCTCTAGTTAAATATAAAATTGAAATTGAAAAAACTGTGTGTATCTGCTATTACCTAGAACAAATATACATATTGTTACGCCACTAAACGTGAACACGCCATATCTCCGAGAAAATAACGAGTGGCACGTAATAATTAAAACGCATTGCTGTTCGAAAGGTCTAGAGCTTAGACAGCTTAGACAGACTTGGAAAAATCTCGAAACATCCACAAGGTACCTACCTACCAAGGTACATGTAGTAATAGGTATCATCTAACCGTAAGGGAATTTGTACTCTCCGACGTTAACAATAGAGTCGAAATTCGCATGAACGTGACTTTTATTATTACGAGAAATAAAAATGATTTATGACTTCGAGAAGCGATACAATTGTTCTGGAATTCTGGATAGATCCGGGGACGTCGGTATCTAGAATTTTCTTGGCTCCGCATATAAATACGGGCCCCCGGCCGGAAGCGAGTCAGTTGTGATTTCGACTGCGATCAAGAGCGAACTACCCTAGTACTCGAAGTGATTTTTATCAACGACTAAAGCGATAGTGTAACGGTACTCTAGTGTTAATTGCGATTCGGATTATTGTTGACTGGATTAATTTGTTATTGTTTGTGGTAAATAAAGTTCTCTCGTCAGTAAATCGGCATTTGATTACCCACGTACGTAACAATATATATTTGTTTTAGGTAATCTCTGAAAGGGCTGGACAGATTTTGACGGCACTTTAATTAGTATATATATAGCTGATGTTGTGGGGTTACATAAGTAACTTTTACTATATAAAAATAATTAGAGTTCAAGCAAAAACCATCTTGAAATTGTGACCACTTGGCATTGCACTGTTTTAGTAGTCCGACGCGAACCAATTTGCAGACATCAGCTAGCTAGTTTTATTATTTTGTTTGTTAAAGAAGTATTTAAAAACCAATAAAGTTCACATTAATATATTTTATTAATACATTATCAAAATATTATTTAGTTAATATTTACACAAAAGTCCCACATATCAGGTTTGACAGTCCATGTCTTAAAAAATTTTTCCTTAACATCTAACCATTTATCAAAATACTTTATTGATTTCTTCTTCATTACATTATATGGTATACTCTCAATTTTATCATGGCCGCATATCTTTTGTTTCAGATCTTCGTTAATATTTAGTATTTGTACGAATTTTTTATATAAATGGTATTTACTTATACATAGGCTACAAGCTGGGGATAATGCTTTCTTCACAGTGACTCCTAGTTTTCTACCTTGCACTGCAACTTCTAAAGGCCTGAAACAAATTAATTGCTTAGAAACCTTTTATACAGCATAATAGTCGTAGCATATTGCATAGCATAATCAGCCTCATAATGTTCCCACAGCTGGGACTGGGGCCTGTTTTGTAATCCACCGCGCGAGCGCAGTGCGTGTTGGTGTATATCACGTGTCTTCGAATGTTTGGTTCTAGGACATGGCGGTTTCCTCATGATGTTTTCCTTTATCGTTTTTGGAGAAATGGTGGTGACATAAATTACACAAAGTCATGTGCCTAGTTGGGTTTGAACCCATGACCTACAACTCCATTTTTTTTTTATAACGCTTTTGACCACAATCTCTATTCTAATAAAAAAAAAAATTACCACTGGGCCACCAATGCTCTAGAAACCTTTTATATATCAATTTACAAAATACAAGATCTTGCAGTTATCTATTTGATTGATTGATTGAACCACTCTTGTCTGCATAAATTATTATTAAAATTGGTTGTGACAAATTGAGTAACTAATCCAAATATACAGTAATTTGCTCAGTACATGGCCACTAGAGGATGGTTCTAGTCAGTTTTTGTTTATGTGACTTAAAAAGAAAAACATATTAAGTAATTAACCTTTCAAATATCGTAATTAAAGACACAATAGAAAAACAATGATAGAGTGAACACCGTCCTTCACTTGGGGTTTAATTAATTAAAGTACTCACTGTTTATTAAATATAGATTTAGTCCAAATCATGCTTCCTGGTGCTGGTTTTGTATTAATATCAGAGCTTATATTACTGAACACTAAAGTTGTTTGGTAAAATTGAGGCACTACATCCAATTTACAAACGGACAAACCATCCGATCTGTTCAAAAGGGCTCTATGTAAAGATTCCTCAGAATAAGGTACTCCAGCACCGAATATAAAATGGCTAATGTATATTGGTTCACACAGCAAACTTAATAAACTGCCTTGGACACCCAAATGTATCCATTTAGCAATCTTATCACTGCAAGAGACTGACAACGTTCTGTCCCCTCGGCCAGGTTTTGTTCGCACTTGACCGAGAAGAAGCTGAATATTTACTCCCGGTTCTTTTAAGTCTTGCTCACACTGTGGAAGACATTTAGCCCCCGTCCTGTTAACATAGTCCTCTACTTTGCGTTTCTTAACTTCTGTGTCACAAATATCATTATCTGCCTCTCGCTTCGGTAACTTCAGTACATCACCATAATGCTCCTCTTCCCCATTTTGAGATATTATTGACGCGTCTCCACATGGTAACTGAGATGAATAGAAAATAAATTCAATATTTTCTTTAAGTTTAAACTGGCCATTTTCATAATTGAATATGGACTGTTTCTGTTTTAATGTTTTGTAAATACTCTCGTACAGATATAATAAAAAGCCGCGCCTAGCGAATACTTCTGCGTGACTATCGTTCAATAAGCTTCCGTTTGGCATCATTTTGGTAGCTCCAATACATTTCGAGCCGGTACCTAGAGATACCACTTCACTATTCTCAGTAGTTCTGTCATATTCTATCATACATGATAGCACGGTCCACTCTTTTTCGATAGGCTTCCCATTTTTCGGTAGTGCTTTGTACAAATTGAAACAGTTTTGCACTAATTTTTCAATTAAAGTTTCATCTAGGTTAGGCATCGTTTTGCAGCAGCAATATCAATGGTTTGGTTTTTTGACACACATTATCTTTTACAATAATAATTTTAATTCAAACAAAGTGTATATTTCAAAAACTTTGTCTTAGTTATCGTACATAAATCTAAAATTAGGTACTGATAAAAATGTAAACATAATAAAGTCAAACTGACATTTCACTTTTATCACAAAGATCATTAATCAGGTTGCGTAAACCCAAACGTTAAGCAACCTGATTTCTTTTTAGCAATGTTAATTCGATTAATTCCAAATTTTTCTGGCAAAATATTATCTTAATTTGTGTATTTAATGCCAACCTTTCAAATCATCCAACATTGAAAAATAAGAAACCTAAAATAAAGAGAAAGATTTTTCTCAAAAACATTTCGTAAATTGGAACAACACTGCGGCGTTCCATAGCAGAGTTTACTTAGTAAAATTGCAATCATATGCATAAAAACGTTTGGAAACTCATTTACATTTATTTAGTTTGAAGCAAAAAAGCTTTTTTAGGGTTCCGTACGTAAGCGTACAAATAGGAACCCCCTGTCACTAAGACTCCACTGTCCGTCTGTCACTAGGCTGTATCTCATGGACCGTGATAGATTAAATCACAAATGTTGTATTTCTGTTATATAACAAAAATAATAAAAACAGAATTTAATAAATATATAGGTGAGGCCCTCTTTCAAAAAACGTGATTTTTCATCAAACAAACACCGGGTCAGGTAGAACCAACAAAAAAAGATTACAATATTATAGTGTCTAATATCGTATACCTACATACTTAATAGTGGTACGGAACCCTTTTTTTATAGTGGGAAAAATCATCCAATGACAACCCCCGCTCTTGGGCGGAGCGGGAGATAGTGTCAGACTCTTCTTGACCAAAAGCCCACCCCGTTCCTTCTAGCCTTCATACCGGGGCTCGAGTTCCCTTTCGGATAACCCTGGCCCTCGTGCGTGAGTTTGACTCGCCGTTAACCATGGCCCGGATACAGACTTTTTAATCTGCTTTTCTTCGATACCACTCTTTAATAGTGTTTTTTGTTAATTAATAATTTACTTTTTATTGCTTATCATATAATTAAGTCTTGTCCATTCAATAAAATAAAAAATTTCATAAAAATCGGTTAAGCCGTAGGATATCTCTAAGGAACGAAGGCAAAGAAGGAATAATAGTGGGTTTTAGTCAGTAAAAGTCTGAAACGAAAGGGCGGGAGATGTTATTGGATGATTCCCAACTAAATACCGAGAGTAGGTACCCACCTACCAACTTACTAAAATATTTTATCTGGCCCTGCCTTGTCATGTTTTTCATCTCGGAATTTCGTAGATAGCATCAATGGCTGCACATCGAACTAAAGATCGGAACGCACCGTCTCCAGTTCGTGCATTCAACGAAATGTCCCATTGCCACAGATTACTGAATAGTTACTACGTAACCATTGCTTACAAAAATGAATATCTCTAATACCTAATTGTATATACCTACCTAAACCTACATAGCAAAATGTAGCTATGGAGACTCTTGGCTATAGTTTGCCTCGCTGCATCTTTTTCTGTCAATTGAAATTGGATATAATGATATTTTTACTATTTCAATACACTTACTCGAAAAAACGCTTTTATCGCGCCGCTTTTAGGCTCGCAATAGACTGTTTTACGCACTAGTGCAGAAAAGTGCGCGTGCTTTCCTGCGCCACATTTTCATTATATTTATTATTTTATCGTATTAGACTGGGCGCGCGTCACGAGTCGCCGGTCAACTCCCGTTTATTCGTTTCTTCGTAAGTGTATTGAAAAAGTCGTTTCATACAATTCATACACGTGCAATTTTTGACTGCAGCCGTCGGCTCCATAACGCACTCGTCTTGTCTACGGCTCGTGGCAATTCCGCCTCGGACGCAATGACAAACTTTCTTGCACTTGTATCAAAATGTACCTACTATTTCTACCATATAGGTAAGTAGTTGTTTAACTAAGCAGTGTACAGATGGATCAACTAACTAAAAGAGTGGGCAGGGAGCATTGGTCACAGAACAGATGATAGATGCAGTGTTTGGAAAGCAAACCACAAAGTAAGGTGGCGAGGGTCGCAGGAATCCAATGGAGGGGAGACGCACAGGGCCAGTCGCTGTGGCACACATTCGGGGCGTTTTAAGGCTGATGACGCAACTATTTTGCATCTCAAGAATAAAAAAGCTCATACCTACCTAGGTCAATTTATTTTTGATGATAAATATCGAACGGTCACGAATTGGTTAGCCTAGCTGTCAAAATCCTTCGATCAACGATACCATAGTTATTTCGAATGTTAAATCGTGAGAAATTTCAATCCTTGAGCGCAAAAAATTGTACGAAATAATATCTCGAAGTTTGCTGGCACCGACATTTATCTTATGTTGCCGGATAGATAGGTACGGATGTTAACGTTCCCAGTGTTCGTTATATTGACCATTAGTGGGCGGTGATGAAAGAGGGTAGTTTGTCATTGCACGCCTCATTATCGCAGCGAGATGACGCGCCTGATCCCAGGACCAATTTGAATATCAAAGCGCTCCCTTCACGCGTTAGATTAAACTGCTATCAAAACACTCCAATAACCACGATGACTCTCAATAACTACTCCATTCTTTAGCGATCGATAAAATCGTTATTGTTCTGCTATAAAAAATCGCTTTGCATAATAACCATACAGGATGTTTGCGCAAGAAAAGGAGGTCATCATTTTTATTGAAAAAAAGCGTTATTTTTTGACGTTTGGAAAGTGACTGTCGCATTTTCATGTAAAAGTAGTACTTATGTAAAGATGAATGAAATTATTAATTGAACAAAGAAAGTGACATGGTATTAAAAATTAAAACAACCTGTATGTGAACAATGTTTTATTGCATTCGAAACGTTTTAATACTCGTGAAATGGTACAGGAATAAATATTAACGACGACAACAAGCAAAGGAAACGCATTACAACGAAGGTAAATGATAACATTACAAGCAATTGACCCCGCTGACAGAATCGAGACAGATCGACAACGTTTAAAAAAAAAGACACGATACTTCCAGGCTCTACCAACAAATCATAAAAGCGAGTAAATTAAGTCATTAAACTAAATTTTCAAGAATGTCTCATTTGTCTTCATATACATCTATTTATACAACATTATTTTTAGTAGATAGTGTGAGTGAAACCTGAATATATTTTGCTCAGAATCAGTAACTGAATTGATTCCAATCATTTTTACCTTCTTCTTCTTCTTCCTGCCCTTGTCCCATCTTATTTGGGGTCGGCGCAATACGTTTTTTTCTTCCATTCTACCCTGTCACTCGTCATGCTATCACTAACTTCCTTCATTTTTACCTACACCATGTTATATTTTTTTCTAAAATATTTTAAAAAGGTCACAAGTTTGACACCACCGACACTAAGTACAAAACAGTTGACGGCAGGGCATAGCGGGCATTAGGTGTCAGCGCACAGCTGGGTGCTGAAGCAAAACAACCCCACAGTCACTCGGGTGTCCCGATGACCATGTATTTAAGTCACCATAGGTGCCATAACTGTCTTATTATAACTTTATGATATTTCATAGGTTTTTTCAGTTTTGAAATTTTGTACATAGATTCTTTACATAAAAATACTGGATAGATGTTTCAGGTGTCGCATATACTAAAAATAACGTTGTTTATCTGTTATACCGAGTCAAAAACCTTTACAAACGCCTGCATACTTCATTTAAAAAATTACAGTCACTTTGAAATTATTAGCGAGGCAAATGGGCCTCGGAATGGCTGTGAATTAAAAGTTCCCAGTGGTTACGTACCACATCAGGCCTCATTACGAGTCCTCAAACACAGGTCTGGTCAAATTATGCAAGTCCAGCTTCCTGTTTTTGTTTGCAAGCTGCGGCTTTAGTACCCAGAATGCGAAGTGCTTTCGTAAAATTATTGTTATTAATTTTCTGTTCTCAAGGTGGCAGATTCTTGAGTTATATTAACTTACAACTTTTCCCACAGTTTTGCTCAGTCAGCTATAGTGTAAAATTCTTGTCTTTAAACCATCATTTAAAACAGTAAGTATAGTTAGTTGACATTATTTTAAAATTGTTTTTGTAATTTGATTCAATTTTTTTTTTTCAAAATCATTCATCTACGCTAATATAATAAAGAGGTAAAGTTAGCTTTTTGTTTTTTTTTTGTTTGTAGGAGGTAATCTCTGGAAGTACCTACTGATCCGATTGCTAAAATTTTTCACTGTTAGAAAGCTGCTTTATTCCTGAGTAACATAGGCTATATTTTATGTACTCGGACGAAGTCGCGGGCAAAAGCTAGTAATTCAATAAATTACAATCTTTTCAAACATTTGACTGTTGCCCTTTTCACCAGGAACGAAAATTATCAAATAGGTGCTGGCTTTTGCCCGCGGCTTCGCCCGCGTGGCATTAGGTACTTAAGGAATCGGGATAAAAGGTAGCCTATGTTCTTTTCCATGTCAAAGGCTATATGCATGCCAAATTTCATCCAAATACGTTCAGCCGTTTTTGCGTGATTAAGTAACAAACATCCACACTTTCACATTTATAATATTAGTTAGGATTAGAAAAAGGATGCACAGACTGTCATGTGACGTGACCGCTATAGGCCATTTTCAGGTCATTTTCAGAACGATAACGACGCTCTCACAATGTGTGATCGGTATAGTTATCGCCCAAAAAGAATTGTCGCCTAAAATGAAATCGGCTCACAAAAATATTTGAAATGCAAACTGCTTCATTTCATTATCATTATTTCAACCGAAAGACGCAGACGTCCTCAGTTGGACATAGCCAAAAGTATCGCCACAATGACCGGTCCTGTGCGCCCCGCATCTATGCAAGGTCATCGATGCTTCATTTAATAGATAACCAATTTTTTATGCTGTTTTCTGATTGGAAAAAAAAAAAGTGTCAGATAGGTGTTTTTTGTTTTGTTTATAATATTGTAGAACATAAACACAAAATGAAAAATAAAAATCAGATTAACAATTGAAAAGTTTATGATTAAGATTTAATTATTCGCAATATTTTTTTTTGTGATTATGATTACAGATCGTAATCATTAATCGTTGATCACAATATAAAAGTACGTATGTTGCAGTTGAATGAACAATATCAAAAATAAAAAGAGTTTTGCTTATTTCTTATTGGAATTCTTGTTAAAAAAAAAAACAAAAATCGTTAATTTTTAACTTCAAGAAGGCTAGGGATATTGAGTTGAATTAGATTTCACGATTAAGTCATCTTTTCTGAAATAAATCGCCCAAAATTTTTTACGGCCTAGGAAAATCATGGTTGCAAAAGAAAAACATTCTTTCAACTGAACCAAATTAACGATTAATTATGATTTTTTAAATCTCGATTACGTTTAACATTAGAATCGTGTTTTATTATCATGATTAATCTGATTAAAAAATAATCAATTAATTCCAACACTTTCAAATATGTTCAATACAGATTGTAAGACATTGTACGAGCAGGTATAAACTGCATAAAGCCCACTTAAACACGGAATTATAGCAACAGGTGCAACTGTTTCCTACTCCATCACCCGTCAAGATTCCTTCCTCCTAGATTGAAATCTGTGGGTAAAGTGGAGCAATTATTACAGCATGATCTGTATTTAATTATTGCTCAAATAAAGAGTCAGGTGTTAAAATGAAAACGGCCGCGAGCTGAGCAGTGAAAGGAAAGGAAACAAAGCCAGGCACTGAAGTGATCATTTCCTAGAGATTTCTATAAGCGTAGCTGTTTGTTTGTTTTATTGCTTCATCTGATCTCTTATTTCCGTATTTATTACTTTAATAACATTCTCGTTTCATAATACGCCGTTCTCCTTAGTCTTACATCGTTTACAAACTAAAGGGATTTCCGTACCTACCAATCTAATTTTGTAAGCTTGAAAACTGCAAAACACAAACGGCAATCAAAATCTTGAAATAAATATTATATCTAGTCTATGCTGGCCAGGTGACAGAACAGAATTTAAGAAAGAAACGTGTTGCGCCGACCCCAAATAAAACGGGATAAGTGCAGGAAGCAGATAATGAGGAGTCTATACAGGTCCAATGTTAGGCAAAGGTGTCGCACCATTCCCTCCATTGTTCCCGGCTCTTGGCCACTTTTTGTCAACTCCTAAAGAAGGCACTAAGTCATCCCGCCATCTCCTTCGTAGTCTGCCGCGACACCATCGTGCGATTTCCAATTTTGTGTTATACGAGCCCATCGCTCGATCAACATACGGTAAACCACTCCCACTTAAGTTGAGCAGCCTTCTGAGCCACGTCAACGATCTACCAATGTTTTGGGGCACAATATAGTGCACATTGACAAACCTTAAGAAATAAATCTAAGTAAAAATCAAAGCGCCTCTGGCCACAAATAGAAGGTCTGCTCTGCACAACTGAGGTTGAAGTTCACCTAACAGCTAAATTCTAATAAACTTAAAGAAGTCGTGCCATAACTTAAGGTCGTAGGTGATTTGTGAACGATAAAACAGAGTGTTCCCAACACCAAAACATTGATTGCAAACAGCAGTAGGTACAAGGTCGTTCAGACGGGTTGCGCAATATTTGGGTATTTTTATCTAACATCTCCTATGTTCGTGGTCGTCGTTCAAATGTAACATGAATTATTTAGTTTCCCAAAATTATGCAATCGAACAAATTGAAATCGTTTTGAATCAACACAGACCCCCGCTGGGCACCTCGCAGTTCTGCCCTGCAGTAAAAACGTAGAAATATTTTATTGTGTATCGAATATTCGTTGATACATTTCGTAACGATGAACATACAAGCATATAACACGCACGGAGTAAGTGAGTCGTAAAAGTATTTCAAAATATAAAATGTAAATGACAAGTAGATACAGAAATTCATGACATGAACAGCGAACATAAATTACGAACCTTTTATTATTTATATGGCAACGAGTTGGATAAGTCGAGTCAAAACTGCACCACCGTACCACTCCAAGGCTGCTTTGCTGGTGCAGAGGTCGCTAGCACAACTACTGAACGTGAGGTCTTGATCTTCCGGGTCCGAATTACAGGTCGAGCAAAGTGTTACCTAATCGTTACCTAATTAACAATTTTCGTTAATGATATATTTTTTTACTTGGATTAAGAATATACGGTGGATACTTGATTTTTTTTTTTATTGTAATAGTAGATTCGTTGATTAGCACATAAACAAGATTCGAATCAGTGTTGGTAATGGTAAGTGGTAACAAATCTAAAAACTACTTTGCACGGAGCTTCAATTGAGTCGAGCCCAGCTTACACTGGCACAATTCTATTCAACCCTTCAAGTAGTCAATACATACGGGGTTTTTTAAGCAGGGAAATCATCAAATGACTTCTCCCAATCTAGGGTCGAGCGCGAGGGTCAGACTTTTTCAATGTTCCTTCTTTGCCTGGCGTTCCAGGATTCCGGGTTTCTCTTTCGGAAATCAATCCATGGCCCTGCTGGGCTGCTACGGTTTTGCAGGCATCTCTTTTAGACGCGTGTAGGATACTACGTGCCGTAGTCGAGGACTCCGGCTCGGTCCGGACGGTTACCGGACGGCCGGACGGCGTTCTACCGATTGCTCATCATCCGCAAGCCCATGTCTACGGTGGCTGGAAATCAGGGTCGGGGTCACGGTGGCTGGGACGTGAGGACGTCCGTTCCCTCACGCGTAAATACATACCTACCAGGGGTGATGTTATTGTCATAAACAAAATTGTGATCTAAAGAGAAATTTGAAACTTGCCTTTAGTGAAAACATCTACAAGCTAGGTAGATACTTACTATCGCGATGATGAAATACAACGAAATTAAGTAGGTGTTCATTTATCAATACTTACAAAACATAATTGTCATCCAGAGAACGACTGATGGACATCAATAGATAGCGATACTAACATCAGATATGGCTAACGTTAATCTTTTCTGCACCGCATTTTGTGGTGACACACAAAAACAAAAAATTACAATATATAAAACTCGGAGATTCTTTGCGTGGTTGCAACAGGAATAAAGATATCTGCAGGAGACTCAAGGTTGCCTATATGTACATAGCCTGAAGAACCGCCAAACGTAAGTGGCAGTGGGCAGGGGACGTTGCTCGCAGAACAGATGGTCAATATGGCTGAAAGGTTTTGGAATGGCGACCGCGCACTGGAAGACCGCACCGTTGAAAAGCCTCCCACAACGCGGATCGATGACTTGGTGAGTGTCACGGGAATCTAATGGATGAAAGACGCACATGACAGGACTGTCCATTGTGGAGACACGTGTGGTAGACCTATGTTCATGTTAAATAAGATTGGTCTTGCCGGAGCTCGGTTAAATTAGTTACCTATTACTAACACAGTCCCAGTACAAGACCCGAACGGCTAAAACTTTTTACAAAAAAAAAGTGTAAAATAAATAACTTTTTACAACAAAAAAAAACCGACTTCAATGTCAAAAAACACTCGGTCACAGTCGGTGTTTCTATAATAGTTTTGTCTCTTCGTTATTCAACACCGACTTTCGAAATTAAAGTTATTTTGTACTTTTCACTGTTTTTTTACATTGAAGTCAGTTGTATTTTTTTTGTAAACTAAAAAGTTTTTTCACTTTGTTTTCATTTATTTTACACTTTTTAGTTACGGTACCCACCACTAAAAAGTACCTCTCAGTCAGGCTTAAATACCTTATAGCCAGAGTATATCTCATAACTATTCTAATAATCCCGAACACAATTAGATTATCGTAATTTACCTTCCGGCTTCATCATCAGTTCAGTTCTATACACACCCCCCTTTTCCTTCAGTCAGTCATCGACTACACGTATAAATAAAGCAATTGTACTTGTTACGACGGTTCTGCTGTGATCCTATGAGGAGTTCTGTGCCATATCTTCAAAGTTCATGATCAGGTCATAACAATATTTCAATGGGACCAACTTGGAAGCATAACCTTTTAATCAAAAAAAGAATTTTCAAAATCGGTCCACAATTGACCGAGATATCGGTGAACATACTTAAAAAAAAAAACATTCAGCCAAACATCGATCCTCCTCATTTTCGAAGTCGGTTAAAAAGAAGATTAATTCTGTAAGAATTAATGAGAAATCGATGAAGACAAGAAAAAATTGCTAATTAATTAGTTATTTGGAATGATATAGAAGAGGCCTTTGCCCGACACAATGGGCTGGCTAAGAAAAAAAAAACCGGCCAAGAGCGTGTCGGGCCATGCTCAGTGTAGGGTTCCGTAGTTTCCCGTCCGTCACAATAAGTGTTCCCACTTATGACTTTAAAAAAAGGCTATTTGTTACGTTGACATACTAAGTACGGAACTCTAATAAATACGGAACCCTAAAAACGGGCCCACAAAGGACGGTGATAACTAAAACAGTATGCAAGTAGTAGAAATTTCAGCGATTGTGCACTCGTAAAATTACGAATATATTTAAGAAGCAATGATTTTTTACCACGGTAGGTCATGAAAGCACGGAAAATCTTAACATCGACTTTTAAAAAGATGACGTCATTACACGACGCCATCTATCGAATCATTTATGAACTGGTTTTTACCTTAACATTTTGATAGAAGGCGTTAAAAAAATGAATTTTAGTTTTGTTCTAAATTGCCTTAACATTTTCGTGATAGAAGTTTTATGTAGTTATAAGATAATACCGCCAATGCCAAGGAGAGACCAACCGAACAATTCGATAATACCCGACCCCATCAACTCAGGAAAAATCCTAACAGCGCGAACGCGAAATAGCCCAAAGTACAGCGCCATCTCTTGGGGAATTGGGTTACTAATTAATACATAGGTACATACCAGAAGAACTTTTCGGTGGTAAATTTGGATTGCGGAGAACCGATTTTAATGGTTCAAAAGTTAGGGGGGGGGACATTGTTTTTTACTTTTGGAGCGATTATTTCCGAAATTATTGACGTTATCAAAAAATGATTTTAGTAAACCCCTATTCATTTTTAAATACCTTTCCAACAATATATCATATGTTAGGGTAGAAATTTAAAAAAAAAAACACTTCCCACTTTACATGTAGGGGGGCTACCCTAATAAAACATTTTTTTCAAATATTTATTTTACCGTAAACAATGAACTGGACGAAACTATAAGGGTTCCTAGTTGACTACGGAACCCTAAAAAACATTGATAAACATTTTCGTGTCAAAATAGGGATACAAAGACGTAATAATATATGAATTTTTTATATAAAAACTACTAAAATGCAGAAATTAATCAGTAGTCATCATAATCCTCATTATAATTAATAACCCCAGAAAACAATTGATCGCACACGAAGCGTATAATGATAAAACTAATATTCATAAAACGTGTGACGGAGACGCAACAGACCACGAAAGAGATGGCACTGGCGGGACGAACTAAAAAGATTTCGCCAGAACTGGATCGAGGTATTGCAGGCCCGCGAAAGGTGGAAAGAGTAGAGGGAGGCTTTTCCCAGGAATAGGACAAAATAGGCTTACAAAAAAAAAATAACCATAACAGTGTAGGTAGAGATAGCGGTCAAGTGTGAACCTATCAACAAAAAAAAAGCATCCATCACCCTGCAGCGTTCTCACAATGCAAGAACATATTTTTACGCCGCCGCGTCGCGGGGAATTCTACCAAGTATGTTCGTTTTGTAAAACATAAATTGAAATTGAATCTGTAAATTCATAAAAATACACCTTCAAAGAATTAATCATAACTAAACTCAACTAGTTAGGCCAGATTTCCAAAACTAACATAAATTACCTAATTTTGGGACGAACAAAAAATATAAATTCCCAAGGACAGTTTACGGGCGCTAGAGTTCCCCAATTCGCCAAAAAATTCTTCAGGCATTTACCCATCTCTACTTACGCTTTCATCTACAGCTCATATAAATTCTTAACGCTAATCCATATAATATGAATAAAGCTGGTGAAGATATATATTCATGTAAAAGACATTCGGCTCAATGTGAATTGATGCCAATGAGCGTGCCTTCACTTCACCCATAATCGACACCGCATTGACAATGACATTGATATCAATGATGATAAAGAACTCCGTGATCCAGCTAATGCAAGGAAGCTCAAGTGGTGTCAAGTGGCGTAATGAAAGTACAGTCCATACGATCGTTAGGATCGATTCTTTGCTAGAAATAGCTAAGGTACCTAAGTAGAAAAGGCGATTAACAGCGTTATGTTTCAGTTATGCAGTGTTTCTGATATGATTCCCGTGAAAGTAAAAGGAAGGAAAGTAATGTACCTATTTCCTTTCAGATTGGTAAGTTATACCTAGGTTTTAATAAGGTTCTGGAGGTACCTGATACTTGGACATTACATGTCTACTGGGAAAGTATGAATTTGCATCTGCGTTTTACAAAATCAAGGCTCCTGATAAAGGATTGTTCGAAGTGTTTAAAGTTTTAAATCATAAAGCATTTGGTATTGGAGACTAATTGCGAATTACCTATTTAAATACACCAGTGTCAACAGCAGTAATCAAACAGTTAATCTCAATACAAATTATATAAAAGCACTTCTACCAGGGGAACATTTCGGTTTCAATACAGGCAGATAACAAATCAGAATCGTGCCGGGTCCACATTAGCACGCGGCACGTTCCGGCCCGCTCGGCATCTGATAGGTAATACACCAGCCGTAATGCGCTCCCTGCTACACTATTTCAAATGTTATTACAGTTGCCATGTTGTTCCTGCCGCGTAGACAGCTCATATCGCGCAGAGTAATCGCGAACCTCGCCCTACACCATCCGATATGGACCGCCCGATTCCTTGAAACGAGTATTGCGTGAGACGGAAGCACAGATGCCAGTAAAAACATTATTTAAGCCACATTTGTGTAATATTGAGAGCCAATTCGCAAATTAAACAACACAAAATCAAGGAAATGAAATATGATACTTCAAACATTAAGCAAACATAATGTATAGCTCGATTTCATAGCCTATAATGTCTTAATGCCAAACCAACAGTTGTAAGCCGATTTGTACTTAAATTAAGCGCCACTTAATATGACAATTTACTAGCGTAGCTAACACGGCTCCATGTCTCGTGTCTGCAAAGCCGGTGGACATAGCCGACCAGGGATCAATTAATTTTGCTCCTAGTAAGGACATATTTATGTGTCCGCCGCGTTGAGTTTTAACGGTTCTTTGTAATAAGCGTAGGACTCCAACTTGAATGTCAAAGAAGTATAAAGCAGGGATGTTAAGGAGCTCTATATCCGTAACCAAAATTTTCGATATTTGAAATAAAAAAAATCCGAAACCGATACAAAAAAATTCAGATCAAGACGGAGCTGCGGAGTCTAAATAGAAATGACAGGTCACGACAGATTTTTTAGTATTGGTTTTTGTTTCGTATAAACCTATTTGTTCTTTATGTCTAGGTACATAAATATAAGTCCATTGCTATTGTTTTACTTTTATATTTTTAAAATTCTAATATCGATAACCGAACCTATCCAAAACTAGCAGATAATCTGTACCCCTAGCCATGTTGATAATCTGCAATAGTCAACGCTTTAAAAACCTCAAATGTAAGGGAATGACGTCATCTCAACGCTCAATCACGTGGTCAGAACAAAAGATTCGGGAGCGTAGCCAACTCGAGGCGTTCAACGCAACTGAAACGGTTGTAACTTGACTAGGGGAGCTGAAATAATTTCATATCCGTATCTAGGTACCTAACCGTATCTGAAACTGGTACAATATTATTATTTCTATAGCCACATCTTAATTTTATATCTATAACTCCCTCCTGGAACTAACAGTTTTTGGACATTATGTTCATTCACTGAAGATTGCGTCTAATGCCCGCTATGATCTGCCGTGACTTGTGTTGTACTTAGTGTCGGTGGTGTCCAGCTTGTGATCTTTTTAAATATGTTTGGGAAAAAATAACATGGTGTAAAAACTATTGGAATCCATTCAGTTACTGATTCTATATTTTTATGGTTTCGCTTAAAGTAAAAATAATGTTGTACATATGTAGGTATTGTCCTTGTCGATCTTTCATATAACAAAGAAACAAGGAAGGACTCGCTCTACAAAGTGAAATGTTATGTTCCAATCAAGAAATTTCTTAAATGATTTACAGCCATAATGCATTAGATGGTAGCTTTCATAATAGGCTCGGAGTACGTCGAAGCTTATTACAATGAACAGCAATTTCTTCAACTACTGTAATGCGAGCGAGGCTGAAGCACTAGCCTGTAATAAATTAAACATGAGTGTAATAAACTTGGGTGGTCTTAACTTTAACTACAATGATATCGTCATTTTTAGGGTTCCGTTTCTAAAGGTGTGCGTAAAGGTTTCAACAGTGTGCTGATGACAATAGCCGACAGGCTCGACTGTCCTGTGACTGTCCTTATATAAGGCGCTGCAGTGACTTGACTGTTACCTGTAGTCGTGAGTGATTATTATAATGTAACTGTGTGTGAATTAGTTAAATGTTGTTCGTTTGTTGGTGTTACGTTTTGTGTTATGAGTAATTATGAGTCTGTTACTTGCTCAAATAAATGATATTATTATTGTTAAAACGGAATCCTATTTTTAGTACCTACTACTAAGACTCTGCTGTCCGTCCGTCACCAGACTGTAGGTCATCATGAACCGTGATAGTTAGACATTTGAAATGTTGACAAATGATGTATTTCTGTTGCTGTTACAACAAATGCTTACTACAATAAAAAAAACATAATCTAATAAATATTTAAGGGACTCCCATACAACAAACGTGATTTTTTGCCGTTTTTTTGCTACGAACGGTACGGAACCCTTCGTGCGCCAGCCGTCTCGCACTTGGCCGGGTTTTTTTAATGTTCTCAATATACAAAATATTGAGAACATTAAAAAAAAACCGCCCAAGTCACAACCCCAAAACCCTTTTGGCGGGCACCTGTGGCACAGTGAGTGAGGACGCTCTCTGCTGCGCTCGCGCACGCGACCTTGGAATACAACGACTGCGTGCCTCCTGTTTCTGAGCAGATTGTCGAAAACGTTATAAAAGTGGGATGGAATCGAAACGAGATAAAGGTGACCAATGTGCTGCGTGGTGGCTACAGTGAAAACCGAATGTAAATTATTTTTTTAAAGTCGAACCGAAATAATATTACACATAGGACATTTAAATCTGTCGTCGTTGAATATTAATTAATTCAATAAACCCCAAGCGAACACGTTCGCGCACCTATTGTCTTTCTATTGTGTCTGTAATTTCCACGAACATCAGGTATTAAAAAATAAAAAACTAGCCAAGTGCGAGTTGGACTAACACAAGTGTATCGTAATCGCATTACTTACCTACACAAAAGCACGTAGCGAAACATTCAATGTTATTCTAATTCCCCACACAATTTCTGTTATTCTTCCCAGCTGTATTTCATCTCATCCAAACGCGACCGCAAAGTTACGAGCCCATGCTGGCAAATAATACAAACTAATTTTGAGGCTTTGCAGTGATTGTTGTATTATTTTCGAGTCCTGCAAGGGTTGCATGGTAATGTAATTGGCAAGGATCATAATGGTAGCTATTTCACGGCGTAAATTCCTGTAATAGCGCTGCAATTTAACATGCCTCAGCCGCTGCCCGATGAAGCTCGGCTATACAAGGCGCCAGACAAACTTAAAATAAAGTACATTGACCTTTTCTTAATATCTCCAATATGTATATCGAAGGTACCCGAAAGACTATCAATGAACTGTCTTCAGAAAAGGTAACGATATATATATAATGTCGATTCAAAACGCCTTTAGGACTTAAGGCCCAAGCGCCCGAAAAGTACCATAAAACAGTGACTTTCTGAAGCCTCGGTAACGGCCAGGTTAAAAGGTTTGAAAAAAATATATATTTATTATAGATTCATGAACAACATTATAAACATTTGATTTTTTCGTGCTATTAATACTTTTGTCTAAAAAAAATATTTAGCAATTTCGCAACTTTTCGTAACTTTTCCCTACTCCTTCGAAACGGCTTGGATCTTTAGAAACATTTTTACACATAAAAATTGGTGGTTAAATATTCTTCAAAGTGAACATTGCATATGTAAATTAATCAATATTTCGCAAAGAAAATGGATTTAAAGCGCTTTCCGGGCGCTGCTGGCCGCAAATAAATGTGTTGTGATTCCTGGCCCGACCACGACATGGAACGGAGATTTTACTATGGCACAATAGTACATTGTTACACTAGGGGTGAAAGTAACTCATTTCGTCCCGAGAAGGAGTTGGCGGGCGAGCGAAGCGAGGTCGCTAATTCGAGGGGCTAAATGGGTTACTTTCACCCCGAGGTAAACACTGTGCTTTTCATTACGAATACGAGGAAACTAAAAATAAAATAAAAAGTTTGTAAAACCTGAGTCGTCGTACCTATGGTTTTTAGTAGGTATCTTTCTTCTGATTTAGGCGGTAAAAGGTATTCCACTACTGCTTTAGCCTCTTCTCTTTTGAAATTAGGCGTTATTAAATCACTATTTTAATCTGCTAAACATAACGTGTTAATACAAATCTCTATTGTACGGAAATGTAAACGAAACTCGAAAAAACCAACGACTGATTGCCACTTTCCCGCCATTTTGTTTTTTTTTTTCTGCGTCCGACCAGCTATTCAGCCTCATTAAAGAAAAATTAGAAATTAATTGTAATCTTTTAAAAATAAAGTATTTTAAAGAAATAATTGAACAAATAAATCACTTAAAATATAACATTATTTAATTAATACTTGTCTTTAAGTTATTTCAATTTAATATCGCGCTGTGATTGACTGGCTGTATGGAAAATTGGAACAAGGTTCAATAGAAATGTGAAGATAGAACTAGTTTTTTTTTTAATAATTTGACAGCTGTCAGTTGTAAAGTAAAACTCCCTAGGGATGAAAAGTATCACTTTCAGCCCGCTCCTCAGGCAACTTCAGACCTACTTTCAGAGTATGAGTAATGAAAAATGGTTATTTTAATTGTGCTTTATTGTGCCACTTATCCCAGGAATTTGTGCCTTGTACCTACTTTTTGAGTAATAGGAGTACGTTTGTGGTCGGGCTGGGGATCACGATTCCTGACCCGACCACAACCAGATCTAATAAAATATCAATATTGGGAAGTTACTGATTATGCTAAAAATATGTGTCAAATTGTGCCTATGGCACACACAACGCAATCAGTCATCATCACTGATATAAGTACTCAAATAAGGCACTTACGAAAAATTTATTCCAACCCACATTTTAGCTTTAAAACTGAAAGCAAAAAATGTCTTACAATTTGACACATATTTTTGGCATAATCAGTAACTTCCCACTATTGATATTTTATTAGATCTGGTTGTGGTCGGGTCAGGAATCGTGATCCCCAGCCCGACCACAAACGTACTCCTATTACTCAAAAAGTAGGTACAAGGCACCAATTCCTGGGATAAGTGGCACAATAAAGCACAATTAAAATAACCATTTTGTGCCATAGTAAAATCTCCGTTCCATGTCGTGGTCGGGTCAGGAATCACAACACAAATAAATACATCGATTTGCGTACTGCCGCCTAGGCGGGTGCGAGAGGTGCGTCCACATAATTTTGGCCAGATGGTTCAAGGGACTATAAGCCTTAAATTCCATTTTTTAAATTAAGAATGTCAATAAATATAGGAAGGTCAATAACCGTTATTCCACGCTTATTTGGCGCCTACCCACAGAGTACAATAAATATATAGAGAGACGCCTACGAGCTCTTACACACGAGCGGCATGTTTCCAACGACAGAGGCAACTGCAGCCGTCGACGCACGTCGGCGGCAACCGTCGACGGCTTCCGTTGACGCGTCGACGGCAGCCGTCGACATTTCAACTTCGAAGATCAGCGGCAGCCGTCTTCTGCTCTCTTAGTATAGGGTCAGTAGTAAAATGGATTCCGAAGAAGAAACACTGTTATTGCTTTTACTTTGTCGACGCCGAAGAAAACGAAAAATAAAAACACGTTCTTTGTGGGTTCAAAAAATATTTATCAATAGAGATCAAGATGGGCATTTTTTTACTCTCTATCCACTGTTACGAAGAAAACTTCTTCACAAACCGCCATCCATGCTCTGTTTTTTTTGTTTTATTACTATAATCTTTCTATTTATAATTCCAAATACAAGCATTTTTCTTTACTGCCATAATTAGCAATTCATTATTTATTTCGTCAGTAGAACTCATTTTACAAATTTGCGGCGCACTCTTGAACTATTTGCAGTCGACTGACAAAATGGCGGACGCGGCACACTACAACTGCAAGTGTCGCTATAGGTCGACTGCTGCCGTCGACGCGTCGACGGTTGCCGCCGACGCGCGTCGACGGCTGCAGTTACCTCTGCCGTTGGGAACATGCCGCTCGTGTGTAAGAGCTCTTAGACAACGAACCAACAACATGTTAGGTACCTACCATAAGTTCTTTTTTATTAAATTTGTGACAAAATCATTTTTTTACACCACCTGATCGATAATGTCGTTTTATACGTCATACAAACATTCTACCTATCCCTAGAGATAGATAGATAGTGCAGTATGGCCGATCACTAGGGAATAATGAAATTTGAATTTGGAACATCAAAAATCGTCAACATTGTGAATTAAAATGTACAGGTCGCGCGGTGAATCAAGATCGCTCGGTGAAAGTAGTGGGGGCAATCGGCGCATTGTACAATTGCGCACAGAAATTCTTAGTATGTTACGATTTTATTTTTAATTTCGTATGTTTAAACCTTAGTAACATAACTTATAATAACACTAGTTTTTGATTGTGATTTATCTTGTAAGTAGGCTAATTCAAAAAATTTTTTTTTTTAAATACACATAAAATAAAAAAATAATTTCGTTAGTTTCTTTCTTTAACGTAATAATTCACGTCGTAAACCATTTTTCTGGCTAGCCGTTTTAAAACTTTATTTTTAACCATTTTTTTTACGATTACGTATTACTATAACGATAACACAAGCTGTACGCAGCAGTACCCAAGTACAACAGTATCCAATGAGAAGCGAGAACGCAACGCGGGAATTGAAGAGCGACTCTATCTACCAATGACGTGTCGCCGACGGCGCACACCCGCCCGTACGTCGCCAAATAGACCGTAGAATTGAATACTGCGCATGCCCCTTCCACTTTTGCCGAGCGATCTTGATTCATCGCGCGACCTGTACGTGCATCGAACAAGTCGACTCGAAATTCAAACTGACCACTAACAAAAAATAAATAGAATAAAACGTCATACGGGAGCGTCATAGAAAATTGAAACTACAGAATCTTGGTGTAGTGAATTTTGTTTGTTTGATGAACTTGTAAATATAATATTAAATTTTTTCTAATACATGATTTGGTCGACCGAATTGTCTTTTAATTATCTCACAGATGGTGTAAAAAGTAGAGTAAGCAACAAGGGGATAAAGCTGTCTTTGTCTTGGGCGGCTTGAATTTCTCACTTCACTCAGGTTACTTTATTAACTCCCTCGCATTGCTCGGGAGTTAATTTTATGAATCCCTTACTATCGTTCGGGGTTAAAAATCAGCAATCCTTGTTTCATTCGGAATTCAACATGCCGCCCGCTACTTAAAGACACTGCTTTATCCCCTAGTCACATAACTACTATTATGGTGTCAGTCAAATCATCAAATTATTCCTTTCGCTCTGGGTGGAACTCTCGCTCCACCCAGAGCGAGTAAGTCTGAGTGCGTGTAAGTCTGACTAAAACCTACCTGTACTCTTTCAGTTACACTTTGCTGTCCTTTCCAGTCCAGGGCCAAGGTAACTGACTAAGCAGCCACAACCCTGCAGTAACTTTTCTATAATTAGGTATGGATACCGGTGTGTTAGCAGTTCCTTACACCTGGAATTGAAATCAAGATCGAATGTGACAGAGAAGTATGCAGAACAGGTAACCTTTTTAGCCCCACATACCTCCATTGAAAAGGGTGGATCCTCTGACTAGACGCGTGTTATGTTTGGTTCGGGCAGCTGCCCAATAGTTGTTTTCTGGCTGTGGTAGGTACCTATATTATTTATTTATTTATGTACACACAAACACTTATAATCGAAAAGAACAAATAAGGATAAAAGAGTACAAAGGAAATCATAATCTTTAAGTCGACAGTGAATAGGTTTATTTTAGGTAAGCGCGTTCCATCGTCGACCGCATCGTCGCTTTCCATCAGGTAAGTAGCGGTCAAGCGCCGGCCTATCAACAATAAAAATAAAATTATAATAACAAATTTTTAAATTTTTCATTCTTAGTTGGCGTCATGGATGTTGCTACAGACATCTATTTCAATTTAGGACCGATTTTTCAACTTGCGACAACTTATTTTTTTTTATAGTTGATAGGTTTGCGTGTTGCTAAAAAAGTTATGACATGTGGATGGATGGAGGGTAAGAGGGAGGCCAAAGAAAAGATGGATGGATTGTGTGAAAAGCGATATGAAAGAAAAGGGAGTTAGTGACAGCGTGACGAGTGACAGGACAGAATGGAAGAAAAAAACGTGTTGCGCCGACCCCAAATAAAACGGGACTAGGGCAGGAAGATGATGATGAGTTGATAGGTTCGCGCTTGACCGCTATCTCAACTGATGGAAAGCAACGATGCAACGCGCTTACTTAAAACAAATTTAGAAATTAATTTATATAATTATTCACTATTAGTGTTCTTTATTTGAAGAACAAAGTTGTTCAGATTCAGATGAAAATTCTATTTTACAGCAAAAACTATCGAATGCCATTTAGTCGATTTTAAAATAATTCTTTTTTTCGTCCTACACTAACTGGCAATGTTATAAATAAAACGTCATTCTTCCGACTAGTGACACTGACATGAGATACTTACCTACTTCAAAACAACCTCCAAAAAGAGCTTATTTTGCTAATTTGCCGCTAAATTGTTAATCTTTAACGTACAAAATGGGCAATTGGAAACTAGAAGTCGGAAGGATGGCTATGTACACATCTTTTCCTGTTGGCCTCTTTTTTTTCTTCAATCAGCCAACTTATTTTGAGGAGTGGGTCACAAATACCAAACGTCAAATCTTTCCTCCGGAAAACATCGCAGACAGAGAAGCTATTCAGCAACTCATTAAAGATATGAGGAAAAAACAAATGGAAGCAATGGATCAGAAGTAAATTGTTATTGCCGTCGCAACGAGGCCGTTGCACAAAGTTGTACATAAGTGGCGCATTTTTATAGACTAGTGATTCCTTATCATTTGTTATTCTTGTTTTAATAACCATACTGTAGGTGGGTACACTGATAACTTCAAATTAAGTGTTCATTGTGAGCGACTTCAACACAAATATATCAGTGATGAAAGGATGACAAATGGATTAAATACCTAGCAATTGAAACAAATATTTTATTAGATTCAAATAATACCAATAAACTTTACAATTAACTTATCTACCGTAACTCTTTTATTTTTAAGTATAAAACTCAACACAACCCCCAACATAGTTGGGCACAGTGATGCATAGATTACATAAGATACTCCATTGAACTCTCCTATCACCCCTGAGACCACACCAGTTAGTGATCTCATACTGTTTGAAGCTCCTATTAGAGTCCCTCTGTGGTCTCCACAAGTCCTCTTTAATTCATCAAAACCCATGGTTTAATGAATTAATATATCCTATGTAAAAACTGGATAAAGAACCTATAATGCCTTAAAATGATATTACATAACCAATATATTTTGGCGATAAATGATACTGTTTTAAAATAAAATGAATAATTTGAGAAAATAACAACTCATTGCAAAACCAATTCAAGTTTTAAACATGAAAATGTCCCAATATTTCATCCAATCAATATTGAATAATTCTACAAAAGATTGACAGACAATAGAATACAATATATTCACTAAACTTGTTTAAACTCCTTTTTTTCATTCTTTTCTTTTTAGTGGCTTCTTATCCAGCTGTGGAAGGAAATACACTAGACCTGTAAAAAAGTCTTGTGTATTTACCACATTTCTTTACAATGGAAATAAAAATAATATGTTTGAATTACTGCTTCTTACCAAAATTGATAGTAAAACATTCCAACAATAATGCCAATCAGCATAAATCCATTTTCAGGGTTATCCTTAACCAAGTGGCCCCCTATCACTTGACCCGAGGTGAATCCAGCACCTGTTATAGCAGCCATCTTGCCATAATATATACCTAGGTAATGTTTTTGGGTTTGATGCTAAGTTTTTAAGCCATGACTTCATCTCCAGGAATCCTCACATTATTGTCCTTAGAATGAAAGAAAGTAAGAAAAACAGTTTATTTGCGCGAATGCGGATGTAATAAACTAAAACAGGCAAACAATCATGCAATAAGGAGCAACAACGCTTTTCCACAAAGTAGTACTTATGGCGAACAATACACGGTAGGTATTGTTGTCAGTTTTGCCACAGTAAAAGCTTTGATTGTCAAAAACCTACCGTCTAATGCGATGATTGACGTTTTTTTAGGACTACTGATTGACGAAAACACGAAAACCATCATTCATTCATGATTGATGGAATTGATTGACGCTTGCATGACCGCCACGTAATGCAGTTTAATGCACAGAGTACATTGCGTAATGGTCGCCTATGTGGCGCATTTTTATAGACTTTAGTAATTCTTTATTGATAGTTCTTATAACAAAATGTAAGTAATGCTGATTCCTTGGAGTGTTATTTCTGAGTGACTACAACACAAATACATCGGTCAAATTGATTAAACAATATTTAAATACTTAAATATTTTATTGCATATAAACAAATAATACCTACCAATAAACTTCATAAAAAAACTTAATCAACTTTAACTCTTTTATTTTTATGCATATAACTCAACACAACTCCCAATACAGTTGAGCAGAGTGATGCATAGATTACATAAGATACTCCATAGAACTCTCCTATCACCCCTGAGACCATAGGAGCAACCACACCAGTTAATGATCTCACACTATTTGAAGCTCCTATAAGAGTCCCTCTGTGGTCTCCACGAGTCCTCTTTAAAACCATTTCTAAAGTAACTAACCTACCAATTGCATTACCTATAGCTAGTGGTATCAACCAAAAAGCATAAACAATTACATTAAATGATAAAGCTAGTCCTAATAAAGATATACTTGTAACTAAAAATACATGTAAGTTTCTTATAGTGTAGTCTTTGTCATGAGTATAAAAGCTATTAATATATCCTATGTAAAAACTGGATAAAGAACCTATAATGCCTTGAAATGATATTACATAACCAATGTATTTTGGTGACAGGTCATATTCTGTTTTTAAATAAAGTGAATAATTTGAGTAATAACATCCCATTGCAAAACCAATTAAAGTTTTGAATATAAAAATGTCCCAATATTTCATCCAATCAATATTGAATAATTCTACAAAAGATTGACGGACACTAGAATACAATATATTCACTAAACTTGTTTGTACTTCTTTTTTTTCTTCTTTTCTTTTTGGTGGCTTCATATCCAACTTTGGCAGGAAATATACAAGACCTGTAAAATAAGATTGTAAATGTTAATCAGATTTTCTTTTTTATTGCAATGAAATTAACGTGTTTGATTATGATCCTTACCAGAATTAATAGCAAAACATATTCCGACAATGATGCCAACCAGCATAAATCCATTTTCTGGGTTATCCTCAGCCAAGTGACCACCTATCACTGGCCCTACGGTGATACCAACACCAGATATTGCAGCCATCTTGCCGTAAATTTCAGCTTGCTTCTGCTCATTCTTTTCATAATCAGGCACTAATGCCTTTGTCAACATCTGTGTTTGTTTAAACAAACCTGTAACATTGTCATCTGGTTATTCTCTTCTCACAATAAACATTTTTGTTCTTTTAGAATGACTCAAGCCATGGCCCCCAACCAAGAAATGACATTTTCATGAATAAAATTTGAATAATATGCTATTTAGAAACAAATTGTAAACCAACATAAAGTATTATCTGAGAAATTTATTAATTTTATTCAGATTAATATTAAAAACCAACTTCTCATAATTTCAGTTAGTCTATAGTTACATAGACCTTCTAATGTCATGCTAAGTACATGTTTTTTATATGTTAGGGAATACAATAATACATCATTCTGAACACATTCTTGAACTATTTTTTTAAATATTCTGTTCCACACATTTGATACACCTATTTATGAAATGGGAAGTTTATGAATCAAAGTGGAAGGTGATTAATATGCCAAGTATCAGGCTGAACGCCATCTGCCACTACAGGAATAAAGTGTGATAAAAATTTATGTATGCATGTAAATGTATTTATTCTTATATGTACCTAACACTGCTCTAACCACCAATATAATGAATATAGAACTTGTAAGTCCAAGCACAGTGTATGCTATGCTGCATATAAGTAGAGTCAATATCAAAATAGTTTTCCGGCCCTTCAGGTCACTCAAACTGCCCTGAAAAATGTTATTATCAGTTTTAAATAGGTGTTTTACAAACTTGAAATTTAAGGAAACAATGCTATTACAGAAATAAACTTACGATAAGTGGTCCAGATCCAAGCTGGAATCCGGCATAAATAGATCCAAGTAATCCTACATACAAATGGTTACCCCCCATCTGTCGAACATGACCGGCTACCAGTGGAACAATGAGACCCACTGCTAAAAGGTCCTGAAAGGATGCAAAATTCAATTGTAGATTTTAAATTCTGACAAATTAATATTGAAAAAAAAGTAAAGGTGGTATATTTTATTTATCATGAATACCCACTAAGAAAGCTACAGCCTGCAGCAGATAAATTGCATATGACATTTTGATTTAGATAAGTTTTATTCTGCGGGTTAAAACACTACATTCAGGCACTTCTTGGTAGAAATCAGTAGAAAACAATCAAATTCATCAGTTTTAACGTGTTAAAATCTGATGTGTGTTGATAATTTGATACGCCTTGACATTTGACATAAATTGACACTGACTGACAATGACATTGACCAAAACATACGCGCCGCGTCCCGACTCATAATAAAATCACTGTCAGTATGCACGATCGCTAAGAAACAATTTATCATAAATTAAACCATTGAAGTCTGTGAAAGTCATTGTTGCTTTTTTATCGTCTATCGTGAATTCGTAAACGATATACAGAAAGATGGCTCATAAATACGGCGCTTTACACTCGGTCACTCATAAGTCGTACGACCGACGTTGACGCAGAAATATCGATTTTGTTGTAACTCGGAACGTGACGTAAGGGATGTGGATTGATTACGCTATCGTCGTTTTAGTCGATTAAGAGCTTATGAGTATGTAAAAACCTTTTTCTTAATATTTCTCGATTTTATTGTTTTCTACCACAATGCAAATGCCTTAGACTTACAGTTAAAGAGCGTTAATTACATAAAAAAATATACTGTTAGTTCCTTGCCATTAATCAACGTTTGTTTTTGATGTAAGTTGACTCGATACTTTTGCCATCAAATATTACAAAATATTATAATGAATAAATTCGTATTTTTTAAAGAACTCACAATCGATGACCTATTCCATAGGAAAAGACATAACTTAAAACACTTATTTTCTAAGTCAGAAACATTACATAAAATTTAAAAAAAAATTTGAAAAGTGACAGCCAGTGACAGCCTGTCAGCGTCGTGATGACTGTATTATGTATAGATGAATATAAAAATAAAAATATTTTGTAATGTTCAGTGAGGTTATGTAAAATTAACTTCAAATAGTAAGACGTAATAAATTAAACCACAAAAATACATTATGAGTACTACACGGTCTTTAGTAAGTAGCAAACAAAACAATGCTTTTCAATGTTGTGGATGTGGACTAATTAAATTCTTGTTTTTGGTATTAATTCTTTCCCTAATTTGATTGTTACTAAAAGTGAAAGCAGTCTGTTCTACATAAACTCAAATGCCCCGTTAAACCATTAAAAGAATATTATATCACCTTACTATAAGAATTTATTGTTATTAAGAATAATGCAAAATAGTGAATATCATAATTTAAAAAAAATGTTTTTTCAGGTGCTGCAGACCTTCAAAAAATTGCACAGAACTAGGATGAAAGTCTTTGCTGGAGACCAAAGAGCATTGTTAGCTGGAAGGATAAAAATAAATGAGGAGTTTTGTAAAAACAAACATGTCACAAATGAAGAAGCTATAAAGGCTGTATGAACCTCTTTCGTTTACATAAAACAAAATAATATTAACTAAATTAGCTAATTTACTAATTATTATTAGTTTTTTTTTTTGCTAAAAGATCTGTATTATTGCAGATGATTAAGCTTGCTGAGGATGTAGAAATTGAACTCCGAACACAGGTCATCCAAGCACGAGAAGTTAAGCCTGGTTTATTTGGTATGTCTATGGTTATTTTTTTTTTATATTATACAAAGGATATATACATTCACATGTTTGTAATAGGTAAACTGAGGAAGTACCAATCAAATTACAAAACATCTTTTACTGATAGAAAGATACTCTACTGGGTGTCATAATGTTACATTGGTTTAGGCAAAAGACTTAATTCTTAAAATGGCAAGCAACTCCCAAAAGTAATGGTTTTCAAAATGGCCAATACTCAAAAAGCCTACTTCTGTGAATGGTCAATTCTCTAAAACATTAATCAATTATTGTCCGTATGGACAAATCAAATCAAAAATATTTTATTTCACATAGGCCTACATGGGCACTTATAAAACGTCAGAAGCTAGTGCACGGTTCCAAATTGGTTGTTTCCTATGGAGAAGAACCGGAAAGAAACACCATGGTTACTCTTTTAAAAAAAGTGGTTGGTATTATAGACAGGACAGTAGTTCTCTAAATGACCAATTCTTTCCATGATAGCCTATAGTGAAATTGACATGAATCATTTAAAAAATTGCCACATTTTGTAAGATAAATTAATTCAAAATAATCAAAAGTGTTTGAAATAATGCCTACTACTATGTGACTGCGATTGCCACTCACGCGCGTGGGTGCGTGGCGACTCGCAAGGTATGGCACACTTAGTCTCGTAGTATGGTGCGTGATTTTGTATGAAATGAGTGCGTGCCTGAGTGAATTCACAAAACAAACCTATGCGCGTGAGTGCGTAAAAAAACCGCACGAAGATGTAGATTGCACTCCCGCAAATACGCGCGCAGGTGCATTGACACGCAACATGCAGCGTGATGAGTGGCAATGTGATTATCGCCTTAGAGAACTGGTAATTCAGAGAATTAAACTTTTAGAGCATTGGACATCTGAAGAACTAGTCCTTTTGCGACTCAGTTGTCATATTGAGAACTAGCTTCTGACGCATACAATTCTGTTATAATAAACAGTTAAACACCTTGAAACTTTTTTGTTATATTTTCAGAGGCTAGAATTACTGACGACACTGTGAAATTTGAAAATATTCCATACGATGACAATGCAGTATTAGAAGATGGAACAACGGCAAAGAGGCCATGCTGTCAAGATAAAGCTCAGAATAACTAATTATTTATTTATTGTGATGTTAGCTATTAGACAGTTAGGCACAAAAAAAATGGTAGATGTAGGCAGACAAGCAAATGTGTTAAACACAATTTTTTTATAGGTACTAAGCTTGTCTTCTTTTGTTATATAATTTTATGTAGCACTCCTTCTAATGTCTTCTGTTTTACTCATATAGAGGTGTAATCAGTTGTTTAAGATTAGGTTGAAATATGTGAAAATACCTAGTGATTACATACTTAGCGCTTGTAGCCAAATCAAACATGATTAATTGTGCATACTGATATTATTTTATTAAAAATCTATATTCTTCATTGTAGTAGACGCACTGATACAGGGGGTAAACACATTGGCTCCTTACGTCACTAACAGTTAGGTTCAACACGCCCGTCTCCGTCAACGGCCCTTATATGACTGACTGAACTGTTAAGGACCTATTACACTGCGCTGAATATCGCGTGCGATCGTACTATTTACTGAGACAAGTATACACAAACACTACAATTAAAAAGAACTTTTATTACTAGCACGAAAACCTATGCTTGGTCGGATGACCAATTAAAACTCACAGTATATCTTAAAAAATCTTTACAGTTAATAGGTACTACATTATATCAAACATCGCATTGGTAAAAACTTAAGAAAAACACACACCAACCGCTTTAAATGGAAATAATTGGTTTATTTCGATTTTACATGGATTGGTTAATTTAACTAATCCGCTTTTAAACCGATCCTACATCTGTAGAGCTGTACGACGTTTGTTCGTATTCAATGCCATATTGAAATTCGGCTGAACGTGAGGTGTTGCTCTCAAAAGTCCACGAGTCTATTTTCTCGAAAAATTAAAATTCGAACATTAGTTCGCAATGAGTCCACGTCATTTTAAAATTGTACATTTTGATACAAGTGGGGAAAGTTTGTCATTGCAACCGAGGCGAGATTCACCCAAGCCGCATAGGTGTTAAGGAGCTAAGTGTTGCAGTGACAAACCTCCACGTGTATCAAACGACGGTTTTCAATACACTTACGAAGAAATACTTTCTCTGAAAATAACGACGCATTTCGGTTCATTTTGTAGTGAAGAAAATGTTACAAGTTCCCATAAGTATATTTTACTTTTGATTTAGATGTTAGCAAGCTTTCGCGAGTATTTGTTAACTTAATCACAATATCTGACGGCGCCGGCACCATCTAAAGAAATCTCTTCAAATCTTAAATTCAAATTTTTTCACAAAATAAAACAAATAAAAATAATATTTAAGACTTTTTTCCCTCGTTTTACCGCTTTAGATTGAAGAAGATGAAGAAGCAAAGGTATCAAACCGTATACATCCTACTTAATATTAAAAATAGTTTTTTTTTTTTTTTTAATTTAGTACACAATTTTAATTTGTTGATAATATTGTGTAAATAATCTTATTTATTCATGATACTCTCATCAAACCGTATACATCCTACTTAATATTAAAAACAGTTTTTTTTTTTTTTAATTTAGAACACAATGTTAATTTGTTGATAATATTGTGTAAATAATCTTAGTTATTCATGACATTCTGTTCATAAAACACAATTTTAATTTTCATTAAATATTAATTCATTAAACCCCAAGCGAACGCCGGCGTTCGCGCACCTATTGTCTTTCAATTGTGTCTGTAATTATCAAGATTGAATGGTTAAAACCTTAAAAGTGTCTCTTTGCTTTAAAAATAATAATAATCACGGTTGACCGCGACTAGATGAGAATGAAAAAAGCCCTTGTTATGATAAATTAAAAAAAAAAACACGAGGGTGATAAACGTAGCATGTCGAACCTACTCGTAGTGCAAGAAGAGCCTGTTTTCGAGTAAGTGTATTGAAAATTATTTTCTTTCCGTGTCCACGAGAATCTTTGGTACTGTCAGCACAGCAGTAAAAGCTTTCCTAAGGGATAAATGTTTATTGTTTCTATTTCTATAAAATAAAAGACAATGAATATTTTTATTCTGCAAACTTAAATTATAATGAAACGATAAACATTACATCTGTTCTGATTTAATCTAAGCTCTACATGCATTTCTCAAAAGAAGTGAATGGTCATAACCATGAATAAAGAAAAGTTTTAAAACAATTACAGTAGGTAAATAAAAATCTTACACTAAAATACTACATTAAAAAAATTACAGTTTCAGAATAATCACAGCACACCATCTCATACGATAAAATAGACCTAAACGTTATAGTAAATCACAGTTTCATTCACTATTTCTTTTTGCCATGGCTTACGAACTGGTTATCACAGATTTTTACTGACTGTACTTTGGACAAATCTTTTGGACCTGTTGGGAATTGATGTAGGCACATTTAAAACAAGTTTTTTTTTTCATGGACTCGGTGGGAAATGAAGAACAATAGAATGATAAACCTCTGGGAACAACCCATTGTGTGTTAGTCGCATTACATTACGGTGACATTTTTCAATACGCCGGCCCCGCCAGCCCAATACTACTGCGTGTTATACAAAACAGCTTCTACAGATATACAATTGAGACAGGAGAACAATTTGAACTGGAAATAAGGATACTTTTTCTTGAAATAACTATTCAAGGGGATAAGAAAAGATGAACTGATTGGGTTGTATTAATTATTATGCTGCCGTAATTAAAATATAGGTACGGTTATAGGTAAGTCTAACTTCAAGAAAGTGGTCAACCGTCGAATCCGACTCGGCTGAGCAGCGTTCGGGAAGCTGTGCGGTATCTTCTCGTCCAATATACCATTTCTATCTCAAGACGACAGCCTATTACCAGTGCGTGTTGCCAGTGATGACACAATTATGGTACCGAAACGTGGTTGCTCACAATAGGCCTCGTCAGAAGGCTAAAGTCACCCGAATGGCAATGGAAAGGGCTATGCTCGGAGATTCCTTGCGTGATCGAATTAAAAATGAAAATATAGATCCGCAGGAGAACGAAGGTAGCCAACTTAACACGAAGAATCGCCAAACTTACGTAGCAATGGGCAGGGCAGGACAAAGCTCGCAGAACAGATGGCTGTTGGGGCTGAAAGGTTCTGGAATGGCGACAGTGTACCGGAAGACGCAGCGTTGGAAGGCCCTCTACAAGGTGGAGCGATGACCTGGTAAAGGTTGCGGGATTCCGATGAACGCGAAACGCACAGTACCGTTCAATGTGGCGACACTTGGAGGAGGTTATATCCAATAATATATAAGCCAACAGTGGATGTCTATTGGCTGAAATGATGATGATGGTGACGTTACGCCAGCCAGTTAAAAATGCAAAAAAAATGAGGAAGTTTGAATTTTGCGGGGCATCCCCACTATTTAGTCACCGGAGTATGGACCGCGAGTTCACTAAGGGTGAGTTGCACCATTTAACTATAACGATAACCTAACCAGCCGTGAAACGGCCGCCTAATGGTCAATTCAACGATTTTACAACTGTTAACGGCTTTGTTACCGTTATAGTTAAATGGTGCAACTCACCATAAATAAATACATACGCGAATTAAGTTATGGGATTTTTTTATTTTATTTATTAATAAATGGAAGTTTTTCAACCATTTTACCTAGTATGGGATTTTTTATATTTTATCTATACTATATAATATTATAAAGCGGAAGAGTTTGTTTGTTTGTTTGTTTGTTTGAACGCGCTAATCTCTGGAACTACTGGTCCGATTTGAATGATTCTTTCAGTGTTGGGTAGTCCATTTATCGAGGAAGGCTATAGGCTATGTTTTTTTTATTTCAAAATTAGGGATCCGTAATAAAATTGCTATTTTGTAACACAAGGTGTAAAATCGAAAACCTATTTTTGCGTGCGCTGCAAAAACTATTGACAATAGAACAAAACGATGTAGTACGGGTTTGTAGATCCCATTAAGACCTACAAAAAAGTCCGCGAGAACATATATCTAGCTATCATGGTTTAATCACAATAACCGATTTTGTGTTCAAAATAATTATTAAATCGTCTGAAGAAAAAAAACTACGTTAAATATGTATCGTAATATTAATGTTTATCGAAATTAAGCATTATGTTATCAAGAGTATTTCTGTAGAAGTACAATACTTTTTGTTTCATCTCAATCGGATATTTCGTTTAAAAGTTATCACGTGTATAAGATGTTAAGAGTTGGTACCTATTAATGAGTTATGGGCCATAGACTTTTTTATCAACATAAAATCCTGTAATAATCTTTTTCGAAATATATTTGTTGATGATTGTAAGTATAAGATCTTTGAAGAGTATAATAAATACATTTATGAACGCGGTAATCTTGGGAAATACTGATCTGATATGAAAACTGTTTAAATATTCAATAGTCCATTTATTGAGGGAGGCAATTATAGGCAATATTTTATCTCGGTATTTCCACGGAAACGAGAAAAACGCGGGTGATACCGCGGGGCACAGCTAGTTTACTCATAAATGGAAGTTTTTCGACCATTTTCCCTAGTCGTATAGTCTGTCTAATAAGTCAACCGACTTGAAAATTTTGTATAATATTTAATCATTTAAAAAATACCTATATTCGATACTTGTCATAAGGTTCTTCTGTTAGTAAACAATGATCTCGATCTCTTAATCAACCTTGATTATTGAACCCGTGTTGACTACATCAGATTTCGTTAAATTCTAATAATTGCCCAAGTCGTTTAACTTATTAGACAGACTCTACCTACGTCTATGTTTTCTTGCATGAGAATTTCGTTTTTATCGTAGTGACAGTACAATACGGGTGTACCTATCTACCAGTAATGCCAGTTAGCCTTCTTGGCAAACGTTGCTGGGTTAAAATAAAATAAAGCTTTCAGCTCCTCCTACCGAAATCGCGCCTTGTGTTAATGATTCCATAAATTGTCTAGTTGTGCAGATACTTTTTTGTTTAAATTGTTAATAGGTTCGCGTTTAAGATGCAAAACTGCACCAATTTTACATCACATTATCCAGAATCAATTTGCGATTAAAACGATCCCCGAAACTTTAATTTAACTTGACAAAATCCCGTATAAATATACAACACAATTATCCTAGTCGTAGCCGTCTAAAAGGCCTTAGTATTTGTACAATAATCCATAGACAATTTCGCATTTCGATGACAATTTTGACACTTGCTTGACACTAATGACAGTATATGACAGTTGTTGAGTCCAGAGGCTGGCCGTGAGCCTGTGGGCTTTGAAAAATATATTTTGTTGGATTTTTAACCAAAATCCCAATACATAAATAGTAAAATGTTGACTAAAACATTAGTATCAAGGGCAGTTCTCTTGCGAAGCTTAAAAAATGCTGCTGTTAACGTACAACAAGCTAAAAGAAACGCAGGCCATGGGTACGTCGGTGATTATGTCATTGGATTTTGTCAAGAAAGAGCAGTGAATGAACAGTTACTTTTGTTATGATTTTGATATAGTTTATTTACCTATCTAAAAGTGGTTATTGAAATTGTGTAATAGTTAAAAATCATTAAATAAACCTGCCAAGCATTGTAAAGAAAATCCACAGTTAAAATTCTAGACTGGATTAAGTTTTTCATCAAAATATTCTTATGCCCTGTATCTAAAATGAGTTAGTAGCTCTCCAGCTACTTATGTATTATTTATAAAGATAGTCTCAATAAATAAACATTTGAATTGTCAAAGAACATTATCTCATCAAGAAGATGTACCTAACTCGCTTAAAAAGATGGCAAATACTTGACATAGACAAAAAGTAACTAATTATGTCTTAAAATCGATTGCAGGCATACTGAAATAAATTGTACAGTTACCAAAGTAAATAAAAATGTGATAAAATATGAATGAAGTTATAACAATGCATAATTTGATATTATTTCAGAGTTTGGTCATACCGAGTACCACCGCCAATGCCCTCAAAGAAGACTATTATGTTAGCTGAAGTTCTTGGAGGGCTAGCATGGTGGTGGATCATCTGGCACTGTATCACTGAACCAGATCACATCTTTGTAAGTTACTATTCATATGAATAAATCAAACAGTTGCACATTAAAAAGCTTATATTTAATTTTCAAGTATTTTTGAGAGATTTAATTCATTAAAATAAAGTCAACGACAATTATCAACTTACCATAACATTTGTCTTTAGAGAAATGAATTTTTTGAGATAATAAATGCTTAAAGTAGGTACTAAGATACTAAAAACAAGGTGAACAGTTCTTGAATAACTTACTGTACCTGTCTGTTGGTTTTTAGTAAAAACACTAACACAATTTTTTTTTCTCTGTTTCAAATGCTTTCTGGTTTACTGTTGGCATTTAGACTTTTTTGCATATTCCATTCCTATGGCACCACACTCCCTTTTAAATTATTTATGACAGCCAACATTCTTTTGATCATAGATGAAGCAAACCATTTTTTTTTTACTGTGATTTATGATATATTCATTACTTTATTTTCCAGGGTGAGTTTAAGTATGTGGATCCCAGTACCTATACTAATGAAGAACTCGGTATTCCACCCGACTCTGCTGGACCACTGAAGAACTAATCATGAGTTTTATTTGAATTGTAGATACTTCTATTTTATGTTGATATTTAATAAAAAATAACGCTTGTAGGTCTGTATTTATCCTGTTGTTTACCTTAAAATAATGTGAAATACCCATTTGATACATCGTCTCTTTGTTTTCTAAAAGACAATACAATTTTTGACGTGACAACGTCTTAAATTAGGTTGCGGCTGGGAGTCACTTATGAAAAAGTGTAACGCTCGGTAACGTTACGATGAGTCACCGAACGAGAGAGAGGCCCGCCGAATGCCTTGCGTCTCTCTCCCACTCAACTATGATCGGTCTGCCGCGCGCGCAGCACTAGAGAATTAGGCGCATTGAATCGGCGCATGCTTGTGTCTCTGTCTGGCGCATGCTTGTGAATTTAATTATATTCATATCAATAAATATTCTACCGAGAAAAAGACGTTGTCACGTAAAATCTTCGCCCGTAAAACCGACTTTACAGGCAACCATTTTTATAATAATACTTGTAACTTGCGTGTATCTACTTGTTTTGTGAAAATGAAGAAGGAAGAATGAAGTCTTGTGTATAAAAAAGCCAACCAAAATGATGAATAGGGTTGCGACTTGGTTGCACTATCTAAATCTGGAAGAAAAAAAAGACATGATGTGCCATCGCGGTAATTTCTGCCTTATTACCTACTTAAAAAAAAAATCGCTTGAATGCTGTGGCGCTACGCCAAACCAAACCCGAGTTTTCGTTTCAAGCGCAAGCAAAAATGAGATCGTGCGTAAAGCGCCGTACGCACGATCCATCTTGATGTACGTCCCGCCAAGGTCACGCATGATGCACGATGCAAAACTCCCGTGCTTGCTGGACGTGCACGATGACATTTCGATCCAGCAAGCCCCCCCTCACTACGGACGTCGTCGTGCAGATGGATCGTGCGTATGCTTGCTGTTAGTGTTGGGATTTTATCCGATTAAATACTCAAAATGAATAAATACTCATTTTAATTGGATAAATTCTCGATTAAAAACGAGTATTTATTCATTTGAAGTATTTAATCGGATAAAATCCCAACACTAATCGTGCATCGTGTATGACTTTGGCGGGACGTACCTACGTCAAGATGGATCGTGCGTACGGCGTTTTATGCGCTGTATTCAAGAATATTATCTGTATAATATTCTTGGCTGTATTTATGATCGACCCTGGGTTGCAATTCTACTCGACTCTGGTTATTTTTGAACGCACTACTGTGAAAGCGCGGGTGGCAAGCAGCGACTGCAAACTAGGAATGACGGCAGTGAACAAAAAATATCCATATACATATCGATATTTATAGAAATATTAATTTCGGCTTGGATTTATCGAAGATATGATATCGATATTTTGGTCAAACTTTCCGAGATTTTCGGTCTTAAAATAATAATTAATTTAGTTCAATCTAGGTCAATAATAGGTATAATTATAACATCGTATTTTTTAAACAAAATTCACATTATTTATTTATTATTAATGATTCGCTTGCGTTTGACCACTATCTCACCTGATGGTAAGCGATGATGTGGTCGACGATGAAGCACGCTTGCCTAGAAGAAACCTATTCACTCTCGACTTAAAGACTCCTAAGTTGTAGCTATATTCTTCTTTCTACCCTTGTCCTACGTATATTACTTGAGATCGGCGCAACACGTAATCCTAATAAAACTAACTAAATAACAATATACGAATATTTTTAGGACAAATTATTTTTTTTCAGGCAGTAAAACGAAAGTAAAAACATAACAGTACAGTCAGTACACAAACACAATACAGTTTTTTTTTTTGGATCGGATCAAAAATATCGATAGAAAATATTAATATTTTATTAACCAAGATATCGACATTTTTTCAACAAGCCTACTTCGGACAGGCACTGTCATCTGCGCCGCTTCCCCGCACCGCGCTGCTGTACAGGTCGCGCGATGAATCAAGATCGCTCGGCAAAAGTGGAAGGGGCATGCGCAGTATTCAATCTAAATCTACGGTCTATTTGGCGACGTACGGGCGGGTGTGCGCCGTCGGCGATTAGAGATGGGCAAAGTGTTTCTGCCCGGCGGGAAAATATAGTAACTTCCCGGCATTTTGGGCATTTATTTTTATTTTCCCGATAAATGCCCGATCGTAGGGCATAAAAATATGGGACTCGTTAAACGTGATTTTATGTGGTTTTTCATGTAAAATAGTATGTATTAAAGAAATAAAAGAAGAAATATGAATGATTGAACACATTTTTATTTTAAAATAATAACGTGAATATACTTTTTCATGTGAAAACAGAGATAAAAGACTTTACTTTGAAGGAATGCGAATGATTAAACACATTTATTTTTAAAATAATATTAATATACTTTTTCAAGTAAAACAGAAATAAAAGACTTTACTTTGAAGAAATGTGAATGATTCAATCGTGTCGATTAGATACACTATGGAAAGACAACGACAGCGTTTGTTTGGGGTTTAATGAATTAAACCTATTTTCATTTTAAAATAACAATATTAATATACTTTTTCAAGTAAAAATAGATACAAGACTATACTTTAATATCAAATATAATAAATTATGTTCTAAGTTACAAGAAATAAAATAATATGTATTAAACAAACTATAAAAAACTAGTTTCGGAATTATTAAATTTTTAATAATCAACATAATTATAATTATCTAAAGAACTATTGATGACACTGGAAGGGTATGTTTTACTTTAATCACATTTATTATAAACATATACTACACGCCCGGGTGTCGCCACTCTGCAGAAGGCCCGGAGGACACGGTGGAGCACACAGTGGAGATGTGCCCCACTTGGGCAGAACATTGCCGTGCACGGGAGCAATCGACGATCACTTGCACCGGGCCTTAGTACAGACCATGGTCCGGAGCGAGGAGCAGTGGCAGGCGGTCGCCTCCTTCTGCGAAGCAGTATCTAATGCTTGCAAAGGAGTAGGCCGACCACATCAGGCAACGGCGCTCACAGCGCCCCAACCACCGCCGAGATTCCGATTTCCAGCCACAGCAGGCGCGGGCTTGCGGATTGTGAGCAATGGGTAGTTCGCTGTCTGTCCGGACCGAGTCCAAGTCGTCGACAGCGCGCGTTGTCCCCGTGCACCTCAAGGCGTTGTCAGCAACAGCAGAGGCCCAGACGGGTGGAAGCCTACTGGGGTCAGGGTTATCCGAAGGGGAAACTCGGCTTCGATACGAAAGGCAAGAAGGAACGGGGTGGGTTTTTAATCAGAGTCTGACACTATCTCCCACTTCGCCCAAGGCCGGGGGATGTCATTTGGATGATTTTTACCCACTAAATATCACTTTTCCTTTACACTTCACAAACTTCTACCGCTGTTATTCTTATAAATATAAAATACGTTTTGATATGCTGCAAAATGCGATTATGTTTAAAAGGGTTGTCAGCCTGGAAATTGGTCATACAGGTCTCGAACCTAGTTCAAACTCCAGCTCTCACAAAAGTTTTAGGGCGAAATTCACCAATAAAACTAATCGTGACTATTGTAATTCTATTCTAATTCTATTCGTATTATATTCTTATTCCATTCTAATTCTATTCTAAATTTACTTATTACGAATACCTACTTTCATTTTATTTATAGTTATTATTATTATAATTATGAATCTACCTACTTTTACTTAAAATTACTGATCGTCAAAAACTCTTACCACAAAAATAACTATAAATTAATTAGCACTGTTTTTAAAACCAATAAGTATTTACTTCAAATTGGGAAACCGGAATCACAGAACACAATTATCCTGGCGCGTACCTCATGCTCACAATGCGCGCACAATGCTCGAATAGATTAGGGATATGCGTGCGTGCGTGCGGTATCAACAAATAACACAGGATAACTAATAACAAAATGGCGGCACAACGCGGCGTGTGTGCGCGTCCCTCACACGGTGTGTGAGTGTGTGAGGGATGCGCACACAGACCGCGCTGTCCCCACTTTGTGCTTTCGCATGGTAGGTAGAAGTGATTTGAAATGGTTGATGACATTAAGTGGTTATTTTAAGACATTTTAAATATATTGCAATTTAATTCATAAAATCATCTAAGTCCCTACTTAAAACAATTAACTATAACAGTGTACGCATCTCTTGCCGTACTCCTCTCACCATGCTAGTGTTTTTACGCCGCCGCTGGGTAACTCGTAACCTTTGTGTTCGTAAACATGGTTTTGTAAAACTTAAATTTTAATAGAATGTGCAAATTCATATAAAAACACCTATAGAGACTTAACCATTACTAAATTCATCGATTTAAGCCAGTTTCCAAAGCTAACATTAATGTCTTGAATTAATTTTAAAACAAAAAATAAATTCCCAGATAAATGCCCTCGGGCAGGAATTTATGGGCGTTTATTGGGAATTTTCCCAATCTGCCCAAAATGCCAGGGCATTTACCCATCACTATCGGCGATACGTCATTGGTAGATAGAGTCGCTCTTCAATTCTCTCTCTCTGCTCTCATTGGATACTGTTGTACTTGAGTACTGTTGCGTACAGCTTGTATTATCGTAATAGTAATACGTACCTAGTCATAAAAAAAAAAATGGTTAAAAATAAAGATTTAAAACGGCTAGCCAGAAAAATGGTTTACGACGTGAATTATTACGTTAAAGAAAGAAATTTTTATTTTTCTGTTTTATTTAATTTTTTTTTTTTTTTAATTTATCTACTTACAAGATAAATTACAATCAAAAACTAGTGTTATTATAAGTTATGTTACTAAGGTTCAAACATACGAAATTTAAAATAAAATCATACATACTAAGAATTTCTGTGCGCAATTGTACACATGCGCCGATTGCCCCCACTACTTTCACCGAGCGATCTTGATTCACCGCGCGACCGGTACTGTAGGATATATAAAATCTTTGACGCTGCCAGATGATAATAATACTGTGCTGCCAGTGTGGCCACCAAAGAGAAAAATAATAAAGAGAGTGGCCATGCAAAGCGCGCGCGTTACCGCTCCTGCGCCGCTACCCGCATCGCGCTGCCACTATGGCCGAGCACTAGCGGTGGTCAGGCGGTAGTGTTTTGATGGTAGGTATTACCTACAATTTTGTTTGTCAGTTCTTATGTTGTGACATAGATGTCGCTACAAGATAATGTCAAATAAAAGGGTGAGCTCAAAAGTCAAGAGTAAAATTCATAATAAATTATACGATTTTCCTGCCTCAAATGTTTCAGGTTCTAGGTTGTCTTTTGACCTATTTTCACAGAACATAATTTTACTCAGACTAATGGGGAAGATTTTTGCCAATTTTTCCCGCTAGGTGTCGCGATTCTTATGATCCGTTAACGGCTTATCTATTCAGCGTTATTTATATTTTTTTTGGCATTATTTTAAATATAAATAATAAAAATGATGAACTGTGCAGTGCCGGGATGCAAAGAAAATGGTAATCATTTATTCCCAAAAGATAAAATAGGAAAAGATTGAGGGTTAAAGCAATAAAACGACCAGAATTAGTAAAATCCCAATCTACATATTTACGATTATGTGGGCACCATTTTACAGAAAATGATTATAAAACTGTGTTAAATTAAGTAAAATAACACAGCATACCTTTTTCCTGCTTATGAAAAATGATCATAGAAAAGCACAAAAAAAATATTAAATGAGCTAGTAAACTCTCTCCACAATATTCTTTTCTATATATATATATATTTTTTTTTTCATTTACACTTAATGTACAATTTTACTATATCATTTAATCTAACAAATAATAACTATATATACAAACTTAAAATAAAAATATGTACAAACAAGTAAAAATGCTGAAAAACGGGGAAAACTCAGAGGGCATCAAAAAATTCGTCCACATCGATGTCAATGGGAATATTCCTCAATTTTCTTGTATTTGATGTGTATTTAATGGTGGCAATGGGATACCTCATTGCTGTTTATATCTTTATAATAATCGTCTTTTGGTATGTCCATAACTTCGGTTTGTACCCACTGGTTCTGAGGGATATGAATTTTTGGTGAAGTTAAAATTTCTATCATACGCCTATAACCTACAAAAACAGAATAGATTAGATTTTGATTTACACAAACAATAATAAACAAGTGGATAAAAGTTCATAGGGTCAGGAGTTTATTGTTAATCAGTAAAAACATTCACCAATATAAAACACTGCAGTATTTTTTTACTTTTATTTACCAACCTCTCTACAAGGTCTGCCTTTCTTTTACTACAGGTCGCACCCCTCGTCTTTAGTTCCTCTTTTAGCTGATTTAATTTCCAGGTACAATACATCGTCAATACAAAAATATTGAATATTTCATACAATTTCATAAGAACCGCTCCGAGCCACAGAATGTAAATTGATCATACGCGTGGCGCCCTCTGAACACAAAATCTTCCCCATTATTGCTCCACATCCAAAAGTCAAAACGCATAAAGACACTAAACTCAATCTATTACTTAGACTTCACCGCTGTTCATCCGTCTGTCTGTCGCCAGGCTGTATCTCATGAACTGTTTGTATTATTTATATTTGTACTAGCTGTGCCCGCGACTTTGTTTGCGTGGACTAGGCTACGTGGACAGGATTTTGAATTTTATTTTTTCTAAAATAATTGTAGCCTAAGTTACTACTTATTACATCAGCTACCTGTCAAAAAAAGTCCCGTTAAAGTCGGTCCAGCCATTTCAGAGATTAGTCTACTCTGAACTCTGAACAAACAGACAGAAAAAAATTGTAAAAAATGTTACAGTCTGTCAAGAAAGTCATGAAAAGAATGTTTTGGGAACTACTGTTTTTGCTAATACTAGCAACACTGAATAATTGTTAAGCTGAGTACCTGAACTGTCACGTCGTATCTGTGTGGTTGATTTTTTATAATATTTCGGTGCTATTTCGAGTTTTTTTAATCGTGTAAGCGTTAAGATACAAAAAATGAATCAAAATGTTTATAAGAGCGGTACGAGACAAATTATATTTAAAGTTTTTCAAGGGTGTATGGCCGAAATTCAAGGTGGAAGTGCTGGGACGAACAAAGACGATGTTTATGGTCGAACAGCAAAGTTAACCGGTACGTAAATATATTCTAAAGTTTAACACACTAACGGAAATATAATGTTTTAACAATCTTCTGTTTTTAAGTACAATTTATCTATCTTTAACATTGTTTATGTCTTGCTAAGGTTATGAAATTTACCTACGATTTATTATACTACCACTTAACGGTTTTGATATTTTGGTGTTTTTATTTAGGTATGATAAATGTATTTGTATATTTAACATAATTATCTTTATTGACTTCAGGTGTTTCCGAAAGTACAGTTCGGCGCATTGTGGACTAAGGCATGAAGAATGGAGATAAATTTTCAACGCTTGGAAAACACAGGAAAGGCCGACCTACGAAACAAACTACGAGTCAGATGTTGGCCGGTTTCATTTTGAAGAAGTTTCAGGCAACATTTCTGGAGTCGAATACCTCGACTCTGATTATTTGGATTCGGATTAATAAAGATTTATTTCATAAACTTTTTATTTTTGCAATGAGCTCATACCTATCGATACTCAGCGCCATGCTGACGGCAGTGCAGAGAGGCAAAACATTGTGATTTGCACTTTGTTACAGAGCTACACAGTTTACACAGCTGAAAGGACGAAAACAAGGGTTGATCAAACCAGACATTCTTATGAATATAAAACCAGATATTCAGAAGAATGTCTGTTTTGATAAACTCTTACGTGTAGGTACGTAGGATAAACATATAATTATCCTAATAAGCAAATAGAGAAGTATGGTTTCGTCGCAATGTTTATAAAACAAAATTCAGACTGGTAGAGAATGCCTAAGGCATTAACTCCGCCTGTGTACTTTTGTGTTGGATGAAGTTTTAATAAATAAATGAGAACTACTATAACTATTATGTATCAGTTAAAATTAAACGTCACTTGAATGAAAATTAGTTCTAATAAAAATGTTGTTCGCCACTACGACAGTTTTAGTACTTTTATTTGTAGGGAGCCACTACCAATGAAAGTCAAAACTCGTTTGCAAGTATGTATTAAATAGATAGACGAGTGTTAGATAGATCGGTAAAATAATGTACCTACACGGCAGTAAAGAGACCGTAAATCGGTAATTATAATTTTATAAATAAAAGTATCAATATCTTTTAGTCGAAATTTATTGGGATACCATGTTTAATTATGGTGACGCCCTCCCTTCTTTTCATGACTTTCTTGACAGACTGTATTTTGGTGTATGTACCGTCTACGCGGTTATTTCAATATTACAAACGGACACTCCAATTTTATTTATATGTATATGTATGTAGTTATAGACCTCAGTGTAGACAGTTGACGGTTTTCACAGATGATGTATTTCTGTTGCTGCTATAGTAAAAAATACTAAAATCGGAATAAAATAAATATTAAAATGGGGAACCATAAAACAAACGTGTTTATTTTGCTAGGGATGGTACGGAACCAAGTTTGAGTTCCATGAATGCAGACGTAACAAATACTGGATTTTTTAAAAGAGAAAAAGATTTAGATTTGGCAGCAAATGTATCGTAACGAGTTAGCCTTCACGGTGAACTCCGATTGAGGTAGTCAGAGTACTACAGTAAAATTCTCAACTCCATTTTTACTGCAACTATGCCTAATGCAATGATTAGATTTTTTGGGATTTTCACTCTTGTGCAAAAATGACATCTTTAAGGGCTAATATAAGCACAAAAAATATTTTCTTTCATTTTTAATACACTTTGAAAGATATATTATAACTAGGACTTGTTGTATAAATATCAAAAATCTTGTACATTTGCAATTCATTTAAGGGCAGAGCTGTGTTTTACAGAACTTGACTTACAAAAAACCTTAACCATATCTACTATAAAATCAATTTGCGAAAATTTAAAACAGCCACCGAACTTCACTCGACCCACCAAAAACTCCTGACGATCACACCAACGAATCAATCATGCTGTCTTTTTGAGACTAATGACTGGATCAAAAGCCTAATATTTAAACCAGCAAATCCCAGCATGGTATAGAAAAAGAAGTTTGACGTTTATCAAAAACAGTGAAATAAATTTCCCCTGCACGCTTGTTTGTCCTAATTTTTGTAAAATAATAAATGCAATTTGTTGGAACTAAAACAAAAAAATGTGCAACGGTTTGTTAAATTAATAGTGCTCTAGTGATAATGTGATGTGTTCATAGTATTCGAAATGGAGACAAATGCAAATCAGAAGGGTGAGTACATCGCCACTCTGAAAGGTATAGTCTTGTTTGTGTATGAATAACTGTATCTTGCATATCTTGCGACATGAATTTGGCTGACGTATGTTGCCCTAAACGCATATTTTCGAAGTGTCCTCAATTATTTTGCAATTATTAAATATATAAGTAGTTTACAGTTTGTAAAGATTATGTTGCTGTTTCGGGCGTCAATCGACGAAAATGAGCTTATCATGTTTTTGATGACTTTCTTATCGCTAGAAACTGGCTGTTATAAAGATTGAAACATTGAAATCTGTTAGTATTCTTGATAAATACAACTGTTGCTCATCTCCTTGATGGTTCCTGAGCTTGACTATGAGTCATATTGTTGGCATTGTGATGTCGTGTGCATGTTAAATACTAATAAGCAAACCGCGCCGTGCCTGAACCTTGGGATAACATGTTGGGTTAGATATTTTTTACTACTCTTAAAAATATAATCAAATATTGTTACCCCTACCCCCTGAAGGGTATAGATTATTAAATTAATGTATAGGTTATGTTATGATAACAATCATTATACTTTAATTAGCTTTCAATTATTTAATTATTAGCCTGACATTCAAATATACATAAAATTATGATTAATTGATTTAGACATATTTTTTATTTCATGCTATTATTAATATTTGCTACTGAAATAGTGCATTAATAACTTGTAAATTGTGTTATTTCTTTATACCACTTGTAACTGTACTTATCTGTTATCTTTTTATCATAAGTATGATTGGACAGCTAAAGATAACTTAAACCAATTCAATGTTTCTATGAGATAGCTTATAAATGCAAGAATTCTGCATTTATAAATAAAATAAACTGCATTTATAGAATGCTCGTACTTGGTTCAACTTTATAACACGAAACTTTTGTTAGCTATGTCCCTTTATGTAAATATTATATACTTATTATCATATCACCGTCTTCATACCAATCAATATACACTTCTGTGGAATATAAATTCTAATTGAAAGCATAATTCTTATTGTAATAGTAATATTTGAGTATTAATTTGCCTATATAAGAAAGCTAACATAAATTATGAATTATGATTAATGCAGTTAGCATACATATATAAAAGAATAGGGCTAGCATATAATTATATTAAAAATATTTTAATTGCAAAAATGGTACAAGTGACTTATGGATTTTTGTTAAAATTTTAAAGATTTGCAGTATTTTCTTCAGTATGTATTAATGGTTTTTTATTTTCCAGTGCTGGGTAAGGCCTCCCTGTCCCTTTTCATAGAATTTTATTTTATACTAATGTGGGCCTTTCTGTAATAGTTAAATGAATTGTAATTCGTAATTTACAATTCAAAATATTTTTATTTTACATTGGCACTTATAAAGTCGTCAGAAGCTAGTGTAGATTAAAACAAAACAATTTAAATACATCCCCTGATTTTGGATATCCACTTCAAGTTGTATCGAGGATTATCCTTACTTCTAGTTTTAGAAATGAATGTTTCTAAAGCTCTATCTAGAAACCGGTTAATGCCAAATCAATTTAAATCATTATACCCCAAGCAAACACCGGCATTCTCTCATTGTCTTTCTATTGCGTCTTTAATTATGGTATTCAAAAAGTTAAGTTGGGATTGTCACATTCTTAATAATTAATTCAGTAACCAGACCTATTTTAACTTATTTATGTTGTAGGCATAAAAACAATGAACTGTGTTTTCCTATAACAGCTTATAAGAATAAAAGGTTGTTATTTTATCCCTGTGTTCCGAATTGCGTCAAAAGTGAAGAATCAATCAAGAATCCGACCAATGCCCAACGTCACAATAGTACTCAATAGTCCTTAGATTTTGTAACTATTAAATTTGGTCGGAATCGCGAAATAATCGCTTTTGACGTAATTCGGAACTAAGGGTATATTACACATTAGATTAACTAAAACAGGAAAATTTAAAAAATCAAGAAACTGTCAGCAGATCTAAAAGACATGGTTCTGTCATAAATGTTGTAACATTAACCTTTCGAATACTTGTAAATAAATAGAGAATTGTAAATAATTAGAGACACAATAGAAAGACAATGACAGAGTGAAAGCCAGCATTCACTTGGGGTTTAATGAATTAAATAAGTTTGATTGGCAGTTCAGGGTTGAAAGGTCGAAAGTTTATCTTAGAGGAAATTAGATAATATGTTTCAAGTATTATATTTGTCTTTCTTTATAACATCACATATTCAATTATAGTTTAGAGAAAGGGCAAATAAATGATAGATGTTAGCAGAATAAAACATGTTTTTTTTCTATGTTAAGAGGAAATAAGCCTGTATTTCCTCTTAACATAGAAAAAAAACATGAAGCAATGAAGTTACTCCCATATAAAAATATATGGTCTTCTATTTTCTCCCAGAGAAAGAGAGAAGATTAAAAGAGCAATAATTTTTTTCTAATCTGTAATATAAAGACAAATTCCTAACTCAGTCACTGACTCATCAACACCCTGCCCAAGCCCTTAACCTTTCAAATACTGTAATTAGAGACACAATAGAAAGACAATGTGACGAGTGAACACCGACATTCACTTGTGGTTTAATGAATTAAACCTGAAATGGTGACATTTTGCACAGACGTTCCTTATAAGAGTTATATAAAGAATAAGAAAGGATGGAAATGGGGACCCGAAATTTTTATGGAGAAACCTACATTCATACAGGCGAAGATGCTGTCTAGTACAATATCTACAAATGCCTTGTTCATATGTTTTAAAATATAAGAACCAAGAGCTAAAGCAAACTAATATTATTAGAACTGATAGGTAGATATTTAATAGCTTTATTCAATACACAACAAGTCATCTACACTAATATTATAAAGAGGGAAAATTTGTATTTTTGTGCGTATGTTTGTAATGAATAAACTAAAAAAAACGATTTCAAAAATTCTTTCACCATCAGAAAGCTACATTCACCCTCATAGGCTATATTGATTGCCCATGCGAAGCCGAGACGTGCTGCTAGTTTCTCAAATAAAATTGTAGAAAAATTACAAACATTTGCTAAAATCCTTCATATTTTATGAACCAAATTATTGATGTACCATTACAGTGAAAAAGATTATTCTCTTTTAGAAGGTATAAGCATGAATCATTCTGTCTACTCAAGGCTGTTTTACAATTCCACTTTTTTATAGTGACTTATTGTCTAGGTTTCCTCACAATGTATCCCTTTATCAATATCCATAATATCCAAAATAAACTTATTACTACTTACATATACATAATAGTATATTGTTGTAAAAAGGAAGGGAGGTCTTTGCCCAGCAGTGGGAAAGTATGGGCTAGATATGATAATAATAATTGTTGTAAAAAAATTAATTAAGAAATAATGATACTTGTCAAGTTATAAACTTAAATTGTTTGTCAAAAAAAGAATCCAAATTGGTTCATTTATGGAAAAGGAACTAGGGGAATTTTAGATGAGCTTTTTGATAATTTTATTTAAATGTTGTCACGCAGCTGCAGTTCACCTCTAGGTGGGGAGGTTTGACCATGACAGACCATCTCAAATGTCACATAATAGTTTTAGAAGAGGACATGCTTGAAATGCCACCTGAACACCTTAGGTTTATAAGCTTTAGGTTCAAAATACTTTGACACTTAAGGTGTTTTAAGATAAGGAGATAGGCATTCAAGGGGTTAAAAATACAATTCTTAAAATGTTTTGCTGCCCTTGCTTCAGAAAAGGTCAAACAAATCCATTATCTACTTAATAGAGTAAACAGAAACTTGTTGATAGACTTATTCCATTTGACTTGCATGCAGTTCACAAAAAGTAAAGTGCACTACTCCATATAAAAAAAATGATTCCTCAGTACAGATGATTGATCACAATCACAATAAAGAACTACTATTACAAGGAAAAAGTCATTTGTGAATCATATCATGTGTGCCTTATTACATATTCAAGGTGGTGTTAACAGTGTCATTTGTTTGATCGCAGTGTCGTGTCTGGTGAACTTCGCGTACGACGCGTCGGAGTCTGACGAGCTGACGGTGCGGCCCGGTGACGTCATCCGTGACGTAGAGAGGTTGCCCGGCGGCTGGTGGCGAGGTGAGCTGCGTGGCCGCCGCGGCATGTTCCCTGATAACTTCGTGTCGGTTGTCGAACACGCCAATGCAAGGTGAGGTTCATAATCATTACCATCATCAGTTTTTCACAGTCCTATAATAGGCATTTGCTGTTCCAATATCTCGATCGCTATTATCTCGATCTTTCCAGCAGCTATGCGGACACGCTAACGCAATGTGAGGTAACATCACCTAAGCAAGCCATTTACCTTGATACCCCCAGCAGCTGGCATTTTTATTGTAGTGAAAAAGGTCCTGGTCCTTTTAAAGGCATGTCAGGAACTGAATCCAACTCGCAGAGGCTTAGACATATTGAAATGATAAGTGATACCACCCGGCGAAATTGTCCCCAAGCTGCTACCAGTCTTGAGTCGGTCATTTGGCACGCCACAATTATGAAGGTAAGGGCTTGCGGACGGTGAGCAATAGGGAGCTCGCTGTCCGTCCGGCGGTAACTGTCCGGACCGAGACCAAGTCGTCGACGGCGCGCACTGTTCCCGCGCGCTTCAAGGAGCTGTCAGCAACAGCGGGGGCCCAGCTGGGTCGAAGCCTACTGGGGCCAGGGTTAGTTTCGAAAGAGTAGCTCAGCCCCGGTATGAAGGCACGAAGGAACGGGGTGGGTTTTTAGTCAGTAAGAGTCTGACACTATCTCCCGCTCCGCCCAAGAGCGGGGGTTGTCATTAGATGATTTTCCCACCATAAAAAAAAGCCATCTGTCAGTCATCGAACACGCTGCCAGACGAGGTTCGCCATCATAAACCTTTAGCAGTCCGCTGATAGACATAGGCTGTTCCGATCACATGCCATTTGAGTCGATATTTCTACTCCAGCCGAGGTGAGTCTAGGAACAATTTGACACGTTCAACAATACCTATATGACACAGTCTGAGAGAGAGGCTACCGTAGAGCGTACGAATGTCTCACTTCAGGCAGTCTCTAAATGGGGCGAAACCATTCTGGTACGATTCAACGATACCGAAACTCAAGCGTGTCAGTTCACAAAAAGGCCCGCTCACCTTGACTCCTGCTTTCCGGTATCTCTGGAGTGCACCGACCGCCTTCACCTCTTGGGAGTTGAAGTTTCCCCAGACTTTATCTTTGGACGGTTGGTTCTTTGAATCCAAAGCCAAGGTAGCTGCTAAGAATCTCGGGCGTACTTCACACCGAGACAGCTTCTGAGGAGTACTGCAGATATTAACGGGTCTTGCAAAATGCCATCTAGCGGCTTTGGACTCAGTGGAAAGGCGTGCGATGAGGTTAATTGGTAATCCAAATTCGGTTAAGTCAATCTGCGAAGCCTGGAGCACAGGCGTAGGGTAGCTAGACTTTCGGTGTTTTACAGAATGCATTTTGGAGAGGCGGGAATTGCAAGACTTGTTTCCACTCGAGTTGTCCCAACACGACGTACGTAAGGCGATTATCAACCCTACGTTGTTCAAACTTCTACGGTCCAGACTGTTACGCCTCGTCGTTTATACTACGTACATCGAAAGACTGGAACAATTTGCATACTTCTCCGATTATAATTTGGTTATCTTCAAGCCTAAAGTGAATAGGCTTCTCATGAATTAGTGCGTCTCACCATCAACTATTGCATCACTGCTTACCATCAGGTGGGACCGCAGTCAAAATCGGAGGCTTCAATAGGTTACTTCTAGGCTCCATCGTCGGCCACATCATTGCTTACCATCAGGTGAGATAGTGGTCAAACGCGAGCCTATCAATATTAATAATATGTGGCAGTTAGTATATATGTATAGAGGTTCATCTATTGCACTACCAACTACGACAATTCCATACTTACGTAGATAGTACAAACATCTTAGGTCGTACAAATATTAGCACAGTCGCGCGACGAAGGTCTCGACGGGATTGCGGGACCATAAACTATGGCGTTTATATAGTTGGGTCAAAACTGTTAAATGACTTTAATACCAATCAGTGAAATTCCGGATAGGTACTGTATCGGTATTTCTTTTCGTATGAAACGGGAAAAAAGGAGATGTAACCAGAACTCTGAAAAATAAATTAAATTTTCAATGAATGTTTGTACTTTTAAAACTGACTAGGCTTAGTCTGTCGTATCACGTCATCGCGTGTTGTAGTCTACCAGCCAGACTGAAATCGTTACCATAAACTATAAAACTGTTTGGCCATATTTTGCCACACGACACAGCCAATTTGAAAAGAACCAGTTTTTTTATGAAACAGTAGCATCTAACTTCGTAACGAATTATCTGTCAAGTTAGATCAATGTCATCATTGTTTATAGTTTGTGAAATATGTATTTCTTTATTAACTCAATTTCATTATTAATCAAAATATGAACTCCTCTTGCGTCCATTTTTTTTTAAATGAATAATAAAATCGATGTTTGCTTCTTGATTGGTAATCATGATAAATAATAGGTAGGTATGTAAGTATAGCCCAAACATGAATTGATTACTAGAATTTTAAGTTATCTTCTTCTTTTTTAACTAATTTCGTGCTGACATGACTGTACGAATAGAACCGTTAGTCTTCCTTACTGTTTTGATACACTCCAAAATAAAATTACAACAGAAATATTTACAGACAGCAGTGTGTCAGCTATGTTCGCGGAGAAAAACAGTTACACGAATTATTTCGAGCAACTTTCAACCCCCCATAACTATAATTTCTTACACGATTGCAAAAAATAAAGCAAAACACAAATTTTAAATTAAAACAACTGATAAATGTATTGCTTAACAGGAACTATTGCAGTACAGTTGAATGTCACTTCTTACAAAGCCACTGCCTTTATAGACAACTTGGCATTCTTTCACATTTATGTTTTTGGTGGAATAACATCTAACGCGACAAACAGACAATCGCAGTATTGATCTAGGAACTTTCTAGAGTAAAAAAGAAAACAATGTGCATGTCAAAGTTCAATACCAACGATAGAGATTGATGTTAAGGTCACCAGTTTACAGTTAGCTTGAACACCGCTGCACCGGCCGGTATCCTGCTGCGGCTAGGCACAGGCCCACCGTTCCTAACGAACTGGTTTGTGTACTAATATAAATTTACCATGTGTGTCCGATGTCGTCTAGTTCACTGACACACTTATTTACATATCCATTTTAATTAATATACTCATTTGAATGATATTGTTCTTCTCTGATTTAAATAATTACAAACCTGTCAATACTCAGAAGTTCACATCTAAATCGTGATTTATTTCAACAGCAGTTTAATGTTTGTTTTCATTAAAAACCATTTAATTATTTGATGTTATCGTAGTCTTATCAAATAACTTATCAACGTAAGTATTGAATGCGAAAAATTCAAATATACAATGACGACACTGTTTTCCGTCGTACCATAATTTTAATAGATTCTGCTACTTAGTAATTATATCGGTTGAACAAACTAGAAACGTGACAATATGGAACAGAATACCATACAATTTAAACGCTCAGTAATCAATTGTCTATAAAAATACTAAATGCTTGTATTGTTGACAAAGACATTTTCTATGCCGAGTTACACACATACAAAGTTATTCCGTTTTAGTCATACGCTTGCTAACACAATCAGTGATGTCATTCTCTTAAGAAATGATTATGTTTTAGAGTGTTTGGTTTGCAGTGCGATTTTAAAGTTTCGGAGAGGTACTCATTATAAACTGTAATTTTGTTGATGTTTTTAATATCGGTCGACAATCGACATCCGGCTGAGTTTGGCGGTCAGTCCTGGTGAAAGTCGCTCAACCACCGCGACCGTTTATTGTACAATAATAATTTGATATGGCTTTTAAATTACGTATACGATTAGTAGAATAATAATGACTGTGCGTACTATCTAATCAGTTCGGATATCGCGATAAGAAGCGCGGTCCGCTAGTCAGTGTTTGTTGTGTGGCCCTTAGTGATATATTCTGTGTCTTAAGTTTCTTTTTTTTTTTTTTTGTAGTATCTAGTACCATAACAATATTGCCAATAACACCGCGAAATAGAAAAGGTAGGTGGCTTAGCCACTTTTATTTCGATGTTCCTAACTAACACTGGAGTACCAAGTATATGAATCATATAGGTACATAAATATGTGTCAGTCAGTCAAGAGGTGTAATGAGTAGTAATGACAAAACAGCGGTACACCTAATTCTGTTGATATAAGCTACGCTATCTAAATACGTGCCTATGTGCAGACTATATGACTAGTGTGCAACTGTACATTCTGGCTTGGGCTGCCGAGCCTTCTCATGAGAATGCTGCAAATTATTTAAACTGGAATTATAATGGAATTTCTGTTAACGAAAAATACGACTACGATTAGCCTTTCAATCGAAAGGCTTCAATAAGTGACCTATTTCTTGTTGCTTTTGTACAACTAATCTCTAATTCATGAACATTATTGTGGAAATCGTAGCAGTCGTTTCATCATCTGTCAGACTGCTAAAGAAATCTGCCCTCGTTTCTTTGACTTTTGTGTTTTACTGAGAATAAATATCAAAGAAATCAACCTAGTTAATCAATTTACATATCAAACTGGATTCTTTTCGAGCTTCTGGTAATTGGCGTCAATTTCACATGTTCAGTCAACGCACTACATTTATCACGCAAACATGAGATGTGCTGTCGGCAACTACTAAATTGTGTTTTTTGTAGGTATAGTGTAAATTTGTTGGTGGAAGTAAGTCATCACGTCTGTTTCAATTTAATTTAATTTTGCCCTGCGTGGAGTATATGGCTCCCTTGGGCTGTAGCTTAAAGTCAGCGTTGGGTGGTTGCCACGCTGCGGGATTAATTAAAAGAGTTACCGTGGCCCTGAAACACAAGGAACATAGATGAGTTCTAGTTGGTAAAAGTCCGACATTCTTTCGCTCCACCTAGAGCCTAGATAACCTTCATTTGATGTTTTCCCACTAAAAGAAAGAAAAGAATTTTAGAATTCCTTATATGAAGTCCTATGAAACCCCGCACACCTAACCGCGTCAAATCGTCCACTCTGGAAGGACTCCAGAATAAAGAATTCTAAAATTCTTTTCTTTCGATTCGTACGACGCGTTTAGCTCGAATCAGTGAGCGATCACCTTAAAAAAAAAAGTAGTAATGCCATGTATTGCCAATTGACATTATAAAAAATATAAAAATGTGGTAAATTAAAAGAATATTAATTTATTAAGGTTCTTTTTAGCATAATACTACATATATTTTTTAGACGACATTTTCTTTTTATTTTTCTTAGGCCGACGGGCGTACAGGGCCGATGTCGAGCGGTGTTCAGCTACCAGCCAGCCAACCCGGACGAGCTTCCTCTGTGCGTCGGTGACGTCCTAGAAGTTCTAGGAGAGGTAATTGAACTTGTTTACATTATTCTACACCAGGTACACAGTAGCACGTCATCCAGTGCCACAGCTTAGGTGTAACTTATTTTTTTTCTAGCGTGTGGAGGAAAAGAGATTTATGTCTATGCATTGGAGGCAACAATTATCAATATTTATTATGAAGGTTCGTGAAATTATTGAATAACGTAATAGCAAAGTCAAATTAGTACATTAATTAATGACTCATTCTCGTAACTGTTAATCGTTTTCTAATGTGTAGATATCACTTCACAGTAGGTGTTTTAAATTAGTCTCTTTTTGCTAGCATCACAGACTAGACAGCGATCAAATATGTAAAAAATAATAGAAATTTCGCCACACGACAAAGTTGTGGGTTGCTTCGAAGATTGCAATCCGTTGGAAGTCGTACGCGTCAGTGGTTCTGTAGTGCATTTTATAAATATTTTAAACATTTCATTAATATTTGCGAAAGTTTTTGTATCTAATCATCATAATTGGATAAAAAAATCTTTAGTTGCGTTTACTTAGTGTGACGTGAGAAATAGTGAAGGACAAACAGTTTTATCAGACGATTTTTCCGGTTGAATTGTTTTGGCTCGTGTTAACTAGTCCTAGTAGTTTCATTGAGCTGGTGTGACCGTGCAGGTAGAGGAGGGGTGGTGGCAGGGTCGCCGGCAGGGCCGTGTGGGGGTGTTCCCCTCGAACTTCGTCGTGATGCTGGACCCGCCGCAGCCCGCGCCGCCCTTCGAGCCTGCACCTGCGCTCCCGCCTAAACCTGGTGAGTTGTGAACTTTTCTTTTTGTTGCATAACGTCACGTCTGTTTTCCCGAAGGGTTACGCAGAGGTGTACTCCCTGTAGACCCATGGAATAGAATTCAACTGGGCACAAATCAAAACCTTGGTCTGTTACTAAAACATTCTCGATGGATAACCCCAACAGTTTTTTTTTTATCATTGTTCTAAAGGAAATCCTAGGATGACAGCGGATGAGATTGGATTTACACAGTAGTGGCAAATACAGGGTCTCAAAAAAACTCACTTTTAGAGATATATAAAATATATATTTATATGTATTCGCGTTAATTCACAAAGTCAGAAACTGAACACATGGGAAAATTACTTCCTGAAAATAATATTATTCAAATGTCGTCCTTCACAGCTCTTGTACTCTTCAAAGTGATATCTATAACATTAGCATAATACAAGCAGGGTCTTATTCTGCAACACTAGAAGCAGCATGTATCAGCATTGTTTCATTTGTGCTGTCAGTACTGCTGTCAGATGAACTGATTTAATACTACACCCCACTGTATAACACTTGTTCTAGATTCAAGATTGAAAGTATTTTATTTCAAATAAACCATTTACAAAGCGAAGATGTCTATGACGAAGAATGTACAAGTTCTCACGAAAGAAAACAAGTATTAAGTTGGCATTTCAAATGCAAAATGTATTTGCTTACTTTGCAGTAGAAGCTGTACTTGTAAACTTGTTTGTCAATGCCTTGAAGTATATGTACCCACAAAAAAAAAAATGGTATCTCGTTAATATATTTGCAAATATGAAGAAAAGGCAAACAAAAAAATATTTTAATCCATAAAATTCCCTGCTTAGATTCTACGCACACAATGAATACAGATATTTACGGTATTCGTGCTCTATTAGTAGTTAATATTTTTCTCATAGGGTCTGAGTCATGGTCGTAGACCTTATATCACTGCGAAGCCGGTTCGTCACCCAGTCTTATTGATATATTGTTGCTATACTTACGTTAATTGAAACGATGACTACGCTTCGAAGGGGGCTTACGGCTTATCATTTCGGTGATTGCATCTTCCGCTGACGACGATATATCCCGGATGTTATTAAATTTGCATGTGAAAAAATGTGTGTTTAAATTGTTGTCAATGTTGTCGCTCTCATAAATTCATGTAAGTTTTTTTTTGTGGTATTGAAGGAACTGAAACAATATTGTTATTTGTTGTTGAAGATAACGGTGTCTTGTTTAAAACAAAGACAAAGTCCTTTTGTCTTTTTTTAATCACAAAATGGTAACAGTGCGTGTGTAATTTAAATGTAAAAACTAACGTCACAGGCAAACAATTGAAATTATTGTATGATAAATGAAAGATCTTATTTTCTTCATATCTTAGTTGTAAAATGATTTCCAATTTGATAATTTGGGTCGGCTACTGTGTTATAATCTATCTTCTTAGAAGTCATAATATACACACAGGCCTGCCTGTATTCCTCTTTTTTTTAAATTCACGCTATTGAAATATGCATGCAACTAGTTGTCACTAGTTCCAAACAATAACGATCTCTATTTGTACACAGTAAAGGAGCTGTGTCGCGTGCTATTCCCGTACTCGGCGGTGAATGAAGACGAATTGACGCTGTCTGAAGGTGACATCGTGACCATCTTGTCGAAGGATGCGCCCGACCGCGGCTGGTGGCGAGGGGAGTTACATGGTCGGGTTGGACTGTTCCCCGATAATTTCGTGCAAGCGCTGCCTGTACAAGGTATGTAGAAGTGTCAAAATGATGTTGAGAGGATGAATATTCTTGATTATATAGGTATTTACGAGGTAAATAGTAACACTGGGCTGGAACGCCATAGAACAGTGATACTCAACCTGTGGTCTTCGGACTACTGGTTATCCGTCCGCAAGAGCTAAAATATGGTTCGCGAAAGGTCTAAAAACTTCTAACTATCTAACTGAAAAGTAAATTAGAACAGATTTTAGGTTTGTCCAACCTAGAACACCACTATTAGGTAACTGTGCTAACTGAAGCGTCCAGTAGGGTCGAAGCCTGCTAGGACTGCAGAAGCGTTTGAAAGAGTTGCCGTGGCTCTAGGACGCAAAGGGCAACTAAAGGATACAGATGAGTTCTAGTCGCTAAAAGTCTGACACACACCGTCTTGCGGTACCCTAAAGCAGGAGAATGACTTCTGGTAGTGAGCTAAATTGATTTTCGTTGCTTCATTGTTAAGAGCCAATGCTATAATGTGAACTCAAAGTGTACACTTATGTTGAAGCCAATAATATTATGGCCACTTAAATGATATCTTATCCATAAGTTAGTCTTTGCAACTCATCACTCCTTATTCAATAATTTTCATAATTATTTGAGGTTATGCTTGAATACGTGTGTACTGAGTAGGACTGCCAAGATTTTAGTCCAAAAGTATCGTTATTAAGTAGAAAAGAGCTTTAGCTAAAAGAGTAACCATGGAGTTTCTTGCCGGTTCTTCTCCATAGGAAACGGCCAATTTGGAACTGTGCACTAGCTTCTGACGTTTTATAAGTGCCCATGTAGGCCTATGTGAAATAAAATATTTTGACTTGACTTTGACTTTAATTTGACTTTGGAGTGGTTTTCTTCCTTTCATATAAACATTGACGAGGACAATAATAAACTGAAGGACTGATAAAGTGTCATACAAATATTTCCTGTGGTTAACAAACTAATTATTTCCTTGAGGAAAGTTTGATCTTTAATTTATTGTACACCATGAGAAATAGCAAAATATGTGGATATCAGAGTTCATGTGAATTGGCGAGCTTAACTCAAAGTTGAGTTTTCTGCCAGCAAACCATTGAGTGATAGAGGGAAATCATAATAGAGGTTAAGATCCAGTGCACAATGAAAAAAAAAAAAATAATATGAATAAAATAATACATAAACATACCTACATATATAAAATACATAATTAAGTATATAAATACATAATTATATAATTTATACATAAATACATAAATTTACTATTCATTGTGAAAGGAGATGCTCTAGAGAAGGGCTGTCACGCTGTGCACCGACCCTAAGTAAAATGGGACAAAGGCATGAAGATGATGATGAAATTAAGGCAATAATTGCCAGGTCAACAACTCTGATGGGTGAGGATTCATCAGAGTTGTTGACCTGGCAATTATTATTATAAAGAGATCCTTGCCTTGGAAAGCACGTTAAGTTGCGACTGTAATTTGAAAATCTTTACGTCACTCAGCCAAGCAGAAGCATCGTTTTGTCTAGCTACTGCACTGGTTGTGGATGTCAGAGAGTCGATTTTTGTAAAATACTGTAAGTGCAAAAGATTCGAAGGATTTTATTTCAAATAAACCATTTACAGGCACTTTTGAAATGTCAAAAAGTCAGTCAGTCTGAAAAAATGATGCTAATTGCACATTCCAAAGCGTAGATCTCTATGGAGAAGAATGTGAAAGAAACTCCATGGACACTCTTTTCAATCATGTTATGTATTACAAATATCTCTGTTACATATTTCTTGTCACTAAAAAAATTGTGGAAAAAGCTTTAATTAATTAATTCCACTGTTTTAAGTTTATACTATCATCACATCTCAAAAGTTACTGTATAAAGGTTGCATGCTATGCATTAGTTACGGATTTTCTCTAATCTTCATGGTTTCCACTCTCGAGTACAATAACAGTTACAAAAATAGTTGATTGCATCATCTACATAACGTCTTGAATACGAATCTGCGCATTACTGTTATGGTATTGTTCCCCTTTGTAGCTATGGATATAGTTTATAAGACTAGGTACTACTATGACGATAACGTAGTAGTTTTGAATACAGTAATTCCAGGATGTAAACGTTATCGAAAGGCTACTGGTTATACAAGCGAATGACATTTAAATCGTAAAGGTAAAGTAACTAAAACCTTCAGATAGTAAAAACTTAGCTTTTTTTGAGGCTTCGTTGTCTTGGCCACCTTTTCGGGATAAAAGTAAAGTTAGCATCCAGTGAAAGTTTAGCTTGCTTTCTATCAATAAAATAACCTTTATAAGTCGTATCCATACTTCCGTTTCTAGTAAACTCATCGATATGTGTAACTCAACGAATTGCAAAAGTTTCGCCTTGGGGTTTTCCGAGCTATGAAGCGCAGCATTCTGGTTATATAAAGAACACATCTTGTACGGAATAACACGCTGCACTCCATAATGGGGATAATAAACGTGGGTAAAAAGTCTGCTAGGTTCAAATAGGGTAAGCGCGTCACGTCAGCCACATGTAGGTTAGGTACAATGACTACTGCTTAAGAGTCCCCACGTAGTAGGTTTCTGCACATGGAAAGTGCCGTCGACGCCGGTCCAGAAAGAGGTGGCGAGATGATTTAGACGCGTACCAGGAGAGCTGATTCGAATTGGCGCGGCAGAAATATGTGTGGAAGAACTTTACCCAGATGTGGGACAGTAATGGCCAGAAAAACAGTACTACTAGAGATTATATCTTTAATCTTTGAAAAATTAGACAATTTTACCTCTGTATACTGTGAGTTTGGAAGTTTAGATGATGTTTATACAACTGCATAACATAGTTAATCCTTTCCTAATATATTTATATGCGTGAAGTGTACTTAATTAATGCAGGCATGCACGCGGAGTCATCTTATATCATGTATGGAAAAAGCGCTATAAATAGAATTATGATCAATGCCATGATAGCGGTAGTTTATAAGAGCTAATAAAATATGTTGCGATCTTTTCGTATCGATAATAGTTTCGATCTATTTATCAAGATTTTATAGTATTAAAAAATCAGCTTTTAAAATAACAAATCATTAAACTTGAACAAAGGGTTCTTTAACAACTTAATTATGTATTGGTAGTGTAATATTCAAGGTAATCTAGAATGCGCTTGTAGCTATATCATTACATACTTGCAAGTTTGATTAATCCGCTGACCGCACCTTCTTGCGTGGGCGTCGTCAAATACTGAGTTCATATGTCAGGAAAAAGGAAGCTTGGAAGCATTCTCCCTGTCCATAAAAACAAAAGAAGATCACTAAACCGTCGGTTAAACGTAATAGTAATAAATTATTACTTTTGAGGTATTTGTGGAAAATAAATAAAGGAATTCTGGCTATTCAGCAAGCTATATTCTGGTTATATTATTTTATTCAAAATCAGTCGCATAGCCAGTAGAAATTTAATTTACACTTGTTTCTCTTTGATGACCGTGCAGACCTCGTATTGTTGGCCCTGGCTCATTTGTAGATCTTCATAGTCATTGCTAGAAGTCAGTAGCCAGAAAGTCCGACAACGACCCTATAAGACACGGTAAGGGGAATATAAGTGATGAAGTATCTCAATGTTAAATACCTACTGTTGTTATTCAGCTGGATAATATGAAGGCATATGATGTGAGATTTTATTTAATTAAGGCACTTAAAAAAAACTAGTCAAAACAAAAACGACGATTTTCCGATTTCTAACCACCGTAGGCGTAGGCTTGCGGACGGCGAGCAATGGGTAGCTCGCCGTCCGGTCGTCCGTAACCGTCCGGACCGAGCTGGTGTTCCACTCACAGACTTCATAAAACCCCAAGGCGCTATTGTCTTAGTATTGTGTCTCAAATTGATACTATTTGAAAGGTTAAACTAGTGTTCATATCAATACAGACATGCTCAACTCTGTAACCTTTGTGCAGTAATTTATAAACTCGCACCACCAATTGATCTTAGTAACACAAGCTTATTAAAAGCCAATTATTAACAATAAAACAATCCTTCACAGATATAAGCTTGTAAAAGATTACACCGTCTGCGAAGCTCAAATCAATTAAGTGACGACATTGCGTTGTGTCACCCATTACACAGATTGCACTTTATTGTCTTTTCAATTAAGTGCCGCTCGTTTCTTAAGAACTCATTAATCTTGCTAAATTACACAATTAAAAAAAATAAAGCTGGGTTTCCTTTAGATAAAATTATACTAAACATTTTTTTTATGAATAAAATAGTACATTTTGGTACAAGTGGAGATATTATTTGTCATTGCGACCGAAGCGGAATACACTCATGCTAGGCATAGGTGCTATGGAGCCGAGAGCAGCAGTATTTACATAGAGCAGACTTTACATGAGTATAACAACACGACTAGGGCTTTCAAATACCGGATTTTTTCAATACCGGTATTAGAATATTCAATACCGTGATCACGTGATCACGGTATTGAACTCAAGTTTTTTTTATTTTTTTTTATTTTTTACATTAGTGCTTGACTGTAATACCTTCTCATAAGAACTTTAATTAGGACATTAATAAAGCCATGTAAATACGTATTTTTGTTTTCGAATCAGTCTTTATTCTCTCTTAACCGTTCTTATAAGGTTCTAGTTAGCATGGCGCTGCCGTACCTATTGTTTACCGGCGATTAGCAAATAAGGTAGGTTAAAACCATAGATCTGCCTAAGGTTTAGGCTTACTTGACGCTTGAGTGCATACGTTCGATATGTATCGAACGTATGCACTGCCATCGGAAGCTAGCGATTAGAAAATATGGCAGCTTAAAACCATCAAGCTGCGTAAGGTTTAGGCTTATTTGACGCTGTAACTTGTTTACGACAATTCTAATAAGGTTAAAACGCAGTTTTAATAAGGTTCAAGTAAGCATAGCGCTGCCGTACCTATCGTTTACTGGCTAAAACATTCGATACGTACCTATACTGCCCTTAAAAGTCAGCAAGCATCAAGACTCGTGTCTTTCTTATTAATATAAGAATATTTCCTATGTATTTATCGTACCAAACTACCAATTAAATGTATAATTTTGAATTGTTACTTTGTACACGTGGTAGTTAATAAGTACTAATTAAGCAAAATTAATAATAATTAAAGTTAGAAAACAAAGCCACATTCAAACCGCTGAAATATTAAATTTTTACTATTTAATTGTAGATCTAACGGATAACGTGATTCGTTAAAGTAAAAAAGACATTAATCAAAGTGGAAAATGTCACAAGTTTAGATGCTTCTATCTGTTGTGAATTCATGACACGTCAACGGTTTTTACAAAAAAAAAAAAAATAGAATTGCGGGATCCGTTGAGAATTGAGACAAACTATAGGTGTACCATGTTGCTCGTCAAGATCACAAAGTTATCAAAACTACACAATGGCCAAGTTCACATGCACATGTTATTCGGGCGCTTTTGAAATACTGACTAACAAAACAATAACGTCGTAAAGAGCCTATTACACTACGCGTTATTCAGACCGTTTTAGTCTATGGTTCTGATAAATGATCTTTATTTTGCAAGTAGGTTTTATAAAAACACTTTTACACGTCAATTTTTTTTCTCGTTAATTAAAACTTGATGAGGCCGGTGTTTCCTAGCTGACTACCCTGAGAAGAAACACCGAAACAAACTCAGGAGTCAAAGTCTCTTTTAAAGTCCATTCAGCAAAACATGTAGTGGTCAAATCATATTATTATGAGAACCATGTAGATTGAGCCTGAGATGGTCTTTTGTAGAAAGAACCACACAGTTCTAAGTGGACCTGTCCAGTCAGTGCAAGCATTTGTCAGTATGCGTGTAGCTCAACTCAGGACCACTAAGGAGCTCAACGACTTGACGAACAATGCCAAAGAAAGTGAAAACATTTGGGTAGACTGCATCAAATACTCAAAACTGCCAGACATCATGTGAAAATAAAAAAGAAAAGAATAATCCACATAGTTCTTACATTCACAATAATATTTACAATTTACAAAAGTGTAAATACTGCAAATTGTAAGAAAAAAGTATCGCATAGCGTAACAGGGGTCAGACTGTCTTGTGCTGAATAACGCGCAGTGTAATAGGCCCTTTAGGCTCATTCGACTCAGAAACAGGTCTAGGCGAGGTGCAGGCGGGAGAGCTGGAGATAAGAATTAATACAAGTGTCAGAATAATATTATATCGTAATTTATATTAATAATACAATTTCTTGCTATTTATTACAACAAAACGCAATAATCTACATTAAGGATTGTAATACCGTAACCACGGTATTGACGAGTCAATACCGTGATTGAAAAAATACCAAAATATATCCGTGATCACGGTATTACGGGATCCCGTAATACCGGTATTGAAAGCCCTAAACACGACGTTTTTCAATACACTTACAAAGAAATAAATGAACGGGGATTGACGCGCGAATCGTGGGAGTCGCTTAGCGCCCAGCCTGACACGAAACGTAAGTACAATAAATAGTGGCGGGGGCAAGCTCGTGAAATTTTCCGCACTAGTGCTAAAAACAGTAAATTGCGTGCTTATATGCGGTAGGAACAGGAGCGAGTTTTCGAGTAAGTGTATTGAAAAAACTTTATCTGTACCGTGAGCGTGCGGCATTAGTGTTTGGCTAGTAGGCAAATCTCTCATATAATATATCAGTATCAATGACAGATAACTGATGTAGGTAATACCCACACGTGCACACACCTTGAATATATTTATAGTGTGATGTACTCTGTCTCCTAAACAACTTGATGATGCTTAACAGAAACTCGTTTTGTAATAGGTAATGATCACATTGATCACTCAATATGTGTAGTCAGATTCTAAAGGAACATTGTGTGCTAAAACTTGGCAGGTTGGACTTAAAAGTGTTTTTAAATTGACTGTTATTTATGAACTCTGGACTTACAAGGTTAGTCGTGATTCTTATAGTTACCTATTTATCACAGGAATGGATAATTTTTATGAAGACCTCTGAAAATCACGAGGCAGACAAAACTGTTCCTAGGAGCTTAATTTTAATTGGGTAATGCTTGGCGTTTTGATTTCAAGTAAAGTTTTTAAGGCGTTGATTGAAGGATAGTCAAATATGTTTTTAATCTTGACTTTTAGGAAGTAATATCTACCTTGATATTATAAGAACACTAGCTTCTGACAGCTACTTCGCCCGCATTATACTAGGTTTCTCCATCCAAACTTCCAACCACCGTTTTACCCCCTTAGGGGTGGAGTTTCGTAAAATCCGTTCTTAGCAGATGTCTACACCCTATAAAGGACCTACCTGCCCAATTTTAAGTTTGTAGGCGTTATAGTTTCCAAGTTTTCGTGATTAATCAGTGAGTGGTATTTCGTTTTTATAGTTACAGATTTACATATAGGTACATATAAAAAATTAGAGACATACCTACTTACGCGATCAAATTGACTTTCGAATTAACACTGTCGATATTTGCACGATTTTACTGTATCACACACTCTCTAATATATTACAAGGTTACCAAGGAGTCCGTCAACAAACTCACATAATACAGTATGATAACATAATCTAAGGTGACGTAAACTTTGTAACACTGGCCGATTGCAATCGGCTGCAAGACACGCAATAATTCTAATTTATGCGTATCGAAACTAACGTGCAACCGATGTATGCAGATGAAGAAAAAATCTGGTTATTATTATTTTTTTAATACCGGCTGTGTTATTTGAGTTCAATGCTAATAGAAACATCATCTTTAAAATTAACGATTGACCTATTTGTTCTGTGTAATTGTTTTTTTCGACGGATTTTAGTGCGGGTTCTGGACATCAAAAAATGATTAAATTCACAAAACTCGAACTCAAAGTTATAAAATTACACATAGGCCTACATGGGCACTTATGAAACGTCAGAAGTAAGCGCACAAAGGAACGCTCTGGTAAAATAAGACATAAATCACTTTTTGTAGACTACTGTAGAGTATGTGTATTCATCAAGTTATTGTAAGTAGCACATGGATGGTCAACCTTGAAATGTTAGCACATCGGACATCCATAATATATCGGACCATCAAGCTTATGGATAACAAAACAATAACAAAGTATATACCATAAATTGGCGCGCGAAGTACTCTGAGTCGTGAGCTCACTAGCACACGCACAGCCTGTTGGTAAACACCGCCCACTCTAGTATTCGATGTTCTGCTATTGACATTTCTCATGAAGGTTGCGGACCGAGTCGTGATTTTGCGTAACTTGCCTCGGCACGCTGTGTCTCGACACTGTCTTTTTTATCTAGTTGCCTCACTATCCGCGTTGGTGTAACACTAATGTTGCACGTTGCTCCACTGATTTCCTCGATATTGTGATTCTCTAAAATGATTTTTGAAAGTGAGTCAGATTTGTTTCAAGTTTTATTCATGTGTGTGAAACTTTGTCAGACATTTGTGTGGTTTGTGTGATCGTTTCTGAGGAGTTGATATAGGAATAATGAAGTGTTTATTTGATACATAGAGATTATATTTTTTTTATTAGATGACATTTAAATAAAGTTTTTGTTGCGGTTCTAATAACAATAATGTTGCAGTTTAGAAAAATGTTTTCAAGTGAACAAAATTTATTTTCCAAAATGTGTAAGTGTGAAAAAATATTTATTTCTTTGGAGTGGACCCTAAATAAATTTCCGAACATTTAGACTTTTTAAAAACAATAACAATATCAATAATAAGTTTCCATGTACAAGTTCTGTGTTTTTTATAGTTAGAAAATATTACTAATTATAGATACTATCATATCAATAGATAAAAAGATAGCAAAAAACTTATGAAGGCCAGATAATAATTAAGCAGGAAAATATAAATCATTTGCAGCCTTTAGCGACAACAACGTTTTACTTAGCAGTAATGCTAAAATGTCGTTCATTTACTTGCAGTATCGACAGAATTAGAAGAGAAGAAGCCAGATCGACCGCCCGTGAAGACAACGAACTCTTCCATTTACCCCATTCTTACAAACAAATACTCCGAGAAGACAGCCTCTGTTAAGGAACTGACCACGTCTAAAATAAGGTATGTATTTTACTTTTAACTTGTACTGCAATGGTTATCATTCTAGAGATTAGGTGGTGACCTACTAAGATTTTGTTGGTAAACGGACTCGGTATGATATGAGTTAGAGTTTTAGATAGTTCTTTTTGCACAGCAGACACATTCCAAGTTCGTTATCCTATTTGTAGTTATTTGAATTGACAATTTAATTATTAGTGTGTGTTCATGTCTTTTTTATTATTATTGATAGGCTCGCGCTTGATCGTTATAACACCTGATTATAAGCGATGATATGGTCACGATGAAGCATGCTTCATCATCATTTCAGCCGAAAAACGTCCACTGCTAGACATAGGCTAACCTAACCACAGACTTTTATGTTCCTTGTGTTTGGTGTCAATAAAAATAAAATCTATCGACCCATTTAACGGTTGTCTAAAGATCAAAGGATATATTAAGACTTCCATATCCGATTAACATAAGTATATAAAAAAAGCTCATGTTAATCGGAGAACAAAAAAAAAAACTCAAACAATTCCGTATCGAATACAGTCATTTAAAGTGGGCCGAAGACTAACGGGTTTGTCAATAAATTCTTTTAAGGAATTCATCGTAAAACAAGACGCTGTGTGACTTTAGGTGTGTTTGCATGGCGTTTCATTAAAAACGGCACACTTATAAAAAAATTTACTTTTAAAAATAACTATCAAAACCCAGAGCCGTAACGTGGACTAACTTAAAGGTGGGCGAAGTCGCATCAGCGAGGCCTTTTTCTTTTATAAATTCGAAAATGAGAGCGACTGTCGCAATCCAGTGTTCGACTACATCGTCACTTACCATCGGATGAAATAATGTTCAAGCTGAACCTATAAATTATAAAACAAAACCCTCGTCGTTAAAGAGCACTCGCGCAAGCGAGGCATACTACGCTACTGTCAAAACCAACCAAACGTATAGCTATTATTCTTTTCCTTTACATTCTTACGTAATAAATACTAAACAAGGGGGAGGTTCGGCCTATTATTATTTTTTCTTATTCAGGAGGGTCAAAAATGAGTAAAAATTGTGTTACTTAATAAATGAATGACCCCTTTACTACTATTTTTTTAAATGTTTCCAGCGTGCACAAAGAGAACACAATCAGCAAGGAGTCGAGTACACAAAGTACAATCACACACACGAACAAGAGCGAGTCTGAAAAAATTATACACAGTGAGACCGTCAACGATGGATCTTTGGAACAGGTGAGGTTATTACTGCATTTATTTGCATAAGTAAAGAGGTTGCGTATGCATCGTATTTGCATCCTAAGACATACTTGATTGCATTGGGAAAGTCGTTAAATGTTAATGTTATCGGTGTTACTTTCATATTTGTTTCATCAAGAGGGCAGTTCAACTGTCAAATTAAGCCTTTATCAAAACTTTATCTCTCGGATCCTCGGCTTATTTTATTTCTATTCGCAAAATAATATCGGTGCGAAATGATGTCTGTTTGTCGGTTCTTTGTTCACGTCTAAACTGCTGAACAGATATTGATAAACTTTAGCTATCGCATTGACTCGGATTGGACATAGTAACAAGTTCGGTTGGGATTACAAAACACTTCACGCGGGCAAGTTTACTTCTTGAAGTTGATGAATAATTTGGTTGAATTACAAGTGCAGAGTATTTCAACTAAACTATTCTTAGTTTTTTGAAGCGAGTTAAGTAACTCACTTGTAAAGTATTTATACATTATTAATAATATGCCCCCCCCCCCCCCCCCGGCCCCCGTTAAGTTATGCACAAGCGTGTTGTGCCGTCCTTGAATAACTAAGTAAACACCGATATGTGCAACAATGCTAAAATTAGCCCCCAATTCTGATCTAACGTGTAGCATTTAAGTTATCAGATCATTTACAAGTACATGTACATGTGTATTTAAAAGATAACGACAAAATGTGTCCGACCGATTGTTAGAATCTTCTAACTTATTAGAAGTACTCTTCTTGCTTGGTTTACGACCTTATTTATTATACACTTTTTTGTACTCATAATATGAACAGGATAAATATTTACGAACAACAAGTGTGTATAGGCGGTCTTATCGCACAGGGCAATCTCTTACAGACAACCTTAGACGAGTTTTCACTTCAATTTTACTAAAACGGTTTTAACTCATTGAATGTCGTAATTAGAGACACAATAGAAAGACAATTGCTTATGTCGAACTGTGTAACTTATGACATTCAAAAGGTTAATGACAAGCTGTAATAACGAACGTCCTATTTTTCAATATGTTTTTTTTTTCAAATGTTACCACGCTTTAGTAATTACTCTGTATCGTGGAGTGTGTTTACAAACATGTAAACTAAGAAAACGAACGTTTATTTATGTTTTCGAGTAAAGATAAAAACTTACACTGCCTGTGTTTTCTTATGTATTAGTATTTTAACAATGAAAATATTCATGTACTTCAGGTGAAGAAGCCTCCAGTGCCATTGAAGAAGAGTCCGACGCCCACGACAGGAGTGGGCGGCTTGTTCAGCGGGCTCAAGAATAAAATGTTATCGTCTACAGATAAGTAAGTTTAACTCCGTTGCATCCTCAGCATTTCCAATGTTCCCACTGCTGGGACTCAGGCTTTCTCTCTTGGAGAGGGAATAGGCCGTAAACTACCTTTAACCTTTATTCACGCAGTTCTCGATCAGCGTCCTTCAGGCTGTGTTCATTAATGGATAAATCAGAAACAAACTGTTATTAATATGATCTTTGTGTTTCCAGAGAAAAATCGTCATCAACGACAGTATCGAGCAGCGGCAGCAGTAGCGGCGGCGAGTGGGACCGGCCCGACGGCGCCGCCGTCAGCAAGACCACGCCAACTGCCAACAACGCCAATGCCAACACCAACGCCAACACATTCGACCATATCGAACGGAACTCCTTACTCAACGACCCGAGAGCTGGCAGGTGAGGATTCAAAGCTGCATTTGCAAGCTGTATTATCAATCACTAGCTTTTGCGCGCAGCTTCGCCCGCGTACATAAAATATAGCCTATGTCACTCAGAAATAAAGCAGCTGTCTATTGGTGAAAGATTTTAACAATTAAACCAGTACTTCCAGACATTATCACTTACAAACAAAAAAATAAAAATACAAACTTTACTTCTTAGTTTAGATTTCAAAAATCTTTTTTATTTATTTTTCCATCGCAATGGTTCTCATGCTACGTTTCGACAATAAGCTAATAATTTAGAGTTAAGTTTGTGAGGGACTGGTGCCTGATGTAGGTATAGACAACAACCTGTATTACAGGTCACCAGGGCCCAGTATGCTAGATGAGGTATTAGTATGAAGATACAAACGTGGATATTGATCTGATAGCACTGGTCTATAAATGTGTCGATTCCAATAGAATCGAATGTCCGATTTAGATAGTTTACAGAACTAGACATTTAAGTTAGGTACTGCTTTTTTGTTTGAAAATCTGTCATTGCGATGAGACTTCCTATGACCAAAATACCGTTTAATTTTCGTGGAGAGTGTTTACATATTTTAAAGAATTTTTTCAAATACCCACATTTGATTATTTATAATTTGACACTGAAACGGCTTTCAAATGTCTCCTTTTGTGGTTTCTCTAGATTCAACATAACTAACGATTGTATTTGACGTTTCAGAGTAAAAGCACCACGGCGCCGGCCGCCTAGTCAAGCACTTCGTGAAGACACGCCACAGCTAATAGGATTAAGCAACGGACACGAAGGTAAGCTTCCAATTCACCTAGACAAAAACCGGACAAAACAATATTTCAAAGTTAAAAGAGTAATACCAGAAAATAGATAGGTACAGAAGTCAATCCAATGTATGTACTTCACTTTTCATACCTACGCTCGGCGGTTGCGCTAGGGTTGCCGCTCTGTTGCGAGATTAGCGCGCGCCCGGGCTCGGTGGCTGCGCGGGTGGGCGGCTCGCCGAACAGTTCGTATTAACTGTTCACCTACCGAATTACACTGAAATTGAGAATTCCATATTCACGTACAAGACTGTCCATGAAAAAAACATAAATGGAAAGTTGAATTTTCTCTCAGCAAAACTTTTGAGTTATAGATAAAGATCACACTAGGCTCGTTAATGTCATAAATCGCTGAATTCTTCTCTTTAACGATTAGAGGATGGGATCCAGTGATACTGTGAAGAATTTATTCCATGATTAATTGAAAACGCTATGTTTTACAAATTATTACAACCTAATTTCTGCCAGCGACTTATGAACCCGACTGACTATACAATATTGACTACTAATACTGACTAGAGACTGAATATGACTTATGCGCCCGCGTCAAGAGGGAATATATATAAGTATGTCCTTGTTAAACAGTAGTAAATGGATACATAATAAGCATTCTGATGTTGAATAAACTTGGTGGAGTAGTTTTACAAACAAAAATACAAGTTTTTCCTCTTTATAATATTAGTTTACTTAGATTACTATGTGGTAATTGTAGTATTCATCATTTTTGTCATGGCCCGTTTTGCCTTGACATGTTGTTGATGTTTCTTCCTATTTCGAAGGCAATTAATTTTGAGGACAAGGTCTTAAAAATTAGCAAAATAAAAACAGATTACTACACGATCTTTGCAAGTTAAGTAACCCTCAAAATATCACAATAATTGGACCAATACTATTTTATTTTATCTATGATTTATGCGTATAGAATTCCACAATAAATCTTTGTAACATCTGACCTCAGATAAACTTTATCGATTACTTGCCACCCAACATGATTAAAGCGTGTTCACTTATCTCTTCTATGAATGGAATTCTAGTTGACCTAGATTATATTGCTACGTAACCTACTTGCTATTCTGTAACACTCTTATTAAAACATAATTTTTGTTTTGGTCCTAACTGCGCGCCTAGCTGTTTCTTATTAGAATTCAAAAAGTCTAAATATAGGGTTTTTCACTTGGTACGTTCGAACTTTCATTTGACCGTAGAACAATACACGATTCCACAACGCGTCCAAATTATTAAAAGTTATTTCAAAATCGGTACTATTCCGTATGTTTGCCTAACGTTCCGTGAGCTGCGTTCAACGCCACAATATCTCCATTCGGTGCCCATCGAGATCCTGGGACTTAACACCACTCGACTATTTGCGTACTTAATATCAATTTAATTTAATTTCAAAGTTCGAGAACTTTTCATGAAATTACAATCTAGTGTTAAAAATGTGACGGTATAAATCTTAGCTATAGTTGTGCCCGTTGCCATTTCCGGTGAAAAAGTGTTTGCTGGTAAAATTAAAACTTTCCCGTGACCTGTTCTCCGAGGGAAACAAAAGCCCGTTGAAAATAGCCAGACTAATACAAAAACATGCATGTTGTTACATAAAACGTAAAGCTAAACACGAACCAGATGATGCGTGAGCGTTGTTTGTTTTCATCCGCAATAGTAACAGTGTTACGCCTGACTCCGCTCCGATAGGCAAGCATCTCAATTATTGATTGTCTCTGGTAACCTTGGCCTTGTCCAATACAATAAAATACGAACTCAATAATGTACATACAATAGCTATTATATACCGAGACAATACCTAATTTTGCGACTTTGTAAGATGAAAGACGTCGTAAATGGTTTTTGGACTGGACTAGCGACCCGCCTCGGCTTCGCACGGGTGCAATTTAAATGTGTAATATCTTCAAAAATATTCATTTCAACTGATATGCGGTATGAAATTCGTCGGTTCAGCTAGTTGATGATATTTATTTTTTACTAGCTCACCCGGCGAACTTCGTACCTACCACCTAACAACAGTAATTGAATGTAGTATATCTTTCGATATAATCATCCGCTTGCGATACAATAAAGTATAAAAGTTATCTACATCGATTTTGTACATTTTACGTATTACGCGCACGACTAGAAACTTCTTCAGATTTATGACATGTATAGACTAGCTGTCCCTATAGCTGTCGTACTGTAACAAACGTTATATCGTAAAAAGAGAACATGTCAACTCTACGGATAAATTCGGTAATTTGTAGTACGAATTAACAGCTAACCTTAGTATTGACAGCTATAAAAATAGTTTGAATTTTAAAAAGAAAATGTTTTTACTGTTTTTCTTATATTTTCTTCCATCTTCCTAAAGTATAAGTTTATCCACATTTTGGTCCAGTCATTTTTAGATAGACTTTGTATACCTACGACAGTGTAGTCTTTTTAACTCTGAACTTCACTGTAACCACCACTGTTCATGCTAGATAATAATAATAATAATATTCCACAACTATCACACAACGCCGTCTAGTCCCAAGCTAAGCAGAGCTTGTGTTATGGGTACTAGACAACTGATAAACATACTTATATATTTCTAAATACATACATATATATATAAATTACACCCAGACACAGAACAAATGATCATGCTCATCACACAAACATTTGTCCTGGGTGGGAATCGAACCCACGACCTCCGGTATAGCAGTCAGGGTCACTAACCACTAGACCAACAGGCCTGTCAAAAAAAGATGATTGTTGACGAGATGTTTTAATGTTTTCTACTTTTATGCAATAGAGGTGCAAGAACTGCGATGTAGCCTATAACTTACTATATCTAATAATACTAAAAAAAAACAAGATTGAAAACGGTAATTTCCCTGTTAACACTTCATATCAGTTATGAAATTAATAGGCTGTTAAACAACAATTTTAAATCAACATTGATAACAGAAATCTAGAGCAATCTATCACAGGCGCAGTGACAGTACCTATTACCCATCGACTTATATTATAGCGATAGACAAGCACGTTCTAATCAATAATATCATATTATCTTTTCTATTGTATTGTTATGATAATAGAAGCTATTAAATCGCTTGGACAACCAGTAATTTTGGATGGAATTATTATCTTGTCCAGGGTTACTTTAATTCGACGTTTATTAGCGCCCACACGGCGTGAACGTCAAAATTGTCAGATGTTGGTGTCGGTGTTGTCGTTGGAAAGGCGTGCGAAGAGGCTACTTGGTGATCCAGATTTGGTTAAGTCCAATCATCAAAGCCTTGAGGACAGGCGTACGGTAGCCAGCCTTTCGGTGTTTTACAGGATGCATTTTGGAGAGTGTGCACAAGGAAGAGGCAGAGGAATTGCATGACTTGATTCCGCCATCTCAATTCTACCATCGGACAACCCGACGTACGGCGAATATCCACCCTTACGTTGTTGAAACCTCTACGGTCTGGACTAAGCGTTTCGCCTCGTCATTTATACCGCGTACGTCGAAGGGCTGAAACAATTTGCCTGCTGCGGTCTTCCCGTCCGATTATAATTTGGGTGTCTTCAAGGCTAGAGTGAATAGGCTCTTAATAAACTAGTGCGCCTCACCATTAGAGATTGCATTACTGCTTACCATCAGGTGGGATCGCAGTGAAGCACTACTATATATCTATTAAAAAAAACAGTGCTGACTGCACACGCCCGAGGATCACGCACGCCTAATGTGGGATCAGCCAATGAGTCAAAATCAAGTTTCGCTAAATGAAATTTTTTGATCTTACAGCCGAAAAACCACCAGAGAAAGCGGTACGGACGGAGCATCCCGAAGCATCTGAAGAAATTAAACCTCGGACTCGTGAATGGGAGAAACATAAGGCGCCGTGGATGGAGGAACTGAAGTTGAACCAGGCTAAGAAGACCAGCTTCATAGCAGACGGGAAGACTCGTCTGTCGGGGCCAGAGCTGGGTGTGGCTAGCAAGACGGGCAGCGGTAGTACGGACAGGTATGCTGGAGTTTTGTTATTGTGTTACTAGTACGTTGGTTCACTGTCATTTTATTTATTTTATTTAAACTTTATGCAATAAAAGATACAAAGGCGGACTTAATGCCTTAGGCATTCTCTACCACTACCTGCCTTTGTGGCATATTACTTAGGGTCGGCGCAACACGATTTTTTCTTTCATTCTATCCTATTAGCAGTCACGCTTTCATTGATTTTTACATTGGTTTACTATATAGAACAATGTTTTTTACTATAATGCAAAACAATAAATGTATATTACGCAGGTTTAAGAGAAAATTAGAGACTCTTGCTTATTGGACTTCAGATCTTACAATAGTGATAACTCTGTGTGAAGCAATTAGCAATCACTCTTTTGTAACCAGTTGATTTATTACTGATAAAGGTTAACACTTGCTATCCTTTTTGCTTTCAGAATCCTAGACTGTGGTCTAGAAGAAAAGAGATCAACTCATTCTATGGAAATGTCTAAAAGCACGTCATCGATTAGCAGTCGAATGTCAATAATGGAGAGCTTTGAAGAGGTAATGTAACATTAAAGATGCAAGCTTCAGCCCCGAGTGTAGCGATGTTCTTGTTAGATGCTGCTGAACTATACGTTTTTAGTCTATTTTGTTTTTGGTGCATTGGAGTATTATTAAGTCGTAGAAAAGGCTGGCTAAAATAAGGGATTAAATATAATGACCACCATAAAACGCTTTGGTACCCTTAGTTCTTTTGTCAAAAATATATTACTTGACACCAAAAAAATGAAATCCTAAAGTTACAATAGTATTTTAGTTACGACTGTACTTTAAATTGTATTCGAACACCAAATGTAGTAAATGATAACCAAATCTTAGCGAGCAAATTAATGCGCTCTTTTTAGCCCCGTAGAGCAAGATGATACTTTGTCTAATCAACAATCTATCTTAGTGGAATTTTAGGGCACCGCGGGTCGGATAGATTTAGGTTAGAAGAAGGTAGCGGGGTCTGTGTTCGAACACAGACCCCGTCACCTTTTTCGAGGTTATTTTTTTTTAAACCACCCAGAAGTAGGAGCCCCGCGCAGCGGGGCTCCGTCGAGCTGCTGCTTGGCAGGTAGTTAACCTAACCTCAAAATTTTAACTACTGATATCTCCGTAACCATGGGGTTCTGCCGATGCTTTATTTGGATTCATTTTGCTTAAATAGGATAGCGAGATGTTAAAACTGGTTATAATTTTACATTAAAATGTAGGTTTAATTTTGGTGATCATTTACTATTTTTGTCTTTTAAATGTTACTATATCTGGTGGTAAGTTAAACATAAGCCCTAAAATAACACATTACACTGTATTGAATTTAGACGAATTATTGCCTCAAAATCCTCTTGATTCTGACTGTTAATGTCTCTTCATGTTTTTATAAAACTCCCCGCATGTGTCGACACCACGAGCGGGCCTGTGCATGTCGCACACCCTCACCAGGTCATCGGTCCACACGGTTTCCTCACATTTCGGCCCCATCGACCATTTGTTCTGCGAGTAATGGGAGGCCTGTGTCAAGCAGTGAACGCCTTTCGGCTGAAATAATGATGATTATAATACCTGCCTGCCTGACCTGGACCTGGACCTGCCCCAGCTTCGCACGGGTCTTAGTTATCGGAAATTTTCGAATTTTCTCTGTAATAATATGCATATATTATTCGCCTAAAATTGTATGAGAATTCTTTTAGTAGGTTTTATAAGTTTGTCGCAAATAGACGCGGTGGGAGATTTTGATTTACAATATGCAAGTAAGGCCGCTATCCTATTAGCGTTTTACGAGCTTTGGCGCTTCTCCAACGTCTGCGCAACGTCGGCACCTCAAATCGCAATATATGTGCGACGTTAACGTTGCGTTCAGCGGATGTAACGTTTGCCACTACAAATTCGTGACGTTAACGTCGCGTCTACGCAACGTTCGCACTGCGCAGATGTTGGAGTACCGCTAATGCTCGTAAATGCCAGTGGTATAGCGGCCTAATAGTAAATATCATTCATATCATTATCATTTAAATATGATCGATTAGGTTCTTTGTGGACATTATGTCATCAAGTTGTGTGTTGTTACAGACAAAAGTTCGTCATTCGTTGGACTCAAAGAAAGATGCTACGCCCGCGCCTCGCGACACCGAGTCACACGCTGTCAAGCCCGTACAGTCACCCACCGCTGCAGGTATGTTACAATCTACACCTAATATAATAAAGAGGTAAAGTTTGCTTTTTTGTTTTTTTATTTGTAGGAAGTAATCTAAAAAAGTTCTGGTCAATTTGAAAATTGTTTTACCGAGAGAAGGCTGCTTTATTCCTGAGTGACATAGGCTATATTATTTTATGTACGCAGGCGAAGCCGTGGGCAAAAGCTAGTGATAAGATATTATTAAATGTTTTAGTAATCTTGGTCCCTTTCATTTCTAAAGTCGCTTTGAAATATTCAGGAGCGACAATTCCCGAACGACTGAACCGACTAGATTTTGATAATAATAAATATCATATTTATGTCGGTTCAGTTTCCAAATATAACGATTTTTTTCGCGATTCCTAAACTGGCCATTATCTTGATTTGATAAAACTTAGTCAATTATTTCGTTGTTATGTATCATGGTGACTTATGTAGACACTTAGGGTGAGTTGTACCATTTAACTATAACAAAGCCGTTAACAGTTGTCAAATTTTCGAATTGACCAATAGGCGGTCGTTTCACGGCTGGTTATGGTTTGGTTATCGTTATAGTTAAATGGTGCAACTCACCCTTAATAATTTCATCAACAATTTCCTCGTCATTATTCTTTGGATATTGACTATCGCTGAGATGAGATTGCGATTTAAATTTAGAAAATATTATTGGTTAACAGGTCGCACGATCATGTCGATGCTGGACGAGATAAAGAAGCCGCACGCGCCCCCGCCGCCCACTAGCGCGCCCCCCGCGCCCCCCTCCAGCGCGCCCCCCGCCGCCGCGCCGCCCGCGCCCCCCAGCGCCGCGCCCACCACAGCGCCTCCTGCAGTCCCCACCTCCCCCATCCCGCACTCCGCAACTCTACTCTCCGCGACCGTATTATCGGCCCACATTACTCCTGACAAGTCCCCCAACGCCAAATCCGAAAAATCTGCCATCGTTCCCGAAGTCACCGCGCTCACCAGGCAAATAAACAAAACGAGCACTATCGAGAGAATAGAGAAATCACTAGAGAAAGTACCCACAAATGCCGTGAGCGGAGACAAACCCAGCACAGGCACGTTGGAGAGGCGAATGCAATCCGTCATCACGGAAAAAGTTGAAACCAACGACGCGTTGATCGCGCAGCTCAATAATAGGGTAAGTTGAAAACTAAATCATACCGACAATCGGCTTACTTACAGGTGCGGGTCACCGAGAGCATTTGTGTGTAATGTAACGTTACAGATTTGAGCATTATATCAGTGAAGGAGAACCGAGCATTACAATGCACACTTTGTAATGATAAAATGTGTAATATCTTGATACAACTTGTAACATACAACTTATGGGTCGGTTGATTTTTTCTAAAATATATATAATATCAATACATTATAACGTTTCTTTTGTGTTTTTTTACGTAAATAATAATGTCGAATTAATATTGCCGCACTCAGGACAATGACCGCTTCGTCTGACATTATGGAATCAACTAAAAATAATACTCGAAGTCGAATCTATAATATTACATTACACGCAAATGCTTCCGGTGAGGGAGCACCTTATTGTTCTATCCTTACATAGAAAACGAGGGTAACTGTTCCACATATTATGTTAATCAGAGAATCGCTTTCATGATAATCAAAGTTTGTTAATGTAAATTCATAGAGAATAAGTACAGTAAAATTCACGAATGATGGCGGGCGTGAAGTTAGCCTTTGCGAACTTTCGCGCATATCACACTCTTCTCACACACGCACGACGTCATTTGGTTCCTAAAAGACGTAACTGCGCAGCCTTCTGCGCAAACTTCACGGCCGCCATCATTCGTCAATTGTACTATACATAAAAATAATTCATATTTTCTTTGTAATAAATATGATTATTATAATTCTATTTACAGATAACGAATTTGGAAAAACTTATAGAAGTACAAAACACAGTTTTCAACGCGGCCATCGAGGACTTAAAAACGAAGCTCAGTCAAGAGAGTGAGAAGCGGCAGGCGTTGCAAAGCGAGCTGGAGAAGCTGGCGCACTGTGTGACGCAAGTGTAGCCATTGCTGCGGCCTCCACTCGAGCACAGCGCCTGCGCTCGTGGACGCGCCAACTCCAGGGAATACTCTAGCTATGTGCATTTTTAGTTAGACCCAAACGTTCAGTGCCGTGCGTACTCGGAGAACGCGGTTTTGAGAAGAACTTTGATGGTTCTTGAAGCGGGGTAAAATAAATAATAACAATTTGGAATGCTCATCAGCTCAATTTAGCTTGTTGCTGGCTTTATTCATATTTCAAGTGAGTTTGCAATTCAGTTTTATTTTTCGAAACCGCGTTCACGGTGCTACGGGACAGTGTTTCTAGTTAGGCCCAAAAGTAAAAGACTTGTGCTTATTCGTCAAGTGCTAGTTCGCGGGTGCGCTCACTTCTACTCTCGCGAGTGCGCTTACTTTTAATTTCGCGAATGCGCTCACTTCTAGTTTCGCGATCGGTTCTACAGTTTTTGACGGCCTGTTGACTAGGCTGCTTTATCTTCAGATAGCGATTTATTTTTTGTAAGTCAATACTTGTAAGCTTTTACAATATTCATGATGGTGTATAATTATTTTTTTCAATGATGTTTATCATTGACTTGGGCGATGCTACGTAGCTCGCTTAGTGATCGAGGTACTTATTTAGTCACTTTTGTTGTATTTCTCATTTTTTAACCGTCACTAATAACCGTAGTGTCTTAAGAGTAACTTTTATATCGTGTATATCAAGACCAGAAGAGGGTAACTACTTGTACCTAAATTGTTCAATATTTGTATATTCTTTATCAATGCTGAAGCAGGCTCTATTATATTATATTGCCTATTTTGTTGTTTTCACAGATGTGTCGATAGAATAAGTGAATGCGTCATTTAAAGTATTTTTGTTATTTTCAATAAGTGCTTTTGTCATGTGAGCGTAGATTATAGTAGCGTCGTGTACGTTAACAAAATTTTGTGCCATTTTATTTGATCGATGCACATAATGATGTATTAACTGAAAGTGTATTTTTATGTGTAATACAAAATTAAGTAACATGTGATGCAAGTAGATTACGTCAGCCTAATATTTGTGATTAACACATTCCATTTTTACTTGTATAGAATAGTATGTACGTAATATCGATTCAATTTGTTATTGGGCTCATTATATTAACCAAAGCTTCATTTGGAACGGCATTAACACAATGGAACATTGACGCATATTATATTTTATCGAGATCAATATTTTTATGTAACAGTTAATATATTTTTGTACTTGTACAGAGATTGTTTACGTTTTATTTAGACACCGAGTGTACCTTTTTGTAAGACATATCTCGATACATATTTATTTCTGAATTAATTATAAATCGATTTTGAATCATTATATTGAAAACCAGTCACTCTAAATCGAGTGTAATTTTGATTTGAAAAATTTAAAACCCAGGTTGTGTTTGGCCATCCATAGTATACCTCGTGTTGGCAATTAAATTATTCGAAATAGATATATTATAACAATTGAATCATGGCAACTGATTAATATAGTTGTTAATTAATAAGTAAAAGCTTAGTATTATTCTAGAGGTTGTAGTTTTAGGCTACTATGTGATAGACGATGCCTAACTAACGGTATGTTTTTAAACTAACTTTTTAAAACGTTCCAAAGGCTTTAATCATGCACAAATTGAGTCACACAAACATTTTATAGAATTTTTATTACATTACGGGATTTGATTTCGCCTCCATAAAATTTACATAAGAGAGAAAACTAGACATTTTTTTGTTACTATCCATTAGTGAAGCTGAAATATAAAATCCATGCAATGTTTCTCTTTTTAGTTGAAGAACACCGCGATGTTAATGTTATTGTAACTTTGAAATTAATACAGCGTATGTTTAATAAGTAGCTAGAATGATTATAGTCGATCACAGATAGCTTTGTATATGAAACGTGAGATTCGTGTTGTATTATTTTTTACGGGGTTGTACCTGAGATTTTTATAGACTGCAGATGTATATTGATAAACTTACGTAAATAATGATCAGGTAGTCAATTCAGACGCGACATTGACGCAAGAAGTATCCATTTGGATAGAGCTGCATTTTTTATGTACAAGAGTTGCATTTCTAAATCTTATTTAAGCAAATCAATGATTTCATAGTCTTGTTATTAAATAAAATTTGAAACGTAATGCCTTTTTGTTCGTATTAGATATTGACTCTTCATCTTGTAAATTGGGGCCTAAAAAGGTCGGAGAGTTGTACTTACCCTAAGAATATAATAAGATTGAAAAGCGAAAGATGACTTTTTTCGTACAATGAATGTCGAAAGAAAGTGAAGAAAAGTATGAAACCTGCATTTGATTAGCTATCGCTAGCCCACTCCTTGTTGCTTCTCAAAACTCACCAAGCTAATTATTTTCTTCAGTTAGCAGCAGCTTTTTTGAGCCAATCGCAATTGCATTTAATACATTACTTATGTAAATAATTATAAATACATAACTAGTTATTTTTAAAGTGTTGTAAATAAAAGCTTGGTGAAAAGTACATAACAATAATTATAAAGGTTTATATGATAAACCATAGGTAACATTGTATGATATAGGACAATTTTTGATGTAATTTTTAGTACTTAATTTATTTTTTATGTATGCTATACTTCCGACGATGCATTCCTACGATTTAAACGATTCAAAATATTCATATGATTAATAAAATTAAATAATTAACTATGTTTATGGATAAACCAGTTACTTGCGTTTTTTTTTTATTTCCCCTTTTTTAATGAACTGTCGAGGAAACAATATTACTATTTAATAGTAATTTCATTACATAGTTTTATCAATTAAATATCAAATGTCAATTTTCTTATCAGTCCATGCCGCGTAATGACCACAAAAGTAGTTAAAAATCTTTAAAACTCATACTCGAGCGATTTTAATGGGCGCCGTTATTGACAGCTTATTGTGCAATGCAGGACAACAGAAAGGGTCTATTGCGTAAGCATTAACCAGAAACAATATACAGTTTTTGTAACAATTTTTATTCAAACACTACAAAAGTGTAACAAAAATAAAAATAACGCTTTAGAATTTACGGCAATACCCCTTTGGGTACATTTTACAGTCAAACATTACTTACATTGCATTTACATTCCACAATAAAAAAAATCGAATCAAAAGTTCTTTACGAAACTTATGGATTAAAATGCTGCAAAATTCCTTTACACATCTTGACTTTTCCAAGTTGTTTGTCCGCACGTCATCAAAAGTTTACGGAACATGATATATTTACAATTGCCAAAACGGATCTTCAGCGGTCGGCGTCCGAGTGGGGATCGCTTTGCGCATTCCATCCATTGGCGAGCAAATCGTCTTCGTTGTTAGATACATGTAGCAACGCAGGGAACGAATTAGGAGTGACGTCTGTGACGCGATAGCGCGGCGAGCCAATCACTGACACTCCCCGCCCCCGCGTCTCACTTCGTACCACTAAAGAGACCGAATATTTGACTTCTACGCAACCGCTCAAGATCCGTGATGGCAATTGTACCAGGGATGTTATGGAGCTCCGTTACCGTAACCGAAACTTTGATATCCGTTATAAAAAAAATACCCCCAATCGTAATCGGTAAAAAGTTTCGGATAAAAGCGGGATCTAAATTACAGGTTACGACAGTTTTTGTTTGTTAAACAAACCGGTCAAACAAATGACAATCTAGACTAGAAATAGAATTCTTATCTTAAAACTAGCGGATAATCCGAAATATGTAGTTGCATATCCGAAACCGGTATAATATTATTCCTATATCTATTTCCAAATCCGAAATTAAATATCCATAATATCCCTGCAATTTACTTTATCAATATGTTGTTGACACAATGTTGTGCAACTTGCACAAGAATAAATGATTATATTATTGTTCACTGTTTCATCGTTTCATTTGTGACGCGTCACCCGTCGCGTCACTAATTTATTACGGTAAGCCGGCTGAAGATTCATCCCTGCTGAGAATGCAAAACTGTGTCTATAATAATGACAAGATTATTAAACTTTATTTTAGCTAGAAAACTTGACAAACTTTGGCATTAAAGTAGCTTTTGACACGATTTTAACTCAAAATAATTAATTCAACTCCCCTAGCCGTCGATCGCCTCCAGTCGGCCATGCCTCCGTTACCTTTATTCTGACCACGTGGTTGAGGGTTGAGATGACGTCTGAACAAAGGAATCGGAGGTGTGGTAGACTAGGCGATCGACGAAAGAGAATCGAAACGAAACGGTCGTTACTTGGCTAGGCCTGCTGAAACCGGTCCTATTATTTAAAAGTCAATGATAACAAATTATTCTAAACAATGCTTTTTGAGCTATCCGTCACTCATTTGCGATAGATTCTTGGAAACTATCTTGACAGTTTAGAATGTTGAAATGGAATGTTAAGGACACATGCATTTAATTTAAATAAACTAATTCATAGTTTGATGTCGCGTGTAATATATTTTTAAAGTCATTCATTAAATACAGTGAATAAAGGCTTTTGTATTTATACGATTTATCATATTTAATTTTAGAATGTGACGTTCGTCTTATTTAGCCTAATGCTCTAAACTTATTTAAAAAAAAAACGTAGCGGACGCCAAAACCATTTTATTAAACAGTTTTTGGTTACCGCCATAATTTTTGAATGATTATAGTTTTTACGCAGATGCTTTTTTCTTTTAACACGGGCATTCTCTTATATTTGATTCTTCCTTATTTCTATTGAATAACCTATTAGCACTTTTGTTGCAATGATAATGAAGGTATCCCCGTCAATGCGGTCATAAGTCGCTATTTAATATGAACCGATTGCCCTCTGAATGTTTCCCGGTGTACTTGTAGCTACATTTTCCGTAGGCACCTGAAACAAACATTTAAATTTTTTTAGGTTAGAGGTTTATTTGCCTCGGGTTTTATATTTTTTTTATTATATCTAGTCCTAATAATTAATCGACAACTCACTGCGCTTCATTTGTTAGCGTTAGCTGACTTTGTTACATTTCTAAACAGTGCAGCATTATCCCTAGCCCGTGTTTCTTCACGAATTCAATTCGTCGCCTGAAGCACAGGTTCACCCTAGTTCAGGCAAATAAGCAACTGTGTTCTTTATTTATAGTATTTAATCAACTTTATTGTAAGTGAGCCTATGTTATAAATAAATGATTTATTATTTATTATTATCTCGCCATCTCCTTGCAAAAGTTAGCATGACCGATTCATCACTATCAACGAGAGACTGATTTCGAGGTAGAACTACATTAGTTAAACGTGGGCCACGTACGCTGATCTGGGCGCGTCGGTCTCCATACATTTTATATGGCAACTAGACTTGTAGAGCTACATTGGATCTATGCCACGCGACGAGACTCTACGTACAAATTAGGCGTGGCCAACGTGTACTTCGGTCTAATATATTATAGTTGCCGCTCAAGTCTCTCCCTGCATTTTAGACCCTAAACCTTTCGAATACTGTAATTAGAGACACAATAGAATGACAATGAGAGAGCGTTTGCTTAGGGTTAAATAAATTAAAGGCATATTTAGTACAAGCAGTAGGTACATACCTTTATGTTTGCCTAACGCGCCTAAGTCCAAGGGCATAGGCCGAGCTGGTGGTCCCCTAGGTTGCAGTGACGGCGTGAGGGGCGCGTCAAACTCATCGATGGGCGGCCGGCGTACGCGCATGAACTCGCCCCGTATAGCTGCTTCCTTTCGTTCTGCAGAAGACACGCGACGGGAGTCCAGAAACTTTAAGTTTGGCAGCATGTATATTACGAAATATCTGAAAAGAAATAAATGGTAAATAAATATATCTGAAAATACATTTGACATAAATAATTAAATCCTAACTAATTTAAGGTGTGCAATAAAGATATAAATAAATAAATAATAATAAAATAATAAATAATAATTTAACCTGTGTTGTCCAATAATACCTCTATAGCCTCTTGTTTTTAATAGCGTAGGACTACTTTTGTTTTCAATAGATACGAATAAATATTTATTTTTGAAATACATATTAAAACAAATCTGCTTTGCTAGTATGCTAAATAGTAAAAAATATAAATGAATGAAATCTGCATACCTACATTAAAATTCTCCACAAAGCTTATTCGAAATTTAGATTAACCAAACTGTATTGAGGAAATGAATTACATTATTTTGCTTTGTTTGCTTAATTTGTTTTGCTACAAAATATTATTGAATCGAAAAAAATACTAGCACAAATTGTTCAGCTCATGGTAAGTAATGCTTTGGTTCGTTATGTCCGCTACGACTAGCGACTGTACCTACATGAAGTTAAAAAAAAATAGTAAAAAAAAAACTGGATTTCTAGCCAAGGTTACAAGTTTTTGTAGTAGGTAGTAAGTATCAGTGCGAACGCTATTTCACAATATGACGAGCACTCTGGTGCTCTAAAGTAATTATGAAGAGGTAAAATTGGTTTTTGTATGGTAAGTATGGGTTTTCTGAAAATCGAAGGACGGTTTACCTGTATCTTTGGTAGTCTGAATCATCTTTATCGATGTCTGAAAGTTGGTTGGGACACGCCTTGTTGCTGAGTAGACTCAAGTATGACAGTGCAGGGAAGTGCTTGCTTATTTTGTTAACTAGCTCGTCTAGGTCCACTATCTGAAATTGAATCAATCATGAAAGAATGATGTCGCTGTCAAGGTAGACATCGTTGAAAGTGGTGTGACAATCTGAGCATATTCGCGTAGCAAACTTGGTCAGAGATAGCTCGAGACAGAGGTTTGGAAGGACTAGGGAACGCCTTTGCCCAGGTACCTAATGGGTCACTAAGAAAGCTAATCTAGGTTGGCCGCTGTAAAAACAATCTGGCCAAATGGGGTTTCCTCGACCCATTACTAACACAGTGCCAGTGTGGAGCCTCTTCACATGACATGCGCCACCTGCTGTGCTGTCCATCCTCCGTAACGACCTGCAGTTTCCAGGATCTATACGAGGCCAACAATAGAGTTGTACAGGTTGCCAAATATTGGTCAAAAGAAGTATAGTTTGAGAGCACCGACACGAAAAGAAGAAGTAGGTTAACAAAAAAAATAAATCATACCGTCTTCAGAATTGGAATAAGAAAGCGAAGAACAGTGGCCTGGTTTGAAGAAGCGAAGAACGTTGGAAAAAATGGAGGAAGATCTTGTCCAGCAGTGGGACAGTACGGGCTAGCTATAGTAAATAATAATAAAAGCCCTATAGTTCCAACCATTTAAAATTACAACATTGTTTAGGTAACCAGCAATTTTTTGAAAAAAATCTGTATAATTATATGGACACTCTATGATAAAACTATAATTAAAATTGTTTGTGTCGTATTTAAAAGAATAGAAAAACATTCCAGACAGCGTACACACAGAACGTTAACTTTATTACCTACTAGATTACAAGTCAATTTCATCGGTTTCGCAACTCAAACGAAACTTTACTTCAACATGAGTTTTAATGAATTTGTTAAATAATTTTATATACATTCAGCCTACCCACGAATTTGCGTTTGCGTAGGTACGTATGTACTCATATTAATGACTTTTGTTTTGTTAAGTGATTCGAGTTTCATTTAGCAAAACTCATTCATTGTGTGTGTAGGTAGAAGGTAGCTGTGAGTTCATTCATTTAATTTAATGACTGTTACTAATGAGTTGTTTCAAATAGGCATATAATGCAAGGGATGAGTACTTATCATGTCGAAAAGAAAGTTTTCAGTACGAAGCGTAGGTGTAAATGTTAATGTGTTTATAAGCGTAGGCCTTTAAGATTGCTGCGGGAATGTTCCAAAGAGTTATTTTGGCCCTGGAAGACAAGGGGAAACATAAGGAATAGAGGTGGGTTTTAGTCATGATAAGTCTAACACGCCCTCTTGCTCCACCCAAAGCGGGAAAATTTGTTTGATGATTTCCCTCAGGACCTCAAAAAGGCCTTTAAGATGAGATGTACGAGGGATGGTGAAAGTTTAAGGCATCTGTTTGCTACGACGGACGGGCTAAAAAGAGATATCTTTAACTATGCATCAAATATCTAATTCTTTACTAAAAATACTAATTGTACACTTAGAGCTAGCGCGCATTGGTGACTTTTGACAAAAAGTCACCGAGCTTATGAACCCAACATGTAGTGCGCGCACTTGAAGACGTGACAGTTGGGTAAAAAAGGGTAAAAAAATACAAAAAAAAATATTGTCATCGTCACAAGTCACCTGCACTGGTGACTTTATATACGCTATGTCTAAATATTAATGGACTTTTTAAAATGATTAAAGAAATTGAGGCAACCTGACTCGTATACGATAAGTTAGAAGAGGATGGCGGGGTCCAGTGAGCGAGCGAGGTGAACGAACACATTTCCTGTCATCATAACCTCCGACTGCGCTCTAGAGCAACCACCCAGAAACAGTGGAACAGAGGCATATTTTGCAGTAGAAATATGAATAAATTAAATTGAAGAACCGTTAAATACTGCTTAAAAATAAACACAAATGAACGGAGAGTAAAGATAGGAATATAAAATTGCTCAGATTAAACAAAAGCTTCAAATATATAACAAAATAGGGTGGACTTGCACCACCACCGCGCCAGACCGCCGTCAAAAGCTATCAATAGGATTACAAAGAGCTTAAAATCTAGACGCAGTCAAGTTACTTACAAGTGATGCGTGCGCATCAGAATGGCGGGTGTAGTTTCCAGATTTGCTTAAATTTATTACAGTTATTTGGTACCTTCTGTGTACCTTTACGTACCTCTTTTGAAAATCTGTGTACCTACACCCGTACAATGATATTTTAAAAATTAGGTACACCCGCCATCCTGACGTCAGAACCGCGGGTGTACTGCTAACTAATATATGTAGCCAAGCAAACTGTATTAGTAAATTTGGTACCTCTTGTGTACCTGCAGATACAAGTATTAAATAAACGAAATACTGTAACATTGCTGCGAAAAAAAGAAAAGATTTTTCTTAGTCGACGTTACTATTTTATAATCTGTACATCTATGCATATAAATAAAATTCGAGTGTCTGTTTGTAATATTGAAACAACTGATTTTACTACATGCATATGAATATACGGTACATACACCAAAATAGCATTTTTTTTAATTTTTGTCTGTCTGTCTGTTTGTCCGGGCTAATCTCTGAAATGACTGGACCGATTTTGACGGGACTTTTTTGGCAGGTAGCTGATGTAATAAGGAGTAACATAGGCTACTTTTATTTTAGAAAAAATAAATTCAAAATCCTGTAGTCCACGCGTAAAATAGTAACGCCGTCTAAGAAAAATCTTTTCTTTTTTTCGCAGCAATGTTACAGTATTTCGTTTATTTAATACTTGGCTCTGCAGGTACACAAGAGGTACCAAATTTACTTATACAGTACGCTTGGCTACATATATTGGTTAGCAGTACACCCGCGGTTCTGACGTCAGGATGGCGGGTGTACCTAATTTTTAAAATATCATTGTATGGGTTCAGGTACACAGATTTTCAAAAGAGGTACGTAAAGGTACACAGAAGGTACCAAATAACTGTAATAAATTTAAGCAAATCTGGAAACTACACCCGCCATTCTGATGCACACAGTGATGCAGATATGTTGATTACCGAGTTGTGAACTTGAATAAGTATAAATTACAACCCACGTTTTGGTTTTTCTACTATCCGTACAATTTCATCCATTGTGAATTTCAATCCTTTGTAGTGTTAAAATACTTACTTCGTTATTGTTGAGCGAAAGAGTCCTCAAATTGGACAAGTATGGGAAGGAAATGGCGTCGCCTAGTTTATTGTTGTCTAATATTAGTTCTTCTAGCCGGCCGAACTGTTCCAGTCCTTTTAGCGTCTCGATACTGTTATAACTGAAAGCAGATTGATATTTTTTAGAGGCCTGTGGCCATCTTATCTCAATCAGGTTGTACACTACTTTTTCAGATTCTGAATTAGGTTATACACTACTTTTTCAGATTCTGAATTAGGTTATACACTACTTTTTCAGATTTTGAATTAGGTTATACACAATTTTTTTAGACATCTGAGAAGAACAACATTATGTTATAGTTCGTCTGTTTTTAATCTGATTTAAAACTAGCTTTTTCCAGCAGCTTCGCATGCGTACACAGAATATAGGTACCCTATGTCACTTTGGAATAAAGCAGTTTTCTATCGGTAAAAAAAAATTATCAATCGGACCAGTACTTTCAGAGATTACCTCCTATAAACAAAAAAAAAAAAAACGAAAGAACAAAAAAACAAACTACTTCTTTCTTATATTACTGTAGATTCGCAGTTCAATGCCCGAGTCTGAAATCATAGATAAGTTTCTTTGCTGTTACACTACTAAACTCAGTATTTGAGTACTTATCTGTAAAGTGTAAATATATACATATATATTACATAGATAATAATTATTGATAACTATTTTTCTAAACACAGCAGACGAGGAAAACTTAGTAAAATAATTATGACGTACCTATACTTATCTAGAGCTAATCGTAAATTTTATAATACGCAAAAGAAATAGGAAAATATATGTTATTTTTCAGGATAAATGCTAGATAGTATGATCAAAATCATGAAGATGCCTCTAAACATTACATTTATGGATTAAAAAATAACCGGACTAAAATGTATACTTACAATCATTTTGATTGTTTGTCAGATAATTTTACAAGAATCGCTTTGCCGATATCGTGTTTTCATTTAAAAATCAAATCTCATAATCATGAGTTTTCGGCTAACGAAAATAGGAAGAATATTATGTATGACCAATTTATATTTATTTACAAAATTACGATCAATTAGAATAGGACAATTCTTGATAATAAAATACATGAAAATTAATGTTTACTTTATAAATTAAGATTTTAATTGCTATAGTAATTTGCGAGTTCAGATAACAAATATAGGTCAGTTTAATAAATGATAAGCAAGAGCTGAACATTTTTTTAAACCTTGATCAATCAAGTTAAAAACCTGTTTTGAAAACATTTTAAATTGATGTTTAGAAATCAGCACTAAAACTAGTCTAATTATCAGCAGGTTTATGTGATTTTTTGTAAAGCCAGTCCAATGGCTGGAATCTCCAAAGGAAAAGAAAGTGTGGTCACCCTCGGCAAACCCGGCGACGTCGCACCGTGTTGGCAGAAACGACGGCTATCGGATTGACATGGAGCGAGATGAAGCGTAAAGCTCAAGACCGGACGCGATGGGCGCCTACTGTCGACGCCCTCTGACCCAGCTAGGGGACATAGGATCATAAGTAAGGTTTATGTAATTTTTGTAACCTTTAACAATACAGGTATTTTTTAAATCCAATGCTGAAAACATCAAGCCGTATCTATGTCATTCGAATAGATTTAGGTTGCTATTTATACAGACACTACACCTACTCTGCAGAGTACATAGGTCATCATCATCATCATCATTTCAGCCGATAGACGTCGACGGACTTAGGCCTCCCCCAAGTGTCGCCACAGTACATAGTATAGTACATATATAAATTATATGAGTCGATGGTGTATAAGACATACTTACCTCAAATCTAAGCATCTAACTTTAGCACCATACATCTTTTGTAATGCTGGCGGTATCCTTCTGCAATCTTGACCGCAGTAGCTTAACTAAAACAAAATAAAAACGTAAATTATTACACGGACATTTATGTGCCACTTCATATTATTAAAATGCTAAGTTATGAATAAATGTATAAAAAATTTTACATAGGGAAGTCTAGAATGGAATTATATCGATTGGAACTGGCATGTCCTTACGCTAGTTCTAATTGATGTAAGTTTTAATGTATCGTCTTATATTCATTGTATATTTTACAGAATATTATTTATTCATAAACTTATTTACGTAGCTAATGGCCCGTAATAGATAGGTACTGAATGAATGTTGGGCTGAGAAAAAGACTGATAAAAAAAATATTGCATGTACAAAGATCCCTTATATGTTTTCTTTCGTGTTTATTATGCTTTACAAGTAATAAAGCAACCTTTTTACTGCTTATCGTGAACACTAATAAAACCGAGAGTCTTCGAAAAAAGGCAACACAATATTGGTTTACCACAGCAGAACTGTTTACCTTTCCACAGAGGCTTTTAGAAAAATATGGTAAGTAAGAATACATATTCCATAAAATACATGTTTTCTTATAGAATGGGTATATATTACAGAGAAACAGTGATAAGTATATTTAGACCTAGTTGTTCAGCCATATAAATTGTCAAAGAAAAAAATGGGGGGTCGATTAGGAGGATAAAATATTTTTTTATAGGTAACCTATTCGCAGACTTACCAAAACACAAAAAAAAAACGTTAAATCGGTCAAGCCGTTTCGGAGGAGTTCTGTAACAAAACTTCTATCCAGTTTCCTAAATCGTTATGCAACTACAGATTCGAGATTATTGTCTAATTGGCTGTCGGCTAGTTCATGGCTAAATTTAATCGTATGGAAGAGATACCGGTGTAAAACATGATGACATTGACATTTAACTGATTTCGAAAACCGGTTCAGGCTCGTGTCCGAATTTGGCGCTTTCGTTACAAGCCTCTTCCTGAACTAGGTTGAGTTTATTTTTCAACTATAATCTGAAAATAACTAATAGCTAGTGATGATAGTAGTAGAGAGCCACGTTCTCGCGGTCGATCACCTACCAGATGGACAGACCTTATCAAATCATTTTCTAAGTGTTCCCTCATTTAATGCACAGGCAATGCCATGAATAGAGAAAGATGGAGAAGTCTCGCAAAAGCCGCAACCAAACTACCAGATGATACATAACCACGACCACTCCGCCAGGAGTGTACGACTGGGAAGAAGAAGTGTTGGTAGTACTCATAGATATCAGAAAGAAGTTGTTTTGTATACTGTTTTTCTACTGTGCTGTATTTTTTTTTATATTTCTACGGTAGAACTCAGGAACGATATTAAGAGTAAGTAAACAATGAAACGAGTTTCCAAGATCGAGCGCTCTTGACATGCGACTATGCCCGAACATTAAAGCCGTTTCTTTGTCTACTTAAGACCCGTTTTATATAATAAGCTCAATAGGATACTTAATATTTATAGTGTTAGTTACAAACATTGTAGCCTTAAGTTACACGAACATTTGGGAGAACTTGACTACAAAGACACAGAAAAACTTCTTGAAATATTTTAATAATTTTAAAGGTATTAAATAACTTGGTTTTTTGTTTTTTAAACTAACTAATTTAATTATCTACAATAAAGTTCATTCTATTCTATTTCGAAATTTACGGGGTAAAGCCGCAGATAGAATCTAATCTAAAGTAGGCGTTATAAAGAATCATGTAGCCTGTTTAAGGAACTAAAAGTCCGCCTAGGACGTAATTAACTTGTCTTAATATCCCCCTAAAAGTCCGAAGTATGTTGTAAAAAATTTACATCTTGACTTGACCTCGAAGAGGTAAAGTTACATGTTCTGAAAGCATTTTACGGCCGTGTCACTTAGGTAGTGATTTTATATTTGTATACTTATGTATTGTACTGTCTTTATCTTTATTCTGTGAGTGGGGTCATTTTATTGGCCTCGCAATAGGGATGTCAACTTTTTAATACAAGAAATAAAGTAAAATGAACAATATTTTGTGTTTAATTTTTTAAATATCTACAATTACATATTTTTAGAGATTTTTTTTAAACTTTACACGACTCATCACATTTATAACTAAAATTAAAATAAACGAGGAGCTCAATCGATTCGTTTTGAAACTCTATTATTGAGAAACGTTTTTTTTTTCTTTTTCTTTATTTGATATAAAAAATGTGTGAGTGTTAAGTATAACACGAGTAATGTGTAGGTAAAGTAGGTATAGTGTTAAGCATTAAAACAGTAATTTGCATACTTACTTACTTTACTTATATTTGTTCAAAAGTAAAAAGTATACTGTTTTTAACAGTATAGTTGGCAACCCTACCTCGTAACAACCATTTATTACCAACGATGTAACAGATGCGCGCGCCAACCGTACAGAACTGTATCGCATTTATAATATTATATGAATGACCCTTTAGATCACATTATGTTCAGGTTTATCTGTTCTTGGGTATCCTTGGTACTCAAGTTTTGTTTTTATTGGAAATAGATTTTGGCTGTTAACATACTTGTATTTTTCGACGTGAATGGTAGATTTTTGACAATGCTTGTTTATGAGATTTTTTGTAGACCGACTTAATTTTCTGTTTATTATTTTTAACCGATTCCAAAAAGGAGATAAAAAATTAATCTTTTTTATTAAACGGTTTTATTTAGCTCACCCCGTTTGTTTTATTTATTATTCTTGGGTCAAATTTAGTAATTCAAATTTCACCCTCTTCCTGTCAACCGATTAATCTGAAATTTTGTATACACTTTGGATTTTGGTGACAATACCATTATGTTTATTCATTATCATTATAAATTCAAGATGGATGGACTAAAATAAAACCGTGGGGCACGTCAATTGTCTACAAATTATCGACTTAATGTGCGATAGAAGAATCGTTTAATTCGTCGTTAAAATAGGCAGTTGGCCCGCAGACGGTGAGGAAATTACTTACTATTTTCTTGCTCATGGAAATTCCAATAGTTATACACTCCATGTAAATAAAAGAGATGTTTCAACTAGACTACAATTGACGTGCCCCACGGTTTTATTTTAGTCTAGTCTATGCATATGTTTATAATTCCCACGACTGTATCTATTTTATTATTTTTTGGTTTTTAGTACATTTATCTTAAACATTGCAATGTATGTTTAACATAAAACCGTTTAACTTAAAAAGTTTTTTTACCTATTTTTTTTTACCTTTTTGTATAAGTAAATGAATGTATCTAATAAATAATATAAATATTGTAATGCAGTGAAACCAGTTACCTCTGCCCAGAAGTATCGTAGGTCGGTTATCGTTCTCATTTGACATTAAGGTGAGGTCATCATTGAGATGTGTGCTTTGGAAACATTGATCTTGTGTCCAAGTTTGTACCTAAGTACATATTCGCTTATCAATACTTTTCAACTCACTGATAAAAGTAAAGGGTATTAATCTGATATTGCTATAAAAGAGAACATAGTTTGAGCAAACATTTGACAAAATAAGGGTTTCAAAATGTCACCGCAGCTCTGCAGCGCACAGAGCAAATGAAGGAATACGGAGGGTCTGACACTCCCGCTCGCTCCACTCTGAGCGGGAGGAGTTATTTGATGATTTCTCACCCCAAAGTAAAAAAGGATAGGTATCTTTTATTACAACGTTAAACAGCGAAGTGTTTACTTAGCCTTGAGCCAGCTAATCCAATATGTGTCTATCTAGGTATACATTAAGTACTAGTTACACTTTTGTGTTAACTAGTACTAATGTAGATATATTATATAATGTAAATGTATTATAACTATATATATATGACCCCTTATTTTAATAATTTTTTAATTTTTCTAAAGACTTTATGGTCCAATGTGCTTGATCATATAAGGGGGAGGGTTGAAAATTTATACATATTTTTCGCCCATCACAAACTTAAAAAAACAAGTTTCTGTTTCCGACTATTTTTGAATGCGAATTTATTGCTGTTTATTTAAGTTAACCTTTCGAATACGAATTACACAAAAACTTCTAAGACAACGCAATCTAAAGATAAGACCAAAATGTTTTAAACGCAGCATATAGGTACGGTATTATGAAGAAAAACTATTTTGACAATTTGAAACAAAATTTTAACCATTTTAGCAAAAGAAAAAAAACGTGCAGTTTTCAGTGTGAAATGTGCTGAACCTACTTCTACCTAATATGGGAAACGGCGGTATCTCACCTGAATTTCTTCTTCCTCGATTAGGACACTGACATTTGAAATGTGTTCCACTCTTTTATAATCAGGTAGCACAATATTTTCGATTGTTAGGAGCTCTAATTTACATGTGAAGCGCGATTTTAACACTTTATTTGAATCTTCGGTTTTTCTTAAACGAGCAATAACACCTCCGTACTGTGTTAACAATATCAACAATTTGTAGATGCCTAAAGGAAATAAATACGACTCGACGTATGTGAGGAATACAATGCCGATGTTAAAAACATTGCCAATATTTTCCGATAGTTTTCTAGACACGATATCGATATACGACGGCATTGTGCAAAACCACTGTGTTCTAACGAAATATCAAAAAACTAATTCACTACATTTTTGTTTCTTTCACTGTTATGTAAGTATGTATTAGAAAATAAGTTTCAAGTCATGCACGTTTATATTTACATTGATGCCCTTCACTGCCATGATAAGCTGATTAAATTGTCATTAGTAATTATAGCTGAAATGACACTTGTCTTTAATATCATTGTGTTATAAGATAATAACAATAGTAGCACTTCTAAGCAAACAATAGTTCGTGAAAGATTAGAAAAATAATGTGGTGCAGTTTCTTCGTGACACCTTATTTATGGCATCATGCATAATTTGATTACTGCAACACATCGGAGCGTGCAAGAAATTATTTCTTGACATGATTACGGTGAAGTATGTCAAGTTTGTCGGATTAATTTGTGGCTTGCATCTTATGGGATTCGGAGAGGCAGTTATTTTTATGCAGAATAGCTGGGTCAATTATTCCTATCGACAATAACCGGTTGTCCTCATTGAACTTTAACGTTACGCCTCAATTTTGTGTCAAAAGTTTCCGTAACACCGGCAGACACTTAGTGAGAGGCCATATAAAAATTATTAAAGGTTTTGGTAGCCCACACCTAGAACTATAAACTTAAAAAGTCACACGTCACGTATGCGAAACCCTATCATATTTATATCGCATCCTTAAATCAAAACTGTTGCAACTCAAAAACACCATATTTTGATATAGTCCCATTTTATGATCCGGGATTCGACTAAATTACCTATACGCCAATAAAACTAAAATATTTTTTTCCCCCATTACTGTGTTCTAGATGCCATTAGAAGTCAGTGTTGTTGAATAAATGCACTCCCCGCGCCCCCAATTAAACCGCACTGGTATTTCAACTTGCTATGTTCGACCGGGAGGTGTTTACAAAGTGTAGTATTTTGCGGTGCAACCGTTTTGTTGATTCGTGTTGTGTCATCTAGGGTGGACCGAAGGGCGTGTCACACTTTTACTGACTAAAACCACACCTGCGTATTGCAGTTGCCTTTTGCGTTCTAGTACCACGGGTTTCCTTTTTAAAAATTCCCCGAGTATGCGACAGCAAAAGTGGTCTCAATATAACGTGCAACCAACTAACAACAATTGGTTAGCTGAAGATTGTTTCCAAGCTTTTGAAATGTTCATGAAATCGAGGTGGTTATAAGTAATCTAACGTTTTTAGTTTGTTACGACTCCGATATGAAAACCTGACCACTGAATGCGGTATCGAGAGAGAAGCGCATTAATTACAATAAATCACCTGGAAGACGTCTAAACTTTTAATGAGTGAGTGGATTAATGATAAAAATTTTAAGAATATTTTCATTGTTTTTAATTTGGGATTTGGTTATAAGATTTAAAGTTATGGCGTTTTAAAAAGGCCTGTCGCTGTTTGCGTAATATAAATCACTGTGCCGCTCATTGATTTTGCTCACTTGGCTGACGCACAGCAAGATATATGTCAAGATAGCGACTTATTTATCATCATCATTTCAGCCGAAGAACGTCGAACTGGAGGACATAAGTCTATCTTCAGTGTCGCATTCCCGCGACTCTCACCAGGTCATTGGTTCACCTTGTCCAATGCCCGTTCGCCACTTTTCGGACCCATCGACCAGTGACCGCAAAATGAATTTATAGAGGATATAAAACCCCTATTCCATAAGTTAAATACTTTTGGGAGAGGGGTGTAACTTATTTTATTGCTAATTCACACAAGTAATAAAAAAGGAAATATACGTTTGAAATGATGTTATGATACAAGTAATACAAAGAAATATTGATTTTAACCCTTTATCGTGGTGTAAATGGATTTATGTCTAGTATTATCATATCATTTTTAAGGACCAGGCGTTGTTCTATTGATAAACAATGTAATTTGTGTTAATTTAGATTAAAAACACAAAAAAATATTATATGTATTTAAAAAATACAAAACTACTTGAAACTGACTAGTTTTTCTTTGTGTCAGTTGGACCTTTTACATAAAATAACTTTTTTATTTTTAAAGATAGCTTAGATCCAGTTTCACCAAACAATAGATTTTTTTTGTCTAAATTGGACTTATACCCTTTTTCACTAGGGCCATAAATATATTATATTTTTTAATATCACACGGGCAAAGCTGCTGGCACAATGTAATACATTTTTTTACGTCTTTAATTTATTTATGTACTTAATAATAAAAAAAACTACAATAATTTATTTTTCTTTATTAAAAGTAGGTAACTTAATATAGCTATGAAAACACAAATATCTATTTCAGCAGCTAAGTAAATAAATAAGTGTAATGAACACATCTTGAGTTGATATGTGATAATTGCTATTACATACCTCTATCTAATGCTGGATTGTGGTTTACAGATAATATAACAGTTTCTATATAAAGTTAGTTATAAAAGGAAAGCTGTACAATCATTTTATAACTATCTACATATTTGCTTTTTCATACTTGCCATACTTGTTACCAACTAGTAACAACTTTTTGTATGTTTTCTACATAAATTACTAATGAGGCTTTTTTTAAAGTAATTTTCTAGATTTTTATACAACCTACTACAAAATTTATTTCCTTCAATTAAAAAGAAAAGAAAATATACTTAGGTAAGTATTTAAAACACAAACAAGGGCAGAAGCAAAGTCATATTTACTATACTCCCCTATATTTACTAATACTCTTTGAGCAAAACCAACTAAACTTTTAAAATTGGTTAGTTTTGAAACTTATACTTTGCTCTAATTAAAAAGAAATGTAGGTAGCGGTTTATAATACTTACTTACATTTTTTACGTGTTTAAATAAAAACTAACCAGGACTATAGGTAGTAGACAGTGTACGTAAAATCTATATAAGTAAAGTTCAAAAGATAAAATACTTACTTGACCCTTTTCGAAATATAATGCAGAATTATTCACGTGATTTTCTTCCATTTTCCTTTAAATAGTGTTGCGTTCACTTAAATAATTTGTTTTTTTTTTTTGTAATCGCTAACAAAACATTAAAGCACTCAAATCACAAGTGCTGATTAAAATAAAATTATTGCAAAACAACTTCTTTGTTACTTTGCTTTGTTTACTATGGGGTTTGACATGACATTGACGTTGACGTTTGTATGACAGCTAGTGTGGTCTGGAATATCTCGCGTAGGAAGTATTTAGTCGAGTTGTTAAAAGTTTGACTAACTAAAATTGTTCATATACAAAGACAAACGGGCACTATGGTGTGCACAGTGCGGGAGAAGTCGTTGGATGATTTTACCCTCAAAAACAAAAAGTAGTGGATACCGGATACTGTGATGTAAAACTGGTGTCTCAAATGTCTTCACTGAATAATAGGTGGAACGAACACTGACGTCTATATAACTAGTAAAGGTCAGTGGGAATGAAAATGGCGTGATTTCGGTGAAATAGAGGAGAATTCTACTGCGGTATTGACTAGGTATCTCAGCAAAGTAACTGTAAAGGCCGATTTGATATACAGCCAAAGGGGTTCATTTTTGAGATAAGTTATCTAGTAAGGTATCTTAACCGCCATAGTTACATAAGTCATTATAAAAAGACCTAACTTTTAGATATTTTTTAAAGATATTCTGAATTGCGTTCATAGATTTTGAAAAAAAAATACAGTCAGCAAAAAAATCTTTAACGTTTAAAACGATCTGGCCAGTTTTAGTTGGTCATATCATGAAATATATAATTAATTTCCAAGATCTGGCTACGACACACATTCTTTAATAATACAGGTAGGTAAACATCTGGATTTATTAAAACGATAAGCAAATGTAGCCGCAGATATTGTTATCAAATTCGTTTATTTGTTTTTCAATAAAGCCTAAATAACGATAAAGCGTTAAGATAAGTTTGAGCACAAAGCGTAAACGAAGCTGGGTGTGCCAGTGCCTGTAATGTAGGTAAACAACATCATACCTACAGGCCTAATGGTAAAGTTAGAACTACACTGCGCGCGTCTGCCACGTACGATGATCTGGGCGCGTCGGTCTTCATACATTTTATATGGTAATCATACTTGAAGAGGTATATTAGATCCACGCCACGCGACGTCGTTCTATATACAAGTCACAAATTAAAGTTGTTAGGTACACTAAGTAATACAAATACACTAGGTATTCTCATTAAAATCTACCGCTGAAGAGCATAATTCTATGGCATCACCTTAAAAATACAGCTGATTATGTTCGTGCATACAAATTGGCGTTGATACATGAGTGTTAAGATGGGTACAATAAAAAGCTAGTATTTAAACGAGTGACTGTAAATTAAAATTTTAATTGACAAAAATAATTATTTTGGGTTATAGAAATAATAAGTGAGCGACTGACTGCGAGTGACGAGAAATCAATAGAACAGCGACTTACAAACTTTAATTTGAGTTACTTAAAATACAAAATGAGAAGCTTCATAATATTTGAGTGACCTAATATTTGTTTGAGTGTCAATGTTTTGTCCTGCATTTTTTTCCAGATTTGGAAAATGATTTATTTATACTGAGCGGCATTTTATCTTAAATGAAGTGATTCGAATGTCCTAAATACCGATATTTATGTATTATATATGTCACAAGGTAATTTGATAATCCGGATATTGCGAAAACCCGAATAATTAAAAAATGGTGAAATAAAATCTGCGAGCAACTTGGTCGTAGCGTTCGCCGGCCGCTGCCGCGGCACCGCTCGCTTCGCTCTCTCGGCTCACGCGCGGTAGGTCACAGTTCTAACCTAACCTAACCTATTTCACCCAGTTCAAATGATGAATCTACCTGCGACTAGATAATTAGACAATGATGAAAACATTTACTAGCGTAAATTCCTTATTTAAAACCTCATTTTTATTTCTAGTCGCTCACTTATTATTTTAGTCGCTCACATACTAATTTAATCGTTTAACTAGGATTTCAATAACCCACTTTTAGTAAGCTCGTTCTGGATTTTATTGTTAATCAATATTTGTTGTTAGTTCAGTTAATGTGTCGCTTACTCAAATTCATACCGTTCAAGTTATTAAAACAGTATCTTATCATCAGTCGCTAAGTTTTTTTTTAGTCGCTCGTTTTATAATTCCCCCAATAAAAATAATCATGATACAACTTTAAGTACAGTTTCAAATACGATAACAGTATCTGTATCTAGTAAAACAGACATCTATCATTTATCTCTCTCGCTGTTTTTATCAGCTTGCTCAGATGATACAAGAATTTTACATCTTTTCATTAGTCCTTTATCCACGGATACTTAGGTATTATTACTAAGTCGCTTTTTTTTCAGGAACACTGCAAGTCAAGCTTGAATAAGGCATTCTGTCTATCTTATTAAAGTGACTACCGCTGAACCTCATATAGGACTAATAGTGTTAGTATTGTTTGACAAAGATGTAGAAAACAAGAGTCCTCAAAATAAAAATGTAAACATTTATTTATATGAACATACAAATACTTATAATAAAAAATAATTCACTTTTGGTACAGTCATTGGAATTGAACGAAATTATTAAATATATAGAAAAATATTAAATAATTTCGTTCAGTTATGGAATACTTTATGGTAAGTAATAATATTTGGGAAACATTTTAATTTGGAAATCAAATTTTCTTGGGCAAAGAGACGACAACATTCTTCACTTCAGTGTAAGCCAGGAGAGCGTCTAAGCCACTGAAAAAAAGAAAACACAAATTATCAAGATGAACAAAGAAATATTTTTTTTTATAATAGTTTGCCGCAAATTATTGGTGCCGTTATAGGTCTCTTGACATTTAAAAATGACTTATGGGAGTAGGCATAATTTAAGAATTACATAAGCCGTACATTCAATAAGGTTATACTTACTTTTCACGACCAAGTCCAGAGTCTTTAAAACCTCCGAATGGTGATTGTGGGTTAAATGCTAAGTATGTGTTCACCCTGTAAAGTTAAAAATGTGGTTAATAAAGTTCTTTTTTGGTTAAAATCTTATTAGTTAAATGGTAAACAGATCGAAATTCATAACTATAATATGAAGTTTAGATACCAATATGCAACACATTAATATTTTACTTACCAAACTGTACCAGCCTCAACGTATTTGGCGAACTGAAGGGCGTTGTTGACATTTGTTGTAAAGATTCCAGATGCCAAACCATAGTTGGTGTTGTTAGCTCTGTCAATAACTTCTTCCAAAGTATCAAACTTCAGAATGCTCTGCACTGGGCCGAAAATCTGCAAGACAGAAGAAGAGTAAAATAAAGGTTAAATAGTTAAAAGATGACGCTACTGTGTTAATTTAAGTAGATGAAACTAAGATCAAACATAACTTTACGCTGATTTACCTCTTCCTTTGCAATGGTCATGTCATCAGTGACGTCAGCGAAAACAGTAGGTTGTATATAGTAACCAGTTGTGCCTATTCTGTTACCCCCGCATAGCAATTTCGCGCCTTCTTTTTTGCCCTTTTCAATGTATCCCAGTACTTTATTCATCATTTCTGCATCAACCTGCAAGTGATGATTTTCGGTTTAGTTAATTCATTTAAAATATAAAACATCAAATGACTAGAACTCGCTCAAGGCCGCGATAACTCTTTCGAATAATTCCGCAGCCCATGACTATTTACCTGTGGGCCATGTTGGGTAGTGGGGTCTGCTGGATTTCCAACCTTGATGCCCTTGGCGTAATTGACGGCTGCTTCAACAAACTTATCGTAGATACCAGATTGGACGAACAAGCGGGAAGCTGCTATACAAATCTGTCCTTGATGGAAGAATACTCCTTGTGCAGCATAAGGGACGGCCAGATTCACTGAAATACAATAAACAAATTAATTATAGTTTAAAAATTATTTATGGGATAGTGAAGTCTTCTTATTCTGATTTTAAAATAATAGCTTACAATCAGCATCGTCCATGATGACCAGAGGACTCTTGCCACCGAGTTCTAGTGTAACTCTCTTCAAATTGTTAACTCCAGCTGCTTGTTGAATGAGTTTGCCAACCTGCGGAAATTAGTAGCTTAATGAGTACCTACTTACATATTTGTATTATACTTATACGACGAAATTAAATTTGTTAAAATAATTAATTTGTATTATGGGACCGCGAGCACTACGTGACTTAACTTTTTCTTTCTTTCTTTGTTGACTAAGAAGTCGAATTTTCTGCTCCCAAGATTGTGGCTAGTTGTGCAACAAGTCACTGCGTGGTAAAGGAATAATGATATTCCGTTTTACAGGGGTTACACTTTGTACAACTTACCTCTACTGATCCAGTGAAGGAAATCTTTGCGACGTCCGGGTGGTGAGTGAGAGCACTTCCAGCGCCAGGTCCGAAGCCATTGACAACATTGACCACACCTTTGGGTACACCAGCCTCGACTAGCAAAGCTGCTAGAGCCAGGGCAGTTAAGGGAGTCTGTTCCGCTGGTTTAACTACGACGGTACAACCTAAAAAGATAGATATTATCATTTTATTCTACCACCTGATTCACCAGTAAAGTTCATGATTCTAAGTGATCAGGTGTAGTAGCAAGGGTTTTTATAGTCTATTGGGAATTTTTACTAATTGCCATACCAGGCCACAGAATTCTATGAGATATAGACAAAGTATATTTAATATAAAGCTATAAATATTGATATGGCCGAAACAACAATGAGGGCATTTACGAAGGGTTACGTAAAATTAACAAATATAAAGGAACTTTAGATGTCAATACGACCATACTTTGATAATTTTCTTATTTCAACCGTTTCATTCATCGAAATATATTTAGTTTTATTCAGGTTTTATCGCACATCGTACAAAATAGTGAACTTAGTCTGCAGCTCCTTAGAGAACTTTTAAATTATAAATCCAAATCATACTTATTTGATCAATACCGGCTACTACGGTGTAACTAATTCTGTTTCTAATTTTATAAATCTTAACTTACCTGCGGCTAAAGCAGTGCAAACTTTGTTGACGAAAATGGCGATGGGACCATTCCATGGTAGAATAATACCACACACTCCCACAGGTTGTCTCAGGGTGTATGAGAACACCTCACCATCTGTTGATTTGATAGCGAATTTAGTTGTATATAGGAAATGATTATTATGATAAATGCTTTATTTTCTTGCGTATTGCTTTCTTACCAGCAGCTAGAGTGTCGCCTTTAATTTTGTCCGCACAAGCAGCAATGTACCGGATAGAATTGACAGCAGCTCCAGTGAATATGTTTGCAAAGGCTGAAATCATGCCGTTGTTGTAGGATTCCAGTTCTGCGAGATATTTTATGTCTCTCTGTATAAGGTCACCAAACTTGCGAATGATTTCTCCTCGTTGAGAGGCGTCCAGCTGCCTCCATTCCGAGTTGCGGTGGAATGCACGCTTTGCTGCGGCTACTGCCAAGTCAATGTCAGCCTGAAAATTATTGATATGGCTAGCTAAATTAAAATTGTACCATTCACAATAGAGAATGAATGTCAAGAAATCTCGAAAGGAAGATTGGGTAAAGATTAGGAGAATTATGTTATTATTTTGGGAATTAACTTCACTTTCATGCTTCGCAAAAGGTGGTAATCGGTTCTCATACACTTTCACCCCGGCCATAGCCTGAACAAGGGACGGATGCGAGAGGTCACCGCCGCCGATTGCCTCCGCGAAGACACTGCGGTGCTCCGGTCAAGTGGGTCAGGCACCCACCGTATGATTATTCATACGGGAGCCCCAAGAGGAAGGACTCTCCAGGTTGGGCAGGAGCTGCTTGAGTGCAGCCCCGGTTCGTTCTATTCTGGAAGTAAGATGTCGAAAAGACTACACGATGTTCCACTGGCTTTCGAGGACGAGGCGTCGAGTCGACGATGAAGTACTAGTCACTTCGAACTAGTGAACCCCGCATCATCCCTGAGGCCATTTGTCACAATGTGACCGAGATATTCAAAGGCTGTTCGTTAGACCTAACTGTGCATGTCGGGGTGCCCCATAAAGGGGTGCCTTAAGTTTGCGAATCCTGCTAACCAATTTCTAATTTCTGCTCACCCGAATAATCATTATCAAATATATATTTTATTTTCTGGTAATTCTTGAATTAATTGCTGAATGAATATTCCAGGTTCAGTTACAATAATTCTTTAGCACATCTTTCTTGCTGATCGAATATAAAAAAAACCGGCCAAGTGCGAGTCGGACTCGCCCATGAAAGGTTCCGTAGCAGCAAGTAACATAATATAAAAATTCTTGTAATGTGTTGTAACTTTGATCGATGTTTTAATAATAGTGTATTTTTTTCGATTTATGACGCATAAAAAAAAAACTACTTACTAGATTTCGTTCAAACCAATTTTCGTTGGTAGTTTTTATAGTAATGTACATCATATATTTTTTTTTAGTTTTATCATTCTCTTATCTTAGAAGTTAGAGGGGGGGGGGGACACACATTTTACCACTTTGGAAGTGTCTCTCGCGCAAACTATTCAGTTTAGAAAAAAATGATATTAGAAACCTCAGTATCATTTTTGAAGACCTATCCATAGATATCCCACACGCATGGGTTTGATGAAAAAAAAATTTTTGAGTTTCAGTTCTATGTATGGGGACCCCCAAAATTTATTGCTTTTTTTCTATTTTTGTGTGAAAATCTTAATGCGGTTCACAGAATACATCTACTAACAAAGTTTCAACAGTATAGCTCTTATAGTTTCGGAAAAAAGTGGCTGTGACATACGGACGGACAGACAGACAGACAGACAGACAGACAGACAGATATGACGAATCTATAAGGGTTCCGTTTTTTGCCATTTGGCTACGGAACCCTAACAATGCCATTTAACTATTTTTCCTAGGTTTTCTTTAATTTAATCGATACTAAATATATTGTGTAATTCTGCAGCTCTTAAAATAAATAACCTATGCAACTTTCGCAAACGGAGTTATGCTTTAGAAGAAATTCTCCTGTATTAGATACTGGGTACATACCTTATCTCCTTCGGCGACTTTGGCGATGACGGATCCATCATGAGGAGTGTAAGTCTCGAAGGTCTTGCCGCTCTTCGCATCCACCCATTCGTTGTCGATGAACAACTGAAAAAAACGTGACACTTTTTCTCACTTCATCTGCACCCTTTACACTGCAGGACATGTTTTATAGTTTATTTATTTATCTGTAATAACGAGATAGGTATGCTCGTATAATTACATCAAAGATTCAGTGTAACAACAGATAGCGTTTGTATAATTTTCTGTCATAACATAAAACACACACGACGCAGACAGAAGCACGATTTTATCGAGTCTGTAGAATGATTTGAGTCTGTAGAATGATTGTAGACCTTTATTATTATTGTGTTCAACAGAGAGTTCAAGGCCATGTCCCGAGGACTCGACCGGTTTCACTTCTTATGACGGATTGATTTGATACTAATGTATACAGTAAAATGTCTAGGATTTTGTTGTCACCCAAATAATTAAGTATTATGGTAAATATTATAGTAAGCTGGTTAAATATTTACTTATTTTATTTTCTGGGAATTCTTGATTTGATTGCTGAGTAAATATATCAGGTTTAGTTAAAATAATTCTTTAGCTAGCACATCTTTATTGCTGACCGAATACAAAAAAAATGCTATTTAACTATTTGCCTAGATTCTCTTTAATGTACCTAATTAATTATAAATATATTGTGCAACTGCAGCTCGATAAGAATCATAATCAGAAGTTTAAAGCTCAATATAAATTTATAAGTCCATTATAAGTTTTTTTACTAATTGTGCTGTTACAAACCTTAGTGTATTTTATTTCAGGGGCCATTTTATTTATCTATTTTGTTCACAAAAGCACTGATCACGAACACAACACGTCGGTCGCGACTCATGCGACACTTTGGTATGCGTCTGATGGCTTCAACCAAACACTTATATATATAACCGCAACATTTAGAGAGTCACGATGATAATATGCTTGGCAGCAATAGCCGGCGTACTGTAAGTATTGTTTACCTATTGATAATATATCTTATTTATTGAAAATTCGTCCTATTTTAACTCACCATGTGTGTTTTGGTACTTTCCTCACTTTGGGTGGAGTGTCAGAATTTTACTGACTAAATTCTGACTAAATTGAACATGTTACTTCAATTGAACTTATCAACTCAGCACAGGCCATGCCTTAATTGTAGCAACAAGACATATCTTTGAGGAGTGATTTATAAAAGTGCCATGGCGTCCTCATTTTCTGCCTGATGCAAGTACTCGTCCACCAGACACGGTTGTTTTGGGAAGTTCCTGTTTACGATTTCGGGCCATTATAGGCGGTATTGGTTTCCACGCGTGCCTTAAATATATGTTAGCGAAACCAAGTTCAGCAGGGCCGAAGCCTACTGGGGCCATGGGTCGACTTTTGAAAGGGTAACCCGAATGCAATAGACAACCGAAGGAACATAGGTGTAGTTTAAGTCGGCAAAATTCTCACAAGTCATTAACTGATTTCCCACCATACAACATATTTTTAATTACAACAAGTACAATAAGTTAGTGCACGTAAATACGAGTTAGCATTAAGACCGGCTTCATAATAAAAATATGATAACACTATCATCAGTACAGGTAGCAAAACGGAATTTGCAGACTACTATCATTCAGTATCAGCATTCACAGATCTTTAGACAGTTTTTTACTGGTATGATACAAGAATGTTACGCCTTTTTAGTGCCTTTAATCATCGATATATAGGTACACGGCCGTCTTTCACTTATTAGCGGCCCTGGGCACATTAGAATAAAGGGGCCCCTATGCGCATAATAAGGTACTATTTTGTTAGAACAGACAAATAACGTGGATATACGTAGTTCACACAGCTTATTAATGTCCTTGCACACGAGCTACAAAAAGGCCGCTTCTAGCTTCCGGCCTTTCGTTTTCTTTCTAAAAAAAAGCTAGAAACCGCTTCTAGCTTCTCCGGCTACAAGCTGTCGCGCAATCCAGCTTTTTTTGTGGCCGCTTCTAGCTTTTTTTGTTGCTGCTTCTAGCTTTTTTATGACGGCTTTTTTGTGGCCCGTGTGCGGGGACACTTTCTAGCAACCAGGATTGGTCCTTTTATATAGATAATGGTTATTGAAGAGGTATGTACCCTTCTTTCTAGCTTTGAGTTGAGCAAAATCGTTAATCATATCTTCAAAATCTGTGTTTTCGAGCATTACATCGATATTATTAGAGACAAACTGTCAAAATTAAAAAATAATAAGTTAATCTAAACTTATTATTATCTAAACGTAAGTCTGATTTTTAGGCGAGAGTAGAGTAGCTGTCGTTTGGTAATCAAGTTGGTTGATTAGGGGGCCCCATTCGATCGCGGGGCCTTGGGCACGTGCCCAGTTTGCCCAGTGGACAACTAATCATGCTCGAATATGGCATATTGTTTATCTTAACGGTGATAGTACTATCGCAAGGCTCTCATTTAGGGCCAACACTGTTAGTGTTATTTTACATATATGTGGATAAAAATAATATCAGTATACGAAATAAAAATGCTTAAATGTTATTCGTAACCATTTATGTTGAAAACTCTGTAAAAACGTAAACTCAATTATATAACACATTTATTTATAAGTTGGTTATACAAACTAAATGTGCAATATTGTGCATGGTTTAAAGTTGCGTTTGGTCTTATCAGTGCTATCTGATATATCTAACTAAATAATTATTTTTCGAACAACAAAACAATACTTATGAATAGGTAGTTTAGTTATTATTTGAACAAAAATCATCGTCATAACGTTTAGTTTAGAATTTAGATTTTCTTCGGCAAAGAGATGACTACATTCTTCACTTCAGTGTAAGCTAGGAGAGCGTCCATGCCACTGAAAAAAGAAAAACACCAATTATTGTATGGACGGAGAGCTGTTTTCTTTATTCAAAAATATTTTTTTTTATACAAGGAAACGGATGGCGCTGGTATGGGTTACTTACCATTAAAATAACTTATGAGAATGAACACAATTCAGCAATCACCTTAACCGGACTACCCTCGTAAAACCGAAGAGTAAAACAATTTATTGCGGCTACTTACTTTTCACGACCAAGTCCAGAATCTTTAAAACCTCCGAATGATGATTGAGGGGCAATGGCTAAGTATGTGTTGACCCTGTAAAGTTAAAAGCATGGTTAAGTTTCAGTTAAAATTTTATTCATTTCATAAACAAAAGATTGAAATTCATAACCATAATAAGAAGAGAAGGAAAATTATATTGTTACTATACGTTATTATGTTGCCTAATTAAAAGTATTTTTTATTTCCTCGCATCAGATGAAACCATTTACAGGCATTTGAATTGTCAAAATGTGGGTCAGTCAAACAAAACTTAAGCGTAGATCTTTATGGAAAAGAACGTGCAAAAAAACTCCATGGACACTCTTTTGAATCATATTAACATGTTTCTGCTTCTATTATGCAAGTTCAATGTAGATAAATAATACAAAAAAGTAATTATAAAATTTAATTATTTCGACTTACCAAACTGTACCAGCCTCAACGTATTTGGCGAACTGAAGGGCGTTGTTGACATTTGTTGTAAAGATTCCAGATGCCAAACCATAGTTGGTGTTGTTAGCTCTGTCAATAACTTCTTCCAAAGTATCAAACTTCAGAATGCTCTGCACTGGGCCGAAAATCTGCAAGACAGTAGAGAGTTTACGAGTAAAATAAAGGTTAAATAGTTAAAAGATTACTCTACTGTGTTAATTTAAGTAGATGAACCTAAGATCAAATATAACTTTACGCTAATTTACCTCTTCCTTTGCAATGGTCATGTCATCAGTGACGTCAGCGAAAATAGTAGGTTGTATATAGTAACCAGTTGTGCCTATTCTGTTACCCCCGCATAGCAATTTCGCGCCTTCTTTTTTGCCCTTTTCAATGTATCCCAGTACTTTATTCATCATTTCTCCATCAACCTGCAAGTGATGATTTTCGGTTTAGTTAATTCATTTAAAATATAAAACATCAAATGAGTAGAATTCGCTCAAGGCCGCGATAACTCTTTCGAATAATTCCGCAGCCCATGACTATTTACCTGTGGGCCATGTTGGGTAGTGGGGTCTGCTGGATTTCCAACCTTGATGCCCTTAGCGTAATTGACGGCTGCTTCAACAAACTTATCGTAGATACCAGATTGGACGAACAAGCGGGAAGCTGCTATACAAATCTGTCCTTGATGGAAGAATACTCCTTGTGCAGCAAAAGGAACGGCCAGATTTACTGAAAACAAGAATTTATATTTTTAAATGCTTACGTGGAATAGGTATAGTTTTTTTTTAATTTTTTAATAATAGAATAGCTTACAATCAGCATCGTCCATGATGACGAGAGGACTCTTGCCTCCGAGTTCAAGAGTGATCCTTTTCAAATTGTTAGCTCCTCCTGCTTGTTGAATTAATTTGCCGACCTGCAGGAATTAGTAGTAGCCTGAATATTTGCATTTTATACGAGGACATTACCTTTGTATGTATAATTAAATTAAATTAAGGAATATCCCTTAATTGAATAAATCTATAAATTTCTTCTTGGCCACGAGGCTTGGGAATATAAAGCTCTTTAATAAAAAACCGAGATTACTTAGCTTTCGTAAGACTTACCTCTTCTGATCCGGTGAAGGAAATCTTTGCGACGTCCGGGTGGTGAGTGAGAGCAGTCCCAGCGCCGGGTCCAAAGCCATTGACAACATTGACCACACCTTTGGGTACACCAGCCTCGACCAGCAAAGCTGCTAGAGCCAGGGCGGTTAAGGGAGTCTGCTCCGCTGGTTTAACTACGACGGTACAACCTAAAAAGATAGTTATAATTTTTATATTATTATTCTTTTTTTCCACTTGGTCCACCAGTAAAGTTTATAAGCAGTATAGGGGTTTTCTAGTTTACAGGTAATTTTTATACTGATTGCCATACCAAGTCGCCAAATTTCTTAACTTACCTCCGAATTGTACGGTACGTGACATCATTGACTTGAATTAACCGAAGCGCAGAACAAAGGTGATTGCTGATAAAGGTATTAGTTGTTGTTTGTTTATAATTTTCTATTTTCATTTGTTTGATTCCGCTTACAGAGTAGTGAAAAGCTTTTAGGATATATAAAGTCTTTGACAGTTCTTTTGAAAATTTTTAAATTATGCCGATTAGTCTAAATCAGGCTCAATTGATAACAAAAGGGTGCTAAACTGTGTACCAACACGATTAGACTTAATGGAAGTTTTTTTTAATAGTTTATTCAAGATTTATGTAAATTTAAATATGTTCACATAATTGTTGTGTCAAAAACAGCAGTACTGTTTGTCTCGTGGATAGTCTTCTTGATTATCTAATTAACAAATACAGTAAAAATACATAGTGTACTGGATGTGTGGTGAAAAGTAATTTCTTTTGGGCACTTTTTGTTTTTATAAAACTTAACTTACCCGCGGCTAAAGCAGTGCTAACTTTGTTAGCGAACATCAGGACGGGAACGTTCCATGGCAGAATAAGACCACACACTCCAACAGGTTGTCTTAGGGTGTATGAGAACACCTCTCCATCTGTTGACAATGAATGCTATTAATCAGAAAGAAGATCTTTAAATTATACTATGTGCTTTATTTGCTCGTGTATTTATTTCTTACCAGCAGCTATGGTGTCGCCTTTAATTTTGTCCGCACAAGCGGCAATGTACCGGATATTATTGACAGCTCCTTTAATGAATATGTTTGCATTGATGAGAACCATGCCGTTGTTGTAAGATTCCAGCTCTGCAAGGTATTTTAAGTCTCTCTCTACGAGGTCACCAAACTTGCGAATGATTTCTCCTCGTTGAGAGGCGTCCAGCTGCCTCCATTCCGAGTTGCGGTGAAACGCACGCTTTGCTGCGGCTACTGCCAAATCAATGTCCGCCTGAAAATATTGTATGTATGTTTGTTTAAAATTGCACCTGTCATGGATGAAAATGTAGTATGTAGAAAGGTACCTACTTTATTTAAAAAAATCAAACAGTCACCAATAATTGCTGCTATTCCAGCCAGTTTAATCCTTATTGAACCATTACATGTTCCGGTTTATACTCACATGTTTTCGTAGAGAAACATTCATAGAAATCGATATGTTATGGATGGGGTTGATTAATGCGGGCATTATAAATAATGTTCGAGCATTATGAATAATGTCTAGCTCTATTGGACCAAGTGATTAATAACTTCAATATTTATCACATTGCGCGGTCATTATTATATTGCTACATGACAATTGGGCAATTTGATAATAAAGCTAAAGACGCTGTGCAAGGGGGGGGGGGGAGGGTAGCACGCAGGGTGTGATGGTTGCATATTAGAAAATGAAAACTTTCCTGAGCAAATTTCAAAAGAACAACGTACAAATCAACAAAGTTTAAAATAACGATGGTTATTTGATTAAAAGTTCAGCTGACCAAAGTCTGGAATATCAATGTTTAAATTATTTATTACACTATTGACCAAATCGTTCAAAGGTCAAAATAGATTACTGGATAAATTATTAATTATCAAATGGATTAACTGAAAAAGGTAAAAATCTCGAATGAACAAAACATCTTGGACGTAGCGTTTGCCGGCCGCTGCCGCGGCACCGCTCGCTTCGCTCGCTCGGCTCACGCGCGTTTGGTCACAGTTCTAACCTAACCTAACCTATTTTACCCAGTTCAAAGTGTATTTTTACGAGAGATTGTAGGTATTATTCGTTATTTCGAACTGGCAGAGTTTTAATGTAGATAATAGACTCCTTGATATAATTAATCCAAATAAGAGAGTCTGATTATTTTAAGGGTTTAATCTTTAGTTTATTTTAAGTTAAATTACAATACCAATAAAAAAATTGGTAATTAAATATGTTTGTATTACTCTGCCCAAAAGGTGATGGGCATTATGTATAATGCCCAATTTATCATTTGGTCCATAACAGATATACTACTGACTCTACCTTCACGTTATATCTTAGAAAGTATTTTGGTTTACAAAAGTTTAGAACTTTTAAAAATGGAGATTAGCTAATAAGAAGATAAACAAGTCATTCATAGTCATATAAGTTTTATTTTCAATTTATAGTCACAAACAGCGTAGGTACGCTTTTATAACAAGCTGCTAAAGTCGGTTATAAAACTTAGCGTGGGACGTCCACATTAAGCGTCACAGAGTCCATAGTTAAAATAATGTACCTTTTATTATTTTTGTCATGTGTTTGTGATATTGACAGTGACCTTCAAATTGCTGTAAGAAATTAAATATATCTGCGGTAATATCGGGAATAATAAAACAGCAAATTGTGATTCATCATATTTTAGCAAGCACTATTGTTTAGATTATATGTATAATTTAAACCATTAACAATCTTAACTATAAAGGTATGATTATATTAATATTGCAGAGATGATCTGTACAATTCGGAATATACCTACTATATACTGTTTAGCTGGCAATGCGCTGACGACCATTTTTAATATTTAATTAATGAATATAATTCCTTACTCTAGCCATGAGTAGGAATATATTTACAACATGTAAATCAACAAGTCGACAACTCAATTAGAAAATTATGTTATAATCATAATTTGTGTATTGAATTGCACTTGAGTAGTGTTTTTTTTTTAAATTGGTTGAGTATAGGTACTAATAGTAGGCAAATAATATGGGCATCGACGCACTACCTTGTTTTGCGCACGAGATTAGTATCGACGACGACGCATGCACACACAAACACCCTATTATTGACGCAATCGAGGCTTATCAAGAATAGTATCTTACATTTCTTTTATCACAAATAATGCTTGTTATGAATAGAAAAAAATAGCTATTTTTAGATAGCTTTTTAGCTAGCTAAAATCGATTCAGGAACCGTTTCTGAACATAAGTATTGATTTCAAGATTTGCATTTATTAAGTTACGTGTTGTAGCTATAAGTAGTTTCAATATTTAATAAGCAACTAACAAGAGAGACATTTATTTACCTGTTAGATTCCTTATGCACATAATAGTACAGATGTGGTCCCAATGCGTTAGGCATTTTCTAGGAATCGAGCTTATACCAGTAAAATATGTATAAATATGTAGCTTGATGAAACTCGTGATTATAGCCTACGGTAATCCCTTTTGTGGTTTGTTGTCAAAGGGTTTCTGTGAACAAAATCCCTTGACTAAAATTAGTACCACGTTATCACGATAACGTCAATATCACCTTACGAGGTTATTATTGCCGTGTTTCCCGTTATACTTTAAAATTCAGTGCAATTATTTTTAGTTAATTATTGCTTTGTCATGTACCTACTTAATGACTAACGCAAAAAATCACGAAAGAGATACCTACATGTTTTTGTCATTAAAATATTACAAGATTTTGTACTGTAGTGTTTGCTAGGTACGTACCTTGTCACCTTCGGCGACTTTGGCGATGACGGATTCATCATGAGGAGTGTAAGTCTCGAAGGTCTTGCCACTCTTTGCGTCCACCCATTCGTTGTCGATGAACAACTGAAAATACCTCCGCTCGCATAACTGCTTCGCAGAAGGAAGCGAGGGCTTCCTCTCGCGCCGAAACATGGCCTGAACTAGAGCCAGACACGAGAAGTAATTGTCACGATACCCTTCACGACGACCCGGTGGTTCACCGCCCATGTGGGGCAGACTGATTACATGGAATCCTCCACTCCTCCTCCTCCTACAGTGCTATTCTTTAAGAAAACAGCCTTGACCGGAGCGCTGGCCGCAGCGGCCTAATCCAAATACCTATTTGTATTTCGTCGCTGCGGCCAGCGCTACAGCTATTTGTATTTCAGGGCTGCTGAATCCGAAATAAGAACCTCCCGAACTAGCCATGAGGACTTGCGTCAGGTGAATGTGATGGCGCTATGGTGCCTTTCGAAGAGGGAATTGCCACCGCGATTGTGGCGTACCTAGGCACTGTCTTCATACCACGCTAGATCACGCTAGAACTTTGTCAGTCATGCTGCGATTTTTTATGATAGCGGAGTTTTGTCCCGGTGTTACATCTCCATGTGCAAGTCATGCATATGTTCAAGGACTTTTGTTACTACTACTAGCAGTCTTCCGCGGTATCAGCTGCGTCTGTGCACATAGAAAATAATTACTCCGCTCCCATTGATAGTAGCATAATGTTATATACACCACTAATTTTTAATTAGTACAAATACGCAAAGGACTTATAAGAAAAGATCTTGTTACTATTTAGGTCAAATATGAATTTGCCAATTATGACAAAATTTAGGGTAGTGTCCAGGGTTAAGATTATTACATTTTATTTAGTCCGTATTTTAGATTATAAAAAAATTTTGGACACGTATTTTTTCTTTTTTCGATTAAACAATAAATAACAAAGATATTATATTAAAGTTACGTGTGACGTCACCCCGTGCGAAAAAATGCAGCACGGCGTGACGTCACACGTAACTTTAATGGGCTATATCTTTGTAATTTTTGGGTAAATTTACAAATAAAAAATACGTGTCCCTTATTTTTGAATAATCGAAAAGACTGTTAATTACATTTTTTACGGTCACTAGCCTATTATGGGATTTCGCTTTTTTTACTTTTGACTACACAAATATGATCAGTAACGGATTCGGATAGAGCCCTTTTTAGTACTAATAAAAAAATTGGGGTGTATAGTCCAATGTGTATGTAATCGGTGTTACTTTCTGAGATTAGAGCGTTCAAAAAACAAAGTAACTCATGCTATAAAATATTAGTAACTATAGATGAATCGTGGGTGTACATAATTACTTATTTAAAATTATGAAAAAGTACAAACCTTAGTGTATTTTATTTGAGGTGCCATTTTTTTTTTTTTGAAAAACACTAATCACAAGTGCGACACGTTGGTTGCGATTCACGCGATGCTTCGGTATGTGTCTGCTGATTACACAAAAACACTCATATATAATAGCAAACTACCTGATGCTCACGGCACCACCCACCAGATGAATCGCATTGATAATCTACTTGATAGCAATAGCGGAGCAGTGTGAATACAATTTATTAATCTATTGAAAATGATGTGGCAATTTTTTAAATTTAGAAATTACTTACTGCCAATCTTCTAGATTGTTTTAGGGACTTCGAAACAACACTGCGTTTACAGCATGTCATACTCTTTAAAACTGACTATAATATAATCGGACCTAGATGACTGTCAGTCTTTAGCTGTGATGATGTCTGAAACGTTCGTTTCCAACCACGTTTGGGTAGATCAAGCTTTGTGTCCAGGTGCTAGTCTTTCTGAAAGGACCATTCTTTGTTATGGAACATGGTATTGTTAAGGGGCTTTACCTTTTCTCAAAAAAACATTATCTTGATACATTTGTCTTGTGTCGATGTTTTAAATAAAAGATTGGGTTAAAACATCGACACAAAAATATGTAAATATGTTTCAGCCGCTTCTTGATTGCTAAAACCCTACTAAACCAGCACTGAAATCGAATATTGTTCACGTTGTACTCTGTTGACTAATTGGGAAACTTAGTTTTGAATATAAACTTGATCATTCTGCTTGTTCAAATATTGCTCAATTGTAAAAATTTTGTTTGTCTGTAAATAACATTTTTCTATGAGGTTCCTGTGCGTACCGCTTAAGGAGTTGTTGATTTTACTGACCTATTCATTTTTAAATTATCAGTTTTTTAACGACCAGAGCATCTCTTATAGTCTGCAAGTCTTAAGTCATTTAAAAAAAATGCGCGGTGCGAGAGGGCGTGTCTTTTAATTACTAAAACCACACCTGTGTCCTTGTTGCCCTTTGTGTCCTAGGACTACGGGTTTCCTTTTCAGAAATTCCCCGCGGTCCTTGCGAGCATCGGCCTAACTGGACTCCTACGGTTTATTGGTCTCTCTTTGACGAGCGCGTGGATCGCTACACGATGTCGGCGCCTGGAGCTTGGTCCGGTCGATTACCGGACTGCTGGACGGCCAGCTACCCATTGCTCGACGTCCCCATGGCCCTCCTTTGCTAGCATTACTGCTTTGCAGAAGGAGATGCCTTCCATTCCTCCTCGTTTCAAACCGTAGTCTGGACCCAGGACCCAGCACGAGAGGTCGTTTCTGCCGATTATCTCCACGAGGACAAGGTGGCGGTCAGCACAGTGGTGAAACACGGATGTTTCTTCCGTCTGAATCTGATGCAGGAACCTCTCAACCTTACCATGTCCAGTGAGGACCTGAATCAGCCACCCTTCACAAAGGGGACTTACCGCCATAATACCAGCACATGTATGCATGCATCCAGTACTGGGTTGCGATAGTCACTGTCGCTATTTCACCATGAGATCTTCCCCAAGTCGTCGACGGCGCGCGCTGTTCCCGCGCGCCTCAAGGAGTTGTCAGCAACAGCAGGGGCCTGTTGCTTCTAAATCCTATGGTGGCAGGTCAGCAAGGAGGCTCGCCTTTGTACCGCCACTCTCATCTCTGCCTTGGTCACCTCCGGAGTATCTTATATTATTATATTATTCACTCTTGCCGCACCTATTCAGGTTCCTTCTAGGCAAGCGTGCCCCATCGTCGGTCACATTATCGCTTACCATTAGGCGAGATAGAGGTCAAATGCGAGCCTATTAATAATAATAAAAAAGACGTGTGGCACTCGGGGACTGCCGCGGTAAAGCTATTGCATTTTTATCAACTTATGCAATTATAATTATTTATTTATGCAGTATTTTTTTCCTTTGTTTTTTTTCTTTTATATTAATTGAAGTTTTTTTGGGAAAATCATCTAATGACATCCCCCGTTCTTAGGCGGAGCGGGAGATAGTGTCAGACTTTTACTGACTAAAAACCCACTTCAGTTCCTTCATTGCTTTTCGTACCGGAGGCTGGCCCCATACCAGTAGGCTTCAACCCAATTGGGCCCCTGCCGTTGCTGACAACTCCTTGAGGCGCACGGAAACAGTGCGCGCCGTCGACGACTTGGGTTCGGTCCGGACAGTTACCGGACCGTCGGACAGCGAACTACCCATTGCTCGCTGTCGGCAAGCCCGCGCTTACGGTGGTCGGAAATCGGGATTGGAATCCCGGCGGCCGGCGTCTGGGGCGGTGTGATCGCCGCCATTGCCTGATGCGGTCGGCCTCCTCCTTTGCTATCAATGAACTTTATGCTTTTCGGTATACTTAGATATTTTTCCAGGTACTGGGTAGGCTACTTAAGTCACTTCATGTATTCAGGAGTAATTTCAAATTGTGATTGCATACGTCGTTCCATCTATCTTATCGGTACCGGGATTATAAACAAGGCTCTCTGTTAGGACCAACACTGTTAGTATCGATGGTTAGTAATGTTTGACAAAAATAACAATGCTTTAACATCAGTCATGATTTATTTACGAAACCGTGTAAATATATATATTTATTTACAAGAATTATTCTTCAAAATCCAAAACGATATATGATGTTGTACAAACCAACTGCACAATATTATGCGATAGACACAATATGTTATCACTTCTATATATTAAATATATTATTTCAATCTCGAGTACTTAGGAATAGTTTAGTTATTTTTTGGGAAAACACCAATTTTTGGTTATTGTTTGGTCGTAATCGTAACATAGAGTTTGGAATATTCAGATTTTTTTGGGCAAAGAGATAACAACATTCTTCACTTCGGTGTAAGCCAGGAGAGCGTCTAAGCCGCTGAAAAAAGAAAACAAACAAATTATTATGATGGACGTAGGTTGATTAAATATTAGGGAACGAATACCACCGTTACTTGCCATTTAATATGACTTACGAGAGAGGATATAATTTAGGGAGCGTCTAAATTAGACTGTCTTCGTAAACCAATGCATGTGGCTACTTACTTTTCACGACCAAGTCCAGAGTCTTTAAAACCTCCAAATGGTGATTGCGGGTTAAGTGCTAAGTATGTGTTGACCCTGTAAAGTTAAAAATGTTATCATAAGGTTCAAAAGAAGGAAAGATCAGGGCTGTCTATATTTGATAGGATCTAGGGCCAATAAAAAAGAAGAAATACGTTAGGGGGCTGCAAAATATTTAAAAAAACAAAATACAGGTATAATTTCATTAGTTTTATTGCTTTTTCATTAATTTATCTTTTAAAATTCTGTCAACATCAACGTCAATATTGGTAGTAGCTACACGCAGTGCATGCTTAAGTGATGTGTCTGTTAATGAAGACCTATATTTCGATTTTATTAACTTAATTGTTGAATAATATATGAACTTTCACAAATATACTGCCCATCATCGAACCCATTTTTAGACCAAAATTTGACAGTTTCGGGAAACATTCAACAAGGAGCTTAAAAAATTCAATTCCAGATTCTGTTCTGCCCTTTTAAGAGGGCTCTGATTGCAGATCACACAGTTCTAATTGATAATCAATATTCACACTTTCAACTGCGATCGTTAATGGATGAGTGAAGAGTGCTATATCACTCCCCTTTTTGACGTGACAACGTCTTAAATTAGGTTGCGGCTGGGAGTCACTTATGAAAAAGTGTAACGCTCGGTAACGTTACGATGAGTCACCGAACGAGAGAGAGGCCCGCCGAATGCCTTGCGTCTCTCTCCCACTCAACTATGATCGGTCTGCCGCGCGCGCAGCACTAGAGAATTAGGCGCATTGAATCGGCGCATGCTTGTGTCTCTGTCTTTGTCTTTCTCGAACGTTCTTGGCGTTGGAAAAACAAGAAAGCGTCATAATACAAGTTCACACGTGTGGTTAAAGTATCGTCAGCTGTGTCTGTAGTGAAAATGTGGAGTGCTTAGATTCGTCATTTACAACAACTACAACAATAAAGGTAAATAATTGTACACTGATATTTCATTATCGTAAACTATGATTGATTGATTAATTGTTAGATTGACACAAAAGTTGAGAAACTGAGTTTATAGGTTATGTCATACTATTGATAAATGTTGATAGTGTTAAGTAAATTATTAGTTTAAAATTAATTAATTAATTAATATTCTACCGAGAAAAAGACGTTGTCACGTAAAATCTTCGCCCGTAAAACCGACTTTACAGGCAACCATTTTTTTTTATTAATATCTGTGAAATATTGCTCAAATTTCACGATTATTTCGTCCATGTATTTCAGGTGGTTTCAGGTTAGGCTACAAAGAAAATAAATAGATTTGGCGGGTCGTATGTGGCCCGCGAGGCTTGGTTTGGACAGCCCTGTAATAGATAATAGATCGAGAAGCATGACTAAAATATGAAGCCTAGGAAAATATATACCGATAATACACATTATGACCTATGAAAATTAGCTTTCTTTCCAGATATACACAACAACACCAACAAACATAACTTTAAGATAATTATATCCACTTACCAAACTGTACCAGCCTCAACGTGTTTGGCAAACTGAAGGGCGTTGTTGACATTTGTTGTAAAGATTCCAGATGCCAAACCATAGTTAGTGTTGTTAGCTCTGTCAATAACTTCTTCCAAAGTATCAAACTTCAGAATGCTCTGCACTGGGCCGAAAATCTACAAGTAGAGTTATGAGTAAGTTGATGACGTCGACTCTACTATTTTTATTTAAGTAGTAATAACTAGAGCAGATTTACCTCTTCCTTTGCGATGGTCATTTCATCAGTGACGTCAGCGAAGACAGTGGGTTCGACGTAGTAACCAGTTGTTCCTATTCTGTTACCCCCGCATAGCAACTTTGCGCCTTCTTTTTTACCCTTTTCAATGTATCCCAGTACTTTATTCATCATTTCTCCATCAACCTGTAAGTAACGATTTTCAATTTAGTTAATAATTTGAAAATATTTTTTTTTGAGATATTACTGTGTGAAAAAATAGCAGTGTGGCTCAAATCTACCTGTGGGCCGTTCTGTGTAGTGGGGTCCGTCGGGTTTCCGACCTTGATGCCCTTAGCGTGATTGACAGCTGCTTCGACAAACTTGTCGTAGATACCAGATTGGACGAACAAGCGGGAAGCTGCTACGCAAACTTGTCCTTGATGGAAGAATATTCCATGTGCAGCGAATGGGACGGCCTGATTTACTAAAACACACAATAAATAAATATATTTAAATACCTATTTAATTAAATACAACGAGATAGTATATTTTTTGTGATTTTTAAATAATAGAACAGCTTACAATCAGCATCGTTCATGATAACCAGAGGACTCTTGCCGCCGAGTTCAAGTGTGATCCTCTTCAAATTGTTGGTTCCAGCCGCTTGTTGAATTAATTTGCCAACCTGCAGGAATCAGTAGTAGCGTGAGTATTCATGTTTCGTGCGAAGAAATTAAATAAATTAAGAGACTGTGTGCATTACGTAATCATTGCCAGCAGCAGCAGCCAGTCATAGTACCAATTATTACTGAAGGTTCATTATTGCGTTTTAGAGGGAAATATAAAACTGTTTTAACAAAAACCTAAGTTACTCTTCGTACTAATTACCTCAACTGATCCGGTGAAGGAAATCTTCGCGACGTCCGGGTGGTGAGTGAGAGCAGTCCCAGCGCCAGGTCCGAAGCCATTGACAATATTGACCACACCTTTGGGCACACCAGCCTCGGCCAGCAAAGCTGCTAGAGCCAGGGCGGTTAAGGGAGTCTGCTCCGCTGGTTTAACTACGACGGTACAACCTAAAAAGATAGATATAATTTTTTACATTCTACCACTTGGTACATTACTCATGAGGGCTTTCATAGTATACAGGCAATGTATACTCACTGCCATGACAAGACGTAGAATTTTATGAAACATACACCTGAATCATACGTGTATTTACAATCGCCATGAAGAGTAGTGCTAGGATGATTTCTAATAAAGTCATGTTTGTTTAAATTTTTTATTTTCCACTGTTTGATTACGCTAGTATTACTTACTTATATAGCTAGCACGTGTTAAGTACTGAAGAACTCGATTAATGGCTCCTTATAGAATATTAATTTATGTAAATAGATCCAAATCAGAAAAGACGTACTCATGTAGTAGTTAAATTGTTGTTAATGTTGGCTACGAATGAGTACACCATCAGATATAACGTGAGATTAACTGCAAAAATGTTAACTTACCCGCGGCTAAAGCAGTGCAAACTTTGTTGACGAATATGTAGATGGGACCATTCCATGGCAGAATAAGACCGCACACTCCAACAGGTTGTCTTAGAGTATATGAGAACACCTCGCCATCTGTTGACAATGAATTGGATTTATTGAAAATATAAATGAAAATGAAACGATCTTTAATTTCTTGTGTATTTCATTCTTACCAGCAGCTAAGGTGTCGCCTTTAATTTTATCCGCACAAGCGGCAAAGTACCGGATATTAGTAACAGCTGCTCCAGTGAATGAGCTTGCGTAGGTGAGAACCATGCCGTTGTTGTAGGATTCCAGCTCTGCAAGGTATTTTGAGTCTCTCTCTACGAGGTCACCAAACTTGCGAATGATTTCTCCTCGTTGAGAAGCGTCCAGCTGCCTCCATTCCGAGTTGCGGTGGAACGCACGCTTTGCTGCGGCTACTGCCAAGTCAATATCAGCCTGAAAATATTGATACATATAATTAAAAATTGTACCATTCATGAATGAAAATACAGCATGTGAGGAGGTGCTTTGTGCCTTCAGCCTTATAATCACAATTCAAGCAGTACCCCACAAAAGATAAGGCTAGGATCAATGTCCAACTTGTTTACTTGTTTTTGATCCATGTCAGCCTTTTTTAAATATTTTTGGTAAAAAATGTAACGTAGTGTAAAAATTATTGGAATCAATTTCGCTACTGATTCTGAACAGGTTATATTCTGGTTTCGCATATACTAAAAATTATGTTGTAGGTATAACATCATCAAAGCCGGATATATTGTTACGAACTCGACATCAAAAGATAATCTACGCAATGGAGTTTCCGTTCGAAGACTTGTGAACAAAAGTAAAAAAGGGTAACGTACATTTTGGCAAATTGAATGTTGATCCTGAAGTATTTTTTCTGTTGTGGTTACTGGGTTCGTACCTTATCACCTTCGGCGACTTTGGCGATGACGGATCCATCATGAGGATTGTAAGTGTCGAAGGTCTTGCCACTCTTCGCGTCCACCCACTCGTTGTCAATGAACAACTGAAAAAAGAATTAAATGATTACAATGTATTTGTTAAAAAATTCAATACCATTTCTCGCTACGTATGTAGGTACTGCGTTATTTTCACATTTTTCCGTGGACATTTCAGCAGCCAATTTTACGTATTTAGATATTTAGGGGAAGTTTTCCAGCTTATTGGTTTTTATAACAGGGTCCAAGCTACACACATTTTTCAGTTTTGATGGTGAAACTTTTTCTTCAGTTTTCGTGAAAATTAGGGACCTAGGACCCTAATACTCGCGAAAACCGAGGAGAAGAAATTGAATAGGAGAAACATTTTTCTCAGTGTTTGTAAAAATTAGGGACCCAACTCCTTAATTTTCAAGAATGCTGAAGGAACGGTTTCACCACCAAAATTGAAAAAACCGGCCAAGTGCGAGTCGGACTCGCCCATATGGAGGGTTCCGTAGCAGCAAGTAACATAATATAAAAGTTCTTGTAGTTCGTTGTAACTTTGATCGATGTTTTAATAATAGTATATTTTTTTAGATTTATGACGTATTAAAAAAAAAACTACTTACTAGATCTCGTTCAAACCAATTTTCGTTGGTAGTTTACATAGTAATGTACATCATATATTTTTTTTAGTTTTATCATTCTCTTATTTTAGAAGTTAGAGGGGGGGGACACACATTTTACCACTTTGGAAGTGTCTCTCGCGTAAACTGTTCAACTTAGAAAAAAATGATTTTAGAAACCTCAATATCATTTTTGAAGACCTATCCATAAATACCCCATACGTATGGGTTTGAAGAAATAAATTTTTTGGGTTTCAGTTCTAAGTATGGGGGGGACCCCCAAAATTTATTGCTCTTTTTCTATTTTTGTGTGAAAATCTTATAGCGGTTCACAGAATACATCTACTTACTAAGTTTCAACAGTATAGCTAAGAAAAAAGTGGCTGTGACATACGGACGGACAGACAGACAGACAGACAGACAGACAGACAGACCGACAGACAGACAGACAGACAGACAGACATGACGAATCTATAAGGGTTCCGTTTTTTGCCATTTGGCTACGGAACCCTAAAAATGATATTCACCCGACTACTATCGAAATCAGTTTCGCTATTGGCCCGCAAAACGCAATAGAGAAAAAAATCTGCATTGATTTATATATACATATATATGTATATATATTACGTATATATTTAATTTTAGTGAAGGTTTTGATTTCATAATTTCGATTTATTTTGTTTTTAACTTTGCTTTATCTTGTGTTATTTATGGATCTTTAAGGTCTGAAATAAAGGTTTATTATTGTTATTAAATACATTACCTACATTTTTAAATAAATATATTTTTTAACAAAAAAAAAAACAATAAAAAAATAGTAGCCTATCGGCATCGGGAACAGGGTCCAAGCTACATGTTGTCAGGGCTCCCGATAGATCTGAACAATACCCGCCGTGTCCAGGAGTACCTACTGCCTTCTGAATCAAGCTCTTGATCCAGCTGCCTGACGATAGGGTCCTCAGTTGGTCGAGACTCTTGGCTATTAAGCCATGTCGAGATACTTAGTTTGTTATTATTATAATATTACATCAAAGAAGCATTCAGCGTGATAAACATTTTTTCAGTTGGTAAATATTTTTGCTCACTGGTGATTACGATAATACAGTAATTAACAGATAGCGTTTGTATAATCTTTTGTTTTTACGTAAATGACATCATACCGTGTCAATAGAACGGTTGTGAACTTGGCGCGGCATTGGATTCCGTTATTATTATTGTGTTCAACAGAGAGATCAAGGCCATGTCCTGAGGATGATTTGGTATATAAATTGGTAAATAATCCCATTCGGGTAGTTTACTGCAATTCTTTTTAGGATAATAATATATTTGAAAACTAGCTGACTCGTCGAACTTCGTGTCGCCTTTTTTTTTTTTTTTATGGTGGGAAAAATCATGCATTGACATCCCCCGCCCTTGGGCGGAGCGGGAGATAGTGTCAGACTCTTACTGACTAAAAGACCCACTCCGTTCCTTCTAGCCTTCATACCGGGGCTCGAGCGCCCTTTCGGATAACCCTGGCCCCAGTAGGCTTCGACCCGGCTGGGTCCCTGCTGTTGCTGACAACTCCTTGAGGCGCGCGGGAACAGTGCGCGCCGTCGACGACTTGGGCTTGGTCCGGACAGTTACCGGACGGCCGGACAGCGAGCTACCCATTGCTCACTGTCCGCAAGCCCGCGTCTACGTTGGCCGGAAATCGGGATCAGAATCCCGGCGACGGCGGCGGCGAATACGCCGTTGCTTGATGCGTTCGGCCTCCTCCTTTGCAAGCATTACTGCTTCGCAGAAGTCGGCGACCGCCTGCCACTTCTCCTCGCTCCGGACCATGGCCTCAACCAAGGCCCGGCGCGAGAGGTCTCCGCCGCCGATCGCCCCCACGAGGGCACGGCGATGCTCCGCCCAAGCAGGGCACACCTCGACTGTGTGCTCCACCGTGTCCTCCGGGCGTTCCGCACAGTGGCGACACCCGGGCGTCACTTCCGCATGAATCCGGTGTAGGAAACTCCCGAACGAACCATGTCCGGTGAGGACCTGCGTCATGCGGAAGGTAAGGACGCCGTGAGGCCTTTCCAGCCACGCCTCAAAGAGGGGACTTACCGCCATGATAACTTCGTGTCGCCTAATAGTAAAAGAATGTGGTAGGTATATCTTTCGATATAGTCAATCGATTGCGATGAAACAAAGCCTATAAAATATAGTAGCAACTTTTATACATTAAAAATTGTGTGTTACTTGGTAATGTCATGTTAAGTTAGTTTAGTTTTTAGTATATTAAAGTTATCTACTTCGATTTTGTACATTTTACATGATGCGCGCACAACTAAAAACTTCTACAGAATGTATTATTGTATAGATGACCGAAAACTATTTTTCATTTACTTAACCTATTGAGTATCGTTGCAAGCATATGTATTGTTAGGTATGCTCGACAAGAATCCTAAAACTACAAAGCTCAATATAGATTTATAAATCTTTTAGGAGTCAGAGAAATATAACTTGATGTTTCTAAGAACAGGTAACATACCTTATTCGTTAAAATAATAATATTTACATAATTATGTTAAAGTCTGTTAAGCTATAAATAGTACCTATTATTATTTTTCTGTATATTTTAAAAAAAATATTTATTTATACCTACATAATATCGAATTTCAAATATGAGTACTACAAACCTTAGTATATTTAATTTGAGGGGCCATTTTGGTTCACTATTATTATGTTTTCACAAAAAAATAATCACACCACAACACGTCTGTCGTGACACACACGACGCTTTGTTATGTGTCTGATGACTTAATCTAAATACTCTTATAACGATAAAATCATTTTGACAAGTCACCGTGAGAATCTGTAATTTAGTAGCAAGCCCAACATAAATATTGTTTACCCATTCATAGTTTTCAAAATAGGCTCTTAATAAATTAGTGCCATTCACTATCAACGATTGCATCATTGCTTACTATCAGATGGGATCGTAATCAAGCATTATATTATTATTTTTTTACTGTTTTTATAAATCCAAATCGTAACTTCTTCTCAGCTGGTCTATGCACAGATTTTTTTTGGTTTTTAATAAATATTTTCTGTTTGAGCATATGGCACCCAAGGGCTGCAGCTGAAAATCAGCGTCAGGTGGTAGCCTTGTGTTACCATTTGGCATTATGCTGAGCTGAGGCCTTTTTGGCATTACTCAATGTACCATGTGTTTAATTTTAAGGTGTTTCCGTTTTTGTAATGCTAATTAAACGCAATTTTCTTTCTTTCTTTCTTTCATTATTTTATTAAATTGAAAAAAAAAATTGTATATCTGTCTACATCTACACTAATATTATAGTCATAGTCATAGTAGTTTATTGGTAAGGGATTCTTTCAAGTCAAATACAGTCTTACATTATATCTACTTCGTCAACAAGTGATTAAACATAATGTCAAATGATAAAGAATGTCAAACATATAAAAGAAAATACAAAATAAACAAGAAAATACATAGAAGTCAAAATCACCAATAAAAATAAAAAATAAATCATAACAAAACTCAATAATATTCATAAAGAGGGATTTGTATTTTTGTGTGTATGTTTGTAATGAATAAACTCAAAACTACTGTGCTGATTTTAAAAATTTTTTCACCCTTGGAAAGCTACATTCGCCCTGAGTAACATAGGCTATATTTAATGCCCCTGCGAAGCCGGGACGTGGCGCTAGTTTTTAATTTTACTTTTTGTACATTAAAAGATAGCCATAGAAGTTAGTTCCTTTTTGAGACTTTTAAAGTTACAACAATAAATGGAAAGTACATTAATTTAATATTATTATTACTATTTTTACGGTTGTTTCAGAAAAATAGTACTTTGAAAACTACTTCTACACAGATAAAAATGAGTGAACAATAATAAAAGAGAAATAAAAATTAGGAATGGTTTTTGGCTTTTTCATTTATTTATTTAAAAGTCGGGGCACTGAAAAGTTTATCCAACGTGACCTTTTCAGATATAGTGGGTGCCATGGAGAGTGGGTAGGCTTCTGGTGTGTAAACACCCTTGCGCCCTCCCATATTGCTAGTTCCGTGGACTGTGCTTTGCTGCGGTTACTGAAACGCTCAAATGGTGCAAAGACCCATATTACAGTTTTGAGCCGTTTGGGGTCAAAACGCTCGGGTCACGGGGTCTGAATGCGCATCTCCATTTCAGGGTTCAAACCACAGTGCACCAGTCGATATTATAACCTAATTGGTAATTACACTAATGAACCGTTTCGGGTCGAAACGCTTGGGTCCGAGTGCGTGTCTATTTTCTATTAAATTTCACGTCGGCTGGTCAATAGTTTAAAAATTCAGCCCGAGATCAACTACAGCTATTTTGTAATAATACAGATATGATTGTGAAATATTACACAATAATTTAAAAAAAACTGCTGTATCATGCTTAGAGTTTACGTTAGATTATTGTACGAAAACTATAGTCTTATAATTCGATTTACTACATATTTTTTGGTAAACTTACTACGCATACGTTAATAACGGAGATATATCTCACCGATCATTAGACTATTTGTCGTTTTTGTACCGAAATTAAGAAGCGAACTTTGTAATAGCAGTTGAGTAACACCCAGGTCAAGGTGAGGCCGTTATAGAGTCAAAAGTGCAATGACAAAAGTTCATTACGTATGAACGACATTTTTCAACATTTTTATAAAGTAAAGTATAAAATATTTGCTAGAAATCTTTAGGGCCCACTATTTTATTTTTATTTATTTATTTTTTCTTTAAAATAATCTATTGTCCTAAAACTAATAAATTATTTTCTAACAACAACCATATTTTTTAATAAATTGAGTACCTAACTATAACTGTAAATATAGGTATAAAGATACCTAAAATAAAAATAAATAAAAAATATTGTAAACTAACCAAAAAAAATAGAGCGTCGGTCGCGGTAGACTACTAACGAAATGGCGGGACGAACTAGACAGATGTAGAGCAGAAACGGCTAACAAAAACGACAAGAAAAAAAACAAAATATGACGTCAAAAAAGTCAAAGCTGCTAGCTTTGTCAATGCTATTTATTTGCATTAAGACTTATAGTCCTTTGAACCATCTAATCGAAATTATGTGGACGCAACTTTCGCACTCGCAGCGGCAGTACGCAAATCTGTGCATTTATTTGCCAGCCAGCGCCCGGAAAGCACTTTAAATCCATTTTCTTTGCGTAATATTGATTGATTTACATATGCAATGTTCACTTTGAAGAATATTTAACCACTCATTTTTATGTGTAAAAATGTTTCTCAACGTCCAAGCCATTTCGAAGGAGTACGGAAAAGTTGCGAAAAGTTGCGAAATTGCTAAATATTAAAAAAAAAGTATTAATAGCACAAAAAAATCAAATGTTGATAATGTTGTTCATGAATCTTTAATAAACATTTATTTTTTTCAAACCTATTATCCTGGCCATTACCGCGGAGTAGGCTTCAGAAAGTCACTGTTTTATGGCACTTTTCGGGCGCTTGGGCCTTAATTCATTAAACTCTTCTTTCTATTGTGTTTCTAATTACGGTATTCGAAAGATTAAATGCGGTCCAAGACAAATCATTGCTGTTTTTTATTTATTGTTGATAGGTTGTCGCTTGATCACTATCTCACCTAATGGAAAGCGACGATGCGGTCGACGATCGAACGCGCTTACCTAGAAAAAACCTATTCACTCTCGACTTAAAGATTACCGGGTTATAGCTATCAGGAAACACAGACTCCGGCAAGGAATTCCACTCCCTAGCTGCACGCACAATGAATGTGTTCATACAATGAATGTGCTATTGATATGAGAATTCTCTCCTGGTATGGTATTCTTTGTCCAAGATAAAAGTTAAAGCAAAATAAGTTAGGTAAGTTTGTGTTGTTATCATTACTGTAATAATCAGAAAAATAAAAACGATGTCTGTGAAAAACTTCAAAGTACAAAAAATAAAATTAGCAGTTTTTGCAATAGCTGGTAAATGGCATAAAATAGATAGGTACAGAAGTCAATCTACATACAAATCGCGCTCGAGCTACGCACACATAGACACCGCTCACGGACACGACATCTGGGTCGCGTCTCGGACCACTCGTCGAACAGTTCCGGCTCAAACGCTCATTAGTGTGCGTCCACCGAGTGTAGGTATAAAAAGTGAAGTACATACATGAGATTGTCTTCTTTACCTATCTATTTTGTGTAAATGGTCAATGTCTTAGTTTATCCTTCCTTAAATAAGAAGGAATTAATCATGATTTTAGCTTTATATTACAAATAAGAACAGAACTATTCCAAGTGATTTGAGAGTTTATTAATGCAATATTTACTCATTTTTAGGTTTCCACACGTCCGAATGAAAAAAGGTTCTTAGAGACGCACGAGAGAGCACTCGTGTCTGCATGTCCATCCGTCGCAGAAAATTTGCTTTCAATCTCTTGAAATAGTAATAATTGTGTTGAAATATTATAACAGACAGACCAAGTTATTTTTATATTCATATAATATCTCTTTTGACATGACGGCGAGTCATTTTACTCAAGCTCAAACATTCAGTTCCTAATTAGGTAATTGCCGCAATAATTGGAATCAATAAAAAATACACTACTGTCCTGTAGAACGTAGGCAAAGAAGGAGCAGGTGTGGATTTTAGTCAGTAAAAGCGGTGATGTCATTAGATAATGTACTTTAAAAAAAACTGGCTTGTGCACCAAGGATATCATCATTATTGTCTTGTTCTGAAGGACAATGCACACTGCACCGTATCATACTAGGACCATGCTATGACGGAAAGACATACCTACGCTACGGACTGTGCCAACTAGAATGTTACAACAGTGGATCATACCTACGTATAACGGGTTTAGTGACCACAGAATCAGTGCAGCATACGATTCTGCTCAGTATTTAGCACGTTGTTCTATCTAACACATTTCAACTCTGTATTTTGCTGTATCCACTCACGCCTCACGCGCACTATCCCCGCTCCTCTCCGCTATTAGTTTTGAATGAAAATCTGATGGAACAATGTAGGTATGATAAATCTTTAAAAGTTATAGAACAAAAGTTGTTGTTTATGATGTTCTTAACTTACTCCTGATTCTGAGAGGTGTTTAACAAATAACCCTGTATAAACTTTATAAGCTTTAAAATGTTCCCGTTTTCGACACGTCTTTGGTGGATGTTATTTATTTTTGATTTTTTTGGATCTAGGACCTGCCGGTTTTCTCACGATATTTTTTCTTTAACGCTTTAACGCAATGATGATAAAATAATTTACATAAAGTAATACGCCTGGCTGGGCTTGTAGGTATACGCGACCTAAAACTCCGTTATCATTGGGCCACCACTGTTATCTTGTTCGAAAAAGTCACCGCGGCCCTGGAACGTAAAGTACAAGTGAAAGACTGGTGAGTTTTAGTAAAACCCTCCATCTTACTTTGCCCAGAGTTGGTGAAGTTATTTGATGATTTCCTACCCTCAAAAAGCGGTGACATTGGCTGCACTATACACCTAATATCCAATACGTGTACACTAATCTTATGGGACTAGAAGTTAGAACCTATAGTTCCAAAGTGCAAACTATTCAGTTTAATTAAAGTGCAAACTATGTCCCGTAAACTGGCAGTTTAGTTTAAGTGCTAACTGTCTACCATATCTGTTCTGCGGTTACCTACTAGCTCTCCGACTATTTTTAAAGGTTCAAGTTTTTAAAGGTTATTATTCAGGTACATTGTTAGGAATGGATAAGGCATGAGAGCAAAAAATATTCTGGGTCGCTATCACCAGATATGTAAAGGTTCGTCATCATCATCAGCCTTTTTAATAAGGGTTGGTTTCGAAAGATATGAGCTATCTTTCGAAACTAACCCTGCCCCCCCTGGCCTCGGTACAAAAGGCAACGAAGGAACAGGAGTAGATTTTTAGTCAGCAAAAGTCTGACACTATCTCCCACTCCGCCCAAGAGCGGGGGATGTCATTAAATGATTTTCCCACCGAAAATAAGTGATCAATATCTAAGATCTGGCCTCGACATATCCATAACTCTATATTTGTGTACTAAAGCCCTACAGTTGTATTCTATCCAATACTAACCGAGTAAAGGTTTAACTTTATTGTAAAAGAGATCGTTTCGTTTTGTTGTCTTGACATCGTTGTAGGAATGAGTTCACTAGTCCATGGTCTCGTAAAAGGACTTAACGTTTGTTATGTAGTTGTATTCTACATCCTTGGAAATTGAAAACTTGGAGAATTTTTCAGAGAACGAGATTTTTTTTTATACAGGGTGACTGGCAATTAGTGTACGATACTTAAACACGTGATTGTGCTCATGATAACAAGCAATTTTTATTATGGGGATTAGGGATCCTCCCTTTTCAATGGAGGTTTGTGGGACTTAACACTCTGTTCCACATATCTCTAAATTATCACAAGTATAGATTTGATACGATTCCAATATCCACCTAACTTGCGACCTGCACCAGCAACTCTTGTGAGGCAGTGATTATAATGTTATCATCTCCCTAGCCTTTTCCTTTTTGATTGGCTTCCAGTCCAACCATATGCGTCTGAATACCCGTGTTTTACATGGAGCTGCTACCTATTAGACCTCCATAACTCATTTACTGGGTAAGACGATATTCCTTGGACTGATGGTGAGACTTACTGGCGTCTGCCTACCTATGACTTACTTCACTTAATGTCCTATGTCCCCTAAATGGGGCAGAGGGCGTCCACAGTAATCCTCCATCGCGAACGGTCCTGAGCTTCACGCTTCACCTCGCTCCACGTCATTCCGATGTTCGCTGCTTCCGCCAACATGGTGCGACGCCAGGTCTGACGAGGACGGCCACGCTTTCTTTTTCCTTGCGGATTCCAGTCTAACGCTTGCTTGGGTATGTGATCGGAATTCCTTCGGAGCGTGTGGCCAATCCATCTCCACTTGCGACGCTTGATCTGGCGGTCGATCGGGCACTCTGTCTACCTATAACAACTATCAAAGATCTTCGAATGACAACCGGGATCATTGGCTTTATGTACTTTCTGAGGCATGTTAGTAATGTCCTAGATAAGCTAATAAAAGTACATATAAATTAGAAAATTCACGTAGGCACTTGCCCGGTTTCGAATCCGCAACCTCACGCATGACAGGCGGGTGCTTTAACTACTGAGCCATCAAGAAACAGTAATTATAATTAACTAGCTTTTACTCAAGAATAAAGCAGCTTTCTATTGGTAAAAAAATTTTAGCAATCGGACCAGTACTTTCAGAGATTACCTCATACAGACAAAACCATAAAAACAAACTTTACCTCTTTATTAGATTAGTGTAGATTGACGTTTCCACTGTATCGGTAATTAATTGTTGAACGGCATAATGATCGGAATCTCACTTGATAAGGATTGCCTTGCTCCTAACTATTGTAATAGGTATTAATGCATTGCATAGAACGTTAGGAGCCATGTAAACGGAGCTATATAAACATTAGCATTACGAGTACAAACTCAAGAGCATAATATTTACATACACAGGGAAGGAAATCTTATCTTATTGTTATACTAAGTAACTACAATCACGAAAAAAAATATAATACCTAATATTTTATTTTTTCAACTCTATTTTCTCAGGTATACAGGAAAGATTTCTATGGAAATAAGGATCACACAACGTTTTTTATGTGTGTACATGAATAGTAAAATAATAATAGCTTCATAATAAGCTAAATTCAAGGTCGATTTTCTTAGAGATTCAGTTTTTTTTTAAGAAAACGTGTTCTAAGGTTCCTTTTTTCATTAAAAAAAATCGCTTATGATATGGGTGCCGTAATGGGAAAAAATCGCTTATGATATGGCAGCGGTAATGCTTCGATTTAGTCAAGTGTATGGGTACCTCTCATTTGCATATTGTACGAGCGTGTGACGGTGTTTGCCTAATTTTGTTATTGTCCTTGAACTTGAAGGCAACTGTTCGCTAATCTACATAATGTGCGAACGCTGCGATATATTTTATTCAGTTTGTGATATTTTGGACTAGGTTTACACTATTTTCTGCTCTATTAATTTGTTTGTGTACATTGTATTAGAAGGCAATACGGGCTAACTATAATATATAATTATCATATATTATAGTTAGCCCGTATTGTCCCACTGCTGGGCAAAGGCCTCCCTCCACTCCTTCCAAAGATAACGGTTCTTCGCTTTCTCATTCCAATTCCTAAGTAAGCCATCCAGGTCGTCCCGCCATCTTCATCTTTAAAAGAATAATGCTTTTAATAATATCATTTATTTGATCAAGTAGGACTCATAATTACACGTAACACAGCACATAACAAAGACCACAGTATACCACCATAACCACCATAGTATCGACGACGCGACTTCACTTCACAATTACCGGCACGGATCTTGAGCGCTAGCTTTAAGTTGCGCAGAAGTCAAATATTCGGTCTCTTTAGTGGTGCGAAGTGAGACGCAGGGCGGGGAGTGTCAGTGATTGGCTCGCCGCGCCTTCGTGTCATAGACGTCACTCCTGATTCGTTAACTGCGTTGCTTCATGTATCTGACAACGAAGACGATTGGCTCGCCAATGTATGGAATGCGCAAAGCGATCCCCAATTTGACGCCGAGCGCTCAAGATCCATTCCGGTAATTCTACGCTCCAGACCGACCGTAGGCGTCGCGCACCTGTGCCATACGGTGCCTGTTCGTTGCCCCTCCGTCACGTACAATAACGGCTCGATACTCTACAGCCCAGGCGCTCAGTATGCTGAACGCCCTGATTGCTCAGGCACATATTTATGTATAGCAATAAAGAAATGATAAATGTTTGTATAACATTTTTAGTTCATAGTTTGTTAGCTTGCTATACGCTTTGGTGCATACTGTAAATTATTTTTGTATTATTACTTCGTAATTTTTCAAATAAAGTATGTCTTTAACTAATGTAATTGGCCTTTAAATAAATAAATAAGTAAGTATAGCAAGCAACTGATAAATAAATAACACATAACGTAACAACAACAAACAGAAAATGCTACAATAATAATAATATTCCACAACTATCAAACAACGCCGTCTAGTCCCAAGCTAAACAGAGCTTGTGTTATGGGTAGGTACTAGACAACTGATAAACTATATTTCTAAATACATACTTATTAAAGTTAAATTACACCCAGACACAGAACAAATGATTATGCTCATCACACAAACATTTGTCCTGGGTGGGAATCGAACCCACGACCTCCGGCTGTCAGGGTCATTAACCACTAGACTAACAGGCCAGTCTATGCTTATCAGGTTATAGTCATAACTAGACAGGACACTTTTACCGTGTTGATCATCACGTTATATAAGTTACCTTAGTTTCGTCAAGAGTTATATCACTTGTTATCTGTCATTCAGTCTTTATCATCAATAGGTACAAAGTACTTTGACCTAAAATACACAATATTTGCCTTCAACGTGCTATTATTTAAGATTATAGAGTATTTTTCTTGAGTTATCATTTTATAACAAGTGATGATAAGGTTTGAAAATGATACTTTATTTGTTTTAGTTATCAATAAGACCTGATAATAATGCAGATCTAGACAGAATCCTATATTTTGGTTTTGACAGAGCAAAGGTGAAATTTTGCGGTTTACTCATTTCGGTATCTTTCCATCTTGACACCCATAAATTGCAGGATTTTGGGATGGAAATTTTTCGTAGGCACTATAAATAAAGTAAGGGGTGCCGAGATGGATTATTTTTGGCTTGGGTTAACAGTCTAGTTTTAATTTTATTATAGTTTAGACTGCCGAGATCGTACAACATGGAATTTTATACGAGCGCAATTTTATGAATATCAAATGAATGAAGGATTTTCCAGCCAGTCACCTCATAACAGCTGTTATCAGCTTACGCAGAGATCGTGGTATAATCAAGGATGATCTGATCATGTCTGAAATGAGAGTTCAAAATCCCCACGATAGGAGTTAAACGCGAAATATTAAACGAAAAAAATATATTTGGACTGAATTGTTGCAGAAATAATGCTCTGAATCATATTTTTGAATAAAGTATTTAAAAATAAATTAAACAGTCATATTTTTTAATCGACGCCTGAAAATTAAACTAGAATTTTTTATAAGTTTGCAAGTAGGGATGATGATCAAAACCGCTTTATTATTTTATTACTTATTATTTTCGATAATTTGAGAAAAAAATTGAAGATAAATTTCTTAATCTGTTGGTGATAAGACCGTCCATTGTTATACCACGTTATGTTTTGGCTAATTTTGTAATTTATTGTGGTATAAAAATAAAGAGCATATTGAATAGACCACATAATTAAAAGTCGCTAAAAGTTAAAGGCCTACATGGCCCTACTTATTATAATATAGGTCAAAATCAGGTGAGAAGGTGGTCAAACGCAAGCCTATCAATAATAATAATAAAAAAAGAATTGTAACAATGGTTCAATAAATTTAATATGATTATTTATTATCTACCTATCTAATATCAAATATTGACAGTAATAATAAAAAGGGCATAGCCTACATCTTTAGCTCTTGCGTCAATTTCAACTCGGCAGCAATGGCAAAATTTGGTCACTGGAATCTAAAAATAATATTTGCTTTCCACTGTTGAAATCTGGTAGGTTCTAGTTATTCCTGTATCGCCAAGCTAAGTAAAGAGACCGAATAAGGTACTTTAATTACTAGCAATTTGTGTGCTTTTCGACAGTGAAACTCTCAATTTAGCTTCACTTTTCTTGGACTGACCGACATTTGACTATTCAAAAGTGCCTGCAAGTGGTCTATTTGAAATAAATAATTTTGATTTGATTTGATTTGCAATTCCACACAAATTCATTTCGCATCTACTGTTTACTTTAACATGTCAGTTTTAATTTGAAAAACATCATCATTCAAAGTTAAGTCACAAAATGCTCAAACCACGTTAATTAAATTGAAATAGGAGCTTTCACCTCGCCATGTGGTCTAACAAATTAAAAATAATTACCTAAATCTGCCCTGTAACAATGTAAAAATCACAGTGTTCACAGGAAAATGGGTCGTGGTACACTTTGGACCGGGACCGCGGTCCCAACCGACTGCGACCTATAAATATAATAATTTTAGAGTAGTATTTTGGGCCCACAACTAAAATACCCAAATCCATTTTTTTTCGGTAACTGTACTTTAATGCCTTTTTTCGTGTGGTTCCAAAATACTAATAATTTTTTTTTTGTGTAATTTGGGTCCACAGTCCCGGTCCAAAGAGCCCCATGACCCGGGAAATTGAAAATCTGTTCCTTACATTTTGTTGAGTTTTGCGGAAGTAAACATGTTTTTCATATTCCAGCATTAGTTCCTATGTTAAGTTTTTCTGTAGTGATAAGGTTGAGGTATAATAAGGTATTCGAAAATCTCAAAACAAGGAAGGTGCCTTACAATGGTGAAAGATGAGTTGGGCTAATACGATGGGCTTGTACGATGACATTGGAATTCGACAAATTGTGAAAACGTAGATTGTATCTAACGGTAATGGAGGACATTTTTACATTAACAAGTCTCTGAGGTCAACTCCCTTTTGATCAAATTCCTTAATTGTTTTAGTAAAATGATGCCCTAGCACTCAACTATCAGTGCTTTATAAGTCGATCACTCGTAACAAGTACCTACTTTTTATTGACCATAAGGTAATATAACACTAATAAGTGCAAAATAAATTTTATTTCGGTAGTCGGTGTTTCTATGATAGTACTGTCTCTTCGTTATTTAACGACTTCTGAAATTAAAGTACAGTTTTGATTTTTTTTTTTGTTTTTTTTTTTTTTTTATATATTTAAATCCATAGTCTATAGCACCCCTCAACCAGAATGCCTTTCACCTTTCAGCTCCGACATTAGATCAGTTCGATAGTACCGTATAACTAGAGAGCATACAATATGCTCTAATAATCCATAACACGTTTAGGATACACTAAATTATTACAGAGTTCCAGTGTTTACCTGCTGGCTTGATCATAAGATCAGTTAGATGTATTCCCTCCCCCTCTTCCATTAGTCAGTCATCAACTATTTAGGTAGGTATAGAAAAAGCGTGTTAACTTATTACTTGCTATGATCCTATGAGAAGTTCTGTTCCATATCTTCGAAGTTCATATTCCAATTAAGACCAATTCGTGAATAATAAAAAAAAAAACAAAATCGGTCTATAATCTATAATGACCGGAAATCTGTGAACATACATAAAAAAAAAATATATACAGCCGAACATATAACCTTCTCCATTTTGAAGTCGATTAATAAAGAGCGAGCGTAAAGCCCATATTTGAGCACAATATATAGGCTTTTACAAATGTTATAACCATAATACCAGCTTTCCAGCTACCTTATATGTACATTATCTATTACGATCCTTCTATGTATATCTTCAGATTAAATTGAAACCATGTTTGTTCTGTCTCACGTTATCGGTACTAACGTCAAGGATACTGATATCTTCTCATTTAGGGCCGACACCGTTAGTGTTGTCTTTGATAACACTTTTTATCAGGGAGAATTTAAATAACAAAACATATGTAATCAATAATTTATAATTAAACGCGCTTAAAATAAGTACAACCTAGGTACAATTATTGGTGTTTTTTATAACATTTCTTTCAATACACAGAACACTTTGGTATAGTTTAGTTATTATTTTGGAAAACGTTTATAACGTGACGTTTATTTCAACTTCAGACCTTCTTAGGTAAAGAAATGACAACATTCTTCACTTCGGTGTAAGCTAGGAGGGCGTCCATACCACTGAGAACAGAAAAAAAAAAACATATAAGTTAATCAACTGGAACAAATGTTCAAGTAATTCTAACCTTACCTGATAAACAGGTAAATTGTGTGAAAGTTTGTAAAAGCTAATTCTTTTACACCTACTAAACCAATTAGAAATATGTAATATTTTACTTTGTCAGAAGAAAGATTTGAAATTTTACTGATGTTACTTACTTTTCACGACCAATTCCTGAATCTTTGAAACCTCCAAATGGCGATTGAGGGCCACCTCCCATATATGTGTTAACCCTGTTAATTAAACAACACTATTAATATCATTAATTCTGCCTCTTTGGTTAATACATTTTTAATATTATACGAGTAGATCAGGAAATAGCTACCTGTTATTAAAATTTATCGTAATTGTCACTTATTTTATAATTTAGTTTCGTAGTAAAGGAATTCTAGTGGTTTACCTAACTATTCCAGACTCAACGTGTTTGGCAAACTGTAGAGCATTGTTGACATTTGTTGTGATGATTCCAGCTGACAAGCCAAAGCTTGTGTCGTTAGCTCTGTCAATAACTTCTTCTAAAGTGTCAAACTTCAGAATGCTCTGCACTGGACCGAAAATCTACGAACAGGGAGTAAGGAGTTAGATCTTAAGTTAGATAAAGTTGTCTGCATTACGTTTATTGCAGCAACTAATTTATATGTATATATTAACATTATAAAGTAGGTCTATTAGAATAACATTAATATGATTTACTTCTTCTTTTGCGATGGTCATTTCATCAGTGACGTCGGCGAAGACGGTGGGTTCGACGTAGTAACCAGTTGTGCCGATTCTGTTACCCCCGCATAGCAACTTCGCGCCTTCTTTTTTGCCTTTCTCGATGTATCCCAGTACTTTATTCATTATTTCTCCATCAATCTACAACCGAGAATATTTAAAAGAATTAAAAGAAATTTAGCTGTAGATAAGCTGAGGTTTGAATTTTGTTAATTTTGACGTATTCAAATCAAATCATTTATTTCAAATAGACCATTTGCAGGCACTTTTGAATCGTCAAATTTCGGTCAGTCCAAGAAAAGTGAAGCTAAATTGCACGTTCTAAAGAGTAGATCTCAATGGAGAAGAACGTGCAAGAAACTCCATGAACACTCTTTTAAATCATATTATGGGTTATATTTCTGGGTTACAGGCACTTTTGAATAGTCAAATGTCGGTCAGTCCATGAAAAGTGAAGCTAAATTGCACGTTCCAATACGTAGGTCTCTATAGAGAAGAACGTGCAAGAAACTCCATGGACACTCTTTTTAAAATATATTATAAGTTACATAGATCTTGGTTACATAATTATTTCTTGTCGCTTCTAATATATGAGCACAATGTAGGTAGATACGTAATAATAATAAGTTTTTATTCTTTTTATTAAATGTAATTAAAAATAGAAACCGAATTAAGCCACTGGCAGCCAAGAGATGACCATTCTCAACCGATGGCATATTATCATCATGACTGGCTTTTTTCCAACTATACAGGGTTCAGCTTTTATTTTGTGATGTATGTATTATAAACAGAAAGGAAGAAAAAAACATGTTGCGCCGACCCCATATAGCACGGGACAAGAGCAGACAGATGATAATGATGAACAATGAATGGACTTCCTAATATAATAAAAGATGTGGTCTTGTCTCCAAATTACCTGTGGGCCGTTCTGAGAAGTGGGGTCTGCTGGGTTTCCAACCTTGATACCCTTAGCGTGTTTGGCAGCTGCTTCGACAAACTTGTCATAGATACCAGATTGGACGAACAAACGAGAAGCTGCTACGCAAACTTGTCCTTGATGGAAGAATACTGCATTTGCAGCGATAGGTACAGCCAGATTCACTGAAATAAAAAAATAGACTTATTGAAAGATAAATTGGCAAAACAATTCGTATAATTGAATGATACCAATACAATTCATTAAATACAACAAAGTGTAATTATACTTTATATCCCGCATCATAAATACAATTGTATTTATGGAACGGAAACGCCAAATGGTACACTTGGGAGAAATTGATATTTTATTTATTGATTGATTATGTAGGAGCTAGTAGAGCTTGATTGATATTTGACGTACAAAAATATAAACAAAAATACAGGACAAACATTTAAAAGAATAAGTGCACAATGGGCGGTCTTATCGCACAGGACGATCTCTTACATCTTTAAAATATTGGTATCGCTTGAAAGGTTCAAAAATGGCGCGTATCTTATTAGTGGTCCTGCTAGCGGCTGCTTGCTACCGTGCGGGGTCGAAAACGGCCCACGGGGCCGGCTCTGACTTATTGCGTCGCTGTCAGCCGCTGCCATTACGGTGTGAATCGGCTTCGATGTATCGTTGCTGAATGACGGCGCGTAGTGTTCAACGCTTTTCAAAGCAACGAAAGTTTGAAAGAATGACCGTGGCCCTAGAACGCAAAGAGCAACTGAAGAACACATGTGGGTTTTAAACAGTAAAAGTCTGACACGCTCTCTCGTTCCACGCTAGGGCCAGAGAAATCATTCAGTGATTTCCAATTCAAAGAAAAAACCATGCCCACCTGATCTGATAACGAAGTATTCTACTATAAGTTTGAGTTACATTACACATACTTCAATACAGAGGCATTCGCCTTCGCCCACGTCTAAATTAGGCCACGCTACTGGCCTAATTTAGACGTGGACGAAGGCGCATCTGTGAGGCCTTCATAAATTTCGGCGGCAGATACCTCTCGCGCCGGGCCTTGGTTTCAGGCCATGGACCGGAGCGAGGAGGAGTGGCAGGCGCCGACTTCAGCGAAGCAGTCATGCTCGCAAAGAAGAAGGCCGACAGCATCAGGCAACGGCACTCTCGTCGCCGCCGCCGCCGGGATTCCGATCCCGATTTTCAGCTACCGTAGGCGCGGGCTTGCGGACAGTGAGCAATGGGTAGCTTGCTGTCCAACCGTCTGGTAACTGTCCGGACTAAGTCCAAGTCGTCGACGACGCGCACTGTTTCCGTACCTCAAGGAGTTGTCAGCAACGGCAGGGGCCCAGATGGGTCGGAGCGTACCGGCCAGGGTTAGTTTCGAAAGACAACTCGAGCCCCGGTATGAAGGCTTGAATTGAAGGATCGAGGTGGATTTTTAGTCAGTAAGAGTCTGCCACTATCTTCCGCTCTGCCCAAGAGTGGGGGTTGTCATTGATGATTTTCCCACCAAAAAAGGCCTTCATAAATTCAAAAACGAGACAGCGGCGTTGCATCCCAATGTCTGGCCATATCGTCGCTCTCGAAATAGTGGTTAAACGCGAGCCTATAAATTATAAAACAAAACCCTCGTTAAAAGCTCTTGCACACGCGAGGCCACTTTGTGTGGGAGGCCGTCTGCAAGGGCCCATAACGCCCACGCCCAGTTACGCTCTTGCTTCAATAAGAGGATAAATATAGTCTACATGATTTGAAAATAATAGAATAGCTTACAATCAGCATCATTCATGACGACCAGAGGACTCTTGCCGCCGAGTTCAAGTGTGATCCTCTTCAAATTGTTGGTTCCAGCTGCTTGTTGAATTAATTTGCCGACCTGCGAGCGATTATAGCGTTGAGTATGCTTATTTCATATCTAAGTTGCAAAAGTTCATTTTCATCATATTTAAGTTTAACATAATAATAATTTATTACACTAGAAAAATAAATGTTAACACAATTTATCGATAAACGATTTTTTACACGAGACAGTCACAATATTGTTTAATTTTGCATCTACTGCCGAACTAGGCTAGGTGCCTGTATTTCGGCACGCAGTGCCTCAGACCCTGGAACTGGGTCTGCAAGTGCGATCTCAAGAAAATGAAGACAATGTTTCTATTAATACAAGTACTCCTTCTAAAATAATAGAAGATGTCTATGGAATGAAAAATCTGCTGTCAATTCTGGGTTCGTAGGTATTTTCTGTTCGATTTACCTCAACTGATCCGGTGAAGGAAATCTTGGCAACGTCTTCGTGGTGCGTGAGAGCGGTTCCAGCACCAGGTCCAAAGCCGTTGACAACGTTGACGACACCCTTTGGCACACCAGCTTCGGCTAGCAGAGCCGCCAGAGCAAGAGCAGTTAATGGAGTCTGCTCCGCTGGCTTAACCACGACAGTACAACCTGATTATTTAGGAATTTTAGATTAGTAATAACATTTATTTATCATAAAAGTACACTAATATAATAAAGAGGTAAATTTTGTTTTAATGTTTTTGTTTGTATGTAGGAGGTAATCTCTGGACGTACTGGTCCGATTGGTAATTTTTTTTTCACTGATAGAAAGCTTCTTTATTCCTGAGTGACATAGATTTTATTTTAAGTACGCGGGCGAAGCTGCAAGCAAAAGCTAGTTGATTAATAAATATGTATATGTAAACCTTGGACAATTCATAAATGTAATTTATGAATCGTTAAAAGTTTGCATCAGTAGAACAGTTTTCGGATTAATTTTATTATTGCCTTGCTCACGTTATATCTTTTTTTATTTTTTCGTATCATGAGCTGACTTAGTCGAGTTTAGCCGAAGGTAGATACTACTCGGCCATAAAAAACCGTTTCTTCATACTACTACCTAATAGTGGTATGAAGAAACGCTTTTTTAGAGAATAACCTAGCCTACAGTACATTAAATAACTGTTAAATTACGCAGTAAAGTCGAAATCAGATTGCATTAACAATACAAATTATAACTTACCTGCAGCTAAAGCAGTGCAAACTTTATTCACGAATATGTAAATGGGGAAATTCCAAGGGAGAATAATACCGCTCACTCCTACAGGCTGTCTCAGGGTGTATGAGAACACCTCACCATCTGTTGACAACAAACGTATTATTTATTCGATTCGTAATTCAAGCTTCATTTTCTTGTAAATGTATATCAATCTTACCAGCAGCTATGGTATCGCCTTTAATTTTGTCCGCGCAAGAGGCAATGTACCGAATAAGATTGACAGCAACTCGCAGTCCTTTTGCGAGGGAGATCACCATGCCGTTGTTGTAGGATTCCAGCTCTGCAAGGTAGTCCCAGTCTCTCTCTACGAGGTCACTAAATTTGTGAAGGATTTCTCCACGTTGAGAAGCATCCAACTGCCGCCATTCGGAGTTGCGGTGGAACGCACGCTTTGCTGCAGCTACTGCCAAATCAATATCAGCCTGCAAATATTGGTAATCTGTCAGGTATAAAAAATCGATTCATCAAATTAAATTTGATTTCCCATAATATGATGCATAATTTTGTTTTACGAGTAATCATAGATACCGTGGTTTAAATTAATATTAAGTAACCAAAATTCATTTCATAGTGCTTAATCTCGTTTCCATGATTATCAATATGTCGAATTTTAATTATTTGACATGAAAGTAACAGTTCACCGAAATTCACAGAACCATGTTTTTCATAATGTTCATGTCCCCTGCGTCATGTACGTACACATCGTTCGGCGTATAATTAACATGAAAAAAGTAGAGTACAAGGAGAGTAGTAGTTTATAGATATCGAGTGGTTTTTTTTTAATTTTTTTATCCGGTGGGAAAATCATCTAATGAAATCCCCCGCTCTTGGGCAGAGCGGGAGATAGTGTCAGACTTTTACTGATTTAAAAAACCCACTCCTGTTCCTTCGTTGCCTTTCGTACCGGGGCAGAGCTATCTTTCGAAACTAACCCTGGCCCCAGCAGGCTTCGACCCAGTTTTGCCCCTGCGTTTGCTGACAACTCCTTGAGGCGCACGGGAACAGTGCGCGAAATCGACGACTTGGGCTCGGTCCGGACATTTACCGGACGGTCAGACAGCGAGTTACCCATTGCTCGCCGTCCACAAGCCTGCGCTTGAGGTGGCTGGAAGTCGGGATTGGAATCCCGGCGGCAGCTGGGGCGGAACAGAAGGAGGCGGCCGTCTACTACTCCTCCTCGCTCCGGACCATAGCCTGTACCAAGGCCCGGAGCGAGAGATCGTTGCCGCCGATCGTCCTCACGAGGGCACGGCGATGCTCTGCCCAAGCGGGGCACACATCTACTGTGTGCTCCACCGTGTCCTCCGGGCGTTCCGCACAGTGGCGACACTCGGGCGTCACTTTCGCATGAATCCGGTGCAGGAACCTTCCGAACTTACCATGTCCGGTGAGAACCTAAGTTGCGTTATACGGAAGGTGAGGACGCCGTGAGGTCTTTCAAGCCACGCCTCAAAGTGGGGACTTATCGGATACCGAGTGGAAGGGAGAGTATACATATGGTCTTGTTGAGAATTAACGTGAGTTTAACAAACTACAGGTCTTGTGACTTACAGACTACGCTAAGGCGTTGGACTCATAATCGCAGACAATGTTTGATGTTTTCATTGGAATGGGCGTCCCTCCACATTTTATTTCTTTAATTCAAAATTTATTTAATGGCATCAGCTTTGTGGAACGGGATAAAAAGAAAACCTGGGTTTTTTATACAAAAAATGGCATTTGTCAAGCCAATATTCTGTCGTCAAAACAATTCAACCTCTATGGGGAACTTTTATGATACCATCATCGTACGGGTACCGGCTTTGTACGTCGCAGTAAGCGTATCAACTCTGTGACCATAATCTTGCAAAACAAAAACTTATATGATTTTTATTTTTTGAAAATTTGTTTGGTGGTACCAAACCAGCAGATATATAGCATCAAGATGACCAAGCCCAAGTCGTCGACGGCGCGCGCTGTTCCCGCGCGTCTCAAGGAGTTGTCAGCAACAGCAGGGGCCCAGCCGGATCGAAGCCTACTGGGGCCAGGGTTATCCGAAAGGGCTATGAAGGCTTGAAGGAACGGGATGGGTTTTTTAGTCAGTAAGAGTCGGACACTATCTCCCGCTCCGCCCAAGAACGGGGGTTATCATAAGTTGATTTTTCCCATCGAAAAAAAAAGATGTTAGTGACGGAAACCGTATTTTTTCCTTTTATGAATATTTTACTCCTTTATTGATGGGATTTAATTAAGTTTTATACACTAATATAGAGAAAAGATTTATATTTTTGTTTGTTCAGAATAAACTCAATAACTACTGAAACGATTTTAATAATTCTTTCAGCAGTAGAATGATGATGAAAATTTATCACTAAGTGACATATGTGTGAAGATTTATATCTACTTTTACATGACTGAAGCCAAAAATACATACCTTGTCACCTTCAGCGACTTTGGCGATGACGGATCCATCATGAGGATTGTAAGTGTCGAAAGTCTTGCCACTCTTCGCGTCCACCCATTCGTTGTCGATGAACAACTGAGAAAAAGACAGTAAAAATTTAAATATCAGTATAAATACAATCAGTATAATAACAAGTACAGAGATAAAGTATGAAGTTTGTACTTATCTACACTAATATTATTAAGAGGTAAAGTTTGTTTTATTGTTTGTAGGAGGTAATCTGTGGAAATACTGGTCCGATTACTACATTTTTTTTACCTATAGAAAGCTGCTTTATTCCTGAGTGGCATAGGCTATATTTATGTACGCGGGCGAAGCGGCGGGCGAAATCTAGTAATTTATATGGTAATTACTTCAAGTCTTGATCATTAGGAGTAAATATTTTCCTTATTTGCGCTGTATACAGAATACAGCGCTCGGGTGAATACCCGAACGTCAATTTGTTATTATTGCATAAATTACTTCTTTTCTATCCTGTTCAGCATACGCTACCACCTGTATATTTTTGCCTGGATATATTCCACAACTATCACACAACGCAGTCTAGTCCCAAGCTAAGCAGAGCTTGTGTTATGGGTTCTAGACAAGTGATAAACATACTTATATATTTCTAAATACATACATATTATAGATATATTACACCCAGACACAGAACGAATGATTATGCTCATCACATAAACCTTTGTCCTGGGTGGGAATCGAACCCACAACCTTACGGCATAGCAGTCAGGGTCACTAACCACTAGACCAACAGGCTAGTCAATGCAGTATGATGCATCTTCCACGGCTTAAACGAGTTCAATGACAGTGCTACCTACGTGGCTATGGCTACATATTTAGTCGAACAAGATTTGTGTCGAATCGACACGAAAGAAGAAAGTTACGTATATAACGTTGTTAATTTGTTTTCTTGTTCAAATTTTAACGTTATTGATTGATTTAAATTTATAGAAGCAAAATTTATGACTTTGTTAGTTAAAGCTACAAAGTACAATAATAAGTCATTCAAGTATTTTAAATAAAAAAAAATTGCTGTTGCTGAGAAATAGTATCTTCACTAATGTTATAAAGAGGTAATTTTTGTTTTTTTTTTTGTTTTTAAGAGGTATTCTCTGAAAGTACTGATCCGATTGCAAAATTATTATTTTTTTCATCAGTAGAAAGCTACTTTATTTCTAAGTGCTATATTTTATGTAAGCGGGCGAAGCTGCGGGCAAAAGTTACAATTTATGCAAAAACAAACACACACACAAAAATGTTTTTACGTGTGTTCACCTATGTCCATTATAGATTTAAAAACATGCATGCATTATAGAATACAACATTTGAAACTATGCAGCCGATGTGCCCAAACCGGTTTCATTAGAAAGGCAGTTTTGGGAACATGGTTCAAGGCAAAAATGCATAAAAAATGCAAATTTACCTTTTTATCGACAAATAAATAAAACATGTTTATTTATTTTTTAGCGTATTATCACACACCGGGAATCCGCTACTTTATATTATGTATTAGATTAGAATTTATATTAACGAAACACTTGTAAAGAATATAACTCATATATTTTTTATTCTAATTACTGAGATAATGTAATAATATAAAAAAAAATGTACAAACCTTAGTGTATTTAATTTCTGGTGCCATTGTATTAAATTTCTTTTAAATCTCTTATTTTTAACTTAATTCACTACGTAGTACCACAGCACGTCTGTCGAGTTGCGCGACAACTCGTAATGTGTCTTAAGGGCTGGCGAGAACACGTTTATATTGAGATAACAACAACATTTAGACTTGTCATGATGATAAACAATCAATTTGATAGCAACAGTCGTACGCGCAACAATCGTGCTTATCATATTTCTTGCAGTTTCTGTTAGGTATAGGATATTTTTTTAATCAGCAGAAAGTAAAAGTAAAAAAAAGTAAAGTAAAGTAGTAAAGTTTAGTAAATAAAAAATAAAGTATTCCATGTTTTATACTTATAGGTTTCCATACCCAAAGAGTTCCTGCGCGCCTCAAGGAGTTGTCAACAACAGCAGGGGCCCAGCCGGGTCGAAGCCTACTGGGGCCAGAGTTATCCGAAAGGGCGCTCGAGCCCAGGTATGAAGGCTTGAAGGAACGGGATGGGTTTTTTAGTCAGTAAGAGTCTGACACTATCTCCCGCTCCGCCCAAGAGCGGGGATTGTCATAAGATAAATAAAAAGATACCCAAAGAGTAAAGACGGGACCCTATTGCTATGACTCCACTGTCTGTCTGCCACCACGCATCAGGCTGTATCTCATGAACCGTGACAGCTAGATAGTTGCGATTTTCACAGATGATATTGCCGCTGTAACAAAACATACTAGAAACAGAATAATATATTCTTTTTAAGTGGGGCTCTCATACAAAAATCGTGGTTTTTCTGCCCTTTTTTTTTGCTTGAGATTAATAATAGTTATAATATATACCTAGTATCTAATGTAGTATAGATAATGGTACAGAACTTTTCTTGCGCAAGACTCGCTATTGGCCGCTTTTTTTATGAATGCTACATTTATTTTTTACGCATGTTATCTGTGTCTTTACAAGTTTAAAGTTATTATGTTATTATGTCGTCCGCGATTATCGCTTTTTTTAAAACCGTATCAAAATCCGTTGAGTGATTTAGAAGAGAGGATAAGCAAAAAGATAGACTGAAAGCGACTTCGTGTTATACTATGTATAGAGATAATATTGATACAAATAAAAAATATCAACGGTTTATCGCTATTTTTTTTTGTCATAGAGTAGACAGAGATACGATAGACAATAAAACTAAGAATAAAATGTATTGTAATGCCTACATAATGGAGTAGTGTCTAAAAAGTCAAGGTTTCGTTTCGTCTTCAATTTTTGAAATCTGATGTAGTCAATAGTGGTTGAAAAATCAAGGTTGCAAAGAGAATTCGTTTAAAAATTTCCAAGTCGTTTGACTTTTTAGACAGATTATATTTTATGGTTTACCAACGTTACTCTACTCGTACCCACCGCTCCGGCTGACCGTCTGATCTCGACTGACAGGTGTCAAATACATGTGCCACAGGTGCTTGAAACAACCAAAACAGCCAAATACCCCACCCCTTTTTTGTTTATTTAAGTTTATTAAATTATCTATTTGTAATGAAATCTGAAGTATAAAACCAAGACTTTTTATGCATGTAATGGGGTTTTCATCAAGTGTGATTAATATTGATTATTTATTAAACAAATAATTAATATTAATCACACTTGCTGTCATGGCTATCGCCAACTACTTGGCATATAAATGAGGTTTTAAAACATCCCTAAAAACTTTGGTAGGTGCACGATCATGACAAGCCCACGAGTGCGATAAATCGACTAATATAATAAAGAGGTAAAGTTTGTTTTTTTGTTTGTAGGAGGTAATCTCTGAAATTACTGGTTCTATCGCTAAATTTTTTTCACCGATAGAAAGCTGCTTTATTCCTGAGTGACATAGGCTATATTTTATGTACGCGGGCGAAGCTGCGGGCAAAAGCTAGTATTTCCTAAAATTACGTACAATGCTTCCAACAAACAGGTGCGTCAAGACACATGAAATCTTTCCTCCCTACTTTTTACGTACAAAGCTTCCAAGAAACACGTGCGTCAAGAGACATGAAATCTTTCCTTGCTACTTTACCTGTCTGGCAGTGTGATGGCTGCCATTAGTGTGTAGTATGAGTGCCATTCAGTTATAACCGTATGTGAATCAACACTAATTATGTTCCAGGGGCCCAAGTCTGCTATTTTTATAAAGTCGTCATTCCAACACGATTCTATTGTCATTTTGCTAAAAGTTCGTAATCTACTAATTCACAATGGTCGACCACTGATCGGTCAATGTTGTCGTGATAGAGTTGTGATAGAATGACAATATCGAGCTTATTAAAAGCAATGACTGCACATTGACGTTCTAATGGTAGGTCACTGATCAAAGGAACTGTAATTTTTTTTGCAGATTACCGCATACGTCAGACATTCATTTGTCATTAAGTACGAGATTACCATTATGTGCCACTACTTTCAATGAAGTGTCAGTGGTTGAGCATTGGAAAGTCATAATGACGCCATTATATTATTAGATTATCAAAACTTGTCAAAATCAACAATTTTGAAATCAATGATGAACTATTCTGACACTATTGTAATAGCAGACTTGAGGCCCAGATCACGAGCTAGCAGTTAAAAATGATGTAATGCCCAGAACATTGTTGACCCAAGTATAGCGTTGCCAGGCGCTCGGATAAAGTCGGACCTAGACCTAGACCGTGAAGTAAGATTGTTCAGTGTGGGTAAGACTAGAGACAAAGCTATACAGGTTGTCTAGCGCCATTGCTTACCCACACTGAAACAAGATTAAAATAATCTTACTTCGAACGTCATGGTAACCCCGATAATCAGGTTTTTTGATTTCGTGTCCTGCCAAATGAGATGGTGTCCGCTTATCCAGTGTCCAGCTTTTTGATTTTTTTTTTACATTTGTCATTTGTATACTACTATTGCAATTATTGAAATCAACATTGATTGATGAATGTAGGAGGCTGATTAATTCAATTTTGTTGAAATTTCATTATAATTTAAGAATAAAATCTGGTTTTACTATTAAAATTGACATTTTATATTAAGACTAAAATATTAAGGGGACCGACTTTTTTACGCCCCCCACTCCGGTACAATAAAGGAATAAATTAAGTGTCTTATTATCGCTAAATTGTCTTAATCACCGACATATATTACTCTTTAGTGAGATTGTTTTTGCATTATTTTTATTCAATAATATTTAAACCTCAGCTGGGTCTATCTCGATTAATAATTTATTATTGTAAAAAACCCGGTTATTGATAGGTTTATTTTTATCTAATTAACCTCTTTTTATAATGTAAATATGAGAACACTGTAGAATCCGCGGCTTCATAAATGATTGATTTTATTGTACTTTTGGGCAAAAGATGTATGATGATCTATTATTATAATATCGAAATATTGTTTTTTTTTTTTTTTAAAGTGTAACCATGGAGTTTCTCGCCGGTTCGTTTTCATATGAAACGACCAATTGGAAACTCACAAAGACCAAGTGAAATATAATATTTTAGATTGTGTCAGGGGGCGTAAAAGACAGACAATAAAATAAAGTTTGCTCGTTCTGGTAAGTTGAGCGGCAGATTCCAGAATTTTCCAAGTTATGAATGACAACGCCGGCCTATGCTAATGTTATGAGAAATGTGAAAGTTCACGAGTAAGTGAATTACCTACTGACGTCTAAGATGAGATGAAAATGTAGGAGTTACTTTTTGACAAGATGAGGGTGAAAAGGGTATTCATGATAAAGGGCAAATCAGAAGACATGTACTCGGATTTTGTAATGTTTTCTTCGGCCTCGTCTACCACAACTAAAATAGATATACATTATTTTTACTGAACCTTTGTTTTCTGTTATTAATGTTACAGATAAAATAATCTATGTATATAAATAAATCCCTATTTCCTTGGTCACGCCATGACGCGTGAATGGCTGGACCGATTTCGCTAATTCTTTTTTTGTTGTTTGTTATTGTGAGGAGAAGGTTTTTATGGAAAAAAAAATGAAAATTAGGGTAGTGTAGGGTAGAATAGAGTAGGGTAGTGAAGGATAGTTTAGGGTAGAGTTTGGTACAGTAGGTTAAAGTAGGGTATAAAAGGGTAGAGTAGTGTAGAGTAGTGTAGAGTAGGGTAGAGTAGGGCAGAGTAGGGTGGAGTAGGGTACAGAAGGGTATAGTAGGGTTGAGTAGGGTAGAATAGGGTATAGTAGGGTGGAGTAGGGAAGAGCGAAAGTGAAGCCGCGCGGGCAAAAGCTAGTATCTAAATAATATTAAAGAAGAGGTGCTTCAATTTCAGTTTACTATGTAATTTTTACTGTAACCTGAACCTTTGTAGTTAGTGTATCGATTTGTAATTCTCAATACAGAAACATCACAGTGGCATCGCATGATTAATTTAATTTAAATCACTCACTTCTGAGTATGATCCATGTTTTGTTACACATAACAGATATCTGGAATAGCCCCCAGTTATTTCAAAACAAATTGTATATTAAATTCACCGCTCTTTGATAAAAAATTCAATGATTAAATGAAAAAGCTGGGTTGTTCTTCGATTTGAAATTAAAAATTATTAATTTGACTAATTTGCTTATTGTCGTGTTTGGTTTTATTATTGGAAGGCATACATTTTCATGAGCATTTCTCTAAGGTGCAAATTACTTTGCAGTTTGTATACAGTTTGTTCTTTTCTATCTGAGAAAACAGGAAGATTGATGGTGCTATCTAATTCGTTCCTTGGGGGGATAAAACACAAAACGCTGTGATAGGGATTTCACGACGTTTTGTTGTGACTGGCAAATCTTTTTTAATTACCATATTATTTATTTTTACCAGTCAACAGCGATGCGGAGGAGTGTTACGATAGCGTTAGCTGTTTTTTCTAAGTTTTTGTTTGATTTAAACTAGTGCTTGACTGCGATCACACCTGATGGTAAGTAGTGATGCAATCGTTGATGGTGAGGCGCACTAGTTTATTAAGAGCCTATTCACTCTAGCCTTGAAGACGCCTAAAATATAATTGGACGGGAACACCGCAGCAGCCTCGATGTATGCGGTATAAAAGACGAGGCGAAACGCTTTGTTTGGTTTCCAAGTTTTCATTAGTTAAGTGTTTCTTTTAGAGTATGTAGAGTTGTATACCTAATTATAGTTGGTTAAATGTTTATCAAATATATAGGAAGTAAGGTAAGTAGCATTTTATGAAGAAATATATTTTTCGCCTTAAAATTGTATAGATTTGAGCAATACATTACCTATAACTGCTGTTTTTTTGAGGACTGTGTTCCCCCACACACGGGCCTCTAAAAAACAACGCCACAAAAAAACGCTAGAAGCGGCCGCAAAAAACAGCTGAAGCGCGTGACACCTCTTGAATCCGCACTCAGAGAAGCGTCTTTTTGTGGTGGCACCGCCGCACACGAGCCATAAAAAAAGGCCGCCTCAAAAAGAAGCTTGAAGCGGCGTGTTTTTGTGGCCCGTGTACGGGGACAGTAAGTGTCGTTATATATATTATGCACAAACTACTCCGAGCTAGGCCGAGCCTGTATTTTTTGACGCTTCCCTTCCCAGAAAAAAATATCTAAGTATATTAACAACAGTTGGGTGTTACGTTTACATAATGACATCAATTAATTTAACATATTATTTTACAATGTATATCGGGTGTGTTGTGTGTAGCATAGAGGAGTGGAGTTGGTTGCGTTGGAGTGTGGTGTTCATGGAGTTTCTTGTACGTTTTTTTTTTTAATCATATTGAGTTACATGTTTTTTGTCGCTTCTTATGTAGATAAATTATGAAAGAACAAAAAGCTAATAAAAGACCAATCTCACCTGTCATTTAGTTTGTTGTGGTTGCAAATAGTACCTATTATTTGTAGGGTGACCATGACTACAATTTGCGAAGTGAATTGGTGATTTTTTATTTATTTCATTCGATTTATGTCGGAGGTTCCCTTTTGCTCGCGTACGTAGGATTTGGTGAGCATCGAGGACCTAAAACCTCTCGAAAGGTAACACAAGGTAACACCAATAATACTTGAGAATGGGTTATTGATTGTCTCCCAAACTATTGAATATGAAAAATTCAAATTTGGATTGTGATATTTTATTTTTTCAGTAGGAAAATTATCCTAAGGCATCCGGCGCGTCAAAATTTTACTGACTGAACTGAAACCAAACACCACTCGCCGTCCGACCGTCCGGACCGAGCCCATGTCGTCGATGGCGCGTAGCTTTCCACGCGCGCCTCAAGGAGTTGGTTAGTAACCGTAGGAGCCTAGCAGGGTCGAAACCTACTGGAGCCATGGTTGATGCAAAAGAGATCCCCGGGGCCCTGGAACAATGCCAAAGAAGGAACAGGAGTGGGTTTTTAGTCAGTAAAAGTCTTAAACTATGTCATTAGATGATTTAATTTCCCAACTAAAAAAAAGTGTTTTCATCGAACCGTGCCTAGAAATAGCGGAGTGTGTATGGTGTAGGTCGGTTCATTATTATTATTATTTCTTTCAGTGATTTAATTTTAGAACCAACCAATATATTAGAACCAAGTCATGGTTCTTGAATTTATTTATCAATTGGCAGAGGTAGATATACTAACACTAGTTTGTAAGTTGTGTATGTCTTTACTAACAGTCATTTATTGTTTTATATGAAAAATACATTACTAATGTTATTAAATGTAGTAGAGAATTGATCAAAAGAGTTAATGTCGTAATAAAACTTATTTATGGCACTCTTCTGTATAACATTTATTTAAAAGATAAAGCGATATTTTAGCACAGACAGTGGTATCAATTAAAAACCCTTCTTACATTAAAATACCTTAGAAAAGGGGGTAGCCAGGTAGCTACGCCATCTTGTCTTCAGAGTGGAGTAAAACGTTTATTTCAAATTAATTAAGAATCCTAAATCATAATCTAATAAACTCTTAATCTTCATAATAATTGAAACTCATCATCTCACCTTTTTTCTCTCTCTTTGTTTTTATCCACCTGCCATGTTTTCTCTTCACCACCCTAGGTTGAATGGTAGAGAACGCCTAAGGCATTGTACATTTGTGTTGCATTAAGTTCTAATAAATAAATAAATAAACTTCCGGATCGTGGAGTCCGAGTGCTCACAACTTGTATATAGATCTGTCGAAACGTCTAGTTGACACTTTGCGTATCCCAAGGGCTAGCTTTTATCTCGGACAGAGGATAAGCATTGCCATACAGTGTGGCAATGCCGCAAGTCTTTTGGGCACATTACCGGTCGATAGCGATGTGGAAGAGTTTTTGACGTCATATTTTAGTTTGATTTTAGTTAGTTGTAATTAACGTAGTGATGACATATAGCTCCGAAACGTGGTCGCTCACAATGGTCCTCATCAGAAGGCTTAAAGTTACCCAAAGGGTAATGGAAAGGGCCATGCTCGGAGTTTCTTTGCGTGATCGAATCAAAAATGAAGATATCCGAATGAGAACTAAACAAGGGCGCTCGAGCCCCGGTATGAAGGCTAGAAGGAACGGGGTGGGTATTTTAGTCAGTAAGAGTCTGACACTATCTCCTGCTCCGCCCAAGGGCGGGGGATGTCAAAGCATGATTTTTCCCACCATAAAAAAAGGGCCGAAAGGTTCTGGAGTGGTGACCGCGTACCGGAAGACGCAGCGTTGGAAGGCCTCCTTCAAGGTAGACCGATGACCTGGTGAAGGTTGCGGGAAACCAATGGATGCGAGACGCACAGGAACGTTCGTTGTGGCGACGATTGTGGGAGGCCTATGTCCAATAGTATATCAACTGAAATAATGAATTAGCGTAGGGGTTTTTTATTTTTATTTTACTGTTAGTTAGTTAAGTATTTTTTAAATAAATTATTTCTATTAAGAATCTTAATGTGTGCAAAAAGCACAATCACTCTACTGCTTGGTTGGTTTATAATATTATCTACGTAGAAAGTTTTATATTATTTCAATGGAGTTAAATCCTACTTTATATTCCGTTCACGCCGACTTATACAATTATTTACTTACAAAGGAAGATTTGAAGTTTATCTATTAACAACGAAGCTGCTACTAGTCGGACTAAAGCTTGTTTATTTATTAATACCATTATGCATTATGGCCGCATTTATTATTCGTCATTAGGTACTTAATGCGACCAGGGCCTCAAGTCTGCTATTACGATAGTGACAGAATGGTCTATCATTGATTTCATAATTGTTGATTTTGACAAGTTTTGGTAATCTACAAGTACTAATATAATAGCGTCATTATGACTTTCCGATGGTCAACCACTAACACTCGATTGAAAAAAATGGCATAATATGGTAATCTCGTACATAATGACAAATGAATATCTGACGTATGCGGTAATCTGCAAAAATTTTGACAGTTCCTTTGATCAGTAACCTACCATTACGACGTCATTGCGCAATTAGTGCTTTTAATAACGATGTTGTCATTCTACCACAATTCTATTGCAAGGCCATTGACCGATCAATGATCGATCATTATGAATTAGTAGATTACAAACTTTTCACAAAATGTCAATGAGATCGTGTTGGAATGACGAATTTATAAAGATAGCAGACTTAGGCCCCAGAACAATCTTTTCCCAGTAGCTGCGTCCACGTGTAGTCGAAAATCGGTTCGGCATCAAAATAAGAGCTTGTTTCACCTCGTCGTTTATACCGCGTACGTCGAAGGACTGGAACGGTTTGCCTGCTGCGGTCTTTCCGTCCGATTATAATTTGGGTGTCTTCAAGGCTAGCATTAATGCTTACCATCGGGTGGGTACAGGCCATGGTCCGGAGCGAAGAGGAGTGGCAGGCGGTCGCCGACTTTTGCGAAGCAGTAATGCTCGCAAAGGAGGAGGCCGAACGCATCAGGTAACGGCGTTATCGCCGCCGCCGTCGCCGGGATTCTGATCCCGATTTCTGGCCTACGTAGACGCGGGCTTGCGGACAGTGAGCAATGGGTAGCTCGCTGTCCGGCCGTCGGGTAACTGTCCGGACCAAGCCCAAGTCGTCTAAGGCGCGCACTGTTCCCGCGCGCCTCAAGGAGTTGTCAGCAACAGCAGGGACCCAGCCGGGTCGAAGCCTACGGGGCCAGGGTTATCCGAAAGGGCGCTTGAGCCCCGGTATGAAGGCTAGAAGGAACAGGGTGGGTCTTTTAGTCAGTAAGAGTCTGACACTATCTCCCGCTCCGCCCAAGGGCGGGGGATGTCAATGAATGATTTTTCCCACCTTAAAAAAAAAGGGTGGGTACTGGTTTATCAGATAAAAAAAGAATAAAAATAGTAAAAAAAAATATAATGTAGACCTAACAGGCATAATGATATGAATACGGTGAATCAAAATATGTAGTTAGATTTGTCTATACTCACGTACACGAGTAAGTAACACCAACTATATGTATTTTGATGGTCTCAAATGGCGCAATTCAAATAATGTATATTTGAATTGCGTCTTTTGATCATCATCATCACGATAACACGGCCAGGCAAATATGGCGGTAGGAGCTTCTAGTCCACAATAATGTAAAAAACCGGCAAAAATGAGCAAAACAAATCACGTTTGTTGAATGCATTTATTTTATTCTGTGTCTGTGACAAACGGACAGACAGATCGACGGACAGTGGAGTCTTAGTAATAGGGTCCCGTTTTATCCTTTGAGTACGGACCCCTAAAATGTTGTTTTGAAATAAGAAGACCATTTTCTTCCAGTGGGACCGACAGACAGACTGAAAGAAACGCTATACTATCTAAATTGGATAGATTTAATCTGAATTAATTTGAATTCAGTAAATCAAAACCTTTAAATCACATGGTAAGTACCTTGCTCCTGATTTCTTTAACTATCAACTGGCTAAGTTTTGCACACGGGAATGTAATAACTAAAATGGAAAAACCGATGATTACTGCAAGAACTCGTTAATTTTGTATTTGTAGTTTTGTACTTTGTTTGGTGTTTTAGATTTTGTGTATTCAAACTTTGAACAAAGCCACTACTAAAAGTGGCTTAAATCAAAGTTTTGTATTGGTCAGTTAATGAGTTCTTGAAGTAAGCCGACGGTATATACTTCCTGGGTCCAGATCATGCTCGCCTCTCTCCAAGTATCGCCTCTCTTCAAATATCATTAGAATCCCTGAAACCGTTGAACCGTGATTATTTCACAAACATCCAGACATAAAGATTTATGTCTAATATTAGTTAGATGGGGTTAATTTTGTCTGAAACAAACACCGTTATTTTACCGTTTATGTACTGACTGGAAACTTTGGTTACTATATTAAACCCGCAACATGGCTGCAATAAATAGAGTTTGACGTTTGTAGGTACGTAGTTTAACACACACATGATTTCCCCGAAGGGATAAAAGCCTAACTGTGCCTACGCACTTTCCATATGCCGTTTTCGGAGAACCAAACTGGATTCCGGGGCTATTTTTGCGGATTTCAAAATGGAAATGCGCTGCCAGACCTAAACATCAAACGTTGTTGACTCATGCTCTTGCTACAAGGAATATACCAATCACTGATAAATAAAATGGTATTACTAATGCAATATTACTAATATTTTCTGCTTTATAGTGTTATCATTATTCAAGCAGTGATATTTTACTTGTATGCTCTACATTTGTTGATAATACTAACTACACGGATTGAGCGGAAGCGGTATATTAACATTTTTTTTGGTGTTTAAAAATCATCCTAATGACATTCCCCGTCCTTAGGCGAAGCGGGAGATAGTGTCAGACTCTTACTGACTAAAAAACACACCACGTTCCTTCTTGCCTTTCATACCGGGGCTGAGCCACCTTTCGGAGCTAACCCGGGCCCCAGTAGGCTTCACCGTGTCAGTATTTAACCTTCAAGAATTTCTGAATTCACTTAATCTGAGCCTTCCCCCACACCCGTTCAAATTTAAAACTGGCACGCCAATATATTATGCAAAGAAAAGTTAAAATATCTTGAACCAGACTCTAAGTTAAACTCTGCAATAAAGTGATTGGTGCCACAGCTTTGACGTGCAGCAATAGAGCCAACGGTACCTCGCATCCATATGATACCAGCGTAGGGTAGTTGTCCAGGGTCAAAATAATTACATTTTATTTAGTCCGTATTTTAGATTATAAAAAAATATTGGGCACGTATTTAAAATTACGTGTGAAGTCACCCCGTGCGAAAAAATATGGCACGGCGTGACGTTCACGTAATTTTAATGGGCTATATCTTTGTCATTTTTAGTTTAATTTACAAATAAAAAAATACGTGTCCCTTATTTTTGAGTGATCTAAAAGACGGACTAATAACATTTTTTACGACTACTAGCCTATTATATACGCCTATTAATTTTAAAATAATTACATTTTTGGTTAAAGCATCTTCTGCGGTAACAGTTCATAAAATTCAGAGCAAACATTGAAACTCTTGGGAATTAATTTAGGCCAATAGTATTTTTCACACGGGAAATTATATGTTACCTTATCGAGATCAGTTCTGGAGAAAATTAATATATACTTCTACCGGAAGAAAACAAAAATAAAAAGAGTCAAAAAAAATAAAGAGAGAGAGTAAAATTTTGCTGGCATATATTTTAACGTCTAGTGATGAATAATATACAAAACTATATGTAGAATAAACCAAACAATTTTTTCTCTGTGTATTAATAGACTCCGTGTATGAAAGATATTACAGTTTAAACTTGGTGAGTGATAAATACCTAAATACCTCTTTATAAATTAAAAAAATGCATTTTTGAACGAACGGCAAGATGTCATGTCAAATGTTATATTTTCTTTTTTTCTATGTCATTAGGCTGGATGGCAGATAAATTTCTAATGCCAAGCTTTCTTCTGGTGATGTGATTCTTGATATTGTATTTATTATAGTGACAATGTCATTTTAGTGACTATATTCTAAGCACAAACACTTATTTTTATGTATATTACCTAATTTGGAAATGTATTTCCTAAGCATTTTATCAATAAATAAAGCCAAACATATTATGTTACTTCACCAAGATTTATATTAGTATCAACATTAAAAGTTAAATTTAGCCAAAAGTCATGAAGTTTCCAATTATGACGATTTTTTTGCAGTCCTTAGACAGGCCATAATTTTGATTTGATAAAATTAAGTCAATTATTTCGTTTCGTTTTATTTCATAAACAATTTCCTCGCCATTGTTCTTTACTGTGCACATAAGTACTTTCAAATGTTGCCTACTAATAATAATAACAGTAATAATTTAATATAATAGTAAGGGATGTTAGGTACATACCTTACTATTATATAATATAAAAGCGAAATACCACTCACTGATTAATCACGAAATCTCGGAAACTATAACACCTACAAACTTATTTGGCAGGTAAGTTCTTTAGAGACTGTGTCTACAGTCTCTTTGCTAAGAAAGGATTTACGAAACTCTACCCTTAAGGGGGTAAAACGGGGGTTGGAAGTTTGTATAGAAAATCCTAGTTTTTCGCGTGCAAAGCCGCTGGCAGAAGCTAGAAGTATTTTAAGACCCAGTATTATTTAGTTCCACTTTTACTTATAATAGCATAATGTACCTAAAAGAGCCTCCTAAAGCACTTAGACTTTACAAATATTTCAACTTCTACGCGAACGAAGTCGCGGACAAGAGCTCTTCTCTGTTTTATAACTTTACAACATGGTAAATGGGTAATGTTTTTTGATTAGCTTGTTGAAAACCGATTACATATTTTTAGCGCCTTGGATCTTAGCTGGAAGTGAGTTTCACAGTCGTACTGCATGAAAAGAATATGAGTAGGGATAGAGATGGTATTTCTGTGATCATCGGCAGGGAAATTGAACGAAAATGGATCACGCAAACCAGGGTAAGCAGGGTAGAAGAGACAACATCCTCTTCAAAAGAGACATAATGTTTCTACAGAGATGGATAGTGCGCCACTTGAGATCATTGTGGAATTGAGAGACATTGTAGTATTTTCTTAGGTCAAAAACATAACGAATGCGCAAGTTTTGTAAGTTCTCAAGCTTATTTAATAGCTCTTTAATGGTATTAAAGTTTGAGCTAAAGAAATTTTTGCTTTAAATGACAAGAACCATTGAAGAGATTTAAGACAATGGAAAGAAAAGAGTATCTTACGGCTAACCACAGTTAACCTGCACTCGCTGAGATTGGTTGCAGTCAATTAAAATACTGAGATTCTTAGCTGTGTCAGAGTATGCAAAAGTCGTGCAGTTAAGGGATAGTGGTGTCAAGGGAGAAATGTTAAGCTCAGTGCGATAGTATTGACAACCTGTGACCATAGCTTGGGATTTGGAAGGATTAATATGTAAGCTATAAGACTTAGCCCACTGATTAATACTCTCCACGTCACGGTTCATGGTTAATTACTCAGTCTACATCAGCCAATTTGAAGTAACGATAACATTACAAATCATTTGCGCAAAGATGGAAGTGATAACCCTAGTAACAGTATTTATAAAGATGCTGAAAAGAAGAAGCGTTCTCTCTCAAACGCCATCCTGATGAACACTAGCAGTGAGACCGCACTAATTAGAGAAAATATTTTCAAAGCGAATAAGAGTAGGAGACAAACCAGGCTAATACAGATGCAGCCAACTCTTGCCAAGCAACCACAACGTAGTTATCAGTTTTTACATGTACTATAGTACACTGCCACTGTGTGGATCTATGTGTGCTAAACAAAATATTTTTCTTTCTTTCATTTACTGTTTTTGTAATTAGTATAGTTTTGGAACACCAACATTTTCCTAATAACTTATTTTAACTATATTTTTATGATATAGAATAACCACAACATTTCAGTAAAGTTTCCTCGAGTGTAGACGTAATGTTAACATCGCAGAATTATTGTGTTGGATCTAGTCAGCTAATTTCGGGATGAATACGAGTAATTTACACTTTCAGTATTCGCTCGCACGGTTTGCTCAGTTCTGTTAACCCGTATTAGTATTGTGATTATGCGGGCGCAGAAACGTAAAGTACAAAGTCTGGAAACCACAGGTACAGTGTGGTGTACAGTGATATACTTCAACGCTGTGTCACTTATCACTGTACACTGACACTACCTGGAGGTGGACAACCTACATACATTCTACAACTACTTATATTATACTTTTAGCAATAAAATTACTTAATATTAGGGAGATTAACTGATATATCGTTTTTACCATTGCATTATAATTTTCTTTTTTTTTTTCTTTTGGAAACTATAAAAACTATTTCTTAGTAAAGTATACAATGCTGGGCTCCATTTCGATTGTCCTGCAATTATTTCAAATATTGAAAACGTCACGCCATAATATCGTACCTCTCCATTAACAACTTCCTTTTAGACCTTCCGTTTTTTAATAAAATCCCATTCCCCTCATAATTCTCCATAAAGTGGTACGACTACCGTTAAAATCGATTTCGTTTCGCATTTCGTGCAACAATTTTGCTAGAGTAGGCAAGTCTTTTCTTTTTTCTGTAGACAGACAGGGGAGCCAACATTACGGCGACGGGCCAAGAAACTTCATAAGTGAAACGCACTGTACTTATAAGTAGTTGGAGCACGTATGTAGGTTGTCGTCGTCAATGTACTCTGGCCTTTATAATTATGTAGGTATGTATTTGGGGTTGGCACAACATGTTTTCTTCTTTCGTACTCGTTTGTCTATTTACTCCTCATCCCAGAAGTCGCCGTTAACGTACTTTGTTAAAAAAATCTTCCTAAGTCTGCGTTGCACGGTTTCTGTGAAGTATTTTTTGCCTTTTTTCAGATATTAAGGACTAAAATTGTAAGTATGAAGTTTAAACCTTGATGAAGTACGTGTCATTGACCGATATATATAACGTGTCTATTTGACACAGCTGTGAAACAATAATACTGGGTGCCACAGTGTTATGGTTTCAATATTAAGATTATTCTTATTTGTTCCTATATTGTGTATTTCCTTGTATGGGAAATAAATGTTTCTTTGCTTTATATATTTTCCTTCCATTCCAAAATATGTTATCTTCGAACCCTCGATCACTCTAACAACAGGGTTTCGGGATTACCGGGAATGTCACAATTCTATTATGGAACATTAACATCGGACGAATTTGGAATGTTCCAGACAGTTGTTCAATATCAATTGTTAAAAAAAAATTGTGAAAATAATGGTATCCTGTCAGTTCACCAAAAATTGATTTACATGACTTGAAAAGCAACGAAAACATGGTTCGTTATTTCATCAGTATACGAAAACAAGTTATTAAAATAATCCATTTTACAAAAAAATAACTCTGCATTGTTTGATTACATGTTATTTTACAAACGATACTTTTTTTATTCATTGTAGGTATGTCGAATTTAAAAAATAGATAAATTTTTAATAAATAAAAAATTGTATTGGTTTGGCTGTTTAGTGTTTACTAAAAATTGGATTCAGTGGAGTTTTGGTGAAACATTAATGAACCGAAAATGATCCCTGAATTATAGGCAATCATGGATTATTTTTTATATACTACCTTTAAATTTAAAAGTACTTTCTTTTTGTGATAAGTAATCAAACATGAAATTTAGACAAATTTAAGCCTGAATAAGTCAAGAGTGAATAGGTTATTCAAGGAAGGCGAGCGTGCTCCATCGTTGCCCTCATCATCGCTTACCGTCAGGTGAGACAGTGGTCAGTTACGACCATATCGATAAAAAAAAAGAATAAGTAGGCATTTAATCTTTAGGATTTGAGATAAAGTTACAGTGGACTCATAAATTTTGATCCGAGGATTCATAAAAAAATATAGCCACTTCTTACAGATAAGCGTTTATACGAACTTTTATAGACACCGCACTCTTCATATTATAGGGTTATTTTAATGTGCTTTAAAACTAGTTTAGGTTATCCAGATACATTACGTCACGTCCGTTTCACTTTAACATCACTCGGATACTTTCTTCTACAGTAAAAACTTTTTTAATCGACTTCAAAAGCAAGGAGGTTATATGTTCAGCTGAATGTTTTTTTTTTTCTGTACATGTTAGAAAGGTTATGCTTCCAAATTGATCCCATAGAAATATTGTTTTGAACTGATCATGAACTTCTTACAACCAACTTCAATGCAAAAAAATAACAGGAGAGACTAAACTATAATAGAAACACTGACTTCCGAAATTAAAGTTATTTTGCTCTTTTTAGTGTTTTTTTAAGTACATTGAAATTGATAGATTTTTTTTGTAAACAAAATATTTTTTTAATAAGAGGGTGGTTTCGTTATTAGTCGATTGTTAATAAATTACGCTAATTGTAATTAACTGGGGCTGTCTCAATTTTATGCTCACAATTTTATAAATGTAATAAGTATGCACACCACCACAACCCACTGTTGGAGATAAAACCTTCTTGCAAGCTTCCTAAATTATATGAAAAAATATGACACTTCTATTTGTCACTTGTCTTCACTTGTTTCTTGTAAAATATATTGTTCACACCGAAAATTATTAAAAAACTAATTTGCATTGAGCATCCATCCATTGAGTTTTCTTCAAGTAATTACTCTGTGGCATGGTCCATAACGAGCCGGATGAAATATAATTAAGAAGATCAGCGATTATTTTCAAGAAAAAGAATAGAGACTGACTTCCACGCTGAATGGAGGTTCATGAGTTCACTGCTGGAGAACTGGATTGATTTCAAGCAAGTTAGTTAGTGGTGTACAGTTATAATTACGCTAATATCGTCACCCAACACTCAGGTAGTATATATAAGTAGTCATACTAAGGTCAGTACTATTTTATTAAATTACCAATTATATTGTGTTTGAGTAAAATCATTAGGTACTTTGTTGCATTGTGATTAGTATTTTATTCAACAGCAATGTTAAGTTTAAACTCATACTTTTAACAGTATAGTTAGCTATTTTGCTACATTATTAAACTTACATTATATTAAGCTGTAACTAATTACATAACTACTTAACAGTGGTATTAATTTTTAACAAGTATCTTGACATAATAAAAATATTTGAGTGTTAGATATTAGTACAAGTCATTGTTATAAATTATAGTTAGCAGTCAGAAAGGGCATAGACTACAGCTAGGCGTATAATTATTCAAATTATATTGTTGTTTTTAATTTTTATATTCCTGTATCAATGCCAGGTTGACAACACTCGTCTCCCAGAATGTCTGAGGAAAAGGATTTAATTAAGAAGCGAGGCAGCTTCAAAGGTCGCTTGACTAGTTTCCTCAATTTTCTGGACTCATTCAAGGACAAGGAGCTATCTAGCTGTGATGTGTCCGAGTTGCAGTTGCGCATGGGCAAGATAGAGGCGTTGTATGAGCAGTATGATGAGGTACAGTTACGTCTAGAATGCATTGTTGACGACATCAACTTACAATATTCTCAGCGTTCCGAGTTTGAGTCTATTTATTATAAAACCTTATCTAGAGCCCAGAATATTCTGACTGACTACAATAAAGATAATAAATCGATGGAAAGTTGTAAAAGTACTCGTGTTAGCATAAAGCAGCCGGTTAAATTGCCAACGATTCAGTTACCAAAGTTTAGCGGATTATATTGTAATTGGCTTGAATTCCGCGACACCTTTACTAGCCTAATTCATTGTAATGATGACATAGACGCAATCAATAAGTTTCACTACTTGCGAGCATCACTTGAGGGAACAGCTGCTATAGTTATCAAATCCATTGAGTTTTCTTCAAGTAATTACTCTGTGGCATGGTCATTGTTATGTGATCGGTTTGACAACAAAAGATTACTGGTTCAGAATCATATAAGTTCATTATTTACTATTGAATCAATTACAAAAGAATCTTCTGTTGTCATTAAGAATTTGATCGATCAGTTAAATAAAGACTTGCGAGCTTTAGAGTCATTAGGGGAGCCTGTGAAACACTGGGATACACTTTTAATCTACATTGTCACACGAAAACTTGATCAAAAAACCTATCGTGAGTGGGAGGAGTGCAAAGGTAGGATAGACAAGGATGGCTTAATCACGTTTAACGCATTTATGCAATTCTTACGCAATCGAGCCGACCTCATCGAGACCCTGGAACTCCCCCGCAATCATTATTCGCAATCACCAGGTAAATCAGGTCCTAAGATCAAGTCAATGGTAGCACAATCTCCTATCAATTCTAGCACTGACTCAGCTTCTAAACCTTGTCCTAAATGTAATAACAACGATCACACATTAAATAATTGTCCACAGTTTCTCGCATTGAGTAACGATGACCGTCTCAAATCATTACCTAGTTATAAGGTATGTTTTAACTGTTTTCGTTCCGGACACTATGCTAACAAATGTAAAAAACCAGGCTGCAAACTATGCAAACGTAGGCACAACACATTAGTTCACGTACATTCTAATGGCACTGTATCGAATACACCTAGTGGTAATTCGATGAATAACTTGTCTGCTACGACTGAAACGAATAACGTAGCTTTATCCGCAAACATTGCATCTCCGTGTGGTCATACGCAACGAGATGTGTTGTTATCAACCGCTTTGATCAAATTAAGAGACCACAATGGGTGTGTGCATCTCGCTCGCGCGGTGCTCGATAGTGGTAGCACGTCTTCACTCATAACAGATAGGTTGTGCAATAAACTTAACTTAAAAACTAGCCAGGTAGATAGATCAATCCTTGGAATCAATAACGTCACTTCGCACGTAGGTAAAATATGTCGGGTTAAGGGTACGCCATTAGATGATAGCTTTGTATTCGAACTAAATTGTTTTGTTCTTCCGTTCATTACGAGTAGTGTTCCGTGTCGTCAGATAAATATTTCTGATTTCGACTTACCCTCGAATATTACTTTAGCTGATCCTACTTTTTATAACCCTGCCGATGTTGATATTTTAATCGGCGCTGATCTTTTTTGGGATTTGTTAGGATCTCAAAGACTAAAGTTAGGTACCGGGAAACCAATATTATGTGAAACCCGTCTAGGATGGATAGTTTCCGGTCCAATTACTCAGAATACTATCTCACTGCTGACGAATGACGTAAAGTGCAATATGTCTAAAATGGTTGCCGACAGCGATGGTGACTGGGAAAACCTCAAGTCAGAATTGACAAAGTTTTGGCAATTAGAGGAGGTGAATGCGAAGTCTTCCAATTCTTATATGCCTGAAGAGAAATTGTGTGAAGACAATTTCGTTACAAATACGACACGATTGTCTGATGGTCGTTTTTTGTGTTCGCATCCCCCTTAAGAAAGATCCTTCAATTTTAGGAAATTCTTTTAATAAAGCCACACATTGTTTACATTCTTTAGAGCGTAAATTAAAGGTTAAGACGAACTTTAGTAGAATGTATCATGACTTTTTGTCAGAATACGAGTTACTTGGTCATATGACAAAAATTAATAAACCTAATTTATGTTTGGGTTATTTTATTCCACATATGGGAGTTTTACGCGAGTCGAGTACCACGACCAAACTTCGTGTTGTTTTCAACGCTAGTGCTTCTACTTCGACGGGAGTGTCCTCTAATGACCTACAGATGGTTGGGCCAACCGTACAGGACGGTCTATTGTCTATACTTCTTCGCTTTAGAGTCCACAAGTATGTTTTATCTGCGGATGTGGAGAAGATGTATAGACAAATAGTCGTCCACCCGTCGGACAGATATTTACAACAGATTGTTTGGCGTGATAATGTTAGTGATCCTATTAATGTTTATCAATTAAACACCGTCACGTACGGTACGGCCAGTGCGCCATTCCTTGCGACACGATGCCTTAAACAAGTAGGACTCGACTGTAGGAACCCTAAGATATCGGAAATCATCCAACATGACTTCTATGTCGACGACTTGCTGACCGGAGGGGATGACTTAGATGAAGTAAAGTTCATTCGCACTGAAGTCACCAAAGCGCTTGCGTCGGCATGTATGCCATTGAGAAAGTGGAAGTCAAATGATTCTCAATTATTGTCGAATGCTGTCCCTGCGTCATACGATTTGAACATTGGACAAAATGAGCCAGAAAAGTTGCTTGGTCTCTGTTGGCATATCGGCACTGATGAGATAGGGTTTCCTATAGGTCTGACTAAATCTTCGGCTAGGTACACAAAGCGTGACTTGTTATCCGTTATTGCGCGAATCTTTGATCCCTTAGGTCTGTTAGGTCCTATTGTTATTACTATGAAGATCTTGCTACAGAAAATGTGGTTAGATAAATTATCATGGGATCAACCATTACCTAATGAGATTTGTAAACAATGGGAGATTATTATTAAATCTTTACCTCTTTTAAATCATGTTCGCATTCCGCGATTTGTAGTCTGCAATTCATTTACGGAGTTAGAACTCCATATTTTCACAGACGCGTCTGAGTCCGCGTACGGTGCTTGCGTCTACATTCGCAGTGTTAATGCTAAGGGTGAGTACATGGCTCGCTTGTTAATGGCAAAGAGTCGAGTTGCTCCCATCAAGCCTACGACAATTCCGCGACTGGAGTTATGTGGTGCGGTAGTCGGTTCTCGTCTTCACGAGAAGGTGATGAGCTCACTTCGAGTGAAGATCAGTCGGGTTTATTGTTGGACTGATTCAACCATTGTCTTGGGATGGTTACAGATGATGCCTACCAGACTTCAGCCCTTTGTGCGCAACCGCGTTGCTGAGGTTTTGGATAAGTCGGGTAACTGTACTTGGAGGCACGTCCCAACAGATCAAAATCCAGCAGACCTAATATCTCGTGGCATGGATATTAGTGATCTGCAGGAGTCAGATCTGTGGTGGAAAGGACCAGATTTTTTAAAACTAGATTCGTCTGAATGGCCTTCTCAAATTACGAGCCCAGGACTACAATCGTTACCGGAGACTCGACCTAAAATCATATTACATGTTGTAAACGATTCGAAACCTGAAGTTTTAATTGATTTTAGGCGTTATTCCAATTACACACGGCTCGTACGATCTGTTGCCTACGTATTACGATTTATTAAGTCATGTAGAAAGCATTACCCTAAAACCAAATACTTGTCACATGATGAGGTACAAGATGCACTAACTCTTGTCATTATTAAGAGTCAGATTCAGTCATTTTCTGAATACCAATTATTTTTGAACAAAAAGAGTTTACCTAAAAAGAGCGCCCTTCTAAAGTTTAATGTTTATTTAGACGATAATAATGTAATGCGAGTAGGAGGACGTCTCGATAACTCTAATTTTGCTTATAGTAAGAAACACCCTATTTTATTACAGTCCACTCATGATTTCACTAAACTATTATTTAATTTTGAGCATAAAAGGCTGATGCATGCTGGCCCACAATTATTATTAGCTTCCATTAGGGAAACTTATTGGCCAATAGGAGGTCGCAAGTTGGCGAAAGCCTGTTATCATAAGTGTGTTTTGTGTCACCGTATGAAGGGTAAGGTTGTAGCTCCCTTAATGGGTAACTTACCACGAGAACGCTTTCGTCCAGGTTATCCCTTTGAAAGCACAGGCGTTGATTACGCTGGCCCTATTATGTGTGCTAGTCGCCAGGGCCGTGGATGTAGGTTAGTAAAGGTGTATGTCGCTATTTTTATTTGTTTCACAACCAAGGCCATTCATTTGGAGCTCGTTGGTGATTTAACTAGCAATAGTTATTTACTGGCTTTGTATCGGTTTATTTCTCGGAGAGGTAAACCTGCTGATATTTTTTCCGATAACGGTACCTCATTTGTCGGTGCATACAACGACCTTTCCAAATTTTTAAAATTAAATAGTTTGTCCTTGGGTGAAAGTGCAGCAAACGACGGAATAAGGTTCCATTTTATTCCCGCCTACACCCCACATTTCGGTGGACTCTGGGAGGCGGGTGTCAAGTCAGCAAAGTATCACCTTCAGAGAGTGTTGGGAAATTGTAACTTGACTTTTGAGGAGCTGTACACCACACTAACCAAGATTGAAGCCATCTTGAACTCTCGTCCATTGACGCCGTTGTCTTCAGATCCTGCAGATTATACTCCGCTCACGCCAGGACATTTTCTTGTGGGACGGCCACTTACTTCTTTGCCGCAACCTGATTACCAGGATAGCTCTGCCAATTATCTGTCTCGTTACCAGAGGATCGAGCAGCTTCGCCAGTATTTCTGGAGCAGATGGAGCAAGGAGTATGTTGCAGAATTGCAACAACGCTCCAAATGGCGTTCCTGCAAGGATGGCTTGATGCTGAACTCCTTGGTGGTGATCAAGGAAGACGATCTTCCTCCGTTGAAGTGGAGACTTGGACGGATCGTGGCTGTTCATCCAGGAACGGATGGTATCGCCCGTGTAGCTGACATTCGGACGTCTACTGGAGTCGTTCGACGGGCATTCAACCGAATCTGCCCTTTGCCTGTGTCTTCAGAATCTGGTTGAAACCATTGGTTTCAACGCCCGGGGAAATGTTGGAGATAAAACCTTCTTGCAAGCTTCCTAAATTATATGAAAAAATATGACACTTCTATTTGTCACTTGTCTTCACTTGTTTCTTGTAAAATATATTGTTCACACCGAAAATTATTAAAAAACTAATTTGCATTGAGCATCCAGTCATTGATTTTCATCAGAATACCCATAATTCTCGCACACCCACCACCACCACTAACAACCACAATAATTACTGTTTTTTTTTAACATAGATAAACCTGTAAAATGTACCTCATCTTTATTCACCTATGTCGTGGTTGGCGTCTACTCTACTGTAATAAATAAAACTTTATAATTTTAATACTTTCTGTAGTATAACTGGGTACAGCGAATATTAATTTTTCATCTAAAATGATTGTCTCTCTTTTAATTTTAATTATTATTTAAAAAACATATAATGCTATTTTATATTTTTTTGCCATACAGCTAAAACCTCTCAGGGTTTATCTGTGTAATGGTGAGCCGCTCATTTAATACTTTTATCTGATTATACATTAAAGTTTTGTGTAAAGAAACGTTTGGATTTAAGTCGTTTTATAAAATGTTTGTAGATCTTCTGGAAGTTTATTAAGAAAATAAGGCACTAAATTTTTTGCAACCCTCATTCCGTACACGTTGTTGGCTTTTGGTAGAATGTATTTATTTTTGGGTGTAATAGATCTCAAAAAGTCCGGTCTTGTGTTTTCAGTTAGAAATTCAGGCCTATTGATTTCAACAAGGGTAAAAAAATTAACTTTATTGAAAACATTTATAACATTATAATATTTATTTACAGTATTTATTGATATAAACTAGTGCGTGACTGCGATCCCACCTGATGGTATGCAGTGATGCAATCGTTAATTGCGTTAGATCATTAACACGTTTGTACTGTAACACGCGTGTGGCGAATATTCGCCATAGACAAATGTTTACATCCATATTGTTTAAAGTATTTGATTATAGATGAATACCAAGCGAATGCCGGCGGCGTTCGCTCTCTCATTGTCTTTATATGTGTCTCTTATTACGGCATTCAAAAGGTTAAAGTAGGGGAGGCCAAATGGCGATTTTGCGTGTAACTCGAGCGCGTCTGATAATCATATGGGAAGAAACCTAGTACCCTGTAATGCACCCCTACCACACACATATGAACTCTTAATATAGTGGGGTGCGTTAAAAATCCTCGGAAAAATTCGAGTGCGTCAAATTAAGACAAGGTAAGTTAAGTACGAATGGGAATGGGCGGGTCATGTCAGCCGCATGCATAGGGACCGCTGGGCGAGCGTCGCCACACAGTGGGTCCCTACTGAAGTAAAGCGCCGTCGAGGTCGGCCTAGAAAGAGGTGGCGGGATGATCTGGACGCGTACCGCAAGGACTGGTTTGAAACGGCGCAGGAGAAGAAAGTTTGGAAAGACTTGGGGGAGGCCTTTGCCCAGCAGTGGGACAGCAACGGCTAGAAAAAAAAAAAAAAAAAAAAGTTAAGTACATGTAGAAAAGTGTATATTTCAATAATCTGACAATTTGAGCGTGTCTTAAACAAATGGGCGAGTCATTAAGTTAGGTGGTAAGGTGCCTGTTGATTAGGACAATATTTTTACCACAGTTTGCTATAATTTTGTTAGGAACGTTGAAAAGAACGGCGAGAAAATTATTGATGAAATTATTAAGTGTATATATAAGTACGAGTACTTACTGGTATAAGTTGCCATGATATATACCAACGAAATAATTGATTTTGTGTTATCTAATCAAGATTATGGCCAGTCTAGGGACTGCAAAAAAGTTTATGCTCATGGTTTCCATGGCTTTTTGGTAAATTGAACTATTAATGTTGCAACTAATATAGGTCTTGGTCAAGTAATATAATATGCTTGGTTTTATTTATTGATAATAAATCCTTAGGAAATTGTATATATATATTTCCGATATAGATAATAAAAATAACTGTAAATAAAATAAAAATAAAGCACAAAGCTTAGAATATAGTGACTAATATGACACAAAATGAAATAGTCACTACCATAAATACAATATCGAGAACCACATCACCAGAAAAAAAATATAGCTTTAGACATTTCAACTGCATTCCAGAGGAAAAACCTAACATTTGACATGATATCTTGCCGTTCATTCAAAAATGCGTTTTTAAAATTCATAAGGAGGTATTATCGATATAATATACGTAATCTGATCAACTTTAAACTGGAATACTTTTAATACACGAAATCTATATTCTTATATTCTTTATTGTTGTTGTTTGTTTTTATTGTTTCTTATGTTCTTTATTGTTTTGTTTTTATTGTTTATTAAGCTATTGCATAGCTTCTATCGCGGGCCTTGAGCGTGGAGACCGAATCCAGAAATTCCGTAACGAAAATAACCTAACACCCCCCTATCATTTGTTTTCTTATCGGTCACCACGCTCAAAAAGTCTAACTTCAATTAATATCAAAGAAAAAAAAACTGCACAAATAAAATAAATAAATAATTATAATTGCATAAGTTGACAAAAAATGCTTTGCAATAGCTTTACCGCGGCAGTCCCAGAGTGCCACACGTCTTTTTTGTTTTTGTCTTGTTGCCTGAGAAAAAATTGTTTGGAAATTTAATCTATTACATATATTCTGTATATTTTCATCATCTAAAAAATCATGGCAGCAAAATTTTGTTCGGGACTTCGCCATGATCCTTTTACACTCGATGGTTTTAGCTACGAAAACCATCATCAGATTATTCGTAATCCTGATAGGATGACCTTTAAAATAAAAAGAAATCATTGGCGCTCAAGTATTTCAAGGCGACGTGTTTTTTTACGTTTTAGAAAATTCTTACACGCTCTACCTCCCACTACAATGTCTAAGAAAAATGTACAATCCATTAGGTCCAAGACGCTTTAGTAACTTTAGCATCCGTGCCTCCCCTATTATTAGTGTAATCCTTGTTAAGTAAGTATGGTTTAAGACGGGAATAGTTGCAGACAGACAAGCACCCTATGAAGGCATAATTGGAAAAAAAAAACTTGAAAGCGCTTGAGACGGAATTTCACCCCACGCACAATTCTGCAAAACATGCAATCAATCGATATGTCTGGATCATCAAGTCCTAGTTAGTTAAAGTTATTTTTATAAAAATGAATCGATTGGTTTTTATAATAATAAAAAAAAAACTTAAAACATCTTTAGACGTAGTTACTTCTTGGTTTTTTGTCCTCCTTTCATTGGTTTTTGCCATTATAAAATGCTATTTTATTTATAGTAACAAATAAATACTAAACAAGATTTAAACACTTTTATAGACATATGCGTATTCGACTAAACTATCCTAAAAATAGATAAATGAATCACGCGAGTAGAACTTAACAAAATACGGGCGTGTGTACTGTGGTGTTAAGAGTCTATTCACTCTAGCATTGAAAACGTCTAAATTACCATCATATTGGAGGTACATTATGATATATATTTGATATAAAATAGGAACACACGTGGGGTCTAATCAGCAAACGTTCAACACGGTTCACCCAGAGTGGATGAAGTTATTTGAAGAATTTTCAACTCAAAAAAACTGACCAACCGTCCGCAAAAAAATCACGTTTGTTGTGTGAACTCTACTTAAATACAGTGGCTTTCAGAGGCAGTTTCCGATGCACTGCTTCCAAGGTATGGAATAACATCCCACCGCCATTAAGAGCACTAGGCAGCGTCCATACATTCAAAATGCGTTTACGGCAGTACCTGATAGATGCGCAAACGAAACTGGATATGGTCACTCTTAACGTCTCATTCATATGAACAGCTTACTAATTTCATCGTTTTATGGTGAGAGGAGTGTGGAATGTGTTGCACAAAAATATAATATTAGCGTATACATAACTACAACATGTGGGTGATGAAGGTTCCTCGGGCACTGTTGTCGACTCATTTCGTTGTGTGCGAGGTGTTGTGAGTCGTACGTGACATCTACTTACCCGCGTACTTGGGAGACCTGTGAGAAACGAAGGTCATATTACTTGTTAATTCTTAATGATAATATTTATCACCTTAATTATTCATTTGTGTTTATGTCTTGTTACATTCTGGTGACATGGCGGTCATTATAATCTGCAACTAAAAAGTAAAAATATAATTTTATTTCATTTGAAATAATTGTATACTTGATTCATTTAAATAGTCATTACTGTAAACAAGCGATATTCACCTTCTGCCAATATACATAATCTATCTTTTTCACTTCTGCTATTTAGCATAGATTTATAGTGTCTTATTTAAGACACTATAAATCTATTCAATGATAACGTTAAAACAGTTGCTTTATTTGAAAGGGTTGTTTATTATTATTATTGTTTTCGAAGTAAGTACCATTGATACAAAGTTTTGCTTTCACTAAATTTCACTACTGTATCATGAAAAATCACAAAGTTATATGCTTGCTATGTCAGCAAAAATACATAGTCACCAGGCCATACAGGCGACTGAGGGGTTGTTTTGCACTTGCACCCAACTGTTTGCTGGCGCCTAGTGCCCACTATGATCTGCCGTGACCTGTGTTGTATTTAGTGTCGACTTCGAACTTGTGACCTTTTAAATATTTTTGGGAAAAAATATAATATGGTGTAAAAACTATTAGAATCTTTTCAGTTACTGATTTTGAACCAACCAACCAACATCCAACATATTCAGGTTTCGCATATCTAAAAATAATGTTGTATAGAACAGTCCGAAAAACATCTATCGGGCAGCTGCCCACCAGACATAACATCAGTCAGGTTGGAGAATCCTCCCTTCTTAGTAATCTATCTTCTTAGTAATTAAATAAACCCCTTATTCATAACTGTCTTACAGGTGACTGCTATTACTAGCTGAAACGTTTACAAATGTCAAGTTTTCATGAATGAAGAGGTGAATGTTTTACGTAGGACTTAATGCGGTCATTTTCAAAGTGTACTGTCTTGGGACTATTAAGCTTTGCCTAGCGCTGTTAAAGTCACATTTGTTAGGTACCTTTGAGATAAACTTGAATTAAAGGGTGTTTTTATAGAGGCGGAGAACTTCAAACTGAAACAACTTGGAAGTTCGAGTCGGACTCGTGCACGCAGGGTTCCTTAAACGGAAAAAAAATCGCGTTTGTTGTAGGCTCCCATAAAACAAACGCGATTTTTTTTGCCGTTTTTTTTCTACGGATGCTACAGAACCCTTTCTCTTTTTTTTAGTATTTGTTGAAATAGCGGCAACAGATATACATAATTTGTGAAAAATTGGTCTGGCTATCGCGGTTCTTGAGAGACACACAGACGGACAGACAGCAGAGTCTTAGTAATAGGGTCCCCTTTCGGAACCCTGAAAATGACGTATCCGAGCGATGTTTAAGCTAAAACTACTTAGTGATACTTGTGAATCATATTTTCAATATCATAAGATATTAACATTGCCTTGTCTGTATATCCTAGAAGTAGCTGTGTTTTTGTAGACAAACTCTAGTCGTTTTAAACGCATAGCCGATGTTTTCTCCGCAACAGACGCGATAATAGCCTGCTGTATCAGGAGCCAGTCAAGACAGCACTTATGCGCTTAAGTTAGACACTTTGCATGTCATTTATAATAAGATGTCTAAGAGTTGGAAAGAGCTTCCATTATCATTATTAAAAAAAAACTCGGAAGCTTTTTAGTGGTGAAAGCATATCGCACTCTTAAAACCAAAGTGGCACTATACCAAAAAGGTATTTTTTTAGCATTCACATAGTTTTCAATGTGCAATAAGAAGCTGCGAATCAATTATTATCGACGAAAATTTACAACTGGAACAAAGACTTGACAATCAGAGAATATGTTCTGATTAATCAGACCGAAAAGTTAAATTGCGATAGGTGTGAGATTTTTTTTAACTAAGTTGGTGCATTTAAAGTTAGTTTAAGTATTTTCTTTATTTGTTTTTACTGCATTGTGTATTATTTTAAAATTGTATTTAGTGGCATTTAGTTAAATTTTATATCTTTTCAGCCATATTTTATCGAGTAGGCATTACTCGATAAAATATGGCTGAACTTGTTACCTATATTTTTTGGTCATCTTTTACTGTTTACACATAATATTTGCAAAATAAAATTATCTTTATCCTTATTAACTTACTAGGTTTTTCTCGCAGTTTCGCCCACGTACATAAAATATAGCCTATGTCACTCAGAAATAAATCAGCTGTCCATCTGTGAAAAAAGTACTTCCAGATATAATCTCCTACAAACAAAAAAATAAAAATAAAAACTTTACCTCTCTACTATTAGTGTAGATATACATAACACAGTATATACTCTTCATCTGCACTGTAGATGAAGAGTATGTGGTACTAGGTACTACGGATGCGAGCCGCGGCGGCTTCAAATTATATTCAAACATTAATGTCATTAAATTATCATAAAGCTCGTTTATTGTAAGGGGTTAATATTTATTGTATCCTGTTTTTTTAGTATTTGTTGTTAAAGCGGCAACATAACTCCATCATCTGTGAAAAATTCAAGTGTATAACTATCACGGTTCACGAGATATAGCTTGGTGACAGACGGACAGACAGACGGACGGGCAGACAGACAGACAGGCGGATGGACAGACAGCGAAGTTTTAGTAATAGGATCCAGTTTTTACGCTTTGTGTACGTAACCCTAAAAAAGGTGCGAAAATTCCAATGAATTCGGGATGTAGGTACAATGTACATATGTATTACAAGTCTAGGTAAACCAACGCAAAACATGAAGAGTGCTTACTGCTTTCTTTGAAACGCAATACCTATTGTGTAATGTTATCTCGGACAAAAGAGACTATTTTTTGTAGATGACAGACACCTAGACAACGCCAGAGGGCTATAGAGTAAGTACCTACCTACTACTTATGGCATGATGAAAAGTGAGATATGATATAGACAGTGTCTACACTAATATAATGAAGAGGTAAAGTTAACTTTTTTGTGTGTAGGAGGTAATCTCTGAAAGTACTGGTTCGATTGCGATCATTTTTTCACCGATAGAAAGCTGCTTTATTTCTAAATGGCATAAGCCGCTGGCAAAAGCTAGTATGTAATAAAATTTTATATCCAGGTAGTTGTTTTACAATTAGTTACAGACACAGGTGCCTCTGTTACCAATTCGCACTTGCCGGAACGCAGATCTACGCGAGACACAATGGCTTTTTAAGTGTCTCTAATTACGGCATTCGAGAGGTTAAACCAAAAGTGGTACTCTACTGAACTTGTATTTTTAATTGCAATTTTTTGGTGAACCTTTAACTTTTTAATCTGACTAACACAATTCATTTGTAATCTGATTTTCAGTCTTTGTTAATAGTTGATGTTCCTCAGTAATTGGTTCCCAACTTCTTGTCAAGTAAATAAGTACATTGAAAACATTTGAAAACTTTATGACTGCTGAAAAATCACCACTTTAGTATAGTGCCGTTTTTGTGTTAAGAGTGCGAATTGTAAAACCTTTGTGAGTGATGTTTTGCTTTCAAATCCAATCGCGAAATGGATGAAATACGCGAGAAATATGAAAAAACATTTTTTACTGTTTTGATGTTGGTCTTTTTCAACTTAATAAATGTTGCTGAAATTTAGTAAAATAAAATGTAAAAAAATATGTGCTGGGTTAAGATTTCTATAGGTCTGCTACCTGAAGTTATTATTGTTGTTGTGTTGTTATTTAGTTTGGTCTTTATTCATTTTATATATACATAAAATTACATTTTTAAATATTTTTTTAAACAAAAAAATAGTAGCAAATCTTTCGATATTCGCTTATAATACTCAATTATTATTATTACTAGCTGTGCCTGCGACTTCGTTCGCGTGGGCTACAGGATTTTGAAATTATTTTTTCTAAAATAAAAGTAGCCTATGTTACTCCTTATTACCATCAGCAACCTGCCAAAAAAAGTCCAGTCAAAATCGGTCCAGCCATTTCAGACATTAGCCCGGACAAACAGACAAAAATTGTTAATGTTATTTTGGTGTATGTACCGTATATATATTCATATGCATGTAGTAAAAAGCAGTTATTTCAATATAACAAACAGACACTCCAATTTTATTTATATGTATAGATGTACAGATTAGTGAAGTTTCGGTGCTTTTCACCAACAGAGATTAAGTCAAGCATACTCATAGGAAAATATGTATTCGACATCAATATGGTGTCGAGTACTCTCTTGTTGTGAATATGGATAAATCATGAACAATTCTAAGTTTTAATTACAATTTAGTGTTGGTTGTTTCCACGCAAGCTAAGGGCTCCCGATTTATTAGTCAAGAGCCCTTAACTTACGAAGTGCCTTTACTAACTAAACCTATATTAATAGTATCTATAATTATGCTCTATAAATAAACCAGTAAACTAGCATTTCCTCGTTTTAATTAAAAAGTCTATTGAATGACTGGCCTGTTGGTCTAGTGGTTAGTGGCCCTGACTGCTATGCCGAAGGTCGTGGGTTCGATTCCCACCCAGGACAAATTGATGATGAGCACAATCTTTTGTTCTGTGTCTGGGTGTAATTTATCTATAATATGTATTTATTTATAAATATGTAAGTATGTTTATCAGCTGTCTAGTACTCATAACACAAGCTCTGCTTAGCTTGAGACTAGACGGCGTTGTGTGACAGTTGTGGAATTAATAATGGACTACCTTGAAGCTGGACTGAAATAGATTCAAAATCGGCTGACAATAAAAAAAACTTTTACAAAAATAAACCGACATCAATGTTAAAAAATACTGAAAAGTACAAGTCGGTATTTCTATCGTAGGTAGATAGTTTTATCTCATCGTTATTTAATACCGACTTCCGAAATTAAAGTTATTTTGTACTTTTCAGTGTTTTTTAACATTAAAGTCTAAAAAAGTTTGATAAGATTTTTATTTTTCACTTTTTAGTTATGGAACCACCACTACAAAGTACCCCTCAGCCAAACTTCAATACCTTACAGCCAGAGTGCATCTCATGACGATTCTAATAATCCCAAACACGGTTAGATTACATTAATTTACTTTCCGGCTTCATCACTAGATCACTTCTATACATTCCCCCCCCCCCTTTTTTTCTTTCAGTCAGTCGTCGACTACACGTATAAACAAAGCAATTTTACTTATTACGACAATTCTGCCGGGATCCTATAAGGAGTTCTGTTCCATATCTTCGAACTTCATGATCAGATCATAACAATATCTCTATCCAACTTAGAAGCATAACCTTTCAATCAAAAAAATAATTTTCAAAATCGGTCCTCAATTGACCGAGATATCGGTATCACATAAAAAAAAATTACAATTAGTCGAACATAGAACCTCCTCCTTTTCGAAGTCGGTTAAAAATGTAACAAAAAAAGACAGTCAAGTATTTAGAATCTTCAAGTTTTTGAAGAAGTCTATCTAAAACCTAGCCTAAGCTCTGCACTACAGTAGGCCTGTCGAGGAGGCTCATTTACTTTTGTTAATGAAAGTCTAAGACATGACAAGAGCATTGAACTCATGAACAGGCAAACAATTTAATCTGGCTTAACAAACTTGAGTCGGAACCCTTAAGGCATGAACCCTTTAACTTTCAATTGACTGTTAATCGAGTGGAAATTTGCGACAGCTGAATTTAGCCTTTGTTTACATTAAATGTTTACAGTTAAGTTTAAAGCTTTAGAAGTAATTGATATTGATTGAATATAGATTGAGTAAGAGTGTGTGATTATGATGAATATTATATAATGAATACAGTATATAGTAATTATAATATATCATAGAAGTGATGTGTTTTCGCCGCGGGCATGCGCTCCCGATTCGAAGCTCTGTGTTGGCTTCTCATAGAGATCGCATCCACGGCCCGCGTCGCGCGTTCCTGCCAGCCCCTGAAAACTATCAACTTCTAACGTAACGTAAACGTTAAAAAAGAAAATTAAAACTATAGTGACCACAAAATATTTGCATAAATAGCTCGAAATTATGCAATTAAAGTGAAGTGAAATTTCGTTCTAATTTTTGTAGTGTCTAAAAAAATTAAGCGAGGAAAAACAACGACGGTTGAAAAATTTGTTTGGCTCCTGGATTTTGTGTTAAACTAAAGTGGGTTTTGGTGAGTGTTATAATTAATTACATAATTATATATTTAGTTATTGCTGAGAAACAAATGTGTTTACTTAAATTAATAGCTGGCTACAGGAGGATGTTTGTAAAAATTCATAACATGTTTATCCACAAAGTTAAATCTTACTGTTGTTAAGAGGCTGGTAGTGAATAATAATAATTTAATGTGCTAAAAACTACAATGTGGAATTGAATCTAATAAATCCTGCGACTGCAAATTCCTTGTGCCATAGAGTTTAGTCTCTTTTCGTCGAAATAAAAGTTGCTCAAAATGTAACTAATTGAAAGACTAACTTAATATGCTACACCATTTTTAATTAGTATGGACACAACCTATCCAGTTAGTCTGGCCATCTCTTACGTGGCTTATCGTGACTCGGACGCGATGTCTCAGGTTCTGTACTAGTAAAAAAGAAACTGGACAAGTACGAGTCGGACGCGCGCTCTGAGGGTTCCGTGCGAATTACAATTGATTTTGAAATTTATTGTATTCAGATTTTGTCCTATACTTGTGCTATAAGACCTTGCTTGGTGCTAAATTTCAGGATTCTGGGTCAACGGGAAGTACCCTATGAATTTCAATCTTTGAGAGTATCAAAATATACGTTTTATTGCGACATAAACGGCCGTATCTTTTGTATTCGTTAACTTAGAGGTTTGATTTTTTCACAGCTTGAAGGAACCGTAGATCTGAATACATGTTTTTAATTTCAACTTGATACCTCCACGCGTTCTCGAGTTAAACGTTCTTGACAGACAGACAGTTATACAGACGGACGGACAACAAAATGATTCTATGAGGGTTTTTCCTTTCCGTTTTTTCCTGTTGAGGTACGGAACCCTAAAAACAACAAAATATACTGTTGGAATAATAATCTTATTAAAAAAGGGAAAACGTTAAAGATGAGAGAAAGAACAAATTTTATTGTAAAATTCAAGATGACAACCAATGACAACAATAAAGTAAAGAGTGCATAGCAATAGATTTTTGTAAGTAGGTAAGTACGTATGTAGGTCTAATAAGTATCATACAACATGCTCTCTCAAAAAATAATTGTATTGCACTCTAACATTGATATTATTATAAAAACCAGTACTTAAATCATTACGATATGCCAATACTTTGTAAACAATTGCGATTTTTTGCTGGACCTAACGGTTTCGTCAAAACATCTGCAGGTAACCTATCGGTGGGCATACCCCTAAATTTAACGGTTTTATCGTTCACTTTTTCTCGGACAAAATGAAAACATAACATTTAGGTATTTTGTCTAATATCAGCCTTTTTATTAAGCATGCATCCTTTACTGCCGTAGCTATCGCCATATATATTCGGCTTCAGCGGACGAGAGAGCCACTGTGGCATGTTTTTTAGCTTCCCGAAAGAGACAGAAACCGTTCAAAGTTGTAGTATTACCTTTTTCTTTCCTGTAAATAATACCAATATCTTTTGTTGCTCTTAGATAACGTATACATCGTTTAGCACTGTTCCAATGTGACTGATAAAATTTAGAGTTAAATTTATTCAAGTAACTCTCTGTAAGAATATAAATAAGAAATTCTTCATAAAGTAGTCTTAAATTTCGAAAATAAGCAACCCTTCCCATTTATCCTTATTTATACCTATTTAAATGCTTGGGGTCTCAGGGGTTTTTAATATATGTACTTTAAGATAGCTTCATTCCATTGAAATTAATTCGTCCGAGATCTTTCGATGAAAAATATTTTGCGAATTGACATTTTGTTGTATAAGGTACTTATTAGACCTACATACGTACTTACCTACTTACAAAAATCTATTGCTGTGCGCTCTTTTTTTTTCATCAAATCCATACGTGTGGGATATCTATGGATAGGTCTTCAAAAATGATATTGGTGTTTCTAATTTATTTTTTTTCTAAATTGAACAGTTTACGCAAGAGACACTTCCAAAGTGGTAAAATGTGTCCCCCCCCCCCTGTAACTTCTAAAATAAGAGAATGATAAAACTAAAAAAAATATATGATGTACATTACTATGCAAACTACCAACGAAAATTGGTTTGAACGAGATCTAGTAAGTAGTTTTTTTTAATACGTCATAAATCTAAAAAATACACTATTAATAAAACATCGATCAAAGTTACAACGAACTCAAGAACTTTTATATTATGTTACTTGCTGCTACGGAACCCTCCATGGGCGAGTCCAACTCGCACTTGGCCGGTTTTTTTTTATTACTCAATAGGCACTGTTGCACGGCTGAGCAAAAGTCTGCTTCAAATCCTTCTAGCTAAACTCAATAACCATGATTAAGGTTGACTAGTCAACCCTTAATTTGGTCGTCTAATAAAGAAGTTCTTTAGAAAAAGACTAAACGTCTTTGTCTAGGAGAGTAAACAAATTAGATCAGTCGGAGGTCGAAACTCAAAAGAGTTATCGGAGTTTCTTACAGTAGTAGACTTACAGCAAATGTTGGTAGTATGTGTTTACTTAGAACTCTCTGTTAAGTACATATTCGCCGACACACACCGACATGTTATGAACTTTACCCTTCCTTAACTACTAACTAACTCAGTTTAGAAAATAAAATACGATTTAATATCCGAGACTATTTTTTATACTGTCCGTCTGGCTCTTTTCATTGTTGTCTTGACCGGCTAGATATTGCGATGGTCAGATTATTTTTATTTTTTTACGGTGCTTTGTCACAATTTTGACCATGTCGCTCCATCATAGCCAAATTTTGTGTTTTGATTTATTATAGAATATTGTAATAAATGTTCTATAAAACTCTTGCCTTGTCTGACGTAGGCTTAGCTAAAATGTTGTTGCAAATACCGATATCTAACAAATTTAAAGTTATAAACATATTTCTTCTGAGGCGTTCGCCCCGCTCACACTCCACCAGAATATGTTGTACGTCCTCAATTATTCTTATGGTGAATCTGTGATACCCGTGAGGAACGTAAACTTCCTCGATGGAATGTGACCAGATCGAAGCCTCATGTCAGTTACAATGTCTTTTCTATTGAGAACATAATTGTCTATCCAAGGAATTGTTAGTGGTTTGGGTTGGATGGTGTTTATTTTATTTATTTATTTAATTCAAATAGAACGGCCGAAACCAATTACACTATTTAATCACATAACACAAAAAGAAAAAACAGTAAAACATTAGAAGAACACAGACAAGTCATATGTCGCACAGGACATTAGTGGTAGAGACTAAAAAATAAATAAAATAAATAGTAGACACAGTCATGCATTCATCTCACAGAATTTCGTACATTCTGACAGTATCGTCTTCCATTCTTCCCCAAACATATCAAAATCTGTGTTTTTGTTAAGGAGAGCATTAAGCGCCGAGAGTGTCCGCGGTATGGGCGATTTGGAATGTGCAACTGTTCGACACGTCGGAACTGCCAGGAGCCGATGTTTCCTGCCACGGTTGTAGTGGTTTGGTACATACAATTTACAGATTAGGTTTTGTAGATCAGGAGCATCTATAATTCCCCTGAGTATTTTGAATGCCACAATCATCTGGTCACGTGACCGTCTAGCTTCTAAGGAATTGAAGCCCAAGCAACCAAGCAAAAATTTCGTGGGATATAAAAAAGGATAATAGCCATAAAGACGTTTATAGAGATTCCTTAGGAATGCTTTTTGCACTTTTTCTAAAGTTAAAGCATATTGTTTTTCAAAGGGATTCCAGACGCAAGCACTTGACTCAAGCTTGCTACGGACTAAAGCTCCGAAAACAAGTTTGATGACGTGGGGACTGTGGAAATCGCGACAGTTTCTTAAGACGAAACCAAGACGTCTAAAAGATTCCTTGGCGGTGGATGTTATATGATTGTGAAAGGTAAGTTTATTGTCAAATGTAACTCCCAGGTCTTTCATAGCATCAGTTCGTGCAATAAGATCGTTATCAAGTTGATATCTGAAGTATAATGGGCGCCGCATTCGACCAAAACTCATAACATAACACTTTGAGGTATTAAAGTCCATTTGGTTATCCAAACTCCACTTATACACTGAGTCTACATCAGCTTGCAGGGCCAGGCAATCAGCTTCGGACTTTATTTCGTAGAAAAGTTTTAAGTCATCGGCGTATAAGAGGCATTTGGCATTTTTAATAACGTCAGGTAAGTCATTGATCATCAAAATGAAGAGGAGAGGACCAAGCACCGAACCCTGGCTTACACCTGAACGAGTGTGATACGGAAGTGACTCGTATAGTCCTAGTCTCACAAATTGCTGTCGATCTCTTAAGTAGTCTGCAAGAAGCCGGAGAAGTCCTGAAGCAACGCCTATCGCACTGAGCTTTGATAGTAGGACATCATTGTTAACTCTATCAAACGCCTTTCGGAAGTCAAAATATAGAACATCGACCTGGCGTCCGCGATCAAGACTGGTGGAAATAGAGTCAACTAGTGTCAGCAGATTAGAGTTGACTGACCTCTTTGTGCGAAAGCCATGCTGCTCATTGCAAAGATGCTGTTTCACCTGGCTATAAATACCATCGTGCAGGACATTCTCGAAAACTTTCGCTGCTGAAGATAGTATCGCTATCGGGCGATACTCATCTACAGATGATTTATTTAAAGATTTTGGTATAGGAGTAACGCGCGACAACTTCCACTGGGACGGATAAGCTCCAGTTTTTAATGATAAATTGAAGATGTAGCTAAGGGGTAAAGTAAGAAACTTCTTACCCTGTTTTAGGAACCATGAAGGAATATTGTCAGGACCAATTGAACTATTCGATTTTAGCTTATCTATCCCTTTGCTTATATCATTCTCAGTGAAATTGAGTATGTTAACATAATTACTGATATTGCATTTGCTTGGATGAGTCACATTTTCCGGATCTAATTTTGGTACATTAGTTTGAAAAACACTCGCGAAATATTCTGCAAAAGCTTCTGCGGCCGCAACCCCACTGCAAGTTTTCCCTTTATGGGTTACATTTGTTTCAAATCCCCCTTTCGACCGAAGGTTGGTTACATGCTGCCAAAATTCTTTGGGGTTTTTCTTGATGTTTCCCTCAATGCACCTAATGTAAGAGTCATAAGCAGTGGCAATACGAGATTTTAGGTTAGTTCTTAATTTTGAAAATTCTTTATATGTTAAATCACATTTGTTTCGTTTCCAAGCTGAATGTAGTTTCACTTTTGTCTGTATATCTTTAATAATATCATATGTAAACCAGGTAGGATACCGTCTAGTTGCTTTATTGTTTCGGGTTTTTTTAGGGATACAAGTATCAAAAAGATTGTAGATAATGTTGTAAAAATTTTGAGTGCAAGTGCGTACGTCGTTTGATGAGGTAACAGCATCCCAAGAAACCTCAGATAGTAGATCAAAGAGTAGGTTGTAGTTACATTTTTTAAAGTTCCAGTCTATTTTACGATCGATATTACTAGGTTCAATTCTGTCGCATTGACCAGATGACTGTAGCATTACCTGGATGTCCAATGGCGGATGATACGCATCAGGGGGCACCAAACCTTCAGTCGTTGTCACAGACACTTCATCTATGCTTGCGCTCTCCTTTACTAAAACAACATCTAACATACTCCCATGCAAATTTTGAACGTTGTTCCTTTCACACAAATTACAAAAAGTTAAGAAATAACAATAGTAACTATTAATATTTAAAGAAGCGCTATTTAAGTTAAGATCACCAAAGATTATGACTGTACCTTTCAAATCATTGACAAAACTTTCTACTTTAGTGAACCATCTCATATAAGCGTCGTCCGTCGAACTTGGTTTTATATACACAACACACACAAACACAGGGCGGCCATGCCACGTGAAACTCGCCCAAAGGTCCTCACCGTTGTCAGTTTCAAGTTCAGGTCGTCGGCGCAGAACGACAGGTGCGCGCGCCATGAGCCACCGCACGGTGTACCTCTGTCACGCCGTAACACATTCCAATCGTGTTGTACTAGCTTCCTTTTTCCTTTGACCTCTGATCATGAAATTCTTTCCAAAATTTATGACAATGTTCAGACAATGTTCAATTTATGATTAGACTATTAACAGAGAGGATATCTTTGGCAGACCGTTGGGTTTATTCCTAGATCGCTTCTTTATTGTATTCATTAGATAAAATAAAAAATAACTTTTCGGCTTCACTGTCATCCTACTATGATCTGATTTAAAAAAAAAACATTTTTTTTTATTCTGCATAACATTTCATACGTACATATATTTGTTTAACCAGCCTGTAAGTTAATATGAGTTATTTTCCACGAGATCACTTTCGTTATCACAATATCTATAATTTATTATCATTCGTGTATCGGTTTGTTTTTAGCACAAAGGAAATACCAAAATACGGTACACCGCAGTGAAATCGATCTACAGCAATATGTTTGGTGACTGGCTGACGAATAATTATGGTTCAACTAGTTTATTTTATCGGAGCTCTGTTTAAGTTGGATACTAGCTCCCTAGTAATTTAACGAATGGCTGCACTTCAATAATGATACCCATAAAATTTTCATTCATCCTCACCATCATTTCAGGCGTAAGACGTCTACTGATGAACATGACCGGTTCTATGCGTCTCACATCAATCAGATTCTAGCGTTCACCAGGTCATCGGTCTATTTTTATGAGAATTTACTCATTTTTCTTGGGAGTGGAAAAATCAAAATTCAAAATTCAAAATTCAAAATTCAAAATCATTTATTTCAAATAGACCATTTGCAGGCACTTTTGAATAGTCAAATGTCGGTCAGTCCAAGAAAAGTGAAGCTAAATTGCACGTTCCAAAACGTAGGTCTCTATGGAGAAGAACGTGCAAGAAACTCCATGGACACTCTTTTTAAAATATATTGAGTTACATAGATCTTGATTACATATTTCTTGTCGCTTCTAATATGTGAGCACAATGTTGGTAGATACGTAAAAATAATAGTTTATTATTCTTTTTATTAAATGTAATTAAAAATAGAAACCGAATTAAGCCACTGGCAGCCAAGAGATGACCAGTCTCAACCGATGGCACCCGTTCACGGGCATGACACGTGCATCAGCCCCACTCAGCTCAACCATTTTAAAGGGAACCGAATGACCCAATAACACGTGCCACCACCAGCAAGACATTTGGGTGAGCATGACAAACTCTCAACTGCCATGCTCGTAATGTCAAACAAGTTGTAACCTAATAAAGATGCTCCATGGTGCTTCACATTCACAAAAACTTGAAAAAAAGAAGAAAGTGCTTCTACATTATACAATGCTATTTAGTTTCCAATTAAAAAAGGTAATAAATTATCATAAGCTCTATTGAAATAAACAAATAAATAAAAAATACATTTCGAAAGCAAAAAATACAAAAAGGGGAATAGTATCTCTTCCAATATTTACAAATATATTTATATATTTATAAAAAAACTAATTTGAAGGTAAAAGTGGCTGTAGTTGTGGAGCAGGACCAGCATTTAGCCAAGCATTTTTGTCAAGGAGATAATCTTCCAGTTTATAATATGCTTGTCTACATAGTGTGCGTTTAATGCATGTTTTAAATTTGGACTCATTTAGTTGTAGAATCTCAATTGGTATTTTATTATAAAATTTTACACAGTACCCCATGAAAGAGCTACGTACTTTAGCCAATCTGAATCGAGGTTGATCTAATTTGTTCCTATTCCTAGTATTAAAATTGTGCCTGTCACTTATCTTAGTAAAAAGATGAATATTTTTCCGAACATACATGATGTTTTCATAAATGTATTGACAAGGGACCGTCAGGATGTTTATTTCTTTAAATAGTTCCCTAAGGGAATCGCGTTTGCGAAGGTTATATATGGCTCTGATAGCTCTTTTCTGCAGTATAAAAATAGACTCTATGTCTGCAGCCCGTCCCCATAGCAAAATACCGTAAGACATAATACTATGAAAGTAACTAAAATAGACTAGTCTCGCAGTATCTACATCAGTTAATTGGCGGATTTTTCTGACAGCATATGCTGCTGAACTAAGCCGTCCTGCCAGAGATGTTAAATGAGGACCCCATTGTAGCCTCGAGTCAAGCGTGATCCCTAGGAAAACCGTACTCTCGACGAACTCGATTTTCTCCTTGTTCAATACTATGTCAGAATAATTGCTTTTAACATTCGGTAACGCAAATCTTATGCACTTAGTTTTTTTTCCATTCAATACTAAATTATTAACAGTAAACCAGTTTTGGACTTGCTGTAGAGCATTATTTACGTCATCAAGGTTTGTGGAACGTCTATTGATTTTAAAAATTAACGACGTATCGTCAGCAAACAATACAATATGTGGTTGTTTTTTTAATAGATGCGGTAGATCATTTATATATACTAAAAAGAGGAAAGGACCCAATATTGAGCCTTGCGGTACACCCATTTTGACTTTGAAACCCGGAGAATTGACACCATTTATCTGAACTTGCTGTTGCCTGTCAATTAAGTAAGATTTTACCAAGCTAAGTGCAAGTTTACCCAGCCCATAATGTTCAAGCTTTAAAAGCAAGGTTTCGTGATTAACACAATCAAAAGCTTTTGAGAGGTCACAAAAAATCCCTATCGCATCTTGGGCTTCTTCCCACGCTGCAAATATATGTTTTAATAAAGTGACACCAGCGTCAGTCGTACAACGACCTTTGGTGAAACCATACTGCTGATCGTGAAAGATTTTATTGCTGTTAAAATGGTAAAGCATTTGATTAAGCATAACTTTTTCAAACACTTTACTGAAAACCGGCAATACTGATACAGGTCTGTAATTATTAGTGTCCTTATGGTCACCTGATTTAAAAAGTGGTATAACCTTACTGTATTTCATTGTATCTGGAAAGACACCTTGGTCCACACACAAATTAAATATTAAAGCTAAGTATGGTGCTATAGTCTCAATTATTGATGTGCATACTTTAACAGACATTCCCCATAGGTCTTCAGTTAATTTGACTTTGATTTGCCGGAAAGCCTTTATGACTGTCATAGGGTTTATATGTTTGAATTGAAATTCAACCGGACAGCCTGGCAAGTTTGCTTTTAATAGAGTAATTGAGGCTTCAGGGGAGGAATTTAGAGCTTCCGTTGTCCTAAGAGGTACATTGGTGAAATAATTCACAAACTCTTGGGCTACTTCTATGTTAGAGCTTTTGGGACCATGTGGAGTCTCTAATAAAAAATCCGTGCTGCGTACTTTGTTCCTACCAGTTTCACTATTAATTACTTTCCACACAGTCTTTATTCTATTGTCTGCGGATTTGATCTTGTTGCTAATGTACAGGGCCTTTGCTACCTTGCAAATCTTTCTGAAAAGTTTAGAATATTTATTTACATATTTATTGAAGGTTTCAGTATTGAAGAATGGCTTAAGGCCATATAGCTCATACAGTCTTTCCCTACTTATTCTAATACCTTTAGTCGCCCAGTCACTAAAAACAAACTTTGGGAATATATTTTTCGACTTCTTTTCAAAAGCTGTATTAAATTCATTAAGTACCAATGAAAAGAAGTTATCATAAAATTTATTAGCATCATTAATATCATGGCCCAGAACATTTAACTTATTTTGTAAGTTACTATTAAATTTAGTTAATTTGCCAATTGTAATTGACCTGAATTGAATCTGAGTCTTTTCCAGGACTGCTTGAGACATAAAAGTTACCGTTTGTCCACTATGATCAGACGGAAGATAATTTACTATAGCTTTATCTAGATAGTCACAATTGCAGAAAACATTATCAATACAAGTTGCAGAGGTTGGGGTTACTCTCGTTGGTTCTGTAAAAACGTTAGACAAATGAAATGATTTAAAAAGATTTAAAAATCTGCTGCTATTTAAATTATTTTCCAAAATATTAATATTAAAATCTCCACAAATAATTATGGATTTGTTACTATCTACAAGTTTGGCGAGAATATCTTCCATTGTTGATTCAAAAAGACTAAAGTTTTGAGGGTTCGGGGGTCTGTACACGCACACTATAATATGCTTATCTAGCTCAACACAAGACAGTTCTATGTAATGTTCCGTTGACAAATTAACTATATCATTACGTTGCTTAAATTTTAAGCTTTTTTTTATTAAGATCAGGGAACCACCACGCAATATAGATTTCCGATTAAAACAACTACCCATACTATAATTTTCATAACTGATGGTAACCTGGTAATCCTTCAACCAATGTTCGCTAATACATACTACATCGAACATTGATTTTTCTAATAACATTTCAATTTCCAATAATTTAGAAGAGATACCTTGAATATTTTGATGAAATAGTTTTAATTTGTGCTGCTGGGACCCTTTTTGCTGTTTAACTATTTGAGAGCAAGAAGATACCTTATTGATGGTTGGTGTAACTATTATGTTACCGGTACCCTCTGTTGTCTTATGAACTAGTTTAAATGATCCGGAGATTGCCCCAAATCTATATTATCACCTGGCATTGAGTTGCAACTAATTGTAGTATCTACGCTAAATACAGGATTTTCTAAAGTGACACATGGGACCTCCTTCGTCGACTTTATAAAAATATTCGTAGCTATTGTGCTACGGTTAATCTGGTTCACCACGTGATTATTAGTATTATTACTAATTATTGTGGTGTCAATTACGCAAGACTTCGACATACTACTTATGTCTGTGTTAATATAATAAGCCAATAGCTTAGCTATTCTGTTTCTATAACTAATGGGCAGATACGTTGTACCCCTGTTCGAATTTAAATGCTCAACAAAAATGTTGGTGTCCAAAAATATAAATTTGTCACTATGGTGACTCACTAAAAAGTTCATATGATTATTAAGCATATGAATATAATTGTTTTGTCTATATGACAATCGTTCAAAATATGGAAAAGCACACAATATTATTTTTTTACATTTTAATTTTAACATTTGAGTTACAAAATCAGTAATATCTTCTCCCGCTTTCAAATAACTTCTCCCGCTGTTTGTGGAGTGACTGGGAGTGTCAGGCATTTACCACAAAATAGATAGGTACAGAAGACAATCACATGTATGTACTTCACTTTTTATACCTACGCTCGGTGGACGCACACTAATGAGCATTTGAGCTGGAATTGTTCGACGAGTGATCCGAGACGCGACCGAGACATCGTGTCCGTGAGCGGTGTCTATGTGTGCGTTGCTCGAGCGCGCTTTGTATGTAGATTCTTCTGTACCTATTTATCTTGTGCTTTTACTGACTAAAATCTACCTGCCTTTCTTTATAAATTAAGCACACACGCCGATCTGGGCGCGTCGGTCTCCAAACATTCTAAATGGAAACTAGACTTGTAGGGCTATACTGGATCCACGCCACTTTTAAGTACAAATCGTGGTAACACGTGTGCATCGGTCTAATGTGGTTCTGGCTTTATCCTTTGCTTGACTCTTTGCTACAATCCCGCAGCCCTTTAATTAGGTAGCCTTAAAATTACACTGGCCTCCGGGTAAGCTTTCGTTCGTTACAACCGAATGTATATACTTAATTACTTTATATTGTGGAGTATCCAGGAATCTGCTCAAAGGGATTATGACAAACGTGCTAATTAATCCAAGTTGCGAGCGAGGTTCCGCGATGTTTGTAAGATGATAATTAAACTAAAGTGTCTTAAGGTATTTGCGTTTGCCTCACATTTTCATGTAGGTACGCGTATTATGGAGGGTATTAACTGGTAATTACGTAAAGTAGCACATATCGTATTTGCACAGGATTGCAAGATTTTGGAAAATTATTTAGAAGTAACTAGCTGTTGTTAGCGACTTTACCCGCTTAACGTGGACTGGTAAATGTTGGTTTTAGGAATAAAACACTGATAACTTTGAGAAGCAGCACGCGCCGGCCGCTGCCGCGGCACCGCTCGCTTCGCTCGCTCGGCTCGCGCGCGGTTGGTCACAATTCTAACCTAACCTAACCTATTTCAGCCAGTTCTAAATAACGAATAATACCTACAATCTCTCGTAAAAATGTGATTGTATTTTGATTGCAATTTGAACTGGGTGAAATAGGTTAGGTTAGGTTAGAACTGTGATCAGTGTTCTTTTTTGTTTTTATTTGAACTTAGGTCGTTCCGAAAATATCACAGTTTATGTGACCCGTTTTAAAAAACGGGAACGTATGTGTAAAGGGAACATGCCAGACTACCAAGATCCAGAGAAGAAGAAGTTGGGTAGGCTTTTGGTGTGGGATGCAACATGTGTCGACAGTCTTGCGCCATCCCATCTTCTGAGTACGATGGATTCTGCTGAGGCGGCACTGCAGGTGCAGAAAACTTCAAGCGGCGCAAATATAACTTTCTCGGGAGTTATATGTTTGAGTCGTTTGGAACACTAGGGCCGCGGGGTTCGAGTGCTTGTTGTTCGAGAAATTAGCAAACCGCTAGTCGACTCTACTCGTGGCCAGAAGGCTGGGCTTTTTTGGCCAACGAATCAGCATTGCCATTTAACGTGGCAATGCTACCAGCGGCGTTCTGGGCACTGTTCCCGTTGATATCGACATATGATTTTTTTGATGCCCAGTGAATTCTTTTTATGAACATCTTTTATATACATACTTTGTTTTAACATAGAATTATTCAAATAGGTATGCATATTACGACTATCTTCTTCTACACTAATATTACAAAGAGGTAAAGCTAGTTTTTTTTGTTCTTAGGAGATAATTTCTGGAAGTACTGGTCCGATTGCTTCATTTTTTTCACCTAAAGAAAGCTGCTTTATTCCTGAGTGACATGGCTATATTTTATGTACGTGGGCGAAGCTGCGGGAAAAAAGCTAGTGTTAAGTAGATATTGAGTTTTGACGGGGTCAAAAGTTGTTCCAAATAGTTCGTAAATATTGTACACGAGTACCGCTCGCTAGTTCTGTCTCGGTTTGAATTTGGCTGAGTTCGCTACCACGTAGTATAACATATTACGAGTTTATGTAGTCGTCATCTACTTCTATGTAGCTCAATTGATGAACGTTTGTTCTGTGTCTGGGTTTAATATTTATCTATATTATGTATGTACTTAGAAATATATAAGTATGTTTATCAGTTGTCTAGTACTCATAACACAAGCTCTGCTTAGCTTTAGACTAGACGGCGTTGTGTGATAGTTGTGAAATATTATATTTACTATAATTTCTATGTGAATATTTAATAATCTGTGATTGAGTGAACAAATATACCTACTGTTTCTCTATTCAAAGTTAATGTGGCCGCGTTTAATTGACGTTGACTCACTCAACTGAAGGCGAACTTCCCGGCTTACATAGCAATTCAATTACAAGTGATTAAGTAAAGATTAAAATTGAATTATATGCAGCTGTATAGCAACTCTATCTGTTCTGTTGGTCTACAGATTTCTATAATCTGTTTAAAAGCTACTCTAAGCTATATTTATAAGATACTAGCACTTTACCAGCGATTTCGTTCACAAGAAAGTTTTCTTAAGAACTTTAATACCTCTAAGTGTGTTTTTAATATCTTGCGGATTGGATCACGCTTGCGGGATTGCCCTGCAGGCGTGACCCCCGCAGATTTTCATTTCATACAAGTATTTGTTGTAATGCGTGGAATGCGCACGCGAGACACGTTATTTTGATTGAATCCAAAACATAATTCTCCTAAAACCTTTAACACCCCTTAAATTGATTTTTCTAAGGTAGTTATGGAAGACGAATAATGAAAACCATTTTTATTTAGGTACTTTTTTTTTACTCTTTACGCCTAAAGTGGCTAAAGTGGCCTCTTCTTTCATGGGTTACTGTTTAAAATGTTATAATAAAATACCTCCCCAAATAATATTTTGGTGTACAATAAAGTTTATTCCATTCTAGCCCAGCTTCGCGTGGGTGTTACAAACCTAGGTGGGTCGCTAGTCATCAAGTATAATCGCTCACAAACCAAGGGCTCACCCATGAGACAATGCGCTAGGTCGTAAAACGGGAAATCGTTGTACTAACACAATATACGGGAACATGTAAAATGATTTCATTCTTTGACTACCCAACAACAACGATGGTGTTTTCTAAAACTGACACGTTGTTCCGATTTGTTTCCAAGTAGGGTAGCGGAAACTTCGTACAAAATGATAAAGTAGGCTGAATGTTGGACATTTTCTTTTGTAAATTTTCGATATGAAATATCGTTAGGGTACGGACGAGTCTTTTGTGCTTTTGTTAAATATTATGTCATATTTATTGACAGCTAGTAATCTCAGTTCCACTTAATTTATGACGATATTATTAAATATTATAAATGGACCAATATCAAATCTATTGTGTCTGACTCTGTACTCATTAGGTATTTATGTCAATATTTATAAACGACTTTTTTATGTATATCTAGTAAATTAAACCACTTTAAAGGTACACTAAATATTATATATATACAAGGTGTAAGGGAGCCCTCCACAAAATTTAAATTAAAAAAAAAATTGTCAGGAAACGAAAAAAAAATCCGCCTCACCATACAAAATTATTAACTTGATTGGACAGTTTGTATAGAGAGGCTGATTTTATATATATATATTCATAACATCTAATCGATAAAAAAATATTTATTAAAATCAACCAAGTATTATTTATAGTAATCAACGAATTTTTACTTAATTTTAAAAAGGTCTTATATTGTCAGAAATATTTCCGTCAGTTTCCATTTTCAGCAGGATGTGGCGAGTGATTATTGAAAGCGTTCCTCTAATCTCTTTGTGGATCATCCTAAGGCGTTCCTTTTTCTGGGTTTTATTGAGGTAAGAGTTGAAAATTGTACGTAACATAGAGGGTGTTGACAATATCTCAACACCATTTTATTCTATTCTATTTTTTATTAATGGCAAGTAGAGCCGACGTCGATTATTCTGCCAATGTTGAAAGTAAATTGAAAAACCTATTATTATGTGTATAAAATTCTTCGATTGATACAGTACAATTTGAAGGGTTTGTACTAGTCTGAAACAAACAAATAATAAAAATACACAAATACTATATATAATTATATTAGGACATTAACGTTCATGTACCACAACTACACAGACATAGTATTTGAAGCTACGATTCATAGTTTTATAATTATTATTTTTACTTCTAAAGCTCATTTGCACCACAGAGGTTATTGATTGGATGAGAAATCTTAAATTTGGAAGACGGCTATAAATCATAAATCTAAAGTCAACTCCGTTAGTTTATAAAAATCACGTAAAATTGTTAACGCTTTTTTCAGTAAGATTTGGATACCTACTTTGAAAAATTATGAAATTCGGAGGAAATTGATTGTAATTAAATTATCTATTTATAACATATAGAGTTTATACTCTCGCCGGATTTGATATGGATAGGACAAAATTAGTATAGATAGGATAAAATTCAAAAATGTTACAAACCTGTGGTTTTATTGGCGACATGCACGTGTTCTTTTTCACAATAATTCTGGGGCCACAGCCTCTTGCGTCGTGGTAGCTGACAGTGACGGCGTCCTTTATCTCTTTCTGGTTTTATTATAGCGTTCTTTGTTTCGCTGGCATTGCCACTGTAACTACTTACCCCTGTCACAACCAGCCCCAATTTCCCCTATATTCTATTCCCTCTGGCTCTACTGACGCTCGCAGTAGAGCCAGGGGGAATAAAACCAAAAACACTGGCTTCCAAAATTAATACGGTGGGAAGTGCATCCCGTAATGCAACACGGACAGTCACTTCCTCGTAAAAAATACCACAAATGACTATTTGATAATTACCCCTACTAAAAAAAATGGGTAAATTTTCTTAAAAATCAATTTGCCTAGCATTTTTCAGCTATAATTTTGGGTCATAAAAATCTATTTGGATGCAGTATAATGCCAGTGTGTTGCTGGGTGCGACCCCTTTCAGACTTCAACTCAGTATATTATGTACCTTTCAGAATGTACAAAAGGTCAATAACAAAGCTCAGTACACGTAGCCACTTGTTAAGAAAAAATAATAATTCTAGTTCATCGACACGAAAAGAAGAAGAAATAACTGAACAAACATGATATTTCTAGCTTTAATTGGTTTCAGATTTTCTGGCTTATGATTAATCCGTAACAACAAATCTAAAAATCACAAATCTCTCATATCTCGTTTTGTTAATGGTACAAGTTTTGAATCTATAACTTTACATAACTTTATAAATTAGAATTATTGATTGTTATGCTGTTATTATTATGCTTCTTAATTTGGAGGGATAGGCTGAATTAAAAGGTTTCTGCTGACAAATTACGTATTCGGCTATTCGATATAAAAGGACAGAGAGATGTAGAACTGAAAAGGAATCTGAACATATTTCCAAAATCTTATTTTACTTGATTACATTCACCTACTTCCAGTTTTGTCCCATTTTATCCAAGTCAACTTCTGATTATGGAATCCATGAGGGATTAAGAAATCTCCTAACATACAAAAACTGTAATGAGTGTACATCTGATATTAATTTTTTATGTACTAAAAAAACGCACAGCGTGGAGTTAAAATGTCATTGTAACAGTGGACTTGTAACGCAATTATCTACTAATAAAATTAATTTAATAATGTAAACATTTTGTCGAGTACACTGTGTATAAAGCCGTGTACGCACGTACGAACACGAAAATAGCGCACAAACTTCAAACTTGAATTAGGTTTATTTATAACAATTGCATATTCGAACACAAACGCCAACATAGTTCGAATCAAGTTCGCACAAAACAGTTGTGAACTCTATTCATGGCAGCGTTGCCGTGGTCGAAGCGTGTAAAGTAGCGGAAAGTTTTTTGGTGTTCACAGTGATTCATGAGAAACACCGCCCTTACAGAACATACGAATAAGGATCGCCGCAAACATGTTTGACGGACAGAGTGTTCGATGATCGTTAGTAGCACACACGTGCGAACCAAGTTGTTGTGTATCATGCATCACAACAAATTTGTTCGTACGTGCGTACACGGCTTTAAGGTCGCAAGCGAAAAATATAAGTGAATTTCAGTTTGAAAATAATAAATTATTTAAGTGCTAAAAAGTATAATTATATTCCATAACGACAATTTGGGTAGGTACCTACTGTAACTCGGGATATTATAATTTAATTAGTTACCTACGTGTGTAAAATTCAGAATATCAGCTACTTTAATTTGAACCGTGGTGGGTCCGTCCTTACTTTATATAATACTTTAGGAATTTAAAAAAATGCTTTACCAAAATAGGATTTTATTATTTTTTACAAGCAACATAAAAAGAAAAACAATTCTTTTATAAGAAAAGTCACAGTATTTTATTGGCAAGGAATTCTTCAAACTCATAAAAATACATACAATAATAATACTTTTTCAATACACTTACTCGTAACAGGCTCTTATTGCACGACGAATAGGTTCGAAACGCCAAGTTTATCATCACGTGTTTTTTTTTATTTTATCATAACATGGCCTTTTTTATTCCTATTTCGTCACGGTCAAACCGTGATTATTATTTTTTTAAAGCAAAGAAGTGGATACTTTTAAGGTTTTAATAATTAATAAAATTAAAATTGTGTTTTTTGAACAGAAGATCATGAATAAATAAGATTATTTACACAATAATTTGTTATTACCAACAAATTAACATTAATTACGTTACTAGCCGTTGGTAGGAGGTTTTTAAAAAGGCGATTTTGTCCTTTTACGTAAATTTAATTAAAATAAAGGTTACATTATGTACTTATGACTAATTATCCTAAAGACAACCTCTCTTTTCGGCGATCGAGCGAGAGTGCACCTCATATTGATTTTAGATCGATTGTCCCATGAGATTGGAATGCGCGCACCGTAAGCACTTTTGTAACTTATTTCGTGTATCACTTACTGATTGCGTAACACTTTCAACACTTCACTGTAAGTCATGAATGGGTAGGTACTGTAGGTACCTAGGTATGTGGATACATAGGATGATGTCGAAGTTATTTTATTTTATTTATTTGGGACAAAAAGCAGTTATGCAATACAGAATCAATATACAGTAGTTTTATTATATCAGAGAAATAAAAAAAAAGTATAACCCACACCATTGTCTACGATACGTGAAATAGGATAACGGACGTGTGTCAAATAAGAGTAAGAGTAACATATAAGAATATACATACTATTACAATATTATAAGAGAAAAAATAAATATGCATATGACTCCATTTTAAGGGCGGTGCGCTAGCAGATGACGTGCCATTCTTCTAAATTTAGATAGAGAAAGAGCGAAAATATCTAAATCTATAAAATGTGAGTTATATGTTGCCACTAGTTGGCGGAAAGGCGCCCGTACCCCAGCATTCAATCTACAACGTGCAGTGTAGAACAATCAAGGTACGCGCACCTCCCGCCGGACAATAGTTCTAGGTACTACATAACATAGCTCGTTAGAGAGTTCAATACAGTTGAACTTGCTGTTACTTGTACCATATAGCATCATAACCATGATTAATGAACGTCTAGAATCCAAGCTTAATATTTTGTAATGCTTCAACTCATCTGTATGGGACATTTTTGTACGGAAACACTTGTAGTGGGTGGCACGAAGAAACCTCTTCTGTACCATTTCTATGGCATTCATATATTTTTCCCAAAAGGGACAGCAAATGGGTACCGAGTATTCTAATTGGGAACAGATTAGAGTTTTGTATAGGAAGAGAAAAGTGGAAGGTTTCTTGAATTCCCTGCACGACTGCATGACAAAACCATACATCTGAAAGGAAATATTAATTCTGTTGTCGACATGGGTATCCAAACGAAATTTGCAGTCTAGTAATACGCCAAAGTCACGCGTGCACTCAGTTTTATTCAATTTTATGTCGTTCAAAGTAAACTGGTAATCAGTTTGTTTTTTGTTTTTAGTAAACGATATACAATAACATTTAGGAAGACTAAGATGAAGTTTATTATCAAGACCTCTTGCAGTATCCAGCAATTTTGAACGGGGATTTTATTTTTTTTCGATATTCGAAAACTGACTCTTATCGCACTACGATTCATATCGATATTTTTATTATTATTATTTGAATCGTAGTGCGATATAGATAGCTACAAAGATAGCTAAATTTGCTACAATTTGAGCGAAACTTGAGCAAAATTTGTCCATTGGTTACGAAGATACAGCAAGTCATTCAAGTCAAGTCAAGCATTCGGGTAGATTTTTCGAAAAAACTTAAAATAGTGCCAACATTTCTTTATTTCTTAACCAATTTGTGTTTTTCTGTCTTTATTTATCTTTATTTTTTGTTTAACGTATAATTACGGTTATTGTTCGGTTTATTGTTATTTTATGTTTTTACTTTGTTTATTTTTGAATTGATTGTAAGTATAATGAATCCTTACTGACCGATCGGCGTCTCATCGTCGACGACGGCTGGTGCTAAAAATCAGCGCTGTGGCTCTGTTACATGAGCCTTAGCATTCTGCTGAGCGCTGGCCGTTTTGCGCGGATGTGACGTATATCTTACTTACGTGCTACTTTTACTCAATATTGTTATTTATTTTGTTTAAGGTATGCGCCATGTTTGACGTAAATAAACACTTTTTCTTTTTTTCTTTTTCAACATTTCGTTGTTTTTGGAACACCATAGGGGTAGCACAAGGTGTTCAAGTTTGCAAACTTGGGTGTTGTATATAATAATAAATAAATAAATAAAGTTGATAAATATTTATCAACTTTATCATGTCTCGATTGTAAAATCTAGCTGAATAAGTTATATTAAAACTCCGAAGAGCTATTCGTTCAGACTTTTTCCATTAAGGCTTGGTATAGTGCGTTTCACATAAGAATTCCCTTGGCCGCATTGTTGGCAATACGCAAGAACGGTATTGCTAAATTTTTAGCAATGAAATTACTAAATATTAGGGAAATTAACTGGTATTTCGTTACTTATAACAATTGTCTTAAATGATTTTTTTTCCTTTTGGAAACAGTAAAAACTATTTTTGAATAAAGTATATGACGCTGGGCTCCATTCGATTATCCTGCAATTCTTTAAATTCCTTCTAGATCTGTTTTTTTTTTTAATAAAATCCCATTATATAATTCTCCAAAAAGTGTTGCGACTGCCGTTAAAATCGTTTTCGTTTCGCATTTCGTGCAACAATTTTGCTAGAGTAAGCAACTCTTTTCTTTTTTATTTTCTTTTTTTTTGTAGACAGACAGGGGAGCCAACATTACGACGAAGGGAATTCTTAAGTGAAACGCACTATAAGTCTTAGGTTTCTCTCACTTGATAGAACTAAATATAAGTCAACTTTGAGCATGAATTAAGTGGTTCACATGACATATTTACGTTATGTGAACAACTCGATTCGTGCTTGTGCTGTATAGTCAACAAAACAGGTTGCTTTACGTTTCACTAAGAAAAACAGACGCGATCCAAGTCAAAGAGTTAGCTACTCTCGTATGCACAACATAAGTTAAATTGTTGTTTATTTTAGTTGTGCACGCCCTTTTTTGTTAATTGTATATAAACACTATTAACCGGTACAATGCTCCAGCATTATGTTTACAACACGACACACTTTGTTGAACGCGACTCCTTTTGTCTATAGTAGTACAGACATAGAAGTTCGCTGTCTCAATTAATGAATTAATGCATGGCGTTGTAATGTACTTAATTGTTTATATAGCAGGGGAGGCTCGGATGCTAAATTTGCAATTATTAAAGTGTCATGGGGACCTATTGACTGTGAAGTTGATTCTAAACCGAAAAAAAGTCTTTTTTTTGAATTTGATTAAAGGGCTTTGTCGCTTAGCGAACCATCGCCCGAAAAAAAGTCAATGGCAAGTTTTCATTTTAGTGAGTGAGAGCGTCTAAGAATTTACTAAAAAGAAAAAAAAAATGTCTGTCACCTCGATATACTCGGGCACGAGTGTTTTTTTTTTATAGGTAAGTAATCCTTTCAGTTTTACGAAATTCCTATAATTGAACGGTTTTCATGTGGCGATGCAGCGAAAACTATCGATAAGTGAAAAAATTTCAAATCAAATCAAATCAAATCATCTTTTTTCAACATTCCTAATAAAACTATCTTAGTAAACTGTGGTAAAAAATTGCACTTATCGACAGAAAATTAACAGGAACCTTACAACCTAACTTTATAACTCTCCCATTTTTTATGCAATGCTCAAATTGTCAGATTATTGAAATATAAGCCTTTGTGCTTGTACTTAATTTACCTTGTCTTAAACATCATATCACATTAAACTCGATCGCGTCATATTTAACGCGATCGAGTTTTTCAGAGGATATCAATTTTTTTTTTACTAATTTGATGGGCTGCCCTCAACGAAATCCACCATCTTAAGAGTCCGTGTGTGGTAGGGGTAGTATAGAATAAACTTTATTGTACACCAAATTGTAACACAACTTATACAAAAACTTAAAATTATGGGTAAATTGCAGTCTTATCGCTGAAAGCAATATCTTCCAGACAACCTTAGGATGGATAAGAGCTTAAAATAATACAGGGTACATCACAGGGTGCAAGGTTTGTCCCCATGTGATTTTTTGACGCGCTCAAGTATTGCGTAAAATCCCTATCTCGCCGCCCCTACCAATATAATTATGTTCGATTGAGATGGACAAATTGTATTTGGCTTTACGAATATAAACGATTATTATTGTTTTCGTTATTAATAACTCTCAATGAAACTGAATTTCAGTTTGAGAATTTATTACGTAAATTAAATTGATAAGAAGTTTCATTTACATTTATACATTTGCTTTTCTTTGTTACTTACATAGCTGTTGGTATTGGACCGGATATATTAAAAGTGGCTTAGTCGCGTATTAATTTACAATTTATTCCTCTGAAATTATCCTTTTATAAGTATTTTATTGTCAAATCGTCATCGCGTTTAACTTAGTCAACCTGTTTTTATTTTATGGTGGGAATCCGTCCAATGACTTTGAGCTCTAGGGTGAAGCGGGAGCGTTATAGACTTTTACTGACTAGAACCATACTTTCCTTTTTTGCCTTTTGCTTTCCAGACTTTCACAAGTCAGCCCATGGGCCCAGTAGGCTTCGGTCCTACAGGGACTCTAAGATCTTTCTGAAAGGTCTTAAAGTCGCGAGTAGTACCTATTCCTACGTAGTATCTAGACAGCGAGTTACCCACTGCTCGTCGTCCGGTGGCTGGATGTTGGAGTTGGGTTCTCGGTGGCTATGAGGACGTCCGTTTCCTCACGCGTGTGGCCACCTCCTTCGATAGCATTATTGCTTTGCAGAAGGAGGCGACCGCTGCCCTAGTATAGTATAGGCTGGTATAGGCCATGGTCCGAAGCACGGAGGTTCCCTCGTGCTTCGGACCATGACCTATACCAGGTCGTCGTCGCCGATCACCCTCACGAGGCCACTGCGGTGCTCCACCCTTACGAGCACACCTCCACCGTATGCTCCACCGTGTCCTCTGGGAACATCTAGAACAAGAATATTGGATGGATTGATTAAGATGGTGTATTGTACTAATGAAAAGAAACCATTGTGTGAGATTTTTTTTATTAACCTAAAGCCGCAAACGTGGACACCACAGACGGTAGTACGTTTACATAATATTCATTCATAACGTGAAAGTACGTTTACACTTACGTTGCGTAACTATTTCAATACGTTTGAACCTTCATAAATTCATAATTAATGACGTTTCTATTACTTACCTACATGCACTTAATGAAATGAATTAAACCAGTCACATGATTTCCGAGAACCCTGTGTTTATTTATCAAATGCGAGTATTGAGTTGTTCAGCCCAATAACTATGAGAGCGACAAACAATAGTAAAACACAACAACAAAGTTAATATAATTATGTAATCAAATATAGTTAATTAGTTGGGTGCCTCTAAAATCACTCGCAGTCTTTAACAGAAAATGTCACTTTGTGTAGAGCCTTCTAGTCTTCTTTTGTAATCGATATGCTGAGTTATAAGGAGACATTTGTGGTGAGCAATGGTCCAGTCCGGAGAAGAGCCGACAGTACACCTATGTGCTGTAGGTGCTACAGTTTTATTTTACCATTATCTCTCTTGAACTTCTATCAGCCAGCTACACAAAACGTTGACTTAATGAAAGCTCAAGTTATCCCATAGGATACATAACACACTCACTGATGTAACATATTACATCATTCCAAACGCCTGCTTTAACGCTACTGTGATACCATAATCAAATCATTCTTATCGGCCGTAAATTAAGTATACATTTAGCATCCAATATACTTCGTTAATAAAACAATTATTTTGGCGGTGACGTCGATGAAGATGTGAGTGGAAAAAAACGAAAAAATGAAAACAGTGAAGGACAAGACTGATGTTTCACCAATTTGTTTCACGAAAACACTTATACTTTTTGCTGCCTTGAAACTGCGCATGTTCTTTTTCCTGTCCCATTTTCGTTTGTCGGCCATACGGTCATTCACAAAAACAGACAAAAAAATATTTTGTAAATTAAAAAATAGCAGACATCATTTACAGTAAAATTACATCACATGATCCCTGCATAAAGTTTGTAGATGCCAACTGAAGCAAAGCAAGTTTCAGTGTACCAGCAGCACTTTAGAAAGAAACTCGGTTTTCTATAAATTAAATATCGCGATGCCTTAGAAATTTGGCAACGTGCTGGAACAAGTAATCAAAAGCATCATACTTATTTCTAGCTTCAAAAATACCTTCATACATATATTCACTTCATCAGCTATTTCTGCTTCTTAGGAGTGGAATTTTCAAAAAACCTTTTTTATGTTATGAAAGATTCTAAGTTCAAATACTTTAAGCTTGGCGATTAAAATATAATTTATTAAATAAAATGCAGTAAAAAATACGAAAGAGATACATTTACGGTTTAAAATCGTATTCATCAGAACTCCATGCAGTTTATATGTGGGTTTTCTTAACATTTTCCAATCGAAAACCACTTACATAGCCGAATATCTATGTACTAAATTATAATATTATGTTTGTGGAACAAAAATGTTAGCAGTATCGTAAGCCGGGTTTTTACTGTGCATTTCCAATATTAAAAAACTCACAAGTAGGTACATTACCTTCAGTAGTTAAGTGATGGATAGTTCATTCGTATCCTCGACTGTCGACATACGATGCGTTTAATTTGCTTTTAATATAAATGTATTATTGCTCTCGCAACTGATCCCAGATTAAATTTTTCATTGAAATAAATTCTTTATTTTATACACAATTACACAGTGAAATTCCACGAAACTTGATTCTTTTGGCAAGTTGCTTTGTAGTGATCAATACAATCTTGAGTTTTATGAAACCATTGGCGCATTCACCATGGCGAGTAATTCGCCAAAATTAAAGAGGCTCAACAAAAGACAGACCTCTGGGACAAACAGATCAACGATTGGGAAATAATTTCTAATGAAATACTTGTAAAGCATTGTACTACATTTCAGTTTAGCCAATTCCGAGACTGCATGAAAGTGCATTAAATGTCTATAGTCAGATGTGAAGTTCTGGAACTCGTAGCGGATTGCCGCAATATACGGAGAATATTCTGATCTGCATATTATAATCCCTATTGTTTGAGTAGATCGTGCGCAGACTATGCTATCATCAGCAAATTGGAGTCGATTCATATTATCTTGCACTGGTTTACAATAGGTTTTCAGATTATCAAGAATTCTCAAATAGTATTTAATATTATGCGTTGTTATTTGTTAATTAATGTGATATTAATAAATCATGAATATAAATTAGAATTGGAACCTTACTCACAGTCCCTTGAAATAGTCGAGCAAAGTTTCAGTTTAAATAAGTTTTGATTAAAATACCAAGTGTTCTTTTGTGAGTAGAAGGTCTTATTTGAAACGTGCACGACAATAGCGACGTCTTGCACGCAACTTTAGCATAGTCGGCCTTCTAATGTTCCCACTGCTGGGACTCAGGACTCCTCTCTAGGACAGGGAATGGGCCGTAATCTACCAAGCGGGCCCACTGCGGGTTGGTGAATATCACATGTCTTCAAATTTTTGGTTCTAGGACGCCGGTTTCCGTTTTAAGAGCAGTGGTGATAAAATAAATTCATCATTCAAATAGTGAACGATAAAGAGTAGGCGACAAAGGAAGTTGAGTGTGCAAAATATGAGGACCCCCTTCTGCGAATTACAGATATCCCACGGAACTCTTACATAAACAAAATAAGGTACTTTCTGTACGCAAACTATATGTTATATGCAGCTGTTAATTATCTCATAGCACAAAATTAAACCCGTTTTTTTTTTATCAACATTTCATGGTTTTTGTTTTTAACTAGCTTTTGCCCGCGCGGCTTCGCTCCCGCTCTTCGCTACTCCACCCTACTTTACCCTACTCTACCCTGTCCTACTCTGCCCTACTCTACCCTACTCTACCCTACCCTACCCTACTCTACCCTACTCTACATTACTCTACCCTACTCTACATTACTCTACCCTACTCTACCCTACTCTACCGTACTCTACCCTACTCTACCCTACAAAAAAGAATTAGCGAAATCGGTTCTGCCGTTCACGCGTGATGGAGTGACCAAAGAAATAGGGATTCATTTTTATAAATACAGATTTTAGCGTATTTTGGTGTTTCTTACCTCAAAAGGCCAAAACGAAACCGTTATAGGATGTTGTTTGTCTGTCTCAGGTCTTGACCGACAGACAGGCAGACAGACAGCCAGACGGACAACAAGATGATCTTACAAGGGTTCCGTTTTATCCTTTTGAGGTACGAAACCCTAAAAAAATGGTCTAATTAAAAATAAAACATCAACATAAACAAAAAAAAAAAAATTAATACTTAAAAGTTACTTTTCTGCCTGCCTGTCTGTCAGGACCCTTTATCCTGGAAACGAGTGGAAGTATTGTGGTGAAATAATTAAAATTATAATCTCAAGTCTGCGGTCCCTTGAAGCTGTGAAAAAATCAAGCTTCTCTGTTATCGAAAAAAAAGATACGGCCGTTTACGTTGCAAAAAAAAACACGTGAATTTCGACACCCTCAGGGGAATCAAAATTCACTGGGTACTTTTTGTTGACCAAGAATTCTGAAATTTAGCATGGAGCAAGGTCTCATAGCACTAATATAGGTACGCCACAAAAAAAAAAAAACATTTTTTCTATTCGGAAAAATCTTCGTTACTCAATTCGGAAATTTAACTGTTTTCACGTGTAAATTTGTACGGAACTCTCAGTGCGCGAGTCCGACTCACTTTTTTTAGTTGACTCTCACAGATATATCTAGTCATAAGAAACAATTAGATATTGTTACTAAAACAATTGATATTGATTCTTAGCATTTCTTCAGTCACATTACTTGCAAGGGAGAGGGGTGTAAAAAAAAAATGGTCCAATATACCTCCTGGCAACATCCAGAATCATAATCTACATGCTTTTCTGAGTCCAAAACTATTCACAAAAGGCGGTCCTCATATTTTTCACAATCAACTCCCTTTGGCGCCTGCTCTAGTAAGTGCTTATTATTTCTTTTAAAATAAAGTAAATAGAAAATATAGGTATAATTTTAGAGCCATTTATTAAAAACAGTAAAAGGAGAAATGCATGTTGTTATAAAAAACGGTTTTGAAAGTGTAATGCTGAGGTTACATTAGACCACGATGACCTGCGATACAGGAGCGATTAAAATAAATAATTGTACATTTATGGTTACACTATACGCCAAATATTGCTAGCGATATTTGTTTTTTTTTTTATGCGGTTATCCAGTATCGTAGTATCGGCTGCATCAAATTATCAGCGAAATTTAAGCAAATTTATTATTCAAATATTTTTTTAATACTCATTTTACTCAGCACTAAAATTGTATGGGGCACACCCCATATATACAACGTAAAACATTGTCGCACAGGGGCCTTCGTTTAACCAGATAAGATTTTTTGTTTTCTCGAGGAATTACGACGAATTCTGGTCCTGGCCACAACATGCGGCCGGCCTGACCTTTTCCGTCCATCAACAGAAGAAGTGAAGATTTATCTATCTGTGGTACGATAAACAAACATACGACTTATACCAAGCATCAGCTGAGTTTCAAATATGGCCGAAAGTTACATACTTATGTAGAGCAATCTAAGCAATTATTTTTAGTGTAACAAAATTTGTGGCCAGACTAGGTTGTTATATAGATGAAATAACAGTTATCCGCCCTTTTTTAAATAAAAAAAAAAAGTTCAAGAGATGATTCAGATAAATCTACACTTCTTCGAAGTAATCTCTGGAAGTACTGGTCTGATTGCTAAAATTTTTTCACCAATAGAAAGCTCTTTTATTCCTGAGTGGCAAAGATTATATTTTAAGTACGCGGGCAAAGCTGCGTGCAAAAGTTAGTATCTTCATAAAAGCAAAAAATGGTGTAGTCAAACAAACGGCATCTTATTTTAGTTACTCTATACCCAGTAGCTGAAAACGCCTGTCAGACTCAACACTAGTTGCTCCAGTTATAAGCAAACTGCTACAATTGAACTTTAGAACACTCATAGAGATCCAACGCTTTCTTAATGCTATCGCTCAATATCGTCAATGTCACGTCATCTCACTCAATTTCTGATTCGGGATAGATTTTACAAAATTGTTCGAGCACCAAAACACCAAAGTACTGAAACTTAGTGTCGACGTGATTGGCAGAACCGCGTGACAGCGAGGAGCTACAGGCTACGCTCGTAGCGGCTATGTTCTTGCAACCTTACTCCGGTCTTCCGTAGCACAGTTCGTAGCAGCGTAACCAGTACTCCAGTCCACCGTAACACAGTTCGTAGCAGCGTAACGAGTTCTCCAGTCCACTGTAGCACAGTTCGTAGCAGCGTAACCAGTGCTCCGGTCTTCCGTTGCACAGTTCGTAGCAGTGTAACCAGTGCTCCGGTCTTACGTAGTATAGTTCGTAGCAGTGTAACCAGTGCTCCGTTCTTCCGTAGCACAGTTCGTAGCAGCGTAACCAGTACTCCGGTCTACCGTAGCACAGTTCGTAGCTGCGTAACCAGTATTCCGGTCTTCCGTAGTACAGTTCGTAGCAGCGTAACCAGTGCTCCGTTCTTCTGTAGCACAGTTTGTAGCAACGTAACCAGTGCTCCAGTCTTCCGTAGCACAGTTCGTAGCAGCGTAACCAGTACTCCGGTCTTCCGTAGTAGAGTTCGTAGCAGCGTAACCAGTGCTCCGGTCTTCCTTAGTACAGTTCGTAGCAGTGTATCCAGTGCTCCAGTCTTCCGTAGCACAGTTCGTAGCATCGTAACCAGTGCTCCGTTCTTCCGTAGCACAGTTCGTAGCAGCGTAACCAGTGCTCCGGTCTACCGTAGTACAGTTCGTAGCAGCGTAACCAGTGCTCCGGTCTTCCGTAGTACAGTTTGTAGCAGCGTATCCAGTGCAACGGTCTTCCGTAGCACAGTTCGTAGCAACGCAACCAGCTATCTCCCCTTGCGCGCCGATTGTACATAAGTTTGTACAACTTGAATAGCCTTGATAAATGCTTAATCATGTCGTACTGTACACACGGGTGTACAAAATTTATGCCGCCGAAAATTGTTATCTCTACATCTTTGTTTTTCCTGGAAAATCTAGAAAGGGTTTTTGTTATAATTTTCTTTTTTGGTCATTTTAAAGAAAAAAAATACGCAATTACGTAATAACAATACGCGTATACGAAGGGTTAATAATGAGAAGATTCCCCAAATTACTAATATAAATATTTTTCTTTCTTGTCATTACTCTGAGAGCTGTCCAACAGTCTTATTATCATTTACGAAGTAGGTACTGTTTTATTGAAAACACGTTTGGATATAAATTTTTTGTTTACCTAGACCGGAAATTGAACTGATATCTAATAGACAATTACTAAAGTCGTTTATTAATATTGGAAGATATTAGTTAGTTTATGTTAGTGATTAGTTGTTATTGGGTACTAATTACGGGGCCTTTTCACGATATAAGAATATGATTTATTATTTGAGATGCTGAAAAAATGTGTACTTATGATGTTTTAAATTGAAGTTTCAATTATATTATTTCGAGGATAGCTCCTCAAAATAAATTGAAGCTGTACAACTTAAAATGGTGGTAAGTTGTAAAATCTGCTTAGTTAGTAAATTACGTGGCTATTAATAAATCAGAAAGACAAGTGAAAATAATTTATGATCTTTACTTGACGCTTTCTTTAAAATATTTAGTAGACGTTGTAAAAAAGACGAATTAGTATATTAGAGGCTAAAACATTTCCCCGTTGCTTAGTCAAATAAAAATTTTGTGGATGTCTCGTTATTATTTAAATATTTTGTGTTTGTCCTGTGCGAGTCATAAATAAATAATTTTCGTTCGTTCTTTCTTTCACAGTTCTAGTTTCAGCAAAGACAAACTTGAGTGTAGTCAATATTCCGTTCGTTGCGAGTTGTAATATTACGATCTACTTTAAGTTTTAGGTTTATTAAATACTCAATAGAACTTTCAGTAAAGTTTAATTCGGGAATGAACTAAAATAGGTTAAATTGTTAACTTTTAAGTAACTGTCTGATGCTTGTTGCACAAGTTTCGTGAAGACCACAATGAACTCGAGAATTCAAATGTCACTCGTATTTATTTATTACTAGCTTTTGCCCTCAGCTTCGCCCGCGTACATAAAATATAGCCTATCTCATTTAAGAATGAAGCAGCTTTCTATCGGTGAAAAATTTTTAGGAATCAAACAAAACAAACAAAAAAAAGCCTCAAACTTTACCTCTTTATCATATTTGTTTAATATATATTTCAACCACAGTGGCCATGTTGCCACGTGGCAATACATTAGGCCCTCGGTAATCCGGCACCCCTCATAAATATCGAAATACTTGATTAAAATAAATACGATTATAATCAAATATGTAGTACATATATACGGAGTTGATATTACCATTTTCGTAAGTATGTATGTACCTAATTTGATGGATTACAAGGTACTCCAAGTTCCGGTATATAAGTGGTAAGTACTCCATTGTCCGACAAATTCAACAAACCGAAATTTGAACTTCAGATTATCTAATTTTTGACGATCGTTTGTGGGATTACTTGAGTAGTAGAAAATGTCTTAATGCACAATGCCGCTCATCGCCTTGGAGGACGGCGGTGAAGTGACAGTGCGGCGCGGACCGGCGTGGTGGCGGCGGCGGTGGGAGACGCGGATGCGTCAATAGTATTTCTTTAAAAGTCAATACGTTATGAAACTCGCTTCACCGCCTCCCGCGTCGGTTCGCGGCGTCATGTGAAGATCACCTGAGTCAGCTTATGTGCTGTACATACTGAGCATGGGTCACGACATGGCGGACAGAGCTCCGGCGGTCTCATGGTGAAATGGCGTCAGCGACTATCGCAACCCAGTGCTGGGCACGCCATAATTATGGCGGTAAGTCCCCTTTTTGAGGCGTGGCTGGAAAGACCTCACGGCGTCCTTAACTTCCGCATGACGCAGGTCCTCACCGGACATGGCAAGTTCGGAAGATTCCTGTTCCGGATTAAAGCGGAAGTGACGACCGATTGTCGCCACTGTGCGGAACGTCTGGAGGACACAGTCGAGGTGTGCCCTGCTTGGGCGGAGCTTCGCCGTGTTCTCGTAGTGGTGGTCAGCGGAGGAGAGCTCTCTCGCCGGGCCTTGGTTAAGGCCATGGTCCGAAGTGAGGAGGAGTGGCAGGCGGTCGCCGACTTCTGCGAAGCAGTAATGCTCGCAAAGGAGGAGGCCGACCGTATCAGGCAATGGCGTTCTCGTCGCCGCCGGGATCGGATTTCCAGCCACCGTAGGTGCGGGCTTGCGGACAGTGAGCAATGGGTAGCCCGCTGTCCGACAGTCCGGTAACTGTCCAGACCAAGCCCAAGTCGTCGACGGCACGCACTGTTCCCGCGCGCCTCAAGGAGTTTTCAGCAACAGCAGCGGCCCAGCCTGATCGAAGCCTACTGGGGCCATCCAAAAGGGAACTCGAGCCCCGGTATGAAGGCTTGAAGGAATGGGGCGGGTTTTTTAGTCAGTAAGAGTATACTGTCTCCCGTTCCGCCCAAGAGTGGGGGTTAACATTGCATGATTTTCCCCACAAAAAAAGCATGATACTTACATATACAACGTCACATTTTAATCCCGTGGAGGGTCGAACCGGTGCATGAAAAACTATCAATTTGTAAAGATAAAATTAAAAAAAAAAATACTTTTTTTTTTAATAACTCGAACCAATTCTCGCATGAGTGAATAAATAATGCAAACCATTAATAGGCACCATTCCACAGAAACAATAATTATGCGTTCGCCTAGTCAACGTGGACTCACTAAAAATAGCCTATCCTAGATCAAACTCCGCCCCCAAACCCTATTTGATTAGCGCGCGAACTGCGCGCGCCTCGTATGCCCCGCGCACTCCACGCGCTAAGTGCAGCACGTGAGTGACACACGCCATGGAATAATTCAGTTTCTCTCGAGACGTCATAGGTATTTCGTCGCGCGAAAATAATGGCGTCTCAAAATTATGTGTATTCCAACCTGGAGTTGATGACGAAATCGCAGGTCTTGATGCGCAGGCGGCACGACGTTTTTACAGTGCCAAACCACTTGCAATCTTTGCGTTAAACGTGCAAGATGATGTATCCAAAGGAATGCTATGCTCTTGTGAAGTCTATCTAACCAGTGATGATTCAGAGGTGATTAGTTTTTTTTTTGTTTTATTGTTGATTTTTTTTTTTACTTTAGCTACAACAAAAACGCTTGTCTGTAACCTTTCAAAGGTTTATATGACAAAGTAGAGGTAGCAAGCTCGCTCGCAGCATGTTACATTAAAATTTATATAATTTAGCTTAATGCTATAATTTTTGAGATGTGATGTTACCAGTAATATAAAGCTACGTCGAAACGCGACGTAGGTACCTAGGTGTCGTTACTATTTAGTCGATGCATTTTGCGAGTATTACCTTATCACTTGCTGTTTTTTTTTTTTTTTAAAGTTACTTCGCTCTACAAGATTCGGATGAATAGTATTTTAAAAGTGAAACAACCGTTTCAAATGATTAATGTGTAACGGAGTATAAATGGGAACTTCCTTAAGTGACTTGATTCCTCCCACTCTCTTAAAAATAGCCTTTTACGTCAGCAGGCTTCTAAAATAACATTTTGCTGTAAGTCTGTGTCTAACAATAAAGTAGTGGGTTGGTGTGGATGGTATCGTCTATCTGACAGCGTCACCCATCTCAACCCACGTCGCGGTGTCGATTATTGAGGTAAACCAACGTACTTACTCGTGTGACGTAGAAAAATATATAGATTCCTGAAGAAAATTATTGCCATGTGTGCTAAAATACAGACCAGCTACGTTGATAATCTAAAATCGTTAAGGCTAGTAGAAAACTTCTAATGTATGAGAATGTTATCATCTCAACGTTAAGTCACGTGGTCAGAACCAAAAACCGGCCATGAGCGTATCGGGCCACGCTCAGTGTAGGGTTCCGTAGTTTCCCGTCCGTCACAATAAGTGTTTTAGATATAAGTTTTACTTTGTTATGTTTGCATGTGCAATAAAGTATAGAATAAATAAATAAATAAGTGTTCCCACTTAACTGTTAAAAAAGTAAAGCACCATCTCGGGAAATTGAGTTACTATTTTATACAACTTTTATTCAAACGGGTTATGAATGTTGGGTTTTCGGTGGTAATTTTGTATTGCGCGAACCGATTTTAATAATTCTTTTTTTATTTCAAAGAAGATACGTTCACAATAATTTGCAAACTAAGTTAATAAATGCTTGCACATACGGATTAATAAGTACTATTATGAAGGTAAGGGGCTTATTTGACGCCGTAACGTAAACTAAAAATTAATAACTTAGTTCAGAAATTATTTTGTACAATTTTTCGAAAACTGTTTAACCCATCAAGTTCAAAATAATTTTCCTAGAAAGTCTTTATAAAGTTCTACTTTTGAGATTTTTTTCATAATTTCAAAATTTATGGTTCAAAAGTTTGAGGGGAGGACACATTTTTTACTTTTGGAGCGATTATTTCTGAAAATATTAACATTATCAAAAATTGATTTCGCTAAACCCGTGTTCACTTTTAAATACCTAATCAACAATATATCACTCGTTAGGGTTGAAATGAAAAAAATATTATTAAATTACTCCCCGCTTTATGTGTAGGTCGGGTCCCTTATTTTACCACTTTGTTGGCGTGATTGATACACATATTGGTACCAAATTTCAGCTTTCTAGTGCTAACGATACCTGAGATTATCCGCGGACGGACGCACAGATTTGGCGAAACTATAAGGGTTCCTAGTTGACTACGGAACCCTAAAAATCGGAGGCTTTACCGACTGTAGAAAGAAATTCGAAACCAGACGGTCGTAATTTGGCTAGGGCTGCAGAGGTTAACAATTAAAGCTGGGTAGATAGGTACTAGATATTCATCCATTACATTAAAAAAAAATATATAATAGAAATTTTCTCGTTTGACCACTATCTCAAATGGGGGCACTCAGAGGATATGCTGGAGCATACGGTGGATGTGTGCCCCGCTTGCGCAGAGCACCGCTGTATCCTGCGCACAGTGAGCAATGGGTAGCTCGCTGTCCGGCCGTCCGGTAACTGTCCGGACAAAGCCCAAGTCGTCGACGGCGCGCACTGTTCCCGCACGCCTCAAGGAGTTGTCAGCAACAGCAGGGACCCAGCCGGGTCGAAGTCTACTAGTGCCAGGGTTATCTGAAAGGGCGCTCGAGCCCCGGCATGAAGGCTAGAAGGGACGGGGTGGGTCTTTTAGTCAGTATGAGTCTGACACTATCTCCCGCTCCGCCCAAGAGCGCAAATACCGCTGTATCCTCTTGGAGGCAATCGGCGGCAGCAAACTTTCACGCAAGGCCCTGGTTCAGGCTACGGTCCGGAGTGTAGAGGAATAGTATAAAAATAATAATTTATTGGAATAAAACATGTTAAACACTCGAACACAAACAACACAGAGAACAAAGAGATAATAAAGAACAACAACAACAAGTAAGTATGGTATAGGAATGGCAGGCGGTCGCCTCTTGCGAAGCAATAATGTTAGCGAAGGTGGAAGCCGAACGCAAGAGGGAACGAATATCCTCACGCCCTAGCTGCTAAGACCCAGACCCTGACTACCAGCCACGGTAGACGCAGGCTAAGGGACGTCAAGCAATGGGTAGCTCGCCGTCGGGCTCTCCGGTGTTCGACCAGACCGAGTCCAAGTCGTCGACAGCGCGCGCTTCCTACAGGGATGTCAGCATCACTTGCCCGACAGGACCCCGCCCTCCTCTTCACCCAGAGCGAGAGAAGTCATTGGGTGATTTCCTACCTTTAAAAAACCCCGTAGTCACATAATCTACCAATGTACAAAAAAATATAACCAACTTTACAAATTAAAATATACACAATAACTTTAATTTCGGAAGTTGGTATCAAAAGATGAAGACAGAAAAACAGTAACTTGTATTTAGCTTTTTTTAGTTTGTGTTTGTAGTCGATCATATTTTGATTAAAAAAATTGACATAGGATAAAAAAATAAAAAACGTCAACAACGGATGGTAAGGACGTGATGAACAGATTTATTGATAACTAGCAAACCCGGTAAACTTTGTACCGCCCAACCGTCAAGGTGTGATACCTATTTTACTTCTTGACCACTTTAAAATTCGCATAACTTTCGATATAGTCAATCGTTGCGATGAAATAAAGCTTATGTGATATATCAATTATACTTCAGTAATATTACTCTTCTTTATCTATATCGATTTCTAACATTTTACGTGATGCTCGCACAACTTCTACAGATTAATATAGATTGTTTTCTGTATTGAATATACTCCAATAGATACTCCGCCGTTACTGGCGGAGTATCTAATGGTACTTTTTGTTTAAATGGAAATACCTTTTCCAATTCATGAAATAGTTTAGCTGGAACTTCATAATATCAGATATTAATAAAACCTCTACCGTCCATGTCTCTGATGTCAATTTTGCCTCCAACCGCTTCAGCCACATAACTTTATTATCTCGTCAAGTTTATTTTTTTCGACATAACGTAATAATTCACAACTTTGCAGCGCTGTGTGTATGCGCGCCGTGACTTGTTTGGTAATCTCATCACGCACCTTTTTTCGTTTAAATTACTTAACTTGTTTTTTAAGCGTGTTATAACGTGTGTTCTGTACATTCTATCACAAAAATCCTTTACTGAAAAATGTGTAAGCACAAAATGTAATTTATTTTTGTTTCAGAGAGTCATGAAGAGTTTCGACTGAGCGGTGAATTGTAGAAGATGATCCACGATAGTGAAAATGGCTTGAAATATAATTATTCATGCACTAACTGTCACAATGAGTCATTTTATAATGATAACTATACTTATCCGGACGAACTCATTTGTATTTTTCATACTGACGAGGATATTACAACGGGAGTTTTTAAAATATTTGTGTACGTGATGTATATCGCAGTGTTTGTTACTGCTTTGGTAGGAAATGGGTTGGTGTGTTCTGTGGTGCAAACGACGCCGCGCATGAAGACTGTGACGAACTACTTTATAGTGAACCTAGCAGTGGGAGACATTCTGATGACACTGTTCTGTGTGCCGTTTTCATTTGTGTCCATGTTGTTACTGCAATACTGGCCGTTCGGTGCGTTTATGTGTAAGGCTGTGAACTTTTCTCAAGCGGTGTCGGTGCTGGTTAGTGCGTACACGCTGCTAGCTATTTCGATAGATCGGTATATTATTATAATGCACCCACTGAAGCCACGGTTGGGTAAGACGGCTGCTAAGCTGGTGGTGTTAGCTGTGTGGAGCGGAGCGATCATTACGGCAGCGCCATTACCCATCGTGTCTACACTGCAGAGGCCGTCGCTCTGGCATCGGGCATGTGAAGTGTAAGTATCATGAAACATTTACCTTTTCCCCTATTTACTGCACGTAAATTCCAATTAATTTTGTAGCTACCAGAACAAAAACAAACAAGATAACAGAAACAGTTTCGTTTTGTATTTCCTTGAATTTCCAGGTCATAGTTATTGGAATAGTATTTAACTGTCTGAACAGTTAAATACATGACACGAATAAAGAGTATTTAAACTTGTTAAGATTTACTGGTGCGTTATATCTGCGTGATTAATTAACTTTCTCAAATATATGAGTTGTACTTAATTTTGTTTCTCTTTGTGCTGTATTTTGTCAAATGGAAAAGTACCAACAATGGCGGCATTATATACTGATGTTTCTGTGATTTTTTACGAACATAGATTAATATTTACTCCTAAAGTTGAGGCAATTAATCTCATACTACATTATGATACGGACGTAGTAGAAGTGTTTAATTCTGCTGAACCATAAAATAGATGGGTACAAAAGTCAATCTCTTGTATGTACCATCGAAGACACTTCCTCATCACTGCTAAGTTCATTTTTGCTTTCACTCTAAACGAAATCTTCAAAGGGTTTGGTTTAGCGCCGCGCCGCAGGATTCAAGTGACATTTTTTTTAAGTGATCAGGCTGAACTGACCGCGGTGTTATTTCACTTTTCATGCCTACGCTCAACGGTCACGCTAGGGTTGGCGCCTCTCCGTCCGAGCGCGCTCGTGTGCGGTGATAAATACCTAATACAAATTTTAAAAATATTACGTGGCCACAAAGTCATGTTCGTTTTCTTTCTCGGCGTGGGCTTACCTACTTAACTCATCGCCGTAATTAGAGACACAATAGAAAGACAATTGGTTATGTCGAACTGTGTAACTCAAGACATTCAAAAGGTTAACTAACTATTCCGCGTTACGTTAAATCATCAAAATACAAGCAAATACCTACTCCCCCCCCTCTTTGAAACAACCGGTAGCTTAAAAAAAGATAATTTACCGAATAATGTTGAATTTAAACGAGTGTCCATTGAACAATTATAACTTTTTTTTGAAAAAACTTCACAGACGCATGTCTCAAACCACAAAACATAGAAATCATACAGGTTAATCCCGTTACAAATGAAGTGCTATGCGATTTTTATCTACATTCTTCTGTTCCGTGTCTCAAACAGATAGCGCTCGCACTAGCTCCAACCAGGCTGAGATATCGTGTCCGTGAGCGGTGTCTGTGTGTGCGTTACTCGAGCGCTCTTTGTATGTAAATTGACTTTTGTACCTATCTATTTTGTGAGTATATAAGTAATAAGCCGATAACTTATTCTTTCCATTTGCAAGCTACACCACCATCTCTGACTATGGTCAGACACCATCATAGTGCCGCTGATTTAAGTACCATTCTATGGCAAACTGTCTTTCTTTTTCATTTTGTTCACAAGGCCTATTTTCATACAAAACGGGGTATATAAAGATGCAGGGGGAATAGGGACAAAACTTTGATGAGTAGTTTCTTGTTATTTTATTATTTATTGCAGCATATAACTACGTATTTCTTAAAAATATAATTATTGTAAGCTTAAACATTTAATTATTATTTTTTTGAAACTGATATTCTGATATCAAAGAGATAAAAATCTAAGTTTTGTTACGTTTAAAATGTCGCAATATCATTTCAAAGGAAATCACGGTCAAAAGGGGAAATTAGTGATGCTTTCAAACGCGAATGTTTCTTAAAAATACTAGATTCATTCTAGCTCCAGACAAAAAGACAAAATTATCTATAATGAACAATGTGAAAGGATCGACTAACGATACCAAAAGTCAGTTCGAAATATTTTGGACTATGGAGAATTATAATCTATAATAAAATGTCACTATGGGAGCCTTCTTTTGTAATCAATGTACTATGTTATAAAGAGACATTTGTGGTGAGGAATGGTCCAGTCCGGAGAAGAGCCGACAGTACACCTATGCGCTGTTAGTGCTGCAGTTCGTGCTTCCTCTAAGTGCACTGGTATGCACGTATGCACGGATAGCGCACACGGTGTGGGGCGGCCGCCCCCCTGGGGAGGCACAGGATGCACGGGATACGCGTATGCAACACTGCAAGCGAAAGGTTCGTAAATTAATATTCTTGAAGTTTATAAAACTTTTCAGTAGTCAGTCATTATGTGCTTTAGCTGTAATATTTCATTTTGTCTACCTCGCTTTTATGATATACCTACATGGGTTCACATTATGACACCGACCGCTACACATGTACGAGATTTTAAAAAATAACACGGAGGAATGAGGTTATTACCCTTTTACAGCAGGATTCATAAGTTACGTTAAAAGTTTCTATCTGTCGAATTATTCTAAAAATAAAATTAGGTAATGCTAATATTTCTCACACAATAAAATAAAAAAATACAGTGCGTTATGGTACGCGATAACCTTTCTTGAAATAAAAATGCATTAGCTGTTGGGTAACACGGGACAACATCACACAAAAGAGTTTTCAAAGTTCGAATTTGATAAATTAGGCAGCGCTACAAGGACCGTTTCGACCTTATGTAGGCATATAAGTTCGAAAAAACTGCGAGCTTAAATAGATGGTGCGAAAAACATAGGTACTTTCATCTCATTTTTTGATTCAATGCTCGTTTGAAACGTGGCAAACTAGGGAAAAAGGTGGTGACCGTAAGTCATTCTACGTCGGCAATCTTAGATCAGCGGATTCGAGTCCTTCGTTTGAATGCGTACTAATATTCTGAGAGACGATCACGTCGCAGTCGTAAAAGTGTAATCAATTTATCATTACCAATGGAAATTGATGTTTTGTAATAAAACGATTATACGGATAGGCGCTTCATATTTTTTTCTATGATTATTTTTCTTTCGTTCCCATCTTTGAAGTATTCATCTTTCGGCACCAATTTTTTTTATGGTTTGAGCACATAAACTATTCTACTTCTTGCACCTATATTAGCTTGGCGCTCAATGTGGAACAAAAATGTGCATTAAATTATTCCACATGGCACTGATGTGAAGTCCCATACAACCAAAAAAAAGGAAAAGTCAACTTAAAAAATCAAATTTTCAGAAATATATGGGACATTTGATATTATTTTTTGTCTAATATATATGTTTATCTTTCTTGCAGATGATCAAAATGATGCTGACAGTTGTGACGGTATTCACGATGAGTTGGTTGCCGCTCAACATTTTCATTGTAAGTTGACTGAGCATAATTCAATGTCGCTATATTAAATACATTAATAAACATTAATGAATGCGTAATTGGATCAATCATTCATAATAATTGTTACTAGGAAATACTACGCGCAATGTTCTTCATATTGTTCCATTCATTCATTCATAGAATCAAAGCCTGTAGGTACAATATTTCCATAAATTGAGTGACATTTTGGGATAGAAACAAAAGCTAATAAGTTTTCAATTTATGAATATTATTGACTGAGGCTATACTTAAATAATAAGGGTGAGTTGCACCATTTAACTATAACGATAACCACACCATAACCAGCCATGAAACGGCCGCCTATTGGTCAATTCAACGACGGCTTTGTTATCGTTATAGTTAAATGGTGCAATTCACCCTTAGAAGACCTTTTTTAAAACGCTCTTTAAGTATCCGTACTACTTAAAAATTTGAAGTGACAGACATTACTTAACTAAATCGGAACATTTGTTAGTACATAATAAACACATATGACCGATTAAATGTGAAAATGAAACATAACAGGGATAACATTACAACAACAATGATTGAAAAGTATGTTGTTAATAATTAACAACATTAGAATTATTATTATTTAAAATCCGGTCATTATTTGTTTCATATTTCATACATTGCAATTTTAGTTTCTTGATTTGTTTCCAATTTTTTTTTTTTTTTTTTTTTTTTTCGATGGGAAAAATCATCTTATGACAACCCCCGCTCTTGGGCGAAGCGGGAGATAGTGTCAGACTCTTACTGACTAAAAAACCCATCCCGTTCCTTCAAGCCTTCATACCGGGGCTCGAGCGCCCTTTCGGATAACCCTGGCCCCAGTAGGCTTCGACCCGACTTGGTCCCTGCTGTTGCTGACAACTCCTTGAGGCGCGCGGGAACAGCGCGCGCCGTCGACGACTTGGGCTTGGTCCGGACAGTTACCGGACGGCCGGACAGCGAGCTACCCATTGCTCACTGTCCGCAAGCCCGCGCCTACGGTGGCTGGAAATCGGGATCGGAATCCCGGCGGCGGCGAGAGCGCCGTTGCCTGATGCGGTCGGCCTCCTCCTTAGCGAGCATTACTGCTTCGCAGAAGTCGGCGACCGCCTGCCACTCCTCCTCGCTCCGGACCATGGCCTCGACCAAGGCCCGGCGCGAAAGGTCTCCGCCGCCGATCACCCCCACGAGGGCACGGCGATGCTCCACCCAAGCAGGGCACACCGCGATTGTGTGCTCCACCGTGTCCTCCGGGCGTTCCGCACAGTGGCGACACCCGGGCGTCACTTCCGCTTTAATTCGGAACAGGAACCTCCCGAACTTGCCATTTCCGGTGAGGACCTGTGTCATGCGGAAGGTAAGGACGCCGTGAGGTCTTTCCAGCCACGCCTCAAAGAGGGGACTTATCGCCAAAATTGTGGCGTGCCCAGCACTGGGTTGCGATAGTCTTTGACGCCATTTTACCATGAGATCCCGCCGGAGCTCTGTCCGCCATGCCGCGACCTGTCGCGGCAGAGGACTTTCACCCCGGCGTTGCATCTCCACGTGCATGTCGTGCATGTGTGCAAGGACTGTTGCCTCCAGATCCCACGGTGGTAGGCCAGCCAGAAGGCTCGCCGCTTCGCGGAAAATCGTGCGGTATCCCCGCACCATCCGAATTGCCATGACACTCTGGCAGGCGTTTAGTATGGCCGCCGGTTGCTTTTTCAGCAACGGCGCCCACACCGGCGCCCCGTAGAGGGCCATGGACCGAACGATCCCCGCGTAGAGCCTCCGGCAGGAGGCATCTGGACCCCCAAGGTTGGGCAGGAGCCGCTTGAGCGCAGCCCCAGTCCGGTTCAGTTTGGGAGCCAGACGTCGGAATTGTTTCCAATGTTGAAAGTTTTAAATTGTCAAATAATATTAATTGCACTATATATAATGGTGGATATAAATATGTACATAAGTTACAACCATATATAACCGACTGTGTATACTAAACTCAATTCTGTAAAATACCTACAAGAACAAATTAGAAAAAAAAAACAGGGCAGGTGCTAGTCGGACTCGCGCACTGAGGGTTTCGTGCAAAGTACAATTCCCGAATGAAATCTCGAAGATTTTTCCAAATTGCATTTTTTTTGTAGGTAAAAACAAATTTAATGTTTTTAGATTTTTTCCTGTACTTATGCTATAAGACCTTGCTTTGTGCCAAATTTCAGAATTCGGGGTCAACGAGAAGTACCCTATGAATTTCGGTTTTTGAGAGTATATACGTTTATTGCAATATAAACGGCCGTATCTTTTTAATTCATAAATTTAGAAGTTTGATTTTTTCACAACTTGAAGGGTCAGCAAACTTGAGTATCTGGTATTAATTTCAACTCGATACCTCCACGCGCTCTCGAGATAAAGGGTCTTGACAGACAGACAGACAGACAGACGGACGGACAACAAAGTGATCCTACAAGGGTTCCGTTTTTTTCCTTTTGAGGTACGAAACCCTAAAAACAAACCGGCCAACCGCGACTGTATCAATTTTTATTAGCACACCGTATTTTTAGAGAAAAAAATACGGTGTGCTAATAAAAATTGATACTATTGATGTATTAAGTAATGATAGCGTATTACGTTTTATTTTTCTAAAATGACGCTAAAGACAGTAAATCATATTAAGGGTTTACACAGTTACAGTTGTTTTTTGCAATCATTTACTTTGCTAAGTGGACTCATTTTTATGACGAATAATTCGGTGCCCTCCAAAGCTACTTTTGCATCTTTAAATTTTCACAAATTATGTATTTCTGTTGCCGCTATAACAACAAATACTAAAAACAAATTAAAATAAATATTTAAGGAAGGCTGCCATACTACTAACGCGAGTTTTTTTGCGCAATTTTCCTAAGGATGGTACGGAACGAAGTTTTCCGTGAGTCGAACTCGCACTTGACCAGTTTTTTTCGATACAAATTATACGGAAACGGTAATACGGTTTCAACGTATTACTAGCGGAAAACAAATGTATGAATACGTAGGATTTGGGCCAAATGAAAAACAGCCCTACACGTATGTAAATCTAAAGCAACCTTGGGAGAATATGACACATTTTCTGTTTACCTGATATATCTGCAAGGCATTTTATTATGATTCAGAAGATTAGCATTAGACTGATAAATAAATATTGGGTTTACTGTAGTACTGAGAGGCTGTGGTTACTGAGATGGAAATCCTCGTAAAATTTATAACCATCATCATTTTCCTATTAGTCAGAGACGGTGGAAAACATTTTCTTTCGTTCTAAATAACTGTGACCGTCATAGGAATGAAACAATTCTTTTTGCGGCTTTTACGCTCGCAAGCTCGTACAAGCTCTGCTTAGTTTGGGACTAGAAGGTGTTGTGTGAAAATTGTGGAATAAAAAAAAAAAAAATTAAATTACCTACATACAAATATACATAGACAATTTTTACTTGTGCGCGCATCACGTAAAATATACGAAATTGACGTAGATAACTTTTAATATTAAAATTGTGTGTACCTTGATATATTACTTGGGGGTAGTTTCATCACAAACGGTTGACTATATCGAAAGATATACTACGTTCATTGACTGTTAAGCGGTACGAATATCGCTGCGACAAGTAATATTTATTTTTTATTTATTTATTACGATCTCCGACAAAGGTTACACAGACACAGTATAAATCATTAGGCATGGGGTCCTTCAGTTACAGGAGACCACAGCATGCACATATAACTAGGTGAAATATAGAAAAAATTGATTTTACAAAAAAAAAAATAATAATAACAAACGGATTCGACAAAAAACACATTTAAATAAATCATGTCAAATTAAAACTAAAAAATAGAGTCAAGATACAAAGGTCAAAAGCGATACATTAGTCAATGGTCGATTTGAATTAATATTATGGTGTTATGAATAGCAATAGTAACAATTATTAAATTCAAAGCTTATAAATTAATAATTAGAATTAAATAAGGATATTAAAAAAAAAAAACAAAATTACTTTTTTTGTACTTGAGATTGGCAGGGTTATGTCCAAGTTGAAACGCTTCGACAAATCGTTGTACTGCCTACAGAGTCTTGGAAGAGAGGCGAAGTGTCCTAGATTGGATTTTGATCCAGGAACGTAAAATAAATTGTAACTGTTTTTCCGTGGCAGGCGATCTTCTCGACTCCCTCGCAATGCTCGGGAGTTAATTATATAAATCCCTCACTCACGTTCGGGACTAAAATCAGCAACTTTCGTTTCTTTCGGAATTCAACATGCTACTTAAAGACATTGCTTCATCCCCTAGTCACATAATCTACTATTACCCACACAATAATTTGTTTATTACCAATAAATTAAACATGCAAATATATTTGTGTTTCTATTTTTAGTAGGATGTAGATTGTAGATATTAACGAAGATCTTGTATACCTTTCGGAGTGTAACGGTTTGATATTTCGCATCTCCTTCAAGGATAAGCGCAGGAAAAATAGTAAATTAAATACTATTAACCAACTTATTTATTTGTGTTGTTTGTGAAAATAATGTCGAATTTATTTTGATTTGAAGAGAATTTTTTAGATGTCAGGTATTGTGATTAAGGTAAAAAATAGTTGCGATAGTCTGCTTCCATCAAAATAAAAACGTATTGCAAATATGGAAAATTTTCTTCAGTTCAAAATAAACAAAAATGAGTCGTAATTTTTGGAGAAAGTGTTTCTTCGTAAGTGTATTGAAAAACGTCGTTTGATTGATACATGTGGAAATGTGTTATGTAGCAGCACTCGGCTCCATAACACATTACGCCTTGGTTGTAAACTGTCTCCACTTGTATTAAAATGTGCTATTGGTTGTATATATGTATCTCCTTTTGTCATCAGGTTCTATGGACGGTCCACGGAGACGAAGAAGAATGGGGCAAGTGGCCCGGCATGCCGTACATGTGGTTCGTCTGCCACTGGCTGGCCATGTCGCACTCCTGCTACAACCCTATGATCTATTGCTACATGAACGTGCGGTACCGACGGGGGTTTAAAGAGGTACGAGTAAATAGCTATTGGTATCCGGTCAAGCCGTCTCGGGCCACGCTCAGTGTAGGGTTCCGTAGTTTCTCGTTCGTCACAATAAGTACTTCGTGTGAGTTGACATACGAAGTACCGAACCCTAAAAACAGGCCCACAAAGGACGGTGATAACTAAAGAAAGAGTTATAAATTCCAACTACACATGGAAAGTTTGAAAACAAAATCCCCAAAAAGTTAAATTTTACCCACAATATAAATTAATTGAACCCAATTTCTCATAATGTAACAGAACCCTTAAACTACGATGACTGTCAACCAATTTTTTCCACAATTCCCACTATACCAAATATTCTTATTAATAACAATAAACGACAGACAATGAGCAAGAACAAATACCACTAATGCCTACGAGCGACCAACCGACCAATTAGACAATATAATACTTCATACCCATCCCGACCCCATACTTAGGATAGGACAACGCGAAGTAGGCCAAAGTACAGCGCCATCTCTCGGGAAATTGGGTTAGTAATTTATACAAACTAGACGCTATGCTGGGTTTTTGGTGGTAATTTTGGATTGCATGAACCGATTTTAATAATTCTGTTTTTATTTGAAAGACGTTTAGAAGAATAAAATATGTAAACTGAGTTACAAAATGCTTGCATATACGGTTAAATTACAAACTTAGTTCAGAAATTATTTAGTACTACTTTTCAAAAACGGTTCAACCCATCAAGTTCAAAATAATTTTCCTAGAAAATCTTTACAAAGTTCTACTTTAGAGATTTTTGTTCATATTTTCTAAACTTGTGGTTCAAAAGTTAGAGACACACACACATTCACGTCTCACTTCGTGGACGGACATACAGACAGACAGACTTGGCGAAACTTTAAGGGTTCCTGGTTGACTACGGAACCCTAAAAATAGGACATACAGACAGACAGACTTGGCGAAACTTTAAGGGTTCCTGGTTGACTACGGAACCCTAAAAATAGGACTAATTTCAATGTCCACGTTATTATTAAGTTGGTAACTGGAAAATGTAGTGCAATCAAGTAGTTGAAAAATACCATGAATATAAGGCTCCACTGTATCTTGCATTTGTGGACTACTCCAAGGCCTTTGATAGCATCACACATTCTGCAATATTTGATGCACTGACGAAACAGGGAATAGAACTAACCTATATTCAACTGCTGCAAAATATTTACACACAAGGTACAGCTGCCATAAAACTTGAAACGTTAGGTCCTAAATTCGAAATTCTCAAGGGAGTCAAACAGGGTGACCCGCTATCTCCAAAATTGTTCACAAGCAATTGGAGCGCAGTATACTAGGTGTTAAAATAACGGATCGCGTTCGAAACACTACACTGCGCTCCAAAACGCAAATCGTTGACGTAGTTCAGAAGGCTGCCCAACTTAAGTGGGACTGGGCTGGACATGTCTGCCGCATGCCTACCGAGCGGTGGGCCAGTAAAACGCAAAATTGGTGCCCTGAAATTGCACGACGGGGCCGCGGCAGACCAAGAAGGAGATAGCGGGACGACTTGGATGTCTTCCTTGGGAATTGGAAAGAGGTGGCTCAAAACCTGGAACATTGGAAGGAGTGGAGGGAGGCCTTTGCCCAGCAGTGCGACAATATGGGTTAGATATAATAACTGGAAAATGAAACTACTTTAGTATAGTACTCAAATGGATTAAATTAGTTTCTAAAAAATAAATCATTCCAAAACACAATAATTATAATATCTGTAAAACATACACAAAACAAAAATAAATAGTTCCCTCCCTTACTGGCGACTCGGCTTTCAGCGATCGTCTTTAGGATTCTGTTACCACTACCCGTGATTCGACGCATGAGTGAGGCTGACTTTTTACACATTATTGCATAAAAGTTATCCACACCCGCGACCTGTTTGCGCTGTCGTCCGTCTTTATATTCTTTACATGGGTCATCGATGGTCTTTATGGAGTATTTTTTTTTATAGTACAGTCGTCTCTTGTTCATTCAAACCATCGGTAATTCGAACTTCTCTTTGATTGGAGTTTCCTAGAAGTCTAGAACATCCTCTTATATTTTGATCAAAATCTATACATTTTTAAGCAGTTGGTAATTCGAATAAAAACATCGTCGCTGCGTACCAAAACGACGCGTTAGACGACGACTAAGGGTGAGGCCACAACACTGCGTTGCGACGTCGCGTCGTAAAAATTTGCGACAGTGCATCGTGAAAATATCAGGTGCGCTGTCGCAATCTTCAAATCTGCGATGCGATGACGCGTGGCCTTCTGGTTCTAGTGTCTCTTCTTTGAACGGGTTACAAGCGCTTAATTTGTGCGACGCCGTATACCATGAAATTTTTGCCCAGCGTGCGGAGATTTTTGTCGATGGAGTGCCGCCGTAACGCAGTGTTGTGGTCTCGCCCATAGGCGTAAAACACTCGATTCATTAGATTAAGGCTCGTTCCGTATCACAGAGAGAAGCATGTATCCAGCTGTGCAAAAAATTTAGGCTGGCTGAGTGGCTATGCTATACTTTGTACCTATGTAGTTCTACTTATCCGTAGACACGTGTACCTCCCAGGTTTTTCACAATAGAGCAAATATATAAATTAATTGTATCTTATTTATTTTATCAATAAATAAGACAAAACCTTTTGAGAACACATTCATTGTGCGTACGGTACGGCTAAGGAGTGGAAAGCTTGCCGGAGTCTGTGTTTCCTGATACCTACAAACCGGGAATCCTTCAGTCAAGAGTGAATAGGTTACTTCTAGGTAAGCGTGCTCCATCGTCGACCCCATTGTCGCTTCCCACCAGGGGGGGAGACAGCAGCCAAGTGCGAACCTATTCATCATCATTATCATCAGCCTTTTTAATGTTCCCACTGCTGGGACTCAAGCCTTCCTCTCTAGTAGAGCCGTAAATGGGCCGTAATCCACCACGCGGCCGCACGCAGCAGTGGTGGCCGAGTGGTAACGGCCCCGACTTACGAGTTGTAGGTCGCGGGTTCGAACCCAGCCAAGTGTATTACTTTGTGTAATTTATTTCATTACCACTGCTCTCAAAACGGTGAAGGAAAACATCGTGAGAAAACCGGCATATCTTAGAACTAAAAATTCGAAGACATGTGACATTCACCAACCCACACTGGGCGAATCCACTATTAACAACTAAAAAAAAACTGTGCAAGTGCGAGTCGAACTCGCGCCCTGAGGGTTCCGTGCAAACTGACCTATGTACAGTCAAAGGTCAAAATTCCACTTCCACCGCAATGCACATTATCGTTTGCGCTATACGGGCTCTATACACACATACGCCTAGATCCGTGTGAGTGATGTTCCAACGCTAACAAATTAACATGTCGTGTAGCATCGCTACGAGTAATAATATAGATGTGGTCAATGTTAGACAAGTATGACAATATCAGTAACTTTTTTTTAATCACCGTCTGATTATTTTTGTCATAGAAATGCAAAATTTTGATAAGCATGTGTAAGTTAACATTAGTCGGTAGCTTTGATCGGTAACGAGGTTAGTGTGACCGGGATATATGTGAGTTCGAATCCAAGATGGACCGGTTTTTTATGTTTTATTTAATGAATGTTTAATAATTTATTTTTGTAAATTACTTTAAACAAATAGATATTATAATAAATATATTTTAAAGGTAATCTATTATTATAATAATGATAATAAATTAAACAAATAAGTAATATTATTATTTTTTTATAAAAGAAGTCCTTTACACTTTCTTATGGTATTATTGTAGTATAGAATGTTAAAAACATATTTAAGGTTACATATATTATGAAAATTCTGACATCATTTATGAGGTTAAATTTAATAATTCATTTTCTCAATGAAAAGAGGATTGAAACTTAACCTCAATTTTACAATAATATAAATACTAATTTGTTTAAGTTACGGTCACTATATCCCCTGACATAAAATTACCCTACCTGTTTAGGATTTTTAATATTTCGTATGACCTCCGTTAGCCTCGATACAGCTAATGAGACGTCGACGCATAGACGCCACAATATTTGCACAGACATTTGTGCCACGCAAACTATCCCATAACTGCATGCAATGGGATTTGAGTAGCTCAAGGCATGTCTCGTCCCGAGCTTCCCATCTTTGCACCATTAAACCCCATACATTTTCAATAGGGTTTAAGTCAGGGGACAGAGCTGGCCAAGAAATAACTTTAATTTCCGGATGATTGCTAAACCATTCGCGAACAATGCTGGCACGGTGAATAGGACAATTGTCTTGCACAAAACTTATCTCTTCTAAGTCTTCTGCGGGGTAGATATTACGCACCGTAGGCAACATTACATCATTCAGCACTTCCACATAGTTGGCACTGTTGGCTCGCGTCGATATAAAACTTAATTCACCGGGCCCTTAAGCACTTATCCACCCCCACATATTCACACTGATTCTGCCTGATTTTGCCTTATATTGCTTTTAGACCAACGCGTGTTATTTCTACGCCACAAATGCAGCCTTCCTTTTTGGGACGATTTAAAAGATTTTTCGTCGGTGAATATTGTCGTCTCCCAATCAAAGTCCAAATATTCCCGTGCGAAATTTAACCTCGCCTCTTTATGCCGTTGCGTTAAAAACGGTTTTTTAGCTGGCGTTCGGTGATGAATACCTTCGGCATGGAGTATGCGGCGAACGGTGCGTACTGATGTGCCGAACTCATCGGCAAAACGATGATGTTGGGATGAAACCATTCGTCTCATATTCAGCTACCATATAACGTCGCTGAGGCTGGCTAATAAGAGGTGGTCTTCCGCTCCTCTCACGACTCTTCAGGCTACCTTCTTCCTCAAATCTCTTCACCCTGCGCCTAACAGTCTCTCTCTAAAAAAAAGTCTATATTACACAATTGCAACAGGCGAGTTAGGTCTACCATTATATTTTGTAGGTATCATCACATAAAATTTAAAAAAATAAACTTACGCATAAACCGGTTTCATTCGATATTTGAGATATATTAAGGCCATTCGAATATAGGGCCTTGGCTTCGATACTAATATTAGCCTGCATATTAAATTCAGAAGAATACTAAAATAGCAACAGCAAGATAACACAAACGCTCGTAACTATGTTCACCAACCAACACAGCGAATAGTGGAATAATTGATAATTGTTATATAGGGTGTAATTTATCTATAATATGTATGTATTTAGAAATATATAAGTATGTTTATCAGTTGTCTAGTACCCATAACACAAGCTCTGCTTAGCTTGGGACTAGACGGCGCTGTGTGATAGTTGTGGAATATTATTATTATTATTCCTTTATTATCTATTATAACATATTAATTACATTTTTAAATATTCCTTAAATAAAAAAAATATTAAAAAAAAAAACATTTAAAAATATAAAAAATAGTGTCCCACCGGTATCGGGAATAGGGTCCAAGCTACCGGCGGTCAGGGCTCCAGAGAAAGGAACCTCCTGACTATACGGGCCGTGTCCAGAAGTACCGCTTTCTGAATCAAGCCCTTGATCCAGCCGCCTAACGAGAGCCTCCTAAGGTGTTGGTCGAGGCTCTTGGCAATTAAGCCATTGGCTGAAACGACTATCGGTACAATAATCGCTGAATCCAATTCCCACATGTCGACAACCTCGCGAGCCAAGTCAATATACTTGATTTGTTTATCTTTCTCGGCTTTCGCGAGGTTCTCGTCATGCGGAACGGATATGTCAACAATCATTGCACGCCTCTCGCTTCGGTCCACCACCACTATATCAGGCTTATTGGCTACAATAGTCCTGTCAGTGATGATGGACCGATCCCAGTACAATGTGATATCGCCACTATCGAGAACTGGGTCGGGCACATACCTGTAGTATGGCACCTCCGATTCCACAAGAGAGTACTTCAGAGCAAGTTGCTGATGGATAATCCTGGCTACAAGGTTGTGTCTATGCAAGTATTCTCCGTTAGCTAGACGAGAACAACCAGAGATAATGTGGCGGATTGATTCACCCGGTCGGTGACATGCCCGACATATGTCAACCGTGCCGTCCTTCACAATAAATCTCCGGTAGTTATTCGTCATGATAACTTCGTCCATAATTGCACATACAAAACCTTCGGTTTCCCCAAAGAGGTCACCGACGCGCAGCCAGGCTACGGACGCTAGTTGGTCTACATCGGGCCCATGAAGGGCCCGGAAAAAGCGTCCGTGAAGTTCCTTACTCTGCCATACTTCCCTGCGTACGTTAGTGTCAAGCACTACAGGTTTGCGCCAGTTCTCGTTAGCCAAGGAGAGCGGGGTGAGTCCCTTGTCCACTGCTACTACATCCCGATGCATACCCCCGTCGGCGGCTAGGAAGTATTCCCTGAGACTGCATACCTCGCGATTGTGCAGGGACTTAGCATTTAAAAAGCCTCGACCCCCACACTTCCGCGGGATATACAGTCTCATTACCGACGACCGAGGGTGATGCATTCGATATGCAGTCAGTAGTGTACGAACTCTCCTATCCAGGGCGTCAAGTTCCGTTTGAGTCCATTTGAGTACACCGAAAGCGTACATCAATACCGGCATGACCCAACCGTTGAAGGCACGCACCTTGTTTCCACCTGACAGAAGGCTGTTAAGTACCTTCTTCAGGCGGCCAAAGAAGCGCTCCTTCAACGATTGCTTCATGTCAGTGGCATTGATGCCTAACGCTTCCGACATACCCAAATACTTGTAGGTTTCGGTTGGAGAGAGGGATCTCAGGTGTATGGAATCCGAGAGTTGGATACCCACGGATTCCACAATCTCCCCTCGCTTTATATGCATGACCGCACATTTGTCCACACCAAACCCCATCCTGATGGCACTACTGAAGGTTTCCGTTACCTTCAGTAGCTCCATCAGTTGCAGATTGTTGGGGGCAAAGAGCTTCAAGTCATCCATATAAAGAAGGTGAGATATAACCTGACCACCTCTCTTCAACCGATAGCCTAGTCCTGAATTCTCCAGCAATGTGCTCAGAGGATTCAAAGCTAGGCAGAACCAAAGCGGACTCAAACTGTCACCCTGGAATATACCTCGCTCAATCCTTACCGGTTCGCTGTTCCTCTGGATATTTCGACATCCTGGATATCGAAGGACCGTCCTCCATTGCCTCATACATGACATCAGGAAGGTGCGAAGAGTTGCATCAACTTTATACAACTCCAGCACCCTCATGAGCCATGTATGAGGAACTGAGTCATAGGCCTTCTTATAGTCTATCCAACATGTCGACAGATCCTTTCGGGAACGCCGAACCTGTTGGCTAATGGCCATATCGATGAGGAGTAGCTCCTTCGTACCGCGGGACCCATTCCTACATCCATTTTGAGAGGCAGACATGATAGTGTTATTATCAACATGGTGGTTAATCTTTGCTCTCAAAATGGATGTAAGAACCTTATAAACTGTCGGCAGACACGTAATCGGCCGATAGTTTTTGGGTTCCGCGGTGCTACCGGATTTGTGGAGCAGGTGGGTAACTCCTGTTGTAAGAAACTCGGGTAGCGAGCCAGACTCTAAGGCGGCCTGATACTGAGATGCCAAACGAGCGTGCGACCTTTGCAACCACTTTATCCAGAAGTTGTGCAGTCCGTCCGGCCCTGGAGATTTCCAATTAGGCAACGGACGGACTGCACGGGCCACATCTTGGGGGCTGATAGTGATTGCCCCCATTTCTGGTATCGATTCGCACGCTCGTTCGACCTCTCGAGTCCAACTACCTTCAGTATGACTGACAGGCACCGACCAGATGTTGCGCCAGAACGAACACATGGCGTCATCATCCGGAAGGCGCGTGTCAGTCACACCTTGGTCCGGTCGCTCCCAAGCCCTGTATACCCACCTTTCATTACTCCGGAATGTGCTATTCTGGATGTACCGTTCAACCCGCCGCTTATACCTTCGTATACGGTTTGCCCATGCATACACCTTCTGCTTCAGGAAGTCGATGCGCTCTGTGACACGGGACATATAGTCTCGGGGGCTGATGTCAGTCCCCGAAAACGCCCGCCTCACAAAGCGCATCACTCGTGGGCGAGTGTTACCCTCCCTGAAGCAGATTAGTTTGCCAATGAGTACTCTGGCCCCACCAATACGACGCTCGATCCTACACTGCCAGGCCGGCACAGCTGGTTTTGGTCGTGTAGCTACGTCACTGTTCGGAAATTTGACGTGAGCTACACGACATGCCGCTACGGCCGCGCAGTACATGATCGAGTGTGTATCGGTGAGATCTTCGCAGTCATCAAAATAGTTTGACAACTGCGAATCCAGAGCAGCCACCAGCGCCTTATTCTTATTATGCATGGGCAAACGAGGTAAACGCGGCCTAAGCTCAAGCGGCATGTTGCGATACTCCCGAATAGCACACTCCAAAGCACTCCTCAGTTCATTATTGCACTGGGTACTTACGTTAGTGACCGTATCAGTACTCACCTCGTCAGTGTTAAGGGACATGTGGCTGGACTGTGGCACCACAACTGGTACCACAGGTTGCGACGGAGGGGTAATGACACGGTCACTCATTTCCGTTCGGAGGCGATCAAGTACAGTATCGTCCAACATATGATTACGTTGGATGACCCGCACCTGATCCGATAGTCGTTGTGCCGAAACGTTGACGGCTGGCTCAAGCACCTGAAACAAAGAGAGCATCCGAACACGGTACGCGGTCAGATTGTTTCCTCCCTCTGTAGCCCCATAGTATGCGCGCATGACGTTTTCATTAGTCGATTGCGTCCATCGCATGCGCGGCACACTTCCGCCGGCAGCTGGGACCCTATCAGAGACCGGTGGGCCTCGAGGTCCTAAGCACGCTGGCGGCCGGCGTCCTCCCCGACGACGCGCAGGTGGTGGTGTCGTCGGCGGCGAGTAGTACTCGTCGCTCGAGCTCGACGCAGCTGCCACGGCCGGTGTCACAGCTCTCACCGTGAGGCTGGGTTCCGGCGGCGGCGAGGCGGAGCTGAGCGACGAGGCCGGAGGTGGTGGGCGTGCACGTCGTGCGGCAGCTCTTGTCAACATTATTGTTTTAGCATTGTTGTCGTTTTTATCGCATCAGTTTACAATGTGTGACATGAAATGTCATCTGTCTGGTTTTAAATTTTGTTTTCTTTTCATGTTTTGGGCTTTATTGGTGGAAGAGGAGTTTATATTTGGTTTATTGCTTATTTTGTAGACTTATGGAATAAAAATTTGCAGATTTGCGGTACCGAAAATTAAATTACCGTATTAAAATTTGCATGAACGACACAGCACTTTTATTATTATTATTATTGATGTGAACTAGTAAAGTAGTTAAAATATGCAGGTCATATTTTAATAACGACGCTAAGATTGAAAATTATTGTAAAACGAAAGAATTTCCTCGTTTAGTTGTGGAATATTTAACAACTCAGCATTTATATTTCACATGTAATACTTAAAAAATGTTTTTCATGTTTGATGTGAGACTCGAACCCCGAACACTCGCCATGCGAGGCGCAGTGTTAACCAATTTGGCCACCGTATCGCTTACGCAACTCATTGAAATTTGTAATAACAATCATAAGCGGGCAACAAGTTGCTAATGTGTAAGTGTTGTTAAACGTTCTTATAGAAGAAGGTCATAAGTACAACTAATATTGCTTTGCCATTGTGTTGCGAGATTGACAGTCGAATTCTGACTGATATAGTACATAGTTTAATTTCGGAATGGTGTCACGAAATAATTTAAGAACCGCAAAAAAAAAAAATTATGTTGCGTAACAATTTTACAGTTTTCAGATTTATTTGCCTTTCCTTGCTTTATGCCAAATTTCAGGATTCTGGGTTAATGGGAAATACCATAAAAAATTTGATTTTCTCGAGTGTCGAAATGTACGTTTTTTGCCACATTAACTAAAGTATTTTATTTTCTTTTTAACTTACAAGTTTGATTTTTTACGGCGCCAAGAGTATGTAGACCTAAGTTTGGTTTTAATTTCAACTCGATACCTCTACGTGTTCCAGAGATAAAGAGTCTATCAAACAAACAGACGGACGGACAACAAAGTGATGCTGTAAGGATTCCGGTTTTTCCTTTCGAGGTACGGAACCCTAAAAAAAACAGCCTCGTGTTTTATCTCTATCTCATCACAAAGTAAGCGTTAATGTAGTCGACGTTGGATCACGCTTGCCTAGAATTAACTCTAGAATTAAAGTTATCTTTCAGGAAATCTCTTAATACGTAAGCGTTATTAACTTAAATTTTCTCTCGGCGTTTCTGAATTCAAATTAAACGTCACGAACTATTAATAAGTTGCAGTGTCAGTGAATTTATTAACAATAAATTGTACGGGTTGGACTTTAATTAAACCCCAAGCGAATCTTCTCTAAATACAGTATTCGCTGGCTGACGTAGGTTTGTGAATGAGTAACCATTCATTATATGCCGAAACTCGTTAAGCCTTGGTCCCGGCTATCATTTGTAGATCTTTAGCGGTTGTTATGAGTAGACAAAACCACGATACTCTGACATCACTTGCGCCAATATATCGTGTCACCGAGTAACTGGGTTATTGAGGTCAGATAAGTAGGTACACACATCATAAAAAATACTGTTGTTTTGCTACCTCTGGTTATACCTACTAGTAGCCAATCCCAAGAAAGTTAAGAGAAGGCTGGGCAGATTACCAGTAAGTTTCAAAGACTATTGCTATAATTATTTTTAAATTATTTGTAGGACTAGACTTTTTCCGTGGATAAAAACACCACCTACACTTAAGGCATCAGGGTTAACGTTTTCTATATGGCGACATCGACTTGGCCACGACTTCGGTATTACCGGCGAGCGGGGCGGTTTTTTTTTTTGGTGGGGAAAATCGTTAAATGACAACCCTCTTGGCCGGAGCGGGAGATAGAGTCAGACTCTTACTGACTAAAAAACACACCCCGTTCCTTCATGAGCGTCCGCCCAAGCAGGGCACACCTCGACTGTGTGCTCCACCGTGTCCTCCGGGCGTTCCGCACAGTGGCGACACCCGGGGGTCACTTCCGCTTTAATCCGGAACAGGAACCTGTGTCATGCGGAAGCTAAGGACGCCGTGAGGGCGGCGTGCTTCAAAAATTTTCTTACTTTTGTTTTACCGCTCGCCACCCCACGCTTAGCTACCGCTCACCACGCTTAAACAGGTAAACATATTTATTGGTAAAAATTATATTTACAGGTCACAGTATATTTTAATTAAATGAAGTAGGCACTTAGTAGTGTAAACTATTGATACAATTAATTCATCAAATGAATAAAATAATTAACAACATAAAATTAAATTACAATCATTAATTTATGATTTCATTTCATTACTTAAATTGTAGTAAAGTATAAAATAATAATAATTTGATTGTCATTAAAATTAAATAATTAGATTGTCATTGAAATTAAATAAATAGATTGTCATGGAAATTAAATAAATAGATTGTCATTGAAATTAACCTTTCGAATGTCTTATGTTACACAGTCCGACATAAGGTAATTGTTCTTCTATTGTGTCTCTAATTACGACATTCAAAGAGTTAATAGATTAAAATTGATGAGTCATTATCATTAGTTAGTTATGTATTATTTCATATTTTATTATCTAGCATTTCCTCTACGGAATAAAACGCTTTCTGAGTGAGCCAGCATTTAAGTTTGGCCTTAAAGCTAACCCCAGCAATTCGAAATAATAGCAAGTTGAAGGCCACCTATACCAATTAATTTGAAATTCAGATGTGTTTTCTCGTGAAATGAGACGATATTTTTGTTCCATTACGTAAGTCGTACAAGGTTAAGTTTTCTCAGTCCATATTCAATTGTGGCTAAAAATGTAAACCAACAACTATAGTTAAATAAACTTCAAGGAGGTACCTACAGTAGCGGTACATAGGTTGGATTAATAGGACAAGGCGATCTCTACCATTCAATCTTTAGGTTAAAACAGCCAGTATAATAATAATATAATAATATTATATACTGTGGTAGGTATCAGGTAAAACAACAAAGAAACGGAGGAATAATCTATACATATAAATAAAATTGGAGTGTCTGTTTGTAATATTGAAATAACCGCTTTTTACTACATGCATATGAATATATATACGGTACATACACCAAAATAACATTTTTCACAATTTTTGTCTGTCTGTTTGTCCCGGTTATTCTCTGAAATGGCTGGACCGTTTTTGATGGGACTTTTTTGGGCAGGTAGCTGATGTAATAAGGAGTAACATAGGCTACTTTTATTTTAGAAAAACTTAATTCATAATCTTGTAGTCTTCGCGAACGAATTCGCGGGCACAGCTAGTATTTATCTAAGTCTGACTACATTTGCTTAAATCGGTTATAAAAGTCAAGTCTTACAATTTTGGGCTTAGTGGGGTGAACAGGATTTTTCTCAGTAACATGAATAATTAAAGTATAAGAACACTGGCATCGCAAAAAAGTAACACTAACTTAACATAAAATATGTAGTTACGTCTATGTATGGTTTCCGCACTGAGTTCTATGCAGATCGTTGTGCGTGGGCTATGGCGGTCATAACTTTAGGTGGGTTTATTTAAACCAACTCACCTCTTTCCAAAAATAGATTAGGCCTCTTTTTTTTTTTTTTTTTTCGATGGGAAAAATCATGCATTGATATCCCCCGCCCTTGGGCGGAGCGGGAGATAGTGTCAGACTCTTATTGACTAAAAAACCCATCCCGTTCCTTCTAGCCTTCGTACCGGGGCTCGAGCGCCCTTTCGGATAACCCTGGCCCCAGTAAGCTTCAACCCGGCTGGGCCCCTGCTGTTGCTGACAACTCCTTGAGGCGCGCGGGAACAGTGCGCGCCGTCGACGACTTGGGCTTGGTCCGGACGGTTACCGGACGGCCGGACAGCGAGCTACCCATTGCTCATTGTCCGCAAGCCCGCGCCTACGGTGGCTGGAAATCGGGATCGGAATCCCGGCGGCGGCGGCGAGAGCGCCGTTGTCTGATGCGGTCGGCCACCTCCTTGGCGAGCATTACTGCTTCGCAGAAGTCGGCGACCGCCTGCCACTCTTCCTCGCTCCGGACCCAGGTTTTTCAGACCATCACTAAGTGAGTTCGGGGATCCTAAGGTTCGTGTGCGTATTTCAGTGACACCTGTGCAGTCTGGGAGCCCAGTCAGTAGAGCATTGAACACTTGGTAAAATATGTAGTAAATTAATATTTCAATCGCTCAACCACTGCGCCAATATAATTATTGGCGCAGTGGTTGAGCGATCGACTGCTGCTCTGCCTGTCGCGGGTTTGATTCCTGTACGCATTAAATTTTAATACGTGCATGTATATGTTCTACAGATAGTTGTTCCGGGTCTGGGACTCTTGTGTATGAGAGTTTACATATTTGTCTATGCATACAGGAATTCCTAGTGCAGGGCAAAGCTTTTAATTGAAAAACAAAAGTGTCGCGGGCATAAAACCTTTGATATTTACTACGTGTATCCATAACTTATAAGAGATATTCTTCGAAGGACACCTACTTTTAAGCGCGCCAAATTAATCGCAACAAAAATCATCGTATAAAAATCCAATATTCTTTATTATAATTTTTATTCCTCGAAGTCATTAGCGATGAAACGAAGGATTCCGTAGTAAATGATATCGACATACGTGTTAACATTCAACGGTATATTTATTAAAACTACCAGGAAAGCAGAAATAACTTTTAATTGCCAAGCTCAATAATGATAAAAATACAGATTTTGAATTCAATTTTATTTGTTGTTTTGATAAGTATTAGATTAACAGAAATAAAAAGAAAGTATAAATAAATAAAAAAAAATCAATATAAATAATAATCACAGCGTGGCACAATACTTGGGCATGCCATAATCATGGCGGTAACTCAAAATAGCAACATTGGCCACTCAAAAAAAAGTAAATCTAAATTGCACGTTCCAAAGCGTAGATCTCTATGGAGAAGAACGTGCCAGAAACTCTATACACTCTTTTAAATCATGACATAAAAAGAGTAGTGTTAGTAATTCTGGAAAATGATGTGATTTCCAATACTATTTTCATTTTAAAGAAATACTGCACTTTCCGAAGTTATATTGCGTTTTACTGTTGTTTCGATAGATCCTCGGCGGACTGCTGTGTTGGAAGAAGAAGGGTTCCAGCAGACCTCAGCGTTCAAGTATTTGTGAAGGCATTCCTTTATCAGGTAAGAAATCTATAGAACACTAGAAAACCCGATAAAAAACAAAAATAAAACCTTTAAATAGGATTTTTTACTACGAGTATGTTCAATAATTCAATTGGTACAGTTATAGAATAAAAGTTCCCAACTAGGCCCGTATTGTAAATAGGGATTGCAATCCGGTCCGGCAGATCCGGTAATCCAGCGGATCCGACATGTTTTTGGGGTTTGTTCTTTGTTCGTCCCTAAGTTTTGTCCCACATTCCAAAAAATTATTTATTCATCCTACATCACTATTGAAGTTCTGTTTCGTCCCGAATCACAAGTACTTTAAAAGTACAGTCATCAAAAATAATCTAAGTGGTTATTTGAATTTTTTGAATAATATTTAAAAAATAATAGCTCGCTAGCCTATTGAGTAAGCTTCCAGCGTATGACATTTCCCCTGGTCTGATTAACTGAGTAAAAGACTTCCTGAGTGAACGGTCTCTTCGAGTTGTTGTCGACGGATGCTCATCAGAGCCCATGACGACTAATGCCGGAGTTCCTCAGGGGTTTGTTCTCTCTGCAACTCTCTTCCTGTTGCATATCAACGATCTGCTGGTGCCCGGTATCTATGGGTATGCAGATGATAGCATAGTTGTAAAGAGATACCTGCCTAGTACTCGGGCTAGTAAGGAGCTAATTCGGTCCGAAAGAGACGCTATGGTAGACCGAATGAATATCTCACTTCAGGCAGTCTTCAAGTGGGGTGAAGCCAATCTGGTGGGATTCAACGCCGACAAAACACAAGCGTGTCTGTTCACCGCCAAAAGGAGCCCGTGCACCTTGGTTCCTACTTTTCAGAATTTATCCCTGGAGTACACCGACCGCCTTCAGCTCTTGGGGGTTGAAATTCCCTCAGACCTTAACTTTGGGCGGTTCATTGAGTCCAAAGCCAAGGTAGCTGCTAGGAAATTAGGCGTTCTTGCAAAGGTTCGGCGGTACTTCACACCGGGACAGCTTTTAATGTTATACAAAGCACAGGTCCGTTCATGTGTGGAGTACTGCAGTCACATATGGGCTGGTGCTGCAAAATGCCACCTGGCAGCTTTGGACTCGGTAGAAATGCGTGCAAAGAGGCTAATTGGTGATCCAGATTTGGTTAAGTCTAACCTTCAAAGCCTTGAGCACAGGCGTAGGGTAGCCAGCCTTTCAGTGTTTTACAGGATGCATATTGGAGAGTGTGCGCAGGAATTGTATGACTTGATTCCGCCATCGCAATCCTACCATTGGACAACCCGAGGTACGGTGAATATTCACCCTTACGTTGTTGAAACCTCTACGATCCGGACTAAGCGTGTCGGCGCGTCGTTTATACCGCGTACGTCGAAAGACTGGAACAGTTTGCCTGCTGCGATCTTCCCGTCCGATTATAATTTGGGTGTCTTCAAAGCTAGAGTGAATAGGCTCATAATACTGTACTGAATAGAATAGAAAACTGCAAGACCGCCTTTAATAATAATTTCACCAGAAAAATCCTACCTCATTACATAAATTGACATAGGCAAATATTTTCTATTATCACACGGGCGAAGTCGCTGGCAGAAGCTAGTATATAGTTTGTACAAAAATGTTGTGAGTGTTGCTGAGTGTACAAAAATGTAAAAATCACATAAACAAAAAAAAATATGGGCCGAACAAGGAGTATAAAATAAGACGAATCGAGAACAAAATAATTAAAATAACATTTTGGGACGAAAGAAGCATGTAGTTTGGGACAAACCAGGATTTTTTTATGTGGGACAAAACTCGGTGGGCCGAACGAAGAACAAATCGTTTTTGGACCTATCGGATCTGGTGGGTCCGCTCCGGATCCGGTAAAACAAAAGGAGTGCATAAAGCAAATCGAAATTCGAATTACGCGCTGTAACTCCGCGCGGCCTATTAAGTTACTTCCTACATAACCCAAAAAAATATGATGAATATTTGAGACAAGCTGACGAAACATTTTTAATGCCTAAGAAAACCTCATGCGACAGGAAATGAAGAAAATAATAAACCGATTCTTTATTGATGAAAATGTGACAGAAACAGCAAACGAAGATAACAAATCCGATTCTGACTCCGTCTCATTATTGCCAATAGAACAAAATATTACATTAAAGAGGAACTGAAAAAGCAAATCCTGCAAGAAAAAATAGGGTATAGGAAAGTTAAAACTAATAAAAAGGAAACAAACTACGAGAAAATAAATAAAAAAGAAATGAGTGCATATGAAGCAGAAGAAATAAAGGGAAAGTACTTAACGCTGATTTATAGTTATTTAATGGCGATTAGGCCAACCAGCGTTGAGGCTGAAAGGGCGCTTTTCAGCCGCAGGCTACATTTGTTGCTCTATCCGAAGCAGATTAGGTGACAATACAATCAATACCATCTGTTTCCTTAGATCGTTTTTTCAGACTTAGAAATAATTATTCACTTACACTTTGCATTGCAGCATTTGCAAATAAAACTTTGTTTGTTATTAGGATTGAGAATGATTGATGTTGATTTTTTGAGTACAAATTTAAAAGACTGATTATTAAGTCTGTTGACTCAATGTGGGGCCAGGGTTATCCGAAAGGGCGCTCGAGCCCCGGTATGAAGGCTAGAAGGAACGGGGTGGGTCTTTTAGTCAGTAAGTCTGACACTATCTCCCGCTCCGCCCAAGGGCGGGGGATGTCAATGCATGATTTTCCCACCATAAAAAAAGACTGATTTCTTTTTTTATGTTCATAATTTAATTTAGTACAAATAGTACAAAGTACAATTGCTTTATATCATAAAAAAAATACTTTCATTCCCCATAAATAAGTATTTTTTTAAATAAAACTCAAAATACATTAGATATCCTTACTGCTCTTTCGTTTAAAGTAGAAGAACTATCACTAAATATCAAGCTCTAAATAATTTTCAAATCCGGCTAAATCCGGCCGGATTGAAATTGATACCGAATCGCAATCCCTAATTGTGAATGACGTCCCGTAAAGCTAATTATATGTTTATGAATAATTAATGTTTCAAGGTAAAATATAACTAATAACTTTTATTATTTACCTACTCATCTAATTCTGACATTCTATTATTACATTAACATTTCAAATTGTAATTTAACTATGGGTATTCCAAGCCTGAAATAAATGAATTATTTATTATTATATCAGATTCTGTAACACGAGGTACAGAAAATATCAAATAACCCTAAAAACATGTCTAAAAGGAAATTGTTAATGGAGAGGTACTATATTTTAGCGTGGCGTTTACGATACCTATTTGAAAGACTCGCGTCTTATACTTTATTCAAAAATAGTTTTTACAGTTTCCAAAAGAAAATTATAAGGCAATTGTTAAAAGTATTGTAATTTCACTTAATCTCCCTAATATTTAGTAATTTCATTGCTAAAGATATAGCAACACTGTTTTTCCGTATTGTCAACGGCGAAGAATCCCTTCGCCGTTATGTTGGCATATATTATATATATTAATAGATTCATATTAGTCTTACGTGAAACGCACTACGTATTTTTTTCTTTTATCTTAAAGATGCATATGTTCATTTTACCCGTGCTATGTAAAAAAAGGCTAATGGTTTTTTTTTTTAAAGTAATCCTTTGTTTTTACAAAGGACTTTTTATTCCGTGAGCATGTTTTTTTTGGGATAATTTTCAACTTTCACGCCGCCGCCAGTGACGATGGCAGACGACAGTATCTGAACAACGAGTTTAAGAAAGATTGGAGAGTAACTTTTAACGTTGTTAGACTGTTTTTACACTGAGCATTTCTTCTTTGGAAACTTTTCAATTGTCAACTAAATTATCATCTACCTTTCTTTTTTTATGTTGGAGGGAAATCTTTATTCTGTGTGGGCTTTTGGAGAAAAGACCATTGAGTGTGATCACTATCTGCTCATGGAAGAGGCATGTCAAGGAGCCTAGAGTTGGAGAGGCTGTAAAAATAATAATAATCCTACTCACTAAAACCTTCTAACATTATGTTAAACTAACCTAACAATAACGACATTTTCGCAAAAGACCGAATTTATTCTGATAGAGATTTCCTTTTGTAACAATCTTTTCACATTATAGGCCTTTTTGCGATAAAAGAAGTAATCTCCGACAAAATTTCCTACCTATAAACATATGGTAGGCCGATACCAGCATGAATTATCATAAGTCGGTACCAATTTTCACTTATTTGTTGGAAAATATAATATACAACCTTAGTTTTAGTAATGCGACACCCGAAACACGTAGCTAGAATTTTTATGTAAAGAATCTATGTACAAAATTTCATAACTGTATCATGAAAAATCACAAAGATATACCTAAGCTTGTTATGTCACTGGCCATTCAGGAGTTTTTTGGCACCTAATGCTTGCCGAGACCTGTGTTGTACTTAGCGTCGGTGGAGTCCAACATGTGATCTTTTTGAATATTTTTGGAAAAAAATATAAGATAGTGTAAAAACTGTAGGAATCCATTTAGTTACTAATTCTGAGCAGACTATATTCAGGTTTTGCGTAAATTAAAAATAAAGTTGTAAATATAATACTTCAGACTTCTATAGATTATTTATTGAATATTGTCAGTCCTGCCGAAATATAGCGACTGGTAGACCTCTTATTACCACTTCGACTATACGTCAAATAATTTCTAAACAAATTATAATTCGGCCTTAGACTGTTCCCACTGCTAGGACTCTGGAGAAGGAATGGGCTGTAATCCACCACGCGAGCCCCATGCGGGTTGGTGGATTATAATTCTTGTTTTAATTTAAAAAAATATATATGTGTACGCCATTAATGGTTTTGAATATTACCCTCCAGGCCGATCCAATCAAATAGACCTTTCAACTTTAATCTTGACATGGGATGACTCTAGGGACATTGTTACTGTATAAATCATACAATGAGTCTATTGTGACCGATAAAACTTTATGTAAACAGATGTCAACGTTATATATAGGTTTTATTTCTCTTTAATTTGTTTTTATTCATGAACATTACACACAGTACTGGAGTCAGAATTATAATAGTTTAGCCTTTGCCCGCAGCTTCGCCCGCTTACATAAAATAGCCTATGTCACTCAGGATTAAAGCAGCTTTCTATCGGTGAAAAAATGTTAGCAACCGGACTAGTACTTCCAGAGATTACCTCATTTGCGATGGTCGCACACATGCACAATATGCGCGTGGAGATGCAACGCCGGGGTGAAAGTCCGCTGCCGCGACAGGTCACGGCATGGCGGACAGAGCTCCGGCGGGATCTCATGGTGAAATGGCGTCAACGACTATCGCAACCCAGTGCTGGGCACGCCACAATCATGGCGGTAAGTCCCCTCTTTGAGGCGTGGCTGGGAAGGTCTCACGGCGTCCTTACGTTCCGCATGACGCAGGTTCTCACCGGACATGGTTCGTTCGGGAGTTTCCTGCACCGGATTCATGCTGAAGTCACTTCAGCATGAATCCGGTGTCGCCACTGTGCGGAACGCCCGGAGGACACGGTGGAGCACACGGTCGAGGTGTGCCCTGCTTGGGCGGAGCATCGCCGTGCCCTCGTGGGGGCGATCGGCGACGGAGACCTCTCGCGCCGGGCCTTGGTTGAGGCCATGGTCCGGAGCGAGGAGGAGTGGCAGGCGGTCGCCGACTTCTGCGAAGCAGTAATGCTCGCAAAGGAGGAGGCCGAACGCATCAGGCAACGGCGTTATCGCCGCCGCCGTCGTCGGGATTCTGATCCCGATTTCCGGCCAACGTAGACGCGGGCTTGCGGACAGTGAGCAATGGGTAGCTCACTGTCCGGCCGTCCGGTAACTGTCTGGACTAAGCCCAAGTCGTCGACGGCGCGCCCTGTTCCCGCGCGCCTCAAGGAGTTGTCAGCAACAGCAGGGGCCCAGCCGGGTCGAAGCCTACTGGGGCCAGGGTTATCCGAAAGGGCGCTCGAGCCCCGGTAAGAAGGCTAGAAGGAACGGGGTGGGTCTTTTAGTCAGTAAGAGTCTGACACTATCTCCCGCTCCGCCCAAGGGCGGGGGATGTCAATGCATGATTTTTCCCACCATAAAAAAAAAGAGATTACCTCATTTAAACAAAAAAGGAACTTTACCTCTTTATAATATTATTTAGTGTAGATACGAGTATAAACACCAACGCAACATTGCTAGAATATTTTGAAAGTCTGTTTAAATCAAGTTGTAGTAAGAATATGAAATTCTATGTTATTTCCATTAACTTTAGTTAAATATACTCTACCTCTGATGCGATCACTGATGATTACATTTGTGTATTTCAAATTAATTTCTTTGATGTTAATGTTAATATATTTTGTATTTATTCACATAGTACAAATGTTCGCCATACTTTTATTCGCTCCGGTAATTTAAAGCTTTCTAAATGGTTTTGATAACTTTTATTTTTTTTTTTCATTTCGAAAATAAATAAAAGTGATAGTATAATTTCAGAATGGCTTGATGTTGTCTGAACTTACTCTATTAATATTCATGTTAATGCATTGTAAGATCTTGGAATTCTTAACATACTACACTTTATGAGGTGTACAATAAAGTATCCAACAATAACACTCCTCTTTTCCGTCGGGGTTTAAAAAAAAATAATAAACAAAAATACACTTATTAAGGAATCTCGTCAGATCGTAGAGATAGGGAGATGAGAGCTACCCTGAAACTGCTCTCATTTAGTATAATAGCCAAAAAACGGCCTAAAGGTCGGTCAGTCCATTGGTTTATTGTCCTAGGACAGATTGCAATGGTGCAGAAAAGAACACAAAAATAAATAAAAATAAGGAATCTCTTATTTACAATACTACTCTCCCAACTGTTGAAAGTTTGTTGACACTTTGAGAACCAGTGTTTTTGCGACTCTGTTGTCATTTTTATAATTTAGTATTTTGCCCTAAAGAGTATGAAATTGCTTTCGCAAGTAATATTAAAGTTAGCACGAATTTATACCATGCGGCTTAGAAAAAACCCGCTTTGAAATTACGAATCTATTTTTAGTTTTTCATTAGTACCAAAGTAGCTGACACGGGAGTTGATCCGGAATTTTGATTTGTTTGCTTGGATTATCGATGTTTTTTAGGAACAAATTCTAGAAAACGTCAATGTCAAACGTTGTATTGTTTTTAGCCAACTCAGTCATACAGAGCAGACATATGTATATATTTTTTTTGCATACCAGTACAGAGTTGTTATCGGCCGTTTCACTTTATCATTCCCTGTTGTTAGTTGTTACTCAGTTTTCTTCATTTTGGCTTAAAACTCACTAAAATTGTTAGGGTTTTTATGCCAAACAAAATAATAACATATTAAAGTAACTTAGTATGGTTAATTTTATACTTATATTAAGTTTATGAAAACATCGCTGCAGGTAGGTATATTTCAACCGTCATGGTTTGTGCAAAAGTGAACCCCGGGGTTCTAGAACGAAGGCAAAGACCGAATAGGAGTGGGTTTTAGTCAGTAAAAATCTGACACGACCTCCTGCTCCGCCCAAGGGCGGTACACGTCATTAGATGATTTCCCACCTATAAAACGTATTTCTCAAAAGTGGTAATCACAATTTTTTTTTTCACAGAGCTAGTCGGCGTAAACGCCACCGGAACTGCACATCGCCGCGGGCTGCTTGTCTGCAGATGTCCGATGTCCAGGAGTGCGGGGGTTTCTAACGGCAGCAAGAGTACTATATGCGCCATTTGCACATCGAAACAACCGGCTCGTTCATCTGGAAGCTCTTTGACAGCACCCGTCATGGCCGCCTCAGTCCGGTCGCAGTTCTTTTAAGCTGTTTAGAAATAACACCTAGTCAGAATGTGATGCGATCAATCTCACCCATAAACTTTTAATACATAATTACTGTTGTTGATAAATTGTCACTTTCACTAGAGTTCAACATATCTACACTATCTTATTTCCTAAACTTTATCAATCTGCGAAAATAATAAATTCTACCAATACAATAATATTGTGGATTTTCAATGCATGTTAGTAGTAATTCTGAAATGTTAACGATGAATAAAATAACTGTTACATTATATTAAAATTTTAGAATCTTGTATTCTACATTTGCTTGGGTTATTTTATTTCTCAGCACGCAACCGTGGAAATATTTGGTAAGTAACCTGACCTGATGCTAAGGACGACCAAAATTGGTATCAGGTAAAAATAATATAATATTCCACAACTATCACACAACGCCGCCACCGTCTAGTCTCAAGCTAAGCAGAGCTTGTGTTATGAGTACTAAACAACTGATAAACATGCTTTTAAATTTCTAAATACATACATATTATAGATAAATTACACCCAGAAACAGAACAAATGATCGTGCTCATCACACAAACATTTGGGGTCTACCTTTTATAGCAGAACTTTCTATGCCATAATATTATTTGATATAACAACGGATAGCATAAACTTCATTTTGCAGAAAATCGTTTCGCACACACTCATTTGCCATGATTTTGCTAGCCAGAATCATCTGTAGGCATAATGTTCATAGTATCCATAATAATTAAAAAGGAGAACCATCATATAACAGAAAATTCTCAGTCATAATCGTCTTAATTAAGAAACACTGTTGGTTTATATGGGGTTGACGGAGGCTCCGTGCAGGTCCTTCTATTTCGGGGTGGTTAAAAAAAATAAGCATGGAGGCTAGCAGGCATGAACATGCAGCAAGCATGCCACATGCAGCAGGCATGCAAGTAGACATGCAAGCAGATATGCAAGCAGACATGCAAGCTGGCATGCAAGCAGGCATGCAAGCAGGCATGCAAGCAGACATGCAAGCAGGCATGCAGCAGGCATGTAAGCAGACATGCAAGCAGGCATGTAAGCAGACATGCAAGCAGATATGCAAGCAGACATGCAAGCTGGCATGCAAGCAGACATGCAAGCAGGCATGCAAGTAGACATGCATATCATATTTAAATCAGCTTGCATATCTATGCAAGCAGACATGCAAGCTGGCATGCAAGCAGACATGCAAGCAGGCATGCAAGTAGACATGCAAGCAGATATGCAAGTAGACATGCAAGCAGATATGCAAGCAGACATGCAAGCTGGCATGCAAGCAGACATGCAAGCAGGCATGCAAGCAGACATGCAAGCTGGCATGCAAGCAGACATGCAAGCTGGCATGCAAGCAGACATGCAAGCTGGCATGCAAGCAGACATGCAAGCTGGCATGCAAGCAGACATGCAAGCAGGCATGTAAGCAGACATGCACGCAGGCATGTAAGCAGACATGCAAGCAGATATGCAAGCAGACATGCAAGCAGATATGCAAGCAGACATGCAAGCTGGCATGCAAGCAGACATACAAGCAGGCATGCAAGTAGACATGCAAGCAGATATGCAAGTAGACATGCAAGCAGATATGCAAGCAGACATGCAAGCTGGCATGCAAGCAGACATGCAAGCTGGCATGCAAGCAGATATGCAAGCAGGCATGCAAGCAGACATGCAAGCAGGCATGTAAGCAGACATGCAAGCAGGCATGCAAACAGGCATGTAAGCAGACATGCAAGCAGGCATGCAAGCAGACATGCAAGCAGGCATGCAAGCAGACATGCAAGCAGGCATGCAAGCAGGCATGTAAGCAGACATGCAAGCAGGCATGTAAGCAGACATACAAGCAGGCATGCAAGCAGACATGCAAGCTGGCATGCAAGCAGACATGCAAGCTGGCATGCAAGCAGACATGCAAGCAGGCATGTAAGCAGACATGCAAGCAGGCATGCAAGCAGACATGCAAGCAGGCATGTAAGCAGACATGCAAGCTGGCATGCAAGCAGACATGCAAGCAGGCATGCAAGTAGACATGCAAGCAGATATGCAAGTAGACATGCAAGCAGATATGCAAGCAGACATGCAAGCAGGCATGCAGCATGCATGCAGCTTGCAAGCAGTCATGCAACATGCAGCAAGCATTGTTTCTGTCACAGCTCCGGCGCTGCGGGTTTTGGGCGGCCCCACGCAATCTTGTCGTTGCAGAGGGCTTTAACGCTCACCACCGCAGCTTCGGCTTGCTGGCCAGATTTTCCGGCCAGCCTCAGCCGTGGCGGTGCGCCTTTAACCCACCTGCTCCTCAGCTCGCGGGGCGCCCTACCCCTCCGCGCCTACGCGGTTTTAAATTACACTCTAGGAGTAGGGCAGACAAGACTGCGTAAAGTCGGCTTTGCAGCGATTCGTTTCTGTCACTTAATGTTGTAGTACAATATATTGAGTTTTAATGACAGTATTTTAATATAGATTATATTAAAATACTGTCATTAAAACATTAGATTTAATATAGATATAGAAAATCAAATTTAGATAAATTGCACGTAGGGTTATATAACCATTCGGGATTATTTACGTTATTTTAATTCAAATCAGTTTTATTCAATGTATCTAAGTTTTTGATGTTTTGAACAATGATTTTTTACAAGATACATGTACTTTTAATTTTTGATGTTCAAATATGTACCCATACCAAATTATTTAATCTAAACAAAATTATGCGTAATATTAATTATGGGAAAGGTAATGCGAGAAAAAAGGCGTAATAAAATTCTGTCATGATAAAAGTATGCCATTGTGAATTCGGACACGTAAATATTCTACCAAACAATAGTTATGCTAAATAGTGTTTTATGCCTTAAAAATATTCGATTAAATAAGAATGTGCCAAGTGTGTTATGCTAAATAAATTTCGGAGTATCAAGATTCTGCCAAATAGAAGGAACCCAAACATTTGTCCTTGGTGGGATTCGAACCCACAACCTCCGGCATAGCAGTCGGGGTCACTAACCACTAGACCAGCAGGCCTGACATTGCAGACTGGCTGAGTTTATTTGGGTCATCATCATAATCATCATTTCCACCGAAAGGCGTCACGTAGACCATAACACCCTCGCCTAAGGCTCGTGCGAATTCTGCCTCGGTCGCAATTACAAACTTTATCTACTTGTATCAAAATGTACTATTAGTTTTGATTAGTCTGTTCAACGAGGTTACATAGCACGCTATACCCACGGGAGCGGAGCAGTAACCAAAGACAAGTTTGATAACACTAAAAATCCTTTTTTTATATGATTGAAAGGCTTTGTCGCTTAGCGACCACATCGCCCAGTATAGAAAACACAAAAACTTATAATCTACCTTAGGGCTAACCCAATTCTTTAGCTTTATCGGACATTGGAGAAGACAGGATTGTATTACGCCAGTGCTCATATATTATATATTGCCAATGTCATACGTTTTACGGAGTCCAAACATATTGATTCTTGTATTTTCATGCTGGACACACTCCATCAAGATGTGGATAACATCATCAACCAGTCATCACAATTTGGAGACAAAACTTTCTTCATTAAATAGTTAAATTTATTTGGTGGAATAAGTCCGGAACGAAGTCTTACAGCTTTAGTTATTAAATTTCTGTTGAGATTACAGACAATCCATGGAACCCGAGAAATTTCTGGCTGGATAGTTCGGTACCATATCCCTTTTTCTTTTGACCTTTTGTCAAAATATTCCTGCCAAAGTTCTAAACATTTTTTTTTTTGCTTGTCCAAAGTAATCCGAATACAGTAGGGTAATATTCATTCCTCCTTCAACACACGCTTGTTTGGCGAGTAAGTCAACCATATCAGAGCAAAATCCTAGAATGTTATTTGGAACGAAATTGAAAGAAACAATAAAATAATTTTAGCTATTTTAGTAGTAGCTATACCACACCGGACAAGTTGCTAGGTAGTCAAAATACAATAACAAAAACCTGGCATTTTATTTTTTGACAACTTTAATAAAGGCGAAAGTTTGTGATAGTGGCTATAATTATGTTTGTTTCTTCTTCATACTGAAACGGCTGAACGAATTGTAATAAAATTGGACACACATGTAGACCATGTCCTGAGATAGCGTGTAGGATATTTTTAGCCTTGGATTATATTCCTTTGTTTATAACCGGGACAGACTTCCACCGTATGTTCCATAGTATCCTCCGGGTAATCTGTACACTGGTGAAATCCGTATGTTTCTTCCCGCTGAATTCGATAAAGTTGCCTCCCGAAATACATACATCCGATGAGTCATGTACAAACAGAAAACGCCGTGAAAACTCAATCACTTAACACTTAAAAAAAAGGAATGACCGCCGCGATTGTGGCATGCTCACTGTGGCCCTGCACCGCAAAAGATAACTGAAGGAAGATAGGTGAGGTTTTTCAGTAAAAATCTGACTCTCTCACTCCGCCCAGAGTGGAAGAAGGTATTAGATGAGCTTACGTATCTTAAGAAAAAGGTACAGAATTGCAAACCCTAAAGGTTGCGAGTGTCGACCCCAGGATCGCTCGACTGATCACTATTTATTTGACACCTTACATTTAATAGTAGATTATGTGACAAGGGGATAAAGCAGTGTTTTAAGTCGCAGGCGGCACGAGGGTTTCAAATTTTAGGCCGAGTCCTCGTGGAGGCGATCGACGGCAATAATCTTTCGCTCCGGGTCTTTGTACAGGCCATGGTCCGAAGTGAGGAGGAGTGTCAGGCGGTCGCCTCCTTCTGCGAAGCAGTAATGCCAGCCAATGAGGCGGCCCGATCCCAATTTCCGGCCACCGTAGGCGCGGGCTTGCGGACAGCGAGCAATGGGTAGCTCGCCGTCCGAATGTCCGGTAACCATCCGAGCCAAGTAGCTTATGAAAGAAAAGTGTTCAACATCACTAGGTCTTCTCGGAAAACCCGTATCTTTATTGGAATATGAAAAAAATGATCCTCGCTTAGTTATATCTTCTTATTTATAAAAAAAGTTACCGTTTGTTTGTTTCGCTAAAACTCGAAAAATATTTTTTACTTACTTATTTATGCTGCACAAAGGTTCTCTATTCATTATTTTTTTTCTCAAAACTCAATTTCATTGAGTTAGGAATCGCTTTTTGCTTTAGTAGGAAATTATAATTCGCAGTAATTGTTGACGAATGACGACACCACGACTGCACTAATGAGTTTCCCAGAAAAAAATTTGAATTTCTTTTGAAATTATGTAAAATTGTTAAGTTACTACGGGTGTCTGCGAAAATCGTCGGGAGCCGTAGAGTGATCTTCGCCCACCGTAGGCGCGAGCTTGCAGACGGTGAGTAATGGGTAGCTCGCCGTCGCCCGTCCGTTAAGGCCAACAACTGGTGTGGGTTTTTAGTCAGTAAGAGTCTGACACTATCTACCGCTCCGCCCAACAGCGGGGGATGTCATTAGATGATTTTCCCACCGAAAAACAAAAGCAACCTATTCTTGTCTTTATAAACGCATTATTTAGCACAGAATATATTTATCAGAAGAGGGAACATATTTCTTCTACGGATCTCGTACTATTACGTAAAGTCCCGCGATCCGTAAATGTTGCAAGCGATATCGGGTGACGACTGACGATGCGCGGCACTCGGTAATTTTCGTGTCGAGTAGGTAATACAGTCGGAGGATAAAATTGTTGTCTAAGGAAAATATGGCTTTATCACCACCCATAAAAAGACTCGATCTTTACACGAGTCTTTAGTTAAAATAATTTTTGTTTTTGCATCGTTCCTGAATAAACTACTAACATACTATGATGTATGCGCAAATCGTCGACGGCGCGTAGTGTTCCACATGAGTCTCAAGGAGGTGTCAGAAAAACCTCAGCCCCAGTAAGGTCGAAACCTACTGGGGCCATGGGTGTTGCGAAAGAGAACCCCGGGGCCCTAGTACGAAGGCAAAGAAGGAACAGGAGTGGGTTTTAGTCAGTAAAAGTCTGACACGCCCTACCGCCCCACCCAAGGGCGGGAGATGTCATTAGATAATTTTCTACCTAAAAACAACATAGTGTGATGTATCGAAGACAAGACTAGTGACCTCAACATCGTCTGAGTATAGTAACGGCCATGTTTACCATTTGGGTAGAGTGGGCAACTGCCTAGGCCCTGCATCGACTAGCCTAGGTCCTGCATGCGCATAAAAGAAAAAAAAAACTTTTATTGTACAGTGATTTCATTGGAAAATTAAGTCAGAATAGAAACATCTAAATATTTGGTTGTGACAATGGTCTACAGGTCCGTAATGAGAAAATAAATAATTGTGCACATTGCATTCTATACGCACCGCACTCATTAAATTTGGTTGGAGTAATTACGATGCGGAGAGCTACGTTGTAACAATCTCATTCTTCGAATTTATACAGGCACTAAAGTTGTCCAACAATAAATGACTCGTTTTGACATTTGTTTTTTTACTTCCTACCAGCTTGTCCGGTGTAGTGTAGTTACTACTAAAATGGCTACTAATACACCGAGCCCTTAATATTGGATATTTTATTTTTTTAGTTTCGTTTCAAGTTACATTCTAGGGTTTTTCTCAAATGTCAAAATGGGCCTCTTATTTTTTAACGAGTATCAGGGTATTTCTGCATTATCGCTTAGCAATAATGTAGAAACATCTTGAAAAAGGTTGAGTGCTGAAAAATGTGACCGACACAAGTGCATGAATTGACGCGTATTTTTTTTTTTATTATATAAATTAGTGCTTGACTTCGATTCCACCAGATGGTAAGCAGTGATGCAATCGTCGATGGTCTGTTGGTGTAGGCGGAGCACCACCATGTCTTCGTAGAGGCGAACGGCTGCGGCGCCCTCTCGTCCGCTTTACTGTCTTACAGAAGGCTGTGAAGCAGTAATACGAGTGATGGGAGTGGCTGCAACCGTGAGGAAATGGATATTCTCTATGAATTATACGAATGCATTACAATGAATTCCTAACATAGCTATCATTTTAAAGATTAAGTATATTTACACGTTGTTTTGAGAGCAAAGCTGAACTTAGGTTCATAAAGTTTGACGTAGGAACTTAAGAAATAGTATTAACAACGAAATTTTGGCTCGTTGCACTTACTTTGTTTTACACGATTGGCTCAACTTCTCTACTTACTTGTATGTTCCGCGAAATATGAAATTACTTTCCATTTAGAGTCCTTCCACGAAATTTCTGAATGGGTAGCTCGCACGCGCGCCTCAAAGAGATGCTAGCAGAAAACTGAAAGGACCCAGCAAGGCCGATTATAATTAGGGCTGCTGGAATGTTCAAAAGAAAGTTTATTAAATCTTGTTTACTTTTATATTTGCACTAACTATAACCCCATTTTGTCTCCAGGTAATTCCATTCTCTGTCCATTCTAGATTGCCTGGAAGAAATCGCCTGGTGCGATAAGGCAGACACTTGTGTTTTTTATTATATGGTTAATTTTTGTAAATTTTTAATATTGATGTGCAATAAAGAATATATAAATAAATAAAAGAGTTACCGTGACCCTGGAACGTAAAGTGTAACTGAAGGAACTTCGCTTTAGCTTTAGTTTAGATAAGATGGATGAGATGCCAGCAGAAAACTGAAAGGACCCAGCAAGGCCGATTATAATTAGGGCTGCTGGAATGTTCAAAAGAAAGTTTATTAAATCTTGTTTACTTTTATATTTGCACTAACTACAACCCCATTTTGTCTCCAGGTAATTCCATTCTCTGTCCATTCTAGATTGCCTGGAAGAAACCGCCTGGTGCGATAAGGCCGACACATGTGTTTTTTCATGCCGACACTTCTGTTTTTAATAATATGTTTTTTTTTTTTGTAAATTTTTAATATTCATGTGCAATAAAGAATATATAAATAAATAAAAGAGTTACCGTGACCCTGGAACGTAAAGTGTAACTGAAGGAACTTAGCTTTAGCTTTAGTTTAGGACATTAAATGCTTAAAGCCTATCTATGTTCCTTCAGTTACTCTGACTCGTTTTCTTGCTGCACTCAAAGCGGGAGAAGTTTAATAAAGCCTTAAATTAAGGGGGTGACCAGACAGTTGCAAACTAGCAAGGTCAAGGTCACCTTGGCTCATGTGTTTTATTTGTGTTGCCTACGTCCATGTAGCCATGGATGCGCCTCAAAACCAAGGGCGTTGAAGGTCATGGATTACGGCTACTGATGCTGTCTACACGGATTTAAACTAGCAAGGTCACCTTGGTTGGGACGTTGGTTTGCAATTGTCTGGTCACCCCTTTCGTGTCATTGGAAACGAATTGGTACCTAAAGCTCATTTAAAATGACCTTTTCGCTAATGGATCTATGACAGAACTTATTTTCAACAAATCTGCCTTCAATCAAAATTAGTTTGAATACTATTAAAGATGTTCTTAGTTTAAACTTAAATATTGATAGGTACAGTTTAAATTTTAATAGTGAAAGTTGAAACTGATTATAACGATGAACTTTGAGACACAAATCGACATAAATCAAATTTTCTTTGTTTCAAAATTGCCATTGACAGGCAAATTTCAGTAAAACATTAACTACCTTATTCCAAAACGCGATCTAAATGTCGTGTAGTTCCAGGATTATTACTAGGTTTAAGACCAAAGGTAGGTTTTGAATTAGGAATTTAGGTATAAAAAAATGAAGTTTATCACTAGTTTCTGAACTATCTATGGTATTAAAGTTAGAACGCCGAAACTCCAAGTTCAACTAAGGTACCAAGTTTGATACTATATGTATATTAATATTTAAGGTAAGCTTTGGTTTTGTGTGTTAAATCGTTAAATTATTAATTATTAATCGTTTTAGCGGTCTAACTTGACTACCACAGGTATTTCAAAAACTAGTGGTAGGTATTCTTCATTTTTTAATAACGTTTTAATAATAATAATAATAATAATAATAATACATGCCTAACCCACAATTTACAAAATCCTAACGTCAGCCATCACAACAAAAATAAACAAACACATAGAACAACACAACATAATAGCGGAAGAGCAAAAGGGGTGCAGACGGGGTCATATGGGGTGTAAGGAACAACTAGTTATAGATTCAGTAATACACAAACATGCACACACAAAAAATAGAAATTTACACTGCACCTACATAGATTACAAAAAAGCTTTTGATAGTATTCCACATTCTTGGTTGATCCAAATATTACAGATATACAAAATTAATTCAAAAATCGTAGGTTTTTTGCAAAATATTATGTCTCGATGGAAAACTAAACTGCAGTTAACTTGCCGCGATAAGATTATAACAACGCGACAAATAGCTATAAGAAAAGGCATTTATCAGGGAGATTCCCTGAGCCCTCTATGGTTTTGCCTCGCTTTAAACCCCTTATCTCACCTACTGCAACGCACTCATGCTGGATATTGCCTTAAACACACAACAGAACTAACTACTATCTCTCACCTTATCTATATGGACGACATTAAACTATATGGAAAAACTGAAAAAGAGATGAAAAAATTAATAGAAGTCACCACGGAATTTAGTAAAGATATCAACATGCATTTCGGACTAGATAAATGCAAAACGGTACACATAATAAAAGGCAAAGTTAAACCTGGTGACTATGCAATTAATAACACTGAAACAATTACAGCGATGGAACCAACAGATTTATATAAATATCTAGGATACAGACAACTCAAAGGTTTAGATCATACCTCGATTAAACACACATTGACTACTGAATACAAGAGGAGAGTGATCGCAGTATGTAAAACTCAACTCTTAGGAAAGCATTTAATAAAGGCATTGAACACCTATGCCATACCAATACTAACATACTCATTTGGAGTGATCAAGTGGTCAAAAACAGATATCCAACAAATAGAGAGAACGACACGCACTACATTAACTAAACACAATAATCTGCACCCTAAATCTGCAATAGAAAGATTGACTATCAAACGGCAACATGGAGGGAGAGGCCTAATAGATATACATCACCTTTGGCAGAAACAAATTGCTAGATTAAAAACATTCTTTCACACAAAATCTCAAACAAGTACTATGCATAAAGCCATAGTCACAAACGATACTAACTACACCCCACTTTATTTAAACGATATAAACACCACATACGATATTAATAATGACTCACAAAAACAAAAATTAGAAGAGTGGAAAAAGAAAGTGTTACATGGGCGACACCCCCATGATCTAGGACAACCCCACGTAGATGCAATAGCTTCAAATAAATGGCTTAAGGTAGGTAGTTTATTTCCGGAAACCGAAGGGTTTATTATAGCGATTCAAGATCAAGTCATCAATACTAAAAACTACAGGAAATACATAATTAAAGACCCCACAATAACGAATGATAAATGCCGTAAGTGCCACAGTCAACCAGAGACCATACAACATATTACAGGTGCATGTACAACGCTCACACAGACTGACTATACTCATAGGCACAATCAGGTGGCAAATATCATTCACCAGAAACTAGCAACTAAACATAAGCTCATACAAGATCAAGATATAACCACTCCTTATTACAATTACGTCCCACAAACTATTTTAGAAAATACTACACACAAACTTTATTACGATCGCGCCATCCTAACCGACAGAACCATTCACTACAATAGACCAGATATCATTCTTCAAGATAAAGTTAATAGAGTTACATACCTCATAGATATTGCAGTCCCTAATACGCATAATTTGCAAAAGACGATAGGAGAGAAATTAAGTAAATATGCAGAACTTAAAGAAGAAGTAACAAGAATCTGGAGGCAAGAAAAAGTTTATGTCGTACCTATAGTTATCTCTACTACTGGGGTTATACCCAACCATCTTCACCATAGCCTCAAATTAATAGATTTAAAAGATTCTATCTATATTTTGGTCCAAAAAGCAGCAATTTTGAACACCTGCAGAATAGTGAGAAAGTTCATGCAGATAGAGGAAAATGAAATTTCTCCTCATAATACCCACTCTACACCAATTACACACACGCTACATTAACTTGGCTTGGCCCGTTAATGTAGCTTAAAACTAGCCAAAGAGCTAAGCAACAGTCAACGTTTTTTCAAAATAATAATAATAATAATTTATTTGCCAGAATGTAGGTATACAAAGTAGTATGATCATAAAATAAATATTAGGCCCCTTTACATTCTACCTTTACATTCTTTAACCATGGTCATAAACTTAGTGATAATCCCCGAACTACACTACATTTAGATCGCGTTTTGGAATAAGGCGGTAAACGTCTTACGTGGGGAGGTAGTCCAAGTACCTACAGGTAAACTAGAAAATGAGATGTCCAACTTGGTCATTTGTCGGGAATGTACAAAGACCTGTAATTTCCGCCTAGATTTCGTAATATCCGGACACGGTTCTCTAATAAAACTCAGGGAAGAAGGTACCTATAGCTGTTCAGTTAAATGAAGGCGAGTTGGCCTTGGTTGTGTGCGTAGATTCACGTGCACATTGTTTTTGTGTGTGTAAGCTAGTATTAAGGTAGAAGTACACTGCTCACACGTGTGTCACACACTCCGATTTGGGCGCGTCGGTCTCCATACATTTTATATGGAAACAAGACTTGTAGAGCCACACTTGATCATGCCACGCGACGTCGTCCTACGTACAAATATTCTGCGAAGCAGTAATGCTAGCAAAGCACGCGTGAGGCAATGGGTCTCGTGCCCCAGCCACCGGGATTCCGACTCCGATTTCCGGCCCCGGTAGGCGCAGGCTTGCGGATGACGAGCAATGGGTAGCTCGCCGTCCGGCCGCCCGGTAACCATGAGGATTGAGCTCAAGTCGTCGCCGGCGCGTAATGTTTCACGCGTACCTAAAAAAGATGTCAGCAAAACCGTAGGGGCCTAGCAGCGCCGAAGGCTACTGGGGCTTGGTTCGCCACCTAAAAACGGACTTCTCTAAAATATCGTCTCTTTTATCGATACTTGGTATCATGTAACCAGCTGTTTTCCACGATAAACTTTATGTAAGCTCCTACCTACTAGTTCTAAAATTGAAAGCTCATCATTAATCAATAGCTAGATACTATTCCTATTTTCATACTAACAAAATTGTTGATGAACGGAAATGATTTATGTTTTCCAAAACCGCACCTAGACAGGTCTTTTGAAATAAACTTTATATCGTGAATTTGATTATATTAATGGAGAGCGAGACCTCGAGCAACAGAATTTAACGATGGAATTATGTTTTCATTACATTAATTAATTTCATAGCCTGCCATCGTATTTGAATAACTCGAACTCGTTACTCTGCCGTAACTTTCAATAGCAGTAGGTAACTATTCTCCTACGGTTAATCCTTTGAATAGAAAATTCAAACATATTGTTTCCTAGCTTTTTGCCCCAATAAATAAAATAAAGCGTACGTTACTCAGGAATAATTCCAGCCCTTTCCCCCTCCTAGAGAGGAGGCCTGAGTCCCAGCAGTGAGAACATTAAAAAGACTCAAGAATAAAGCAACTTTCTGCCGGCGAAATTTTTTTCGCAATCGGAACAATACTATCAGAGATTACCTCCGACTACAAAAAAAAAACAAATTTAATCTCTTAATAAGATTAGTACCTATTCTAGGCACACTTGAGGATCTTGTATGCCCTAAAGTTGGATCACACTAATAATATAAAGGTTTTTTTTTTTCGGCGGAAAAAAATCATCCAAATGACATCCCCCGCCCTTGGGCGGAGCGGAAGATAGCATCAGATTTTTACCGACTAAAAAACACACCCCATTCTTTCTTGCTTTTCATACCGGAGTCGAGCCTCTCTTTCGTAAACATAGGGTATGTAGCCCCAGTAGGCTTTGACCCAGCTGGGCCCCTACGGTTGCTGACAACTTCTTGAAGCGCATGAGAACAGTGAGCGCCGTCGACGACTTGGGCTGGGTCCGGACAGCGAGCTACCTATTGCTCGCCGCCCGCAAGCCCGCGCCTACGGTGGCCGGAAATCGGGATCGGAATCCCGGCGGCAGCTGGGGCATAAGCGCAGTTGCTTGATGCGGTCAGCCTCCTCCTTTGCTAGCATTACTGCTTTGCGGGAGGCGACCGCCTACCACTCCTCGCTCCAGACCATGGCCTGTACCAAGGCCCGGCGCGAGAGATCGCCGCCGCCGATCGCCTTCACAAAGACACGGCGATGCTCTGTCCAAGCGGGGCACACCTCAACTGTGTGCTCCACCGTGTAATATTATAAAGGAGAATGTTTGTGTGTGAGGGTGTGTTAGTTACTTCTTTACGCTTGAACGGCTGAACAGAATTGGTTGAAATTCGACGCATCGATCGACCATGAGTTGAATGTGCTTTTCCAAAGATATAAGATACTTTTCATCCCGTGAGTATGTACCCTTGGGGAAATTTTATATACATAAGTAGTACAACTTGGTTAAGTGGGACCTGGATAAGTGAGAAACCTCTTTAGCTGAAACTCATGCTGAGGTCGTGATCCTGACATATTAGCACTGAGTTACCTCTGTTAGTGAGACAAAGCAAACCTCTGTATCTGAGATTCGTTCATTCGATTTTATTGTCATAGTTACCTCTATAATCGATATAGTGAGTGTATCACCTCTTCTAATGAGACTTTATTTTAAAGAATACTTTTCTAAATTGTTTTATGAATTTAATAAGCGTCGAACTTTGTAACTGAGATAACATTTTTTCACCTATTTCACTTTTACTATTTATTTACAACTCATATACATAATATGTACATAAATACGTTATTTTATTTAATAATCGCACCTCTATAACTGAAACAACCTCTATTCTCTCATCAATAAATGAGATAGACATTTATTTTTATACCTGGATATCACTGGGTTAGTGGAATACCTCTTCAAGTGAGAATTTGTAGAAGTCCAAGTTATCTAGGTTTGACTGTATTTAGTCGCGGGCGAAGGCGACGGCAGCAGCTAATTAGAAATGAAATAGTTTTGAAGTAAATAGACGTCGAAGTGCCAATAACTTCTGACTGCCGAAGTCAAACCCGCCCCTAAGGCTACCCACTGACCAAACATTTCCTGTCCCAATAACGTTAGGAGGTAACTAATATTATAAATTGACACGAGATGGAGATGTCTCCACATTTTAATTGGATGAACATGAAGTAACACAAATTTAATTAAAATATTATTTACATCTCTATTTTTTAATTATCTAGTACAATAAAGTGAGCCTCTATTCGTTTCCAATACTGATTATATTTGTATAGTCAAAAGTAAAAAAAAACGAAATTCCAAAGTTTTCCCTGGTCATAATTAGTAAATTCATAATTTAATCAATCATTCATAATATTTTCTACTAGAAAATACTATGCGCAGTTGTTTTTCCATTTTGATCGCAATTTATTCTGTTTCCAAAAATTGAGTGACATTTTAGGATATAAACAAACGCTAACAACTTTGCTGTATATAAATATTATTTATTAAAACTTTACATACATAAACAACATTATTTTTAGTTTATGCGAAACCTGAATATAGTTTGTTCAAAATCAGTAACTGTATCGATTCCAATGTTGTTATATTTTTATAAAAATGTTTCCCAAAAATATTTTAAATAGGTCACAAATTGGACACTACCAATACTAAGTACAACACAGATCACGGCAGGTCATAGCGGACTCGAGGCGCCAGCACACAGCTGGGTGCGGGAGCAAAACAACCCCTTAGTAGCCCGAATGGCTCGGTAACCATGTATTCGTGCTGACAACTAGTTAACATTAGCTGACAACTAGTTAACATTAGCTTATAACTGTATGATTTTTCATGATGCAGTTTTGAAATATACATAGATTCCTTACGTAAAAATGCGAGACACGTGTTTCGGGTTTCACGTATTTAAAACTAATCTTGTAAGCGCTAAAAAGTAACTTTAAGTAGTTCTACGAAACGTTACACTAGAAAAGTTACCTTTGACTGAAAGTGTGAAATCCCGACTCAAGCTTGCTTCCGTACTTTTCTGATAAGTTTTTGGTAACAGCCTTAAGCTTGTGAATATAAATAGGAGTACTTTCGTCTCCTGTCACGTTGGGTTTAACACCTTCGTCTTCAAAATGTACAAGTAGAAAACGCGCTTAGGCTTTATTATACGGCGTCATTCGAGTGAGATGTATAAGGGGACTTAGGGCCAACGCTGCGTTAAGCGGGAGCACACGTTGAAGGCCGCGCATGCATTAGTCTGTATCGTGTGCGGCGGTTACCTATTGCGGAAACCAAACCAATTTAATGGTGCGCATGTAGTCGTGCCGATGGAGAACTTTAATGTGTTATTATGTAGCAAAAGGGACGCGGGGTGCAGCTGCCCGCTACGGGCACCCGGACGGAGCTTTTTGTATCGCGCCCAAATAACGCAAACTTCGGCCTTAGGGAATAAAGTTTGCAAATATAAATTGTAAACAATGCTCGGTCAAGAACGTGTTCTATTTCATTACGGGACATTTTGAAGAGCTGATTACTTAGATGTGCATGTGTGTGTGTGATCATAAATAAATTAAATAAATAATTTATTATTTAATTAATTATTATTAAATTATTATTTTATTTATTATAATTAGTATGTATTTAGAAATATGTTTATCAGTTGTCTATTACCCATAACACCAGCTCTGCTTAGCTTGGGACTAGACGGCGTTGTGTGGTAGTTGTGGAATATTATTATTATTATTAATTAATATTAATTGTTATAATACGCGACTTACTCGTACAATATAATATACTGGATACCTGCTTGTTTTAAATTAGACATTTTAAAACAAGTAGGTATAATTAATTTGAAAAGATTTTGAGGAATAGTGTTATTAAACTTACTATGTATTGAAAAACCAACTTTTATATTATATATTTGGTTTCAATACCACAATTTTTCTTAAAACATACTTTCAAGACATGCAATTTTCTGAGATTGCCCGTCCTTCATAAAATATTACATCTACCGTGAGATTTTTCCAGAAAATGGTAAACAGAATAAATAAGACCGAAAATTGAACGACATAGCTACTGATATCATAGTTGTGGCACATTATTTTATTTTCTCAGTCGACAAAAGAAACGAAATAATCTTATTTGAATGGAAGTAATAGCTTATCCATTTGGATGACGATACACCTATAAAAACTTGTCATAAAAACCACTTTTATGATGGAGCCCGGCCTGAACTTTCTTATCTTACAGTGCCGAGATAAAATGGAATAAGTCTATTTTAACGAATAGCTAAAATCTTTCAGATTGGCGTACAATCTTGAGAAGAATGCTTTTCTTTTTTTTTAAAGTCTTAACTTTATTCAAAGATACTTCATAAAAGGCGATAAGCGGTTTTACAAAGCTTTCGTAATAAAGGAAATGAAAAACTCGCAGTTATCATATATTTCTTAACATTTAGGGTTCAGTAAAGAAATGGTAAAACGTGACCCTATTACTTAGACTCCACTGTCTGTCTGTCTTTCTGTCGTACCGTGATAGCTAGACAGTTAAAATTTTCAAAGATGATGTATGAACCCTTTGTCCGTGAGTCCTATATTTTATTGTATACCATTACAAAACATATACAAAAGGAAACTAAAACACATTGTAAACAAAAGGTGATCTTATCGCATTAAACGATATCTTACAGACAGTTTGGAATGGAAAATAATATAGATTGCACAAGAAATTGTTCAACTACAATATGTTTCAATGGAATCATACACATACTATATAAAAGAAACATATTAAAACTATAAGTCTATACACCGATAAATGACTTGTAGGTAGTAGTCGGCGTTGCGTATTAATTACCTACAGGTCATTGAACTCGCTCAGCTGTCGTTTTCTTAAAGAAATTAATTTCGTACAAGCGTAAATTAATACGAGTTTTTAAAAAAGGGTTCTTTATTTTTTAATTTTATCTTTACAAATCGATAGTGTTTCATGTACCGGATCGACCCTCCACGGGATTAAAACGATCAAAATTTAACGGTGTATACCTAAGTACAGTGCAATAAGAGTCACTTTCTGAGCAAGTGTATTGAAAAAATAGTTATGAAATGATGAAAACCGACAATCACAGCGAAAGGTAATGGTTTCCCCAGCAGTCTTTTAAATTCAGGTAATGATTGAGCGCGTTCCGTTGGGCAGTTCATGCCACACACAAGCAGCTTGGACAGTAAACGATTTATTTAGGAAAGCTGTGGAATGCATTGTCATTAATTGGTTTGCTAATGACCTTAGAACTTACTGGACTCTCTTAGAGAGAAGATCTGAAGCTGTAGACTACAACGCGGGCCTCAGTGCAGATTAGTGTATCTGTATTTTACCTCATATAAGTGAGTAGGTTACTTATTGTGTCGAGTATGGAGTAGGCACTTCATTTCGCGTCAAGGCAAAGAACCCTATTGACTCTACTCACACTTCAATTCCTATTCTTATTTCTGATTTAAACAGTGTATTTTTTTTCATTTATTTATTTCATCTCTACTGAAATTGACCACCTGAAACAAATACTAAATTAATAGTATTAACGTAAATGCTTCCTATATTGACCAACAGCCTGAATTGATTATCAAAATCGAAATCAACGCGAGTGAAGCCACGCGCCAAAGCTAGTTAGGATACTTCAATCCTGAAAAAAGCTATTCTCAGTAGTAAACAAGTCAACGCGTTATTATTATTGTTTAGCTTACACTGTTCGTTCACCGAATACTTTCTCGTTGTTCGACACCAATGGAGCGGTTTTATGGGATTTATATTTCAATGAGATCATAGCTACTGTGATAGTAAAACAGTTTGTTAACTTCCATATAATCGGTGGTAAATTTATATGTCGGCACTTGTAATAAAATGGTATAGTGGTTGAAAATACTGCTAATTAATGCCATGCTGTTGGCAAAGTTTTTAGAAAAGTGTATTATAGTGTTAAGAGCTCATTGGTGATTGATATTATTTCTCTTTTGATTAAAAAGGTTGTGAATAGAAGCCACTGACCTCTATTATTATTTATAAAGAGGTCAGTGGATTGACGTACAGTAGTCTCATATATTTATATAGCGATGGCTTAGAGCAGCCATACTCAAAGTATGCTCCGCGGAACCCTAGGGCTCCGCAAAGCCTTTTTCAAGGCTCCGTGTGAATACAAATTATAATTTTGAAGAAAGTATAAAGACCTGCGGCCTTACCATGACGTGTTAATTGTCTGACATGCGAGCGAGACAGAGGGATGGTGCTATACACCCTATATAACGCCATCACTTAGCAATAGTTCAGTTTAGATCGCTTTATGAGGTCGTGGTAGGATTTCAGTATTCAATTTTTTGTTTAGTTGTTAAAAAATAAAAAGGAGTGCCATACCTCGAATTAGATTTTCTGTAACTCATTCAAAGTAAAACTTTTTTTTTATTATTTTTATATTATTTATTTTATTTTCCAAATTTCTTATTTTACATTGTAGATTTTTTTTTGCCATACAGCGAAAAGCGCTCCGTCAAATATTTTGCCTTCCAATACGTTTTTTCCAACGGAACCCCCGTTGGAAAAAACGTTTGAGAACCGCTGGCTTAGAGTGAAAACCTCGGATATGCAATTTTAGGTCATTTTAATTTCTGAAAAGAATTGTTCGTTACGCACAGTCTTGTATCACGCAAAATTTTGATTCGATACTTGTAGCGCCATCTACAATGTTGCATGCATATCTTGCTCAAGTCAGTTTGGTGAGATTACCTCACGACGGCGCGGCAAAACATGCGGAAAAAAAATTAAAAACAAGAGAAAGAAGCGTTTAAAATAAACCAATAATTTTAAATATTTGAATGAAACATGTATAGGCACATTAAATTTACATGATAATAAAGGTCTAATTGGTTTTTGTGCCTCCTGAAAAGTTACGTATTTCACAGTTACGAGGTATTCACTCTAAGACATCGATAGGTAAATATAATATGTACTGACCCGTCTCCATTTTGCTGGACGTCTAACCTTTTTGTCGTAAAAAATATTATTAATTCCAATCAAGCTTTCTGCTCCAAGAACATACAAATTCGTTTGAATGCCTACAACAAAAAGACAACCACAGCAACCGCAATAATGAAACCAACCAACCGAAATAATGATATGTTTCATTTCAAACCTTTGGAATACCACACCGTGCACCGGTTCAAACGATATAAACACCGACACAAACTGAGGCAGAGAAATGCGTGAACATAAGAGATCATTTTCCAGTAGAGCATAAAAAAAAGCGGACAAGTGCAAGTCGGACTCGCCCATTAGGAGTTTTCGTAGCTGCAAGTAATATAAAAGTTCTTGCAGGTCTTTGTAACTTTGATCGATGTTTTAATAATAGTGTATTTTTTTAGATTTATGAAGTAAAAAAAAAACTACTCACTAGATTTCGTACATACTAATTTTCGGTGGAAGTTTGCATGGTAACGTATAAAAAGTTGTGAGTGTTTGAGCTTGCCTTGCCGCACTGCCTGAACTGTGTCGTAAAAATTGGTGGAGTGACTTGGCATCTCTAACCCCAAGTTTTCTGATGACCTAAGAGAGTTCTTATAGTTTTGGAAAAAAGAGGCTGTGACATATGGACGGACAGACAGACAGACATGACGAATCCATAAGGGGTCCATTTATTGCCAGTTGGCTACGGAATCTTAAAAATGAGGTGCAGTTTTGAAGCTGCAAAATATTTCAGGAGGTAATTATGTTAATAATTTTCGACCCAAATAAATAATAAAATAAGTGAGTAATTTTTTAATTTTTTTTTTTAGTATTTATGGTAATCGGTATGTGTGAACTACCTTTTTTAAACGCAGCCAGTCTGATACCTGCCTTATAACCCCGCTTTCACACACACAAACATGCAACAATAAACCGCGTTTTCACCCATACAAACTTGCAACGATAGTTTTACAAAGCACCTATCATCATCCCGCACGGCATACCCTAGCACGTCCCCGCAGTCATCGATCAATCGATTTAGTTTAGTGTAATTGATGTCGCCGGCGTGTACATACGCTTGCAATATTCGACTTCAGGTGCGCCTTCGGTTAACGGTTGCGGTATCCTATCTAGTGCTAAAGATGACAGACCAATACTCCAATGTAGAGTTGGTGGAGATAGTCCGCTATACAAGCGGACCAGTAGAGACAGCGTAACGTCCATCTCAAAGGATAATGCTGGCTCCTACGCAAAGATTCCGCGAGTTTCGACAATTCGGCGTTCCCCGACATGCTGACAACTGGTCGCGGCAACGAAGGCCTGCCTGTCGCCTTGAAGGAAAATATCCCGGAATACTTCGAGCAAAAGCCACGGCCCAGTACTTACGCGGGATGCTGGTTGACAGTTTAGTTTCCTTACTACGGTCAGCAAGTACGTGAGTCCTTAAGTGAAAAGTTTAGCACACACTGGATTAGTCGCAGTCATCCAGTGGGTTGGCCTCCGCGTTCTCTGGATCTCATACCCCTTGACTTTTATTTGTGGGGAAAGGTAAAAGGACTAGCGTACACAGAGGAAATCACCAGTGTTACACAATTAAGTGAAAAGGTGATCAGTGCTTTCGACACTTTAAAAACGAATGTGTTTGTGCTACGTAAATTAAAAGAAAAATAACCACGTCATTTTTTTTTTATGGTTTGAAAAAATCATGCAATGACATCCCCCGCCCTTGGGCGGAGCGGGAGATAGTGTCAGACTCTTACTGACTAAAAGACCCACCCCGTTCCTTCTAGCCTTCATACCGGGGCTCGAGCGCCCTTTCGGATAACCCTGGCCCCAGTAGGCTTCGATCCTGCTGGGTCCCTGTTGTTGCTGACAACTCTTTGAGGCGCGCGGGAACAGTGCGCGCCGTCGACGACTTAGGCTTAGGCGAACGAACCATGTCCGGTGAGTACCTGCGTCATGCGGAAGGTAAGGACGCCGTGAGGTCTTTTCAGCCACGCCTCAAAGAGGGGACTTACCGCCATGATTGTGGCGTGCCTAGCACTGGCTTGCGATAGTCGTTGGTCGTTGCGATCGTTGTTTTCACCATGAGATCCCGCCGGAGCTCTGTCCGCCATGCCGTGACCTGTCGCGGCAGCGTGTGAAGCGCCACCTTCAGTCCCAACTCCTAGATCCTGTCAACGACTATCGCAACCCCGCGTGTCGCTAGAGCGACCGCCGCCTGGTACGACTCTCCCTGCGCTAGAACCAGCGTGTCGTCTGCGTAACAAACCACGCTGACCCCGTCAGGGAGGTCGCCGCGTAGCACGTAGTCGTACCCGATGAACAGCAACGTCATGCTAGACTGTGCCTGGAGTGTGAAGGTGGACACTTTGGACAATACCTCCAGGTAACATAAGTACTTAGGTACCTATTTATTATTTTATTTGTAAGTACATAAAAAATCATTTGTGAATACGTTGTTAGCCGAATTTTGATTAGTGTAAATAAGTTGATTTAAAATTTTTAATTACTTTAAAAATGCCTACCTAACAGGCCAGATCACTTTAAATAAGGCCAAAATAAATAAACAGTGCTTTGGCTAAGCTATGTTCCGTGTTTAACTTATAATCATAGTTTCAAAGTTGTGTAGCAGGGACACGAATATTGCTTACGTGCTATGTCATGGTGAATGGTAAAGCTTACGCCATTCATGCCATTTCATGACCAGGAACCCATTTACACAATGGCTAGGGATGGTGGTAGGCCAAGGCTAGGCCCACGTGTAAACGCCTCATAAGGTTTAGTTATCTCGGCCTAACATTTTATTCATCAGCTGATAGGTAGGTACCTAACGACGTAACGTCAACGTGAACTTTTAAAAGATTTTCACATTGTAATGATGCTTAAAAGTGAGTAATTAAATAGCGAAATTTAAAACATTAATGTACATTATGATCATCGAATTCGATGTTCATCGAAGGTTTAATTATTCATTTCGTAGAATAAGTGGGCAGAGCCTCGTACAGGTTGATGCACTCACGCACAAATGACATGACGTGCGATAAATCGTGTGATTCTGTTTTTTTTAAGAAGTTTATTTAGAGAGTTATTCTGAAAAACGGTTAAAAATAAAAAAATAAGTATTACTGATTTATTGACCAGGTATCGAAAACAACCTGAAATATTGTGCAGTTTCAAAACGGCACGTTGTATGTAGGTCGTTTTTATTAATCACGGTATTGACGAGCTAATACCGTGATTACGGTTTTACAAACATTGATAAATATGTTTTATTGCGTGTTGTAATAAGTAGCCGGAAATTGAATTATACAAATTTCAAATTTTCAAAAAAAAAAAAGTGCGAGTGGGCTATAATCCACCACATATGCTGCTTTTTTTGGTTTTGACATTTTGCTGACTATTTAAATAAAAAATGCTAAAAACAACGAATTAACGAAACTCCTACAACAGCCTGAACAACCGTTTACTTTATATTAAGGCAATGGAATTAACGCGGATTAGTTGAATTAATTCCAGCTCATTACGCAGGGATCAACAGGCTTATGTAATTTGAATATCTGTGACATCATTCAATGTAATTATCACAGCACAGCTATTATTGTCAAGTAAAAGCTATTCTGTGATAATTATATTGTTATAAATTATGTTCAACTAGAGACCTTGACCGCGTGGGTTTAAAAATTATCGAACGACAATCTATCGGAATAAGACCTATACACTGATTCACGTAAAATCAAACAAACCAAATATCGTTAAAGTTTTATAGTCGTTCGATCGAAGTCCTATCCAAAAGTGGTATTCACGTGTTCCTTAATCGGGATTGTATAGAACAACAACTCAACTGGGTCGAAACTAAACGATCTATCGACAACTTCTTTCCAGTTACATTTATAAGTATTGTACCAGGATAATGTAACACCGATTTTTTTTTAAATCGACTCTTTGACCAAACGGCTTTAAAATCGGTGTCGTTCAAACTCGATTGATGGATGTTGTGAATACGGAGATGGTCTAAACGACTAAATCACTACGATATCGTTACAGTTTTGATTACGTGAATCTGGCTACTGGTCCTATTTTATGTCGTAATTAGGTTACTATTCCACGTTTTCAACGAACTCCGGGGTTCTGAAAAGTGAACCCCGGTGCCCTGGAACAAAGGCAAAGGAGGAACAATAGTGGGTTTTATTCAGTAAAAGTCTGAGACGCCCTCACGCATCGCTCAAGGGCAGGAGGTGTCATCATATGATTTCCCACCTTAAAAAAACTCGCGTCCTGTTTGTACTCGTTTTCCTAATATCATCTGAATTCGTTCAGTATTTGAGGCATGATTGATAAACATACCATATTTATATTCAGTACACAGGAAATCCGATTTGGAATTAGTTTACAAGGCAGCGCCATACCCTAATCGATATTACGAGATTTTCAAGGTAAGTAATGGGCATCATTATGGTTGAAATAACAAAGATTTATAAGATTAAATTAAGTCATGTTCATTTTAAAGGCCATCGTGATGTAAGCAGATTAATAGTCGTGTACGAGTATATTGCTGATTAGATGTACTTGTTACTATATTTGTTCTTTCTTATCTTATCTGATAAGGCTGTTATGTAGGTACCACTGCTGGGCAAAAGTCATTCTCTTCATTAACACGCATGTCTGTTCTCTTAAACTGCAAACCAGTTTTTGGTAAAAGTATACTACATCACTCCGCTTTTGATTTTCTTATATATAATTTTTTTATCTATACTTAAAGAAAAGTTTTAGTTGTGCACGCACCACGTAAAATTTTATTTTTCTTTATCCTCTTTACATCTATCTTTACAGGCCTTATAACCTGATGCGACAGTGCAGCTAACCACTTTACTATACTTTACCCTGAACATACATCTATGATAAAATCTAAAAAATTAAATAAAAATATTAATAATTTTAATCTATTAAAAACCAAACTTAAACATAAATAATACTTCCATTGTCTTACACATAACAAACTATATTTAATAAAACTCTTGCGAATTCAATCTAAATGCACGAGAATACATCCAAACGCTCATGAACTTCATTCACAATGCGAATTGTTCTGGTGGGGGGGTGTTTTCGCCAGAAGGTAGGTTCTGGCTACCGGAATAATGCCGCCTCCACACGTAGGTACCGGTCTGGCACGTTGAGTTTTAGGTGACGCAGCACTCCCGGATTAATGTACGAAATCAATGTAAATAACTTTTATAATTAAAATTGCGTGGAACTTGATGTACTACTTATGCTTTGTTTCATTGCAATCAGCGGACTATATCGAAAGATATACTACATTTATTGACTGTCACCCCTAACAGTCAATGAATGTGGTATATCTTTCGATATCTTTCGTATATCTTTCGACCATCGATTTTGTACATTAATTCGGGAGGGCTACAAAGTTCGCTGGGTCAGCTAGTTCTCTATAAAAAAAATAAACAGCCTGATCACTACCTTGTTTTTATTAGCTTTTTATATTTCTTTTATGTCCATTTTTCTGTAAAACCCAATCTCCATTAAAAAATCTTATAAAATTAAAAATTTATAGATACCTATATTTCCTAGCTTGACTGTTGCCTGCAACACAGAGCTTTCTAAAATACATGCGATGTATTTAGCCTTGTTCTATTTTCCAGCGTTGTCTGTACGTGACAGTCCTTTATTAGTAATATCAATGCTCTTTATAAAACCATCCTGTTTTAGAAATATGATTAATTTGCTAGTATATTCGTTACTCTGATTTTCTGAAATGGATACCTATTCAAAGTCCGTTGTTATTAATGCCTTTACAAATGTTACCATGACAGCCTTGAAATGAACCAAATAAATAAGACATGAAAAATACTTTTTATCAGTTATTAATATAAGCAGGAAAAAAAAAGATTTTCCTGGTACCTATGATTTCATCAGATTTCGTATGTAATATATTTTTACCCGACTACGCCAAAGCCTAAGGACGGTTATGAATCATAACCCTAATATGTATGTATGTATGTATGTGAGAATGTTCATCTGCTCCCTCATAGCTCCTAATCTACTTATCAGAACTTGACATATAAGGTATCGTTAGAACCGTCTTAATTGTCCGCTGAACATTGGCTGACGTGACGTATCACAAAACGCGATATGGCGTCCTTCTAGCGGCCAAAAAGAATGTGTTAAAAATAAAAGTGGAGATAAATACGCCGTGTTTGGTATTATTCAAAAAGGCTTAACTTGTATATTTCCAAAATATTACTCATATTATGTAAAGTAACGCCCTCTAACTGACAATAAGTAATGTGTTAAAAATTATGTTAAGATAAATACACCGTGTTTGATATCATTTGAAAGTGAACCCACACTTAACAAAAAATATCATCAAAATTCAATGTAGAGCCTTCTAGTGGGCAAAAAGTTTTTGTGTTTAAAAAAAAAAAGATAAATACGGCGTCTTTGATATCATTTGAAAGGGCTTCACGTAAATAGTATAGAAACACAGTGATTTAACACGAAAATTGTTTAAATAAGAAAAAAGTAAAATCTCAAACCCGACTAAAACAAAAACGACGCTGAAAAAGAATGATTCTCAGCTCATTCTTTTTTAGCGTCTTTTTTGTCGTGGTCTGGTTTTAGTTTTTTACTTTTGTTTTAATGTTCAGTTTGTGTAGGCATCACATCAAAATACAAACACAAACGGCTAGTTATGTTTGCGAGTTAGATTAGTAGCTAGTCGGTTACCATCCATCCATTTCAGTCTATTTATCGTACTTGGTACACTATAATCTAACGTCAAATTAGAAGCGATTTTCAAATAATAACCATATGCGTAGTACTCATGAAATTATAATACCCTAACCCCCTACCCTTATTATTATTATTATACCCTCTCCAAACGGAGATTAGCTAAAGCTGGGTATTCATTCGGCAACATTTGTTGACAAACTGTTTATGACTTGTTTATCACCAAGTTTACCGTAAACAGAAACAGTTTCTGAAACTTCGCCGTCCATACTTATCCGGAAGGACCGCTAGGAATTCGCTTGAGGCTAGAGATGCTTTGTACTACTTACATAATAATTCATAAGAGTGCTATTAGAAAAAAAAACAGACAGACAGACAGATGGGCAACAAAGTGAGAGTAAATAACGGAACACAATAAGGGTTCCGTTTTTTTCTTTTGAGGAACAGATCCCTAAAAAGATGAAAAAGTTTGTGTATTTCTTAAGGCCCAAGCGCCTGAAAAGTGCCATAAAATAAATAGATTCATGAAGAACATTATCAACATTTTGATTTTTTCGTGCTATTAATACTTTTGTCTAAAAAAAAATATTTAGCAATTTCGCAACTTTTCCCTACTCCTTCGAAACAGCTTGGATCTTTAGAAACATTTTTACACATAAAAATTGGTGGTTAAATATTCTTCAAAGTGAACATAGCATATGTAAATCAATCAATATTTCGCAAAGAAAATGAATTTAAAGCGCTTTTCGGGCGCTGTTGGCCGCAAAAAAAATACACAGATTTGCGTACTGCCGCCTAGGCGGGTGCGAGAGGTGCGTCCACATAATTTTGTGGTGCAAGGGACTATAAGCCTTAATTCAATAAACCCTAAGTAAACGCGTTCGCTCCCTCATTGTCTTTCTATTGTGCCTCTAATAAAGGTATTTGAAAGGTTTAATAGATGTAACACACACACATGACGTTTTCAATTCTGCAGCAATGTCGATCAAAGCATAATTTTCTTTTTTTTTAATTATCTTTATAATATTTATTTGAAGAATTCCAAAGTGCATGGTACTGTCCACTGTGTGGAACGCCCGGAGGACACGGTGGAGCACACAGTTGAGGTGTGCCCTGCTTGGGCGGAGCATCGCCGTGCCATCTCTCGCGCCGGGCATTGGTACAAGCCTATGGTCTGGAGAGAGGAGGAGTGGCAGGCGGTCGCCGACTTCTGCGAATCAGTAATGCTAGCGAAGAAGGAGGCCGACCGCATCAGGCAACGACGGCGCTCACAGCGCCCCAGCCGCCACCGATCCCGATTTCCGACCACCGTCGGCGCAGACGGTCGGACAGCGAGCAATGGGTAGCTCGCTGTCCGACCGTCCGGTAACTGTCCGGACCGAGGCGAAGTCGTTAACGGCACGCACTGTTTCCTCGCGCCTCAAGGAGCTATCAGCAACAGCAAGGGCCCAGCTGGGTCGAAGTCTACGGGGGTCAGGGTTATTTCGGAAGATAGCTCAAGCCCCGGTGCGAAAGGCACGAAGGAACGGGTTGGCTTTTAGTCTGTAAGAATCTGGCACTATCTCCCGCTCCGCCCAAGAGTTGTCATTGGATAATTTTTCACTTCATAAAAAAAAAGCACATGATACAGTTGATAAAGCTCTACGTGCATCGAAACCTGGTTGTTTCATCACCTTTGTTTATATGCTGTTTTCAAAGACAATGAAACATTGTGAAACACTGTTTAAAAACAGTGCTTATTAACAAAAGTTGCCTTATGAATACCCAGCTTAAGACGAACAATAAGTCCCTCCCCACAAACAGGATACGCTTTAATAGCGAACGATTTCAACAATAGAGTTTCTTGCTGGTTCTTCTCCATAGGAAACGAACAATTGGAACCGTGCATTTTATCTATTATAAAAACGAATATATATATTATATATATATATATATATATATATATATATATATATATATATATATATTAGTTAATATTCAGTCAGATATAATTAAATGAAGAGTCAGCGGCAGGAGTGTCACTCTGGTAGGGTAAACTTAGACTTAAACCCTGTAATAATAATATATATATATAATATTCCACAACTATCACACAACGCTATCTAGTCTCAAGCTAAGCAGAGCTTGTGTTATGAGTACTAGACAACTGATAAACATACTTATATATTTCTAAATACATACATATTATAGATAAATTACACCCAGACACAGAACAAATGATCAAGCTCATCACGCAAAGATTTGTTCTGGGTAAGAATCGAACCCACGACCTCCGGCATAGCAGTCAGGATCACTAGCGACTAAACCAACAGGTCTGTCAAATATATGTTCTTTACCTTTGCGTTCTAGGACCCACAGTTTCCTTTTAAGAAATTCCCCATGGCCCTAGCGGGAACTGTTTGACACCTAAAGTATTATTATTAGTATTGTTGTATTATATACGTATTGGTTTATTATTGTATAAGATTATTTTATTTATTTTTTCTATGGGTCTCAGATGCCTGCAAATAAATGGTTATTATTATTGTTATACATTTATTTATCTCAAGACAAGGAACAAGATTTCTCCTGGGAGATAGGGTCCGTGGGGTCGCTAATGCCCAACAGTTCGCCACAAAAGTGCCCTGTGGGTTGTATCTCTCTTAGTCTGGTTCCTCACTTTAGGCATGCTACGCCAAAGCAAACTCTACCTGTACAGACCTAGAGTTTGGTGCGTGCAAGCCCCACCACAACGTTGAGATACGGCGATGGGGTAATTATTATTATTAATTTTTATGAATATAAGTACAAAGAAATTAGGTCTTGAGGAGAATATACTTATCTACTTTTATTTCCTTAACACAATAATAGAATTAGAGTTGTATCTCATAATTTATATATAGATCTGTACAAGTATTTAGTTGTGTGTGTATCATATAAAATGTACGAAATCGATGTAGATAACTTTTATACATTAAAATTGTGTGTAACTTTATATATTATACTTAAATTTTGTTTCATCATTTTGACGTGTAAAAGTGTTTTTTAAACCTATTTTTAAAATCGCAATCGGTTGACTATATCGAAATTTGGACTACATTCATTAATTGCTAGGCGGTACAAACTTCACTGGGTCAGCTAGTCTTTCTTATAATAAAAACGAAGAAAAAGTATTCCAATTTTATCGAGGAAACTCACTGAGAGTTCGCAAAGAGATGCCGTAAAATATCAATGGCCGTAAAAAGAAAGTGAACTGAGTATTGGTAAGTTTATGATATTATCGCCCCTTTTAAACATGGCTATTTTATTAGAGTGTAAAAATTTATGAGAAAATCACATTTGTGTTTATCACTCAGTCATAACTGTGATAGGATAGGACGCACCTCTCTGGCTATAAAAGTCACAAAAAAGCTCCAATTTTACGAGCATTATATACACTAAATACTTTCGAGGTTTACTGAAAACTGCACCTTATTATTGTCAACTTAAAATCATTTTTGATTATCATTTGGAATCAGACAATAATTTGACAATAGTTTTCCCGTTTTATTTATCCACACGTACGGAGTGATTGATACTTTACCATTTTGTAATCTGTATGTGAATGTGAGTGATTTCAATTTGAAGGTATTTTATATTTTTAGCAAAATTTTGAATGTAAGTAGTTTAATAATGACATAATAACTTAATTGTAATGATTATTAAAGAAAATATTCATAAATCGTTCAACTTCCAATGATAAGCGATAGATGGCGCTAGTAGTTACATGAACTTTAGACATTCGTTGTAGATATTAAGTAATAATTTATAATATTAGACTTTATGGATTTGTTTTGTATAAATATATCATAATTGTTAAAATGAAATATTTACTTGCAGTTAAGTTAGATAAACTCTATTGTATATTAGTTAGTCAATTGATGTTACGTACTCTTTACTCTGATTGGTCGGTTAGTCGACCGAGTGTTTGTGAAAGTTTGTAGTAGGGAAACACTGAGTTTGTAACTGTCATTTTGGACAGAGTCAGTCTGCTTTGAGTCGTTGAACAGAAAACATGTCCGACTAATCTGTGTATTTGTAAATGATTGTTAATAGAACGATAAGTATGAAATTGTGTTGATCAAAGTGAATAAAATATTTATACAATTTATCCTGAAGTGTTTGATTTATCACATAATTAAGATGTTTCTAAGACAATTAGTTAGTTATATTGGTCCATCCAATGCGTGCTGTATAATGCTTGTTAAAGAATTTAGATTATTTAAATATTAAATTGATTTGGTACAATATTTAATTTCGAAAAACTGTAAAAAAAATTATTTTATAAGGTTGGTGAAAAACTAACTTTTAATTTTTCTTATTTTATTTACTGAGCACAAAGTACTTTAAGAGCATTAGGCATTATATTTAGTCGTAAATATATTTACAATAAAATATAAACATTCTGCCGTGAAACGAACAGTATGCTTTAACTGGCTGACTCAAATTCATTTTAATTAAATACTAAATATATAAACTTAAATATTTGGCCAAAAATGAATACATAATTAAAGGTTAGCAAAGCATGAATTTATGACGAAGTTATTCTTTTTTTTTGTTTTTTTAAGGTTTTGACTTTTTTTATTATTATGCCAGGTACTCACATTTACAAAGTGATAACATGACTTAAGTTTGCTCTTCAGAGACATGCGCCAACATGTACATTATTTCCATCCATAGGTCCGCCTATGTAACAAACTCGGACTTAATTCAACTAGGCATTCTCTACCAGTCAAACTTTATACAAATTGATATTTATATTCACAAAAGACATTGCTCTGCGTCTACAGGTACATTGTTCGCCCTGGAGCCAAGAGCATCGAAAAATAATGTATTGTATTCTCTATCATTATGTAGTAAACTTCTATTAGATCTTATTTTTTATTTGTGTCTGTTTTAATTGTTTTTGTTTATTGTAAAATAATTACAGAACAACATTTTTACAAAAAAAAAAAAATATCTAACTTCCATGTTAAAGAAGAGAGTTAATTTTTTTTTTTGTAAAAAGTTTTTTCTTTTACACTTTTTAGTTATGGTACCACCACTAAAAAGTACCCCTCAGACAAACTTAAATAACTTACAGCCACAGTGCATCTCATAACGATTTTAATAATCCCAAACACGGTTAGATTACATTAATTTTTTTTTTACCTTCTGGCTTCATCATCAGATCAGTTGAATACATCCCCCCCCTTTTCTGACTTAACAAAGCAACTTTACTTGTAACCACAGTTCTGCTGTGATTCTATGAGGAGTTCTGTTCCATATCTTCGAAGTTCATGATCAGATCATAACAATATTTCTATGGGACCAACATGGAAGCATAACTTTTCAATAAAAAAAGACTTTTTAAAATCGGTCCACCGTTGACCGAGATATCAGTGAACATACCTACATAAAAAAAAACATACATTCAGCCGAACATAGAACCTCCTCCTTTTCGAAGTCGGTTAAAATAAATAAGTGCACTAATTCCAAGGTACATTCTTTTGTCGAAAATATTTCTGGAATTTTTTGTTCAGTATGGTTATCAAGCTGATTCGAAATAGTTCCATTACATAAATATTTAACTTTCTATATATAAGCTGTGTTACTTTTTGGTGTACGATAAAGTTTATTCTATTCTATTGTATTCTAGTCTATTCTATTCTGTTCTATTCTATTCTATTCTATTCTACATATATTGTGAGTGATATTCGCGTGTCACAATTTGTTGATTGCAACCGTCACTTTTTCACGAATATAATAGAATTTACAAAACTCTTGCGCTACGCTCGTCAGTGCGTTTTGTACAAAATATTGGCATGCAAATGTCGTTTTGAAATGTCAATTTTTTCTAGAGTGGTTATTAGAAATATCATATCATTGCCTGATGATGGCTATAATTTATATGTCTCCTAGGGCCAGAGTGAATAGGCTTTTAATAAACTAGTGCGCCTCACCATCAACGATTGCATCACTGCTTGCTATCAGGGGGATTGTAGTCAACCATTGGTTTGTATCATTAAAAATAGGAATAAAATTCCTCTGGCGAAAGCAATATAGCGTTAATACACTGAGATTTTCCACCGAGTGTTTCTAAAAGTAGCCATTTAAGATGTTTACTCCGTGACCCGTATCTCCATTACGATGATACGTAAAAAGACGCGCCAGAATGACTGGTTTTATTGTCTTGCCTTGATTTATCGTTCGCTTCGAGCATTATTAGGTAGATTCCAGAGTTTTATTTGTAGATTTTCTAATTATAGACCTAGAAAATAAAGTAGACTTTCTGAAATAGAGTCATAGTTACCTATAAAGTTTTTATTCTGAAAATAATTAAAAAAAACATGGTATAAAATGTACACACCCTTGTAACAAGCAGAAATTGGAAAACCTCAAATGGCGTAAATGTAATTACCTCATCGAAAGTTATATGTTTGAGCCGTTTGGGGTTGAAACACTAGAGCCATGGGGTCCGAGCGCTCATCGAGTGGTTCGGGATATCAGCAAACCGTTGGTCGACTCTTCGCGTGACTAGACAGCTGGACTTTTCTTCGGTCAACGAATCAGTATTGTCATCCAGCGTGGCAATGCTGCCAGCGTTCTGGGCACTTTTCCCATTGAAATCGATGTAGACGAATTTTTTGATGCCCTCTGAGACCCCTTTTTTACCCGTTTATTCATAATATTATTTTAAGTTTGTATATTATATAGCTATTAATTTAAAGTTATGATATAATATACAGTTAAGATGTATATGTTTAAATAAATAAAGAGGTTGTTAGTAAGTTTAAAAAAAAGGTATAAAAGTATTTGAAAATATATTTAATTTTGTACGGGGGGTAACTTTGTAGATTGATGTGGCCTTAGCAAAAGAATTTAAAAAATCGGATTGTATACCTACAAATACAATTACTTACTTTATTTCTTAGAATTATCTAATTTAGACAGTGTTTATATTATACAGGCCACGTTCTCTTCCACGTTATTTAGTTTTTACAGCACTGCTGCAGCAGTTTGAAAAACCGTAAAATATTGCGTTTTTCAGGCGGTACTTGCACAACTTCCTGAACAGAATATCTTCTCGGGTAAAAACTCGTGTTTCTTATTATGTTATAAAATCAAAAATAATAATAATAAAAGCCCTAAACTAATTAAAACTAACTGAAATAATGTCGTTAAAAACTCCTCCACATCACTATCGACTGGTAATGTGCCCAAAAGACTGACCGCATTGTACCTGTATGGCAATGTTTATCCTCTGTCCAACGTAAAGAGCAAAAGAAAAAAAGCAGAAGAAAATAAACAGGTGCAATCTCGGCAAAATAGTGGTGCGGAGAATTTTAAAATGTAATGTGCCCGCGACCTCGACCGCGTACATAAAATATACCCTATGTCACTCAGGCAATAGCAAGCTGTTTTTTTATCGGTGAAAAAACTTTAGCAATCGAACCAGTAGGTACTTCAAGAGATTACCTCCGACAAAAAAAATACAAACTTTACCTCTTCATTAGTGTAAATTTGAAATACTGCAAACATATAAAAAATATCTCTATTAAAAACTAACTGTTTCTGCTGTATGAAAAAATAAGTAATTTTTGAAGTCGCACTAGCTATAAACCATGTGTAACGCTGATTATTGCATTTCATTAAACCCATTCCTTTCTTGCGCATGCCTGTCACACTTGTGTGAGTGAGAGGGACTAAAGTACCCGTGAAATCGTTTATGGCATTCCATTGATGATTCCGCGGATAGCCTAGTCTATTGAATCTGCTGGTTATTACATTTCTGTACTCCCGCAAATTCAATGTTGCCGTTTGACTGCTCCTGTTCGTGTTGCGCCCGCAATCATGGAAATTTAGTGAATGTGTCCTGAAAAGAGCAAATGATGTGTACTAAACTGTGCTGAATACTGACCAGCTATTGTGCCAACCTTCCTTTCAAGGCACGAGTCGTTCTGACCTATTGTTTCCTACGGCTCGTCAATCACACCTATTACACTAGCCGAATTTTTAATAATTTGCAAACACAGTGGGAAGCTAAAATATGTACCTATTGTCAAATAACGTTGTTAATTACTGGGAAATAAATATATAAATAGGAAATTTTAATAAATTTTTATGTTTCATTACAATATACTTACATTACTAAATATTAAGCTGACAATGTTTATGAATGTTCTTAGTTCTACAATTAAGTACGTTCAATTTGTTGCACTGACATTTTATTATTTAAGTAAATATTAATAAAAATTTAAAGACTAATTCATCATAAATCAATATTATTTAGTTGATAATAATTTTCAAAAGAATAGAAATGAATAATATGAAAGAAATGAAATGAGAGATGAATAAGTTTAATATCGAGCTGTGAATCAACTACTACTAACAATTTGCATTAGGTATCATTTGGAAAGTTTTGACGATTTATCCCTTATTGTTAGCGTTTAGAAGATAAGTAGAAGTGATACTAAATTGTCATTCTATACCTACTGTTTGTAGATTTATCTCTCTGGGGACCTATCTCTACATAACTAAATTGAAAACTAAACATAAAATACTCCGTGGACGCTGGCGCTGCGAGAGTGACCGGTGACCAAGTAGAACGCGTTCCAGAAGGTCAGACCCATCTAGATGGTGCGGTGATACCGCACGCTATCCCGCGAGATGGAGCGGCGAGTTTCCTTGCCAGTCTACCACCATGAAACCTGGCAGATTCACGATACATTCACGGGCGAAATTCTGCTGCTACAAGACAAGAGGCATGTCGCGACATGGGGATAATGTTCTAACGAGATTTTGTAGTGTTATGACGATAGTGACTTGAAAGCTGGAGAGGTGACACGGCGTACTCACCTTCCGCATGACGCATGGTTTTCACCAACCCCCCTAACCAAGTTACAACCGTTTCGCTTGTGTCGAACGCTTAGAGTTGGCCACGCCGGCTAATAAAAATAATTTGTTCTGACTGCGTGACTCAGCGTTGAGATGACGTCATTCCCGTACATTTGAAGCTTTCTACTATACCACTATTAGAAACTTGGCTAACGAAGCGACCTTTTCATTTCTCACTTTATTTACTATTACACTTGTAACAATACTGTACTTATAATAACTTTAGTTCACCAATAGCTACAGTAGCGCTATAACCGCGGATTAGCATTCAACTGAACATAGAGTAACTTTTGCGAATAAGCTTAACTATCGTGAAGTCTGTGGTTTTGTCTACTCACATCTAACAATTCAACTGTAACTGGCTATCTCTGAGCTATACATCGGATATGGTAATTTCTGGAGGTACCTCCACTTTCAAATGAAAGCGGAAGAAACGCCCATATAATAAAATTGTGCGGACCGCTCGAAAGACATGGTGGGGCACATCGGCGGCGGCCACCTCTCGCACCGGAACGGAAGAGAATGAACGGCTGTCGCTTTCTTCTGCGAAGAAGTAATGCTAGCGAAGTAGAAAGCCGCACGCTAGGGGAACAGACAACCTGTCGCTCCAGTTGTCAAAATAATTAGATTTTTAAACATTGGTCATTGTAGCGGAAGAGCTCCATACTAATATAGGAATTTTTCTGTGTAGTAATATTAGTAAAATAATATAATATTTGCAATTCGGAAAAATCGTTCAGACTCGACTCGGGAACTAAACCAATTACATAATATGCAAGTTTGTACTGAACTCTCTTTGCACGAGTCCTACTCGCTCATAACCGGTTTTTTTTTTTCGGTGGGAAATCATCAAATATCACAGACAGACGTCTTAACATATTTTATTTACGTAAACTTTTACAATATGAGCTATCTATTCTTATAACTGAATGAAAAAATATTCTAAAAATGTGAGATGAAATCTCAAAATCTCACATTCATCCCCAGAGATCTTGAACTTTTACCGTTATCTTGATATATGTAGTTACTAAAATCTGTTTCAGCCCTGAATCTTGTTAACTTGATATATACCACTATATGTTACAATTTATTAGGTATGTATTTATTATTTTACTCAAACAATATTGACTTTTTTATGAAAAAAAAAGACGACGTGATTAATTTCAATACAGATTATCTGATTGTAAATTCAAAATTTTATTCGGAGTAATTGAATTTTGAATTCAATAATATGTAGGTATGTATTTTAGCTAAGCTTACAATTAGCTGGTAATATTTTTACTTATATAAATGAGGCTTACTTTTAAACCTTATTAAGTACAGCAAGCAGGCTGACAAAAATACTTCTGCTGCTTTTAAAGTGTCCTGCAAACAGGCAGGGTTTTAAATACTGTCAGTACTACAGAGTTAAAATATGCTTAGATGTGGATGATGGCGGATCACATCAGTCTCATGTAGTCTGACCGTTGGGCAAGAGTCTCCACAAAGTGGGTCGGCCTAGGAAGAGGTGGCAAGATGACCTGGATACCTACCGCGGGGACGGGTTCGAGGTGACAGAAGAAAAGAATACTTGGAAGAAGTTGGGGGAGGCCTTTGCCTAGCAGTGGGATAGTACTGGGTATGAAAAAAAAAAATAGATGGGACCGATAGGCGGTCGACAGGTCAAAGGCGCTTTTTTATGGTAATGTAAAAGTATTTTTTTTTTATAATAAGAAAGTGACTATAATTGTACTTCACTTAGGTATATAATGTAGCTTGTAACCAAACTTTGACTTTTTGATTACCATTATGCACAAGTATGTAGTGATAACCTATTTTGTTAAACCTCTGTTCTCAAATCAAACACTGAATTCGAAAAAAAAATACATTAGGTATTGCGTTCAATAGAGTGTGTCTACTGAAAGCGTAACCTGGAGTTTTTTTTTTTAAATTAAAATGGCAACATTGTTTTGCCGAAAAAATCACGTCAAAGTCTATGGTTGCAATTGTCAGTTTTTGGAAACAGATATTTATTTTTCAAAAATAATTGCTTAATTATGGGAAAAACAATAAACAGTAACATGCGAAAACTGCTACACACTATGGTTAATAAATTCAAACAAAAACAAGAAGAGAAAAAAAGGTGTTCTCAATAAAAACCAACAATGTTTATATACGATTTCTGAATTTTTAAGTTAGTATGACGTTATAATCTTGATCCTTGTTGACAAATATTTATATTTACGATATAATAGTAGTTTATGTGACTAGGGGATAAAGCAGTGTCTTTAAGACGCGGGCGGCATGTTGAATTCCGAACGAAACGAAGGTTGCTGATTGAATCCCGAACGATAGTGAGGGATTTATAAAATTAACTCCCGAGCATTGCGAGGGAGTTAATAAAGAAACCTGAGTGAAGTGAGGAATTTAAGCCGCCCAAGACAAAGACAGCTTTATCCCCGTGTTGCATACTCTACTTTTTACACCATCTGTGAGATAATTAAAACACAATTTGGTCGACCAAATCATACAATAAAGAAATATTAGTATTATATTTACAAGTTCATCAAACAAACAAAATTCACTCCTCCAAGATTCTATAGTTTCAATTTTCTATAATGCTCCCGTGTCGTCAGTAGAGTCTGTATAATAAGTTAAACGACTTGGGTAATTATTAGGATTTAATGAAATCTGATGTAGTCAACACGAGTTCAATAATCAAGGTTGATTAAGAGATAGAGATCATTGTTTACTAACAGAAGAAAACCGAATATTTGATTAAATATTATACAAAATTCTCAAGTCGGTTGACTTGTTAGACAGACTATCTATTTTCTTTGTTTTGTTAGTGGCCAGTTTAAATCATAGTGATTACATACTCTTTGGTTTGAATTTCGAGTCAACTTGTTCGATGCGCCTATATTTTAATTCACAATGTTGACGATTCTTGATGCTCCAAATTCAAATCATCAATAAAACGACATTATCGAGCAGGTGGTGTAAAAAGATTTTTTTACACCACCTGCTCGATTATGTCGTTTTATACGTCATACAAACCTCACTTAAAGCAAGTCATTATATCCCTAGGGAGATAATGCAGTATGGCCGATCTCTAGGGAATAATGAGATTTGAATTTGGAACGTTTAAAATCGTCAACATTGTGAATTAAAATATAGGCACATCGAATAAGTTGACTTGAAATTCAAACCAAAGAGTATGTAATCACTATGATTCAAACTGGCCACTAACAAAAAAAATAGAATAAAACGTGCGTACTGACGGGAGCGTTAAAGGAAATTGAAACTATAGAATCTTGGAGTAGTGAATTTTGTTTGTTTGATGAACTTGTAAATACTCGTATAAAGTCTGTCTAATAAGTCAACCGACTTGGGAATTTTGTACAATATTTAATCATTTAAAAAATACTTATTTTCGATACTTTTCATAAAGTTCTTCTGTTAATAAACAATGATCTCTGTCTCTTAATTAACCTTTATTATTGAACCCGTGTTGACTACATCAGATTTAATTAAATCCTGATAATTACCCAAGTCGTTTAACTTATTAGACAGACTCTAATGCTTTTATTTCTCTAGTATATGATTTGGTCGACCAAATTGTCTTTTAATTATCTTGCAGATGGTGTAAAAAGTAGAGTATGCAACACGGGGATAAAGCTGTCTTTGTCTTGGGCGGCTTGAATTCCTCACTTCACTCAGGTTTCTTTATTAACTCCCTCGCGATGCTCGGGAGTTAATTTTATAAATCCCTCACTATCGTTCGGGATTAATATCAGCAACCTTCGTTTCGTTCGGAATTCAACTTGCCGCCCGCGACTTAAAGACACTGCTTTATCCCCTAGTCACATAAACTACTATTTTTTCTTATATTTATAGATAATCTGGCATATTGCGAATTTCATATTTGACAAAAACATCGAACAAAGAACGCTTTTGGTGAATCGACTTAAAAACACATGCCAATGAGTGGTAGAATGCGTTCAAAAGCGGTTGGATGTAATGAAAGATCTGCCTCACTCTGTCTAGTAGTGCATCAAAGTCTTCAACTGAAGTTAAAATCGCGAAAGTGCAGGAAATAGTGACTGAAATCCTAGTTTAAGTTTGAGAGAGATAGCTACTGAACTTTCTGTGTCTCACGAGTCGATCCGTATCATTTAAAACAATCACTGGAGTATGAAACATGTTCCCACTTGACTAATGCCAAAAGATCTGAATTTTCTCTGTGCTAAAACGAATCGATTCCAATCCAACAATCTTGAAACACATTATTAGTGTTGGCGAGACGTGGTGAAATTGAAATCATGTTGACTATTGCGGCGTTGTGCACTTGGTATTCTTGCCAGAAGGCCAAATGGTAAATAAAGAAATTATGTAGCGTAGAATATTATGTAGCGACATTTGAGAGAACAGATAAAATAAAATAATTTGGAAAAATAACTAACATTTTGTGTGTTATTGACCTTTACCATACACCCACCAATAGTTAAAGGTAGAACTACACTGCTCACACGTGTGCTACACACGCTGATCTGGAAGCTTCGGTCTCCATATGGAAAATAGACTATTAGAGCTACACTTGATCTACGCCACGCCATGCGACGCTACGTCCGCGACGCCGACACGTCGGTCCCAGAAATTTTAGAGGAAGGTGGGCGGGGCTATCCATGCGTCTGATCGCATGGTCAGGCGGAAGTGTCTTCGATTGTAAATGAAAAAGCGAGCTTGATCTGTTTTTAATCCTCCGATGAAATCAAAGGTTGTAATGAGCATCACACGTGTTATGCGTTGCGTCGGTGTAATGTAGTTCTAGCTTAAGTCTACACACAAGTTTTGACTGAAATTAAGGTTCCTATAGAACTATAATACAATTGTCATAAATACAAAAAATACTCAAGTTTCAAAACTTTTTTATCCTACTATTTCAATAATACCACATTCAAAATTTTTGGTTTTAACCTCCTTTTCTCAGGTCACGCTTTCGTTAGACGGACTCTAGTACAAATTAGTGTATTGCTTGCTTATTTTATGCTAATTTGTGTTTAAATAAACTATTTTAACTTTTACATGTTTAATAAATAAAACCTTTCATAAAATAAAAATATTTTTTCTGTCTATAAATATAAGCAACCTGATTCTAATTTTTATTCAAACTGCCTAGCTAGAGTAGCTAGTCTATGGCCGCCATTTTAGATGCGCGCGCATAAGAAGAAATAATATTTTTTTGCCGCCATGCTACAAAAAAGAAAACAGTTTTGCTGATAAAGCAATAATTAATTAATTTATAAAAAAAATCTGCTCAAGTGTGTCGAGAAACGTCGTAAGACACACGTGAATATTGGCGATTACTGTCCTCGGCTCTCTTAAGATCCTCGCCTTCGGCTCAGATCTAAATACCGCCTCAGCGGTAATCACCAACATTATACACTTCTATCATAATGTACTATTAACTCATGGCCTGCTATGCCGGAGGTCGTGGATTCGAATCCCACCCAAAAAATACAAATGTTTGTGTGATGAACATGATCATTATTGTTCTGTGTCTGGGTGTAATTTATCTATAATATGTATGTATTTAGAAATAAATAAGTATGTTTAACAGTTGTCTAGTACAAATAACACAAGCACTGCTTAGCTTGAGGCTAGACGGCGTTATGTGATAGTAGTAAAAAAAAACAATTTTAAATCTAATAAGTAAACTAGCAAATAAGGATAATAGCCCACTCCAGTCTTGTTTTCAATTGTCCATCTTTCTTATAAATTAGTAAGAGAAGACTGATATAGGCTCTGACGTCAAAGTCCACGACGCCTATTTGGCTGCCATAGAGCGGTGGTTTAACGAGAGAGACAGATATATTTGTTTAGAATTGTTATATTATATTTTGCTTACCTACGTATGTTATGTTCGCTTTTCGATTAATTTTTATTATGTTTTCAAAGTTAGCCTCTTCGATTTTTGGCATGCTATAATGTTGTATAGTTGAACACGCTGATCTCTGTCGTTCAAATTGAAATACCTAGTACATTTGGATTCAAGTGGAGAAATTTTGTAATTGCGAGCAAGGCGGCATTCACCCGAGGGCCAACTGGCTTTCCAAAGTATTAAACGAAATTTTTAAATACACTTAAGAAGAAACAAATATACGAGGATTGACAGGCGACTCATGGTGGTTGACGTGCGACTTGGGGGGAGGAGAGGGTTCGACACGCGCCGGGCCGGATACGATCAATTCTGGCGGGGGTGAGCTTGGACACTTTTCCGCACAAGTGCGAAAAACAGTAAATTATGTGCCTAAAAGCGGTGTGATAAGAGCGGGTTTTCGAGTAGGTAAGTGTATTGACAGGATATTTTAGCAAATATTAAGGCAGAGGAAGCATCGACGCAACGACACTGAGAAGCAAAGCAGTAATCAAATCGTGTGCGAAACAGCGGGGGAAAGCTAGTTTATTAATAAAATGGTTAGACTAAAACTTTATTCCTAACGTTGGATCTACCGATTCTAGCCTGCAGGTGTGTATCGGACTTTGAAAAGCTGTCCGTAGAAAACAATGCACCGTGTTGATACAAGATGTCAGTATGAAATCATAGAACCCGATACCTGCCAGGACAGTGAAATATTCTTCCAGAGCGGAAAAACTATTTGTTGATTTCCTATAGGTACATACAACATTATTTTTAGTATATAATATAGTTTGTTCAGAACCAGTAACTGATTCCAATAGTTTTTTCACTATTTTATATTTTTTCCCAAAAATATTTAAAAAGGTCACAAGTTGGACATTACCGAAGTACCGACACTAAGCACAACACAGGTCATGACAGGTCATAGCGGGTATTAGGGGCCATCAAACAGCTGGTTGAAATGCAAAACAACCCCTCAGTCGCCTGGATGGCCCGGTGACCTTGTATTTTTGCTGACATAACAAGCTTAACTTAGTTATTTTTTCATAACAAAGTTATGTAATTTTGTACATAGATTCTATTACATAAAAATACTAGACCCGTCTAGTTTCAGTTTTCGCATGTTATGCTAAAAACTAGCTTTTGCCCGAAGCTTCGCCCGCGCACATAAAATATAGTCTTTGCCACTCAGGAGTAAAGCAGCTTTCTGCGGGTGAAAAAATGTTAGCAAGCGGACCAGTACTTCCAGAGATTACCTCCTACAAACAAAAAAAAACTGGACAAGTGCGAGTTGGACTCGCACACTGAGGATTCCGTGCAAACTACAATTTTCGAATGGGGTTCGAAGATTTTTCCGAATCGCATTTTTTTTTGTGACGTAGGTAACAACAAATTTACTGTTTTCAGATTTTTTCCTATACCTGTGATATAAAACCTTGCTTTGTGCCAAATTTCAGGATTCTGGGTCAACGGGACCTATGGATTTCGATCTTTGAAAGTATCAAAATATACGTTTTGCAACATAAACGGCCGTATCTTTTTTATTCGTTAACTTAGAAGTTTGATTTTTTTCACAGCTTGAAGGGACCGCAATTTTAGTATATGGTTTAGTATATGGTTTTAATTTCAATTCGATACCTCCCTTTTTCTTTTTTTTTTTTTTCGATGGGAAAAATCATCTTATGACAACCCCCGCTCTTGGGCGGAGCGGGAGATAGTGTCAGACTCTTACTGACTAAAAAACCCATCCCGTTCCTTCAAGCCTTCATACCGGGGCTCGAGCGCCCTTTCGGATAACCCTGGCCCCAGTAGGCTTCGACCCGGCTGGGGTTCGATACCTCCCCGCGTTCTCGAGATAAAGGGTCTTGACAGACAGACGGATGGACAACGAAGTGATTCTATAAGGGCTTCGTTTTATCTTTTTGAGGTACGGAATCCTAAAAATAAAAAATAAAAACAAACTTTATGTCTTTGTTAAATTAAGTGTAGAAAAATTTGAAAAAAAAGACGATGAAAACAATGACGGTGGTTGTATGTAGACTTTTAAAGAACGATAATCAATCTACCAGTATAATTCCATGAATAGCTCAATAAGAGTTCACGAGTTCAAATCATACGATTTAACAAGAATATATTGTGTGAATGAAGTGCCACCTACATGGTAACCTTCTATCTCACAAATACTTCATTCATCTGCCTCAATCAGCAATTTACATCAACAGTTCCCAAATTACCACCTCTATGTTTATTTCTAAATAGTACCTATAACACGCAAACAGTGGGATTCTATGATAGACAAGGTTTACCATCAGTTCCGTGTCTGTCAGTTCACTTCTTTTAAAGTTTCAAATATAAATAAAAAATGTTGTGAATAGTATTGAATACAAGTTAAAATAAATCAATATAAGCACGATTTTGAATGATATTTCATTTTTGTATTAACATTTATTTATTTAAACTTCATGTACAATAGTGATACATAGACGGACTTAATGCAACAAGGCATTCTCTACCAGTCAACCTTTGGGTTAAAAAAGACAACACTGTAGTAGGTTTGCACAATTAACAAATACATAACTGATAGTTCTAATGGAAAAATATAAAATAAGTTATTTATAATAATGAAATAGATATATATGCTAAAATAATAAATTACCTAATAGATACTATGAAAAATATCAAATCATTAATAGAATTTAATAAAAATTCTGAACGAAAACCGAACTAAGGTTGAGAGGACTTCAAGTAGTAGTTCCGAATTTTACGTTTGAAGGATAATTTACTTTCAGCTTTTTTGATGTCAAGGGGAAGCACAATCCTGAGTTTTATGTTGGAAACAGCGTAAGAATTGGACATAAAGCCAGTTCGGTGAGAAGGAATATGAAGAATCATGGTTTTGGATGCACGAAGGTTAAGATTATGAGAACTGCCCAACACTTTAAAATATTGTTTTAAATAATCAGGAGCACAAACACACAACATCGTAAATCTAACTCTCATAATTATCTGACTTAAGTGGCAACGGGCAGGGCACATTGCTTGTAGAACAGATGGCCGTTGGAACCGAAAGATTCTGGAGTGGCAACCGCGTACCGGAAGATGCAGCGTTTGAAGGCCTCCTACAACGTGGACCTGGTGAAGGTTGCGGGAATCCGATGGATGCGAGACGCACAGGATCGTTCATTGTGGCGACATTTGGGGGAGGCCTATGTCCAACAGTAGACGTATATCGGCTGAAATGATGATAATGATGACAATCATCACGATTATCTACACTAATAAAATAAAGAGGTAAAGCTGGTTTTTGTTTTTGTTTGTAGGAGGAAATCTCTAGAAGTACTGGTCCTATTACCAAAATTTTCGCCGATAGAAAGCTGCTTTATTCCTGAGTGGCATAGGGTATATTTTATGTAAGCGGACGAAGCTGCGGGCAAAATCTAGTAAATCTATAAATTAAGTAAAGCATTGCAGCCTTATGGATTCACTGTGGCAGGCGCTGAATGCTTGAATAATGAAATAAGATAAAATAATATTCATTAGATTAATAATATATCCGTAGAGTGAAATACGACAGTGAGAGGCTGTATTCGATAAAAGTCAGCTGTAATAATACGGCTTGATTATGGAATTATTTCTTTACCATAATTCTTGAATCTCGACAGGAAAATAGGTAATTTTTAAATTGCTTTACTTTGATTTACGCCATCATAAACATATGTAAAAATGTATTAACAAACTCTGCTAAAAGCGGGTCACTGTTTGTAGATACATACATATACATTATCAATTTTATTTCTGACATTTCGGAATCACTGTTAGTTTTGTAGGCATTTTTTTTCAAAGGTAGAAATTCGTTTACTGAAAAGTCTCGCTTTAAATTGGAGCATCAAAAACTGTTTTGAGTCAAGTTCAACCATAGTAAAAACAAACAGAAAATAAAAGTTGTAGTACAGTGTTTATGAAATATTCATTATATTTTGTTTTAGAAGCATCAGGTGCTTGGAAAATGTGAAGGGCACCTACCCATACATTCAGGTACCTACGTTGATTGAGATTGATCACTTACCTTCTATTGCATTAATTTGTGTATTTTGACCATATTATGAATATTTACGAAAGTCATTTGAATATTACTATGAATAATATTCACGAATAAATTAGATAAGCTGAACTAAATGTTTTTTCGTTGCTATTATTAGTTCTTATTCTTGTACTTATAAGAGTAATATTTTATATATTTTTCAAATCTTCTTATTTTAAAGTAAAATCCCTTGTTAAAAAGAAACGTATCAGTTTCTTCACAAATTAATTTGTTATTTATCCATCTAAACGGTTTATTTTGTCGAGTTATGTTTATCCCAAAGATTTACATAGATAATTTACTTGAAAGCCGGAAAGACCCTTGAAAACAATATTATTTGACAAACAAGCTTCTGAAATAAGGAAAATTTTAAGTGCCAATTTGTTTTAGCAGGATATTACTTCGAACTGGTTTCCTTTAAGTGATTCGAAAATACTTAAGTGTTCACGATTTGTTTTCGATCTCTGCTTTTACGCAATTTGTGAACGTCATCATCATCATCATTATTTCAGCCGAAAGACGTCCACTGTTGGACATAGGCCTCCTCCAAGTGTCGCCACAATGAGCGGTCCTGTGCGTCTCGCACACTTACTTTTGGCGATTCTTCGTGAACGTAAAAGACACAATATTCAACCTGTCATGTTCTCTGCTGGTAGAATTTCTTGAAGCGCTTCCGACAACAGGTTTCCAAATATTAACGGGACTCAGCTGCCCTCAATTGACTCCTACCCAGTCTTGGAAATCTAGAAACCTCCTGCTGGAGGCTCTACACGGGGATTGTGGGGTCTATGACCCTTTACGGAGCGCCGTCAGAAATGTGGAAGCAACTGGCGGCCTGGGAGCTGTATGCGTCCTAGAGGTTCATGGTAATTCGTATAGAGCGGGGAGATGCCGCACGCTCGTTCGCGAAGTGGCTATCGCGTACCAGCCTGCCACCGATGTGGGATCTGGAAGCAATAGGTCCTTGCACATGGAAATGCGACAAGTCGCAGCATGGCGAACAGAGGCGACCTCTCGTGATAACATAGCGACCGAGAGCGACTGTCGTAACCCAGTGCTGGGCATGCACTACTACCTCTCGCTTTACTTAGAAAAAGATTGATATGCCTTCTCGTTCACCCTAGAGCAGGAGAATGACTTCTCCTTTCTCTTTGATAATTTATGAGCTCAAAAAAAGGTACGTCAAATTGCTTTTCAAAAGCGCAAATATGAAATCTCTAAATCTGAACTTTCAGTCTAGATTGCTCTCGTTAGTACGTAAAGCACTGATTTCAATTTAATTGTACTGCCATCGCAAACAACCCTGTGGAACTTTGTTCTAAGCAAATGACATGATTTGTGTGAGAAGTTGTGAATGTGGGTCAATATCAACATAGTGTATTTTTTGTCAATTTTGGTGGCGAAATTTTCTCTTCAGTTTTCGTGAAAATTAGGGACCAGGTATAAAAATAGAAAGTTCAAGCTAGACGGATCTTGATGGGCCCTTGGAATATCTTGATAACTTTTTGAGATATCTTAGTTTAAAGTCTAGTGTGGTCACCAAAATTGAGAACCTTCCACCAAAATTGAGAATTGTCCACCAAAACCAAAAATCCGAAGAAAACCGGTCCTGGAGACCTTTTAGAGGTAGTTTGATTTCGTCATACGTGAGGGAAAGACGCCACAGCAATAGAGAAGAAGTGTAGTGGTATTTTTCTTTAAGAAGGGCGACAATGCTCTATAAATTAAAGGCCCATCTTTTCCAGACTCACCATGAATCGTTTCGCACGCAGGTTCAACGTCTTCCAGCCTCCCGAACAAGCAGGATTCTGAAAAGATTTCAGTACCATATGTGTGGTCTAAGTTACTGAAACCCATACGCTTCGGCAGGTTATACAGGAGACCGAGGAGTATAACTTACATCTCTGCTTAGTTTGTGGACTACGAAAAAGCTTTTGATTCGATTGAGACTTGGGCTGTACTACAATCTCTCTAAAGGTACATAGACGTGTTGAAGTGTTTGTACGATAACGCCACAGTGTAGTCCGACTTCAGGACCGGAACACGAAACCTAACCTTCTGCAGCAGGGTGTGAGGCAGGAAGACATCATTTGACCGAAACTGTTTACGGCTGCAGTGGAGGTAGACCTTCGGTTTGCCGACGATATAGTAGTCATGGCTGAGACTATGCAGGAACTCGATACAATGCTCGATGACTTTAGTACAGATAGACAAAAATTGTAAAAAAAATATTTTAAAAATGCTTAGATCATTTTGCCTTTTATCCGTATGTATTCACTTATTTATATACATAGGTAAATCTCGCTACAAGCTTTTATATTATACAAATTGGGTTTTAGTTTCTCAGTTTCTATTGTATAACGCCTTTGACATTGTCTGTAACGTTGTACAAGTGCTTGTAAAAAAATAAACAACAACTTTTGTTCTATGAGTTTTAAAAATTTATCATCAGATTTTAAATAAAATAAAAAAAAAAACATTTAAATAGAACATTTTAAAAATTTGAATGCGAAGAAAGCGATAGTACAGTAGCGGAGGGAAGCAGTGATCGGGCGGAGGGCTGCTTAATGTTCTAGCGTCGCGTCGTACAGACGTAGGTAGGTATAGTAAGCTACAGAGTTGAAATGTGTTAGATAGAATAACGAAATCTTGAAATTTTGTTTTTGGTTACTGAATTATGTTTTGTAAAAAGTCCTTTATCAAAAAGTTGTTGCTTATAAAGTTATTAATAAAGTTTTGCAAGGTGCTTGCAAATACATAATTCTAAAAAGTTTAGAATATTTATTTACATACTTGTTAAAGGTTTCAGTGTTGAAGAATAGCTTAAGGCTATAAAGTTCATAAACTCTATCCCTACTTATCCTTATACCTTTAGACACCCAGTCACTAAATACAAACTTAGGCAAGATATTTTTAGACTTCTTTACAAAACTTGTGTAAATCCATTAAGTACTCCAGAAAATAAATTATAAAAAATATTAGCATCATCACTATTATGGCCTAGATTATTTGACTTACTTTGTAAGTTACTATAGGATTTTTATCTAAATTGAATTTGAGTTTTTTCCACGGCTGCTTTAAATAAATCTCGCTCAACGGCCATATCGTCAATAACATTTTTTTCTTGGGGAATCTCTATTAGTATGACTCTCAACATAGTTTCCTCAAATGAATATTTTTTTCTTTCAGAGAGTCTTAAATTTTGCGCTATTAATTTGAAGTTAAATACAGTGAAGTGGTGTAGAGAATTATCTTAACCAGCATCGAGTTTTCTTTTAATTTCAAGACAAACCCTTTTAACCACTCATTTCGCTTCGAGTTTGTTTCTTTGTAATACTCATCTAGCCCTTTTTTATTTAGTTTCCTTTTTAAAACAAACTGATACACTTTTCGACGGCATAAAATCTTTCATCTTGTCATTATTTAATTTAGTATCCAGTTTCTTTGAGATCAGCTAGACTACTCGGTATACTCTACACCACAATTTTTTAATTAGTACACGTACTTAAAGGGCTTATTAGAAAAGCCCTTGTTATTTTATAAGTAAAATCTCTATAAATAATATTCATAAACAGTAAAGTTATTAGCGTTGGTTTATGTCCCAAAATGTCACTCAATTTATGGAAATATTGTGCAGGCTATTGATTAATGAATGAATTAGTGACAATTATTAAGGAAAAAACACTGCCCGCAGTATTTTTTACGCATTAGGCGCACAATGCCACATTCGCAAAATGACATATTGACGCAAAATACCACATTCGCAAAATGTTATATTCTCAAAATGCCATATCGCAAAACGCTACATTAGCAAAATGCCATCTTCGCAAAATGCCATATTCGCAAAATGACTTTTCGCAAAATGCCAAAATGTTATTTCGAAATCAGTATTTTTTTTTTGACGTTAGTATGTTTTTATGAAAAAAAACCCACTGCAAGAAGTAAATAAGTAATTTTAACAATTTTTTATTTTATTTTAATTTACGTAAATCGCACATTATGCGACAATTATTTTTTTTTTAGAATTTGTCATTTTAATAATGTGGTATTTTGCTAATGTGGCATTTTGCTAGTGTGGCATATTGCGACATGTCATTTTGCAAATGTTGCATTGTGCGCCTAATCCTTTTCTACTAGCAATTGTTATGTATGATTGATTCTGTGATGAATTTACCTTTTCGTGGTCAATTTTAGGATTTCGTTTTTTTCTACTTTTGACTACAAAAATAAATGATCAGTGACGGGTACAGATAGAACCCCATTTTTTTTCTGTGCTAATTAAAAAGTAGGGGTGTATATTGATATCCCGAGAGATTATAAAGTCTCTCGTGAGTTGGTTTACCAAGTGGACTTCGTTCTCTGCTTGTGCATATTTGTACACATTGATGATCATAAACTTCACTGTTTACAGTTTTACTTGGCGGCAAAAAATCTTCACTAGGACTTCGCGTTGAAGTAGGCTAAGCATGAGCTTCTATCTCGTGTATAAAAAACGTTAAGATTTCAACTCCAATTGACAAACTTCAAACAAAACGTAACTTAATAATTCAGAACAAATACCTACCAAAAGATAAAAATTAACAACAATGCTGTGAAACACATAACACGCCCGATACTTTGCAAGCAAAGTAACGAATGCGAAACAGACACGAAAACTTTTTTTAATGTTGGGAAGTAAAGGGCGGAGTGTAAAAAATATGTTATTATTTATAATTCAAACAGTGTGGGTTGGTGGATGTCACATGTCTTCGAATTTTTGGTTCTAGGACATGCCGGTTTCCTCACGATGTTTTCCTTCACCGTTTTGAGAGTAGAGGCGATGAAATAAATTACACAAAGTAGCGCGCTTGGCTGGGTTTGAACCCGCGACCTACAACTCGTAAGTCGGGGCCGTTACCACTCGACCACCACTGATCTTACTCTCACTTCTGCACCTAGGTACCCTTAATACTATTAATAAAAAAAAAATACTTCAACTCAACTGCAGCTCACTCAGCCATTAACAAAATCAGTAGGTAGAAGAGAGGCAAAGCTAATTTGGATTTACCTAGTTATTATTACGCTTTTTAATCATTACAAGTTCCAAGTAAGTAGAGTCCTTGAGACGTTCTTTTGGAAAATAAGTCTTAAAAATCGAGCAAAGTCATGCACGCTTGTTAGGCAAAATTAACGATTGATGTCGGCGTCGGTTTCACTCAAATGGCGAATAAACCCGGAAAATTATGTCTACTCAAATAACAAAGTTCATAAAGATTAAGGAATAAAATGTATTCACGCTTATATTATGTCTATCTACGTTGTTAGCTTAGAATAATTCTAAGGTTGTTAGGTATATAATAGATCTGTATATGGTCAAAACGGTAAAATAGTACAGCGTAGAGATGTAGCTAAATCTTTCTTTTTTTTTTTTGAGGAATTCATTGAATAACTTCTTCCACTCAAGGTGAAACTAGAGTGTGTGTAAATTGAAAATCTGCCATACAAAATATTTGTCTCGTGTGGGTAACGAACCTACAATAGGTAACGCAGTGGCCAACCACTCAACACTGCGCCAACGGTACTGTCATCGCGTAACTCCATTTGTTTAGTTATCAAAGATAACTGAGAAGTGTAATAAATACAATTTTTTTTATATATAAAAGAGATATTAAAAAAAAAATAAGAAATAGGTTTTAAGGCTTATAGTCTCTTAAACATCTGACCGGAATTAAATGGACACAACATTCGTACCCGCCTAGGCAGCAGTACGAGTGTTGTGTGCTCTACTAACCTTTATATCCATTTTCTTTGCGAAATATTTATTGATTTACTTTGAAGAATATTTAACCACCAATTTTATGTGTAAAAACGTTTCTAAAGATCCAAGCCGTTTTGAAGGAGTAGGGAAAAGTTGCGAAATTGCTAAATATTTTTAAAGCCAAATAATTTTGTTCATGAATTTATAATAAACATGGCTTATGTTTAACTTACCACCAGATATAGTAACATATAAAATACAAAAATAGTAAATGATCACCAAAATTAAACCTACATTTTAATGTAAAATTATAACCAGTTTTAACATCTCGCTATCCTATTTAAGCAAAATGAATCCAAATAAAGCATCGGCAGAACCCCATGGTTACGGAGATTTCAGTAGTTAAAATTTTGAGGTTAGGTTAACTACCTGCCAAGCAGCAGCTCGACGGTACTACTTCTGGGTGGTTTAAAAAAAAATAACCTCGAAGAAGGTGACAGGGTCTGTGTTCGCTCGCTTCGCTCGCTCACTACGATCCCGCCACCTTCTTCTAACCTAACCTAAATCTATCCGACCCGGGGTGCCCTAAAATTCCACTAAGATAGATTGTTAATTAGACAAAGTATCATCTTGCTCTACGGGGCTAAAAAGAGCGCATTAATTTGCTCGCTAAGATTTGGTTATCATTTACTACATTTGGTGTTAGAATACAATTTAAAGTACAGTCGTAACTAAAATACTATTGTAACTTTAGGATTTCATTTTTTTGGTGTCAAGTAATATATTTTTGACAAAAGAACTAAGGGTACCAAAGCGTTTTATGGTGGTCATTATATTTAATCCCAATAAACATTTTTTTTTCAAACCTGTTAACCTAGCCGTTACCGAGGAGTAGGCTTCAGAAAATCACTGTTCTATGGGACTGCTTGGACGTTGGGCCTTAACAGGACAGTGTAGTTACAGAACACAAACATTCTAACATGAATGAAAACCATTTTCTCTAAGCTAATCCAGCTGGTATGCTCCTCGCACGAGTACCTTTGTGGTAATAAAATATTTTATACAGATCACAAACCGACCCAGTGTTTTTATACTTCCGTTTCGCCGGAGAGCATTCCCGGCTTTAGGTAGTGATTCACCTTATTTTATTTAACAATATTATTACTAGATTACAACAATATTATTAGAACAATATTATTAGTAGATTTACTATTGAATATTATTTTCTACGGAACGAACAATGATAAAATGTGAAAAGAAAAACAATGAAAATGTAGGTACTCAATAAGTACCCAGTTCACTCAGTTGAGTTGAGAATTTATCAGGAATATGCATTCAAATTTTTTTTATTTGCTAAATTAAATTATTTTCAGCTTGAGTAATTGTAGTAATTGTAGATTATATTTCCTGTAATATCGTTAAATTTCTAACCATTTTTGTATGAAATATAAGAAAACTCACACTATTTTTATCCGACTGCGATAAAGCCAAAAGGTTATGATTTTGACAGGCTATGTGTGTTTGTGTGTATGTTTATCTGATCTCTTATAGCTCCTAAACTACTTATCGGAACTCGACGAAACTGTAGATAATGCTAGCAAAGGAGGCGACCGCACGCGCGAGGCAATGGCCCTCACGTCCCAGCCGCCGCGATTCCGACCCCGATTTCCGGCCACCGTAGGCTCGGGCCTGCGCACGGCAAGCAATAGGTAGTTCGCCGTTCGACCGTCCAGTGACTATCAGGATCAAGCCCAAGTCGTCGACGGCGCGTAATGTTCCACGTGCGCCTCAAAGACAAGTCGGACCTAGGGTCGAAGCCTACTGGGGCCTTGGGTGATTCAAAAGAGAATACCGCGGCCCTGAAACGAAGACAAAAAAGAGGAGTGGATTTTAGTCAGTAAAAGTCCGACACGCCCTCCCGTATCGCCTAAAGGTGGGAGATGTTTTTGGATGATTTTCCACCTTAAAAACACAGACTATGTCATTACTTGGCATTTTTTAAAACCGTAACTATAACTGCTCGAATTCCGGCAGTTGATGTTATTGTTATATGTGACATCATTTTAACAACTGTCACATTGATAAGACCCTCGCTTATGAAGGTCCTTCTCAATCCATCTATCATGAACGTGAGTATGGTTTAAAAGCTTGTTGTTTCATTCAACGCGATCAAACACAATATTAGATACAGAGGCAACGTGAAAAAAGAGAGATAACGAGTGCACGCTCTGTTGGCATTCAGTTATTTCATTATTCAATACTCAATACTTTATTGCATTCCATATGTACATAATTTAGATGGTATAAAAATATAGTTAAGCCCAATATGGACCTTGTCGGGCACAGCAAAGCTAGGAGAGAGGATGAAGGCTAATAAAATAAAGATATTTCACTTATTATTGTCATCATTATTAATAAATTATGTGCCTATCTATTTAAATTAAATTGTGTATGCATGTTATTATATAATTATGTCTAAGTATATTTTATTTATTTATTGTCGTTATTATTATTAAATTTTGTTATTGTTAAAATGAATGTATGTAGGTATATTATTATAATGTCTTAATTTAACTAATTTATGTCAGGTATTTTTTTTTTCAGCATTATTATTAAATTATGTATTTATTTAAATTAATCATGCATATATGGTATTACTATGTCTGTGTATCAGGTATTCGTTCGAATATTTCGCGAAACTTGTTTCAGAAAATAAAATAGACAATATCCACGAGATATCTATATTTCCAAAATGTCTACAGAAAGATTTGCAATAACGTCATAATCACGTAAGAGCGGTTGTGTGAAAATGTATCCCGGGTCAGGGTCTTAAGGGCCAAGCGCCCGAAATGTGCCATAAAACAGTGATTTTCTGAGGCCTACTCCTCCGTAACCGCTAGGTCAATTGGTTTGAAAAAAATATATGTTTATTCTAGATTCATGAACAATAATATCAACATTTGATTTTTTCGTGCAATTAATACTTTTGTCAAAAAAAAATATTTAGCAATTTCACAACTTTTCGCAACTTTTCCCTACTCCTTCGAAACGGCTTGGACCTTTAGAAACATTTTTACACATAAAAATTGGTGGTTAAATATTCTTCAAAGTGAACATTGCATATGTAAATCAATCAATATCTCGCAGAGAAAATGAATTTAAAGCGCTTTCCGGGCGCCGCTGGCCGCAAATAAATGCACAGATTAGCGTACTGCTGCCTAGGCGAGTGCGAGAGTTGCGTTCACATAATTTCGGCCAGATAGTTCATGGGACTATACGCCTTAATGAGAAATATGACAGCCGACAGCTATCTGACACGTACTGGTTATGGTTAAAGTTAGTTGGTACAACTCACCCTAAAACTATTAAATTAATGGGGTGTGTATTTTTTTGCAATTGCTTTCAGTTGGGAAAGTTTTACCTCACGTATAATTTTTCTTCACTGGTCGGGTTCAAGGATTTTTCAAGACGAAAGCTATTAAACTATGAATAGAGATTTTTTTGTTAGAAGAAAATCGTTAATATGCGCCATTAATATTGCTTTTCTTTTGAAATTCATGGTTTCTACGTTTAAACTTCAATTATGAAAAAAAAAACTTTCTTTATAAGGTTTCATAGCCATAAATACTGCAAACCTACTGTTATAGGAAATGCAAAACACAAAGAAACCAATAAATGACCAATTTCGAAAAAAGAATAACGTACTCTCAATATAATAGTAGTTTATGTGACTAGGGGATAAAGCAGTGTCTTTAAGTCGCGGGCGGCATGTTGAATTCCGAACGAAACGAAGGATGTTGATTTTAATCCCGAACGATAGTGAGGGATTTATAAAATTAACTCCCGAGCATTGCGAGGGAGTTAATAAAGAAACCTGAGTGAAGTGAGGAATTTAAGCCGCCCAAAACAAAGACAGCTTTATCCCCGTGTTGCATACTCTACTTTTTACACCATCTGTGAGATAATCGGCCATACTGCATTATCTCCCTAGGGATATAATGACATGCTTTAAGTTGAGGTTTGTATGACGTATAAAATGACATTATTTTTATTTTATTTTATTTATTTATTTAGGATCTCCAACAAAGGATGTACACAATATTTGTATCTTATAATATTAGTGGTTCCAGTATCTTTTTGGTGTACTCCTTCACTTATAGGAGACCACAGCATGCAAAAAAATAATTTAAGCAATTAAGCTAACAAAAGTACAATTTTAAATTAAATTTACAAAATAATACAATAGAAATATGATATAAAGTAATAAGGAATGAAAATTATTTGAATAATAATAATTAAATTAGAATTCTATTAACAAGGAATAATACAATAAATTAATTAAATTAAATCTTGTAATTTTTTTTTTATAATTTGTCAGTGACTCGCAGATGTCTAAGTTTGTAGTTTTAGCCAACGAGTTATATTGCCTACAAAGCCTTGGCACAGCGGCGTAATGACCGAGGTTGGTTTTAGACCCAGGGATACAAAACAATTCGTAGGTGTTATGTCTGGGGATACGAAACGGTATTTTTATAGCCAATGAGCTCAAGAGTTCGTTACAGTCTATCACTCCACTAAAGATTTTGTGGAGGATGATGCAGTCCTGCTTCTTCCTACGATTGGTTAGCGTATCTATATGATAATGTTTCAGCCTGTCGGCGTAACTACTAAATTTTTTAGCTAACTGATCATTGTAACAGAGATGGTAAAGGAACCGTTTTTGAACACTCTCTAATCGCTTGGAGTAGACCTCGTAATGCGGATTCCAAACCACAGAACTGTATTCCAAGATTGGACGAACCAAGGTGTTGAAGAGCCTTATTTTTGTAGCTGGTCTTTTAAAATCCTTGCTATTTCGTAGTACAAATCCTAGTGTCCTGAAAGATCTTGACACAATATTCAGGATGTGCACATTGTATTTAAGCGCATGATCAAGTTGAACTCCTAGGTCGCGTATATTGTTCACATTCTTCACTTCAACGCCATCTATGTAGTATTTATTCTCTACCACTTTTTTGTTACGAGTGAACTGGATGTAATGACACTTACCGATGTTTAAAAGCATCTTGTTTTGTTTACACTATGTTGAAAGTCGGTCAAGATCATCTTGTAGCATTTTAGTGTCTGATTTAGTCTCAATTGGCCTCATAAACTTTAAATCATCGGCAAACAAATAGAAACTGGAGTGTTTGAAGCACTCAGTTACGTCGTTGATAAAAACGTTAAAAAGAATTGGTCCCAAATGCGATCCTTGAGGTATCCCGGAGGTAGCCAAATAACTATCGGAAGAGTGACCGTTCACTACCACTTTTGATTCTCTTTTTTCCAAGTAAGATTTGAGCCACCCTACCAACGTTCCACCTATACCGAGTCGAGCCAGCTTGTTAATGAGAAGGCAGTGATCCACTTTGTCAAATGCTTTGCTAAAGTCAGTGTAGATTGCGTCCACTGGGACACGATTGTCAAGACACTTAGATAAAGCTGACGTAAAGCACAATAGGTTGGTGTTAGTAGACCTAGATCTAACAAAACCATGCTGAAATTCTGTAATGTGTTGTTTAAGGTACCACATCAGATGTCCACTAACAAGTTTCTCGAACACCTTCCCAAACGTAACAAGTATTGAGATTGGTCTATAATTAGCCACCAAGTGCCTCTCCCCCGATTTAAATATAGGGATCACAATGGCATCTTTCCAGGCATCTGGATAGATACCATCGCGTAATGACCTATTAAATATAATTTGTAGAGGTGTTACTAATGCTTTAGCACAACGTTTAATAAATATAGGAGGAATACCATCACTACCAGCACCCTTAGTTTCATCCAATCCAACTAATTCGCGATAAAGATCTTTACCATCAAATTCCAAGTTAAGTAGTGACGCCGACGTGAGAGAACTAGTATCCAGGACACTTGTTTCATTCGTCGGGGCACTAAAAGTACTTGCAAAATGTTCTCCAAACATGTTGCAAATGTCCTTTCCGTTTGATGCGTTTTGGTTCATGTGTGACATTTGTGCCGGATAAGTACTACTACTTTTTCTTTTACTTTTAATGAATGACCAGAATGTTTTAGGGTTTTTTGTAATGCTGTTTTCCATGTTTGTGATATATTTCTTATAGCATGTAGAAGTTAGAATATGACATTCATCCCGTAATCTTTCAAAATAAACTTGGTCTAGTGGATTCTTGTATTTTTTAAAACGAGTACGGTATTTGTACTTTTCTCTTAGAAGTCGTATAAGATCACGCGAGTACCAAGTTGGATATTTTTTATTGACCGTTTTTTTTAAAGGTATATATTCTGATATAGCTTGTCTTAACAATGTGTAAAAAACGGCTACCATTTCGTTAATGGATTCACAGCTATCGAATTCACGTTCCCATTGTAATGCCAACAAATGATGTAGAATTTTGTCATAGTCTGCACGAAAATAGTTAGGTTTTTTTATGTCATTAGCCTCCAAGAAACGTTCTGCCAATACTGGTAGGTTAAACTCTAGTGGGGGGTGTAGGAGGTCTTCTTTTGATAAACTGTACGTGGAGCGGATCATATCCGTTAAAGAGGTATTACAAAGTATTAAGTCTAGTATTTTCGATTTGATATTTAAAATAGTATTGTATTGATTTAGGCCATTTATATTAAGAAACTCAGATAGTATCGTATTAAGATCCGACTTGCTGGGTTCTGGATACAAGGATATGGAGTCATTGTTAGCCAGCCATGTTATGTTAGCAAGATTAAAGTCACCTAAAATTAATAACTGATGATTTCCATTAAATACCCTGTGAACGTTTTTGGTAAACAGCTCCAGTGAGTCACGGTGAATTGGTGGCGGTAGGTATACCCCGCTTACATACAGTTTATTGTCATTGCTTTTTGAAGAATTGAGATCAACACTTATCCATAAATCTTCCAATTCGCTTTCAAATTGTGTTAACCTACGGGATTTCAAAGTTCTTGCAACGGCAATTAATACTCCTCCTCCGTCTTTACGATTTTTATACCTACTGGATTCACGGTCGCGTCTGTAAACTACATATCTATCGTCAAACAACTCAGAATCATAGACACCGCTGTTTAGCCAAGTCTCCGTGAGCACTACAATGTCGTGATTTTGTATAGACATATTACGGTAAAAGTCTGTGGTTTTAGTTTTTAAGCCTCTTACATTTTGGTAATAAACATGAATTGGACGATTGAATATAAATAGTATAATAACAATAGGAACTTTCAACTTATAACATTACATATAAAAAAAAAATTAAGCTAAGGATTTCAACTTTTCTAGGTTACTTATAAAGATTCTTTGAGAAGACTCGTCTTTCTTTACAAAAACTTTGCCGTCTCTGACCCAAACAAACTTGAATCCAAGTTCCTTACCGCGAATACGAGCTGCTGCATGAATTGCTTTATTTTCAGCCGACAGGTGCTCCGTGACGTATATAGGCTGAGGTTTCCCTGCTGCTATACCTAGGTGACTAGTGTTCTATATCTTCATTATCGAGCAGATGGCGTAAAAAAGACAGTTTCGGTCGACCAAATCATGTATTAGAGAAATATAAGTAATATATTTACAAGTTCATCAAACAAACAAAATTCACTACTCCAAGATTCTATAGTTTCAATTTTCTATAATGCTCCCGTGTCGTCAGTACGCACGTTATATTCTATTTTCTTTTTTTGTTAGTGTCCAGTTTGAATTATAGTGCTTGCATACTCTTTGGTTTGAATTTCGAGTCAACTTGTTCGATGCGCCTACATTTTAATTCACAATGTTGACGATTCTTGATGCTCCAAATTCAAATCTCATTATTCCCTAGGGATCGGCCATACTGCATTATCTCCCTAGGCATATAATGACTTGCTTTAAGTGAGGTTTGTATGACGTGTAAAACGACATTATCGGGCAGGTGGTGTAAAAATGTATTTTATTATTTATTTCAAACCTGTCCAAAGATATCACAGTGACCCGTTTTAAATAACACTTCTTTTAGAAAAACAAAGAAAACAAAAACGATTTTTAATAGAGAATACGTTGTTTTTCTTCATCGATGTGCATTGCTGCTTCGATAACGTCATCCGTTGTAGACATCGCTGTTTCTGCCAGCAGTGTCTGATATCCAGACTGGCGTACCAGACTGGATGATAATTATGTTGACATGTTGAACAACAATAACATTTACAAAAAGGCCAATACGTTGGTGTTTTCAAAAATATTGTAGTCGATTAATATATAGGTATTTACAGAGTATAACAATAAAAATATAGAGGTAAATTTGTATAGTAACCACTAAAACGAATTATTTAGCAAGCTGTTTCATACCTTTAAAACCGTAAATAGTTGTAAGAAATTGCAATTACTTCACTCAAGGATAGCTTCAGTTTTAAGCCGTCATCAAACCAGTTCCGACGACGCGGTTTGTTCAACCGTTTTCGTCGTCGGAAAAACGGCTGTGACCTGTTTTGACAGACAAAACTCCATCAAAAATGCGACTACGAATCAAGCAATCTGTTATACATTACGTACAACACTTTTAATAAGATTCTATGAGTAAACAATGATCATCTCTTTGCAACCTTGATTGTGCAATTAAAAATTTTTGATTATTTGATTAGATTATTCAAGTCGTTTGTCTTTTTAGACAGACTCTACTACGAAAATGTAGCATAACGCTTGGTTCATGGGGTCCGAGTGCGCGTCTCCTTTTCAAGGGAATTTCACGCCGACTGATTGACACTTTACGTGACCAGAGGGCTGGCTTGTTCTTTGCTCAAAGAATTTATTAGCATTGTCATTCAACATGGTTGTGCTGCCAGTTTTCTTGGCACATTTCCGGATGACAGCGATGTGGAGGAGTACTTTGACGCCTGAGCGTACTTTGTCATTTTGTATTATATTTATGTACCTAATTAGGTTTTAGTATAAATAGTTTATTTAGTATTTAAGTTTTTTATGTACATGTGTATTTAAATGTTTTATGTTTTATAATAAAATAAGTTATAAATATTACACAAACTCATAACTAGGTTTGCAGATTACCTGTACATTCGTTTACTTTACATGATAATTTCGCTAACCTTAAACTGGAATATCTATATTTCTAGACTTTTAATAAATGAAATGTCTAACACCATGCCATAAGCCTGTGTGTGTCTTACGCCAACAAAATTGTGTTAGAGGTTTTGCCATTGTTCTTTGATATTGTTAACATAGACTCTGGCCAACGAAAGCTGACACAATAAAAAGGAGACAAAATTAAAAAAAAAACACACAAACCTGTTCACCCTGGCTGTACGCTGCTTAAACAGAGTTGATACTTTTGAATGAAAATAATATTATTATGCGATAGGTATATCAAATGATGCATGTTTATTCATCAATTAGACATGTTGTGTTTATTCATCAGAAATTCTACAAATATTATCCAACAAATAATAGGTAACACATACTTATTTTTTAATTGACTTCCAAAAAAGGAGGAGGTTCTCAATTCATTTCTATTTTTTTAATTTTGTTACCTCAGAACTCCGTCGTTTATGGACCAAATTGCAAAATTGGTCCATAAACAACGTGTCGACTTACATGATATGCTTCTAGATTGATCCCATTTTTTTTCCAAAATCCAGTTCTGATGATGGGATCCATGAGGAATCGAGAGAACTCCTCAAATATTATAGGAAACTATATAGTTATTTTAGTATTTGAATCAAGGCTTTAAGCACTTACAATCAAAAAGTGACACTTGATGAAGTGGAACTGGTGAAGAAGACCAGAAATGACCAACGGAACTTCGTACTCAAACATATAACAACAATGAACATGGTTAAGCTACTATGACAACACAAATAAATGAATAGTTATTAAAAATGGTGTCATCAAAGTGATCTGATGATGACGGAGCCGGAAGATAGGCACTGGAACTCCGTAATTAATCAATGTATCCTAGCCGTGTTTGGGCTTATTAGAATTGTCATGAGTTGCACTTTGGCTTTAAGGTACTATCAAATTGATCTGATAATGATAGATAGATAGATGTATTCTTTTTGTACACCAAAAATAAAAGTTTCATCAGGAACTTAAAATTAATAGGGTGTTACAATGGGTGGTCTTAACGCTGAAAGCGATTTTTTACAGACAATCTTTGCATGGATTTGACAGAGGGACTGGCAGCTGCAGGCAGCAGGTGGGGTTGAATCCAACCGTCGCATTTTCTCTGCATGTATCTGATTTAATTTACTTTTCACGTCTTTAAATTAGTCACTAGTTCGACGCCTCTTCGTCGAACTAGTGACTTTAACAGTAAGACGACTAAATTGTACTGATTGTTGTGTGCTGATTTTAAATTAACTTCTTACCAGGGACTACGACCGCGTGAAAATTTATAATTGTATCCCAAGGGCACATACTCTTGAAATAAAAAGTATCCTATGTGCTAATCTAGTTATTAGTAGTGTTAGAAATGCAACAAAGTTGGCATGATTATCTAGAGAAAACATTATTCACGATGACTTGTTTAAGGCAGTTTTCTGGTTTTCATAAACAATGGTTTTGCATTGTAAAGTAAATGTTTTAATTGAATTGCTAAGTGACCATACACATGCTTTACCTACGAGTAAAAGTAGATTAGGAAATTTAGTGCGAATACGTTAAAGTTTCGGAAGCTAATGGTTTTCATAAATCTCACATTTTGCAACAATGAACTCAAATAATATCTAATATTGGCATGCCGTTTTCCAAAAACTAATATCATTGTGATTACGATGATATTTTTTTAGGTGGGAAATCATCCAATGAACTCCCCGGTCGGAGAGAGCGTGTCAGACTTTTGCTGACTAAAACGACACCTGTGTCCTTCGGTTGCCTTTCGTGGTCTAGGACTGCAGCTTTCTTTTCAGAAATTCTTTCAATGCTTCAAAAAGACCTTGCTAGGCCCCTACAGTTTGCTGACATCTCTGTAGTGTGTTGGAGTCTCATCGAGTCGATCACTACATGCTGTCAACGAATGGGGTTTGGTCCGGTCGATTACCGGTCGGCCTGACGGCGAGTTACCCGTTGTTCAACGTCCACAAGCCCGTGGCTGGTAGTCGGGATCGGGGTCTCGGTCTGGGGCTTAAGAAAGTTCGTTCCCCACGCGTGCGGCCTCCTCCTAGAAATAAAAATAATGATAGCGAAGCATTACTGCTTCGCGGAAGGAGACGGCCACCTGTCATTTCTCCTCGCTCCAGACCATAGTCTAAACTAGAGCCTGGCGTAAGAAGTCGCTCACACCGATTGCTTCTACAAGGACACGGCGGTGCTTCCTCCAAGCACACCTCCGCCGTATGTCCCACCACGACCTCCGGGCTGTCTACACAATGGTGACACCCGGGCGTTTCTTCCTCCTGAATTTGATTCAGGATCCTTCTGAACTTACCATGTCTGGTGAGAACCTGCGTCGTGCGGAAGATGAAGATTTCTTAATCTGATTAGACTTAAATAAAGCACTTGTTCAAATATTACTTTGAGTCAAAGCATGCTCTATCGTCGAACACATTATTGCTTACCATCAGATGAGATAAGTTTCAGCCGAACGTACGAGTAAACCTGTTATTACATTTCACACTCATTTTATTAAGGTAAAAATTATGCTCCTTCATGATATTTAAGCATGCGCAATCGCTGAAATTCGGATGAAATTTTGCACACGGGTAGACTTGAAATAATACATAATATACTTTTTTATATCTAGCAAAGCACTAGCATAATCTGGATGATAATAAAAAAAAACTTTATTAAAAGCTCAAGAGACCAAAACGTCTGAGTCATCATTTCAAAGTAATCAAATTACTACAATGAATTACGCAATTCACAGAAATAGTAGCTTACTGAAATATCTGATCTGGATCCAATCATCCATCACTCCATATGAATTTAAATCAAACCAGAAACAGACTGAGTTTCTGTCCAGTATCGTGTTTATTTATCATGAATTCAGTCGAATCTCGTTTACTTTTTAAATAGTACGGGCATGCTGATTTTTTATTTTGAGATATTTTTATTGTTTTAAAGTTTGAAAATATTTTTTCATGGAACTGCGGTGCTTCTGAGTTCTGAGTGATTAATTAATTATGTTTAAAACCAGTCATGCATGTATTTTCTGAAAATTGGTGTGGTGGTACACACCACAATTTTCTGCGGACCCTAACAAAATACCAGGCAGCGCTGCGTTATTTGTCGTTGAATATCGTAGTATATACCGAGTTAGACGCCATTTTGGCCTTGCACAGATTTTAATGTTATTTTTCCATTCCTGTATTACTTTTGCTGTATGTATGGGATACTAATAAACGTTTTTTTCTTTCTTTCTTTATTAACTTTTCACCCTGGCGATTTGAGCCTACTGGGGCCAGGGTTATCCGAAAGGGCGCTCAAGCCCCGGTATGAAGGCTTGAAGGAACGGGATGGGTTTTTTAGTCAGTAAGAGTCTGACACTATCTCCCGCTCCGCCCAAGAGCGGGGGTTTTCATAAGATGATTTTTCCCACCGGAAAAAAAAACCTTTTTAAGGTTTTCGTAACAATCTACTTTTTTTTGTGCATTAAGCCAGTATCAGGTCTACAAAGTATTTAGTTTTTGATAGAAAATGCAATCACTTAGTTATCTATTGAAGTGCGGATGTAACACATTCCAATGTTCTTGTGGTAAGTACTTATTTTTCAACAAATGCCAGTCAGCATAATCGGTAAGCTTCGCTGTGGTATTCTATGATATAATATATTTCACACAACGCCATCTAGTTCTAAACTAAACAGAGCTTAAAATAAGGTCCTACCTACAATAAATTCTCAGCTCTATTTTACTGAGATCGCATCTGTTTCAATGGTTTCACATACTGTTTATTTGAGTAAACACTTGAAATACAAAGCTACACGAATTTAATATCGCAATATCAGTTTGCGAATATTAAAGCGACCATTGAACTTGATTCGAAAAAATCCAGTCAAAAACTGTTTATCTTTTTACTTTGTTTACAATATTAAGCTTTTTATTGTTACTAGTTAGTTAAATCTAGGCAGCTAAGTAACAGGACTCACTTGAAGACATTATTTGTTTTCGGTGGAGACTTGAAGACTTTGAAAGTTTTTCTGTCGTTTTGAAACTAATTTGTAATTAGATTAAGTTAGTAGTGTAAACAACAAGTTTAAAGGTACCTACTAACACTAGGTACTTTAATCAATTGTTGGGTTATATGTTACAAATCTATATACTAGAACAACATCGAAATGTCGTGGTCAATCTTGGGAATTGACCACATGAAGCGATGATATGATATAGTTAGCCAAGTAAAACTGACCCGATCGTTTTAAACGTTAAAGATTGATGATATTTCAATGTCTATTTGTAGCAACTTTACAGTATTCAGATTTATTCTTATACTTGTGCTATAAGACCTTGCTTTATGCCAAATTTTAGGATTCTGGGTCAACGGGAAGTACCCTATGAATTTTGATTTCCTCGAGAGAGTCGTAATTTACGTTTTTTGCCACATAAACGAAGTTTAATTTTTTCTCGCTAACTTAAAAGTTTAATTGTTTTATAGCTTCAAGAGTCCGCAGACCTGAGTATATAACATTCCACATAATATATTTCACACAACGCCATCTAGTCTCAAGCTAATCTGAGCTTGTGTTATGAGTACTAGACAACTGATAAACATACTTGCTTGTGTTATAGATAAATTACACATTTGTCATTAAACAAACATTTGTCCTGGGTGGGGATTGAACCCACGACCTCCGGTATAGCAATCAGGGCCACTAACTACTAGACCAACAGGCCAGTCTAAATATGGTTAATTTCAACTCGAACTACTTCCATGCTTTCCCGAGATAAAGGATCTTTACAGATAGATGGACGGACGATGTACATACGACGACGATGGATTTTGTGTTTTCATTTTAAAGTACGGAACCCTAAAAAGAGTTACCTTTTATTGAAGTGGGTAATCATCAAAAGAGTTCTCCTACTCTGGGGTGGAACGAGAGTGAATTTCAGACTTTAAATAATTAAAACTTACCTGTATCCTTCAGTTGTCTTTTGTGGGTCACGATAAACTCTTTCGAACAATCCCGCAGCCCAGTAAATTAGCTTGCCTTTGACTTTGTCTAAATATTCTATTAACTATTAGCTTTTGCTCGCAGCTTCGCCCGCGTACATAAAATGTAGCCTATGTCACTCAATAATAAAAGAGCTTTCCGTCAGAGAAAAAAAATTTTGCAAGCGAACCAGTACATCCATAAATTACTTACATACTACAAACAAAAAAAAAAACTTTACCTCTTTTTATTATTATATAAGTGTAGAATTGTTGATGAACTTATGAGTAAAACACGTCATAAATACTTTTCGATTTTTAGTTGCTCATGGAATAAATTTTTTGGTTAAAGTGATTCCTGTCATGAAGGTTTTATAATCACAAGTCTCTTTAAAATCAGTTAATTGTATCCAATTTAATTTTCAATTTGAGAGGTGATTTTCAGCATTAATAAAATAAATAATGTAACGTGGAAAATGGACGCGAGTTATCGTGACTTGATTTATTGCAAATTGGAGGTCACCATATTACTGTCGTTAGCCGCAAGATTTAATTAAAAACTGCATAAGCCCATTAAAGCCGTATAAGGCCCATTTAATTTTAAATCATTGTAAATTAAATTAAACAAAAAAGGATTTAAACTTAGCAACCAGTTTGTATACAAGGTGCAGTTTTAAAACTGCACAATATTTTAGGAGGTTGTAATAAAACTCATAAATAATCATGTGAAAAAACGATACCTGGTCAATAATCAGTAATACTTGTTATTTTATTTTTTAATTTTTTAAACTAATTCGATTGATCGATGGCCGCGGGGGCGTGGGTAGGGTGTGGCGTGCGGGATGATGATTGGATGATACATTATTTATGAAACTATCGTTGCGAGTTAGTGTGTGTGAAAACGCCCTTTATTGTTCCGTGTTTGTGTGTGTGAAAGAAAGCGCGGTTATAAGGCAGGTATCAGACTGGCTGCTTTTTAAGAAACGTAGTTCACACATACCGATTTCCATAAATAAGAAAAAAAAAAAAAATTACCTACTCATTTTATTATTGATTCGGGTCGAGAATCACTAACATAATTACCTCCTGAAATATTTTGCAGCTTCAAAACGACACCTTGTATATTAAAACATCAGCTTTCAGTAAAAAAAAAAATACTTTTAATGTGATCGCAACAGAGAAAAATATCTTTTTTAAAACATAGTCAACGGGTTATCTTAGGAAGCTAGCAGCCCAAAAAAGCCCATTATAAATTTAATGAATCAAGTGTAGCAAAATTTTTATTCTTACAAAATCTTCCCTTATCCCATATAACTTGGGATCGGCGCAACACGTTTTCTTCTTTCATTCTGTCCTGTCACCCGTCAAACTATCACTAACTCCTTTTTCTTTCATATCACTTCTCACACAATCCATCCATCTTTTTTTCGGCGTTCCTCTCCCTCTCCATCCATCTACATGTATACTCAGAACTCTTTTAGTAATATGCGCTTCATCCCTCCTCTTCACATGACCATGCCAAGACAACCGATTGCCTTTCAACTTTTCAGTCACTGGCGCCACTTTCAAACTTCCTCTAATATAGTCATTTCTCACTTTATCCATTCTCGTCACACCACACATCCATCTCAACATTCTCATCTCCGCTACATGCAATCTTTTTTCATCCTTCTTTTTCACAGCCCAACATTCTGATTCATACAGTATGACAGCAATTTCTGATAGTGAGGCGCACTAGTTTATTAAGAGCCTATTCACTCTAGCTTGGAAGACACCCAACTTCTAATCGGACGGGAAGACCGCAGCAGGCAAACTGTTCCAGTCCTTCGACGTACGCGGTATAAATGACGAGGCGAAACGCTTAGTCCGGACCGTAGAGCAGAAAAAATAATATAAAAAAACTAGGCAAGTGCGAGTTGGACTCGTGTCCTCAGGGTTCCATACAAACTTACCTATGTAAATAGTTCGATTCCGGAATAGATAAATATCAAACATTATAGTTAAGGGAACTCAAAGTACCTATTAGTCCAAGTGCTGGTACGAATTATATAATAAATAAGAATTAAGACGAGCTTAATTTTAAAAAGGCTAAAGTCTTCTTGGTTAACTTACTATTACACCTAAACGCTTCTGTGCCGGAAAGCACGTCAAGCCATTGTTTCCTGCTCATTCGTAGATCTTGTATTTTTTTTTGTTTTTATGGTTTGAAAAATCATCAATGACAACCTCCGCTCTTGAGCGGAGCGGGAGATAGTGTCGGAGTCTTACTGACTAAAACCTCACCCCGTTCCTTCTAGCCTTCATACCGGGGTTCGAGTTCCCTTTCGGATAACCCTGGCCTCAGCAGGCTTCGACCTGGCTGGGCCCCTGCTGTTGCTGACAACTCCTAGAGGCGCGCGGGAACAGTGCGCGCCGTGGACGACTTGGGTTAGGTACGGACAGTTACTGGACGGTCGGACAGCGAGCCCATTGCTCACTGTCGGCAAGCCCGCGCCTACGGTGGCTAGAAATCGGGATCGGAATCCCAGCGGCGGCGGCGAGAGCGCCGTTGCCTGATGCGGTCGGCCTCCTCCTTTGCGAGAATTACTGCTTCGCAGGAGTCGACGACTCCCTGCCACTCGTCCTCGCTCCGGACCATGGCTTCAACCAAGGCCCGGCGCGAGAGGTCTCCGCCGCCGATCGTCCCCACGAGGGCACGGTGATGCTCCGCCCAAGCAGGACACCCCTCGACTGTGTGCTCCATAGATCTTGTATGCATCTTTATCTGGTTGTAGGTACTAAAAGCAGACCCCGATAAAGTTTAGCAAAAGACTAGGGCTTAGCGAATAACTGTGATATCAAACGAGTATAGAGGATATTGCAAAGTTTCCGAAACACTGCACTAGATGGTAACAACTTGCTACCAACGTACGCTTTGCCATTAATACCGGTGATCGCATCCAATTATTCTTCAAAGGTCCGGTTCGGTACGGTATGGATAGACCGCTATACCTACAGCTATGTAGCTTTAGACGAAAATGTGTGGGACGTTTTTTTTATTTACACATTAGTATTGATTGAGTTGCGTTTGATCATTTTAACACCTGATGGAAAACGAGGATTATGGTCGACATGGAGCAAGCTTGCCTAGAAGTGGCCTATTCAGTCTTAATTTATAGACTCAAAGTTGCTATTAGGAAACGAACACCCCAACAGGGTCTATTCTATATTTACTGGAGCCATGGGTAAAAAGATTTTTTATTTTTATTTATGATAGGCTCGCGTTTGACGTTATCTCACCTGATGGTAAGCGACGTTGTGGCCGATAATGGAGCACGCTTGCCTAGAAGTAACCTATTCACTCTTGACTTAAATACCCTTACTTAAATGAACCCCCGGGGCCCTGGAACGCAAGGCAAAGAAGGAACAAACAAGTGGATCTTAGTCTGTAAAAGTCTGACATGCCTTCCCGCAAAGCCTAAGGGCGGGAGAAGATTTCCTACCTTTAAAACCCTATACAATACTGAGCTGCAAATTGCACAAAAACTTTCGAAAATTAAGTTTCTGGGCTATCCGACCGAATGCTCGAGTATTCAGCTTAAATTAGTTATAAGTATTTTACTTTTTATAACTTGCGTGAGAAAGACGAAATAAGTTTCCGTATTAATTTATAGTACTGATCGATTGTCGGTAAGACGGAAGAACGTTCCATTACATATTTTGATAAAAAATCTGGATTGTTACAAGTTTAAGATGAAATTGAGTTTAAAATGTGTCTGTCATCTTCCGGATTTTCATCAAAAACATAGGTAATTTTATGAAAAACCTGCGACATACATAGGGTGACTAGTAATTATTGACCGATACTTATACATGTAATTGCATTCATGATTACAAACAACTTTCTCAAAGAAACTTTTTTTTAAACTCATTAGTTTTATTAAAATAACAAAACAGCTGTTCGCGTAAATTACCTACGATCTTTCAGCTATTAGCCGCGTAACACCGTTATCTCATGTACGTTATCTTCAATAGTACTCACTACTCTAGTGTACTCATTCAGCTTGCAAACCCATGTATAGGTAGTAGGTACCTACATGTTCCGTTTAAATAATTTAAGTTAAATAATAAGGGTAAAAAAAGTTTCTTTGGGAAAATTGTATGTAATCATGAGTACAATCACGTGTATAATTATCGGTTACTGATTACCAGTCATCCTGGAATCTGTATACACAATAACTTTTACCTAAAATATAGCGTCAAAAACTTCCTCCGCGTCGCTGCTGTTGACTGGAAGTGTGCCCAAAAGACTGGCGGCATTGCCACGTTGTATGGCAATGCTTATTCTCTGACCAAAGTAAAAATCAGCCCTTGGGTCACTAGTAATTAGTTTTATTTGGTTAAATTACAGTCGTAATTTAACTTTTCACGATAATCAATTCAGCCAAAAGTCATTTCATTTAAACCTCTTCTAGTTTCATTTTGTGAGATTCAAATTACATTATAGATTAATTTACTTCAAGAATTAGGAGTCATAATTTGGAAAACAAACTTTCCTTTTACTTAAACTTGATAAACCAACTTATGCTCCCAATTATGTGACTGGGTATAATTTATCTATAATATTTATGTTTTAGAAATATATAAGTATACTAGCTTTTACCCGCGGCTTTGCTCCCGCTCTACCCTACTCCACCCTACTATACCTTACTGTACCCTACTCTACCCTACTCTACCCCTACTCTACTCTGCCCTACCCTACCTTACCCTACCCTACCCTACCATACCCCACCCTACACTACCCTAATTATCATTTATGTATTAATTTTTATTCCATAAGAACCTTCTCCTCACAATAACAAACACAACAAAAAAAGAATTCGTGAAATTGGTTCAGCTGTTCCCGAGATTTGCGTTTAGCAACACAGTTACTGACGGCAAACTTCTAGTCCTTTTAGCTATGCTGTCAAAGGATAACGACATCTACCAGCATTACTAGAACCAGCATACTTCTTTTCAAAATGACATTACAATTAGAGATGGCGTTGTACTCGAATTTTTTTTTTCGTTATTTTTTCCAGATTTTCTCACCGTTTAAACCTTTCCTGGACTTAAAAGAATATTTCAAGACTGAAATTAGCCAAATCGGTTCGGCTGCTCTAACAGAATTTTAGCGAGACTAACAGAATTGCAATTCATTTTTATTTATATAGAGATTTATCAGTTGTCTAGTACTCAAAATCAGGTTATCTTGGGACTAGACGGCGTTGCGTGATAGTTGTGGAATATTATTATTAAATTAAAAAGTCCTCCGACTAGCTTTTGCCTGCAGCTTCGCCTACGTTCATAAAATATAGCCAATATCACTCAATAATGAATCAGCATTCTATCGGTGAAAAAAATTTAGCATCGGTTCCGCACATCCAGAACCTTCTACATACACAAAAACAAATTTTATCTCCTTATAATATTAGTGTAGAAGAGTATTCATGCATGAGCTCTGTGGGAAATTAACAGCTGATGCATTTTAGGAGAAATTCGTATCTCGAAAGCTTTAATAGTAGGTACGACTGGAAGCTTATGCCAATACAGTGGCAAAAAAGTTAGGCGAATTCATTAAACTTTAATATTTAGATCATAATATACTGCATCAAAAAAAATGATTAATAAACATTGTATATTTATTTGAAACATAAAGACTAACATTTGACTATGACAATATTTGGAAATGATGGTATTTTATTTATAAAATAGTAACTAGATAGACTAGTCCGAACCGAGCCTGAGTCGTCGACGGCGCGTAGAATTCGCGCCTCAGCGCTCCGATGTCAGCAAAACCGTAGGGACCCAGCAGGGTCAAGCCAAAGGTTATGTGAATGTGAAACTCGCGGCCGTGGAACGAAGGCAAAGAAATATAGGAGTGGGTTTGTCAGTAAAAATCTGACACGCCCTCTCGCCCAAGAACGGGAGAATTCATTGGATGATTTTCCACCTGAAAGAAACCTCCATGCGTGACAAGACAACGTCTGTCAGATTAGCTAGTAGGTACTTCATCATTATCATCATTTCAGCCAATATACGTCCACTGTTGGACATAGACCCATCAGTCATAAGTAGCTACTTGTACATAAGAAATTACATTCAGTAAAATAAAGTGAACAGATTTTAGGTATCATAAACTTTATGAGAAATCTAAATTAAACAGCTGAGTTTATTATCTAGAAACTTACTTCTTAAGTAGCTTCAATAGATTAATTCCTCATTAACCTTAATTAGATTCAGATGAAGTGAAATTTCAACTAATTAGACGAGCTTAGAACAAAAACTAGAAACGCGAGGCAATGAGAAACGTTGCGTTGCTATGAAACATCGAGCCACGAGCTTTAGAGAAAATACGGCTTTGTAGAGTTTGACAGACTTTACACTAATTACTAAATTTAATATTTGAAGTGGAGTACCTATCTCTCCTTTTTCACTTTGATCTGAAAATCTGTCATTAGGTGTAACATTTTCAGTGCCAAGGATGTAAAATATCTAAATATAATTAAGATATAAATGAAAATAAGTACGCTGCAGCTAACTACTGGCCAAAGTGCAGTGGCCGCAAAAAAGTTTTCGCCATTTCAAAGCCAACCTTTATAGTAGAGATTAACACGTTATTAACTTAAAACACTCAATTCAGAAACGCTAAAGGCATAGAAGCGTAAAGTGCGTCAACGCGTGTTCATACCTTACGTAGGTATGCATTAGATACAATCAGATGTGACGCATATCCTTCTTATTTATTATACTTCACTTAGGTATGCACTATGTTTAACGCAAATAGTCTTTTTCATTCTTTCTTTACTTTCTTCAATTTCAATGTAAAATTGTGGTTGCATCGCGGTCGTATTTTCTTGTTGCGACTGCATGAAGCCTTAAAACTCTCGAACAGTGTATACTATACGTACCTACATACCTTGGGTATTGTGTTGTGTGTATATCTACATATATTTTAATGAATATCTCAGTGAACCATTAACAAGAACAAAACATCACCGAATCCTTCCATAGTGGTAAACAAGATTGTCGAGCAGCAAAACAGGAATTAAAAAAACACTAAAACTCAATAACTTTTCAGTTTTTAAAAACACCTCTTAAAAATGCAGAAGTTTGGTTCTGCATTTTTAAGAGGAAGATCTCATTTATGTTGACTACAAAATAAGATCTGGTGAACTTGACATACCTACTTACCTAATACATAGTAAAAAGTGGTTCATTCGAATTATTAATCATAATTACACAGGGTTATTTGTAAAACACTAACAACCTAGCAGGACTGTATTACTAAATCAGAATAAACAACAACTTTTGTTCTATGACTTTTTACAAAACATAACATTAATAACTATTTTGTTTATGATTAATATTTATTGAGACTTGACTTAAATAATATTTAGACATTTTCTAATAAATACTGTATCTGTACTTAACTAAAAATTTGTGGTGTATAAAATCTAAAAAAATATACAAACGAATAGAAAAATAAATTATTAGGAATCAAAAAAAATTATTTACGTGGCAGCACTGCCACGTAGATGAATTGATGGCTGATATCATGAACAACTCGATATAGAAGATATTTACGCCATTTGAGGTTTTCTGCACTTGCAGCAGCCGCTCCAGCATATCCTGTCGTACCTACTCAGAAAATGTAGGAATGCAACATGTGCCCGGCACATGTCGCATACCACACCATATGCCGTTTGGCCTCTTTCCATCGTCACATGTCAAGCCGTTGGGCTCTAAAACAGCTGGCCAGGGTACCAGCTCAGCGGTATTGGTAAACGTGTTAATGAGATTATTCCGTACCAAGTTGTAACAACCCGCGGAGTTACCGTCCAAAAAAATTATCGTATCCCTGGAACACAAATGGCAACTAAAGAATCACAGGAGGGTTTTATGATCATAATCATTTCAGCGTCACTTAGCTCTTGTAGCATGCTAAGTGACGCAAGCCTTGAGGTTGGACTGAAGATGAATATGTCGAAGACTAAAGTCATGACCAACGAAGCACCAAAAGTCATACAAGTACACGGGGAGACTATACAACATGTCCAGGAATACCATTACTTGGGTCAAGTAGTCTCTTTCCAGGCGAGGCAAGACAAAGAGAGAGCAATCGCCTGGAGGAGCTACTGGTCCATGAAAGACCTATTCAAGGGTGAATTGCCCATGGCACTAAAGCAAAAACTCATGGACATGTGTATTCTCCCCGTCCTAACCTATGGTGCACAAACTTGGTCTTTGACTAACATCCAGAAGTCCAAACTTAAGGTTTGCCAACGAGCAATGAAGCGCAGTAAGATGTTAAATTAACGGATCGAGTTCGAAACACTATACTTCGCTCCAAAACCAAAATAGTCGATGTGGCTCAAAAGGCTGCCAAACTGAAGTGGGACTGGGCAGGACACGTCTGCCGCATGCCCGACAAACTGTGGGCCAAAGTAGCATAAAGTTGGTACCCTGAAACAGCGCGTCGGGGTCGCGGTAGACCACGAAGGAGTTGGCGCGACGAACTTGATAGATTCCACCAAGAACTGGCAAGAAGAAGCCCGGGTGCGCGAAAAATGGAAGGAGTGGAGGGAGGCCTTTGCCCAGGAGTGGGACAGAACAGGCTAACAAAAAAAAAAAAAAACATTTCAGCTGAAAGACGTCCTCTGCTGGACATATACCTCCCCTAAGTGTTTCCACAACGAATGGTTCTGTGCATGTCGCATCCACTGAATTCTCATGACTCACCAGGTCATACAAATAGTCAGTACAAGTCTGACAAGATCTCGCTCCTCCCAGTGCGGGAGAAGTCGTTTGAAAATTTAACATTTCGTTTCGTTTTCGTTTTTGATGTCTGCCTGGGCTGGGGCGTTGTTCGAGAGACTAGAGAGAGAGAGAGAGAGAGTTACCACGGCTTTGTTTGTTTGTACGCAAAGGGCAACTGAGATGGGTTTTAATTAGTAAAAGTCTGACCCAGTCACACAGTCCCTCTCACTCAGAGTCGGAGGCGTTATTTGAGCATTTCTCATAAAAAAAGCTATTGCTTAAAATAGTTTTTGCCCGCCTCTTCACTACCGTCAAGAAATGGAAAAACAAGAAACTGCATTCAACTGCAGACTCAGCGATAAATAATGATGTACTTTCCAATCAGTGACACAATTTAATCAGATCAATGTTCAGTACATTGATCTGATTAAATTCGAGAGATTATTTTACGTAAACAAATTATTTTTAAAACGAACGAATATGTTGCAAAGGGATTTGGCCAGTTTTTTTAAAGTAGGCCGCCAGCCTGACACTAACTCTCCTTGGGAATGCTTTTACTAGTGGTTTACCAGCCACCACGGGGTGACATAAGGTGCACTGTCTCTAAATATCCCTTAGTTGCCTCTAACGACACCCACGGGAAGATATGAGATGGCGCTATTCTTTAAGTCCGACACCATACAGTAATAAATAAAAAACGAACGAATCAAATATACAATTTAATTAATAAAGTCTTGAACGTCACTTTGATCCATTAGTTAAGGTGGGTTCGCACAGACAGGGCGCGGACGGGTGCGGCGGGCGCACACGAGCGGGTCGCCGACGTCAGGCCGCGTCGAACTGACGTGCACGACGAGCACGTCGGAGCTCGGTGCAGACGACTGAGGCAGCTGCTTGTCGTGCCACGACGCGTCATGCCGTTCACACCGACGATCTCTTTGGAAGGAAAAAAAAATGTAATTAGTTCATTTTTCCGAAAACATACGGATGAACGGATGGACGGACCAAACCAAACTGAAGAATAAAGAAAGAAAAATATTTTATTTAGCATTGAATGATACACTAGTGTAGAAACTTACGATTTAAAAAAAAGAAAACTAACATTGTGTATCTGATGGTTTCGTTAAATAGGTACAGTTCAACATAAATACCAGACATCATACGAGGTAGTTGCCTGACGCTAGTTTTCAACTTAACCTTATTGAGAGTATACAGATGAAAATTAGTTTATTTATTTAGTTAAAATTAGTGTTAGATGTAAGGTAAATAAATACAATTATTATAAAATAGGTGTTCAACGTAAAAAATAAAACCACCAAAACCAGAAAAAAAGTCATAAAAATCAAATCATCAATAATATCCCTAGCCAAGTTGCTAATCTGCAATAGTTAACGCTTGTAGAAAGCTTCAAATGTACGGGAATGACGTCGTCTGAACGCTCACGTGGTCAGAACAAAAGAATTGGCGGCAAGGTCAACTCGAAGCGTTCGGCGCGAGCGTAACGTTTGTAACTTGGCTAGGGGGGCAGAACTGCGCCGGTCATAACGTGACTGACGCGATTTCTTCGACTTCTACAAAACCATTCAATATTTTTGACGTCACGAATTGGTGACGACATTGTGATTAATCTGTGGAAATAAACTTTAAGGTTTTCGTTTTTGCCGTTTGGCTAACCATCTACCTTGCACCTGAGCTCAGCTAGGCTAGACTAAATGAGGTTTTAGATTGAACAAAAACCCAGCAGCAAATCAAACGTTAATGTGATTTCGTAAAAATTATCCTAAAAACCAGTCTAGCATTTTCCAAATTGAATTATCTACTTTTTGTAACATCAATCTATCAAGTTCTTCAATACATCAAACGTGATGAGTTTGGTGCAATACGACTATCTTTTTTTTTAGGTGGGAAAATCATCTAATGACATCCCCCGCTCTTGGGCGGAGCGGGAGATAGTGTCAGACTTTTATAGACTAAAAACCCACTCTTGTTCTTTCTTTGCCATTGTTCCAGGGCCCCGTAGATCTTTCACCCATGGCCCCAGTAGGCTTCGACCTTGCTGGGCCGCTACGACAATCTTAGACATCAAATACGATTCACATTTTGTGGAAACCGTTGAAGTACGCGCTTTTTGCGTGTCAAAAAAGCTACAAAAGATGTGTTTTTTTTTTCTTAGTTACATTTTTACTAAAAAGGAAACTCGTTCAACTCTTATAAGGCAAAATAATTCCAAACTATATGCAAAGGAACCGTCAAGTTTTAACAAATGAGGTATAATTTTCTGCAACTTGACAGTTTGAGTGACTGCCTTTGAGATGTTATTTTCTTGGCTTCATTTCCGTTCAGAATGACGTTCAAAGGTCGTACATAGGCATATTTCGACTGGCCTGTTGGTCTAGCAGTTAGTGGCCCTGACAGCTAAGCTGAAGGTCGTGGGTTCGATTCCCGCCCAGAACAAATGTTTATGTGATGAGCATGATCATTCGTTCTGTGTCTGGTGTAATTTATCTATAAAATGTATGTGTTTAGAAATATATGTATGTTTATCAGTTATCTAGTACTCATAACATAAGCTCTGCTTAGTTTTAGACTAGATGGCGTTGTATGACAGTTGTGGTATATTATTTTATTATATATGTGCGGCACGCCGCATTACGCGAGACCGCTTGTCCAGAGTAGACAAAAGAAAGTTCCTAGGTATACCTACAGGACAAAATTAAATTCAGTTGTGAAAATCATGTTTCTATCTAGCGGGGCCACTCCAGCTAGACCGAAAAAGCTACTGGCACTACTTTGTTTGTCGAATGTACCTCATGGATTTAGTGATACAATCCAATGTACCTCAGCTATTTTGATACAAATTTACGAAAACGTAGGACGTAAGCCGTAGACAGTAAAAGGGAAATAAAAATTTAAATAGTGAATTTTATTTAGTAAAAGACTAACAAGCCCTTTCGCTTCAGAGCGGATGAAGTATGTTGATGTTTTTCTTCAGAAAAAAGAGGCATTTTGTTTTAACATAGGGAAATTGAAATTAACAATTCATTTATATTAATCCCTTCCTACAACCTACAAACTTGAAAATCTCAAAGCATGTCGGTGATACAAATACAATAAATCCTTTGTCAAGAAAGGTAATCAATGTAAATAAAGGAAGCAATAGGTACTTTGCAAATACTCTCGAGTCATTAAAGCTAGAACCATACTGCGCACACATGTGCGACGTACGCCGATCTGGGCCCGTCGGTCTCCATACATTTTATATGGAAACTAGACTTGTAGAGCTATACTTGATACACGCCACGCGACGTCTTTCTACGTCAGAAATTAGGCGAGTTACACAAGTGCGTCGGTCTAATGTAGTTCTAGCTTAAAACATAAAAAGCAACCATTGAAGGAAAATAATAAATCATTTTCTGTAGCTAAGGCCTAAAAGAGACTTGATTTGATGTTTATAGCTAGTTTGATATTTTTCTTCCATTTGATGGGTTTGGTGAAAGGAAATAAAATAACTTTCCATTTTGACTAGTACTTAGTTAACGAGTGAGCGACGCGGTGATGCGAGTTATTTGATTCGTAATTATGTCCGCCAATTATAGCTAAAAATAGTAGAGAATTGGTTTTGTTAATAAAAAATTGCTCAATTTTTCATTTAACGACGTAAAATAATGCCACTAACACCTGCAACACAGTTTCTACTAGCGCAGGCATTACGGAATTCTATAATACAAATTGTAAATTATGTCAATAAAGAACTATTTATTTTTAATTAAAGAACTATGTATAAGTCAAAAATATATAGACATTGTGTAATTTAACAATAAGTTAATATTCAACTATTGGTTTAGATAACTAGGGATCAAAAACCTGGCCCTAAGTAACGACCCGTTGTTAGTACAATCCGCTTATTTCCATTTATCTCGGGGTTGAGTCACACTTTGTTTAATAATATAAAACGTTTATTGAATTTAATTAAGGGCTTAAACTAGAGGTACAAATAACTAGAGGGGCAAAAAGGCTGTAAAAGGTTCGAGACGGTGCGGAAGAAGAATATCTGGAAGGGCTTCGGGTGACCTTTGCCCAGCAGTGAGACATTAATGGCTAGGAAAAAAAAAGCTGGAGCTAAAGGTGCTTTCCACCTGGACTAGGTATAAACCTGTATCACACGTAAACTAAAACGCTAAACACGAACGCTAAACGCAAAACGGTAAACTAAGTGCTTAAACGTTAATAGTAAATTAATAGTATTTTGTATGTCCGTAAAAACCTAGGACTTTTCAAGATTAGAAGCGATTTCCATAACATAAATACTCGTAGTAAACACGAAATTATATTACCCAAATGGAGATTAGCCAAGACCAGTAAGTCATTTTTAATAAATAGCATACGCTTTTATAACAAGCTACCAAAAGCGGTGACTGAACTTAGCGAAGGAAAGTTCAAAACCCATATTAAGCGTGTCTTAACCGAAAAAGCATATTACAAGGTTAAAGACTATGTCGAAGACACGCTTGTTTGGCAATGACTACCTCTGCACTTGTGGCCCCCTGGTAACTCATATTGTGTGAATGTATCTATTAACTGCTCCATCTTTGTTGTAACATTTTTTTTTTTCTTCTAACACATTGCTTTTGCAATATTTTTATTTTATTTTATATTATCTGACTCCAACCACATTAAATTCGTTAGATTTTCTTTTTTGGTTGTTAACGTCTCATTTATTGACAGCTTTTTTTTTATATAGCCTCTTTTTATAATGTAAATGGAAGAACACTGTAGACTCCACGAATTCTTAGATTACTTCATATTTCGACTCACTTTTTTTAAAATGATTATTTTGATGATTTTATTGTTGACCGGTTTACACTGTTCTTAAATAATACCTATTAATACTGTAATATGGAAATATTGTAACTACAACCACTTTTTTAAAAGAGTAACCATGGAGTTTCTTGCCGGTTCTTCTCCATAAGAAACGACCAATTTCGAACCGTGCACTAGCTTCTGACGTTTTATAAGTGCCCATGTAGGCCTATGTGAAATAAAAAACTTTTGACTTTGACTTTGACTTTGAATAAAAATACACCAAAATTCATAAAAAAAAATAGTAAATAACCCATCGTTGATATTATTTATTAAAATTCTGTGCATTACTTTATTTAGTTAAAAATCTGCATTAACGTACGACATCATTATTTTGACATAATATTTCGTTTAATTATTGCTGATTTTAACACCTTGTAAAAATCAGTTATACAATTTACAAACTCTGTTTCTTTTACTTGGTTAAATACTCTGCTTGGCAAAATTTGTAAAATTGTAAAAAAATAGGTACGTACATATCATATTGGTTGTAAGTAATGCTACAAAACGCATATGTTATATGTAAGTATAGTATAACAAAAAACTACGGCGCTCTTTACGTGACTTGATTATTATCAATAGAATGTCTCAGCTTTCAGTTCAACAAAAATTTTAATCGAATAGAAGCAGCAGAAGCAGAATCCAGCTTATACTATATTATAGAATAGAATATTTTAACAAAAATATAAATTACTTAAGCTTATTTAAAAAAAAACACACACAAAATGAAAATCATCGTACAAAGAAATATTTTGGCAATATAATTTATTTGATAAATGAGCGCCACTCGTGCCCGTTTCGCCAAAGATAAAATTTAATAAAAGCGAGGTCGTCTGTAACAAAATAGTTTTGCAACATGTTCTGCGGGATCGCCTTAGGTCAACCTCGCCAAGTCTGACCTAACGACTTTGTTGGCAGTTTTTAAAGGATTATTACCAACAACTTCAAACAAAGTTGTATCTTATTGCGACTTTGTGTGACACTCAACTTTCGCGTTCTTTTTACTTTCTGCGTTAAATTTAGTCTTCAGATTTCATGTTTTGGTTGTACCACCGTTCAAGCCTTGCATATACCTTTATACAGTTTTAGATGTATATTTAATACTAGTGTCAGCCAGTGGCTTCGCCCGCGTAAATGTATATTTTTCCATATAAAATTTAGACCCGCTTTCATTCTCTTAGGGACTGAGTTCTAGAAAATGCTTTTTTAATGCTCGCATATGTCATATAAGGAAACCTGTGCAACATGTTACGTTACTAGTCCAAATAGTTTTGGCTGTGCGTTGATATGTCAGTCAGTCAGTTTCTCCTTTTATATTAAATGTTGATTGATATATTGACTGATTAAATCATGACTTTGTTCCAAAATGTTTTACTCATTAAGCTTTGTAATAAAGCAATCCCTAAAGAGCTAGATAATATAAATAATAATCTACCATCTTATAAATTGTATGACTACTAAAGTGCGTACCTACTTTATCACCTGGAAACGGCGAGGCTTTGAGGCGGATACTTCAATGTCTAAGTAATATTAATATTCTCGAAAGCATGCGAAATTTCAATATACAGAAATAGGTTATCAAGAAGATTTATGTACAGGTTGAATAAGTGTTAGAAAATGTTTTAAAATTTGCCTAAAGGCACGTAAACAACCAATACCGTCACCCATCTCATGATGAAAACTAGGGCTGTGGACTTGTCGCATTTTGCACACGCAAAATGTGCACACTCGTTCGGCCGCTTTGCGTGAACATGGCAATTTCACTAACATTAATTTACTGATTTGGTATGTTTATCCAAATAATTATTGTATTGAAACTTAAAGAACTCTACTAAATAAATTGATTCACACACTTTAATAAAGGCTCTGCTTGTATTTCAGTTGCTGTACTTAATGATTTCTGTTTTTGCAACTCATCCGTCAATAATTTCTGACAATTCACATTTGTATTGAGATTATTGCATCTATATTAGGTATATATGCGATACGAGATGATCCTTTACGTAAGTCGGTTCGAGTTACCCTGGTAAAAAAACAATGTTCTTTGTATTCATCCTCTTTTGGTTATGGGTCTTTATTTTTTTTCAGAACTTGATTGGCTTCTGTGCCACATAAATAACATTGATCTATGTATAGGTTTATCGTTTACCCTCTTTATGGAACATCGATTACTTTCTTAGTTGGTTACTTTTTTGAACATTAGGATTGGATTTAACAATATTATTTTGATAGGAGACTTTATGTCACCCATCAATACTATTCTGATTCCATTCATACACACACATTCCAGGAATTGTACAATTCTAAATCTAGACCTAAGTATTTATTTTATTATATAACCGTAGTTTTAAAGTATTTTTGGCATCATACTGTATTTAAGAAAACTGCCGAAGACACTCGTCCTCGTGATAAAATTAACAATAGTTTATGGACCAGGGGATTCATATATTTTATGTATGACTTGTGTGTCAATAAACATTACTATTATTCCATTTATTTTCTATATATACTAATGTACATAAATACATTTTAAATTTTCTTAAAAAAAAAAACAACATTTAGAAATAGTAGCCCACAGGCATCGGGAACTGCGTTCAAGCTACCGGTGTTCAGCGCTCCTGAGAGACGAATCTCCTAACAATACGCGCCGTGTCCAGGAGTTACTGGTTTCTGGACCTAATAAAAGCCTCCTCAGATGTTGTTTGAGGGTCTTAGCTATTAAGCCATTAGCCGTTACGACTATCGGCACAATGATTGCACTTGTCGACCTCCTCGCGAGCTAAGTCAAGATACTTAGTTTCAACAGCAAAAATCACCAAATGGTTTTAGTCAGTAAAAGTTTGATAGATCTTTACGCCTTCCCAAGACTAATGACTTCTACATGTAAAAAAAGATTTATTCCGTTTTAATACCACTCATCTAATACCACTGGTATTTGTTTGTGCTCGTGTTTATTGTCCATTCCGAATGGAAACCATTGTTCTAACTAAGACTAAAATAAATTCAAGGATCTAAAGTACAGTAAGCCAAAATGTTTTGTATAGGACGTTTAAATGAAAAAAAAAAATCTGTTAAATCCAAAAAAAAGTATTTATATAACAAATATCTAGTTTAATAATACATTGTGTTCTGATAACCAGCTCTAAATAACAACAAGCTACCATTTCTTTTATGCAAGTCAAGCTTTCTGTTTTCCCCCAAGATGTTGAGGGTTGATTATAGCTTCCTCAGACATATTTAAAAAAAAGTGATTAGTTAGTGAAAGTTTTTCGTATCGTATAAAAATGCGTTAAAAGTAATACTAATGGTTTTAGATGTTTGGTATTAAAATGGAATAAATCGTAAAAAAAGTTTTACAAAAAACTTTCAAACTCAAATCGATTTATCAAATAGGTTAATTTTATTCAAAATTATTCTTTGAACTAGAAAACGCTCAACTTACTTTATAGAATTTAAAACTAAATTATTTTTAGTAAACGATCTGAAATATATTATCTAGACCTGAATTAAGCAAAGATTTTAATACTAAGATACTTTTAAAAGCCAAGATTGTTTTGTAAAATGTCTTAAGTGGTTGAAAATCAGACTATGTTAATTGAATAAGTGGCCACTTTATTTATTATTATATTCTTTATTGTACACCACATGAAAAAAAAAAGATACAGGACAAACATTATTCAAAATAAGTGTACAATGGGCGGTCTTATCGCACAGGGCGATCTCTTACAGACAACCTTTGGATGGACTGAAAGAGAGGAGAAAGATATGCGGCTGTCAGTGTCACTTTATTTTATTTGTTTTTCCATTTTTGCTGCGAAATAACCACTTCAAAATGTATGACAATTGAAAGTTTAACAAGAACTACAGGGTGAAAGTCTCACAGAACTTGTGATATTTCAAAACGATTAAACTTAAACTTTTCTACCCTAACCCTCTTTATTGATACCAGTTCTGAGTAAAGCCAGGCCATACACAGTCAAACCTATCGTCCAAACGGTATGACGCTACCGATTGGATCAAACAGATTTGACTGGGATTGATTTGTGTGGGAGTGGATCGGTATGACCAACATTTTGTCATACCAATCCACTCCCACACACGATTCTATACCGTACCGAAATAAGTTTGAAAATATATTTTTATTCCAAGAAAAAGTCAGTAATGCAGAGTTCTTTTAAATTAATCCCTGTTTGTTTAGATGTAAAGCTCTGACAGTGGCTCTGACAGACAGACGTAATTATTTATTTATTTTGATGGCTTCCAATTAACAAAACCAAATATTATTATAACTTAAAGGTAGATCACGATAAGCCATTTTCAAGCCTTCACATACAGGGTTATTTCTAAAACACTAGCAAACTCTCAGGACCATGTTACCAACATCATTAACGGCTTGACTTTAGTTTTGTGTGGCAAGATTTGGGACCTAATAAGGGTCATGTCATAGCTGGTAAGGCTTGGACCCCGCCACCTCCTTCGAGGTTATTTTTTTTTAAACCACCCAGACGTTGGAGCCCCGTCCTCTCCGTCGAGTAAGACTTTAAGCAATTTTGGAGTGTTTTGAGGTTAGGTTATAAAAGATTTTTTTTCTAGGAAACGGTGAGTTACCTTTTCATAGGAGTGCTGCCAGGGGGGAGGGGTCAACCCCCCTTCCCCTCTCCAACAAACAAAACCCCCGGCCACACCATTTTTAAGTTATACCAAATATTTAAATTGAACGTTCGTAATATTCGAAGTCTATGCGAAGCAAGCGATAGTACACTAGCGGAGGGTAGCTGAACATGAAATTGACCTATTTACGGGCAACCCCTTACTAGTCGGTCGGTCGCATTGATACGATCGTGTCGCGTCATACGTGTTCTTGTAGCGAAATTTGGCAGTGCGGAAGTAATTATTTTTGCATGATGGTGTATCAATATTCTAATGTCGAGTACACGGAAATGGCGCGAATGCTTGCTAGGTGTGATGACAATATTTCGAAAGCCTGCTTACTATTACTACGAGAACAGTGCGTGGGAAGCGTAAGATACAGAATTGAAATATGTAAGATAGAACAACGAATTCTTGAAGGTATGTTTTTGGTTGAATTATGTTTTGTAAAAAGTCATAGAACAAAAGTAGTTGTTTATGATGTTAGTAATGTAGTTCTGCAAGGATATTAGTGCTTTACAAAGAACCTTGTATAATATGTATTTGAGATATACAAAAATTTTTAAATACTTAAGTAATACATCATTACGACAAGTAAGAACGAACAATTGTCACCATATCGTAGTTGCACTCCACGGTAAGCGAGGGCTTGCGGACTACGAGCAATGGGTAGCTCGCTGTCTGGCCGTCAGGTAACCATCCGGACTGAGCTTAAGGCCTCTGCCACACTAGACGGAAATTCCGTCGCGGAAGATCGGCGACGGAATGTTAATACAAGTTATTGCATATAAACTACAACTAGCGAGCACACTGCGCGGAAGATCGGTCGCTCCTAAGTCGTTGACAGCGCGTAAAGTTCCTTATGCTGCTCAAAAATAGTCCGCAAACCGCAGGGACCCGCTCGTTAGGGCTATGATGAGGATTTTCTAAAAAGGAAACTCGTGGCCCTAAAATGCAATGGGCAACTGAAGGATACAGGTATGGTATTAGTCAGTAAAATTCTGACACGCCCTGCTGCTCCACTCTAGAGCGGGAGAAGGCATTAGAAGACTTCCTGGTTAAAAAAAAAATACACAAAAAGCATTGTCGCATTGCATCTGCCTGCCATAATCGGATGTTCATTATACCAGGTCCATCATCGTCTTATCTATAATAATAAATTAAATCAGGATGACGTCATTAAAACATTATAAGTACTCATCACTCAGGATGACGTCATCAAAACATGAAAAGTGCTCGTCGCACTCATTAATAATAATAATTAATATAGCGTCGCGACGTATTCATTTGACGTGCGACGCGTGGGTTGGCTTGTTCAGAACCGATCAGATGATCAATCTGTTCTACATTGTACTTGAATTTGGACAGTCGTACAATGTACCCACTTATTATTACTGTGTAAGTACTCGTTCACGTTGACTCGGGGGCGCGGTGGTGGGAGCGGTCAACGAAATAAGAGTATCAAACTTATGGCGTAATATCGAGGGAGTTTTATTTTTAATACTATGAGCCGGTGTCGTAGGTAGGTAGGTGCCCAGGCACCGGGCGCAGATACTACAGGGGCGTAGAAAAGATCAAACTACTGCCAAGTTTCTGATCAAACTGAATTAAAGCCCAACAAATCTAAGAAGCGTAGCGTTGGAAGGCTACCTATAAGGTGGACCGATGATAGTAGAGCTGCCCAGCTGGGTCGAAGCCTACTGGCGCCACGAATCGCAGCCGCCGGGATTCCGATCCCGATTTCCTGCCACCGTAGGCGCGGGCTTGCGGACAGTGAGCAATGGGTAGCTGCTCGCTGTCCGGCCGTCCGGTAACTGTCCGGACCAAGCCCAAGTCGTCGACGGCGCGCGCTGTTCCCGCGCGTCTCAAGGAGTTGTCAGCAACAGCAGGGGCCCAGCCGGGTCGAAGCCTACTGGGGCCAGGGTTATCCAAAAGGGCGCTCGAGCCCCGGTATAAAGGCTTGAAGGAACGGGATGGGTTTTTTAGTCAGTAAGAGTCTGACACTATCTCCCGCTTCGCCCAAGAGCAGGGGTTGTCATAAGATGATTTTTCCCACCGAAAAAAAAAAACCGGGGCCACGAAAGACAGCTCGAGCCCCGGTATGAAGTCTTGAAGGGACGGGGTGAGTTTTAAGTCAGTAAGAGTCTGACACAATCTCCCGCTCCGCCCAAGAGCGGGGGTTGTCATTGATGTTTTTCTCAACATAATAAAAAAACAAAAAAGGTGGACCGATGAGCCGGTAAGGGTTGCGATGGATGCAAGACGCACAGGACCGTTCATTGTGGTGAAACTTGGTTCGGGGCCTATGTCCAACAGTGGTCTTAAAAACGAATTAAATTGAAGATATGAATTTTAATGGAATAATTATTTAAAATTTATTATGTAATTGTGTGGCTTTTTTATTTTATTTTATTTATGTCCAACACTGGACGTTTTTTGGCTGTGTCTTGTATTGTGAATGACGATGATGGTGACGATGAAATCTAAGAAGTACCGTTTGACAGTTCTACTTGAAGTTTATTTTAATTTTAATTTGTTGATAAAAATTGTATATGTTGTGATAAAATAAAAATAGCTCCATAATGCAATGGTTTTACGGAAAAGATAATAAAAATAGTGTGACTTACGCATATATAAATTTATTTTCATAGAAAAGTGTGTACCGTCAAACGGTACTTCATAAATTTGTTGTTATATAGTAGCATACATACAATACCTACCTATTAACCGTTTAGGTACCTAGTATGGTTGTAGACGTACCATATCAGGATTGCCGTATCCTTAGGTGCTCAACCTTTCAGCAACCACAAGAGTCAAATATGGGGCAGGTGTGTTTGAAACGTGAGGTCACACTTTTTTTTATTTCTAGTTATTATTTAGGTCGCTTTTCGTGTCGCGTAATTTTTTTTAAGGGGGTTGTTATAGAAAATCGTAACCGCTGTGTCAAAAGGTAGTTACGGTACTGTTATGAACGTATAAATTGAGTTCGGGGCTTAAGGCTTATAGTCCCTTGAACTATCTTTTCGAAATTAAATTGTCACTACTTTCGTACCCGTCTAGGCGACATCGACAGTACGACTATCTGTGCATTTGTTTGCGGCCAGTTGCGCCCGGACCGAGCCCCGCTGACTTATAAATCCATTTTCTTTGCGGAATATTAATTGATTTACATATGCAATGTTCACTTTGAAGAATACTTAATTACCATTTTTTATGTGTAAAAACGTTTCTAAAGATCCAAGCCGTTTCGAAGGAGTAGGGAAAAGATGCGAATGTGATGTTGTTATATGTTATATTTTTTTTAGACAAAAGTATTAATCGCACGAAAAAATCAAATGTTGGTTGGTAATGTTGTTCATGAATCTATATCAAACATTAAACACACACAAACTATTTTAAAGCACTTTTCGGGCGCTTGATTTTTCACTCACCTATCGTAAACATCGATAATTTAGAATTTTGATAAAATTTGCAAGGCTTTTATTGTTATACTGTTTGACTTTTTAAATTTTTGAGTAAATTATGAAGTGTCAAAGTTCATGCAAAATAGCAGATTTTCAGAGGTCTTTACCGGACTAGTTTTACACAAATTTATAAATTGATTATTTAAGAAGCCTAGATACCTAACAGCTACAAAATACTGTGTTTCCAAAATACCTAATGAAAAATGTATAATAACGTCATAATCGCGTAAGAGCATCTGTAGGAAAAACAATGAAATTGTATGTCGAGTTGCATGCCCTTAACGACCAAACACGTTTAAAAACGGAACGAAATAGTTGGACGACGGTGGACTCACTCACCCTCATCTAAAAAGGTGAAAAAGGGATGTTGTACCAAGAATTAATTTAAATGTTTGAAATACCCCAGCTTTTATGTTTGGGATGTCTCTTACCTCGATTTCAGAATAACGGTTTTTATTTTGTACAAGGTTTTCCTTCTTCTTTTTCAGATTTTCCTAAAAGGTATAATTTATAAGAGCAAATATTACTCTTTAATAAATGGATCCAACTTTGCAATGACGTTTTATCTTCAAGATCCGTTATCCTTACATAAATTATAAAAGAAAAGAAAAACACAACAAAAGCGGTGGGGGACCACGTCTGTCTGTCTGTATGAACATTATTAATTCAAAAACTACTAAACGATTTTTCTTTAAGTTTTCACAAATTAACAAAGTGATTTAGAGAGGAAAGATCAAGTGAAGACAATACTTGCATATTATAGTAAATAAAAGTCGAGCATTTCAAAGATTTCTAACACTTGAAAGACCTGTCATACCTACCACATTAAAAAACCTCCCTACTTTCAGTTTTGTAGTGTTAACAATCCTCAAGCTAAGTCTTGTACGGACGGGCAGACTGGACTTACAAAGTAACTTTCAAAACTAAACAGCTGGCTGCTTTACTATGCTTTGCTAAACTTATGTACGTACTTACATCATACTTACTACTTACAATTTATTTATTTATTTAAAGCTTTATGCACAAAAAAACTGTACAAAGGCGGACTTAATGCCTTAATTTATCACTTTTTAATTCTCATGCTATTTACTAGGATATGCATACACCGGACATAGTAAGTTCGGGAGGAAGCGACGCCCAGATGTCGCCAATGTGCGGAACGCCCGGAGGACACGGTGGAACACACAGTAGAGCTGTGTCCCGCTTGGGCAGAGCATCGCCATGCCCTCGTGAGCGACGTTGTCTCGCGCCGGGCCTTGGTACAGGCCGGAGCATGGTACATGGTCTGGAGCGAGGAGGAGTTGCAAGCGTTCGCCTCTTTCTGCGAAGCAGTAATGCAGCAAAGGAGGAGGCCGACCGCATCAGGCAACGGCAGTGCTCACAGCGCCCCAGCCGCCCCCGGGATTCTGATCCCGGCTTGCGGACGGCGAGCAATGGGTAGCTTGCTGTCCGACCGTCCGGTAATTGTCCGGACCGAGCCCAAGTCGTCGACGGCGCGCACTGTTCCCGCGCGCCTCAAGGAGCTGTCATCAACAGCAGGGGCCCATCCGGGTCGAAGCCTACTGGGGCCAGGAATATCCGAAAGGGAAGCTCGGTCCAGGTACGAAAGGCACGAAGGAACGGGGTGGACTTTTAGTCAGTAAGAGTCTGACATTATCTCCCGCATCGTCCAAGGGCGGGGGTTGTCATTGTATGATTATTCCCACCATAAAAAAAAACCTCCGATTCTATAATAAAAATGTCTCTTAATCAAAGGCTGACAACATGACAGAATCATTTATTACTGAATGACAGACTACCTTTTTTATTGGTGGGAAATCATAAAGTTCTGACACTCTCACTCTAGTGACAGTGACAGAATTTTAATGACAGATTGCCACACCCCTAAATAGGTGGCCTTTCAATGGTGCGTATACCGGTACGTGGTCATATTTATTGACATACAAACCCCTAAATACAAACTAATAAGTTTTACCACTTGTAAGCACTCCTTCAGTTGCCCTTTAAACTGTTTCTCAAAACCCGGCAGCCCTAGCAAATAACAGACTATCTACTTACTATATTCTTATATCTACTTCATTATCAACAAAGCCCTATTGGCAGGTCCAATTGATAATAAATATGTCAAGAAGATGAATCATAGACCGAGACGACAAATAGAAAGGTTTCGTCTCAAATAGATTACGGTCGGGAAACTTGAGAAAGTCCCATCTATCTTCGTAAAATTTATTTTTTCCGATAGAATTTCTTCAGTTGAATACGAACTTGGTCTTGTTTCAATAAAGGTTTACGATAAACGGACAAATGCTGTGTGATTTAATGTAGAGTTGTGACTGATATATTAGTATTCGCTAAGATATTAGTAATATTCAATGGATTAATGTATTTGTAACTCTGATATGCTAATATTTGATATTCACCTAATACGTAAAGATCATTCAACACGGTCGAATAATATATATCACTCGGGATCGGGATTCATTCGATTGACGCGGATCATATTGGCAACTTCAAAGCTTTGTATGTGAATTTTTGCGAAATCTAGGGTGCTGATTTCAGATCGACTAACTATAAACTAAAAATTATGTTTATACATTTTTTTTTTCTCTCGATAATATTAATTTATTTCAGTTCAAATCCCAGGCATCTAAAAAAATGTTTATTTCATAATTACTTATTACTTTTTCAAACACGAATAAAAAAGACGTGTGGCACTCGGGGACTGCCGCGGTAAAGCATAGCATTTTTATCAACTTATGCAATTATAATTATTTATTTATTTTATTTATGCAGTGTTTTTTTTTCCTTTTTTTTTTTGATATTAATTGAAGTTACACTTTCACATTGAATTGAATTTTGATTGATTGTTCACTCATTTGTTTTCTTATCGGTCACCACGCTCAAAAAACAAATGAGTAGGGGGTGTTAGGTTATTTTCGTTACGGAATTTCTGGATTCGGTCACCACGCTCAAGGCCCGCGATAGAAGCTATGCAATAGCTTAAAAAAATGTAATGCCATAAAAATGTTGTATCACTCATCAGCAATAGTATTAACATTCATTGTCTACTTAGCAATATTATATACCTAGATACTATTTGAAACAATATTATACGTCTATGGAATACGAGCATGGCACTGATATCTACAACAGTACGTATTCCATCATATTCAGATATCGCTAATACTCAAATATTAGTTTAAATATTATAATATTACTAGACGATATATTAGCGAATACTGATTAATATCGGTATTAACCCATCTTTAATGTAAAGTATTAGTCATCCTCTCCACTGTATACTATAAATAGCTAATTTATTTTTTTAAATTTCTCTACAATCTCATATCTGTTTTCAAATCTATCCGAAACTGATAGTTAGGTTTATACTTCATATCCATAAGCATATCTAAAACCGGCATGATCAGATGTAAGTAATCAGATGCGAAATTTTATAAACATAACATCCCTGGTAGAAATAACTTTACGTCTTCGAATTTCCGGTTTTAGGATATTTATTTAAATTAGGTCCTATTTTATACAGGGTTATTTATAAAACACTGGTAACTTCTCAGGACTATACACAACAACTAACACACCACCAACACAACATCAACAACAACAACAACTTAAACAAAAACTTTTGATCTATGACTTTAAAAAATATATCATACAGGTTTATCAGATCTTCATACCAAAATAAAAATATTTAAATTGAATGTTCTAAATATTACGAAGTCTATGCGAACGTTAGTACAGAAGCGGCTTTCAGGCGGCGGGGGTAGAAGTATACGATACAGTCCTGCGTTACAAATAATCCTTTAGAATCTTATTTTATATTCTATCACTATTTTGAAACTAGTAGAGAACAATTCAATTCTATTAAGCAATTGCCTATGTATGTTCAAAACCGACAATTTGCCTACAAATTGATAGGGCGTTTGTGCACTCACACATATTGGACTAGTATAAAAACCTCATAAAAACGGATTCGTATAAATAATGATGAATATGAATCTATGTCGTTACCGGTGGTCTACAACGGATAGCTCTTCCAGTGGGACATTGGATCGTATCAAGAAACCGATCACAGCTTTTGATGTGATCCAGTTCACGACCTAAACTGAACTATTAAAAGGATTGAGCTATATAGAGTGTAGGTATGGCTCCATCTCTCTTTGTCGCCCGCACGTTATGATTAGGGCTCTGCACGGTTAGCCAAGATGTTATTCTGCAATCGTTAACGCTGTCGAAAAGTGATGAAACGTATGGGAATGACGTCATCGCAACGTAAAGTCGCGTGGTCAGAACAAACGAATAGACAATTCGTAGCCAAGTTCACATCGTTGAAAATCGTTTCAACAATGTTTAACGCTACATCCTTTGTTATACATACGCTACATTGTAGAACAAGCGGCCGACTCAGGTGCGTCAACATGGCTACCAACTTATCGTTTTCTACAATTGCTGTCACCGAGGCGTTACAAATTAGAGAACGGAATTCGACACAAACTGGTTGTAACTTGGCTAGGGCTACTCCACCGTGTCTGTTTGTTCGCGATTAAATCAAAAACTACTGAATGGCTGTTCATGCAGTTTTTACCAATATACAGAGTAATTCATGAAAAAGATTAGCTGTACAATACATGCTTATTATAGTAGAGGAAAACCGAGTATTTCAAAAAACCCGTGCGAAGTTACTTGGAATGGTACAAGCTGTAAGGCACCAATAATGAACTTTATTGGACAGTTTGTAGGTATAGAGAGGGCGATTTCTTTTTTCATTTCCGGAAAAAAAATCTTGTGGAAGGTTGTTCACTTTCGTATACTGAACAAGCCCGTGAAGTTTGCAGAGACATGTTTCCTACACCTTGTATAATATAATAATATAATATTCCACAACTATCACACAACACCATCTACTCCTAATTTAAGCAGAGCTTGTGTTAGACAACTGATAAACATACTTATATATTTCTAAATACAAACATATTATAGATAAATTACACCCAGACACAGAACTAATGATCGTGCTCGTCACACAAACATTTGTCCTGGGTGGGAATCGAACCCACGACCTCCGGCATAGCAGTCAGGGTCACTAACCACTAGACCAACAGGCCTGTCAATATAGATTCGTAACTTACCCGACATTTGTACTCCTTCGCACATGCTTGTGCGATGTCTCGACGATGTGTCCAAGCGTATTCGAAATACGCATCCAAAGGCCTAAAAACAAAAAATAACTTTACTTTGAAACGAATTAACCGACACTATGAACTACAGAATTAGCTAAAACTAATTATAGACATAACGTTATTAAGATTACATCATAGGCGGTTCTGATAGTCGGGTTTACTATTCAACTTAAATTTTCAACAGTACCTACGAGCACACTCAAATCAATCAAATTTACAGTTATATCATCATATTTATTGACATTTAACGAGGGTTTCTATCCATTTGTAAGGGCGACCAAAACGAGTTGAGTTTCTTCAAAGAGATTACCCGCTTCTTTTTTAACGTTAAGATAGATAACTCTTTCCTAAATATAATGATGATCGTGACACAGCAATATATTCGTAATTTACATGGAGCCTTGGCCTTAATGACGGCGGTCAAAATCACTGAGCAATTATAATATCCCATGGTTAAACCGAGCAACTAATAACCCATAGCATTTGGACTAAATTTGTACCCTACTTTCAAAATTGTGTAGCAATGACCAGTAGGTAGTAGTCGGCGTTGCGTACAAGCTAACTACAGGTCATTGACCTCGCTCAGCTGACGTTTTCTTAAAGAAATTAATTTCGTACATCCGAAAATTAATTTTTTAATTTTATCTTTACAAATCGATAGTGTTTCATGAACCGGATCGACCCTCCACGGGATTAAAACGATTAAAATTTAACGGTGCACGGTGTATAAAACATTAACCTTTTGTTTTTTATTTCAAAACTCTAACTTAGCACACTAGTTTATAACAATTAACAATTTAAAAAGTCTAGTACTAAGTTTTGAAGACCGTATTTAGTACGAATGAACTCGCATTGTTGATCTTTCGACTACTTTTAACATTTTCAAAAAAAAACCTGACAAAATTGTGATGGTGAACTATTTAGGTCAATTAAATGCAGAGGCCTTTTCTAAAGTGAATTGCTGGAGTTCACTTGACAGTCGAAAGGATGCCAGAGCTACTGTTGAGCATAAAATCCTGGGGTTGATTACCGGATCGGACAAAAGGAGCCTGAAGTATGGATTTGAGCCCGGTAGACGGCAAAAAGGCCAAAGGGACGGATCCCCTATTACATGGGACTTAACATAGCTGAAGAAATGTGAGAGTATTATAGATAGATTCACATTTGACAAATCTTTTAAGTAATACAGGTGTGCCTTCGAGCCCCTATCTCCTTATACCAAACAAAAATAAGGTATTTTGAACCTACTACTGCTTATTAACTTACTAAGTTTGGTTGATATTTCGAGCGCTTTCTCCTATGGTCCTAAGCAGTATCATGTGATATTTGAAAGGTTATGGCAGTTCATCGCACAGTTTATTTATTTTTTATTATTGATAGGCTCGCGTTTGACCATCATCTCACCTGATAGCAAGAGATGATGTGGTCGACGATGGAGTACATCCTCTAAAAACAACCATATCATGTAATAAAAAAAAACCGGTTCCGTAGTTTCCCGTCCGTCACAATAAGTGTACCCACTTATGAGTTTAAAAAAATGCTTGTATATGTTATGGACCGGGTGATTAATGCGGGCATTATAAATAATGTTCGAGCATTATGAATAATGTCTAGCTCTATTGGACCAAGTGATTAATTACTATCTTAACTTCATTATTTATCACATTGCGCGGTCATTATTATATTGCTACATGACAATTGGGCAATTTGATAATAAAGCTAAAGACGCGGTGCGAGGGCGGGAAAAAAAAGTAAAATCTCGATTGGACGAAACAACTTGGACGTAGCGTTCGCCGGCCGCTACCGCGGCATCGCTCGCTTCCCTCGCTCGGCTCACGCGCGGTTGGTCACAGTTCTAACCTAACCTAACCTATTTTACCCAGTTCAAAGTGTAATCAAAATACATTCATATTTTTACGAAAGATTGTGAGTATTATTCGTTATTTCGAACTGGCAGAGTTTTAAAGTAGATAATAGACTCCTTGATATAATTAATCCAAATATGAGTCTGATTATTTTAATGGTTAAATATTTAGTTTATTTTAAGTTAAATGACAAATCCATTAAAAAAATGGTAATTAAATATGTTTGTATTACTCTGCCCAAAAGGTGATGGGCCGTATGTATAATGCCTGGTCAATTTGATTATTTGAATAATTATTATCAATTCGCACTCTCATATTGGGCGTTTTTCATAATGACCGGGCATTATGTATAATGCCAAATTTATCATTTGGTCCGTAACATATATACGATTATACTACAAACTTAGTCCAGAAATTATTTTGTAGAAACTTTTTGTCTTTTTGTACAAAAACTGTTCTTTCCATCAAGTTCAAAATGATTTTCCGAGAAAGTCCATAGAAAGTTCTACTTTTCAGATTTTTTTTCATATTTTCTAAACTTATGGTTCAAAAGTTTGGAGTGATTATTTCCGAAATTATTGACATTATCAATAAATTATTTTAGAAAACCCCTATTCATTTTTAAATACCTATCGAACGATATATCACACGTTAGGGTTGAAATTTAAAAAAAAAACACTTCCCACTTTACATATAGGGGGGATACCCTAATAAAACATTTTTTTTCCTTTTTTTTATTTTACCACTTTGTCGGCGTGATTGATATACATATTTGTACCAAATTTCAGCTTTCTAGTGCTAACGGTCACAGAGATAAAGCGAGGACGGACAGACAGACATGGCGAAACTATAAAGGTTCCTAGTTGACTACGGAACCCTAAAAACGAGTTTTTAAATTAAATATTGTTAGGGTATATTAATAGATTTAATCATGTTGCGCCAGTATTTGACAAGTATTTAAACTTTTGTTATCGCTATTTGTAGTGACAGAATCAACATGAATACCCTAGGGTATTAAAACGTGTCAATTTATATGTTAATTAAAATATGATTTGCGAACGTAAGCATCATTACAGAATTGTATTGATGATTTTAATCAGTTCGTTTAACCTTTTTGGATGGCTATTTTATTAAAAGGTCATTCAATACAGTTAACTGAGGTGTTGATGATTTTAATAGTTATAATTCAATAAAGCTATTTTTTACGGACATAAATCAAATTTCGATATACATTGAAGCTGTCACTGACTGCAAATGCTAAAAACTTAAGACGATTTGAATTACTCTGGAACATTTACCTTAAACTGCATTTTTATCTCAATACTCGCTCTTTTTGTGTTACGACAGTTTTTAGGGTTCCGTAACCAAATGGCAAAAAACGGAACTCGTATAGATTCGTCATGTCTGTCTGTCTGTCCGTCCATATGTCACAGGCATTTTTTTCCGAAACTATAAGAGCTACACTGATGAAACTTAGTAAGTAAATGTATTCTGTGAACTGCATTAAGATTTTTACACAAAAGTAGAAAAAATGCAATAAATTTTGGGGGTCTCCATAAATAAACCCAATTTTTTTTTTTCATTTAACCCGTACGTGTGGGGTATCTATGGATAGGTCTTCAAAAATGATATTGATGTTTCTAATTTTTTTTTTTTTTCTAAACTGAATAGTTTGCGCGAGAGACACTTCCAAAGTGGTAAAATGTGTCCCCCCCCTCTAACTTCTAAAATAAGAGAATGATAAAACTAAAAAAAAATATGATGTACATTACTATACAAACCGGCAACGAAAATTGGTTTGAACGAGATCTAAACAAATACACTATTGTTAAAACAGTAACAAAGTTACAACGAACTACAAGAACTTTTATATTATGTTACTTGCTGCTACGGAACCCTTCATGGGCGAGTCCGACTCGCACTTGGCCGGTTTTTTAGACTACGAGCCTATCACATTTATAACACGATGCATTAATCTGAGTACCCAAAGTGCTCAATTTCACGAGAAGGTAAGAGGTAAATGCTCATTTGTCATGAGAATTTCAACTCCGGGACAAATTTCCATCATTAGAAAGTTTGAAATGGACGAATGAAGGTCTCGAAACCGCAGACGTCCACCGACCTTCGATTTTCAGTTAATAGAATGAATATACTCGTCTGTAAAATTACGCACCTTTACAAACTAGCGAAATACATGCTCGTAGTACTTTCGGCCTTTAATCACATGAAATGTTTAAGTACAGTCACCAGCAAACGTTTACTCAATATTTAACGACAATTTTCTTATAAAATATGATTATGTCACTGGAACATTCCAAACGGCATAAAGTTTTTATAAGAATATAAATACACGTTCTTCATAAGATAGATATATTGTGAACTGCAATCTGTACTAATATTAAAAACAAGTAAAGTTTGTTTTCTTTGTTTGTAGGAGGTAATTTCTGAAAGTACGGACTCGGATGCTAAAATGTTTTCACCAATAGAAAGCTGCTTTATTCCTGAGTAACATAGGCTATATTTTATGGTGAAGCTGCGGGCATAAGCTAGTACTTTAATCTCGCACATTATTACAAAAACGATTTATGTTGTCGAGTTTTATTGGCTATTGTTTGTTTATTTTTATTTAGTGTTCGAGGCATATCGTTTATATGTGACCTATACCCATTTGAGTTTCGAACAAGTAATTAAAAATCGTTTTCAATATATTTAAAACAGGTTGCAAAAAGAAAGTGGATATAAATTGTCTAGATGTTAAAAAAAATGTTTTTCAAATGTGTTTCACTGTCAAATAGCTTTACAATAATTTTGCGTAAGTTACAACTCTCAGAAATCAAAAACCGATTTCATAATAAAGTAATTTAAAATTTCTTTAAGTGAAATTCACTGGGAAAGTTTGCGTACACGTAACATATTTTTGCTGGTAACTGTACAACAAATGGTGTTCAAAGACTGAACATCCTAACCTAACCTAACCCAAAGTTGCCCCGAGGCTGGCACAGCTTTACCTTGAAACTGGTTTGCGGTACCAAGCTACATAGCAGCACTTGGCCGTATTTCCCCGGGCAGTAAGTTTCCTTTAAGTCCAGTATATTTAACCAAACGATACAATTTAACATACCCAAGGGAATGCCTCCGGAGAAATTCAATTTGTTGTGGCTCTTAGGATTTAGCTCCTTCTTTATCTCGTGGCCAGTTTATTTTTGCTAAAAACATAGACCGGACATTACGTTCTGGAATGTCCGCAATCGAGAAATCTGCACGCTTATTTATTTAAACTTCATGTACGGCAGCGGTACATAGCTGAACTTACTGAAAAAGAGCATTCCCTACCAGTCAACCTTTGAGTTAAAAAAAGCCAACACTGTGGTAGGTTTGCATAATAAACAAATAATAGATACTTCACACGGAAAAAATAAAAAAAGTTATTTATATAAAATACAAATATATGCTAAAATAATAAACTAATACTCGTAAATACTATGAAAAATATAAAATCATTAAGAGAACTTAATAACAATTCTGAAGAAGACCGAACTAAAGTTGAGAGGACTTCAAGTAGTAGTTCCGAATTTTACGTTTGAAGGATTAATTAACATTCAACTTTTTGATGTCAAAGGGAAGCGCATTTCGTAGTCACGAACAATTCGTTCGTTTCTGTTCACCAAGTGACCTGTCGCTGGTAATTTGGTTCTTACTTCTTAGCACTAAGCAAGTTGTCTGTTAATGTATTTTTCAGCTTGGAGTAAATATAACCGTGTCCTCGTGTTAGCGATCAGCAGCAGCGATTTCCTACGCCGGGCCTTGGTACAGGCCATGGCCCGAAGCGAGGAGGAGTGGCAGTCGCCTCCTATCAAAGGAGTAGGCCAGACGCGTGAGGCAACGGTGGTCACATCCAGCCGCCACTTGATTCCGATCCCGATTTCCGGCCACCGTAGGTGCGGGCTTGCGGACGGCGAGCTACCCATTGCTCGCCATCCGTAAGCCCGCGACAGTCCAGTAATCGTCCGAAACGAACCTTAGACATTGACGGTAGATATTGTACCACGCGCGCCAGGAGTTGTCAGCGAACCGTAGGGGCCCAGCAGGGTCGAAGCCTACTGGGGCCAAGGATTTGGTGCTGAAAGCAATGTTCGGCCGTACGAAAAGCAACGAAGAAACAGGAGTGGGTAACTTTTAGTCAGTAAAAGTCTGACACTTTCTCCCGCTCCATCCAAGAGCTGAGGATATCATTGAATGATTTTCATACAAAAAAAAGCCTGGAGTGAATTTATTTTTACCCGACTATTGCAAAGCCAAAGGAGGGTTATGATTTTACTAAAAAATAAATTAGCCTAATTGAGTAGGCGTGTATACTGGCACAGGTATCAGAAGTTAATAAAATCATGTAATTGATAAAGGTAAACTTTAACTTTTGCCAAATATTTTTTAATGGAATGTCAACATTAAAAGTCATGTAATTTATATATTTTCAAAGTTCGTTTTATAATATTTTATTTCGAATGAATAACGTAATAACGTAATATTAAGAAAGCAATGTCATTTATAATTTTACTCTGAGTAGCGAAAAATTAGGACGATCTATTTAGTCTAAATTAAAAAGTGTTTCATTACACAAAAAAAATTGACAATTGCGAGTCGGACTCACGCATTGAAGGTTCCGTACAAATGTTCGCTCAACTCTCGAATTGAGTCTCGAAAACTTATCCAAAACTTTTTTTTTTTGTGACATACTACCTATTTACTGTTTTCAGATTTATTCCTATATCTGTGCTGATCTTGCTATATGCCAAATTTCAGAATTGTAGATCAACGGGACTCTATTAATTTTGATATCCTTTAGTGTCGAAATATACCTACGTTTTTTGCTACCTAAACAGCCGTATCTTTTTATTTTTAACTTAAAAGTTTTTTTTTCATAGCTCTAAGGGACCGCAGACCTGATTATTTGGTTGTAATTTCAACTCGAACTCGACTCGATTTCGAACTCGACTCGACTTATAGTATCTTGACAAACTGACAAACATACAGACAGACTGACAACAAAGTGAGCCTGAAACTACGTAAAGCTGGCGCTTGGCAACGGGCACCCGGCGCTTGACGAAACTTGAAAATTAGGGTTCTTTATCGATATTAATTCAAAATAATGGTGAAAACATAAATATTTCAAATAAAAAAAATACTATGTGTTTGGGATATAAAAAGGTAAGTTTTCATGAAATTTCGTGGAAAAATAATAATTTTTGTAAAAGATAAAAATAAAAAACTAAAAACTTAGTTATTTGAATTTTTTCACATACATTTTGAGGTTATGCGAAAAAGTTTTGCCGGAAATCGAGATAAACCGTTTTTTTACCCTTAAAAACGCACACCTTTCCATTTCTCGACCTCAGATCGCCCGTAAATTATTTTTCCTCTCATTTTTGTTATATTTTCTTCATTTTCCAATGGGTTTCATCCTACTATATCTTTTTTTCATTTCAAAAATTATCAACACTGGTCTACTAGTACAACTTTATCAGTCATGTTGATGGAAAACTTAACATTATATTATGAAGTAGCAAAACGAGCGCGAGGCTCAGCTTCCTGCGACGGATGCCTGCGTGGGTCACCACAATGGAACACTTTTATATGGCACCGCGCGGCCGTCTACTTTCCGCAGTTTCAACCTTAGGGTTCCACTTTTTCCTTTTGAGGAACCCCAAAAACATCACAGATAGGACAGGGCTGGCTATATTTAAAAGGATCTTGTTCACAAAGACATTACTTACACTCCCAGTTTCCGAGTTGATTAACGAAGTAGGTACAAGGACATTCTCAAGATGATTTCTGAAATCTCGAATCCGAGTCCTGAAGTACCTTCTTGATGGCATTATTGACTGTAGTAGCTAGGTGATTGACTTTCAATACAACGAGCTGTGAGTTCGATACCTAACTAAACAAATTAAAGTTCGGTATGCTAATTTAATTAATAATAGTTTGCTGCCATGATTAATACTATTGTAGCGAAATCTACTGCGCCACATAAGAACTACGAATAAAATACGAAAACTTCTTGCCAGAGGATTCTCCCTTTTCAAAAGAGGTTTGCAGGACTTTAATCGCTATTCCGCATACCTCCAAACTGGTGACCCTGACTTGATTAATTCAACTAGCGGATACTCGGAGTGCTACTACGTCATAAAAAAGAAATACATTTTGTTTATTTTTCGGAAAAAAGTATTTACTTTTTTTTTAATGCATTGTTCTAATGGTCAAAACCATATTCGCTTTATTACCTTTCTAATGAAACCGTTTTGAGGCACATTTTTTATTCGATTTTTTAGTCTTTTGTTCCTGGCAAGGTCAAGCTTGGCGATAATATTAGATATTACCTGTTTAAATCCTCTTCTGTACCGATTGTTCATGTAGCAGTAAATGATGGGGTTGTAGCAGGAGTGCGACATGGCCAGCCAGTGGCAGGCGAACCACATGTACGGCATGCCGGGCCAAGTGGCCCAACTCTCGTCCTCTTCATGTATCGTCCATAGAACCTGTAAGCAAAGAATTTTGTTATGGCCCGTAACACTTCCATAGCGCGAAACCCTAAGTGCTACGAAAGTGCTACGACGTAGGCCGTGTAGCGGGAAAAATAAAATGCTAAAATAGACACTTTTATATAACATATTTATCGTATATTAATAGGTCCTTACATATGAAATTAGCGTTTTGTCGTACTGACCACTTTGATCTGAAATATCTCCTCTGTGGTTAAGAATTCCAAATTCAAATTTGTAAATTCATTTAGCTGGTACATTTGAGTTTCGAAAAGAGTTATTCATTTTTTTTTCCTCATTATTTTTTTCTTTGGCGTCGCTTATTACCGCACAATGGAAAACATGAAATATCGGTATATTTATGAGTACGAGTTCTACCGTGGCACCAGTGCTGCAGAAATAGCTCGAAGGATTAATTATGTGTACGGCACTGGTGTTGCAAAAGAAAGCACGGTACGGTTTCAACGTTTTCGTACTCAATGTTCAATCAATCGACTTCAATGTTTAAAAACACTGAAAAGTTTAAAATAACTTTAATTTCGGAAGTCTGTGTTTCTACAATAGTTTTGTCTCTTCGTTATTTAACACTGACTTCCGAAATTAAAGTTATTTTAAACTTTTTAGTGTTTTTGACATTGAAGTCGGTTATAATTTTTTTAACAAGTTTTTTATTTTACACTTTTTAGTTATGGTTCCACCACTAAAAAGTACCCCTCAGTCAAACTTAAATAACTTATAGCCACAGTGCACCCTACATTAATTTATTATTTTTCCTTCTGGCTTCATCATCAGATCAGTTCGATACATCCCCCCCTTCCTTTTCTGACAGTTAGTCATCAACTACACGTGAAAACAAAGCAACTTTACTTGTAACCACAGTTCTGCTGTGATTCTATGAGGAGTTCTTGGAAGCCTAACCTTTCAATCAATAAAATAACTTTCAAAATCGGTCCACAATTGACCGACAAAACGGTGAACATACATAAAAAAAAAACACATTCAGCCGAACATAGAACCTCCTCCTTTTCGAAGTCGGTTAAAAATCAATGCCACTTTTCGTTGTAATTTTATAACTCAAGAACGGGCTCTCCTATCCAAACCAAATGTTTAGACTGTTCGGACTATTTAGTAGATGGTTTATGTAAAGTTTGGTAGGGTAGAGTAGGGTATAGTAGGGTAGGGTAAGATAGGGTAGGGTAGAGTAGGGTAGAGTAGGGTAGAGTAGGGTAAAGTAGGGTAGAGTAAGATTGGGTAGAGTAGAGTAGGGTAGAGTAGGGAATAGTAGGGTATGTAGGGTAGAGTAGGGTATAGTAGGGTGGAGTAGGGAAGAGCGGGAGCGAAGCCGCGCGGGCAAAAGCTAGTTTAAAATATATCCTTTTGCCTCTTCACTTTCAGATACCAGAAAGGAAAGAAGATAGGCTTATCAATCCACCTTCTTGGAAACATAATCGATTAAGCAAAATTTTAAATCAAAGAGAAATCTCTTTTATATTTCACTTTCTAACTTCGTTTATATTTCAAACAAATTATTTTAGCTTGTCACTTAGATTGCTTTCAGAAAAAAAAATTCTTTGATCTTTTATTCGGTTATTTTGCTTGAAATTCTTATAAGTCATTTAAAAAACTAATACGTCAAGAGATTTACTCTTTTTCTCTGAAACTAAGACTTTGAACAGATTCAGTTCCGCTTAGCAAAGTAATAGACCTCAATATCCCCACTGAAAAAAAAACACTCTTTTTATATTGAACTAGCTTTTGCCCGTGGCTTCACCCACATACATAAAATATAGCCTATGCCAGGAATAAAGCAGCTTTCTAAAGATAGCAATCGGACTAGTATTTCCAAAGATACAAACAAAAAACATAAAAATAAACTTTACCTCTATATACTCGTAATATTAGTGTACATTCATCATACATTTGAACATAATGATTCAATTCTTAATCATTTTACCTCGCTGTCCTTTTCAATGGTATAATTATCAGTAGAATATTCTAGTGCGCGCTCATTAACTCATGTAATTGAAACATTGACTGTGTACCACCAAATTAATTAAACTGTTTGGTTTGCAAGCGTACAAAGCGTATTTCGAATAATTATTGTGATATTGGTTCCATCTCTCCATACAGCATTATTTTTAGTTTATAAGAAACCTGAATATTGTTTGTTCAGAATCAGTAACTGAATGTATTCCAATAGTTTTTACACCATGTAATATTTTTTCCCAAAAATATTTAAAAGTTGGACACCACCAACACTAAGTACAACAAAAGGCACGGTAGGTCATAGTGGGCATTAGAGCCCAGCAAACAGCTGGGTGCAAGTGCAAAATAACTATATATATAGTCACCGCCTGCAAGGCCCGGTGACTATGTATTTTTGCTGACATAACAAGCTTATAACTTTGTAATTTTTCATGATACAGTTATGAAAAATTGGTACACAGATTCTTTACATAAAAATAAATGTTGTATCTTAATGAGACTTCCATGCTTAGTTAATTATAGCCTATGTCACTCAGGAGTAAAGCAGCTTTCTTATCGGCGAAAAAAAAAGCAATCGGACCAGTACTTCCAGCGATTACCTCCTACAAACAAAAAAACAAACATTTACCTCTTTATATATATTAGTGGAGATAATGCTTAAGATATACAGATGAAATAAATAAATACGCTCGATCCCGGCACGAAAGGCAAAAAAGAACAGGAGTAGTTTTTAGTCAGTAATAGTCTGACACTATCTTCCGCTCCGTCCAAGAGCGGGGGATGCCAGTGGATTATTTTCCCACCGAAAAAACTCTTCCGGACGTAATTAGTGGCACAATTTTCTGTCAGTTGTGTTGTAGCACACAAGTTGTGTTTTTGGAAATGATGAGTTTTCAGAGCTTAATCACTATAAGTTGCTATCGTGAACTGTATTTGTGTAAAAACTGTACAATGTCGTTTAGTGGAGTGCCTTAAGATTTTTACCTCGGAATCCAGTGTTAATCAATGAATCTTTATAACAAACTTTTGAAATGTGTTTTAACAATATATGTAAAAATGTAAAAAAAAAATTTGTCAGAACGTCAAATACGTTTGTTAGAGGTAAATCTGAAATTAAGTATCCTATGCATTCCACATCCTTTTTTGACTAAGCGTTTACTGTCCAACCTGCTCATTTGTGGAATGCGTTACCTACTGAAGTTAGACGTGCTGAAACCCTCGCTACCAAACCTTTAAAAAAATGGTGAAGGAGCATTACCTTTCGTTTTGATTTTGTCTTCTCCTGGCTTAATTACATATTTGATATTTATTTGTATATATTTTTTGTAATGTATGTATGTATTTGTGTTGTTATTTCTTATTAGTATCTATTATTTCTGATGTTGTACACTGACAGCCCTAAATCTTTCTCCTTTCTTTCAGTATATCCAAAGGTTGTCTGTAAGAGATCGCCCTGTGCGATATGTACATTTATTTTGAATAACGATTGTCCTGATCACGCATGCGGGTTTCCCCCGCACAAAGAAAATTCTAAAATGCTAAAATCGCGTCCCACGTTCGTATTTCACGCATAACAATACATGCTTGTATGAAATGGATAATTGCGTGATCAAAACTGCACGATATTAAAAACATCCTCAAACTCTGTTGCTCCTCCACACTCCAACCAGACTGAGAGGCTGATGGGTAGTGGGTGGGTGGCTTATAATGAATTTTCACGTTAAAAAAAGGTAAGTGGTAACAAAAAATCGCTTGATATACCGTGCTGTTTTGAAATTTTGTTTTGATAATGTCACTCTGTCACATCTCTAAAGCACTTGAACTATCAAACTCAGTTATGTTGAAGTGTAAGTCTGCATAGTTAAACTATCCCAACGAAAAATTGTAAAACTAAAAAAGCTATTCAAATATTGTTATGTTATGCCTAAAAGGAGGCTCCAATCACAATCTATTGTTAGAAAATATTTGGTTGTGAAAAACAAACATTTTTTATTTTGGAAGCTAAAACGGTGTAAATAAGGGCGACTACTTGCAATAAACATGTTGAGGGGGAGCCAGCACATCGTGAACACCGTCACCACGATCACCATCATCTTGATCATCTGAAATAATAACATGTGATTAGATATATAGCAAAACTTCACTGTACATAAATTAATATTGTCGGACTGTCTTGTCAGTCTAGTGGTTAGACGCCCTGACTGATTTGCCAGAGATTGTGGGTTCTGTGTCTGAGTATAATTTATCAAAAATATGTATGTTTTTAATAAATTAATATTTATTCATTCATAAGACTTGTGCAATAGGAGAGAAAAAATCAACAAAAGATTTTAATACAAGTTTAATCCTAATTGTGATTAGGCTAAATGTTAATACGTGCATATAAACTTGAGGCTTTTGACTCACAAACTAGGACTTGCGTCCTGTATTTTAGGTGTCAGCGTCCCTTAAACGTAATTTAGAAATATATAAGTACGTTTATCAGTTGTCTAGCAGTCATAGCACAGTTCTGCTTAGTTTGGAGCTAAGTGGCGTTGTGAGATAGTTGTAGAATAGTATTATATTACAATCATTTGAGATAGTTTTAATCCAGCGTCACCAACTGAATTATTGGTTTTAGCGTTGTATATTTTAAATTGAGTTTAAGTGTATTAAAAAGAACTTAATTTGTTGTTTATGTTATAGTTTCACAAAAGTCTTTAGTTAATCAATTAGCGTCAAGTTTAGAAAGTATTTAATTTTTTATACAGAATACAGTTACTTTTTTATATTAGAATGCAGATATAAAACACTCTAATTATTTTGCAGTATTTAGCAGCAACTATATCAAGCAAGCTTTCTCGGCATGCTATGCTGAGGTAGACAATAGGTACTTCAATAAAATTCATACATGGGCACTTATAAATCGTCAGAAGCTAGTGCATGGTTCCAAATTAGTCGTTTCCTATAGAGGAAAACCGGCAAGAAAATCCATGTGTTACTTTAGCGTGGGGTTTTATTATTTATTTATTTTTAATTTACTGTAATTATAGTTATTAAGTTGTTTATAACTGTAGATAATTAATTAATTTATAATAAATAACATTTAAAAATACTAAAAAATAGCAGTTGGCCCAACTTAGAGCCCTGTAGAACACCAGAGTCAGAAGAAAAAGTGCAGATTAATATTCTACCAAGGCAACTATTTTAAAACGATTAATTAAATAACTTTCGAACCATGTTCGACGATAGATAGCATATTCGCATATTCTGTATTTTATGAACCGATGCCCATACCAGCAATTCTAAAAGCTATTAAATTTCAAACATTTTGAATAGTTGAAAAACCACCAAACGGCCAGTTTTAACAGTTAGGAACGGAGGGAGGCAGTTGCCCAGCAGTGGGGCAGTATAGGCTAGATATAATAATCATAATAAACAGTTGACTACATTGCTGACTAATACATTAAAAATTCTCGTTATATTTTATTATGTTTAGTAGTAAGATCAATTCACTATTTAAAATAATTTGTTTCACTGTGAAATGTTTCACATAAAATTATTAGATACTTATAGGCTTTTTATTTTCAAGCGAGATATTATAATTCATATTAGGAAACCTAGAAGCTGTTGCTTCAAACTACAAAATTAAGATTTATCTCGACACGTACCTATAAATAACGCTTATAACCAAAAAACAGCTCGCTAGCTTTTACCCCGTAGTTGAATTTTATAGCACCCAGACTGAGGCAAACATTTTGGTAAACCAATTTGAATTTATTTTATACGCTACTTTAGTGAGGATTCCTCCTTTTTCGTTTTCATCAGTTTATATTTTTACTAGTTTTTACCCGGGGCTCTGCCCACATACATAACATATAGCCTATGACACTCAGAAATAAAGCAGCTTTCTATCGGTGAAAAAGTTTTAGCAATCGGACCAGTACTTTCAGAGATTACCTATACAAGGTGTAAGGGACAGCCCTCCACAAATTTTAAGGGCTTGCTCAGTAGACGAAACTGAACAACCTTCCACAATTTTTTTTTTTCAGGAAACGAAAATAAAATTGGCCTCACCATACAAATTGTCCAATCAAGTTTATCATTTTGTATGGTGAGACCGATTCTTTTTTTCGTTTCCTGAAAAAAATAATTGTGGAAGGTTGTTCAGTTTCGTCTACTGAGCAAGCCCTTAAAGTTTGTGGAGGGCTGTCCCTTACACCTTTTGTAATATTAGTGTAGACGTGGATGCCATTTTACCATTATATCCTAGCTGAACGAAATGAGAATAGTATGGATAGGGAAGCTATTTTAAAGTTGAATTATTTGATGCTGCTATTTCACCAAAGACCCAACACCCGCGTATATCATTATTTAGATCGTCTAACACTTACCAGCCCACACAAACATATTTCCCTGTCATGCTCAATACAGAGTCCGCTCCTGTAGCACCAACACGTGTACAGCATCATATCACTTAAAGTATCCAATAAACTGAGCCCGAGCTTCACAATATTTTCGACAACTATTTTATTCCACGAAAACTTTGCTGATATTTTTGACATGTATGTACCGTTTATCGGTATTTTTGAAACACCGCAACAACTTGTGAAATTTTATATTTCGTTAGGATTGCGTAAAAATGGTTTTCGGAAAAAATTCTAAATTTCGTTTTAGAAAAAAATCAAATACACAAAAGGTAAACCTTTTGTGTATTTGATTTTTTTTCCCGTACATAGCCCCAGACAGAGGATAATATTTTTCTACTATATATCTATTTTTATCAAAATCCTGTGGCCTAAACAGCTCGCACATTTTTTATGTAACAGGTATTATTATTTAAATTTGCTTTGGTAATGTACCAGGTGACATACGAGTATAATAAGAATTAAAAAAAAAAATCACATGTGATGTTGTGATGTTGTGTTGTTGGCCCTATAACACTCTTGTAATACTGTAATGCAACGTTCAGGTGTATTTGCTAACATGTAGAAATGATAACATGGCAAGTGATGTTAATGTTATTGACTAACGGCATACGAATTGATGTGATATGAAATAAACGTAATAAGCAGCAGACAACTGCTCGCCGCGCAGTAATTTACATAAATGTAATAAAATTGATCTCTCTTCATACTTAAAATTATACTTTAAATATATAATATAATATTGTGTAGTCTCTTCCTATTAAGATCGCTAATATGCAAAAATTAAAAAATAGTATACTCTGTTCAATATTACTGTCCGGTCAACCGATTTTGACTTTTATTACATTGGTGGCATGACAAATAGCGGCTGCAGTAAATAGTAGGTATTTTAACCAATTTTTTGCTTTTAATGCCATCCTTATGCCTACGAAATAGTAGTTAAAACCGGTTGAACGAACAGTAAAATATAAATAATTAAAAAATTTAAAAAACACGACTGCTATGTCAAAGAAATGAACTAAAACGTAAAAAACAAGATGTTAGATAAACTGTATAAATAAAAATGAAAGTAGTCACTCATTCACTCACTGATCAAACACGATGTATCGAAAATTACTTGATTTACAAAACAAAAGTTTTTCTTCGCTATCGGAAAGAAAGAAAGTATTCTACAGACTGGCTCCAGTCTTTAGAATACTTTCTTAAATAAAATGTCGCCTAAACAACACTTCTTTTTTGGGGAAGTCGTGTAAAAAAGTTTCTTTAAATGTCTAATCTTAACGCGAATAGGGTATAACTAACCTTACGTTTGGAGTGTTGTAGTCTGGAGTCCCTGGCGTCCTGCGCTTCCCCTGGAGGTCGGCCGCCCCACACGGCATGCGCGATACGTGCGTACGTGCACACGAGCGCACCCAGCGGCAGCGCAAACTGGAGAATCAGTAGCGCGCAGGTGTACTGACCGCTCTGACCCACGTGATCCCACTGCTCCAGGCAAATGTCTCTGCGAACATGTCGTAAGAGAGTAGAATAAGAGCTAGACCGGGTGATTCTTTGAAACCGAGAGAATGTCTCATTCATCTGGCCTTGTGTAAGTACATATCTATTTTGTGTCGTAAGCCACTGGACACAAATGAGTGCCTTTGATACATTTTGTGATCGGGGTGAACTAATATGCAAATAAAAATATTAAATTTTAAAGAAAAAACTAGACCAGATGAATAAGACATTCTTTCTGTTTCAAAAAATCACCAGGCCACGATGCGGTGCATTACGCTTCGGTGTAACTGCGGCACGGTACCGCGCAATATCGGATAGCACGGTCCTCCTGACTGATTGAGATACTAGCCATCGACGTGGAAGATATCATACTGCCCAAATGTATATACACACAGATTTAGTTTTCTTCTTTCACTCTGGGACAGCATTCTGACAAGACCGGAGACCGATCAAGTGCAGTATCAATGGCTTATGTGCTTTCCAACGAATCATTTCAGTCATTTTTCAAAAACCAGGCTGCCATTGAGAGATTCCTAATAGAAGCACCCAATATCACCTTATCCGACCTAGAAATCGTACCCAGAACACACAACAAATACAGACAAAAGAGCGCGAGATTTATTCGTAGCGTGGCTCAGCGCACCGCAGCTGCAGCCGCGGCACACCATGTGGTTTTCCTCCGTCTTCAATGTTCTCAGAAGTTTACACAACCGAGTTCATTACATTTTAATTATTTCTTTTAGTTGAGAACCTCTTTTTAAATGTCGTACCTACTAATTAATTTTATAAAGAATAATTACATACTTTATTGTGACTGAAGGTAAAGTAACGTGAACAAGGTCTTGTTAGAAGATAATTAAGCGACTAAAGCAAATTTTATTAGATGAAATAATTAGTAGCAAACTTAAGATAAAGGTCGTGGGTTGTTATACGTACGCTTTACACAACTGATGCCAAGGGGTTGGTCGCTGCAGTTTTGACACGACTACAATGGGAGCTGCCGTTGTGAACGCACCCAACCACACGGCAGCAACCACCGTCTTGGCAGCTGCTTTCCCCAGCCTGGGCCTCAGTGGTCGCATAATGGCCATGTACCTATCAATCGATATCGCTAGCAACGTGTAAGCACTCACAAGCACCGACACAGCTTGCGTATAGTTCACTACTTTGCACATCACAAAACCGAACGGCCAGTACCGGAGTATCAACATAGGCACAAAAGAAAACGGCACACAGAATAGTGTCATCAGAATGTCTCCGACTGCTAAGTTCACTATGAAGTAGTTCGTGACGGTCTTCATTCGTGGTGATGTTTGGACCACGAAACATACTAATCCGTTTCCGATGAGTGCTACTAAAAATACTATTGAATACATTAGGTAGATACAACTGCGGAACAGCGATGATGTGAGGAAGTCTTCTGGGTATGATGAAGGGTCGCAAACATCGTAGCCTGGCCATGTTGTATTCGTAAAGTTTGTTACATTATCATTTTGTTTCTCAGTAGTGCTGGTGTATGCTTCGAGCGCTTCGTATAATGTGATCGTCTCATAGTCGAAGTTATTGGTTACTAACATAATGCGCCAGCTTCGTATTTTATCTCCACATTGTTAGTGCGCCCTTAACTTCGCGGATGTATGCTACCTGAAAAAGAAAACCTTTGTTATAATTTGTACAGGCTTAAAACAAACAAAATCAATTGTTTGTTAATCTTTGAAAGTCGTTATTTGTTGCAGGAATCCAATTTCTGAAAAATTTGAGAAATTTCCAAATTTCATTCCATTTTTATTTGGACATGTTATTCTTGTTCGTAGCTGTATACGAAAAAACAGAACATGTCCAAACAAAAATGTTATGAACGCAAAAAATCATAAAGCGTTTTCCGTGGCGAGAATGTTGGCTTAAACGTAAAATAGCCGAGTCAAAGCCGTCGTAACTCGGTGTAGTTTACGATCACATAACAGTGCTTACGCATCGTGTATGACCTTGCACCTTATATTACATTTACACCACGAGTATCAAGGGATATATGAACATTTTGTCTTAGAAAAAAGGAAAATGAATATTATGACTAAGCTTCATTCATGCACGCGTGAGGGAGACGCCCTCATGCCCAAATTCGCGACCCGATCCCAATTTTCGGCCACAGAATGGGGGGCTTGCGGATGCGGGCTACCCATTACTCGCCGTCCGCACACCGACCGTCCGGTAACTTTCCGAGCTACCGAGCCCAAGTCATCGATGGCGCAAGTCTGACACACCCTTCCGCTCCAATCTAGGGCGGGGGATGTCATTAGATGTTCATTCATAAAAATAACTTTGAATTATTTAACACATAGTAAGCTACTCGGTGGTAAAATTTTCAATATTGAATTTGAATTCCGTATGTTTTAGCCAGATTCGTATGAATAGGATTGAATTTGTTTTACTTAGGTACAAACTTTTAATTAACTTGAAATTTTTGTATGGAAGTTTTTACGTTAGATGGCCTCCTACAAGGTGAACCGATGACCTGTGGCCTATGTCTGCTATTTTTATAAATTCGTCATTCCAACACGATATCATTGTCTTTTTGCGAAAATTTCGTAATCTGCTAATTCATAATGATCGGTCATTGATCAGTCAATGGTCTCGTAATAGAATTGTGGTAAAATGACAATATCGAGCTTTTTAAAAGCACTGACTGCTTAATGAAATAATGGTAGGACACTGATCAAAGGAACTGTCAAAATTTTAGCAGACTACCGCATACGTCAGACATTCATTCATCATTGTGTACAAGATTACCATTCTATGCTTTTAATTTCAATGGAGTGTCAGTGGATGACCATTGGAAAGTCATAATGATGCCATTATATTAGTAGATTACCAAAACTTGTCAAAATCAACAATTATGAAATCAATGATAGACCATTCTGACACTATTTTAATAGTAGACTTGAGGCCCTCGTGAGGGTGCCGGGAATCAAACAGATGCGAGACGCACTGAACCGGTGGTCGTAGATACATGGGGGAAGCTTATGTCAAACAGTGGACGTCATTCGTCTAAAATGATGTTTGTTCAAGGCGAAGCTTGCAAATGTATTCTGAACCGGTTTCGTAGAACTGAATTTATTAACCTTTCCGGGTATACTTATGTAATTATTATCTCAATTCAATAAAATTCAAATATTATTCTTATTTCACATGGGAGAACATGGGCACTTATAAAATGTCAGAAACCAGTGCATGTTTCCAAATTAGTCGTTTCCTATGGAGAAGAACTGGCAAGAAACTCAATGATTACTCTTTTAAAAAAAAGTGGTTGATGTTACAATATTTCCATATTATAGTATAATAATAGATTCTATGTAAGAACAATGTAGATTCGTCAATATTGTTCCCGAAAACACCATAAAAATAATCATAAAAAACCGACCAAGAGCATGTCGGGCCACGCTCAGTGTAGGGTTCCGTAGTTTCCCGTCCGTCACAAATTCACAATAAATGTACCCACTTATGAGGTTAGAAAAATGCCTGCATATACGATTATACTACAAACTTAGTCCAGAAATTATTTTGTAGAACACTTTTGTCTTTTTTGTACAAAAACTGTTCTTTCCATCAAGTTCAAAATAATTTTCCTAGAAAGTCCTTATAAAGTTCGACTTTTCAGAATTTTTCCATATTTTCTAAACTCTTGGTTCAAAAGTTAGAGGGAAGGACAAACATTGTTTTTTGTATTTTTTGCGATTATTTCCGAAATTATTGACATTATCAAAAAATGATTTTAGTAAACCCCTAATAATTTTTAAATACCTATCCAACGATATATCACACGTTAGGGTTGAAATTAAAAAAAAATCACTTCCTACTTTACATATAGGGGGGCTACCCTAATAAAACATTTTTTTCCAATTTTTATTTTACCACTTTGTCGGCGTGATTGATATACATATTAGTACCAAATTTCAGCTTTCTAGTGCTAACGGTCACAGAGATTAAGCGAGCACCGACAGACAGACAGACAGACGGACAGACAGACATGGCGAAACTATAAGGGTTCCTAGTTGACTACGGAACCCTAAAAAGAGGCTATATAAAAAATAAATATAGTATTATGGGGCTCGTCCAATGCTGGAGTCAGATTATGACCAAAGGAACTACTCATCGCAACAAAGTAAGCTCTTTGTGATGGTCTTGACGAGACAAGAAAAAAAAAGGATAAAGCTAGTTATGAAAAATGTTTTTCTTTGAATGCGAGGGATGCCTTTTAAATTTTGTTGTTTGAAGAAAAAAAAACACAACTAGAACCTTAAAGTATTATTTATTGTTTGTCTAAGTAGTCACCTCAAAGTTTTTATACATTTTTCCATTCGCTTGAACCAGTTATTAAAACACTTATTCCACTCCAATTCGGTATGTCCAAAATGGCCGACTTGAAAGCGTCGACTGCTTCTTCACTGGACTGTAACCTTTGCCCACGAAGAATTTTCTTCATTTTAGGAAATGTAAAGAAATCGTTAGGCCTTAGGTCAGGACTGTATGGGGAATGGTCAAGAATTTCTACGTTTTCCTGCTTCAAATAATCGATTGTTTTACCGGCGGTATGTGAACTTGCGTTGTCATGGTGTAGGATGATGCGTCGCTTTGGGTTAGATTTTCGAACTTCGGCGGTGACTTGTGGCAAACAAATTGTGGTATACCACTCTGCATTAACCGTTCTACGACCTTGAAGCGCAATTATTGCAACGTGACCGGTTTACGCTACGAACGTAGCCACCATCTTCTTCGAAATGCTTCGAGAGCGAACAACTTTAGTCGGCTTTGGCTCATTTCAGAAGATCCAGGTTGTGGATTACTATTTGGAATCAGGGTTGTAGGCATAAATCCAAGATTCGTCACCACTGATAATGTCGTAAACGTGATTTGACGAGATCTTTTGAATGGTTCTCCCTGAGATGCCTTTTTATTGTGGTGGGAAAATATCATCCAATGACAATCTCCGCTCTTGGGCGGAGCGGGAGATAGTGTCAGACTCTTACTGACTAAAAGACCCATACCGTTCCTTCTAGCCTTCATACCGGGGCTCAAGCTCCCTTTCAGATAACCCTGGCCACAGTAGGCTTCGACCCGGCTGGGTCCCTGCTGTTGCTGATAACTCCTTGAGGCGCGCGGGAACAGTGCGCTCCGTCGACGACTTGGGCTTGGCCGGAAATCAGGATCGGAATCCCGGCGGCGGCGGCGAAAACGCCGTTGCCTGATGCGGTCGGCCTCCTCCTCGCTCCGGACCATGGCCTCAACCAAGGCCCGGCGCGAGAGGTCTCCGCCGCTGATCGCCCTCACGAGGGCACGGCGATGCTCCGCCCAAGCAGGACACACCTCGACCGTGTGCTCCACCCTGTCCTCCGGGCATTCCGCACAGTGGGCACACGCGGGCGTCACTTCCGCAGCCTGCGATATAGTACTCGTAGTACTATTAAATATCAAGAAAAAAATTACTGATACTTATGCTTATTAAAGCAACCATGATCTGCCTGTTAAAATTATTCCTTTGCGGATAAGAAATAAACATATAGAAGAGATATGAGTAAAATATTAAGTAATGTATTTTTTTTTTTTTAATTGGGATAAACTAGTGCTTGACTGCGATCCCACCTGATGGTAAGTAGCGATGCAATCTTTGATGGTGAGGCGCACTAGTTTATTAAGAGCCTATTCACTCTAGCCTTGAAGACACCCAAATTATAATCGGACGGGAAGAGCTAGCTAGCTAAGTAGGTAACAAAGTGGAAATTTATATTAAAGCATATCGCAACCTAGTGCTGGGCACGCCACAATTATGGCGGTAAGTCCCCCTCTTTGAGGCGTGGCTGGAAAGATCTCACGGCGTCCTTACCTTCCGCATGACACAGATCCTCACCGGACGGGTTTTTTAGTCAGTAAGATTCTGATACTATTTCCCTCTCCGCCCAAGAGTGGGGGTTGTCATTGGATGATTTTTCCCTCCAAAAAAAAACCAGCAAAATATTTTTTCGTTTTCTTTTTTGTGAAAAGTTTTTATTTACCTATTGAGTACTTTTATAGCTTAAAAGTTTTCCCATTATGTCATTTATTTTGGTGTACAATAAAGTACGTATAAACATACACATAATGGTAATATAGGTAACAGTTTAATCGCGAAATACGTACTTTTCCTGTTTCCGTGGGAAAAGCTATTACGATAAAATGCCTGAAGAAGTATGGAAGGAATATTACCGCAAGAGAGAGGAATGGAATGGTCTCAAAACGGTATTTCAAAATCAATAAACGTGATTCTGTACACCGTTAAATTATAATCGTTTTAATCCCGTGCAGGGTTGATCATGTCATTACTCCTACATCTGCGTTGCGTACAAACTACCTACAGGTCATTGAACTCGCTCAACTGACGTTTTCTTAAAGAAATTAATGTCGTACACGCGTAATTTAATACATGTTTTGAAAAAAAGGTACTTTAATTTTATCTTTAGAAATCGATAGTGCAAAATAAATGTGATTTAAAAAAAAAAAAATTCAATGCACTCATATTTCAAACATCATTCATCAGGTGCCATGTTAATGCGCATAAGCTCGGGTTATACAGCGTGGTTTCAATGGCATGTTGCGCCTGTCTGCGCGAGCCTTAAAACCAACTATGTAAGTCAATCATGATAGTTTCTTTGTTTTTTAATATCTACACTAGCCAAAATATGTATTTAAGAATAAGAATAGCGTTTATACGTATAAAAAGTTGTTGATTTCCATTAGCGTTGGCAGCATACCTCCTTTAATCTTGTTTGCCTATGAGATCTGCATTCCAATAAGCAGTAATCGTATAATATGTGTATTTATTGCTTGCTCATGCTATGTTTAATTGTATTTTTGGTTTATGAATGTGTTGTCCCAAATACCATAGCTAGGTATTAGTTATTCTTGGTCGATTTTATTTAGTATTTGTACTCACACAGAAATCTTGTGGTCGTTTGTATGATAATTTAATTCATTTTTTCATTGTTGATAGGTTGCGCTTGGTTGTTATCACACCTGTACCCCTAGCCAAGTTGTTAATCTGCAATCGTTAACGATAGCAGAAAGCTTCAAATGTACGGGAATGACGTCATCTCAACGCTCAGTCACGTGGTCAGAACAAAAGAATTGGCGGCGAGGCCAACTCAAAGCGTTCGGCGCAAGCGAAACGGTTGCAACTTGGCTAGGGGGGCAAATGGAAAGCGTCGATTCGGTCGACGATGGAGCGCGCACTCTTGACTTAAAGATTTATGAAATTTTATACCCTAAAGTTTATATCAGCGATATAATATGAAACTTGATTTATATTATTCAAATCTGCGGGCGTGGGTTTATGTTTCTAGACGGTTAGCAAGCCTACAGTCAGAAATTCCCCTTAATCACAACCACTGACGTCATCATCGAGTTTCCAATGTTGCAATTTTATGTAGAATCCTTCATCATTCTTAGTTTTGTCTTTCTTTGTTTTTTCATATAACAATGAGCTTTAAGTACTACCCAATTTAAAGAAATATGTTTTAGCATTATTTTAGATGGTATTTATATACGCAAGGAAATGAGCCCATGTGTCATATAATGTTGGCCAACTTTCACAGAAATCTATAAACTGAGTATTAAGATATATATTACGCAAGTATTTATCAATCAAGACAAACTTGTTACACAAGACAACTCTAATAAAATTAAAATGTTTTCTTTTTAAGTGGAAAGTCATCTAGTGTCTTCTCCCGCTCTAGGGTGGCGGTAGAAGTCATTGGATGATTTCTCACCTTAAAAATGTCTATTAAAGGACAACTCGTTAATAACTGGCCATCATTTCGAAATTAAAGGTTACAATCGACGTTAATGAAAATCCAAATTAAATTACGCATTGTAATAGAGTTATAGGGGATAGAGCGGTGTATTTAAGTCGCGGGCAGCATTTTTAATTCGCGGATTGGCGCATTTTTTGCATACCCAAGTTCGTTCTTCTGTGGGCACTACTGGAAGCTTCAATGTGGCTGTCGGCTTACACCAGGGGTCGGCCCTCAGCCCTTACTTCTTCCTGATGATAATGGACGCTCTGACGTCGGACATTCAGGAAGAGGCTCCCTGGTGTATGTTGTTTGCCGATGACATTGTGCTGGTTGCCGAGAGTGGCTTAGAGGTCCAGAACAGATTGGAGGTGTGGTGGCACAGATTGGAGAGTGTTGGTCTGAAATTGAGTAGAACCAAAACGGAGTACTTGTTCTGCGATTTCGGCGGTCTCTCCAATCCAGTGCCCGTAGCTCTCGCCGGAACGCCCATACCGATCTGTTCCGACTTTCGGTACCTCGGGTCCCTCGTCCAAGGGGATGGTGAGGTGGACCGGGACGTAACACCCGATGTGTTCTACGCAGGATGGATGAAATGGCGACAGGTCACGGGAACAACTTGTGACCCACGGATGCCCCTCAAGTTGAAGGGTAAAATCTACAAGTCCGTGATAAGGCCTGTCATACTGTATGGATCAGAATGTTGGGCTGTGAAAAAGACGGATGAAAAAAGATTGCATGTAGCGGAGATGAGAATGTTAAGATGGATGTGTGGTGTGACGAGAATGGATAAAGTGAGAAATGAGTATATTAGGGGAAGTTTGAAAGTGGCGCCAGTGACTGAAAGGTTGAAAGGAAATCGTTCGTCTTGGTATGGTCATGTAAAGAGGAGAGATGAAAAGCATGTTGCTAAAAGAGTTATGAATTTACATGTGGATGGATGGAGAGGGAGAGGGAGGCCAAAGAAAAGATGGATGGATTGTGTGAGAAGTGATTTGAAAGAAAAGGAAGTTAGTGATAGCGTGACGAGTGACAGGACAGAATGGAAGAAAAAAACGTGTTGCGCCGACCCCAAATAAAATGGGACAAGGGCAGGAAGAAGAAGAGGATTGGCGCATTTTTTCGCGCGCAAATTAAACTCAACTATCACTCGTCATGTCTTGATATTTGAAATGAACAAAATTTACTAAAAAAAAATATATAGAAATTATATAGTTTTAATTTTTTGTAACGCTCCCGCTCTTTCATTATTTTTCTTTAGTAACCACATTTTAGTTTTTTTTTTTGTTACCGGCTAGTTCAATTTTTAAATGAACGTTTTTGATGCACAACGTAATTTTTTTTTTTTTTTTTAATAATTATTATTGACGTTTCGAATTCAAATCTCATTATTCTGGCATCAAACAAGTTTATTCAAAATTCAAACTAGCCACTAACAAAAATAAAGAGAATAAGAGATGGCCGTGGTTACAGACGAGTTTCTAAAAAAAAGTAATGAAAGAGCAAAGAATTGAATTACCTAATTAACTTTGTTTGTTATAATCTCAAAACAGTTGAGTCATACTTAAGATTAACTAGTAAATACTTACTTAATTTCTCCAAATATGATTTATTTTACTAAATTGTCTTCAGATTATCTCATAGATGGTGTAAAAAGTAGAGTATCCAACCCAGTGATAAAGCTGCCTCGCAATGCTCGGGAATTAAGTATATAAATCCCTCACTGTCGTTCGAGATTAAAATTAACAACCTTCGTTTCTTTCGGAATTCAAAGACACTGCTTTATTACCTAGTCATATAATCTGCTATTTCGACTTAAGGCCAAACCTAATATTATTATGTTATAAAGTGAATACCTAAAACCTGCTCATAATAAATCATTTGCGTGGTCTGGAATAGTGTGTGGCTCGTTATCAACTCATCGCCCACAAAATAGGGTTTCTGGAAAGGACTTCAACTGTGATCGACATCCTAAGCCGACTTGCATAATAATTTCTGACAAGCACTTTATATGTTTATGTTATCTGTGCTATGCACAATATGTAATATGGCAGACCACCATCGACAGCGGATCGGTTGATGGTGCCAGTAAACTTGGGAACAGAAAGATGCGACAATATTATTTATTCATATAATCAACAAATTAACATTTTGACCGAATAATTTGAAATTTAACAATATAATATTAAACTCAAAATTCAAAAACCACAATACTTAGAATCAATTATCATCAATTAATTTATCATTAATTTAAATAAACATGTTGGCCAATTACTGTAGGCCAGGTTTAGAAAAAAATTACATTTCACATTAGTCGTTATCACAATAGTATCATAATTTAAATACAATAATAAAAATAGCTAACTGTCAATAAAATAGCTAAACGTTTTTACGTTATAAAAAGAATAAAAAAAAAACAAATAAAAAATAATTTAATTTTGAATACGACAAAGATATTAAAACATTCGTGTGACACTACTACATAAACCAAAACTTCGTTTATGGTTCAGTTTATAAACTCGCGTTCGAGTTTTGACAGCCTTTTTTTGTTTTAAAATGCGTTGCCTCATTCCAGGAATAACTCCAGTATCGCGTTTCATTCACAAAATTTCCTATCTTATAGCGTCATGAACTACTTCTCTGAAATATAATTGATTAGAAATTATACGTATCTTTCTTTACACTCACATGGAGGTAGAATAGACTAAAAGATTTTGAAAAAAAAAACAATAATTTATTTTAATGTGGTTAGAAAATAAATGTTTTCACACACTACGATATAATTCTCAAAATAATAATAATCTTTTTACAAAAAAAAAAAAACAACCGACTTCAAAGTTAAAAGTTCTTTTATTTTACACTTTTTAGTTATGGTACCACCACTAAAAAGTACCTCTCAGCCAAGCTTAAATACCAGAATGCATCTTGTAACGATTCTAATAATCCCAAACACGGTTAGACTACATGAATTTACCTTCTGGCTTCATCATCAGATCAGTTCGATTCATCCTCTACCCCTTCTCCTTCAGTTAGTCATCGACTACACATATAAACAAAGCAATTTTACTTGTTACGACAGTTCTGCTGTGGTCCTATTAGAGAGTTCTGTGCCATATCTTCGAACTTCATGATTTGATCATAACAATATTTGGGACCAATTTGGAAGCATAACCTTTCAATCAAAAAAAATATTTTCAAAATCGGTCCACAATTGACCGAGATGTCGGTGAACACACCTTCATAAAAAAAAAACATACATTCAGCCGAACGTAGAACCTCCTCCTTTTCGAAGTCGGTTAAAAAGATACGCTATCACCCTACTGATCTGGTTATGGAGGTGCGTACTAGATGAATTGATGAATCTGTTTCAAGTAAGATAATGTTCAACACTTAAGGCGTATAGCCCCTTGTACCATCTGGCCAAAATTATGTGAACGCAACTCTCGCACTCGCCTAGGCGGCAGTACACAAATCTGTGCATTTATTTTGCGGCCAGCAGCTCCCGGAAAGCGCTTTAAATCCATTTTCTCTGCGAGATATTGATTGATTTACATATGCAATGTTCACTTTGAAGAATATTTAACCACCAATTATTATGTGTAAAAATGTTTCTAAAGGTCCAAGCCGTTTCGAAGGAGTAGGGAAAAGTTGCGAAAAGTTGCGAAAATGCTAATTATTTTTTTTTACAAAAGTATTAATTGCACGAAAAAATCAAATGTTGATATTATTGTTCATGAACCTATAATAAACATATATTTTTTTCAAACCAATTGACCTAGCCATTACGGAGGAGTAGGCCTCAGAAAGTCACTGTTTTATGGCACTTTTCGGGCGCTTGGCCCTTAAATGCCAAATAAATTCTGTGTGTGCAATGGAAATTAAAATTTTAACATTGCACCTACATTTTTTTTTTAATTGGTATAAACTAGTGCTTGACTGCGATCCCACCTAATGGCAAGCAGTGATGCTATCGTTGATGGTGAGGCGCACTAGTTTATTAAGAGCCTATTCACTCTTGCCTTAAAGACACCTAAATTATAATCAGACGGGAAGACCGCAGCAGGCAAATTGGTCTAACATTTTTCATAATGTTAGACGGTGTATCTTTTTTTAAACAGCACCAATATTTAATTGGTTGCGTTTTAAGGCAAACCAAATAAGGAGTTTAATCATAGTTATATTATAAAAGCGAATGCTTGTGAGTGTTTATGTGTGTATGTTTGTTTCTCTGATTTGGGTGAGATTTGGGTTATGGGTAGGCCATGTCCTAAAATAGCACACAGGATACTTTTTATTCCGGAGGTAGGTTTCGTCATGATAGTTTTCTACTTTCAAGCGGACGAAACCAGTATTAGTCTGTGCGATAAAAGAACCGTCGTGGCGTAAAGTGAAAACAACATTAAAGATTTTAAGTAGCAACCCAACCCAGCCATCCGTCAAATGCAAAACGTCATAAAATGTTGACACCGGTTTGTTGATTATGTTATTTTGTTATAATTTTCAATTGAAATCTTCAGAAATGTGATAAAAAATTTCACCGAGCTGCAAGGAAAATAATATTTAATATATTACAGTTTTGCCAAAGATAACAAATGGCAAATCACACCATAATTGATCAAAACAAAGTCACGAACTTGGGAAACATTGGTATGCTGTTTTTTTGGTACGTAACACTTTTATTTTAATCTTTTTAGACTTCCTAGGTAAACTCCTGTCCCAGTTATCTTCAAATATATATAAATTAAACGGAAATTCATTTAAACATGGCGATATTTCTTTATTTTGTTTTGGTCAATATTTTCGATGGCTAGTATAAAGAGTATTGATACTTTAAATTTATAATGCGTTTCGACTAACTAAGAATTTTTTTTTTCAGGCTTGAGTAAGGAAGGAAGTAACTAAAATAAAAAGGGCAAGTGCGAGTCGGACTCGCACACTGAGGATTCTATACAAATTTACCTATGAAATCAATTCCCGAATTGTGTTACGAAGATTTTTCCGAATTGCAAATTAAATTTTTAAGATTTTTCCCTGTACTTGTTCTATGAGACCTTGATTTATGCCTTTCAGGATTCTAGGTCAACGGGATTCGGTTTTCTTTGATTCTCTTGAGTATCGAAATATACTTATTTTTTCCGACATAAACGGCCGTATTTTTTTTGTTAACTCAGAAGTCTGATTTTTTCACAACTTCAAAAGACCGCAGACTTGAGTGTTTGGTTTTAATTTTAAATCGATACCTCCAAGCGTTCTCGAGTTAAAGGGTTAACAGATAAACAGACGGACAACCAAGTGATCCCAAGGATCTTATTTACGAGATGATTCCTTATAGGCTAAATAGATTTTTTACGAAGCAACATTACAAATTCTGAAGTGTATTTTATTTTCATAGTCATTAAGTTCATATTTTTCATTGATTAGCAAAAGGGAAAAATGTACTGAGGAAGACAACGAGAAAGTGGTAGTGTGTCCCGTTTTTACCTTAATATTTAACTATGGAGTACATAAACTTGCTGTTAGCTACAATATTCTAGTCAGTGATAATAGACCTATCCCAGTCAAAGTGATAGAACCATTTTCGTTGGAACTGGGTAAGTGGTCGTTGGTGGAACCTACCTAGATAGGCAGTACAGCAGTTTCTTCACGCTATTTTCCTTTACCGATTCCTGTTTGCATTTAAATGTTCATCATCATTACAATCGAAAGACGTCCACTGTTCTACATAGTCCTCCCCCAGGTGTCGCTACAATTAACGGTTTGTTACTCATAACTTATAAACGGATGAGTTTAATGATAAACGTTGCAATACCTAGCTTAGCTTATAACCTATTTTTTTTATAAGTTTCATCAGGTGAGCAAGTTTAATAAATAGTACTAATATTATAAATGCGAAAGTTTGTGAAGATGGATGAAGGTATTCGTATATATGGATGTGTCGTGCAAAAACTACTAGACAGATGAACTTAATCATAAACATTGTAATAATATAGCACATAAGCAATAACTTTGCAGTTTTGTTAGGTCAGCAAATTCAGCCAATAGGATAATTTTTATTATAGGTTGAAGCCGCTGGAAGAAGCTAGTCTAACTGAGTTTCAAAATATCAAGATTTAACAGTCGCAATATAATGACGCCACAATGTTGCTTACACAACAAAAACGAAATTTATCTACAGCAGCGCCCTCAAATCCCACGATGGTTTACTTTCTGCACAGATTCTAGCAGAAGCTATTAGAAAATATGCCTACTTATACATAAATATATATATACATATATCTGGGCACAAGGCGTAATTTGCAGCCATTAACAAAAAGCAATTAATACAACCAATGGTTTTATTATAACTAACCTTACATTAATTTCTCGATATTTTAAACAAGGGCAAGCTATTAACTACAAAGTTTTGAGATTGATTTTTTCTCAGACCTACACGTCACAGCTTGATTGATTGCAGAGCGGTTGCTGGCAATTTGCCATTTAATCTCGACGCCTTGTAACCTTAACACATTAGTTAGGAATTGTTTAATGAAAAAGAACTACCTATCTAGAGCAATTAGGTATATACTCCTGCATCGATCAACATGTATTCTCCTAACTCTTATAGTGACATGCTTTTCTTTTCAACCTGCCTGCTTCATTTCCTTTTTACAAAAAGCCGGGCATCAGAAGTCACAGGGCTTTCGGACGCCAAGCAATGGGTAAGACCAAGACCGAATCGACGGCGCGATATGCTCCATTAAAGTCTCAAAGGGATGTCAGCAAGATTGACGGGTTCTGTGAGGGCTGATGCCTGTCAGGGTCGTGGATTGTTCGAAAGAGTCACCGTAGCCCTCGCAAAGGGCAACCTGAAGGAACAAAACAACAACAAAAAAAAAACCTGATGATGTCATTACATATCCACAAGTCTGACATGAGGTGGCCATGTCAGACTTTTACTGACTAAAAATCTCACCCCGTTCCTTCGTTGCTTTTTATACCGAGCCGAGCTTTCCATCCAGAAACAGACCCTTAGCCACAGTAGGCTTCGACCCTGCTGGGCCCTTACGGTTGATGACATCTCCTTGAGGTGCGCGTGGAACACGAATCGAGCTCAAGTCGTCGACGCGCCGTCGACGACTTGAGCTCGGTCCGGAGGGTCGGACGGAGAGCTACCTGTACCGCCGTCCGCAAGCCCGTGTCAGGTGGGTTCTGATACGCCGCACACCCAGGTGCGGAAAAATTATTTGACGATAGATTAATTGATATATTCTTTACTGTACAGTCAAGCTGGGTAACTTTGAACACTTTTTTTAGATTTTTTTGGATACTGAAAAAACAAATTTACTGTTGGACTACGTTAAACAGGCTATTAAGTGTTCTTTTATACTTAAATTCATAACTATATAACCAATATGATGGTTTAATAAAGAAATGTTTGAGAAAATAACGTTATAATAGCCATTCAAAGTTACAACTAATTTTGGCTAACTTTGAATTCGGTTTTCTGGGATAACGAAAATCCTCTAGAATTCTATATTTATTTGATTTGGGTAAGATTAAACGACTCCAGACAATAAAAAATGCATAGGCCTATCAAAATAAAGGAACTTGTCTTAAGCAACAACTTACCAGTCACTTGGGATACCATCCTCTAACCTTTAGTTCCTAATAGGTAGATTTTTTTTTCAAGAAAACACAGCACATATTAAAATATTGAATGTGTTTATTAAAAAACAAACGTTAATATAAAATTATTCACTTAATTACCTATTAAATGAGATCAATTAAAACTGTTGAGATAAAAAAAAAAATACTATTGAGCGACATATGGAAAAATCATTCACCCCATTCCATGAACAGAATATCGTCATCGATGAAAATTTTCCGTCCTTTCTGGTTAATTGATGTTCTTTTAGTATTGAAATTATGTTTTCTTTCCTTATAACACCTTTCCTGGTTTTGAAAACCACGTCCAACCCCCTAAATACTCTTTTTGGTGACATTGTCAAAACTTACTCCTGTAATGGTTCCAGGGAATAATCTTCCTTCGTCTTTGAATACACATAACAGGGATTCTGAAAACTGATCTGGCTGTGCTTTTTCATTATTTTTGTGGCCTCTCAGAACAAAGAAAAAAAAACTTCTTCGTTCAAAGTTACCCCAAATAAAAATAAATTTAGAGTGTTCTGTTAAATTCTCCTTTTTAATCAAGAAAACACAATGAAATCAAGAAATTGTTTAAAAAAAGGTCAGCTGAATAAATGTTTCATCGTTATAAACCAAAAATAAGGTCTTTTACTTACCTTTTCTATATTTAATTTCGATCTCTATCACACACACTTTTTTCTTGTTGATAACCGCAAACAAAAAAGGCGCCTATTCTTTGAAAATTGGTTTACAGTTGTCAATTTTATGACACATTTGACATTTCGAACATTTAAACTTTCCGTTTCACTTAACTATTCAAGTAATTATTGTAAATGCGTTGAGAGAAAAAAAAAAGAACCTTCAAACAAGTTTTATTCAAAGTTATACGGCAATTCAAAATTACCCAACTTATACGTACTTGTATCATAAAAATTACAGCAGAAGTTTAAAATTAATAAGGTCAATTGGCAATCTTATCGCTAAAAGCAATTTTTTACAGACAACCTTTGAGTAGACTGAGAAGGAGAAAAGAATACGATGTTTTCGCACCTCAAAAAAATAGTAATTAATTTCCTACGTAAAAAAGGTACTGTTTGCTTCATTAGTAGAAACGCTTAGAAATACGGTGGGTATAATCAAAACAGGCAGAAAGAAAATGTTTTCCTTTTTTCGGAACGATAATTTTTATTTCGAAGTGGTCTGTTTTGCTGCAATTAACAACGTGGTAATAACATCATCATTACCATCGTTTAAGTCAAAAGACGTGCATTGTTACTGCTGTTGCTGTTGTTGTTGTTGTTGTTATTGTTGTTGTGTGTTATTGTTGTTTGTTGTTGTAATTGTTGTTGTGTGTACAACAATATTGTTTGTTGTTGTAGTTGTTTTTTGCTGTCGTGTTTGTTGTTGTTATAGGCGTCTCACGTACCAGAAGACGCAGCGGTGGATGACTTCTCACAAAGTGGATCGATGACCTGGTGAGGGTTGCGTGAATCCAACGGATGCGAGGCGCACAGGACCGGTCCTTATGGTGACATTTGGAGGAGGCATCTGTCCTACGTGGTTCTCTTTCTGGTGGTCTTAATCCACTCACAGGTGATGGTTGAGTACCCACCTACCTATCTATTTTTTTTCGTTTTTTTTTTGTCAGTCAAATACGCTTAGTATTTCGAAAAAAAAAAAAAAAAACGGAAAATTGTTTTATATTTGTTCGAGAATACACTTCAATTATATTGTAATGATTTAGCTGCTCTGAAACAAATTTAGAATACAATAACTTACTAACGGACTAATCCAGAACATTATGTGATCAGTACATATTATGTATGTTTGATCTAAATAACTCTCACATATTTTTTTAGATAATATTACATATTTTTCCTTTTCCTCTTACATTATTATACAATAGAATAAAGTACCTAAAATAATATGGAACTCATACATAAATTATATTATGGCCGTTTGTTTTTCGGTTTCATTTGATCTTCTTGATGGTTTGCATCCACACTTTTTACGAGTAAAGTGCTTCTCTACATTATGTTAAGTGGAAATGGACTTTCATCTTTTATTTCAATAACTTGTATATACTTGTAATATTGTATAGAAAGGATGATATTACTTTTATGTCGTGGAAAAACCTATTCTTTTAGTTCTACTTCTCTTGAAACTTTACTCATTTGTTATGCTGGAGCTGTAATCGATCAGTCATTGAAGCAGATGGGACTCATATTCTACTTATGTATAGTTGACTGATGTTATAACATATCTACACTTATATTATAAAGAGGTAAAGTTTGTTTTTAGGCTACCGTACCGTACCCGTACCGTACCCGTACCGTACCCGTACCGTACCCGTACCGTACCCGTACCGTACCCGTACCGTACCCTTTGGGGTAAAAACGGGACCCTATTACTAAAACTTCGCTGTCTGTCCGTCAATCTGTCCGTTTTTTTGTCACCAGGCAGTATCTCAAGAACTGCGACAGCTAGACAGCTGAAATTTTCACAAATTATGCATTTCTGTTGCTGCTATAACAACAAATGCTAAAAAAGTATAAAATAAATATTTAAGGAGGGCTCCCATGCAACAAACGCGATTTTTTTGCCGAATTTACCTGAGGACTCGTCGTGCATGAATTCAACTCGCACTTAGCCTGTTTTTGTTTTGTTTGTAGGAGGTAATCTCTGAAAGTCAGGACCGATTACAAAATTTTTTTAACGTTAGAAAGCTGCTTTTTAGGCTTCCGTAGCCAAATGGCAAAAAACGGAACCCTTATAGATTCGTCTTGTCTGTCTGTCTGTCCGTCCGTATGTCACAGCCACTTTTTTCCGAAACTTTAAGAGCTATACTGTTGGAACTTAGTAAGTAGATGTATTCTGTAAACCGCTTTAAGATTTTCACACAAAAATAGAATAAAAGCAATAAATTTTGGGGGTCCCCATACTTAGAACTGAAACTCAAATTTTTTTTTTCATCAAAGTTTTACGAGTGGATCTATGGACAGGTCTTCAAAAATGGTATTGAGGTTTCTAATATCATTTTTTTCTAAATTGAATAGTTTACGCGAGAGACACTTCCAGAGTAGTAAAATGTGTGTCCTCCCCTGTAACTTCTAAAATAAGAGAATAATAAAACTAAAAAAAGTATATGATAAAATATAGATCTACTTAGTAAGTGGTTTTTTTTTTTTAATACGTCGTAAGTCTAAAAAAATGCACTATTATTAAAACATCGATCAAAGTTACAACGAACTACAAGAACTTTTATATTATGTTACTTGCTGCTACGGAACCCTCCATGGGCGAGTCCGACTCGCACTTGGCCGGTTTTTTCTTGAGTGACATAGGCTTATATATTTTATGATATGTCCAGCCGACTTCTATCTTTTTCTTAAACTCAAATTACCACTTCCTGGCACCCGTTTTCAATCCGTAGAAGACATAAAGGAGAATTCGCGGCGAGAACTGAACTTAATTTTGGAAACAGCGTTTTGATGATTGGATTATTCGTTGGCGTAAGTATCTTTTCTGAAGGGGCATACTTTGAAGGTGATTTTGAATGAATAACAAATTTTTTGTGTATTATTGATCTTTTCCCGGTACTTTCTTGACAGAGTAGGTAGTACATAGTTGCAATAGATCGAAATCCACAAACTCATTAAGCCATGCAAATTTTTTCGCTCGTGTAAACATGATTACATTTTTCTTGTTATTATTTGTTGGTAAGAAAAAAATCAAATTGACATACAATGGAAAAACTTCCTATTTTTCAAACTCCTGATCTTCCTGGTTGTCATAATGATGAAAGTTTAAGACTACGAAAAATTGACAATTAGTCTAGGTATACATAGGCAATTTTGAGTAAGAGTACTACTTATACGACTTCATATTAATGTTCTTGATATAAACATACATATGTATAAGTATTTTATGAATTAATTAGCCTAGCCTAATTTAACTTTTATAATCTACTAGCCTTTAACCACGGCTTTGCCCTCGTACCTTCTGTAACATTTTTAGTGACACTGAACACGACATTCCATTGGCGATGCAAAATTTAAGACAAACTCTTTGTTCGATGTTTTTGTCCATTATGAAATTCGCAATACACACTAGATATGATATAACTAAAACCAGCACTGTATTTAATATAAAAGACGCACAACAGATGCAACTCAAATTCCGCGCCAAAATGGAAAATAGTTGTGCCAATCTAGCAACAACAAAAAAAGCTAAAATTTGAATTTGGAACCATAAAAAAATCATCCATTCCCGATACTTTTTTGACTGAAGTACGTCCAGAGCGACACTAGTACGAACTATCCTAAATTTTTCCAAGCGCACCCATCGTTTAAGATTTAGAGAGGTGTAATCGAGTGCGTCTGGCTGATTTTATCGATACTTAACTGTATTGTTGCAGTTCAATATTTGTTTTTTTTTTTTATATATTTCAATGGATATTGTAGTATTACATGTTAAATTAGTTGTTAATTTAATGTTTTTTGAACCAAATTAAAACATTGTTATTTTAATACTCGTGTAGTGTAAAAACTTAAATAAAATTATACCTAAAGATAGAGATGATCAAAGTTTTTTTTTTTATTTATAATACAATTAGCATGAGAAACAAATATTACTTCATAAAGTTTTTTTCCATTCTATTTATGTGTGCTATTAGAAATTGACTTAGTGTAGGTGCTTTCTTATAAGTGTGCGTGTGCAAATTTAAAATGTGTGTCGTAAATACACTATTTGTGAATGTTGTAATTATTTTGGTGGAAAATAAGCGGCCTCACTAGGATTCCTTACTATTCCGCAATGGAGTCATCTCTCTGGATATCTATGTCAGTAACGTTCGAAATCTTTGAGAACAAAAAGCATTCTTGACTGACGGACAGACGGACAACAGCAATTCTAAAAGAGTTTAGTTTTTGCCGACGGAGATACGGAATCCTAAAAAAAGAAACAATAAATTCCCAGTTCAAAAACGACGATAGTCGATAGTGTGAAAAATTAACACATGTTCATTTTAGTATCGTCGAAAATGGAATGATTCATTTTCAGCTTTCAGCGTGTTGATAAAATAGACAGAAAAATATATGCTTTATATCTAAAAATAATGGTATTTTTAGATTTTTATAACACTATACTTTATTATTATTACTTAAGTGTTGGGTTTGGCAAACATATTGCGATAGATTAATCTTATTAATCTGTTTCATTTTTTTTTTAACTAACCGACACGACGGCGACGTTTTGACAATTCAATATATGTCTGTAAATGGTTTTTTTTTTAAATAAACCTTTCTAATTTCTAAGGAAGCTTGCTTACCTTTGGATATATACCTTATAAAGATTACTACCACTACTCACTCGTGAACAGTGGTGGCCGAGTGGTAATGGCCCCGACTTACGAGTTGTAGGTCGCGGGTTCAAACCCAGCTAGGCGCATTACTCCTATTTATATTATTACCACTGCTTTCAAAAGGGTGAAGGAAAATATTGTGAGGAAACCGACATGTCCTAGAACACATGTGACATTCATCCGCACTGGGCTCGAATGGTGGATTACGCCCATTCCCTCTTCTAGAGAGGAGCCCAAAGTCCAAGCCGTGGGAACATTAGAGGGCTGATTATACTATGGTCTATACAAAGACATTAAATCTCTTTGGGTTTATATAAAGATTACCAACGAGTTTAATAGAATAAGTTAAGCTCAAAATCAAATCGAATCCTTCACAGTTTATAACAAAGCGTTAGTAGATTTCGTTATTTGAGTAGCCTAAATGTATGTGTTATTTCGAAAATGTTAAACTAAAATTTTGAAAATTTTAACTAAACAAACTTTGTCATAATGAATTGCGCTGCTGATTTTTTGGCCCAACAAGGCCAATTATTTGGGCTTGTAGGCATATTTAATAAATTGCCTACAAACCCAAATAATTGGCCTTGTTTGGCTTAACCACATTTTATCAAGAAAATAATTATGTTGCATCCAGACATAAAGTCGATAAAACACTAAAATAATCTCAAGGAGTGCTTCCCGATACATCATAATACAACGTGTCTACTTTAGGTAAATTTTTGACTTGTCTTTCGCAAGAAACACGTATAATATCATATGTACAACATTCATTACTTTTACAAATAATAAAAACAGGACAGCTGATGTACATAGGTTAGCTTAACTCATAATTGGGTTTTCGTTCAGCAAACTTTAGGTATTACTTACATATATAACGAAAACACATGAGGATAACTTACATAAATGCACAACAAAACTTAAGCTAACATAAAATAGATCATATTTAAAACTAAAAATAAATATGCACTTTAAAATTTATCTCGGGATTTTGGGTAAATCCACTTTTTCTTTTGCTGTATGAAATCAGTAGAAGTATTTAAATAATTCTAGCTAATTCCGACCTCTGGTTATTTGTCTATAAAAAAAGGTAAGATCCGAAAATATCAAGATGATAATATAACCGGACATGTCCATCTAAATGCCAGTGAAGAATTGCAAAATAAAACTACGAATTTACATCCGAACGTTTGATATGATTGCAAATAGAAGTGTTTATAATCAAATGATCTTCGTCTAATGTGTGCGGATGTCTTGTTTACGAATCATGTAAAATCGAGATGGTCTCAAGATCGACTTCGCGTATTTTGTTATAGTCTATTTTTTCTTGCTTTCTAACGAAGATTTATATTCGGAAATAAACACGAACGTTGAATCAGCCGACCCTCGGCTATAAAACTTACAGCTGGAACACGTAGGAATTTTTACTACCGATAATGTTGTTATAGAGGTATCTGGAACAGGGTGCATATCTCTATTGAAAAGGGAGATCTTCCTACCGTTATGGGCTTTGTGTCTGCTAGGCAAATATCTGACGAACTTTGTAAGGTGGCTGTATTTGCACTTTCGAAATGTGCTAAGAATGTTATTTGTGTGATACAACATATGTGCGACGCGACGTCAGGTCTTTCGTCTAAATAAAATATGTACATCAATTATGATTTCGGGATTTCAGAAATTGTAACATCAACAGTGTATTATCTACAATCACTGTAGAGGTGACTTGCGTACGACGAGCAATGAGTAGCTCACCGTCCGCTCATCCTATAAGGACCTAACCCGAGACATCGACGGCGCGTAGTGTGCCACGCACGCCTCAAAGAGATATCAGCAAACTATGCAGGGCCAATAACTGATACAGCCATGGGGAAAAATATGTATGGAACACTCGTGGTTCTGAAAGCAAAAGGCAACTAAACATACGTGTGGTTTTAGTCTCTTCACCCTAGAGAGAAGTCATTAGATGATTTCCCACCTTATAAAAACTTCACGGTACGATTTCGAACGTTATTGACATATATATCCTGAGATATGCCTTCATTGCGGAATAGTAAGGAGTCCTAGTGAGGCCGCTTATCTTTCACCAAAATAATTACAACATTCATGTATTTACGACACACATTTAAAATTTGCACACACTACCTAATAAGAAAGCACCTACACTAAGTCAATTTCTAATAGCACACATAAATAGAATGGAAAAAAACTTTATGAAGTAGGTAATATTGGTTTCTCATGCTAATTGTATTATAAATTAAAAAAAAACTTTGATCATCTCTATCTTTAGGTATAATTTTATTTAAGTTTTTACACTACACGAGTATTAAAATAACAATGTTTTAATTTGGTTCAAAAAACATTAAATTAATAACTAATTTATAATGTTATACTACAATATCCATTGAAATATAAAAAAAAACAAATATTGAACTGCAACAATACAGTTAAGTATCGATAAAATCAACCAGACGCACTCGATTACACCTCTCTAAATCTTAAACGATCGGTGCGCTTTGAAAAATTTGGGATAGTTCGTACTAGTGTCGCTCTGGACGTACTTCAGTCAAAAAAGTATCGGGAATGGATGATTTGTTTATGGTTCCAAATTCAAATTTTAGCTTTTTTTTGTTGTTGCTAGATTGGCACAACTAAAGACTTCACGGCGTCCTTACCTTCCGCATGACGCAGGTCCTTACCGGACATGGTTCGTTCGGGAGTTTCCTGCACCGGATTCGTGCGGAAGTGACGCCCGGGTGTCGCCACTGTGCGGAATGCCCGGAGGACACGGTGGAGCACACAGTCGAAGTGTGCCCTGCTTGGGCGGAGCATCGCCGTGCCCTCGTGGTGGCGATCGGCGGCGGAGACCTCTCGCGCCGGGCCTTGGTTGAGGCCATGGTCCGGAGCGGGGAGGAGTGGCAGGCGGTCGCCGACTTCTGTCATTGCTGTTGCTGACAACTCCTTGAGGCGCGCGGGAACAGTGCGCGCCGTCGGCGACTTGGGCTATGTCCGGACAGTTACCGGACGGCCGGACAGCGAGCTACCCATTGCTCACTGTCCGCAAGCCCGCGCCTACGGTGGCCAGAAATCGGGATCAGAATCCCAGCGGCGGTGGCGGTGGCGAAAACATGTTGCCGCTCGGCTAGTCCCAAAAGACCTGAATTTTCTCCAAAAACTTAATCGCATGAGAGTCGCTGAGGACATGCTGGAACGAGTCAATTCCGACCTAAAATTCATGAAACGCATTGTTATTGGCGACGAGACGTGGGTTTACGAGTTTGACATGCAAACAAGTCAACAAGCTTCGGAGTGGCGTTTTCCAACTGAACCAAACCCAAAAAAAACATGCCAAAGTCGATCAAAAGTCAAAGTCTCTTTGACTATCGCGGTGTTTTGAACTCGAAATTCTTACTGGAAAGTCAAAGGGTACTTAAATAAATATTATTTGAGCGTTATGCGGCATTTAAGAGAGCAAATTCGACGAAAAAGGCCAGATTTATGGAAAGATTTTTTTTTTGGATTTTGCACCACGATAATGCGCCTTCGCACAAGGCCATCATTGTGAATGAATTTTTGACCAAACACTCAACAAATACTTTCGAGCAGGCACTATATTCGCCAGATATGGCTTCAGCCGACTGCCATTTTTTTTTTCCTAAACTCAAATTACCACTTCGTGGCACCCTGGCACCCGTTTTCAATCTGTAGAAGACATAAAGGAGAATTCGCGGCGATAACTGAACTCAATTTCGGAAACAGCGTTTAATAAATGTTTTTATGATTGGATTATTCGTTGGCGTAAGTATGTCGTTTCTGAAGGTGCATACTTTGAAGGTGATAAAAATAGGTAAGTAAAATATTTGAAAAATGATTTAAAATATAAAACAGTGACTTAATTGTTTACTTACCGGTGGTACGACACGCCATTTGTCTTTAAGTTGACGATATTCGACCTATTTTTACATTTAATAACAGTACAACTCGGCATTTTGTTTTGTACAAGCTTTTATTTAGTTTTTTACGCATCAATAGCACATTGTACGCAATTGCAAAGTGGCTGAATGAATCGTACTGCCGCCGAATAATATGGGCATTTGATAATATTGTTACGGCACGTGCCACGCCTCTATGGCTTATCTCTCGATATCCGTGGTTACTGACATGTTCTCAATACATAACCCCCCCCCCCCTTTAACTTACGTCGCAGTTAAATGTCCTAAGCTATGGTGAAAGGATCACAAATATCTAGTTTCTTTTATCAGTTTGACAAGAGCACAAGATGGATAAGACATAAAGTTTAAACTCGTTTTAAAATTGCAGCGTAATCTATTCAAACGAAAATATTCAGTACTATAAAACAGATATCAATAAAACTTTGTTTTAAAATAGTTCACGAATATTTGCATGAAATAAACAAACAAATTTTTAACTGCAAACACAAATACTGAAATTTTTTTGAACATTGGATTCCGAAACATTGAAAAACGTACGTTTTTAAATGACATTTAAAAGTTTGTTTTACGATTTGTTCATTCATTTTGATACGATGTTTATAACTTTATTTTGAGTTTAGAATGAAAACAAGTACTTTACTGTTCGTCAATTATGTTTTGACTTTAATGTGGTCAAAAAGTTGTCACCAAGCAATTAAGAGACTTTTTGTGAAACTTAAGTTGTTTGTTTACCTTTAGAATCTTGAGAGAACAATAATTAAAACGAGCCTCATTAGGAACCGTGACCCAATTTTGGACTAGGTACATGTCAACACAATTTCAGGGATCAAAATAAATAACTACTGCAAACAGACTTGTTTTCTACTATTCTTGAGTCAACAAGGCGTGCTTTTGTGGCACCTATACTGTGGACTTGTTTACATGCCCAAAAGAGATTCAGAGCATCAGCAAACAGAGGGCTTAGCCAAGTTGTCAATCTACAATTGTAAACGCTACTAGAAAACTTCAATTGTATGGGAATGAGATCACCTCAATGTTAAATCACGTGGTCAGAACAAAAGAATCGAAGGCGTTACCGACTGTGGAAAGTGATTAACAAAACGGTCGTAACTTGGCTAAAACTGCAGATGAGATGCGGCCTAGCGACAACGATGCAACATTAAAACTTAAACTTGAAATAAACATTGACTGACATAAAAGAAGACACTATACGCATGTAGCTTTCCGAACTTTAAGCCTAAGGGCTGAAACTGCGTAAAGCAAGTGCGTGTGTCGTGTGTGACGGTCTAAGTCGCGGAAACGGATTATTACCTTCGCAGTGTAGCTGATTCAATTTTAACAGTGCACCGGTATCGGTAACAGGGTCCAAGCTACCGGCAGTCAGGGCTCCAGAGAAAGGAACCTCCTAACAATACGAGCCGTTTCCAGAAGAACTGCTCTAACTATAACTCTAACTGCTTATTATTATTATTATAATTAGAAAAATAAATATTTGGAAAAAGAAAAACCGTGAAGTAGAGGAAAATTAACATTATGTATAACGCAATCGGCTGTCGGTTTCGACACTGTTTAAATGTCAACTACATAAACAGTAGCCCGTCTATTTAGGACCGAGAGACATACACACGTCAGTAACATAACCGTCAATTCGCGATCAATCACGTCAACATTATGGATTCTACTGAGACGCACCGGTTTTGATGTGATTATGTGACTAAAGTGTGTGGCCGATGTCTTAGGCGATTATCACACTGCCACGCACCACGAAGCGTAGCGCGTAAATGCGTGTTTTAACAGTGCATGCAAGTATCTCCGTTATATAGAAAACAGGCACAGTCCAACACACCGAAAATGCATCCACGCGTGTCGCTTGTGTGTATACTTTACTAATAAACACATATTATCTAGCCTAAAGTTTGAAATACTCATGTACCTACATGCCGGCGCTATCAAGCTGGGGTGCTATTTTCTAAGAAAGCGCAGCGCTGGCACGGCGACGAGTCGTCAGCGCAGTACATTGAATTAACAACCCAATGCGCTGTGCCAGCGCTGCGCTTTCTTAGAGAATAGCACCCCTGGTCTGATGATGGAGGTCGGAGGTAAGAGACGTAAAACGTAATGTACGAACTGGGAGGTCGCTAATGGAACCCTGGAATGCCTACTAGTGAACACGTCGAGCTTGGGCTTATTATACTCTTCTTAACTAGTTCTTTTATTTTTTATACACCGTTAAATAATCGTTTTAATCCCGTGGAGGGTCGATCCGGTACATGAAACATTATCGATTTGTAAAGATCGATCGAAATATCGAAATCGATAGTTTTCATGTACCGGATCGACCCTCCACGGGATTAAAACGATTAAAATTTAGCGGAGTAGATTTAAGGGTTTGTTCTTCGTTCGGCCCACTGAGTTTTGTCCCACATAAAAAAATCCTGGTTCGTCCCTAACGATATGCTTCCTTCGTCCCGAAATAGTATTTTAATTATTTTGTTCTCGATTCGTCCTATTTTATATTCCTTGTTCGGCCCATATTTTTTTTTGTATAGGCAATTTTGACTATTTTGTACACTCAGCCAAAAAAATGTATTACTATTTTATGAGCACAAATTACATACTAGCTTCTGCCAGTGGCTTCATCCGTGTGATAGCAAAAATATTCTCGAAGATGTGATGCATTATCTAGCGGATGGTACATTTAAATGTGTGGTGGAACGATTTAAACAGTTACATATCATTTAAAGTCATCTCAGAAGTACCAGTGAAAAAATTAATGTTGTGCCGTTAGTATATGAACTGGACAAAAAGGAACCTACAAACGGAACTCTGTTCTCTCTTATTTAATCGCTAATTCCTCGTTGGAATCCCATTTCATTCAGAACTGATTATAAGAAGGCGGCCATGAATGGTATCCGTAAAATATTTCTGAACGTCATATACAAAGGTTGTTACTTCCATTTCCCTTAAGCTCTTTGGAAAAGAGCAGAAGCATTAAATTTAAATAAAAATAGAATGTTTAAGAAGCATATTGCGTTGTGTTTGTCATTAGCTTTGCTTCCATCAGTATCATCATAACTAAAATTATCATGTTTTAAATAATATTTTTTTTTCATTATTGGTAGGCTCGCGTTTGACCACTATCTCACCTGATGGTAAGTGATGACCATTTATTAAAGATCTGACCGTTTTATCTTATCTGATTATTATACCATTTCTCTGATTTTGATTATGATACTCAATAGTTAAGATGATTTATATTTTTTTTTTTTAGAATTGTTTTATTATTAGAAATCGAATTTCATCATCATCATATCAGCCAAAAGACGTCCGCTGTTGGACATAGGCCTCCCCCAAGCGTTGCCACAACGACCGGTCCTATGCATCACGCATCCATTAAAATAAATTTACTTTTAAAAAATACTTAGCCAACTATAATACTGTAAAACCGACAAATAATAATAACTCTAAACTAAATAAAACGAACTAAAATATGATGTTTGTTTTTAGTTGGTTTAGTTTTTTTTTATAAGTCCGTATTTAAAATTTTTGATATGTTATCCGAAAATTTCAATTATGTACTTACGTTTTTTCGTTGACTGTACTTTTAACGTATTTGGAATTCGGGACGAAACACAACTTTAATAGTGATGTGGGACGAATAAATATTTTTTTGGAATGTGGGACAAAACTTCGGGACGAACGAAGAACAAACCGATTTAAGACGTTGGGAGCTTTATAAAATTTTAATTTTGCTATCATTTATATTTTATTACCGTAGTACTTTTCCTCCTCGTTTACCCTTGGACCTGTGAAACGTGCCTTATCTGACCTTCATCCATTTTGATAGCTATTACGAGCATTAAGACTTCAGTATAACCAATTACCTTAAAGTGTTTATTTTTATGGTCTAGAAATTTAGAACAGCGTGAATTTAAAATACTTACTAAGTCGCTGATTTTTTTTAAATATGATACATATATGTTCTGTATGTATGTGTCACGCCCTGTACGACTGCCCTGTTAGTGGTGGCCCAGAGGCTTCAAACCCCGCCAAGCGCTTTACTTTGTGCAATTTATTCCATCAAAGCAGTGGTTGCTCTCAAAAAAGTGAAAAAAAACTTCAGCACGTCCCTTTTCACTTAATCAGTAATAAACTTCTTCCACCCTGGGTTAAGCGGAAAGGAGTGTTAGATTTTAACTGTCTAAAACCCAGTCTTCCGCCAGTAGCTTTTTTTAGGTGGGAAATCATCCAATGACATCTCATGATCTCATCTCATCTTTGGGCGGAGTGGGAAGTGTTAAACTTTTTCTGACAAAAATCCACTCGTTTTTTCCTTCTTTGCTTTGCGTTTCAGGGTCCCGGGGAATCATTTTCACTTAACCCACAGCCCTAGTAGGCTTCGACCCCGCTACTTCGCCCCTACGAATTGCTGTTTGAGGCGCGCGCGCCATCGACAACTTGGGCTCGTTCCGGACAGTTACTGGACAACCGAACGGCGTAGCTACGGTGGCTTGAAATCGGAATCGGAATCACGGCTGGCTGGCAATCGGATGGCTCATCCCTAACTAGCCCTTACAATTTTGCTGACACCTCTTTGAGACGTGCGTGGAACTCAACGCACCTTAGATCCGGGCTTGGTCCTTACCAGACCGGCCGGACGGCGAGCTACCTATGGATGCCACATACTTCCGAACTTTTGGTTCCTCCAACCAGCATGTCCAAAAACCAAAAATTCGAAGGCTGAAGTGACCTCCACTAATCCACACTGAGCCTGTGTGGTGGCTTATGGCCCATCTCTACTAGAGAAGAGGTCTGAGTTCCAGCAGTAGGAACATGATAAGGCTGATTAAGGAATGCTATGCTATGCTAATGCATTTATAAGTACGCTTGTATTTTTCAAAAGGTTCAGTAAACTCACATATTTGCCAGTCATGTTTCAATTCCATGTATTTTTAAACCCAGGCCCCGGGCTACTACACACAAATTCCAGTGAAATATGCGCTTCTCCCAGCCCGGGAATCGAACACGATTAAATTTTAGACCATCGAGGTAGTCAGACAGAATAAACTTATATGTTTGACATAAAGTGTTTTAATTAAGCTTTTTGAAAGACATACAAAAGACAGCGGTATATTATCACTACCTTTTACCGCTTCATATATTCTTCTATACTTACCCTCGTTAAAATTTTATCTTTTGATTTCTCTTTTCGCTTCAATATCCCTCAACAACTTTTTTACAGGAGATAAAAGTGTTTATGTTTATAAAAGAATTTAGGATCATTATTCTTTCAAGGTTCTGATTTACCTCCTTTCTGCGTGTCTTTTACGTATTTCTTTGAAGGATCACTTCAAAATAATACAAATTCTAAACAAGAAACTTTCTTTTGTTTTACTTTTATTAATTCTTACTTCAAAGTGAACATTTGTAACGTAATTTGTACGTACAGAACCGTATCATATACACATTATTTACCGTTTAAATTTTTATTTTTTTGATAAAATTAAAAATAAGTCGGCTTTTAAATTTTCTTATATTATGTTCTTTAATACTTATTTTTCTTTTAACGTATCCGATCAAAAGGCAGCAAGGTGTTGCACTTTCCATGTGTTCTGTTAAAGGTTATTAAAAATATTAAACCTTAATAGGGCGCAGAACAATAGCTTATCAATAGCTTTTGACCATATATTACGAGTCTTTCTAAACGCACCTGCTTTTATTCATTATTTATAATGTGAAAAGACCCTTAAAACTTTTATTAGTACCGGCCATTACGCTAAATACCAAAGTTTGCGAACTATCATCATTTGAAAAAAAAAACGAAGTCTTGATAATCGAAAGTGTTTCTTGCAAACAAATTAAAACTTTGTTCTAACAAAATTCTGGTAAGTAGTTTTATGATATTTGGCAAAATAATCCCTCTCCTAGAGAGGAGGCCTTAGTCCCAGCAGAAGGAACATTTAAATGGCTGATGATAATAATGATGATGATTATGGGTAGATAATTGATTATATTACCCTGCACAGTCATGTACAACAAGATTGGATATAAAACAAGCACTTATTAAAAATAAAATCGTCGTAAACTCTGTAGTAACTCTTTAAATATTGCCTGGTTAGACCAACTTAGTAGTTTTTAGTGGTAATACTCATTAGCGTACTTGTTATTTCAGGAGAATGTCGAAGAAACAGGCGATAACTAACAGTAATATCGCCAGTATTCTGGAAGATATCTCTCTGCCATAGAAAGTAGCGACGAAAATGTGCCGGAAGAAACATTTTTGAGCGATTGCGTAGTGGATTGCAATGCGGTTTCAAAAGAATTTTCAAGAATATTTGGCAAAGATGCTGGTTTGAAGACGAGAAGATTAAATAATTTTCAAGATCCCCCTTAGCCAAGTGTTTTAGTAAAATATCTAAAAAGTGTTGAACCAGTGATTAACGAATCGGTGAGGAAAGAAAATACCCGAAATGAATTTGAGAAGGAAATTTTTGTTGACACTCTTTCTAGACTTAACCCGGCTACAGCGCAACCTGATGAATTAGGGAGTAAAAACATTGTAAGCAGGCTTATTTGTTCCACTTGTTTAAATGGAATCAAATATCCATAAAGCGCTAAACCAGGGCTTGAAGAATCATCAAACCCGACTCAGCTGAGCCTAACTCAGAGCAGACTGATGAATCTACGAGTACAGACATCGTAAGTAGGCCTATTCGTGCAGCGCAAAACTTGTTTGTTAAGGTTCCAAAGCGTACCATACTAAAGTTTGATAAACAGCTGACTGTAAACATGCGCTTCACTCATAAAACACCGCCTATAGAATTTTTAACAATTACTTTCCTCATGATCCCGTAGAGTTGCTGGTAGAACAAATGAACATTTATGTAGCACAGACGCAAACGCAACTTCACTGGAGTCCAACATTTGTAGCTAAAATGCGTGCATATCTTGGTGTCTTGATACTGATAGGTCTTCACCCCTCACCTGATGTCAACCTATCAACTGATACTTTTTATAGAAATCCAGACATTGCCCAAACATTCTCTCAAAAGAAATATAAAAAACTAACTGAAAACATTCACCTGAATGAAGACCAAAGAACCTGCAAGAAATACGCCAGCTCATGATAGGCTTTATAAAATACGTCTTATGATAACAAAACTGAACGAAGTATTTCAGACCCAGTGTTCTCAATCAAGTACCCAATCGTTAAACGAATGTATGGTAAAATTCAAGAGGAAAAACACTCTTAAAAAACATGCCTAAAAAACTTATAATAACACTCCTTTTTTTGGGGCAGTCGTGTAAAAAGGGGTTATAAGGTATGGGCTTGGTGTGATGCTAAGATCAGATATATGTATGTGTTCGATATCTAAATCGGGATCGCAGATGAAAATGCATCAAGGGTGAAAGGTTTAGGATTTAATGTGATAATGAAACTATGTGAAGATATGCCACGTAATATTTTTGTAGGTTTCGATAACTTCTTTACTGGCATTCTTCTGATAAATAATTTGCTGATAAAAGAAAGGAATATATGCCGTTGGTACCGTGCGTTTGAACCGAAAAGGCTTACCAGATTTTTTTTGGAAAAAATAAAAACAAAAAAGTAGAGTTTGAAAAACACAAGTTCATGTATAAACTAGACTAAACGGCGGGACTAGACGGCGTTGTGTGATAGTTGTGGAATATTATAAAAAAAAGCAAAGTTCCGATTTCTGCAATACAGTACATGGATGGTGGTGAATATTTCAAATACGGCATACAACCTAAAATCTGTGTCTACGGAGATATTACTATCCTCACTGCCATCGCAAAATACACTGTGAATATGGGAGGAGTGGATCATTTTGATTAATTTCGTACCTCATATCCAATCGGCCGGAAATTGAGATGCATGACTGCGCCTATTTAATTTCATGTTTGATGCAGCTATACGAGTACATATCGTACATACAAATTCACAAGTCAACGGTTCATACACAATAAGATTACAGGCTTCGTTTGGCCTAATAGATGAATTCACAGACAAAAACGGACCACTAATATTATTTTCAGGAACAAGCAAGGTGGGAATTTCGGAGGAAGCACGCGGAAACTAGACGCTCTTCTGTACCATACTACCCAAAATGTCAAGCGAAAATTACGAGATACCGATTTTGCACCACGAATAATACTCAATATCGATCAAGGATCATTTGCGATATCTGCAAAGTGGCTTTATGTGCTACACCATGCTTTAAATGCTTTCATATTACTTCAGAAGAAAGAAAAGCTATGGGCTGTAGTAGCACTACTTCTAGTTCCTAAACGGGCTAAGGTCAAATAGTTACCACCTACACCGAAACGTAAACGAGCAATTATAAAATGATTACCACCAAAACGTGTACTTGTGATTATAGTTTTACTAGTAATACTTTCAAAAAATGGGTCCTAAACTTTAAATAATAATACAAAACCTGTTATTTTTTTTTATTTTTTTTTCTGCCCTATTAAGGGCTAATATTTATAGGCTCGTGTTTGACCACTATCACATGCTCCCCTGATTGTAAGCAATGATGTGGTTGAAGTATCCTTGAAATTATAACTCTTGTAGAGTCAAGATACATTTTAATATCAAACAGATAATTATTGTTATTTCTTTCTTCTGATCCCATTGTAATTTAATTTCCCACCTATACATACAAAGCGTTTTGGGAACACATTCATTATACGTACAGTTAAGGTGTGGAATTCTCTGCCGGAGACTGTTTCCTGATAGCTATAACCTAGGGATCTTAAAGTCAAAAATAAATAGGTTGCTTCTAGGCAAACGTGCTCCATCGTCGGCCACATTATCGCTTACCATCAGGTAAGATAGTGGTCAAATACAAACCTATACATACTTAAAAAAAAAATACAAATGATTTTATAGCTGAGAAAATAAAAAACGTTATTAGAATATATTCATTATGCGTACAGCTAAGGAGCGGAATTCTTCATATATGTTTTCTGATAGCTAATAACTGGGGGTGAATATGATTACTTCCTACTAATCAGGCGCGCTTTCTGGGTGAGATAGTGTTCCAACTCAAGCCTATAATAATAAGGTAAAATGTTCCATGATAAGTGCAAGTTGGCTTGGGCTCGTATGTAAGCCATAATAAAAAAAATAACATTATGTATCGACTTTAAAAATAAATATTTGCTGTCGGTACAGGCCGTAGTTTTCAAAGTACACGGTGTCTAACTCAACAAGTTTATGAGAGCAGTCTCGAAAGTCGAAGGTATGATTCGAGCTTGTATAAATCTTCCAATTAACTGTTAATTGTATTGTTGTTATATCAATGTTATATACTCTATCCTCTTTTTTTATAAATAATTTTTCTATTTTAGTCTACTTTATTAATAATAATAATCTTTTTTTTTATCTCTTAATACAATAACTAATGTCATACCTAACATGGTGTAAGCTGAGTATACCTATAATAGACATGCATTCACTGGTATGCATACAAATATCTATATTTTGATATTATTTTTCCCAGAAATTCTGTATGTGTATGTAATGTTATTTGAGTGCCAATAAATAAACAGGAACATTTTAAACTGCATTCGTTCTCCGTTTTTTTTTTTTTTGTGTTTTTTTAGTAATATAACATTCACAATGTATACATGTCGTGGCCAGATCTTACAATTGATCACTTCATAATATGGCTAACTTGAACTGGCCAGATCGTTAAAACGTTAACATTTGATGACATGTTAATCCTCACTTGATCATATCATTGATATAGAATTTCTATTATAATAAAAAGGTCTAAAGAATATAAGCCAAACGAGAATTGACATTATCATCAAACTGTTTTACTTGGCAATATCATGAATTGGTTTATTTCTAAGATCATTATTATGTTAATAGCAGTTCAATAATTATTGTTCATAAAACTTTAATGCCGATAATAACATCTGGTAATGAAAAGAAACGTTTAATAAACGATTATGTCGCAATATGAAATGCAAATAAACTCCTGTATTGCGAAGGAAGCAGATGAAACTAAATAGTAACCATCAACCACCGGGGTCGTAGACGCCACCTATTAGTGCCAACCACAATCCCGGTGGCAGCTCAGAGGTGGCCTATGGGAATGGAGGAGTGGCAACCGCCACCCCGGTGGCAAACTCAGGGGTGGCCAATGGGAATAAAACGTCCACGCCCGCCCCAAAGAGATGTCAGTAAAACCGTAGGGGCCCAGCAGGGCCGAAGCCTACTTTAAGGCCATGGGTTCACATCTGTATGAAAAACCCGGGGTACTGGAACGCAAGGCAAAGAAGAAACATAGAAAGGGGAGAAAGGGAAGAAGTCATTGGATGATTTACCCCCTAAAAACAAAAAGATATTAGCCACCATGGTTTTCATATGATTTGACCAGTACGTATTTAATGTACGGACTACGGTTATAATATAAATATATTAATAATATTATATTTAAAATGATTTATTTGTTCAACAATTTTTTTTAAATACTTAATTTATAAAAAATTACAATAAATTTCTAATTTTTCATTAATGAGGCTGAATAGCTGGATGCCCGCAGAAAAAAAAAAAAAACAAAATGGCGGGAAAGTGGCAATCGGTCGTTGGCTTTTTCGAGTTTCGTTTACATTTCCGTACAACAGAGATTTGTATTAACACGTTAGGTTTATCAGATTAAAATAGTGATTTAACGCCTAATTTCATAAGAGAAGAGGCTAAAGCAGTATTGGAAAACTTTTTACCGTCTAAATCAGAAGAAAGATACTTACCTAAAATTATAAGTACAACGACTCAGGTTTTACAAACTTTTTATTTTATTTTTACTTTCCTTGTATTCGTAATGAAAAGCACAGTGCTTACCTCGGGGTGAAAGTAACTAATTAAGTCCCTCGAATTAGCGACCTCGCTTCGCTCGGCCACCAACTCCTTCTCGGGACGAAATGAGTTACTTTCACCCCTAGTGTAACAATGTACTATTATGAGCGTAGCGTTGTTATAATTTACACTAATATCATAAGAGATAAAATTAGTTTTTTTTTTTTTTTGTTGGAGGTTATCTCTAAACGTATATTCTTGAGTGACATTGGCTATATTTTATGTATGCGAGCGAAGTCGCGGGAAAAAGCTAGTAGTAAATAAATTTTCTTAAAGTTTAGGTACATCAAGTATTTAAATTCTGTCTTGTCATTAAAGAAAATTTAAAAAAGATTAAAACACAGTACATTCCAGGAGTTTACTTTTGCCTACTTAATAAATAATTCTTTTACATAGCTGTTGACCGGAACCATGAAATTGGTTCAGTTACTGGCACGAGAATGTAGATCAGCAAATATAGTGATGTTCGATAAACGAAGCATATATAATTATTTTCTCAACATAAAGCACTTATTCCAAGCGACATAGGTTTAAATATAGGTAATGGCTATTTTAGTAAATAAGCACTTTCGAATATTTAGTATATCAGAATTTATTCATGGCATAGCATAGCATAGTCGCACTTAGTATGTTCCCACTGTTGAGACTTAGGTCTCCTCTCTAGGAAAGGGGATGGGCCGTAAACCACCTCGCGGGCTCAGTGCGTGTTGATGGATGTCACTTGTCTTCAAATTTTTGGTTCTAGGACATGCCAGTATCACAAATCAGTAAAAAATACTTTGTTCATTAATTTTGCCATAAAAAAAAAAAATGTATTCCCTTAGTTCCAAATGAGCGCCACTGCAATAAACAATAATTGGTAAATAAAAAGTAACTTTATGGAAAAAAACAATAGTTTTATCATTGATAGTAATATTTGATGTCCGTCTTCGGCCTGGAACACCATGGAGGCTGGGTTCCCCTTTGATTTATGAAGGGTTTTTTAGGTGGGAAATCATCCAATATCTTCTCCTGCTCTAAGGTGGATGTTAGACTTTTATATACTAAAACTCACTCCTATGTTTTTCTTTGCCTTAGGTTCCTGAACCCCAGGATTCCATTCAGAGGGCTTAGAACCTGCAGGGCCTGTTCAGTTTTGAATATAATCAAGGGTATAGTCTATCTAAAAAGTCAACCGACTTGGAAATTTTGTATAATATTTAATTATTTAAAAAATACTTATATTCGATACCTTTTCTAAGGTTCTTCCAGTAGTAAACAATGATCAAAATCACTAAATCAACCTTGATTATTGAACCAGCGTTGACTACATTTTTTTTTTTTTTTCGATGGGAAAAATCATCTTATGACAACCCCCGCTCTTGGGCGGAGCGGGAGATAGTGTCAGACTCTTACTGACTAAAAAACCCATCCCGTTCCTTTAAGCCTTCATACCGGGGCTCGAGCGCCCTTTCGGATAACCCTGGCCCCAGTAGGCTTCGACCCGGCTGGGCCCCTGCTGTTGCTGACAACTCCTTGAGGCGCGCGGGAACAGCGCGCGCCGTCGACGACTTGGGCTTGGTCCGGACTGTTACCGGACGGCCGGACAGCGAGCTACCCATTGCTCACTGTCCGCAAGCCCGCGCCAAAGGTGGCTGGAAATCGGGATCGGAATCCCGGCGGCGGCGGCGAGAGCGCCGTTGCCTGATGCGGTTGACTACATCAGATTTCATTTTACTCTAAAATTACACAAGTCGGTTGACTTATTAGACAGACTACATTTTGCAGGTTCATTAGCCTTTTTTTAAACAAATTGACTTTGTAATTAACCCACAACATTTGTCTATATGCTAGTCTATTTCTCTTTTGTGTTACTCAAACTATTTGACTTTTGATGTTGAACAGACTAAAATTAAAAGCTTTGTTGAATTTTACAGGTAAATTTCTGTATAACTCTGTGCAGATTTTAAAATGGTATTGCAAAAGATTTTAGATTTATTTTCTGTCTAAATAAATTTATGAATGTTAAAAAAACACGTTTATTTTTTTCTTTATTGAGTGCCATAGTATGCAGTACCATTGAATATAGAGTATAGTTGGTATTGTTGTTTTTTATATTTTTTTGATTTTATACGTAAGTAAGTTACGTAATTCACTGCATGCCATAATAAATATTTCACTCAAGCACGTAGATTCAATATCAAATAAAGTGATACAGTGTATATTGCACGCTTTGATTACATTCGATATTCATGAAAATGGGTCAAGTATGATAAACCAATGGCAATGATCTGGGCTTTCGTTTGTTTTTAATATCCATACTTTATCGTTCTAGGCTTTGTATTAAATCATAAGTGTACGGTCCCCCAACCAAAATCCTGGCTATAAGGTTATTATTATTACAACATTAGCTTGTGAACATTTATTACTTTTGTTTTTGGAAACCATAGCATTGTTTAACGTAGAAGCACTTTTTTTTCAATTTGTGAATGTACAACCATGGAGCATTTTTATTAGGTTTCAACTTTTTTTGACACTTCGAGTATGGCAGTTGAGAGTATGTCATGCTCACTCAAATGTCTCACTGTTGGTGGGACGTGCTATTGGGTCATTTAGTTCCCGAGCTGAGTGGGGCTGATGCACGCGTCCTACCCATGAACGGGTGCCAGTTGAGACTGGTCATCTCTTAGCTGCTAGTGGTAGTTCAGTTTGTATCTTTGGTTTATATTTTTATTATATTATCTTGCTTCATATAGAAGCAAGATAATATTTGCTACAAGCTATTATTGCTTCTATATTCTATATGCTATTGCTATTATACTCACATAATAGAAGCAAGAAGAAATATGTAACCAAGCATTATATGTAACACATATTATTATTTAAAAGAGTGCCATGGAGTTTCTTGCACGTTCTTCACAGTATCTTGTAATGATCGAGGATCTAGGGCCATTGTTTCAAAATAGATGGCGTCACTAGGCTCGCCACTTCGTATGAACGTAACTTATTAATTTTTTTTTGTTTGACAAGTGACGGTGGCGGAAAAAAAGTAAGACCGCGCTTATGATGGAAAAAAAAGGAACAAAGAGACTCGAACGATTGTGTAAAGCTGTTCCATATAATTATTTTATTTTATTTTTGGCTACTTAATTCAGTAATTTTATTGATATACACCTAACGTAATACCTACGTGCTATGCGAGTGTCAGTAGTAAATTGATCAGTTGTATGTATTAACTTTGAGTGCGATTTGTGAAGGAAACGGGCTCGCGGAAATGCCCCTGTTACCCGGACACTGGTCCAGGGCTTCGACCTTACTCAAACTACAACGGACTCGTTGACTTGCTGTGACACTAGAGATCATCATATTCGCCGCAGTTAATAAGGAACGATTAGCTTGGAGGCCGAGCCTGCGGACCGGCATTCCCGTACCAGGGTTCGATCCCGACATACCCGTATGAGTAGACTATACTTCTTATCGTTTAAGGATTCTGTTTTAGTTGTTAAGTTGGTGTTAAATTGTTGATTTACCTGGTAATCTATGCATACATTGTTAAACCGACCTTGTTCTTTTATTTAGTTCATCTGGAACAATGAGCATTACAATCTATCTACAGAAAAAACGCTTGGTTTTATCATTAAAACATGCTAGGTATTTGAAAAAAGTCATCCAAAATAATTATGTTCCTATTCCTTGTTAAGAGTGGGGAAGACTACTATAAGTTCAATTTGGGATTTCAACTTTCTTGACTATTCAAAGTTAGTGTCGCAAGTACTAATACACATCCCCGCAAAGAACCCTCGACCAAGTTAATATAAACTGTTTCGCTCGCTACTAAGTAAAACTAATCTGGGGAAAAGGGAAATGCTCCCCCTTGAACATAATAACAGCCGACTACACTGTTATTACTAAAGCCTGTTCCATTGCCGTTCCACATGAGAAAATACAGAAGTTCAAGAATACTGTCTTGACAATTTAACTTAACTGTGGAGCTGTAACCGTTCCAGGTCCGTCGACCAAGGGCTGTCAGTGGGAGGACCTTCTATCTCAAAAATCTTGTCATAAAGATGCTCCCTCACCGGGAGCACTCACGTGTAATGTAACGTTAGGACAAGAACCGAGCATTACAATGCGCATCTTGTAATGATTTAATGTGTAATATCTTGATACAACTTGTAACATGCAGCCTAGGGGTTGGTTTATTCTTTCTAAAATATACAAACTGCAAAAAAACAATGTCGAATTAATATTGCCGCACTCAGAAAAATGACTGCTTCGTCTGACATTATGGAATCAACTAAAAGCTAATACTCAAAGTTGAATGTTTAATCTCAGCGCAGCGGTCCTCATACAGTCAAACATTAGTCGAAGGACCCGGAGCGGGTACGGCTCCACAGTTATGTTAATATCAATCCCTAACATGTGAAAGTTCAAAGGCAACTGAAGAACACAGGTGGGTTCTAGTCAGCAAAAATCTCACACACTCCGCTCCACCTTAGAACAGGGATAACATTGTTACCCTAGGTAACTTATTTCGTCCCGTGAAGGAGTTGGCGGGCGAACGTAGCGAGGTCGCCAATGCGAGGGAGTTTTGTCTGGGCGTTGATGTCAGTTTCTCCTTTTGTAGATTTCCATTGTATGTAAAGTTGACGACCCTAATCAGTAAATATATAAACGTTAACTGACAGTAGTTAGTATCTTACTTAATAACGTAACATTAATATTGGCCAGATAGATACTTCCTACTCAGCCCCATTCGTTACGCACTAATAAACAAGTACATAAAAGTTAAGTATCTTGTTCCGAATTAATTACCGGTAGTTAACTGGTTCTTAAACCTTAAGAGGTTAACTTATACGGAAATATTCCCTCTGTTCGTAATCCTCATTAGAAGTGTTCTTTAGGGACTATAGTCGTGATCAATTTGCTGGAATGAAACGCTATAAGCATAAAGTGAAGAATAAATGACATCAAAGTGTTCTTGATAAAATCATGCCATTAGGAAATACTCCCGCTGGTTAGCGAGACGCGATAATGCTATTATCTATACGATGACGTATTTTCAAAGATCTCGTTATATTATTTGCAGAACCATTAATTCATTAAACCCCAAGCGAACGCCGGCGTTCGCGCACCTATTGTCTTTCAATTGTGTCTGTCATTATCACGATTGACAGGTTAAACTTGTAATATAATAAATGTATATTTTCGTAGATGTTTGATGTAGTCTAGGTAGGCAAACGTGCTTCTTCGCTAATCACTTCATCGCCCTTGTTATGATAAATTAAAAAAAAAACACGATGGTGATAAACATAGCATGTCGAACCTATTCGCAGTGCGTTATGACCTTGTTTTCGAGTAAGTGTATTGAAAAACCTTATACCGCCTAAAATAAAAGCAAGATACCCAAAGTCATACGACGCCTCAAGCTTTATTTTTTATACTTTCCTTGTAGTCGTAATGAAAAGCAGTGTTTACCTTGGGTTAAAGCTTTATTTAGTCCCTCGAACTATTGGCAATCAGGTAAACGAGTGACCAATAGTCTACAAAAAGCCGCAGTTTAGAGCAGAGTAGAGTAGGGTAGAGTAGCGTAGAGTAGTGTAAAGTAGCGTAGTGTAGTGTAGAGTAAGATAGAGTAGAGTACAATACAGTAATCAGTTGACGAGTGCGAAACCGCGGACAAAAGCTAATATCTAAGTATATAAAAATTCGTTATGATTTAGTTCTAAATCTGGCCTTTTTCCTATAATGAAATTGACATTTTGCCTTTTTCGTTTCGTTTTAGTAGGGCTATTCATCTGTGACAGTGATAGGCGCTGACGGCCTAACCTTGATAGATAAGGATAGATGAAATGCAGGAAAGGTTGTTGGTGAAATGTGTTCTACAATAGGGGATAAAAAAGTATCGTAAAAAAAGTGTTGCTAAAATGCTAAAGATTTAACTCCAAAGATATGCATGAATTCGAAATGATGAATACAGAATGCTAATGAGAGATGGGAATAAAGTGGGATATGGCAATTTTATGCTAGTCGAGCCAACTTTAAAATTCTTCATAAACAAAACATAATTAAATGGCTAAAGACTGTTTTAATACGTGAATTGAAAATTACAAAAAAAAAAAAAAAATTAAGTTTTTAAGAGAATTCAAAACATTTGATTTAGAGATAGCGGTCAAGCGCGAACCTGTCAACAATAAAAAAAAATAGTTTTGATTTAGATGGCAATTTTGGAAAATATTCTTCAGTGGAAAATTAACAAAAAACGTTGCCATTTAAAGTATTTCTTTGTAAGTGCATTGAAAAACATAGTTTGATACACGTAAAAAAATGTTCATTGCAGCACTCAGCTCCTTAATGCCCTTGCCTACAGCTCGGGTGAATTTCTCCCCTCGGTTGCAATGACAAAGTTTCTTGAGCCAGCAAATACTGTAAAAAAATATTCCCATTACATAGATATCTCCCTTGTTACATATCTTTTCTATTTCGATTGTACAGATTACCAAAATAAATATTGAAGCTTCCATCATCTTTTCCAGATACAAATAAAGAAGGGGTTAGGCAACAAAAAATCTCATCGGACAAATAAATCACTATTTATCTTCGTAAGGAGGGTTGAGGCAATACAACAGAAGCTATATGGACCACGGAATGGGAAGTCATTGTAGCCGAAGAAAATTGTCTCCCGAACACAATTCCTCAGGAAAAGGAAAGTAATACTAAGTTAGATGTATATCTAACTCTTTGTCTCAACGTTTTCAACGTTTTGAAATGTAAGTCAATGTGAATTTTTCTAACGACCATTTTGAGATTGGAAATCAGAAATTTATACATATAATAAATGTGTAGAAGTGTTTAGTCGCACATCACGTAAGATGAAATCGATGTAAATAACTTTTATACATTAAAATTGTGTGTAACTTGATAAATTACTTAGGCTTTGTTTCTTTGCTTACAATTGGTTAACTATATAGAAAGATATACTACATTTATTGACGGTTAGGCGGCACGAAGTTTGCTGGGCCAGCTAGTAACGAAAACTTGACTAAAACTGACATGTGTTTCTTCAGAGGACCCTTGTTGTCCCAGAGCCTCAGTACCTCTTTCGAACAATGCCGCAGCCCCATCCATTTTGTTGACACTTATTTGCGTTGCGCGTGGAACACAACGCGCCATCGACTTGCTCTTGGTCCGTACCAGTCGCGAGGGAACGGACATCCTCACACCCTAGCTGCCTCTACAGGAGATGCCCCGGGCTACAGGAGTAGCGATTTCCGACCACTGCAGGTGAGGGCTTACGGACGACGAGCAATAGGTAGCTAGCCGTAGCTTTCAATCTCTGAAAGATTGTGCTAATGAATTGAAAGTCACTTCCACACAGACCTTGCATGCGTGCACGATTTGTGCGTGATGAAGCCACGTTGGGGCGAAACTCCGCTGGTGGACAGAGTTGCAGCAAGATCTCATGGCTACACGGCGGCAGCGACTGTTTGAACCCAGTGCTGGGTTCGTCAAAATAATGGTGCTTGGTCCACTCTTTGAGGAGTGGCCGTCCAGTCATCCGGTAGTCGTCCGGACTGAGCCCAAGTGGCAAGTGTTTCACGTGCTCCTCAAAGAGATGTTAGTAAACCATAACCGCCTTATTCCAAAACGCGATCTAAATCGTGTAGCTACATCGTGTAGTATCTGGATTATTACTAGGTTTAAGACCAAAGATAGGTTTTAAATTTGGAATTTAGGTATAAAAAATAAGTTTATCACTAGTTTCTGAACTATTTATGGTAGTAAAGTAAGGCCGCCGAAACCTCCATTTAAAAGCTCTGATGGGATAGTCTATTTTTGTCTCAAAGTGCGCTTCTTCGTTAGCATCTCCACTTCTATTAATTTTTGATAGATCACTAGACAGGAGTTTTCCCGGATACTTAGAAAATCGCGAAGGTCGTGTCTGTGTACAAAAGCGGTGAAAACGATAATGTTATTAATTATAGGCCTATCTCTATACTGTCTACTCTGGCTAAAGTTGTGAATCTTTGATTTGTCCTCTCATTCAATCACATTTGAAGCTTTATCTTAGTGTGTTCCAACATGGTTTTGTGGGTGCCAGGTCCACTTGTACAAATTTGGTGACTTTCTCTGAATCCTTGGTGGAAGCTATTGACTGCGGCAAACCAGTTTCGTTATCTGTACGGATTTTAGCAAAGCTTTTGACCGCGTGTCACATCACATCCTTTTACGAAAGTTACTGGCTTATAGTATTAGGTACTGGGAATTTGTTAACTTGGCTCAAATCCTACTTAGACAAGCGTTTCTTTTTTGTCGCAGGTAATGGCTTCCAGTCTGGTACATGTGCGGTCACATCAAGTTTTTCCCAAGGCTCTCGGTCCAATATTATTTATTATCTTCGTCAATGACCTACCTGAATGCTTCCGTTTCTGCGAATGTTTCATGTATGCGGATGACCTTAAGTTTAGTAGAGTTTTTGATTCTAAAGTGGATGCAAAGATGCTACAAAGTGACCTAGATAGGCTGATTCAGTGGTGTGTTAACAATGTAATGGACCTGAACATTCAAAAATGATTTCATGTTATGTTTACTAGAAAAATGCTTTTGGTGCCATAAGTATATTCTATTGGTACCCAAATTATCCAAGAAGTGGACCAAATGAAAGATCTGGGTATATTATTTGTTAAAAATAATATTTATCCCTCACTTAGAGAACATCATCAAGCGAGCCTCTAGAATGCTGGAATTTGATATTAGAAATGTAACTGGTTTTCGAAGAAGTAAAACTAAAATTCTTTTATACAACTGCCACATTCGTAGCATTTTAGAATATTGCAGCACTGTCTGGAGCCCACATTATGCTACACATAAATTGAGAATGGACCGAATTCAGAAAAGGTTCCTCTGGCATTTGGCATATTCGGCCGGTATTGCTAAAAAGAAGCCATCATATGCAGCTAGGCTGTCGCATTTTTAGATATACGCTCTAGAGAAATGTAGAAATGTGATGCACACAAATTTCTTCATTAAAATTTTTAGAAACAAAATAGATTGCCCCCAATTATTAGGCAAAATCAGTTTCCGAACTCAAATGAATCAAAATCGACTCGGTTGAATTTGAAAGTATCTTTCAATAAAATATCACCCTCCATAAAATTAGTTAACTACTCGTAAATAAACCCGCGCTGAAAGTTGGTTTAACCAGATAAACAGGGTGATTAAACTAAAATCCACATTGGCCACACAGTCTAGCCACGGACCATTACATTTTGACATTTATCAATATAACAACATTCATTGGTTTGATAGTGTTTGATCGGAATGAACAAGTTTGACTGAAATACCACAAAATAGATAGGTAATACTGACCAAATTGTATATGATATAAAAGAAATGAAGTGGACAAACTTTTTTTAATGACTATCTTTTGCCCTATTCTACCCTACTCTACTCTACCCTACCCTATCCTACTCTACCCTACTCTACACTACACTACTCTACCCTACTCTACCCTACTACACCCTACTCTACCCTACCAAACTTCACATAAACCATCTACTAAATAGTCCGAACAAAGCCTAAACACTTGGTTTGGATAGGTGAGCCCGTTCTTGAGTTATAAAACGAAAAGTGGCATTGATTTTTATATAAAAGGTGTAAGGGATAGCCCACCACAAACTTTAAGAGCTGGCCCAGTAGACGAAACTGAACAACCTTCCACAAAACTTTTTTTTAGGAAACGAAAAAAAAAATCAGCATCCCCATACAAAATGATAAACTTGATTGGACAAATTGTCGTCTACTGAGCAAGCCCTTATAGTTTGTGGAGGGCTGTCCCTTACACCTTGTATATAGATAGGATTCTTGATTAAAATTCGAATTGACATGTACCTATATTATATTGCAAAAATATTTTGTAAAAAGAAACAAAATTCTAATTTTAAAACCCAACTAAATTAACTTCTATTTTGTCTAGATTGAATTTTGTTGAGATTTTTCCTGGGAAATATCAACGGTGATTACTTTAATATTAAAACTTATTTCTGAGAAGGAAAGCTAAATAATTTTAGTTTGAATACAGATTCAAGAAAGTACGAGTATCTAATATGTTTAAAAATAGAACAGGTAGTAATGTCTGAATTCTATCCTCACGCCACCGCGCACCTCAAAAAGATGTCAGCAAAGTTGAAGGGACCTAGTAAGACTTATGTCCAATGCTATGACTGCATGAATGTTCGAAAGAGTTGCAGTAGTTCTGGAACGCAAAAGTCAATAGGAGAAACACGAATTTTAGTCAGTTTTAGTCTGACATACTCTCCGCTCCACTAAGAGCTGGACAAGTTATTTAATATTGTTCAAAATAACTTTAATTTCGAAAGACGGCATTTCTAGGCCGACTTTCGAAATTATAATATGATATCTACGTGAGTATGAAGTTCCGTTGTCTTCTTCATTAGTTCCACTTCATCAAATATACGGTTTTGACTGTAAATGCTTAAGTCCTTGATGAAAATACTAAAATAGTCTTTGGGAATTATATGGTCTTTGGTAATTATATGGTCTATGGTCTTTGGGAGTTCCCTCAATTCCTCATGGATCCCATCATCAGAATTGGATTTTGAAAGAAATGGGACCAATCTGGAAGCATATCCTAAATATGCAAATCGGTCCATAAACGACGGAGTTCTAAGGTAACAAGCATTAAAAAAATACAACCGAATTGACAAGCTCCTCTTTTTTTTGGCAGTCAGATACAAAAAAATCTTTCTACAGGTCGTCAAAACAAGTAGCCTTGTATCATCAACATTATGAGACACATTTTTTATTAGAGTTCATGAAATGGACAATTTTCTTGAAAAGTCGAGATTGTTGTGTTATTCTGTTACTTGCTTTGATGCGACCGTCACACACGCATCAACAGAGGTCATGTGGTGCAACACAGTTATGCTCAATTCACTCATGGCCCGACAAGGAAAGAGTCTGTTCAGGCAGAATAAACATGTTTTTTTCTTTCTTTATACATTGTGGAGCCTTCTGACGCAGTTATTGGCTACAAAACTTGTCGTGATATGACGTATTCAGGCAGAAAGGCAGGTGCAGGCAGGCAGGCAGGTGTTTAGTCACCACCTCCGGGCGAACTACGTGGAGGACAAGGTGGACGTGTGGCCCGCTTGGTCGGAGCACGCACGCTCCAAAGAGATGTCAACAAAACCATAGGAGCCCAGCAGGGTCAAAGCCTACAGGAACCATGGATAGATTTCTGAAAGCGTACGCAAAGAGCAACTGAAGGAATGTAGGTATGGTTTTAATCAGTAAAAATCTGTCACGCCCTCCCGCTTCAGCCTAGAGGGTATAGGGTAAGTAATTAGATGATTCCCTACCTTACAAAAAAAATATTTCGTTATTACAAAAGTTATTTCTTGAATATAATAAGAACCTAACTTTACACACGGGAAACTACGGATAATGGCAAGTAGGTAATAAATGTTTCTACATACTACTAATAAAAAGGACACAGTGATCTCTTGACAAATAAAAATTTACTATTACATATTTTCTATTATCCGTTTCCAAAGAGAGGTATATGAGAGAGATTGTTATTATGGGACCAAATGAAATCACTCAGTATTGTAGTTGGACAAAAATTAGGTATAGACCCAAATAAATACTTGATTAGGTACCAAATGTCAAAAATAGGTCAGAGAAAAATCAAAGTAAAACAGGCTTGCTTTAGACCTAGTCAAAGAATAACTCATCATAGTTTTTTTTTTCTGTTGACAGATAAATACTGACTAATAAATTACTAAAGAATAATAGCAAAATTAAACATTTTAAATAACCCCCGACGCATAAAGTCTATAAAAAGTAAAAGAACTGCTAAGGACAAATCTAATGAACCCATTCTCCATGGGTTTACTAGTAAGCATTCCAGGGTTTCATCAACTACCTCCCAGTTCTATCATCAAGTCCTCTTCATCATGAGAAATGTATAGAACCAGGTTAAGACGAGTCTAAATGAGCCAAAGATGGGTTTACTAATAGGCAATCCAGGGTTATTTACCACCGAGCTCCATCATCAGACCAGCTCAATGGCTCGAGCATGTTCATGACTCATAAGTATTTCTAATATTAGGTTACACATACGTTTGAATGTAATGTAACTCTACTGTTTAAAATCTCTACTGCGCCTAACAAACGAACTGATGACCTTGAACACCTGAACAGATCTTCATAAATTGTATCTAAGAACCATCTCGTTAACGTCAGCTTTCAATTTAAAAAAACTGCATCAAAATCGGTCCATTCGCTTAGGCGCTACGTTGCCACAGACAGACACACAGACACCCCAAACTTATAACACCAATCTTTTCCGTCGGGGGCGCAAAAAGTACTGAACCGATCCTGTTCAAATCTTGCATACATAATCCTAATGGACCGGTTCAGTTTATAGGCTAAAATTATAGCGCTTTTCGCAATATTCTAAAATATCAGTACTGAACGACATTTAATATTTAATTATTTTTGTAATTATTTTATCTTCCTTTTTGTATATGATATCCGTTTATACTTCAAACACAATAATAAAACGGCTTTTTGCGTACTCTTAACATTTATCGACATTTTTACTCGATATTTTACGATCACAATAAAATCGAAGTGGTGAAAGAAACACGTACTACATATTTATTAAAATATAACAAAGGTTGTAGCGTATATAGGCGGAAAGGTTTTGGAGTGGCGACCGCGTACCGGAAGACGCGTGGACCGATGACCTGGTGAAGGTAGCAGGAAACCGATGGATGCGGGACGCACAGGAACGTTCGATGGGGCGACGCTTGAGGGAGGCCTATGTCCAACAGTGGACGTGTATCGGTTGAAATGATGATAATGATAAATACCATTTTAGTGTCATAAACAGTGACATTCTAAAGCCTCGGTAACGGCTGGGTTAATAGACTTGCAAAAAATATATATTTATTATACCTTTATTATCAATATATGATATTTTTTCGTATGACTAATACTTTTGTCAAAAAAAAAAAAAAAATAACGTCATGATACTTTTTCGCTTGTTTTCCCTACTTAGATCTTGCTTATATCCTGGGATGCTCGCCAGGCTTAGATCTTAAGAATAATGTTTACAAAAAAAAAAAAAATTGCTGATTACTTGTTCTTCAGAATGTAAATAACAGATGTAAAGCAATCAATATTTCGCAGAGAAAACGGTTTTAAAGTTGAGCGGGGATCTATGCGGGCGCGATGGTACGAGAATGTGTACATTTAACTCCGACCAGTATCAAATTCACGATTCACGTAATCAAAACCGTAACGATATCATAGCGATTTAGTCGTTTAAACCATTTCCCTATTCACATCCATCAATCGAGTTTCATCGACATCGATTTTAAAGTCGTTTAAAAAAAAGCTGTATTTCATTATCCTAATAGAATACTTATTAATGTTACTGGAAATAAGTGGTCGATAGATGGTTTACTTTCGAGTCAGTTGAGTTGTCGTTTTATCCAATCCCGATTAAGGAACACGTGAATACCGCTTTTGGATAGGACTTCGATCGAACGACTTTATAACTTCAACGATATTTGACTTGTTTGATTTTACGTGAATCAGGCTACTGAAGTTCAAGGGACTATACGCCTGAAGTACCGTAGTGCAGTGATTTCATGACTAGACTTTCGCGTAGAGCAACCGTTCCAATCTATGAAACTAAATATTCATAGATTCGAACTATTATAGGATAGTTTTTTTTAGTGTAAGTAAAACATCCTTACATATATTTGCATTCTTACTGCTTTTTTATCGACGGTCTGGTTCCTACACGGGCACTTTTGGAGCGGTTAGGCAGATATTGACTAAAGTCCAACGGTTCTGTCAATCTTACTTTTCATTTTTTTACCCACATAATTGTTAAAGCAGTTTCTTTGAACCTAAGGCAGACGCCTTGGGCATAGGGAATCGCAGATCACCGGCTACAGTAGCGCGGACTCGCGGACGACGAGCAATGGGTAACTTGCCGTCCACTCATCTTATACAATTGCCGAAACGGATTTTGAGCGCGGCTTCAAGTTGCCGCGTCATAGACGTCACTCATAATTCGTTCCCTGCGCTTGCAGCATGTATCTAACAACGACGAAGATTGGGTCACCAATGTAAGGAATGCGCAAAGCGACCCCACTCTGACGCCGAGCGCTCAAGATCCGTGACGGTAATTGTAAGGACCGGTCCAGAGCCGTCGACGGCGCGTTGTGTTCACGCGCGCCTTGGTGCCGTGGGGAGATGTACGATAATGATACCCTTGGTCCTAGAACGCAAAGGGCAACTGAAGGAGCATAGGTGTGGAATTATTCAGTAAACGCCCTCCTGCTCCACCCTAGACTGGAGAGAAGTCATCAAATGATTTCCCACCTTAAAATAAAACCTGTACCCCTAGCCAAGTTGATAATAATCTGCAATCGTCAACACTAGTCGTAAACTAAGCAAATGTATGGGAATGACATCATCTCAACATTAAGTCTCGTGGTCACTACAAACGAATAGAAAATACGTTGCCAAGTTCACGTCGTTCAAAATCATATCTACAATGTTCAACGCTACATCCTTTATTATATCAACGCTACATTGTAGAACGAGCGCCCGACTCAGGCGCGTCAACATGGCTACCAATTTATCGTTTTCTACAATTGCTGACACTGACACCGAGGCGTTACCGATTGGAAAACGGAATTTGACACGAACCGATTGTAACTTGGCTAAAGGGGCTAACATCGTTATTTTATTTGCCTGCGACAGAACGGTAGTTGCGTTTGGAATGAGAAATTGTATGTTTTTTTTTTTACTTTCAATCTTTTTTATTTATGGCATCGAGGTTTTCTGCCTTTCCCTTTACAAACATTAAAATTAGATTGATTACATTAATAAATCACAACAAACTTCACAACGCAATTAAACTTGTACCAAAACTTCGATCTTGTTGACTGAAAGTTTTCTTTCATATTTAAATTATGTTGTTTACTATTGCGAAAAACTGATCCAAACAAATTAATTTATATCCTTAGTTACAGAATAAATTTACAATAGAAAATTGGATCTTTTATTAACTTACCTTATCGTATAATTTTTTTTTTAAATCTTTTTTTTAAATGGGAAATCAATAAATAATTTTCCCGCTCCAGGGTAGAGTAAGAGAGTGTCAAATTTTTACCGAACAAAATCCACCTGTGTTCTTTCAGTTGTCTTTTACGTTTCAGGGCCATGTTAACTCTTTCGAACATTACCGCAACTTTAACAGGCATCGGCCACGCTGGGCCTGTACGCGTACCTCCTCCTTACGTCGTATTCCTCAATGCTGAGGGTCGTGACCTCCCTGCTTCATCACTTTACTTTTTATGGTGTTTTTCCATTTATTCCTGTTTCTGGCGGTGTGAAGGGCCTTGTATACTGTGGAGTCAAGGGCGGTGCAGATCTGGCCACACCAACGTATTGGGCTGCGCCCGCGAGGCCATTTTCCAACTTCTTTACCAGTCATGATTTGCTTCTACCCGTACAGTTTCCTAACATATCTTTGAGGCAAGCGTGGAACACTACGTACCGTCGTCGACTCCAGTTCAATCCTTACCGGACGGCTGAACGGTAAGCTACCCATTGTTCGTCGTCTACAAGCCCGGATCTACGGTGGCCAGGGAGCGCACAGCGACTGCAGATGCTCGGGGCGTTTCCTGTCGCGGCAGGTGTAGCGAGATGATACTGCTTGGCAGAAGGAGTCTCTCACTCCGGACCGTGACCTGAACCAAGGCCCGGTATGAGCGATCACCGCCGCTGATCCGCCCAAGCGGAGCACTCATCTATATCCTCCGGGTGTGCCTGTTGCATCCAGAGGATACTGGCGGTCGACACAATGGTGACATGTTGACGTTCCTTCCACCTGAATCCAAAACATGAACCTCCTGAACCTATCAAATCTGAAGAAGACCTGCGTCATGCGGAAGATGAGGATACCGTGGCGCCTCTATAGTCATTCTTTAAAGAGGGGATTTACCACCGCGATTGTGACGTGCTCCATATGAATTTGGCCTTGAAACAGGCTTGCTGCGAGTTGATGATTTCTGAACACAGTAAGATCAGATACCCTAATGATCCCACTTTCACGGACAGTCAGTGATAAACTTATAGAATAGATAAGTATTTAATTTACGAGTAAACATTGCACGAGGTAAACTGTAGGTAACGTATCTACGTTAACTAAACATAATTATCTATATTTAGTTAACACATTTGTGTGAAAGTAAACACACAAACCAAATTTGCAAGCTTTTATTAGTCCTAGAAATACTGAAATCCCGGTTCTCGTAGTAAAGTTTTACGATAAAGCTAGGTGAGGTACATTCAGTAACAGAGTAAAAGGATGCCACAAATCTGCGCTGGCTGATCCCAATATCGCGTGAAGCAATATCCGATTGATTCTCGACTAAATAAATAGTACGCAAAATGAACGGACGTATTTTCGTTGAAAAGTTTATAGGGACAACTGGGCAAATGTGAGTCCGACTCGTGCAGTGAGGGTTCCGTACAAACTTAAAGAATAATTCAATTCCCGAATTGAATTACGAAGATTTTTCTGAATCGCAAAATTGTTCATTTTTTATTTTGTGACGTAACTACAAATTTACATTTTTCAGTTTTTTTCGTATACTTGTGATACGAGAAATTGCTTTATGCTACATTTCAGGATTTAAGGTCAATGGGAAGTACCTATTAATTTTGGTTCCGTTGACAGTATGTACGTTTTTGTGACCTAAACGACCGTATTTTTTTTCCATAACTCTTAAGTATGATTTTTTCGCAGCTTCAAGGGACCGCAAACCTGAGTAGGTTTATGTTTTTTTTTCATATACCTCCACGCATTCCCGATATAACAGGGACACATAAGGGTTACGTTTTTTCCTTTTGTGGTGCGGTACCCTAAAAACCAGACACTCACTAGCGATATGGGTGTCGAGAAATGAAAAATAACACATCTTTTATATAGATTTCTGACACTATGCATACATCACTACTAATAGTATAAAGGCGAAAGTTTATGAATATTTGTTGGTTGCTTCTTCACATTCGAACAGCTAAACAGATTTCGATGAAATTTGGTACACGGGTAGATCATAACCTGGAACAGCACGTAGGATACTTTCTATCACATGAGTATGTTCTCTTAGGACAAAATTATCTATAATCACACGGGCGAAGCAGCTGGTAGCTGCTAGTTCTACTATAAAATTGGTTTGTATGTACCAGGTAATGCTATAAATTCTTAGAGTGGATAAGCGCATATATTATAACCGGTGGCGTTTATAGAATAAGATACAAACAACGAAGATATATGACAGCCAGCTAAACAAAGACTGGCAAACATTTGTCTGGGAGAAATCATTTGCCACCACACTGTAAGTAATCCAACATATATTACTGAAATAGAGATATCAATTCTGAACTTGCTAAATATTTATCTCATAAATAGCTTTCTGGAAGTTCCAATGTATTGTGGTAGCATTCACCTTGACATTGTGAAATTGATGGAAATGGATGTACGGATTCTCGTGTGCTGAACTGAAATGGTTCAATATTTTACTTAAGTAATGGTCTAGTGTATGCCATTTTATAAATAACACAAAACATAAAAAGGGTAACCTTATTGGTAATATAAATGACAGTTTTGAACCGTTTAATTTAACACCGATTGCTCGACACTTTGCGTGACCAGAGAGCTGGCTCGTTCTTCACCCAACGAACTATCATTGCCATTCAACGTGGCAATGTTGCCAGTCTTCTGGGCACATTTCCGGATGACAGCGTTGTGGAAAAGTACTTCAACGCCTGAGTGTACTTTGGGTTTTTGTATTATAGTTATGTACATAGTTAGGTTTTAGCATGAATAGTTTAGTTAATATTTAACTTTTTATGTACATAAATAGCTATATAAAATAGTATAAAAAGGTTAAATTTTACTTTATTAATTTAATTCAATAATTTATCGATAATTTTATTAGTGTAATTCAATATTAGGTATATATGTGTTCTCTTCACCACCCTTGGTTGACTGGTAGAGAATGCCTAAGGCATTAAGTTCGCCTGTGTACCTATGTGTTGCATGAAGTTTTAATAAATAAATAAATATATCTAATATAATTTCTTTAACTTATCTAAATGCTGTAACAATTTAATTTAATTCAATGATATTTGTATGGGTTAATGCCTGAGATAAGCGAATATGGCCTTTGAATATTTGTTACTCCACAAAAAAAAAAACGATGATTTAGCCGTCAAAATAAAAAAAAAACAGAACTGAATTTAATATACATACAACCTACAGAAAATTATTTACTGTCTGCTATATAGTTTACTTATATAGCTGCTCAAGATATGTGCTTTGCTACAACTACCTTTGTTTTCATTTCGATACTGATAATTGGTATGGTCATGTAAAGAGGAGGGATGAAATGCATGTTACCAAAAGAGTTATGAGTATACATGTGGATGGGTGGAGAGGGAGAGGGAGGCCAAAGAAAAAATGGATGGATTGCGTGAAGAATGATATGAAAGAAAAGGAAGTTATTGATAGCATGACGAGTGACAGGGGAGAATGGAAGAAAAAAACGTATTGCGCCGACCCCAAATAAGATAGGACAAGGGCAGGAAGAAGAAGAAGACTGGCACATATAATTACATTCCCTCTCCTGGAGAGGAGGCCTGAGTCCCAGCAGAGGGAACATTAAAAAGGATGATTATGTGATGACATATAATTAGAATGAGGACTTGTTTTATGGTTTTATTCAAATAAAAGACGGGAAGGAGTCACTGCGGACCTTTTTTTGTTTACCTAGTAAAAGTCTTTTACTTTCTTCTAACTTTTACTTCGTTGACTAGTCTGGTCAACCTTGAACAGTTCATCATAACTGGCAGGGTTTATGGCAAAACATCAAGAGGCCGCTGTCCAAAAACATAGGCAGATAAGGTCCGCTCCACAATGGATACTCAAAAGGGCTGGTGCTGCAAATACCAGCTTTGGATTCAGTGGAAAGACGTGCGAAGAGGCTAATTGGTGATCCAGATATGGTTATTCCAATCTACAAAGCCTTGACCACAGGTATAGGCTAGGCAGCCTTTCGGTGTTTTACAGGCTGCATTTTGAAGAGTGTGCGCGGGAATTGCACGACTTGATTCCGCTATCTCATTACTACCATCGGAAAACTGACGTACGGCGAGTATTCACCCTTTTACGTTGTTGAAACCTCTACCGTCCAGACCAAGTGTTTCACCTCGTCGTTTATACCGAGTACTTCGAAAAACTGGAGCAATCTTCCAGCCTGCTGCGATCTTCCAGTCCAATATTAATATTAATTTAGGTGTCTTCAAGGCTAGAGTGAATAGGCTCTTAACTAGTGCACCTCAACATAAACGAAAACATAATTAATTACTATCAGGTGGGATCGCAGTAAAAAACAAGTTTAAATCAATTAAAAAAAAAACAGACTTCACACTCTAAAATAATTCAAATGAAAGCGTTAGATGAGCCCTACGATGGAATGGCCTGGCTCTATATGACTGAATTCCATATTTTGGCTATTTGCATATTAATGGTGCATTTAACCATGGTCGTAGTAGGCTTTTAGATCCCAAATATACATCAAAAACATATCGAGCTCTTTTTTTATAACCCTCGTGTGTGGGATTTTCTAGCAAAATTTTGAACAAAGCAGATATAATTTTCTACTTCGTTTGTATCAAGTAAACGTTTAATGACTGCTATTATACAGCGTACAACTACACAAATAGAATATATAGCCATTATACGAATACCCGCCGGTCAAGTTCCATTAGTACACTGTTATTATATCTGAAAGTTTCATAAAAGGTACATGACTTATTTGTCTGCAACTTAATAGACCTTAAAACAAGTTTTACGACTTGCATTATTTTTACAAATAAATTTCGATATGGTCTACCTATTTAGATATACTTTTTTGTCGGGGAAGTCTACAACCAGATTATAGCATAAAATAATATTGATTTGGCTCTCATTTTTATATTTATATTTTTGGTGGTATATTTTACTTACACGGCTACCGTTTAGTAATAAACGATAAAAATGTCGAAATAAAATAAATAAAACCGAAGGTAACTCGCTGGAGATTGAAACAAGAACTGTCCACAACTTCATCAGTTTGGTAACCTGGCAGCCAAATATTTATAGGGGACTTTGTAGATATGGAATATTTACGCTTGCGAAACGGAACCGAGCAACAGTGTACCTAGTAGCTATTAATATTTATACTTCTAAAGTCAAGGTGACTTCTTAAATATGTAACATGCCTACGGTAAGGTATCAAAGGCTCTGCGTGCTTTTCGAGGTACGGCGGTATCCCGTTATGTTAAGATGACGAAGTCACCCATCCAAAAACCGACCTCACTACCCTTACTACGGTAACCCTTATTTTGTAAGGATTGCTAAGCAACCATTACCTAGGCGAATCGATCCGTGTGGCTGTTCTCATCCTAGTCACAAGCTTTTCTGTTTTCTTTTTTTGTCTTTACAAAACAGTTTCTATCAAAATAACAAAAAAAAAATTCGTCAGTCCTAAACAAATATTTTTTCATAAAATATAAAATGATTTTAAAATACATTTAGGCTAGTGTAGAACCCGACCACTAGTTCCACTTTACTGAGTGAATAAAACACTAACTGGTTTAAACAGATATACCTACAGCTAGCCTTTTTAAATTTGCCCTTCGGGAGAAAACAGTAAAAGCCTAACTACCATTTAGGTAGGTATATAGGTATCTAAATATGTAGGTACTACATTTTTTTAAGAAATGCTTGGACTTGTCAAATTGTTGTTTATGATCGATTTATTGTTAGGATCTTTCAGAACGGAATTGTCCAATAGGATAGAATAAGTGTGATGAGAGGATGGATAGAAGTGACCTGAAATGTAGTTAAAAATAAAATAAAATTTTTGTGAACACAATGAACAGAATAATCGGTCTGAGTGGGAGTGAGCTAGATAGATATATAGATTGATTCTTTATGATACACCAAACATAAAAATTACTTGAGAACCATAAAATTAATAGGGTGTCACAATGGGCGGTCTTATCACTAAAAGCGATTTTTTACAGACAACCTTTGGATGGATTTGACAGAGAAGGAGAAAAAGATACGCAGGTAGTTGATGGTGTAGGTACTATCTACATATACACAACACATAAACTAACAAATTATGGATATTACAAAACAATTTATATGAAAAGCAGAGAATTAATGTACTTAATGACAACGTTAAGGAGGAACGGTAGCGATCCGTAACCTCATTTTTTTAAGTTTTGAGTGTTTGTGCTTGCCTTACCGACACGAGCAAAGCATTCAACAGCCGCACTGCCTGAACTGTAAACGAGTTATCTTAAAAATTGGAGGAGTGACTTGGCATCTCCAACCTCCTTTTTTCCGCTCAGATCAGAGCTGAAAGAAAAATTTGCATAACTATGTTGTGACGTAACGTCATACTGTCAAATCGCAAGAAATTGGGCAGAATTGAAGAACTGGATTCTGATTAAACTTTATTCATTCACAGTTCGTAAATTCATTTTTTTTTTGCTCACCTATTTCGATAATTCTTCGATTTGACAGTGTGACATAACGTCACAAAATGGCAATCGATCTTATTCGCTTGCGTCGAACCTGTCGAACGCTTCGAGTTGGCTGCATCGCCGAATCTTTTGCTCTCACCACGTGACTGAGCGTTGAGATGACGTCATTCCCGTACATTTGAAGCTTTCTACAAGCGTTAACTATTGCAGATTTGCAAGATGGCTAAGGGTACTGTTCTCATTTGGAAAGCATTGTATACAGCACTGACTATTTACCCAATCATGCATGCAACGGTGTCATATATGGAGGTATTTATGTTGATTGTCTTTAAAAGTTACAATATTGTTGAAGTCTTATTACTCGACTCGGCGCGTACAACGCTAAAAAAAGAAATATACGAGTATTTTGTTCAATTGTTGGAGAAAAAGAGATTTTTAATGCATTGGTACAAGGTCTAAAAGGTCTAAAACCTTCTTCACATTATTTCCTTTCTTTGTTTGGGGCACATTGCTTGAATGGTTTCAAAGTCTATAACGGACATAAGGAGAAACATTTTTTTTGGATTTTATATCTACACATATAGCTAGAAAACCTTTTAAATGTAATGAAAAATTCATCGTCCAATATTTAGGAGAACCTATCGCTAGGCTTTTTACTTACTTTAACGATTTGTTAGAAATTCGGGTTCATTCAAATTTGAAATCTCAACACTTCACCCATGCTTCACCTTGACAAATTGATTCGATTGCCAACAATTCACAAACTCAATCGTTTGTGTGTTTTCTTTTGTACAATAAAATCAACTTTACCTGTAGAAACTGTAAACAAAAATAAAAAACTGGGATTGTAAACATAATAAATACAATGGATCTTATTGGCGATTTTAAAGTATGATTTTTTTAAGAAAAACATGCGGTGAATAATATGTGTTATAAATAAGAGAAGACTCTCAATCTGGAAGTTGAAGACAACATTATAACTTAAACAAAACATCTTAACATGAACACATATTATAATATTCTTTTAAATGTTTGTCCTGTATTTTTGTTTATTTGGTGTACAATAAAGATATGCTTTTTCTTTTTGTTATGTTCTACACCGCACTAATTGACTTCAAAAACATGAAGAGATTCTCAATTCAAATGGATTCTTTTTTTAAAGACTTTTACTTTACAATGGGTCACTTTGTTTTTCACAACCCAGTTCCAATTTATTTATTTCTTGAAGAATTGAGGAAACTTCAAAAATATTATAGGAATTTTGGTATTTTCATTCATTAAATTGAGAAAGTGTCACTTGATGAAGACCAATAGAGCTTCACGAATATTCTACATACCTACTTATTATGAAGAATCAAATTTAATCTGATGTACTGGTATGAAAATGATGAAGCCAGAAGGAAGACACGGGAACATCGAAATTAAGAAATGTATCTTAACCCTGTTTGGACTGACTAGAATTGTCATGTCATACACTCTGGCACTCTCTACGTACCATCAAAGAGATTTTTTGATGAAACTGGAAGATAGATACTAGAATTCGCTAATAAAACAATTTATTCTAGCCGTGATTATCAGAATTGTGATGTAATTTGTGGTAGTAAATGCCTTGCAATTTCTGGTAAATATGAAAAATAGGTGTCAAAGAATGAACAAATAAAACCTTCTGAAACAAAAGTTATTTGTATTTATCTAAAACAGTTTTAATCTTATTATATATATATTGTATATTGTATTTTTGTGTTCGGTTGTATTTTGTAATAAAAAATGATTCTAATAAAAGTGACTCGAATATGAATATTCTTATCAGAACGTCCAGTATTTTGAAACAAAGTTCTAATTTTATAAAAATAAGGGATTATTTTTAAATTATATTTTTTTTAATATATATTCAAAAAAATATCTTTTATTCACATATGTGAAATAAATTAAATAAAAGATTAAAATAGATATTTTCTAGAACAAAGTATTTTTTTTAAAGTTGATATGCTGTGAAAATTGACTATTTGTCAAATATTCAATATTTGCTTAAGGGAAATTTACTCACTGTTAAACCTGGCATGAACTTGGAAATGAGTTTCAGTACTTGTAATATAGTGTTTGTAAACGGAAAGGTCGAGGAAATAAACACTATTGAGTAGGGGAGGTCAGCTTAGCTTAGCTGTGGCAGGATACATTGCTTTCTGGATAGCTCGGCCATTTTAAAATGATATGTGGACCTTTTCGATGAAGCGTGTAGCTTACCTCCTGCCCTTATCCTGTTGAAGTTCTTGGGCATGAGCTAGTTCCGTTTTAATTATAATAAAGCAAGATACATTGGTTTGTAATCTTTGGATTTGTATGCTTTAGAATATTTTTTTATTATTATTAGCTACTAGCTTTTGCCCACGGCTTCACCCATATACATAAAATACGTACGTATGTCACTCAGGACTAAAGCAGCTTTCTATCGGTGAATATATATAGCAATCGGACCAGTACTTCCAAAGATTACCTCCTACAAACAAAAAATGATAAAAACAAAAAAAAAAAACTTTACCTCTTTATTATATTATAGTGTAGATAAATAAGCCAATATGAATGTTTTAGCTTTTTATGATTCAATGCGCAGGTTTGGAACTAATAAATCGCTTTTTGATTCGCCTACAAAATTGTAAGCAAATATTTATCAATAATTGATTGGAAAACCCATTTCACATAAACAAAATTAGTTTTAATATATGCGAAACCCGAAATACGTGTCTAATATTTTTATACAAAATTAAATAACTGGATAATGGAAAATCACAGAGTTATAAGCTTGTTATGTTATGTTACCCGGTTGTCCACAGAAATACATGGTCTCCAGGCCATTCAAATTATTGAGGGGTTGTTTTGCTCCCGTAGCCAGCTGTGCGCTAGGTCCTAATACCGTGACCTGTGTTTTACAATGTGCGGATAGTGTCCAACTTGTGATCTTTTATAATTTATTTTTCGAAAAAATATAACATTGTGTAAACATTATTGGATTTGATTTCGTTACTGATTCTGAACTAATAGACCAGTGTCGATAATTTTTAAAACAAAAAAAACGAATAGTAGGATGAAACCCATCACAAAAGGAGGAGAATATTATAAAAATGAAAGGAAAAATAATTTACGGGCGATCTGAGGTCGGGAAGGGGGTGGGGGTGACTTTTTAAGGGGAAAAAACGGTTTTTCTCGATTTCCGGCAAAACTAAAAGTCCTATAGAAAAAAGTCGAATGGCAAAGTTGTAGGTAATAAAAAGATCTAAAACTTTTGCATTAACACTTTTTTCACATAACCTCAAAATTTATGTGAAAAATTCAAAAAACCATGTTTTTGGTTTTTTATTTTTATCTCTTTCAAAAAACAATATTTTATCACAAAATTTGGTGAAAACTTACCTTCTTATGTCTCAAATACGCTGTAATTTATTTGATTAGAAATATTTATTTTTTCACCTTATTTTGAATAAATATCGAAAAATCACCCTAATTTTCAATCGAAAAATCACCCGTCAAAATATCTTTTTTTTTTCATAAAGTTTATATGGTGTCTGTTCGTTGAAATGTCTACTTTCCGATGGTGAAAAAAAATATATATGTTACCATAGTAAATCTTCTCAGCAAATGCAAAAAACCGAAAAAAACTCGAATTCGAATTTTTTTTTCAATTATTATATTGAATGTAGAGCTATTTATTAAAATTTACACTTTAATTACTCGAAAAACGTAAAATTACATGTTACATAGATAACAAAAAAAATTGCAAATCAAAATATAGTACTATAATTAACAAACAAATAAGTTGATAAAATTAATACTTAATAAGACGTCTACAATATTTGGAGAAAGGAGTCGAATCTTCTTTAAGTTATATGCGTAGATGCCTATTTATAACTATTTTTAGATAACTTATATTTATCTGAGTGACCTACGAAAAATTTTAGCCCATCAAAAGGTATTTCATAGAGGAGTGGGGAAGGGGCTAGGCGGGTCCGGGTCTTACTACATACATACCTAATATATTATTTCGTAGCAGCTGTAACAACCGTTAGCCTAGCCAGTATTTGAAATACAATATAGTATACAACATCGTTTAAAAAAATACACGTGCACGTTGAGTTTCTTGAAGATAATTGTGACAAGTTTACAAAAAAACTAAGAAGATTAAAAAAATAATAATCTCCTTTATTTTGCACAAACAAACTTAGTTACTCCCATAAGATATATAAAATACACATCGTAAATATATTTTTACTAACTAACTTATGGCCTATTTTCATATATATTTCATATATTTTAAATATATTTTAGATACATTCAAAATCTAGCCTAAAAGACATAAAAAACATAGCTAAAAATAAAATAAAAAAATTGAATATATCTGAAATATATTTGAAATGTATAATATATATATGAAAATCGGCCAAAAGTTAGTTAGTAAAAATATATTTACGATGTGTATTTTATATATCATATGGGAGTAACTAAGTTTGTTTGTGCAAAATAAAGGAGATTATTATTTTTTTAATCTTCTTAGTTTTTTTGTAAACTTGTCACAATTATCTTCAAGAAACTCAACGTGCACGTGTATTTTTTTAAACGATGTTGTATACTATACTGTATTTCGAATACTGGCTAGGCTAACGGTTGTTACAGCTGCTACGAAATAATATATTAGGTATGTATGTAGTAAGACCCGGACCCGCCTAGCCCCTTCCCCACTCCTCTATGAAATACCTTTTGATGGGCTAAAATTTTTCGTAGGTCACTCAGATAAATATAAGTTATCTAAAAATAGTTATAAATAGGCATCTACGCATATAACTTAAAGAAGATTCGACTCCTTTCTCCAAATATTGTAGACGTCTTATTAAGTATTAATTTTATCAACTTATTTGTTTGTTAATTATAGTACTATATTATGATTTGCAATTTTTTTTGGTATCTATATAACATGTAATTTTACGTTTTTCGAGTAATTAAAGTGTAAATTTTAATAAATAGCTCTACATTCAATATAATAATTGAAAAAAAATTTCGAATTCGAGTTTTTTTCGGTTTTTTGCATTTGCTGAGAAGATTTACTATGGTAACATATATATTTTTTTTCACCATCGGAAAGAAGACATTTCAACGAACAGACACCATATAAACTTTATGAAAAAAAAAGATATTTTGACGGGTGATTTTTCGATTGAAAATTAGGGTGATTTTTCGATATTTATTCAAAATAAGGTGAAAAAATAAATATTTCTAATCAAATAAATTACAGCGTATTTGGGACATAAAAAGGTAAGTTTTCATCAAATTTCGTGATAAAATATGGTTTTTTGAAAGAGATAAAAATAAAAAACCAAAAACATGGTTTTTTGAATTTTTCACATAAATTTTGAGGTTATGTGAAAAAAGTGTTAATACAAAAGTTTTAGATCTTTTTATTACCTACAACTTTGCTATTCGACTTTTTTCCATAGGACTTTTAGTTTTGCCGGAAATCGAGAAAAACCGTTTTTTCCCCTTAAAAAGTCACCCCCACCCCCTTCCCGACCTCAGATCGCCCGTAAATTATTTTTCCTTTCATTTTTATAATATTCTCCTCCTTTTGTGATGGGTTTCATCCTACTATTATTATTTTTCACTTTTTATTATTTTTGAAGGCATCTACCCTGGTCTATAACTATATTCAGGTTTCGTAATGTGAGTACCTTAATGGACAAAGCGCACAATAAATTTGGTGAACTGAACTATGATTTTCAAGCTTTGTTCTGAAAAATATCTATTCATTGAAAATTAGTAAAACATACTAAACAAAAATGAAGAGATTTTTGACGTTACGTTAATAACCACGTTTGCGCTCCGTAGGAGAGAGTGAGAAGGATGCACATGTCCATGTAGTACGAGATACGTAGAAGAAATCTTTTCACTCATCTGTTATTCGATTATGATAATATATTTATTATTATTATATATATTATATGCTAGATAATGCCAACTATGTTAAATAATGCTAAATCTGGTGCCAACGATGTTAAACAATAAATGAAAAAAAAAAATCGATTTTTCCCAAATATTTCCGAATTGAGTTCTATCGTTACTAATAGCTTCTAGTAGATTAAAAAAATACTAATAATTAGAAAAAAAATATCGATTAAATAAAAGATGACGGTAAATTGTGGCCATTTACTTACCTCTTTATGCGAGGCAACCCTCCTATTTGCACCTAAAAAAAGCAGGCAACCTATAGTTTTTCAGTTCCTTGGGGCACATTCTTTCAGATGATGCTTTTTTTTTCGATGGGAAAAATTATCTTATGACAACCCCCGCTCTTGGGCGGAGCGGGAAATAGTTTCAGACTCTTACTGACTAAAAAATAAAAAACCCATCCCGTTCCTTCAAGCCTTAATACCGGGGCTCGATCGCATTAAAAGGCGCTCGACTTTCCCAAATAACAAATGGGGTTACAAAAGAATTTTTCATTACTAATACTTTGAAAGAAGGTTTGAAGTTGCCTGAGGAACGGGTTGAAAGTACTACTTTTCATTTTCCCTATGGAGTTTTACTTCCAACTGACTGCTTTTTTTTTTCGATAGGAAAAATCATCCTATGACAACCCCCGCTACAACACAAAATGAATAGGTACGAAAATTAAGCCTGATGAATAAGACATATTCTATCGGTTTCAAAGAATCACCAAACATCAAAGTATCAATGCTAAAAATCTTGGTATTGAAGAAAAGTTTCAAGTATTTACCTACTCGTATCGTTTCATCCGTAGTCCCGATGGCTGAGATGGCGGGTGACCGTTCCCTCACACATGGGGTCGCCTCTCCTCCAGCATTACGTAGAAGGAGGTGACCGCAGCCCATTCCCTCTCGTTCCGGACCATGGCCCGAATCAGGGCCCGGAAAGATAATTGGATGTAACACATCGTAATTATATCCGAGTTAGAAATGTTCGAAATTAACCTTAGCAAACTAGTAAGTACTCTTTCAGATTCACGGATATCGTGTGAAACCCAGGGGACTTTATAGTGGGATACGAGATTGTTACAAAAAGTTTCCACGGTCCTGGAATGCACAGTGCAGCTGAAGGAACACAGGTGGGCTTTCAATTATTATTGTACACACTACCCTATATGGTGTCACAATGGGCGGTCTTACCTCTAAAAGTGATTTTTACAGACAACCTTTGGATGGATTTTATTTGTTTTATTTAATAAAAGGTTAACACTTCCTTTCGCTGCATTCAGTGCGGGTGGAGTAATTTGATGATTTCATACCTCAAAAAATATACTTTAAGAAACTAAAAAACACGCTTTTATAGCACATTAAAGTAAAAAGTATTTTCTAAAAAAATATTTTCTACCTATCTTGAATACTCGTAGTACAGGGTAACAATCCCTTCGGGTGAAAGTAACTTAATTCGCCCCAAAGAGAAGTTGGCAGGTGAACGTAGCGAGGTCGCTAATTCGAGGGACTAAATGAGTTACTTTCACCCCGAGGTAAACACTGTGCTTTTCATTATGAATACAAGGAAAATAAAGATAAAATAAAAAGTTTGCAAAACTTGACTCGTCGTACCTATGAATTTTAGGTAGGTATCTTTCTTCTGATTTAGGCGGTGGAAGGTTCCACTACTGTTTTAGCCTCTTCTTTTATGAAATTAAGCGTTAAATCACTATTTTAATCCAATGAACTTATACTCTGCTGTACGGAAATGTAAACAAAACTTGAAAAAACCAATGACTGACTGATTGTCACTTTCCCGCCTTTTTTTGTGGTCGGCCAGCTATTCATCCTCATTAGAAATTAATTGTAATCTTTTAAAAATAAAGTATTTTAAAGAAATAGTTGAACAAATAAGTCACTTAAAAATATAATAGTAATTAATTGTCTTATCTTTAAGTTATTTCAATTTTATATCGCACTATAAATGTGAAGATAGAACTAGCTTTTTTTAAAATAATTTGACAACTGTCAGTTGAAAGTAAAACTCTCTAGGGACGAAAAGTATTACTTTCAATCCGCTCCTCGGGCAATTTCAGGCCTACTTTCAGAGTATGAGTAATGAAAAATTATTTTTCATTCGAAATAATTTACTTTACCTCGGGGTGAAAGTAACTTATTTCGTCCCAAGAAGAAGTTGGCGGGCGAGCGTAGTGAGATCTCTAATTTGAATATGTAACAATGTACTATTATACTTTTTAGTTTGATATGCTATGAAGATGTTTTTTTAGTTATTTTAACTATATTTATTTTTCACTTTTTCGTGAATACCCACCGAATGTGATCAAAAATAAAAAGAATTAAAGAAATTGATGAATCCTGGCGAAGCTAATCTTGAGAAACAGATATTTTAATCGGATTATTGCATTGGTCTTTGATGGGTGTGCATAGTTTAAAGAAAATCTGATCGCTCAAAGTTTGGCAAAATCGGGCTCAAAGTTGGTGTTACAAGCAAACCAACAAACAAACATACAGATGAAACTAATAAAAGCGTGTCAAAAAGAGGGATTCGTAATGATCAGTAATTATTTTTAGTAGATAATGCGAAAAACAATAATATTGCACAACTTTCACACAGCGCCATCTAGTCTCAAACTAAGCAGAGCTTGTGCTATGAGTACTTCGAGTGCGTCGACGGCCGCGCTTCAAGGAGCTGTCAGCAGCAGCGGGGGCCCAGCAGGGTCGAAGCCTACCTCAGCTTCGGTACGAGAGGCAAAGAAGGAACAGGAGTGGGTTTTTAGTCAGTAAAAGTCTGACACTATCTCCCGCTCCGCCCAAGAGTGACGGATGTCATTAGATGATTGTCCGCAAAAAAAAGCCTAGTCGCACTGCAAACTGTTTTTTATTTGGTTTGGTTTACTTACGGTCGGACAGCGAGCTACCCATTGCTCGCCGTCCGCAAGCCCGCGCCTGCGGTGGCTGGAAATCGGAAACGGTGATCGGAATCCCGGCGGTGGCTGGGGCGTTATGAACGCCGCAAAGGAGTAGGCCGACCGCATCAGGCAACGGGCCTGATGCTGTCGGCCTCCTCCTTTGCTAGCATTACTGCTTCGCAGAAAGAAGCGACCGCCTGCCACTCCTTCTCGCTCCGGACCATGACCTGAACCAAGGCCTGGCGCGAGAGATCGCCGCCGCCGATCGCCCTCTCGAGGGCAAGGCGATGCTCTGCCCAAGCGAGGCACACCTCTACTGTGAGCTCCGCCGTGTCCTCCGGGCATTCCGCATAGTGGCGACAACCGGGCGTCACTACCATGTCCGGTGAGAACCTGCGTCATGCGGAAGGTGAGGACGCCGTGAGGTCTTTCCAGCCATGCCTCAAAGAGGGGGACTTACCGCCAAAATTGTGGCCTGACTGGGTTGCGACAGTCTCTGACACCATTTCACCATGAAATCCCGCCGGAGCTCTGTCCACTATGCCTCGACACGTTGCGGCAGCAGGCTTACACCCCGGCCTTGCATCTCTACGCGCAAGTCGTGCGTGTGTGCAAGGACTGTTGCCTCCAGATCCCATGGTGACAGGCCAGTAAGGAGGCTCGCCACTTCGCGGGAAACCGTGCGGTATCCCTGCACCATCCGTATGCCGTGATCCTCTGGCATGCGTGCAGCTGGGCCTTCGGCTGCGGATACAGCGATGGTGCCCAAATTGGCGCTCCATAAAGGGCCATGGACCGAACGATTCCCGCGTAGAGCCTCCGGCAGTAGGCGTATGGACCCCCAAGGTTGGGCAGAAGCCGCTTGAGAGCAGCCCCAGTCCGGTTTAGTTTGGGAGCCAGACGTCGGAATGCTCCACGAAGTTCCACCAGCTGTCGAGGACGAGGTCCAGGTTACTTCATCGTCGACCCGACGCCGATGTGAACTCTTCCTGCCGTTAATTGGGAACCCGATGGCGGTGCGTTCCGAGGGCCGTGGAAACACATAGCCTCGGACTTGTACAGCGCCACCTCGAATCCCAACTACTGGATCCTGTCAACGACTATCACAACCCCGCGCGTCGCTAGATCGGCCGCCGTCTGGTCCGACTCTCCCTGCGCTATAACCAGCGTGTCGTCTGTGTAGCAGACCATTGACTAGGCCTTAAGCCTATGCCTAAAATATCTATATTCATTGCTGTCTAGTCATATACAAAATTAATGAATCTATTCAACAACACAATTACTCTTTTGTGTAGATACCTGAATAGACTAATATACATAACAATATTGATGTATTAGCATATTATGGAACGTTATTGTACAAACAGCGGTTGCTATGAGTAAATACGAGTAGGTACGCCTTCAGACTGATTTATTTTAATATTGCTTGATTTATTTTTGCTTACAGTTTATGATCTATAGTTATCGCCTTGAGTTATATTAGGGAATTAAAAATAGAATTTACTGGTAGATTTTATATTCATAAACGAATGTAATAAAAGTGAAATATGATTAAAAAAATATTTATAGTTCAGTAGCTTTCGCAATTGACTTAGTTCCCAGACACTCGTGCTAATAAATAAGAAGTATAACTCGTAAGTCGGGTCCGTTACCACTATTTTGTTATCAGAGGCCGTACCACGAGCTCTTAACACGATCTATTTGACAACATAAACTGAACTGTTGAAGGGATGAAGATAGCTTTATCGTAGCATGTATAGCTCGAAGGAGCACGCTTGATATTTTAACTCGTAATGGTAAGGCGCCAGATATTGCAACTCGTGGTGGTATCGTCTGTGTGAAAATTATCCCAAGGGAACATACTTCCAGAAAGTGTCCCATGTACCTACCATTCTGAGACATTGTCTATTAGTGTGCCAAATTTCATTCAAACCCATTCAGCCGCCTAAACGAGAAAGAGTAACAATAGAAGACGTGTTGGATTCTTTAGAAAAAAAAAAAACAATTAATTTATATTTCAATTAGTCAAACTAATGTAGATATTATTTTACCAAAAAAACAAACAACAATTATTTTACCACCAAATAACTTCTCCTGCTCTGGGTGGAGCGAGTAAAAATGTCAGACTTTTACTGAGTAAAACCCACCCGTGTTGCTCGGTTGCCCTTTGCGTTCTACAGCCACGGGGTGACTTCACACGTAACTTTTATGGGCTATATCTTTGTTATTTTTTGAAGGACGTATTCACATATTTCGACAAATATCACGGTTTTTCGGGAACAATTATGATGCTCTAGGAATCATAATTATGAGTATATCTTGGTATCAAATAAAAGACAATATATTTATCTCCAGGATGGCATAAAAAAAATATTACGGTCTCATATAAAATTTTCATATAAATACGATTTTACCAACGCACTAATACAAGAAAATAACGAAACACAGAGTCTGAGTAGGAACCCGTAACTTAAATCCAGTAAACATTTTTACTTTAAAAAACATAAAATAATACAGCTTATATAGTCTTCAACACCTATAAATAATTATTTTGAACCTACATAAATAACTTTATGATTTATGACCAAAATAAAACCACTCTCAATATTTCTTCATACATTTTTCATTGAACGCGCGATGTCTAGCGTCAGTCCGCGCTCAGAAGCGCTTGTGAACGGATGTCCGTATCGCTCTCGTACAAAAAATAAATACGTCTAAAATGTGTGCCGACTTGTATACCGCGACTGCAAAGACGTGCTACTTTTTCGGACCGAAATAAAAGTACAAATATCATACTTATTTTTAAAATTGGTATTATGGAGTAATAATGGACTTACTGATACAGAATGAGTTTTATTCTAAAACAAAGACCAGTAATGGCCAACGGAACTTCATACTTACATAGATATCACAATGTAGATAGTTAAGCTACTATGACAATAAAAATAAATAAATGGTTCTGAATAGTTATGTTAAAAATGGTACCGTCGAAGTGACCTGATGATGATGATGGAGCCGGAAGATAGGCACCGGAACTCCGTAGTTAATCAATGTGTCCTAGCCATATTTGGGCTTATTAGAATTGTCATGAGATGCACTTTGGCTGTAAGGTACTATGGAACTGATTTGATGATGATGATGGAACCGGAAGTTAGGCACCGGAACTCCGTAATTAATCAATATATCCTAGCCGTGTTTGGGCTTATTAGAATTGTCATAACCCCTACCTACCTAATACCCAACCCTATAGTAATTCAATCGGGCGTTGAATTTTGTCATGAACCTTGAAACTCGATAAAAATAATTTGTTCGAGCTTAGAATATAGGTTATAATGACACGTATGACATCGTAGTGCAATTCGATTATAGTAAAACATAAACATAAATAAAACAATATCTTTTTTTTTAATATAATGTATAGGCTCGCATTTGACCACAATCTCACCTGATGGTAAGCGATGATGTGGCCGACGATAGAGCACGCTTGCCTATATCTAAGACTATATCAGTATCTGTCAATTACTTTTTGAATCATTTAAATCGGACGTACCATTAGAAAGCTTTCATAAATTTAATAATTCTCAAAATTAAATTCACGAGTTCACGAGTTCCGCTCTTCAGTAGCTACGCATGACGCGGTCACTGATCCTCCCCCGCACTGTTTTGCCTACTGTTTCTTTAGCTAATAAGCCGAACGACAATAACGCACGACTGATGACTGTGTTTTCTTTTGGAAGTTATTGAAAAGTTATAATTGCATTTTTGTTTTGTGTTTGTTTTCTTAACTAACACAACACCAATATATGTGAATTAAGGTAGTAAGAACTACCTGCTCACACGTGTAAAATGGAGGTCCAAAATTTATGGGAAATAACATTAGGTTACGCCACGCGGGCGAAGCCGCGGGCAAAAGCTAGTGTATTGCCACAATATCATGATATCAAATTAACGATGATTTATTCATCTCCCAGTTACATGCTTTAAAATTATTTAGTCCCATACAATCTTTTCACACAAATACAATACAGAAATTGGCTATGCTACAAATAGGGTCTGGATAGTACACAGAACTGCTAAATCCGTTGTATGGTAAAATACCTTATAATTATGAAAAAAAACTTTTTCCAAGAACCGATTACCGATTTCACTAGTCGGTGTTATATAAGGAACAAACAATATCGAGATACACCGACTTCCGAAGTTAAAATTATTTTGATGGTTTTAGTGTTTTTTTTAGTGAAGTGGGTTATTTTTTTTTTGGAAAAAGTTTTTTGTTTCACACTTTTTAGTTGTAATACACTTACTTACAGCCAGAGTACCTTTTTCTCATGACAATTCCAATTAACTCAAACCCTGCTAGGATAAATTCATTGTTTTATTATGAAGCTTCCGTGTCTACCTTGCGGCTCCATCATCATCATCAGATCAGTTTGATAGTACCTTATAGCCAAAGTGCGGCGCATCTCATGATAATTCTAAATAGCCCAAACACGGGTAGGATACATTGATTAATTACGGAGTCCCGGTGCCTATCTTCTAGCTTCATCATCATCATCAGGTCACTTCGATGATACCATTTTCAACATACCTATCCAGAACCATTCATTTATTTGTATTATCGTAGTCGCATAACTATGTTCATTGTGATATCTGTGTGAGTATGAACTTCCACTGGCCATTTCTGGTCTTTTTCACCAGTTCCACTTTATCAAATGTAATTTTTTGAGTGTAAATGCTTAAAGTCTTTGATAAAAATACCAAAAGAACTATAAGGTTGCTTATGATATTTGAGGAGTTCCCTCGAATTCGCCAAGATTCCATCATCAGATCCCGACTTGGTGACTATGGGACCATTTGGGAAGTATACACTTTCCAACAAAAAAAGAATTTTTCAAATCGGTCGGCAAGCAAAGAAATTATGCGCGAACATAAAAAAAAAATTCAAACATCCGAATTGAGAATCCCCTCCTTTTTTAGAAGTCGGTTAAAAATACATAAGTATTCATAGTTTTAACTGTATTTTACGATTAGATCAAATATTAAATTGAAAATACCTACTTGCTTCAGACATCGTACGAGTATTTATTGAGTTTGAAGATTTAATTCATGTCGGAGAGGGGTTGTGCGTTGTACCTAATTGTCTGATAAAATTAATCTCAAATACCCATTTGATTTTGTTAAATATAATATTTTTAAAGAAATAAGCCTGGGAAATAATCGTAGGTTTACAAAAAAAATTGGTCGTTATTAACCGTAACGATATGGCAACTACTTATTTTTGCTATACGAGTAGTACTCGAAACTGGATAAGCAGGCAAATACATATTGCCATATAGTAATACTGATATTAAAAATCAAACAAGCTTGACTCAATTAATACTTACTAAGAAAAATAAAATAATACCTCAAATATCAAGACATGTTCGGTTAAAGTATAAAATTGAGCGAACAATGGGCTCTATGCGTGCGTGCTCGTAAGGTCGATGTATTGCGACCAAGATACCTAAATTCGAGCGAGTGAATCTTGCTCACGCGTCCTTAAGCGAAAAAAGAAAAAATACGTGTCCAATATTTTTTTATAATCTAAAATACGGACTAAATAAAATGTAATTATTTTGACCCTGGAAACTACCCTATTTTCGCGATAAGTCCGCTGTTTAAAACACGTCACTACGCCCTCAACTTCCGCATGGTGCAGGAAGTAAAAACGGTAGGGGCCCAGCAGAGCCGAAGCCTACTTGGGCCATGGCTTGACTTCCGAAAGGAAAACCCGGGTTCCTAGAACAGAAGCAAAGAAGGAACATAGATACGGTTTTAGTCAGTATAAGTTTGAAACGTACTCCCGCTCCGCCCTAGAGGGAGAGGAGTCACAGTATGAAATCCGTCCCCAAAAAAAAAATACCATTTAAAAAATGAGTACCCCGCTAAATCTCTGTTTTGTTAGTTATATCAACTAACAAAACATATATATTTCGACTATAGTACACAATATTAGAGTCTTATAAATAAACAAACTATGTTACTGGTGATAAACGTGTATGTTTACAGTCATTAACATTCCTATAATGTTTTATATTTCGTCACCTTTCAAATTTTATTATTGCTACATATATAATTTGTGAGATAGGTAGTTAACATATTTTTCAGTTTACATTTAATGTTTATTATTCACTGAAAAAAAAATGCAATACTAGATAAAATTACATACATAATACTTTTACACCGTCTTGATTTTTTCATCATTTTTTCTTTACTTTATAATAAACATATTATCTAACTAGCTTTTGCTCGCGGCTTCACCAGAGTACGTAAATTATATAGCCTATATCGCTCAAGAATAAAACAGCTTTCTTTCTGTGAAATAAATTTTAGCAATTGGACCAGTACTTCCAGGGATTACTTCCTGCAAACCAAAAAAAAATATGTAAGTACGCGGGCGGAGCTGCGGGCAAAAACTAGTATTATATACTTTTAAGCAACGATGGCGAAATAGAAAAGTATTGTTCTTTCACTCTTCTTTTGAAAACTGCAAGAGTTTTGTTTTCGTACCTAATAGCTTCATATCTAACGATCTCGTCTACAGGAAGTACTATTACTTGAGATTGCTACAGGAACGAGTTAAGAAAATATCTGAACCGAGAACCAACTAAATGAGTTTGTCTTTAATTTTGAAGGTAAATTGTCACAATCAAGACTTTCATTAACACTGCAACCGTGATATAAAATAGAAGATAAACTTTGTTTACTTTACGTTGGAGATTGAACGTATTTCGAAATCAATAAAGCGAGTCAAAACTGCTCAAAAGTTCTTTTCAACTCAAAATCATCCTCCGCATGTGTATTTCGCATTAGTGCGAAAAAATATAGCAGCCAGCCCCCGCCGGATTATATTTTCTGGCTGATTGCTGGAAAAACACCAGGGAATCATTTCTCACCATTTTTTAGGGTTCCGTACCTCAAAAGGAAAAAACGGATCCCTTATAGGATCACTTTGTTGTCCGCCCGTCTGTCTGTCTGTCAAGATCTTTTATCTCAAGAACGTGTGGATATCCGAGTTGAAATTAAAATCATATACTGAGGTCTGTGGTCCCTTCAAGCTGTGAAAAAATCAAACTTCTAAGTTAACGAATAAAAAAGATACGCCCGTTTATGTCGCAAAAAACGTATATTTTGATACTATCCAAGATCTAAATTCATAGGATACTTCTTGTTGACCCAGAATCTTGAAATTTGGCACAAAACCAGGTCTTATAACACAGGTAGAAGAAAAAATCTGAAAAAAAAGCAAATTTGTCGTTACAAACGTAACAAAACAAAAAATTAGCAATTCGGAAAAATCTTCGCGATTCCGTTCCAATAGTAGTTTGCACGGAACCCTCAGTGCGCGAGTCCGACTCGCACTTGCCCAGTTTTTTTTTATATTATGTTCATGAAGTTTTACTTTTTATATTCGAGTGTGTTAAAAAACATCGTTTCACTACAGTTTTTCGATTCCAAAACGATATCAGCACGGGCAAGAATTATTACAGGGCTGCAATAATAAAGTTTGCCCACTTGCTTCCAATTACACTGTTTTATAGCACTCTAGAAAACTAAAGTTTATTTAACTCGTAAAACTGTGTTTCTAAATAGGAATTCAAGTATCTTTTTCCAAATACGAAGAGTGCTCAGTGGTTTTGGAGCAAACTTGTACATTTGAACTCGGATGATTGCTATTTTATCACAATAATTTTGAGACTGGGAAAAAAGCGTTAAATTCTTTGTCAATTTCAATTTGTTATTTGAGACTATAGAGCTACACATCACACAAGTGTGTTACACAGGCCGATCTTGACTCGTCGGTGTCCATACATTTTATATGGAAACTAGACTTGTTAAAGCTACACTTCATCAGCCCTACTCGACGTCGTTCTTTGTAAAAATCAGGCGTGTTACACGTGTAGCCACGTCGGTCTAATGTAGCTTTACCCTTTTTACTGAATATTGACGTCTTGTTTATTCAACCAATCAACCATGACATACATTATTATCTTATACTAGCGACCCATCCTTAATTTGCACGTAGAGTTATTAACTTTTGAGTGTTCTCTACTACAATATGTATAATTAATACACTCTGTCTCGTAGTTACAACCACATGAATATGAATTCTATACATACATACTGTCAAAAGCCGTGCGAGACTTTGTTTTAAAATATAGAATAGAATAGAATAGAATAGAATAGAATAGAATAGAATAGAATAGAATAGAATAGAGTAGAATAGAATAGAATAGAATAGAATAGAATAGAATAGAATAGAATAGAATAGAATAGAATAGAATAGAATAGAATAAACTTTAGTGTACTTACACCAAAATAGTAACAATTTCACAGAAACTTAAACCTATGTGCACAGCGGCGGTCTTATCGCTGAAAGCGATGTCTTCCAGACAACCTAATATAATATGTAATACATAACCAAATGTTAGCACCTTTACATTTAACGTACGGCCGCCCCAGATATTTTACTAATATGTTATAATAGTACATTGTGTGTCACAATAGATCTTTTAGGTCACAGTGACTACATCCCCTACACTATGGGTGATGCATAGCCCCATATCTTCTAAATAATAATAGTAATAGTACATTATGATATAAGTGTGTAATGTGAGTGATTACCGTCGGGTGGTATTTAGACCCGAGCCGTGGCGAGGGTCTTAAGGGAGCTGAGAATGGCAATCATTAATTACTCATGTGTATCATACGAAGTTTTTCAATACACATGTGAAGAACTTTAAATGTAAGACTAGTAAACTTTTGTGGAGGTAAAAATCTGTTTTCATATGCACTCATTTTTTATTTTTTTTACCCCTGGGATTGACCGGCGACTCGTGGGGGACGACGCGCGCCCATCCTGATACGATAAATGTAATAAAATTATAGCGGGGGAGAGATTGAACAATAAGGATTTAACTACATTAAAGCACTAGTCCGTAATGGTAATCAAAATGTCACAGTTTTGTAACAAGTGCTATTATATATATGTACCTAAGTGCAGTGCAATAAGAGCCTTTATGAGCAAGTGTATTGAAAACTATGTTAAAAGTGGTTGTGTCTGCAGCTGACTAGTGTATTTTATTAGTATACACATAACTATACGCAACAAAATTTTAATTAGTACAAATACTTTAAGGGTATACGAGTATAAGAAAAGATCTTGTTATTATTTAAGTAAACAGCAAAGTTATGAGCGTCTGTTTCTATACCAAAATGTCACTCCATTTATGGAAATATTGTACAGGCTATTCATTTATGAATGAAAAATAATGGAAAAACACTGCGCCTAGTATTTTCTAGGAGCATTAGGTATGTTATGAATTTGATGATTCAATTATGAATTAACGAATTATGACATAATGTGGACAATTTAGGTACTTCCTTTTTTAGGGTACGGTAGTCAACTAGCAACCCTTATAGTTTCGCCATGTCTGTCCGTCTGTCCGTCTGTCCGACCTCGCTTAATCGCTGTGACCATTAGCACTAGAAAGCTAAAATTTGGTACCAATATGTATAACAATCACGCCGACAAAGTGGTAAAATAAAAATTGGAAAAAAATGTTTTATTAGGGTAGCCCCCCTATATGTAAAGTGGAAAGTGTTTGTGTGGTTTTTTTTAATTTCAACCCTAACGTGTGATATATTGTTGGATAGGTATTTAAAAATGTAAGTATAGGGGTTTACTAAAATCATTTATTGATAATGTCAATAATTTCGGAATTAATCGCTCCAAAAGTAAAAAAAACAATGTGTCCCCCCCCCCCCTCTAACTTTTGAACCATAAGTTTATAAAATATGAAAAAAATCTGAAAAGTAGAACTTTATAAGGACTTTCTAGGAAAATTATTTTGAACTTGATGGAAAGAACAGTTTTTGTACCAAAAAGACAAAAAGGTTGTACAAAATAATTTCTGGATTAAGTTTGTAGTATAATCGTATATGCAAGCATTTTGTTAAACTCATAAGTGGGTACACTTATTGTGACGGACGGGAAACTACAGAACCCTACACTGAGCGTGGCCCGACACGCTCTTGGCCGGTTTTTTTTACTTTTGCCTGCACAAATGTGATCAGTAACAAGTACGAATTGTGCCCCATTTTTTGTACTAATTAAAAGATAGAGGTGTATCCCCAGTTATTTATGTTAATAAAAGAGTATTTCAAAACACGAAGTCGTATCATTACACCAAAAACAGTTACGAAAAAAATTTCACAATCGTATTAAGTTAAATCCGCTTTCACAAAGTTTTGTTAAATCTCACATCATTGTGTGCTTGTTTAAAAGTCCTTTCTCTTTTGTGATTTAATTAACGACGAGGAATTTTACACAAATCCTTTGTGAACTTTTTATTTATTTATTCATTTATGTACAATTTAATTAATTTAATAATTTATAAATAATCACTAATCCGCAAAATTTCTAGTGTAAGCCTACCGGCGTTCCTGTCTTCGGTCCACAGCACTCAACAGTTGACCAAAAGAATTTTGACTCCATCACTGGTTAGCTGTGAGGTACCGTGCTTGGCCGATGCAGTAAGCGCCTGGAAAATCACTTGCCCGGACAAGGCGTTGCCCGAAAATCCGTCTTCCCAGAGACAGTGGGATGAGCCGCTCTGCAGGTTGGTACGGAATAATCTCATTAATACGTCCACCAATACTGCTGAGCGCGCTCGCCTACTTACTGGCTGTGGGTGAATGGGAGTCGGGGCTTTGGCTACAGGCTTTACCGTCACCTAACATAGGTACTTTGCTAAGTGACACCACCTTCCGGATCGCTACATGCTTGCGTCTAGGTGCTCTTAGTGGAGCTCCACATCGATGTCAGTGTGGCGAAGCAGTCGACCGCCTCGGACACCATGGCCTATCTTGCAGCAGAAGCGCTGGCCGGATAGCACGGCATGCCAGTATTAATGACATCATCCGTCGAGCTCTTGTCACCGCCGGGGTGCCAGCTGTTTTAGAACCTAATGGCTTGGCACGTGACGATGGGAAGAGGCCAGATGGAATGACTATAATGCCTTGGAAACTGGGTAGGCCTTTGGTGTGGGATGCAACATGTGTCGACACCCTTGCGCCATCCCATCTTCTGAGTACGGCGGGCTGTGCTGGGGCGGCTGCTGCAGGTGCAGAAAACCTCAAACGGCGTAAATATAATAACCTCATTGGAAGTTATGTGTTTGAGCCGTTTGGGGTTGAAACTCTAGGGCCAAGGGGTCCGAGCGCTCATCGAGTTGTCCGGGATATCAGCAAACAGTTGGTCGACTCTTCGCGTGACCAGAGGGCTGGACTCTTCTTCGGTCAACGAATCAGCATTGCCATCCAGCGTGGCAATGCTGCCAGCGTTCTGGGCACTTTTCCCATTGACATCGATGTGGACGAATTTTTTGATGCCCTGTGAGTTTTTCCCGTTTTTTAGCCTTTTTTAATCGTTTGTACATATTATTATTTTAAGTTTGTATATATATTACCTAGTGATTATTTGTGAACTGAATTACCTAAAATATTTTACAACCTAATTTACGAATTGAAATATAAATTAACAAATGTGTACCTATATGCTTAACGTTTTTAAGGCACGTTTTTGGTACGCTTGTTTTTTTATGCTTTCAAATCTCGTATCCAGTGATTTGATAGGCTTATATGTGAGTAATCACAACAATCCGATCGATTCAATTTAGTTTAGTCATTTTAAAAAGGTTAGGTATAAACTCCGTTTCAGTTACATAGACGCCCTTAGACTCAACGAGCCAAGAATATAATAAGTGGATTTAAAACTCGCAAAGCAACACACCGCAAGAAATTATACTATATTTACATACTAATATTAACATTTTGGTTTCAGCTGCCTCTATGGTATAAACAAAAGAAAAACAGAACCACAGATAACGAAAAACCAAGTCAAATGCAAAACAACATCGCCGGTGAAAGACACCACAGTAAAATTTTACTAGGTTCTATTATAAGAATGTTACCTAACTAATTCAGATAACAACCGCGAGCAGTTTTGTTCGAGTCACTGCAGCTTTAAGACACAAAGGGCAACCTAAAAAAGCACGGGTAGGTTTAGTCAGTACACTGTGACACTCCCTCTCGCCCCACCCAGAGCGGGATAACTCCCCATCTCAAAAAAAGCCGGGAGACATCAAAGAGAGACCTCACCCATTTCCAGATTTATACGAAGAGGGAAAACTCATTTCACTCCGCCAGTAAAATTTCTCAAATGATTACAAAATGGAATTACTCAACCCTCAAAAAGTTAACTCTCCAACGATTTTGCGACCGACTTAACTTCTAAGTTGTATTTAGTGGTTGTACCTAATGGAAAAGTTTGATTTATTCCGTTCTAATACCAAATTAACAGGAAGTAGGTATTTGTAATCCTTTTTGTATCTCCCATACAAATAAGAAAAATGTAAAGCGTAATTTAAAATATTATACATACATCTCTTACATTGTAAGTCCACGTGGTATAAAATGGCGATTGGCCGAGGCTGGACCCACGTGTAAACGAGGCATCAAGTTTATAGAAAAGAACACCTTACACCTTTGCCGCAGATAAATAGAATCTATACGTTATGTCGGAACGGATGTTATAAAATGAATGCTCTTATCTAGAATTATTGACATTTTTGAATTATCTAGGTATCTGGCAAATATACTTTATACCGCAGAATGGAAAAAATCGTACTTAAAGTAAAAAAAAATAGAGATTGAGAAAATTCTTTAATTTGATCGTTTCAGTCGAAAGACGTCCACTGTTGGACATAGGCCTCCCACAAGTGTCGCCACAATGAACGGTCGTCGGTCCACCTTGTACTTGACCTTCCAACGCTGCGTTTTCCGGTACGCGGTCGCCACTCTAAAACCTTTCGGGAAAACCTTTGGGAAAATATGTTACTTTGTAAGTAATACATTTTTATTACGTAATTTTGGTGCGCTCGTTGGGTTTTATGTATAATATTCGAATTACCTATCAATGCTTGGTAGAAAATTACATAATATTTACCTTTCAAAATATGGATTCAATTTACAAAGCATTAACCGTTACTGTTACGGAATGACTGAGCAAACAAATATATAATCAACTTCTACGTAGGTACTAATAATAACGCGAGTACCTGAAATATAATTTGTCCGTTCAATGTTCATGATGCTCAGGGTAGATACTTGAATATTACATGATATTTTTATCCACCTGTATCTGGATAGAATGATACAAAGGAGAATAGACAAAAATGTATGCAGTTCAATCTGTCTAGAACAATTGTTTTTATGTGCATTATGTAACGCGAAAATGTGTTTCCTAAGTGCCTATATTAATACAATATATAAAACAAATCATATTATGTTATTTGACTGCTACAAAAAATATTCAAATATCTAGAAAATACCCTTTAAAGTTTTGTCTCTATTCACTCCATTTTACGTAAATAAGGGTAAAGAATTTGCTATTTAGAACGAATAAATGGACTCCCAAAATACAAGCATTCCTTGCCTAGCTTGAGGTTTTAATGGTCTCAACTAATTAAATAGATTAATTATTACACAAAACATTTGAACATTCTGATCATATATTTACTCATCATCATCATCATCAGCCTTTTTAATGTTCCCACTGCTGGGACTCAGACCTCTTCTCTAGGAGAGGGAATGGGCCCTAATCCACCACGTGGGCCCAGTGCGGTTTGGTCATATATTTACTACGTACATATAAGTCTAGATTATGTAAGTCTTTTATCATAGATCAATAAATAAATATTATTAAATCGGTAGTATTGACCAAGAAAACAATAAGAAAGTGTAAAGAAAGAGCTGGCTCACATGCTACGTTTCCTAGATCAAAAACTAAGTTATAGGTACTGAACAAGTACTGGAGGACAAACAAATAATATGTTATGCTGTTGCCATTTTATTATGCTGCTTCTTTTCACGTTTGTTTCATTTTTTGGCAGTGATAACTAATTGATGCATTTCCTATGCCCATCCTTTTCCTACACAAGTCAATCACTTTAGTGTGAGTGAAAGCGACTAACTACCCGCGTCGTTTATGGAATTAAATCTCTATATGTATCTGTTTGTGTCATGTCCGCTAACGCAAACTAAATACGAAAATCGTGTATTTGTTGTTTGTGTCTCAAAAACTGTGCCATCGTTTATGCTGAGCTGTGCCAAGGACTAACCAGGTATTATTCCTTTGAAATGGCAATTCACTCTGGCCTATATTTTCCCCACGACTGATCAAATACACGCCGTGCACCAGCCGAATTTCAAATAGTTCACAGTCGTTCACCTGAATCGCGCATTGCGCAAACACCGTTGTTTTCTGGAACCTAATAGAAAAAAATGCTTGTAAAAAAGAGCCCTTGCTTGCTTTTGCTTGCTTTTAAAGGTGGTTATTTCATCCTTGTAAACTAGAAGATAGAGAAAAACTGTTCTTTGATTAGCCCGTTGTTGTGTCCCTCAAAGGAGCCAAAAATATAACTTGTCGAACGCTTAAGAGCTGCTTGACCTAATATTTATCTGAACGAGTTCAACATAATTTCTTCAGAGCTTGACGCTATGAGATAGTAGAAAATAGTAGCCAGCCCTATACAATTTACCACGCTGAGAAACAGCTAAATATTTATCAACTGCGGGATGACTACAAAGAGTTGTTAAAACTATAAAGGGATACATATATCATTCGTGGCCCTCACAGGTCTTTATTGTGCGCAATGGATGGCAAAGGTTTATTAAACTCCAAGCGAACGCCAGCGTTCGCGCACCTATTGTCTTTCTATTGTGTCTCTAGTTACCACGATTTAAAGGTTGCTCCCGCTGTTAGTTTTGCACCAAATATTACGTATGGCTTTATAAAAGCGATGGATTTATAAATACTGCTATTACCACTAAAACGTTAACGAAATTCATAGACCATTTTGATATCTTCCCGAAGGACTTGTTGCGCTACCATTTTTCGAAGACAACATTTCTTCTGAAACCAAACAAAACATATTAAGCTCTTTGTTACCAGCAATACGCTGATGTTTCTTCAGATACTTGGAATTTTATCCAATTTTTTATTGCTTTCGAGGAATGCCGAAAAATATACAAAGGAATATCGGGATTAACTATGATGAAAACCAAAATATCATTATTGGATTTTTGACAAACAATATTCATAGAAGAAAATAATACAGGCTGTGATACGATGTAGTACCTATTCATAATATATATCAAGTGTGGCTAATAAGGATCCAAATTTAGAAAATAAACAGCAAACTTAAAATAACTAATTCTTTTTCTATATTTACTTGACAGTATGTGTATTTATCTATCTTAAAGAAGTAAATCTGTTTAAATTTAAATATGTCGGTGCAAGTACGTGCACAGTTATCGTCAAGAATATCATTTGTTCTAGCTATCAGTGCTTTGATAAATTAAGTAGCTGCCCTTTTTAACTAATTAACAAGGCAAATTGTATAGGAGCATTTAGACTATAGGTCTAAACAATTATTAATAATTATTGGCCCTATACAATTTTCCTTGTTTTTTAACGGAAAAATCATCAAATGGCTGTACCCTCCCTGAACGAGAAGGAGGGTCGGACTTTTACTAACTAAAACTCACATATGTTCTCTCAGTTGCCCTTTGTGAGGGCCTCGGAAACTCTTTCGAAAACCCCGCAGCACTGTCAAGAATAGACCCTAATATGCCCGTCAATCTTAAACAATTTACCCTAAGTTCCAAATGACATGGCATTATAACATGTAACAACTTCTACGAAGAATCCTTGTAAGATAGCGTTCGTAACTTTTATTTTTGTTTCGAATTCCAGTTTCAAATTACGAACAATAACAACCTAGTTTTTTTGAAAAGCTTTCATTAAAATATGATTAATGTTAAATGAATGATGGCTATAGACCAAAGTTGTTGAAAAGTTGTGTGGGATTCTTTACAAACTACGTCATATTGCGTAGGAAAATCTTTCAATGAAAAGCTAAAAAGAAAGCTTAGAACTTTTATAATTTCAAAAAAAACGGGGCTAGCGCTTTGTTTTTATTTAGAAACTTTTAATTCTTAAGTGCTGTTTTATTTCAATATGTCACTTACGAAACTATAACTAAATAGACTGCGGAAGCAGGATAAATTTCTCTTAAATAATACTGTCCAAATCAACAATCATGTTTATCATTAATAAGTCTTAATTTCATTTGTGACTTAGAGTTAAGTATTGAGAACGTCCCTCAGAGAATAATAATGTCCTTACTAATACTAATAACAATGTAAATATGATTAGAATTTGTTGTTTTTGACTGTCTATCTCCTACTGTCATTGAGTGATCTTGAAAAATTACCTGATAGCAGCTTTTTTAATGTTTTTGGCTTGGATACAACAGCTCTTTGGGCTTTCTCCAGAAAAAAAATATCGTATTTGCCCAACCCCATTCCGTACTAGACCACACACAGACTTTTTTTCCCCCTTGTTTTCGAGTACATCCAAAGGATGAACCCTAGTTTATATAACAATCTAGCCTTATAAATAGACTAATAAATAATTAAATTAAATCCTAATCTAATAAATTATCTTTACTAAGAATGTGTTTGGACAAATTCTTAGTAAAGATATAAATAGAATAGCACTTTTCTTATTGTTTAAGGCGAATACACTTCGTTCTTATATTAATTACGTAGCAGTTATACTACATTACACTATTCACTATCTCTAAACACTAACTCGAACGGTTTTGTTCGTTTTAGTCTTCTCACTCTATTCATGTGGTCGAGAAGCTGGATTGCTTCGATGTTCACATGCTGATAAAGTCGCTTTTCGTGAGCTTCTGCAATTTTTTTAATCACTTTGTCGATGAACTCAATTTTTACGTCCCGACGGAGGATATTATTTCGTATATGTACCAAGGTGCAGTTACAATTTCCCTTAGTACCTTGTTCTGAAATCGTCGTATGACACTTATATTGGTATGTTTGGTGTAGCCCCACAGCTGAATACCATAAGTTCAAACTGGCATCAGGACTTGTCTGTATAATAACAATTTGTTCTGTACAACGTGAAATTTATTTCAAGCAGCCAATACATTATTTTAAATCGTAAGTCGAATTCATCTCTTTTCTTCTTGACGTGGGCTTTCCAGCAAAGCTTAATGTCAAGAGTCATACCCACATATTTTTTGGCTGTATTCTCATATGGGACTTGTTTATTATTTATATAAACCGTAGAATACTGGTATTTCTTGTTACGAACGTCTATGTGTATTCTTGGTCCAGTCATTAACTTGGTTGACAGCCATTTGAATCTTTTCAACTGCTCCTTTGTGGTTGTTTCCTACAGCCATGAGTGCTGTGTCAGCGAAGGTCCTAATGGTATTATGCTCTGATTCTGGAATATTGTAAGTGTATATTAGGTACAGGACCGTACCTAATAGACTTTCTTGCGGTACGTCGGCTTTTATTTAAAAAGAAGGTGTACTTTGACGGGCTCATTAATAATCAGTTGAGAAACCCAAAAAAGCTATGCAAAAATCTCAATTCCGATGTGCTCACAGATCATAGTGAACCTGAATAATTTAACAATGTTATCCTCCTCAGTATATTTGTGTGTACATAAATTGTAAAATAAATAAATAAACCCCGATGAAATAAACAGGGCATTTCTTGATGTGCCTGGGCAGAACATATGGTCAAAATCGCAAGTATTTTGACTCAAACAGGTATGGGGACACTCATTTTAAGCTACAAAATGTTAATGACGCAGAAATTTTCAAAATTATCAAGAGTTTGGGGTCAAATGCTATGGGAATAGATGGATTGAGTCTTGATATGATAATGCTCATATTACCAACCACCTTTCATGCAACAATAAGTAAATAAGTCTATTTATACTATCTCTTTCCTTGACTCATGGAAATGTGCTGCATCCATTACCTAAGACCAGCAACCCAGTACCAGGGTTGCTGGTTAAAGATCTACGCCCAGTAAGCATACTCCCATGTTTATCCAAAGTCTTGAAGAGGGTAGTCTACAACCAAATGTTGGAGTATCTAGAAGCTAACAACATGCTACCTGACCTACAGTCCTGTTTTAGGAAAGGTCGTGAAACAGCCACAGCCCTTTCGGACGTGGTAGGAAATATCTTAGAAGCACGTGACAGAGAGGAGGAGACCATACTTGCTCTTCTTGATTTTTCACGTCCTTTCGATGCAATTAACACCACTCTATTGCTTTCCAAATTAGCCTACTATGGTTTTACTACGGAAACAATAGAGTGATTCAGAAGCTACTTACAGAATAGGTCACAGCTCGTGGAAGTCCAGGAAGACGTATCGACTAGCTCCTTTTATCCTCGGTATTAGTCACGTGGTGTGCCCCAGGAATCAATTTTGGGGCCCCTTTAATATATTCTTTACAGTGCAGATATTGTTGATTTCTTCCAGCTCTGCAAGTATCACATTTATGCCAATGACATACAGTTATATACTTGTTTTAAGCCAGCAAATCTAAAGGAAGCAGTTGGCAAAATTAATGCAGATCTTAATAGAGTGGTAGAATGGTAGGATGCTAACTCGCTAGTTTTAAACCTACTGAAGTCTAAATTCATGGTTTTGGGAAGGAGAAAAATGATCAATGCAATACTGTTTTCCAATCCAGAACTTACTATCAAGGGAAATAAAATAGACAGGGTAGAGTTGGCATGCAATTTGGGTTTGACTATGGACCCTGAATTGAGATTTGAGATGCACATCAGCATTGCCATGTGAAACTGTTTTTTTATGTTAGAGCTTCTTTATAAAATTAGAGCCAGCCTACAATCAAAGACTTCGAGCCTTAAGATTTTGTTTTTGTAATGTTTTTTTTTTATTAAACAGAAAATTAAATCTTAATTACTTTAACGTCAATTTTAGTCTTAATAATTGCTCAGTGTATTTCTTTTAATCACACATAGATTCACTTTTAAGCAGTTAAAGTTTTTTCCTCTTTCCGGGGTGTGACCGTGCCGATAACCAACCACCTTCAGATTCTTGTGATAAAGCTATTAGATAATAGCTAACAAGGTATTAGGTTAATAAAGCAGATACCTTCGATTGCGGCTCTTACATCGAGGCAAAAGCTCAACTGGCTGCCAAAAAATTAGGACCTTAGAAAAGGTGAAACAATACCGATACTGGAACACCTGCTCAACCTTTAATCAAACACAAGTTCAATCGATGAAGCACTGCTCTCATTTTTGGGATGGATCTGCCAAATACCAGCTTGATATACTAGAGTCAATTGGGAAGCGAGCTAAGAAGATCATCGACAATGATGCACTTGTGAAGTCAAAACTCAGAACTCCAAAGTCTTGAGCATCGACGCCGGCACTAGCCTGTCGGTTTTCTATCATGTACATTTCGGAGTGCATTGAGTGAGTGTGCATTGGAATTGTACAAATTAATTCCACCAAATCCGTTCCATCATCAGACCACTAGAAGTACGGTTGCGCCATCAATACATGGTTGACATCTCACCCATACGTAGGTATGTATGCGTACAGACAAGGAGTGGAATTCCCTACCGGAATGTTTCCTAATCGCTATAACCTAGGGTTCTTTAAGTCAAGAGTGAATAGATTATTTCTAGACAAGCGTGCTCCATTGTCGGCCACATCATTGCTTCCCATCAGGTGGGATAGTGGTCAAACGTGAGCCTATACATAACAAAAAGTTATGAAATGGACTCGGTTAAAAAATTTTACTAATTAATTCTTAATAACTTCACTATTATTTAGTAATTCTAGTATCTAATCATTAACAATTTCAACAATCTTGTCTCGTCTCGAGTCTCGACACAAAAGTCCCGAGATTCGAGACAACTAAAATAACGAAAAGTTCCGGGACTTTGAGACACGAGACGTCCCGGGACCCAAACCATAGCCGCATCGCTGCTAAGTCGTGTCCGTGGCAGTAGCAACAGCATTCTTAGCGTTGTGGCCGATCGACCAGACTGCCCAATATTGTGGCATTGTATTCACATGCATGTGAAAAAGTAATGTGCCATTTTAATTTTAGGCTACTAACTTAATTTTTATGTATATAGTATATATTATTAACATTTATAAAAATATTTCGTGCACTTTCAACAATCCACATAATTTGAGTCATTACAATCTGATTATAATAAGGATTTTTAGCTTTTACCTCTTTGGTCATGGACTTCAAGAAATGGATATGGTTTTCCACAGTGGCGATAGTCTCCGTTTTGATACTACCCTCCTTTGGTCACGGTCTTCTTGGCGAGATATGTATTTTGGGAGGATGAGACATTGAACGCTTCTATCAATAGGTATATTGTTTCATATGACTCGCAATCTATTTGGCCTACACATCTTTTATAAAAAAAAAAACACATTTTTCTTACAAATTTTTAACACTTTCTTAATTTATTTCATTGTAACACATTTTACTATAGGAGGATATTTCCTGTGTCCCGGAGAGGTTTTGCTCTTGCCATGTCGTCTTATGCAAGTGGCCGTGTTCGTGCCACCTCTCCATAATATGGTGCAATTTACGGTTTGTTGTTTCTACCATCCCATATTTAATATATATATATATATATATGATAACTGAGATACTATTATTCGAATGAATAGGGTTTACTCTACAATAAAGCTAAAACAACAAATTAGCAATTCAGTTGCTATAGAAGAGCTCTCTAATTACGTATGGTTGCATAAAGGCAATTAAGAAATATCTTATATGAATAATTATTGATAAATAGGATATGAATTCATCGATAAATTTACTAGACATGTTACAAAGCAAAAAGCGTTGATTGTTAAAAAAAAAACTTGGAACGCTGCTTTCATACTGTTTTTTGAAATTATAGTATCTTTTATATGACTGTTATTCGATCCATAGTCGTGTTACGATCTCTACGAATTTTGATATTCCAGTTACATGTTATAAGTAAATATATTCGATCAATCTCTCTGAAGAAATCCAAAAACTTTTGCAATTTCAAAGCCGGAAAACCATTACTTTGTAACAACACATAATCTTAATAAATTGCGTAGAAATCACTCTGGTCGTCCAAAAGCGGAAAATTCGTAATGTCACTGATCTCGGCCGTCAGTCAGGAGTCACGTTAAGCTTCAGTTCCATTTAACACCATTAAAAAGCGTTGCTAAAATCACCCGCGCACTGAATTAAGCTTTATTGTTCTAGTAGCTGAATCGATAAATAATTGGGCTGTGTATTGTGGTGTTTTTTCTTTTAGGTAGGGTATCATCCAAAGCCCCACTCTTACAATTGCTGCCACGGTTCTTGAGCGCCGGCTTCAAGTTGCGCAGAAGTCAAATATTCGGTCTCTTTAGTGGTGCGAAGTGAGACGCGGGGGCGGCGAGTGTCAGTGATTGGCTCGCCGCGCCATCGCATCATAGACGTCACTCCTGGTTCGTTCCCTGCGTTGCTGCATGTATCTAACAACGGAGACGATAGGCTCGCCAATGTATTGAATGCGCAAAGCAATCTCCACACTGACGCCGAGCGCTCCAGATCCGTTTCCGCAATTGTATGTTCCTTCTTTGCCTTGCGGTCCAAAGACCCCGGGGTTTACCTTTCAGAAGCGAACCCATGGCCCCAGTAAGCTTGGATTGGACCTACGGTTTTGCTGATATCTCCTTGAGGTGCGCGTGGAACAATACGCGCCGTCGACGACATGGGCTCGGTCCGGACTGTTAACAAACAATTACCGAAATCGGGGTCGGGATCCCGGCGGCATGGGCATAAAGGCTCTTGGTATGAATAAAAGGCATTCACGATAGAGTGTAGGGTTTATTCAAAGAACACTACGCTTATTGTGTTAATTATTTTAAACTAAACTCGCTAAAGTCTTGACTGACGTTCTAAAAAAAAAATACTTTTCTTTTGTAATCAAATTCAAATACATATAATCCTCTAACGGGCTTTCAAGTTAATAATAACTATTTTTCATGCGATCTATTTTATAGTCTGTAGCATCGCGCCGTTAAAATAAAAACACGGTCTATTTTTAGAAAGAATCGATTTATGATGTGGTAAGTCTATAAACACGGCTCAGAAATAATATCGCACGCAAATAACTTGATTTATTTGAGGATTACAATTGATTTCTTTATCTTTCTGGCTGGTGGTATGGAATAATAGGAATTCAGTGATATTGTGGTATAATATCTATTCCACAACTATCAAAATATAATACCGTCAAGTCCCAAGCTAAGCAAAGCTTGTGTTACGGGTACTAGACAACTGAGAAACATATTTTTATATTTCTAAATATAATATAACTCGGACACAAAACAAATGATCATGCTCATCACATAAACATTTGTCCTGGGTGGGAATCAAACCCACGACCTGCAGCATAGCAGTCAGGGCCACTAAACACTAGACCAACAGGCTAGTCAAATGTGATGAAAGACATGAATAAAAAATAAAAACATGTTGTGCTGACACCATATATATCTATAACATGGGATAAAGGAAGGAAGATATTTCAGGCATAAATTGAGGTTTCAATGTTCATTATAGGGTTACCCGTAAATTTGAGACTTCCTTTGAGTATATATGATTCTTATTAAATAACCTGTGATAACTTAGGTCCTTAACCAAGCTTGTATTGTGTAAATATACCTACAACATTAGTTTTAGTAATGCGAACTAACTAATTCACACTGTTAAGGCGTATAGTCCGTTGAACCATCTGGCCGAAGTTATGTGAACGCAACTCTCGCACTCGCCTAGGCGGCAGTACGCAAATCTGTGCATTTATTTGCGGCCAGCAGCGCCCGGAAAGCGCTTTAAATACATTTTCTCTGCGAGATATTGATTGATTTACATATGCAATGTTCACTTTGAAGAATATTTATCCACCAATTTTTATGTGTAAAAATGTTTCTAAAGGTCCAAGCCGTTTTGAAGGAGTAGGGAAAAGTAGCGAAAAGTTGCGAAATTGCTAAATATTTTTTTTTTGACAAAAGCATTAATTGCATGAAAAAAACAAATGTTGATATTATTGTTCATGAATCTATAATAAACATATATTTTTTTCAAACCAATTGACCTAGCCGTTACGGAGGAGTAGGCCTCAGAAAATCACTGTTTTATGGCACTTTTCGGGCGCTTGGCCCTTAACACACATAACTGTTACGCAATAACTGTTATGCAATTTGACTGACTGTGCTCTCATAACTGTTATGCAATTTTGTACAAAGATTCTTTACATAAACATGTTTCCGGTCATGAAAAATCACTAAGTTATACGCTATTTATGTCAGCAAAAATACAAGGTCACCGGGTCATCCAGGCGAGTAAGGGGTTGTTTTGCACTTGCACCCAGCAGTTTAATGGTGCGTAATACCCGCTACGACCTGTCGTGAACTGTATTGAACTTAATGTCGGTGATGTCCAACTTGTACCCTCTTAAAATATTTTTGGGAAAAAACATAACATGGCATAAAAACTACTGGAATCCATTTAGTTACTAATTCTGAACAAACTATATTCAGGTTTCGTATAAACTAAAAATAATGTTGTATACAATTCGTTAAATGTTGTCACAGTAATTAGGTAAATAAAATTTGTCTTCGTAGTTCAATAAAATAAAATTCTTCTTGGCTTTAAAAAAACAGAAGAAGTGATAGGTACTATTGTTTTTAAATACACCTTTAAATTTTAATCGTTTTAATCCCGTGGAGGAAAATCCGGTACATGAAACACTATCGATTTGTAAAGATAAAATTAAAAAATAAAGTACCTTTTTTTCAAAACTCGTATTAATTTACGCATGTATGAAATTAATTGCTTTAAGAAAACGTCTGTTGAGTTCAATGACCTGTAGTTAATAGTCGGCGTTGCGTACAAACTACCGTACTACCGTATCCGCGTAGTGTTCTACGCGCGCCTCTATGAGTTATTATCAAACCGTAGGGACCCAGCAGGGTCGAAGCCTATTGGGGCCAAGGATCTGTTTCTGAAAGGAAGATTCGGCCCCGGTATGAAAGGCAACGAAGTAACAAGAGTGGGTTTTTAGTCAGTAAAAGTCCGACACTATCTTCCGCTCCGCCGAAGAGCGGGGTATGTCATTGAATCATTTTCTCATCTAAAAAAAAATAAGAAACCGAAAGCCCACTCTGTATAACAAATGATTAATAAGAAAGAACTAAAACTATGTTATATTACTCTATAGCTATAAAATTGTAGACCAAAAGCCATTTCTTATTTGATTAGGTACGCTTTATCACAGAGTTGGGGATTAGAGACAATTAATTCTAACTCTAACAAACACAAGTTAATGTATGATCGCAGTCTCTTATGAGATTCAAAAGGTCACTTTGGTTTTCGCCTGAACTTGACCCTAGAGGCTTTACTTTAATACCAGGTCGAATATCTCGGGGCTATATTGACACTTGGTCAGATCAAAGGCATACTGATATATTATATTTCATTATAACGCGTCTGTCCTTTTTAAAAATGATATAAACTTATGAAAAGCTGAAAGTGATTGACAAACCATGATTTTTTTAGCCTAAAATATAATATAATTCATTCATCCACAAAAGAGAATGTTACTTTGTGATCATTCATTTCATACAAAGTATTCCAATAAAAAGTGTTCTTAAAAGAATTTGGTTTAAGAGGGTTTAAGAGATGAGTCAACAGTTTTTATTAAATGTCAAAACCGCATAAAATCTCTTTGTCATTTCAACAATGTTGATTTTCGCTAAACTGTAATACAATAAGGCTTTTAATTCTGAAAGTTTTATTTTATTCAGCAGATACCTATGATTTCCATTTACATTGTTTAATCACCCCGAATTGAGTTGAAAGGCTTGTTTCAATAAAAAGAACACGTATGGAAATAATATGAAATAAAAATGCACAAATGATACTGTGAAACAATGAATATCCGGAGCACAAAAAGCAATTTCAAATTTTCACTTTAACTTGTGGTAAAAGAACGTAATGGTAAGGGGACAAAAGATAGCCCCTATTTTTTGCTCTATTGAGTTCTTCGCCCTCTGAAGGATACGTGAAAAGATGTGCTGTTTCATTCCAGTGATGTGTACAACGCTAAAAGATACACTTCTAAGTCGTATACCTACGTTAGTTTAGATTGTTTTACAAGTTAGGTATCTTCTTTGATCATGTTTCTCAAGCCTGTTGACGTGACACACAGAACATTTTATTAGCCATGTTTATTTCAAAATAAGTCTAATGAAACATTTTATTATGTCTACATTGCTACAATAAAAGTGCGACATAATGGAATATTTGAATGAGCATTACTTTTAAGATGTAGCGTCTCGAAATAAAGGATGGCCCAAAAAGAAATGCGCTTTTTATTTCACTTGCATTTTTAAACGACAAAATTGCGGTGCGCGGGAGTTGAGTCAGGAAAAAGCCCGGGCTTTATGAGTCGTTACACGGAAGAGCAGCATGCATTTTGTGTCCACGAATTTTATGAGAATGCTCGATTGCTTCTTATGTGACTGTTCGATGGCTTTACCGTGCTGAATTCGAATTACGGCGCATCAGGGAATGTCCAAGCACTAATTTAACTAAGTAATGTTTTGAAAGATTCCAAAGGACAGGATCAACGCTAAAAATGCAGCCTTACGGTAGCCCAAAAGTATCACGGACCGACGAAAACTCACAGATATACAAATTCGGCGAGTTCGTATATCTGTACGCGCGAATCCGCGAACGTCAAAGCGCAAACGTTCATCGACTTTGGGAGTGTCCATATTGACATTGCAACACATTTTTCGGCTTGATTTGAAATTACATCTATAAAAGATGCAGTTAGTACAGAAACTAAAGGCAGCAGTCTTCGAATTGAGATTGAGATTTACAAATGAAATTCGCAATAAATTCAATAATATCAATAACATCCTGTTCTCGGATGAAGGCCATTTACCTGAACGGATTTGTAAATAAACAGAACTGTAAGTATTGGACAGCAAAAAATCTCGTTTGAAACACTAGAAGCTGCTAAAATCACTGAAAGTTACAGTTTGGGTTGCAATTGCGAAATCGGGAATCATCGGCCCGTTTTTTCCTGGAAACAATTTTAGTCAAACAGTGATCGTCAATTCAAAGTGCTTTACTGCCATGCTGAGAACTTATCTGATTCTAATGCTACAAGAATGGTGATATCAGGAACACTTGGTTCCAGCAAGATGGCATATCATGTCACACATCAAAGGAGAGCATCCAGGTGGTAAGAAAAAAGTTCCCACAAAAATTAATTTAACGCAGTTCTTTTTATCTTGAATTTTCAAAGTGTTTTTCTCTCTGGGCCACCCTGTATGAATACATATAGTATAAACAAATAGCATAATCAGCCTTATAATGTTCCCATTTCTGGGACTTCGGCCTTCTATCTAGAAGTGTTAGTGAGACAGCAGTGGTAGCCGAGTGGTAACGGCCCCGACTTTCGAGTTGTGTTAAAACCTGGCCAAGCGTATAACTTTATGTAATTTATTTTATCATTACTGCTCTTAAAACGGTAAAGGGACATCGACAGGGAATCGGCATATCATAGAACAAAAATTTCTAAGACGTAACATCCACCATCCCGCACTGGGCCCTCGTGATGGCTCAACCCCTCTCGTAGAGAGAAGAGAGATGAACTATATTATAATAAGTACTTAACTTCGCATTAAATAAATCTTGTGGTCGTTAAATAACTATCATGCCAAGCGGTCACCGTAGGCGCAGGCTTGCGGATGGCGAGCAATTGGTAGCTTGCTGTCCGACCGTCCGGTAACTGTCCGGACCGAGCCCAAGTCGTTAACGGCGCGCACTGTTTCCGCGCACCAGCTGCTGTTGCTGACATATACATACGCCGCGCAAGGAGTGTGTATATGTCAGCAACAGCAGGGGCCCAGCCGGGTCGAAGCCTACTGGGACCAGGGTTATCCAAAAGGAAAGCTCGGTCCCGATACGAAAAGCAAGAAGGAACGGGGCGGGCTTTTAGTCAGTAAGAGTCTGACAATATTTCCCGTTCCGCCCAAGAGCGGGGGTTATCATTGGATGATTTTAAACCACCATAAAAAAAAATGCCTAGCGGTACTTGAGGTTCATAAGCTAAACAGAATTGAATCAGATAACTTGAGTATGAGCGGAGGAAACTTGTAGGAGTTTCACGTACCAAAAAAATATTTTTGTTATAAAGAATATATCGGGTGATGTCTTGTAAGCAGCCTGTCGTTCAAACACATAAAAAATATGTTTGTTAGTCATAAATTATTAAATGTTATCTAAAAAGTAATAACTCAACGACTACGCGCTGCCGACTAATTCAAAATGATGGGATCCCATTTCCTTCTATTAATCTCTAGTTTATTTGTTTACATTTGTTTATATACTAGCTTCGACAACGACTGCGCTTGCGTGATAGTAGAAAATGTTCCCAAGGGAATATTCAGATTCAGATATATTTATTTGCTATCAATGTAGATACAGATATTTATTTAAGACTAGCTTTTGCCCGCGCGGCTTCGCTCCCGCTCTTCCCTACTTCAGCCTACTATACCCTACTCTACCCTACTATACCCTACTCTACCCTACTCTACCCTACTCTACCCTACTCTACCCTACTCTACCCTACTCTACCCTACTCTACCCTACTCTACCCTACTCTACCCTACTCTACCCTACTCTACCCTACTCTACCCTACTCTACCCTACTCTACCCTACTCTACCCTACTCTACCCTACTCTACCCTACTCTACCCTACTCTACCCTACTCTACCCTACTCTACTCTAATAAACCTTACGGAGCCCGAGACCTTTCCAACGAATGCAAAACCGTGGAAATCGATTCGTGCGTTCTGGAGTTATAGCGTCAGGAAGGAAAACCCGACTTATTTTTATATAGTAGATGATACATAGGTGAGGGTTTTCACTACATTCTACCTTAAGGCATGCAAATTATTATTTTTACATATTATTATTATAAATTAACAACAACTATGTCATCTTAATAAACTTTCGTTTCAATGACAAAATAATAATAATCTACGTACTATTGCAATGAACTAAATGTCAGTAGGTAGTGTCTTCCATAAACTCAGCTGTAGAGTACATTTATATAAAAAAATACTGAGCAAGTGCGAGTCGGACTCGCGCACTGAAGATTCCGTGCAAACTACACTTCCTGAATGGAGTCTCGAAGATTTTTCCGAATTACAATTTTTTTTTTTGTGACGTGTGTTCAACAAATTTACTGTTTTCAGATTTTTTCCTATACTTGTGCTATAAGACCTTGCTTTGTGCCAAATTTCAAGATTCTGTGTCAACGGGAAGAACCCTATGAATTTCTATCTTTGAGAGTATCAAAATATGCGTTTTTTGCGACATAAACGGCCGTATCTTTTTTATTCGTTAATTTAAAAGTTTGATTTTTTCACAGCTTAAAGGGACCGCAAACCTGAGTATAACATTTTAATATCAACTTGATACCTCCTCGCGTTCTTGTGATAAAGGGTCTTGACAGACAGACAGACAGATGGACAGACAACAAAGTGATCCTATAAGGGTTCCGTTTTTTCCTTTTGAACTAAGGAACCCTAAAAATTGTTTCAGTTTCTTTTTAAACATACTATTATTCAGATACATTATTTTTCATGAAATTTTATTGAGAATAACTGGAGCTATTCGATAAATGCTTTTACGTAGAATGGTTGTTTTACTACGATCATTACAAAGAACATAGTCCCGATATAAAAAGTATCTTATGTACCAAATTTATTCGACAACCGTTAAGGCGTTTGAGCTTGGAAAAGTAACAAACATAAACACACTCAACATCACAAACTTCTGCCTTTATAATATTAGTGTGATACTTATTGTACAACAAGATTACCTTACACTGAAAAAGATACATTTGGTGGCCATATCGCATTCTACTATTTGTTTCAGGCAATTTGGAATGTACCCAGTCTTTAAGTCGAGAGTGAATAGGTTTCTTCTAGGCAAGCGTGCTTCATCGTCGACCACATCATCGCTTACCATCAGGTGAGATGGTGGTCAACCGCAAGCCTATCAATAATAATTAAAAAAAGAAATATAAAAGTAGAAATTGCCTAGTTATACAACATTATTTTTAGAAGCACGAAACCTGAATAAAAATTGTTCAGAATCAGTAACTGAATGGATTCCAATAGTTTTTACACCATGTTAGATTTTTCCCAAAAATATTTAAAAAGGTCAATAGTTGTACACCACCAACACTAAGCACAACACAGGTCACGGAAGGTCATAGCGGGCATTAGGCGCTAGCAAATAGTTGGGTGTAAGTGCAAAACCACCCCTCAGTCGCCTGGATGGCAAGGTTAACTTGTATATTTTCTGACATAACAAGATTATAACTTTGTGATTTTTCATGATACAGGTATGTTTTGTACATAGATTCTTTACCTATAAATACTAGACACGTGTTTCGGATATCGTATATACTAAATCTAGTGTTGTATTAAGTCTGACCGTCCTTTTTTCACCCTAGTGTTTCCTTCGGTCACTTTCGTGGAAACTGCTGAAGCACTTTGTCGGTTCAGACAAAAGTACTAGGCTGTTAAAATGGTCAGAACACGCTCTTGAAATCTGTTTCTATATAGTGTTGAATATATTCTTTGTGGGTTTACAACTCGGCCAATATTTTCATTTTTTTGTTTGACGCAAATAAACTCTTTTTCTTTCTCTTCTTTAATTTTCTTTATTCAGCGAACCAATAAACTGTGCACGCTGCTGTATTACTTCTACGTATTTATTTTCTTCAAGATAGTAAGAAGATTTTCTAAGAAGTCCATTAAAAATTATACTAAGTAAATTTTCTTCAGCTATGTACTTCTTTGGGGCTATTATAATATAATATAATAAACAAGTATTTATATGACCTACAGATAGGTGTTCTAAGTCTAGGTATTTTGTGTACCTACATGTTTTGACTGTGCCTAGGTAAATTATCGGAATGGAAAAAGCTTACTTTACAGGAGAGCGATTTGAGGTTTATTTTATGCAAAACTTTGTCATTAACAGTGATCGGAATAGGTAGGGCTATTTAGGTTCATTGACCGCAAACATTGATGTTAATACGGATATTCCACGGGATTCCGGCTGATACTACGGGATTTAATTGAATTTTATTCTTTTTGTCAATATGTATAAAAGAAAATTATGTAAGCCAATAAGCGCATGATATGCGACGTTGTAAATTTTACGTTAACAGCACGCTATAAAACTTTTTGCCAACGCGCGATGTTGCCGCTTTGTTGAGACGCGTACAGATACCGGCACGGATCTTGAGCGTATTATACTATCCTTAATCACGTCCTTCTTATATTTACCCGTCAGAAAGGAAGTATAATCTTGAATGCAATAATAGTTTGTTTTTTATAATTTTACTAAGTACTTTAAAACCAAATTTTTGACAGGCCTATTAGTATGACAGGCCTATTAGTCTAGTGGTTAGTGGCCCTGACTGCTATGCCGGAGGTCGTGGGTTCGATTCCCACCCAGAACAAATGTTTATGTGATGAGTATGATCATTTGTTCTGTGTTTGGGTGTAATTTATCTATAATATGTATGTAATATGTATGTTTATCAGTTGTCTAGTACTCATAATACAAGCTCTGCTTAGCTTGGGGCTAGACGACGTTGTGTGATAGTTGTGAAATATATCATTATTTATAAATCCCGGGACTCGAGGAATTTCAATATTATTCTGACCCATAGCAAGTACAAAAAACAACCTATTCCGATCACAGATCATTATTGACTATATCTGTATACAGGGTATCTCTGACATCGACGCACAAACGAATACCACTGATCCAGTACATGATTCTGGACTCCCCAGTGGAGGTGTGCCCCGCTTGGGCGGAGCATCGCCGTGCCCTCGTGGGGGTGATCGGCGGCGGCAAACTCTCGCGCCGGGCCTTGGTACAGGCCATGGTCCGGAGCGAGGAGGAGTGGCAGGTGATTGACTCCTTCTGCGAAGCAGTAATGCTAGCAAAAGAGGCGGCCGACCATATTGGGCAACGGCGCTCAAAGCACCCTAGCCGCCGCCGGTATTCCGATCCCAATTTCCGGCCACCGTAAGCGTGGGATTACGAACGGTGAGGTTGGACTGCAAAACTACCCATTGTAGCTCGCTGTCCAACCTTCCGGTAACTGTCCCGACCGAGCCTAAGTCGTCGACGGTGCGCACAGTTCCCGCGCCCCTCAAGGAGTTGTTAGTAACAGCAGGGGCCTAGCTGGGCCGAAGCCTACTGGGGCCAGGGTTAACTCCGAAAAGTAGCTCAGCCCTGGTACGAAAGGCAACGAAGGAACAGGAGTGCGTTTTTAGTCAGTAAAAGTCTGGCACTATCTCTCGCTCCGCCCAAGAGCGGGGGATGTCATTAGATGATTTTCCCACAGAAAAAAAAACCCAGTGTTGGAAGTTTTCGTCGGATTTTTCCTAATTTTTAAAAAAAAAATCTGTTCTTTAATTTATTTAAATTGCTATTCTAACCAACCCCGATGATATTTTCAGTAAAAAAAAAACATTGATTTTAAAATTAATTAATTTAAAAGTCATCGGGGTAGATAAAATCGTTATTCTAATCAATCCTGATGACATTTTTAATTTCAAAGGTTATTAGTTCATTCATTTAAGTCCCTATAAATGTCATAATAACGATTTTATACAGTTTCAATTAAAAAAAAAACGTAATAAATAAAAAAAAAAAATAGGAAAAATCGACGAAAAATTCCACCACTGGGGAGTCCAGAATCACGTACCTACTGGAGCCGTGGTATTCGTTTGTGCGTCAGACACCCTGTATTTTAGTTTCATATTCCGGTTGCAAAAATTCTAATAAACATTTTCAGATTCATTTCATTCCATCAATGAACGTCCAGTGCAAGGGATTTACATGTGAGTGTATTGAAGTACTGTGACACTGCACTAAAATAGTTCAATGCAAGGTTTTCAAAGTAATGAAATTCGATCAAATAAGGGGCGAGACACATCGGAATGGCAGCGGTCAGCTAGGCTAAAATTACTGACAAGAAAGTTGGCGCGCGGCCGTTCGTAGCACCGCGAGCTGTTTCGCGACCTTTTCATGCTTTTCAAGTGATACTAGTCTTTTAAGTACGAAGATAAATTTTCAAGTTATTTGAAGCTAAAAGCTCGCCGCGGCATTGCCGGCCGCTGCCATTCCAGTATAACTCGGCCCTAAGTTTTGCACTACCGATATGAATCCTGTAAAGCTAACGTTATTAAGATTCAAAGTAGTCTAAAACTTCAACTTTAACTCTGTTAATTAGTCTAATAGTAAATGAAATAATAGCCTTCTCGACCACATAATGGGTAAGTAGTCTTTAAGGGAGAATATTTTTTCTAACAAAAACCGAAATGAATAAAATTAAGTATTCAGAATATCAATAAGAATTAAGTGAAAAATTATTGGTGAAGTGGGTTAAATCAACTGAAGTTTCATGTTTTCCTTTAAGGCCCAAGCGCCCGAAAAGTGCCATAAAACAGTGACTTTCTGAAGCTTACTCCTCGGTAACGGCCAGGTTAATAGCTTTGAAAAAAATATATGTTGATAATGTTTATCAACATTTGATTTTTTCGTGCTATTAACCCGTTGTGTGTCTAAACGTGGATTCACGCGAGACACAATGACTTTTTAATTGTGTCTGTAATTACGGCACACGAGAGGTTAATACTTTTGTCTAAAAAAAATATTTAGCAATGTCGCAACTTTTCCCTACTCCTTCGAAACGGCTTGGATCTTTAAAAACATTTTTACACATAAAAATGGGTTGTTGCTTCAAAGTGAACATTGCATATGTAAATTAATCAATATTTCTTAAAGAAAAGTTCAGCCGCACTCTTTCCGGGCGCTGTTGGCCGCAAATAAATGCACAGATTTGCGTACTGCCTTCTAGCCGCCTAGAAGGCAGTACGCAAATCTGTGCGAGAGGTGCGTCCACATAATTTTGGCCAGATAGTTCAAGGGACTATAAGCCTTAAAAGCTTTAATTTTCTCCGCTTGTCCGTTGTGAAAGCAAATAATTATTAATTTATTAATTTTACATTCCTTCCTTTAATACGAGCATATGAGGTATCGGTTTTTTATTTGTTCGTAAATAATGAAGGAGTGGAATTCTCAGCCGGAGTTTGTGTTTCCTGATAGCTACAATAACGGGATCTTTAAGTCAAGAGTGAATAGGTTACTTCTAGGCAAGTGTGCTCCATTGCCGACAACACCATCGCTTATCATCAGGTGAGATGGTGGTCAAACGCGAGCCTACCAATAATAATAAAAAAAAATGTTGTGATTACTTTCAATTGTTATTTTTTTAAACTATTGGTTAAATTATAAATTAAATTAAATCAAATTATTATTCATAAATAAAGTCTCAATATTATAAAAATAAACACTATGGGAAATAGCGAGATAACCTCAACACAAGTGTATCTTATAAGTCCAGCAGGGTCGAAGCCTACTGGGGCTATGGGTGATGCGAAAGAGATCGCCCTGGAACAATAGCAAAGAAGGAACAGGAGTGGATTTAAGTAATTAAAAGTCTGACACTATCTCCCGCTCCGCCCACGGGTGGAAGATGTCATTTCGATGATTTTCCCGCATTAAAAAAAAAATGCTATTTTATAACTTTAAAGACGACTTCTTACTCCGTAATGCAGTTTAATGTAGGTATCAGAAACAATAAAAACATTTTGATATCACTTAAGATTTGGGAAAAAGAAAGTCACGACGCTTTAAGATATGAAATTAAATTCAAATTTCCAAACAATAAAAAAAAAACAATCAATCATAGCAGTAGGTTCGAAGTAAATTAGCTGTGGAACATACGAACAGTCCCCTATCACTCGTATGTCACGAGTGATAGGGGTAGGGTCAGCTCAAAGCGGCTATAGAAGGCAAAGCGGCCACGCTTTATATTTCGGTTATTTGTAATGGCAGAGCGATGTTGTCGCTCTGGCGCATTGTAAACATCCCGCCCCGCCCCGCGCAGTGAAGCGATGGTGGTCAGTGGAGGCGGACAATTGCAGCGACAAAAATTCTGTTATTGCACGTTTTGTTGAAAAAATACGAGGTAAGTTGAACTTGCTTTGATTAATTTCCTAAGTATTTAAATGTTTCTATTGTGTCGGTTTAAATACTTATCTACTTAGCTTTTTTTGTGTACTATTATTTCCGGAGTTTGATAAAAAATGTAAGAGTAACTAATTTTTAAAACTAAATGGTAGCCAAAGGGCAAAGTGGACCGGGCAAAGCGGCCTGCTGACCGCTTTGCCCTTAATTAAAATGTTTACTAATAACGTAGTTATGACTTTATTATTACCTAGTGTTTGTCTTTGAGTTTGTCTGCGTGATCTCTAGGTAGTTATAGGAATCGTGCATTTTATTCATTTTTCCGGAATAATGGTAGATAAATCTCAAGACTTTTTTTGATTTATTAATTAAGTATATATAAATACGCATGTGAATTTGTTTCATTGCTGTGTGTGTAAACTATATAAATGAATGCACCAAAAAATGTACAAAACTCATTTATGAGAATATGTAAGTACATGTTATATAATTGTTTTGTTTTAAATGGTCAACAAATATAAGAGGACGACTAACCAGGCATCACGGAACGAGACCACTATGGCACGAGCTATCAAAGAATTTAAAAAATTGACACCTAGTTCAAACTAATTATTTTGTTTTTTATAAATATATTTTTACTACATTTTTAGCACTTTCATTTCATCAAATGTGATGTTTACGTCACTGGAAATTGTGCATTTCATATGAACGTTTGTGCTGGCCGCGTTGCCCTTACCCCTATGGCCGCTTTAGGCGGGCCCTCGGGCAAAGCGGTTTTTGGACAGGTTGTCGTAAAAACCAAATCATAATGTCATTTTAAGGTTTAAGCAGATTTTAATTATTCAAAACAGTAATTTAATAAATGCTCTACCTAGTAGTACATTATTTTCGTAGAAAATATAATATTTATTGAGACTTTTTTGAACTCAAAGTTAAGGTGGCCGCTTTGAGCTGACCTCCCCTATTATAAGAGATGCATTTGTTTGGACTTCGAAACCCTAAAAGAAACCATATGGTAAGGGTCAAAGGCAAACTGACACATCGAAACGTAACGCTGAAAAGGTAGAGGGGCGTTCCAGCCTAGAAGACAACAACACCACGCGATATATCACTGGAAATTATATTGTGTGTAGTTCTAACCGGACATGGTAATTACGGAAGGTTTCTGCACCGGATTCATGCGGAAGAAATGCCCGGGTGAGGTGTACTCCGCTTGGGCAGAGCACCACCGTGTCTCCGTGGCGGTAACGACCTCTCGCGCCAGGCCCTGGTACAGGCCATGGTCCAAAGACAGGAGGAATGGTAGGCGTTCGCCTTCTTCTGCGAAGTAGTAATAGCAAAGAAAGCGGCCGCACGCCCAAGACAAAGCAATACCGCTTTTAGTCAATAAAAGTCTAACTTGCCCTCCGGCTCTACCCTAGAGCGGGTGTTGTCATTGGACGATTTCCCACCTTAAAAACAAATGGTATGGGTTTAACGATTAAAACGATATGCTCAGTTTTACTTAGCCAAATCACGAAGTGATCAATTTTTAAGATCTGGCCGCGACCTATATAAAAATATATTTTAGTGAAAATGAAACGAAGAAGAATGACATTACGATTTTTATCCAAATTACTGGAATGAGCCACTGAGCCACTCAGCCAGTCTCCTACTGTAATCGAGACTAGTTAGCAATTAGATTGAACTAGCAAGTAATTTAACTTTCCGTTGACTTAGACGAAGCACTCAGTTCCTAAACTCTGATGGTCACAATTTTAATTGAATAGCATTTTATGCTTGTTTGATGTATAAAAATCTCGTGTCACAGTGTTTGATTACGAACTCCTCTCAAACTGCTTGACCGATTTTTAAGAGCTGGTTGTAGTTACAGCGTATTTTGTAGGGGTTTTTCCGAGTCTGTCAATTTCGCGGCCCCGTAATATTTTTTTTTTTTTAAATAAACATACATTCAGCCGAACATAGAACCTTCTCCTTTTCGAAGTCGGTTAAAAAAAGAAACAGTAACTATTCAAGATTTATGTTTTTTCCAGAACCTTTTAAAAAATGCTTTATTATTTTAAGTGTCGTTATTTGTGATGTAATCTCGTAGATATACATATTTGAAATCGTAAGTCGCAGAATACCTTAAATTGTACACCTTATCACATTACAATTACAATTTGCCTACCTGCGGATTAATTCTCGCTTAGCTAAAATTAACAACGAAGTTATTGTGAGATAATTAAATTACTGTTAACGATCATGTTCATCATCATTTCAGCCGAAAGGCGTCTACTGCTTTCAATCAACAACAAAACTCAATGAATTGCTCGAACTTCTGAAATAGAAAATTGTGCCAGTCATTGCTTTAAAATAAAGTAAAACAAGATGTTCGATATTTTTGAAATAATGGAACAACAACTACATAGCTCGTCTCATTTTTATGAATCCATACTTCCGTTCATTAACATTATAAATGCTGGAGTACAGTAGGCACAACGGATCTTGAGCGCTCGGCGTCAGAGTGGGGATCGCTTTGCGCATTCCATACATTGGCGAGCTAATCGTCTTCGTTGTTAGATATATGCAGCAACGCAGGGAACGAATGAGGAGTGACGTCTATGACGCGATGGCGCAGCGAGCCAATCACTAACACTCCCCGCCCCCGGGTCTCACTTCGCACCACTAAAGAGACCGAATATTTGACTTTTGCGCAACCACTCAAGATCCGTTATAGCAAATGTAACTTTGTTTGTTACTAAACCGGTTCCACATCTTTTTTTCGCTATTTTTATTGGCCTTCGTCTAATATTATATAGATAAATAAATACGGTTTTTTTTGTGATGGTTAAATTATTCAATGACTTCTCCCGCTCTTGGACGGAATAAGATAGCGTGTCAGATTTGTACTGACTAAAACTCACTCCTGTTCTTTCCTTGCCCTGGGGTCCACATTCAATTAGGCCATAACCCCAGTAGGTCCGAGCCTTGGTTGAGGCCATGGTTCGGAGCAAGGAGGAGTGGCAGGCGGTCGCCGACTTCTGCGAAGCAGTAATGCTCGCCAAGGAGGAGGCCGACCGCATCAGGCAACGGCATTCTCGCCGCCACCGCCGCCGCCAGCATTCTGATCCCGATTTCTGGCCACCGTAGGCGTGGGCTTGCGGACAGTGAGCAATGGGTAGCTCGCTGTCCGGCCATCCGGTAACTAATAATAATAATAATAATAATATTTCACAACTATCACACAACGCCATCTAGTCCCAAACTAAGCAGAGCTTGTGTTATGGGTACTAGACAACTGATAAACTTACTTATATATTTCTAAATACATACATGTTATAAATAAATAACTGTCCGGAACAAGCCCAAGCGCACTGTTCCCGCGTGCCTAAAGGAGTTGTCAGCAACAGCAGGGACCCAGTCGGGTCGAAGCCTACTGGGGCCAGGGTTATGCGATAGGGAGCTCGAGCCCCGGTATGAAGTCTAGAAGGAACGGGGTGGGTCTTTTAGTCAGTAAGAGTCTGACACTACCGCTCCGCCCAAGGGGTTGTCATTGGATGATTTTTTCCCACCATAAAAAAAACCCTAGTAGGTTTCAAGTTTTCGACCCTGCTTTTTTTAGGTGGGAAAAACATCCAATTAAATCTCCTGTTCTTGGGCGGTCTAAAAACCTAGTTCGGTTCCTTCGTTGTCTTTCATACCAAGGTCGAGTTTTCCTTTCACAAACCCATGACCCCAGTAGGCTTCGACCCTGCTGGATCCGTACGTTTTTGCTGACACCTCCTTGAGGCTTGCGTGGAACAGTACGCGCCGTCGAATATCTTGCTCGGTTCGGACGATTACCGGATGACTTGACGGCGTGCTACCTTATTACTCATCGTCCTTCGGCTCTCCCCAAAGCACTCGGCCACTTTTAGAGGCTGGGAAATCATGAAATAACCTTATTCCTCTATAAAACGACCGAGATAGCCTGTCAGAGTTGTACCGACTCTAATTAACCCTTACTTCTTCAATTAGGTACCCTTTGCATTCCAGCTAGGGCGTTACGTCCCAATTATTTATTTGGGACCTATTATCGCTACAATAAGGCTCTTAAAAAACAATATTAGATCAATTTATCAGTATTAGGTCCGACTTTAACACGTCCCTCTGGTATTGCGAAGGTGACATGCATTCTGGACTACAAACTTCATTTAAGGATTTCGCTCTCTTGACCTTACGAAAATAGCAACGATAGGTACGTTTGTGAAAGTCAAGTTATTTCATTAGATCTTCAATGTTAGCTCTAAAACGTAAAAGAACGTGAAATAAATAAATGCTACGGTAATATAAATATCAAAAGGGTTTACTTTTACAAGCGTTTATTTAGTTTCACTTGTCCCGCCCTATGTTTGTGTGTAATCAAATCTTGCTATATCCACTTCCCGGTTACCGATTCAGCTGAAATTTTGCATGCATGTGTAAAGCTAGAACTAAAGCTACCAGCTGCCACCACGGATATTGAACGCTGGCTTTAAGTTGCGCAGAAGTCAAAAATCGGGTCTCTTTAGGTGGTGCGACGTGAGACGCGGGGGCGGGAAGCGTCAGTGATTGGCTGCGCATCGCGTTATAGACGACACTCATTATTCGTTCATTGCGCTTGCAGCATTTATCTAAAAACGACAACGATTGTCTCGCAAATGTATGGAATGCGCAGAGCGATCCCCACTCTGACGCCAGCGTTCAAATTCCGTGGTGGCAGCTGTACATTAGACTGACGCACACGTGTAACACGCCTGATTTGTGTGTGGAACGAAGTCGCGTGGCGTCGCGAGCCGTATATCAAGTGTAGCTCTACAAGCCTAGTATCCATATAAAAGATATGGAGACCGACGCGCCCAGATCGGCGTGTGTGGCACACGTGTAAACAGTGTACTTAAATCAGATGACAATGCAAAATTATTATGACATGAAGCTATCGATAATGAAACCGGTGGGCATATGAACTCGGTAGTAAAACGACACAACCCCATCGAGTTTGCCCGAATGAGTCGTTTTGACGAGTATTTTGGTGCTAAATTATAACCAGCGTCTAATGATGGAGCTAGAAGATGGCCAGAGGAACTCATGAACCTTTCAATCGTGGAAATTACAGACACAATTGAAAGACAATAGGTGCGTTCGCTTGGGGTTTAATGAATTAATAAGCGCAATAAGGTAACCCTATTGTGTTTGAACTTTTTGAAATGGTCTTTATGAGTATCTACACTACTATTATAAAGAGATACTTATACTTATAGGAGGTAATCTCTAAAAATATTGGTTCGATTGCTAAAATTTTTCACCTTTGGAAAGCTGAAAGTGCTTGCTTTGCTGAGCTGTAGTCTTGAATGACATAGGCTATATTTTATGTACGTGGGCGAAGCTGCGGGCAAAAGCTAGTTTATTATAAAGATAAATACCGCGCTATAAAAGCTTGCTATGAAAAAATTATTTTCATTGAAAACTTGTATCTTGACATGGAAATCATTAAATTTTGACTTTTCTCACTCGGAGTTGAGTGAGGGAGTGTCAGAATTGTACTGACTAAAATTCAATATTGTTCAGTTGCTCTTTGCAAGGGACACCGTAATTCTTTTAAGCTAACCGCAACCCTGACAGGCATTGTCCCTATAGGCTCAATGGTCATGCTCAATTTGAGGTGCAAGTGGAACCCAACGCTTTGTCAACCCGGTGTTAGTTCTTATCAGACAGTGACATTGAAAGTTATAGATATTAAACCCTCGAGCGCCAGGGGTTCATTGACCCGGAAAATTGCACCGTTTATGTAAATCACCAAAAAAATTAAAATAAAACTTTTTTGGATTTTTCTAGGAAAAACAAATAATATAATATGTTATGAAGAATATGTAAAGAAACCAAAATTTATGACCAAATAACTTTCGTACAAACTTAGAGAAAACACGATTAACGACGAATTAAGCATTTTTCAAGGACATCTAAGTTGTACAGACGTATGTACAATCGCCGCTCGAGGGGTTAAGGCCTACCTGCCTACTCCTCGGCAATGGCTGTGTTAATAGATTTAAAAAAGAAAAATGCGAACGCAGGCGGCAATACGAATACATGTGCTTATAAATCTATTAATAGGTCTTAAAGCTTGAAACTCGAAATACAATAGTAATAATAATATTAATCTAATGAGACAATACGTTTTATTTTAAGGTAAAATTAATTTTATTCTTTCATTGTTTTTTACAAGTTACGCAGCAATATTATATAATAATAATAATAATATGGGTATACAGGGCTTGGGAGCGACCGGACCAAGGTGTGACTGACACGCGCCCTCCGGATGATGACGCCATGTGTTCGTTCTGGCGCAACATCTGGTCGGTGCCTGTCAGTCATACTGAAGGTAGTTGGACTCGAGAGGTCGAACGAGCGTGCGAATCGATACCAGAAATGGGGGCAATCACTATCAGCCCCCAAGATGTGGCCCGTGCAGTCCGTCCGTTGCCTAATTGGAAATCTCCAGGGCCGGACGGACTGCACAACTTCTGGATAAAGTGGTTGCAAAGGTCGCACGCTCGTTTGGCATCTCAGTATCAGGCCGCCTTAGAGTCTGGCTCGCTACCCGAGTTTCTTACAACAGGAGTTACCCACCTGCTCCACAAATCCGGTAGCACCGCGGAACCCAAAAACTATCGGCCGATTACGTGTCTGCCGACAGTTTATAAGGTTCTTACATCCATTTTGAGAGCAAAGATTAACCACCATGTTGATAATAACACTATCATGTCTGCCTCTCAAAATGGATGTAGGAATGGGTCCCGCGGTACGAAGGAGCTACTCCTCATCGATATGGCCATTAGCCAACAGGTTCGGCGTTCCCGAAAGGATCTGTCGACATGTTGGATAGACTATAAGAAGGCCTATGACTCAGTTCCTCATACATGGCTCATGAGGGTGCTGGAGTTGTATAAAGTTGATGCAACTCTTCGCACCTTCCTGATGTCATGTATGAGGCAATGGAGGACGGTCCTTCGCTATCCAGGATGTCGGAATATCCAGAGGAACAGCGAACCGGTAAGGATTGAGCGAGGTATATTCCAGGGTGACAGTTTGAGTCCGCTTTGGTTCTGCCTAGCTTTGAATCCTCTGAGCACATTGCTGGAGAATTCAGGACTAGGCTATCGGTTGAAGAGAGGTGGTCAGGTTATATCTCACCTTCTTTATATGGATGACTTGAAGCTCTTTGCCCCCAACAATCTGCAACTGATGGAGCTACTGAAGGTAACGGAAACCTTCAGTAGTGCCATCAGGATGGAGTTTGGTGTGGACAAATGTGCGGTCATGCATATAAAGCGAGGGGAGATTGTGGAATCCGTGGGTATCCAACTCTCGGATTCCATACACCTGAGATCCCTCTCTCCAACCGAAACCTACAAGTATTTGGGTATGTCGGAAGCGTTAGGCATCAATGCCACTGACATGAAGCAATCGTTGAGGGAGCGCTTCTTTGGCCGCCTGAAGAAGGTACTTAACAGCCTTCTGTCAGGTGGAAACAAGGTGCGTGCCTTCAACGGTTGGGTCATGCCGGTATTGATGTACGCTTTCGGTGTACTCAAATGGACTCAAACGGAACTTGACGCCCTGGATAGGAGAGTTCGTACACTGCTGACTGCATATCGAATGCATCACCCTCGGTCGTCGGTAATGAGACTGTATATCCCGCGGAAGTGTGGGGGTCGAGGCTTTTTAAATGCTAAGTCCCTGCACAATCGCGAGGTATGCAGTCTCAGGGAATACTTCCTAGCCGCCGACGGGGGTATGCATCGGGATGTAGTAGCAGTGGACAAGGGACTCACCCCGCTCTCCTTGGCTAACGAGAACTGGCGCAAACCTGTAGTGCTTGACACTAACGTACGCAGGGAAGTATGGCAGAGTAAGGAACTTCACGGACGCTTTTTCCGGGCCCTTCATGGGCCCGATGTAGACCAACTAGCGTCCGTAGCCTGGCTGCGCGTCGGTGACCTCTTTGGGGAAACCGAAGGTTTTGTATGTGCAATTATGGACGAAGTTATCATGACGAATAACTACCGGAGATTTATTGTGAAGGACGGCACGGTTGACATATGTCGGGCATGTCACCGACCGGGTGAATCAATCCGCCACATTATCTCTGGTTGTTCTCGTCTAGCTAACGGAGAATACTTGCATAGACACAACCTTGTAGCCAGGATTATCCATCAGCAACTTGCTCTGAAGTACTCTCTTGTGGAATCGGAGGTGCCATACTACAGGTATGTGCCCGACCCAGTTCTCGATAGTGGCGATATCACGTTGTACTGGGATCGGTCCATCATCACTGACAGGACTATTGTAGCCAATAAGCCTGATATAGTGGTGGTGGACCGAAGCGAGAGGCGTGCAATGATTGTTGACATATCCGTTCCGCATGACGAGAACCTCGCGAAAGCCGAGAAAGATAAACAAATCAAGTATATTGACTTGGCTCGCGAGGTTGTCGACATGTGGGAATTGGATTCAGCGATTATTGTACCGATAGTCGTTTCAGCCAATGGCTTAATTGCCAAGAGCCTCGACCAACACCTTAGGAGGCTCTCGTTAGGCGGCTGGATCAAGGGCTTGATTCAGAAAGCGGTACTTCTGGACACGGCCCGTATAGTCAGGAGGTTCCTTTCTCTGGAGCCCTGTCCGCCGGTAGCTTGGACCCTATTCCCGATACCGGTGGGACACTATTTTTTATATTTTTAAATGTTTTTTTTTTTAATATTTTTTTTTTTATTTAAGGAATATTTAAAAATGTAATTAATATGTTAAAATAGATAATAAAGGAATAATAATAATAATAATATTTATTTCCAAAATAAAAATGGTGACAAAAAAACAAGTACATAATTCTTGGTACATAAATGAGGACACAGTAAATAACTACTGGCTCCCAAACTAGGTTTTAAGCCTGTGACTTGGGAGTCAGTTATATTCTCATTGAGATTAGGTACGTACTCAACAATAACTTTGTGTATTCACCAATAAGTTGGCATTTTTTTTTTTACGCTGTTGTGACAAACTTTGAAACTAAATATTAAAAATAAAAATGGTAAATAATAAACTAAGGAAAAGTGGTTGTGAGTAATGTGGAAGTGTTCGTAAACGTGTGTGTGTTTTGGTGTGTGAGTTGTAATGACGTATGTAAGTGAGTGTTCGGGTGATACCTACTTTAAGTTAGAAGTAATTTTTCTGTTTCGTCGTATGATTGTGTCAAAAGCCACCCTCGCAATGTGCTTTTGCAGTGATGAGGATTCAATTTGCGTATCTGGAGTATTTTATTAACTTTATTGTATAAAAGATAGCTAAGATACGCAAATTGACGCTTAGCAAAGGCTGTATTATGTCTCACCGGAGGAAAAACAATATCAGCGCGACGTTTGGAACTCAAAAGGGGTGGTGCTTGTCGATGTTTTCTCAAAACGCATTGTAATACATACAATCCTCTAACCGATAGTACCTTGCAATCCCTATAAAGTTCCACTGTGGGGTACCTGAAAGGCTTGCAAAACATAACCTTGAGAACAGCTCTTTGAGCTCTCTCTAATTTCAGTATATACCCAGTTATCAAATGAATATCTTTAAGTAAGTACTATATTATGTTTGTACTCACCAAACGTTATTAAGTTGAACGAAATTATTCTTGTTTTTGCTCACAGGCCGCCCATACTTTGTTGTACCTTTCTTTGGACCCTAATCTACTTATTATAAAGAGCACTGGAGAAAAAATAGGAGAAAAAAGCTCAAACATTTTTTGTTGGTAGATATGTCAACTCGTAAGTTAACAGTGTTTTTATAGAACACTAACGCACAGGAGTTTTTCTCCAGAGAAATATACGGTACCTCCAAACAGCTTTGCGCTGAGAAATAGCAATCATAAAGTTTATGAATTCGTGCATACAAATGTGTACATAATTCTATTTTAAAGATGAATGGCCAGGCCAGCTCATAGTGTCACATTAGTGCCCAGGGACTGTTCACTTTCATTCATTAGAAGCACTTCCACAGCGGGGCCAAAATATATCTACTCAGTGACCGACGCGGACTTGTCAACGTCAGCTTACAGTAAAAAGGTCTAAAAATATATTTTATTTTACTCATCAGTCACAAAATATATCTTTGAGCGTTTATGCGTGAACAGATACAAGTAAAAACAGAAATAAGAAGCTTCATAAATATTGACTCTCGATAAGAGGGGCGCATTTATATCCTTCCTCACATGTAATATAAATATCATGAATTACTAACGCTGAAAAAACAAAAAATCTTATTTGAAGTAAACTAGAAATCAAAACGATTTAATGGACGTACTAGACATATTTGAAAAAAATCTGGCATTTACTTTATTACTAATTACTGCCTGTGGCTTCGCCCGCGTTATATTAGAAAATTGATCCAAGGAAACATAGCCCAGGGATAAAAAGTATCCTATGCGCTTTTCCAAAACATGGTCTACCACTCATGTAACAAATTTCATCGAAATCTGTTTAACAATTCAAGCCAACAGAAGTATAAAACTTAAGCTAGAATTACACACGTGGACCACGCTAGATCTGTAGATACGTAGAACGACGTCGCGTGGTATCGCGTGGCGTGGTTGGTGTTGTGGCTCTACAAGTCTAGTTTCCATATTAAATGTATGAAGACCGACGCGCATAGATCGACGTACGTTGCACAAGTGTCCGCAGTGTAGTTCTAACTTCTACCTTTACACAAACACGCACAAACCTTCGCCTTTATAAATATAATAATAGTTTATTTAACTGAAACTAATAAAGAAGGAAATAATTAATGACTTAATTTCGGGAGCAGAGCCAAATGCCTAGCCATGTTAGCATTAATAGCAAAAAATAAAATGTGTATCTAAGTAGATACTTTCTCTCATAAAGAGCTTAATATAGGGGCACTTCGAGAGCCAAAAAACTGACACCTTTCCGCGTATACTGGAGCTTATTTCGACCGAAAAGTGGGACAATTTTATAAGCTTTTAGCAAAAGTAACGAATGTCCGACCAGCGAGGGTATAAAAATAATAAGTTATTTCGCTTCTGCCAGTGAATTCGCCTGCGTGGTGGTTTTTTTTTAATTATTGTTAGGCTCGCGTTTGACCACCATCTCACCAGATGGTAAGCGATGATGCGGTCGACGATGGAGCGCTCTTGCCTAAAAGTATCACTCTTGATTTAAAGACCTCTATGTTGTAACTATCAGGAAACACAGACTCCGGCAGGGAATTCCTCTCCTTGGCTGTAGGAACAATAAATATGTTCCCAAAACACTTTGTACGTATGGATAGGATATCTACCATGTACCGATGGCGCAACGCCGTACGTATAGTGGTCCGATGATGGAACAGACATGGCGGAATTAGATTGTGCAATTCCAGTGCACGCTCTCCGAAATGTAAACGATAGAAAAGCGACAGGCTAGCAACTTGGCGGCGATGCCCAAGGCTTTGGAGCTTCGACTCAACAAGAGCATCATTGCCGATGATTCTCTTGGCTTGCCTCTCAATTGATATTTGGCAGGCTCATCCCAAAGATGAAGACTAAATTAGAAAGGTTACATATTTCAAGTTATAACCCTATAAAATGTATTCTAGAACATGGTTTACCCAATATGAATAGGTAACAAACAGGCAGAAGAACTTTTGCATTTATAAATTAGTATCCGGGTATGTGTTATTTTAAGCTTGCTACCAACAGCTAAAACGATTTCTGTTTTGTGAGATTTAACATCATTTGCAATTGCAATGTAAGTGTGTTGATTAAAAGATCCATTCAAAGCTAAAATTAAACAGTGTTTTTATCATTGACTTATATTCTAGTTTTTATAAATTGAATAGAGTTATTTTTAAATCGAATTTAAACGTACAATGGAACACTATTTGAATGGACCAAGTCTTCTAGTTGGTACAGTGAATGTACGGGACTATTTTCCACGTTCGCACAAATAAAAGCCTTGGGATATGATACCAGCCCTCGTGTGCCACGGCTAAAAAAGAAAACAATAAAAATACTGTGTTCTCCGGGCTGTGTGCACAGTTTTGATACGGACTTTTTTTCCGGAATTGGCAAGGCCGGGGAGGTCCCACTTGAAGTGGAAGGTAATATATAAAAAGTAAAGTAGTGTCTCTCTAGCCATTTCTCAATGAGGGGATTTACCACCGCAATTGTGGCATGCCACGCGCTGGGTTGCAACACTCACTGTCTCCATACTGACATGAAATCTGACTGCCAAAACATTGTATACTACGCCTCGATTTATCACATTCACGTTCTTCGCACAACTTCGCGAGAGACCATGCGTTATATCCGCACCATTCACATGGCCATGATCCTCTGGGATGCGTTCAGCTTGCGAGTCGGTCGCTTTTGTAACATCGTACCCACACGGGCACTTAAAGGGACATGGATCGCACGATTCCCGCGTAGAACCTACGGCAAGACGCGTCTGGACTCCCTTAATTGCTCCTAGTTCTACTGGCTTTTGAAAACAACTCCCAGGTTCCTTTTTCTAGAGGTGGGAAGTCATCCAGTGATTTCTTCCGCTCGACCTAAAACTACAACTAAAATTATAAGTCAACCCATGGGTCTACGTGGCTTCAGCCCTGTTGGGCCCCTACGGTTTTACTGACTCTTTATGGCGCGCGTGGAATAACTATGCGCCTTTGAAAAGTACCAGTCGTCTGTTTTCTTCAATAACAAAATGCCTGTGTTATTTACAAGGCACTAACGAGTAGGTACTATCTAGCTTCATTAGGTACTTAGTAATATAGTACTTTCATTAAGTATTATTACTGGCCTATAAATCTTTTGGCACGACTTATATCATGGCAGTAAGTATTGTCTTTGAGGAGTGACTGGAAAGACGTCACAGAGACCTTTCGCATGACGCAGGTTCTCACGAGAGGTTTCTGTACCGGATACATTCGGAAGTAACGTCACTATTGTGTGGACCACCTGAAGGACACAACACGTGCATACGGAAGAGGTGTGCCCCGCTTGGGCGAAGCACAGCCGTGATGTATCCTCATGGGGGCGATCAGCGGCAGTCCTCTCCCGAGCCCTGGTAAAAGCCATGATCCGGATCGAGGAGGATTGGCACGCAGTCGCCTCCATTTGCCAAGCAGTAATACGAAGGAGGCGGCACGCGTGAAGGAATGGACATCCTCACGCCCCAGCTGCCGAGACTTCGACCGTTTTTTCCAGCCACTTTAGACGACAAGCAATTGGTAACTTGACGCCCAGCTGTTCAGCAACCATTCAGACCACCCCTGAGCCGTCGATGCGCGTCTCAAAGGGATGTCAGCAAAACAATAATGGTCCAGCAGGGCCAAAACTTACTGGGGAAATGGGTTGACTCCCGAAATGGAAACTCGGGGTCCTGGAACGCAAGGCAAAAATAGAACATATGTGTGTTTTAGTCAGTTAAAATGTGACACGCTCCGTCACTCCACCCAAGAGCGGGAGAAGTCATTGGAAAATTCCCCACCTTAAAAAAAAATCTATCAATCTTTTTCTAAATAACTCAACTATCAAAGTAAAAACACTTTCATCGCAAATACGAATGTAAAAAGAACATCGATCAAGATTGTTTACATTTTTTTCTATAAATACAGTGCTACACACGTGTCTGCTTAAGTCTTTTATTAGCTGCTTACAAATGTTCAAAAATATGTTTGGCATCAAAATCTGTGATATAAATTTCACTAACTGCATCGGGCTGCGCAAAAAGTAACTTTGTTGTTGGATTTTTTGGTTGCTAGCTTTGCATATTTATTTTTAGTGCAACAGGACAATTTGCGTCCCTCAAATTCAGAACAATGAAAAGTCCTTAAATTTTTTTGTTTTTTATTATGTTTTTTTTTAACCCTGTGTGTGGCACAGTATTAAAATAGAATCTAAGAATAAACTTTGGCTTATGTTTAACTTACCATCAGATATAGTAACATATAAAAGACAAAAATAGTAAATGATCACCACAATTAAACCTACATTTTAATGTAAAATTATAACCAAAGTTTTAACATCTCGCTATCCTATTTAAGCAAAATGAATCCAAATGAAACATCGGCAGAACCCCATGGTTACGGAGATATCAGTAGTTAAAATTTTGAGGTTAGGTTAACTACCTGCCAAGACAGCTCGACGGAAAAAAGAAAAGAATAGAATAAAAATTGGTTAGTGATGAAAGAAATGAAATTAGATAGAACCAAAATAATATTTAAAGGTCGAGAAAGTTATAATTTAAATATAACATTATGAGAAAGGTTCTTTGACATCGGCAATCGTCCCATAATCGCACCGCCTACGCGCCTGGACCGTGAACCTTTTGTCACGGAGTTTGATAGAATGCGAGGACAAAAGTTTGAAATTCTTAAGTGTCTAGAATGTATGCGGGCTTGCGGACAGTGAGCAATGGATCATCCGTTAACCGTCCGGACCTAGCCCAAGTCGTCGACGGCGCGCACTGTTCCCGCGCGCCTCAAGGAGTTGTCAGCAACAGCAGGGACCCAGCCGGGTCGAAGCTACTAGGGCCAGGGTTATTCAAAAGCGAGCTCGAGCCCCGGTATGAAGGCTATAAGGAACAGAGTGGGTCTTTTAGTCAGTAAGAGTCTGACACTATCTCCCGCTCCGCCCAAGAGCGGGGGTTGTCATTGGATGATTTTTTCCCACCATAAAAAAAAAATGTCTAAAATATATGTTATGAAGAAACTTAAAACGTTGCAGAAATTACAGTACAGAAATTATATAGAAGATTAGATCATAAGATACTTTTTATGTCATAGCCAATTAGCCACCGGATCCAGCGAGTCCGCTGGTAAAAGTAAATTTATTTAGTGTCATTGTAAAGTAGTAAGTATAATGCATAAAGCTTTTTTCAATGCGCAAGCCTGAAAATATAAGATTATGTTCGAGAAAAAAGATCAGAACTTTGGTTTAAAAACTTAATCTTCCATTTTCACTTCCTAGTAAAAGTTTCAAGTTCATCAATAAAAGATAATGTAAAAGAGATATTTATGGAAAATGCGTAGGTCGGTATCGTTAAAGCTCTCAAAATCTAAGAGATCCACTAGACCGTTATTCTATAACTCGGTTCGTACTAAATTAAATTCTTGATAGATTTTATTTAGAAGTGAAATCATATTTCACTTTTAAATAAAATCCTGATCTTTCTCAAACGTTTTATTTACAAAATACAGATTCCATGCAATTATTGCGTAAGGAAATCGTGTATGGTTTTCGACAGAATTACTGTGGCATAAATATTAGAATCTAAAAATGAGCGACCGAGAAAACACTGAAAAACGTAAATTAAATGGTCTAAGTTAGGCTTGATTTGATTTATAAAGGTTCCTTTACGCTCCGTCAACAAAATGCCATAATATGCCTAACATTTCTTGTTTCTTAATAGCATGACTAGAAATATTTTTTCCAATTACACATTCACAATAAGAAACATGTGAGCGTCTTTGTGATTCCCTAAAAGGGGTTCACAAAGGAGGGCCTTGTAAAGATAAATGAGGTTAGTGAGTGGCATTTGCGAATAAAGTGCGGCGTTGCTAGTAATGGTTTTATTTGTTACTAAGATATAAAACAATACGCTCTTTAAATTTCATACTTTTTTTTACCAATAGATATTGATTTTGCTGTCGACTTTTTTGTCAACTCGCTGCTACGAAACTCGCGAGTGCTCGCGAATTGGCACCTTATGATTTTCCCTACTGTTTTTGTCGTCAATTCGCTCGAACGTAAAATCTTATGTATTTTTTTTCGCTTTTATATTGTTTTATAGCAACGAAAACGTCTTATAAAATGTGTGAAATTGATAACCATTTTAAATGAATGAGAAATATTGACTTCAAAATAAAATAACAATCGTTCATAAGAAAGATTTGAAATATAGATTTATAATAAACTAGCTTTTGCCCGCGACTTCGTTCGCATGGAATAGTGACTTCCGGAAATTTCAGTACTGAATTGATGCCGACTCTTGACCAATAGATGGCGCTGTATGTCCGGAATAAATTTAATTTTTTATTTTATTTTTTGCAATAAAAACTATCCTATGTCCTTTCTCAAGTGCCAAATTATGTCTGTACCAAATTTCACACAAATCGGTTCAGTAGTTTAGGCGTGAAGCAAAGACAGACAGACAGACAGACAGAGTTACTTTCGCATTTATAATATTAGTTTGGATTATTCATAAAACAAGAGAGATTTCACCGGCGAGATAATAGTCAAACGGAAGCCAAACAAAACTTAAAAAAAAAAACAAACAGGATTTTTACTATTATGGATAGGACCTCGTTTGACCACTATATTTCACCTGATGGTAAGCGATGATGTGGCTGACGATGAGTGAGTCTTCTTCCTTCTGAGATTGTAGCTAATTATCAGAAAATACAGACCTGACAAGAAATTTTACTCCTTGTCAAAAAATGTTTATTTGATGGATATACTGACTGATAATGTGAAAACTGTCACAACGCGTATATATTCCTAAAATATGCGATCTTGAGACACCTCTTGAAACAATTTGACAATAAACACGACTTACTGATGTTCAGTTTACGACCGATATAATTTTATGACCAATATACTTTTTGATAGAATTGTTTTAATAGCGTCTCTTATTGGCAGTTTCGTCTGGAAACGTAACTGCGACTGACCGTTTGATCGTCGTATTAATAAGTTTAATAACTACCCTCCTTTACGATCTTCTTTTATCGCTCTATCGGACACCAAAAAATTCTTTTTTACCGAGTTTTAACAGTGGCGTACGCTACTGATACTACTGCCAGTACTGGAAGGTACTACTAGTACAGATACTACCAATACTGGTACTAATATTGGTACTGGTATTATGATTGTACTACTAGACTGTGATTAGGTATCAGTAAGTAATGACTCTTTTAATAGCATATTATTTAATACACTATCAACAAATTATTCCGTTATTTTTATAGCGTTATCCTATAAGGTCCAGCAGGCTCCGGGACTGTTTGAAAGAGACATTGTGGCCTTGGAAGTTTGTAAAACAAAGGGCATAGGAAAAAAACAGGTGGGTTTACCATATGTGATGTACCTGTAACAATTCAAACACTCCAGGATAAATTGTATAAATATTTTATTCACTTTGATAAACACAATTTCATACTTACGTTCTATTAACAATCATTTACAAATACACAGATTAGTCGGACATGTTTTCTGTTCAACAACTCAAAGCAGACCGACCCTGTCCCAAAAGATCGTTACCAAAAACCCCCGTGTTTTGCTACTACCCACTTTCACAAACACTCGGTCGACTGACCGACCAATCAGCGCAAAGTAAAGAGATTGACTATCTAATATACATTAGAGTTTATCTAATAATTAACTGCAAGTAAATATTTCATTTTAACAGATATGATATATTATACAAAACAAATCCATAAAGTGTAATATTATAAATTATTACTTAATATCTACAATGAATGTCTAAAGTTCATGTAACTACTAGCGCCATCTATCGCTTATTATTGGAAGTTGAACGATTTATGAATATTTTCTTTAAAAATCATAACATTCGGCCATCCGACATCGTGCGATCTCCTGACGCACGACTACAATTAACATGATAGGATATTTTCATTAAAATTATGAAACTTAATTCCAGTTCTACAAGGAACCGAGTCTTACATTCATAATCATAACATTCGGCTTAGTCTTGATTATTTGCTTTATCGTCACGTCATATATTTATAGTATTCATCACACGAAGAATAGTTAATCTATGAATTTTAAAATGAGGCAAATTCAATTTTACCCTCATAATTGCAATCAGATCTACTAATCTTTATTAAACTACTTATGCTGTATGCTGTATCAAGGAGTTTACTGATAACGAAAGTATCTTTTTGCTAGTCTAACCCAGATATTGGCGCTCACTTCATATCTTAAAATTTATAACGTACTAGCTGTGCCCCGCGGCTTCACCCGCGTTTTTCTCGTTTCCGTGGAAATACCGAGATAAAATATTGCCTATAATTGCCTCCCTCAATAAATGGACTATTGAATACTTTAAATAGTTTTCATATCAAATCAGTATTTCCCAAAATAACCGCGTTCATAAATGTATTTATTTCTCTTCAAAGATCTTATACTTACAATCATCAACAAATATATTTCGAAAAAGATTATTACAGGATTTTACGTTGATAAAAAACTCCATGGCCCATAACTCATTAATAGGTACCAACTCTTAACATCTTACACACGTGATAACTTTTAAACGAAATATCCGATCAAGATGAAACAAAAAGAATTTTACTTCTATATAAATACTCTTGATAACATAATGCTTAATTTCGATAAAGATTAATATTACGATACATATTTACGTAGTTTTGTGGCAGTCCGTCTAGTGGGACATTTAACAGAATTAATAACACGCCATAAGTATATGTTTCATTGGTGTTCGTCATAGGAATCATTTTATTTTGCTAGGGGATTTAAAATAGTGGTTATACATTTTAGCAAAACCGCGCTCGACTTAGACAATATACAGCTTTAAAAACAAGGTCAATACTATGACTATCGCAAAAGCTCTTGATAGTAGGGTATCTAAAAGAAATCCATGATTGCACTATTATTCAAGTTAATAAACTACTGTCAAATATGTTTTATAACCAACACTAAATTAGGTACTCAAAACCATTGGTCAATGTTAATTATGCGAGACTGTAAGCATAAAGTAAAATTGATCAGCTTTTTGTTCGAAAGTATTCTTCATTATCTACGCGCACTGAATTCACTTCATGTCATTAGGTTTTTCATAGGGTTCAGCTATAAGAATTTGGAATCTAGATCTTATTCATTTAATCCCAAGCAAACGCCGGCCCCTCATTGTCCCTCTATTGTGTCTCTAGTCAAAGTATTCGAAAAGTTGATATTTAGAACAATTCTCGTCTCAATACTATAAACAGAAACAGTATTCGTCTTAATTTCTGTGGAAAACATGATATTACGGCCTAAGGTATCGACATACGCGTCCTAGATCTTACACTCTCAGCGGTTAAACGAAACTCACAAATCTGTAGCCACCATGTTGCTACATGTTGTGTGGCGACTCGTTTAGTCAGAGTTCATTACTTTCATTATTTGGAAGCATAATATAAAACAGAAACTTAAGCATTTAGAATAAAGGTGATCCTTCGGCTAGAGGCTTAGGGCTTAATTGTACTAAAATTATCTCTCAAATAATATTAGCAGCATATGTGCGTGATTTCGTACCAAGTAAAGGTTCCAATAATGAAGTTCGGATCGCACTGTTCGTCAAACTTCATTTTTATTTGAAACCCTGAAATTGGTCCTCTACTCTAGTGTATGGATTTTCAATCCATCTTCCCCTTAACCGAATAAATAACGATGTAATATTTAGCTCTATTTAAATCATTCATTGTATCATAATCATCTTAGGAACCGGCTTCGATTTCAGTCTGGACGACGAGAACTAGTTATGGTCATGTATATATTTTATCCTACTTGTAAAATAAATGTCATTGTGTTCTCTATCTATGGAATCAGTCTCTGCTACAGTATGCACACGTCACAGGAATTGAAAACGTGTGATAAATCCATTTCCTCGTCTACAATTTAATGGTTTGGCTCAATTCCTAATAGATTTATCATTAATACCGTGTGTTTAAACTCCTATCTGCAGCTCTTTTACTTATATGTTATCCGTACATAAGCATTAATTTGTCGTAATAATATTCACATAAGTTACACCTTAATTCTTACCAGCTAACATTTCTGCTTGAAACCGACCATAATTCTGCTCATTAGATAAAATCATTTTAGTTTAGTTTACCACTTCGTCACGAGATGCTAACTTACAAAACTTGGCAAGGTTCCGTAAATTTTCTATTTTCTCTTGGTAAGACTAGCAAGTTTTTGAGACAAATTTTATAGTCAGTTTCTGATCCTACTTGCTTAATACAAATCAATTATAATTACTCTTTCTAATCAAACTTAAATACTCTAAAGATTTACAGAAGTGGTAGAACTCCCGTATCACAAAGTTCCAATGGATATGTTCAAACCTCGATACTTGTAACGCCTTCCTCCTTGAAAATCAACCACTCTCTTTGACCAACGTGGGGTACCTCTTCGCTTCTTGCATCGTGGTGGTGTCTTATTCCTTCCAAATCGTCTCTGCATCATTTTTCTTCAAGCCTGTACTGTTTGAACCAGGAACTATCTATTGTTCAATAAAACTGGCAATTTTTCCTTCTGTAGTTCTGTCGGAATCCAAGTCCTCAAAAATAAAAAAAAATCAGTGGTTAAAACATTTACAGGAAATAGTACTTGTATCATTCATTTGAAACTCTTTTAAGAATCAAATCCCAGTGTTAAAATATACTTTCAATTCAATTTATTTAAACCTATAATATCTTCAAAAACTATAACAGAATGTTCAAATCTCATCCAATAAACAGTTCAAAAATGATATGAATAAACTTAATAAATTATTCAATTCATTTACAACATCTGCATTATCCTTTCAATTGTGATAAATACAGACACAATTGAAAGACAATAGGTGCGCGAACGCCGGCGTTCGCTTGGGGTTTAATGAATTAAACCAACGTAGTCAGACTATAGGTAAATTCATACGTTACTTACGCTCTTGAGGATAACTTCATCTGCACCGGGCACACTTAACCCGAATCTTAATTGGCTCATCTGGCCAAATCAAATGGCCCACTTGGCTTCATCAAAGGCACGCTTAGCTTCATCAAAAGCACGCTTGGCTTCATCAAAGGCACGCTTAGCTTCATCAAAGGCACACATGGCTTCATCAAGGCACGCTTGGCTTCATCAAGGCACGCTTGGCTTCATCAAGGCACGCTTGGTTTCATCAAGGCACGCTTGGCTTCATCAAAGGTACACTTAGCTTCATCAAAGGCACGTTGGGCCTCATCAAAGGTACACTTAGCTTCATCAAAGGCACGTTGGGCCTCATCAAAGTCACGTTTGGCCTCATCAAAGACACTCTTGGCCTCATCAAAGCACTATCACTGATCATTCACTAATCATCAATCACTAACCATTAACCATCAATCACCAATCATCAATCACCAACCATTAACCATCAATCATCAATCATCAACCATTAACCATTAATCATCAACCATCAATCATTAATCATTAGTCACCAATCATTAATCATTAACCATTAATCACCAATCACTAATCATCAATCACTAACCATCAATCATCAATCATCAACCATCAACCATCAACCATCAATCATCAATCACCAACCATTAATCAGTAATCATCAATAATCAATCATCTATCATCAATCATCAATCATCAATCATCAATCATCAATCATCAATCATCAATCATCAATCATCAATCATCAATCATCAATCATCAATCATCAACCATTAACCATTAATCATCAACCATCAATCATTAATCATTAGTCACCAATCATTAATCATTAACCATTAATCACCAATCACTAATCATCAATCACTAACCATCAATCATCAATCATCAACCATCAACCATCAACCATCAATCATCAATCACCAACCATTAATCAGTAATCATCAATAATCAATCATCTATCATCAATCATCAATCATCAATCATCAATCATCAATCATCAATCATCAATCATCAATCATCAATCATCAATCATCAATCATCAATCATCAATCATCAATCATCAATCATCAACCATCGATCATCGATCATCGATCATCAATCATCAATCATCAATCATCAATCATCAATCATCAATCATCAATCTTCAATCTTCAATCTTCAATCATCAATCATCAATCATCAATCATCAATCATTTATCATTTATCATTTATCATTTATCATTCATCATTTATCATTATACGAATTCGATGAAAATAAAGAAAGGAAAAGCAACCCAATTTGAAATATAGAAACTAAAAGAAACTAAAGAATTGGCAACACGCTTAATTGACGCTTCGCGTGACCCAAGGGCTGGCTTCTACCTCGGTCAGAGAATAAGCATTGCCATACAACGTGGCAATGCCGCCAGCCTTTTGGGCACACTCCCAGTCGACAGCGATGCGGAGGAATTTTATGACGTCATATTTAGCTAGGCATTTAGTGTATATATTATTTTTAATTATTTAAGTTGTTTTTTAATATTTAAGTTTATTATGTATATATTTTCTTGTAACTTAATAAAGAGTGATTTATTATTAAAAAAAAAAAAAAAAGAAACTAAAATGAATCACCAGCATATAAGAGGTGTTTAGTCTTGTCAACGTTCGATTACGAACATGACGCGCATATCAATACCATTCAGTTCACACATTTGCAGGGAATCGAATGATTCAATACACGAGCCTGTCACCATCAGTAAGAAATTTGGGTGTGTATGATACTGGTCTAAAATACTTGGCACATTTGGCTAAAAAAATTAAATAAATCTCAAGCTCATTTAGCTTCAATTTAGGCACAAATAACCTCTTCCTGTTATCACTGCACATATTTGTAGGCATAATTAAGAATAAGAGAATTTAGCAAGCATACATAGCTCACTATCAACCGGCAACGATGCGCCTACACACAACTAGTGGGTAGTGTACTTTCTAGTAAGATCGTACACATATGTACACTGGTGAACAGGTCATAGTTCACCCCCTAACATAATCCGATGAACATACATAGTCCACCCTTAATATAATCCGATGAACGTACATAGTCCAACCCTTAACATGATCCGATGAACATACATAGTCCACCCTTAACATAATCCGATGAACGTACATAGTCCATCCACTAACATGATCCGATGAACATACATAGTCCACCCTTAACATAATCCGATGAACGTACATAGTCCACCCTTAACATAATTCGATGAACGTACATAGTCCATCCACTAACATGATCCGATGAACATACATAGTCCACCCTTAACATAATCCGATGAACGTACATAGTCCACCCTTAACATAATCCGATGAACGTACATAGTCCATCCACTAACATGATCCGATGAACATACATAGTCCACCCTTAACATAATCCGATGAACGTACATAGTCCACCCTTAACATAATCCGATGAACGTACATAGTCCATCCACTAACATAATCCGATGAACGTACATAGTCCACCCTTAACATAATCCGATGAACATACATAGTCCATCCCCTAACATAATCCGATGAACAGACATAGTTCACCCCCTAACATAATCCGATGAACATACATAGTTCACCCCCTAACATAATCCGATGAACATACATAGTTCACCCATATCATGTCTCGATATAAAATATTTAAAATCAATACGATACTTTATCATTAGATAGAGATTTAAAAATCAGTGCTACGATGTATTAACAATTACCCTGAATATTTCATGTGTTATTATATAATGTGTCATATTTAGATAATGCGTGATCGTAATGCAGTATATATTGTCGATGTGAGAAGTAAAACAAAGAAATCAAAACGCTACCAGAGTGAAGCTCTGGCTCTCTCTCTCAATTTGTTTATCTAACACATGTTAAACGTCTGTTAAGATGAACGTTATCGGAGTGTAGCCCCGACCAAACGCTTATACAAGAAATAGTACTCAAAATGTATATTAACTAAAAATTTTGTAGGTTATATCGAGATTATTTGTCTGCTGACAGTTTTAATGTGAATAGTTGATAGATTAACGACTATGTATCTATGTGATATAGAAATTAACATTGGTGGGCGTTGAAAATTTCTCGATAAACGTTATAATATTTGTTCAACCATACCTTTTTGTCTGGTCCGTGTCACTTCTGAATTGTAACAATTCAAACACTCCAGGATAAATTGTATAAATATTTTATTCACTTTGATAAACACAATTTCATACTTACGTTCTATTAACAATCATTTACAAATACACAGATTAGTCGGACATGTTTTCTGTTCAACAACTCAAAGCAGACCGACCCTGTCCCAAAAGATCGTTACCAAAAACCCCCGTGTTTTGCTACTACCCACTTTCACAAACACTCGGTCGACTGACCGACCAATCAGCGCAAAGTAAAGAGATTGACTATCTAATATACATTAGAGTTTATCTAATAATTAACTGCAAGTAAATATTTCATTTTAACAGATATGATATATTATACAAAACAAATCCATAAAGTGTAATATTATAAATTATTACTTAATATCTACAATGAATGTCTAAAGTTCATGTAACTACTAGCGCCATCTATCGCTTATTATTGGAAGTTGAACGATTTATGAATATTTTCTTTAAAAATCATAACATACCATAGAGCATTTTTGTATTAGGTTACAACTACTCATAGTTTGACATAAACAAGCATGACAGTTGTAAGTTTACCATGCTCACTCAGTCTCGCTGATGGTGACACATGTTGTTGGGTGATTCAGTTCTCTTTAAAATGATTGAGCTGAGTGGGTCGTCCTCGACAGCTAGTGGAATTTTGAGCAGCACTTCCAACGTCAGCCTCCCAAACTGGAGCGGGCCGGGGCTGCCCTTGAGCGACTCCTGCTCAATCTAGGGGGTTCAGATGCCTTCTGCCAGAGGCTTTACGCGGGGTGTCGTTCGGTCCTTAGCCCTTTGTGGAGCGCCGGGAGCGCCGGTGCGGCCTAGAGGACACGGTGGAGCAATCGGTGAAGGTATACCCGGTTTGAGTGGAGCACCGCCGTGTCCTCGTGGGAGCGATCGGCGTAGCGAACTCTCGCGCCGGTCCATTGTACAGACCATTGTCTGGAACGAGGGGGAATGTGCGGCGATCGCCTCCTTCTGCAAAGTGGTAATATTAACAAAAGAGAAAGCCGCTCGCGTGAGGGAACACCTGTCCCCACGCTCCTGCCGCCGTAATCCCGACACCGACTACCAGCTACTATGAAAATTGATCAAATGCTTTGGAATGTGTAATTTAGCTTCACTTTTTTGACTGATCGACATTTTGACAGTTAAAAAATGCTTGTGGGTACATAAATGGTTAATTTGAAATAAATATTTTTGATTTTGCCTACGCACACATATTGAGCGGTGGCTTTGTATCATGATCATTATCTCCCTTACTACATGTTAATTAGGTATTAACCACGCTATTCAATGTTATTTTAATTAATGTTAACACTATATCAATTTATATATCTGTGGTATCAATAATATTTATTTAGCGGTTAAATCGTGGAATCATCATCGACCATACAATTTTGCACATGGATATATGGAATAAACTTTATTATAGTAACTAAACTTCATATATAGTAGTGGTACATAAGCGAACTTAATGCAACAAGGCATTCTCTACCAGTCAACCTTTGGGTTAAAATTATAACCCAATATTTGTTTAATAATTCGATATATGTTCAAAAAAGACAACACTATGATAGGTGTACACAAAAAATAAATAACAAATATTTCAAGCAGAATACTTATAGTACCTCATGTATCGCTACTGTAAATGAAATTAAAATAAATAATTAAAAGCACGGAATTTAGGGTGTTTCAAACGCTGTTACGTAAATCCCTTATTTTAGTTGACCATAAAACGGTTCTTAAGTCGTTGAGATGTGAGTACGCTACAATAGCGGCGGTAAGTCTTCTTTGTAGAGTAACTAGCAACTGTCCAAAGAGGCACTTCGGCAGTTGTCCTCAGCTTCAGCCTTACGCATGTCTTTACCAGACATGGCCAGTTTGAAAGGTTCTTGTTTAGAATCCAGGCAGAAGAAACGCCCAGTTTTCACCGTTATATGGATCGCCCAGAGAACAAGGAAAATACGGTAGATGTCTGCCCAAAATACCCGCTTGGGCAGAGCTCTGAGGCCTTGCAGGGTCGACGCATACTGGGGCCATGGTATCGCTTTTGAAAGAAAAACATGGGGCCCTGAAACGCAAGGTAAAGAAAGAACATAAGAGTAAATCTAGTCCGTAAAAGTCTGACACGCCCTCCTACTCAGCCCAAGAGCGGGAAAAGTCATTGGAACAAGCTAAGGCTAGCCATTCTATTGCAATAAATAATTTTTTACACTCTGAAAAGTCTCGAATTCCGTGCCAAAATATTATATCAACATAAGTTTTCACTCAGATGTCTGTCAGTATGTCCATCAAACATGACATCGACTGAATGTTTTTAACACAGGAACGCAAAGTTTTTCTGTATAACGATAAAATAGTAAATACTAAGTGCTCAACCAGACTGGCAGTGCGTTGCGAGGAGCGGCGCGCGCGGGTGCGGGGACTCGCGCGTTGTGCCTGTGCTCATTCGAGCCATAACAACGCATATGGGTTAGCACGAACTAGTGTGCGATACCCGCTCTCATGCATGCTGCCAGTCAGTCGCCGCCCGCGCACCACTGCAACTACTCAAGGACCTATTACACTGCGCTGTTCCGACTCGTACAATTTTTCAGTCTGGCCGGGCACTTATACCGAATCATAAAACAATATCATTACATAACGCTAGAAGCATATTTGTTCCAAGTAAAGGAATTCAATCAGTCAATGTAGATGTCAGTAAATAATTTATATACACAATGATTGAGTAACAGTAACGGGTCAGAAAAAGGTAGGGCCCATCCATCACGATCAAATAAAATGAAAAAGTATTTCTTAGAAGATATGGTACACCTACATTCTCATGTACATAGCTCATGTATCTAAAATGATCTCTGTTAGGGGAATTGAACGATAAAAGTCCAAGAAACTTGAAAGATGTTTACAAATCGTGACCATTAGGACCAACCCGCGAGTTTATAATATCGTTCCCTTCCACGATTTGTTATGTTTATTCAACGAGTTTTGGTACACTTTGACAAATAGTGTCTTGGCAGCAGAAATGGCATGTTACATGAAAGATTCCTCGAAATCATGTAGGCCCCAGACATCTCTATGATGACGCAATGAAAACGAAATAGAACTAATTTTCTCGTTTGATTCTGCCTGTGAAACTATTTGTACTATAATTTGCCTGTATTGCGCACGCATATGATTCGTGTGCAATCGGAAGTGCTTCAATGTCGCAGAATCCTATATAGCAGAACAATTGTAGTTCCGTAGATACTTTATTATCTATCAATTTTTAACAATACATAAGAAGTGGTATAGTGGGCTTTTATTTAGACAAAATGCTTTTCAAAGGATAATAAAATTATCTTAGAGACTACGAGACGACACTTAGGTAAAACGTAAGTTTCTTATTTTCCAACAGAACGATAAAACTTGAGCGTAAAATGTGTTTCCCGAGCATAATTAACATGTAAATTGTGTGGAAGCCATGTACTCAAGAATAATTATGAAACCTCGTTAACGCTCGCACGTTTGTAGCTTAATTATTAACTATACTTAGTAGTTATAATGTTTTTTTTTCTCCCATTAGAGATTATGGTTTCAAGATTGATTGGTAATTGGTTGGCGTCAAGTTGTATGAAGATATAGTTTATTTCGTTTGAAGAGAAAGGTAGGGAAACATTTAACATATCATTTAACTAAAAATGAGTCTAAAAATTAAAAAATTAAAAGAGGCTCCAAGTAGGTTGGAAATGTTTTTAATCTTTCAAAGTTCATTGAAACCTGTTGCTTTGTAATTACAAACTGTAAAGTCTATAAATAACTGATCAAAAACTTATTCGCCTACGCAGCAAGTTTACCAAAAAGAGGTTGGTTATTATTAATTGTATGTAGCATGTTTATACGTATTGTGTGCTGCGCACATATTTGTGTAGATAATTTTGGTTATAAGTTCCATTTAATTCATTAAACCCCAAGCGAACGCTCGCCGGCGTTCGCGCACCTATTGTCTTTCTATTGTGTCTGTAATTTCCACGATTGAAAGGTTAATCGATGTTGACTTAGTTTTTGTTGTGAATTTGGTTCAGTATCCTCATAAAATAAAATTTCTTATAAATATATTATGGTTTGTTGTAAGAAAACCCAATTTTGGTTTAAGCTCGCCTGTGTACATCAGCTGTCTTTTTATTTATATAGGGTGACTGGTAATTAGTGTACGATATTTAAACACGTGATTGTTCTCATGATAACCAACAACTTTTACTATGGGAACAAACCTGAAATAGCGAGAAAAATCAGCTGTTCAGTACATTTATGTTTGCCTAATGTACTGAACAGCGATATTTTTTTCGCGGTTTCGGCTTGGCTCCCATATTTTTGTTTTTGTTATCGTGAGCACAATCACGTGTTTAAGTATCTTATACTAATTGCCAGTCACCCTATATATTGTCGAAGTTATGCACAATAAAAGATATAAGAAAGAGGTTGGTATTTTTATTATTTATTTATTTATTTATTCATTTATGTACACACAAACACTTAAACACTTTATGTGTCGTATACCAAAATGACATAGTAGGGTAACCAGTCTTATTCTGTCTCTACTGCTGGGACTCAGGCCCCCTCTCTAAGAAATTGTGTCGTATATGTCCTCCGAACCCCGCATAATCACACCTTTTTCTCCGGACAGTATAATATGACCATATACTTTTTCTCAGCTGAAAAAGATGTTGATTAATGTCACGTCTAGGGAATGCAATCACGACTTTGTGAGAACTCGAGCTGTTTTACGAGACCAATCTCAAAGCATAAATTGGGAAAATTTCGTGAGATAGATGGATGAGATTGAGCAACAGCAAAAAAAAAAGATGGATCTCTATGACATATATTATACATATATGGAGAACAAGAAGTATATTTTTTATTAATATTTAAATTAAATTAATACTTTAATTTGATACTTCAGTTTAAGATTTCACTTACCCTTTTCCTATTATTTTCTACAACACTACATTGACTCTATTTCTTTTAACCCGTTGTGTGTCTAAACGTGGATCCACGCGAGACACAATGGCTTTTTAATTGAGTCTCTAATTACGGCACTCGAGAGGTTAAAATCTCCTCGATGGTCTGCTAGAAGAAATTTCTTGTAAAATAAGCTGTTTCCTTATGTGTACATAATTTTCACTCTTTTTTAGGGGTCCAAACTTAAGTTAGCAAAAAAGGTAACCCTTAAAGGGCCAAGGGTGTGTTTCTGAAAGGGAGGCTCGGCCCTGGTGTGAAAGGCAACGAAGGAACGGGTTGGGTTTTTTAGTCAGTAAGAGTCTGACACTATCAAAAAAACCCTTAAAGAATCAGTTTGATTACCATCCGTCCGTTTGTTAGAAACGCGTGGATACTTCCACGCGTTTCTAACAAACGGACAGATGGTCTATGTCAAGCTGAAATTAATCTTCTATAATAAAGAAATGAAACGCTTAATGTGTTGCTAAGCGCTAATCTCGAGATCAGCTGAACCGATTTCGCTAATTCTTTTTTTTTTGTTGTATTTGTTATTGTGAGGTTCTTACGGAAATAAAAATGAAAATTAGGGTAGTGTAGGGTAAGTAGGGTAGTGTAGGATAGTGTAGGGTAGTGTAGGGTAGAGAAGGGTAGAGTTGGGTAGAGAAGGGTAGAATAGAGTAGAATAGGGTAGAGTAAGGTATAGGGTGGAGAAGGGTAGAGCGTGAGCGAAGCCGCGGGCAAAAGCTAGTATCAAATAAATCGCATGCTTAATCAAAAAGAGACGTAACTCAAAAAAGTGGATATTTGAAAATTAAACTTTATTTTCTAACTAATTTTTTTCAGATTAAAATAAGCCTTCTTTTTTAGTTAGGTCTGTTTATGATTAAGCATTCGAAATATTAATAATTTATTCTTTATTACGAGTAACAATAAGATTCGTTTAGTTTTAGTAATAAACAAACTTACAACTTTGTTAGTGATAAAAATATATCCACAAATGACATTAAGCTGAAATACTGGAGCCACGATTCAATATATGGCAGTCCAACCTGTCAATCAATCCCAGCCCGATCATGCCCAGAATGCCATTAGAACCGGCTCACACCCTCCGCACCAGAGATGCACATCTTTTACGCATTAATGCATACCTAAAAACAAGTATTTCCACAAACATCTATGATGCGCTACAAAAGCGAGGCAACTCTATCAACACCCTGAAAGCTTTAGTGTTCTACACGCAAAGGAAATGCTTTTGAAACTGAGCATTTACCTGTATTTTACCACTCGTTAGAAAGTTACATTACATAGAAATGCTCGAGAAAATGCTGTAGTGTACATATATCCACATTTACGTTTCATGGCCACGGTAGCTCTTTCGCAAAATATCCCAAAACTTAGAGTCAACGCTGGCTGAAAGAATACTTTTAGCTGCTGGGGTATATGGCAACTTCAGTAAGATGTTTGTCGGACAAGCAGCTTTTTTTGAGAATGGGAATATATTAAATAACTTTTTACACTCTGGATGGAGCTAGAGGGTATGTTAGATTTTTACTGACTAAAACCAACCTTCACTTATCCTTTAAGTTTCAAGGTCACTAGGTATATATTTTCAGAAGATTCCCTGATACCAATAGCACGTAGCGATTCAAAATAGAAATATTCTATAGAAAAAATCGCTTGCAAAGTTTAAACTCACATTTTCGTAACAGAGAATTAGATATTTAACTCAAAATCCGTCTTGGCACTGACTGACGTATACTATCGTAATAGATTATATGGGCTAGGATCGTTAGCGAGTATTAATTTCAAGAGAGTTATGTACATTGTACACGGTGTACTAAAATACCTCACGGGGCGACCGACGGCGGTGTTACACTATGGGACATTTATATCAAAAAGTTGGCCAAAAACTTAATTTAGCAGGTCAATAAAAAGTTCAGAACCATGTTTGGCTGGAAAGATCAAGAAATAATGGGTTCATAAATACCTATTTTGGTTTTTTTTTATTTACATGTGGTTTACATACGCCCCCGAAGCACATTCTAAATTCTTTATTTAATTCTTTTTTTTTAAATGAATTAATTATTTATTCACTAGTTATGTTTTTATACCAATCATCATACTTAATCGTTTAAAACTTGTATCAGTGTGAAATTTTATTAATTTTTTTAAGAGATTCTGCAAAACTATGTATTTACTTACCTGATATTTATGAATCATTTTGATACGTAGCTCAGTTAGAATGTATCCCTAAATAAGTCATAACGAAACGTTAATAAATGTAAAAATTTAATTAAACGAAAACATAATTAGAATTAGAATTACTGCCGGTAACCAGTTTAAGTTTGCCGACCATATTTTATTTTTAACTTGTATATTTTCTAAACCAACGATATGAATGTTGATTTTGGTTATGAGAAGAAGATATTTCAGTAGTGATTAACTTTAGTTTTTACGTAAACAGAATTATATCTACACTTATATTATCATGAGGTAGACTTAATTTTTACTTGCTTTGTTTGTAATCATTGAAAGTACTGGGTACTCCGATTACTAAAATTTTTTCACTGATAGAAAACTGTTTCATTCCTGAGTGACATGGGCTATATTTTATGTATGCGGGCGAAGCCTTGGGCAAAAGCTAGTATCTATATTACTAGATTTACGTTAGTAGAATTATATTAAGTTACGGTAATTTTGTGAACCATCTTTTATTTAAAATTGTATTTTTAAGCGCGTACAAAACGTTAATGCAATCATTGGTCATATGTAAGATAGCAATCACAAATACACCAATATTTTGCATCATCTTTTTGTTTGGCAACGAAAATTTCAAATGTGTTTTGGTTGCTACAGATTGCTTTTTTAATTTATTCAGTTTTGTAATTGCTTTCGTATTTATTGAGGTACATATGCAAGAGGACCAAGGTTGCCGACATAACACAAAGAATCGCCAAACTTAAGTGGCAATGGGCAGGGCACATTGCTCGCAGAACAGATGGCCGTTGGAGCCGAAAAGTTCTGGAGTGTCGACGCAAACGCAGCGTTCGAAGGCCTCCTACAAGGTGGACGGACGACCTGGTGAAGGTAGCGGGAATCCGATGGATGCGGGACGCACATGATCGTTCGTTGTGGCGACGCTTGAGGGAGGCCTATGTCCAACAGTGGACGTCTATCGGCTGAAATGATGATGATGACGATGAGGTACATATGTTTGTCACTAGATATTATTATATCTCCAGATAATTGATGTGGGCTAAGATATTATTTTTCTACGGTTTTTCAATACCGTAAGCTAAATGTGAAATTAGTTTTCCAAAAATAATAAGATCAATTCTGCCTATAACCCGTTTCAAGTGTCCCGTCGACGAGACGACTCATATTTCAGTTTTTATTAAAATGCCCATAACATTTTACCTGAACTTTATATTAAAAATACAATTATGCAAAAATGTATAATCGATGAGTCTCTAAACCGTATGTACAAAAAATATGAAATATTATGTAAAAAAACTTTATAAAAAAGAAAAAATAACCAACTTCACTAAAAAAAACTCTAAAACGATCAAAATAATTTCAATTTCGGAAGTCGGTGTTAAATAAGGAACAAACAATACTGAGAAACACCGACTTCCGAAATTGAAATTATTTTGATCGTTTTAGTGTTTTTTTTAGTGAAGTCGGTTATTTATTCTTTTTTTTTTTAAGTTTTTTATTTTACACTTTTGAGTTGCAATACACTTACAGCCAGAGTACCTTTTTCTCTTGACAATTCCATTTAAATCGAACCCTGCCAGAATGCATTATTTTAGTATGAAGTTCCCGTGTCTACCTTCCACCTTCCGTCATCAGATCAGTTCGATAGTTCCGTTGGCCATTTCTGATTTTTCTTCTTCAACAGTTCCACTACATCAAATGCCACTTTTTGACTGTAAATGCTTAAGTCCTTGATGAAAATATCAAAATGACTACATTTGTTATCAAAATGACTATAGTTGTTGATATTGAGAGTTCCCTCGATTTCGCCAAGATTCCATCATTAGACCCCGACTTGGTGACTATGGAACTATTTGAGAAATATACCCTTTCCAACAAAAAAATAATTTTTAAAATCGGTTGCCAAGCGACGAAGTTATGCGCGAACACATGAAAAAAAAAACTACAAACATCCGAATTTAGAACCTCCTCCTTTTTTAGAAGTCGGTTAAAAAGCGTTCAACTTACCCGGACGGAGCCTATTCTAATTTGTGTTACAAAGCAAACATGGTAATTTTGGAATATCAAAAATTTATTTTTATTTTAATGAATAAGGACAACAAATTGCTTATATTTTGCGATATTAAAAATATTATAACAAATAATGTAAATAACAATGTAGCTCACAGCGCTGTTCACTGATTATTCTACAATAATATTATCATATGATTCCTATGTTCTGTAAATGTGTATGTAAGTGACACACACATTTAAAAGTGTTTTAAATTTCAAGTGTTTTATAGAGGTAAAGTGTGTTTTTCTTTTATTTGTAGGACGTAATCTCTGAAAGTACTTTTACACAATTTTCACCGATAGAAACCTGATTTATTACTGAGTGACAGGCTATATTTCAAGTACGGGAGCTAAGCTGCGGGAAAAAGCTAGTATTCTATAACAATCAAATTCAATGCAAAAATAATTTTGGCCTACTTTTTCATTCAAATACCCCATAGTGCGACGGTCATAACATCAATCAACGTCACAGCCGAGCCAAGTCATAATCTGTTTATTGCAGATACTACAAAAACCTATTTACCTAATAAACTATAGGTTGAACTTGACATTATCAAGCGGACTAGTTGCCGGCGCCGGCTTGTTTGGAATAATAGTCAAATATGTTTTTATAATATAAAACAGGATGTTATGGAGCTTCTTAATTGTAAACGAAACTGATATAAAAATTTCAAATATTTTTGTATAAAAGCGTAGTCTAAATGATAGGTTACGACAGGTTCTTATTTGTTTTATACAGCCAAACAAATGATAACCTAGACTAGAAATAAAAATCTTGCTGTTTGTATACTTTGTATTTCACTATTATAATTAATAAAATGTAATATCCGTAACTGAAACTATCTGAAAGAAGTATCATCATCATCATTTCAGCCGAAAGACGTTCACTGTCAGACATAGGCCTCTCCCAAGTGTTTCCATGATGACCGATCCTGTGCGTCTCGCATCCATCGCATTCCCGCGACCCACACTAGATCATCGGCCGCCTTATGGGAAGCCCCTGAACGCTGCGTCTTCCAGTACGTAGTTGCAGCTCTAGAACTTTCTGTCCCCATCATTCTGCGAGCAATATCCGAGAGCAATGTAGAGTTAAACATCATCATTTCTGACGATAGACGCCCACTGTTGGAAATAGGCCTTCCCCAAGTGTCGCCACAATGTACAAACTGTGCGTCCAGCATCCATTGGACCTGCCCATTGCCACTTAAGTTTAGCGATTCTTCTTGCTATGTCGGCCTCCAAATGTACAGAACAAAAGAGCAAACATTCTGAAATAATTTCGTAGCCTTAACCATATCCGAAACAGGTATAATATTATTCCTATATCCGTATCCAGATCCATTTCATAACCATAACACCCATGTTATAAATGAGGTCTTCGTTGTAGCTCGAAATTCGAGTTGGTCATACACCTGTTTAGTCTTCTTTCCAAGCTACTTACTTAAGTACATCCAAGCTTTTACGAGGCACGACATTTCATACAAACTTTCAAATCCAATGTCTACCTACAACAACATTTTTAGTATATAATATGTGAAACCTACACAATAATTTTTTTACACCACCTGCTCGATAATGTCGTTTTACACGTCATACAAACCTCACTTAAAGCAAGTCATTATATGCCTAGGGAGATAATGCAGTATGGCCGATCCCTAGGGAATAATGAGATTTGAATTTGGAGCATCAATTCAAATCTCATTACGGCGCATCGAACAAGTTGACTTGAAATTCAAACCAAAGAGTATGTAATCACTATGATTCAAACTGGCCACTAACAAAAAAGAAAATAGATTATAACGTGCGTATAGTACAATTCACGAAAGATGGCGGGCGTGAAGTTTGCGCAGAAGGATGCGCAATAACGTGTTTTAGGAACCAAATGACGTCGTGCGTGTGCTAGAAGAGTGTGGTATGCGCAAAAGTTCGCAAAGGCTAACTTCACACCCGCCCTCATTCGTGAATTGTACTGTACCTACTGACGACACGGGAGCATTATAGAAAATTGAAATTATAGAATATTGGAGTGGTGAATTTTGTTTGTTGGATGAACTTGTAATAATATAATACTTATATTTCTCTAATATATGATTTGGTCGACCAAATTGTCTTTTAATTATCTCGCAGATGGTGTAAAAAGTAGAGTATGCAACACGGGGATAAAGCCGTCTTTGTCTTGGGCGGCTTAAATTCCTCACTTCACTCAGGTTTCTTTATTAACTCCCTCGCAATGCTCGGGAGTTAATTTTATAAATCCCTCACTATCGTTCGGGATTAAAATCAACAACCTTCGTTTCGTTCGGAATTCAACATGCCGCCCGCGACTTAAAGACACTGCTTTATCCCCTAGTTACATAAACTACTATTACTTACACCGCGGTATATTAATTCGGAAATTTATTTAAAAAGGTCACAAGTTATACACACAACGCAGGTCATAACGGATATTAGGCGCCAGCGTATAGCTGGGTTCCCTCTCCTAGAGGGGAGGCCTGAGTCCCAGCAGTGGGAACATTAAATAGGCTGATGATGATGATGATGGTGATGATGTATAGCTGGATGCTAAAACAAAATAATCTCCCAGTTGCCAGGATGGCCCGGTGACCGTGTACTTTAGCGGACAACAGGTAACATAATACCTACATAAACTTTGTCCTTATTCATGATACCGTTTTGAAATTTTGTATATGGGTGCTTTACATAAAAATACTAGACACGTGTGTCGGTTGTAACAACATAAGCTTTAATATATGCAAATTATATACTAAAACTTGCTTCCACTGCTCTCAAAATTTTGAAGGAAAACATCGTGAGAAAACCGGCATGTCCTAGAACCAAAAATTCGAAGGCATGTGACATTCACCAACCCGCACTGGGCCCGCGTGTTGGATTACGGCCCATTCCCTCTTCTAGAGAGGAGGTTTGTGTCCCAACAGTGGAAACATTAAAAAGGCTGGTGATGATGATGATGATATACTAAAACTAATGTTGCATGTATAGATTAAAATCGTTATAGGTACTCTACTCGTAAATGAAATTTGATATGAATACAAAGATCAACAAAATCACTCGTACATTATAAGGGCGAATGTTTGTATGTAAAAATACACGATTGGATCATTTCCTGCCTTTAGTACTATTTTCCACATTAACAAAGGCTATGCCGCGAGCAAAAACTGAAGAACTTTCTAAATTCTATATACAAATTGATTTAAGATATTATTATTTTTTATAAATCAGACCTACGAAAATGAGAACTTTCCACGAAAGAGTTCAGACAGAAAAATAAAGCTTGTATTTTCTTAGAAATCTTAAAATCGTAGTTTATATTAAATACTATGCTGCGTATACGACTATAAATCAGTCAAAATCAAATTAATTTTTTGCTCATAGGGTATTGTGTTGTATAGGTAGGGTATTGTAATATATTTATTGCATAGATACTAGCTGATCCGATAGACATTGTCTTGTCTTAGTTAAAAATATATTGTATAGCACGCAAGTGTTAAATAGTCGTTAATTTTTCTGAATTTTTCTAATTTTCTTGATTTTGGTTCCGTAAAAACCTTCTACAAAATATTAATCCACTTTTAAAAGATATGAATTAACTCAGTACAGTCATTCTCAAGTTATGATGTGAAATAAAAGATTAATTTATGTGTGTGATGTGTAAATGAATGATGGATAATGTGTGTGTGAATGTAATAAGAAGTGTAATAGTACCTAAAATGAATCCTGTGGGACAACCATTTACAAAGAATTGTACTTCAAACTTTCAAAAAGTTGACCTCACCTCGCCAGCTTGTTTGCGCCCTGTCCATTTGATCATTAACCTTTTGAATGTCTAAAGTTACACAGTTCGACTTAAAAAATCGTCGCAATTGTCTTTCTATTATGTCTCTAATTACGGCATTCGATGAGTTAATTCGAAATTGGTACTAATTGGAAATAAACGCGACATGATTCCAATCGAACACGAAACCATAAGAGATAATAAAGTTGTACCTAAACACATATAGTCAAATACTATAAACATCGCTGTTATCCTATTAGCAAAATAAGCACGTTTGGTAAACTGTTTTCCTAGGCAACCAAGAGTATTTATCTATTTTCTTTACTAAACTATACTAGCCATTGGAATAAGTAACTGCCTAAGTGATACAACCATGATACTGCAAAACATCTTATCAGATTTTATTCGACTGCCAATTGACTTCTTGACATGTCCTTGTTTACATAAATTAGCCAAAAATGCCAAAACAAGTGTAGTCTGTTTATGATACGGAATAGAGAAAAACAGAGATAAAAGCTTAACTCGTCGCTGAGGACCCTTTTACAAAGGTACAGATTTATCAAAAAGCCTAGTACTATTTTATATGTAGATATTTATACAGGCAATAAAACTGCTACAGTCGCCACTCCGTATGAAAACGAAAAAGAGGGTAGTAAATTGTATTTCCATTGCAAAGCTTTATAAAGTAGTACCGCCTTTGGCTGAATAAATCAAGTGACACAGATGTATCACCTCTGACAGTGGACCAGGTATCTAGCGCTTCTGAATTGGTTGGTTGGTTTCGAAATTCAATATTTCAATTGAAAACTGTAGTAGCAATGTTTACTGTGGAAATTTGAGGCGGGTACAGGATTGGGTCGAAGACGTTCAACTGATACAATTAATATTTAATCATATAACTAGTTTACCTTCGTTACGTCAGGTAAATCAATTTGCCACTTTACAATCAAAACCTTCTACAAATTCAAACCAAAGTAGATCTTATCAGTTCTCAGTTCCTGGCAGATGACTGTTCGAAAAAGTTAACGCAGCCCAAGCATCCAAAGGACAACTGAAGGTATACTGGTGGGGTTTAGTCAATAAAAGTCGGATACTCCCTAAAGCACCGCACAAAGCGCGAGAAATTAATTGATAATTTCTCACATAAAAAAAAAGATGTTTTGATCAGGAGTTTGATCCACAAGAACTTATTGTAAAACAAATCGTCCAAAGTTTTCTAGCCAGAACATATTCAATTTCTGTAAGGAATTACCCTGTCCGATATAACCATTCTATTCCATTCCATTCCATTGATATTTATCCTTTGTTTTTTTATGCAGTATACAACAAAGAAAATAATAAATCATTTCACCTGCAACCTGCATCTGCAGGGGATATAAAGAAAATATATTCGGAAAAGTATATTTTTAGTGTATAGGTTATATCTATTTTCTTAATGTGTCGCATATATTACAAATAAAAAAAATATAAGCTAAAGTGGCTTTTTATAATATGTCCAGGAGATGTCCTAGACATATCATAAAAAACCGCTTTCTGCGTCTGTCTGTTTATTCACTAACTCCTCCTAAACTACGCAACTGTATTCGAAGCCGTTTTCATTAATAGAAAGAGCGATAAAAGAGAAAGGTTTGTGTCTATAATTTGCACTCGTACAAAACCCGGACGAGTCGCAAGCATTTTAATCATTGAGTCCACTCCCAGAACACAATACGGTAGGTCTAATCAAATATTTTGAGAGGATCTTGTAGCGTTTGCTTCGAACCCTGTGAACCAACCAATCAGTGCGGCAGTCGCTGATCAACAAACTCTTCTTACGATGTTAAAACTCAATTAAATTAGAACAGCACTCAAAACTAGTAAACAACAATTAACCATTTTCTCAAAATATTAAAAAAGTTGTTACAAAGTAAAACCCAAGTCTTAATTTTATTTTGAGTGAGATACTTAGACATTATACCTAACTGTTGTAGGTACTTAGAATCTTGTGAATATAAATTTTAAGCTTATATTAGCATATAACAATGAACATAGATGCTTTGACGTGCCTACTTAATCGTTAATACAAAAGAAAATTCTACGATAACTTTAATCAGATCCAAATAACAAGTTTTCAGCCATTAAAAAGACTTATTTTCATACGACTCTCTAAAACATCAGAGAGATCATTATTTCACTTATTTATCATAGTTACACTTAATAAACTAAATAAATACAAAGGTATTTATTCACATGGATAATTATGGTAGGTAGCCCTTACCTACCATAATACCTTGATTATCCAAATAAAATAAAAATGTCTTGTAAAAAATAATAATGACAATTTGATTTTTTTTTCTGTTCTTTGATAAATAAAAACATTTTAATTGTTTATTTTTTTATCAAACTTATATTATCTTTATAGGGAGACCATTAGGTCTCCAGCATTAGCCAGTACACCCAAAATAACTATATAAACATAATTTGTTACTAAATCTACTCAATTACAATGCATATAACTGCTAGTGCCACTGTTAAATTCACTCAAAGTACAAATGAATAGGTCTAACTTGTCGTGTATGAGATTAACGGTGGGTTTCTGAATTGAGTATTTTGATTTGAGAACGTCTTAAACCATACTTAAGACACCTTAAGAGCCAAATTTTGACAGGTTAGAGTAGTAGGCTAAAGTAGAGTTTGAGAAATACTCAACTTCAAATGCTTAAATCAGAAATCGGGGGTAAGAGTGAATAAGAATTAATTAAACTCCAAGCGAACGACGGCGTTCGCTCTCTCATCTCATTGTCTCTTATTGCGGTGTTCGAAAGGTTAAGAAAGCTAACTATGTATCTTTTTATAAACAAGTTATGAACATGAAAAGATTATGAAAAAAAAAAAACGTCTTTAAGCCGGTCGTCTTATTTCTAGATCCTGAAAGACAGTATGTCATCTGTAATATGCAGACATGTGATGTACTTGAGCCAATTGAGAACCATTGCCAATGATGCAATCGTCGACTAAAAGCTTCAAAATTTCGAGCATCGTCGCCGAGTTGATAACCCGTCGTTTTTCTATTACCTAATTATATTTCAGGATATGTGCGTCGAAATTACATAACTTAATTTTGTCAAGCCCGCACCATCATCGAACCACTAGTCGTACGGTGATGCATCACCGGTACATGGTGTACATCCTAGCCAAACAAAAAAAAACACTTAAAAAACACTGTAAAAATAATGTAGGAGCATATTCATTCTGCATGTAGCTAAAGACTAGAATTCCTTAGCGGAGTCCATGAGTCATTATAACTGCAACCTGGGCGTCTGGTCGTCTAGATTGGAAAGATTCTAAGCAAGCGTGCATTACTCCATTGTCGACCCATCATCGCTTACCCACTAGGTGAGATAGTGATAAAGCGCAAGCAATTAATCCTTACTATTCATATTATAAAAGCGAAAGTGAGCTTGTTTGTTTGTTACGTCTTCACGCCTAAATGGCAAAACCGATTTTGGTGAATTTTGGTGAATTTTGGTACAGATATAGTTGGGACCCTGGGGACGGACACAGGGTAATTTTTTTTATTAAAAAAAAGAGAAAAGGGGGAGAAAGAGGGAAGGTTTTTTATGTACGCAGGCGAAGCCGTGGGCAAAAGCTAGTAATAAATAAAAAAAATGGTCTACTTACGATAAAATGAATAACTGATGAAATTTTTTACTACAGAATCGTAAAACCAATAAATCCACATCTGTATTGTAATAATATTACAGAGAGGATAAAACTTTATTTTTGTTTGTATGATAAACTCAAAGATTTTTTGGAAATCGGCTATATCAGTGAGTGATATACCCAGATTATACCAATCCTATTCACTCGGGCGAAGCCGCTGGCGCAAGCTAGTCGTGTAATATGATCCAAATTGAAACCGAAGCGTGTCGCGGACAGTTTTCCGTCCGTAAATTATCAAATATAAAAAATAACATAAATTAATTAAATAACATTTTCACCGCGATTCGCATAACTGCCAATCATGATGAAAATGTACTTTCTTACATACTCGTAAAATGCGGAGAGAAAAATATACTAAGTTTGTTGAAGAAATTTCTCTTCTAAAATAATTAAGCTAATGAACATAATTATATAATTTTCCTTCTCATAATAAACGTTGTACCTATATAATGTATAAACAAATTACACTGCTGTCATTAAAAAAAATATAGTTTGGTTTTTGTACTGAATCCATAAACCTACCGTAGTGTGCTGTATTCTGAATTTCCATTTTTTATTATACAAAAACGTTGTATAAACACCGGCGTAATTAGCCGCTCTCATGTTTTCATGTATCAACTTGAACCTCACTGTACAAAATGATGCAGATAACATTTTTTATATTTAAAGTTTATACACTTTTTACCCAATATTTTTTATGAGCTCTATGCACATAAAAAATGTACAAAAACGGAAAAAATATTCAGTGAGAAAAAGTTTACATTATTAAGTTTCATGATATTTTAAGTGATATGTACCTATCTACTTACCTTTGTTTGCTTGATGTTGATAAAATACCTGTATATATAATGTTTAATCGTAGGTACCTGATTGCAAACACGCAGTATTATACACACCTACTTTTTAATTAGTACACAAAAAAATGGGGCTTTATCTGTTCCCGTCACTGATCATATTTTCGTAGTTAAAAGTAGAAAAAAACGAAATCTTAAAATTGACCTCGAAAAGGTAAATTCATCATAGAATCAATCAAACAACAATTGTTAGTAGAAAATACTGCGGGCAGTGTTTTTCCCTAATAATTGTCACTTATTCATTCATTAATCAATAGCCTGCACAATATTTCCATAAATTGAGTGACATTTTGGGACATACACCAACGCTAATAACTTTGCTGTTTATGAATATTATTTATTGAGATTTTACTTATAAAATAACAAGGGCTTTTCTAATAAGTCCTTTAAGTATGTGTTCTAATTAAAAAATAGTGGTGTATATATTTACGCATAGTTTCACAGTAATTATATTTTTTTCAGATGAAAAAACTATCCTCTATGCCTCTAGAAGGTCTACAAAGTAAAAAAAAAAAGTAAATATAACAAAGAAAATATAAAAATATTACCTTCCTACAAGGATCGGATGTTGAGAAATTTTTTCAGCCACTGAACTAAAACTTCACAAGCTTTTACCAGTCGTAAATAAAATATAAAAAAGTTTTCAGAAGCACTTATAAAACAGACCACCACTAAGAAGACCTCAGTCCAAAGTTCGAACGCAAAAGTTATCAAAAAGTTATTAAAATGTTTTTAATAAAATATACACGATCACTGCTGCTTAACTTTTGGTGTTTTATAAAAGTAAATTTGCGTGGTTGTGTACGAAAGCTTAGAGAAGATAAGACGCTCTCGAGACGAGCGTTCGACGCGCCACGAGTTTCAATCTGTCCTGCAACAAGAACCGCGAAATACTAAGGCGGGGAACAAACGCCCGCCACACGACATCCATACCGCGGCGCGGGAAAATTGCCCACTAAAGCTTTCGCTAGAGTTGCTCTCAGCTCCTACAAATGCTTCTGTTTCAATAGACAGAAACTCAAATGAAACTGGAAATTGTTTATTATTAAATACAGTTTTCTTTACACGATTTTTTTTACTCGATTGCACATTGCAAAGAAAGATATGTATATTTTGAAGGTTTCGTGTTTACCAACCTAAATTATTTATGTATGTGTATTTCTTTGATGCGCAAGAGAGAAAAAATATATTGGCGCTTAAAATATATTTTAAGGTTTTGTTTTTGGAAAAAAATTACCTATTTTCAATTTGTTCCAATGATGTTAAAATTATAGTTTAGGGCTGTATAAACTCGCTTATATAGATTATTAATTTTTTATCAATATTTTAGGATATGACGTCGATTAGTATTAATTTCATCACAATCACAAACACAACAGTTAAAAATTCATCATCATCATCATCATCATCATCATTTCAGCCGATATGCGTCCACTGTTGGACATAGGCCTCCCCCAAGCGTCGCCACAGCGAACGTTCCTGTGCGTCTCACACCCATCGGTTTCCCGCGACTTTCACCAGGTCATCGGTCCACCTTGTAGGAAGCTTTCAAACGCTGCGTCTTCCGGTACGCGGTCGCCATTCCAGAACCTTTCGGCCCCAACGGCCATCTGTTTTGCGAGCAATGTGCCCTGCCCATTGCCAGGTAATTCTCCGTGCTAGTTAAAAATTACTTACAGACAACTAAATTGTATCATGAAACAAAAAAGTTTAGCTAAACTCAATTATTTTATAATTGTGTGAGAGTGAGTGTGGTACCTCGTGTTTGTGTGTTTAGTCAGCTTCATTATATTATTATAGACACATAACATAAATGTATATATATTAAAACAAACAGACAGACAGAGTTCCGGCGGTATCTCATGGTGGAATGGCAAAATCGACCGTCGCAAACCAATGCTGGGTACGCCATAATTATGGCGGTAAGTCCTTTCATTGAGGAGTGGCTGGAAAGACGTCACAGCGTCCTCACCTTAAGCGTGACGCTGGTCTTTACCGGACATGGCAAGTACGGGAGGTTTCTGAAGCGAATTCGTACGGATGAAACGCTCGGGTGTGCCACTGTGTGGTTCGCTCAGAGGACACGGTGGAGCATACGGTAAAGGTGTGCCCCACTTGGGCGGAGCACCACCGTGTCCTCTTGGGGGCGATCAGCGGCGTCTCAAGGAGACATCGCCAGGAAACCGTAAGGACCCATAAAACTCGAAGCCTACTGAGGCCATGGGTTTGCTTCTGAAAGAAAAACCCAGGGCCCTGACAAGTAAGGCAAAGAAAGAACATAGGAGTGGGTTTTAGTAAGTCAAAGTCTGATACAGCCTCCCGCTCCGCCCGAGAACAGAAGAAGTCTTTAAGCTTTTGCCCTCAGCTTCGCCTGCGTATACATAAAACCTATGTTACTCAAGAATAAAGCAGCTTTCTATCGGTGAAAAGTTTTTTTTTATTATTATTGATAGCATTGTTCAATGATTGGTAGGCTCGCGTTTGACCACTATCTCACCTGACGGTAAGTGATGATGTGGCCGATGATGGAGCACGCTTGCCTAGAAGTAACCTATTCACCCTTGACTTAAAGACCCCAAGTTACAGCAATCAGACGCGTACTTCCAGAGATTACCTCCTACAAACAAAATAATAAAAAACTTAACCTCTTTATAATACCAGTGTAGATGAGATCGGGTAATTAAGCCGGCGTTTGTACAAAATTTTCGTATAATAAAAAATGGAAATTCAGAACACAGTTTACGCAGGATTATGGATTCAGTTTATAAACCAAGCAATATTTTTATGACAGCAATATAAAGACATTTTAAAATATATAGTAGTACTATGTTTATTATAATACAGGCCATGATTGTAAATTATGTTCATAAGCTTAATTTTATTGAATTTGTAATTTATATGGAAAGAATTTCTTTTAATTATTATTAGAATAAATAAACTACGATGTGTAATTTTAACCGACTTCGAAACAGAGGAAGTTCTATATTCGGCTGAATGTATGTTTTTTTTTATGTATGTTCACCGATATCTCGGTCAATTGTAGAATTGATTGAACATATTTTTTTTATTCAAAGGTGGTCCCATAGAAATATTATTATGATCTGATCATGAACTTCGAAGATATGAAACAGAACTCCTCATAAGATCACAGCAGAATTGTCGTAACAAGTAAAATTGCCTTATTTACACGTGTAGTAAATGACTGACTGAAAGAAAAGGGGGAGGAGATGTATCGAACTGATCTGATGATAAAACCAGAAGGTAAATTAGTTTAATATAACCGTTGATGATGCACTCTGCCCATAAGGTATTTAAGTTTGGCTGAAGGGTACTTTTTAGTGGTGCTATCATAACTAAAAAGTGAAAAAAAATAAAAAACTTTACAAAAAAAAATTAAACCGACTTCAATGTAAAAAACACTAAAAAGTACAAAATAATTTTAATTTCGGAAGTAGGTGTTAAGTAACGAATAGACAAAATTATCTATGACTAGTTTTTACTCTACCCTACTCTACCCTACTCTACCCTACTCTAACCTACTCTACCTTACTCTACCCTAATTTTCATTTTTTCCCATAAGAACCTTCTCCTCACAATAACAAACCGAACAAAAAAAGAATTAGCGAAATCGGTTCAGCTGTTCTCGAATTTTGCGCTTAGCGACACATTTAGCAATTAATTTTTTATATTAAAGACTAACTGATCAGGCAAACTTCTATTCCTTTTAGCTATGCTGTCAAAGGATAACGCCATTTACAGGCATTACCAGAACCAGCATACTTCTTTTTAAAATGATATTTCAATTAGAGATGGCGTTGTATTCGAATTTATTTTTTCGTGATTTTTTACAGTTTTTCTTACCGTATAAACCTTCCCTGGACTTCCAAGAATACTTCAAAACTAAAATTGCGGTCTTCCCGTCCGATTATAATTTGGGTGTCTTCAAAGCTAGAGTGAATAGGCTCTCAATCAACTAGTGCGCCTCACCACCATCACCGATTGCATCACTTCTTACCATCAGTTAGGATCGCAGTCAAGGACTAGTTTAGATGAGATAAAAAAAAGTTGGAAGCGTGTTTTATAGTTATTGTACAAAAATTAAACAGTCATGAATAATATACACGTACTAAAGTTTTACGAATTCATCATACGCACCTATGAATTCTGAAACTAACACATTTTTTATTAATAAACCGTAATTTTTGTGGCGGTGTATTTTAACTGGCGGAGATTTAATTCTGCGCAAAGATAATATTTGTATGGCATGCAAATATACTTGTTTCGGGCCGGGGTGTCGTATGTGAACGCACCCAAGAAACAAGAGTAGTTCCTAGCGTGGGGCAACATTATAACAGAGAGAGAGAGAGAAAGAAAGCACGATTGCTGTCGATGGAAAGATACTACAGGTGGTACATTTAACAAAAGTAAGACAATCAGCTTTGTGCTCTCATTTGCGGAAAATTAGCATCAAATCGCGGTGAAAATATCGTAATGGCCAAATATTATTCTACAAAGAGAGACTTATGTGCCTTTTCAAACATCAATGAATGACTTTTATGCTAATTTATAAGTAACAACTATGTACTTTTTTATTCATCTTTGATTTAGTTATAATACTTTTCAAAATGTTATGAAAATATCTATTCACAAATAATTTTAATATTATCTTCACTTTTTATATGTTGGAAGTAATAAAATTCAAAGGGGAAAATTTCCAGCGTAAAACGACTCTCGTTGAGGAAAATACCGATTTTTTGTTGACTTACTGAGTCAGATTTTCATTATTTTTTGTTTTATACACTTTGACATTGACGAATATTTTTATTTTACAATTTGACATTTGATACATTACCTTTCACATGAATATTTACTTTGTAAAAAATTACGGTTTTTATTTTGGTGAATGTGTAGACTTCGTGAATATTTTTTTCTGTTCGGTAATTTTAAAGTTTGTTTAGCAGTAGTACCTACTTTATGCGGTCTATCCTAATGTATTCTTCGGGATTGTTCGTCGAGTCGTTAAGCTCAGTATTTCTGCGTTAAGCTACATGAATACTGAAAATGTTTTTTTAAGTTATTTGGACACAACCACTCAAATCAATGTGGCTCTTTCCTCAAAAGACCACACTTGAATCTGTATGGTATTTCATATAACGTATTAAGAATGTACCTAAGGGTTAAGAAGGTCGTTATATTAAGGGTAAATTTAATGATTATCCGGCAATTGAATGCCCTTATTTTGGTTTTACCAGCCCAATCGTTGAGGGGACTTAAAGCGCTAGGTTGAGCTACACAATGGCGCACAATGCATGCTTATAATCTAAAATAGTGCAAATATTTATCAGAATAAATACTTGCACTATTTAGATAAGTCCAATCAAATTAGAGTGGCATTGTTTAAACTTTGAAAGAGGTTTTCTCTGAGTTTGCATCGAAACAGCGGCTTTATCTAGTTTAAATTGACCAGAAAATGGAAGTATAACAGTGTTATTGATAGACAAAATGCAAAACAAATATCATTTACTATGTTGTATATATGTACTATGATAAACTAGCTTTTGCCCGCAGCTTCGCCCGCGTACATAAAATATAGCCATAAAATATAACATAGGCTATATTAAAATAAAAAAATAAAAAATAAATATAATATTCCTGAGTGGTACATAAATGTACCACTCAGGAATAGGTCAAATTTCCATCTGTGAAAAAAATTCTGGAAGCGGACCAATAAATTCAAAAATTACCCTACAAACAAAAAAAAAACATAATAACACATTTTATAATATTAATATAAATAATATAATATATTAGTATAGATCGATATGATAAATTGGAAATAGTTTGTTGTTGAACAAGTTTGCTGAAGACAAATATAAAAACATTACATTATATCTACTATGCCTAGTGTAGGTACTCGCAAAAAGTAATAAACGATAATGTTGGTTTCTTTATTTTTATTGGCATCGATACACGTTCCTACAGACCAGTTATAACAGAGTTACTTTTATTGAATTTTCAAGACGTGTTACTGGAAACTTCCTTCTTAACGCAGATCAGTCTTTCACAACTTTCGAAGTTTAAGAACAGCTGATTCTGACACTTCCTACTAGGGTTGCCATCTTTAAAATATAAAGATTTTAACGACTCCGGATTTTGTAACTAAGTATATGTATATTACCATCGCTGTTTTTTTTTTTAACTTTTTCAGTATATTAAAAAAATAGTTCTTATTATTATAGTGCCGGCAGCATTTCATCAAGCTTAGTTGTCAGTCGGTGTATTTGTGGTGTGCTGTTGTGATTTGTTGAATTGCTCGAAAAAATACACTTTGTTACAATAATATAGAGAGAAAAAGTGAAATGCAACATGCACTCAACTTTCCGCGTCGCCAAATTTTCAGTTATGGGAACATAAAAACACTTCGAACGTATTCAACCAAATGTTCGACGCGGTTCGTTTCGCAGATGTGTCACCCAGAAGCGCCTATTAGGTACACTACTCAATATTGAGACAGTCTTAGACTATGAAGCGTAGTGTAGGGTCAGACTGTCTTACTATCTCCATCAACCAGTCTGTGTATCATATGCTGATTAACGCGTAGCATAATAAGCGCTTATGGATTATATGTTGTATACCTATTAGATATGTCATTGTGAGCAGTGGTGGCCGATTGATAACGGCTCCGATTTACGAGTTGTAGGTCGTGGGTTCGAACCCAGCCAGGCGCATTACTTTGTTTAATTTACTTCATCACCATTGCTCTCAAAACGGAAAAAGAAAATATTGTTAGGAAACCGGTATGTCCTAGAATAAAAAATTCGAAGATACGTGACCATCCGCCAACCCACTCTGGGCTTGCGTGGTGGATTACGGCTCATTCCCTCTCCTAGAGAGGAGAACTGAGTCCCAACAGTCAACAGTGAGAACATTAAAACCCCGACTATGCTACGCTATGTCATTGTCAAAAGGATATTTGTTAGGTAATCAATTATACACACACACACACACACATACACACCATCATGCATTTGTACTGATTTCACGTCATCATCCATTACTATTTATGATATAATGGAGGGCCTGAGGCTTTGCCATACAGGCAAAGACTTAGTTCAGACTTCAGGATTGTTCAGACTGAACTGAAACGCATAGGGAAACTGAAACCCACTTGTGGAAAACAAGAAATAGCTAGCATGCTATGCGTTTATTTAAAATACAAAATAACTTAAATTATACAGGGTGACTGGTAATTAGTGACCGATACTTAAACACGTGATTGTGCTCGTGATTACAAACAACTTTCCCAAATAAACTTCTTTTTTATACTAATTATTTAACTATTATTTAATCGGAACATGTAGGTGATGGGTTTGCAAGCGTCGCGGGTGCACTATCACTATTGTAGGTAAGTTCATGAGACAACGGCATTACGCGGCTAACAGCTGAGAGGTCGCAACCTTTTTATAGGCGAACAATTAGCCGATAGGAACTTAGCCCCCTTTTTAACAGGTATGTGTTTGGTGGGATTACGACCTTTTCATAAATTCAAATGACCCAACTACTTAACTCTGCTATAATAAAAAAAAAAACATCAAATTACAACAACAAATTGAATGAATAAATTGTAAACAGACGGTAGAAATTGACTTCATAATCAAACGAGAGAAATTGTATTATTCTCACGAGATATTTGCAGCTGCTGTAGTCTACGAGAGATAAGTGCCATTCCTCAGCAAACTTCAATTAGTTGGCTGTGTAGCTGCATTTACATATACCTAAACGATGTATATATTTGGAGTAGGTACTGTTCACTGCAGTTGGTAGAACGCTCGCTTACAGCGTTTTCGTCACGTTCGCGTTGGCTAATTAATTTCGCTGAAATATATTCAAACAGTGAGTAGGAATATTAAGGTTGTACGCAGACTAAGTTGGGTCACAACAACTATGATGGCATACGCTCTAGGAACAGCACGTTTCCTGGAAAGTCTGGCTCTGGAGTCTGGTCGGGAGCTCTACAATGATCATAAAATCGTCATAAACTAGATGTAACGAAAGGCTGGTGCTATACAGTAATAGCTCCATCCCCCTTTTACACCGGATTTATGATACTTTTAAGACGTCCTGGATAAGCCCCTAGCCTGGCCTGGTTTGACACGGAGATTCGTGCCGCGACAAGTGGCGACATGGCGGACAGTGTTCCAGCGGGATCTCATGGTGGAATGGTGACCGCGACTATCGCAACCCAGCGCTAGATACGCCATAATTACATATAGCGGTAAGTCCCGCCTTTGAGGAGTAACTGGAAAGACATCCTCACCTCCGCATGACACCGACCTCTCTGGATATGGTAAGTTCGGGAGGTTGCTGCACCGGGTTCATGCGGAAGAAACGCCTGGGTATAACCATTGTGTAGGCCCCCGAAGGACACGGTGAAACATACAGTAGAGGTGTGCCCCGCTTAGGTAGAGCACAGCCGTCTCTTCGTGAGAGCGAACGGCAGCAATGACCTCTCACTCCGAGGCACCCCGGGTCATAGCCTGTAGCACAGGCTATAACCCGGAGCGGGGAGGAATGGCAGGCGGTTACCTCCTTCTGTGAAGCAATAATAATGCTAACGACCGCACGGACGGTGAGCAATGGGTAGCTCGCCGTCTGGCCGTTCGGTGGTCCAGTAACCATCTAGACCGAGCTAGAGTCGTCGACGACGCGTAGTGTTCCACGCGCGCTTCAATGAGATGTCAACAAACCATAGGGACCTAGCAGAGTCGAAACCTACTGTGGCCATGGGTTGTACAAAAGAGAATCTCAAGGCCCTGGAACTAAGGAAAAGAAGGGAAAAGAAATCAGCCACTGACTTCTCCTGTTCTTTTGTGGAGCGCAAGGGAGTATCAGACTTTTACTGACTAAAACCCACAGTGCTGCTTTAATTGCCCTTTATTGCGAGGGCTGCGATAACACTTTCGAATAATCCGAGAGGACACCGGGGCCCTGGAACAAAGGCAAAGGCGGAACAGCGGAGTGGGTTTTAGTCAGTTAAAGTCTGACACGGCCTCCCACTCCTCCTAAGAGCGGGAGAAGTTATTGGTTTCCCATATAAAAAAGCACTAGCAGGTGTCGGCCCTAACTAGCCCCATCAATTTCGCCGACATCTCTTTGAAGTGCGCGAGAAACACAAAGCGCCGTCGACCCAGGCTCCAGGCTCCAGTGGCTCCCCTGCATCGGGAGTCACAGCTATGTGACTCCCGATGCAGGGGAGCCACTTCTGAGTTTGTGTCAACCCAGAGAAGAAAACCAGTTCCAATCTAGTCTTTTTTTTTAGCCTATTATGTGTCCCACTGCAGGGCAAAGGCCTCCGGCGGTGGAGACCTCTCGCGCTGGGTCTTGGTTGAGGCCATGGTCCGGAGCGAGGAGGAGTGGCAGGCGTTCGCGGACTTCTGCGAAGCAGTAATGCTCGCTACGGAGGAGGCCGACCTAATCAGGCGCCGGGATTCCGATCCCGATTTCCAGACACCGTAGGCACGGGCTTGCGGACAGTGTGCAATGTGTAGCTCGCTGTCCGGCCGTCCGGTAATTGTCTGGACCGAGCCCAAGTCATTGACGGCGCGCGCTGTTCCCGCGCGCCTCAAGGAGTTGTCAGCAACAGCAGGGACCCAGCCGGGTCGATCACTACTGGGGCCAAGGTTATCCGAAAGGGCGCCCGAGCCCCGGTATGAAGGCTAGAAGGAACGGGGTGGGTCTTTTAGTCAGTAAGCGCGGAGGTTGTCATTGGATGATTTTTTCCTACCATAAAAAAAGGGCAAAGGCCTCCCTTTTCTCCTTCCAATCGTCTCTGTATAGGGCGATCTTTGGCCAACTTTGGCCCGCATGTTCATCAAGTCTAAATCAAAGAAAAAAATAACGACTAAAACTGTTATAACCTCTTACAATTAATTAAATTGGTAAAATCATTAAAGTCTTATCAAAATCAACTTTCAGTTGGTAGCTGGTACGGAATTGTTTACTTTTTGATTCCTTATTGTTTTTCAGGGTAATTTAATCATAAAAAAAAACTCTAAAGTAAAAGTTCTAATATTGTTTCTACTCTTTAGATTTGCTCATAGCTTTATCACATTAATCAATTTATTTAGTTTTAAAAAATAATAAATCATAACATTAGTGCCATTGTGACAAACTTTTATAAAAGGTATTCATTTATTAAATCTAGCTTGACGAACTGTAAGCTTGTTACTAGTTTCATTTAAAAAAAAAATCACTTTTATCACTTACTAGATCTATATTCCAAAGAGCTTTCGTTGCGGATGACATGTCCAAACAACTTAATCTTAAAGATTCGTTCACACTTGCACAATCGATTTAAGTATTTTTTCATACGAAGCTCTTTAAGAATGACAACTTTAGTGATAAATCCATTTTATCCTAAACGCCTCCAACCCTACATCTCAAAAGCGTCAATCTTTTGACAATGCTTTTGTTGATAATATCATTTTGGATGAAAAACGTGTTGTGTTGAAAAAGGCATCCATGACAAGGTACAAGAACGCTCATACATTTTCAACAACGTACAATCTTTTTTCATATATACTGAGAGTGACTAATATTAGTCTGAGAAATACATTTAAGTGTCTTCTATACAAAGCCTAAAATATTGTTGCAACATACAGAGTACAGGGTACGGCTTAAGAGCATTTACAATGTGTCACTCTTTTTATTCAGGAAAAAACTAGCACAATGAAAATATGTCAACTGATTTTAGTCAGGTTTTGCGAAGATACATTTCTTCAGGCGCTGTTACGGTACATAATAAATCCATGTCGCTATTAACATAACTCATAAATAAACTGGAAGGTGCTTACACGTCGCAGTAAGTGTACATCCCCACAAGAGTGATTGGCACATCAGCTAATGTATTTGTAGACCGTTATAGTGCTATTTCCTAGACCGCTTTTCAAAGATAGCTCGATATAACATGTTAAAGTGGCCTTTAAGAAAGCTCAATACTTATTATGTTTAAATATTTTATAGATCTTCTGTAGGTGGAAATGTCGCAGTAAGATAGATGAAGCCGTAATATAGTTATATCCCTAGGGATATAATTATATACCGTAACATAGTTATACGAAAGCGATTCATTACTATCTCACTAGGAATATAGTTATAAAACGGTCCAAGTTTAGTGATATACTTATATTACTATATTAAGTTTAGTGAAATAGCTTTCGGAGTGTGCGGCGCAGGCGTCACGCTTTATATTACTTTGAATTATTCTATACCAAATGAAAACTTGTCACAAAGAGAAATATGTCAAAAATTGTCGCGCTTTAGTGGCCAAGGTTATTTAAAATGTTCCTGAAAAAAATCGAATATACAGTGTTCTACTAAAAGATGTGCCTGTAAGAAGCATTCAGTGCTATGTAATTCTAGATGTCATGATTCCTCTTCTTGTCTGAACAAAAATTAAAAAATACTTTATAGAAACCAAGATCTCAAATTGTTGATAAGAAATAAAGATATCTCAAAACTGTTTGGCTTTAAAAGATTTTTAATGTTTGATTAGTTTTAATTGTATTGTTAATATTTAAATTCCAAAAAATATGATCGTTTTAATTATAATTACTTTAATACGTGTTAATGTCAGAAAGTATTTCTCCATTTTAGGCTCAATCTGCATGGTTCACATATGCTTTGACAATTACATGTTTTGCTGTATGGACTTTAAAAGAGACTTTGACACCTTAGTTTGTTTCGGTGTTTCTTCTCAGGGTAGTCAGCTAGGAAACACCGGCCTCAACTAGCATTAAATGACGAAAAAAAAAATTGACGTGTAAAAGTGTTTTTATAAAACTTACTTGCAAAATAAAGATCATTCATCATTTATTGTAACAAACTGCAAGATACATAAAGTTGATTTATTAATAAAGATAAACTAATAAAATTTTGTTTTATTTAATTATATATGGTAGATTTCTATATCATTAAGCTTAATCAAGTAATGGGTCAAATAATGTCTCAAAAAAGTGGCACACTTTTGAAATTTTTCAAAAATGTTTGAGAATAAATAAGCTTACTTCAATAATGACAATATGATACAATATGACTTTTTTGAGACTAACCCTAATATATTTATAACACTGAACTTAATCTAGTAATATAAGTATATCACTAAACTTCGACGGTTTTATAACTATATTCCTAGTGAGATAGTAAAGAATCGCTTTCGTATAACTATGTTACGGTATATAATTATATCCCTAGGGATATAACTATATTACGGCTTTATTTATCTTAGTGCGACAGATATACAGTAACCACGCACATTATGGACAATTAGACACATGATGAAATAAATAATAGGCTAGTGGCCGTAAATAATGTAATTAGTCCGTCTTTTAGATTATTAAAAATAAGGGACACATATATTTTTATTTGTAAATTAATTCATTAAACCCCAAGCGAACGCCGGCGTTCGCGCACCTATTGTCTTTCAATTGTGTCTGTCATTATCACGATTGAAAGGTTAAACCAAAAATGACAAAGATATTGGCTTATATATAATTCCTTGATGAATATATGAAAATGACTATATAGTTGCCTATAATATTTGAAGAGTTCCCTCGATTTAGCCAAGATTCCATCATCAGATCCCGACTTGGTGACTATGGGACCATTTGGGAAGTATACCCTTTCCAACAAAAAAATAATTTTTCAAATCGGTCGGCAAGCAAAGAAGTTATGCGCGAACATACATTAAAAAAAAAATACAAACATCCGAATTGAGAACCTCCTCCTTTTTTAGAAGTCGGTTAAAAAACAAACTAACCTTTTTTTGACAACTATAGTAAAAAACATAACAGATACCTCTATTCGGAGAATCCTCTAGAGCCAAAATCTGTTAGGGCTGTGGAATTGTTCGGAAAAGCTACCGTAGCCCTAGAACGCTAAGTGCAATTAAAGGAATAGCGGTTTTTTTTTAAAGTGGTATCAGTACAAGTCTGACACACGCTTTAGGGTGGAGCACGAGAGTGAGACTTTTACTGACTAAAACCATACCTGTACCTTCGTTCTAAACCCATTGCGTTCTAGGATCGCGGGTTTCCTTTTTAGGAATTCCAGGCGGTCCTAGCGGGCACGGTCCAGCAAAAATTAGTTGATTGATTCCCACATAAAAAAAAATTGCATTCATATTTATGTAACTTTTAGATAGTAGCAGGTACTCGTACTATTACAGGTATTGAACCTACAAAGTCTTAAATGAAAAAAGCTTTAAGTACAAGATCCCATACAACTAGATACAAAATTTAAGCCTAAAAATCTGTTTATATCACACGGGCACGAGGCAGTGAGATTTTCCATTTTCTAGCCAGCTTGAAACTGTATATTCGCGCTAAAATAAAACTCAAAATACTCACCCACGCAACTTCAATATTTTATCGCCACATAACAAAGGAATATCTATACTTAAATACCTAAATATTTCTAATCTGCTGAAGCAACTGTGTATGGTCTATCTCACTATTATGCAACACTTGTTTCAACACTCGCCCATCGTTTGTACTCAGGCCTTCTCTATAAGAGAAGGAATGATCCATAATCTACCACATAGTGTGGGTTGGTGGACGTTACATGTTTAGTGTTTTTTTCATCTGCAGAACGGAGGAGCGTGTTAGACTTTTACAGACTAAACCACACCTATGTTCCTTTAGTTGACCTTCACGTTCTAGGACCACGGATAATCTTTTTAGAAGTCGACTCATAGCGCTAGTAGTGTTCGGCCCTGCTGGGCTTTTAAGATTTTGCTTACAACTTTTTGAGGCGCGCGTGGAATACTACATGCCGTCGACGACTCGGGCTCGATCCGGACGGCCGTATGGCGAGCTACCTATTGCTCGTCGTCCGTAAGCCCACGGCTAGAGTGACTGGTAGTCGGGGTCGGGGTCGTGACGGCATGAGGATGTCTGTTCCCTCACGCATGCGGCCGTCTCCTTCGCTAGCATTAGGTACTGCTTCGCGAAAGGAAACTACCCCCTAAATCCTGACCATGGCACGTACTAGAGCTTAGCGTGAAATGTCGCCGGTGCCGATCACAGAAAAGAAGAATGTAGATAGAAATCGCATAACACTTCATTTGTATCGGACCAGCAAACCCAAAGTCACACAATAGACAGGTTTATCATATTTTTCATAACACTAAGAAATCCTTAATGTGTCGAGCATTTTAATATTAATTGAAAGTTTATCTATCGTTCCGTTTTAGAAAATAAACCATGTTTTAGTGTACACAGAGTTGTATGTTATCTACACTTTAACATATTACCTCGCATGAAATAAATATAAGAACAATTTCTCTATTCCCCGCTTAAGCAATCAATTTAGAGCTCTAGTTACTTGTTATAAGATTAATGTTTCCTAAATAAAGTCATTACTAAACGTCATTTTCTAGAGATGTACCATTGGCGTTATCTTATTTTATCGATATTGCGTTTTATTTTCAAATAAAATAAAGTCAACAGCAGGAGTCGATAAATTACAAAACAAAATACTTCGTATTTAAATAATTTTAATTTTATGGGGCATGTAGCTATTTCATTAACAATGAAATTACTCATAATTGAAATTAAAGTTTTGCTGAAGAATGTTTACGTATCAGAATTTACAATGGCATACTATTGTCATGGCAGATTTTTATTTGGCATAATTACTTTTGTCATAGTTAATATTACGCAGAATTTAGTTTAGCATAACGTTTATTTAGAGAGACTATTATTCGGGGAATTTGCCAAATAATTTATTTGCTCTAATTTCACCACACCGAAACAACATTTTACGGAATTATGGTCACAAATATGTGAGTGATGGTTACTTGGTAGCATTTTCAATTAAATTAAAATAGTGTCATAAAAAGTAAATATGTTGTGCTGTAAAATTTAGTGACGGAAACGAATCGCTGCAAAACCGACTTCACACAGTCTTGTCGGCCCTTGAGTGTAATTTAAATCCGCGTAGGCGCGGAGGTGTAGGACGGCCAGTGAGCTGAGGAGCAGGTAGGTGGTTTGAAGGCCCACCGCCGCGGCTGCGGCTGGGAGACTGGCCAGCAAGCCGAAGCTTTTAATTGCATGCCTGCTTGCATGATGCATGCCTGCTTGCATGATGCATGCCTGCTTGCATGTTGCATGCTTACTTGCACGTTGTATGCCTGCTTGCATGCTGCATGCTTGCTTGCATGCCATGCTGCATGCTATGCTGCATGCCTGCTTGCATGCTACTTCTACATGTCCTTCGTCGACCCTATATAAGCTGACAGTTTTTATATTAGTATTTAGGTTATCGTTTTGATAATAATATATTTACTAATTACCACCGCAACTAATGATATAAAATGTATGCCATAAGACGATTCTGACTTTCTTCAACATGATGGTTCTGCTTTTTAGGGTTCCGTAGTAAACTAGGAACCCTTATAGTTTCGCCATGTCTGTCTGTCCGTCCGTCCGCGGATAATCTCAGTGACCGTTAGCACTAGACAGCTGAAATTTGGTACCAATATGTATATCAATCACGCCGACAAAGTGGTAAAATAAAGTGTTTTTTTTTTTTATTAGGTTACCTAACTTTATAAAAACATTCTAGGAAAATTATTTTGAACTTGATGGGTTGAACAGTTTTTGAAAAGTTGTACAAAATAATTTCTGATCTAAGTTTGTAATTTATTAGTATATGCAATCATTTTTTTTACTTATTTTACATATTTTAATATCCTAACGTATTTTTCAAATAATAAAGAATTATTAAAATCTGTTCACGCAATCCAAAATTACCACCGAAAACCCAACATACATAACCCGTGTAGTTTGTATAAATGAGTAACCCTCTTAATAAACTAGTGCGCCTCACCATCAACGATTGCACCACTGCTTACCATCAGGCGGGATCGCAGTCAAGTCAAGTCAATAAACTAGTAAGTTTATAAAAGATAAAAAAAAACCAATTTCCCGAGAGAGGGAGCTGTACTTTGTTAACTCTTAAGCGAGGACACTTATTGTGACGGACGGGAAACTAAGGAACCCTACACTGACCGTGGCCCGACTCGCTCTTGGCCGTTTTTTATTTTATTTTTTTATGGATATAGAATTTATGTCTAAAGATGATTCTGACAAACAAAATTATGAGTTTAACTGATTTTCTGCCAAATGAAGTTTATCCGCAGTTATGCAAAATCGAATATTTCACAAAACTTGTTCCAGGAAATAGGTATTTTTTTAAACCCTTACAAGTTTTTGAGAAATATTGTCGTCATTCAGAATCTCGATTTAATGTGGCTGGGAATCGCTCTGCAACTCTTGGCGCCTCCTGTGGTTGGAGTATGTCCTCTACGTTACGGTTTTAATTACCAATTTTACTCGCATACTGCTTCCGCTGGACACGAGACGTCACCTTCGCCTATCGAGGATACGGCAGTGCTCACCGAAGCAGACCAATCTTCCACCAATGATCCAGTGTCCTCCCGGGTGATTCGTACAAATCCCACCGAATCTGAAACCTTACATATCTAAATATAGAACCAAGCTATAGTATAAGTACTAAATGTAGTTCAAATAAACTATTCAAATGACAAAATTCAATTTATAAAATCACTCTATAAGCAAACAAATTCCTACTAGAGATTGAGTAAAACTTCGTGGGGATTGATCAGCAGGCAACGCCTTGCGATTCGTATTCCGCCAGCAGTGTGAGCTTACTTCGGTTATTACTGTGGATTTAAATATTATAATGCAAGCATTAATTTAAAATATCACGTTTTCTCAAGAAAAGGCACTTTTGCATAACAAAGAGGATCATTTATAAAGACTTGAGACATCATTACTTAGAAGAATGTCGTAAATAAAACTGTATACTTTTTCAACCTTTCGCAGAACGTTTTAATCGCCAAATTCCCTAGTATGACTTCTGTTGCTATAAAACCTTAAAGTATTGCTATACTAGTAATGGTAATGGTCCCAGTTCTTGGGACTCAGGCCTATTCTCTAAGAGAGGGAATGGACCGTAATTCACACTGCGTGGACCCTGCACTAGTTGGTGGATATCATGTGACATAAAATTCTTGCTTGTAGAATATTTTCTTGCGTTTCCTCACGAATTTGTGTCGTTTTACGAGCAATGGCGAAGAAATAATTAACACAAAGTAAAGAGCCGGCGATCGGGTGTGAACTTGGGTCTGAACTAATTGTACACTGTGCTGTGTACAATTTATAAATCGGGGTCGTTTCCATTACTTCACCTTATCCAACAACCTTCACTAGAACATCTTTATTATAGATAGATAGCAATGACTTGTTTATCTTACAAAAAAAATGTCTTCGAATAATTGTAAATATTAATAATGATGACACTTGTAGACCGCATTTTCGTAAATTAGAAACTCTTACATTATCATCAATTTACATTCTAGAAATCTGTAAATTTGTGAGGCAGAACCCTAATTTCTATAAAAAAATAACCGATCAACCTCGCCGATACGCACCGCGTTCTCAATTTAAAAACATGCTTGTAATACCTCCATCAAACTTAAAACTACACAGTTCGAGTCCTCACATAAGCTCCATAAAAATATACAACAAAATACCAAATGACATCAAAACCGAGAAAAGTGATAGAATATTTATTAAACGACTCAAAAACCTGCTAGTTGACAAATGCTATTATTCGGTAAATGAATTCTTTAACGATAATTAAATATTTTCATATATTGTCATTTTTTCCATGTCCGTTTTATGTTTTGTTGATTATAATTTATTTTATTGGAATTTATTTCGACATCTGCAATGATTCTTATTCAATTTTTTGACATTATAATACTTTTTTATTTTTTTTGACATTTGTTATGATTTTATTTATTTTTTGTCATTTGTTATGAATTTATTTTGACACTGTAATAATTTACTTTTTGATTTTTAGTTTATTTTTGATATTATCATTTTTCTCCCTTTTGACATTTGTTATGATTTCATTTTTATTGACATTATGATTTCATTTTTATTGACATTTGTTATGAATTTATTTTGACATTGTAATCATTTACTATTTGACATTTGTATTATTATTATTTTTTTTTTTGCTATTTGTAATTAATTTATTTTGACATTTAAAATGAATTTATTTTTATTATGAAGGAATTGACTTTGAAATTTATGACATGATTTTTTTATTTTTGACATTTTATTATTATTTTTATTTTTATCTTATTACTTATTATTGTACTTTTTATTTGATTTGATTTTTATATCCGATTTTTTTTTTTAATTGTATTGCTACCTACTTCATGTATGACATTGCTGTGCCCGACAGGGTCCATGTGCACTTATATAAATATTTTGTCATCCTATGTAACACATGTGATATAGCAATAAAGAATTGAATTGAATTGAATTGAATTGAATATTACTTAAATTCTAAGAACACATCGTTTAAAATTATTTCCTTCTTACTAACCGAATACATACATAGGTTCATTAGAATCCGACATCAAAATTCAGTGAAAGGCCTACCTATCAACTCATATTACTTACTTCCGCTAGTGATTCCGAAACTAATAGCTGTGCTAGAAATTCTAATTCAGGAATTCTAAGCACGCAGTATCTACGTCAGTCAGACGACAAAGCCTGAAAATAAACCTGTAGCCTGTAGGCTATAATTTGTAATAATCACGGCGGCTCCAAAATGTCGGTCACATTAGGAGCGGCGATTATGCTAACAAAAACCCTCGGATATGTAGTTGATCCATACAAATATATGCTACGTCATCATGACGTGGTACTTAATGTATAGCGTCGAATTCACTTGGCGAATAATGTTCTATGAGTTGCGAATCCTGTCGCTTGCAACAGCGCCTGTTTACTCACACTTTTCACTGTTACTTTAATACGTATACTTGATATAAATATCTTAATGTCACATGACTGAACGTAGCGTCACGAATGGCACACTTCGATGGGAATTAATAATATATATATAATAATAACTCTAATCCCACAACTCTCTCTCTCTACCAACCAAACAATATTTTCAGATAACATAGAATAGAATCAGATACTCTGAGTACGCTTGCCTAGAAGTAATCTATTTACTTACTTTTAACTAGAAGACAACCAGGGGATGGTTATCCGTCCGGTAACTGTCCGGACCAAGCCCAAGTCGTCGACGACGCGCACTGTTCCCGCGCGCCTCAAGGAGTTGTCAGCAACAGTAGGGACCCAGTCGGGTCGAAGCCTACTGGGGCCAGGGTTATCCGAAAGGGCGCTCGAGCCCCGGTATGAAGGCAAGTAGGAACGGGGTGGGTCTTTTAGGCAGTAAGAGTCAGACACTATCTCCCGCTCCGCCCAAGAGCGGGGGATGTCATTGAATGATTTTTTCCCACCATAAAAAAGGGGGTGGTCATAGCTATTAAGAAAAACAGCCTTAAAAAAAATATACTCGTTAGCTATTTAAAAATTCCTAAAGCCTCGCTTAAGAGCAGCCAACCAGAGATACCTACATTTTCATACAATCGCTCTTACGTGATTATGATGTTATTATACATCTTTCTCCAGATATTTTGGATTCAGATATCTTGTGGATATCATCCAGGCTTCTATAGAAATCAAAACATTTTGTAAAAAAACTATTCCAGTAAAAATCTCTGAAAATCTGCTATTTTACGTGAATTTTGGCCCTCCATAATGTACTCAAATATAAAAAGTACATCTATGGAAGCCTTGCACATTTAATCGAAATTCTGAATGACTAAAATTTTCCTTAAAAACTTGTAAGGGTTTTAAAAACCAGTTTTTCCTGGAACAAGTTTTGTTAACTATTTAAGTAAATCAATTACTTAAAATAAACATGGACTAAACCAAAGTTATGGTTAACATCCATGTAGCACCCACTCAAGATTGGAGACTCTACACTCGAAGTACAGACGGTCCAGTTGGGTAGGTCTAACTTCGAGAAAGAGGTCAATCGTCGAATCCGACTCGAATCAATATACCACAGTGTCTCAAGACGAAAGTCTATGACCAGTGCGTGTTGCCAGTGATGACTTATGGCTCTGAAACGTGGTCACTTACAATGGGCCTCACAAGAAAACTCAAAGTCACCCAAAGGGCGATGGAAAGAGCTACGTTCGGAGTTTCCTTGCGTGATCACATCAGAAATAAAGATATCCGCGAGAGAACCAAGATTTCGGACATAGCTCGAAGAATCGCCGCACTTAAGTGACAATGGGCAAAGAACAACGGGAAGACACAGCATTGGAAGGCCTCCAACAATGTGGACTGGTGATCTGGTCAGGGTCGCGGGAATCCGAAGGATGCGTGACACCCAGGACCGATCGTTGTGGTGACGCTTGGGAGATGCCTATGTCCAACAGTGGACGTCTTTCGGCTGATCTGATTATAATGATAAAATCAATTACAAACTCAATTATCGAATGCCAACAGTTTTCAGGCTTTATCTCTCTTTTTTCGCGTTGCCTCTTCATCAAACAACGCGTTGGTTTGCAGTATGGTTTAAAAGCTTGTTGCTTCATCTAAAGCAACAAGCTTTTAAACCATACTCGACGTTGACTATTGGCGAGCAGGGAAGAGCCCTCTTAATGCCAACCCATGCCTTTTCTAGGAACTTGTCTAACAAGGTTTGTGTAATTTTTAGCAGAATTATTATATTTTTATAATAATATTATTATTTGAATGGGTTATAGAATGGGGTCGTCACTGGCAGTTTCCTTTTATGAGTTTATACTTTTGACCTTACACGTGGATTTGCTATTCCTTCACTGTTTTTAGCTTACTTGGCAAAAGAAAAGAAATTATATTAAGGAGCATTAAATATCAGGAATTGGGTTCAAGAAAGCCCAATGCCTAATTCGAGACATTAATAAAGCAATAGTAATAGATCATCCCTCAAATGACGAATACAGATTTCTATTTGATCCTGATATCGATTCTTACTCTTCGAAAAGTCCTGTTTTCACCACCACCTCTTATCGTCAACATCATTTCAGCCGAAAGAGGGCCACTGTTGGACATAGACCTCCCCCAGTGTCGCCACAATGAACAGTCCTGTGCGTCTCGCATCCATCGGATGCCCGCAACCCTTACCAGGTCATCGGTCCACCTTGTAGGAGGCCTTCCAACGCTACGTCATATCATCATATTTACTACCAAAAGACGTCCACTGTCTCTATAGCCTTCTTAGGCCAGATATTGTACAATGACAGGTTCTGCGGCCCATCATCAGTCCACTTTGTGAAAGGCTCTCCAAAGTGTCTTTTGGTGCACGGTTGCCAGAACTTTTTGACCTCCTCGCGCGCTGGCCAACTAGTGAGTGAGACAAAACAGTACATTGTTACACTAGGGGTGAAAGTAACTCATTTCGTCCCAAGAAGGAGTTGGCGGCCGAGCATAGCGAGGTCGCTAATTCGAGGGACTAAATTAGTTACTTTCACCCCTAGTGTAACAGTGTACTATACCAATTCGAGAATATACCCTAGCAAACAAAAATAAAATAGAGTAAAGTGACCTAATTCTGGCACCCCACTAATTTTGGCACTTCTGTGTTTTAAGTGTTTTTATAAGAAAACATCTAATCTGAAGTTGTTGCAACTTATTTAAATACTACTCTATTTTTGTTATTTTTTTCTAGAATCTTGTGCTATCGCACTAACAACACATACATAAAAAAGAAGTTACAATGGCGTCGGAAGTCGGAAGGATAGTAACTACTAAGCGTGTCTCGATCTGATTTAATATTAGTGAAAAATATTTTTTTGTTAAAGCAATCTCTCTAAAATAAAAATAGTAATATTTTATTTCAAAACCAGCATGTTTAACATAATATAACCTAAAAAAATAAAGTCGAATATTATTTTAGAAAAAAATTACAAAATAATAATATTGTTAATTTCACACAAACAAAAGTTATACTCATGACAACATTTTAAAGGCATTGTCAATTTGATTTTGTCTTTTTAGATTATCAACATGAATGAATCTATTTGTAGAATCTGCTTAGGGCAGATGATAAGCAAGTGTATGAAATAGCATCCTAAAGTTTCTTTGAAAGTAAAGTCAAATTCTCTTGAAATAACTCAGCCTGCACGTGAATGATGGACGATGTTGTTCACTGCTCTGGGAAGAAAATAATACTCTCTTGCTGCTGTGTGTTTCAAATACTGGTTAACGGTTTTTACAGCTGCTACGAAATAACAAGCATTTAGGGGCAGACGCTTTTGGCCCATGACGAAAAAAAAAGTTTTTTTTATGGACAAAAATTCAATTTAATTTTTTTTTTTTTCATTATCTCAAACTTGAACCTCTTTAATTTTTTTTTCATTTTTTTTTTTGTAATTAAATATCTTAGTGTTGCCATATTGCTCGCTAAGTTTTATAATGGACTTAAAAGTCGTTTAGGAGCCAGATCGATTACAATAGCGGAGGGCGGCGGCAAATCAACGCCGTCTACGCACTTGGACAGACAGGACGATCTTTATTATTTGTTTCTAAATTAATTTTAGCTATTTTTAATTAAATTTTCGATTTTTAATTATTATAGTTTCACATATTGTAAAAAATCATAAATAAAGTATTTTACTATAAATATGGTTTTATTATAACTAAAAAATCAAGTGCATACCTGAGAGTTAGTAAAATTTTTAAACCGTCATAACTTGTGAATCTTCTATGATTCACGAGTTGTACATGAGGGTACACGATAAAAATATTATGTATGTATATCGAGAATATAGACATAATAATATATAACATAAGCAAATTCAACACATTTTATTCTACGTTTTATAAAAGAAAAATCTAAGAATTTTATCGTTTCTATTGTTTTCTCCAGGTGCCAACAATTGGTATTAAAAAATTACCAAATTCTAATTTATTGGCAATAATATGGTTTTTTAGACTTAATGTTTTCAGAGGTTTATTTAGTGAATTATATTATTCGTGGACCACCCCATTTTGCATCATTAATAAATAAAAACGCATTATTCCATCGTGGCACCGGTGCAAACTGCAAAATTACCAATTATGACCACTACCGCCAATAATTGGGCATTACACTCTGCTCTGTCCGAAGAGATCAAGTAAACTATGTAGTACCACGCTAGGTGCTGCTATCCAAACCACTAAATTTGAAAGAAAAAATAAAAAAGAATTTGACAGCTAGAAGCGCCCTCTCTCGGGTAAGTCATTCGCGTTTTTAGTGCGTTTGCTATCCACCACGTTATTTTGTTCCTCTCAATATAAATTAAATAAGTATCATAAAAGTGTTTTTAGGGTGTGTAGACGTATAAAAACAATTATACTGAGTATTTTGTGTTATCATTATGCTTAAAAGACGGCACAGTGACGAAGATATTGAGGCCTACGTAAATCGAAAAATGAGATAGATCAAGAAAAAGTTGATGAAAAGACAATATCGTCAACGCTCTTCATCGCAAGATTCGTTAAAGATTATAGGTAAGTACTCAAAAGTAATTAATAGTTTAATAGGAAGAAGAAAATTTTTCTTTTCAAAAGTTGTTGAAGTAGGTACCTACCTACCTTCTAGAAAGTTTTAAACGGTGAACCAATGTTCGAAAGGGATTCCGTTACCTAATCGTAGAAAATATTAAAATATGGAATACCGACAACGCCGTGTAGGTACAGTTTTTAAGAACTGATACCAATGATAATACAAAATGATTGTGAGCATTGCATTGGAATGTCTCCGTCATGATTTTTTTCCGCGCCATATTTATCTGTCAAATATCCAATTTGCTGCTGGTCGTGAACATTTTGAAGGAATGTAGGTTTTTTAAGCTATTGCATAGCTTTTATCGCGTGCCTTGAGCGTGGAGACCGAATCCAAAAAATCCGTAACGAAGATAACCTAACACCCCCCACTCATTTGTTTTCTTATCGGTCACCACGCTCAAAACGTGTAACTTCAATTAATATTAAAGAAAAAAAAAACAAAGGAAAAAAAATACTGCCTAAATAAAATAAATAAATAATTATAATTGCTTATGTTGATAAAAAATGCTATGCAATAGCTTTACCGCGGCAGTCCCCGAGTGCCACACGTCTTTTTTTTATGGGAAAATCATCCACAATATTTTACAAATATTTAGCAATCCAGAGCTTTTATACACAGCAGGATTGTTCGAAAGAGTTACCGAAGCCCTGAAACGCCAGTAATTCCGGAAAATGTAACATCAAATAACACGTCCCCGTAAGTTTACTAATCCGAAACGCGTTACAACGAATGCACGTTACCACGAAAAACCAGACGCCGTAGTCATATGATATTCCACAACTACAACTACTTATCACACAACGTGGTCTAGTCTCAAGCTAAGCAGAGCTTGTGTAATGAGTACTAGACAACTGATAAACATACTATATTTCTAAATACATACATATTAAAGATAAATTACACCCAGACACAGAACAAATGATCATGCACATCACACAAACATTTGTCCTGGATGGGAATCGAACCCACGACCTCCGGCATAGCAGTCAGGGTCACTAACCACTAGACCAACAGGCCTGTCTTATATGATCTCGAACAACCAAATCTCTAAATCAACATTTCGAATCTTGGGGATATTCGTACTTCTACGGCGTCTGGTTTATCGTGGTAGCGTGGATTCGTTGTTACGTGTTTCGGATTAGTAAATTTACGGGGACGTGTTATTCAGTGTTAGATTTTTCGGAATCATGTAACACATTCCTCGCTCCACCCTGAGGGCGAGAAATTATTTGATAGTTTATCACACAAACAAGGTTCATAATCTTGGAAGTTATTAGGGGTTTTTCCTTGTCTCCACAATAATTTGGACGCGAGTGTAGTCACGTCTCGTAAGACGTAGGCTTTTCGTGTAAACATCTTATTATACGTGACTGAACTAAGCAAAGACTTACCGTTGCCCGTATATATTTTACTAGCATCCTTTCTCTAAGCGAGGAAGGTGACAAGCGTGCGACACCTTCTTCGCTCTCTTTCAATGAGTGGGAACCGTATCAAATTTCTTTACAAGGTTCAGAGAAGTAAAAATGTAAGTAGATATATAGATACTATCAACTTTGTTTCATTCTAAATTATTTAGAGTTTACTTGTATTTAGGTCTTTCTCTACAACTATGCTCCTGACCTATCATACAGTAATTGTACATTATTTAATTAAATAAATTCAATCATTTTAGAGGTAGCCTAATTGTATTCTGATGAGCATACATACAAATAGACCTTATAACTTATTAAACTTACTTTTGTAATGTCTTAATTTATTTTCAACAATATTTATATACACTTATCTATGTACATACTTACAAAAAAATAAAATACACTCAAGTGTGAACATACTATAGTTTGCTCGCGTGTTCGTTCGCGCGAATGTCGGTTACTTGTGTACACAAAGTCGAAGCCAGACAAGTAGCATAATTATGTATATCTTTTATTGCGGTTCAATCTTACTCTGCACCTTTCATCAAAATCAGTTTATAATATTCGTCTGGATTGTAAACAGCACTCAAAACAATGCTTGAGTTTTATTTAAAAAGGTACCTACATATATTTGCATAATAATAAATGGAAAGTTTTGATGAACGCAGATAATATGTGTACTGTTTTTTCCACTCATAAATGTTAAGTTATTCACGAATCTTTTTTCACTCAGAAGCCATAACAATATTATAAACGGTTGTGTGTGAAGCGGACCCCTGCGGTGTTACATAAATCTGGAACTACGCAACTCGTCCTCAATTTCCGAGCCGCTGTTCCACTGAAATTGATGTGTGTAAATCGCCCAATAAAATGTTAACAAAAAATAAAATTCAGATGCGTCGCAATTTTTTTGTGGCCAAAATCCATAAGGTTAATGACGCCATACAAATAAAAGCGACTTTTATATCAGCACTGGGTGTTCCATCCATTACCACCAAATGCAGCCTCCCTTGTAGCATGAGCAGGGAATTATAGGTATGATAATTGTTATGTATGACTTTTTAATATTACGGAAAAATAAAACAATAAAACCAAAAAATGACTAATTTCGAAAGCTTTTATCTTTCGAAATTAGTCATTTACGTTGTCATAAAGAAACGTTGTCATTGCGACCAAGACGGAAATAACCCGAGCCTCCGGCGAGGGTGTGTTGGAGCCGAGTACAGACTATAGTGACATAAGCTTGTTTTGAGCCTGTAACAAGGAAGCAGGCATACAATATGCAGCTGGCATGCAATATGCAAACAGGTATACAGTATGTAAGCAGGCATGCTGCATGGTAGCAAGCAGCAAACTTGCAGCAGGCATGCAGTAAAAGCCCTACGCGACGTTATCGTCACAGAAGGTTTTAACGCTCACCACCGCAATTTATCATCTTCATCATTTCAGCCGAAGGCCGTCCACTTGCTGGACATAGGTCTTCCCCAAGCGTCACCACAACGAACGGTACTGTGCGTCTCGCATTAATCGTATTCCCACGACCCTCACCAGGTCATCGGACGTTTGTTGCCAAATACTGACTATCCGGAGCGCTTTTCTACGTTTGTCACGTTATTAGGTGAAAATAGCAGTAGCTTAGTTAGGCGTGGGCAAAGTGGGCACTCGCACAATCGACGGCTCTTTAAGTACCAGGGTTTTTTTAAATATTTTTTTTATAATAGACTTGCGTTTGACCTCTATTTCACCTGATGGTAAGCGACGATGTTGTCAAATACTGGGTTGCTACTGTCGTTGTCTTGTTTCACAACAACAACAACAACAAGTCTCGCTGATGTGCCTTCGCCCACGTCTAAATTGGTCTAGGCTACGCTTCTGGACAATTTTACTTTAGGACCTTTTATTTTAGTGCAATATAACCGACTGAGCGACTTCTTAGAAATCACTGAAATCTTATTAGAAACCCAGTTAAGTTCGAATATCTTTTGAAGCCCACGCTGTGTTTTTGGAGAACTCAGTGCTTTCGAACAAGGAATATTATATTCTACAGTGTGTTAGGCTTGTGGGGATGTAGTGTATTGAAATAACTGTTCTCAAGCGATTACCTTTAATTACTGAATAAAGGCGTCTATGTGTATATTAGTAGAAGATACATTCATACGGATAGGGTCATAGACCTTTTACTATAGGTAGTAGGCACTACTAGACCCCACCTCAAGGGTGATAGAAAAAAGTTTTTACATTTTTTTTTCATACTTAAATATAACTTAATTAGGGACATTGCTTATGTTTTTTTTACCAAGGGTTTGGTTCTATTTTTTATAGATTAAATAGGTTTTATTTTATTTTTTATAATTCTATATTAACACCTAAATCATTTAAAACAAAAAATGGTCGATCTCATTGAAGATCTAACTTATTAGCTATTTCAAACCGACTTACCTGTACGTCTAGTGGTTAGTGGCTCTGACTGCTATGCCGGAGGTAGTGAGTTCAATCCCCACCCAGGACAGATGTTTGTGTGATGAGCACGATCATTAGTTTTGTGTCTGGGTGTCATTTATCTACAGTATGTATGAATTGGAATATATAAGTAAATTTATCAGTTGTCTGGTACTCATAGTACAAGCTCTGCTTAGTTTGAGACTAGATAGCGTTGTGTGATAGTTGTGGAAAAAAATATATCATCAATTCATCGATTACATCGTCGCTTCCCATCGGGTGAGAAAGTGGTCACACGCGAACCTAACAAAAATAAAAATGAACAAAGATGAAAGCAACCCCGGTGCATTAAGTGTCACGCTCTAAAGTCACCAGTGCTTACACGTAGTGAAATATATGTCCAAGTTCCTTTACGGAGTTGACGCTTGAGTAAGGTAACAAACAATAAAGAAACACAAAGCATTTAGAGGTTAGTTACGACATTTTCCTTATTTATCACAACAGGAAAATATTCTCCAGTTAGCAATGAACAAGAGCAAAAATATTTTTTCACGTAAATCAAGAACCTGCTGAGAGCCGCGGGAAGCCGATAAATTTGAGATGCACAAGACTGGTCATTATAGCAACACTTGGAGGAAGCCTATGTCCAAAAGTACGTCTTTCGGCTGAAATGATAATGATGATAAAATTAAAAGTCTGAGGTCCTACCACGAGCTTATAAACCGATCCATTTTACGATCTAAATTAAACTGTTAAAAGGGATTCAGCTATTATAGGGTATTTAGCTCCATCCCCCTATCTCGCTCGCACAACTGATATTTTAACACGTCATGGTAAGGCCCCAGTGCGTCTTATCCTGCTGCTGACACCTCAGCTCAAGCATCCCGCCAGCGAACCCGTTCGATAAACAATCATCGTGTTCGTTGCGTACAGTAAACAGTAAGCGTGAGTATGCCTCACGCTTAACTTATAGCGTGTCTTATCTGCTAGTGCTTACGACCTTGCCGCTGTAAGCGGTAGCTAATGAAGCACACCGCAAGACGCCCTCCTAGCGGCGCGCGCCCTCCTACCGATGCCACCCTGCTCGCCGCACCGCTCGCCGCTAAGAACGATGTCATGCCCTGCCCCTCTAGCGAACTTACTACCGTTTCGCTTGCGTCGAACGCCTCGAGTTGGCCACGCTCCCGATTCGATTCGATGACGTTATTCCCATACATTTGAAGTTTTCTACTAGCGTTAACGGTCGCAGATTATCAATTTGGCTAGGGGTACAGGCCGACGCTTTTACTATTCCATTTTCAATTGTAACTTTGTTAATTAATTCGTGGTAAAAAAATGACTAAAATAAGCTCGTTTTGCGAGCTTTCATTTTCGTTTGCTTACAACTACATTTACTATTATAATATTTTATTATCTTACGTACCTAAAGCTAATGGAATATTAAAATAGGGAATGTTGACATGTTTTTGTGTCGTGTAAACTATAATACTATCTACATTAGTACCTTAGTGGTTTAGGCTTTTAGTAGTTTGTAAGTTTTAATGATATAATAATATTATATCGTTATTGACCCTATATGTATTACAACAAAGATTGACTTTGATATAAACTTTTTACATCACCTGCTCGTTATCTACTCTCAATTTCGGCTCATATATCGAGGCAAAGGCTCAACTAGCTGCTAAAAAATTGGGGATCTTAGCAAAGGAAAGAGGGTATTTTACGCCGGAATAGCTGCTTAATCTTTATCAAGCCCAAGTTCGATCGTGTATGGAGTACTGCTCTTAGCTTTGGGATGGTTCTGCCAAATACCAGCTTTGATGCCCTCGAGTCGATTGAGAGGCCAAGAGACTCTTCGGCAATAATGCACTTGGAGAGTCGAATCTCCAAAGTCTTGAGCATCGCCGCCGAGTCGCTAGCCTGTCGGTTTTCTATCGTCTACATTTTGGGGAGTGTGCACTGGAATTGCACAATCTAATTTCGCCAAGGCCATCCATCATCACCACAAGACGTACAGCGTTGCGCCACTGGTACAAGGAAGACATTCCACCCATTTGCACAAAAAAAGCGCTTTGGGAACACATTTATTGTGCGTACAGCCAAGGAGTGGAATTCCCTGCCGGAGTCTGTGTTTCCTGATAGCTACAACTTAGAGGTCTTTAAGTCAAGACTAAATAGTTTACTTCGTGCTATATCGTGGACCACATAATCGCTGACCATCAAGTGAGATGGTGGTCAAACCCAAGACTATCAATAATAAAAAAACATACCTATTATTCAAATCGAATACCAATTATTATTAACTGTAATTGTTCAGACATCGCCTTAACACACAAACTTCGCCTTAACAACTGGAGTTACCATCTACCTCACAGCGATTGGTCGCCCACGCATGCCATTGACCAATCACCACCAAAAATTCAAAATATTTTTATTTTACATAGGCCTACATGGGCACTTATAAAACGTCAGAAGCTAGTGCACGGCTCCAAATTGGTCATTTCCTATGGAGAAGAACCGGCAAGAAACTCCATGGTTACTCTTTTAAAAAAGTGGTTGTTGATACAATATTTCCATATTACAGTAATAATAGATTTTATGTAAGAACAGTGTAGATCATTCAATATTATATCCAAAAGCACAAAAAAGAAGACATAATAAAAAAATGAGTTGTAACAAGAAGTAATCTAAGAATTCATGGGGTCTACAGTGTTCTAACATTCACATTTTAAATTTTTTATATAGAGAGGCTTTATAAAAAAAAAAAAAATATAAATAATTACAACTATCAATAAAATTTTAACATGATAAATTACCAACGAATTCAAGATAGTCAAATTCTACTCAAAACAACGGAAAAAAAATGTACATATTAAAACAAAATAGAGCAGTTAATAGACACAATATTTAATGAGTTACTAGGGGGCCACATGTGCAGAGGTAGTCATTGCCAAACAAGCGTATCTTCGACATAGTCTTAAACCTTGTAATATGCTTTTTTGGTTAGGACCAAAAAAACACCGAGCTACGCTCACGATTTTTTTGTCCAAAATCTTCTTGTTCATTACATCGCATGCACTAGACTAATTATACAATTTCATCCATTTTCATGTAATATTTGCAATATATTCAAAGTAATAACTAGTGTCGCCTATCATTTTCACGCAACCTTTAGTCTAAACACGCAGCAGAGCTGAAATCGAAACATTCTCTAATTGAAAATTCCTGTATTATTTAACTGTAAGTGTAAAACCCGAATTTATGACATACCTGCGCAGTCAATAGGTAATAACGCTGCAATAGGTGAATAATCATTTGCTTCGATGAATGTATCCATCCAATCAACGATTATTACAGTTAATTTAACAATATAGTATTTATTTAAAATTTGAATTACCTATTTCGAATGCGTTTGACAGATTTTATGTAGATTTAATTTATGGGTAACGGCATATTTCCAATTTAGCTATCTACGTAATGGACTAAAACATGTTTCACTTTCTTTTTTATTTATTTTTTTGCCTTTCTTTTTTTAATGTTATACGTTGTGATCTCCGAATTTGAATGTGGTAAAGATTATAGGTCGGTTTATTCCAAATTAAACTTGTTAACAAAATATTAATAACTAGTAAAAAAAAACTTCCTCTTTAAAATATTGTGTAGGAAATATTGACTGTATTAATTAGGAAAACTGCTTTATTTCATCTTCTTACCATGTCAATGGCAATTATAGTTTTATTTTTTCTAGTTAGATATTTTGTTTGGTCGGGGTACTTTCCATTGGCCTAAATCCTGAAGGCATAAAGCAAGATCTTATATTTACTGAAAGCAGTAAATTTATTGTTTCGTTACAAAAAAAAAAATATTTTTCGATTCAGAGAATTGAACTATTACTAAAATGAACGTAGGTTTTGTACAGAACCCTCAGTGCGCGAGTCCGATTCGCGCTTACCCAGTTGTTCTTTTATGTTTCTACGACCTTCATCTGTTTATTAATTTCTTTAGAATAAGATCCACTGAACGTCGATATTAATATTCACCTTCACATTTCCAGTCTGTAGTTTTTAATTCTCTTTGGAAGAAATTCGTGACTAACAATAAATATTTCCAACAAAACTTTAGTGGAAATAGAAATTATATTAATTTCCTGGAAAATTAATTCAAATAAGTAGTTAAAGACACCTTTAAGTATTTTATTTCTTTAAGGCCCTTACTCCCGAACAGTGCTATAAATAAAACAACGACATTCTGAAGCCTACTCCTCGGTAACGTCTATGTGAATAGGTTTGAAAAAATATATATGTTTATTATAGAGTCATGTATAACATTATTAACACATTATTTTTTCGTAAGTCTAATACTTTAGCCAAAAAAAAAAACTGTTTAACAACACGATATTTTTTGCTTGGTTTTCACTACGCCTTTCAAACGGCTTTGATCTTTAGAAATATTTTTACACCAAAAAATTGCTGGTTAATCAATCAATATAAATAAATAAAGGTCAGCGGAGCTCTATCCTTCCGCAGCTGGCCGCCCAGACGGCTGTACGAGTATCTGTGCATTTAATTCCGGCCAGTTGTTTAAGGGACCATACACCTTAATTCATAAATTATTTTATTTCATAGAAATTTTTACAAATTATATCTCTTTATAAAAAGATAATGAAAATAGTTTTATTTTTAGAAACTACCCAACACAAAAATGTGTTTAAAAAATACCTATTCAGATTAAGAAGACATTTTTTACAACAAATCTGGTTTAGTAAACTGAAGCAAACAACACCAATATATCTTAGCTCACAACTTAGGCTTAGCTCACAAAAATAAACTAAATGATTATTGTGAATTTTCTTAGAAACCAAGCGTTACCTTTCGAAAACCGTAGAGACTTCTAGAGACACAATAAAAAGACATGAAAGACTTGTGTTTAAAGAATTAAAGTTTAAGTCCGAATTTATAAGATAGCATTTTAAAGTATAAGAAATAACATATACAAACGGCAATAACTGTATAAGATAATATTTTTGACTGGCCTGTTGGTTCAGTGGTTAGTGACCCTGACTGCTATGCCGGAGGTCGTGGGTTTGATTCCCACCCAGGACAAATGTTTGTGTGATGAGCATAATCATTTGTTCTGTGTCTGGGTGTAATTTATCTATAATATGTATGTATTTAGAAATATATAAGTATGTTTATCAGTTGTCTAGTACCCATAACACAAGCTCTGCTTAGCTTGGGACTAGACGGCGTTGTGTGTATTTATTATTATTATTTATTATTTATATTCTTTATATTGAATTCAAAGTCAAAACAACTGAATTAATCTACTAGCTGATCTACCTCATAATAGGTACATTTGCTCACTTAATTTTTTTGTTTGTTTTTGTATTTTTCTACAGTTGTATGCAAGCTACTGTTGAAATTGCTTGCGCGAAAAAATAATTGCGATTAATATGCCTAAAAGCAATGTCAACATTTGAAGGACCATTTTTATATCAAAATACTCCCATTTAAAAAAAGGAACACTCATTCAATTCATTCAAGAAGCAACTAGCACAATATGTAATAGTACATTATGATATAAGTGTGTAATGTTAGTGATTATCGACAAGGCGGTATTTAGACCCGAACCGTGGCGAGGGTTTTGTGAGAGCCGAGAACGGTAATCATTAATTACTCTCGTGTTTCGATACTCTTGTGCAGAAAATAACTATAAAACTAGTAAATTTTTCTGGCGGTAAAAATCTGTTTTCATATGCGCGCCCGTATTTTCTTTTTTCGTATGATTAACCGGGTTTGACCGGCAAATCGTGGGGGACTACCTGCACCCATCCTGATACAATAAATGTAACATAATTATGGTGGGGGAGAGGTTGAACAATAAGGTTTTAACAACATTATAGCACTAGTGCGTAATGGTAATCAAAATGTCACAGTTTGGTAACAAGGGCCATTATGTACCTAAATGCAGTGCAATAAGAGTCACTTTCTGAGCAAGTGTATTGAAAATGATAATTACAAAATCTCCAACCAGACTGAATGTATTAGAGAGCAAAATAAATATACGTACGCGGTGAAGAACTCATTAATATTTGTTTAGTAGGTATAAAGGTAAAAAATATTCTCAAATAAGTGCCGGGTCTTTTTAAAAAAAAAAATATCCCTATTACTTACAAAAATTAATTATTTTTATACAGAATCATTAAAATAAAGTTTTTAATACGGTACCTCATGTATTAAACACTTTAAAGCATCTTTTCAAAACAAATCTCTTAGATTTTTTTTTTTGCCTTGCCCATAGTGAGTTAATAGACAATTACGCCTCTTACATCTGGTACACTGATTACTCAATCTTTTCAGCCAGCTTTAATTATCTCCAATAGCGCGAACGGACATAAGAAGAATCAATATCTCATTCCACCCACGGCTATCCTGGTCATTGTTTGCCAACGCTCTCCACTTCAGTATTATCTATTTTAGGAGTGAACAACGGGTTTTTTTCCTTGCTGGAAAGGGTTAAAGGAGTTTCCAGTTCGTTTACCTATCATTAACTATCTCTATTTGTTCGAAGATAAGAAGGAAAATTACAAAATAATAAGATGCCGTTTCCTCAATTCTGGAATCGCGTGTTATGTCCAAACATCAAAGTCCACTCATCCTTTGTTAACAGCAACAGTTGTCATTAGTCCGACCAGAAAGTGTCCCCGACAAGCAATAGTAAAGGTTTTTTTTTTTTTTTTTTTAATTCAGATAAACTAGTGCTTGACTGCGATCCCACCTGATGGTAAGTAGCGATGCAACCTTTGATGGTGAGGCGCACTAGTTTATTAAGAGCCTATTCACTCTAGCCTTGAAGACACCCAAATTATAATCGGACGGGAAGACCGCAGCAGGCAGACTGTTCCAGTCCTTCGACGTACGCGGTATAAACGACGAGGCGAAACGCTTAGTCCGGACCGTAGAGGTTTCAACAACGTAAGGGTGAATATTCGCCGTACGTCGGGTTGTCCGATGGTAGAATTGCGATGGCGGAATCAAGTCATGCAATTCCTGCGCACACTCTCCAAAATGCATCCTGTAAAACACCGAAAGGCTGGCTACTCTACGCCTATGCTCAAGGCTTTGAAGGTTGGACTTAACCAAATCTGGATCACCAATTAGCCTCTTTGCACGCCTTTCCACCGAGTCCAAAGCAGCCAGGTGGCATTTTGCAGCACCAGCCCATATGTGACTGCAGTACTCCACACACGAACGGACCTGTGCTTTGTATAACATCAAAAGCTGTCCCGGTGTGAAGTACCGCCGGACCTTTGCAAGAACGCCCAGCTTCCTAGCAGCTACCTTGGCCTTGGACTCAATGAACCGCCCAAAGTTAAGGTCTGAGGGAATTTCAACCCCCAAGAGCTGAAGGCGGTCGGTGTACTCCAGGGATAAATTCCGAAAAGTGCACGGCCAAGGTGCACGGGCTCCTTTTGGCAGTGAAAAGACACGCTTGTGTTTTGGCGGCGTTGAATCCCACTAGATTGGCTTCACCCCACTTGGAGACTGCCCGAAGTGAGATATTCGTTCGCTCTACCATAGCCTCTCTTTCGGACCGGATTAGCTCCTTACTAGCCCGAGCACTGGGCAGGTATCTCTCTACAACTGTGCTGTCATCTGCATACCCATAGATACCGGGCACCAGCAGATCGTTGATATGCAACAGGAAGAGAGTTGCAGAGAGAACAGACCCCTGAGGAACTCCAGCATTAATCGTCATGGGCTCTGATGAGCATCCGTCGACAACAACTCGGAGAGACCGTTCACTCAGGAAGTCTTTTACCCAGTTTATCAGACCAGGGGAAATGCCGTACGCTGGAAGCTTACTCAATAGGCTAGCGTGCCATACCCTGTCGAAGGCCTTCGAGACGTCTAAGGAAACGGCAATCGCTTCCCCATTCCTCTCGAGGGCCTCGCCCCACAAGTGGGTGGCATAAACCAGTAGGTCCCCAGTAGACCGCCTGCGGCGAAACCCGTACTGTCGGTCACTGAGGAGATCGTTACCTTCCAGGTATGCCATGAGGCGCGAGTTCAATACACGCTCCATAATCTTGCAGAGTATGGAGGTTACCGAAATCGGCCGATAGTTGGCAGGATCGGCACGACTGCCCTTTTAGTAAAGGTAGAACTACACATATCGACCGATGTTTGGCACATGTGTGATGTCGGTCTCCATACATTTTATATAAGGAAACTAGACGTGTAGAACTATACCGTATCCTGGTGAAGGCGATCGGCAGCAGCGGTCTCTCACGTCTGGCCCTGGTTCAAGCCATGGTCTAGAGCAAAGGGGAATAATAATAATAATAATATTCCACAACTATCACACAACGCCGTCTAGTCCCAAGCTAAGCAGAGCTTGTGTTATGGGTACTAGACAACTGATAAACATACTTATATATTTCTAAATACATATATACCTATTATTAATAATTACACCCAGACATAGAACAAATGATTATGCTCATAACACAAACATTTGTCCTGGGTGGGAATCAAATCCACGACCTCCGGCATAGCAGTCAGGGTCACTAACCACTAGACCAACAGGCCAGCAAGGAGCAAGCAAATTGGACGGCAAGCAGTCTCCTTCAGTGAAGCAGTAAAGGGGTGACCAGACTGTCCCAACCAAGGTGACCTTGGTTTATATGTTTGGTTTGTATTGCGGCTATGGATGTAAACCACGCGCCAATAAGAACACTGTATGTGGGAAAACGCGCCTCCAAAACAAGGGCGTTAGAGATTACAAATGCTGTCTACACGGATTGAAACTAGCAAGGTCACCTTGGTTGGGACGTTGTTTTGCAACCGTTTGGTCACCTCTTAATGCTAGCAAAGGAGGCGGCCGTAAGCAGGAGGGAGAGGGCATCCTCCACCGCAGGCGCCGCAGTAGACGCCCCGAAGGTGATGGGCAAAGAGTAGCTCGCCGTCCGGTAAGGTCCGAGCTCGAGTTGTAGTCAACGACGCGTAGTTTTCCAGAAGCACCTCAAACAGCTTTCAGCTGAAGACAACTAAAGAAACAAGTATGTATTTAGTCAGTAAAAGTTTGACACTCGCTCTCACTCCACTCAATGCGGTTATTTGACGATTTCACAGATCAAAAATAGAAATGTAAGTTTAGCCCGTAAACTCCAAAGCAGCTCTAAGAGTCTTAACTATTTAGGTATGTATTATTATTTACGTAAAACTCTTTGTTCGCTTACTTTTGAAAGTAGGTCATTCCATTCGTTTATCAAGCTATCACAAACATTGACTTTTAATTATTATTTTTTATTAGAATAAATACCTCTCTTCAATTTAGCGTAAAGGAATAGGAGGGTTTAATTTTTTCAAAGCGTATTTAAACGCCTGAAACACCATATTCACATTTGGTACTACAATTAATGCAAAAACATAATAAATTATTTTGTTTTTATCAATGTTCAAAATCGCTGAGTTGATTATTATGCTAAAAACCCTCAAAGCATGACTAGTGAGTTTTAAATAAATTTATATTAAGTGATATATTTTACATATAAAGTTGGTAAATACTCAAATAAGTATATTTAACAAACTAAACAAACTCATTAAAAATTATAAATAATTTGCAAAAAATTGTTTTTAGTTCACTTTTTATTTTTTTTGAGTTGCATTGGTATTTATTTTATATGTCCACAGGAAGTTCGTTTATTATTATTTTTATTTTTCATTTTATTAATCTAAACTAATATTTATTACAAAATTAAACTGTTTATTAGTTTATTTATGTTTGATAAGATTATCTTAGAAATATGTGAAAAGAGGAGAGAGAGGCATTTGCCCATTAGTGAGATTTAGTAGTGTAGTTACATGGAATAGACAGTGAACTTAATCTCGAGAAGAACACAAAAACCACACACAATCACTGAGTGTAATAGGCTATTTTTAATCCCGGAAAATGCCGGGTTTCTCGGGGAAAGGTCAAGCGTGAAACAAGGGAAAAAACTAGTTCGCATATTTTATGTTATCTTTCAAATAACTCTGAATACTAAGCGTGCATACTTTCAACCTTTTTTTTCTGTAAAAAATTATTATTATTATTAAACTCATTCGTCCCGCTCTGGAAGGAGTGAGAGGAAGTGACAGACTTACTGATTAAAATCCAAATCTATTCCACCAACTAAACCACTTTTTGACGTACCTTCTACCTACCTTTGTGTCACGGCCCTCGGAACCCACCGGCTTCGCCTTAGGAGGAGTTCACATCGGCGTCGGGTCGACGATGAAGTACCTGGGACTCGTCCTCGACAGCTGGTGGAATTAAATTAAACCAAACTAAACCGGACCTATGGTGTAGCAGTGTGGGCGCCGTCGCTACGGCAGCAACTGAGGCGTGGCTGGAAAGACCTCACGGCGTCCTCACATTCCGCATGACGCAGGTTCTCACTGGACATGATAAGTTGAGGAGGTACCTGCACCGGATTCATGCGGAAGTGACGCCTGAGTGTCGCCACTGGGCGAACCGCCCGGACACGGTAGTGCTCCACGGTAGAAATGTGCCCCGCTTGGGTAGAGCATCGCCGTGTCCTTGTGGGAGCGATCTCTCGCGCCGTGCCAAGTACAGGCCTTGGTCTGAAGCGAGGAGGGGTGGCAGTCGGTCGCCTCTTCCTGCAAAGCAGTAATACTAGCAAAAGAGGAGGCCGACCGCTTCAGGCAATGGCACTCACACCCCAGCCGCCACCGGGATTCCGATCCCGATTTCTGGCCACCGTAGACGCGGGCTTGCAGACGGCGAGTAAATGGTAGCTCACTGTCCGACCTTCCGGTGACCGTCACGTACCTACTGTTCCCTCGCTCCAAAAGGAGTTGTAGCCGTAGGGGCCCAACAGGGTCGAAGCCTACTGGGGCCAAGGGTCTATTTCTGAAAGGAAGGATCATCCCCCGGTATGAAAGGCAACAAAGGAACGAGGTAAGTTTTTAGTTCGTAAAAGTCTGACACTATCTTCCGCTCCGCTCAAAGAGCGGGGGCTGTAATCTGGATGATTTTACCCACAAAAACCTACCTTTGTGCAACGGTCACTGGAAGCTGTTTCAAACAATTGAATTGATTTAAATGTTGTATGCTGAATGTTTTTGTGTTGCCATTAGTTCTATTGTAACTTTCAAAATTGACGATGTGGCCTTTCATTGTTCTCGTCACTTTCAGTTCGCAAAAAGGAAGGGTCGTTTGTGTCCGGTGAAGCTTTAAGTCGCTTCAAGCGTTTTTTTATGGCGGCACCGCCGCATACGAGCCATAAAAAAAGGCCGCATCAAAATGAAGCTTGAAGCGGCGTTTTTTTGAAGCCCATATGCGGGGACAGTTATGGTCCCAAAATATTACTTTAAACTTTTAATAACGAACTTACTTCCAATTGAAAAATTATATAAAATTAACAACCGGAGCCGGCGATGCGGTAGGCCCAAAACGAGATGGCTTGACAATTTGGACTCCTGCCTTAAGGCCCAAGCGCCCGAGAAGTGCCATAAAACAGTGACTTTCTGAAGCCTACTTGGTAACGGCCAGGTTAATAGGTTTGAAAAAAAAATGTTTATTATAGATTCATGACCAACATTATCAACATTTGATTTTTTCGTGTTGTTAATACTTTTGTCTAAAAAAAATATTTCGCAATTTCGCAACTTTTCGCAACTTTTCCCTACTCCTTCGAAACGGCTTGGATCTTTGGAAAAAAATTTACATATTAAAATGGGTGGTTAAATATTCTTCAAAGTGAACATTGCATATGTAAATCAATCGATATTTCACAAAGAAAATGAATTTAAAGGTTAACCGCGCGCTTTCCGGGCGCGTTTGCGTACTGCAACCTAAGCGGGTGCGAGAGGTGCGTCCACATAATTTTGGCCAGATAATTCAAGGGACTATAAGCCTTAAGGATTAGCTAGAAGCGGCCAAGGACAGAAAAGAGTGGAATAATGGAAGGGAGCCCTTTATCCTGCAGTGAGACACAACGGGCTCATAATAATAAGTTGTTTTAGTTTTCAAGGTAGTTCAGTAGTTTTAGAGTCCTAGCGAGTCCGACTAATCACGAAGTGGTTGAAGACAATTTGAAAACCTAGTATCGACACAAAACTAAGGAGTATCTACTTTAAATATTAATCTAAGTTATCCCATCGCTCTTGATCCTCTTGAGACTGGAAACTCTTAAGACCTGGATTGGAAAATCAATGAATCGAAAAACCTAATTAGGTTGACCTTCAAAGAACTCGTGCAAGATTTTAAAAGTAACATGGCAGCAGTATGTTTTACTAAGAATGTACTTAAACAAACGTATTAAAATATTTTAATTTAATTCTAAAAATATGCGAGAATCTCTGTGTTAAACAAACATTTAAGCTAAGGGCCTCCTTTTTTTCAAGTGAAGTTCAATGGCTGTTGTAATTAATCGCAAATTGATTATTGTACCTACCTATGTGTAGTTTTGTATCTAATGTGTCTACATATCCATATTATCCAGTTGAAAATATGTGGAATCATTGAGACAGGTGCGATCTCGGTAAAAAGGAGCCGAGAATGTCGTTATAGTGTTGATAACACCAGCAAACCTTGATGAAAAGGCTGACTCGATACATTACCGACCCCGAGCTTTTTTTTATGGTGGGAGAAATCATGCATTGAGATCCCCCGCCCTTGGGCGGAGCGGAAGATAGTGTCAGACTATCGGTAAACGACCGAACCAAGGCCCAGTCGTCAACAGCCGTCTTCAAAGAGATGTCAGAAAACCGTAGGGGACCAGCAGAGTCGATGGCAATTGAAGGACAGAGTTCTGGTTTTAGTAAATAAAAGTCTGACACGCCCTCTCGTTCTACATAAGACCGGAAGAAGTCTTTCGATGATTTCCTACCTCAAAAAAACAATCCGTTTCCACTGGAACTGGAAGGCGGAAGCACTAGCTCGCAAAATATTTAAAGAGCGGAGAAAGACCTTTTACTCAGTTGCGGAACACAACAGGTTTATTTCATTTATTTTTATTTTATTTTATTGACAAACCAAAAAATTATAATCTAGGTTAGTAATAGAAAGGTTAGCACAGCATGTCCCATAAAAGTAATAAAACATTATATGTAAGAAGTACCTAATTTAATATAAAAAATTATAAACTATATATAAGCAAAACATTCGGATATAAAATAAACATTAAAATTGAGATAAGAACGGTAAACAATTTTTTTATAACCTATGTTCCCACTGCTGGACAAGGGCTCCCCCAACTTCTTTCAGATATTATTTTCTTGTTCCACCTCGAACCAGTCCTTGCAGTAGGCATTTAGGTAACTAAATTAAAAATTAATTGATAATTGGTTTACAGTTCTATGTAAACCAATTTTTTTTTTAATAACCTATACTGCACCAGGGCTGGGCAAGGGCTCCCCCAACTTCTTCCAGATATTATTTTCTTGTTCCACCTCGAACCAGTCCTTGCGTTAGGCATCTAAGTAACCAAAATGAAAATTAAAAACAAGTTATAGGTAAATTCAAATCAAATTCACAATTAGAACACAATATCAAAATTAAATTAATGAAAAAAAAGGTGTTTTTCAGGTTAAGAAAAAATATAAATAAAATATTTCAGGCAAGCGTGCTCCATCGTCAACCACGACACCGCTTACCATCAAGTGAGAGAATGGTAAAATAGATGCAAACATAACTTTTTGATTGGGGAAATAGATCTGACACAACACACGCTAAAATAAATATGTTGTATCCATATTTATTTTAGCAGGAAAAAGATAAATAGTAAATGTAATTAAGAGCGATAAAAATCATCGGAAACCATTTTTTTGGATAGAATAAAACATATTGATGTAGCTTTTGAAACGGATATTTACTTTATGTTATTGGTGTTTTGTTGATAATTGAACTACGAATTCGGCTACGCTAGTGTTGTGGCATACTAGGACTTGGTGAAGACGGAGGTAGAAAACAATATTATGGCCCTTTCCAGCCACGCCTCAAAAAGGGGACCTCTCGGTGTCCTATACCTTCCGCATGACGCAGGTCCTCACCGGATATGGCAAGTTCGGGAGGTTTCTGTACCAGATTCGTGGATTACGCTCGGGTGTCGCCACTGTGCGGAATGCCCGGAGGACACGGTGGAGCACACAGTCGAGGTGTGCCCTGCTTGGGCGGAGCATCGCCGTGCCCTCGTGGGGGCGATCGGCGGCGGAGACCTCTCGCGCCGGGTCTTCGTTCAGGCCATGGTCCGGAGCAAGTGGAGTGGCAGGCGGTCGCCTTCTTCTGCGAAGCAGTAATGGTGCAAATGAGGAGGCCGACCGCAATGGCGCTCTCGTCGCCACCAGGATTCCGATCCCGATTTCCGGCCACCATAGACGCGGGCTTGCGGACGGCGAGATTTAGGTAGCTCGCTGTCCGACCGTCCGGTAACTGTCCGGACCGAGTCTAAGTCTTCGACGGCGCGCGCCTCAAGGAGTTGTCAGCTACAGCAGTTTGGTCGATGCCTACTGGGGCCAGAGTTACTTTCGAAAGATAGCTCGCACCCCGGTATAAAGGCTTGCAGGAATGGGGTGGGATTTTAGTCAGTAAGAGTCTGACACTATCTCCCGCTCCACCCAGGTGCGGAAGATAGTGTCAGATTGATGATTTTCCCAACATAAAAAAAAATAATTTAAAAAAGGTGGAAAACAATAATTAAGGGGATGCAATGAATTGTCAGCGTGATGCGAAAGAGATCTCCGGGACCCTTGAACAATGACAAAAAATGAACGGGAGTGGTTTTTTAGTCGGTTAAATTCTGACACTATCCCGCTCCACTCAAGAGCAGGAGATGTCATTGGATGATTTTCCCACCTAAAAAAAGGGGGATGCAACTCGACATACATTTTCACCGTTTTTCATTCAACCGCTCTTACGCGATTATAACGTTATTACACATTTTTCATTAGATATTTTGAAAACACAGTATCTCGTGGATATTATCTAGGCTTCTATTGAAATCAATATATAAATTTGTTTAAAAATATGGAGTATTTTTAAACAAAGACCTCTCAAAAACTGCTATTTTTCACTAACTTTGACACTTCATTATTTACTCAAAAATTTAAAAAAATATTACAATTGAAGCCCTGTGTTTACAAAGAAAAACTTTTAAGGGTTTAAAAAAACAGTATACACGTATTTCTTGGATGAAGTTTTGTAAAATATTCGAGTAAATCACGGAATTTCCGAATGCTAACAGAGTTTTCAGACGTTATCTGTTTTTTCACGTTGCCTTTTCGTCGAACATCGCGTTGGATTGCGTTAGATGAAGCAACGAACTTTAAACCATGCTCGATGTTGACGATAGGCGAGTGGAAAAGCAGCCTGATTTCTGTATAATTATTATTTGTAATCTGGAACAGTTAATCTTTAAAATATTTTACAAAAATCAGTGCGTTTGACTTTAACCCGTTGTATGGCCGGAACGCGGCTCTACGCGGGACACAATAACTTTTTAATTTTGTCTCTAATTACGGCATACGAAAGGTATGTACCCGCATGCGGACAGTGAGCAATGGGTAGCTCGCTGTCCGGCCGTCCGGTGAATGAAGTCGTCGATGGCGCACGCTGTTCCCGCGTGTTTCAAGGAGTTGTCAGCAACAGCAGGGGCCCAGCCGGGTCGAAGCCTGCTGGGGCCAGGGTTATCCGAAAGGGCGCTCGAGCCCCGGTATGAAGGCTTAAAGGAGTGGGATGGGTTTTTTAGACACTAAGAGTATGACACTATCTCCCGCTCCCTTCGCCCAAGAGCGGGCCATTGGGCGGTGTCATTGGATGATTTTACCCATCGAAAAAAAAAAGGAACGCACCCACGATACAGGAGTTTTTCCAAGTGTGGGATAAAGTTTAAAAAAAAAACTTCACGGTTTTTTTACGAGATTTTTTCGACGGAATTTCAGCGGTTTTTATTATTCTCTAATTAATTCTTAATGGATATTGTGATATAAAATTGGTGTAGTTTTGTAACTCAGGTATACACACAACTGACAATGAGTGGAATAACTGAAACAGACGCGATCTCGGTAAAATGGAGCCGTATTGACCAGCCCCCATAGCCATGTTACAACCGTTTCTCTTGCGTCGTAAGCCTCGAGTTGGCCACGCCCCCGCTTCTTTTGTTCTGACCACGTGACTGAGCGTTGAGATGACGTCATGCCCGTACATTTGAAGTTTTCTACTAGCGTTAAAGATTGCAGATTATCAACTTGACTTGGAGTACAACGCAGCTGCGTTGCCGTGAAGGCTGTCTTGATATATTTGCTACTATACAAGGTGCAGTTTTAAAACTGCACAATATTTTAGGAGGTTGTAATAAAACTCATAAATAATCATGTGAAAAAACGATACCTGGTCAATAATCAGTAATACTTGTTATTTTATTTTTTAATTATACTAAACTAATTCGATTGATCGATGGCAGCGGAGGCGTGGCTAGAGTGTGGCGTGCGGGATGATGATTGGATGATACATTATTTATGAAACTATCGTTGCGAGTTAGTGTGTGTGAAAACGCCCTTTATTTTTACGTGTTTGTGTGTGTGAAAGAAAGCGCGGTTATAAGGCAGGTATCAGACTGGCTGCTTTTTAAGAAACGTAGTTCACACATACCGATTTTCATAAATAAGAAAAAAAAATACCTACTCATTTTATTATTGATTCGGGTCGAGAATCACTAACATAATTACCTCCTGAGATATTTTGCAGCTTCAAAACGACACCTTGTATAATGCAAAAACATTAGAATATATTACATTCGCATGCTAATATAAAATAAAGCAAATGTCCTGTAGAAAACGTTGTCCAAACTTAACACTAGCCCGATGTAAAAAACGTGCAAAGACAAAAAAAAACCACTCGGTTATTTTGTACTTTACCTGGGAACAGCGACGTCCAAGGGAGAAAAACATGAAAGTTTGAACAATATATGTCCGCCCCTACGGTTTTTTGGCATCTCTTGAGGAGCTCATTGATCACTAAGTGCTGTCGACGACTGGGGCTTGGTCCGGTCTATTACCGGACTATAAGACGACGAGTTACTCATTGCTCGACGTCCACAAGCCCGTGTCTGCCGTGGCTGGTAGTCGGGGTCTGGGTCTAAGCGGCTGGGGCGTGAGGACGTTCGTTCCTTCACGCATGTGGCCTCCTCCTTTGCTAGCATTACTGCTTCGCAGAAGCGAAATCGGTTCAGTTCGTCACTTTAAAAAAATCTAAGTTATTTTATTATATATAAATATATATTATTATTTATATATTATTTAATAAATTTTATAGAGTGTTGTCACACTGTAGCTTTAATAAATTAGTGTTTTAACATTAACCTAGTTTATTGTAAATTTATGTAATGTAATGTGTTACTATTTTTGGGTGTACAATAAAGTTACAGTCAGTCAGGTTACTTGTACCAATTTCTATTTCTTAAGTTTTTTTTTTATTTTGTAACACTCGTTAGTGATCCTTAAATAAATAAATAAATAAGTTTATTCTATATATTCTATTCTATTCTATTCTAATAATGTCCAATTAGTCAAATAATACAAACAAGGTGGTAGGTACCTGTATCTTGCTTTGTATTCTTCTTATATGAATTGTATATCTACTATCTATCTACTTCCCGACTTGTCTGGCTTTCACAATGTGTTATTCAAGTCTATTTGTAAACAAAGTTGCAATTCCTCTTATACATAATATGTTGGTGCCAGTCACACGGGAAATCACAGCGCTACAAATAATCAAAACAATCTATGCCTTCATAATGAACGTTGATTGGGTTTACTGAGCTAGGTTGATTTGCTTAGGTCCAAACTACACTGGGAACACACAGACAGACAGACAAAAAAATAAAAAAAATGTTATTTTGGCGCATGTACCGAATATATATTCATGTGCATTGTAGTAAGAAGCGGTTTTTTCAATATTACACACTTGATCTTGATGATTGATCTGCTCCTGGTACCAAAAGCTACAGAATATTATCACTCTACCATATTTAAAAACTTTGACATAGAGCACAGCTCTCAATCTAGATATTTTGACGTCATTTAAGTCTCACTTAAAAAGTAAACAAAAAAGTCGTCACTAGAAACAATATCCTTTGGCAGCTTACATACAGTACCTGAGCAGCATTAACACAAATTTTGCAAACACCAGGCGAATCGGTCTTTCTTTTCCGGCCGAAGAGTTTGCATACCCAGTGTGGCATATTTTATCTTAAGAAGTGGACAATAGCGCTGAATGATACCTTATTGTAACGGAATGTTTAAAAACTACCCCTCTTCGGTCTATGGCCCTTTACGAGGCGCCGGTATAGGCGCAGTCGCTACGAAAACGTCCGGCAGCAAAGGCAAAGGCAAAATGAAAAAAGTAGATTTCCATATCTTATAAAATAGATATAGAAATCCATCCATCCCATCTGGATGGTGCAGGGAAACCACACGGTTTTCCGCGAAGTGGCTAGTCTCCCTGCTGGCATGCCGCCGTGGGATCTGGAGGCAACAGTCCTTGCACGCATGCACGATTTGCGCGTAGAGATGCAACGAAAACCCTGGAAGCGAACTGCAGAAGCCAATCTAGTTTCTTTACCGATTACGGATCGCCAGGTTGGCCGCTGCAAAAACAATCTGGCCAAATAGGGCTTTCTCGATCCGCCTCAAATACAATGCCACTGTGAAGCCGATGCATAGAACATGCGTCACCTGCTATGCGCCCATTCTGCACCACCATCTGCACTTTTTAGGATTTCAACTTTCTCGCGGATGAAACCCCTGGAGTTATAAGCAAATTGGCTAAAAATACTTGCACCTATTCGAATTAAAAAAAAAAATATTCGACGCGCGCAATACAATAGGCCAAAACACAAAAAAATAACAGAATTACAATACAGCACCCTCCCCTCTCCTCCCTTCCTCCTGCTATGGGTATAGCGAGAGAAGAGAGGATTCTCTTAGAACAATTTTTAGGGGTAAGTACGCAAACAGTAATCAACTTTATTCTATAACTTAGTTGATTCAAGTCTTAAAAACATAAAAGCCCTTCTTCAAAAGCAAACTGAAAGAGCAATTCCTTTCAGTATTGACATAATATTAGTGTATGGGTAGTATTTAAACGAGTGACTGTAAATTAAAATTTTAAGTGACAAAAATAATTATTTTGGGTTCTAGGAATAATAAATGAGCGACTGACTGCGAGTGACGAAAAATCAACAGAACAGTGACTTACAAACATTAATTTGTGTTAATTAAAATACAAAATGAGAAGCTTCATAATATTTGAGCGACCTTATGCCGCGTATAGACAGCGCAAAGCGTGCGTCGCGAATAGCTCGTCTCGCATGCTTCGGGCTGTATGAACGTGTGTGCTTACAGTGAGCATTGGCGTCATACGATCGTTGCGAACGCCGCCTCAATACGAACCGTGCGCTCCGTGTGGACGGACAGGTGTTGTTTGCGTTTTCTACTGACGAACACCGTGCGTGGTGGTTTGCATGCTCAGCTTGAGCATGTGCCGTACGGGATTCACGCATAAATGTGACAAACCATTCGCGACGCACGCCTCGCGATGTCTCTACGCGGCGTTATATTTGTTTGAGTGTAAACGTTACGTCCTGCATTTTTTTTTTCAACATTTGGCAAATTATTTATTAATACTGAACGGCATTTTATCTTAAATGAAGTGTTCCAAATGCTCTAAATATCCGAAGTTCACAGTATCGAATGTCCTAAATATCAATATTTTTATTATTATGTATGTCACAAGGTAATTTTATAATTCGGATATTGCGAAAACCCGAAAAATTAGAAAATGGTGAAATAAAATCTGCAAGCAACTTGGTCGTAACGTTTGCCGGACGCCTGCCGCAGCACCGCTCGCTTCGCTCACTCGGCGCACGCGCGGTATGTCTCATTTCTAACCTAACCTAATCTATTTCACCCAGTTCAAAATGATGAATCTACCTGCGACTGGATAATTAGACAATGGTGAAAACATTTGTTAAAGTTAACTCTTCAGTAGTTCGTTATGTAAAACCTCAATTTTATTTCTAGTCACTCACTACTAATTTAGTCGCTCACTTATTAATTTACTCGCTCACTTTAGTCGTGTAAATAGGATTTCAATAACTTACTTTTAGTAAGCTCGTTCTTGGATTTTATTGTTAACCAAAATTTGTCGTTTGTTTAGATAATTCGTCGCTTACTCAAATTCATACCGCTCAAGTTATTAAATCATTATCTCATCATCAGTCGCTAAGTTTTTTTTTTTTTAATGGCTCGTTTTATAATTCCCCTTAGTATATATAGCATGTATTAGTATGTCTAATATAATTATATATTAAACTTAGTTATGTAGGTTTATATTGTTCACTGGATCCAACCCTCGAATATGATTTCTCTCAATTACTCAAAGGTTCGCTGGGAGAAAACTTATTGCTGAGTTAAGCTTGCCTTTGTACGTGAACTGTCTGTATCTCCATATGTTATGTTATGTGTGTCTTTGTCTACAATAAATAATTAAGAATTAAATAATAATCTCCGTTTTATGATTTAATCATTGTAAGTTAAGAATTTTTCAAATTATACTTTAGCCTAAAAACCTAAGGAGAATGTTTTTTTTGGTCCAAAAAATAATTTAAAAAAATAAAAGTTTGACCCCAAGCCTGCCACATGGTTAGTTTGAAAGATCATCTCAAATACAATATTTTTTTGTATGGAATCCAAAAAATCTGTCCTGCAGAAATCTAGATATAAGCAAATAATTAGTCTTTAGAAAAAAATATTACGTTTTAAAATAACTTTAGGTGTCTTCTCAAGGCTTCTCAAGGTATATAGGTTCTTAATATAGTGCGCTTGACCATCAACGATTGCATCACTGCTTACCATCAGGTATGATCGCAGTCGCATGACTACGATTAGTGCATACTAAATAAATATTAAAAAAATTAAATGTAACTCGTAAACTTTAGGTTCGATTTTGTTGCGTCTTTGCCCACATAGGAACTTCAAATGAATGAGTCGATCAACAATGGGTTCATGCCTGGGGACCGCAGATTTTTTTTTTTGGACCAGGGCCCATAGTAAAAAAAACATTCTCCTTTGTGGCAATTTAGTAAGGTTTGAAATATTCCTAACTCAAAATACTCAAATTCGGAATCCCGCCCTAGTTTTCTTGCGAAACATTTTACGGTTTCTTTTCCTGCTATCTAAAAACGCATCAAAAACGAATTTAAAAACCGTAGAAACGTGATTACATTTTTCTGTAAACACTCCTGAAAGTTGTGTGTTTATTGTCTTCCGTGGAATTCATGTGAATATTTTTTTTATTGATCTTTAAAAACAGTGTATAATCAAAAAATTATATACATTTTTAAAGAACGCCATTTTGATAGTTACTGGTAATTCGGAGTATTTACAGAATAACCAATGAATAGGATTTTAATAAGGCAAATCTTAAACTATAATATTCGCACTATCTGTTCCATGATCACACTATTACTATGAAAGCGAAAGTATGTAAGTGTGTATCCGTTTCTTCTTTACGCTCGAACTACTAAACGGACTAGATTATCATATTTTTTATCTCGTGAGTATGTTCCCCTAGCATCATGGCACTAGTTCAAATGTAAAATTTAAGAAGACTTTTTACCGGAAAGCAATTCTGGTCCAGTGGTATCGGCTACGATTTACAAGTTACGTGTTGGGTACTTTCTTTACATAATTTATTTTATCGCCACTGCTCTCGAAACAATTAAGGAAATCGTTGTGAGGAGACTGGCATGTCCTAGAACCAAAAATTTACAGATCTCCGAGATCCATTAACTTTTACTAGGCTCACATGGTGGTTATAGCACATTAGCCCAAGAGGAGGTCTGAGTCCTAGCAGGAGGAACATTACAATGCTGAATTTATTATCACGCCGTTTGAGTTTATAAATGATGTTCCTAAAACCGGGAACATCCCAAATCTAGTTTAGTGACGGTCCATATAGCACATGTCGTGCTCAAATCTCCTCTTGACATTTAAGTTAAAAACATTTAAACATTAACTTAAATCTGACCCATTTAACAAATGGCCGGGACGTCTAGGGACTCATTTATTACGAACAAAGGATATTATATATACAGCATTTTTGATTAGGGTCGGCGACTCGCTTTGAAGCATATGCTTTGTAATAAAAATGACTGTATTTTATTTAGATAAACAACCTTAGTTTTAGTATATGCGAGACCTGAAACGCCTGTCTAGTATTCATAAGTAAAGAATATATACACCGTTAAATTTTGATCGTTTTAATCCCGTGGAGGGTCGATCCGGTACATGAAACACTATTGATTTGTAAAGATATTTTTTTTTTTTTTTATCTCTACAAATCGATAACTTTCAAGTACCGGATCGACCTTCCACGGGTTAATTCATTAAACCCAAGCGAACGCCGGGCGTTCGCGCACCTATTGTATTTCTATTGTGTCTGTAATTTCCACGATTGAAAGGTTAAAACGATCAAAATTTAGTGGTGTATACAAAATTTTAAAACCGAATCACGAAAAATCACAAAATTATAAGTTTGTTATTGATCGAAGTTGTTATGTCATCAAAAGTACATAGTCACTGAGCCATTCAGGCGACTGAGTGGTTGTTTTGCACTTACATCAAGCTATTTGCTTGCGCCCACTATGACCTGCCATGACCTATATTGTACTTAGTGTCGGTGGTGTCCAACTTGTAACCTTTTTAATTTTTTTTGGGAAAAAATATATAACATGGTGTACCTAAAAACTACTGGAATGCAATCAGTTTCTGATTCTGAACAAACTACATTCACTAGGTTTCGCATTTAACTAAAAATGATGTTGTGTAACCTCAGAAGACCTAACTGTTTTGAAACTGCAAAGCAACCGCATCCTTGCCGCGCCGCTAGGGAGTTTCACTCAAACTGGTAAGTTCTGGCGCGGCGAAGTACTGTAGCCACAGTGCTTTTCTTTAGTTTTGTTTCGTTTACAGCATTTGGTAAGGCTGGCCACAAACTTACGGTTTCCGAATTTTGTTTCCTGATTATGAATACGGTATCGACATCCGGTGTTTTGTATTAAGAATTTTATGGGACCAGTACTTGGGCTTTTTTTATGGTGGGAAAAAATCATGCATTGACATCCTCCGCTCTTGGGCGGAGCGGGAGATAGTGTCAGACTCTTACTGACTAAAAGACCCACCCCGTTCCTTCTAGCCTTCATACCGGGGCTCGAGCGCCCTTTCGGATAACCCTGGCCCCATTAGGCTTCGACCCAGCTGGGTCACTGCTGTTGCTGACAACTCCTTGAGACGCGCGGGAACAGTACGCGCCATCGACGACTTGGGCTTGGTCCGAACAGTTACCAGACCGCCTGCCACTCCTCCTCGCTCCGGACCATGGCCTCAACCAAGGCCCAGCGCGAACAAACAAATATAAATGACAATTGTTAAAAATAACGAAATATCCATTAATCTCCCTAATTTTAAGTAATTTCATTGCTCAAAAATATTGCAACACTGTTTTTCCGTAGTGCCAACATTACGGCAAAGGAGCCTCTTAAGGGCCAAGCGCCCGAAAAGTGCCATAAAACATAAAAGATTTTCTGAGGCCTACTCCTCCGTAACGGCTTGGTCAATTGGTTTGAAAAAAATATATGTTTATTATAGATTCATAAACAATAATATCAACATTCGATTTTTTTGTGCAATTAATACTTTCGTCAAAAAAAAATATTTAGCAATTTCGCAAGTTTTCGCAACTTTTCCCTACTCCTTCGAAACGGCTTGGACCTTTAGAAACATTTTTACACATAAAAATTAGTGGTTAAATATTCTTCAAAGTGAACATTGCATATGTAAATCAATCAATATCTCGCAGAGAAAATGGATTTAAAGCACTTTCCGGGCGCTGCTGGCCGCAAATAAATGCACAGATTTGCGTACTGCCGCCTAGGCGAGTGCGAGAGTTGCGTTCACATAATTTCGGCCAGATGGTTCAAGGAACTATACGCCTTAAGTGAAACGCAGAACGCAACATAATGTCATTAACATAAGCGTTTTGACAGGTGCTAGGATGTAACAACTCAGTGCTGCCATCTGGTGAACGACGTTTCATTTCCTATCTCAGAAAAAATCTTACATTAAATGTAGTAAGTTTTCAACAGCTCTAAACTGCTGTAAACTCAAAGCTTATAAAATATTCTCTTTCAGTTCGCTTTATGCTGTTGCAAACAATTTAAACCTGCTCTTTTCAAATGCTCTTCTGTTATGAGTTAGTATTTTTGTTCTCGAGTGTTTTTGTTTCTTAAGTAATATGGTAGATAGGTTTTTTAAGGAAGTATTTTTTTTTTGGTGAGTAAATATTCTCCCACCCTTGTGCGGAGCGGGAGATAGTGTCAGACTTTTACTGCCGTCGACGAGTCGAGCTCGGCCCGGTTACCGAACAGCTTGACGTCGAATTTACCACTACTCATCGTCCGCAAGCCCACGATTACGGTGGCTGGAAATCGAGGTCAGGATTCCGGACGGTCGGACGTGAGGATGTCCGTTCCCTCATGCGTACGGCCGCTTACTTCGCTGGCATTACTGCTTTGCAGAAGGAGGTGGCCGCCTGCCACTCCTCCATTACTTCTTTGCATCGACTTATATTCAACAAATCTGTATCAATCTATTTAAAGTAATGTTTTGCAAGATACAGGATTGTTTCCAGGTTTGAAGGACAGTGGTTTTATTTATATGAAATAATCACTTCTATTTCTGAAGCTTCATCATTGGTGTTAATTATAGGCCAATCTTTTTGTACAATAAATTATTACTTGCTTACTTTTTTTTAATTATTTTGGCCTGATTCTTCTGTTCTTAGCTTCATTAAACAGGCTCCAAGAACCGTGGTATTGCTTTTTCCTGGTCCACTTTGTCAAAATTTCTGACGGAATCTAATAAATAAAATTCTCTAATAATTTAAATTTAGCTGGCTGATAAAATTATCAAACATAATGGGAATGGGGGTAGAAGGGAAAAAATAGGCCCACTTACTATTACAGACCTACCAAATATACACAAAAAAAATCGGTCAAGCCGTTTCAGAGGGGATCGATGACAAATCTCGAGATAATGTTATACAGTAAATTACTGTTTCTATTGATCTAAAGGGCATTTTTTAACGGTACTACATGTAACCTGTTGAAATTGTTGTAGAACTTGCTGTCTCTTGAGCGAAAGAAAAACTTTATGAAGTACCTAAGACTAGTCCAGAGTGAGTTTGAAAATTTTACTAGCGAAAAATTTATTTCGTTTCTTAATTTTATTAGGCTTTCTTTTGAGTTGACCATTCGCACGGAATATTGAGAATCTTTATATATAATCGAATTGTCTGAGTATTGCAAGAATATAAAATACATTCGAGCAAATCGAGCTCGAGGATTGCCGGACTCGGAAAGATTAGGTTTTGCTTGAACTATTCATACATAAATTAATATGAGTATACTTTCCAGACTCGTACTAAAAGAGTTTAAAAACAAACCATGCTTTTACAGGAAGAACATTGCAAGTGGCGGTTCGCGATTTTTGCAGGAATGGAAGAGAAAACCTTTTCCATGTTTCTTTATTATGATAACATTCGAAACATTTTGAGTGTGTGTATATGTATGTTTCTACGAGGAAGAGTTGTATTTTACTACGAGTTTCCTCGCAGATAGCCTATATTTAAAGTATAAATATTGATAGTTTACAAGATATCTCGTATACGATATATGAGCACTGTTAGTTAACTTAATTGATGGGGACGCTCCAGTTACGATAGTACCAACTCGTTTTATAGGCTGACGATATATAGTGGGAACTCTACACTAAATTTGACTCCTTAGAAAGAATCCTCAGCATTCAAAGTGTTAAGGCGAGGTTGAAAACATTTTGAACTTTTTGAACCTCTGGAAAACCACAAATATAAAAGAGAACAAACACCATGAAGAAATTGGCCATATGATGACCAACCGCTATTAGGTATAAATAAAACATGATACATAAATTAGTTGGCTCGATAAAAAAAAATCACGAATCTGGCCGTGACTTACTATTTCACGTCACGGAAATATTTAAAAGTTACATAAAATAATAAAACTTCTTTTTTATAAGTGTCTGGCAAAAACAAAAATTTTGAATAGTTACATAAAAAAAAAGGTTGACTGGGAGAGAATACCTTGTTGCATTAAGTCCGCCTATGTACCACTACTGTACATGAAGTTTAAATAATTAAATAATAAAAATAAAATCACTATTACGGGGCCGCGAAGCCAACATAGACCCGGGGCCTCCTCCTCCTCGAGTCGTATTCCTCATTACTGAGGGTCGTGAAGTTCCCGCTGGATTAGCGTCTTATTGATGGAATCTCGCCAACTGTGACGGTTCTTAACGTCATGAAGTGCGACGTGCAATTGGGTGTCCAGTGTGGAGCGGACCTGATCTGCCCTTTTGGCTGCGGCCTCTTGGTCGTTTGCCATCAACCATGCCAGTTACGATGAACTGTTCAAGGTTGGTAGGATGAATTTTCCCGGCAATGTGGCCAAAAACTCCAGTACTCTGCATGCAGGTAGTCCCGGGGAAATACCTACAAAACACTCTGTGACTGCAACCCGGTCTTAAGTCTATTTTTATTCATTTGGCTAAAAATTCTCGCCAATTTTCCTTGTCTTTTTATTAGGTTAGCTTTCCTAACATTGTTATGTGCTGCAACAAGTTTTCAAGCCCGTTAGTTTTATCTCAATATTAAAATTCAAGTAGAGCTTGCTGCATAGTATTCCGTTTCTTTTTCATAAAACAGTTCTATTCAACTTCACCGGCTCCAACCGTAGTTAAAATTTAATTTACTCTTATTAAACAACGATTTTAACTGTTCGAGTTTTATTTTTTTAATTCTTTCCTTTCTATCTTTTTTCCAAATGTACAATTTTACACAAATTAAAGTTTAACTTGATGCGGCATTGTTTCTATTAAATTTGCATAGTCGCAGATTATTATCGACCTCTGGCACCCAAGCTAAGAGTGAACTTGTGTAATAATAAAAGTTTACCTTACATTAGGAATGTGTCCTGCATAATAGATGCGTTCACAAGTATGTAAATTTACGTACACAAGTCACCCAGACGCGGCACAAAAATCTGTAGGCCTTACTAACATTTCTTCCTTACTGGAATCAAACCTGCGACACGCAGCGCAACTTTCAATCGCTTAACCACTACGCCAGCCGCACTGTCCACCAAGACAGTAAGTGTCACCGCACACGGGCCACCATCCACAACCACAAAACGCCGCATCCGCGGCATATTTCCTGTAGGTTTCATACATTTTAAATGGATCTGCCTCACATGGTAGACGGCGGTGGCCGCCACATGCTACAAATCGCCGCTGCTCGCTTCTTGTGATTCGAACTGGCCACTAAACGCCGATACAAAACGCCGCCGCAAGCCATTAGCGCATTTAAACCTTCTTCGACAGAGTCCATTATGATACTGCACGCATGAGTTAAAAAAGTAGCAGCCACTGGCCATAAGCGGCCTGTGGCCGCTTCTAGTTTCTTGTAGCCAGTTTTGTGGCCGTAGCGTGTGGCCCATGTGCGACAACACTTAGCGAATTCAGTAAGCTGATGCGATTCAAAGTGGCACGTGCCAAAATAATCTACCTCCAAGCTTCAGGACTGTGAGTTTACTTAGAGCGACACGATTTGAATTATTCAAGTTTTTTTCTCAAACTTTAACTTTACCTGCAACCGAATTTGAATTGGTAATTTATTTATTGATCAGGATCGTCAACATTACAGATACTGGAATATTATAAGTAGATTTATTCAATTGTAAAACACCACTACTACAGCAATACTTACAGATAATCACGAACTTAAAATAAAACATAAATTAGTAAGATAATATCATTTAATTTATTGCACACTAAAAATTAATATACAAAGACGTAAAAAACTTTAAAAAACAAGCTTTTAATTAAATGCGCTAAAAAGAATGAAATAAAATTTTCCTTTAAAACTTATACTACAAAACACATATGTATTGTTGTGTATCAAATGTATTGATGTTACAAATAATGCTAAATTGAAAATTTGTTTCTTCCTTACTTAGTTCATAAGAAATATAGCAGTAAGCAAACAATAAATCGCGAATAAGGTCTCTGATGAAGTCAGAGGACAGTACGCGTAGCGGGAGTGGTTTTTAGCCGGTAAGAGTCCGCACTGCTTATAACGTCATTACCCAATTTACTTATATGATATAAAAGCTTGTCGCAAGATTTAGGTATTTGCATATTTTGAATTATTATTAATTAATTCATTAAACCCCAAGCGAACACGCCCGTGCTGCATATTTTCGCATGGGGTGACGTCACACGTAACTTTAATGGGCTATATCTTTGTTATTTATTTTTTTTATTCAAAAAAAGAAAAAACACGTGCGTAATATTTTTTTATAATCTAAAATAAGGACTAAATAAAATGTAATTATTTTGACCCTGGACAACTACCGTATTTCCACGCTGGAATTTTAAATACCAGAGTTCGACAGTCCGTAGACAAGGAGCTTCGTCATAAAATACAGATCTTAACTTCCTGAAATATTGAATCCGAGTTAGGCCTCTCCGAAAGTTAAAAAATTTTAGCATGAATAAATCCTGAGTGACGTACGCTAGGCAGCTTTCTATCGGTGAAAGAATTTTAACAATCGCACCAGTACTTTCAGAGATTACAAACAAAAAAAAACCTGGGCAAGTGCGAGTCGGACTCGCGCACTGAGGGTTCCGAGGGTTCGAGGGAAACTCGAATATTTTTCCGAACTGCAATTTTTTTTATGTATATAACAACAAATTTATTGTTTTCCGATTTTTTCCTATACCTGTGCTATAAGACCTTGCTCTGTGCCAAATTCCAGGATACTGGGTCAATGGAAAGTACCCTATGAATTTTGATCTTTGAGAGTATCAAAATATACGTTTTTTTTGCGACATAAACAGCCATAACTTTTTATTCGTTAACTTAGAAGTTTAAGTTAACTATAACGATAACCAAACCATAACCAGCCGTGAAACGGCCGCCTATTGGTCAATTCGACGATTTGACAACTGTTAACGGCTTTGTTATCGTTATAGTGAAATGGTGCAAGTCACCCTTAATGTAACGTAATGATGATTATCTACACTAATATAACAAAAAAGGTAAAGTTTGTAGGAGGTAATCTCTGAAGGTACTGGTCCGGTTGCTAAATTTTTTTTAACGATAGAAAACTGCTTTATTCCTGAGTGACATAGGCCATATTAATTTATGTGCGCGGGTGGAGCCACGGACAAAAGCTAGTTAATTATAAGTTCAGGCCAAATAAAACTATAAATTGTATGTCTGGATAAGGTACATAAAAAATATTTTTTTAAGAAATCGAAACAAAGTTGCACCTATTACAGCTACAAAGTCGAAGTGGGCAGCTAGTAATGATACAAAATTGTGATGCAGAGACCAACACAGATTTATAACGAAGTAGTCTTGATGTTGTTTCTATCCTTGTACTCTATTGTAAGTTCTGACGTCAAGGTTTGACGTCAGAAACCAGTGCGAGAACCTTTCAAATAAATGAGGTCTATCCGAGCGGATTCCTTCAAGGTTTATCGTTTAAATATTTCTCATGTAAAAATAGAAACTTTTGAACAATGTAGTTCTGTAACATTTGAACTACTTCGTCAGTAATGCAGGAATAGTTTATATTTTAAAATTAATTAGACAGCAACTTTGCCTTTAACACGTAAACTATGAACTGTGTGGAAACTTGGAGATTGAACTTTTACAAATATCAAACACATACTTATACAAGTGTGGCAAACTTTGTAACATTTTATAGAAAATAATTCAGAAAATGAAATTAGCTCTAGACTCTAAAATGTTTAAATACCTACTCAAGAGAAAACTTTTTCATGTATAGGTATTGTAAAAAATTTCCTTTCTTCTGTTCTTCCTCTTAGAAATTGTAAAACTAATCAAAATAAAATATTAGGTGTGATAATTATACATATTGTATAATTATGACCGATAATGTGAGTGGTAATTAGTGACCGATAATTACAGACGTGATTTCTGTATGATTCCTGTGTTCTGTGATCCCACTCATGATTACAGACAACTTTCCCAAAGAAACTTTTTTTTAACCAGAACATGTAGGTACCTACACTGATTACATACACCGATGGGTTTGCAAGCATCGCGGGTGCACTATCACTATTTTAGGTAAGATACATGAGACAACGGCGTTACGCGGCTAACAGCTGAGAGGTAGCAGCACGCGCGCCCGAATTTGCGCGAACAGCTGTTTTGTTATTATGATAAAACTAACGAGTATAAAAAAAAGTTTCTTAGGGTAAGTTGTTTGTGATCATGAGTACAATCACGTATAAAAGTATCGGTCACTAATTAACAATCACCCTTTATATATCTACTTTTATATAAATAAATAAAATATAAAATTTAACAACAATTTCCATCTTTCTCGGTGTATTATTTAAAAGAGATTCTTACTTAGAAACTTAATCCTTTTTTTATGGTGGGTAGCCATTTAATGACTTCTCCGGCTCTGAAGCCGAACGGAAGGGCATGTCAGACTTCTATTGACTAAAACCACGCCTATGTCCATCAGTGCTACTTATATACAATGATACAAATGTACCTACGAGTACTCCTTTAAGTCCACTTGAACGTACAGGAAAAAATACGAAAAAAAATAGTTACCTTCATAAATTGCTTATATTTTTCCTTATTCGTTATTATTTCACTAGTTCATTAATATCTTACCAAAACTGTTAAAAACGTCGTCCCTTGTATTTTGTAAATTTCTCTAATAATATCGTAACTAAGTTACTCTTTTAAACAAATTAATTACTTCTGATAATAAACGCCATCAAAGTCTCTCAAGTCCGTAAGTGATATTACAACAAAGATAGAATAAACTCTGTTCTATCCGTATAATTTTGTATGTAACAAAACACGCACGTAGAAGCACGACCGTCCGTTAGAGTGTTTTTGTTATCGTGCGGATTTCACCACGCATGCTGGTTTGCAAAGCATGCAGATTTTTTAAAAATTATTAGGATTACAATAAATTTGCGGAAGTTAAGCATGAGGAACAATCCTGCATGTGTGATAAAAACCGCATGATATAAACATATAAACACAAACTCACTGGTAAAGTGCTAATAAGCCTATATTTTGAATTGAATTAAACGCATCATTAACGTTGGCGAATTTTGAAATCGAAATTTAATATTCGTTAACGCAGATGCTACTTTTCATTACATCCAGAAACCAACAAATTCGATATGATTGGGACGAATAATATAATTACTGTTCAAAATTAGCATGAACACGATTTTTTGAGGTGAGATATCACCCTTGAGGAACATCGGGTACGACTTCGTGCTACGCGGCGACTTCCCTGACGGGGTCAGCGTGGTTTACTACGCAGACGACACGCTGGTTCTAGCGCAGGGAGAGTCGTACCGGGTGGCGGTCGCTCTAGCGCTCACGCGGGGTTGCGATACTCGTTGGTAGGACCCAGGAGTTGGGACTCTAGGTGGCGCTGCACAAATCCGAGGCTATGTGTTTTCACGGCCCTCGGAACAAGCCACCATTGGGTTCCCAACTAATGGTAGGAGAAATTCACATCGGCGTTGGTTCGTTGGTTCGACGATGAAGTACCTGGGACTCGTCCTCGTCAGCCGGTGGAATGTCGGGGAGCATTTCCGACGTCTGGCTCCTAAACTCAACCGGACTGGGGCTGCGCTCAAGCGGCTCTTGCCCAACCTTAAGGGTCCAGATGCCTCCTGCCGGAGGCTATACGCGGTGATCATTCGATCCATGGCCCTCTACGGGGCGCCGGTGTGGGCGCCGGTGTGGGCGCCGTCGCGACCGGCGACCATGCTGAACGCCTGCCAGAGGGTCATGGCAATACGGATGGTGCGGGGATACCGCACGATTTCCCACAAAGCGGCGAGCCTTCTTGCAGGCCTACCACCGTGGGATTTGGAGGCCTTGCACTCAAGCACGATATGCGCATGGAGATGCAACGCCGGGGTGAAAGTTCGCCGCCGCCACAGGTCACAGCATGGCGGACAGAGCTCCGGCGGGATCTCATGGTGAAATGGCGTCAGCAACTATCGCAACCCAGGCACGCCACAATTATGGCGGTAAGTTCCCTCTTTGAGGCGTGGCTGGAAAGACCTCACGGCGTCCTTACCTTCCATATGACGCAGGTCCTCACCGGACACGGTACGTTCGGGAGGTTCCTGTTCCGGATTAAAGCAGAAGTGACGCCCGGGTGTCACCATTGTGCAGACTGCCCGGAGGACACGGTGGAGCACACAGTCGAGGTGTGCCCTGCTTTGGCGGAGCATTGCCGTGCCCTCGTGGGGACGATCGGCGGCGGAGATCTCTCGCGCCGGGCCTTGGTTGAGACCATGGTCCGGAGCGAGGAGGAGTGGCAGGCGGTCGCCGACTGCTGCAAAGCAGTAATGCTCGCAAAGGAGGAGGCTGACCGCATCAGGAAACGGCGCTCTCACCGCCGCCGCCGGGATTCCGATCCCGATTTCCGGCTACCGTAGGCGCGGGCTTGCGGACAGTGAGCAATGGGTAGCTCGCTGTCCGGCCGTCCGGTAACGTCCGGACCAAGCCTAAGACGTCGATGGCGCGCACTGTTCCCGCGCGCCTCAAGAAGTTGTCAGCAACAGCAGGGGACCAGCCGGTTCGAAGCCTTCTGGGGCCAGGGTTATCCGAAAGGGAACTCGAGCGATGAAGGCTAGAAGGAACGGGGTGGGCTTTTAGTCAGTAAGAGTCTGACACTATCTCCCGCTCCGCCCAAGAGCGGGGGTTGTCATTGGATGATTTTTCCCACCATAAAAAAACGTTTATTGGGGGTGGATGCGTAGGGAGGGTTTTGGAAGTGAGTAGGCAGGGTTTTGAGTGAGTGGAGCTACAGGATTGTATCAAACTTTTACTGATTCTGTTGAAATCCTTCAGCAGTCCGTTTCATTCTAGATCCACGGTAACTCTTTAAAAGAATCCCAAAACCTTTCTTAAGCACGCTAACAACAGTATATCGTTAAAATAAAATAATTCGTGGTACTGCGGGTACACATTTTCCTCAACACTTTTCAGAGATCAAAATCGACCTAAATTAAATGGCCACTGAAAATGAAATGTAATTACCGACCTTGTTCTCTTTCTATTGTTATTATTCAGCAATTTCCATCCTAATGTCTGTCATCATAATTATAATCTTGATGAAGACGCCATTATGTTTACAGATCTATCTGGGAAGATGGAAATCCTTTCGTAAATGTGTACACTTATTATCACCAATTAGTACCGCTTTATCACATGGTACATAGCAGTGCAATTTTAATATTAACTACTAACTAAAACTTAACTATTTCGCTCTTCAAAGCTAAAGTAATAAGAACACACTCTAATGTGATAATTATACTTACATATTTAAATATATAATGCATTTATTTTTAGTATCAAGTATATAGTTATATAAGAATTTATTAGTTTAATTTAAAAGTTTCACAAACTTTTCTTTTTTTATTTATACACATTATTGTCTACATTTGTTTTTATCTCTACTTTTGCAGGTTTGCTGGAAGAAATTTCTTTTAGAAATAAACATTATACATTTTATTTATAATCCTGCATCTCCGTCCTATTTATTTATTTAATCTTCATGCAATAAAAACGTACAAAGGCGGACTTAATGCCTTAAGCATTATCTACCAGTCAACCTAGGGTCGTGCAGACACAAAATGGAAGGTGCATAAAAAACATGTAGATATTATTTATTAAATTGTGGAGTAAATATACATATTTAATCCTAACTAATATTATAAATGTGAAAGTGTGGATGTTTGGATGTTTGTTAAACAACAATCAGTTCAGCCGTTTTTGCCTGATTAAACAATCAGGCAAAAACGGCTGAACGGATTTGGATGGAATTTGGCATGCATATAGCCTTTGACATGGAACAGAACATAGGCTACCTTTTATCTCGATTCCTTAAGTACCTAATGCTACGCGGGCGAAGCTACGGGTAAAAGATAGTAAAATATATACATATACATACATATATGTATATATACATAGTAAAGGAGTTTTAAGTTGATTCTGCTATTTGTTTAGAAAGTAATTCCACAATATCCACCTAAGAGACTGCTTTATCACTCGCTTATCGTCAACATCGAGCATTGCTTCACAACTAACTAACCTAACCTAACGCAATCCAACGCGATGTTTGACGAAAAGGCAATGTGAAAAAAGAGAGATAACGCCTGAAAACTGTGTAAGTATTCGGTAATTCCGTGATTCACTCGAATATTTTACAAAACTTGTTCCAGGAAATACTTGTTTTTTTTTAAAACCATTAAAAGTTTTTGAAAAAAAAAATTGTCGTCATTTTTAGAATCTTGATATTTGGAAGGCTTCTATTGTTATACTTTTTTGACTTTTTTCATTCTAGAGCAAATTATGAGGTCTTTACTGGATTAATATTACACAAATTTATAAATTGATTTCAATAGAAGCCTAGATAATATTCACAAGATACTGAGTTTTCAAAATATCTAATGAAAAATGTGTAATAGCCATAATCGCGTAAGAGCGGTTGTATGAAAAACAGTGAAAATGTATGTCGATGCATACTGACCCGTGGCCGTCCTGATATCAAGAGCTAGCGAATTCCACAGAAGGATGGACTGTATATAGAAAGAGGAATGAATAAAAACAGAAATATGAGAAGGACAAGCAGTAGGAGATATGGATGGTGGGTTATATGTATGTACAAAAATTGTAAAATAAATAAATTAATTAACTACTATAATCGTGTATACGCAGCACGTAATTTATGCGGGCTGCCTTCTTAGGTAGCAAGATTAGAATAGAGCAATTTGTAAGCAAAAATGTAACGAGATAAACAGCTGACTGCGCAAAATTAAAACGTGTTTGAGTTTTCTTTCTCAAAATTTGAGTATGAAAGTAGACGGCGTAAAAAGTAGGGCTACCCATTAAGATGAAACGTATATTACGAACTACAGTCTCGCACGTAAATTTTTTACTATAGTTAGAGACATGAATAGCAAAATTTTGATACTTCATGAATCATGTCTCTATTTTATAGTGCTAAGGTTGTCTGGTAGATATCGCTGTCAGCTTCAAGACCACCATTGTACTCATAGATTTAAGTTTATTTAAAAGTTGTATTACTTTATTGGTATACAAGAAAGTTTATTCTAGTCTATTCTTAAGTATAGCGTTGTGTGCAAAATTAGGTGAATATTGAGGCAATAATTTGAATAAATTCAATAAAGTGGAATGGTCGATTTCAGCGAATACAATTTCCTCGACATAGAAATATTCTCTTATACTAAAAACGCAGCTTTCTCAACTCGCTAACTTTAAACTTAGTTTAAATACTCATCCCCTGATGTATATATGATCATGAATTTATTTGCCCTAAGCGACAAAAAATTAGGGGCGGCAAAATTGACTTATTCCTATCTTCCCTACCATTAGCCATGTACACCCAAGTTGGCAAGATCAGAATTTTATGTGAGTTGAGTTGTTCCCTGAGTTTGTTTCGGTGTTTCTTCTCAGGCTTCTTGCAAAATAAAGATCATCTATCATTTGTCATTATCATTTATTGCCACCTTCCAACCTGCTTCAGGCTGGATAGTGCAAATATTTTTGTGTATGTAAAGGGCGGCGAAAATTATCTTGCTTGGCTAAATAGCCAGATCGGGCCCTGCGTCGGACGACTATCGTCTCTAGCTGTTCACATTATAACAACAGTTTGTCGTGACCACGAAGGATAGCCGTAACAACGACACATGATTTACCGTCACGGTTTATGTAGTCAAGTTTTTATCGTTTTACGACCATCGTGTTTAGCCGATCCCACTGTCATTATAATCAGTTTGTCACAGCAATATAAGTCGTAGACGGCAGTTATTCGTTTCGTATTCGCGACCACCTTCATTTAAATATATAAGCTACGACACTAAAAACTAAATAATTACCTGACGTCACGACAAAGTAAGAGCATGGAGATTAATTTAATCAGTGTTTATACGACTAAAACTTGAAAATAACTAAGAATAGGTAAGAGAATGAATAATAAACCATATAACATAAGCATGACCAGGTTTATAATGTTCCCACCGTTGGGACTATGGCTGGAGAACGCCTGACATCCATTCCCTCTACAAGATGTCACATGTGTGTATTCGTTCTAAGACATACCGGTTTCCGCACGATGTTTTCCTTCACCGTTTGAGAGCAGTGTGATGAAATAAATTACACGAAGTAATTCGCTTGTTAGAGTTTAAACACGTCGTAAATCGATGCTGGGTCGACACTGCTCTTGAATAATGGCCCACAACTGTTATTAAATATCGAAAGTACTAAAAGTACCCGTACCTAGGTCATTGAACCCTATTTAGCTCACAAAAAGCTTGACTTTATTTATGAAACTAAGAATTAATCTTAGCAGAATATGAACAGCGTTGGAGCTGACAATTCCACTATCTCGCTAGGTACAGAATATGTTTCATATTTTGAAATACCTTGTTATAAGGTCCTTGACTGACAAACAATATTTTCGCTACTTAAGTCTGAACATAATCCCTACACTATCTCCGCTAAAGTTTGTTGTGTCGTTTACTTTTCATTATACAGACATGACGTGTTTAGTCAACCTTCTCAGACGTTGTTAATTACATGAATGAGGAGCTATCTTAAACTCATAATAATGTAGCGCTTCTACTCTACGTTCATTGAGAATTAGAATCTATGTATGTAGACATAATTATGTTGATAGAGTTAGACGGTGATTACATTCGTTCTCTGTTTTGCTATTAAGAGTACAAATACCAAACGTCTTCTATGGGAGGTTCTACGTGGGGATTGTGTAACCTATAGTCTTTTACTGGTGTAAGTACGACACAACGGTCCGCAAATGGCTCATCGGCTAAACGCCTCGTCGGCTGTTGCTAGAGGCGGTATTATCAAAACCTTTCATACTACTCCAACGGCAACGTACCAAAGAGTGAAGTTTGAGTGTTGTCATGCATACACAACATACCGTGATCTTGAAACTCAAAGGGTATCTGAAGGACAGGCAGTAGTCAATAACTTTAGTCAGTAAGTCTGCCCAGCCTTTTCGCTCCATCCTTGAGCCTAGAGCGGAAGAAGTCATTGGATGTTTTTAAACCTAAAATAAAACTGTTACTGACGAACTGGGACGATTCTGGCCATGGCTCAGAAAAATAAAAATGCCCATCCCTGCCGAGGCTACGCTGCGTTTGATGCCCGCCTGTAAAATAAAACAGTTATTTAGTAGGAAGAGAATGTTTGCATGATTTAACAAAATGTAGGCAGTAGAAGACTTTTGAATGCCATATATGTTTTCCTTCACTTTGATCTACTTGCAAAATCCACATGTCTAAATAGGCAGTAACTAGTAATAGTACAAAGTTTCGAACGTACTGATAAAACAACTAGCAAGCATTTCCAGAGCCCCACAATCCATACAAGTAGGTGGATAAAAGGTAGACCAGAAAGTTATAATCCAGCGTCCAAACCCTGGTGACCTTACTAATTTCAATCCGTGTAGACAGCAGTTGTAATCCATGACATTAAACGCCATAGGTTGGCTAGCGCGTTTTCCCAACTGTAGTCACTGATTTACGAACGTGTTGGTGTGTGGTTTACATCCGTGTAACCACAATACAAACCAAACTCCGAATGCTAGATAGATTACAACAGTCTGGTTCATCCTAAAAGCACTGATGACAAAGTCAAAAGCGGTCACTCCCCAATTAATTAAGTTAATGACGAATGGATGTCGTCTAATATTGTGTTATTCGATTTGAATATTATAGAATTTACCTGTAATCTAAATACATTTCGAAGCTTCGTTCAATCTTCGAAACTGATTACATAAGACTGTAGGTGAGTATATATTTGAGTCTTCATCCCTCTTTCCTACGAACTCATTAATCTACATCATAGGAGACAGCTCGGTCGGCATGAAGCTTCCATTCATTAACAAATCAGTGCTGTTTATAACTGAAATATTTCAGGCTTTGATGAAACCGGCTCTCTAATTTAGTAAAACACTCCTTATTCTAACAGCTTTCATTTTTTTTACCAAGTTCAGTTAAAAAAGAAGTACCTCCTCAATACAACATAATGTGTTTTTCATGCAAAAATAGCAGATTTTCTGAGGTTAGATTACTTTTACATCATTCATGTTTAGATTTCAATAGAAACCTAGATAATATCCACAAGATATCTGTATTTCCAAATTATAAAAAATGATGTGTAGTAACGTTATAATGACGTAAAAGTGGTTCTATAGAATTGTATTTCGGGTTGGCCGCTTTTAAAACCTAACTGATTTTGATTACTTTTTTTTTAAGAATTGTTTTTTCCGGGTTGAATTTATGAAGATCTGATGTAAACTTCTTAGATAGACCATGGAACTCTGCAATAAATGATATCAAATCTTTCGAGATTGCTTTAGTCGCCTGTCTGTTTATTGTTAACAACTTTTCCGAACATAACCTCTTGCGGCTAATGCTCAACTAGGCCATGCAAATATACCTACCCTCATTTCGCCAATTAGGTTCATATTCCATATTATTAGCGATATCAATATTCAAGTTAGTATATAATAAAACCCTACGCTAAAATACACTATCTAAAATATGGCGTCAAAAAAACTCTTCCACATCGCTGTCGACTGGTAATGTGCCCAAAAGACTGGCGGCATTGCCACGTTGTATGGCAATGCTTATCCTCTGTCCAAGGTAAAAGCCAGCCTTTGGGTCACGTGAAGTGTCAACTAGACGTTTCGACAGATCTTTAAACAAACTGTGAGCACTCGGACCCCACGATCCAAAAGTTTCAACCCCAAACGGTTTGAAAATATAACTTCCAACAAGGTTGTTATATTTCCGCCGCTTGAGGTTCTCCGCAGCCGCAGCGGCAGCGCCAGCACGACACGACGAGCTAGGAAGATGTGAAGGCGCAAGAGTATCGACACAAGTAGCGTCCCATACTAAAGGCCTTCCCATCTTCCAAGGAAATAACGACATGCCGTCCGGTCTCTTGCCATCGTCGCGTGCCAGGCCATGGGGTTCCAATACGGCTGGAACGCCGGCGGTGACAAGAGCGCGTCTGATTATGTCGTTGATATTCGCGTGTCGCGCTATGCGACCCGCACTTCGGCTGCATGACAGACCGTGGTGTCCGAGGCTGTTGACAACTTCGCCGCAGTGACAGCGATGAGGAGAACAGCAGGGAGCGCCTAGACGTAAGGCAACAGCGAGGCGGAAAGTATTATCGTCGAGCAAGGTGCCGATGTTCGACGACGGTAGTGTGTGAAGCCAGAGACCCGACTCCCACTCTCCCACAGCCAGCAGGCGCGCTCGCTCCGCAGGGGTAGTAAATGTTTCAATCAGGTTTTCCTGCACTACTTTGCAGAGCGGCTCATCCCACCGTCTTTGGGATGATTATTTATTTATTTTGTAATTTACTGTAATTATAGTTATTAAGTTGTTTATAAGTGTAAATAAAATAAAAACTCATGAAAAAAAAAAAAGTTAGTATAACTTATAGGTTTATCAATCGATCTTCATGATTCTTTTTTGTGTTTTGGATTAAGTTATAATTCCGTAGTTGTTTCATTTTTTATATTTTTTTTGACAACTCCAAAGCATTATGTAGATTGAGTCATTGTAAGTATTTTATCATTTCTATAGGCATTCACCCGCATCTTCATTCGTGTATTTAACTTCATCAGACCTTTCCAAAATATTATTTCTTTGTGCACCTCTAGACCTACGGCCTCTAAAAGCGTTTAACCAAAGTAAATTCTGTTTTCATTATTGTAGGCGGAAAAAATATACAAAGGTATAATACTTGGAGGCCTCTACGTAATCTTAGAAGCCAGTCGTCCGCAATAATGTAAATCAAATTGTCACGAGTCAAAGGTCGCGTATTTTCGTTTACAGTTCCACTTTTAGGTCGCCAACAATAAATTCAGTAGCAAACACGTCAGGCGGACTACCGTGTGACGTGTTTGCCGTTACAATCCACGTCCTGTTATAATTCATACAGTTGGATAGTTCCAACGACGTGGCTGTTCGCCCCTAATATGTTTAGCTGTCCATTAGTTATGAATGCGAACCCAAACTACGCTCGAGCTGTTTAGTTAGTGACTGCAAACGACCTCTACGTTTGCACATAACAATAAAAGTTTTAATTAAATTTGGAGAAAACCCCCTATAGACTAGTATGTTACATTAACAAGATATTAATAAAGCACAAAATAGTTTGACAATAAGAATACGAAAGATACACTACTACTACTGTCTAAATTTCTTCTGATCTCTCCTTTCACAGGTCTGCTGGAAGAAATTTCTTTTTGGAATAACCAGTATCTTTGTAGAAATATTTATACTATCGTATCTTCTATGTATATTTGTGTATAAAAATTATAAAAAAAATAAAGATCAAGAATATTTTATTTGCGATAAAACATGGTATAATTAAGGTTTTATCTTAGAATTGTGATATTTCTTGTTTCGCCATTTACTGACATAAAAATATTCGAACGATTGTTAGTGACAAGGACGAACGGTAAATATATGACAAATATTATTTAAACCAACATTATAAATGCTAAAATGATAACAACTCCTTATTAAAAATCTGTTACGTTATTTATCTTATTTATTTGCCTTTATTTTTTTATTAACACTTGCTACTTACTATTTACATACTTTAAAAGAACACTAAATAATAATATTTATATATATAAACCCATAACTAATTAAAACTAACCAAAACAATCTAAAAAAATCTCGTGGACATCTTTTGACTGAAATAATTATGATGATAATGGTCGTTGTAGACTGGTAATTTGTCCAAATGTGTTACCTTTCATCATCATCTTCCTGCCCTTATCCCGTGTTACTTGAAGTCAGCTGTTGCGCCGACTCGTTTCTTTCTTCCAATCCTTTCCATTCCATTTGCAGGCCTGTTGGTCTAGTGGTCAGTGGGCCTGACTGCTATGCTGGACCCAGGACTAACGTTTGTGTGATGAGCACGATCATTTGTTTGATGTCTGGATGTAATTAATCTATAATACGTATTCCTATATTCTTTATTGTACATAACTTTACAGATTATACATAGTAAGAAAGCCGATTTACACAGGCGAGCTTAACCCAAAATTGGGTTTTCTTACAGCAAACCTTAATATTTCTACGAGAAATTTTATAATAAGAGGATAACTAAACAAATGCACAACAAAAACCAAGTTATCATAGATGAATTGAAACTTACAAACTAAAATTTACATAGATATGCGCGCAGCACACAATAAACATACTACACTACTAAGTATATTTTTAGAAATTTTTAAGTAGGTGTGTTTTTTTTTTTTTTTTTTTAATTGAGATAAACTAGTGCTTGACTGCGATCCCACCTGATGGTAAGTAGCGATGCAATCTTTGATGGTGAGGCGCACTAGTTTATTAGTGTTTGTGTATGTTGTAGTACTCATAGCACAAGCTCTGCTTAGTTTGAAACTTATCTAGTCTGTTCGGTTGTGTGAGTTGTGGAATATTATCATTATTGTGTCCTGTCAAACGTCACGCTATCACTAACTTTTCTTTTATGTTGTTTCTCACACAATTTATCCATCTTTTCTTTGGCACACGCTTTATATGTTTTTATACACATCTTTGTTCATAACTCTTTTAGTAACGTGCGTTTCATCTCTCCTCTTCAAATGAACGCACCAAGACAAATAATACCTACCCTTTTGTCTTTCCGATACATTTTCAAACCTCATTTTCACACTCAATGCGTTACCTCTAATTAAGTTCAATCCATTCTTATCTTTGTAGTAAAACTGAATCAGAGAAGTGACAGTATCCAATGAACGCGAAGCAAAGTTCTGATTATATCCTCCAAGGATCCCCATCAGGATTATTTTTCGATAACCATTTACATTAATGAGGCACATTACGGAAAACGAAAATTATCTTTTCTTTCTACTTCTCCTACAATGTAACAGAAATGTAGATTACTGACAACGTGATCCTATTTATATACTTTAATAAAACATTGTTTTTACGTAACAATAGAATAGAATATCCAGCACATTCAAGACTTAACCTCGAGAAAATAATCTGTCTGTGTTTATCAATAGACACTAAGAATTCATAAAAGTAAATCTGTTCAGAGATACAAGAGGTTTAATCTTTCAAAGTATTCGATTTTATAAAAACAATAAGATGGCTATCGTATAATTGTAAGTACAGTGACAATAAAAATAGGTTCGTCACCTTTAGATCTATTTTCGTTTGCTTCTTTACTTTCGTGACTCAGTAATGACATATATTAGGTAGTGGAAAGAAATTAATTTGCCTGTTATAATATGACTCTTACTGTAGCGGACACTGAGATATTATTATATAGTAAAACAAACGCTGCAATAAGACTAATATCATAAAGGCGCAAGTTTGTGAGCGTGTGTCTTTATTACTTCTACACGGTCGAACTGCTGAATGATTTTGGATGAAATTTGCTATCAGGACAACTTATATCCTGGATTAATGCATAGTACAAATTTTACGCGGATAGAGCCGCGAGCGACAGCTAGTGTTTTACAGAATGGCTAGTCAATTATAAAGGTTTTAGTTTCATGTCAACTGGACATTAGTGAAAGGTTGAGGCTATTTTAGAGTAATGTGGTAGTACAGACTACTAAACACCATAGCTATTTAGGTGCTCAGTGCCTTTGTAAGATGCGATGTATTATCCGAATTAAGAAACAAAAAAATACTGACGAAGATTTACACGACTCGACTGTACTTAAACCGTATTTTAATAAATGTAACCAATATTAAAAGTTGAATCCAATCAAAATTGATTATGTTTTCCGTTGTTGTAAACTGTGGACGACCGACGTAGAGACTTGAAGCAAAATCTCAATAAAAGTGTTAAATTTACTCTATCTCTCAATAAAAGTGTTAAGTTTAATCATACACAGTATGATTAAACTCATTACTATACACATGATTATATTAGTAGTAGTAATGAGTTTAATCATACTGTGTATGATTAAACTCATTACTACTAATATAATCATGTGTTTGCAAAATTGAAACGAAATTAACGAAATTTTCAATGACCTTGGTAATGCCAGACATTTACAATCTATTTGTCACAGATTCATGGTCTAATAGGCATATTCTACTTACATTCTACTGATGAAAAGATTATTTTTTTATAGTCGGTCTAGTAGTTTCTTTGAATTTAATTCATTACAAACAAAAATAAAAATCTTTTCTCTAAACAACCTTATTTTTAGTTTAGGCTGAAACTGAAACACCTGCCTAGCATCTTTATGTAAAGAATCTATATTTATAAAAATAAATCCCTCCATCCAGTCCAGCCACCGGCTGTAACGATTTCGCTAATTCTTTTTTTGTTGTTTTTTATTATGAGGAGGTACTTATGAAAAAAAAAAATTAGGGTAGTTTAGGGTAGAGTACAGTTGGGTAGTGTAGGGTAGAGTGGGGTAGAGTTGGGTAGAGTGGGGTAGAGTGGGGTAGAGTGGGGTAGAGTAGGGTAGAGTAGAGGAGGAGTAGAGTATAACATTTTAAATCAAATTTATATTTATATATTTTGGCAGCATAAATTCATGTTCACCGGCCAACCCAGGCGACTGAGGGGTTGTTTTGCTGCCGCAACTAACTGTGCACTGGTGCGTAAGGCCCACTAAGACCTGCCGTGAGCTGTTTAGTACTTAGTGTGGGTGGTGTCCAACTTGTGACCTTTTTAAATATTTTTGGGACAAAATGTGATGGATTGTAATCTGAATCGATTACAATCCATCACATTTTGTCCCAACTTACTGATTCTGAACAAACTATATTCAGGTTTCGCATATACTAAAAATAATCTTGTATAATAATAATAAGAAAGAAAAGTATTTATTTTGGCGCAAAAAAAAACATATTATACAACAAAAACTTAATAGTATAAAAGGTTTCTGAAAAATAATATATAATTAATAGACATAACAATTAATATGTATCAGAATTTTCTGATTGCTTCAGCTGCCTTCTTATTTAATAATATGGTCTGACGACGTCGACGTTTTCAATTATGAACATTATTCCAGTGCTAAGACCCAACCCGAATGATTAATTGTTTCAAGAAGGATGGCTCCGGTATTGTAGGTACATGTACACATTGTACATACATTTTCCAGTATATGTATGAATTCTAAAAATTTCTCTAATAAATTAACCCGTGTTTTCTTGGCCAGGTTCGTATGTTTGCAGCTCGGTAGGTACTCCATATCATCTAGCTCTTCAATCCCTCTAGGTGACGGAAGAGTTGACGAAATGGAGTATTTGGACTTGGATTTGGAGCCTGACAAAATAAACGTAAAAGTGTTTATAGTAAATATCCGACGTAGACAGTTAAGAGAGCAGTGGTGACCGAGTGATAACGGTCCTGATACGTGTTGTAGGTCGCGGGTACAAAACCCAGCCAGGCGCATTACTTTGTGTAATTTATTTCATCACCACTGCTCCCAAAACGGTGAAGGAAAACATTGTGAGGAAGCCAGCATGTCCTAGAACCAAACATTCGAAGACATGTGACATTCACCAAACCGCACTGGGCTTGCGTGGTGAATGGGCCGTACCATTTCCTCTCTTAGAGGCTTGAATCCCAGCAGTGGGAACATTAAAAAGGCTGATTATGATTTTTTTTACGATAGACAGAAAGTTTAACTTCTCGAATCATTACCAGCTGCCTTGTAATTTTCCGAATACAATCTGTTTAAAATCTTGGTCTACATATTTCTATTCATATCAATCATATCTCACGTCTAGTTTTCATGCTAAATTTTTGAACTAAAAATAAAAATATCCGTCAAAAGCTACTTCACAGTTCATTAATCATCCATCAATTGCGAAAATGACTCACAATTTGTGCTATTTTTAGCGACACTTGTGTTCTTGTCTCATTTGTTTTGTAATCCCGTTTATTTTCTGCTCCGGCAAGCGTACTTCGTGAAGGTCGACTAAGGTCAGTTTTATCGATATTGGTTTGATCTTCGATACATTGATGCTATGAAATCTAGATGAGATATTTTGATTACACGGGTGTGTTACCCTTATCGTGATTATTGACGCGTCGACTCCGAGTTAATAGTGGAGAAATCAGAGATAATGCTTTTTTGAGATGAGGAAAGGAAGAAAGAAAAATATCTTATTTGGCACACACAGATACACAGTAGTAGAAACAACATCTAGAAACTTAAGATTAGAAAAAGGAACACTAAGGGCACTTCTTACGCGGCACTTTGCAGCTAACGGCGCTACCATGACGTGTTACAATGTCAAGCGTGCGAGTGAGAAAGAAATATGGAGTTATACACTCTATATAGCTCCAATCCTTTAACAATTCAGTTTAGGTCGTCAAATGGATCGCGTTTAGAACGAGTAGAAAAAGTTGTATTGAAAAGTAATAGTAGTAGTAGTCTGTTAAATTTTATTACTAAGTACTAATCTAGTTTGTAATTTGGATAAATACATTTCCAAAGGCTATTATTTTCATGTTATTATCGTCAACACGTGAAATGCTAGTTGCTACTGTGACGACCACGAAGGTCACATATTAATTGAAGTACAAACTTTATTGTAATGGACCTTTTAAGGCAGATGTATTAAGAATATAGATTTAAAATATGACTGAAGTTGTCAACATGAAAAAAAGATGAAATTTAATTAGATATAGGTAATAAGATAATTCAAAGGCTTCTAAGAATATAAAAGTCTAATTAAGTAAAAGCCTTTCATTGGCGTCTCCCCACGTCACACTACTTACTTTTCCGTAAAGCCGTAATAATGATTTTTCAAAACACATTACTCATAAATTCGCTCTTATCTCACTGACTTTTAGGCATGCAATAGACTGTTTTCCGCATTAGTGCCGATATTTGCGCGTGCTGTCCCCCGCCACAATTTTATTACATTTATCGTATGACGCTGGACACGCGTCGACCCCCACGAGTTGCCAGTCAACCCCCGTTTACTAATTTCTTCGTAAGTGTATTGAAAATAGTCGTTTGATACACGTGAAAATTTGTCACTGCAGCTCTCGGCTCCATTACATTCATTCTGAATTTTACCTCGCTCGCAATTACAAACTTTCTACACTTGTTTTATAATGTACTATAATATTAAATGTTCGTCCACAGATTAATAAGAATCTCAATATATTTTTGCAAAACCTTACTGTAATTTCTCTAACAAAGAATGACTAGACTTAGCTACATTATTTACGTCTCAGTAACAGGTTTAACTTTTCAATTAAACCCACACTAAAGACAATTCATCAAACGGCATTGTACAGGAACTTCGTTTGTTTGAAACAAATCATATTGGATTCTATTGTTCAGAAAGAATCAAAGAGAGACAGTGGAAGCGTAAAAAAGTATTGCTGTTAAACTGTAAACAATAATTTAAGTAGGTACTTACACCGTCACATCTATTCTCACGAAGATGCTGTTATTAGTTCGATGGCATGAGTAAAGTTACGCGTTCAGGCAGATTATGTTTTTTACAATCTTTATAAAGAAGCATAATCTTTTTTTTTTTTAGAAATAAGCATGACCTTGGTACTATTCTTCTGTTTCCTTCTTCGGTTCTTTTATTATTGTGTGTACATAAATAGTTAAAAAAATAATTAATATAATTTGCGTAATTCTGACACACATACTTACAAAGTAAGTAAATACTTACTTTGTTTATAAGTGTGTGTTCGGAAACAAATACAGAATCCCAATTTAAACAATGAATGTCCGAATTAAAATACCATCCATTACATACCATCCCATACATGTCCATTTTACATACGCTTCCTGACATGCGATTTATTCTTTACCGGCCAAGGGCGTGTCGGGCCACACTCAGTGTAAGGTTCTGTAGTTTTCCGTCCGTCACAACAAGTGTTCCGACTTAAGAGTTAAAAAAATGGGCTATTTGTTACATTGAGTTGACATCTCGCCGCCTTCGCCGGGATTGCGATCCCGATTTCCGTCCACCGTAGGCGCGGGCTTGCGGACGGCGCGCAAAGGGTAGCTCGCTGTCCGACCGTCCGGTAACTGTCGTCGACGGCGCGCACTGTTCCCGAGCGCCTCAAGGAGTTGTCAGCAACAGCAGGGACCCAGCTGGGTCGAAGCTTACCGGGACCAGGGTTAGTTTCGAAAAACAGTTCGGGGCCCGGTATGAAGGCTTGAAGAAACGGGGTGGGTTTTTAGTCAGTAATAGTCTGACTCGCCCTCTCGCACTGCCTTAGAGTGGTGACTGTCTCCCGCTCCATCCAAGAGCGAGGGTTGTTATTGATGATGTTCCCACCATAAAAAAAACATACTAGGTACGGAACCATAAAAAGGGGCCCACAAAGGACGGTGATATCTAAAGAAACAGTTAGAGATTCCAACTATACATGGAAAGTTCGAAAAAAGCTTAACAGCGCGAAGTAGCCCAAAGTACAGCGTCATCTCTCGGAAAATTGGTATACTAATTCATACAAACTGGACGGGTTATGGACACGTATGTTGGGTTTCCAGCGGTAATTTTGGATCCTATGTTATTTGAAAGAAAATACGTTCAGGATAATCTATAGTATACATAAAAATCAATGCCACTTTTCGTTATAATTTTATAATTCAAGAACGGGTTAAACTATCCAAACCAAATGTGTAGGCTTTTTGCGGACTATTTAGTAGATGGCTTATGTGAAATTTGGTAGGGTTGAGTAGGGTGGGGTAGAGTAGGATAGAGTAGGGTAGAATAGGATAGAGAAGGGTAGAGTGGGGTAGAGTAGGGTAGAGTAGGGTATAGTAGGGTAGAGTAGGGTAGAGCACTGTAGAGTAGAGTAGTGTTGAGTAGTGTTGAGTTGTGTAGAGTAGAGTAGGATAGGGTAGGGTAGAGTAGGGTTGAGTAGGGTAGAATAGGGTAGAGTAGGGGTAGAGTAGGATATAGTAGGGTGGAGTAGGGAAGAGCGGGACCGAAGCCGCGCGGGCAACAGCTAGTAAAATGCGTAAACTAAGAACTTAGTTCAGAAATTATTTTGTACAACTTTCCAAAAACTGTTAACCCATCAAGTTCAAAATAATTTTCTTAGAAAGTCTTTATAAAGTTCTACTTTTGAGATATTTTAAAATTAATGGTTCAACAGTTAGAGGAGGACACATTTTTTTTTTACTTTTGGAGCGATTATTTCCGAACACATTAACATTATCAAAAAATGATTTTAGTAAACCCCTATTCATTATTAAATACCTATCCAACAATATATCACACGTTAGGGTTGAAATGAAAAAAAAACACTCTCCACTTTACGTGTACCCTGATAAAAAAATTTTTTCCTCTTTTCATTTTACCACTTTGTTGGCGTGATTGATATACATATTGGTATCAAATTTCAGCTTTCTAGTGCTAACGGTCACTGAGATTATCCGCGGACGGACGGACAGACCGACGGACAGACTTGGCGAAACTATAAGGGTTCCTTTCTTGTTGACCACGGAACCCTAAAAAGGTTTGACACAATTGCATAAAAATGAATTGATTAACTGTTAATAAATAATATTTGTATTTTTATGATTTTGTTACGTATCTTCTTAGTGGTACACTCTTGACAGAGTGGTCGTGCATGGTCATGTCTCGGTCGGGTCCCGCACCACCGCCTCTCTCGCGACGCCATGCAGCTCTGTGTTTTGTCTATTACGTAAATAATTTAATTTAAAAAAAATCAGTTGTAAGAAAATAATGCACTCGCATCATTTTCTCACAACTCAAGAAAATGTAGAAAATAAGAGTTGTTTTCAGCAATTTCAGTGTCACTCCCCTCGCAAAAGTTGTTCAATATTAAAGAGTTCCTTCACTCTGAAAAAATTCTAATTAATTAAAGCCGCTCTCTATTTAAATAAATGCAACAAGTTGTACAGTAAAATGTGATTATATGAGACTGTGTGAAATGCAACCGACGCGACGATAATGGTTTTAGCGAGGAATTAATCCTCACTAGAGATCTCAAGTTAAATTGGTTCCATTTATTACCGTCAAGCACTACTGTCAAGCTTTTATCATGGTGGTAGCTATCCTAATAGCAGTAGGGGAGACCGGGTCAAAATCTTATAGCTAAGGGTTTAGGGCTGTAGGTCTTTCATCTCATAACACTCATTTATGTTGTCAACACTTATAATTAGTCAGTTTCATAAGGAACATAATCATTTGAAAATATTTGGAATAATTAAGATCTTAAACAATAAAAACCAAAAAAAATTAAACATCTTCTAATTACGGTTTTACCCCGACACATGGGTAAAACCGTATATTATTGATATTACCCCAAAAATACTAAATAGTCGTTTTTTCTATGATCAAGACATGCTCTGCTTAACTAGACTGTTCTTGGGAAGCCGAAAAAATCAATTTAAATCGTCCCAAGACTTTGGGTGTGGAACGCTCCGTCATTTTTCTGTCTAAAACATTTTACTCGATCTTGTAATGTTGATTTTGACTTTTTTCACGTTATCCGGATCCCATTCTTGTCTAGAAGTAGGTATTTTAACAACACCTAAAATAAAATAAAAAACAAGTAGTTAAGTTTATATTTATTCATGCGGGTCAAAATCGTATAGTGGTCGGTTTTACCCCGTACGGTTTTGACCTAAGACTCAATGTTTAAATATATCACTCACAACTATAATATACGTAAACTGAGTTTACGTACTCAAATATTTGTTAATTACGAGTTAATACACACACTTTAACATAGTTGATTGCACACTTACCTGTTACAAACGTAACTTTCACTATTATTGATTGAATCTTCACAAAAATAAGATCAAGAACGGCGAAAAACAATAAAATCGATTATTTTAATAATGCGCATGCCTACAGCGACCAGTGTTTGTGGACAAATAGCTCCGATTGGTCGACGCCGATGAACAGTTTGCGCGCGGGAACTTTGAATTATTGACAAGAATAGACATGATGTACTGTTTTACCCCGGTATACGGTTTTGTACAGGTCTCCCCTATCAATGATATAGGCCCCCGGGCTACAAGGGCCCCAAAATGTGCAATTTTTCGTAACATGATAACCATAATAGTCTTAAACTACTTTCTTGATAAGAGACCTGTACTTAATTAATAGGTACCAAATGACTACAATAGATAGTGTTCCAATATTATAGCTAGCTCCGCTCATTCTAGAATTTTATGTTTAAGATCACAATTAAAAACAACCTAACTCTAGTCCAGAATACGTATTAACGAGCTCACTTTCAATCGTGATATGTCAACCTATCCAGTTATCGTTCATGCATTCAAAAATATTTGTTACAGCCCGTTTCGGGCTAGCTACGCCACTGGTTACAATTTATGTATTTAAAAGCTTCATCACTTAGAAATAATTTACGTAGTGATACTTAAACTCTCAAGACATGAACTAAAATGCCGTAACTTGATTACAATCTTTCTCATTGATTTCTGTAGAAAAAGTAAAACAGAGACATTCGTCTGCAAACTAAGGTAGGTAGGTAGGTTTGACTGCTGAATCGGTTCGTGGTCTTATGTACTAACCATATTTTTGAAAAACTAATCCAACGATACCAAGGTAAAGGAATGGAAGAGTTTAATAATACACTTTGATACAAGTGGAGAAAAAACATGATTAAAATCTTTCTCATTGATATTTGTAGAAAAAAATTAAACAGAAAGATTTGATTACAAACTAAAGTGTAAAACAGATATTTTTTAGCTGTTAAATCGAAAAATGGTCTTACGAAACTTTCTCATGGGGTGATATCATTCCTAATCATGTATCCCACTTATGATCCCACTGCTATTTGGGTTTATGGCTTCTGACATTCAATCCCCGAGCGAACGCCGGCGTTCGCTCTCTCATCTGTCTTCTTATTGTGTCTCTAATTACGGTATTCGAAAAAGAGTGAAAATAATAGACGGTTATGCATGTACTTACTTATTGTATTTCTCCAACATAGAAAACAAATATACTTGACAAATAAAATATGTATAGTTTTTGAAAATTAGAAAGAACGAATGATGCAAGACTGCAAGCCCGCCAGAATGGTACCACCACGCGCCAAAAATCCCGCGCTTTTTCTCTTTCTGTCAATATCCGAATCCTACCGCTCTGATTGTCCATTCATGACCACATTTGGTAGTACTATATACAACACATTACTTTTAATATTAAGTTTAAAATAAGTAAATGGACTACTACATAATTCACTGTTTATAACAGTACTCACAATAGTTTTGAAAAATATCTTTATTATCGTTGGCTAATCTAATAAATAATGGGATGGAAAAGTAAAATAGTAGATACATTTTGATACAAGCTGAGAAAAACTATGTCGTACCTAACCGAGGCGAAATTCGCACGAGCCGCAGACGAAGGAGTTTTGGGGCCGAGTCATCATCATCACCATGATGAATGCCGTGATAAAATTCTACGTCTATCAAACGATGTTTTTCAATACACTTCCAAAGAAATACTTCTAAATGCTATTATTCCTCTGAAAATTTCGTTGCATTTTTATTCATTTTCCACTGAATAAAACTTTCCTACGGCTCGTGCGAACTCCGCCTCGATCGTAATGACAAACTTTCTGCACTTGTATCAAAATGTACTATTACGTCGCCGTCATTTAATTCTTACCGGTATTTATCTCCGTACCCAAATAGTTTTCGACTGTGATGCTATAGTAAAAAATAATGCGTTACACCATGTGATTCAAAAATGTGTAATTCATAGATATCCGTGGGTGTAATTTATTATTGATGGCCACCAAAATTTTGTATTTTTCCTTAACCTGCTTGGTCAGAGCACCACCGTGTCCTTGTGGGTGCAACTGGCGGCAGCGATCTCTCGCGCCGGGCTTTAGTACAAGCCATGATATCTTAAAAAAATGAACTGTCGCATAAACTGCCTGTTTTGGCTTCAAAAATCTCCTTATTTACCTTACGGACCATCTACATAGTTCTCGTATCATAATTTACACTACGAGTTGTGCAGAAGAGTCAGACCATTGAGTCTATTTCGTTGTTTTTATTTTATTAGCGTAGTCAGGTAGGAAATACCGATCCAGTTTAAATGTCAAAAATATTTACTTGAAAAAGGGTTTTTTTTTAATAAGTTTATTACCAACTAGCTTTTGCCCGCGTACGTAAATGTAGCCCATGTCACTCAGGAATAAAGCAGCTTTTTATCTTAAAAAAAAAGACAAAACTTTACCTCTTTATAAGTGTAGATTCACGAAACAAATATCGTTTATCTTTTTCTGCCGACAAACTTCACAATGTTGTTTCAGTAATATCGATGTCAGTGTTTATATTGTAAACGTAAACAATTTTACGCAAACGCACAGCTTCGCAACTGAATAAACAGTTTATATTCTGGGATTTTGATGCTGCAATTGATGTGGCATCAAGTAAATAAATCTTTTTTCAATACACCTACTCGAAAACCGGCTCTTATTGCACTACGAATAGGTTCAACATGGCATGTTTCCTTCGTGGTTTTGACGTGACAACGTCTTAAATTAGGTTGCGGCTGGGAGTCACTTATGAAAAAGTGTAACGCTCGGTAACGTTACGATGAGTCACCGAACGAGAGAGAGGCCCGCCGAATGCCTTGCGTCTCTCTCCCACTCAACTATGATCGGTGCAATTCTTATTTTCATTCAATTCCTTGTTCCTATTGTGCAATTTAATTATATTCATATCAATAAATATTCTACCGAGAAAAAGACGTTGTCACGTAAAATCTTCGCCCGTAAAACCGACTTTACAGGCAACCATTTTTTTTTTTTTTAATTTATCATAGCAAGGGCTTTTTTCATTCCTATTTCGTCTCTCAACTCTGATATTCTCGTCGGTCAACTGTGATATTTTTTTTTTTTAAGCATAGGCGAATATTTTAAGGTTTTAATATTTAATGAAAATTAAAATTGTGTCTATGAACAGAATATCATGAATAAATAAGATTATTAGCACAATAATTTGTTATTTTCAACAAATTTACAATTATCTGTGTTCTAAATTCAAAAATATTTGAATTTCTATTTTTAATATTAATAGGATGTATAACGGTTTGAAACTTTTGCTTCTTCTTTATCCTGCAAAAGTAAAGCGCGGGAAAATTCTAATAAATAGTATACATATTTTATTTGTGAAAAATTTGTTGAATTTAAGATTTGAAGAGAATTCTTTAAATGGTACCGCCGCCGCCAGATATTGCGATTAAGTTAAAAAATACTTCCGATAGCCTGCTGCTATAAAAATCAAAACTAAAATGTATGGCAACTTTGCAAAATTTTCTTTAGTACAAAATGAACAAAAATGTGTCGTAATTTTCAGAGAAAGTATTTCTTCGTAAGTGTATTGAAAAACGTCGTTTGATACACGTGGAGATTTGTCACTGCAACACTTAGCTCCATAACACCCTCGCCTATACGGCTCAAGTGAATTTCGCCTCGGTTGCAATGACAAACTTTCCCCACTTATTAAAATGTACTAATATACACATCCTCAAATGATTAGGTTCAACATAAAATGAAATATCGCCTTCCATTTTTTTCACATATTATTACAACTACGGTTTATTATTTGTAAAAGTAAAGAGATATTTTAAAGGTCTTAATATTTAATGCATTATGTTTATCAACAGAATATCTTAAATATTCATAAATATTTATAATATAATTATGTTGAGAAAATAAATCTTTGTAACTGTATTAAAAAACGTCGTTTCATCGGCACACACCCTCACCTGCGGCTCGGGCAAATTCACTTCGGCCCCAATGACAAAATTTCTTCACTTGTATCAGAATACGTACTATTTGGGGCGTGGTTGTTATGTATTTCAAACGGTAGTGTGTGTTTCATGAAGTTATGGCAAAGGCTGAAAAGGAAAAACCTTGAATAACATTTACGTGTAAAGCACAGCCGCCATTTTATGCCCCCAAACTTAATTTCGTCGCTTCCATTTCGTTCCGTTCCGCTCAAGCTCCGCTTGTTTTCATACTGCTAACGCCAAATATTTTTGCCACCATAGTATGATTTATTCCTAAAAGTGGGAAGTAGGAACCTAACACTGCTATAAGTTAGTTTAATTGCATTTTTCTATTTGTTTTTAATAAAGGAGACCATATTTACCTCACCTTCCCCTTCGTCATTTTAAATATTTACCTAAGGATAGTCACCGAATGCGTACCGCTTTTACGCACGCAATTTACTGCTTTTCACACTTGTGCGGAAAAGTAAGCACGCTCATCCTGCCACAGTTTATTCCATATATCGTATAAGGTTGGGCGTAAAGCGAGCCCCACGATTTGCCCGTCAACCCTGTTTATTATGTACATCTTCGTAAGTGTATTTAAAAACGTCGTTTTCGATATTAAAACATACGACAACACAAGGATCAATGTTTTTGGACGCTGTAAAACGTTTGATGTTGATGTAATCCTCGCTTCTCCAATCTATATCAATACTAATATTATAAAGAGGAAAGATTTGCATTTTTGTATGTAACGAATAAACTCAAAAACTACTGTGGCTATTTCAAAAATTCTTACGCCATTGGAAAGCTACATTCACGCTAAGTAACATAGGCTATATTTATTGCCCGTGCGAAGCCGGAACGGGCCGCTAGTGTCCGATAAAGCTAAACAATTGTTCGAGTTATCCTTAAGGTAAATTGTAATGTTTCGTTTTTCTTTACTGGGCGATGTGGACGCTGAGCGATATAGTCCTTTAAACAAATTAAAAAAAAATACATACGACATTGTGTGATAATAACGTGAAAAGGCCCACACTTTTTATTACGGTCTAAAATCGGCTTTGGTAGACTTTTCCGTCTTTCAAAGTTTTAAGAATAAGGACATAAAACTATTTTTAGTTTACCAAAAAGATAGACCTTTTAAAAATAGATAAGAATAGTTCTTGCGTTTAAAATACTGTCCAACTTTTATCAGTCTAAGTTTTGAAATGCCAAATTGAAAAAGCAAAGCTGAATAAATCTCTAATTAAACAAGATTCGAACATTACAAAAAGTTAACGTAATGTTATTTTAGTAAAAAATAATTCAAAACTACCTACTAGATCAAATGTTTGAATTTAACCTAGGTTAAGGTCCGCCGCCGGGAATTCGATCCCCATTTCCGGCCACCGTAGGCGCGGGCTTGCGGTCGGCGAGCAATGGGTAGCTCGCTGTCCGACCGTCCGGTAACTGTCCGGACCGAGCCTAAGTCAGTCAGCAATAGGTCGAAGCCTACTGGGGCCAGGGTTAATACGAAAGATAGCTCAAGCTTTGGTATGAAAGGAGCAAGAATGGGTTTTTAGTCAATAAAAGTCTGACACCATCTCCCGCTCGCGATTTTCCAACCGCGAAAAAAAAAACCTAAGGTTAAGTTAACCATTTTAGTAATAAATATCTAAGGCAAGTTAAGACAAACTGTTCTGCCCCGGGCATGTTCGCCGCCACTAGCGTCGACAGCTTTTACGATGCGTAAGTGGAGCGCATCTCTGGTGCACAGGATGCGCTGCAGCTCCAACAGTGTGCTGATGATGATAGCTGACAGGCTCGACTGTCCAGGGCCTCAAGTCTGCTATTACAATAGTGTAAGAATGGTCTATCATTGATGTCGACGATGGAACGCGCTTACCTAGAAGAAACCTATTCACTCTCGACTTAAAGATTCTCGGGCTGTAGCTATCAGGAAACACAGACTCCGGCAAGGAATTCCATTCCCTAGCTGCACACACAATGAATGTGTTCCCAAAACGTTTATAACTCTTTTAACTCACAGCTCATCTGACTTGCAGTGGACATGTCCTAATAATTCATACTTACACAATAGTTGTTATTTCCGCGATAGTCATCCGAATCATACTACAAGCAATCTGAATTGCTCTCTTTACGATAAAGTACATAGGGGAAGGACAGAACAGACCCAGAAAGTAAATAAAACACATTTTATAGTCCTCTTGAGAATCCAAATAATAAGGGCGTCAATTTACTTTTTATGAAGCAATGCTACTAAACATCATGTTATTTGTAATAGGCAGTAAAAAGAGCTATGAAATGTGATAAGCTTCAGATACTTGCAACCTATGATATACTTGATGATAACGGGCGTTCCGTTACATAATAGTGAAGTATTTTATCAGACACCTATAAGGTACATCTTCGGAGTCTACTGACTCGAGACAATCTCTAACGAGAGCCTAATCGACTGCCAGATCAAGCGTTGCAAATGGAGATGTATTATTTAGCCCCATACTCCTAAGGGATTTGGTGGCGATCGGCAGCAACGACCTCTCATCCTTGTTCAGGCCATGGTCCGAAGTGTGGAAGAATGGCAGGCGGACGCCTCCTTCTGCGAAGCAGTAATGCTAGTGAAAGAGGTGGCCGCGTGCGTGAGGAAACGGACAGCCTCACGCCACAGCGTGCGAAGGGATTCTGATCGCATACCCAAGCACGGTCTCAAAACGGTGAAGGACAACCACGTGAGGAAACCGGCCGCGAGGTAGACTTTGATCTACCTATGTTATTACCTGCGTTGACTATCCTGATTCGTAAATCGAAGGCCTAAACCAATATGACAAGGTCAGTGAAGCAAATATTTCAAATACCTAGAAAGTATTATTATCACAAATATTTTACACCACCACCGAGCAACTCGTTTCATTTTACGCTACAATGCTTTTGCCAGTGACTCCATCTCACTAAGCTCTTATGATAACAATATCATTTGCTGGAAACTACATCTGGTATAAAGAAGCAGCCAAGCAAACTTTTTAATTAAATTTAATGGTACAAAACTTCGTATAAACGTAAATAATTGGATGATTGATACTTACGTTATCACTTGAGCACGAATTTTGATTAGAAGTTAGTAACGCTTCGATAGTGACTTTTTGAAGCACATATCTACATTTCTCCCAAATTACTAATGTTTTTTTTTTTATAATCTTCAAGTACACAGATAAATTAATAAAATTGAAGTGCCTGTTTACAATGTCATTTTTTTTGTACTAATTGCTTAAGATAGTATGTGTATTTACGGTAAACAACGATCATCTTCCTGCCCTTTTCGCATGTTATTTAGAGTCGATGCAACACAATTTTTTCTTTCATTCTGCCTTGTCATCCGTCATGCTATCACTTACCCCCTTTTCTTTCTGTCTGTCTGTTAAATAAATATATTTTTATCGGTCTGTCTGTTTTTTCCAGCAAATTTTCGAAACAAGCGAACTAATTAAACGGGTCTTTCGCTGACAGATAGCTGATGTTATAAGAAGCCACTTATGCTAGTTTTTTGGAAATCAAAAACAAAACAATTTTGATTAATAATAAACATCAATCATTTAATATGATAAAAGAAGCTTAACAAAAAGCAACTAATATAAATAAAAGAAATACTAGTTGAAAGTTAATACCACAAGAGGATGCTGTACAGCAGTAACAGTCTTTGATAAGATTTAGGCCAGTACATGTTTTTTTGTCATTGAAAATATTGGAACAATCTCCTTGTTTCTGTCGGCTCCTAGGGCTCTGTGTAGTTTTTTGGACACGCTTTTCTTCTATACCATATTCTACATTAATAAGTATATCACCCTTATGTTGCTTTTTATGTTTTATTTTTTTTCCAATCGTATCTACGTCATACTCATAATTATTTTCTAGTTCGTCATCATCATCATCATCCTCTTCATAGTATAGATAATCATTTAAGTGTATTTTAGATGGTTTCTTATGTTTAGGAACTTCCTTACAGGTGTTTGCTTGGAAGTAAGGTAAACCCGGTGGGTATGGCATTGGACCCCCCGGTACTGCCAGTGCATAACCAGAGGGCAAGCCTGCTGGAAAGCCTGCTGGATAACCCGATGGAAAACCTGATGGGTAACCGGCTGGTATACCCATTGGAACACCCATAGGGACACCCATGGGGACACCCACGGGAACACCCATTGGAAAACCCATGTCTATACCTTGAGTATGAGTACACGGCCGCGTAGTTGTAGTTCTTGAGGTGGTTGGTGGTTTCTGAGTTTCTGTTGGAATATTTTTAACAATTTCATAAGACAAATGAAAATTTACTTATTACTAATTTATAGGCGTCGTCTTACCTGGAATCCGGCACACACATTGGTCGCCGTCTTCGCAATTTATGCCAGAATATTTTCGTTGAGGTAAACTTCTTAAATCAACTTTACCTTTTGAATGGTTATTGTGCAAGTCGACATTACTAATATGTTTGGGGGTATACTCTCTAACTTTAAATTCTTTTTCAATATCATGTAAATAAGGAATTTCTTTTTGTTCAGTGTCGTCAACATATTGCGAATTCTCATTTAAAACATCAGAATGCGTTAGAAGTTCTACAACTGGCCATTTTCGTTTTAATTCTCGTGCTGAAGTAGCAATATTACTTTTAGCACTTTTGATCAATGATGGAGTATCATCGTCGTCATCATCTTGAATATGTCGCTTTATTGGAACGAGCGCTGATAGTTTTTTGTTAAGATGATTCAACCTCGGATTTCTACTTTTAGTTTTTATAAAATTCTGTATTGTATGAAGTACTGATTTAGGTGTTGGAAAAACTAGTGAATCATTTTGTATATCTGAAATACAAATATTTTCATTATTAGATACAATTTCTAGTTACCTTGAAAGACTGGACCAGAAGGTGCAGCGTTGGAAGACCTCCCACAAGGTGGATCGATGGCCTAATGATAGTCGCAGAAATACAATGGATACGAAACGCACAGGACCGTTAGTTGTGGTATCATTTGGGGGAGGCCTATATCCAAAAGTGGACGTCTTATGGCTGAAATAATGATGACGATGATTACCTTGAGGGATTAGATCCTTGCCATTTTGTTTAAAATGAAGACCCTGACTATCTTTTTTCAGCACAAAATTATTTGTCTCGGAAAAATAAATTGAGAGCAGCAAAAATGGAAACACAAAAAACATAACCGGGTAATACAAAATAGTACATTTTAAAATATGTCATTAGATACTGACTGAGTCATCTACAAGCTTGATATCTAGATGGCCACGATGGTCGTGATTAAACGTTCGATATATATGTTTATGTATTCTTGTTATTAATTTATTATGATAATTGTTAAATTAGTCGTATTATTTTGTTGTATCGATGGTTTTAGTGCGGGTCCGAGTGATTTCTGTGAAATATGTCTCAACCACACTCTTTGCAAGTACAAGGTATGACAGCTGTGGTATTTCACTAAATACCAACGTTGTAACTATAATAATTTATTTCTTTAATATATTCTTTACCACATAAGCAAAAAAGGACTTGACAAACATTATTTAAAATAAGTTTACAATGGATCTTATCGCATTAGGCAATTTCTTACAGTCAGCCTTTGTATGGATGGACAGAAAGGAGATAGATTTAGGGCTGTCAGTGTACAATATCGGAAATAATACTAATAAGAAATAACAACACAAATACACACATACAATACAAAAAAATACGAATAAATATCAAATATATAAATAATAATACATAATTGTTTGTTGTGTGTTGTCAGGCACAAGGACCCGGTCCTTTCTGCACATCTTACGACAATTCAGCAAAACTGAAGAGGCAGGAAATCAAAGAGATTGTCAACAAAATAAATGAAAGGAGAAACTTTGTTGCCATGGGTTACTCTAAAATTCTTCCACATGCCGCTAATATGAAAAAAATGGTAAGTAAACTTGTAAACTTCATCTTTCTGGAGCTTATAACTTTAACGTTCATACAATCAATTTAAGACTCAAAATCTCTAATGTTTTCTTCGGGTTCCTTCTATTTGGCAGAATCTTGATACTCCGAATTTTATTTGGCATAATCTTTAATAATTTGGCACACACTTGGCATAATCTTATTTAATCGAATATTTTTAAAGCATAAAAATATTTAGCATAACTATTGTTTGGAAGAATATTTACGTGTCCGCATTCACAATGGCATACTTTTATCATGGCAGAATTTTGTTTCGCATTATTAATTTTGCCATAATTAATATTACACATAATTTTGTTTAGCATAATATTTATTTAGAGATACGATTTATTTTGTATGGGTACATATTAGTACAGAAAAAAATTAAAATACATGTGCTTGTAAAAAGTCAATATTATTTTGTGCTACAAAATGTAGTGACAGAAACGAATCACTGTAAAACATCGCGTAGGCGCGGAGGGGTAGGGTGGCCCGCGAGTTGAGGAGCAGGAGCAGGCTGCGGTGGTGAGTGTTAAAATCATCTGCGACGATACGTTAGCGAAACTCCGCAGCGCCGGAGCCGTGACAGAAACAATGCTTGCTGCATGTTGCATGGCTGCCTTCACGCTGCATGCCTGCTTGTATGCCTACTCGCATGCCTGCTTGCATGCCTGCTCGCATGCCTGCTGTCATGCCTGCTCGCTTGCCTGCTGCATGTTACACGCCTGCTAGCCTCATTTTTATTTTTTATAACCGCCTGCATGCTTACTTTTTATAACCACCCAGAAATAGAAGGACCTGCACGGGACCTCCGTCGACCCCATGTAAACCAACAGTGTTTCGTAGTTAAGAAGATTATGACTGAGAATTTTCTGCTATATGACGGTTCTCCTTTTTAATTATTATAGATATGAACATTATGCCAAAAGATCATTCTGACTAACAAAATTATGAGTGTATGCGAAACGATTTTTTGCGAAATGAAGTTTATGCTATCCGTTGTTATGCGAAATAATATTATGACATTAAAAATACACCCGGTATACCCGGTATAACCTTATTCAATCAAAATCAATCGGATAATATTCAAATAAGGCACCTATATTTAATCATTATATCCACTTTTAGCACGAGCACTTTCATTGCGTAACAATTTCAATAAACCAAGCCATTTTCATACCTACGTTCCATCGTCCAGCTAGCTCGATAGTGCCAGTGTCCAGTCATGATATTCAATTCTAATAAGCCCAAACACGGCTATTATACATCGTTTCATTAAAGAGCACCCGAGCCTGCCTCATAACCGGAGCATAGCGTCAGATCAATTCGATGTTACCTTGTAACCGGAGTGCATATCATGGCAATTCTAATAATCCCAAACACGACTAGGACACATTGATTTATTACAGAGTTTCGGATGCCTACATTTCCGGTTTCAGAATCAGATCAGTTCAAAATGTCTCCTTCTCCTCTTCCTTCAGTCAGTCATCGACTACATAAAAGCAATTTTTGTTTTCATATCTTCGAAGTTCGTCATCAAATCATAATGACATTTCTATGGGACCAATTCAAACGTATAAAAAAATCTAAATTGGTCCACAATTGACAGAGAAATCGGTGAACATACATAAAGAAAACAACTGAACATAATCTACTTCTTTTTGAAGTTGGTTAAAAATCGCCCGAAAATTACAAAAAAGTCCTCATCAATATTTATGTTTTTAGCATTGGTCAAATGAGTTAGCGTCCATCGCTCAACGTTGGGCTGATCAATGCGATCCAGCGATACAACCGGACAGAGAAGATCAATGTAGAGATTTAGGTGAGATATTCGCCAATTTTATCCAAATAAATTTAATTCAAGACTCAAAACGCCCCACAGATATCCACGACTCGGGCTGTTGTGGGGTTGTTCGCAATAGTTGCCGCAACTGACGGAACACAGATGAGATTTAGTCACTAACAATCTGATAATGCGTCTCGCTCAATTCAGAGCAAGAGGATTTATTTGGTGATTTCCCACCTCATTACATTGTCTAGCCACTGTGAAAGCCTTCAATTATAGCCCTGTTCTGTGTACTTTTATTGCTAATTTTTCGAGAAACTTAAGATACTGTACTAACATATAACTGAAAATCTTGTGACTGAATATTTCTACCATCAAATCCGAACTAAAGAGCTTTCAAATTTAACGAAACATTGACCACAGATGTTTTATTAAAGAAGACTCTCCTAAAAGCTGTTGCATTACAAATATAAATTTTTTATAGACTAATGTTAAATACAATATTTCAGAAAATGTAAAAGTGGGACAAAATATTGGCAGCGTCATGGGCCCTTCACCCGGCCTCAGCGTCAAAGGTTACATTGAGATGTGGTTCATACAGGTTCTACACTACGCCGGAAGCGTCACTTATTACAATAAGTAAGTACGTATACTATCCCAGGTGGCAAAGCCTCGTGTCGAGGTGTGCCCTGCTTGAGCGGAGCATCGCCGTGCCCTCGTGGGGGCGATCGGCGGCGGAGACCTCTCGCGCCGGGCCTTGGTTGAGGCCATAGTCCAAAGCGAGGAGGAGTGGCAGGCGGTCGCCGACTTCTGCGAAGCAGTAATGCTCGCTAAGGAGGAGGCCGACCGCATCAGGCAACGGCGTTCCTGCCGCCGCCGCCGGGATTCTGATCCCGATTTACGGCCACCGTAGGCGCGGACTTGCGGACAGTGAGCAATGGGTAGCTCGCTGTCCGGCCATCCGGTAACTATCCGGACCAAGCCCAAATCGTCGACGGCGCGCAGTGTTCCTGCCTCAAGGAGTTGTCAGCAACAGCAGGGGCCCAGCCGGTTAGAAGCCTACTGGGGCCAAGGTTATCCGATAGGGCGCTCGAGCCCCGGTATGAAGGCTTGAAGGAACGGAATGGGTTTTTTAGTCAGTAAGCCAATGACATCTCCCGCTCCGCCCAAGAGCGGGGGATGTTATTGGATGATTTTTCCCATCGAAAAAAAAAGGGGGCCCAGTTGGGTCGAAGCCTACTGGGGCCAGGGTTAGTTTCGAAAGACAGCTCAAGCCCCGGTATGAAGGCTAGAAGGAACGGGGTGGGTCTTTTAGTCAGTCAGAGTCTAACACTATCTCCCGCTCCGCCCAAGAGCGGGGGTTGTCATATGATGATTTTGTCCCACCAAAAAAAAAAGATTAACAAAGCCTTTTTTTGTTCTTTTAGTGTTGAGACTTATTTTAATGTCTATCGGCCTGTTTAGTTTTTTTTTAATTGTACTCAAACTTACCATTATATTCTCAATTTTTTCTCGTTTGTTGCGTGTCGCTAGACTCCACAGAAAATAAATACCTTTTTTTTTTGTTTGTGTAGCCTTACAGATAGTTATTCCGGATCTGGAAGTCTTGTGTACGTGTAACATATACACACAAAAGTACATTTTATTACAAATGCAGGAAGTTTGTCTGTAGTTACAAATTTTCACGTGTATCAAACGACGTTTTTCAATACACTTACGACACGCGGGGTTTGACTCGCGCCTTGTGGCTGTCGACGCGCGTTCAGCCTAATACGATTCATGTAATAAAATTGTGGCGAGGGCGAGAATGTGCACTTTTCTGCACTAGTGCGGAAAACAGTCAATTGCGAGCCTAAAAGTGGTGGGACAACAGCGGCAGTTTTCGAGTAGGTGTATTGAAAATTTTTATAATGATTACCGATTACTTCAAGTGTATTTAAATATTTTTTTTAAATCCAAACAAAGCAGAAAGATAGAGTAACTTTTATTTTACTAACTGAACAAAGAGCTCATGAAAGAGCACAAAGGTCTTACCATTAGACCTTTGTGCTCTTTCAGAAGTTCTTAACACATATCACGTTAGACTCTAAAGTGATATATGTCACTTTTACAGGCCCTGCCCTTTTAGCACAACCCTTTATTTATTACATAGCACATGTTTACGACGGCGCTTTGTCAAGCCTAACCGTAACAACACATGAACTACGCCGTAGCGCCCTCGGCTACGGCGGCGGCGTAGCGCTACGCAATTGCGAAATTACTCGGCGAGCTTCGTAGTGCTTAAATCTCTTTGGTGCAGTAGGAATAATAATAGCTCCTTCATGACGTTCTACATTATTCTCTATTAAATCTATGTTTTAATTTATGTACACACAAAATATTTGAAAGCAATAAAAAACAGATGGAAGAAAGGTGCTACTTATTTCAAAAGAGATTTCTTCTAGCAGATATGCGACAAGAGAGATTAGTGAGAGATAGCCCTAGTGTATACCTTAAAAATATTAAAGTTAGAAAAATTTGAACTCTTAAAATAGACTATTTATATATTGTTACTGGTAACTCGACTTATTCTTTGCAGGACGTAATAGTAGAATTAAAATACAAGAAATTAAGTCACCAAATGTTCTACCAAAATTCAGTATTTTTGTGAGTTTTGTTTTTTATGTAAAATCCCAGATTAAATCATTCGAAGCCAATTAAAATACCATTTACGGCGCGTCTGTACCTACTTAAATCTATATTATTATCGTTATGATGCCGTAGCAAATCTTTGTTAGTAATTAAAAGTTCAAAAATTACTAACAGAACATTTGCTAGCCTAATTTGTTGCATTTGGTGGCTTATTCCTACTAGGTATGAAATAGTTTCATGTTACCAGTACCCCTGAAAACTTATCTTCCATGTTTTCCTCCATTATACTATTAGAATTATACTTTTATATTCTTCATTACAATTACAGATCACGAGATTACAAAGCTAATTATTTGACACAGCTATTATGGGCTAATACAGAATTTGTCGGATGTGGCAGAGTGAAATTCTACGTAAATATTTACCGTTCGAATTCATTTATGCATAGAATCTCGTGCTGATGGGAAATCTTACTAACAAAATGTTTTAGGTAGATGAAAGAAATGTAATGTTGGAAAGACTGGTGTGTAACTTTGCACCCAAGGGCAATACTCATGGAAAACCAGTGTATTCTATTGGATACCCCGGCACTCAATGTAAAACTGGAATGGTACCGGATTGTCAATATAGAGGACTATGTGGTTATGAAGATGATGCAATTCGTAAGATGTGTATATGATATTATTAACTTAATGTAGCCTTCTTTATCAAATTAATCAATTCCTTCATAATATTGATAATTTCTATGGATCTTGGCATTACAAGCGCCACAATTGATGGTCCCGTTTTTTTAAACACAATTTCTCTTGAATTAAGCCTGTAGAAATTCAAAGAGTTGAGTAAATAAAAAAAAAACTTCACCGACAACGATAATACAAACAAAAACAATTATTTCCAGGCTTAATAATGAATGTGTGGAACAAAAATAAGTTATGTTCCGATAAAATATGTAATCCCCTTGAAGTTACATAATGTACTCTGAAAACGGGAGATAATAAAAAGCTTATAAGCTTTTAAATGCAGGATTTATTCCTGTCCAATTACTTTTGTAAGCTCAGTTAAGTGGACCGCCTGAGGAGGTTAACATGGTTAATAAAGATCTAGCTCGTATTTTTGAGTGGATTCAACTTCCACAAATTGTTTTGAGTGGCTATACTACTCCATACTATGGCGACTCAATGAAAGACTGGTATTTTTATTGACAAGGACTTTTCACGAGATCCTCTTCTGCAGAAAGTTAGCCGCAAACTGTTTCAAAAGATTAACGACTACTTAATTGCTTACAGATTCTAAACTAACCACTGGAAAGCGACCAGTAAACAGTTTACTAAAAGTCCTCAATTTATCAAACGACTCTGTGAAGTACGAAATTGACCCTATACGCAGTAATATAAAACAGAATATTGTAAATAACAATTCCAGCAACCGACAGCGCAATCAGAAAACGAGGCATATATTCGCCAACAAGACTTATGGTAGGTACCTTGTTATTTTCTTAAAGTTACATACCTAACTATATTCGCGTTCTCAAAATATATCATCACCATCATCATCACTGAACTGAAACAATTTTCCTGCTGCGGTCTTCCCGTCCGATTATAGTTTGGGTGTCTTCAAGGCTAGAGTGAATAGGATCTTAATAAACTAGTGCGCCTCACCATCAACGATTGCATCAGTGCTTACCATCGAGTGGGATCGCTATCAAGGACTAGTTTATATCAATTATAACAAAAGAAAAAATCATCATTTCAACCCAATGATGTCCATTGTCGGACATGGCCTGCCCCTGGTGTCGCCAGAATAAATGCATCGCATCTATCCGTTTGCCACGGCTTTCACCAGTTCATTAATATCAATAATTTATCAAAATGTTTATCAGTTTTCAAATTAGATTAATTATCACATTGCGTCCAGCAGTATTTAATGCGATATATTTAGGATTTCATTACTTTTTTTAAATTATGAAGCATCGATTGTAACTCTTCTTCTTCTTGTAACTATAAAAGCATGTTTTTTGATGATGAAAGACCTTTTTAGGGTTCCGTAGCCAAATGGCAAAAAACGGAACCCTTATAGATTCGTCATGTCTGTCTGTCTGTCTGTCTGTCTGTCTGTCTGTCTGTCCGTCCGTATGTCACAGCCACTTTTTTCCGAAACTATAAGAGCTATACTGTTGAAACTTTGTAAGTAGATGTATTCTGTGAACCGCATTAAGATTTTCACACAACAATAGAAAAAAAGCAATAAATTTTGGGGGTCCCCATACATAGAACTATTTTTTTTCATCATACCCATGCGTGTGGGGTATCTATGGATAGCTTTTCAAAAATGATACTGAGGTTTCTAATATCATTTTTTTCTAAACTGAATAGTTTACGCGAGAGACACTTCCAAAGTGGTAAAATGTGTGTCCCCCCCCCCCCCTCTAACTTCTAAGATAAGAGAATGATAAAACTAAAAAAAATATATGATGTACATTACTATAAAAACTACCAACGAAAATTGGTTTGAACGAAATCCAGTAAGTAGTTTTTTTTTAATGCGTCATAAACCGAAAAAAATACACTATTATTAAAACATCGATCAAAGTTACAATAAATTACAAGAACTTTTATATTATGTTACTTGCTGCTACGGAACCCTTCATGGGCGAGTCCGACTCGCACTTGGCCGGTTTTTCATTTAAAAGTTAACGTGAAAAAAATTCCCCACACTAGGAATTCATACTGTATCGTGAGTGTAGATATTCACAAACACGTAAAACATGCACATGACATCCAGACCCGGGACCACTATCTGTGAGCCATATATACGAGTATACCTATTAGTGCCTATAAAAAAGTTATGAGAGAAATAAATAAATCAAAATAAAAAAGTTACATGTGGGAATTAAACCCATAACACGTACCTCAGCAGCCTATAGTGCAGACATTGACATAATTGTATTTATTACAACGACCTAAATTGACTTATTGCCCCAAAGATAAATAGCCATTAGAAATGTTCCGGAAGCAAGAACTTTTCCAAAGATCCTTTACAGGTAACTAACTCGACTAGTGCAGGGATGGCAAACATTTGACATGAGTGCCAGAAAAAAAAAAAAGACGGGTTGCACTCCGGGAGTGCCGGCAGAAGTGAAAACTTGATTATGAACGTTGAGCATGTTTGATATTTTGGAATGGTTAGGGAATAATTTTGCACCAATTTCTTTATCAGTATAAAAGTACTATCATTTATGTGGTAGAATACAATATTCATTTATTGCGCTATCGTACACAAACATGACAATTGATATTACATTAAAAATTTAACACTTTAAAACTATTACAATTATTTTACATTAAAAAGTTTATGTCTCCGAAAAATCAACGTCGCCCATTGACTTATATTCTAGTTATAGACAGGTCCTTTCATAGAAAAGATTTGTCAAAATATTGAAAAGTTAAAACGAAAATCAGCTGCAGCGCTACATTGGCATTATGTCGTCTAACAGAACTATTAAAAAAAAAATATAAAGCGCTGATAACTTTTAGAGGATAATTTTTTCACGACCAAAACGTCTTAAGCGCCATGAATTTCGAAGTACTTACGCGTTTAGTTCAACATAGTGTAATGACATGTTATCCATATAGATTTTTATACCGCAGAAGTGACATAATTTTTGCCTACAATACTTCACATTACAATAAAACTCTATTTAAAAATTTTACCAATAGTCCACGTTAGTGTAAATTCAGAAAAATACGTCTAATAATTAGTGAATTCAAAATCGTGTAAAATAATGAAACCATTGAACCACCAGAAAATGATGGTCAGGACTGCGCTGCTAATATTTAGTAACAAAACAAACAACAACTATAACTATAGCGTAATCAGCTTTTTAATGTTCCCACTGCTGGGACTCAAGCCTTCTCTCTAGGAGAGGGAATGGGCCGTAAACCACCACGCTGGCCCAGTGCAAAATCAAAATCAAAATCAAAGCATTTATTTCAAATAGACCATTTGGTGGGACACAGGCACTTTTGAATAGTCAAATGTCGGTCAGTCCAAGAAAAGTGAAGGTAAAGTGCGGGTTGGTGAATGTCGCATGTCTTTGAAATATGCTGGTTTTCTTATGATGTTTTCCTTCACCTTTTTGAGAGCAATGGGGATGAAATAAATTACATAAAAAACTAAAACTTTTTTTAAATCTATTTTCAACTTTATTTTTCGGGGCGAATCAAAAATTGATTCGGAGTCAGAAATTTGCACTTGGTTTAATGATGTAGGGGAAATCTATAAATGTTTTAAAGGCACATTCTGAAGGAATAGCATTACTGCAAGGAATAACCGACTCATTAGAAAACGTTTTCCAGCTTTAGTATCATCAGTTTAAAAGTGTGAAGTGCAGATAAAAGGATATTTTGTAGGAAGCCACGTGTTGTCACGTCTATCCTCTTAAGATATTTTATCAATTTTTCTCTTTTCGGCTGACCAGAGTGAACAAACTTGAAATAATTATAATTATAGTTTATGAAGGACGAAATCTCAATAACAGTAATGATCACTTAGTGATGTATCACTTATATTACACATATGACTACAAATTCAACTGAACCTGAGTTTTTACAGTATCGCAAAACAGACGTATTCATATTTATTGAATTTGACGGAATTCATTGGTACCTATTATTTATACAAAAAAGAAAAAAATATTAAACAGAATATTTTAAAAAAAAAACAAACGGAATAAAACATCATGCAAATTCGTGTTCACTAAATCAGTTGTAGGTAAAAAACCCGGTTTTTGTGGGATGGAACATCTGCATGTTTTAGTCTATGATTGTAAAATGGAAAATCTTTTAAATAAAATAATATAATTTCTAACATACTATTACGAAATTTGAAGCAATTAAATTGCTTGAATAATCAATTATTTTATTTTCATGACTACTGAATTATTATTTACGTCCCAAATTCACTTTCTTTTGAATTTATAAGCTCCGCTCTCAACTGTATGAACGTCAAAATTGCACTAAAGTCATCAATGTCAATTTGCCTAGAATTCAGTGCAAAGGATTCGTTTGAAGTGAGTGTTCAGCACGCCCTATCTAGTACTTAGATATCGATGACGTCGCCGTCTTACGCTTTTTCGATCAGGTCACGTGTCCTGACGCGAGTTTAAGATTTTATACCCACCCAAAAGTGCTCAACGCCGCTAAAGAAGTTTTCACTTCAAAAACAATAATGTGGCAAAATAATCCTGGCTCATGAGTGTTGTTTAACATCTAGGTCATTCGAAACATCTGTAATCACATTAAACTTTCTATTTTATTTAATAAAATAAACAAACAACTGCAAACGTTACGATATTACACGAATTTGGCGTTTTAACCCAAAAGTTGACTGGCAGCGACTGCCTTGTGGGATTTAGTCTGCCTATGTACTACTGTGCATAAAGTTTAATTACATAAATTAAGAGCTTAAAGTAATTAACAAAATTTCAAACGAAAATTTTATTTTGTTAATTATATCACAGATTCTCTGACTAATTTTTTTAATATATATCTGGCACGTACCCCAATAAAGGTTCATCATCCCTGACCTAGTGTGTTCGGACATAATAGCCATAATATTGTTACGTACGTGGGTAATCAAATGCCGATTTACTGACGAGAGAACTTTATTTACCACAAACAATAACAAATTAGTCCAGTCAACAATAATCCGAATCGCAATTAACACTAGAGTACCGTTACACTATCGCCTAAGTCGTTGATAAAAATCACTTCGAGTACTAGGGTAGTTCGCTCTTGATCGCAGTCGAAATCACAACTGACTCGCTTCCGGCCGGGGGCCCGTATTTATATGCGGAGCCAAGAAAATTCTAGATACCGACGTCCCCGGATCTATCCAGAATTCCAGAACAATTGAATCGCTTCTCGAAGTCATAAATCATTTTTATTTCTCGTAATAATAAGAGTCACGTTCATGCGAATTTCGACTCTATTGTTAACGTCGGAGAGTACAATTTCCCTTATCGGTTAGATCATATCTATTACTACATGTACCTTGGTAGGTAGGTACCTTGTGGATGTTTCGAGATTTTTCTAAGTCTAGCTAAGTACAACTACTCTAGACCTTTCGAATAGCAATGCGTTTTAATTATTACGTGCCACTCGTTATTTTCTCGGAGATATGGCGTGTTCACGTTTAGTGGCGTAACAGTGCCCCCCTCTTAGTCATGCTCGTCCCGAGCATTATTAGATCCGTGATACGGCGCCAATCTATCCACATGAACAACCTTGGGCTTCCCTCTTAGCCCTTTCTTGATGCGGTAGGTCACGTCATTAATCCTTTTTAACACGGTGTAAGGTCCCTCCCATCGAGCTTGGAGTTTCGGCGACTTCCCTTTTCGTCGAAGCGGGTTGTGGAGCCAGACCAGTGTACCCTCCTCAAATCCCTTGGCGTTGGCATTACGGTCGTATCTAGTTTTCATTTTTACGCTGGTGTTCATGCTATTCTCACGAACTCGTTTATGCACTTCGTCCAATTGATCTTGAAGGTCACTTACGTAATCTGTAACTGGCTTAGTCTTGTCAGGTGGCACGCCAGTTATGGCATCGACCGGGAGTCTCATCTCTCTGCCGAAATTCACTCTTGCCGGGGTATGTCCCGTGCTATCATGCACTGCCGATCGGTAAGACATCAGAAATAGTGGAATATACCGGTCCCAGTCCTTCTGATGGTCGTCGACAACCTTAGCCAGGTGATTCTCCAGGGTTTGGTTAAACCTTTCCACCATTCCGTCCGACTGAGGGTGCGCAGGTGTTGTGCGTGTCTTATAAATTCCCAGAAGAGTACACATTTCCTGGAACAGCGCAGATTCGAAGTTACGGCCTTGATCGGAATGGATTTCCAAAGGTGCGCCATACCGACATACTACTTCTTCGACCACCTTCTTCGCCACTGTCGTCGCTTCCTGATTGGGTATGGCGAAGACTTCGGGCCACTTTGTGAAATAGTCCTGGATCACCACTATGTACTTGTTTCCGTCATTTGTAACTGGAAAAGGTCCAGCGACGTCGATAGCGATGCGTTCCCATGGGGCTCCCACATTGTACAGCTGAAGCCTGCCCCTGCTCCTAGTCTGTGGTCCTTTCACAGATGCGCACGCTGTACATTTCCGACACCATTGCTCTATGTCATCTCTACAATTGAGCCAGTAATACCGCTGTCTCACTTTCAGTAGAGTTTTCTTGATTCCCAGGTGTCCTCCAGAAGCACCATCGTGTATTTCCTGTAGCAGGGGGACTACTTCGCATCGTGGTACTATCACTTGTGTGGTCACCTCCTTGCCATCGTTCGATTCCCATTTCCTACAGAGCACATCATTTTCTAGGACTAAACTGTCCCACTGTGCCCAGTAGCTCTTAGTTACGGGACTGTGTGACGATACTTCACTCCACTGGGGCCTTGTTCCGCTTCGCTTCCAGTCCAGTATAGGCCGAATATCGTCATCTTCTTCCTGGGACTTCTTGAAGTTGCCTTCAGCCCTAATTAAATTAACGCGTTCTCGGGCTTCATTCTGCTGGCAGTGTCTGCAGTCCTCATTACATGGACGTCGCGACAGGGCGTCAGCATTGTTATGCCCTTTTCCACTACGATGTTCTGTCACGAAGTTAAACTCCTGCAGCTGCTCGAGCCATCTTGCAACTTGGCCCTCAGGGTTTTTAAATTGTAGAAGCCATTTCAATGCAGCGTGATCCGTCCTTAAAGTAAATTGTCTTCCTATGAGGTACTTGTGGAAATGCTGCAAGGTTTTAACCACAGCCAGCAGTTCTCGTCGAGTCACGCAGTAGTTCCTTTCCGGCTTTGAAAGTGCCTTACTGAAGTAAGCGATTACGACCTGTCTGTCGCCCTGCACCTGTGACAACACTCCACCAATTCCCGTGTTGCTGGCATCGGTATCAACGACAAATCTTCCGTCTCTGCTCGGGTACCCCAGTATAGGCGCTTCACATAGCCGTTGCTTTAGCTCGTCGAATGCTGACTCACAGTTCTTGTCCCAAATAAAATCTCGTTTATCCTCAGTCAGCTGATGTAAAGGTTTTGCAATGCCCGAAAAGTTCTTGACAAACCGCCTGTAGTATGTGCACAACCCTAGAAATGCACGTACTTCAGTTTTGTTCTTTGGAACCGGCCACTGTTGGACTGCCTTTATCTTCTCAGGGTCGGTTCTCACCCCGTCGGCGGAAATAACATGTCCTAGGTAGCTGACCTCCTTCTTGAACAGGGCACACTTCTTTGGGCTTAGTTTTAAGTTAGCCCCTCGTATCCTGGTGAACACTTTCTCCATATTCCTCAAGTTTTCCTTAAAAGTGCGACCCATTATAATGACGTCATCCAAATATACCAGACAGACGTCACCAAGAAGGCCCACCATTACTCTCTCCATGAGGCGTTCAAACGTCGCTGGAGCGTTGCACAACCCAAAAGGCATGACGTTAAATTGCCACAGGCCGCTGCCAATGCCCGTACTAAACGCTGTCTTTTCTTTATCTTTTTCGCTGATTTCCACTTGCCAGTAGCCACTTTTCAAATCAATGGTCGAAAACCACTTCATGCCACTGAGCATATCCAGCGTATCGTCTATCCTTGGTAAGGGATAACTGTCCTTCTTCGTCACATTATTCAGCATTCTGTAGTCCACACAGAATCTGGTACTGCCGTCCTTCTTCTTCACCAGAACGACGGGGGAAGACCATGGGCTCGTAGAAGGCTCAATTATTCCGCTATCAGCCATGTCCTTTACCATTTCTGCTACCTCATTTTCCTTAGCCCAGGGTATGCGACGCGGTCTCTGTTTAATTGGTCTAGCATCACCTGTATCTATCTCATGCTTGACGAGACCTGTTCTCCCGCAGTCTTTTCCCGTTGCAAAGATATCTCGAAACCGTAGCAGAAATTCCTTGGCTTGCTGTAGTTCCGAAGTCGATAAGTTGCTCTTAGAATTTTCCAGAAGTTGCTGGATGTGATCAGTTTCGACTTTGGTCGTGTCTTGCTTTGCTGGAGATTTATTGATTTGACGGAGATACTGAACTTCTTCACATCTCCCAACAACACTGTTTTTCTTCAGTTGGACCTCTTCTTTCCCAAGGTTCACAATCCTGACCTTGGATTTCCCTGTCGTCATAACTAATGTCCTCGCGGTGATGATATCCGGGTGCCGGCCAGTATCCTCAACCATTACACATCTTCGTTGCCTGATTTTCTTGGGAAATTTCACTTCAACTAAGGTTTCTGTTCTCGGAGCCAGTGTAGTTTCCTTTAAACAATAGAGATTGCATGACTTAATTCCTCGCAGGAAGACTTCTTGATCTGGGAATTTCAATACTCCCCTATCGATATCTAAAACACATCTGTAATTACGCAAGAAATCCAGACCCAGTATGCAATCATCGGTAATATTCGCAATTAACACAGGATGGGTGTACACTTGATCACCGATTTTAAACTGGATTTCTGTATCACCGAGGACGGAGACTGACTGGCCGGTTGCTGTCTGAAGTCGGCAGGATGGAGACTCTTTTTGCCATGAGATGGTTCGTTTCAGCAACTCCGGTCTTACAATGGTTCGCGACGCCCCGGTGTCAATGGTAAAATTGCAGGCACGATGATTCAGTGTTCCTTCGATAATCAAACTATTTCCGTTGTGAACTTGATTGATGGTGATGGTTGGGGCTGTGGCCCTGGCGACATTAAGTTTTATCGGCTCTTCGTCGACTTGAGTTCCGGAGTCCACACTCCCCCTCTTCCTCTTGGGGCAATCGGTACGAATGTGCCCTTTTTCTCCGCACCCGTAACACGTCGGAATATAGCGGGACTTTGCCGAAGAAGCAGCTACCACTTCTCGTTGACGTGGTTGCACTGACGGCGAGACCACAACTTCCCGAACTCTGTGCGTGCGTAAATCTTGTCGTACGGCTTCCACTTCCAGAGCGTGAGCCATCGCACTCTTTAGAGTTTGGTGGTGTCCGAGTCGCACCGTAGCCCTGACTTCAGGATCCCGTAGACCGTCGATGAAAGCTTGCACCAGATTTACTTCCACCGTCTCTGGTGTCATTGACATGTACGCACGCCCGGACTAGCCGTTCAACTTCGACCCCCCATTGCTGGAGGCTCTCGTTCGACCTCTGCGTTCTCTCGCGTAACTGCGCGCGGAAAACGTGCTCGAGGTGCTTGTCTCCATAACGAGTGTCCAGTCCCTCCATGAGACGCGCCAATGTCCTGCCGTCCGCAGGGAGGTTCTCTAGGACCAGCAGGGCGTCCCCTCGTAGAGCCAAAGTTAATGCCGCAAAAGACTGCTTATCATCCCAGCGGTTCGTTTCGACCAATGTCTCAAATTGGTATTTAAATGCCGTCCAGGAAGACGTGCCATCAAAACGCGGCACATCAAATTTTGCCGCGGATGCACAGGGAGTCTGCGATGGTGAGCCGACAACAACGGGTTCGCGTGCTTCGAGCTTGACGATTTTTTTGTTGATGTCCAGCAGGCGATCTTCGTGGCCATCAATTCTTGTTTCGAGGCTATCAGCTCGGGCGGAAACCTCTTTGACCTCCAAGGTGAGATTCTTTACCTTCTCACCCAACGTGACGAGGCCGTGGTCGATTTTATCGAGGATCAGGTTCTGCTTAGCCTCCTGATCGCGGCGAGCGGCTTCCTGTTCGCGGCGAGCTTCTTCCTGGTCCGCTGCGATTAGGTCCTGAAGCTTCCGCTGGTTGGCCTCCATACTAGCTTGCATGGCGGCCAACACCGCAGCGATGTTCAATTCCGAGGATGGTCCTGTTGGCACCTCAGCAGCTGCCGTTGCTTCCATGCCAGCCTGATCTTCCTCCTCCATACGATGACGCGCAGCATCCATCTCCATTTGCCTCCTTGTTCGTGGTCGCTGTTCGTCGTCCCTCGGTGTTAATGGCATTTCACTTCTGACACCAGTTGTTACGTACGTGGGTAATCAAATGCCGATTTACTGACGAGAGAACTTTATTTACCACAAACAATAACAAATTAGTCCAGTCAACAATAATCCGAATCGCAATTAACACTAGAGTACCGTTACACTATCGCCTAAGTCGTTGATAAAAATCACTTCGAGTACTAGGGTAGTTCGCTCTTGATCGCAGTCGAAATCACAACTGACTCGCTTCCGGCCAGGGGCCCGTATTTATATGCGGAGCCAAGAAAATTCTAGATACCGACGTCCCCGGATCTATCCAGAATTCCAGAACAATTGAATCGCTTCTCGAAGTCATAAATCATTTTTATTTCTCGTAATAATAAGAGTCACGTTCATGCGAATTTCGACTCTATTGTTAACGTCGGAGAGTACAATTTCCCTTATCGGTTAGATCATATCTATTACTACATGTACCTTGGTAGGTAGGTACCTTGTGGATGTTTCGAGATTTTTCTAAGTCTAGCTAAGTACAACTACTCTAGACCTTTCGAATAGCAATGCGTTTTAATTATTACGTGCCACTCGTTATTTTCTCGGAGATATGGCGTGTTCACGTTTAGTGGCGTAACAATATGCACTAATGGAAAGGGCTTTCCAAGACAAACTTTTGCACCAACTCGACTTTTAGCAATTGTTACTTTCTTCAAGTTAATGTCTTAAATAGGTAGAAAACCAATGTTGTTAGAAGCACAGAAAAAGAGGTCCGTTTATGTAGGCCTCCCCCAAGTTTCGCCACAATGTCAGGGTCTCTGCATCTCGCATCCATCGGATTCACGTGACCCACTCCAGGTTCCGGATTACATGGTGTGGGTCACGTGAAAAGATAGTGAGCTCTACAATGAGCTCATTTTATGACCTAAAATAAACTGTTAACAGCTATACATGGGTGTACGAGTATACACCGCTAAATAATCGTTTTAATCCCGTGGAGGGTCGATCCGGTACATGAAACACTATCGATTTATAAAGATAAAATTAAAAAAAGACGTGTGGCACTCGGGGACTGCCGCGGTAAAGCTATTGCATAGCATTTTTATCAACTTATGCAATTATAATTATTTTATTTATGCAGTATTTTTTTTTCCTTTGTTTTTTTTTCTTTGATATTAATTGAAGTTACACTTTCACACATTGAATTGAATTTTGATTGATTGTTCACTCATTTGTTTTCTTATCGGTCACCACGCTCAAAAAACAAATGAGTGGAGGGTGTTAGGTTATTTTCGTTACGGAATTTCTGGATTCGGTCTCCACGCTCAAGGCCCGCGATAGAAGCTATGCAATCGCTTAAAAAAACTTTAAAAAAAATACAACCGACTTCAATGTTAAAAAAACACTGACAAGTACAAAATAACTTTAATTTCGGAAGTCGGTGTTTCTATAATAGTTTTGTCTCTTCGTTATTAACACTGACGTCTGAAATTAAAGTTATTTTGTACTTTTCAGTGTTTTTTTAACATTGAAGTCGGTTGTATTTTTTTTTGTAAAAAGTTTTTATTTTAAACTTTTTAGTAGTCGGCGTTACGTATAAACTCTAACGTAAATGACTTACGTAAAATGACTTATAGGTCATTGGACTCGCTCAGCTGACGTTTTCTTAAAGAAATTAATTGCGTACATGTGGAAATCAAAACGAGTTTTTTTAAAATGGTACTTTATTTTTAATTTTATCTTTATAAATCGAGTGTTTCATGTACCGGATCAACCCTCCACGGGATTAAAACGATCAAAATTTAACGGTGCATATAGCTCCATCTAACGAATCAACTGTTCGTCCCTTACCATGACGTGTTAAAATGTCAAGCGTGCGAGCGAGAAAGAATGATGGAGCTATACACCCTGTAGAGCTCAACAGTTTACTTTAGGTAGTCAAATAGATCGCGTTAAGAACTCGTGGTAGGACCACTCTAACCGATGCTAAATAGCCGACACAATATCCGAGTTCTTGCGTAGTCGAATAGGCTCCCCGTTAGACTTAGTACCTTACAAAAGCCTGAAACGTGATCAATCTTTTTAAGGTAGGTTGAACACAAAACGAATACAAATATTTGTCAACCACTCAAGTTTATTTAAAAACTCCTAGATGATATTTATATAGGCTTAGTCTATTATAGGCTGACTGAGTGTCCGGGCAGCATTCAAGTATGTTCAAGGGCAAAAAACTCTGGAGGCTTTCAATGATTGAAACGTGTAAGTGCACTTTGCGACTGACTTCAGCAACTTGGGCAGTCCACGACAAATAGGAGTCGGTGATCTCACTCAGATTTTTAGCCCTCTTCGTATTCAATCTAAACTCCACTCATTCATAGTGGAGAGAACGAAGCAAAATATCCTTATTTCATTTCGAAGATAATATTTTATCGTATTTAAAAATAAGTGTATTTATTGCCTGTATGTATATAAAAATCGAAGCATTATTATGTAATTTGATTAAGCATGGAGCTTAATCAAATTACATAATAATAATGTCATAGGCTTTGTGAGTTTTGTGCCATAAATGTTGGGTTTTTCATATAAGTGCTTGCACATATAAACCTTAAGGTTTACCTTACCTACCTTAAGCAATATCAGACCACGACAATCACTTAGTGATTGTTGTATGTAGTCATAGTGTCGATTGTAGGCCATGTGGTCCCTATTAACTATGAGAAGGGGATCCCCTCTACTTTGGGCTACCTTCACCTAAGATCGCCATGTTTTTACTGTATTAATTATATTATTGAATTTATTATCCCATAATTTTTATTTCAGCTGCTTTTAGAAGAATTCCACCACTACGCAAGCAAATGATTGGGAATACTTTCATGAATATTTCAGGAAATAATAATGAGTACAATTACCAACACGATCGCGGGCACTCACACCTTTATCATGGACACGAACCGCCGCGACGCAACTACGACATGACTATTACAATAAATACCAATCAGGATTTCAGAAGATATGATTCCACAACCGAACCAATAAACTCTTATTCGTACACAAATTTCAGAAGATTTAATCAAAATGTACAATGCACCCGCAGAATGAGACCAAACCAAGACAACTGTGTTTTAAATCAATGTACGACAGCGCCAACTAATTGTTGTCCGCAAACAACTATGTGTCCATTTACATGTACTGAGATATCATGTACTCAGCCGGTGGAAGATCACACTTGCTTTACCCCCTACATCCCCCCACTTCCTGACCCGTGCGCATGTACGCAACCACCATGTCCATCAATAAGTACGAATTGCAATTATAATACAAATTGTCCTTGCAGTGAAGCTTGTTCTACAAATACATGTTGTCATACAACAGTATGTCCAGGACTACGAAGGCAGAACAATGATTTCAATGATTACAGAAGGACCGGTATGTTCCAATATTACGATATGGTTCCCAACATTATGGTACGAAGCGGTGACCGAAAAATACCACCAGAAAATTCATCTCAGAAGGCTACACCATTTAATTCAGACAATAATAAATTACACAAAGCAAAGTACGTTGAAAAAGACTTTGATCAGATACATAAAGTGGAACCGGATTATCCAAAATACAAATCACAAGATCGTGACTATATATACAGTTCGTTTAATTCTGGTCTGAGAAAGAAACGTCAACCAGAGGATCAAATGCCTGTAAAGCCATTTTGGCAAATTGAAAATTTTAATCGACAAAAATCACCTCAGCTAAAAAGTTTGAGATATACGACGTTACAAAATAGGAAAACTAGAAAAAACATGAACTCGATAAAATGGTTGACAAGTACTGAACCCATTACTCTTAGATTGGCAGATTACACTGACTATCAGTCAGAACATATAACAGAAAAATATTTATCTTTTAATGAATTAATGCATCTTCGAAAAATTAGCGATGGTTTTGCACATTATGACTTAAGACGCACGCAAAAAGCGACGCAAAAAAAGCCTGCAGGAATTACTACTACTACCAAAAAACCAGCAGCTAAAGCCAATCCCACCACAAATAAAGGTACTGTTACTTCGGGCAATACTAACAAAAAACCGGAACCCAAAGATCATAAACCCAGTCATGTCGCAGATAAAAATGCTGGTACTTCGGACAACACCAACAAAAATCACGACACTAATGAACATAAACCCAATCACCCCACCCCAGATAAAAATGCTAGCGGTGTTGGTAATACCAATACAAATGAGGAAACTAAAGATCATAAGTCCAGTCACCTCGCAGCTAAAAATGCTCCCCTCTCGGGAAACACCAACACAAAAGAAAAAGATGAAGGCCTCAAATCTGACAGTATTGACACACCGATCGTACACCCTTTTACTGCAAATACACCGTTTATAAGAGTAAATCATTGTACTCGTAAATTAACTTGTACGTGGACCGTTTACACCGTGAATAATGATGAAGATGGAGGAGGAGGAGGAGGTCCTTTATTCCCCGAAACAGGTTCGCGAACACCGCCTGGATATGTGCCAGAATGCACACGTACTTCTACCTGTACCCGTGATTTCTTGGATCGAAACAAAATGCCCACAACACCCTCAGATCAGGATTTCAGTGAATCTCTACCAGAAGATGAAGAATACTGTGAGCGCCGGTCTCTTAACGTTCAAAGACGAAATTCTGATACCCAAAAACCAATAGTTCGTTTATTTAGAAACATAGATCATGTAAATGTTCCCACTTTAAGGTAATATATTTATAAAAGGCCGTTTTCCTTCTTAGCATATCTTATTGACTAACTTTTTTTCTCTACTCTGGGTAGAGCGAGAAGGAGTGTCTGACTTATACAGATAAAACCCACCTGTATTCTTTCAGTTACCCTTTGCGTTCCAGGGCCACGGTAATTCTTTCGGACATTAACACAAACAACATAAACATATACCTACGTCAAAAACCTAACGCGTTTCCAGTTGAATTAGAAAGGTGATTATTGGACATGCAGTTAGTTAATTACCTAACTGTAGAATTAACTGTTTTCTGACTTTTTCCTTTATATACGTGTGTATATAAAGGAAAAAAAGAAAAGAAAAACAGTGAATTTATACGTGTGTGTAAACGAAAAAAATTTAGAAAATAGTGAATTTCAAAGTTTTGATATTTTCAATCAAATCAATATTATATTTATTTGCTCTAATGAAACACTACAAAGCTGTGGAATTTTTTTTTTTGAGTGGTGCAGAGACATTCATGACAAGTGCAACAAATAAAAGACAAACGTAAAGGAAAATAAATACAATAATAGAAAAAAGATATGGTGAAAAAAACGTATCCAACCAATCAATAGTGTGATAATTCTACCAACTTCTTGCGAATGTGTTTTCGTGCCTCTTCACTTTAAAGGAGAACCAACTGGTTGCTGCCCTGATTTTCAGAGGGAATGTATTCCAAAGAGAGATCGCATGGACAAAGGAAGAGGAATGGACAAACCCAGAGTGGTGTGAGGACATCGTAGAAGACGATAATTTGTAGATTGCAGATTTCTAGTGTGCACAGTGCCAATAAATTGAAATTCTGAAGTCAGATTAGATGAAGAAGAGGGTCTTATCCATAAATGAAAATAGGATTGTCTTGACAACCTTGTTTTCTTTTATGTCTTTGCAATTAACGCTCTACGCTGATGAAAAAATAAATGGTGAAATTATTTTCAAAGCCAGCTATTTAATCGTTTTGGATGTTGAATACATCCCATACGATTATATGGCAAATAGAAAAGAAGTAAAGTCGCCTCTCAGTCGTCCTCTGGACCAATTGCTTCTCATATACGAGACAACTGTCCGTCGTGTCGTGTGATCGCTTGCGAGACTCACTAGTCCTGACTCTTTACTCTGAAAACTTTATCAATTTTTTTAAGCAGTAATCCTTACGTAGTCCTTCGCTTTGATGACATTCATACATTTAGTAATAAATACATGCTAACATATTTAATGGCATGTTGACATTTAGACGTTTTATATCAAAGTAAAATAAATTAATAAGATCCTCTCGGAATGGATCGCAATCACAGAATGATTATAATTTGTACGAGTAGTGGCATTACACTCTGACAAGTAAGTTTATAAATAATATGTCATGTGTATTTTTATAAAATTAGTTTATTGAAACCATCGCAATATTTACTATAGAGAAATAAAATTATAGTAAACAATCTGTGAAGTTGAAAAGACAGCTGTGAACCTGCAAAACCATTTCTTTTTTCATTGTCAAAAACAGGCAAGTACGGATTTCTTATTGTTGGATAATTTATGGAAAAGATATTTTTTAGTATTTTTCTTGTATTGAACACTGGATTTTTTTACATACATTCAATATTCATACAGAAGTAATATCCGCTTAGCTCCCACTTTTTCCAATAAAATGGTTGTACAAAATAGTCTGTATTATTTTTACTAGAAATATTAAGACGGTCTTTTCGTTTTCTGAATTATCACAGAAAGTTATATCGTTATATCTTTAACCATGCTATTAATAAAAAGTAACAACAGACATGGAAGTCTATTCATTACTTTGAGGCTTTTCCGCGATATTTTTTAAAAACTTTTTCATAACTCCTTGTCCACTTTTATATAAATTTATATTATCCGGTGACAACATGATAAGTGTAGTCGTACTTTCGATCGAGGTATCAGATTCAATAATATCATCCAAAAAATCTTTTGTCACTGTATTCATTTTTAAATGTTCCAAGTCTGACGGCGATAAATTTACATCATCATAGTATGATTCTGTGCTTTCAGTATAAATTTCCTCATTTTCTTCGGGAAAAAAATAATGGCCAGAAGAATAGTCATTTTGTCTGACTTCTGGCAATTCCGCTTGGATCCTGATATGCTTAACAGACGACAATGGTTGAGTATTTACACTATACACCTCGGATACTGGCATTTTATCTAAAATAGATGACATGGTTATAATTAAATACAATATATGAAATTATTAACTTACTTACGCTAAAATATACTGTACCACCACTTCTGAAAATTACGGCTTCAATCAAATCAACTAAGAAAGTAGAATTAACATAGTCACTCGACACTATGTTTTTAATAGTAGTAGGATTTTTTTTACTATACAGTCGGTCAACAAATGCTGCCACGCCAACATCGTGAAATGAACTTTCCGAATGACTATTTACAGGTTTGTTACTTGATGACAATAAGTCTTTAATCATAGGATCGTTACTCAGTTTCTTCTTTAGTAATTCGACAAAGTCGTCCACTGCCATAATATCTTTACAAGAATGTGGAGTCGTGTGTGAAGTAATGAATTGCTTTGTAAATTCAAATAAATGAGAAAAGTAATCAAATTGAGTAAATGTATCATTTTCCAAAGCGATTTCAGACGTAGTCTTGTTTATCATTTCAGTGACATATGTGTTATCTTCGGTTACCGCATCTATAACCCCCCGTAGTATATAATGGGTGGTTTGATCGATCGATTTATCTTCTGTTCGAAAAGGAGCAATGTTATTGTCCTTTCCAGTTTCGAAATTATTCGGTGCTGTTTTTTTATTACCTGAAAAAAATATTAAAAGTTTAAATTAATGTAGAATTAGCACGTCGTAATCGGTTTTGGGTACCGCTTTGTATCTTCTATACACAACTTTATACACATATATATTTTAACTCAGCACGTTTAACTACCGTGAAATAAGAGGACTTATTTTTATAAAGTCGTGTTTATTTTAACCATGATTAAATTAATGCGAACTAACAACGGAAGGAGAAGTATGTGATATGACAGAAGAAATGGGACACCTGTAAACAGTAGTTACTTTCGGGGCTGAAATGATGATGTTGAATGATGACACTCACAGCATAGCGCTTTGTGGACTAAATCACAAGAGGTATCGTGTGGACATCTGGAGCAAGGCATGCCACTCGAATAAACAGATCTATTTCGAACATTACCGGCCGGAGCAAAATTACACACAAGTCTGTAAATTGTCCTGTATTTTTCATTTGCATCATCTAGGCTTTCCTGTTCCACAAAAGTATAGTAATTAGTTTAACTATATTTTGGCTTAGCGGGCTACGAGTCGAATCCAACTCCATTTACACTATTAAGAAGGGTCATACTTTAAACTTGACTCCACCACAACCAACTTGATTTGTCTCCTCCCACACAAGTTGCGTAAAATAATCGTAATGTAAGTTTCTTGTCTCCATAGATCTGTAATTTTCAATGATCCGTTAAAATTATCGTCCCAAATACTCAAAATTTTCCTGTGATCTACAGATGATGATAGATGATTTATAAAGGTAGAACTACATTGAACACACGTGGCCTACATACACCGACCTGAGCGCGTCCATCTCCGTACATTTTATATGGTAACTAGACTTATAGAGCTACTTTAAATCCACGCAACGCGGAGCCACACAACGCGTCCCTACACACAAATGAGGCGTGGCCCATGTATGTGTCAGTCTAATGTAGTTCTCGCTTTAGACACTTGCATCGCTTATGCATATAGTCCCAGTAACATGCTCATTGCTCTAGTTGTCTCAAGTGCAACTGCTAAACTTAAAGCTATGTTTCCACTGACTCGAAATAGGGGGAAGAGGAGCGAAGCCAACCGTGAATTGATTAATCACAGTGCTCGAAATCTCCATTCCGCATCAGTAAAAACCGTGTAAGTGGAGTGGAGTAGAACTGAGTGGATTTTCAAATAAAACATATGAAGACACGGCCTCTAGCCGTACAGAACGGAGTGGGAAGCCAAGCATAGAGCAAGAAGTAGAAGGTAGATCGAAGCAACTCAGTAATGGAAACACTTGCCACTTTTCACTTCTCATCTCCGCTCCCCTCTGCCCAGCTCAACTTTAGTGGAAACGCACACTTGGTGGGTTCAATTCTCTGGTCGGACAGGGTATTAATTGGTTTATCCATTTTGCATTTCTCAGTCGCTATTAAAATTTGAAGTGCCTGGAGCCATATATTGTGACGCATACTTGATGGTATATTGTTTAACTTAGACTTACGGCACATAACGTGAGATTATCGTATAATTCGTATTTAGTAATTCCATGTACCATACATCGACGAGGGCCAGCGGTGTAAGACCGGGGGCGTCACCGTGTATTGTTGCAATGTTTTGACCCACGGGCATTTTACCTGTAAAATAGAAGAGAGAAGAATATAATACAATATTGTACACCAAAATAGTAACAAAACTTTTACACAAGCTTAAATCTATGTGTACTATGGCGGACTTATCGCTGACAGCGATCTACCAGACAATCTTAGGTTGAACCTTAAAATAGGAAGGCGGTGATGTTGAAAGTCAAAAACACCAGTTGCCACACAAAGGAATAAACATACTTACTATCTACAAAGAGATGGAACTTGCTTACCCAAATCTCGACACGTGTCTTGCAGATCCGGCACGCGATGTCTCACACACTGATCGGCCCATCTTTGAGCTGAAATTTCCAATTCTTTGTTCCACTTCTATAATTAAAATAAATAATGTAATTAGTCTACAAGTAAACCATACTTAAACCAGAAGACAGACCAGTTACTTTCGCATATTAGCACCTATAGTTTTTACAAATCGCTAGTAAAAAATAAAACGAGAAAACACAAAAATACTTTACCAATTTCCGCATGCTTCCAGCTGCCGGCAATGATCGGATTTCACCGGCGGCTACTTTATTTCGTCGACTGTTAATTTTGTCTAAAATCAGTCGTCTATCATTTTCGCTCAAAATAGTTTTCTCGTATGCGACGCAGTGGTTGGCTGATTCTGGGGACTGAAAATGTTGACAATCACTGGTTATAAAAATAATGCACTATAGGAAGGACTACATCTGAAGGACTATATCTGTATGTGTTTGAAAGTGGAAGGACTACCTTGAGCTAAGTACAGACACGATAGATATGGCTCGACCATCTGGATTACATGAGCCAGTTAATTAAATGCCTCTTACCAGATGTCTGCGACAGATATACCTATGAGCAAGAAAATAAATGATGACTGTTATACTAGAACTTTTTTTATAGGCTCGCCCTTGACCACCGTTTTACCTGATTGTAGCGCTGTTATGATCGATAATGGAGTATGCTTGCCTAGAAGTATTCTATTCACTCTTGACTTAAATACTCCTAGATTATAGCTATCAGGAAACGCGTTAGGAATTTAAAGACAAGCATTGATTATTCACAATTATTTTCTTACATGTCTTATGAGCATTGGAATTAATTTTTAACCGATTGTCGGAACATTGCATTTGACACCCACGTTTCGCCATTAAAGCAAAGAAACCATTATAATCAAGCAGTTAAGTGTAATATATCTAAAGATGTATAGATATTCACAGTATAACCTTTAAAACTCCTTGTTTGGGCTGCTGTTGACGAATTACCAAATAAAATCCTAGAAAGTAACAATTTAGTCAAACCAAGAGTAAAACCTAGAACTCCACGTGCAGCAGTCGCTCTAGCAACCACTAGATCCTTGAATTAATCAACGAAACAGACCATTTGTAAAACCTTTCTGAAATCACCCAAAAAGCATCCATTTGTGACTTACCTTATATTTGCACAAAGTATGCTGTTTACTATTATTGCAATAGTCAGGACTACAGTAATCTTTCGTTAAACATTTTGGTATAAATAATAAAGAAATTGTAATAAATAATATATTCATTACCGTCAACATAGCGTAAGTAGATAAAAAAATGCAAATAAATACGTTGTTTTACTCTAGATGGTCTAGATTTCATTTTAAGATGTGAGTCTTTTTACATTTTCAACACCCCGTACCTAGTAGTAGGTAGGTAGGTACATCACACAAGATCATCTTTGACTATCCCCGCTAAATATTGATGTCACCAATTCTCAGGGTCTGTCTTGATGGTCTAGAGGTTAAGGCATCTCTCATCTCTCTCATGCTTGAGGTAGAAAGAGAAAATTCAAATGTGTTTTTTTCTCTAGTTCTAGTTTACCGAAACCAGAAGTGACATCAAATTACGAGTATATAAAACTCAGTACTCGGCGAAGGTTCCGGAATCGAAGCACGTATCAAGATCTATGCGAATTCTAGAAAGAGTCAACTACAGTTGCCAAAACCGATCTTGAACGCTCGGCGTCAGTGGGGATCGCATTGCGCAATTTATACATTGGCAAGCCAATTGTCTTCGTTGTTAGATACATGCAGCAGCAATGCAGGGAACGAATTAGGAGTGACGTCTATGACTGAGCCAATCACTGACACTCCCCGTCCCCGCGTCTCACTTCGCACCACTAAAGACACCGAATATTTGACTTCTGCGCAACCGCTCAAGATCCGTGATGGCAAATGTACTTCTTTTTCGGTGTTTTCACCAAACACATGCCAAACACCTTATTCAGCAATATCGGTGTGACTGGCCGTCCTAATTGAATAAGTTTTACGACATATTCAGAGCACTTTCGTTTACCGCGATAGCTGTGTGTATCCTGTATTCAACATTTAAACATTTTATTAACGTTTTTAGCTTAAATTAACGATAAGAATATTTTAAATGAGAAATATTTAGTAAGCAGTGGTTTACGTAAATATTTCTTTCTTTTAATAAACACTAAACATTGCTGCTCGCTGCGAAGTACTTTTTTTCTATGTACTATTATTTGTCGGTAAGGTTCATATGGGAAATTGTTCCTTCTGTTGCTTAAAAATATAGTAAAAATAAAATCGCATGGAGTCTCGGTAAAAGATTATTATTACATGTAGGTACACAATAGGTAATAGTGATTAATTACCCCGCGATTCGACAACATCATTCTACAGGCTTTAAAATATCTGTATCTAGAATTTTCCTGGCTTCGCTTATAAAAATGATTTCCCGACCGGAAGTGACTCAGTTTGATTTCGGACTTCAAGACGAGCGCGAACTAGAAATATAGAACGGAAACATCTTTATTCTGTCTGAATTATCGCACAATTCGTTAAAAAAATTCCATAACCATTTTCCTTGTCAGGTCATGTGTGTATCGGGCCTAGGTATCTGTGTTGCACCATATGACCATAGACAACACAATTGTCTAGGTTGTCAATCCTGACTGTGACTCTGTGTTGTCTATCACTCTATTGCATTTTGACTGACGCCGGAGCCGGAGAGACAAACGAGGAAAAACATAATTTTACCAATACGATCCAAGATAAGAATCCAAGTTTTGCATCGCATCTTAGCAAGAATAGGCCGTTGCTCAGCTTATACCGTGACGCTGGGCAAAGCCAGCCACCATTCGAATGACAATTTTGGCGTCCCCTCTGAGAGTAAAACACTCCATCCAAGGCAGGTTAGTACATACCAGGTTACACATACCTTTTACATCAATTTATATTATACCATACATACATTATTATTACATTACTATTATAAAGAAAACAACAACATTACAAACACTAGATAGGTAATACAAAATTTTAATTGTTACACAAATATACGACACTAGCTTTTGCCAGCGGCTTTGCCCGTACATGAAATAGCCTATGTCACTCAGAAATAAAGCAGCTTTATAACGGTGAAAAAAATTTAGCAATCGAGTCAGTACTTCCAGAGATTACCTCCAACAAACAAAAACAAAAAAACAAACTACCTCTTTATAATATTACTATTGTATGTTCTAAATATAAGGCTCAAATGTGTAATTTATTTTTTTGGTGTACAATAAAGGATACATAAATAAATAAATAAATACTATAGATTTATTAAATTCCTACAATTACCAAAAATAAATCGAAACTTGATCAACTACAATAAAATTATTATTCTTGCAGCTATCATTTTGTACCGATGGTAGATACCTCAAACTATAAAATGCACCACATCATGGGGAGGTGGCATGATGGCGGCCACTCGCATAAGACAACTCTCTCTGGAATGCAAGAACAAACCTCTCTGGAATGCAAAAAATATTCTCCTACAGTAAATTTATGTTTGCTACTTAACTAGTGCCCAGTGATTTTATCTAACCACCTAAGCGATGGTGGAACGGGACTATGTTCATTGTGATTTGGTTATATTTGATTGGACAAATTTGTGATTGTTTGTGATAAATAAAGTTGTCAACTAGAGTCCGTCTAATGAAAGCGTGACCTGAGAAAAGGAGGTTACAACCAAAAATTTTGAATGTGGTATTATTGAAATAGTAGGAGAAAAAAGTTTTGATACTAGAGTATTTTTTCTATTTATAACAATTGTATAATAGTTAATCCCAGTCAAAAACATGTGTGTAGACTTAATTATTTGGTGGGTGTATGGTAAAGGTCAATAACACACAAAATGTTAGTTATTATCCCAAATTATTTTATTTTATCTGATCTCTCAAATGTCGCTATATGGCGTGGCTAGAAAGACCTCACGGCGTTCTTACCTTCCGCATGACGCAGGTCCTCACCGTGACATGGTTCGTTCGGGAGGTACCTACACCAGATTCATGCAGAAGTGACGCCACTTTGCAGAATGCCCGGAGGACACGGTGGAGCACACAGTCGAGGTGCGCTCCGCTTGGGCGGATCATCGCCGTGCCCTCGTTGGGGCGATCGGTGGCGGAGACCTCTCGCTCCGAGCATCATGCAACGGCGTTATCGCCGCCGATGGCGCCGGGATACTGATCCCGATTTCCGGCCACCGTAGGCACGGGCTTGCGGACAGTGAGCAATGGGTAGCTCGCTGTCCGACCGTCCGGTATCTGTCCGGACCAAGCCCAAGCCGTCAACGGCGCGCACTGTTCCCGCACGCCTCAAGGAGTTGTCAGCAACAGCAGGGGCCCAGCCGGGTCGAAGCCTACTGGGGCTAGGGTTATCCGAAAGGGCGCTCGAGCCTCGGTATGAAGGCTTGAAGGAACGGGATGGGTTTTTTAGTCATTAAGAGTCTGACACTATCTCCCGCTCCGCCCAAGAGCGGGGGTTGTTATAGGATGATTTTTCAAATCGGAAAAAAAATGGCGCTATATAATATTCTTTATTTAGCATTTGGTCTTCTGGTAAGAATACCAAGTGCACAACACCGCGATAGTCAAATAAAATGGTCAACATGATTTCAACTTCATCACGTCTCGCCAACACTAATGTGTTTCAAGGTTGTTGGGTTGGAGTCAATTCGTTTTAGCATAGAGAAAATTCAGATCTTTTGGGATTAGTCAAGTGGGAACATGTTTTATACTCCAAAGATTGTTTCAAATGATACGGATCGACTCGTGAGACACAAAAAGTTCAACAGCTCTCAAACTTGAACTAGGATTTCAGTCACTATTTCCTTCACTTTCGCAATTTTAACTTCAGTTGAAGATTTTGATGCTTTATCAGACAAAGTGAGGCAAATCTTTCATTGCATCTCAACTGCTTTTGAACGCATTCTACCACTCACTAGCATGTGTTTTTGATTAAGTCGATTCACCAAAAGCCTTCTTTGTTTGATGTTTTTGTCCATTATGAAATTCGCAATATGTCAGATTATCTAAAAATATAAGAAAAACAAAACAATGGCGCTAGCTGTCACGGTAGCATCGAGTCCGTATTAATTACTTGTTAAATAATATAAAATCTGTAATTACAATTGTCTATTTCATCTAAATGTGTACAGAACCATCCAAAGTTCCAGTGATAATGTTATCCAGTGTATTGTGAACAGCTACAAAAACAAAAAATCGATTTTAACAATAAAACAAACATTCTGCTTCAAGAACGTCAATAACTTTGGCAACCCTTCATTTTACAATATAATCCATAAAAAAGTGCATAAATCATAAAAAGTGACGACTGTTGTTGTAAACAAGAAGCAAAAATATTTTCTGCATGAGTCACACTAACGACTTTGTTTAATTTTAAATAATAAATTATATTGAGTGCTGTCTGGAGGCGACGCGACGACGCTACCAAAGTTGCCCGGCAACAGTTGCCAGGGCGCTGCCGCCGAAATGCCTTTTTCGGCGTTGCGGCGCCCCGGGCTGCCAAAGCGACTGCGCCGCTCTAGTGACGTGATCCGTCACTGATGACAATTTTTTTTCAGTGATTTTTGTGTTTTTTTATGATTTCGTTTATTTCCTTTTATTTACTAGTATTGAATAAGTAAATTGTTTAATTATAAGTTTTTTCATAAATGTTGAGTGGCAGCAGTGATGTGGTGGAAGACAGTGCGTGTCAACCTTCAACATCACTGAATATTCTGGAGAGGTGCCCTCTCTGCCAAGAAGCACGGTTTTTTAAAGGTAAGCGGGGTCTGAATGTGCATATTGGGAAGGCTCACAAACCCCAGAATGCATTCACTTCAGACCCTGTCATTACTTCTACACCCCCTACACCTACACCAGCTATATCCACATTAGACCCGCTTTGGAAAACCCTTACAAAATTAAAAAATTCAGTTACAGTTTTAAAACGAGTTCCCCGTGGCGCCAGACCTCTGGTAGCACAAACTTTAGCAAGTTGTGTCCGCCTAGCCGCCCGGGAGAACTCACTCAGTGCTTGGGAACAACTTCTCACCTTCCCTTACAGAATATTACATTTTCGAAAAGATTTGGCAAATAAAAAAACTTTAACTACTCAAATTAAAGAAAATTGTAACATTTCGGCCCATCATTTTGACTCAAAATTATCGACACAGAGGGTTACCTCTTCAAGAGGTATTTCCCATCTGGTCGAAACTAAATTAGGGGAAGGTGACATTAACGGAGCAGCCAGAATTCTTTTCAGTAGTGATGTGCTGGCTCCGTGTTCTCCAGATACTCTAGTAGCTCTGGAGAACAAACACCCTGCTCCAGCGGATGACCTATCTTTTCCTGACCCTCCTGATTCGGACATTCATACCCTCACCGTTACAGGTCGAGAGGTAATCTCAGCCGTTTGCTCCTTCCGGAGCGGCTCTGCCGGCGGCCTCGACGGCCTAAGTCCCCAACACCTGAAGGACCTCATCTGCTCAGGCGCCGGGGAAGCTGGTGAGTTACTCTTGAAGGAGCTTACGGCTCTGGTTAACCTAATGCTCTCAGGCAAGGTGAACGAGGCCGTCATTGACACTCTGTACGGGGCCAATTTATGTGCCCTACGCAAGAGAGATGGCGGCATCCGACCCATTGCCGTGGGCACTACATACCGTCGTATGGCAGCCAAGATTTGCTGTAAATTTTATGGTGAGGCTGTTTCGAAAAAATTTCAGCCCCTGCAGCTAGGCTTCGGGTCCAAAGGGGGCTGCGAGGCTGCCGTACACGCCTTGTCGACCTACCTAAATTCTAACCTAGGAGGGGTCATCCTGAAGGTTGACATAAAAAATGCCTTCAATTCGGTTAATAGAGATACCTTGCTGACAGAATCTAAAAAAGAATTACCCCAAATTTTTAATTTTCTTTGGCAATGTTACAGACAACCATCAAAATTACTATATCGAGACAATCTTTTGGAATCCGCTGTTGGCTGTCAACAAGGTGATCCCCTCGGGCCAGTGATTTTCAGTTTAGCCATTCATCCCATTATTCGACAGTTAAATTCCAAATTCAACGTTTGGTATCTCGACGACGGGACCCTTGGAGGCGATGCAGACACAGTTTTAGATGATCTACACTTCTTAAAAAATCAACTTCACTCTATAGGACTTGATCTGAACCTTTCAAAATGTGAACTATTCTTATCTGACACCACCGACAGACAACAGACTCTTTCCAAATTTAACGCAATAGCCCCGGAAATCAAAATTATAGACAGAAGTTCTCTTCGTCTCCTGGGGTCTCCTATTTTTGAGGATTCCTTTCCCGACTTTGTCGAGGAAAAAATTCAAAATTTTAATGATGTTTCGGAAAGATTACTACAAATTAATATGCATTCGGCCATCACTATAATTCGATTCTGCTGTTTCGGCCCTAAATTAATTTATTTCCTTCGCGCTCCTCATTTTTGGAAACACCCTCATCTTTTGGATAAAATGGACCAAATTATCCGGCGAACCCTTACATCAATTTTAAACGTGGCCATGGACGACCGAGCTTGGGCTCAGGCTACTCTTCCTATCCGTATGGGTGGCCTCGGCGTCCGCAAAATTTCTAGTATTAGTTTACCAGCCTTTATATCCTCGGTTCACGGCACTGAGAAATTAATCAGGAATATCCTATCTCCCTCACTGATTGATTTCAATGTGCCGTGCTTCATCGAGGCTATAAATGCCTGGAGACTCGCTTGCCCGAATTCTAATCCACCCGACGTACCATCATCCCAAAGACGGTGGGATGAGCCGCTCTGCAAAGTAGTGCAGGAAAACCTGATTGATACTTTTACTGCCCCTGCGGAGCGAGCGCGCCTGCTGGCTGTGGGAGAGTGGGAGTCGGGTCTCTGGCTTCACGCACTGCCGTCGTCGAACATCGGCACCTTGCTCGACGATAATACTTTCCGCCTCGCTGTTGCCTTACGTCTAGGCGCTCCCTGCTGTTCTCCTCATCGCTGTCACTGCGGCGAAGTTGTCAACAGCCTCGGACACCACGGTCTGTCATGCAGCCGAAGTGCGGGTCGCATAGCGCGACACGCTAATATCAACGACATAATCAGACGCGCTCTTGTCACCGCCGGCGTTCCAGCCGTATTGGAACCCCATGGCCTGGCACGCGACGATGGCAAGAGACCGGACGGCATGTCGTTATTTCCTTGGAAGATGGGAAGGCCTTTAGTATGGGACGCTACTTGTGTCGATACTCTTGCGCCTTCACATCTTCCTAGCTCGTCGTGTCGTGCTGGTGCTGCCGCTGCGGCTGCGGAGAACCTCAAGCGGCGGAAATATAACAACCTTGTTGGAAGTTATATTTTCGAACCGTTTGGGGTTGAAACTCTTGGATCGTGGGGTCCGAGTGCTCACAGTTTGTTTAAAGATCTGTCAAAACGTCTAGTTGACACTTCACGTGACCCAAAGGCTGGCTTTTACCTTGGACAGAGGATAAGCATTGCCATACAACGTGGCAATGCCGCCAGTCTTTTGGGCACATTACCAGTCGACAGCGATGTGGAAGAGTTTTTTGACGCCATATTTTAGTTAGTGTATTTTAGCGTAGGGTTTTATTATTTATTTATTTTGTAATTTATTGTAATTATAGTGAAAAATTGATAAAAAAAATGTAAGAAAAACAAATTATCATTATATCCTAAATATATCTAATAATATTAGTCGACAAGGATCAAGATTATAACGTCATACTAACTTAAAAATTCTAAAATCGTATGTAAACATTGTTGGTTTTCATTGAAAACACCTTCTTTCTCTTCTTGTTTTTGTTTGAACTTATTAACCATAGTGTGTAGCAGTTTTCGCACGTTACTGTTTATTGTTTTTCCCATAATTAAGCAATTATTCTTGAAAAGTAAATATCTGTTTACAAAACTGACAATTGCGACCATAGACTTTGACGCGATTTTTTTCGGCAAAACGATGTTGCCAATTTAATTTAAAAAAAAAAACTCCAGGTTACGCTTTCAGTAGACGCACTTTAGTAAACCTGCATTTAATTACTTACATTCATAACTATGTACTTTTCTAAGATTATTTAGGACATTATTTACATCCCTTGCCTCGGATAGCACATAAAGCTATTGTTGTGTGTATGAATGTAGTAAGGTTTTCTAAAAATATAGATTGGTAAACAATGTAGCTATCATTAAGTATTTTTAGTAATTTATCTAAAACATTTTAAAGTACAGAAACATGTCAAGTTTTTCAGGTAGTACCTAAACCTTAAACAAATTGATTATAGGTTTTTTTCATTTACATACCTAAGTAATTTAATTAAAAAAAAGTCTTGAAAACTTTGTAAATCATTGAATGGATATTTATTTTTTCATGGATGAAGCTTGCAGAATTCATATCGTCATGATAGTCACTTGATAAAGATTTAAGCACATAGTGACTTGCTTGAGTACGCAAATTTAGGTACGTATAAAGAGTACAAGTCGGCGCTTACTATTTTTCATTCATAGAAAGACAGTCTAACCCTTATTACACTACGCGATACGTCGAACCATAGAGCATAGACTAGACTGTCTTTTTAAGAATGAAAAATAGTAAGATCGCACGCGTTATTCAGCGCAGTGTAATAGGTCCTTAATTACACTACGCGATACGTCGAACTAAGGTATAGATTATACTGTCTTTTTATGAATGAAAAATAGTACGATCGCACGCGATATTCAGCACAGTGTAATAGGTCCTTATAGGTTTTTTTGGCGCGCACAAATGTTTTGAAACGAACGTTCAGAAACATATGTAGGTTGAGATAAGGATAACCTCTAATAATGTCAAGTGTCATCTAAGTTAACTTATTTTATTTTCACACATTATTGAGTTAGTCGGCTTCTTCACTTCTTTTTATTTAATCATTACTTATACCTAGTGATTGTTTAAAAAAAAATTAAAATGACTCGACACCTGAAAGCAATGATCGGCCCTTCAATTTTGAACTCAGATTTATCAAGACTGTATGAAGAATCTCAAAAACTACTGGATAATGGTGCAGATTATTTACATTTGGATGTAATGGATGGTCACTTTGTCCCTAACTTAACTTTGGGCCACCCCGTAGTGAAATGTTTACGCAACAAAATCAAAGATGTATTTTTTGAAACTCACATGATGGTCTCAAAACCTGAACAGGTCAGTTACAATTATTTTTTGTAAATATTTCAAAGTTTCTATTAGTTCCAATACACAAAATAACTTATAGTTCAGATAAACAATCGAGAAATATTTAATAAAACCATGTCACTGCCAACAGCTGGTTTGACGGAAAGTTTTTATTTTTAATCTTAGTTACAAAGTAACAAAATATAACCAAAAACCTTTCTGAAATATCTTTACCACTTTCGTGTTTCAGTGGATTGTACCAATGGCAGATGCCGGAGTCAACCAATACACATTCCATATTGAACCGGTTGATAATGTTGCAGAAGTATGTAGAAAAATAAGGGAAAACGGAATGAAGGTAACTAGACTTCTAATTCTACTCAAAAGATTTTTATAGGCAAGTTGACATGTACATAGTTACTTATATGTATAAATTTGTTATCAGTAACAAGCTGCTGTAATCAGTATTAGAATAATATACCTATTGTTACAATATAATATGGCATTATCAGATGTTTAGTTCCATAACTATTCCACATAACATATAAATACAGGAAAAGTTTTTAACCACTGCGTAAATTTTTTTTGGTAGCTCAGTGTAAGTAATAGAACACATTTCCATTTTTAGTTTATAACTTTTTTTTTCACATTTTTCCACCTTGTCCCATTTTGAAATAAGCATAACATGGACATAATTTAATCGTAATACTATTAAATACTATGAATGAAAACGCGCTGGCCGCCGCGCCGCCCGTTGTACGAGACGGGGGTGCGGGGGGAAGGGGGCGGGGGTATGCGGCGCCGGCGGCGGCCTTTGATGTGCGGATCTGCACTCAGTACGTCACTTGCGGGAGCGGGGTTCGGACGTTCGCTCATATTCATCCCTGCGCGCGTGTGTGCCGCGTACTCGTGTCGTCACGATGTCGAACTTTACTCACCGCGAATACTACGAAATGGTGCGAGTGTATCTACTTAGCCACGAAAATTTACGAGCAGCACGAAGAAGATATGAGAGGGAGAGCGTACCTCGTATGCGAGCCCAAGGGATCCGTAATCCTACGGTACCTAATGAAAGGACAATTCTTGCAGCAAATCAAAGGCTGCTTGATCACGGCCAGTTCAGAACCCCGAGCCATGCACTAGGGTCTGGCAGACCTCGACTGGCAAACAAAAAATAAATAACGCTTTCAATGAAGTGAAAAGTGATACTAGTGTCCTAAACAAACTAAATGCAAACTTATTTTAAACGTGCACGTTTATGCCTGGAAAAAGGAGGAGGTCACTTCGAACAATACCTTAAATACTGTGATTAACGAAATGTAGAGGTAAGAAATTATAAACAATCTTAGTGTGTTAGGTTCTTTTTGATTGGACATTGTTGTAAATAGGTAGTTGATTCCAATTTTTTAAATACGCCAGAATGCAATTTTTTCAATTCAAATTTTATCATGAGTAATTATCATACATAAATGTTTTAATTTGAATGTAAAAATTATTACTTGATTTATTTTCTGCATTTTGATGGTCCTAAGCCCATGAAAGTATGAAGGAAAAATTGGAATTACCTAAACTTAAAAAGTAGCACGAAATTGCGGTCAGTAACCGCACCGCGTAGGTACTTACGTCGGCGCCGTCGCATCGAGCGAACGCACATAAGTACTTACCTACAACTCAGCTGATACAGCTTGCCGGTCGGGCGACCAGTCGACGCGTGAGTCGGTCAACCGGGCGCCCGACTGGCAAGCGACCATAAAATAAATTTCTATGTAAATAAGTCTCGTAAGCGATAACTTTATTTTTTACTATTAACACATATCAAAATAAAAAATACGTGTTTATTAAAATATATTCAAGTTTATCATGACAAAATTTGCGCACTGGTTAAAAACTTTTCCTGTATTATAATGTGAAAGTAGCTCTGTTTGTTGATCTTTCCTTTTGTTACATTTTCAGGCCTAAACTGCTGAACCAATTTAATAAACTTAAGGATAAAGTATCCTATTAATTTTTATTCCAGGAACATGTTCTCTCAGGATAATATCGGACTTGGATGCAAGCAGTTAGTTGTAAAAGTATTATCATAGTTTATGTACCTATTCTAATATTCATAATATTTATTTCTTCAGGTGGGACTTGCAATCAAACCTGGAACACCAGTTTCTGAAGTGGAAAAATACATTTCAATATCTGACATGGTTCTCATAATGACAGTGGAACCAGGCTTTGGTGGCCAAAAGTTTATGGAAGATCAAATGACCAAAGTGAAATATTTGAGAGATCAGTATCCTTTGCTGGATATTGAAGTAGATGGTGGTGTAGGACCAGCAACCATAAGCTGCTGTGCTAATGTAAGTAAATGTATTATTTTTGATGCTGCAAGGAAAAATAGTACCTACATTGCAGTACAAAGCAAACTAACCAATTGGAAACTGGCAACATACTTCAAATTTTGCAAAATGAGAAGATATTAATTGTAATGTTGCAGGCTGGAGCTAACATGATTGTGTCAGGAACAGCAGTAATAGGGGCAGCTGATCAGGCAGCAACTATCAGGACACTTCGAGACACTGTCCAAGAAGCAATCAATAAACGATAAATCATTCCTAATATGAAACAATAAGTCTTCCAATATTTTAAAAGGCAATGAAACATATTTTTATATTGAGGTTGTTGAAATAAATCACTAAAATGTTTTAACTGTTTATTATTAGTCAAATTTGCTTAAGTCTAGGTTATTGTCAGTACCTGAATCAGACAGTTCTACTTTAGAGGTGGGGAATGTTGAACTGACAGCAATACCAGTACCTGTGAAGGCTATTGGCTCATTAGTGGCCTTCAATTTGTTTCTGAGACCTGATAGAGTAATGAGAACTGCCTCTTCAGTCCTGATTGTTCTAGAACCTTGAGTAGGCAAGACATTGATATAGTGATTGAATAACAAACTAGCTTCCTCTTCCTTTAATTGTTCATCACTCTCTAAGGCTGCTTCAATACCATGTAAACCTCCAAAAACTATCAGTGCATGGTTGTATTTGACTTCTTTATCAGGCAGGTCATCAATAGGAGTACCTCTGTCAGAAGTACCAATAGTTAAATCATACCTGAAAATGAACATAAGTTTTTTTATAAGTATGTGATTACCATTAGTACCTACATCAACAGAAAATATTATTATACATACCCATCTTTGTAAGGGCTTTGAGTAAAGACTTGACTCAAGTTATTGGCTATCCTGACAGTATATCCCCAATATACTCCTGTTTCAGCCCTTGGGGTGGTTAAGCTGACAATCTTTCCCTTGATCTTCTTACCACCCTCTTGCGCAGGAAGCATTCTTACGGTCACTCTTATGCCTGGGTTTAGAAGCTTATCGGTAGATATATCCTGGAGAAGCCCAACATTAACCTGAGAACCTCGCCCAGGCTTGGTTTTTTTGTTCATAGTTATTCCTTCCCTGAAAATAATCACAATATAAATATAGGCAATTTTCAGCAAGTAATGTCTTATGTCTTAGTATGGTTTCCGCACTTAGTCCTATGCGGACCATTGTATGTGGATTTCAGCAAGTAAACTCGATACTTTACAATATAACATAGTATGTAGTTACATTAACTCAAAGACTAATAAAGATAACTAACCTGAACTCAAAATCATTTGACATTCTTAGATGATGTGGTGCATCCAAAGGGTTGAGCAATCCAGCAAATTCCAAATCTTTGTGTAAAGGAAAAAAATGCTTCCGCAAGTACTGTGGACACTCCAGATATTGTAAAATGCGTGCTAACTGTACACAACTTTTGCGTGCTACTACAGCACCATCGCCGTCACCTAGCTTCGATTTTTTAGTATTCATCTTGTCTCCTATATCGTCGTAAACTATCACTTCATCTATACAGAATACGCAAGCGGCTCTAGCTATCTGACCTGCTAAATAAGTACGCAATTCTGCAGACTGGGCGTTCTCCAAAATAGAACCTGGTATAGCTATGCTAACAGTAGAAATCTCGGCATTTCTCTTTTCTCTTGCAACCTCTTCCTGTATTTTAGTTTCAGCTTCACGTTCCAGTGCAACCCTCTTCTCACGCTTCACAATTTTTTCCTCATTCCTTTGACGCTTTAAGGCTTTCCTTTCTTGATTTATCTCACGCCAACTTTTGCCCGCAGGTTTGGTTATTGTTTGTTCGGACATATCTGCACAATAATAGTAATTATTATGACAATTTACAACATTTCTAACCACAATGATTTAAAACTCTCACGTTGCCAAAATTGTCAAATGTTATTTTGCTGAGGGAGTATTCCCGAACGAATATCAATTTGTCAATTTTTTTTTTTTGCTATTATTTTTGTCTTGAATACTAAGTCTTTTAAGTTCCGTCTCCGCGCGAAAGGTGAAGTTATTTGTTTGTATTATGTTGTACACATTATAATGTTGTGTTGTAGTATTTGTTGGTAGCCAGCCACAGAGTACTTTCTAATATACTGAAATTGTTAGCTTCTCGGCAAACGCGCTACACTATCATAAAATTCTCAGCTCCATTTTCCGAGATCGTGCCTGTTTCAATGATTACACATTATTGTTGTTTAGATGCTCTGTGATTATTGTCTAGTTGCTCAATGAGTTGCACAGCACCGTAGACATTTGAGATACTTCCTAATAAACCTTTTGTCAAAAGTATGATTTGGGCAGTTTATAGTATAAGCAAAGATTTTATATTCTAGATAATTAGAACGTAGTGATTATATACTCTTTGTAGATAATTATATAAAATCTTTGAGTAGAAGTGTAGGATCTAAAAAACTTTGGTAGAAGTACTCTCACAGAGTATCGACTCTGAGTAGTTTTGATGCTGAAGGACTTTGTATCCATAGTCAAGAAAAATGTTTAAAAAATAATCTGTATTTATTTTTATTTTGTTTTGTTTGAACTTTGACGTTTTCTGAACTGTGTGTTTCTGAACTGCTGTGAGCGGAGCGGATATTTTAACTTGTTTGGTGTAAGAGGCAAGTATTACTATTTTACTATTTACAAGTAACATATATTTCAAATATTGTAGAAGAATAGTCGTTCTCAATAATGGAGAAGGAACTCTCAATTTTATTCGGTTATAATATAACTTAACATGTGACAATGTTAGCAAACTTAACCTCTCAGGTACTCATGAACTATTCAAACTAAGTATAAAAATTTCAAAATAAAAAACTTTTCAAACTGTAAAATTTATAACTAGGCCTGGCCTGCATACGCCGACAAAATATTGTCGTAATAAAAACGCAAGCACAAGATGGACCGATGACCTGGTAAGGGTTGCGGGAATTCGACACTTGGGGGAGGCCTATGTCCAACAGTGGAAGTCTTTCGGCTAAAATGATGATGAAAAACACATACACGGACTCTTACATATTAAAGACAGCAGCTATAAATTATAAATACACACAGTGTCAATTTTATCCATTTAAAAATGTTTCTCGAACCGGTTGCGAAAGTCGATATTCGCGTTTTTCAATACTTAGGTACCTACTTACAAATAGTTCTTTACATAACTCTTTTTGCACTCCTCTTGCACCCCCTCTTCTTCAATAAAAGTTTTTAATTTCTTTAGCCACACAAAATTTCATTGTAATGTCATTGTATTTCACAACTGTCTCCGATAAATCCTTTACTGTTCAGACAGCTGATTTCAAGAATCTACCAGATCTAATAAAACACACTCAATCATTGCCTAATTGAATTTCCTCAGCTCTTAGTGGATAGCTGCACCTTCTGAGACGCCTTCCAATGCTGCTTCTTTTTTCAATTATTGCCTGTATTTAAAATACTCGTAAAAGACCATTACCATTACAAGTGTTGATAGTCAATTTGACAAAACTTAGGGTGAGATGCACCATTTAACTATAACGATAACCAAACCATAACCAGACGTGAAACGGCCGCCTATTGGTCAATTCGATGATTTGACAACTGTTAACGGCTTTGTTATTGTTATAGTTAAATGGTGCAACTCACCCTTAGTTATACCATAATACTGACTTCATTACCCAGCAACGTCAAATTATGTATTATTGCCAAATATTTTGTATCTATCATATTTTATACTGTTCATTCTAGGTTGTTAGACATTGTAGAATGCAATAAGGCCACCATTTGTTTGTCTTTTATTATTTATGTGTGTACCAAAATAACACTGTAAAATTATTTTGGTACATAATAAATACATTTATACAAGGAATACAAAGGAATTTCTGATTACTATTGAGTTTTATTCCACAAAACCTGCAAATGGAGCAATTAAAAATAAATTACACAATAATGTAGGTAGAACTTTTTTTTAATTTTTAACAGAACAATAGCCATAACTAAAGTGTTAACCTTATAACATTTCCAGCCAGTAAATTGATTAGCTACTCAATTGTTTATGGCTATTGCGACACTTGTTTTCTTGGCTTATCAACTGATTCCTTTTACAATAGACGTCAACAGATGTGTGTAGCCAGAGGTCATCTTGTGATTTTTAAACAAAATTAAAGTCCAAGACTTAATATGGTTAAAAGTAAGTACTTATTTTCCAATACACTTATTTGAGAGCTTGCTCTTATCCGTACCACTTTTTAAGCACTTAATTTACTATTTTTCGCACTAGTGCGGAAAACTGCTAGCGCTTGCCGCCGCCACAATTTAAAACATTTATTGTAGCAGTTGGACGTTAAACGACACCCACAAATCGCGCGTCAACACTCGTTTATTTATGTCTTAGTAAGTTTATTTTTCGTCAGTTTCGAGTGTCTAGGAGGAAGCTCCGTGGACGAATACAACGTTGGGTTCGTAGAAACTGTCCATACAGTCGGCTCTAAGACTTTTTTAAGACTCGTAAAAATAAGAGCAAGAGGCTCACAGATCGAACTCTTGAGCTTATGAAGGAGAGGCGTGAGGATCATTCTTCGGTCTCCAGACGATGCGTGCACAAATCGGTAGCTCAATAAACGGATCTCTAAGTCCTTGAAACGCGATCTCCGTCATTTTAATACCGGAAGAATTTAAGACGCGATTGAGAGAAATAAGGGCTCCAAGGTGTTTGCAAGAGATCTATCTATTGGGCAGAGCCAGCTCACGAGACTGAGGACCGAAGATGGTAGAGTCATATTCGCCAAACCGGAACTCCTGGGAGCGATCGAGGCTTTTTATGGACAGTTGTACACGTCAATCACCAAACCCACTGCGAAACTGGAAAACGACCCAAGAGCTAGATTAACCCGACACTATACCGAAGATATCCCGGACGTCAGCCTGTATGAGATTAGGATGGCTCTGAAACAGCTTAATAACAACAAGGCGCCAGGTAATGACGGAATTACTGCCGAGCTCCTGAAGGCGGGTGGGAAACTGATCCTTAAGGCCTTTCAGAAGCTGATTGATTCCGTCATACTCGAGGGAAAAACGCCACAGGCATGGAGCGGGGGTGTAGTGGTACTCTTCTTTAAGAAGAGCGACAAGACCCTGCTCAAGAATTATAGGCACATCTCACTTCTGAGCCATGTCTACAAGTTGTTATCCAGAGTCATCACGAATCGTCTCGCGCGCAGATTCGTTGACTTCCAGCCTCCCGAACAAGCCGGATTCCGAAAAGGCTTCAGCAGCATAGACCACATACATACGCTGCGGCAGGTTATACCTACAGAAGACCGAGGAGTATAATCTGCCTCTGTCTAGCGTTTGTGGACTACGAGAAAGCCTTTGATTCGATCGAGACATGGGCTGTGCTGCAGTCTCTCCAACGCTGCCAGATTGACTATCGGTACATCGAGATGCTGCAGTGTTTATACGAAAACGCCACTATGTCAGTCCGACTTCAGAACCAGACCTCGAAACCCTTCCTCCTGCAGCGGGGTGTGAGGCAGGGAGACGTCATTTCTCCGAAACTGTTCACGGCCGCAATGGAGGATGTCTTCAAAGTTCTGGACTGGAGTGGACTAGGCATCAATGTCAATGGCGAACGTACATCACTCACCTTCGGTTTGCCGACGACAGTCATGGCTGAGACTACGGAAGAGCTCAGCACAATGTTCAATGACCTCAGAAGAGCTTCCGAAAGAGTGGGTCTTAAAATGAACATGGACAAAACTAAAGTCACGATAAACAACCATGTAGCACCCACTCCTATCAAGATCGGAGACTCTATACTCGAAATTGTGGACGATTAAGTCTACCTCGGACAGACAATCCAGTTGGGTAGATCTAATTTCGAGAAAGAAGTCGACGTCGAATCTGACTCGGCTGGGCAGCGTTTGGGAAGCTGCGCGGTATCTTCTCGTCCAATATACCAGTGTCTCAAGACGAAAGTCTATGACCAGTGCGTGTTGCCAGTGATGACATAGGAATGGTGCCGAAACGTGGTGGCTCACAATGGGCCTCATCAGAAGGCTTAAAATCACCCAAAGAGCAATGGAAAGGGCTATGCTCGGAGTTTCCTTGCGTGATCGAATCAAAAATGAAGATATCCGCAGGAGAACCAAGGTTGCCGACATAGCACGAAGAATCGCCAAACTCAAGTGGCAATGGGCGGGGCACATTGCTCACGACAGATGGCCGTTGGGGCCGAAAGGTTCTGGAGTGGCGACCGCGTACCGGAAGACGCAGCGCCGTAAGGCCTCCTACAAGATGGACCGATGACCAGGTGAAGGTTGCGGGAATCCGATGGATGCGGGACGCACAGGATCGATCATTGTGGTGACACATGGGGGAGGCCTATATACAGCAGTGGACGTCTATCGGCTGAAATGATGATGATGATGATGAAGTTAATTAAAAAAAGGCGTCGAAAAATATCACTGCAGAATTCCCCCTCGGACGCTATGACAAACTTTCTCCACCTGTATCAAAATGTACTATTTTCTGCTTAAGTGCTACTTTTGCAGCTTTAGAATAACTTCTGATTATTGTTAATTTATCAAAAGTGTTATCAGATCTAAAACAATACCTCATAACTTTTAAAAATTATGGCTAAATTATTTATAGGAATATATGTTTCTAGATTTCTGCTATAACTCAATTTACTTGGGTACTGTAGTGGTACTGTACTATAGGCTCAGAATAAATTAATAATAGTACAAGTAGATACTATTGGTCCAATCAATTCGAAAGCTATGGTTTGCTAAAAAAAAAAACATGTGACTTGCTAACAAGTATTACCTATTTTAACTTGTTCACAATAGTATGTTTATATTTAATTTATTAACAATTGTTACTGCAATGACCTTCTAGTTGGCGGCAGTGCTTTACACACACACTGTCAAGATTGGCACCCCGGCATAAAGAAATACTTATACTGCACCTTGGGACATAATCAAAAATTTATTGATTTTTTGGTATAATTACTTAGTAAAACTCACCTCTTTCTTGTTGCCTAAAAAAAAGATATCTATTTCTACGCAAGAGTGTGCGAAGCAAGCTCAAAAATTTTACTTGATAAAACATAGTGCGGCTAGAAGAATAGGGTAGTGCTTGGCTAACTTGAAAAACCGCAGGTTGGGAGGGTAGGATTGCGCCGACTCTTGCAGTCTACCGCTCTACGCCCCGTTAGCCTAAAGGGATGACCAAACTATCGTTCCAAGCAAGGTACTAGGTGGGATCGCAGTCAAGCACTAGTTTATATCAATAAAAAAGTCACCTTGGTTTATGTGGTTTGTGTTGCGGCTACATGGAGATAAACCAACGCGCCAACACGTTCAGTGGTTAGGAAAATGCTCTTGCGTCGAAGGTCATGGAATACAACTGCTGTCTACACTAATTGAAACTAACAAAGTGACATTGATTGGGACGTTGGTTTGCAACCCTTAAGGAAAAACTATCTGCTTAGAATCTAAGCAGATAGTTTTTGTATCTAACCCAGTATATTCGTTATTCGTTAATTCGGCGTTCGTTAATATTCTCATCGATTTAATGCGCGTCCCGCGGGTTGGTTCGTGGGTTAAATGCAGGCGCGAATACCTCGGATTGCAGTCAAGCTATACCTACCTACGAGATCCTAATTGAATATCACTAGTTAATTAGTTTTCCAACAACAATAAATGAAATATTCCCGAAGTTAGAAATATACGTACTCGTATTTACAAGAAAATCTGTACGCCCGCAATAACGTAAGTTTTGTAATGAATGTCTAAACAAAAAATAAATAAAACCGATCGAGAACAAGTGTCGTACCATTGGCGCCTTTCTTCTTGCGAAATTTCAAAATTCAGACAACGGACAAGCAGAGTCCCCACTCTAAGCGCCCGTGGTTCCAAAGTCCCACCTGCATTGAATGATGCAAGCGGGGTTCCGGCGTATTAGGCATCGAGGCCGTTCCCTGCCCGACGCCTTCTTCTCCGAGTCAGATCGGCCGTCTTACTATCCCGCTCGGTGGCCTCCTTTTGGATCATCACGGTATCAAAAGGAATCAACTTCTCCCCAGTTTCTGTCTCTGCCAGTAGTAGCGAGAGCTATACTAGATCTCGCCCGAGCCTTGCGACCTGGGTTCGTCGATCAGTGGCCCACGCTGGACACTTCAAGCGTGTGCTGGGCAGAATCCAGGTCGTAATGGTGGCAATTTGCCGTGGCTTCGGTTAGTGAAACCTACAATATTTTAAAACTGTACTGTGTAATATATCAAATTAAAGCCTCGCTCTTGACGACAACCATGGCGCACGCTTGCCTAAAAGTAACCTATTACCACTTAAAGACTGTCAGGTTGTAGCTATCAGGAAACATACTCTGGTAGCGAATTTAAATCCTGAGCTGAAAAAAATAAGTGGTAAATGATTATAAAGTGCTTGGCCGTTTCATCTTCCCGTTTTTCCTGTCCTTTTTTTTACCACTACAGTGGTAAGCGTGCAGCAAAGGTAAGTAAGCGTGCAGTGACAGTAGTGCTAGCACTAGTGCTTTTTTTCTGGGTTTATTCAATAATGTCTTGTTCTGCGTTTATAAATAAATTGAATCTGGTCTGATTGTGACACCCTATTAATTTTAAGTTTCCTATGTACCTAATTGCTTTATTTCTGGTGTACAATAGAAAATTTATCTATGTATCTGAATCACTTAATTTTGTTTGTATAGAATGAAGAGAATATTTATGACTTTTATCACGATGTTTTTGTTGAAAAATATCAATATACATACGTAAGAACATTATTACAAGAGATAGACATCGAAAGTCATATGTGTTGTTTCATTTTCAGTTGTTGTTAACGCCAAAGAGCAATAACTCTAGTTATTTACATCACAATATTCAAGAACGTTAGGGTTATCACTCCAAATTCTTCAGTTGTTTCCAAATAATGAGATTTGCGCTGTGTACTCTGTAGGTTCGATAAATACCTTTAAATAATATTGTTGATTCGCGATAGACGTAAATATCCATCTGAAAGCTCTTCTTGTAGTGCATTTCTATGACCAATAGGAACGTACCAAACCAAAAACGCGGGTGAAATGAAAGCAGACAGCTAGTAATCAATAAAGTTGATCCATACGAGCGTGATGACGTCCCAACCGGCTGAGACAAATGACTTTTTTATTAGCGATCCCTTCCCGCTAACCGAAACGCTAAGTACAAAATGTAAGGCCCTGATGTGTGACTTGGCATTGACATTACCATATCGCGTCCTTTGTCACGTGACTTCTCCGTAGCTCATAGGTATTTGGCAGAAATGCTAGCAGAAAAGTGGCTAAGCCTGCTGGAAAAATGTAAATCTGCAACCCTTGATTGGTAATCAACGGCGAGTCTGTTTGTTGGCCAAGCACCTCTAATGAAATGCCCGAACTGGCTAAAAAGGTTATACTTTCTCGTTCGAAGAATTTTATTTGTTGTGTGACGCTCTGTATTATAAATTTCATACTAACCCGCCCCGGAACCGCTTGATGGATTGGATTACGACCCATTTCCTCTCGTAGATAGGTGGTCCGAATCTCAGCAGTGGAACCACTTTATGGCTAGTTTATGTACCCACTCAGTACCTACTATATTTTAAGAAGGTTGACAACCCTACTCTTCTGGTAAACAAGATTGTTTTGTTATCAGGAACCCCTGCGTAAGGTCAAGTGAACACTGCAGATATAAGCTCTCTGGGAACAATTATCTCACATCGTCATTACAATAAAGTAATTCACAAGAAACGCACACACTCAAAATGGCTTCTAATGGAAAACTAGGTAAGTGACTATCTCTATCTCATGTAAAAAAAATCTTCTGAATATTTAGTTGAACGAGATAAACGTAGAAAAAACTTATCATTCCATATATTTTATCCTTATTTTGGTTACATTATAATAAATCATCATTATAATTAATAAATAACCATTTATTCGACTGGGGGGCTGACCAATAGCAGTCAATGGTGTTTCATTACTACAAAGAGGTCAATATCATTGTGACCATGACTTGTGTTGAACCGCCGCCACTTACGAATTGATGGTCGTACTCCCGGTCACTGAAATTACGTCAGAAGATCATTATTCAATTGATCGAAACAAGCCATAATATTGTCCACAGCACTCCTCAGCGTGTCTGACAAGACAGGCTTGCTACCTTTGGCCAAATGCTTATCGGAAATTGGCTTGGGTCTGGTGGCCAGCGGTGGTACTGCCACAGCTATCCGCAATGCTGGGCTTGCTGTCACGGAAGTGTCGGACATCACGAAGGCTCCTGAAATGCTCGGAGGACGGGTCAAAACTTTACATCCAGCTGTCCATGCTGGTATCTTGTCTAGGTAAAGTTAAAGAGATAAGAATTAAGAAGAAATTAAAAGAAACTTGCGTGGTCGGTCTTGTGGTAGGTGACCATATTAACATACCGAGATTCCTGCATGCCTCAGAAAGCCTGTTTAGTCGTTGGACCCGGCTGTAATTGGAGAACTTTGACAGTCGTTACGGGAGCCAGGAATTCTAACATCAGTCCTGCCAAAAAGTATTGTGATACTTATTTACTGGGTATTGTGGAGGTCAGATAAAGCAGTCTTTCCATTTAAATTACTGGTATTCATTGCATCCTGTTAGACTGGAGGCGACCCCAACAACTGGGAAAAGTTTAGGTAGATTAACTCATTGAGTCACTAAGAAGTATGTACTGTTAGTTTTTCCTTGAATCAATTTTGTGGTGTTACTAGGTAAGTTAAGTTGGTGAATAGGCTTAATCCAGAAGAAACATGGATATAGTTATTGGCCAGTAATTAAACTTACCATTTACGTTACGTTAAATTTTATTATACACCCCTACTTTTTAATTAGTACAAAAAAACGGGGCTCTATCTGTACCCGTCACGGATCATATTTTTGTAGTCAAAAGTAGAAAAAACCGAAATCCTAAAATTGACCACGAAAAGGTAAATTCATCATAGAATCAATCAAACATAACAATTTCTAGTAGAAAATACTGCGGGCAGTGTTTTTCCTTAATAATTATCACTTATTCATTCATTTATCAATAGCCTGCACAATATTTCCATAAATTGAGTGGCATTTTGGAACATAAACCAATGCTAATAACTTTGCTGTTTATGAATATTATTTATTGAGATTTTACTTATAAAATAACAAGGGCTTTTCTAATAAGCCCTTTAAGTATTTGTACTAATTAAAAAATAGTGGTGTAGATAGGCTCTCGTTTGACCACCATTTCACCTGATGGTAAGTGATGATATGGCCAACAATGGAACACGCTTGCCTTACCTTGACAAGCATCCTATTCACCTACCTACCTAGATTTTGTAATTATGGAGAATAAGTCTTGTTCATGGCCGGTGCTCTCTTCTGATCGTTAATAGACAAACTTAAGCTTTATGACTTTTCCAGGCTTACCCCCTCAGACCAGGAGGACATGAAACGTCAGAACTTTGACATGATAAGCGTCGTCGTCTGTAATCTGTACCCATTCGTACAAACAATCTCAAAGCCCGGTGTAACGATTGCCGATGCCGTTGAAAACATTGATATTGGTGGCGTTACATTACTCCGAGCGGCTGCGAAGAATCACGACAGAGTCACGATTATTTGTGACCCCAACGATTATGACACAGTTATGCAAGAACTGAAAGGAAGCAAGGACCATCAAACCTCTTTAGACACCAGGTATTTATAGTAAATTTTAAAAAACTAAACAATTGAGAAGGACGTTTCGAAAGGAACGGCTTATCGAAATCAACAGTATCGTACAGTAATATTGATAAACTTCATATTGTTAACAGGTCTATCCTTTAATATTTTGTAATCAGTGGAAATTACAGGTAATTGACAGTTCAATCACATCTGACTGATTGTACAAATCATTACCTCATTGTATTCTTATACAACTTTGTTTTAACAAAATATACGTTTTTGCAGGAAGCGATTGGCCTTGAAGGCATTCACCCAGACTTCAGAGTATGATCTCGCCATTTCCGACTATTTCCGTAGACAGTATTCTGCAGGGGAATCCCAACTAACCTTGAGATATGGTAAGAAATAAAAACTACTTTTATATACTGTACTCTGTCGCTGGTATGCCAAAATGTTACCCAATAACAGTTAAATAACCTGGGGTTCAGCAGCTGTACAGTACTAGTCAGGTTACTGAGTAGTAGATTAGTAAGAGAAAGAGTACTGTGAAAGATTTACAGAACTTTCTGGGATCATCCAATAATTGAAGTTTCATAATATATTCTCCTAACCGAATTTTGTACCCAATGGTCAATCGCAATGGAGACTAAACCAGCCATCCTCCTCCCTCCTTGCGTCGTATTCCTCAATGCTGAGGGTCGTGACCTCCCTGTCATCACTTTACTTTTTATGGTGTTTTAAACCAGCCATAGCTAAGAAATAATTTAGAGCAAAAGTTTGTGTGGAAACACAGGTGTAGAGTACCTACATGTCTTTCCTCACTCTATAGGATGACGATACAACTTAACATGACACACGACGATGTACATGAGTAATGATCACAAATAACAACCTTTTATCTATGATGTAGTTACAGATAAAGGCAAAAGTTTGTGAATGTGTGTGTTTCCTTACTGTGTGTTATCTTCATCACGCTCGAACGACAAACTTTTTATCCTGGGACCATATTGTTTGACGTGGGCGCAGCCGCTAGTTACAGCTAGTTGGTTTCATAAGCTCAAATCAGCACTTCTATATGTTAAATACAACACTAACCAGAAAACTCGTTCACCCAGGCATGAACCCTCATCAGAAACCAGCTCAAGTGTTCACGACCCGCGACAAGCTTCCACTAACCACTCTCAACGGATCTCCCGGGTTTATTAACCTCTGTGATGCTTTAAATGCGTGGCAATTGGTGAAAGAGTTGAAGGAAGCCTTGGGCTTGCCTGCTGCCACTAGCTTCAAACATGTGTCGCCTGCCGGAGCTGCTGTTGGCTTGCCTTTGGATAAGGAAGAGGTATGTTTGACAAGAAAATAAACTTCTAATTCTAGCTCAATTTTTTTTCACCTGACTGCTGGATCCGTTTCTTCATTAAAATGCCGACAATCCCAAGCTGCTGAGAATGGAAAACCTTACGAGTAATTTAATTGGTGATAGTGAATTTATTATAGAAATTATGAAGCTAGAACATTAGACCGACGCACACATGGACCTCTTCTAATTTGTACGTAGAACGACGTCGCATGGCGTGGATCTAGTGTAGTTCTATAAGTCTAATTTCCATATAAAAAGTACGAAGACGGACGCGCCCAGATCGGCGTACGTGGCACACGTGTGCACAGTGTAGTTCTACCTTAAGGGTATTGTCAAGGAAAGCAACGTGGAACATAAAGGACACGTACGTGATCGCTGTATCTGAAGCATAATTTACGAATTTTCCTTATATTGCAGTCATGAGTTATTATTCATTAGCTACTCGTAGTATTCTAGCTTCTACCAAAAGTCGAAAAATACTCCCGAGATAGAATTATTCTATGCCATATTCCAGGACATGGACATGGTATACCCATTTGTAAATTTTCATCCATATCTTATATCTTATCCATTACACATAGAGTTTGCGAGTGTGTATTTATTTTGTATGTTTATTGCTTTTTCACGCAAACAGCTTAACAAATTTCAATTAAACTTTGTACACTGGTAGATCATGCCCTGGTATAGCACATAGGATACTCTTTTATGCCAAAAGTATGTTGCCTTGGGATAATTTTCTACTATCATGCGACTGAAGCCGCTGGCAGCATCTAGTATGGATTATAAAACTGTAAATTTCAATAAGTCTTTCTTTCTTAGGCCTCCGTATGCATGGTAGCGGACCTTCTCCCGAACCTGACTCCGCTAGCCTGCGCGTACGCGCGCGCTCGCGGCGCTGACCGCATGAGCTCGTTTGGCGACTTCGTAGCGCTATCGGACGAGTGCGATGCCATCACAGCACGCATCATCTCCAGGGAGGTTTCCGACGGAATCGTCGCCCCAGGATACAGTGCTGAAGCTCTGGAAATATTGAAGAAGAAGAAGGGCGGCAACTACTGTGTTTTGCAGGTAATTCTTGGTCCTGGTAACCAGTGCCGTAATTAGCCTTTTATACGCTCGGTGCCAGTTTCTGATGTACGCACATAAAAAAAGTCCGTCCTGTATATGTTTAATCCGCCTCGGTAGGTCCTTAACGGACATGGGTGTTTCGGTAAGTACCTGTTTTGGATCTGGCAACAAGAATGTTGAGGTGTGGAAACGCCATTGTGTGGATCGTCCGGAGCACACGGTGCGGCATGGAGGCAGTTTGTCCCTCTTGGGTGAAGCTCTGCCGTGTCCTCATGGAGGTGTTCGATGGTGGTAACCTGAGCGTCCGGCCCTGATTCTAAATGACCTAAACTGGTAAATGAATGTTACGAAACTTGTCTTTGGTTTGATCAGTCCGCCCTGTGCCTCTATATCCCCCTGCTTATGGCACTGTTTGTAACTTCGTACAGATACCAGCAGGATCTTGAGCGCTAGCTTTCACTAGTGCAGAAGTTAAATATCGGGTCTCTTTAGTGGTATTAAGTGAGACGCGGGGTGTGCAATTTTTGTGAAGTGTTTGGCACGCCTATGTGTATGGTGCGCAAAGCAATCTCCGCTCTTTCGCTGAGCGGTCAAGATTCAAGCCGGTATCTGTAAGTTCGTATTCATAAATTTAAAACGAATAAAAATACTTTTTCAATCAGCACTACCATTCAATTCTACTTTTTATTAAAGTTGTACTGAGGCCTTGAAGTAATTTGTTTGTGCTTCGGATTGTTGCGATTTGTGTGTCCAGTGTCAAGTTTAGAAAGTAGTTTAGTTTTTACAGTCTCTTTCAGTTACTTTGACTTTCATTAGAAAGCGGATGTATCACATTCTAATGTCTCTGCCGTATTTAGCGGGAAATAAATCGAGTCAGCCTTCTCGGCAGGCTTTGCTAAGGTAGTCAATGCTGCAGCTTAATTTTACCGAGATGCGCGAATCTACTGAATGAATGTCAATGTTTCTGCCTAATCACTTAAAAAAATTTCGCTTGAATCCTGCGGTGCGGCGCCGAACCAAACCCTTTTAAGTTTTCGTTTCGAGTGCGAGCAAAAATGAACTTAGCGGTGGTCATGCGGAAGTGTCTTTAATGGTACCTAAACCAACAAACTAAAATAAACCTTAATTCCAGATGGACCCCAGCTACGAACCAGACCTAATGGAACAGAAGACGATCTTTGGCCTCACTCTAGAACAAAGACGCAATGATGCGAAGATCACAGAAGATCTATTCAAGAATGTGGTTACCAATAAGAATGCGTTGCCTAGCAACGCAGTGAGAGATCTCATTGTGGCGACTATCGCCTTGAAGTACACACAAAGTAACTCTGTTTGCTTCGCCAGAGATGGACAGGTAAAATACTGTTGATTTATTTATATTTTATTTTGTTACATGTAGAGAGAAAAAGAGGTAGTGTCAACAACTTGCATATAAACATTTTTACAATAAAACCCTATAATACCTACAGGTAATATGTTCATCGTCTCTTACCTTCAGGTGAAAACTATCCCACCACTAGGTCAAGATGGAACCTACTAATAATAATAATAAAAAACCGGCCAAGAGCGTGTCGGGCCACGCTCTGTGTAGGGTTCCGTAGTTTCCCGTCAGTCACAATAAGTGTACCCACTTATGAGTGTAAAAGAATGCTTGCATATACGATTATATTACAAACTCAGTCCCGAAATTATTTTGTACAACCTTTGTCTTTTTTGTACAAAAACTGTTCTTTTCATCAAGTTCAAAATGATTTTCCTAGAAAGTCCTCATAAAGTTCTACTTTTCAGATTTTTTTTCATATGGTTTAGATTCTAAACTTATGGTTCAAAAGTTAGAGGGGTGGGGGATAATATATATTTTTTTAAGTTTAATAGTAAACGAAAACGATTTTGTAACTGGTCAAAACAGCGAACTTCCTTCGTTGTGGCTCTAAGCTTATCAAAAATGTTTATGTGTGCAAGCAACATATCGTCCAATATAAACCATATGACGCAAGTTTAACTTTCGTTATGTAGTCCATGTAAATTTAAATGTGTGTTTTAGCTTTAGAAGTGTACCTCTTTCTGTCTTCCCGGCTTGTTAATTGTATGAATGAAACTTTGGTTGTGCAGGTGGTCGGCATTGGCGCCGGCCAGCAGTCCCGCATCCACTGCACGCGGCTGGCGGGCGGCAAGGCGGCGCTGTGGTGGATGCGGCGCCACCCGACGGTGCTCGCCATGCGCTTTAAGCAGGGCGTCACGAGGGCCGTGCAGTCTAACGCTATCGATAACTATGTCAATGGCACTGTTGGTTAGTATGAGCATGTATTAAGGAGGGCTCTGGGAATGTTTGAAAGCCGAGATTTGAGAACGCAAAGGGCACATAAAACATAAGTGGGTTTTAGTCAGTACAAGTCTGACACGCCTTCTTGCTCCACCTTGAGAAGGTCATTTGATGATTTCTCAACTAAAAAAAAATATTAATAAGGCGTCAACATCTGTGGCTTTATTGAAACTGTATAACGGACTCGATCGCATCAATTTTGAAGAATTCACCATAGCTAAACTTAGCAAGTTAGTCCTGCATCCAAAGCTAAAATCAATTTCGTAAATTAATTTTAGAACAAAAAAAAATATACAGTTTATGGATAAAGTCGGTGCCCTAAGAGGGCTGACCCAACCCCTTTGATAAGCTATTTTAGTCCTTATTTTGCTACCATTAAAGATGAAAATTCTTTGTGTCAGCATTTCGATAAATCTTGCTATCCTAGTATGAGAGTAGATTGATAAAAGAAAATGGCACGTCAGTGACAAAAGTTAACTTAGCTAATTCCTTAGTCGTATCAACTGCTTGTAAACGGGCCATTATATTGCGTCCAGTTACTGTCTATCATCGTTAAAACGAGGTTGTTTTCTTTGCTTATTTTTTTTTTCTGGTGAAAATGGTGTAGTTACGGCACAAGTGTCTCAATTCTAGCATTTGCTCCTACAAGGTGGACGGATGACCTATATATATATATGACTACAAGGTGGACGGAGGGTTGCAGGAATCCGATGGATGCGAGACGCACAGGACCGCTCATTGTGGCGACACTTGGGAAGGCCATGTCCAACAGTGGACGTCTTTCGGCTGAAATGATAATGATGATAGCATTTGCCATGTTGTTGCTACTATGAGATTCATCGCCCTGTAAATACTTTGGCCAATCAGTTTGTTCCATAACGATCTTCGTTGTCACACAGGTTCAGATCTCCCGCTAGAACAATGGAACGCGCTTTTCGACGGTGAAGCGCCCGCCTTACTAAGTGAGGCGGAACGTACCGAATGGGTCAGCAAGATGAACCGCGTCGCTCTCGCCTCAGACGCGTTCTTCCCATTCCGTGATAACATCGACAGGGCAGTACAGGTCAGTAGATTATAGATAGACTGATAATAATTTGAGATGTAAACTATGCATAGTAAACTAACAGAACTGTAAAAAATTGAATAATTTTGCGAATATTATGTATTTCAAAGATGTTTATTAGATGAAAGCGATAACATTTTTGACTGCCCTCATGGCTTACAATTGAAAATTATGCGGGTTTATTCAAAAGAGTTGAACAGACTAAACATCTCCAAACTATATGAAACACACACATCAGCTAATAGCTGCTAGTGTGTCTTACTAAATAATAATAATGGCCCTGAAACTCAAAGGGCAACTGAAGGAACACAGATTTTAGTCATTTGATAACTTTCCACAAAAAAAGATATAAGAGGTTATTTATCAAATAAGGTTTCAGATACCCTAAAGCCCTAAGTCTTTACTAATATTACAAAGAGTATTAATATAATAAATATATAATAATAAAATACCTACCATGTTATGTCTCTGCACCACCCTAAGGTCGACTGGTAGATAATGCCTAAGGCATTAAGTCCGCCTTTGTACAGTTTTTTGTGCAAGAAGTGTCAATAAATAAAATAATATAATAAACTCAAAAACTACTGTGCCGATTTCAAAAATTCTTACACCATTGGAAAGCTACATTCACCCTGAGTAACATAGGCTATATTTATTGCCTGTGCGAAGCCAGGACTGGCCGCTATTCGGAAATAAGGGAGGAAGGGATAGCGCATTAGACATTAAAAGAGTGGCAGTCGGTATTTCCGATGCCGAATGCCAATAGAGCGTTCAGGCGCGCCTCTTTTTTTCGCGTTGCCTCTTTATCATACACTCTACTTTTATGTACGCGGATTCGCCCGCATACATAAAATATAGCCTATTTCACTCAGGAATAATGCAGCTTTCTACTGGTGAAAAAGTATTAGCAGTCGAACCAGTACTTTCAAAGATAGGTAATCTCTACGAACATAAAAGCAAAAAAAATATGACCTCTTTCTAGGTGTAAATTGTGTTGGAAAGAACATGCTTTTAAACAATTTTCATATTGATGATAGACGACAACTCTTATGTTTATAATATTTCTTCTCAGTGCAAGCTATACCTTCCTATATTTCGCCATAGCTTTCATGGAACATGTCGATTTCGACCCGTAGCTTGTATTGTAGACTCAGTGATTTTTTTTTTATTCCAAATAAACTAGTGCTTGACTGCGATCCCACCTGATGGTAAGCAGTGATGCAATCGTTGATGGTGATTTTTTTGTTTCCAGTGCGGCGTCGAGTACATCGGCAGTCCATCAGGCTCGAACAACGACAAGGAGGTCATTGACGCGTGCAATGAACACAAGATTATACTAGCACACACCAACCTTAGGCTCTTCCATCATTAATATACCTATACCGATATAAGAGTGCGGAAAAAAAAATACGCTAGCAGTTACGAGAAGTAATCTCCATCCTATATTTTTGTGATAACGTTTTTGGAGTACTACAAAATAATCTGAATTCAACTTTAGCTACAAGCAAGTTTGTTGTATAAAATGTTTGCTAAGTTCGCTTTGTTATATAATAAAAGATTTATTGAAAATTGTACCAATTGGTAAATAAAAAAGGTATCATGCATGATGTTGTTAAGGGGTTTGCCCAACTGAGGCCATAAGTGGACCATAGACTAGAGAAAAAATATTTTGTTCTTTTTGCTATAAAAACTGACTTCCAAATGAGTGCGTGCCACTACAATAATAACAATTCATAAATAAAAAGCAACTTTATTGCAATAATAATCGGTTTCAACATTTTGACGCTAGCAAATATTGCCTGCTTCAAAATTATTTTTAAGTATTTTAATCGATTCAAATCGATTTATAAACAAATACAATAACTTCAACGATATACCCTTGGAATTTTGCTGGTAATTACTTACTTTAATAAAACTATCTAAAAGAGAAAATATCTTACAATAAAAACCAATTTTTACTTGGAAAAAAAAGATTACGAAACTATATAAACGGAATTTTTGAAGCTATCACATAAGGAAATTATTCTCATAGCGTAGCATTTACTTTTGTTTAAATATTTCTAAAATAGTGGCGTCAATTTTTTAGATATTTTGACGTGACAACGTCTTATAAATTGGTTTGCCGGGTGACACTTCAAGAAACTGCGTTACGCTCCGCTCACGTTATGCGCTCACAATGAGAGCGAGTGAGAGGCACGCGTCCCTTCCACTCGGGCATGGTTAGCCCGCCTAAGAGCGAGAGAGACAGACATAAAAAGTGAAAGGCACGCGTCCCTTCCACTCGAAAGTCGTTGTCACGTAAAACTTTCGCCCGTATACCGACTTTACAGGCAACCAATTTTTTTTTTTCAGCTAATACTGTTAAGTTTTATTTTTTATTTTTTGAGTAATATTTGATTTCCGTCTTTGGCCTGGGACACCATACAGGCTGGGCAATCCTCAGTTACTTTGTTATATTTTTTGTATACAAATATGAAATAAGGATATTAAGGTTGCTGTAAGTTTAAGACAATTATTAGATTTAATAATATAATAAGTTTTTATGCCTTTATCACATTGTAAAGGCCAACCTATACAGTGATACATTCCATCATAAAATTAAGCACATAAATTACTGTTTATTGATGCCCAATGTATTTTAAATCATGTATTTTTATATAAAATAATGTTTATTGTTTAATAAAAATGTGCCTTACAATATCGGTATTGCTATTTATTTAATTCATAAATGTTTTTACCATCATTACTACTCTTGCGTTTGTGTTGTAGTTTTGAACACAGCTGAAACTTCTGGAGAAACTACAAAAACATAATAATCAAATATTTTTTGGTTTTACTGTATTTTTTATTTTATTTGATATAAACTAGTGCTTGACTGTGATCCCACCTGATGGTAAGCAGTGATGCAATCGTTGACGGTGAGGCAAACAAGTTTATTAAGAGCCTATTCACTCTTGCCTTGAAGACACCCAAATTATAATAGGACAGGAAGACCGCAGCAGGCAAATTGTTCCAGTCCTTCGATGTACGCGGTGTAAACGACCAAGCGAAACGCTTAGTCCGAACCGTAGAGGTTTCAATAACTTAATATGATGATACTCGCCGATAATATAGTTATCTACATTTTTTTATGATAAAATTATTGAAGATTGAAAAATCTAAAACGACCAAGAAAGAATACTTCTGAAAATAATAGTAGTATTTCTATAAAAATACCTTTCAGCAATAAAAAAAAGTAGCTTTCTTTTAGAACTAAGTATAAAATTAAAAAAGAAAAGTCATAGAACTAAAGTATAATCTATGCTATCTTAGTATAATGTTAGTCTTCTTGCTGCCCTTGTCCCCTTTTATTTGGGGTCGGCGCAACACATTTTGTCCTGTCACTCGTCACGCGTGATACTGACTCGCTTTTCTTTCATATCGCTTCTCACACAATATCTTAGTATAATCACAATATCTAATTAATTTCTCCACCTCCCGGGAACACCCTGCAACAGAACATGCACTGCACGCAGGTGCCCCATCAGGTGGCATTCAGTCTTACTAGCAACAATGCTCAGAAGAATGTTAGTTTATGATGTTAGTAACGTAGTCCTGAAAGGTTGCCAGTGTTCTACAAATAACCCTGTATAAAAGGTGTAAAGGACAGCCCTCCACAAACTTCATTAGACGAAACTGAAAGAAAGAAAAAACTTTTATTCGTACCTCACACATACAGTAGAATTCGATAATATAAATAATAAGAAACACTGAACAACCTTCCACAATTTTTATTTTCAGGAAACGAAAAAGAAATCAGCCTCCTCACCATACAAAATGATAAACTTGTTTGGACAATTTGTATGGCGAGGCTGATTTTTTTTTCGTCGTCGCCAAATTTAGTTGATTACCGAGTTTTGCTAGAACGTGTTATAACGATAGCGTGTACAATAGCGCGCTCTAAAAATATATTCCTTAATCTAAAGCGCATCTAAAGTTTATAGCAGAATTGAACATACCTATACGTGATATATGTTATCAATTTTCTCTAATAAATAAAGGAGAAACTTACTGACAATCAAAGCACAACCGGAATTATTTGTAGTAGAAGTATGAAATTCTGCACAAGAGTTCCTTTTATGATGTAACCCATTTGGATCTGTAAAATAGGATGAAACGCACAGCTGCTGGCAGAAGCTAGTATATCTATATCGGTAATTTTTCCCTTAGCTGGACACATCAGGCAGGCATCCTGTACAATTTCAGTCCAGGGGCCGTATTATGACCTCTTAAAACCATCATGTTTTCGGTGTGAAAAAGAGACGGAGCTATACAGGACGAATAGCACTATCCTTTTCTAACACAGAAAACATGATGGTTTTAAGATGTCATAATACGGCCGCAGAACTCGTACAGTACCTATCTACTATTTATTGATGTTTACTTGGTCATCAATATCAACCACTAACTATACCTTATCGGATTCGCCACAATTATGAAAAAAAACCGGGACATTTTTGACCTTATATTATTGATAAAGCCGGATGAATGTTGTGCCTAAACACAGTTACATTGATAGGTTAGATAACCAATAACATTGATATATTATGCTTGGTTATCTAAATAAGTGTTTACTTAGAGATAAAGGGACTTTTTTAAAACTAATGGCCAATATGGATTTTAGGCGATAAAAACGAAATAAAATGTGTGAAACAGTAAATAACTTATAATTCAGGACCCAGGCAGCCCAATAGACCTCTCGTGTCGGGTTCTGGTTCATGCCATCGTCCGGAGCGAGAGGGAATGGAATGCGGTCGCCTTCTTCTGTGAAGCACTATCTAGTAATACTAGCGAAGGAATTAGCCGCAACCCTGAGGGAACGGACATTCACGTAGGAACTCCAGCCACTGCGATAGGAGACGCCCCAAGCATTGGGAGTAGCAGGGTGACGCCTGATCGCCGTAAACGCGGGTTTGTGGCCGACGAGCAATGGGTAGCTCGCCGTCTAACTGAATGGTAGACGGCATGTAGTGTTCCACGCGCGCTTCAAAGAGATATCAGCAAAACTGCAAAACCGTAGGGGTCCAACAGGTCTGATGCTCGTAATACTATGGAGGATTTCTGAAAGGGCAACCATGATGCTAGAACAGAAAGGGCGGGAGAAGTCTGGATGATTCACCACTACCACCTCAAAAAAACACCTGAATAGAACAACTCGTAGACGACAATATTATTAACCAATAACACAAAAATAACGTTGCCAGATGTCGCCGAACTGCTCTTCGACCACGGTTGACGAGGGTTTTATATAAATGCAGGTCAATTCCTATGTAAAATAATAATAATTTCCCATCTCGTATTCGCAAGGTTTTGTTGGGTTCACGACAAACTCAAAAATAAGTGAACAGTTTTTATGCGATTTCCATCAATAGACAGAGTGTGTCATGAAGAACTAAGAATGGTGTCTATTTCATGCTTACTACAGCAAAGCCGTGAATTAGATTGTCTATGTAGGCAATATCCGTGCGAATGTGGTGCGGGTTGTTATGATTAGGTACTGAACTCTAATATATCCTAGCGGGTTATAATTTTATTCTATCGATGGTTCACGGTTACTTGGAGCAGCAGTCTATTTGCAGATCAATTCACAGAATGTTTCCAAGAAATGTGAAACATGTAACTGCCGTTCTTAGAATTCAAAACCAACCATTATCATCTCGTATTATGACACAGCTACGTGAGTTGGAGTAGTGCGTGTTTAAAACATATATAAACATCACAATTGTATGTGTGTTCGGGGATTTTTATGACTCACTCATTTTGGTTCTTCCCCTGTTTGATAATGTCAGAGCTTCATAATAGTAATACCAGCTTATAAAATTACCCAGAAATACGGCAAATCAAAATTCATTAAACCTTCGCTCACCCATTGTCTTTCTATTGAGTCTCTATTTACTGTATTTTGAAAGGTTAAAGTTCAAAATACATAAAAAAACTCTAATTAGATAATAAATAGTAATGGATTTGAATTACTAATTTATTATTTTCTAATTATATAGATTTAAATCGATTATTCCTTAGAAACGCTAATTTCATTTGCCTAATGGTATGCAAATAATTAAAAAATGGACATAAATAAATGAGCAAATCGATAATGATTAAAATCACATTATTTTATGATGAATAGTATTGTTTATTAACAAATAAGAAGTAGAATAATTAATAAAAACTTAAAAAAAAAAAAGATTTTTGTTTTAAGTTTTACCTCAGAACTCCGTCATTTACGAAACTGATTTAGAAATTTTTTATTATTTCTTTGCTTGATAAGATTTTACTCATATTGATTTCAATACTATCAAAATCCAGTTCTGTTAGTGAGAAATTGTAGGAGCTCCACTAAGTGATTTTGATATTTGTATTAAGAAGTCCAGCATTTGCATTCAAAAATTACCATTTGATGAAGTAGAATTGATACTGAAGAGAACATACAATAATTTTAACATCTTACATTCTGACAATTTAAAAAACTTTACAATCATCCAGTGTCAATTTTTGACGCATAGAATTCGTACTTTACAGCGGTTGTTATTGTTTGATCTTAAAAACAGGTTTATCTGTTATGTGTTAATAAAACATAGTTCATACTGTACAAGTACTGTCAGTAATAGGTAATTCTTGAAAGCTTTGAGTTTTTATAACACTAGCTTTTGCCCGCTACTTCGCCCGTGTTCATAAAATATAACCCATATCACTCAGGAATAAAGCAGCTTTCTATCGGTGAAAAAAATCAAGCAATCGAACCAGTTCTTTACGAGATTATCTCTTACAAACAAACTTGCATAGTTTGAAATTAATGTCACGGACTTGTATTTCTATGTATCATACGATTTTGCTAATGACGCCTCATTTACAAAATTCGTTAGTGTAAAAATAAGGAGAGGATGCATTAGTGTATAAATATTGCGACATGTTTACTTAATAAAATATAAGTAGGGTAGACCGGGGACAATTGAAACAGGTCATGATTGCAACAACTTCAATTTCTTGTAAACTATAATACCTACGCTTGTGGAGCTTCGATAGTTGCATCGTCGGCTATGTTCGGTTTTATGTTTAAAATGGCTTGAGCCAGCGAGCGACACAGTCGTGCACAGGACGCTTCGACGAATTACGTGCCAAAAAGTAAATATTCCAGATCTTTAACTTTTGTTGTTTTCATATTTTAAGTCTTGTTTTTTGGCAATTATCCTTATTTTGGGGTATTGTTTATCTATCTAAGATTGTGTTTATTACTGGTAATTAATATTTAAGTCAATATATACCAAAATATTGAGTATTGAACTAGAAGATGTGACATGGGTACATTTGAAACGACTTGTCTGTGGACGTTTGAAACGTTTCAAACGTCCCCACATATTCCACGTTTTTATCCGACTGCACAGAAAAAGGTTGTGTTTATTAAAACATCAATCATAAAAAAATATAAAAACGCACAGAATTAAAAAAAATAACAGTATTAAGATGAAAACAAAAGTCATTTAAAACTACTTTTTACTCACAATCGCTAGGTATTATAAAATTAAAATACATAATGGTTATAAGTAAAAAGTGGTTTAAATGGTTATTTTATGTTGAGGTTGAGTTACCTATTAGTTAGAATTACATCTGATGGGCAACTCAATAACTCTGACGACCCTAAAATTGAACCCATTATGTTTGATCTATAGTTTTTGCATTGATCTTTTCTAGAGATATCCAAAAAACGAAAACGCGTTACAGACAGATGTTCCAAGAACATATTTGCGTATCAGTAAGCATAATATGAGACATTGCTATTCGGTAAATCGATTGATTGATCTTGAATGATGTTGATTGATCTCCACTGAAATTTAATTTCACAAGAAGAGTCAAACCTATACGGGTCAATAAACGATGGTTATGATTGAAACATTTTTGTGCTTGAAACATTGTCATGATTGAAACATTGTTAAGATTGAAACAGGTTGTTTTGTATGAGACTTGAATACTTTGTTTTCTTCCCCAATTAAGTGCTATAATAAGCATAAAAAGATATTAAGTCTTTAATAATGTGAAATAGTATTCAATAGCACAAATTAGAGCACTTAAATTATTTAAATAAGATATATTTTGAGTTGTTTATACTGAAAATGTTTTTGTATGTATAATTTTTGAAATATTAATGTTACGATGACGGATTTATCACGATCTCAATAAAGAATTTAGTGGTATGTTAACTCGTTAAGATTGATTAAAAAGCTCCAGTAGTTTATAAAATATTTCCAGTGTTTCAATTATCCCTACATACTGTTTCAACCGTCCTTAGGGTGGGGTCAATAGAACCACTGCGCCCGGTCTTCTTTAATAGGTGATTTTAGGTTAACTATTTGAAATAGAGATATAGATTATGCTTAATTTAGGAACTAGATAACCACCCTTTCAACGGTATAAACACGAGGGATGTAGGTACAATAGATAAGTCACTGCACACGGTTTAAGTAAAATTGTTTCAATTGTCCCCGGTCTACCCTATTGTTCGAAAACACAAGGCAAAATTCAGAACAGTATTTGGCAACATCTCCATTCTGTCAAACCCAGATAAACATTCACTGTCGTGCTAAGTTTTATGCGTCGTGCTATTGCGTGGATTTCACTGAGAAAGATTGCAAGCGTTTAATTGAAAATTATTTAAAAGTTAGTAGTGCAAATTGTAGCGAACAAAGTGTTTTAATGTAAAACTGTCTAGTTTGCGGAATTAACGTTGATTGAGAGAAATCACAAGTGAAAATGTCTTCGAGCGCAAGTGACCACGATATGAGCGATTCTTCGAGCTCTCCGATGTCTTACATCAGATATTCTCCACATAGTTCTCCGTCTCAGCAAGTTCCTCAGCTGGCTACCGATCTCACAGAGTTAACTTGTGCCGACAACAAGCAACAGTTTTTTAGACAAGGTTAGTCTAGGGCATTTTATTCGTATATTTTTTGCAAGAGCTGGACCTAGATAAAGTGTAGGTATATAGATAAGTTTTCTTGGAAACCAGCGTTGATTGTAAAGTATAACCTGATAACTAAAACAAATAACTCTGAAATATAACCATAACAAAATAATGAGTAAGTACCTACATGGCAATTCTTAGTGTGCAGAATTTTCATGATTTAGATATTTAGTCAAAACATGAATTCAAACTGGAATTACACTACTATTGGTTACAATGACATTTTGACAAACACTAAATAAATGTTTTTGTAATTGTTAGGATCTTCTATTCCAGTAATCTATTCATTCAAGTTGTTATAAGGAGGAAAGTACCTGTTGAAATATAAATTGGAACATTGAGTGTTGATGATGCAATATAATCCAAGATGTGGTCTAATTGTAATGTAAACTACACGCAATAATAATTAAAAGAATGCATCTTTACTTTATTTAGGTACTATACTTATATCTATCAAACCAACACAAGTTTATGTTACATACAGTGTCCTACACACTTTTTTTGTGTGCATAAGCTTGAAGCACTGTGTCATAAAAACTTGCTTAAACATAGAAATAATGTGCAAATGAATCTACACACACAACTAAAACAAACTTGCATTTACAACAGAAAACTGTATAAGAGTATGTTCCGCTTCTAACTGCAACTATCTATTCAAACAATGGAGGAGTTTGCGAACAGGTATAATAGGTACCGATCTATTGATTTACACTCTTGTATTCAATCAATAAAATAAGTTAAAATGTTTGAAATTTGAGGTTGTTTTTAATTGAAATTGAAGTGATTGCTCGAGGAATAAAGATTTTCTTTTTTTACTGATAGGACTTAGAAATTATTTTAAATAAATGTGTTTGTTTAATTCATTAAGCCCCAAGTGAACGCCGGCGTTCACGCACCCATTGTCTTTCTATTGTGTCTGTAATTTTCATGATTGAAAGGTTAAATCACTGCAGAAACATTTAATACTAGATTCCCATTTTACAGGCACCAAACATTTTTGGCCTATAAAAAAATTATTAACCTTTTGAATACCGGAATCAGAGACAATAGAAAGACAATGGGTAAGCAAACAAACAGGTTTAATGAATTAATCACCAACAAATAGGTACTGATGAAAACTAAATACCTATGTCACTCAGGAATAAAGTAGCTTTCTGCTGATGAAGAAATTTTCAATATTGGTTCAGTAGTTTCAGAGATTATACAAACAAATTTACAACATTCTCTCTTGTTCCAACTGAATGCATTCCATTTGGAATCTTATTGGAAAATTTTGCCATTAGATGCCCCATAACCACAGTAAAAAAAAAAAGACTCATTGTAGCTAAGTTTCACTGTTATAAACTTCGTGCACTTATCATTGCTTATCTTTAGGGTAAAAACCAAGACAAAAAAAAAGTAAACAAAATATTTTCCTTAATTAGTTTGCCAAATAAATAATGATATTCATATAAGGTGTTGACCTAAAAAGGCAAGTGACAAAGATAAACAATTTATTCTGCTGCATATAAAGGAAGTTATTGTTTTGTACATATTGATGGTTTTACACAACTCTACCTTATCTAATATGACGTAGAATACTTCATCAAAATAACTGTGTTCATAGGAAAATGCTTTACAATGCGTTTCATCATATTAATATTATACAGGCGAAAGTTTGTATTTATGTGTATTTTTGCTCTTTCTTCACACACAAACAACCAAGTTATGAATGCAACTTGGCACACAGGTAGCCCATGTCCTGGACATATAATACGTTTTGTTGTGGGAATGTTTCTTTAGTTCATCAAACCCCGAGCGAACGCCGTCGCTCAATCTCTCGTTGTCTTTCTATTGTGTCTCTAATTACAGTATTCAAATGGTTAAGAGAAATTTCTTATTTCACTTGTGCAAAGAACTGTCAGGAACATAATACTGCACGTCAAAACTAAGATAAAAGATGTTACCCGAAACACTGCTTCTCTAAATTGGAATTGGGATAGACATTGTCTGCACATGTCAGACGAGTTGTGCCTAAAAGATCCACATATTGGGTCTCATTGTCAAGGCAACATCGCGGCAGACCAAAACGAAGGTGTAGAGATAGGCGACCATTACACAGTCAAGCAAGCGTCAATCAGTTCCATCAATCATGAATGACGATTTACGTCAATCAGTACTAAAAACCGTCGATCATTGGATTACATGGTAGGTTTTTCGTCAATCAAAACTTTGACTGTGGCAAAACTGACAGCAAAACCTGCCGTGTAATGTTCGCCTTAAGCTGGGCAATTAGGTACCAGAGACATGTGTGAAAAAGAGAATGGGAAGCCTTTACTTAGCAGTGGGAGCTAATATCAACAAGAACTTGTGCAAAGTCACTACCTAGTTAATTAATAATGATTATGAATAAATGAGAGTACAAATAATTTCCTTCCCATAATGGATTACTTGTTACAATTTCTGAAAGATAAGAGTCATTGAAGAATAACATTTTTTACAGAACAAAATAGGAACTACACCTTATAATCTTGAACTAAATGGCGTCAAAAGCTTCAGAATTTTTAATTCTTTTTACTCTGTACCTTTTCCGAACGAATAATTTATTTTGATTTTGTAATACTTTGTTTACAGCCAAAAAACCATGCCTTCGTATCACCGAACAACCACAGAACCACTTCAGGTTTAGATATGTCAGCGAGATGGTTGGCACTCATGGATGTCTTCTGGGCAAGTCGGTTGGTCCCAACAAACAAAAGACCCATCCAACTGTAGAGGTGAGTTTAATCTATAACCTTGGACGTTTTTCCTGTTCGGTACAGAAACACCAATGATTCATATCAGGATGTCGTGTTAATATAATTCAATTTGAATTTAGGAAGAACAAAATTATCTATCTGTAGACAGATTCAGCCTTTTTTATGTTGATCTGCGCGATGGTCACCGTGGTTGAGCGATTCGCTGCTGTATTGCGTGTCGCGGGTTCGATTCCCGCATGAAAGAGATATTTGCATGAAACGGGTAGTTGTTCCGCCTGTCTTGTGAAGGCACCTACGACCCAGGGCTAATTCCTAGTGTGGGACAAAGTTTATTAAAATAACAATACTTATTGTGGTGTTCACTAAAATCACTAGTTATTATTTTAAGGATTTAGGTTTATAGTAAATGAAACAACCAAATTGTCAGTAAGCAGGCAAACCCAAGGAGTGACGTGTAGTCGATCCCTCGGTGGGATCGCAACTGGCATGACGTCAACACACTTATCAAACAAAAAATCACAAAAAACGAATTTTCAATGATTTTGTAAAATAAATACAATATAAATGAACGTCAACGAAAAATATTTTTATTATCAGTTCTCCTAAACTATTAAATTACGACTTTATCAAATAAATACTTTATTTACTTATATTTTTCTATTTTAAATAAATATTATACTTTATCATGATTCTTGGTATGTGGTCACTTGATTATTTTTGATAGCGTCGTCACATCCGGTCGTTGCTTTATTAAGTTCATAATTTATTGGATAGGTTGGTATGGTACGGCCTGTCGACATAAACCGCGTCGTGCGGTCGGGTTATTCCCCGAGAGCCCCGTACCTGAGCCAGAAGCACTTGATTTGTTTTTATCTTGATAAACTCTTGAGTCTGTTTAGCTTAAAAGTAGAAGTTAAACCAAATTGTATTACTAAGGTTGGCGCCGGATAACCGTGGAATAACGGTCATTGACCCTCCTACATTTGTTGACATTCTTAATTTAAAAAACGGAAATAAAGACATAAAGCTGTCTTGAATCGACATATTGTATCGTGATCCTTTTACATGATCTAGTAATGAAAAGCATTTTTTTGTTTTCGGGTACCTACGCAGAGATACTATGAAATGGTCAATGTACTTAATTCCACAGTTATCTGGCGCCTTGTATAGTTTACTGAAGTTAAGAACTTAAGCTTAACTTTAATTAAGAATTAGGAAAAAATATAGTTTGCTTGGTTAAGGTAATTATTTTAATTAGAGAATACAATGAGATTAGTGAGTTCAAGGTTTTATAATATTATAAAGCTTATCCTATATAATTCTTCTCTACGTGTATTTGTCACCTAAATCCTTCTAAATGGCTAGACCGATTAGGATGAAATTTTGGGTTCCAAATACAATTTTTTTTTTCTTGACGAATATTCAGCTTTCGGACAAGGTGACGTACGTTGGGACCGTTAGGATTAATGTAGATATACGTAGGTACCTATAACAAGTAATATTACGACTGTGTTCCCGAATGGCTTAAGCAAATGTGTAGGTATATTTTTGGAAAACTATTAATTATGCATACAGCTAAAGAATGGGATTCCCTGCCCGAGTCGGTGTTTCCTGATAGCGATAACCTAGAGGTCTTTAAGTCAAGAGTAAATAGATTGCTTCTAAAGAGAGAAAATACGTTCATTTGGCACACAGGTACACACAATGAGATAACAATTATAATTATTAAAAAAAACAAACGACGACAACGTTTCTAGTCAAAAGTTCTCCATCGTCACCCACATCATCGCTTACTATCAAGTGAAAAAGTGATCAAACGCGAGCCTATCCATAATTAAAAAAAGATATCCAAAGATATGTACTCAAGTGTTCTCAGCTATGTTTAAGTCTCTATAGGCATCATAGATATCCAATAGGCAGGTTTTTTTTATTAATATAAATTTTACAGCTGCTAAACTACAGTGGGAAGGCTCTAATCAGATGCCGTTTGGCCCAACACAACAACCCGGACGAACATCCTCATAAGTTGCTTGAAGATGACCAGCAGGACAGAGACATGAGTTACCTAGTACCTGATCAGGATAGCTACAAAGTCGGGTAAGCGTTTCACGACAATCAACTGTCAAATTGACAACATGTTTCACACGTGGACCACGTATGCCGATCTGGGCGCGTCGGTCTCCATCTCCATACATTGCAACTGGAATTTAGAGCTACATTAGATCCACGCCACGCAACGCTACGTACAAATCAGGCGTGGCCCACGTGCGTCGGTCAGTGGCGGAACTATATGGTGGCAAAATGCTACGGGCACCTGATCCGACGTGGCCCCCAGTCCGAAAGGCCGCTAGCTCAGAATAAGTAACAACGCCCCATCGACCCGGGCTTAGCTCTTAATAGACGGCGAACTACCTACTAATTGCTCGCCGTCCATAAGCCCGGGGCTACGGTGGCCGGGAGTCGACCTGCCGGAGGACGCCCGGAGTATCTCCGGCGGTGTTCATTATTTACGATTCAATTTACAGTGCCCTCCAAAAGTTAGTTGAAATTAATTCACCTTAAAAATGATGTCACATAATTTCTGAATTAATAATGAACTGTTTACTATTTATGTTAGGATGCTCTATTCTTATACGTAGAGTAGCGAATTCCCCGAAATTAATGTTCTTTCATAATCTACGTTTATGTGCTCACTACCTTAATTGAGCATGCCAAAAGTCAGTTGAAATAGGAAACATTTTACCAATTTCCGTTACTCTCGCGGCTTTAAACTAATTTATTAATATCGTTAGGGCAGTGTGGGTAGTTTAACTTTAATAACAAGATAATTATTGTAAGGTGATTTGACTATTTTTGAATTAATAATGGCTACGAATTGAAAATTAATTTCAGGAGAAAGAACAAAGATAATGTGTAAATACGAAAGCTTGAAAAACTTAGTGCTGTGGGAAAATTATTGAAAGTTCGTCCAGGTGTGCTAGCGAAGTGAACTTACTGAAGTCGACTTTGTTAACTTCAAAATATTCGATTATGAAAGAAACCAAAATTTCGGGGAATTCGCTACTCTACGTATTAGAATAAAGCATCCTAACATAAATAGTGAATAGTAAGTTCATTTATTGAAACTGCGTATTTTAGAAATCATGTGACATCTTTTTTAAGGTGAATTAATTTCAACTAACTTTTGGAGGGCACTGTACATTTCCGTTTTATTCTAGAAAATTTTCTGGGGCCCCGTCCAATAAATTTGCCACGGGCCTCAGATGGTATATGTAGTTACGCCACTAGTGTCGGTCTAATGTAATTCCCGCTTTAATCTGCCTAGACTTTTCTCAACTGTGTTGGTTTTACCGGCAGAAGCCGTTTTAGTAGTTCCATACTCCATTTGAGGTAAGATTTGACATTAAACAAACCTTTTATATTGTCCGTTCTCGGGTACCATAATGGGTAGTTGAAATGTACGCAAGAATGTGTATTTCTATTGCCGCTCTATCACATTAAAAAAAAAACCATTTTCGAGTCGAGTTCAAGTTTCAAATTCGAGTTCGACTCGCACTTAGCTGGTTCTCTCAGATAAAACCTTGCAATACGACTTGTAGGCACTCTTAGAATTATTGTAAGCGGATTAGTATCTGAAATTACCTATTGACGGCACGGTTGGCGCAGTGGTTGAGCGTTTGACTGCTGTGCTGCGTGTCGCGGGTTCGATTCCCGCTCGAGAAAAGTATTTGAATGGCCAACAGGTCTGGGTGTCTTGTAAATGTGAGTTTACATGTTTGTGAACGCACTCACGATACAAGAGTTATTCCTGATGTTTCAAAGTAAAAAAAAAAAGAAAATTTTAGGACATGCATAAAAAAAAAAAACTAAAATTTACCACTTTATAATACTAGATTACTAAACATTAAACTTTTTTCTACAGGTTCGGCGGTATTGGTATTATACACACTGCTAAAAAGGATGTCGCCGGTCTTCTGTTCAAGAAGTATTCTGAAAGATATAAAAATAACAAAATGAACTTGAACGATGTAAGTATACTATATTTACTAATTACTTCTTAATATAATAATATAGTTTATCATCGCAAAAATTGTTCGATCAACAATGTACGATTACATATATTGTTGATCGAAGCATAAATTCGAGAGTTCGCTGAAACAATCCCGTACCTGAGTAAAATAATAATCGTAACTTGATATAGATTTGAAACGGAATTGTTACGGAAATTCGATTCCGAAAATTCTGATCTTCCGATAGATTTTGCACCTCCGAAGCTAAAAATAAGTTTATCTTGCATGTTATGAGGGGATCATCCCTCCCCACGTGCCTTCTATCGATTACTCTTTCCTTCGTATTTGGAATGTTGTGGATTTGCTCTTTATTTATCCTAGTGTTTTTTATTAATTTTCGTAGTGTTTCATTTATCGGTTCTGTCTCCGCCTTCGATTGCGGTTCGGTTTTCGATAAACTAAATTAAAAAACTCCGGTTCCGATATAACCACTTCCGTAAGTACAGCCCTATACCACCATACTCTGATCAAAATAACATTATCAACATTAGACATTAACCTTTCAATTGTGATAATTACAGACACAATTGAAAGACAATAGGTGCGCGAACGCCGGCGTTCGCTTGGGGTTTAATGAATATGAAAACCTTTTATTGTCCCTGTCCGTTCAACCGATTTAGACTTTTATTACGTTGGTGGCATGACAAATGGCGGCTGCAATAAATAGTTGGTATTGTAACCACTTTTTTGCTTTGAATGCCATCCTTATGTCTACGAAATAGAAGTTAAAATCGGTCGAACAGGCAGTAAAAAGGTTTCTTTAAATGTCTAAACGCGAATAGGGTATAGTCTGTAACTATTAGTAACCTTCAATTGTATAGTTAAGTTTTGTTTATACGGGACGGGGCCCCCAAAATAGGCGGCGCGGCGCGGCGCCTGTCTTGGAAACCGGACAATGAAAATGATGATTTAAAAGAAATAATGATTATATTGTTTTATTAACATAAAGAGGTTGACACTTATTAAATTGAAGCCCTGACTCCTGAGTTAAGTAGTACCTTGTTTTTCTTTGAAATCTGTACAGGCAAAACGTTAGTTCCTGAAACGTTACAATAGACGTACTCTGTTTGAGTTTTAAGGCCCAAGCGCCCGAATAGTAGTTTATGTGACTAGGGGATAAAGCAGTGTCTTTAAGTCGCGGGCGGCATGTTGAATTCCGAACGAAACAAAGGTTGCTGATTTAATCCCGAATGATAGTGAGGGATTTATAAAATTAACTCCCGAGCATTGCGAGGGAGTTAATAAAGAAACCTGAGTGAAGTGAGGAATTTAAGCCGCCCAAGACAAAGACAGCTTTATCCCCGTGTTGCATACTCTACTTTTTACACCATCTGTGAGATAATTAAAAGACAATTTGGCCAAATCATTTATCAGAAAAATATAAGTATTATATTTACAAGTACATCAAACAAACAAAATTCTCTACAGTAAAATGAGGTGAATAGAGACAAAATTTTAAAGGGTATTTTCTCGATATTTGAATATTTTTTGCAGCATTTAAATAAATCAATTGTTATTCTAAAAAATCGATGCTTTGTTAGAGGCCGATATTGTAGTATCAAAATGAAAAATCAAACCAAAGTTTTGTCTCTATTCACTCCTAAGTCTCTATTCACCCCGTTTTACGGTACTCCAAGATTCTATAGTTTCAATTTACGTACTAACGACACAATAGTTAGTACGTAGTACATTTTTTTTTTTTTTGTTAGTGGCCAGTTTAAATCATCGTGATTACATACTCTTTGGTTTGAATTTCGAGTCAACTTGTTTGATGCGCCTACATTTTAATTCACAATGTTGACGATTCTTGATGCTCCAAATTCAAATCTCATTATTCCCTAGGGATCGGCCATACTGCATTATCTCCCTAGGCATATAATGACTTGCTTTAAGGGCCAAGCGCCCGAAAAGTGCCATAAAACAGTGATTTTCTGAGGTCTACTCCTCCGTAACGGCTAGGTCAAGTGGTTTGAAAAAAATATATGTTTATTATAGATTCATGAACAATAATATCAACATTTGATTTTTTCGTGCAATTAATACTTTTGTCAAAAAAAAAAATTAGCAATTTCACAACTTTTCCCTACTCCTTCGAAATGGCTTGGACCTTTAGAAACATTTTTACACATAAAAATTGGTGGTTAAATATTCTTCAAAGTGAACATTGCATATGTAAATCAATCAATATCTCGCAGAGAAAATGGACTTAAAGTGCTTTCCGGGCGCTGCTGGCCGCAAATAAATGCACAGATTTGCGTACTGCCGCCTAGGCGAGTGCGAGAGTTGCGTTCGCATAATTTCGGCCAGATGGTTCAAGGAACTACAGTTAAAACCGTTTACGACGACATCGTTTAAAACAACATACCGGTTATATTGACCAAAATGAAAGGTCCCGACTGAATGCCATATGATCGCCTTATAAAAAATACTGCTTTTTACGACATTGCTTATTACGACATATCTCATTTAGCGACCTTATTTAACCAATATTTTCGGAGAATTGTATCTGTTAGAACGACCAGTTTTATTGTCAACAATTTGAATAGGCAACGGTGTCCACATCTGGTCAGTGGCTATTAAGATCGTAAAAGTAAACAAAAACATGTCGAGTTTAGGGTCTTTTGTAATTCTCGGAAACAAAATATGTATACGTGCAAGCAATAAAATCAAAGTCCGCTTTCTCATATCTGTTCAGTCAGTTTGTTACTTATCTGTACACAAGACGCACCAAAGCATATTTTTGAGTTAATTGTGAATCTTTTAACATGTCGAAAAGAAAAAGAAAACAAATCGATATCGAACAAAAATCGCGTATTATATCAAAGCTAAAGAGCGGAATTTCAAACAAAGACTTGGCCAAGGAATATGGTGTATCACACTCGACAATTTCAACCATTTGGAAAGAGAGAGAAAAAATTGAAACACTTTTTGAATGCAATTTTTTGAAAATGAAACGAGCAAGAACAACAAAACATACGAAGATTGAGGAAGCTTTGTTAAAGTGGTTTAAATATCAAAGGACAAATAATGTGCCAATCAGTGGACCAATACTTCAACAAAAAGCAAACGATTTTGCTCAGCGTTTTGGTGAAGATTTCGTTTGCTCGTCTAGTTGGATTCAACGTTTCCGGGCTCGGCACGGTATCGTCGGCGGAAAAATGAGTGGTGAAGCTGCCAGTGTTGATAATGATGTATACGCCTTAAGTGAGGTTTGTATGACGTGTAAAACGACATTATTGAGCAGGTGGTGTAAAAAAGTTATTTAAAACTGACTTTCTGGAGCCTACTCCTCGGTAACGGCCAGGTTAATAGGTTTGAAAAAAAATATTATAGATTCATGAACAACATTTTTTCGCGCGATGAATACTTTTGTCTAAAAAAAATATTACATACAACAACATCACATTCGCAACTTTTCCCTTCGCCTTCGAAACGGCTTGGATCTGTAGAAACATTTTTACACATTAAAATTGGTAGTTAAATATACTTCAAAGTGAACATTGCAACCAAAACCAAGATTTAAAAGTCAGCGGGGCTCTGTCCGGGCCGCAAACAAATGCACAGATAGTCGTACTGTCGCCTAGACGGGTACGAAAGTAGTGACCATTTAATGTCGCCCAGATGAAGGGACTATAAGCCTTAAGGCTTAAGGCTTATAGTCCCTTGAACCATCTGGCATAGTCGTAGGTCCTACATAAAATAATAGTCTTTGTGGTACCTCGCCCTCGCCACCACATGCAAAATTGTTTCTAGTGAACTGTTATTCTCAATATATTTAGTATGCAAGCTTGAAAATATTTTGGGAATTCAATCTCTAACGGATGCGTGTGTGTATGTTTGGTCATAATAGCGCATTGTTTTCAATGCCCAGTATTGCCCAGGGATCCTGCAATGAATCCATTGTACGCTTAGCATGTTTTTATTATTAGGTCTAATAAAAGGAATAATAGGCTGTAAAATTATATTTTTGACTGTTTACTACTTAGTCCTGTCTTCTTATGGTAATGGATAAATTGTGGTATGCGTCACTTGGTTAATAATAATTAGACTAATTAGTGATTGAAGGATCAATTAGTGATAATTTTTAGTTTTACCACAAAGGCTTGTTTTATTAAGTATTTTAAAGTGTTGTATATACTTAAAGAGAGCCAGATGTCCCTCACTAGCTTTAATATAAGGTACAACTCAACAATGTTCTACAATAATTTTAAAGTCTTGTATTAATTTTTGGAAACAATAAATTATTATTATTATTAGTGATCGAAGTACATAGTATAAAATATAATAAAAAGTCACATTCTTAGGTACTAATTTCGAAAGAATCAAAGTGAATCAAGTTTTGTTTAAATACCAGTAGTAACAAGTGTTTTGACATTCTGTTATACTCGTTAAAAATAAAAGGCCCGTTTCGACGTCTGAGAAAGACCCTACTGGAATGTAACTTGAAACAAAACTGAAAGAAACAATAAAATAATAATTTTAGCTATGTAGATAGTGTAACTACTACTGAATTGTAGCTACAATATACCGGACAAACCGCTTGGTAGTCAAAATACAATTGTCAAAACGAGCCTTTTATTTTTTGACAACTTTACAAACATAATATTTTAACATTCCGATAACAAGACACCTTGTAAGTTATTCGATAGCAGTACGCTCAACATCTATCTCTATCTAACCTTCACTACATGAATATTAGCGCTTAAATAATATAAATGAAGTGTAGTAGTGGATGATTAGGCTCTATGGATGGTAGCTCGATAAGTCGATAATGATGCTTTCGCGCCAACAACAGTCGGTCAGTCCTCAGTCGTATTCGTGCAGTGGCTGTGATTAGTTTATTATTTTTAAACAAACGCGCGTAAAGCTCCGTTTTAACTTAACCAAAAAGTGAAATATTTTCAGTGATTCAAGGACTTGTGTTTAGTTAGGTGTAATGTACTTTTGCAAGGAATGCGGTATGTATATTTTGTTTTGTTTATTTTATTTTTTAGCTAAAAATGCAGTGCGATAACATGGCCAAAACGATTAATCTGAACATTGTCCGACTGAAGTTCAGCGCGCATGACACTGTTACCGGACAAGAGATCTGTGAGCCTGTTTTCTCTGAACCCATTCACAATATGAGTAAGTATTTCATATTTAAACATCTAATGCCCGTTTGCACTAATCCTAGGCACGAACTTTATTACACATAATTGTTTTTTAATTTTTTATCATGACTAAATATCTTTCTTTTTAATGATATAAACCAGTGTTTGACTACGATCCCCGCTAATGAGAAGCAATGATGCAATCGTTGATGGTGAATCGTAATAGTTTGCTAAGAGCAAAATCCTATTCACTTCTTGAAGACACCTAAATTATAATCGGACGGGAAGACCGCAAAAGGCAATTATTTTTTTTGACGTGTTGTCTTAGTTACTAAGTTACTTGTTTTTTTTTAGAGAGTGCAGCAACTAACGACTTGAAGATAAGCCGTATAAGTCGTTCGGTTGGAAGCGTTTCTGGCGGGGAAGATGTGTTCATATTGGTAGAAAAAGTCAACAAAAGTAAGTTCCTAAAAGTTTTGAATGTATCTGTTTGATTTTTTGACATTTTATCCTATAGTAAATACTTATCAAGTGTTCCAAGAGTATCCCAAGCTCCAAGGCCCTATACCCGAGGCATCCCATTTATTTTTATCATAATATACTCAAATAAAAGTCATTTAGCTTAAAAGTAGTAGTGTTGCCAGGTCAGTAAGAGAAAATTCGAGATGAATTATGAAAATAATTAGGATTTTGGTATTCAAATCGGGTCAGTTGCTATAGAAGCTACAACAAAACGGAATAAACGGACTAAACCTTTTGGGAGCTGGGGTAGCTAAACTAGATGAGGCTGAATGAGGCAGCCTCCTCAAAAATAAAAATAAAATGCTACTTCGCCTCTCAAAGGTTAAGATTTCTTTTCAACGTTCATATAGAATTAAGAGACTTAACAAAAAAGGTATAAGCATAGTTTGATAAACAAAGTCGAAGTGAAAATGGTGACCTTTGACGTCCCGATCAAGGGGCCGAAAAGTGCCATAAAACAGTGACTTTCTGAAGCCTACTCCTCGGTAACGGCCTGGTTAATAGGTTTGAAAAAAACATATGTTTATTATAGATTCATGAACAACATTATCAACATTTGATTTTTTCGTGCCATTAATACTTTTGTCTAAAAAATTTAGCAGTTTCGTACTCCTTCGAAACGGCTTGGATCTTTAGAAACATTTTTACACATAAAAATTGGTGGTTAAATATTCTTCAAAGTAAACATAGCATTGATTGATTTACACCAATATTTCGCAACGAAAATGGATTTAAAGGTCAGCCGCGCGCTTTCCGGGCGCTGTTAGCCGCAAATAAATGCACAGGTTTGCGTACTGCCGCCTAGGCGGGTGCGAGAGGTACGTCCACATACTTTCAGCCAGATGGCATGATGGATGTCAGATGGTTCAGGGGACTATAAGCCTTAAAATCAGGATTTTCCGCGCAAATCGGGACACCTGGCAACACTAGTCCTAAGCCTGGTGAAGTATGAAGGAAACATTTCATGTCTCTTAACGCACTTGCTATACTGAAAACGTTAGTACATTACATTCAAGACATACTTATCGTATACGTTGTATACTTATCATGATCGTATATTAAATCATATACTTACACCCGAATTGTATATCAAGTATTTTATACCATACTTTGAATTCCGATATTGAGAATAACAAGCACATAAGTGCCAGTCTCGTCACACTCAATATTATAAAGGGTTTATGTATATTTGTATGAATTTAGATGAAATTCGTCACAAGGTTAGACCATATCCTGTTAATATGTTTCCTTGAGATTATTTTCTAATTGTAAACGAATCGAACCGATTGCCATACCTAATTGTATTAGCTTCATCTTTCTACAGTATGTACATAGCCTATCCCCAATACGTGAAGATCTTATACTCCATCAAATTTCTCTATGGTTGGTAATATTACCATGATAAGATCAAACATGAACATTATTATTATTAGCCTCTTGTGTCCCACTGCAGAGCAAAAGCCTCCCTTCCAATCTTCCACTCATTTCTGTCTTGGCCACTACTGGCCAATCCTTCAGAAAGGAGTCTAAATAAAAGTCACGACATATCCTTCTGGGCTTCTTCGCCCAATTTTGAACATATGTAATACAAGAATAACAACAACATTATTTTTTTCATCTTCAAAAAGCCCAGCTTATTAAATTTTGGCTACAATAAATACCAAGAATGCCTCCCTCTTAAACTTTTAAGTGTTAAAATTGAAATATAGAACAATTAAAGTTACTTAGTTTACTTACATAATTAAACTGAACGACATACGTTATTTTGTTACACAACTGTTATCATTGCTTTGGAAAACCCCAACGGCGTATACGGTAAACACAGTAATAAACATATCGTAAAATAACGGAAGCCGTGAAACTGGACTAGTATTTGATGATAGTAAGGTTTATATTGACTAAACGGACATAGTGCCCAGTGCGTCTGGCCAGGAGCAGGAGCACCGCACTCGCACTGGGTTGTGTGCTAATTATATACTTTATAGAAATTAGACTCTTTTCCTTTTCCTAAATACAGATGGATTGTCTGTGGAAAAAGGAGAGGAAGGCGTTCACCCAGCAGTGGGACATCAACTAACTGACAGATGGTTTTAAATAAAAAAATGACTGCAGTATAGAATCTCCATTAAATGAACTTGTGACTCCGCATAACCAGATGTCTGTATAACCGATGTTATACGGACATTGGTTATGTTATGTGAACTCATAATAAGTCAGATCAAGTTACCGATTTAAAATTTTTTTAAATGCAAATATACATTTAAGTATCAAGTCAAGTTTATTCCCATTTCCACCGGCCCCCTGATCGTACACTCCCTCTCCCGCGCGTCAGTTTCATCCGCTCAATAGCATTGAATGTGAAACTTATTAATAAAAGTTCATTAAAACTAAATATTGATCATTCTGTCTGACATCGATTAATTGGATTTCCGATTATATGGGTACGCAATATTTTCAATTTTGTTTAATTTAGATAATTATTAGAGAAAATTATCACGAAAGTTAAAAATGTATGAAAATTCAAATCCAATTAAAATATTCATGACAGTAATATCTGTACTCTAATATTATAAAGAGGATAGAATTGTGTTTTAGTTTGTAATGAGCTATCTCAATAACTACTGCATCAATTTAATTTATTAAACCCTAAGCGAACCAGTGTTCGCTCTTTCATAGTCTTTCTATTATGTCTCTAATTACGGTATTTGAAAAGTTAAAAGAGTCATTCACCAGTATAATGTTAAGTTACCAGTAGAAGCTAGAATTATCATAGATTTTATATACCTATCAACATTGAAATTGAGAAACTAAAAAAATCGTATGTGCGATATTTACTGAAAAAAAAAAGGACTGCCCACAAGCTAACAACCTTCTTTTTAATATTGATGTAGTGTGGTAAATATTTAGAATCGGTGATACGAGTACATTCTGCAAATACGAGTGTACTGTATGTAATATATTAAGATTATAGATTTCCTGTATTGTCTGATAACACTGCTGCTGTTAGGATTATTATTGCGAGTTGTATTTTTAGGCTTTATTCATTTTGGCTAGAAAGACCTCACGGCGTCTTTACCTTCCGCATGACACAGGTTCTCACCGGACATGGCACGTTTGGGAAGCACCTGTTCTGGATAAAAGCGGAAGTGACGTCCGGGTATCGCATTGTGCGGAATGCCCGGAGGACACGGTGGAGTACACAGTCGAGGTGTGCCCTGCTTGGGCGGAGCATCGCCGTACCCTCGTGGGGCCGATCGGCGGCGGAGACCTCATGCCGGGCCTTGGTTGAGGCCATGGTCCGGAGCGAGGAGGAGTGGCAGGCGGTCGCCGACTTCTGCGAAGCAGTAATGTTCGCAAAGGAGGAGGCCGACCGCATCAGGCAACGGCCCTCTCCGATTCCGATCCCGATTTCCATTTTCATTTATCATTTATCATTTATCATTTCCCACCATAAAAAGAGGCTTAATTGATTTTTAGTTGAAATTTGCCGAATATGCGTTTTATATTATTATAATAAATATAGTATTCGTATTCGGCATTCGGTTGAAATGCTAAATGTTTTCGGTTTATTGAATTCCTTATTCTAACAATCATATTGTAATAGGAAAGTTTACTTTAAGTATATTCGGTTCGTTAAGAATTTAACCGAATGATGTTATTCGGTTATTCGGTGAAACCACTATTCGGCGCATCTCTAATTTTTGGCATTGTAGACGTCATTTAAAACCTAGCAACTTAATTACTTTCTTCAGTAACCTTGAATTCATATCACTCGATATTTCTGCTGACATCATTCATTCTAACTGCTATCATTTCAATCGCAACAGATATTATAATCCTTATTTACAGTTGAAGTTAAGCCAAGTTAACCGAATTTGAACTTTAACTTTGTGCAAATTAAGTTGATTTCTGAATGTGTTGTGCCCTTGTATACTTTATTTGTAGGCATTTATACCAAATATGTAATTAATGAAATTCTAATTTCTTTTTTTTCTTTGTTTAAAATTCACAACGCCATCTACTAAGCAGAGTTTGTGCTATGAGTACTAGACATAGACAACTAATAAACATACTAATATATTTCTAAATATAATACATATTACGGATAAATTAAACCCAGACACAACGAAACGATCGTGCTCATCACACAAACATTTGTCTTGGGTGGAAATCAAACCCACGACCTCCGGCACAGAAGTTAGGGCTACAAACTACTATTTAATATGATGGTAGAGGAAATGTATGAAATACCGTGCTGTGATAAATGTATGTTTTCTCAGAGAACATCATGATTCGGTTCTTCGAGTTGGACGAGAATAATGAAAGGGTCTGGACTGGTGCGGGCCAGTTCATGCAGAGCGATGTCCATCATCAATATGCGATCGTGTTTCGGTAAGTACCAGGAACAATTGGATCTGAAAATAAGAGTTAGTGACGTTTCGGACACAATGTCCGAATCACAACATTTTATTTTCAATATTTTTCACTAACGATTCGGACACCACCTTTATTGATGCTGTTTAGTATAGTCGGAAAAGAAAGGGTTTTAAAATATAAAGAAACTTATTACTCGAATAGCCGCTTTCAATCCAGCCTAAAATAGTTTTGTTAACGCTTTTTTTTTTCGCATATATTATATTTGAGTGTAAAACAATAATCTCCATTGAATATGCGAAGACAAAACCTAGTAAGCCTTTTCTAATACGAGGAGTGCGAATGAGGACGGGTCCAGAAAGCTTTTTGCACGAACTACTTACGTTTAAATTTCGAACACTAGGTGACCCAATAGACCCTATCTGTCTAGTTTATACTATCTTGTGTACGGAACAAAACCAGACGAATATAGATCTACTCGCTTCTCAAAGAGAGGTCAGCAAACCGTAGGGGCCCAGTGGGAATGATGGGATTTTCTGAAAAGGAAACCCGTAGCCCTAGAATGGAATAAGCAACTGAAGGACACTGGTATTTTAGTCAGTAAAAGTCTGATACAGGGGGTATCAGATAGGGAGAAGGCATTGGATGATTTCCCAGCTTAAAAAAATTAGAGGAGTATGCCATAACCATAACTATTAAATGTTCTCACAGGACTCCTCCGTACAAAAACCTAAAGACGCCTGTAGATGTGCATGTCTTCATAGAACTGGTGCGACCCTCAGACGGCCGCACCAGCGAACCCAAGGAGTTCAAGTACAAAGCGAATCAGGCGTACAAACAGATCAAGAAACGGAAAGCGGGATCCTCGTACTGCTCTATCGGCAGTTCATCTAGTAAGTACTACGTAAAGTGTAATCGAAATGTTTTTTAGTTTAATAGATATTAATTTATTGTACAATTAGTCTAAGATTCGATTAAGAACGACCTTCACCGGTCTGTTTAATGGGTGAAACGTATTTTATGAGTTTTTTTGTTTTTTTTAAAAGCTATTCAGTATTGTATTTTCGTGAGTAATATTTTAATACCACGGATCTTGTGTTCTTCACAATAAGTTCATTGTAAAATAATAATAAGCTGTAAATACCTAGCAGGATGGAAAACCAATATACTTGTACAACGCATCTGCCTACTGTCAGTGGCATAAAAAACCTTCAATAGGTGACAAGATAACACCCTCGCCTCGGCTGAAATATAGATTGTTTATCTATACTAATAGGTATTATAAAGAGGGAAAATTTGTATTTTTGTGTGTATGTTTTTAATGAATAAACTCAAAAACTGTGCCGATTTCAATAATTCTTTCACCCTGAGTAACATAGGCTTTATTGCCCATGCGAAGCTGGGACGGGCCGCTAGTTATTATTATAAGCATTGAAGTTATTATTATAAGCATAAAAGCTGAACTTTTTCTCGACGTAGCGTAGTGTTTCGAGAAGTAGTTCAGTTTATTTCGCCATTATAAAGATTGCCTCGTCTAAAACCGTCATCAATCTGCAAGATAACCATTAAATAAAATATTAATTTTCCCATCAATTTGTTCTAGGTGGATCATTGACAAGCGGCTGTGATATTCCCTTAACCATTGTTAATCACGTAAGTTTTTTTTTTTCACTTCCCGTTTCATTCGTAAACTTTGTAAGATCTTACAATTCTTTTTTGTCTGTTAAAACATTCATAGCTGTCAATCGACTATAAGTGTTTTTATAGATAGCAGTATAATTTATGTGGCAACTCGAAAAAAAAGTGACAGTATGAAGTGGACAGTTTTTTGGGTACAAAAACTTAATTTATAGTGCCAACCCATACAAGTGGCACCAAAGCACATTCTTTAACAATTTGGACACCACTTGATACATTTTCACAAGTTTAAATGTTATAATCACAAGTTGTGTCGAAATCCACTATTAAGTTTTGAAATTTCGACTTGTATTTACAATCAACTTGAGATATGAAATATTTTCTGAATTATAGTATAGGTACAAACAGTTATACTTCTTTTTGTGCTGTAGAAGATTTAACTTTAATTCTAAATTGCAACAACTCATGTAGAATGTTAGGTATAGGTATTAATGTAAATTACTTTTATTTTAGCAAAAAGAAGAGGCCATGGAAGCCGTCCCTGACCAGTCGTATATCTTACCTCAGGTTAGTACTAAGTATATCTATTTATTTATTGATGTTTTGACAGTTAAACAATATATTTTGACAATTATTAAATTATTTTTGACAACACAGCCGAAACTACAGGGAGTAGGAGGGTGAAATTTTGCAAAAGTTTTTCTTTTATGACGTAGATGAGCACTAAGACGCGATTTTTCAAAATTCTCCCTAAGTCAAATCCAAAGTTTTTACGGAGAAACCTATTTTCATGCAAAGCCGCTAGCAGAGACTAGCCTTTTCATAAATTGTGTCTTTATTTAACCGCTTACGTAGAATTTTGTGTAGAAGTTGCGAGAGACACATACATACATAGTTCGAGGTTGCTTGAATAAAAAATACCTGGACGAATTTTGGGGAGCAGCCATGGGAAAGTATAGGCTAAATAAAAAAATCATCTCTAGTAAAACATGTTGTGTTAAGTTATAAAACAGTTTATTATGTACTGCAACATATCTGTACAGATATGACGTAAATGAGAATGGGCACATTGGGACCACCCTCCAATAGCAATGAGATATATATCGTTGGATAGGTCTTTTCAATTGGAACAAGAATTGTTATGACAACTTTGTTGTAACAACTGTCCGTTCAGAGTTATAGGACTTATAAGTTCAGATTTAAAGATAGAAATATTAAAATATTTTTGAGGGAAAAATAATAACACCGTTAATAGTTAATTAATTATTATTTGGTTTTTTAAAATATTCAATGAAAAAAAAAACGTTTAAAAATATAAAAAAATAGTAGCCCACCGGTATCGGGGACAGAGTCCAAGCTACCGGCGGTTGGGTTCTAGAGAAAGGAACTTCCTGACTATACGAGCCGTGTCCAGCAATACTGCTTTCTGAATCAAGCCCTTGATCCAATCGCCTAACGAGAGCCTCCTAAATCATTGGTCGAGGCTCTTGGGTATTAGGCCATTGGCTGAAACAACTATCGGTACAATGATCGCTGAATGAGCGGGAGATAGTGTCAGACTCTTACTGACTAAAAGACCCACCCCGTTCCTTCTAGCCTTCATACCGGGGCTCGAGCGCCCTTTCGGATAACCCTGGCCCCAGTAGGCTTCGACCCGGCTGGGTCCCTGCTGTTGCTGACAACTCCTTGAGGCGCGCGGGAACAGTGCGCGCCGTCGACGACTTGGGCTTGGTCCGGACAGTTACCGGACGGCCGGACTGTGAGCTACCCATTGCTCACTGTCAAAAAAAAAAAAACAAATAATAATTAATGAATTATTAATGGTGTTATTATTTTTCCCTAAAAATATTTCAATATTTCTATCTTTAAATCTGAAGTTGTAAGTCCTATAACTCTGAATGGACAGTTGTTACAACAAAGTTGTTATAACAATTGTTGTTCCAATTAAAAAGACCTATCCAACGATTTATATCTCATTACTATTGGAGGGTGGTCCCAGGTTTCATACATTTTTGCCCATTCTCATTTACAACAGAAAATGTTGTTTCACAAATGTAGACAATTCTCTTCCCGTTGTTATTGTGTAGGTAAAAAGCAGCGTGCTTTTTACGGTAAAGTAAAAGCGACTTTTTGAAACAATGGGCAATCGAACATAAAAAGCAATTATTGTTATGTTAAAAAATATGAAAGGGTATGTCCATGAGCAGATGTTTGGCAATACGCAGATGTTTATCCAAGTGAAAAGTAATATTTTGGTATTGTTTAAGCCTTATTGTATTTATTTGTAAATATCGTTCCTATTTATAAAACGGGGAATGGGATAGCACGACTGCGATACAACAGTAGTATAGGTAGTTGTTTAATTTTATAAATGTTTCAAGCTTCAAGTTTGGCGTAAAGGTAGTAGACTCTAGCTAGGGTATACATGATAGGTTTGCCTATACAGTTGAGTTTTAAACGTAAACCGTGTATGTTGCACAACTACAGGTTTCCACACAAGCTTACTTGACAGGTGCAACTGTGCAGGCAAACCTGACAGGTACATGCTAACTTGCATGGCGATTAGTTTTGATTTTGAACATGACTTAATTTAATCAAAAATAATTTAGTCTTACATGTTTACGTTTGACTAACTTATGGCCGCGGCTTTGTTGTTATGAAACCCCTTTTCACCCGCTTAAAGGTTGAATTCTACGTCTACGTCTTTAAAACGACACCTGTGAAATAACCCAGTTTCATAGGTTCAAGGATTTAGGCTGTGAGTTGGTGAGTCAGGCCCTCAGGCAGTTATGTCACTGTCGCTTCAAATAAGCGAAGATCAATTATGTATTTTGTGAAAACAAACATCAATAGGAGTGGAACAGTAACAAAAGCGGTTTTTCCTACTGTTCCATTCCTATTGGTCGTAAAGTGATGTTTATAGCCTTCCTCGATAAATGAACTATCCTGAGATTACCGTAGGAACTCAGCTTCAGCAGAGTCGAAGCCTACTAGGCTTATATAGAGTTGTAAAAAAGCCCCGGGGTCGAAGACGAAGGACGAAGAGTTCATTTTAGTCAGTAAAAGTCTGATAGGCACGGAGAAGTCATTGGATGAATTCCCTCTTAAAAAAAGCGCGTTCATTGTTTGAACGCGCTTTTTCTCTCTAACTCATCAACTTTATTTGTATAGATTAACGTTAAAATAATGAAAGTAAAATTGTGCATAAAAGTCAACAAAAAGACAACTCGTAAATATCAATATTTTCCGTACACAGATGCAAGGCCCAATTCCATCCAACCAATGCGACTTGGCGAACGCCTTATACTCTGCGCCTGGGTCTGACATGAGCCAGACACCGGTGTCCAGCCCCATGTGGAGCAACAGTCCACATAACGTGCTGTTACCGGAGCCACCCATCGCTGACCTGCACCTTGACTCTACGGAGCTGGAGCAGATAACCCTACCTAACAACGCACCTATTAATCAATTTCCTGACGAAATGAAATCATTTTTCAATGGTATGTTATACTTTTTTTATTTTTTCTGAACATAATATGTCTTTATATCGAAAGGTTAGGCAGTGAAGCTGTCCAGGGCTATGGCATTGTTCGAAAGAGTTTCCGTGACCCTGGAACGCAAAGGGCAACTGTTTGATCACAGATGTGTCTAAAAAAAAAAAAAGTAACTCTGGACACTCCCTCTCGCTCTACCTATACTCTGTTCAAAATAACATTATAGATTTATGAAAACCTTTTATTACTGTCCGTTCAACCGATTTTGAATTTTATTCCGTTGGCGGCCTGACAAATGGCGGCTGCAGCAAATAGTTGGTACTTGGTGCTTCAGCGCCATCCTTATGCCTACGAAATAAAAGTTAAAATCGTTTGAACAGACAGTAAAAAAGGTTTTTTTGAATGTCTAATCTTAACGCGAATAGAGTGGAAGAAGTTATTTGATGATTTTCCACCCTCAAAAAAATAAAGCTTTAGTACATCCTGATTGTTGTGAAACATATGGAACGATTTGAAATTATTTTCCAAATATGCAGATGGAATCAATGCCCACATTTGATAGAAGGACGAGTGAAAGTAAAATAAGTGTGGAAGTATACCAAATTCATGATGATGTCAAATTAACACTGCATGAAACCAACATGTTATTAAATTATATGTCTGTGTAGTTAAATTAATTTTGCTAAGGGCCTTTTTTTTTTAGAAAGAAATATCCTTCGTATGCTGATTACATACGTTTTATAATGCAAGTCAATGTTATGTAAAATCATTTATGCTTTTCTTTCAGAATATTTGAGAAGCTATGGAGAAAGTCTACCTGAAGTAAGTCTATATTTAACATTTATATCAATGATTTTGTAGTGCTCAAAGTTATTTTCTTACGATTTATTATTTTCTTTTGCTTTCTACAGGTAAATAGCATGGAATTCCTTCGCTCAACCCTAATTCCTGACTCGGGTCGGGCTAAGGTTTGTATTATTATTCAGTTATAAGTACCTATATTATAGGGTTTTAATTATTTTTTTAATTTTCAATTTTCATTTGACTTTGCTCGAATTCGTGATACCAATGAGTGGTTTTATCCATTTCGGTACATTATTCTCATATAATAGTGGCGACCAGAAACATGTAACCGAGATATTTGTAATACATAACATGATTGAAAAGAGTGTCCATGGATTTTCTTGATCAATCTTCTTCATAGATAGATATCTACGCTTTGGAATGTGCAAAAATATTGGACACTTATTTTTTCTTTTTTCGATTATACCAAAAATAACAAATATATAGCCCATTAAAATTACGTGTGACGTCTACTCGTGCGAAAAAAATTAGCACGGCGTAATAATAATGAACGAAAAATATTAATAGCATTGTGAAAAAAGCGTGGGGCGCAAAGACATTAAATACATACTACCAACTTTAAATCTCTTTGGTGGGGCGCTTTGTGTCATATTTTTCGTAAATCGAGCACTCCACGCTTTTTTTTTCATTATTATTATTATCTACCCATATTGAAAGTTATAATTATTTAGTTTAACATGCTATGAAAGCATGTTTTTTTTTTTAAACTATATTTTTTGAATAATCTAAAAGACGGACTAATTACATTTTTTGCGGCCACTAGCCTATTAGCATCCTTTTTGACTGATGACTTCTTGACATTTCAAAAGTGCTTGTAAATGGTTTATTTGAAATAAATACTTTGTATCTTTGTTTAATTATTTGGTTAACGTTAATTTGTTTTGCAGCCACAACAGAACCAGATCCGTTTCCAAGGGGCTCGAGGACAAGTGATCAATCAAAACAAAGAGAGCGACATCAAACATACAAAGAACGAGTATCCTGCGTTTTACAAAACTGAAGACGGCATCGAAGTTAAGAAGGTAAAGCGTTTCTACTTACTTGCAACGAAGTAGTAATGAAGTATTGTGTTGGTTTGAAAACACGAAATTGGCAATTTTTATAGAAATATCCTAAAATATAATAATATTTAAAAAAGTAGGAAAAAGTTTATATGCCGAACGGTGAGTGCGAGTTATTTTGACGTTAACGTGATCGAAACGTTTACCGCGTTTGGCTCTCTTGATTGGTTGAGAGCTTGGAGCTGGCCAATCAGAGCTCCGAACGATATAAACGTTTCGATCGCGTTAACGTAAAACAAACTTGCACTGGCGCTTTGGTCATTAAAATTCTTGATTCATAATTACGTTCGGATCAATCCGTTTATTGTATAATACTCGTACATAATTGTTATATTTCAGTAATTTGCACTAAAACCTATTGAACGCTCTCTATATCTTTTGCATCGCTAAGATATTGACAGAAGAAAGTAATCTTAACTTTTTAGCCGTTCTGTTCGTTATTGCCTTGGTAATAAATAAATGGGGGAAAAGAGGTAAATTCTCCCTCATGTCCTTTAGTAGCAGGCGGAACTAAATTTTCTATACCATTACGGGGTGTATACGGATAAATCTTTTTTTTATTTTCTACCAGATAGCAAGCCAGCAGCAGCAGCTAGCTAGCTAGATTTGTTAGTTTCTAACATCTCCCTAGCTTTTCCCCATCTAGCTTGAGGTCGGCTTTCGGTCTAACACACCTGATGCGACTGAATATCTCTGTTTTACATGGAGCTACTGCCTATCAGACCTCCACAAGCCAGTTACTGGCCAACACGGTATTCCATAGATAGACTGATGGTCAGACTTTCTGGCGTCTGATTACCCGTAATAACTTTCAAAGATCAACGAATGACAACCGGGACCAACGACTTTACGTACTTTCTAGGGAACGGTGTGTCAATAATGTCCAACTAGTTTCTAACAAAGCATCGATTTTTTAAAATTGCATTAAATTTTTAAGCACATAGTATAAATGCCGCAAATAATCTTAAAATAACAAGAAAACGCAGGATCGAAACTGCGTTAAACGGTCATACGTCGCGTGACAAAGCGCGTGTGCACGTGCGTGTTCTCGCGGACAGTCCCCGTCGCGGAAACCGGATTAATTTATGCAGCGTAGCTAGTTCAGCTTTATCGGAGTGCATGTAGTCGTATCCAAGGAGAACTTAATAAATTATTACGCAGCAAAACGAGCGCGAGACCCGCCGTCCTCGCGTCGGATGCCCGCGCGGATCACCGTGACGGATCAGTTTTGTATGGAACTGCGCGAGCGTCCGTGCGTTACGCGATTTCAACCCACAAAGTTTTGTCCAAAGTCACCCCTGCATTCACCCCGTTTATATGTATAACGTTTGTGTGTATATAGTAGTGGTTTTTTTTATCTTAGATATCTCTTGCTTTCCGCTGTTTTTTTTTTTAAACACCTTTAGTCGGGTTGGTGTTTTTAATTTAATTTGTTTTGTATTGTCTATGATATTTGGTTCTTTATAATTTAATGCTTATACATTGACTTTACACAGTCGACTTTTATTTAATGATATATTTTTAACTAGCTTTTGCCCGCGACTTCGTTCGCGTGGAATAGTGACTTCCGGCAGATAGTACTGAATTGATGCCGACTCTTGACCAATAGATGGCGCTGTATGTCCGGAATAAATTTTATTTTTTATATTATTTTTTATTTTATTGTTTGTGATAAAAACTATCCTATGTCATTTCTCAAGTTCCAAACTATGCCTGTACCAAATTTCACACAAATCGGTCCAGTAGTTTAGGCGTGAAGCAAAGACAGACAGACAGACAGACAGAGTTACTTTCGCATTTATAATATTAGTTTGGATAACTTTTTAAAAATAAGTGTTAATAAATAATTCTTCATTCATTTTTAGTAAGTAGTTAAATACCCTTTGTAACTTGAGTATCATTTATTAGGGTTTAAGAATTAGGGCCGGGCCATACGATGCTTTGCGGCGCCGCACCGCTAATATTTCGATGGATCGTCGGGCCGTACGAGCGAGGTGGCGTCACTCATATGCCCACCGATTCGTCGAAATATTTGCAGTGCGGCCCGGCTCTCAGTAAGATAGTACTTGAATTTTATTTGCAATTGATTACAATTGGAAATTTAGAGCTTTAGCTCTAAATGTCAATTTCGATTACCCAAACGATCACAGTACTTCATTACTATTTCGTCGCAAATAAGTAAAAATCTTTGTCTTCTAAATAAATTATTTGTTCGATCCTTAACCTCAATTTGTTATTCATTTTGCAGGTAATAGAAACATTGCATTTTTTATTTATTTAAAAATTTTGCTGGTCCAATGTCATCTATAGTCCTGTCCTTTCTACGATCATACATAAATATAATTGAAAATAGTGCTGCCAGAATCCATCAATTTTCTAAATTTCCGGAAATTTTTACTCTTCTTTTTTTCTAATATCCTTATTTGGTCTATTATGAAAATTTTAAACAAACTGTAATTCATTCTCAAGTTGTCCGAGCTGCATTCCATTTTTATTTACTTAGTTTTTTTTTTTTTTTTTTTATCTGTTTTAAACTAGTACTTGACTGCGATCCCGCCTGATGGTAAGCAGTGATGCAATCGTTGATGGTGAGGCGCACTAGTTTATTAAGAGCCTATTCACTCTAGCCTTGAAGACACCCAAATTATAATCAGACGGGAAGACCGCAGCAGGCAAACTGTTCCAGTCCTTTGATGTACGCGGTATAAATGACGAGGCAAAACGCTTAGTCCGGACTGTAGGTGTTTCAACAACGTAAGGGTGGATACCTGCCGTGCGTCGGCTTGTCCGATGGTAGAATTGAGATGGCGGAATCAAGTCATGCAATTCCTGCGCACACTCTCCAAAATGCAATCTGTAAAAAACCGAAAGGCTGGCTACCCTACGCCTGTGCGGTGTAGTTAACACTAATTTAACATTATGAAAACCACCATTGAAACAGTTATTTTCATTCATTTATGAATAGACAAAACCTTTTTCTATTTTGCACTCCTATAAACTATAAACTTCCTTCATCATTACGTCACCCTTAAACAGTGGTTTAAACCATTGTAGTTATAAATCACATTTATTTCTTACTTAATTTAATGTCCGCAGCTGGTCAAAGATCTATGTGAAATGATAAGAAACAAAAAAGGCTTCAAAAAAGCAGAGGTCCGAAGTCGCTTGGAAAGGCTGTTTGAAATAAGACTGTCAAATGGAGATACGTAAGTATTGTTAATGTTTGTTAAAAAAATTTTTAATCAAAATAGTATTTATACACTTTTTTTCGAGTATATTGTTTTTTTCGTTAAGTAATCGCCAATCATTATTTTTTTTATCTACGCTTATTTGTAAATTCACATTTAATAAAGATTTTATAAAAAAATCATTCCCAACAACTTAGCCTATCTCTGCATAAATAAAGACCTTTTCAATACGCTTACTCTAAAACCCGCTCTTATCCCGCCGCTTTTAGGCACGCAGTAGACTGTTTTCCGCACTAGTGCAGAAAAATGCACATGCTAGCCTCCGCCAAAATTGTATTACATTTATCTTACCAGACTGGGCGCGCGTCGACATCTACCCCTGTTTATTAATTTATTCGTATAAAGTGTATTAAAAAACGTCGTTTCATACATGTGCAAAATTGTCACTGCAGCCTTCCGCTTCATGTCACACTAGCCTACGGCTCCTGCGAATTTCGCCTCGGTCGCAATGACAAACTCACTGCACTTGTATCAAAATGTACTATTCTCAAACTACAGGTACAACTTACAATTACTATTACAGGTTCCTCCACATGACCCTGTGCAGTAACCAGCCAAGTCTGGAGTACATCGTGAAGATAATCCACAGCGTGAAAGCTACGCACCTGCTTGACTGTACCAACAACAGACAACAGACCACCCTGCATCTTGCTGTCCTCAATGACATGCCGAAAATGGTGTCCTTGCTTATTGCTAAAGGTAAGAAGAATAATATTTTCTTACAAAAAAAAAATAAACGATATTTTATACTAAAAAAATATTTTTGTTTTTAACATTTTACGAACAAACCAAAAATAAACAGCGCAAACGGTCGAGATAGTCTCGAGATGCTCCGTCACACGTTTGATTTGTGTTGTATTAATATTTGACGTTTAGTAGGTAGCTGATTATAAGTAAGTGACATTATTAGAGAATTTATTTATATCAGCGTACAAAGAATCATACTTTCGAACATTTTGAACACTATTCTTTGATCTGTCAATTCTATGATGATAGGGCCAAAATAATGTTTTAAATCTGAAACATAAAAATAAAATTGTCTGTTTGTAATATTGAAATAACTGCTTTTTAGGGTTCCGTAGCCAAATGGCAAAAAACGGAACCCTTATAGATTCGTCATGTCTGTCTGTCTGTCTGTCTGTCTGTCCGTCCGTATGTCACAGCCACTTTTTTCCGAAACTATAAGAGCTATACATTTGAAACTTTGTAAGTAGATGTATTCTGTGAACCGCATTAAGATTTTTACACAAAAATAGAAAAAAAACAATACATTTTGGGGGTCCCCATACATAGAACTGAAACTCAAAAATTTTTTTTTCATCAAACCCTTGCGTGTGGGGTATCTATGGATAGGTCTTCAAAAATGATACTGAGGTTTCTAATATCATTTTTTTCTAAACTGAATAGTTTGCGCGAGAGACACTTCCCAAAGTGGTAAAATGTGTGTCGTCCCCCCCTCTAACTTCTAAAATAAGAGAATGATAAAACTAAAAAAAATATATGATGTACATTACTATAAAAACTACCAACGAAAATTGGTTTGAACGAAATCTAATAAGTAGTTTTTTTTTTAATACGTCTTAAATCGAAAAAAATACACTATTATTAAAACATCGATCAAAGTTACAACACATTACAAGAACTTTTATATTATGTTACTTGCTGCTACGGAACCCTTCATGGGCGAGTCCGACTCGCACTTGGCCGGTTTTTACAACATGCATATGAATATATACGGTACATACACCAAAATATTTTTTTTTTAATTTTTGTCTGTCTGTCTGTTTGTCCGGGCTAATCTCTGAAATGGCTGGACCGATTTTGACGGGACTTTTTTTGGCAGGTAGCTGATGTAATAAGGAGTAATATAGGCATATATAGAAATAAATTCAAAATCCTGTAGTCCACGCGAACGAAGTCGCGGGCACAGCTAGTAATATAATAAAAGTGTAAAAGTTTTTAGTTGTGCGCGCAACACGTAAAATTTACGAAATCGATGTAGCTTTTATATATTACAATGGTGCGTGTATATTACTTGGGCTTTGTTTTTTTGCAATCGGTTGACGATATACAACATTCATTGACTGTTAGGCGATACGAAGTTCGCTGAGTCAGCTAGAGTTTTAAATAATTATTTTCAGTATCTATAAATAATATGATATTGTAGGTTCAAGCCCAATGATGAAGGACAATAAAGACCTGAACGTGGTCCACTACGCTGTTAAGTACAGGTCCTGTCTGGGGGTCCTTCTCGACTCCATCAAGAAGAACGAAGTGGTTTGCGATTTAAATGATTACAATGGCGGTAAGCTTTATTCAAAACTTTTATGTTTTACAATGCTCTTTTTCATCAATCTTCTCTAAGAAAATAAATTTACTGTAAGATATTGCCCCGTCCGCTTGACCGTTTTTAGTACATTGACTACAAAATTAATAGAATTTGGAATTTACATCGCTTCAAGTGTTTATTTCAATTATTTCCCTTTTTTTAAGTAAGTTTATAGCATAGTCGGCCTTATAATGTTCCCACTGTTGGGACTCAGGTCTCCTCTCTAGGAGAGGGAATGGGCCATAATCCTCTGCGCCAGCCCAGTGCGTAGTTAGCAAGTATAATGTTAGTATCATTCTGAGGCATTTTTAGTATAACAACATATAGTTTTAGTTGATCACCTTTTTTAAAACGGTCACGCTGTACCTAGTGCGATAAGACCACTCATTTTTCGTTTGTTTTTATAAACGTTATTCTTCTCTTTCTCTACGTTCTTCTTTTCTGGTGTTATATTGTGAAACTTGTGACTGATTTGTGGCATTTTGCAACAGAGAACCAATCAGCCCTTCACATGGCTGTAGTATCAGGTTGGGAGCAAGGAACTCGTTTGCTGCTACAAAATGGCGCTAGCTTTAGCGTGCGCGACGCGGAGGGACGCACACCACTGCACCTCGCCGCTTACGATGACAGACTGGCCATCATGAAGATACTGCTCGAGTTCATACCATCCGTGAGTAGTTGAACTTCATCACCATCATCATTTCAGCCGAAAGACGTCCACTGTTGGACATAGGCCTCCCCCAAGTGTCGCTACAATGAACAGTCCTGTGCGTCCCGCAACCAACAACACCGCAACAAGAAGAACTTAACAAAAATAAATATTTAATAACAAGTTCCAAGAGGTAATATATTGTTAGTAACAACATGCTTAAAACTATGTTAGTTTATTCAAAATCAAAAATAGTTCATGACGATATTATCACGTTGTATAAAAAATCCTGAGTTTTTATACATCAGTGGTCGTCACAGAACGTGAACCAAGGATGCCCAATGCCCATCGCTTTTGCATTCAGCATGACCATAGACAGTGTGAATAAATAAATTATCTATTTAGCTCTATGGTTCTGAATTTGCGTTTCGTCCTCTCCCTCGTCCTTTATACCGCGTACATCGAAGGATTGGAACAATTTGGCTGCTTCGCCCGCGTGACCGTAGAAAATTATTCCATGGGAGCATAGTCCCTGGGCAAAAAGTATAATTTGTGCTATTCTAGGACATGGGCTACCCTTATATCAAGTTTCATTGAAATAGTTGGAAAGTGAAGAAGTAACAAAAATACACAGACACTCACTCACTCACCCACAAACGCCTCTCTAATAAATAATAATGATATCATTTATTTTCTCTCACAATGGTTTGTTGCACTTAACAGTTTGGAACAGCATGAAAGAAAAGAAAGAAAGAAAAAGTGTTTATTCGCGTCAAACATGATTAAATGAATTAGCATTATGAGAGCCGGTACCTGTTGTAGGTTTCGAAGAAACCTATGCTACAGGTCACCAGGACCCACGTTACGGCCTCACAGTTTATTGGCAGATAACATGAATTCCACTGAACAAACGCATAAAATTAAATATAAATGTTAGTTAATATTAATGCGATAATGGCTTCGGTGATAAGTTATTATTTTTTTGTTTTTCTTGCAGAGTGAAATCGACGTCATGGACGATGCCGGCAACACAGCTCTCCAAATCGTCTGCGGTGGTACGACCGTTATGGAAAACTCTGTCGAAATTGCACGGCTTTTACTGGACAAGAAGGTACAGTACATACTCTAAACAAACAGACTTAGAACTAAAAGTTCTCTTTAACAGGTTTTTATAAAAATACAGATAATAATATACTTAAATGAAGCCGTGAATAATAGGTTTCATTAATCTGCTCTAGTATCATAAAGAGGTAAAGTTTTTTTTTTTATTTGTGTAGAAGGTAATCTCTGAAAGTATTGGTCTAATTGCAAAAATTTTTTTCATCGATAAAAAGTTGCTTATTACTGAGTGACATAGGCTATATTTTATGTATGCGGGTGAAACCGCGAGAAAAAGCTAGTTTACTTAAAGCTGTATTACTATTTTTAGGCATACCCTCTAAAACATGAAGATTCCAACGAATCAGCGTGGAAGCTTGTGAAGACGAAGCCGGAACTCAGAGAACTGATGAAAGCATACGTCACAGTGGAGTGCATGGACGAAGATGACATCAAGTCCGAACCGGAAGACGACTTCGAATCCGCTGACGAAGGCGTAAGTATCTAATTACAATCATATTAAACAGCCATCTCATCTAACTAAAAATAAATGATATTTATTTCGCAATAGGTTTCAAAAAAACAACTTCAATTTGTTTTTCCTCAGTAGAGTTACCTTGAGAGGAGCAGTGGTGGCCTAGTGGTAATTGCTCCGACTTACGAGTTGTAGGTCGCGGGTTCAAAACCTGCCAGGTGCATACTTTGTGTAATTTATTACATCGTGAGGAGACATATCCTAAAACTAAAAATTCGAAGACATGTGACATCCACCAACCCGTACTGGGCCAGCATGGTGGATTACGGCCCATTCCCTCTCCTAGAGAGGAGTCCTGAGTCCCAGCAGTAGGAACAATAAAAAGGCTGGTGTTTCTGACTAACCTGAGAATAAACATCTATAATATTATCTTATACCAACTGTTATCAAGTGAAAACAACTTAATTCTAAGAGCTAAATTGTTTGACAGGACTGTGTGGAGATTGGTCTTCAAGATATGAACCTGTACGCGCGGGAAGTGTCCGTGTTGGTGGACCAGGCGGGCTCGTGGCGCGAGCTGGCGCAGCGCCTGCGCCTCGACGCGCTGCTCGACTGGTACGCCGCGCAGCCCAGCCCCACGCTCACCCTGCTCAAGCACCTCAAGGTAAACACTACAAGATATGAACCTGTACGCGCGGGAAGTGTCCGTGTTGGTGGACCAGGCGGGCTCGTGGCGCGAGCTGGCGCAGCGCCTGCGCCTCGACGCGCTGCTCGACTGGTACGCCGCGCAGCCCAGCCCCACGCTCACCCTGCTCAAGCACCTCAAGGTAAACACTACAAGATATGAACCTGTACGCGCGGGAAGTGTCCGTGTTGGTGGACCAGGCGGGCTCGTGGCGCGAGCTGGCGCAGCGCCTGCGCCTCGACGCGCTGCTCGACTGGTACGCCGCGCAGCCCAGCCCCACGCTCACCCTGCTCAAGCACCTCAAGGTAAACACTACAAGATATGAACCTGTACGCGAGGGAAGTGTCCGTGTTGGTGGACCAGGCGGGCTCGTGGCGCGAGCTGGCGCAGCGCCTGCGCCTCGACGCGCTGCTCGACTGGTACGCCGCGCAGCCCAGCCCCACGCTCACCCTGCTCAAGCACCTCAAGGTAAACACTACAAGATATGAACCTGTACGCGCGTCCGGTAACTGTCCAGACCGAGCCCTAGACGTCGACGGAGCGCACTGTTCCCGCGCGCCTCAAGGAGTTGTCAGCAACCGCAACAGCAAGGTCGAAGCCTGCTGGGGCCAGTGTTAGTTTCGAAAGAGTAGCTCAGCCCCGGTATGAAGGCACGAAGGAACGGGGTGGGTTTTTAGTGAGTAAGAGTCTGGCTCTATCTCCAGCTCCTGTGATCCTATGAGGAATTCTGTTCCATATCTTCGAAGTTCTAGATCAGATCATAACAATATTTCTATGGAACCAACTTGGAAACATAACCCTTTAATCAAAAAATTTTTTTTTTTAAATCGGTCCTTGGTTAACCGAGATATCGGTGAACATATTTACAAAAAAAAAAAAAAAAAATACACAGACATTCAGCCGAACATAGAGCCTCCTCCTTTTTGAAGTCGGTTAAAAAGATTGAATGATTTGCTATTTTTTTTTTATAATGACGACAATTTTGTTTTCAGGATTCCCGTGATGACATATCGTCAAAGTCTTTGGCGATGATTTTAGAAGACATGGGCCAAACCGAAGCGGCCGTTGTTATTAGGAGGTGTATCGACTGACAGGACACCAGCCAAGATGATTGTGTAGTAAGCTAGTGGTGCGTTACTGCAATCAAAGTAAGAACAATTGACGAATCAACGTGCTTTATTGCTAATACCGAATAATCAAAAACAATTACTTACTAAAAGTAATTGTGTGAAATAATAATAAAATGTGATCAAAATTTATAATGTTGTTAAAGTTATGTATATCAAATATGTCGAATAATCCTTTTGCAATTACCATGAATATTTTACTGTTAATACGCGGAAAAAATAATCTAAAAATAATGATGATATTTCCATGATTCCTATTTAATAAACAATACTTTATTCCTTATAAATATAAACATTTAAATAAAAGACATAATTATATGGGAAATAAAAAAAAATATTATTGGTAAGCAGCTTAGTTTGAATAAACTAATAAAAGCAAAATCAAAGTTTATCTTTAGAATTTACAAGTATGTAAATTTAAATTCAAGCTATAGTTCTATGTAAACACCGCTCAAGATATTTTCCATAATTGTTCTAAAGCGAATAAACATAGAACATGTTTTTAGACAAACCTTAAAAAATCCGAACCTCCTCATTTGAAGTCGGTTAAAATTTAACCTAAGCGGTATCAACCAGTTCATATATATTAAGTTTTTTTTCTAATATTGGACCCATTATTATTCCAATACGGAGAAGAGATGAAACGATGCAAGAGGAATAACGCCTACTCTTTTACGTAAACGGAATTAAGGCGTTGTTTCCTTTCTTATAATGTCACCAAAGTGTCTTGATGGAATGAAAAGTGTAGTTATACTATTGAAAGTAATCAATTTTATATAAGAAAGTACAGTAATTTTACTTAAAAACGACAAAGAAGTTAGTATTTTTAATTGTAGTTGTAATTTCTAACTATAATGTATTTTAAAATCGTGGGAGACGTAAAGATTGGTATGTACAATTATCGGCACGGATATTGAGCGCTGGCTTCAAGTTGCGCAGAAGTCATATATTCGGTCTCTTTAGTGGTGCGAAGTGAGACGCGGGGGCGGGGGGAGTGTCAGTGTTTGGCTCGCCGCGATATCGTGTCATAGACATCACTCCTCATTCGTTCCCTGCGTTGCTGCATGTATCTGTCAACGAAGACGATTGGCTCGCCAATGTATGGAATGCGCAAAGAGATCCCCCCTCTGACGCCGACTGCTCAAATTCCGTTCCGGTAATAGGCTAGTTGCCGTAAATGATGTAATTAGTCAGTCTTTTAGATTAATCAAAAATAAGGGACACGTATTTTTTTATTGTTAAATTAAACCAAAAATGACAAAGATATAGCCCATTAAAGTTACGTGTAACGTCACGCCGTGCTGCATTTTTTCGCACGGGGTGATGCCACACGTAACTTTAATGGGCTATTTTTTGTTCTTTTTTGTTTAATCGAAAAAAGAAAAATAATAATCTAAAATACGGACTAAATAAAATGTAATTATTTTGACCCTTGATATTACCTTATGTTAGTTTTTTTTATTTTCTTTACTTCATGATCGTCTCGACGAGTTTTCATTATCTTAAAACTATTAAGATGTGCTAACAAAAGTGTGTATGCAGTGTTACTGGTAACTACTATTTCATTTTTTTTTTTTTCACCAAGAACAAGACGATCGTGAAGTATCAATAGTTAAATGAGTATTGATCTCTAAGCAGGCCAAAATAAATGAGCAGAATTCTCTGCTCATTTATTTTAGGTTATTTTTTTTCTATCTTGACTGGTCATAAGAAGCAAATATATTTTATGAAATGTGCTATAATAGTTTTAGGTTATCTTGATAGTCTGATAGGTTATTTTATAGTTTAACCATAGAGCAGCAATATTAAAGTACATTTGACACAGATGGCATGAAGTTAAATTCAAATTAAAGTGAACACAGCTACATGTAAGAAATATTTTACCTTCTACTGAAAAGATTTAAGAATTTGTTTTTGTTTGACTTTTATAAACATTCTCAACAATAAAATTATAAACGAAGTTATTAATAAAAAAAAAATGTTCATATTTAGATTTAAGGACAAACATTTATGTTTATATTTTTTTGTTATAATAAAAATTGTGTGGTGTATAATTGAATCCAAACTGACTTTATTGGAGTTATTATACTGTCTGTGATTATTCAAGTCTACATGGATTCCAATATACACTTAAAATATTAGTTATTACGATGTGGTTGTTAGATGATAAGATTGTTGATAGCTTGTCGGAAAATATTTGTGGGTTAAGGTTTATCCTCTTAATTTCTGTTTTAAAGCCCATTTTGTCCGTGACTTACGTTGTTGTAATCATTTGATGGACTCAAGACACGTCCTAGAATTGCATTTATATTTTCAATATTTACATAGACATGCTCTCAAGTTTTGCAGTCGCGGTCAGTCATAAAACGTGAGATTCAATATAGTTTCTGAAAATCCCGTATATTAAATACGTTACTTGCAGGTTTTAAAACCGTAACTGCAAAGGGTCCTTACTATAGGTCTCGAATTATGACTGGCAATAGTCGCGTTCAGTATATGTTTCAGAAATTATTATAAAACGTCTGTTTAGCTCTGCCACCAATCGGCGTTTATACTAGAAGCAGCAAGTATAAACTCCATTTATGCAGATTTCAATGCTAAACCATGCTTGTAATTCTTCTAAAATTATTAAAACAATTGTTCTGGTTTTAACCATGTAATCGAATTGACCTTAATATATTATATTGTTGTGTTATGAAAATTCAAATACATGATTATATTATTAAAATATTTTTATGTGTTTTTTTTTTAAACCAAAGGCCCTGAAAAGATAAACGACTAGATGGAAAGGCAGATGGTAACAGGCAGATATTAGCGCAATAACATACAGCGCATTTTTGGGGCTCGTGTGCGCCAGAACTGTCTCCAATCCTGACACGCCTATTTAGGTTTTCATTTAAAACTAGAAAAATGCTAATTGCATGGAGGCAGGCTAACGTCTAACGTACAGCCCGTACCCAAGAAGAGTAGTCGGGCTGATCTGTCAAGTCAACTACCTACCCATCTCTGTTACGTTACATCCATCCTCTATATGGACGTTGGCCTATCCTCTGTAAGGAAGCTTCTGGAATACCCAGTCTTGTGAAACTCTGTTCAACAAATTACTTTTTCTATGAATTTGTAACCTTCTTTAGCCAACATTGAGAAAAACATAAATTTGACCAACATTACGCAACGAACTTACTAGTTGTTTTAATCTGTGGTACACATAAACATAGCTGCCTTTGTGTAATTAAGTTTGTGTTGCGACTATTGTTTTTTTTCCTTTTTCTTTAAGATTTCGGAATATAAGTTAGCAGAATAAATTCTGACAGTTCTGTGATTGTACGTACGACGTTGACTCGAGCACCTGTTCGTCCGTTTTATCAGTTTTGTCAAGATATTGACTCTGTTAGTGTAAGTGACTTGCGAGATATTTGACTCTTAAATTTTTTGTTATTACTACATATTTTAACGAGACGGTGACTCATAAGTTGTTCTCAAGTTTGTGAACCATCATGGGTAAAAAAGGCCACAGAAGATGTGAAGATTGCGGTATCAAAGAAGCTTGGCATACGAAAACCACAAAACCCATAGGTATAAAGGTTAATTTGTAGAAAAGCGGCATTAAAAGAAACAGCTTCCTGTAACTGTGTATGTTTATACTACTAAATATATAAATAAACATTAAATAAAATCAAATAAATTAGTGTTTTATTTTTTACCCAGTTTTTAAAATAAATACGTCAGTTTTGGAACCCCGTATAACAACACTATAGTGCATTTTATCGATATCGATGAACACTGAATATCGATAAGTTTATTGTACGTTGCGCGTCCCTATCTATGACAGTTCTCGAGTTTTCATGTTGTTAGCTTTGTTTTTTTGTTTTTAAGTGGTTGGCTAAAGAAGGTTAACAATTCTCACGAACTGAATGTACTAAGTTCCGTCTCTTGTTTACACGCTCTGTGGAAATACCTAGAAGCTATCGATATCTTGGGTGCTATTCTCTAAGAAAGCGCAGCGCTGGCACAGCGACGAGTCGTCAGCGCAGTACATTGAATTATCAACCCAATGCCCCTTTACATTGGATTGTTAATTCAATGTATTGCGCTCACGACTCGTCGCTGTGCCAGCGCTGCGCTTTCCTAGAGAATAGCACCCCTTCAGTGACCGGAAATAACGTGTCCGCGGAAATCGGTCTACTAGGTATCTTCTCACGCAGCTGCTCGTCAATTGGATATTAATTCCTTGATTCCTCAGGGGTCGGTACTTACCTACATAAACCCGGTATGGAGACGATAGTACTATTGAATATTTTACGTCCAAACTACTGCCAACGCACGAGTTAGTGTGTCGCAGATTCAATCCTTCCAAGCCATAGTCGGTTGAGCGCTTGAACTTTTCCTTCAAGGCGGTCTCCGATATCGGGGCGATGCCCATCTGGTTAAGTTTAATGTTATTCTACTAAAACTCAGGCCTGTCTTTTTTCAGCTAAACGGATCCACCTTTACGGGGTGTGACCGTGCCGATAACCGATGACCTTGAGCTTCTTAGGTTATCATTGTCATTTACCCTCAATGTCGGTTCTTTTATCGAGGCAAAGGTTCAACTGGCTGTAAAAAAGCTGGGAATCTTCGGAAAGGCCAGATGCTACCTATTTCATGCTAGAATAGCTGCTTAAGCTTTACCAAGCGCAAGTTCAATCGTATGGAGTACTGTTCACATCTTTGGGCCAATATTTGCTGCCAAATTCTACTAATGTGATACACCCGTATTTTAAGGGTAAACGAGATAGAAATGGAAATAACTTAGATTATAAACCTTTAAATATAGCCATGCGACTCTATGGAAGTGCGAAAGTGAGAAGCACATATACGAAACAAGTAAGAAAATTGGGACAAAACATAACATTCTCTGTCTCATTCGGCGTGCTGCTTTTTTGCTTGACTCACTTTGAAAAGTGAGCCAAACACTGTCACTTTGAGGTCAACTCGAGTAATTTTTAATGTCCTTAGAACAATTTCGGCAATTAAAGTAATAGTTTTAGTGTATGTATGACAAATAGACTCCTATAGTTAAGTTTTAAGTGTATTTCTGTGGTCATATTTATGGAAAAGTTTACGTAATAATCTCATTTTAGTGTTATAGTGCTGTCTCATGTGTGGCCACGCGGTGGCGATATCTTACGTATTTAATCTAAGGGAAATAACGACCTAACCGAAAGTCTCAGTTACCACTACAAATAATCTAAAAAAAAAATCGACAGCTGTCGCGCTGTCATTATTGACAGCTTTGACAGAGTGAAGAGAAAGAGCCGCCCTTTTAGAATTTCTACCGGTTGTTTTATTGAAAAAAAGGGCCAAGGGCCGTACTAAATTAGTGAACAAAATGATTATTGTGCGTTAAATATTCGTAAAAGTAACGGTTTTGCATGGTTCTACTTAATTCTGTTTGTTCTTTCACAATATTATTTAGTATAAAATGGCCAGCGGTTTCCGTCTTCGCTTTGGTGAAAGCCAAACTAATGTTGTTAACGGTAAGTTCTTTGGTTTAAAGAATGATTTAATTTATTCTCTATGTTTAGTATTTTCATATTTAAATTACGCTTCGTTTTAACTTTTGATGTTCTCCATTTTTATGATGTACATTGTGGCTTAAAAACGAAACTCAAATAAGTTTTATTGGTTTGTACATAATATGCATTTTGCATTGCATTTTTTAACAACGATTTAATAGTATATTCTTTGTAAATTACAGATAATGCTGATGAAATATTAGACTCTCCGTCAAGAAGGACTACTCGAATAAGGACCAAACCAAAGAAGTTTGGTGATTTTTTGGATCACACACCAACTAAGCGGAGATCTTATAAAGATATTAGCAGCTCTGAGGAAGATGAAGTTGTAGATGGAGCTGCTGTACAAAAACCTACAGGTAAATTATGCATATAGCTAAAAAGTAGAATGTCCTGCCATAGTCTGTGTTTCCTGATAGATACAATCTACAGGTCTTTAAGTCAAAAGTGAATAGGTTAATTCTAGGCAAGCATACTCCATCATCAACCACATCATCACTTACCATCAGGTGAGGTAATGGTTAAATGCGAGCTAATCATAATAAAAAAAAAAAAATTCTTATTTATGGGACCTTTTTTAATCAAACCATATCAGCCAATACAATTTCACAATTTCATCATAATTAAATTGATTAAAAAGTAATTTTGTAAGGCAGATTTATTTACAGATTTACATATTTCAATACTAGTTGGTTCCTGCGATATTGTTCGCCTCGGGTTTGTAATGTAGAAGAGTATATTGCATTTTGGTCACATTTCATGAAGTCTTTCTGCATGAAAATCCAATTATATAATAACGTCAGCTATGTTACCAGTGATAGTCCCATTAAAATATGTCCAACCGTCTGCCATTCATAGAATAGTTGTCACAAACACAGCTATGACGAGAGAGTTAAAAATATGTATGATTTTTGTTATATACAAGTATACATAGTCCTCAGTGGACCATTCTGTTTGTAAAATAGATTCAAGTACTGCTTATTATGTATGTCTAAAAAAATGTTCTTGATCATCATCATAAAAATGTTTTATTACAGCTTTATTCAGTGAAGATGATGTTGAGGGCCAAGACATGTTCAAGTTCAAATCCCGCCACACTAAGCTCGATTTACAAAATAAAGTAAAGGCAGCTATAAGCAATTCTCCTAAACCCACCGATTCACCAATGAAAACTCCACGAAAACTGACTGCTATCAATAGCCCATTGACCAAAGTATCTCAGGCTACACCTAAACAAGTTAAGGATATTATTAAGAAAAGTAAGTTTAACCTTTCGAATACCATAATTAAAGACACAATAGAAAGACAATGAGAGAGCAAACATCAGTGTTCACTTGGGGTTTAATGAATTAAGTACAAAATACACATGCTAGTAACTTGCACTGGAGTACGCGTGGAGCGTATTTAGAATAGGACATAGTCTCATAAACCTATGTTAAAAGGTAGGATTGTTGGACCAGACAGGGGTTTTTTCTAGTCTGGGCAAAATTCTTAAATAAATAAATAAAACAATTGCTTGTAAATTGATCTTCAATGTTTTTGGGAACATTATCTAATCTAGTGCTAAATTTTAAGAAAAGTAATCAAATAAGTTTAATTATAATATATTAGAACTTTATTCACAGTTAAAATATATCCCCACATAATAGCAATATGTGGATACAGGTTGCTTGTACACCTCCTTTTTCCAACACCACTTTATACATGTTTCAGGAATTATTAATGAAGTTGCATCGGATAGTGGCGAGAGTGATTTTTCTGGTAGCAGCAGTGACTTTGTACCTGAAGGAAGTGACCATGATGAGGTAATAATTATCAAAATGCTCAGCAAAATATTTGCACAGGCACAGCTCCATCCTCATCCTCCATCCTCACTCTCCATATGGAGAGAAAAAGTATTGTTTTTGACTCCTTTGATCTACAAAACAGGTTTAGGAAATGCATGTGGCACGTATTTTTGTCTGTACTCATGGGGAAAAGTTCAAAAGTTTATCATTATAATAAAAAAAAATGCATTACTATTTTAAAGATAATCTACTGCTGGGGGGGCTCCACGTACCAAAACACTGCAACATTTGCTAATTAGTGGAGGACTCTGGACGTGAGAAATACCCTGAGGAATACATGTATGCTATATTTTCGGAAAAAATTAAAATATATTTTACAATTCCAGACTGATTCTCAATCATCACCAGCGGCATCATCTGATGAGGAAGCAGAAGAGCAACAACCAAAGAAAACAGTAGGCAAAGCTGGCAAAAACAAGGAAACCAAAACAAAAGTGAAAGACTCTGAATATTTTGTCACCCCAGACAATTACTTCATGATGCATTCTAGTAAAAAGGTAAAATTAACTCAAATATTATTAATTTTATTTACGCAATTTTATTTAATTAAGCAATAGTATTAATTGTTCTTATTTCAAATTACAGATAGCAACTTCAGATCATACTCTAGCAAGGCTGAAAAACTTAAATGTAAATGAAAATGATCTTGATGACATTGAAATATCAGTTGAACACAAAAAGAGTATAAATGAACTCAATCAAACATACACACAACTGTTTAACAAATGGCTGTATGTCTTGAGTGAAAACTTCAATATTATACTGTATGGAGTTGGTTCAAAACGCTCAGTACTACAACAATTCCAAAAGCAGAAACTGAATGACTTTCCATGTATCGTTGTTAATGGATTCTTTCCAAGTTTAACTATAAAGAATATTCTTGAAACAATCGTTATAGATCTGCTAGAGAACAGTCACGTGCCTTCGAATGTGGGAGATGTTGTTAATTTAATTGATACCCAGCTTACGGAGAATGGCATGGACTTGTTCCTGATAATACATAATATTGATGGCACTATGTTACGGAATGCTAAAGCACAGTCGATGTTGGCCAGTATATCTCAAATCAAGAATGTTCATACAATTGCAACTATTGATCATATTAATGCTCCATTATGTAAGTATTATTATTGATCCAAACCTTTTTAGACCTCTCAGTACCAATCACTTGGGGTTATAGATGAGGCTGTCTGCTTTATAGTTATATTTTATTATTTCAGTATGGGACCACACAAAGCTTAGTAGATTTAAATTCACATGGTGGGATGTGACAACGTTTGTGCCTTACTCTGAAGAGACTTCTTATGAGAACTCTTTGATGACGCATCGCAGCGGCGCATTACAGCTGTCTTCACTGAAGAGTGTCTATCAATCTCTCACGTCAAATGCTAAGGGAATCTTCAAAATTATTATTGAATATCAATTAGAAAATCAGAAACAGCATTATCAAGGTAAATACAGGGTTTTATTACTTTCATCTACACTAATATTATAAAGTGGTGGATAAAGTAGGAGTCTGATGCCCGCCAGGGCCAAAGATTTATTGAAAGAGTTACCAAGTCCGTTTTTTTTTTGGTGGGTAAAAATCATCTAAATGACATCCCCCACCCCTTGGGTGGAGCGGGAGATAGTGTCAGACTCTGACTGACTAAAAAACCCACCCCATTCCTTCGTGCCTTTCATAGCGGTACTGAGCTACTTTTCGGAGCTAATCCTGGCCCCAGTAGGCATCGACCCAGCTGGGCCCCTGCTGTTGCTGACAACTCCTTAAGGCGCGCCGGAACAGTGCGTGCTGTCGACGATTCGGGCTCAGTTACCAGACAGTTACCAGACGGTCGGACAGCGAGCTACCCATTGCTCGCTCATTCTCCGGGCGTTCCGCACAGTGGCGACACCCGGGCGTCACTTCCGCACAGGAACCTCCCGAACTTACCATGTCCGGTGAGAACTTCGGCCCTAACTTTGCAGTTGATGCAGCAGGCTGATGACTCACTATGTTCTTAATGCGAATGGACTACCTATAGCAACCCGCCCCTGTATCGAAGGGGTACCTATTAATCGACATGCTCGACTTTTGTCTTTTAATTCATTAAACCCCAAGCGAACGCCGGCGTTAGCGCACCTATTGTCTTTATATTGTGTCTGTAATTCCCACGATTGAAAGGTGTATGTATATAAACACCTAAATCTTCCTCATGCATCACTCTGTATACAGAGAAAAACGCATGAAAATCTGTTCGGTGGCTTTTAATTATCGCGTTCATAAAGATTTTTTTTGTAATTATCAGAAAGAACATACTCGTAACCGAGTTTGCGCTTTTTGCAGGAAGGAAGGGATGTTTTCTTTCCTAATTAAAAGTATTTTTTCAGTTATTATTTAACACAAAGAAATATGTTCCAGGGATAAAAAGTATCCTGAGTGCTATTCCAAGATATGGTGTACCTGTGTGCCATTCCAAGATATGGTGTACCTGTGTGCCATTCCAAGATATGGTGTACCTGTGTGCCATTCCTAATATGGTGTACCTGTGTGCCATTCCTAATATGGTGTACCTGTGTGCCATTCCTAATATGGTGTACCTGTGTGCCATTCCAAGATATGGTGTACCTGTGTGCCATTCCAAGATTTGGTCTACCTGTGTGCCATTCCAAGATATGGTGTACTTGTGTGCCCTTCCAACATATTTTGTACTTGTGTGCCATTCCAAGATATGGTGTATCTGTATGCCTTTCCATGATATGGTCTACCTGTGTGCCATTCCAAGATATGGTGTACTTGTGTGCCCTTCCAAGATATGTTGTACTTGTGTGCCATTCGAAGATATGGTGTACTTGTGTGCCATTCAAAGATATTTATGGTGTACCTGTGTGCCAAATTTCACCAGTCCGTTCAGCTGTTTACAAAGCGTGAAGTAGCAATAAACGCACAAACTTTGGCCTTTATAAGTGATTATAATTCTGCATTTTGTTTTCAGGGTTGCCATTCAAAGACTTATATTCCAAGTGCCGGGAGCAATTTTTAGTAAGTTCAGATTTAGCACTAAGGGCTCAACTCACCGAGTTTTTGGATCATAAACTAGTGAAAATGAAACGAACATACGACGGAAGTGAGAATCTGGTAATACCCATTGATAATGTATTAATGCAACAGTTTTTAGACCAACAAACCAGTTGACACTTATTTTTGTTGGTCTTGATTAAACTTTTTTAATGGATTTAATTACGCGTTTTACTTTACCGAATAGTTGTTAACAGGGGAGAAAAGAAACAAAAATGTTGTATTTAGCTTTTATTTTACAATCCCAGAAATAAAGTCTTAATAGGATTATATATAATATATATCAACAGGCCAAAGTTGTAAATTACTTAAACTTAATGACTTACACAATATAATAAAATTATTAACTAAAATTCTCTTCAACATATCTGGCACGTTCACCATGATGCATCAACCAAACATTTCATTGATATTCATAAGTGCATTATTTGCTATTTTTAAAATTTAAAAAGATTGTAGAAAAATACTCTCTGAACTGATCAGAAGTCAAAGATTTGATCTAATTAATCAGATTACGATATTTTACTACGCCCATTGAAAATTAAATTTGTTTTACTGAATATGTTCAGTTATCATTAGTGAGATTACGAATAATTTGATATTGCATTTATTTTATTCCCATTGCAGGAAATTACATTTCTATAAACAATCTGCGCAGTTAGTAGATAAAATAATTTCGATATTAAACTTGATAACCACTTATCCAGCCAAAATGTGTACAACTCGAAGTTTTTTTTTTAAATTGTATTGTCAATAATACACTAGTATAGGATATGGTCCAGTCAACTTGCAACTATTATATCCTGGGTGAAAATAGCGTGTCAAAATATTAATTTGACTCCAAGACATTTTGAGATATCAAGATATGGCATTGGTGCATTGTCCATGGGTTTGTAAAGGTTAATACAGTTCAACAGCTATAGCAGTAAATAAATCTGAGAAAAATAAATAAATAGTTTTGAGGGCATTTACTTTAGGTTTTGTTCTTGTAAAAATATTTAAATCTCCCTCTTATACATTATAAACTTGAAAACATGGATTTTGATGGATATTCCACATTATTATTATTATTTGTAATTATAGTAAATAATTCTCTACATGAAAATTGACATCAACGTCATAGTATTTAAAATTTTTAGTATGTCTTTATCAGTCTAACTTGGTCATCAAAAAACAGGCGGCGCCCAATCAGAATTGCAGTTGTAAGATCCCAAGGGCGGTGTTGGAACAGTTTTGTCTAACAATTTACTCATGTTCTTCTCACTTACAGCTAATTAATACAATTCATCATAACTGTAGATCAAATGAGAGCTATTTTAACCTATAATCATGCACTTCCATTTCAATGATTAGACTAAAATTAAGCATATCAATAGAATAAAAAATGATTATTACATAAACAATTTAATTGAAACATTAACTGTCGGACAACAAACTACAGATTTCACACAATGTCTAGAGACATCAACGTCATCAACATTAATTAATGATAGAAAAACTTTGTCAAATTGTACGACGTTCGGTAGACGCGGACGCGTTATTTACTAGAGTGAAAGCGATTGAGTCTAGCCTCATTGGGTGTCGGGTATCGATCTCACGAATGACAACTAGTCTACGGGGATGAGACTGCGGGTTTCGTGATTGTGAACAGGTTTATTGTCCGATGCATCGGAGCGCTGTACACTTACAAACTAGTAAGATAATTCCGCTTAAGGCAACACTCAGTTTTCTTCGTCATCCTCGTGTTTCCGCTTTTTACCCCGAGTGCTTTCTTCGGGCTCGCCGTCTGCGTTCTCTTCACCATCTGTATTGTAAAAAAAGGAATAATTTAAAAATGCAATCGTTTGTATAGCTTACAAAGACAAGATCAAATGAAAAAAACACAAAAGTTGAAATTGGTAAGTTGGTAGGTTGATTTCTCCTGATTCAGGTAGTCTTCATTTAGCGACGATCCGACCAAATATAATTTACAACACAGAGATTGAGCGGGCAAATAGTAATGTTTCAATACCTCTACCATGAGTTTGAAGCAATAGTATTTTTTGATACTCCATGCCGACTACGTAAATGTTTTGTATGGCAAATTTTACAGCGCCTCTAGTGGTCACATACGGAACCAAAATTTGCCATACAAAGTTTTTACGTAGTCCTAGTCGGTACCGAGTATCGACACTATTGCTTTAAACTCATGGTAGAGGTCCTGTACTCGCCATGTATATTTGTAAACAGTGAATATCGTAAAACCAAGTAAACACCAAAAGACTAATCAAGTAAGACTGGAAGCTGACCTTATTAGTTGGATAAAGGTTTTTTTCAATACACTTGCTCAGAAAGTAGCTCTTATTGCACTGCACTTAAGTACATAATGGCCCTTGTTACCAAACAGACATTTTGATTACCATTACGCACTAGTGCTATAATGTAGTTCAAACCGTATTGTTCAACCTCTCCCCCACCATATTATATTACATGTACCGTATCAGGATGGGCACAGGTCGTCCCACGCGAGTCGCCGGTCAACCCCCGTTTATTCATTTCAGTAAGTGTACATATTGAAAGGTAAATAAATAATTATAATATGGGCGCGCATATGAAAAAACAAAGTTTACTAGTTATTTTCTTCACAAGTGTTTTGAAAAACGTCGTATGATTCATGTGAGTAATTAATGATTACCGTTCTCGGCTCTCTTAAGACACTCTCCACGGTTCGGGTCGAAATACCACCTCGACAGCAATCACTAACATTACAGACTAATATATCATAATGTACTATTTTATTATTATTGATAGGCTTGTTTGAACACTATACTATAAATATTCACTCTTGACTTCTAGGACAGACTCCAGCAGGGAATTTCACTCCTTGCAGTATGCATAATAAATGTGTTCCTAAAACGTTTTGTGGGTATGGCTGGGATGATGTCCACCATATACTGGTGGCGCAACGCCGTTCATTTGGTGTTCCGAAGACGTAACGGGCAGGGCGAAATTAAATTGAGCAATTCCGATGCACACTTCCAGAAATATACATAGACAACCAACACCAATGCTAAAGACGAGTTAAATTACGAAGATTTTGTTTTGAGTAAATTACCTTGTACTTTAGAATTTTGATTTCCCTCGCGATCGTTTTCGACCTCTTCGTCGTCCACATCTTCGTCTTCTTCCTCTGCATCTGTACCGTCATATAAAGAGCTGGCAGAGCTTTCCTCTTCTGTCGAAATAAAATTCGTATTCATGGTTACTTTAAGTTCTCTATATCTAAATTCGTCAAAGTAAAAATATGTTGTAACATTATAAGGTATGCTAGAAAAATACAGTGCAGCTTAAAAATAATCCTGACTGAATTTACAATAATATTGTGCACGAATGTGTGAGTGAGCAGATACAGTCCGATGGCCGGGCAATCCGATACGACTGGCATTACGTTCTTTCCAAGGCACTGTAGGGGGTATCAAACTCTGGGCTGCTACAGAGTAATTCTTATAATAATAATAACAAGGACCCCACACTCAACATTCGCGCCTACGATCACAGGACCAATGATGCAGGTAGAGTTATGGCAAAAGCTTGATGCTGTCAGCCTGTATGCTGTACCTACTGACACTCCCCGTACTGATACTTCGTACCACTAAAGAGACCGAATATTTGACTTCTGCGCAACTTGAAGCCAGCGCTTAAGATCCGTGCCGACATCTATAAAAATGGTTGTGTCTATCATAGCCAGTTGTGTGGACCTCAAGTATCACTATACATTTTGACACTTACCAAGATTATCATTGTAGACTACACTGAGGGAAACATCCTCATCATCCTCCTCTTCTTCTTCTACTTCTGAACCTGAAACAAAAAGAAGCACATAAAAATACTATCAACATTTAAACATAACTTTACAAATATGTTGCAGCCAGCGCAAGAAAAATCCAAACCAACTATGAGAAGAAGCTGCAGAATATCTTACAAAGACAGACAAATGTTACACAAGCATCTCTGACATAAAATAATGATGCTTACTCTTTAAAAGGAAACCCATGTGGAATAGCAGACCATAAACAGTGTATAATATCATTGGTAGAGAGGTTTTCTCCTCCTCTGGCCTTTCTGATATGCTATCATCATCATCATTTATCACCAACGGACCCAAATCTATGTCCAGATCTGTAACGCAGTATTTAATGTACCCTTTCAGTGAGTTGTTGAATCTTCTGCCTTTGTCTAGTTATAGACAAACACAGCATTAAGATAATTAATAGGTTATATCAATGTTTAATGAATGATATGACATGTTGCCTTAGGACTATTTATTGCTGTGTCAGAAGTTTGCAGAAAGGGTGTAACAAGTAGTTTTGATGGTCATTATGGCGATACTAAATTATTGAAGAATTACAGATTAGATGACCTTACAATATTTGAATGGTTTAGGTTAGAGTACTACTCTAAGCTAAATTATAAAGACACATTATGAGTTTGAATTATGTTATTGTCATGGATATGATGCTTCGATTGCCTGGCTCGCACTTTAGTTAAGTCAGGCAGAAATCCAAACACGGTATACGTTTCGATAGCGTTATCCTTTTAAACGCCTACCTCGGATTTATCCAACAAACACTCTCGCATTTATTGCACCAGGGTCACACATCCACGACCAAATACTCCATTTTTTTACCTATTCATTTACCTCTATGGGGATTGAAGAGCTAAACGAGATGGAGTATCCAGTTGCGACTGGACATACGATTCTGGCAAATAGGACACAAACACTCATCGGACCAATCCAAAACAAGCAGTTTTTAACTGCTTGTTTTGGATTGGTCCGATTTTGCATAAGTTTATCAATAATAATTGGTCCAACTCTCATTCAGTGTGGTTTCAACAGGTGTTCCAAAATATTTCTGGAGAAGTGCAACCTCTTTAACTAGAGGATTAAAAAAATGGTACACTAACCATCTTCTTCGCTGTCATTGTTTCCATTCATTTCATCTTCCTCCTCTCCATCACTATCTTCAACTTCTCTATCTTGTTTGTCAAATCTGAAAATTCAAATTATGTTTTAATAACAAAGAGCAAATTATTATGACTGACTGCACTGCAGCTAAATCAATAAAAAATTATGTGATATGTGGGCCGCCATGGCCCACAGTACTAAGTGCAGAAACCATATTCAGACATAGACATGTATGTTGGCCGTCTATAAGGATAAGTGTCTGGCCGTCATGAAGACAATTTGTATGGAAATAATCATGGTATGAAGTTTGAACTAGTAAGTATTGTGTCTGATAAACTTAGATTACAAAAATAAATGTGTACATATCTTACCCGTCTAGGTATTTTAAGGAGGGGTGTAGTGCAAACACCTTACTCCTATATTCCTCAATGCTAGTGACTTCATTGTTGAACAAATCAAGATACTTTAAGTACTCAAAATCCTCCAGAGGCTTCAGAGTATCTAAATCTTTAATTTTGTTCCCTGATAAGTTAAGGTGTGTTAGCTTTTTGCAGCCATTGAGGAAATTCAATCCATTGGATATCCTGTTGTCAGAAAGCTCTAGTTTCCTGAGCTTGGGCAGTTTTGGAAAACCTTTGAGTGTAGTTAGACCAACGTTATTGAGACTGAGGTTTTCAAGATTAATATATTCATCTGTTAAACCAACTATATTGGTGCTTCTGCAATTATCCAGGTTTAATTCTTTGACCTGTAATTAAAACAATAAAAATAATTAGATTTCTAGTTCTAAATTTTTATCACAGAAATGGGACCAAAGTGGTAGATCTGTATGTTCCAAAATCTTGTATGAGTTTGTAGGCAGGCAGCTATAGGCACAAGTCAATCGTATAATATGACGCCACACATAGATGTGGGACTTGCGAAAATGTGACAAAAAAGGGTTCTAATATGATTTAATAACCTGCAGTAGCAATTGATTGGTGATCATAAACTACCCATAAATCACGCATCCTGTTTAACTTGGCTACATACATCTGTACGTACACGCCTACTTGCGCTTGTAGAAGTTTATAATGTATATTATCTATGTTATGGATTATTTGTACAAGGTTATTCAGTATATGTTATTATACTTCGGCGTGTGCAGTAGTACACCCGACATGAAAACCTCGTCGAATTCAAAAAACATTGAATTTTTTTATACTTCTATCAAACCTTCTAAAAGAACAATCCATGAGGAATAGATTTAATGGGTAATGTTACTGGCTTGCTGAGTATTTATTGAAAGCAAAGTCAAGTCAACCAAAACGTCAAAATGGTGTTAGTTGTCAGACTCAGGCGTAGTTTGTAAAATCCATGAAATGAGTGATTATTTTGGGGAAATATTCATAGAAACATGAAAGGGATGTGCACGTTATTTAGTTTGCATAACGATATGTATTTGCGGTGTTGTAGTTGCGAATAGAATTGAGAACGTTTTTACTATGCAATGGCGGATGACACGAATCATCGCGACGCAATAAAAATGGCCGCTATATTGGTAAGGCGTGCGTCAATAATACGACTGCAGTTGAAAGTGTAAATAGACCAATATTAATAACAAAAACATGTTCAGTGATATGTTTAAACAAATTTTGTAGTAATACAACATAATCACTCCAAGTTTTTAGAGTTTAGTCTACTTAGGTGAAAGGGCGCGAAATTATATCATGAAGTAGCTACAGTCAAGTTTACACTTTGAGTAGACTATTACAGGCTTATTTAGAGATATTATGTTTTTTCAATTGATCTAATGAACAATTTTATCCATCTAGTATTCTATTTCATATGCAATATTCGTTAAACACTTGTACATCTCGTAAAATACCATTGACATTGACAACACATTAATCAATGAGCCTTTTTCAAAGAACAAGTTTTTGAGATAAATATTACCTAATAAATAGAGGAAGATAGAGTAATAGATCCAATTATATTGAAATTTGACTTTCAGTAGCGTAAATTAGCCTTCATTAAGGGTACATAACACGTCCGACATCCATAAGTTTCGACACTTAACCTCAATATACGAATATTTACAATAAGAATGCTTCATCTGCCTGTATAATGTGATCAAGCAAGTTAATCATTCACGGGGAAATCTATTGAAGCATAGGAAATGATTGCCTGATCCGATACTTCATTAGAATGTATAATAATTATGTGCACATGAATGAAACGTAACAATCGGCAATGGCTAATTTCTATACATAATAATGCCACATCTTTAATTAGGAAGTGGATTTACATGCTACTGTATATCTAAATGATACGAACCGAAGATTATGCTGATTTACTGACAATTATCTCAATTTTTAAGTATTACATTTATGTACCTGATGAAATACGTATCGACAAAACATTCCAATATATCGAAAAATAGATTTCGTTTACCTGTGAAGGATTTCTTCCTCTCAATTCCAAGGCGACCCTCTTTTCCATCTTTAAGAGTCCGTTGAATTCCAGTTTATAACACTTTTCGCGTATTTAATATTTCTCAAGGAACTAAATCACTAAGCTTGGGTTTCAAAACAGAAGGAAACTATAGATACACGAGTGACGTCGTACTAGAGGCGCCGCCTGGTGGCGAAATAAAGCAACCGGATATAGTACAGTTGAGCAATTGATTAGTGTTTTGTAATGACGCTTCTCATTAAATACATTTTAAAATGACTTTAACTTCTTTCGAAAATCATTAAAATAATATTGAAATTAAGAAAAACTCCACAAATCTTTTATTTGAACACTTAAATCCAATATTTAGTTAGGTCATTTTGGCTTACGTTGGTAGTGTGCAGTTGCGAGGTTGACGGTCAAAAGGCGGCATTTACAAAATGTGTTATGGTATGAGTAGCCGGTAAAGCGTGTTCCTGTATTTTTATACTATGTTTTACTGGCTGTAACAATTTGAATTTGTTAGAATCTTCAATATATTTGTCTGAAATTATTTGTAGTTTTAATCAATCGCATTTAAAAGTAACCATCAAAATCATTGGATAAGCAATGATAATGTAATAAAAGTTGAGGCAAACTAGGTATGTTCACGACAGTACCTAAATTGTGGTCAGGGTAGAGAAGTTTTATTTTGAGACAGGTATTATTTTTGTAAAATAAAATGATAATGATTTCAATAGTACGTTCCGACCTAATAGACGAGATATAGTACTGATAAATAGGATTTTCGTCAAACAAAAGTTATGCGACGTGTCACAACCCGCTATCATGTTCTTATAATATTATTTTTAAATTGTTTAGCTTGTATGTATGTTAGCATGTTGATAGTCATATTTACCTACGAACTGCAGCAGCTATTTAACTATTATATGGCCACAATTATTGTTTTATTTAGAATTGTGGTTATAGTGGTCGCCCCATTATACCTACACGCTGATAACACTTGGTTGGTACCTGCTGACACTGATATTGCCAGATATTATATTATAGACTCTCACTGAATTTGTTTGCTTTTTTTAACGGTTCAACCGTCACTAGGGTTGCCTCCCGTACTTTATAATAAAGTATTGTACGTTATTTCAGGTAATTGTACGTTATTTCAGGTAATTGTACTCTATACTTTATGAGAACAATAAAGTACTTGAAAATATTTTATTTCGCATGATTTGATTTCTTAAGTCGTTGCTTTTTCATGCGCCTCTGAATTTGATAAAAATTGAGTAATTGTTTACTTTGATTTAAATATAGATTGTAAAAATGCTGTTCAATTGTTTAGTACACATACTGATGTGATAAAGACTACAAAAAGCAATAATAATAATTTTAAAAATACTGTTTTTTATTATATCTAATAATAAAGATAAATGTTATTTTTTTCTGATATTCTTTTACAGGATATTCTTTTACAATTTATTATTTTTATAACAATTATATATAACAAATAAATTGTACTTTATTTTGATACCATGTACTTTTTTTCTTATCTATTATTACCAATGTATTTTAATTCCAACAAAAAAAGGTGGCAACCCTAGCCGTCACCTAAATCACAAAAGTAAAAAACTAAAACTCGACTACGACAAAACAAACGACATTGAAAAAGTATGAAACAAGTTTTTGAGGATGCTGAAATAAACAAGGTAACTAGAAAAACAAGAACAGAACTTAAAGAAAATCCGTACCTAGTCGTATGTTATTAAAGTGTTTCCGTTAGTGCCTGTAACGTGTGACTACGGATTTTCTTTGTTCTGTTCTTGTTTTTGCAGTTACCTTGTTTATTGTTATCCTTGTTTAGCTTACTTAGCTTTCAAAAACTTGTTTCATACTTTTTCAATGTCTGTTTTTTTTTGTCGTAGTCGGGTTTCAGTTTTTTTACTTTTTTTTTTATTTAAACAATTTTGGTGTTATATCACTGTGCTTCTATACTATTTACGCGAAGACCTTTCAAATGATACCAAATACGACTTATTAATCTTAGGTTGTTTTAACACCAAACTTTTTGTCGACTAGAGGGTGCCACATTGAATTTTAATAATATTTTTTACCTTTAAGTACCAATGAAGCCCTTTCAAATGATATAAAACATGGTGTATTTATTTTAACATTTTTTTTAACACATTACTTTTTGTACGCTAGAGGGCGCCTTATCAAGTTTTGTGACACGTCGCGTAGCCTATGTTCAGCGGACGATTAAGACGGTTCTAAAGATACCTCATATGTCGATTTCCGATAAGTAGATAAGGAGCTATGAGGAATACAGATGAAAATACTCACATTCATACATAGCCTGTCAAAATCATAACCCTACTTTGGCTTTGCCGTAGTTGGGTAAAAATAGATAGGTACAGAAGACAATCTCATGTATGTACTTCACATTTCATACCTACGCTCGGTGGACGCACACTAATGAGCGATTGAGCCGTAAAGGACCTATTATACTGCGCTGAATATCGCGTGCGATCGTACTATTTTTCATTCATAGAAAGACATCGAGATGTGCATTAAGAAGAAGAAGAAAGACAGTCTTCGACGTATCGCGTAGTGTAATAAGGGTTAGACTGTCTTTCTATGAATGAAAAATAGTACGAGTCAGGTTATCGCACGCGATATTCAGCGCAGTGTAATAGGTCCTGAACTGTTCAACGAGCGGGCCGAGGCGCTCCGAGATATCGTGTCCGTGTGCGCTGTCTATGTGTGCGTTGCTCGAGCGCGCTTTATATAGGATACAATATATTTTAGTTATAATAATATTCCACAATGTGAATCACACAACGCCGTCTAGTCCCAAGCTAAGCCGAGCTTGTGTTATGGGTACTAGACAACTGACAAACATACTTATATATTTCTAAATACATACCTACATATTATAGATAAATTACACCCAGACACAGAACAAATGATTATGCTCATCACACAAACATTTGTCCTGGGTGGGAATCGAACCCACGACCTCCGGCATAGCAGTCAGGGTCACTAACCACTAGACCAACAGGCCAGTCAAGTTTGTAGATTGACTTCTGTACCTAAATGCCTAGAATTTTGTGCCTAAATGCCTAGAAGCTGCTAGATTTTAAGCAATATATTTATAGCTAGTATCAAATTACGCATTTAGGTACATTATGTAGGCGAAGGTTTGTATGTTCGTATTCTATGCATTCACATTTTTATTACTCTTTCACCCTCTGACGTTGAATGGATTTGAATGGAACTTTATAGAAATATGGTTTATAAATATCAGACTAATTATATAGGCTATTTACACTTCTACACTAGCTAATAGTATAAAGAGACTAGCTTTTACCCGCGCGGCTTCGCTCCCGCTCTTCCCTACTCCACCCTTCTATAGGAATACCCTACTTTACGAGAGAGGAAAAGTTTGCTTTTGGTTTTTTTGTTTGTTTGTATAAGGTAATCTCTGAAAGTACTGATCAATCCGAATAGGTACTAAATGTTTTTCACCGATTTTCTATCGGTGAAAAAGGCCTATGTCTAACAGTGGACGTATATATATCGGCTGAAAGGATGATGATGATGATGAACCGATAGCATGAGGTTCATGTGTAAATCCTTTTTCGATCTCCAGCCACTTTTCTGCTCTCATTGGCAACTGTAAAAATTAAAGAATGTAAATTAAATGTTTTATCAAAGTATTTGATTTTTTTTTTTCAGGATAGGTCATCGTCGGTTTCCATGCCTACGAATAGGAATAGAGTTTTGACGCAGCTTTAGACGATAGATGAAGATGGCCAATCTACGAGATCAACTGAAGATGATCAATCTGACCTGTTTATGAGACCACCAACGTTCGTCGTCGTAATACCCCTATAGAACTTGTGGCTGCTGGAGAAACGGTTAAGGAGGCTTTGGTTACACTAAAAGACGACGAAAAAAGTTGAGAAAATAACCTGAGGAAGAAAGAATGCAATTTGTTTGTGAAATATAGAAAAGGTTTTTCTGTCATGATAAACTACTTTAGCATCATTTTCGCTTGTATCACCAACTCCTTCGCCTACGTTATACCAGAGCGCACATACTTTACACAGTAGTTACTCTGATCCATCAATGCACCGCCACTTCTCACGAACCAGAGCGAATTCGGAACCATCACACTACCAGAGAGCAAATACCTACTTCACACAGCAGTTACTCCGAACCAACCATCAAAGCACCACTACTTTCACCTTCAGAAATCCATAATCTTGAACAAAAACTAACCTGAGCTGCTTCGCAGATCATTATAACTTCAAATGAATGTTTCGACCGGCTACTCTAGAATTCACAAATAATGTTGAAAATCCGATTGACGCCGCGTATAATAAATAATTTTAATAATAAATTGTTTTTATCTTACTTTAATTTCATCCTTTAGGGCTTCATTCAAAGCATGACATACTTCTGGAATAATCTTCGATATTAGTTGAGGTTAAATATATATTGCAGACTTTCGAAACTATCTCCAGTAGCTAGATAGGTATTGCAATGTAATGGCAAGGCGTATTTTAGATGGGATCGATGGCCTTAATTGAGTGTCTTGTCTATTTATCAATCAAACTTTGCAGTTATCAAAATCACGGTAAGTCCCCTCTTTGAGGTGTGGCTGGAAAGATCTCACGGCATGCTTAACTTCCGCATGACGTAGGTCCTCACCGGACATGGTTCGTTCGGGAGGTTCCTGCACCAGATTCGTGTGGATGTGACGCCCGGGTGTCGCCACTGTGCGGAATACCCAGAGGACACGGTGGAGCACACAGTCGAGGTGTGCCCTGCTTGGGCGGTGCATCGCCGTGACCTCGTGAGTGCGATCGGCGGCGGAGAGCTCTCGCGCCGGGCCTTGGTTGAGGCCATGGTCCGGAGCGAGGAGGAGTGGCAGGCGGTCGCCGACTTCTGCGAAGACTTTACTGCTTCGCAGAAGTCGGCTCGCAAAAGAGGAGGCCGAACGCATCAGGCAACGGCGTTCTCGCCGCCGCCGCCGGGATTCTGATCCCGATTTCCAGTCACCGTAGGCGCGGGTTGCGGACAGTGAGCAATGGGTAGCTCGCTGTCCGGCCGTCTGGTAACTGTCCGGACCAAGCCCAAGTCGTCGACGGCGCGCACTGTTCCCGCGCGCCTCAAGGAGTTGTTAGCAAAACCGTAGGGACCCAGCCGGGTCGAAGCCTACTGGGGCCAGGGTTATCCGAAAGGGAACTGTTGGTTATTAGTCAGTAAGAGTGTGACACTAGGAGATAGTGTCAGAGTCTTGCTGCCTAAAAGCTCCGCCCAAGATCGGGGGCTGTCATTGGATGATTTTATCCACCATAAAAAAAAAAGTTATCAAAATCCGACTGAGACATTCTCGTAAAGTTATGAAATTCTCCTGATGGTTCAGTAACTAATTCATTCAACTGTTCATCCATTGTTGCACTGAAAAAATAAAGTAGGTACGTGGGTAAAATACCTATATACAACAAATCAAATGTGCTAAATACTCTATGCTAATAATTATGCTCCTTTTAATGCTAATTTATCTGGTTCTCTTGCGATGGATTCGTGACATCCAACAACGTCTTTTCTATCTCTTTTTGCTTCTTATCTTTAACACAAAGGTAATTGTAATACGCAATAGCAAGCAGTGACACAGCAGCAGCAGAAATTACGTCGTCGTCCATCATAGTCGCGAACAAGACTGAAGCTTTGCGAGTGTGGAGGGACACAGTTCACGCGCGGATCACAGCGTTTATTCACGGCGTGAATTCACGGCGCGACGTCACATGCGAGTGTAGACCCGGTTCAAAACCTTTTGGCCCCAACGGCCATCTGTTACACTCGGCACTTAAAAGATTGGTGATTCCTCGTTCTATGTCGGCAACCTTGGTTCTCCTGCGGATATCTTCATTTCTGATTCGATCACGCAACGCATTACACCAATTATGTTTAGATTCCGTGTGAATGTTATATCTACCCTATATGGTGTAACATTTTTGTTTATGGACCGATCTTGATGATTATTTTTCTGTAAAGTAGGTATACCAAGTGAAGCACATCTTTATATGATTCTTCTGTACCTACGTGTGTTTCTCTAACCTAAAAGATTTGGAAAACCTGACCGATTTGGATGTTCTGTATCTGTATTTGAGTGAGTTTCTGGATAGTTTGAAGATACAACTAAACCCGGCAGTTGACACTTCAATCGCGTCCTCTATTTATATCTATTCTAAAGAAAATCTAGCTTACGGACAGAACAACGTCTTTCGAAAAAGCAAGTTACTTACATGTATAAACCTATTTCATTTTAATCTCAAAGTAATTTTGTAATTTGAATAATTATGGATATTTTAGGATTCCTACAGCTATACCTACCTTACCAGAGGACTTGTTCATTATTTATTTAGTTTAGGTAAGTTGCCGGGTAAGTTACTGAGAGATTTAGCTTCAGGCCATCCTCGTCAGGCAATTAGGCAATGACGTAGTCGATAATGGACTACGGGAAATACTTTGTTTGATGTTCTGAACTGCCGATAGATGACGCTAGTGGTTACCTATATGTATAGTGAAACTGTAAAACTAGCTTTAGTCATGCTGTTGCTTGTAATTATTGTATCCTGTTATTATCCTATGTCCAAGAAAATAGAATAATAACCCTTTTTGCAGTCGGGTAAAAATACAAACTTTGGTTCATATAGGTAAGCATACTTTTACTTTTGACTGTTCCGTAATCAGGTAAAAAAGACATGATGTGCCTAATAAATATCCCAATATCCAAAAAGATACAATATCCAAAGAAAATCATTCCGATTCGGGAATCATCCTCTGTCTTCGGGAATACACAGCTGTTAGAATCATGGAAGAACATGCCTGTTTTTTACCAGACATGATTTTGACAGGCTGTGTATGTTCATCTGTTCCTTCATAGCTCCTAAACTGCTTATCAGAACACGACAAAATTAGGTGTCTTTAGAACCGTCTTAATTGTCCGCTGAACATAGGCTATCTGATGTATCACAAAACTCAATGTGGCGCCCTTTAGCAGACAAAAAGTATTGTGTTAAATATAGTACATTATGATCTATGTGTGTAATGTTTGTGATTACCGTCGAGGCGGTATTTAGACGCGAGCCATGGCGAGGGTCTTAAGAGAGCCGAGAACGGTAATCATTAATTACTCACGTGTATCATACGACGTTTTTCAAAACACTTGTTAAGAAAATAACTGTAAAACTAGTAAACTTTTGTGGCGGTAAAAATCTGTTTTCATATGCGTGCCGATTTTTTTTTCATTTCCTCGTTTGGGATAACCTGTGCCCATCGTGATACAATAAATGTAATATAATTATGGCGGGGGAGAGGTTAAACAATAAGGTTTGAACTACATTATAGCACTAGTGCGTAATGGTAATCAAAATGTCACAGTTTGGTAACAAGGGCCATTATGTACATAAGTGCAGTGCAATAAGAGTAACATCACGGAAGTAAGTCTTCTTTTTGAGGAGTGGGTGGAGAGGCGTCATCGCGTCGTTACCACCATTGATCACCCAGAGAATACGGTGGAGGAGTGCCCCGCTTTGGTGGAGCACTGCCTGTGTGCCCCGTGCAGGCGATCGGTGGTGGCGACCTCCCATGGCTTTCCATGGCCCTAGTTCAGGCCATCGTTTTGAGCGCCAGGGAATGGGATGTGGTCGCCTTCTTCTACGAAGTAGCAATGCGAGCTTAGAAGATGGATGCACGCGTGTGGGAACGAATATTTCTACGCCCGAGTTGCCGTGACACTGACACGTCTACCAGTCACGGTAGGCGTGGGCTTGCGGACGACGAGCAATGGTTTGCCACCCGGCCGTCCTGTTGCCGTCCGAAGCGAGCCCAAGTCGACGACAGCGCTAAGTGTGGCACGTGCGCCTCGAGGTTATGTTAGCAAAGTCGTAGGAGCCCAACACGCCGATGCCGGCTAGGGCTACGGGGAGAAGTCCGTGGCCATACAACGCATAGGGACATCTGAAGGACAAAGGTGTAGTTTTAATGCTGACGTACCGGTAGGGTGCTTCACCCTAGAGTGAGAGATGTCATTGGATAATTTCCCACCCCAAAGAAAAGGTAGGCAGTAATTGATTAGGTAGGAACACTGGCCTCTATATAATAGTAGAGGTAGGAAGACCGTACATGTTTTTTTTCCGATGGGAAAAATCATTCTATGACAACCCCCGCTCTTGGGCGGAGCGGGAGATAGTGTCAGACTTTTACTGACTAAAAAACCCATCCCGTTCCTTCAATCCTTCATACCGGGGCTCGAGCGCCCTTTCGGATGACCCTGGTCCCAGTAGGCTTCGACCCGGCTGGGCCCCTGCTGTTGCTGACAACTCCTTGAGGCGCGCTGGAACAGTGCGCGCCGTCGACGACTTGGCCTTGGTTCGGACAGTTACCGGACGGCCGGACAGCGAGCTACCCATTGCTCACTGTCCGCAAGCCCGCGCCTACGGTGGCCGGAAATCGGGATCAATATCCCGGCGCCGGCGGCGGCGGCGATAACGCTGTTGCCTGATGCGTTCGGCCTCTTCCTTTGCGAGCATTACTGCTTCGCAGAAGTCGGCGACCGCCTGGCACTCCTCCTCGCTCCGGACCATGGCCTCAACCAAGGCCCGGAGCGAGAGGTCTCCGCCACCGATCGCTCCCATGAGGGCACGGCGATGATCCGCCCAAGACCGTACGTGGATAGAACTATGACGAAGGATTCTTTCAGAGACAAGTTTTAGTTACATAAATACGATTTATTACGAAACTTTCGGTTTCAACTTCTGATTTATGAATCACAAAGTTTTCACATCCTGTACTGTAAATAGATTCTGTCATTTCATCTGACAGAAGTATTTTTATACAATATTTTAATTTATTTATCAATTTTATAAATCATGTTACGGAAAAGACTACAGAAGATTTTAGCGTGTTTTCGTAATTTACTGTGCGTACTTTTTGTTCTAATGTTTCTAATCGTTTTCCGTATGAAGAGAATCCAGGAAAATGAAGTATTAACAAGGATTTCAAAAAGTGCAATCAAATATATCGATTTCCAAACACAAGATGATTTGAAGCCCCTTCAACCAAGCACTATTAGACGTTTTATAACAAACTATAACACTGAGCAACGAGTTTTGAACTTGGACGTTTTTGGACCCATAAAACCAAATGCTCCCGTTTTTGTAATATTCGTTAATGGGTTTAAAATAAACCTAAAATATCTTTTGGTATCTTTGTCAAACGTAGCAGGAATAGAAGATGCCCTAATAATTTTTTCGCACGCTAGTTTTGATGATAACATCAATAATTTAATCAAAATTATTGACTTTGCGCGTGTTTTACAAATATTTTATCCATATTCTACTCAGATATATCCTAATGAGTTCCCAGGATACCAACAGGGTGACTGTCCGCGTAATATAGATATGGACATAGCTAAATCTCTCAATTGCACAGGGGCAGATACACCGGATATACATGGTCTATATAGAGATCCTTCACAGGCTCAAATGAAACATTTCTGGTGGTGGACAATGAATAAAGTATTTGAAAATTTGCCTATTATTCAAGATCATACAGGAATTTTTACGTTCTTAGACGATGACGTATTTTTAATGGAAGATTTCATCTATATGACTATGCAAATGAAGAAAGTAAGCAAGTTCATAACTGTTTGTGAATTTACATCTTTACTGACGCCTACGTTTGAATTTTCATATTTCGTTAATACAAGTTCGTATAGTCCGTACTCTGTTGAATTAACTACTTGGGATCCTCAAGATCATTCTTCTGTGTTATCATTTGATTCGTCTGTCTGGAGCTCCATTGCGGCGCATTATTACCTATTCTGCAGCATCGACGATTATTCGTGGGCCCGGTCTCTATACTATTTATCTTTAAACAGAAAAGATGGAGGTAGATTCAAAGTCATGTCTAGTACTTTGCCAAGAGCGTTCAAAACTAGCTCTTTAGCTTTGTATAATCAATATGTTGAATACGACATGATATATATAATTAATCGAATTTTGCACACTCAAGACTCTATTAACATGAATTTGTATCCCTCTCATCTCGAAATTTACGTCGATATTGAATTGGATGATGATGATTTCGTAATTTTCGATTACGTGGACAACAGTGGCGGTTGGAGCGATCCTCGGGATAAAAGCATGTGTCATAACATAACTACCAATAAGATAAAGAAAATAATAATGGATATGGCTCACGAGTTTCATGAGTACGATTTGAATAAATAAAGACAGTTTTTAGCACGGTAACAATATATTTTATATATTTTATGTGTTTTTACACGTCTTTTATTTGTCGTTGTACCCAATGTTAATAACATGTGCTCTTTATTGATATTTAAACTAGCCGTGGCTCGTGATTTCTTCCGAGTCAAATTCGTAATCAAGTAAGTCAGAGATGCAAAGGCTTAAGGTCCAAATGCCAACAATCGTTAAATACGTTATTTTTGTATTAGAGATGATGGATCAGGAGATGGGTGGAGTGGAGCAAAGAAGAGCAGTGAGGTTTTGTGCCCTCTGCTCGACGCCACAGTCTACTTGACTTTGTTCTGTCCGGCTCTGGTCTGCGTGTTCATTTGAAAGTCTGCTCAGCAAAACTCCATGGAGATTTCTAGAACTGTGACTGGACAATTCACGGTCCGTTCCTCTCAACCCCGCCCAGCTCTGCGTCAGTGGAATCGCAACCTTATGACTGGTTGTGTGAACGTCATCGAAGCAGAAGGAGTAGGTATTGAGGATCGTAGCTGTAGGATAAAGTAGTTTATTAAAATATAAGGACAATTTATATTGTTTGGACTAGCTGTGTTAGAAAGCGTCCAAGGTAGTCCTCCGTCGCAACATCTTTAACTTCATGCTTCGATGACTCCTGCCTCGTTGTACTGATGCTCGTCCCTTTTGCCCACACGGTGCTTGTCGTCAGGTTTCACGAGAAATGCCACATTTCCATATTCCTTAAGAATTCCAGTCTATCATCTTTTTAAGAAAGTGACCAGAAACCCTCCGGAGTGTGTAACTAATGTAACTCCACTGACGTCACTTGATCTGGCAATCGATCCTGGTCATTTGTCCATCAGCTCTACATTAGAGATGGTCTGGGCCGGTAAATTTTGAGGATGTGGCGAGGACATCGGTTGACGAAGACCCGATTTTGGCGTGATCAGTGTCCTTTGTTACCTTCCATTTTTCACATCCAAAACTCAAGTTTAACCTTTTAGGTCAGTTTTCAACCTCCGACGGAAAAGAGGGGTATAAGTTTGACGTGTCTGTGTGTGTCTGTGGCATCGTGCCGATTATGATGCGGTTTTTTTTATTTGAAAGCTGACGTTATCGAGATGGTTAGATACAATTTATGTAGATTCATTCAGGTCTTCAAGGTAATCAGCTCGTTTGTTACCTATGGCAGGGATCTTTAACACTTAATGGATATACACTTTACTAATAAGTTCTAAACATTTTTCATGATGAAGAGGATCTGATGCTAAAACTGGGAGGTGGTTAATGGAACCTTGGAATGCCTACTAGTAAACACGTCGAGTTTGGGCTCATTAGATTCGCCATAATCAGTTCTATATATTCTATATGATGACGATCGGACCTGATAATAGAACTGGGAGGTAGCTGATGAAACCCCGGAATGCCTACTAGTAAACACATCGAGTTTGGTCTCATTAGATTCGTCTCAAGCAGTTCTATACGTTTTTCATGATGATGAGCTAGAACTGATGATGATGCTAGAACTGAGAGGTGGCTGATGCTGATGGAGTCCGGGAATACGTACTAGTGACCATCGTGTTTGTGCTCATTCGTTTTTTTTTTGATGGGGAAAATCATCCAATGACAACCCCCGCTCTTGGGCGGAGCGGGAGATAGTGTCAGACTCTTACTGACTAAAAAACCCACCCCGTTCCTTCAAGCCTTTATACTTCGGGGCTCGAGTTGTGCTCATTAGATTCATCTTAACCAGTTTTATACATTTTTCATATTAACGAGGACTTAACGCCAGTACTGGGAGGTGGCTGATGGAATCCTGGAACGCGTACTAGTAAAACCATCGTGTTTAGGCTTATTAGATGCATCATTATCAGTTCTACACATTTTTCATAATGACGAGGACCTAATGCTAGAACTGGGATGTGGCTGATAGAATCCTGGAATGCATACTAGTATTTTAAATATTTTATAGATTTTTTGAATCGGGGGATTTTTAAAATTTTACATTTTTGATTATAGTGATTGTCAAATTATAAGTGTCAGCTGTGCAAAGTGAATCTTCAGTAGTGTTCTGCGGAAACGTTTCAAAGAGTTACCATGGCACGCAATGGGTAAATGAAGGAACATGTGGAGTGTGTTTTAGTCGGTAAAAGTGTGACAAACCCTCTCGCTCCACCCTAAACCGGGAGACGTCATTTAATGGTTTCCCAGCCAAAAAGTCGTTTCTATTAGAAATGTAGGTACGTAATTAAAATTTATCAATTTATGTGAAGACGAGGCTACTAATATGAAATAGACGTTATTATTTTTACATTTTTACGTGTTTGTGTTAATTTATTACAATATTTTTCAGACTGTTTCGTTTCTCGCTTTTGTGAAATGATAATAATTGCCTGCACGGGCTGTAATAATGTACGAAAAAAAAAAACAAAATTACTTTTGAATTAAAATAACACATATTCTTGGTTTCATGGAAAATTATAATATATAATATAATATAATATTCCACAACTATCACACAACGCTGTCTAGTCCCAAGCTAAGCAGAGCTTGTGTTATGGGTACTAGACAACTGATAAACATACTGATATATTTCTAAATACATACATATTATAGATAAATTACACCCAGACACAGAACAAACGATTATGCTCATCACATAAACATTTGTTCTGGGTGGGAATCGAACCCACGACCTCCGGCATAGCAGTCAGGGCCACTAACCACTAGACTAGATTTCTTTTGGTGCTTGACCGAAACCCACGTGATAGTAAGCACTGATGCAATCGTTCATGGTGAATCGCACTAGTTTAGAACCTATTCACTCTAGCCTTGAAGACACTTAAATTATAATCGGACGGGAAGATAATATGATATAGATAATAAGACAATAATATGAAAGAATTAAGAAATAATTTCAAACAATCGACGTTGAGTGAGAAACCTCGTGGTACGTTTAAAAACTTTAAATGAAATATTTAATTTCTCAGTAATTTATTAAATTATTTAAATAAGAACTGAATTTTTTTTATGAAATAATAGGCTCGCGTTTGACCACAATCTCACCTGATGGTAAGCGATGATGTGGCCGACGATGGAACATGCTTGCCTAGAAGCAATCTATTCATTCTTGACTTAAAGACCCCTAGGTTATAGCTATCAGGAAACAGACTCCGGCAGGGGATTCCATTTCTTAGCTGATAATTTATTAGATTTTTTAAAATATTTTAATTGTAAAATTTGATATTAACAATGTTAAGGAATTACGAATCCCAGTACTTGACTAATTGCTAGCTATCGATACTTTTATGTCAAACCTTTTTAACCGACTTCCAAATAAAGAGGAGGTTCTTAATTTTTTTATTTGTCTTTTGTTCAGCGATGTCTTTATTAAATAATAGCGTGTTTTGATGATTCTTTTTTGTTTGAAAGAGTTTTTCCCATTAGTGGTGACAATTTATTTTGGTGAAGATCTGAACTTCGGAGATGGACTATGGAACACAATAAATGATAGATAGCGTATCTTCCAGGATTAATGGGATTGTTTATTGTTAAGACTATTTCGTAACATATATCTCGCCAGTCCGGTCTGAAGGGTATCAAACACTGAAGTTCACCAATTGTGTTCAAATTCCTTTTTATTTTATTAGGGTTTTCAATTTGCGCATAACATTTATGTTTAACATTTTGATGATTTTTTGTTTGAGTTTAAGTTGAGTCTCAGTCAGTTTAAGTTGACTCTTCGATAATCTCATTATCATTATACTTTATATTTCGTTTGTCAATCCCAATAATTATGGGTATGTTCGGCACGGGTGGAAAACTGCACACCGTCGATTCGGCCTGACCCTTACCGGGCGGCGAGCTACCCATTGCTCTCGTCGAGTCTCGGTAGGTAATGTGTGATCTCCCAATTATACCTGTAAGTCTTACCTAAGCTCGTGCGGCTGTAATTACCAGAGGTCGGAATAAGGTAGAGTTATTTAAGTACCTACTTATACTGAAAGAATAAAGTAGATATGCCTCAAATCTCGAGATAAATTTTAAAGAGCAGAATTTTTTAATAACACTATCAGAAATATAGCATAAAAACATTCTTTCTGTTTTAATGACGAAGAGGAGAAAGTGTGTTTGTTAACCTCTGTTCAGTTGAAGGAGAGATCTTTTTCAATGAAAAGTACTAATAAAACTAATGTATGTTAATTAATTATCTTTGTTGTATTTGTCTGATCCATATTTATCCATATATTAATATTAACATTTTGATGCAAGTATATAACGACTTAATTATGACCTTTGGATAACCAAGTAAGTAATAATACTTCTACGAGTTTTTCTTGTTATCGATATGAGAAAAATAATTAAGTCTGGTTCAGTGCGTTTACAATGGTCTAGACAAGGTACGTTAAGTGCTATACTGCTTGTTCAACAGTTCAAATCTACGTAATGGCCTCTACTCTCGTAAACACGCCTGTAATAGCCGGCTTAGTCTAGGTTTACGGCGTAGTCTTGTCTGACACAGGGACAATAACCGAAGGCAATCACGCTGATATTATCACATTAATATTATAAAGACGTAAGTATTTGAGTGTGTTTATGTTTGTTACTTCGTCACTCTCGAATGGCTAAACGGATTTCGATGAACCTTGGCACACGAGTAGACCATGTCCTGGAATAACACACGTTTTTTTATCTTGACAGTATATTTTGTTGGGATCATTTTCTCCTATCACGTAGGCGAAGCAGCTGGCAGTTGCTAACATTATTGAATATTGTGTCATCAAGCCACAGTCGGTCTGTCTGTCCGTCTGTAGCACCGTAGCTCTTAAAGGGTGAAGTACATATGGATGCGGTTTTTTTTCTTTTAGATAGCGTTAATTTGAGACACAATAGTAAGACAATAGATGCGCGAAAGCCGGCGTTCGCTTAGGATTTAATGTAAAAGCAGGTTTTCTAATTGGCACTTAGACATTTTATGTTTTACCGAAATTGGATTTGGCCATTTACAAGTAAAAGTTATGTTGTAAATTTATATCTATATATATAAAAGAAAGCCGTGTTAGTTACACCACTTATAACTCAAGAACGGCAGAACAGATTTGGGTGAAAATTGGTAGGGAGGTAGCTTAGAGCCAGGAGACGTACATAAGATACTTTTTATCCCGTTCAACAGCGTTCCCTTGTGACTTGACATGAAACGTCAGGGGTAGAGTAGGGTAGAGTTGAGTAGGGTAGAGTAGAGTAGGGTAGAGTAGGGTATAGTAGGGTAGAGTAGGGTAGAGTAGGGTAGCTTAGGGTAGCTTAGGGTAGAGTAGGGTAGAGTAGAGGAGGGTAGAGTAGGGTAGCGTAGGGTAGAGTAGAGTAGGGTAGGGTAGAGTAGAGTAGGGTAGAGTAGGGTAGAGTAGGGTAGAGTAGGGTAGAGTAGGGTAGAGTAGGGTAGAGTAGGGTAGAGTAGGGTAGAGTAGGGTAGAGTAGGGTAGAGTAGGGTAGAGTAGGGTAGAGTAGGGTAGAGTAGGGTAGAGTAGGGTAGAGTAGGGTAGAGTAGAGTAGAGTAGGGTAGAGTAGGGTAGAGTAGGGTAGGGTAGAGTAGGGTAGAGTAGGGTAGAGTAGAGTAGGGTAGGGTAGAGTAGAGTAGGGTAGGGTAGAGTAGGGTAGAGTAGGGTAGCGTAGGGTAGAGTAGGGTAGAGTAGGGTAGAGTAGAGTAGAGTAGGGTAGAGTAGGGTATAGTAGGCTGAAGTAGGGAAGAGCGGGAGCGAAGCCACGCAGGCAAAAGCTAGTATGTACATAAAAAAAAGTCATGCTAGTTGCACCATTTATTACTCAAGAACGCCTAGTCCGATTTTAATGATCTTTATTAGATTCGTCTCCGCCCAATAAGTTTAGCTAAAAGTTAATCACCTTATTCATTGATTATTAGGCGGTACTAAATTCGCCGGATTAGCTAGGCTGTTTCCTAGCTGACTACCTATAGAAGAAACACTAAAACAAACTCAGAGGTCAAAGACTTTAAAAGATACAGAATAGCAGGCAGACGCCTTCTTCTGCGAAGCTAATGCTAGTGAACGGACATCCTCTCGCCCCAGCCACCCTGACTTCTAGCCACCGTAACTGCATGGGCTTGCGAATGACGAACAATGAGTATAGCGCGCCATTCGGTCATTTGGTAATCGTTCGGACCGAGCCCGTGTCGTCGACGGCGTGTATTGTTCCACGCGCGCCTAAAAAACATGTCAGCAACACCGTAGGGGCCTAGTAGAACCAAATCCTGGGGCCAAAGTTTCCGAAAGGAAAACCCGGTGTCTTGGAACGTAAGGTAAAGGAAGAACATATAAATGTGGTTTTAGTTAGTTAAAGTCTGATACGTCATCCCGCTCCGCCCTAGAATGAGAGAGGTCATGAGATGATTTCCCACCTTAAAAAAAGTTACTTGAAGATTCCAGATTAAAAAACCTAAAATCACTTTGTCCGACTCGGGAATGGAACCTTTCTGGACCTTTGACATTGACATAGAAGTCAGAATTTGGTAAGATAAAAACTAATTGAGCTACAAGTTGCGTAGCGCTTGTAGCAGATCAGTGCTACGAAATTGTGACGTAGCTCGTAGCAGCGCGTAGCAGACGCGTAGGCTGTGCGGCAAACTTAACCAGACAATAATAAAATTAGGCTGTTCGAATGAATGTAAGTTATTCTGAGTGAAACCTTTTATCGTCCAGTAACATAAGATCTTTAAAGATGATAAGGTATTTTGCTTGGTAACTAATTAATCAAAGGTAGGTAATTTAGATAATGGTAATTGCTTTATTTGCTGATCACTTATTCGAGTTTTTCGTCTTGTATGATTTTTTAGACCAGAAAAATGCAGGAGGAAGCAGGGAGGTCACGACAGCTTTGAGGAATATGACGCAAGGAGGAGGGATGATTTTTAGATATTTTTATACATCCATACTACTTGTTGAATACTAGAACATCAACTAAAACCAATAATACAGATACGTCCGTCTTATAGCAGAATATAAAAGCGTTACTAGAGTTGATGTGACGTAATATTTTTATATAAAATTACTTCCGGAGTTTTTTGAGTTTATAATAAATAACTTTTGTCTATAAATTTCTTGATTTATTTCTTCTTGCACTTTCTTTAAGTTTTTTTTTTTACCCTTTTCACACAGGCATTTGTCACATTCCACTTGTTTGGCAGCTTCTCAGAGCATTTTAGCCATTGTTTGAGACTCTTCTCCAGATATTTGTGCAGAAGATTGTTTCAAATATTTTACTGCTACAAATACTTCTTTTTGTTTTAACAGAAGCCCACGTTTGTTCTTGTTTTAATTTTTCCCAATCTTTTTTACACGAAACACTTCCACATACGCAAGGCATCAACTTGCGAGGGTCCATGTTAAAATTAGGCCCAGCATGTTGTTGACCTTTCCTCTTGGCAACACAAATGCAACACTTACATTTACTGCTGTGATACTTCGTCGAATCTAAAGCCTTCTGCATTGCTTTGGCTGATGAGCCCATTTTTTTAATAACTTCATCTTTATTTACTATCCTCATATTAGTTTTGTTGATGGTCATTTGAAAAAGTGGCTTATTCAAGTCCAACATTTTTTTCTTTCTACCAGCATCGCTAGTGGGACCACCACTAACAAATGATTTTTTACAACAAGGACATTTGGATTTTTTTTTCTTGTAAATCTGTTTGTACGTTGGACATTTGGAGAAATCTTTTTTTGGTTCTTCTTTTTTTGGTTCTTCCATACACGTACATGGCTGTTTATTCTTCTTCCAGTTAAAGGTTCCTGCCTCCTTAGCTTTGCACACGGGACATTGCGGAGACGCAAATGAAACGCTTCGTGTTCTAAAAAACTTAAATATGTTTATATTGTATAAAGCACTTTATATTTTTGTATAAAATTACGTCCCGAGTTTTTTTGACATCTCTAATCAAACTTCCATCAAAACATGAACACCTATGCTTTTAAAACCATAAACCTCATAAAGTGTAACGTGTATCTTGCCAGTGTACAGTATATGAGTAGAGTGCGTCTACTGAAAGCGTAACCTGGAGTTTTTTTTTTAAATTAAATTGGCAACATTGTTTTGTCGAAAAAAAACACGTCAAAGTCTATGGTTGCAATTGTCAGTTTTTGGAAACTGATATTTATTTTTCAAGAATAAATGCTTAATTGTGGAAAAACAATAAACAGTAACGTGCAAAAACTGCTACACACTATGGTTAATAAGTTCAAACAAAAACAAGAAGAGAAAGAAGGTGTTTTCAATGAAAACCAACATTGTTTACATACGATTTCTGATTTTTAAGTTAGTATGACGTTATAATCTTGATCCTTGTCGACTAATATTATATATATAGTTTTATGGATATAATGAATATATAGTTTTATGGATATAATGATATTTTATAATGGATATGGACATATTGCGAATTTCATAATGGACAAAAACATCGAACAAAGAAGGGTTTTGGTGAATCGACTTAATCAAAAACACATGCTAGTGAGTGGTAGAATGCGTTCAAAAGCAGTTGAGATGTAATAAAAGATTTGCCTCACTCTGTCTGGTAGTGCATGAAAGTCTGCAACTGAAGTTAAAATCGCGAAAATCCTAGTTCAAGTTTGAGAGAGATGCTGCTGCAGCAGCTGCTGAACTTTTTGTGTCTCACGAGTCGATCCGTATCATTTGAAACAATCACTGGAGTATAAAACATGCTCCCACTTGACTAATCCCAAAAGATCTGAATTTTCTCCATGCTAAAACGAATCGATTCCAACCCAACAATCTTGAAACACATTAATAGTGTTGGCGAGACGTGAAGTTGAAATCATGTTGACTATTTTATTTGACTATCACGGTGTTGTGCACTTGGTATTCTTGCCAGAACGCCAAATGGAAAATAAAGAATATTATTTAAATATTATATAGCGATATTTGAGAGATCAGATAAAATAAAATAATTTGGAATACTATCTAACATTTTGTGTGTTATTGACATTTACCATACACCCACCAAATAATTAAGTCTACACACATGTTTTTGACTAGGATATATGTTCTTGTACAACTTTCCTAAAATTGTCCTATATACAAAAAATACTCTAGGGTCAAAACTTTTTTGTCCTACTATTTCAATAATACCACATTCAAAATTTTTGGTTGTAACCTCCTTTTCTCAGGTCACGCTTTCATTAGACGGACTCTATATGTGTTGCCTCTATGGACGCCATAATATCTCCAGCGATCATCGTAACAATAAGTTCTCATAAGTTTCCTCCGTCAGTCAGGCGCAGACGACTTTATTCGAAGATAATGTTACAATTAAGTTGGAGACAAAGGAGAGCAGCCGAGAGCATGTCAGTGTGAGGCGCGAGTGGCGGGCCGGCGGCGTCATCCGCGGGGGGGGAGAGTGAGGGTTTGGCAGGCGTGAGGGACAGGGGGGCCAAGAGTGCGCGCGCAACCCCGGCCCGGCCGCGAGCAACAGTCTGCTCGCGTGAGCCGTGGCTCGCGACTCGGCAAGACCACGCCGCGGTATCATGCCCCATGGTAAGCACTCGCAGCATCAGCCCCGCACACTGCCCTCCACTCACAACACCCCCCGCACCTCACCTCAACACCATAACTCAACTCCCCCACAAACTTTTCAGTCATCATTTCCACTCATGTTTCTATTATTTATTTACGCTACCAAATTGACAATTTCAAATTAATGAATTACAAATAAAAATCGCTTTAAATTCTTTTTTAATGTGTAAACGTAACGGTGGTATTAGGGAAATTTTTATGTCCCTTTATTTCGTCGTAATGAATAAGCGGAGGGCACCTGCGTCCATTAGCAACAATAGAATTCAAAGCATAAAAGGCTTATTGTTGTAATTTAGATATTTTTATCGGCTATATTAACGGTGTGTTAAATTATTTGTGTTATAAATGAAAGAAGAAAGCGCCGTCAAGTTAGAAAAGTGATTTGAGAAGTAAGTTTGCTGGGAAAGATCGGTGAGTACATGTAGTAGCCAATAGTAATTAGTTGTACAAAGTTGTTAAATTTAATTACAATCTACAATAAATTGAAAACCCTGAAATTTATCTTAGTTTTAATTAGATGCAACTTTCTTTCATTAATTAAAAAGCGCACAACACAATCACCACAAGTTCAAAAACGCAATATCTTTATATGTTGATGTATCATGAAGTATTCACTATGCTGCGAAACAGCTAGTCTAGTTCTGGCTTCCACGTTTGCTAACACATAAAACTTTTCCAACTGCAGTATGTGCAGTGACTGTGTACTGAATCGGATATCAACTTCAGGTTTTAAAAACCTATTGACATAAACTTATTAAAAGTCTTTGTTCAAACGCATATATCTGTGAACTGTAAACCTGTGTACTGTAGATTTTGTTACTTTAATCCAGTTTTCTGAAGTGGGATTAGTGTAGGTAATTAGCCTACCTACATAACATTTCGGAATGTTTTCTTTGTGTTTGTGTGGGTAAAAACAATTCGCTAACTGTAATTATAAGTTTAAAAACCTATGTATATATTTGAAAGTACTACAGCATTTGTCTGTCGTCTTATCGATACACTCGTATATATATAAAAAAATAAAATGAAATTGAATAAAATCCCCTAAATTGGTTTTTTGAATTAATGCACGTGTACAGTAACGAGCAATAAGATATTACACACACACATTTTCTCTATGTATTCTTAACTTTTCTGTTATTCAATAAATAAAAGTAGTTACGACGATTTGTTATAAATTACCAAACCACAAGCAAGTAATTTAGAACAAATTATCGTACACTTATAGCTTGAATGGCAAAAGTTATGACAGATAAAAATGTGACAATGTATGAATCTTGTTGCCCGTGACTGTACATTTTACGTCTGATGTCGCAGTTGTTCTTTATCCGGCACTTATGATACACAATTTTCAAACAAAATGCTCATGGATTAGCAACTGCAGCTCCGTGGAGTCTTCAAGTTAAGGAACACTTAAAGAGGTCGGTTCGTGTATGGGTTACAATACAATACAATAGATCAAGATCCTTCCGTGCCAAGGAAATCTCAGAAGTCGGTAGTACCGACTGTATTTTATAAGATCTTGACAGTAACGATTTTATAAATTTTTGATGATTGAAGGAAGTTAGATTCCCGAATAATTGGCAACCAAGCTTACCAACACAACAAAAAAGACAGGCTTCCTAATAACTGGGTGGTAGATAGCTTAGAGGTCGTATACATTTTTTTAAGCTATTGCATAGCTTCTATCGCGGGCCTTGAGCGTGGAGTGGAGACCGAATCCAGAAATTCCGTAAATAACCTAACACCCCCCACTCATTTGATTTTTGAGCGTGGTGACCGATAAGAAAACAAATGAGTGAAAATCAATCAAAATTCAATACAATGTGTGAAAGTGTAACTTATTAATATCAAAGAAAAAAAAAACAAAGGAAAAAAAAACTGCATAAATAAAATGGCAGTCCCCGAGTGCCACATGTCTTTTTTTTCATGTAAAATAAAGGTATTTAGTTTCGTCTAGTTACACTCCCAATATAGTTGGTAAAAGTCAGGGTAGATTGGTTCCCAGTTTCCAGATGAAAATTGGCTAGGATTATAATGAACACAGATATCAAACAAAGTACAAAGTGTTGGAAACAACACCCCTATTGTTCGGTGTGGGTTCAAAAGTTTACAATTGGATTGTAACCGCATAATACATTACGCGATCAAATGAGCTCACAGCTTACCGAGCCGAAGGCGGGGACATGTGGTTTTAGACAAAGTATACCGTGTAAAGGATCGTGTTATTAGTAGACCAGCAGGCCTAGTCAAGTTACGATTATTTCGTTTCGAATCTCTTTCTACAGTCGCCTAGTCGGCCACGCCTCCGACTCCTTTGTTCTGACTACGTGGCTTAACGTTGAGATGACGTCATTCCCATACATTTGAAGTTTTCTACTAGCGTTAACGATTGTAGATTATCAACTTGACTAAGTCCTCAGGGGTCTTACTATGACGTGTTACAATGTCAAGCGTGCGAGTGAGAAAGAGGGATAGAGCTATATACCCTAGCCTAAGTTGTCTGGAAGATATCGCTTTCAGCGATAAGACCGCCATAATTGTACCCACAAATTGAAGTTTTTGTATAAGCTGTATTACTTTTTGATGTACAATGAAGTCTATTCTATTCTACCCTATATAGCTTCGTCTCATTAACAGATCTGTACCCCTAGCCAAGTTAATTATCTGTAATCGTTAACGCTAGTCGAAAACGGATCAAATGTATAGGAATGACATCAACTCAACGTTAAATCATGTGATCAGAACTAACGAATAGAAAATTCGCAGCCAAGTTCACAACGTGCAAAATGATAGAATGAAATGTTATCGTTTCTACAAGTTCAACGCTACGTCCTTGATTATACAAACGCTACATTGTAAAACGTGCGGCCGACTCAGGGGCGTCAACATGGCTACCAACTCATCGTTTTCTACAATTTCTAACACCAAGGCGTTACCGATTGCAGAACGGAATTCGACACAAAATGGTTGTAACTTGGCTAGGGGGGCAGTTTAGGTCGCCAAATGGGAAACAATTTAGAGCTCGTGGTAGAGCCTCAGTATCGTTCAAAAGTCTTTCTATATACAACTAGCTTCTACTAGCGGCTTCGTCTGCGTGAATGTCAGTTATGCCGTGCAAAATCGAAAATTTTTGTGTTAAGTTTAATGTTTGTTTTGAGTTATATTATATTTGAGCTTAAGTTTAAGTTTACTCCGTAAAAATTTCATCAAAATCGGTTCAGTAGTTTAACCTTGAAAGTGTAACAGACAGACAGCGTCTAACTTTCATTGTTGTGATATTGGTATGAATTTTGTTTTATTGGTGCGCATACCTTTATCTCAACTTCTTATTATTCTTATCTTAACTATCATTGAGTTTTATTTGACGAAGGAGCACACCTATATTACTTTTATAATAATCTATTCAAGAAAATGAAAGGTCATTTTCATGAATAAACAAGGGTCTACTATTTACCACAACAAAAGCGATTTGATGTTCATCATCATTATGATAATCAAGCTCTTCGTTAAGCTTGGGTATCAGGCGGTTGAACAAATATATACGTTGCATAAGTATACCTTAAGTACTATATTATTCACTAGCTTGTGCCAGCGGCGACGCCCGTATGAAAGTTGTAAATCATCTCAAGGGAGTATGATCATATACCAAACTACTTACATCTAAATCTGTTCAGACGTTTGAGAATTAAGGAGTAACAAATATTACAAATATACACACACACGCAAACGTTCGCCTTTAAAATATTACCGTGAAACTATAACAGCTGTTATTGAATCAGCCAACAAAGCCTATTTTTCCATGTATGTCTAGTTAACTAAGCATTGGATTTTGGTAGCCCTTCCCAATGTTATTACTATCAAAGCCCCAATTTACGCGACACCTTTGTAGCTTGAGAGCTGGTAAGACACTAAATCACGTTATTGCAAATTGCAAGTCGTATAATCTTGGGCCAGCTATCCGTCTACTTGTATTATAATAGCTACGTGCGAACTGAGTTTAATTGTTGTTACAAGGTGAGGTAAGAAGAATAATATGTAATTGATCAGTTGTTCGCAGTGGTAAAGGATTTGACTAAAGGTAGAACTACGCTATGCATACGCGTGACACAAATACCGATCTAGGTGCGTCGGTCTCCATACATTTTAAATAGAAACTAAAATTGTAGAGCTACACTTGATCCACGCCACGCGACGTCTTTCTACGTACAAATCAGGCGTGTTACATGTGTGCGTCAGTCTAATATAGTTCTAGCTTTACAAGTAATGGGTGGTGGATTCAAACCTACTCTGGTGCATTATAATTATTATAAGCTTGTTGTGTCCCACTGCAGGCCAAAAGCTTAACTTCCATTATTTTTTGTCCTTAGCTACTTTTGGGCTAATTCGTCAAACTTATCACGCCATCTCCTTCTGAGCCTACCGTATCAGCGGCTCCTGTTGTTCGGGATACAGTCAGTGGTTGCAATGAAGAAAAATGGCGGACTTTCAGTTGCTCTTTCGTTCAAGGACCGTAGTAACTATTTCGAATGTTCTCGTAGCTCATCAAAAATAGTAAATAATGAACATCTTCAGAGTTTGTGCGGCGTCACTTCACAGACGACGTCCTAACTTCCATCTTGTGCCACATGTCTTGACACCTGTTCATGTAGAGATCTAATCAAGTCAGCAGACAGCATTCCTGTAGCTGAATGTCAGGCAAGATTTATTTTGCAGCCATCGACACGCTAAGAAGACAGTCATGTATTGAGTTCGATGACACAAATTCATTAAGATTCACAAATAACCAATTATTCACCAAGTAAATATTGAAGAGATAATAAATACTGCAGGCCTTGCCAAGTTACGACCGTTTCGTGTCGAGGCTCTTTCTACAATGGGTAACGCCTCGCCGCGTAAGCGAATTTAGAAAATGATAAGTTGTGTAAGTCTACAAAAATAGTAACTCGACTACCATTTATTCCTTAAAACTAAAGAATTTAGCGATGAACATTGTAGAAACGATTACATTTCGTTATATAATTTCGACGCAAGAGAAACGGTTGTAACTTGGCTACCAATTTTCTATTCGTTTGTTCTGACCATGTGACAACGTTTTGAGATGTAATTTCCATACATTTGATTTATTGCGATTGTAGATTATCAACTTCGTTAAGCCTGCTGATGTAATCTAATAGCCATTGCTATATTCTACGCTGGTTAGTCGTGTGCCCCAAAACGTGTACTTTATACAAAGGCATTTACATAATAGCCACAGAGTTCAACGTTAGCATCTGTTGCAGTGCTGCTCAAAATAAGTATCTTTTAAAGATTAGCTTTAAATAATAGATTCTTATTGTTGTCGTAGGTTACTTCTAGGTGCTCCATGGTCGGTCACATCATCGCTTACCATCACGTGTGACAGTGGTCAAACGCAAGCCTATCAATAAAAAAAAAAACCATGCCCATCTTTTCTTATTACATATGTTGTCGAGTTAGTAAAGTAATGATTTTGAATAATTCTATAAATTATGGGCCCTTAGAAATGGTATTGGCAATTTACGGTAGTGAAAAAACAAACACTTGTCCATTTTTCATCATCATCATTGACGAAAGACGTCCACTGTTGGAGATGGATCTCCTCCAAGTGTCGCCATAACGACAATTGGATTTCCTGCGACCCTCACCAGGTGGAGGTCTACCTTGTGGGAAGACTTTCAACGCTGCATCTTCCAGCAGGTATATGGTCGCCAATCCACAACCTTTCGTCTTCATCGACTATTTGTTTTGAGTGTAATGTGCCCTGCCCCTCGCCACTCAAGTTTGGCGATTTTTCGAGCTATATCGGTTACCTTTTTTTTTTTTTTTTTTTTATGGTGGGAAAAATCATGCATTGACATCCCCCGCCCTTGGGCGGAGCGGGAGATAGTGTCAGACTCTTACTGACTAAAAGACCCACCCCGTTCCTTCTAGCCTTCATACCGGGGCTCGAGCGCCCTTTCGGATAACCCTGGCCCCAGTAGGCTTCGACCCGGCTGGGTCCCTGCTGTTGCTGACAACTCCTTGAGGCGCGCGGGAACAGTGCGCGCCGTCGACGACTTGGGCTTGGTACGGACAGTTACCGGACGGCCGGACAGCGAGCTACCCATTGCTCACTGTCCGCAAGCCCGCGTCTACGTTGGCCGGAAATCGGGATCAGAATCCCGGCGACGGCGGCGGCGATAACGCCGTTGCCTGATGCGTTCGGCCTCCTCCTTTGCGAGCATTACTGCTTCGCAGAAGTCGGCGACCGCCTGCCACTCCTCCTCGCTCCGGACCATGGCCTCAACCAAGGCCCGGCGCGAGAGGTCTCCGCCGCCGATCGCCCCCACGAGGGCACGGCGATGCTCCGCCCAAGCAGGGCACACCTCGACTGTGTGCTCCACCGTGTCCTCCGGGCGTTCCGCACAGTGGCGACACCCGGGCGTCACTTCCGCATGAATCCGGTGCAGGAAACTCCCGAACGAACCATGTCCGGTGAGGACCTGCGTCATGCGGAAGGTAAGGACGCCGTGAGGCCTTTCCAGCCACGCCTCAAAGAGGGGACTTACCGCCATGATTGTGGCGTGCCCAGCACTGGGTTGCGATAGTCGTTGACGCCATTTCCCCATGAGATCCCGCCGGAGCTCTGTCCGCCATGCCGTGACCTGTCGCGGCAGCGGACTTTCACCCCGGCGTTGCATCTCCACGCGCATATCGTGCATGTGTGCAAGGACTGTTGCCTCCAGATCCCACGGTGGTAGGCCAGCCAGAAGGCTCGCCGCTTCGCGGGAGACCGTGCAGTATCCCCGCACCATCCTTATCGCCATGACCCTCTGGCAGGCGTTCAGTATGGCCGCCGGTTGCTTTTTCAGCGACGGCGCCCACACCGGCGCCCCGTAGAGGGCCATGGACCGAACGATCCCCGCGTAGAGCCTCCGGCAGGAGGCGTCTGGACCCCCAAGGTTGGGCAGGAGCCGCTTGAGCGCAGCCCCAGCCCGGCTGAGTTTGGGAGCCAGACGTCGGAAATGCTCCACGAAATTCCACCGGCTGTCGAGGACGAGTCCCAGGTACTTCATCGTCGACCCGACACCGATGTGAACTCCTCCTACCGTTAGTTGGGAACTCAATGGCGGCGCGTTCCGAGACCGGCGACCGTGAAAACACATCGCCTCGGATTTGTGAAGCGCCACCTTGAGTCCCAACTCCTGGATCCGATCAACGACCATCGCAACCCCGCGTGTCGCTAGAGCGACCGCCGCCTGGTACGACTCTCCCCGCGCTAGGACCAGCGTGTCGTCTGCGTAGCAAACCACGCTGACCCCGTCAGGGAAGTCGCCGCGCAGCACGTAGTCGTACCCGATGTTCCACAAGGGTGGCCCTAGTACCGACCCCTGCGGAACACCGCACGACATCTCTCGACGTTTCCAGTCTCCCTGGTGACCGGGGTAGACTATAAGTCTCTCCGACAGATAGGCCTCGACCACTCGACAGAGGTACTCGGGCACCCGGTGGTACCGGAGTGCCCTCCGGATCGTACTCCAGGGCAGGGAGTTGAACGCGTTGGCAATGTCCAAGGACACTGCCACGACACACCTGCCCCGGGACACCGCATCCCCCGTCGTGAGGGCTCGCACGCGCATGATGGCGTCCACTGTAGAGCGCATCCTGCGAAAGCCGAACTGTCCGTCCGAAAGGTCCGGCCCCACCCGTGTTAGGCGCCCGACGAGGCGGTTTGCAATGACTCTCTCAAAGAGCTTGCCCACCTCGTCGAGCAGCACAATGGGCCGGTACGCGGACGGAGAGTCCGCAGGGCGCCCTGGCTTCGCTATGAGGACCAGTTTCCCCGTCTTCCAGCAAAGTGGGAACTGGCCCCTCTCCATGCATGCGCTGAAGAGCCCTCTCAGTCGAGGCCCGAGAGCCTCCATGGCCAGGACCCAGGCCCTTCCAGGCAAGCCGTCGGGTCCTGGGGCGGTGTTTTTGGCACTCAGCCTTCGCACCGCCACTCTCAACTCTACCTCGGTCACCTCTGGAGCATTGTCGTCATCGTCGCTGTTGCGGTCCGCGTCAGACACCGCTGGCAGTGGAGGCGGAGCCATGGGCGGGGGGGAGTGTTCCCCCCGCGCAGGGAACAGAGCGTTCACCGCACCCTCTACGATCTGGGGCCGGAGACTCTGAGTCAGTGGGGGAGCCCAGGGACGGAGCTTTTCCCGTACCAATTTGTACGGGCGCCCCCATGGGTCCGCGTTCAGAGACCCCAGCCACACGTTGCGGGCCTCCAGTTTGGCCCGCTTGATCTCCGTTCGGAGGGTGCGTTTTGCCGCTCTGTATCCCTCATACAGCTCCGCCTCTCTGGCCTCCGCATCCGGCGGGCGGATGCGGCGACTGCAGTGTCTGGCGTACCGGCGCCGCGCGTGACTGCATGCGTTGCGCAGTGCAGCAATCTCCGGCGACCACCAGCACACCTGGCGCTTAGCTCGCCCTGGACGGACTCGGGGCATTGCCGCGTCGCAGATTTGCGACATGGCCTCCCGGAACCACTCCGCCTCGACGTCTATGTCGACAGGCCTGTCCGGTGCTTGCACCCAGGCCTGTACCGTCGCGGCTTCCAGGAGGAGCTCCCGGTCCATCTGCTTAAGCGCCCACCGCGGACCGCAAGGGCTCTGTCGGACCGGCGTGGCCGAGGTTTCGGCGGAGACGTCCAACCGGATGTACCGGTGGTCAGAGTACGTCTCCACCTCCTCCATAACGCGCCAGTCGACGACAGCTATATCGGTTACCTTGGATATCCTGCAGATATCTTCATATCCATTTTCATTTTTAATATTTGATAGCGTCGTTTGAATGGTAAAGTTGCGAATGTGCGTAGCTTTTACAGGAGAGCAAAAAACTCCATTTTCTTTTTTTATTTTAGAGAAAGCAGTTTCATAAAGCTGTCCATTCAAAAAATAAGGAGAAAGTTTATTTTTGTTCGCCTTTATTTATAATTAAGCACATTCGCAATTTTACCATACAGGTGACGACGGGCTCGCCCTTGATCTCTATCTCAATTCTCACCTGATGATGATGATGTAGTCGGCGATAAAGCACGTTTGTCTAGAAGTAACCTATTCACTCTTGGGTTGGCTATCAGGAAACACCCACGCAAGAAATTCCTATACGTACGTACAAAGAATGTATTCCCAAAACATTTTGTGCGTATGAATGGAATGGTCACTAAGTACCGTCGGCGTATCTGATGCGTAATAGGTGAATACATTACAGTGTATATAAACCGTTAAATTTCGTCGATCCGGTACATGAAACACTATCGATTTGTAAACATAAAATTAAAAAATAAAGTACCTCTTTTTCAAAACTCGTGTTAATTCACGCATGTACGAAATTAGTATCTTTAAGAAAACGTCAGCTGAGCGAGTTCAATGACCTGTAGTTAATAGTCGGCGTTGCGTACAAAGTACCTACAGGTCATTGAAATTTAGCGGTGTATAAAGAAAAAAGAAAGAAAACATATTTATTCCCAATACTCATGTATATGTTTGCGAATATTAAGTCAAAGAGAAAACTAAATGAAAAAAACACAAACCAATCAGTTTCCCATGCATACTAAGACCTAATTAAAAAGATTATTACTCAGACTTATCTTAATACTGATTTGAGCCAAAATAACTTTGTTTCAAATTCTGTTTTGTGAAGAAAACTTTCAAATTCCTCGGTACCCTTTCGAAGATTATGAACTCCTTTGTTGTTAATCGATTTGTTACTCGCCCGCAATCGATTACAAAACTTTATGGAATTTACGTTGTTACATACCTAATTTGCGCAGCGTTAGCATTCGCAATCTGTCCAAATATCTAATTCCCTTACATTTTTCCCAATGTCAAGTTCCTTGCATTGGCTGGAAAGACCTCACGGCGTCTTTACCTTCCACATGACGCAAGTCCTCACCGGACATGGCAAGTTCAGGAAGTTCCTGTACTGGATTTGTGCGGTAGTAACGCCCGGGTGTCGCCACTATGCGGAACGCCCGGAGGACACGGTGGAGCACACAGTCGAGGTGTGCCCTGCTTGGGCGGAGCATCGCCGTGCCCTCGTGGGGGCGATCGGCGGCGAAGATATGTCGCGCCAGGCCTTGGTTCAGGCCATGGTCCGGAGCGAGGAGGAGTAGCAGGCGGTCGCCGACTTCTGCGAATCAGTAATGCTCGCAAAGAAGGAGGCGGACCGCATCAGGCAACGGCGCTCTCGCCACCGCCGGGATTCCGATCCCGATTTCCGGCCACCATAGGCGCGGGCTTGCTTACAGTCAGCGATAGGTAGCTCGCTGTCCGACCGTCCGGTAACTGTCCAAACCGAGCCCAAGTCGTCGGGGGACGCACTGTTCCCGCGCGCCTCAAGGAGTTGTCAGCAACAGTAGGGGCCCAGCTGAATCGAAGCTTACCGGGGCCAGGGTTAGTTTCGAAAGACAGCTCGAGCCCCGGTATGAAGACTTGAAGGAACGGGGTGGGTTTTTAGTCAGTAAGAGTCTGACACTATCTCCCGCTCCGCCCAAGAGCGGGGGTGGTCATTGATAATTTTCCCACCATAAAAAAAGTCCCTTGCATTGATTGTCACTGAGATGATATTGCGATATGTAGGTATGTAAATATTTCTGTAATTCCAGATATAAATATTAAATATATATACTCGTACATATATGAATCTTCAATATTTACTGGGTAAAGAATGGAATTTACAAATATTTCAGTTAAATTATTTACACGCTTAAATACTCACAAATAACCAAACTAACAAACATTTTAATATGTGTTTATATAAACTGAAAGTAATACAAAACTACGCTAGCTATGTACAAACGCGTATAAAATAATTCATCATTAGGTATCAAAAAAAAAACCAATGTTAAAATATCTCTTATTTTCCCTACATTTTGTCATGTTTTTTGCATTGATTGTTGCCGAGTTAATATTGGAACATGTACCCATGTGAATAATTCTTAATAAATAAGAGAATTAATATTCTGTAATTCTAGAGATTGGAAATGTTAAATTTTTCAACATTTACTAGATAAAGATTGGAATTGACTGATATTTCATTAAAAGTATTTACATACTAAACTGGTTGTAATATGTTTACAAACAACTAAACTAATGAACGATTTAAGAGATATATGTCACTAGAAAATTATAAACGCCGTAAGATTGTAAGTTATCGCGAGCTTCTCGCCATATTTTAAAGTCTTACAGTAAGTAAGACACACACGCGTATAATAATATAATTCATTAAGCATCAAAAAATTCATGTTGTTAATATCAAAATATCTCCGATTTCCCTACATTTTATCAAGTTCTTCGCAATGAGTTGATATTGCGACATGTAATGAACGTTTCTTAGTTCGCTCACTGCCGCCGACGCACCGACCGCGTTTATTACTTTTTTTTTCCGAGGAGCCGATTACACACCTGGCGCTTTGCAAATATTTCTGTGATACTTGTATGCCGGCATCGCGAAAAATGGAGTTGTAGTGAAAGTGTTCTAAGTACGAATCGACCTTCTGTATCTAATATTATGAAGGGGTAAAGTTTTTTTATGTTTATTTTTTGTTTGTAGGAGGTAATCTCTGAAAGTATTGGTCCGTTATTAAATTTTTTTCAATGATAGTGAGCTGCTTTATTCCTGAGTGATATAGGCTATATTTTAATTATGCGGGTGAAGCCGCGGACAAAAGCTAGTAAAATCATATGAGCAAACAATTTGTCTTTATATATATAGCATTTAGTATTATTACTACATACTATTCAATTATTCATTTCGTTGAGTATTTTGGTCGATATAGAATAATTTGCATTAAAAACTTTTTGTATAACTTTTTTTAAGTTATACATTTAAACTAGTGCTTGACTGCGATCACATCTGATGGTACGCAATGATGCAATTGTTGATGGCGGACCGCACCAGAAATCATACCAGTGAACTTTTTTTTTAAATAAGATTTTTCTATCAGTCGATCTCCAGTTAACCTTACCTATAAAAAAAACACGCCGATTTTAGAAAAAAAAACGTGCTGATTTATTATTAGATATTTTATAAGATTTTAGTTTATATCATAATCAAGCTCCTTTGAGTATTTTTCAATTTTTTGAGATTTGGATATGGCCATCCACGACCACTAGTAAAATCCACCTTTATATAAAATTACAGGTCACAATGCAGGCCTATAAAGACCTGCATTGATATGCTCGGTGGAATAAAAGAAAACACAATTTCATCTTAACATCAGAGAGTAAATAGAAAATGGGAGATAAAAGTCGCACGTACTCCGACAGTGTATTTGATACGGCTATAAATGTTAAACGGACTGGTAACGTCATACAGAATGCATACAACATCGTATCTTCGATTTCTTGACGGGTTCAATGTATCTTGCGCTTTGGATACCACGTGTATCGTATACATTTGAATTTGAGTACTATGTATAACATAATAGAATACGGGGTTGTACTCATACTTCGAAGCTAATTTATCACAGATGTTACGTTTACTTGTCCAAGTCCAACATATCCAGACGGCAGAAATCAATCAACGATTTGACAACTACAACTTGCTTTGCTACGAACTCGTAGCTGGCGTCTACGCCGTAGCCATAGTTGCTACGACACTGCTACGGCGTAGCAAGTTTTGAGGAATTATTATAATGGCACTTTCATGTTATATTTATGAAAAGCCTAATTAAGACATTTGGGTTCATCTTGAATTTAAAACAATCATTAATATTCATTTGTCGGTGGCACAGAAATAAAATGAAATGTCAAAACTTCGCAAGACAAAGAGAATTAATTAATAAAACAAGTTTCGTCTGGCAGATGAAACAAGCGCCAAAGGGTTAATATTAGATTGATTTTTTTGATTTTTCAAGTTCTTTATTTAATATGTTTACAATAACTGCTTACAAATGATCTTATTCTAAATGTAGACAAATCTTATTTTATTTCGTTACACAGGCTAGGTATCGCCTTTATAAACATTAAAACATTCTGTTACTAAATATTAATTTACATTGTTATAAACTTACATTTGGCTATAATTGAGTTAGTGGTATGTAGGTCTTAGACTGGACCCACATAATATTTAAAATGTTTTGGGTTTCAATGCTATTATTGAGTTATTAAAATCTGCTAGTATCAAACAATCTAAGGTAAGTAGCGGGTAGTTCCGCAAAAAAAAAATCTAAACCGGCCGCGCGAGCAGCGTCGTCCAGTAAGCGAGCTATCGTCATGATACGTCACGGAGGATATAGTGATGGGGCAGTCGATATCGGTTAATATTAGAAATAGTAATCTAAAAAGGTTCGTAAATTAAGAGAATGGAATTGAAAAAAAGAAACTTTTTCAGTTTTACTGACGAAGAGCTGATTCAAGCTTTTAGAAATTTCTGGTTAACTTACTTTTGCTACTAAATGGAGGTATTGTTATCAACGTAGTATTGTAGGGTTTGGTTACCAACCCTGAACAAAATTACTTATTATTAACTAAAATAATCAGCAAAAAGAAACAGTCATATTAGTTGAGTCATTCGTAAGTGATGCTCCGTCATACATATGGCAATTGATTTGCATTTATATACAACATGAAACTAAAATAATGCACACTCATAAGCACCCCAATCAGAAAACTAAGCTAGTCATAATTCGAAGAAAGCAGTTTTGCTTAAAACACTTATGTAGAGTTTTTTTTAAGAAATTAGTTATCTTAATAGTAGACAAATAATGTGAGAACTAACGCACAACTTTGGTAGCGCATAGGTATTGGTATTATTGATATCTGCACACGAAGACACAAATACGTTTGTGTTGCAAATAAAATTTATCAAAATAGGTAATGTTTTTATCCTAAATTAATTCTTGATTATTTTAGAACTTAAAATTACAATTCAGTAATCGATTCAGAACATACTACTTTCCTTTACCTTAATAGAGTTTAGAAAAGAGTGGGACTTAAAATGAATATGGACAAAACCAAAGTCGTGGTTAAAATCCATGTAGCATCCACTCCTATCAAGAATCGATCTTCGAGTGTAGATCTACACTCGAAGTTGTAGATGACTATGTTTACCTGGAACAGTTAGTCCTGTTGGGTAAATCTAACTTCGAGAAAGAGGTTAATTGCCGAATTCGACTTGGCTGGGCCGCGTCGCGGAAGCTGCTATCATCTCGTCCAATATACCACAGAGTCTAAAGACGAAAGTCTATGACCAGTGCTTGTTGCCAGTGATAACATATAGCTCCAAAACGTGGTCGCTTACAATGGGCCTCATAAGAAGACTCAAAGAGCAATGGAAAGGGCTCTGCACGGAGTTTCCTTGCGAGACCCGAGGTTAGCAATTTTACTCAAAAAATCGCCAAACTTAAATGGCAATCAATGGGCACAATGCACGCAGATCGATGGTGATAAAAGCTTCTGGAGTGGCGACTCCGTGCCGGAAGATGCAGCGTTGGAAGGCATTCTACAAGGTGGGCCGATGACCTGGTGAGGGTCGCGTGAATCCAATGGATGCGAGATGCTTGGGTTTGCCTATGTCCAACAATGGACGTCGATCGGCTGAAATAATGATGATGATGATGATGTAACAGGCAACAAACGTGTGTAATACACCAACCTAAATTCGTTTCATTATGAAGCTCAATTTTTATGAGTGATAGTATTACTAATCATGATCATTAATTGCCAGACATTTAGGGTGGTGGCAACTCCTTGCCTCACTACCTTAAACTTCAATGAAATGTAATTTGTTCTTCTCTATTGTGACATGTTGTAGATGACGGTCAATTGATATCGACAGTCAGACAAAATGTCGACATCAAATATTGACAGTCGCCAGGAGACCAATTACGGGCGCCGCAGTTATAGGCGTCAGGACAAACCTTTTGGAGACAGTCTTAGTTCGGAATGTGTGTTTACGAAACTCCAATTAAACTTTTTAGCTGACATGGAGTTCTTACTTTTACATTATTTTTTGTCACATTTGTAGAATAAGAAAGTAATCACTTCAGCCTAAATACTTAGGTAGAAATAGATAGGAGAGGTAACAGATATTGTTTTTGTGAAATAAGGAAAGTTGTAGGTAAAACTGTTTTGTCGAGAGTTGGTATAATATTATTGTTTTCGAAGAACGTGTTTGACGTTTTATTAAAAATGTTACCTATTCTTGCCAGTAAAAACATTATGTCCACTTCTTATCTACTAGTAATCGATTTTACGAGTAATAAATTGTAAACAGAAAAGATTTCTATTTTTATAATTTTGTTTGTAAAACTCAAAACCACTGGACTGATTTTCAAAATTCTTTAAATAGTGCTATATTATTTATCACTATATCGTCATAAACGAACGTTTGGTAGTATACATGTATGATACGACTTGGTTCATGATTAAATAATGATGATTAATTTGGTCATACGAGTAAAACTCCGTACTTGAAGTCCTCTCAACCTTAGTTCGGTCTTCGTTCAGTATTGTTATTAAGTTCTCATAATGATTTCATATTTTTTTCATAGTATTTATTAGTTTGTTATTTTAGCATATATATGTATTTTATTATTATAAATAACTTATTTTATATTTTTCCATTTGAACTATTTGTTTATTGTGCAAACCTACCACAGTGTTGTCTTTTTTAACCCAAAGGTTGACTGGTAGAGAAGGCCTTGTGGCATTAAGTCCGCCTATGTACCACTATTGTACATGAAGTTTAAATAAATAAATAAATAAAAAATGTGAGCTACTGTCTGAGTGGCACTGTGTGAGCCAGACCTAAGAAGGTTCATCTTGAGAAGTGATTGACCGATTGTAAGCAAGGGGTGGGGGAGGGGGTGTGGATAAGCCTGGGTATCGGATTGCTGGGTATTCACGAGGGATCACTGAGAATGACGCCGTTACGCTTTATCTAAAGCCTGGTCTTAGCTCAGTTTCACATAAAGTAACGTTGAAATTTAACTCGTAGAACGAAATAGAGTATTTATTATATGTTTTTTTTTTAGTTTCTTTTATCCCTGTTTGTATGTAAACAGATCTTGGATTGAAGACGCACTTCCCGGTTTTCGATTGAGCTGTTTGCTCGCACGTTTTTGTCTCGTATTAAGTGAGTAAGTTGGGAAATTAACACTAATATTATAACGTGAAAGATTGTAAGTGTAGGTTTGTTACTCATTCAGACTCGAACGGCGGAACGGATTTCGAAGTTTCCTGGAATAGCGGATAAGATAGTTTTTACATCAACTGTTCGATAATGCCCTGTTATATGTCATACAACCATGACTTAAAGCAAGTCATTCCCTCCATATGGAGATAATGCAGTATGGGCGATCCCTAGGGAATAATGAGATTTGAATTTGGAACATCAAAAACTGTCAACATGAACATGAACTAAAAATGTACGTGCATCAAACAAGTTTATTCAAAATTCATACTGGCCAGTAACAAAAAAAAAAAAGAATATAACGTAGCCGCGGTTACTGACTGACTTTAAAAAAAAAGTAATGAAAAAGCGGGTCGATAATGAAAATTGAAACTATAGAAGAGTAGGTAGTGAATTTTATTTGGTCCAAATCTCAAAACATATTGCTTGTAAATAATATTTAGGTAATTATTTCTCTAAAATATGATTTGTTTTACTAAAATGTCTTTTAATTATCTCACAGATGGTGTAAAAATTAGAGTATCCAACATAGAAATAAAGCTGTCTTTGTCTTGGGCGGATTGAATTCCTCACTTCACTCAGGTTACTTTATCCCTTACTGTTGTTGTGTGTTAATTATATAAATCCCTCACTGTCGCTCGGGACTAAACTTAGCAAACTTCGTTTCGTTCGGAATTCAACATACCGCTCGCGACTTAAAGACACTGCTTTATCCCCTAGTCACATAATCTACTATTTTATCCCTTGCGTGTGTTCCCTTGGGATCATTTTCTATTTTCACACGGGTGAAACCGTTGGTAGTAGCTAGTCATCAAACAACTCCTCTCGTTCTTGGTTGATCGAGAGGGTATTTTTACTAACTTTTTTTTTTAATTTATTTATCATATATACAAAGATTACAGGATTATTTAGGTTAAATAGCAACCAAAAAACCACTAAGGTTTAAACTTGTGCTATCATGAATCCATCTCAATATCGAAACAAATTGAGTTTTCAATTTTATACGTGTACGTTATTGTCGATATTAATTTTTAAAAAACTTTCTGTGAATAAGTAGAAAATATTCTTAGACAATACTTAAGTAATATTGCTTAAGTTTGCATTTAAATATTTTTAGGTGTAATATTTCCTTTCTTTCTGAGGGTAGGCCATTAATAAGTCGCGGTACAATATACCCGCAAGTTCACTCGCCATACGTATTGTTGGCGCGCTGTGTACGAAGCCTATTCTCAGAAACTGCCCGAGTGCATACAGGATGCTCGATTTTGTTTATTAAATTTTCATTGAAAAATAACTAAAACCGACCTGTTCCTTCAGTTGCTCTTTACGTTCCAAAGACCTGTTAATTCTTTTGATTAATCTTGTTTCTATGACAATGCAAGTTTTAATTATGAAAGCCTGTTTATATTTATGTTATTAATATAACATTTACGAAACTGACAAGATGTGGGTGTTGTATATGGGTACACTTCTACCTACTTTCAGGAAACGGAGGTGTTGATACCATGTTTCCAATTAAAATAATGTTCCATAAAAACTTTTTTCATTAACTTTATCAAGCTATTGATTTTAAGAGCGGCCAACTCGAGGTGCATTTTAAAACGACCGCTCTTACGTGATTATGATGTTAATACACATCTTTCTCCAGATATGTTGTGGATATCTAGGCTTTTGTCTAAATCAAAATATAAACTGTAAAATTAGTCCAGTAAACAGACCTCTGAAAATCTGTTATTTTACGTAAACTATGGCCCTCCATAATGTACTCAAAAAATATAAAAAGGTTTATCCATAGAATCTTTGCACATTTAATCGAGATTCTGAATGACGTCAGTTTTTCTCAAAAACTTTTTGTGAACAAAACAAAAAAAAAAAAAAAATGAAGTAGTTTCAGCCGTTTTCGAATTTTTTTTTTATAACGAACAGCTATTGATTTTTATATATTTTTATATTTATTAATCTTAATATTTATTCACTTTGAACAATAATTTCCCTAACAAACAATGAACGCTCGTAAGCATATATTTGTTTCATAATAATATTGTGAAATAATCATCAATCTGCGCAGTCAAACATGGCTGTCTTTGTGTCTGGCCATTCCATGGTTGTAAGTAAATAAGGGCTTATCCCCTTATTACCGATCTATGGGGAGGGCCCTTCTTCGAAGCTATTACCTGAACGATTGATTAAATATTCATTCTGTGAATAATAAAACACACCAATCTAAATAATTAAATAGTAATGTAGAATTACGATTACATTTTTAACATTTAGACTTGAAACAATGTCATTATAGGAAAAAATGGACAGTTAATAATGGTGAGGAGGATACGGAGTTAGGTGGTAGTATGGTTCGGAAAGATTGCTGTGGTAGACCCTCCACTTCTCCCCTAGTAAAACCCTTACCAAAGTCTACCACTCTCTTGTGAAGTAAGATAAAGTTTCATTTCCTCTCCATGCTTGACCTCGGAGACATCAAGGCTAAGAATTTGGCTCAGGGTTCCTAGTACACAGGTTTTAAGTAATAATTATTGACACTATAGAATGCCTTACAGGTGGCCAAAGAACAGCAATACCAAAATTACAAGCATTTTTATAGTATTGATAGGTCGAAGATGGAGCACTCTTGCCTAGAAGTACCCTATTCACTCTCAACTTGAAGACTCCTAATTAGTAGCTGTCAAAAAATACAAACTACGACAAGAAGCGGCCGCCTGCTTCTGCAAAGCAGTAATGCTAGCAAAGAAGGAGGCCGACCGCATCAGGCTACGACGCTCACGCCCCCAGCCGCCGCCGCCGGTGCCGAGATTCCGAACCCGATTTCCGGCCACCGTAAGCAAGGGCTTTCGGACGGCGAGCAATGGGTAGCTCGCTGTCCGATCGTCCGTTAACTCTCCGGACCGAGCCCAAGTCATTGATGGCACGCACTGTTCCGGCAAGCCTCAAGGAGTTGTCAGCAACAGCAGGGGCCTAGCTGGGTCGAAGCCTACTGAGGCCAGGGTCTCGTTCCGAAAGAGGTGCTCGGCCCCGGTATCAAAGGCAAGAAGGAACGGGGTGGGTTTTTTAGTCAGTAAGAGTCTGAGAAATTTCACTCCCAAGCTGTAAGCACAATGTCTGTTTTCCCAAAAATGCATAAAATGTTTTGGGATGATATACCATGACTGAAAGGTGAAAGGTTCCCGAAATTTTCATATATTTCTCTCATATAACTGAAACGATGTCATTACTTTTCCTATAGTCGTAAAACCCCTGTACACCTCCAATTATCACGTACATTGAAAGAAATGGTTGTTTTATTTGCTGTCGAAATTAAATAGCTCACAAGGATTATTTATAAGGTCATTATCAACAGGCAAATTGCCGCTAAAAGCGCTAATTAGCCCAAAGGTCCCACAGCGGAAACCTTGGCTTATAATTAAGACAGATTCATTTACTTGCCTCCTTCAGTGATGAAACTTAATTATAAACGTGTTAAGTTTGTTTCAATCTTGAAACCATTACAAGAAACTTTAAGTTCTGCTAACGAGTTTAAATGGTAGCAATTTGGGAATGGTGTTCTTTCGTCGCAAAATTAATGAACTCTTTTAAATGTTTATCGTTAGACCTAAGTTTTTCTTTACCTAAATAAGTCTACTACATCATCGCTTACCATCAGGTGAGATAGTGGGCAAACGCGAGCCTATCAATAATAAAAAAATACCATTCAATAAACGCAATGAGTTGCAAAGTATTTTTACTCAAAATATTATCTATCGTCATATTTTTTATGACTCTTAATATCTCATTCCTATAATATTCCAACTTATTTTTACTTCATCAATAAATAAATTTTACTGCATTCGCTATCTTTGCCAAGATTTTCTGTATGAAAGACAAAGTTTTAAATAAAATACTTTCCACGAAGAACACTCGTATCTTGGAGCCAAGTATCGCGATCGTGGCGTCCCAAGCGATTTGAAAGTTGTTTCATCCACAGGTGAATAAAATTCTCACTGTACTAAACCAGCAGTTTACTAGTGAGCATTTTATTTTTACAACAAAATCTCTACAAATATTTAAAGTGCTTAGAACGGTTTGTGTGGGATAATAAAAAGGAGTCATAAAAAATGAAACCTATCAATTATGTAACGCTGTTTTTTTTGAGGCCGGGACGTAACCTAAGGGTTTTTTAATGGTGCGGATTTTATCATGCATGTGGAATTGCTGCAGGACATTCCAAAATGCAAAAAAGGGTGCGTATTCCACGCTTTACAATAAACACTTGTGTGAAAAGGACATTTTTGTGAGAGTTACGCGTGCGGAGTAATCCCGCATGTGTGATGAAAACCATACGATACTAAAAACACCCTAATAGCTCCTTGCGCCCTGTGTGAAGCAAGAGGGACAGACTTTTACTGACTAAAATACACCTATATTCTTTCAGTTATCCTTGCGATCGATCCTGCTGCCCTAGCAGGCATCGGTCCTAGTAAACTTCATTCATTCTGCTGACATCTTTTTGAGGTGCGCGTGGAACGTAACGCGCCGTCGATTTTTGTTCACAAACATGTATAAGTAATGTGGTTACCCCACTAACACTAAACAAACAAATTATATATTCAGGTATCCAGTACACCTTCATTAGTTTTATAGCCTTGTCTGTGACGGCCAAACAAGCGTCTTATGTCCACAAAGTCAGCAAATACGTCTATTTTGGCAAGGCCGCAAGATCATTAGTAATATTACTGAAAATGTAATTATTTGTCCAAAATATCAGTGGAATAGCTTTAGCTCGCGGCTTCACCCGCGCACATAAAACCGCCTGTCACTCAGAAACAAAGCAGGTTTCTATCGGTGGGAAAGTTATAGCAATCGGACTATTACTTTTCAGATATTATATCCTACAAACAAAAAAATAAAGTTTACCTCTTTATAATATTAGTGTAGAAGTGTAGATAACATCTATATTATTTCAGTAGCGTAATTTCAGACATATTTGCTGTAACAAAGGGTGTTTTTTTAGAAAATTTAACGAGGTTTGGGGTGAAAGAAATCCCTTTCAAGTGCCTGTAGAGATGTGTCCGCGTCGTTCCAATACGCTCGTTCCTCACTTGTGTCGTCCCCCGCGTGGGTAACAAAATGTTTTGTTTTGTTTATCTAATTCACGATTCAAGGAGACAAATGAGGTCTGTTCAAAAAGATTATTTTACTTTTTCTGAACGTATTTTAAAGGCTTGGAAGATTAATTTTGCTAACATTAAGCAGTATACGTAATGTTGATTTTAGAATTTAATGTTGAGTATTTGTTGCATTAAAGTTGGGTTGGGTCCGTTCTTACTTTAAATTATTAATTCCGTAAACGGCCTTTAGACTTAGAGTAGACATGGTTCGTGGGTCTTACAGTAGTTCTAAAAATAATGAGGGCAAATATTTGTAACTAAGTCAGAGTTAGTTACAAATATTTGCACTCATTGTTTTTCAACGCTCTTACTAATATACCAATGATACCAATGGACCTCGATATGTAAAGTTCTTACAATAACATAAAATCTCCGGGTCTCTCTCATTCTACTTTAACATAAAGTACCAATAAATGAAAGTTGAGTCCGTTCAATTGAATTGTATTCAATAGATACGCATTTAATAGTCAATAAAATGGTCAGGAAAAGTCGTTCATTCGATTCGCATACCGCAATTTTGGTGGACTTTATGACCCATAAATAAAGAAGAGAGATGGCAGGAATTTTGATATTGAGGGAAACGTTACATTATCTGCTATTATTATTAGGTATCTTTCAATAACATTTGAAAACAAATCTATCAAATTGAAATAGGTAGACTGAGTAAATTCTTTTCGCAGTTTTTAAAATAACTGTTCATATTAAAACGAGAAAAAAATCGATTTTTTTTTACTTTTATATTGATTATTATTATTAGTATTAAAAAAAAAATTATTAAAAAAAAAAACAATGCTAATACCCTGTACCCCCAATACGGTAAGATTAGAAAATAAAAGAAACCTTTTTTACTGTCAATTCCACCGATTTTAACTTCTATTTCGTAGGCATAAGGATGGCATTAAGGACAAAAAAATGGTTATAACACTAACTATTTACTGCCACCGCCATTTGTCATGTCACCTACGTAACGGACAGTAATAAAAGGTTTTCATAAATGTCTAATGTTATTTTGAACAGAGTATAGGTAGAGCGAGAGGGAGTGTCCATACTTACTGTTTTTTTTTTTTTTAATAAAACACATCTGTGATCAAACAGTTTCCCTTTGCGTTCCAGGGTCACGGTAATTCTTTCGAACAATGCCATAGCCCTGGACAGCTTCACTTCCTAACCTTTCGAGGTAAAGACATATTGTATTAAAAAAAGTAACCCGTACCATTGAAAAATAATTTCATTTCATCAGGCAATTGATTGTCAGGTGCGCTGTTAGGTGGGGTTATCTGCTCCAGCTCCGTAGAGTCAAGGTGCAGGTCAGCGATGGTATGTGAACTGTTGCTCCACATGGAGCTGGACACCGGTGTCTGGCTCATGGCAGACCCAGGCGCAGAGTATTTGTCACGCTACCAACGTATTATATATTCCACAACTATCACACAACGCCGTCTAGTCCCAAGCTAAGCAGAGCTTGTGTTATGGGTACTAGACAACTGATAAACATACTTATATATTTCTAAATACATACATATTATAGATAAATTACACTCAGACACAGATCAGATGATCATGCTCATCATACAAACATTTGTCCTGGGTGGGAATCGAACCCACGACCTCCGGCTTTGCAGTCAGGGCCACTAACCACTAGAAAAACAGGCCAGTAATAAAAGTCAAAACGGACAGTAATAAAAAGGTTTTCATACATTTCTAATGTAATTTTGAAAAGAGTGTAGGTCTAAAGATAGGACCTAAGAATACCAAAGGAATTCCATATAAAAAAATGCAAAGCAATAAGATCGAGTGCCGATATTCTTTTGTTTATGCATAAGCGCCACGCTCAAAGCAAAGAATTTTGAATAGACTCCGTGGAGACTGCACAAACTTATGCCGCAGTGCTCTGTTCTACGAGCAGTAATAACATTTGCACTCCGTTATGTGTACACTAGGGGATACTGAACTGTCCACGCCTGCAGACTCGACACTTTTCCTGATACGAGAAATGAATCTATTGGTCGAAGTTTCATTCTTAGATTTCATTTGATATCGTCAGTTGTTTTATCACTAACCCAGCCTTCGCTCTCGTCAAATATTATATAGGAGTAGAGGATTTTTGCTTTCGAAATAATTATCAGCTTATACTCTTGTCTAGTAGATATAAGTACTGTATGTATTAGCTACCAGAGAATAGACCGCTATTGAGATCACACGGTTAAGAATATTAAAAAAATATATACACCGCTAAATTTTGATCGTTTTAATCCCGTGGAGGGTCAATCCGGTACATGGAACACTTTCGATTTGTAAAGATAAAATTAAAAAATAAAGTACCTTTTTTTAAAACTCGTATTAATTTACGCATGCATGTACGAAATTAAGTTCTCTATGAAAACGTAAGCTGAGCGAGTCCAATGAATGAATGGTAGTAGTTGGCTTTGCGTATAAACTACGAAGTCATCGGACTCGCTCAGCTGACGTTTTGTTACAGAAATTAATTTTATCTTTACAAATCTATAGTGTTTTATGTACCGGATCATATTGTTACACCGGTGTATATTTAGCCTACACTTTATCACTGCTGTGCACAGGCCTCTCCTAACTTCTTTCAGGTATACTTTGGACAAACCATTTCAAGCAGTTCGTGTAGTAGGCGTCCAGGTCATCACAACAGCTCCTCCCATGTCGGCCTCGATGGCGTCGTCCATCCTCAGGCACTCACTTTAGGAGACTCTTGTCCAGGGTTCAATATACATACGGTTGACGTGATCCAGCCAATCCCATTTTAGCTTGGCAGCCTTTATTTCCCAATAATAGTGACCAAACTTTTTCCAATAATACTGGTCAAACTTTTGGTGTATCGTTTACTAGTTATCCCATGCGGTTTTACCCGTTTTTGGGTTGCTCCTATTGGTCGTGATGTATATATAGCCTATAGCCCTCTTCAATAAATGTGCTAAGCACCAACACTAAAATCTATTTTATTTTCCATTCGAGCCAGTAGTTTCTTAAATTGGCGCGTTCAAACAAACATAAAAAATCTTCAGTTTTTTTTAATATTAGTATATATTATATGAATTCATCGGATCAGTGCTTTCAGAGATAATTACGTCCTACAAACTTGGAAACAAACTCGTCTCTATATTTTTTTAGATGTTTCCTTAACGAAAGGTTTTTTAATTGGCTACTTTGGAATGCGGGACAGTCACATACTTAAACATTATAAGTGAAAGTTTCTCAGTCAAGATATTATCATTTAAAAATTAAACCATTCTTTGAGATTGCTGTGTGTTTATGTTTATTTGAAGATTGCGCGATCGCCAGAGTGGTATAATAATTTATTAATTTATCAGATAACAATCCACAAAAACCAAAAATAAACCACTTATTGGACTTTTCAACTAGAAACAACGTTTCCTTGAATAATGTTTCGCTACTGGGGATTCATCATATCATTCAATAGTTACTTTCAATCTATATTAATTTTATTTAAATCAGTTTACTGGCTCAGGCTTGACACGTAGGAATCAAACAGATTTACTTTCTTTATATTGATACTAGCATCTGCCAGCGGCTTTGTCCGTGTAAATGTTAGTTATCCTGGACAAGTCAAAGTCAAAGACTGATAAAAATTAGCCTATGTCCATCCTTGGAGTTCAAGCTTTCTCTGTACCAAATTTCATCAAAATCGGTTCAGTAGTTTAACCGTGAAAGCGTAACAGTCAGACAGAGTTACTTTTACATATCAAAGTCCGTTCGTGAAGAAGTAACAAACATACACACAAACAAATTTTCATCTTTATAATATAAGTGTAGATGTGACAGAAAGATTCATAAATCCGTGCTGAATTTATCTTCTTGTCATTGAATAACTTGGTCACCGCGTCGCATTGTCTGATAGAAAGCCACAGTCCCGACATAAGTACTTCTACCTTTTTTCTGTTTGTCTGATTTTCGTTCATTGATATCAAATATGTTTAATGATCTGGAAACGTAACAGAAGAAACAGAAAGTAACTTTAATAAACAAAACATTATTTTTATTTTATTGATATGGAATAACAAACATTGGTATCAAAGTCTCGTTTACTAAGTTCTTAACGTGTGTATCAGTCTATTGCATTTTTTGATAGCCTTATGCTTAAGATAGAGATGTAATATATGTATATTTATATAATATTTTAAGGATTCCGTACCTCAAAAGGAAAAAACAGAACCAATAGGATCAGTTTGTTTTCCGTCCGTCCGTCCGTCTGTCTGTCTGTCTGTCAAGACCCTTTATCTCGAGAACGCGCAGAGGTATCGATTTGAAATTAAAACCATATACTCAGGTTTGCGGTCCCTTTAAGCTGTGAAAAAATCAAACTTCTAAGTTATCGAATAAAAAAGATACAGCCGTTTATGTAGCAAAAAAAACGTATAATTTGATACTCTCTAAGATCGAAATTCATAGGGTACTTCCCGTTGACCCAGAATCCTGAAATTTGGCACAAAGCAAGGTCTTATAGCACAGGTATAGGTATAAATCTGAAAACAGTAAATTTGTTGTTACCTACGAAACAAAAAAAAATTTTTGCAATTCGGAAAAATCTTCAAGACTACATTCCCGCAGTTCGCGAGTCGGACTCGTACAAGCCCAGTTTTTTTAATAGACACTTAACTAACTATAATTACAGTATAAGCAAAAAATAATAAAAAAAAACCTTAAACTAATTAATACTAACTAAAACAAACTAAAATTTGACGTTAAAAAACTCCCCTGACATTGATGTCGACTGGTAATGTGCCCAAAGACTGGCGACATTGTCGTACTGTATGGCAATGCTTATCCTCTGTCCGAGGTAAAAGCTAGCTCTTCACGGTCACGCGACGAAGTGAAAAGAACACGTTTTGACATATCTTTATAACATTTTTGTTAGAATATATCCCACTATTGGGCAAAGGCCTCCTCTTTCTCGTTCCAAACCCTATACTTAATGATTGCTGTTGGTTTCACTTACCATTTTATTTAGGATGAAAGCTCCGGACCCCAGCGCGCCCATATACTGAACATTTTTAGTTTGTTTTGTTATTACTTTATGGTAGATAGTATTTATAAGGAAATGGATTTGCTTAAATCATTCTAGTTTTTTTGAACTTAGTCAAATTGTTGTCTAAATATCTATCTAAATCTGACTATTCATATCTCTAGTTATAGCGCTGTGGTTTAAGTTATTAAAAGCAGATTCACTGTCTGCTCAAGACTGAAGTTTGTAAATAAGTTTTCAAACATAAATATTTATTGAAATAGATAGAATCTTAAACCATAGTATCCTTTAAGTTTCTCTTATATTATCTACTTATATTCTAGCTAGCTTTTGCCCGCAGCTTCGCCCGCGTATATAAAATATAGCTTATGTCACTCAGCAAAAAATTTAGCAATCGGAATTGTACTTTCAAAGACTACCTCCAACAAATAAAAAAATAAACTTTACCTCTTTATAATATTAGTGTAGATAAAGTTTAAGATGTAAAGTGGCCCCAATAACGTCTTGTGGTTTTGCAGTGATAATTTTGTTACAAGTTTTGTATTTGACTGTTCATTAATCAATTTGGTGTTTCACTGCTGGGCAAAGGCTGCCTTTCCAAACCTTTCTGTCTAGGACGATCTCTGGCCAATTTTTATTTTATATGATAAATAAATTACAGCTTTATGCCGAGATAGGAGCTTTTTTGTCCTTACTGTTGTGTCTAGTTTTGATTTTTGTATTAATTTTTACTTGAATTTTAAATTACTTTTTATTATAGCTTGCCTGTGCCATTGCTGGACAGAGCGAATCTTCACTTTCTGTTTTCCGTTCTTAAAGAATTTTAAATGAATATGCTTTTATTTAAATTATTCGTTCTTTATGTTTATTTAGACTACTAGTACCAACCTAAATTCACCTTCAAACTTTGAAACGTCTCGACAAGATTAGTTGTAGTACATATACGTGTTTGTGACGAAGCGTGCAAGGAGGCTGGAATGGAGCCTGCGTTATCTCCGATCACCGTCACGTGTTCGGATAAAAAATCTATTAACTTTGTTTATCTTTGCACCAGAATATAAATTACTGCTTAGGCGCGCTAGATTACTTGTCTGAACGAAATAATGGAAGCAAAAATACAATGAACGTTCTAAAAGAATTACAGCTCTTTTTTGTGTATCAAATAACTCCTCCCTCTTAGCGTGGCGCGAGAGGGAGTGTCAAATTTTTACTGTCTTAAAACTCTTCAGCTATGTTTGTGTTTCAGAGTTGTGGTAACTCTTTCGAACAGCCGTAGCAGGCATCAGTCCTTACCGTCTGCAAATGACAAACAAATAAAATAAAATAGAAATAAAAATGAAAAAAATATCTATTTTTTGTAAGCGTGTAGTTATAAAGGTATAATCATCATCATCATTTCAGCCGATACACGTCCACTGTTGGACATAGGCCTCCCCCAAGCGTCGCCACATCGAACGTTCCTGTGCGTTCCGCATCCATCGGTTTCCTGCTACCTTCACCAGGTCATCGGTCCACCTTGTAGGAGGCCTTCCAACACTGCGTCTTCCGGTAAGCGGTCGCCATTCCAAAACCTTTCGGCCCCAACGGCCATCTGTTCTGCGAGCAATGTGCCCTGCCCATTGCCACTTAAGTTTGGCAATTCTTTGTGCTATGTCGGCAACCTTAGTTTTCCTGCGGATATCTTCATTTTTTATTCGATCACGCAAGGAAATCCCGAGCATAGCCCTTTCCATTGCTCTTTGGGTGACTTTAAGCCTTCTGATGAGGCCCATTGTGAGCGACCACGTTTCGGAGCCATATGTCATCATTGGCAACACGCACTGGTTAGAGACTTTCGTCTTGAGACACTGTGGTATGTTGGACGAGAAGATACTGCGTAGCTTCCCGAACGCTGCCCAAAGGTATAATGAAAACTGCAAACTTTAAAATGAAATATATATATATATATATATTTTTTTTTTAATTGAGTTAAAGTAGTGCTTGACTGCGATCCCACCTGATGGTAAGTAGCGATGCAATCTTTGATGGTGAGGCGCACTAGTTTATTAAGAGATTTCTATAACTGATATGACTACTAAGCTAATTTAGTTTAGTCTATACAGAAAACGAAAGGATTTAATTATAGACACATAAAATACCGATTCTTTGCTTGATAAAGGATACAAACTAACAATACCAAAAAGAAACATTTTACTCTTTTGTTTCAATTTCATGCCAGAACAGAATATGTATAAAAAAACTGGCCAAGTATGATTTGGACTCGCGCTCTTAGGGTTCTGTACAAACTTACCTATATAAATAGTCCGATTCCAGAAAGAGTTTTTCTAATCGCGAAAAAATAAATTGTTTTGTGACCTTTACTTTTGCGACATGTGACCTTGTTTCTTGCATTTAGAGGTCCTAGGTTAACAGGGAGTATCCTATAAATATTGATTTCATTGCGAGTGTCAAAATATGTGCCATACATAAATGGCCTTACCTTTAGCTGGTGTTAACTTAGAAGTTTTTTTTTTCACTGCTCCAATGAATAGCAGTAGCAGACCTGAGTATTTAACTCTTTGAATGTCGTAATTAGAGACACAATAGAAGAACAATTACCTTATGTCGGATAGTGTAACTTAATACATTCGAAAGGTTAATAGTTTTAACTCAATACCTCCACGCATTCCCGAGCCAAATGACTGGCCTGTTGGTCTAGTGGTTAGTGGCCGCCCTGACTGCTATGCCGGAGGGCGTGGGTTCGATTCCCACCCAGTTCAAATGTTTGAGTGATGAGCATGATCGTTTGTTCTGTCTGGGTTTAATATATCTATAATATGAATGTATTTAGAAATATATAAGTATGTTTACCTGTTGTCTAGTACCCATAACACAAGCTTTGCTTAGCTTGGGACTAGACGGCGTTGTGTGATAGTTGTGGAATATTAAAAATTAAAAAAAAAAGGTCTTAACAGACATCAAAGTGATCCAATAAGGGTTCCATTTTTCTCGACAGAGGTACGGAACCCTAAAAAAGGTTGTATAAAACTTTCGCTGTTCGATGTTGATAGCAAAAGCCTGATTTTTTTTGGCTTTGATGGATCGTTTATGGATTAAGTTTCACTTCGGTATTGTTTCAATGGATACGCTTTGGTTTACTTTAGAAAGATTAAGTGGCTATTTGACGTCTGTCGGAATCAATGAAGAGGGGAAAACATCGATTTTCTTGAACAAAGAAATATTAATCTACTTACAACATTATTTTTAATATATGGGAAACCTGAATATATTTTGTTTAGAATCAGTAACTGAATGGATTCCGATCATCTTTATGCCATGTTATATTTTTTCCCAGAAACATTTTAAAAAGTTATAAGTTGGGCACCACTGACGCTAAGTACAACACAGGTCGCGGCAGGTCATAGCGGGCCTGTAGGCGCGGGCTTGCGTACAGCGAGCAATGGGTAGCTCACTGTCCGGCCGTCTGGTAACTGTCCGGACCAAGCCCAAGTCGTCGACGGCGCGCACTGTTCCCGCGTGCCTCGAGGAGTTGTCAGCAACAGCAGGGACCCAGCCGGGTCGAAGCCTATTGGGGCTAGGGTTATCCGAAAGGGCGCTCGAGCCCCGGTATGAAGGCTAGAAGGAATAGGGTGGGTCTTTTAGTCAGTTAGAGTCTGACACTATCTCCCGCTTTGCCCAAGAGCGGGGGATTAACATCCCCCGTTCTTGGGCGGAGCGGACGATAGAGATGCATAATTTTTTCTCACCATAAAAAAAAGGTCATAGCGGGCATTAATGCCAGCAAACAGCAGGGTGCAAGTGCAAAACAACCCCTCATTCGCCTGGATGGCACGGTGACTATGTATTTTGCTGAAATAACAAGCTTATTTATTAATTTAAATGATATGGAGGACTTACAGCTAAATCAGGTAAGAAACAGTAAGTAACTTACAACTTTGTGATTTTGCATGATGCAGTTTTGCAATTTTGTACGTAGATTCTATACATAAAAATACTAGACAGGTGTTTCAGGTTTCGCATATACAAAAAATTAGGTTGTATACATCGTTAAATTTTAATCGTTCTAATCCCGTAGAGGGTCGATCCGGTTCATGAAACACTTAAAAAACAACAATTAAAAAATTAAGTACCTTTTTTCAAAACTCGTATTAACCTTTCGAATGTCTTAAGTTACACAGTTCGACATAAGCAATTGTCTTCCTATTGTGTCTCTAATTACGGCATTCAATGAGTTAATTTACGCATGTGAAATTAATTTCTCTAAGAAAACGTCAGCTGAGCGAGTTCAATGACTTTTAGTTAATAGTTGGCGTTGCGTACAAACTACCTACAGGTCATTGAACTCGTTCAGACGTTTTCTTAAAGAAATTAATTTCGTATATGCTTAAATTAATACTTAATTTTGGAAAAAAGGTACTTTACGATAGTGTTTTATGTACCGGATCGACCCTCCACGGGATTTAAACGGTTAAAATTTAGCGGTGTAAAAAGGAGAAACTGATTGACTGATATATCAACGCACAGCTGAAACTAATGGGACTAGGTGCGTGGGATTGTGCATAAGGTTTTCTCTTATGACGTAGGCGAGTACAAAGAGAAAAATTTCCAAAAATTTGGGGTCCATAGCTTATGGAGAAACCTATTTTCACGCGGGCAAATCCGCTGGCAGAAGCTAGTCAACATCTATTTATAGAGGCAGTGTTCTGGGAAATCTACAACTGAAGAAATAACATCTTAGGTAGGCATTCTAATTCTACTCATTGCTTGTCACATTTCTCCAGAGACTAGGTTTGAATTAAAAGCTGGAAACGGGAACAAACGTTATGTTCATATGACAGAGCAATTTCCTACAAAGTGAGATAAAGTTATTGTCTACTAGCGACCCGCCCCAGCTTTGCTCGGGTGTTATAGATCTTTGAAATGCTCGGCTTTTCTCTACCTTTTCTGTACACAGGGTTACTTGTAAAAATCGAAAAACTGCAGGCCTGTATTACTAACATCATAAGTAAAAAGTTTTGTTCTGTGACATTTTAGAAATATAACCCATTTACCAAAAACAAACCTTCAAGAGTTGGTTGTTCTATCTAACACGTTTCAACTCTGTATTTTACTATACCTGCCTACGTCTGTATGAAGCGACGTCAGCGCATCAAGCACCCTTGCCTCCGCTATTGTACTATCGCTTGCTTCCGTGCTTGCTTCGCATAGACTTCGTAGTATATAGAACGTCCAATTTAAATATTTTTATTTTTGTTTGAATATCATATTTTTAAAAATTTTAAAGCAAAACTTTTTGTTTATGATGTTACTAACATAGTTCTGAGCGGTTGCTAGTGTTTTGCAAATAACCCTGGATTACTAATTTTGTAACTCATTATCATTTCTGTCAAAAGATGTCTACTTTTGATCATAGGTCTCCTCGAAGCGTTGCATTAACGACCGGTCCTCTACGTCTTATATCCATCGGACTCCTGCGATCAAATCAAAATCAAATCAACTTGCTTGCTTGTCTACATAGTAGATCCTCATCAGATCATTTGACCATCTTGTGTACCAATTAGTTATAGACGCGTTGGAAGATCTCTTCGCTGTTGTAACTAATTAAATACTAAAACAATAATTAAAACTAGTACACTTATGGCAATAACTCGTAAATAAAATATGGCTTAAAGAAATTCCTCCACATCGCTGTTGACTTGAAGTGTGCCCGAAAGACTGGCGGCATTGCTACGTTGTATGGCAATGCTTAATGCCAGCCCTTGGGTCACACGAAGTGTTTACTAGGTGTTTTACCATAAAATGCATATATTATACTTTTAAATCTTTCTCACGTATCACTCTGTTTATTGGTGAACATCGAATGCAAATCTGTCCAGTAGTTTTTGAATTTTTCAAAGAGGGACTTAATTTTATTATATGAATTAATCAAAAAATAATCCATGTGTAAAGAAGGGTGAAAAGATATTTATTTTTATTTGATTGACTTACTTGACGTAATGTCCTGTGTCCTCTAGGCGGGGCAAAGGTATTCCATAATAATTCTCCTTCGCGGCCTTTTTTTTTTTTTTTTTTTTATGGTGGGAAAATCATGCATTGACATCCCCCGCCCTTGGGCGGAGCGGGAGATAGTGTCAGACTCTTACTGACTAAAAGACCCACCCCGTTCCTTCTAGCCTTCATACCGGGGCTCGAGCGCCCTTTCGGATAACCCTGGCCCCAGTAGGCTTTGACCCGGCTGGGGTCCCTGCTGTTGCTGACAACTCCTTGAGGCGCGCGGGAACAGTGCGCGCCGTCGACGACTTGGGCTTGGTCCGGACAGTTACCGGACGGCCGGCCAGCGAGCTACCCATTGCTCACTGTCCGCAAGCCCGCGTCTACGTTGGCCGGAAATCGGGATCAGAATCCCGGCGACGGCGGCGGCGATAACGCCTTTGCCTGATGCGTTCGGCCTCCTCCTTTGCAAGCATTACTGCTTCGCAGAAGTCGGCGACCGCCTGCCACTCCTCCTCGCTCCGGACCATGGCCTCAACCAAGGTCCGGCGCGAGAGGTCTCCGCCGCCGATCGCCCCCACGAGGGCACGGCGATGCTCCGCCCAAGCAGGGCACACCTCGACTGTGTGCTCCACCGTGTCCTCCGGGCTTTCCGCACAGTGGCGACACCCGGGCGTCACTTCCGCATGAATCCGGTGCAGGAAACTCCCGAACGAACCATGTCCGGTGAGGACCTGCGTCATGCGGAAGGTAAGGACGCCGTGAGGCCTTTCCAGCCACGCCTCAAAGAGGGGACTTACCGCCATGATTGTGGCGTGCCCACTCCTTCGCGGCCTTGAGCCTCGCGCTTCATCTTGATCCACGTTATTTCGCTGCTCGCCGCTTCTACCCACTAGTCCCCCTAGCCAAGTTGCACCCGTTTCTCTTGTGTCGAACGCCTCGAGTTGGCCACGCCTCCAATTTTTTTGTTCTGACCATGTGACTGAGCGTAGAGATAACGTCATTCCCGCAAATTTGAAGTTTTCTACTAGCGTTAACGATCGCAGATTATCAACTTGGCTAGGGGTACAGGTTTGATGCGGACGGCCACGCTTTCCAAGGGTATGTGATCGGAATCTCTTCGAAGCGTGTGGTAAATCCTTTTCCACTTGCAGCGCCTAATATGGCTTTCAATATTTTTGTCTGATTGCTAGACAGTAAAGACAGCATATCGCTGTCTTTGCCGTAGGAGAATTAAGGTTGCCGACATAGCACGAAGAATCGCCAAACTTAAGTGGCAATGGGCAGGGCACATTGCTCGTAGAACAGATGGCCGTTGGGGCTGTAAGGTTCTGGAGTGGCGATCGCGTACCGGAAGACGCAGTGTTAGAAGGCCTCCTACAATGTAGACCGATGACCTGCTGAAGGTAGCGGGAAACCAATGGATCGTTAATTGGGGCGACACTTGGGGGATATTTTGATATTTCCAACAGATATCGACTGAAATGAAAAATATGTTTTTACAAATATTTCTAAACTCCATTTTTGTTCAAACGCCGGCCGTCGTCTATCTACGTATAATATAAAAATGTGAGCATATGTCTCTGTTATTTAAAAAAATATACTTCACCAAAATTCCCCGGACAAAATTGCGTACATTCCTATGTCAACGTTCACTGCATAATAAGTTTGATAGCAGGTTCAATCCCTCGGAATAGCAGGTTAATGTATGTAGATTTGTTCCAATGGATCATTCGCTCGCGATTTTCATTCGCATTGTGAAATAAGGGAATGTTTTTATCGTGTTGTTTTCGTTTACCGAATTAGGTGGTGATGAATATTGAATCCAGGGTGTTTTATTGAGATATTACTTTTAATATAGCAGTAAATAAAAAGCTATACGTCTTATATGAGGCTTGATAAAATCTTTCTCAGCTGATATATATTTGCATTTATGTATGTTTTTAAATTGTAAATACAATAAACTCACTAATATTGTTTTAGTTATTTCTTATTAATCACTAACATAATGTGGTCCTCAGTAAAGCCTACTAGGTCTATGTGTTTTGCGAAAGAGAACTCCAAGGCCCTGGAATTAAGGTAAAGAAGGAACTGGAGTGGGTTTAGTCAGTAAAAGTCTAATACGCCTTCTCGCTCCGCCCAAAAGCAGGAGAAGTTATTGGATGATTTCCAATCTAAAAATAAGTAGTCTGTTAATAAAATATATTTAAAAAATGCGTTGCAGAGTATCAAGACGGTTGATGTCCAATATTCCTATAGCTTTGGATAGCATTGCGTGTACAGTTAAAAAGTAAAATTCTGAGGCGAAGTCTATCTTTCTGGTAGATTGGTTTAACCTGAAGTTTTAAGTTAAGAGTGTAAAGGATACTTCTGGGCAAATGCACTCCATCGTCGACCGCGTCATCGCTTACCAGTACGTTGGTTTGTGGCCATACGAAAGCCTATCAATAAAATAAAAGACTGTTTAAGTCTGATCGTTTTATGGACAGTATTTTGGATTAAGTCTATGTATATAGGTACAGAAATGAATTGAACTAAATACAAATAAAAAAAAAAAACAAAAACAAATACTCCTCTACATTGCTGCATTGCATTGAGCACGCTAGAATCATGCACAGAAGACTGGCAGCATTGCAAAGAACAAGCCTGCTTTGCGAGACTAGTACTCCTAGCTAAGTTGCTAATCTGCAAGCGTTAACGCTAGTAGAAAACGCTTCAAATGTAGCTTCAAATGACGTCATCTCAACGCTCATTCACGTGCTTAGAACAAAAAAAATGTGTGCGTGGCCAACTCGAAGCGTTCGACGCAAGCGAAACGGTTATAACTTGGCTAGGGGGGCAGAGGGCTGTATAATCTTTTCTTTTTTTATGTATTTGATATGTTTTCTCTTCACTGCCCTTGATTGACTGGTGGAGAATGTCTAAGGCGTTAAGTCCACCTTTGTACCTTTGTGTTGTATAAAGTTTTAATAAATAAATAAGCATGGCTGAGAAACAGTTAGGTATGAGTAATCTTTATTAATAATGTTGTAAAGAGGCCTGATTTGTATTTTTATTTATAATGAATAAACTCAAAAATGACTGGGTCCTTTATTTTCTAATTTTTCTTTCACCAGTAAAATACTATATCACTTATTGTTTTCGATTTTCACGAGGTAGAAGCCGCTGATAGGTGCTAGGTTTATATAGATACTAGCTTTTGCCAGCGGCTTCGTCCGCGTGCATAAAATTTAGCTTGTCACTCAGGAATAAAGCAGCTTTATATCGGTGAAAAAATTTTAGCAATTGCACCAGTACTTTCGGAGACTACCCCCTACAAACAAAAAAAACATAAAAACAAACTTTACCTCTTTATTATATTAGTGTAGATTAAGCTAAAAAGTAATTTGATAAAAATACATTTTACAATTTAACACGTTTAACCTTTTTTTTCTCCTTTTCCATTTAAATTGTTAGTAAAAATTAAATGATGTCGACTTTTTTTTTTTTTTCGATGGGAAAAATCATCTTATGACAACCCCCGCTCTTGAGCGCAGGCCACACCGCCAGCTAGCGGGCGGGCGGGCTAGGAGGGTGGGCGAAGCGAACGAAGGAAATTATACAAACTATGCGAAATATTGGCGAACTAAACTATGGGGTTCACACCGAAAACTACGGAAAGACGATCGACGAGCGGAGCGGGCTAAGCGGGCGAAGCGGGGGTAGTATTTGTAGTTAAGTCATCATCAGAACTTTCGTCGATATATGTCATATTCGTTCCCAAACTAAACACTACACTGCTATTCGAAAGACGAGCGTCGACTAGTCTACTCGAAACGGGGAGGACTGGCGAACGAACCGGGCGAGCGGGCTGGCGGGCGAGCTAAACTAGCGAACGAGGTGAACGAGTAGCTTCGCTGGAATCGTTGGATATTTCGTTAGCTTAGCTCGTTAGGTTCGTGGGTAGCTCGCGGTGTGAACCGAAGCATGTAAAGAGTTGAAACGATGTTCGCCCGCCTAGCCCGCTCGCCCGCTAGCTGCCGGTGTGGCCTGCGTTTTGGGCGGAGCGGGAGATAGTGTCAGACTCTTACTGACTAAAAAACCCATCCCGTTCCTTCAAGCCTTCATACCGGGGCTCGAGCGCCCTTTCGGATAACCCTGGCCCCAGTAGGCTTCGACCCGGCTGGGTCCCTGCTGTTGCTGACAACTCCTTGAGGCGCGCGGGAACAGCGCGCGCCGTCGACGACTTGGGCTTGGTCCGGACAGTTACCGGACGGCCGGACAGCGAGCTACCCATTGCTCACTGTCCGCAAGTCCGCGCCTACGGTGGCTGGAAATCGGGATCGGAATCCCGGCGGCGGCGAGAGCGCCGTTGCCTGATGCGGTCGGCCTCCTCCTTAGCGAGCATTAGGTACTGCTTCGCAGAAGTCGGCGACCGCCTGCCACTCCAAATGATGTCGGCTTATTCCGTCATAGTTATATCAAAACGTAAACTATAATATAATAACAGATTAATGTATCGTAAAAGCTTTGTAAACAATTTAATTAAAGTTTTATGACTGTACATATACTCGTAAATAATGCTCGAATGACATGCGATGCGTCAGGTTAGCGTAACTATACATATAATACTAATGCGCAATCCTCAATTGATTTTTAGGGGTCTTCATTTGAAATATGTCCCATAAGCGATTCAAGCATTATCAATACTTTACACTAATATTTTAGAGGCAGAAGTTTGTGAGTGTATATTTTTGTTACTCGTTCACGCAAAAATTGCTGAAAAGATTTGGACTTAAGGAAATTGGGCACTTATAGTTTCACTTTTTGACGCGTATGGCTATTGGAGTAAATGTATAATTCGTAATATTATTTTTAAAGACTTTTTAACTAAATTCATAGAAATTATTTGTTGGGGTTTTCTATTTTCATTTTAATTAGTATTTATATACAAAATAAATATGTATGTCATTTGTTGCATAACAGTGAAGCGACTACATTTTCAATTATAATCGATCGATTAACCGTTAACATAAATCTTGGAACAACAAAATAATCTACATTCGCAACTAAAAAGTATTAGGAGTTGTCATTATCTTTATTATTCAATGATGTTACTATTTCTTTTGTAAAAAAGCCATTTCTAAGCATAAATAAAACAATGAAAATATAATCTATAGTGATTTATAATCTATATTATGACTCCGCATCCGTAAACTAACTGCCGCGCCGGTTAAGCCGACAATAATATTTTTAGCTTTTCTCTGTTTTAGGATTTCTTCGCGTTTATCTCCTACATCGAGCAATTCGACTCCTTTTTAGAACGTTTTTTATGTCCACGGTGATTTGTTCATGTCACGTTGTGTGAACTGTTTTCTCTTGTTAGCACTCCCGCTCCCTAGAAACCAAATCAGAGAAGCAACGGATTCTATGGTAACATAAAAACCCTGCAATATTAATTTTTTATTTTACCTTGTTTTAAAGTATGTCACTAATCCTTTTTTGTGTCTAACTTTTACTACTATACTGTGTCAAAAGTTGTGCAACCAAGTGCCATAGTAAGTTGCTCATTCTCCTTTGGCAATAAGTAGACTGTCTTCTGGAATAGCACATAGGATATTTTTTATTTCGTGAGTATGTTCCATTGGGGTAATTTTCTACTATCACACGGGCGAAGCCTCTGGCTTCAGCAAGTAATATTATAACGGTGAAAGTTTATATTTTTTTGTGTATATCTGTTACTTCTACATGCTCAAAAGGCTAAACGGTTCTGGATGAAATTTAACACACGGATAGATTAATTATAAATTAAAAACCCACTCCTTTTGTTTTTTTGACATTTTTCCAGGGCCCCGGGGATCTCTTTCGCTTCACCCAAGGCCCCAAGGTTTAACCACTGTTAGAAGCTTGTTTATAATTAATATACCTTCATTTGTCATTGTCACAGGTAGAAATAAACAACAAACATTCAAAATTCATCAACAGAATTATTAAACAGGTATCCCGAATCCTATTTATTGTGGAACACTGGATTATAATGTACAATATGTACATACACACGCCTGCGTGTTCCATATTCATTTATGTATTGTCAGTTTCATTGGATAATTCCCGGGATTTTTGTACCTAATTCTCATCTCTCAACATCGCGTGAATTACTGTATTGATAAAAAGATTTAAGTCCATATGTTCCAATACGTCGTAAGTCATTTTTTTTTTTACGAATTGCGTTACATTTGTCATTCGATAGAGAACCGTATTTGACGAATCAAACACGAGGATTTGAAGCAATGGTATAACGTCATATAACAAAAAAAGCTAAAACTTTAACATAATAATTAAAGTATTACTGTTTTTTGGTAAAGATGAATAGGTCGAGAAGTTATTTAATTACCTAAGTTAATATTGTCATAGTACACAGTAGTATAGTAACGTAATAACTTTTGTAAGTCATTTTGGCATTTTTTAAACTTTTGAGTTCTTGCAATTTAATAGTTTCATACATATAGTAACTTTAAGCCATCTAGTGGCGAAGACATTACATAAAGCAAAAAAAATAAAGCACTACCCCATAACTCAATGTATTCCTATAGCGACAATGCGTAAGTCAGTATTTTTTTTAAAATTATGATAGGTTCGCGCTTGACCGCTATCTCACCTAATGGAAAGGGACAATGCGGTCGACGATTGAACGCGCTTACCTAGAAAAAAAATTTTAAAAACAGTCTCGTCTCTCCTTATTAGCATTGTAATATGTAATATTGTAAAAACAGTTTTTTTAATAGTAACCAAGGTATTTCTTGTCGGTTCTTCTACATAATTTGGAACCATGCACTAGCTTCTGACATTTTTTTAAGTGCTAAATGGGCACTAAGTGGATTAAAAACATCTTGAATTTGATTTCTTGAAAAGTTCCCGATTTTAACTTACGTGGTGCGACGTTTTTTTATTAATATTCGCGTGCATTTGGGAAATTTCAGGAGCTAAATATATTGCTTTATCTTAGTTGAATCTATGTGAAGGTTATCCTATGTCCAAAACTAGCTGTGCCAAACAAATGTCATCCAAATTATTTCAATCATTGAAACTTATGGCGGCGTAATCAGTCAGATAACATTGAACTAATTTTTACATTAAATGGGTTTTCAATATAGCGGGATATTATAAATTGAAGCCATTTCAAAGTATACATTAACGAATAATAATTTTACGTTTACGGCTAAATACGTCCTCACAATATAAAGCAGTGCAATATAAATAAAGCACTCTGTTACATTACCATTCTTAGTGTGAAATAAATTATTTGAAACCTCCCGTGTTACATATTTTTGTATAAATGCCGGAGTAGCGGACCTCCCAGGAGTGAACCTTCCTTGCCTAATTTTGTATTCAAAATGATTTACAATTTTATCTCTGCATGCGATTTTTTACAGCTGACATACGACCGTGAATTTGTACTGAGCTCAAGATTAACTTTTGGAGCTGTCACAGCAATTTCAAGCTTTATGCATTTTGTTTTGATTTAATAAATTAGTCACTTTCCGTTCATTGAACTCGTTTAATTAAGAGCCTGAGTTTCAGCACTATCTATTTTCTCATCAAACGACGTCGCTTTTAGACATTGGTTGAGTATTTAAGCTGACAAATGAGATGGTTATCGGTCATCTGCTCGGCTATTTGGTTACTTAAAGGTCTTCGTGGCGGTTTAACGTCACACAAGTTCAATGTCAAAGCAAAATAAAACTTGGTTACAAGTTTACAGTGCTTTTTCTTTTAAAATTAAAAACAGCGGTGTCACTATAATCTTTTTTCAATGATCTTAGTCTTATTTTAACACGGTTTTCTTACTAAAAGACAAGGAAATACTGTCTGTTATAAGTTCTTTTTTTCTCCAGGGTAACAATATGTGATTCGAGCTCAAAGACAGGAAGACATCGTGTTTAAATTTCTCTCTCGTGAATCGCAGTACACGTACAAACTACAAAGATACTTTATTCACTCAAAAGTACTGCTGTAGAACGCTCAGACAGCCACTTTATGTGTCTCTAAATATTGTAAACTAGTTCGCAGTCCATTAAACGTATCACATCAAGCATATTTCAATCATAAAATTCATGTAATTGGGCAAAGATCATAAAAGAAATGGATACATAAAAGCTTGGAGGTCTAACTTTATTTCAACTATGTATTTTTATATCTTGTTTATATTCCATAAGGTACGTTTCTGTAAGATTTTTATACTACTTATTTTTTTTATGCTAGTGTACGCAGGAATCTTATGTTAAAAAAAAATGAATTCTTTTCATTCGACACTAACGATAGGGTAGCTTTCTAAAAGAAGAAGAAAAAAGAAAAGAAAGAAAACATTTTTATTTGGTACACATTGAACAAAACAAGTAACATTAATTAATAGCTTAAATAAAACATAAAACTAAAAAAAAAACAGCAACAATGTGTCTTACGGTAGTTCCAAATAGGTTCAGTTCAGCATACTTCTACTAGTGGAATAATTTTCACAAACAACCGGATCAACACTTCCAAGGGTCACCCTTCCACAATCGAGGCAATAAGTTCCCTATTTGTAAAGTGGTTAAAGAGGCGTCACCATAACCTCAGTAATAAGTCGGACGCAGGCCCTCTTCGGAGATGGTAAGGACTTTTGTGACCTTTAAGTGGATCGCCCGGAGGAGATGGTGGAGGACTGCAGTCATCTCCTTCTTAAAAAGGAAACGACGATTTCCCACTCTTAAAAAGGAAAAGGGGTACATTTTAATATTGTGTTTCCGAAAGTAATCTTTGTATTTATTCAAAAATTCATGCAACACAATCTCTTGTGTTGCTTCTCTACCAGTCAATCAAAGATGGTAGGGAGAAAAAATGGCAGGTCCATAAAAAAAAAAGAAAATATTTTCAAGAAAACAAGTGACTTAATAGACATGTTGAAAGTCAGAAAACGATGCGACGGTACCAAAGATGTTAGTTTTCGTACAGTAAACTAAGTAACAAACGAACCCCCGATCTCCCATATCCATAAAATACGTAAGATGTAAAAAACCCAATGTACTGTGAAACAATAGCTAGTCATGGCGTGCTCCTCTGGCAGTTAAGAGACGTTTCCTGCGTAGTACACTCTCCAGCCACGTATTATGCGCTAGTCTCTTTTACATGCCACACGAGTTGAAAAGATGCTTCTTTGTCCTACATCAGCGTTCAGAAACTTGGCTAAAGATTTTGAAAAGAAACGTGGGAATTGATTTCTTTTTGAATGTGATCTCGCTTTAAGGATTACGGAAAACTTGGAAAATGTAATAAACGGGTCTTAAAATGTGAGTTAGTTTTTTTTTCCGAAGCCAGTTGGCACGAACACTTTTATAGTTATGTGGTGTTACAATATCGGATTCCGAATAACTCAAAAGCAATTTTGGTTATTGAAAACAGACAATTTATTATAATATTAAAATACTACGTTGTACGGTGGTAGATACTTCCGTTTAAGATTGATATCCATGTAATATAGTTAAAAATAATTGACAATGAAAATGTAACCGTCGGAGATACAACAGCGAATCTCCGTTGTGACATCTGAGTTAGGTTCACGATACGAATAGAAATCGATTAGACATTTTGTAAAGCTGCAAAACATTCAGCAAAACAGTTATTTTTAATTCATGTAATATACTTATATCTTTGAAAGAATTGTGCGCATGAAAGTATGCATATTTAATACCAGCTGAAATTTCCTCCTACATACAGAAATACTTTCAAAAATTGTTCCGTCTACAATACAAAACCTGTGTTGTTAAACAACTTTCCTGATGCGTACGTTACACAGTTTGCTCGTATTTTTCCGCAACAATATGAACTTATATTACGACAGGTGTATGTAGCGTTGCAGGGAAGTGTTGGCAATATTTATTGCTCGGCTTCGCGGCGTATATCACAAACAGTGTTCGGCCGGCCGTGTTTCCGCCGAACGTGGCCGAGTTTCGAGCCGAGCCAGATCTCCGGGGATCCGCGAGCATTGTCATACACAGCCTGTCCTCCGTCTATCAATTTCACCTACAGACATATATTTCAACTATCGATAGTGCACTCAAAATGCAACGTTATTAATTAGTAGGTGAACACAAGTTTGCACGGTCAATACTTAAATGGGTCAACGTTTTGTGTTTTTTTGTACGCTAGTGATTAATACAGGTCACAGCAACAAGTGATGTTATGTCGTTCCGTTTGTATCTAGCGTAGGATAACCGAGTTACGTCTGTGGTAGGATAGTTCAGATTTCTCTATCTTGTTGAATATTCTAGGAAGGTTATAAAGGCAATACTAGTTAGTAAACTAGTATAGTTTGACCGCACAACGGAGTTTCCAAATTAAGTTTCAGAGGCGTTTGAATTATCTCTAATTTCCCGCTTAGATGAGTGAAACCATAACCGCATGTAAACTTAAATAATACGAAATGCTATTAATAATAATCTTTTTCTCTTTGTAATATTTATAAACGGCAACATCGACAACCATTTGAAAAGTGGGAAAGGCCCATTTTCCGAAAATCGCAAAACACTCAATAAATAAACAACTATGATTCGGTAAAAATATTTGTATTTTGGTGTTGTAGCTGTTGAAATGGGGATGTTTTTCCTGTATTAAGGAAAGTTTTATAGAAAGTGTAGTCGTAAAAGTATATTTTTTTTGTAACGCGAATAATATAACTGGGTGAAACTTGTTTTCGTCAACAAACAAATATTTTATGGTGTAGCGTAATAACAGTAAAATCAATATCTTATTACATTAGGTACCTGTTATTTATGGATTATTCGAGATGTAACCAGAAAGATAATAGTGATGAATAATCTAACGTAATTGTGTCTAGAAGCCAAATAATAGTTGGTAAGAAATTATGAAGAGTTTTTTGAACTATGGTGGAGCGAAAGGGAGTGTTAGAATTTTACTGATAACCTGTTCCTTCAGTTGCCCTTTGTTTTCTGGGGCTAAAGTACGATGTAAAGATTACAATCAGTTTTATTACACCGATTTATCCATCGAGAATTTATCAACGAACGAATCAAACTCGACTTTATTTTTATTTGGACAAGTTTAATTGCTAAGACAGAGTTTGATAAGTCAACTTCAACTTCATGATTGAGAAACTAAGAGTGAGTTGATATCTATGTTGTTCCAGTCGTGACACTATAAAGTGATGTGTGCTCACATTTTTTGGAGAAACAATGTTATTTTTGTTAAGACTGCTACGTGTCTGCTTTAGCAATAGACCTTTCTGTCTCCTTAATAACTTGAATGGGGCGTATCAAGCAAGAAGATATCAATCCGTATCAACACTCTCACTTTGCGTTTATAAAGCGGTGGTCAACAACGGTTTTAAATGGGTAAATTATTTCAGTGTTAGCTTTTGCCTACGGTTTCGCCCGTGTTCATAAAATATAGCCTATGCCATTCAGGAAAAAATAGTTTTATATCGGTGAAAAAGTTTTAGCGAGCAAACCAGTACTCGTACTTCCAGAGATTACCTCCTATAAAAAACTTTACCTCTTTACAATATTGGTGTAGATAAATTAATTTATTACAATATAGGGTCTTACTTAGGCATTGCTACAAATGATGGGTAACGATTATGAGGTGGACTATGGACACGCTTGCCTAATAGTGACGTAGTCTTCAGTTTCTATGGGACCAATAGTCCTTTTTTTTCGGTGAGTATAATTCAACCAAATTGGCGGGCGGGAATAGTGCGCGTCGTCGACAATTTGGGCTCGGTCTGGACGTTTACCGGACGGTCAAGCAGCGACATTACTCGCCGTCAGCAAGCCCACGCCTACGGTGCCGGTGGCCGGAAATCAGGATCGGAATCCTGGGGCGGCCGCTGGGGCGTGAGCACCATTGCCTGATGCGGTCGGCCCCCTCCTTTGCTAGCATTTCTGCTTCGCAGAAGGAGGCGACCGCCTGCCACTCCTCGCTCCGGACCATGGCCTGTACCAAAACCCAGAGCGAAAGATAGCCGATCGCCCCCGTGGGATCCATAGTCGTAATTTGCCTTGCCAATGTACTAAAATAAATCAATTGAGCATTCATTTTCGAGACAAATCCGAGTCTAATTTTTTTGTTAGGAAGTAAGATGCAAAAATCTTACTTCCTAACAAAAATATTTGGAATACTGTTCTGAGCTGTCAAACAGAAATAATTAAATAGCTTGTCGAAAATAGTCTGCTATGTTTGTTTGGCCAGCAAGACAGGTTCGCGGTATATATTTTGTAACTTGAAGGATCTTCTTTTACAAAAGATGTACGAGGCTAGCGAAGTGTGCGAGAAAAAAATCTACCAATATCACTTAATTTTCCTAGTCACGCTTACCGAAGTACGGTTAAGAGCTAACGGACTTAGATATATTTACATACGAAAAAAAGAAAAGAGAATATGTAAAGGATACGGGTGAGAGATGTCTTCGAGAGAAATGAGCGAGGAATGTGTGTTGTCGCGCATAGCTGATCAGATTTCAACGTTTCACAGCGTCGCTACGAACCCTTGTCGCACCGCGTAAGATGCTTGCATTTTAATAGAAGACAGACAGAAAAGAAATAAGTACAATAATAATTAAATACTAAGAAACGTACAAATAAAGAATATTATTGTGAAATACAAATCCAATTCATTCTGTGATAATTATAAAGGAGTACCAACTGGTTGCAGTCCTGATGTACAGAGGGAGCGTATTCCAAAGATAGATTGCTTAGACACAAAAGGAGTGGATAAAAGTCTTTGGAAATCATCCAAAGACTTCTCCTGCTCTAAGGCGGAGCGAGATAGCGTGCATGTCAAACTTTTACTGACCCCGTGGTGAAACCCGTGTTTCCTTTTCGGAACTCACCCATGGCGCCAGTAAACTTCGGCACTGCTGGGCCCCTACGGTGTTACTGATGATTCTTTGAGACGCGTCTGGAAAATTCCGCACCGGCTAGACGGTGAGCTACCAATTGCTCGTCATCCATAAGCCGACGCCTATGGTCGCTCAAATCCAGAGCAGTCTTAGAGACATTGTAGACATTTTCGCAGCATTCGTCGCCGCGCCCCGCGCATCTCTTAGCTACCTCGCACATCTTTGGTGAAAAAGCACCCTAAAAGCGCGGCCTAAAATCTCCACTAATTTGGTTGGTTCATTTCGGGTCACGTAGTCCCCGTGAGTATTCTCGTCTGAAGCGAAAGTCAACACTCAAACTTGAGTCGGTTTAGTATGAAAATGTTGGGGCAGTTTATGATGTTTAGGGACGCCCCATCTGCAATGTTTGCCACGATTTATTTTATACATCGCGCGCGGACTATTATGGGGAGAACCGGACGAAGGTTTGATGAGGCGTTACGAAGATATATTTATTTCACATTTCGGGGTGATGTGTTCGGTTTGATATAAACATAATGACGGTTGTGAAGAGCGAGAGAATAACCGACTGTTACATGTATAGTTATTGTAGGATTTATGTTTAGATCTTTCGTAAGTCTATTTAAAAGTACCCTTTAATTTTCAGTGGAAAATCATCAAATGATTCTTCCCGCTCTAGGTGGCTCTCGCTCCACCAGTAATGTCAGTTTTACTGAATAAAATCCACCCGTGTTTCTGTAGTGGCCCTTTGCGCTTTAAAGTCACTGTTAGTCTTTTAAACCTGCAACCCTGGATTTGAGAGAACCTTGTGATTCAAATATTACAGGCAAAACGAAAATGCACCTTTAGGCACCACAAACGCATTGTTATGAGTTTTCTTTTTAACAACACCATAGGTAATGTTTGAATGAAACCCGTTCACTCTTGACCAATCAAAACAAGAGTCATTTTAATGGGTAAAAGAACGAAATAATATTCAGATCTTTCTATTTGAATAAATACTAACGAATAAATGGATAAAAAAGCTAATGTGCGCCTTTCACACTTTCTTCGCAGAATGTAATATTCGCAGATAAGGCTCTGTTTATTACAGTTTTACAGCACAATAACCAAAACATCAGTTTATTATGTCGTATTTTTGTGCGAACAACATAACATGCATGATAAAGTTCTTTTTGTATCGTTAAAGTCATAATATAAAAAGAAAGAACAAATTATTGCCAACATTGTGCACATGAGAAGATCTCTTATCGTTTCTTTTCACTAAAAAGGCCTTAAAGACCATTTTGGGGGTGCTTTATTGTAAACTCTTACGCGTTTATTAATTCATTTAACCCCAAGCGAACGCCAGCGTTCACTCTCTCATTGACTGGCCTGTTGGTCTAGTGGTTAGTGGTTCTGACTATTCCGGAGGTCGTGGGTTCGATTCCCACCCAGGACAAATTTTTGTGTGATGAGCATGATCATTTGTTGTGTCTGGGTGTAATTTATCTATATATATGTATGTTTTTAGAAATATATAAGTATGTTTATCAATTGTCTAGTACTCATAACACAAGCTCTGCTTAGCTTGAGACTAGACGGCGTTGTGTGATAGTTGTGGAATATTATTATTATTATTGTCTTTCTATTCTGTTTCTAGTTACGGTATTCGAAAGGTTCAGCTCCTTCGATCTTATACAGAAGCCCTACCACGACCTCTCTTAACGCTATTCATTTTACGACCAACAATGAACTGTGAAAGGGATGGAGCTATATAAAGTGCCATCCCTCTTTCTCGCTTGCATGTCTGATATTTTAACACGTCATGGTAAGACTGCTGATCTGATTTGAATCTAGCTTCTGCCAGCAGTAAAAAGTAGAAAATTATGCCTTGAAAATTGTCTTATATGTTAATTCTGGACATAATACTCGTATACAATTACCGTCACGGATCTTGAGCGCTCGGCGTCAGAGTGGGGATCGCTTTGCGCATTCCATACATTGGCGAGCCAATCGTCGACGTTAGTTCGACGTCGTTGTTAGATACATGCTGCAAGAGCAGGGAACGAATCATGAGTGACGTCTATGACGTGACGGCGCGGCGAGCCAATCACTGATACTCCCCGCCCCCGCGTCTCACTTCGCACCACTAAAGAGACCGAATATTTGATTTCTGCGCAACTTGAAGCCAGCGCTCAAGATCCGTGCTGGCAATTGTACCTCATCCAAATCCATTCAGCCGATTGAGCATGAAGGAATAACAAATACACCAAAATTTCACCTGTATAATGTTAAATGATTGCGGTACGATGAAGAAATGATTTTGACTATCCTTTAAATCCAGCTATTCGTAAGGCTGTTTTCGGCTCATTATTAAAAGTATGAGGTTTTGAGTTACCTCCTTTAAAACAGAAAGGGTCGATTATAATGTTAACCCTGATTTAATCAAACCTTTGATCAGTAAATGTAATCAAACCTTTGATCAGTAAATGTGCTGCCAAATCTGAGATTAGCTGTTCTGATTGTGTGACCTTATTCACAGCTGTCAATCAAATCACTTGACATTAAATTTAATTGAAGTCCCTTTTGAAATCGAAGTTCTTTGACACTTTAAAGTCCTTTGCTCTTTGTTATTGTACTATTCATTGACTCATCTAAGACTGGGCTTGTGGGTAGTTATAACACACCAATTTAGGTGGATATTTAAGCTTAATAATTGTGGTATCCACCATCTCAAACGTACAGCTGTTAGAGAAATGCCACGAAAGCCCGATCGTCCTCCAGATCAAGCGTCGTAGGTGGAGATGGATTGGTCACACGGTTAGGAGGGATTCCGATCACATACCTAAACAGGCGTTGGACTGGAATCTTCTAGCTAGGGTAAAGAAAGCGTGGCTGTCCTCGGCAAACCTGGTGTCGTACCGTGTTGGCAGTAGCGACGGCCATCGGATTGAATGGAGTGAGGTGAAGTGTAAGCTCAAAACCTATCGCGATGGTTGGCTACTGTCGACGCCCTCTGTCAAAGTCATTGCGGTGTGCATCTCAATGTTGCACCAAATAAGAGTCCAGCTCAGTATGTGACACGCAAATATACTTTAACCTTATTATGCTTGATCCTTGATGACGTACGGTCATTCAGCTGGTATTGGGACTTAAAATTTTTTGCACTCCATAAAAATTTTGAATTTCTTTGCAACTACTTTTTAGGGTTTTCCTTGTAACCTATTGACTTACAGTCGAGATTAATTAGGTTACTTTCAGGCAAACGATAGCTATGTATTATTATAAATATGCTTTTGTATATGTATGTTTGGTTTTAGCTTTGTATATAATTCTATAATTGTTTTAAATAATATTTTCTTTATTTTTTATGCACCTGCCATTTTGTCTCTGCACTACCCTACGTTGACTGGTAGAGAATGCCTCAGGCATTAAGTCCGCCTTTGTATCTTTTGTTGCTTGAAGATTAAATAAATAAATAAATAATGGTCAAGTGCGAGCCTACCAAAGCTAGTTTTTTTAAATCAACTTAATACAGTGCTTAAGACAATTATAGGTAACTGAGCTGGTAGTGATGGTTTGAAATTATCTCGAACCAAGAATTAAGGTATAGTCTAACAATTTAATAAATCTGTCATGTTCGTAACGAGTTCGCGATCGCGTAAGGCACAAGTTGCTCCCACAAACTGTAATAACCTCTTACAAAAGTTTTTGTTACAAAGTTAATAAAGAATTTGTGAAGAAGTCTCTGTAAGTTAATTCAACATTCATGGGAGCCTCTATGTGCGGAACTTTCACGTATAAATTGGCTAAGTTGCTTACGTTACCCACCATTATTAATAATTGATAGATTTTTTATTATTCTTTTGTTGTGAGAAGTTTTTTTTTATTTATCTTTGTTTGTGTAAGTCAAGCGTTTCTTATAGACATTTTTGAATGAAAAGAGTGAATTAGATTTTTCTAAACAAGCGTGATCTATTTTCGACCACATTGTCGCTTACCATCAGGTGTGATGGTAGTCAAAAGGGAAGGGTTCAATAATAAGATTAATTTACCTTACCTTTTCCCAATTATGCTTCTTTTTTAAGGTGAGAAAACATCCTATGACTTTTCGTGAGAAAGGCGCGTGTCAGACTTTTACTGACTAAGACCACACCTATGTTCCTTCTTTGCCCTTTATGGTCTAGTACCACGGGTTTCCCTTTCGGAAGTAAACCCATATATGGCCCCAGTAGGCTTCGGCCTAGCTGGGCCCCTACGGTTTTGCTGATATTTCATAATAATTTTGGAGTCGGCTTCAATTCTAATCGTATGCAGCTACATATTCATATTTTACTTAATTCTAACCATACGTCTTGCGAATTGTACCAGCTGCGTTCTCAAACCAAGTTTGGTGATGTATTTTGTATCGAATCAACTTCTCTTGCTTGTTTTACTACAGCAGTGTTTTACATAGAAATCAATCAGGCCAGTATGATAACAACTACATTTGTTTTTTTTTTTTTAATATTCCACAACTACCACACAACGCCGTCTAGTCTCAAAATAAGCAGAGCTTGTGTTATGAGTACTACACAACTGATAAACATACTTATATATTTCTAAATACATACATATTATAGATAAATTACACCCAGACACAGGACAAATGATTATGCTCATCACACAAACATTTGTCCTGGGTGGGAATCGAACCCACGACCTCCGGCATAGCAGTCAGGGTCACTAACCCCTAGACTAATGGGCCAGTCAGAAAATTAACGCCTACCTATCTCTACCTATACACTTCTTTGTAATTGAATACGGTACATAAAATGCTAAAGCAACTTTCATAAGTACTGCGAATCCCAAATAATTAATGTTGGTAGAGCTCTCACTTCGAAGCTATATTCTCAGAAATTCAATTATTTTGTAAAACGATCTCCGTAACAAGTATCTTATTGGGTTCGCCCTCCAGTAGGAACGAGATTAAAGGGTGGGCAGGGGGTAGGTAAGAGTTCAAAGCTCGATATGACTGCAACAAAATTAAATGGTCTCAGTCCGATACCGATTAACTACGTAGGTAGATGAAAGCTTTGTACAGGGACACGTTTCGCTTTTACGATCAAATAACTACCCTTATCGATTATATTTGTGATCAAAAATTTTCGGGTAAAGGTTATTCATATCTATAGTTTATTTTTCTTTTGAACCATTTATAAAATAAATCAGGTATGTAATGTGTATCTCTTTGTGGGTCGTTTCGTGGAATAGAACGGAATGATTCCAATTGAAGTTTTGGTATCTGGTTCTTAAATTACTGGGGATATGGTGTCGTTAACTCGACGCTATATCTTTATGTATATATAATTCTTCTGTACGTGCATTTGTCATTAGTAGTAGTAGTATATTCGAGTGGGTTCCTGAGGTTTTTTTTTTATGGTGGGAAGAAATCATCCAATAAGTAATAATAACATCCAAAAAGACTCTTACTGACTAAAAGACTCACCCTGTTCCTTCTAGCCTTCATACCGGGGCTCGAGCTCCCTTTCGGATAACCCTGGCCCCAGTAGGCTTCGACCCGGCTGGGTCCCTGCTGTTGTTGACAACTCCTTGAGGCGCGCGGGACAGCGAGCTACCCATCGCTCACTGTCCGCAAGCCCGCGTCTACGGTGGCCGGAATCGGGATCAGAATCCCGGCGGCGGCGGCGGCGGCGTTGCCTGATGCGGTCGGCCTCCTCCTTGGCGAGCATTACTGCTTCGTAGAAGTCGGCAACCGCCTGCCACTCCTTCTCGCTCCGGACCATGGCTTCAATCAAAGCCCGGCGCAAGAGGTCTCCGCCACCGATCGCCCCCACGAGGGCACGGCGATACACCGCCCAAGCACGGCTGTGTGCTCCACCGTGTCCTCCGGGCGTTTCGCACAGTGGCGACACCCGGACGTCACTTCCGCCTGAATCCGGAACAGGTGCCTCCCGAACGTACCATGTCCGGTGAGGACCTGCGTCATGCGGAAGGTAAGGACACCGTGAGGTCTTTCTAGCCATGCCTCAAAGAGGGGACTTACCACCATGATTGTGGCGTGCCCAGCACTGGGTTGCGATAATCGTTGACGCCATTTCACCATGAGATCCCGCCGGAGCTCTGTCCGCCATGCTGTGACCTGTCGCGGCAACGGACTTTCACCCCGGCGTTGCATATCCACGCGCATATCGTGCATTCCTTGATGGTTTGAAAATACAATTAAACTCAGCAGGTGGTGTTACAATCGGGTTCTCATTTTTTTTTCCGAGGATAAATTATTTTTTGAGCAGGACAACGTCTGCCGGGACTGCTAGTATAGATATACATTCCTGTATAACATTTCGAGTAACTTGTTTATACCGTATACACACAGACAATTTACCGGAGGTACCTATTCTAATGATTTATAATGCTAAACCTTCTTACATCTCATGCATAATTAGGTAACATCTATCTCTGGCTAAATTTGGAATAGGTAAATAATTTATTTACACTGTTATAACTTCCTGCTTGTTACTAAAATAGAACTCCTTATCATAACGATACAGTATTCCCAGATGTCTGTTATCTGGTCCCAACTTTCTACGCTTAAGGATAAAATGACACAAAAAGGTACAGTTTATTTGGGGAAATGGCGCACTTCAGTAGCGCTTCAGTCAAAATATTATTTATCTTGTAAATAAATTAGCTTTCACTGAAATTCTGTTGTGCCTAAAGTCATTTCAATAAGAGTATCGCGAATATCCCTGATTTTTTTATTGGACCTAATAAATATTAGGTAGTCCATTTGCGGAATATTGAGAATTTCATTACTAAATATTTTTTACAACTGTAAGTTGTTATACTTAATGTATTACTTGTTGCCTTTATAATCAATTAGTTATGTTATTGTATGCCCATAATGTAGTGCATGCTGTGTTTTTTTATAAGTGACGTGACGCTTACAGTTAAATTAGTAATGTAATAACATACTAATTGTTGAAATGCCTATTGTTGAAATATTTTTCCACCAAAACGATATTAAGTTTTTTAACAAAATAAGTTGGCCTCTCTGATCTAGGTATTTTTTTTCAATTAGTCTAAAGTAGGTAACAAAGTAACACGAATATAGTTTGAGAGATCCGTTTTCGCATAAAGATAGGAAAAAATGTGACGAGTGATAAGATTGAATGGAACGGCTCGTGTTGTAAAAATCACGAACAGAGCGTGCCAAAATCACTCGAGTTTTATGAAAGCCAATAAAGTTTGTACGGAAAATTGTAATAGTAACTTCATTGGTAGGCTCTTCAAGTATGATCACGAAAAGAATATCTGGGACGTTTTGTTCTTTTATGGAACATTTCTTCGGTTTGCTTTCTTGGCTGAATAAATATTTTTATTTGAAATTTTATTGTTAATAGTTATTAGGAGCTTATCTACTAAACTAGAATTTTTATGGCTTTTCATATTTTTATAGTCTTGGTTATTGGTCCAGTTTCAGTAGGTACCTATACTGAAAACTTCGAAATATTGAATGCTTTTCAAACAAAAGTGCTAAATATGCCATTAAAAAATATTTCGTTTCAAATTGTAAAAATTGGATTCAAAAATAGACAAGAAAGATTTTCACCACTTTTGTTTGTGACGTCATAACTAATGGAAAAGTGCCGTGGAATGTAAAATGAATCCACCACGTTTCGCTTTATGCACCAACTTTTTGAAAACAACATCAATATTTTATGAAAACTTCTTGCGGTCAACCATTTTGATACAGAATACACTGCGTAACTATGTATTTACTGTTTTGAATAATAAATCATACAGTACGTAGTAGTATGAACTTTAAATACCGCTAGTAAATCTAGCGATCCTGGCAGACATTGTACTGCCCGAAAGCTGACTTCTCGTTACAAAAAAAAATAATTAAGAACCCGATCACCGGGTCACCTACCGTGTTTAATTATATTTTCAAACCCACTCAAATATACACACAAAACTTCAAATTTATCAAGCCATTTAGAAAATAGGTAACAAAAACACGTACAGAAGACTTTTTTATATTTATAAAAATTCTGTCTCCCGTGGTTTCACCGACTTTGGTCACTGCTCCTCTACCTCGGGTTATAGCGTGATGTCATATAGCCTACATAAAAGGATAGCCCATTTCTATAGGATAACTAGTCCTAAAATAAAATCAAACAAACTTCAGCTTTATAATATTAGTAGCCATAGATTTAATCAGTATAAGTAAACGACGCCGCCGACACAATAAATTCGTTTTCTATAATATGAAAGCATCACACAGAAATTGAAACCGGTTCAGGCTTATGACATGATTTCCAATAAAATATTCAAATAATCGTATCGCAAAACAATAAACACAGAAATATGTGAAAAATATTCCGTGAATTTTCCTACAAAGCTCGGTAACTGCGTAGGTTACACAACACAGATATTTTACCAAAACAAACTTGATAGCAACTTTATTTTTGCCGTAGATAAGGATCCTGAATTTTTATGATATATAAAAATATAATCATGTTATTTTTTTTCAGATTATGTGTAGGTCGACTTAAAACTTTAAGTAGCTCAATGATCCAACGAACAATACCAATGGTAAGAAAGTTGAGTAGGTGACAAGTACCTAATTTAACTGCCAGAGAATCATAAAATCTACCTAACTACAACCGTACAACGTCCGTGTACGTAACGTGACATTCACATTTGCAATATAATTTATGAAGGCAATAAAAAAATGCAGCTTAATTTCTGTAGCGGTCTTTTGAAGAAAAAACCGCAGATTTGCGTGGACCGGTTCATATTTCTCACATACAATTCGTCTTAATGAAAACAGGCTGCTTAGTACATAACCAGCATACCAACAAAGTTTCCATTCTCATAAAATAGGTCGCTTATGCTGACCTGAAAGTTCAACCACAATAGAACTATGGAGAAACTAGGGGCAATTGATTGACTCGTTATCTACCTGGCCCTGCCCACCCAGCCTCTGAAGTCTTGCAAATCCTTTAAATTGGAAGCTGAGCTACTGAAAGTGCCTATAATGGAAACTTAAGCTCCTGTATTATGCTCCGATCAGTTTCCTACCCGGCTGCCGATATTCGAAGCTGTATGCTATTAATTAGTTTTTAAAACTGGTTCACTTATGGGATTTGTTGTTTGTAGGTTCAAGAGGCATTAGATATGGATTATGTTTTTGACGGTAGTTGTAAAATTTTAGAAATGATAAATCCAGTTATAGGAAATGCAATCAAGCTCGGTAGCTTGATTGTTGTGTGATGGTAATTTAGTTTACTATTCCCATAACAAATTGGTCAAGGACATGAGTATTTAAAATATGTCATCATAAAACACGGGTATTAACATTGATCTTATATGCTGAATAAAATATCATATCATTCCTTTGATGATACATATTAAATTTACTTTTAGCTATTCCGTTATGCACACAAGAAAGGTAGGTCGGGGTAGCCACGTACGATTCTAGAAATTCCACTCTAATGTTAATTACAAACTGGTATTAAAACAAATGTTATCATCCAGGCTCATGGGTATAATAGTCCGTGTGTAATAAGAGATAAAGTTGGGTAAAAGGCAAGCTTGGAATTGTGGCGCCCAACTGGGACCTCGGTAATTAACTATTTACTTAGTTATGACAAGATTACGTATTATGAACGGACTTTAGTGCCCGCGTTTAGAAGAATGGAACTAATAGATTTACACGTACGAATTCGTCGAAGTTTGTAACTTTTCGAATTGCGTGGTCCGAAACTTTTGTTGGTGGGTAGTTTGACACTGGCTTGTTAGTGTTTTCCACGGATTTGGTTTTAAACTTTTGATGTTAGTTCCTTTGTTTGTAATTTGGTTAATTTTGATAGTATAGTTTGATTTTCATATTTACAATACTTCTACTGACTATAACTTACCCGTATTCTTTTAGTTACCCTTTCAGTTCCAGGGCCACGGTGACCCTTTCGAACAATCCCGCAAATGTTTCTACACCCACACTGATATTAAACATAACGCGAAGCACTGTAGTTTCATGTTGTTCGATATCAAATTAAACTTTGTTGTACAACCAGTTCGTAACACGAGGCTACATTTAGCTTGCTATTAAAATATATCAGTGTAAGCCCATGCTCGTCCAGGGATGGCATAGCCTTTATGCTCAGCTGTATGTTTGTCATAATGACCATACTTTAGGAACGTAATGAGGTTTCAGATTAGACTATTATATTCTACATATTAGTACTATAAAGAGAAATGTAAAAGCGTTTGGTATTTTAACGTAAAATAAATATATAGGTTTTTTGTTATTGTAAATGTATTTATTCTTCAAAATGAGTATAATTATATATTCATTAGGTTTTATCTCGCGGTTTTTTCCCCCGAGGCCTAATTTACAAGAATCGAGATTTTTTCGAGGTAAAGATTAGTTCTCCCCTCTTCCCTCAATTTTTTTTTTGAGCTGGAAAATCATCAATTAATTTCTCTTGGTCTATATAGATCGAGAGGGCATGTCAGACTTTTACTGATTAAACCTACTAAGGTCCTTCAGTTGTCTTTTGTATTTTAGACCCAGGGGTTTCTTTTTTCAAAAATTTCTCGTGTCCCTAGCGGGTATCCGACATTACGGTTTGCTGATATCTCTTTGAGGCGTGCGTCCACCTAAGCGGGGCACACCTCTACTGTATGCTCTAGCGTGCCCTCTGGGTAGTCCGTGACAACCAGCGTTTCTTCCGCCTAAATGTAACGTTCTCTCTCTGGAACTCACCATGTCCAGTGAAGACCTGCGTCATGCGGAAGGTGAGGATGCCATGATGCCTCTCCAGCTACTCCTCACTACGGAATAAAGCATAGGCACAGAATGGCACTAGCGTAGTTATTCGAGTAAAGCTAATTCTTAAATAGCATATAATAAGCATAGCTCAATCAGCCTTTTAATGTTCCCAACAGGGGGCCCAGTGCGGGTTGATGGATGTCTTCGAATTTTTGGTTCTAGGATATGCCAGTTTCCTCACGATGTTTTCCTTTACCGTTTTGAGAGCAGTGGTCATGAATGAAATACACAAAGTTATGCGCCTGGCTGGGTTTGAACACGCGTCCTACGACTCGTAAGTCAAGACCGTTACCACTGGGCTACCACTGCTCAATCTACACTAATATTATAAAGAGACGTTCGTTGTGGCGACGCTTGGGGGAGACCTATGTCCAACAGTGGACGTATATCGGCTGAAATGATGATGATGATGATTGTAAAGAGGTAATCTCTAGAAGTATTGATCCGATTGCTAAAATTTAGCACCGATAGAAAGCTGCTTTATTCCTGAGTGACATAGGCTATAATTTATGTGCGGGTGAGGCCGCGAGAAAAAGCTAGTTCTCAAATAAAATACATAAATAAGACACTTATAGCCACTATTTAACTCATGCTTACATAGTTAGAGACGCAATACCCTTTGTATCGAAGATATTGCCGTGATTAACGACTGAAAGCTCTGCAGTGAGGCATGCGATAATAATAAACAGACTGCGGTACTAGGAAGCCATCAATCAAACCCTAGCATTGTGGGAGCGGACATACATAGATAATGCACAATAGCTTAGGGCTCATTCAATAGGATTCGCCTTTAGTTCCATTTGTTAGGTTCGGACGCGAATTTGTAACCGTTGTTGTGGAAGGTTAATGTTTCTTATATGTTGACAAATGCTCAAAGACCTGTAGGTACACAATACGGTCTTTAAACGCGCCGTTAACGAGCGTTTTAGAAACGTGCGTCGACAGCGCGCTTTCGTCCTATTAAAGGTCTACAGCACGCTTGGCCAAGTTGTTATTCTGCAATCGTTAACGCTGTAGAAAAGTGATGAAACGTATAGGAATGACGTCATCTCAACGTAAATTCGCGTTGTCGGAACAAACGAATAGAAAATTCGTAGACAAGTTCACATCGTTCAAAATAATAGAATGAATTTCTACAACGTTTAACGCTACATCTTTTGATAAACAAACGCTACATTGTAGAACGAGCGGCCGACGCAGGTGCGTCAACATGGCTACCCATTTATCGCTTTCTACAATTGCTGACACCGAAGCTTTATCGATTGGAGAACGGAATTCGACACGATACGGGTGTAACTTGGCTAGGGGGGCTGGTTGCGTCTGGCTCGCATGCGTATCGCTACAAACGCGCGTCAACGGCGCGTTTAAAAAACTTGGTGTGTACAGGCCCCAAACGGCTTCTTCTGCTCTGGGTGGAGTGAGAGAGAGAGAGTGCCCGACTTTTACTGACTCGAACCCACTCGTATTTTTTCTGTTGCCTTTTGGTAGAGCTGCAGTGACTCTTTCGAAAAATCCGATTAAGTGTTATCAGAATAATCAATATAAACATTTGCATATAGGTATTTTTGCATTTATTTATATCAAATCGTAATCGTTCTCTTGGTGGTTGTACCTAAATAATATTATAAAGTTTAAGTTTGTAAGTGTATGTTTATAATTCCATCAAGCTAAAATGCTTGACTAAACGCCAGACTATGTCCTGTTCTAGTACGTATAATGCTTTTTTAAATCCTGGGTGTACGTATCTTTAGAAAGAATGAGAATTAAAAAAAAAACATGCCATAAAGAAATACCCTATTTGTTTACAATTTCTATTAAAAGATACTTTAGAAATGTAATGAAAAGAGAAAGATAAAAATATGTCCCTAGTTCGCAGGAAAACAGTTTGTAAGTCATATACACTAGGAGGATGCTGTTTTCTCAGCTTGATTATTACCATCATATAGCTAAATATCTTACTAATATTACAAACGCGAAAGTTTGTATGTGTGGATGTTTGTTACTCTTTCACGCAAAAACTACTGAATGAATTTCGAGAAAACTTGGTACTCAGTTAGATCATGTCTTGGAATAGGACATAGGATACTTTTTTTTGAGGGAGTATGATCCCGTGGAGCACACAGTTGAGGTGTGCCCTGCTTGGGCGGAGCATCGCCGTGCCCTCGTGGGGGCGATCGGCATCGGAGACCTCTCGCGCCGGGCCTTGGTTCAGGCCATAGTTCGGAGCGAGGAGGAGTGGTAGGCGGTCGCCTCCTTCTGCGAAGCAGTAATGCTAGCAAAGGAGGAGGCTGACCGCATCAGGCAATGGCGCTCTCGCCGCCGCCGGGATTCCGATCCCGATTTCCGGCCACCGTAGGCGCGGGCTTGCGGACGGCGAGCAATGGGTAGCTCGCTGTCCGACCATCTGGTAACTGTCCGGACCGAGCCCAAGTCGTCGACGGCGCGCACTGTTCCCACGCGCCTCAAGGAGTTGTCAGCAACAGAAGGGGCCCAGCTGGGTCCAAGCCTACTGGGGCCAGGGTTAGTTTCGAAAGAGTAGCTCAGCCCTGGTATGAAGGCGCGGAGGAACGGGGTGGGTTTTAAGTCAGTAAGAGTCTGACACTATCTCCCGCTCCGCCCAAGAGCGGGGGTTGTCATTAGATGATTTTCCCACCATAAAAAAATCCTTTGGGAGAATTTTCTACTATTACGCGTGCGAAGCCGGTGGCAGCAGCTAGTATTATATATGGTAGCCGCAGTCGCTGGCTATGTAGGTAATAATCTACAGCCTGCCCGTAATTAGTAGGCATCCTATCTGTTCGCTGCACCTCATGTTCGGAATAGTTCGGCAAACTCCGTATTCTGTGATACGAGTATATGAAAGTTCCTCGCTGTTTACAAGTAGTCTAGTCAAAGTTTTATGTTATGAGGTATAATGAGAAGCTTCTCATTGCCTGTCATGGATGAGGTGGCTTGCTTAGTTTATGAACTGATTATAAAGTAGTTTTTTTTTGAGGTTAGAAATAATCATTTGACTTCTCCTGCTCTATGGTAGAGCGAGAGGGTGTGTCAGACTTTTATTGGGGTGGATTACTGAATTAAGTTTTTGAGTTAACCTTTTGAATGTCTTATGTTACACAATTCGACATAAGCAATTGTCTTTCTATTGTGTCTCTAATTACGGCATTCAAAGAGTTAATGCGTCTAAAACTCTAATGTCAAATTTTGACAGTATTTTAGGCTGGGATTTGAGAAATACCGGGGGTATAACCAAAGGTTACTCTGTGCTTAAACACACTGAGGTTCCTTCATTTGTTCGTTGCGTTCTAGGGTCACGGTAACTCTTTCAAATGTTCCCGCAGTGTTTAGTGGTTGGATTCGAGTTCGATACATTGTAGTGTAAACCCTAGACACCAGGAACCCAAAGGGAAACTAAGGAATAGAGGTGGGTTTTAATCAGTAAAAGTCTGACACTTCTCGTTCCACCCTGGCCGGAAGAAATTATTTGATTATTTCCCATTTTAAAATAAAAAGAAATTAGTCTGCAAAATTTCGAAAATAGTTTTTTTTTGTCTAGTCCTAAATAGTAAATAAAAATAGTTATTTTGTTGTACGGACTAGACAAAAACAAAAAGACTTTTTTACATACTGTCCTACTACTGGGCAAAGACCTCTTCAAAGTCCTTTCAGACTTTCTTCTCCGATATATCTTTGTTACATCTACACTATAATATTATAAAGAGGTAAAGTTTTTTTTTTTTATGAAAGTCCTGGTCCGATCGCAAAAAAATTTGAACCGATAGGTATAAATAGGCTGTATTTTATGTACGCAGGCGAAGTCGCGAGCAAAGGCTAGTTTGCTATAATTTTTGCTACTGTGTGTGAAACTATGTGAAGAATGAAAGAATACAGACTTTCACATTTACTAAGTTTAGGCACCGACTAACAAATTATTGAACTCAAATTAGTAGTGCAGAACCAAACTTTAGACAAGTAACAATATAAGCATCTCAACTAGGCATGTAACAAGCTGAAAGCGGTCCTTTGTTCTCATCAGTTTAATGGTTAATTTACCGGAATAAGTCTGGAACTTGCCGGCAGTGGCAACACAGAACACGAAATCTTTCATAAAGTTCCACTCGGCTAATTAACTCAGTTTTACTTTATTTCTTGCTTGAGCGATGTTTAGTGAAAACTCAATAACTTGAGATTGTTTTAGATAAATAGGCGATTAATAGGTACACGGCACCGCGCACCGCCGCGGAGGGCGGTGGAGGCGATGCGGATTTTTTAGCGGTGCTCCGCGCGGTTAGGCGGTTTACGCGCTCAACCGCGCGGATGGATTTAACGCGGTTTTGACCAGTTTTACCACAGACACTGACAAAAACGGGCGCTGAAGTGTTGGCAGCAATCTGGTTTTTATGGCGTAGAAAGAAAAAATTAAGAAGATATTAGGTTCATCCATTTTAATAATATAATAATATAATCATTTATTTTCAAGCATCAGAGGCCCATAGAAAAAAAAAAAAAAAAAAACTTTAAATTATTTTATTTAAATTGCAACACTTCCTGCACCCTCAATAATCCGCGCGGTTATGCGGCGCCCAGTGTGTAAGGCGCCGCCCCACCGCGCGGAAATCGGCGCGGCTCGACCGCGCGGTCCGCGGTGTTCGTGTGTTAGGTATCAACGGATTTCTAAGTTACCAATGTAACAAGAGATCCGCTTCACCACCAACCGCGGCGGTGCGCGGTGCCGCGTGTTAAACGCCATAAAGTTATTATCATACCAAATAGCAAAGCATATAATGTTCCTGGGAGTTGGGCTTCCTCTCTAGGCGAGAGAATGGGTCGTAACCCACCTCGCGGGCCCAATGCGGGTTTGTTGTATGTCACATGTCATCGAATTTTTGGTTTTAGGACATGCTGGTTTCCCCACGACGTTTTCCTTTACTTTTTTAAGAGCAGTATGGTCATGAAATAAACTACTCAAAGTAATGCGCATGGTTTGCTTTCTACGCACTACCTTACTACTCATAATTTCCACGTAATTCAAAAATATTTACTTGTCTGCCTTATTTGTCTAGATTGTTTGAAGGAGTCACTTCAGCAGACAGTATCTTCGCTTTACCCAGAGCGGGAGAAGTGATTTTTCACGCAAGAAAAGAAGCTGATGATGTCTGACTTTTGGGCAGTGGGTCATCGTAGGGGCGTTTTTAAACATGAAGCAATGGATATTTTTTTATTTTTTAGGGAAGGTTCGATATCTGTGGGGAAGGTAGTCATTAAATAACGTGCAAAGCAAGAGCTCTGCGCGGAGTGAGAGATAGTGTCAGATTTTTATTGACTAGACTAATTTTTTGTTGTAATAGAGAAGTATGAAAAAATATCGTCCCTAAGTAAATTGTAATAAAAGTCAAAATGTATGATTTCAAACGGGTCTAGTGGATCTATTAAATTGTGTTGCCACGTATAATCAAACTTCTACATCGTGTTCCACGTGTTTAGTTCATTTAATGACTTGTTCATGAAAAGCTTTAGTACAATGTTAAGGACGACTTTTAACAAAATACACGTTTTATATACGACTGCATATTGCGAAGGTTTGAACCCAATACATAAATACGAAACGAGGGTTCACAAGGTATTAACACATGCTTGAACGAGTCTACCTTTAACATCCTCGTGAGTCCGTACTTAGGAACTAAGTTAATAGTTGAAACATGCTTGAAGTACTAATGAACTGAGAAATTGAGATCTAGCACTAGGTGTGTCAATTCATGATATAGGTAAGTACTTACAGCAATTGGTAAATAGGTAGCAACTTCTGGCGATTAATATTATTTTCAAATAGTGAATAATGGTAATAAGCTGAATAATTGGGATAAAATAAATAATGGCAGTAGCCTGAATAACGGCTATAAGCTGAATAATTGGAATATAATGAATACTGGCAATAGCCTGAATAATGGCTATAAGCTGAATAGTTAGAATAAAATGAATACTGGCAATAGGCAAAATAATGGCTATAAGTTGAATAATTGGAATATAATGAACAATGGCAATCGGCTGAATAATGACAAAAAGCTCGCTCCCTTTTATATGAAACTTAAGTAAAATTGACGAAAGTTAGATACTGTAAATAGGTCTTTGCCATCTCCTTCTGTGCATACAAGCGTGGTATAATGTTATACATATAGTTTGCCATCAAAAGATTGACACGAATGAGATTTAGAACAGAGCCCAAATGAATAAAAAAGTAAGAGGTATTTAAAAGTTGCTATAAAGCAGAGCTAACTGTGTACTCTGTAAAAACATATTTCCTATCTTCTTCCTCCTCAAAAATAATGAGGTAATATCAGGAGTTCTTCGCAACTTGTAAGGTCTTTTAAATTAATTTCATTGAATCAGCAGAGCGTTTTTGCTACGCAAAAATGGAGTAATGAACATCAAATACTTTGGAATTCGAATTTTAATATTATTTATTCAAATCTATTGCTGCATTTCTTTGTATTGTTTCGATGAAATCAAGTCATATTCAACAACTCGAACTGGGTCCGCGTAGTGGATTACCCATTCCCTCTCCTAGAGAGAAGGCCTGAGTCCCAGCAGTGGGAACATTAAAAAAGGATGGTTATACTTATGCTAAGTGCTATATTGAGTATCAACTCTTATTCGTAAGAAGGTAAATTTTTCACTATCGTTAAAAATAATGTATCTTGCACTAATTTTACAAAGATATTGGATTATGCAAGAAGTGGTATTTTAAGATAGAATCGTTAAAAAGAAGTCTCCAAAAGTATTTGTACAAAAAAGTTATAATTTTTTTCCCGAAAAATTAAAATGCAATAGGTATCTCCAAAACTGTCGAAACTCAAGGAACATTGGTACCTTCATATAAGAGACTATGAGAAATCATTTCTTTTTCTATCGATTTGGATGAAATTTGGCCGAAGGATACGGTCTTCCTTCAATATGACATTGGATACTTTTTAAACTTAAGGAACATTGGTACCTTCATGGTGTATTTTCAGATACCTATAAGAGACTATGACAAATCATTTCTTTTTCTATCGATATGGATGAAATTTGACATAAGGACACGGTCTTCCTTCAATATGACATTTATCTCCGAAGTACATACCTTTTGGATTTTTTTACTTTTACTCAAGCAAAGCTACTGGCAAAAGCAGAGCAAGTGATTTTGATACTGTGCCATGACCTAAAGGGTATCCAAAACCCTAACTATTGAAACACTCTCTTCCCATTGCGTCAGGGTGCGAATTCCCTTCCGTCGTGTTTAGATAATAGAACGGAAACACCTTAACGGACCACTGAATATTAACAAGCTGTTAATTTTACGTGTAATGGAGGAAGTTCGTATTCCGGTTGATATTAAACTTTATGTTTACTTTCAGTTTTGGCGTAGAACTAACTGTACCTAATAGTTTTGTAACTTTATTAGAATTGAATTATGCATCCGTTCTACTGGTGTTTCTAAATAATTATGTAGGTAAACTTGTTGTGAGAGAGCATAAAATATTATTTACTTCATTGGAAATTGTACTAGGTCAGCTGCTACAGGTGCAGACACAAGCGGTAAAATATTTTTTAATGGTTTGTATTGTATATCGAGCTGTTATCCGCAACTCCACGATTAAAGCGCTTATTTTGCGCACAAGTGGGACAAATGTTGTCAGTCATTCGATCTACCCCAGCTCAAGAAGGAAGGCAAGAAAAAAAGGAAGGAAAAGGAAAAAAAAAGGAAAAAGGGAAAAAGGAAGGAAAGGAAGGAAGGCTCAGGAAGGTCAGCAGCGCCTTGGTGTTGCTGACCAATTCACGGAGGTTACCTGGGTTTCCGAAGTACTTTGCCCTGTATCCAGCGACCACAGGGCAGTTTAGAAGCAGATGAGCTGCCGTCTCGTCCACCTCCATGTAGGCTATGCAGAGTGAACTGTTTGGAAATCCTATCCTAAGGTCATGTGGCCCGTGGTATAACAACCCTATCGGGACTTAAATTTTTTATTCGATCACGCAAGGAAACCCCGAGCATAGCCCTTTCCATTGCTCTTTGGGTGACTAAGCCTTCTGATGAGGCCCATTGTAAGCGACCACACATTTAGATACATAGAACAACGAAATTGTAAAGGTTGGTTTTTGGTAAATAAATTATGTTCTATAAAAAGTCATAGAACAAAAGTTGTTGTTTATGATGTTAGTTATACAATTCTGAAAGGTGATTAGTGTTTTACAAATAACCCTGGGTAAAAGGCAAAGTCCTGACTCACTCACTGACTTCACAACGTCCAGCTCAACAGGGTTAAGATGTATACCCCGATATTAGGAATATTACGTAAATGTACATAAAAATCGGGTTTTATCCCCGAGAGTTATTCCATCCAATAACTTATCAATATATTTACCAATTCACATAAAAACAGATTAAGTACGAGAGTTATTTAATGTGTTTTATACAGCCGTGTTAACATTCCTTTAGTATGTTTATTACTCACTCCTGTTATTGAAATCGCTGGAGCGTCGAGCTCATAATAGTTTCAAATTTTCATACGAATGCTTCGGGGAAATAAGTGAATAAATTATAATGCAGTACGAGTCGGAGAGTGTTTAGAATAATGTTTTCTTTCCATCAACATAATATTATAGTACCTTAAAGGGATTCTATGAAGTTACAAATAGATATAATCCAATATAAGGTGGGTGGAAGATCAAACGAAGTTAGCGTTAAAGCTGATCCAAAATTGGTTCAGACCATAGATTAATTGTTACTACAAACCATGATTTAATAATTGTTTTATATAATTTTAGTTTTATTTCTAATTTTTCCATTCACCATAACGATAAATTACGTTACCACGATAAATTACGTAACCAAAGAAGAAAAAAATCACGATACAATTTCAAGCTACACCAGGAGAGCCACTTAGATTACTTCCTTAGACGAATTAACCCGACAAAATACTGAAACTGTGCCGATGTCATCAAAACACGTTGAGATGAAGTTGCCGCTCAGTTTTCCTGTGCCGTACAAAAGAAACAAGCGAGTCATCATGCCCTGTACGCCCACACGCTCGTGAATGTGCTACGGTGGGCTAGCGCATAGGAAAAGATCGCAGAAGGACAATTTGATTGAATAAATTCATTAAAATAGTTACCAAAAAAACAAAAATTGTGGTCCCAAAATACTATAAAATAAATATTATTTTTATAGCTGGAAGTTGCGACTGCGGTCCTGGTCCAAATAACCCATGACCCGAAATCACTAAAATTGGTATCATAAAAATATAGATCTTCTTTTTTTTTTATTCCATTAACAGGGTGTCACGAGCAACTGGTTTACAAAATATTCTACATAAAATATTCAGAGCATGGTCCCGAGTAAACAAATCAGTTATAATGTAAAACTTTAACAGATTGTTCCAAATATTATATGAGATGAAACAATCATATTACAATTATAATAATTCAAATAAATAACAATTAACTTGTTATTTCTTTTTAAATTTTAAACATTACCTATTTATTTGAATTATTGTAAAAAAATAGATAAGAAATAACAGCAATTCGAATAAATAAATAACAAATAAAAAAAAATCAAAACACAAATTGCAACGATTAAGATAAATAATTCTTTCAGTAAGTAATGTCATTTACATTTAACTATTTAGTTATTTAACTATTTAACAATTATTGGAAAACGCATTACATATTGCACTCTATTACAGAAGAGGGTACCCTCTTCTGTAATAGAGTGCACTTTTTTATCAAAATAAAATATTATGTACTATTTGCAAGCAGATTATTTACCAAAATAAAATATTATGTACTTTGATTGTAATTTGAATAAACTCCATAAAACAAAGTAATATTTACACCAGAAACTGTGCTGATGTCCTCAAAACACGTGGAAATGAAGTTGGTGCACAGTTCTCCTACGCCGTACAAAAGAACACGCAGGTTAACAGGAATCAGACACTGGATTCACGAGGAGGAATGGCCACAGAAGGATAATTTGAACAGATGAAAAATTTATATCAAACTCGCTTATTTTCTCCTTTCATAGTTTTTATGCGGACAACCCTTTTATTCCGGTTTGACCTACTCGGTGGCGAAACAACGAAAAATTTCGATTTCTCTCTTTAAATAGTTCATAGAAAATGTATTAAAAATATTACAATAGGATATATGTAGAATACCCTACGGACCTAACAAATATTTAGTAGCAAGGTTGGCGTTGTATCTTGCCTTACCAAACTACAAAACCACTCTATGAATATTGTATACTGTTATTTATATAGTTATATTATTAAAGCATATTTTTAACTAGTCTCTGATAAACCAGGAAATGGCTCTTAAATACCAATATTTTTTTTTATTTAGCTAGATTTACTTAAATAATGAATATTCTCTGTCGAGACTGGATCTGGCGACACAGGGTATCCTAGTGCGGGATCCAGTGTCACATTTAATTTTGGAACACTTTTATGTAAATATTATTATTATTTTAAACCCAAACTACCCTTCTGTTCTCATCTATGTAATGGCTATAATCTCCCTTCGAAGTCGGGCCACAGCCGTCCGTCCGCTGGAATTGACCCAAATAAACAATAGTTCGTGTTCAAATAACTAAGTCTGCAACAAAGGTGGCCATGTATTAGCCGGACGGACTTAACTACGGCCATTAAGTTATGTATAAGTACATGGCCATTAATGCTAATGTTTCGTTTGACTTCTGAAAGGACGCAAGCGTGTAGGACATTTGCTTGACTTCTGCATGGCTTAGTGCACACATCTAAATAAGAAGAATAAGAATAATTTATTGTTGACTGCCTGGAGGAGCGTGACAAAATGCGAAAGCACTCCAGAGTCCCACCAGAGGTAACTCTCTCCAAGCCCACTAAAGAACAGACGAGTGAAGAGGTCACCCGTCTTGAGGTAGAAGTCAATCATACGGATTTCCATACGTATAACAAAAAAAAAGATACGTTCTAAGAAAGATGGAATAAAAAAAACAAACAATTATAACCATAAATTAATAGTGCATTATGATATAAGTGTGTAATGTTAGTGATTACCGTCGAGGCGGTATTTAGACCCGAGCCGCGGCGAGGGTCTTAAGAGAGCCGAGAAAGGTAATTATTAATTACTCACGTGTATCATTGTGCAGAAAATAACTAAAACTAGTAAACATTTGTGGCCGTAAAAATCGGTTTTCATATGCGCGCCCATGTTTTTTTTAATTTACCTTTCAATACACTCACTGAAATGAATAAACAGGGGTTGGCTGGCGACTCGTGGGGGACGACCTGCGCCGAATATAATTCTGGTGGGGGAGAGGTTGAACAATAAGGTTTTAACTAAATTATAGCACTAGAGTCACAGTTTGGTAACAAGGGCCATTATGTACCTAAGTGCAGTGCTATATATAAGAGTCACTTTCTGAGCAAGTGTATTGAAAAGAAAAGAGTTTTAAAAATAGATCAAATACTTATAGAGTACAAATGTAAGCAGCGGGAAGATGCAAGTCGGCAGCCAGAATGTCAGGGATAGAAACAATTTTATCCTACTTAAATTGCCCAAAGTTAGAATCGATTGGTATAACATTTGAACATGTTATTAATAACATCGATCCACCAAAAGTTCCTAAAGTATCGGTTATGGCACAGGCCTTTACTTCATCGAGTTTCCGAACAAACAATTACTGTTATTAATACCAGAATGAGGCCGATAATAGGAAGGAACGACAGAAATTACCCATTTATTTATAGAATCCTTATTTTATGCCATGTGAGGGGTGATTTTATAGGGGTAGTAAATATCAATTATAGCATTTCTAATGGCGGAACTAAGTACGAGGAAAAAGGACTGGAACAATTTGTCTGCTGCAGTCTTCCCGTCCGATTATAATTTAGGTATCTTCAAGGCTAGAGTGAGTAGGCTCTTAATAAAGTGTGTGCTTAAAACCGTAACGATATCGTAGCGATTTAGTCGTTTAGACCACATCCGTATTCACATCCATAAATCGGGTTTGAACGACACTGATTTTAAAGTCGTTAGGTGGAAGAGTCGATTTAAAAAAAAATCTGTATAACATTATCCTGGTGGAATACTTATTAATGTTACTGGAAATAAGTCGTCGATAGATCGTTTAGTTTCGATCCAGTTGAGTTGTCGTTCTATCCGATTCCGAATACGTGAATACCGCTTTTGGATAGGACTTCGATTGAACGACTATAAAACTTCAACGATATTTGGCTTGTTTGATTTTACGTGAATCAGGCTACAGATCAGACAAACACTATTTTATACCATTAAAAAAATAATGGATCTCGCAAAATATGTCTTTTACTTAATAAGTCTAGCAAAAAAATATGTTAGGAATGTTTTAATTGAGTCAAGACACAGATGGCATGACGCATTTACAATGCTAGCAAAGCATCGAACTAAATAAAGATTTATCTCATAAAAGTTTGAAGCACCATCCGGAGTGCCGTTTAGAAGTTACAAAATTACGAAGTTGCACAAAATCCCCCCTTGTCAAATAACTTTATCCCAATTTAATAATTCTGCTAATACCTATCTCAAGTTGACTTCTGAAGCAATTACGTCTTTGGTTACAAACGGAAAATGAAGAGTCCCAGAAAAAAAAAATCTACATAATAGAAAGAAAATAGAAAATAATTTGATTTTGTTCGTTTTTTAATTTAATTGTCATCAAAATGAAATACTTCTGAGACGAGAAACCTTTTTAGTTCATCTGGTCTACATTTTCGTACGTATTATATCAACTACTGCATTCAAAATAATTGGCAATCAGATTATTTATTTACCATGTTGCTCATTCAGTAAACCCGATACAATTACCTTCGTATGCTAACATTTGCTTATAATTATAGGCTCTTTGTGGGCGGAATGGAACCGTAAAGAGACACACGGTAATTTATTTAGTGAAATCAACCTACCTACGTCACGGAGGATCGATATTTTGTACTGTTTCATGTTTTGTTGGAATGATTTCTTTGACATCAAAATGGGTGCTTTTTCATTTGATGTCACTACATTATTGGAGGTTTGAAGTTAATTTGGCTTGTAAGCCAACTTCTTGGCCAGTCTTTTGGGCACATTGCTAGTCAGCAGTGATTGGGGGAGATTTTTGACGACATTTTTAATGAGAATGAACCTTTGTAGCTCATGAAATTAAAATTTTTGCAATTCAGTATCGAATAGTAAAGTAAAAAATATATGTATTTAGGTCATTAAAATCATTACTAACTTGAAGAAGAGCAAACATTTCGTATAATACGTAACGTAATACGAAAAATAACTTGAAGATTTTTTCCTGATATGATGATGGTTTTAATGAGTATACTTGTGTAAACACTTACATGACGTTATTGTAAATATATATTTTTTGTTGCCATACTATCCGATATCGAGCTGCAAATTACAAGAAAACTTTCGAAAATTTGAATTTCGAATTAAGTACCCGAGCTTACCTTACCTTTATAGTCGTCTTTTTCGTTTAAGTTTTTTTTTTAATTCATCATTATGTAAAAAGTATGTACCGACTTGGGAATTTTGTAAATACTTTTATTCGATACTTTTTATAAGGTTCTTCTACGAGTATTAGTAAACAATGATCAAGATCTCTTAATAAACCTTGATAGTCGAACCAGCGTTCATTGCATCAGATTTCATTTTACCCTAATAATTACCCAAATCGATTGACTTATTAGACAGTCTTTAGTATTGTTAAATAAACTCTACTCTGTCTTTTGCCAGACGAAGTTATAGTGATTTCTCTCCCGTCTAATTTCTTTTACCGAGAAGTTTGCCAACAGTAATTGCTATTATTAAAAGTTTGTGCAGTTGACATCTGTTGGGTTTTAGTGCAACCAAGAATATCACCGTGGTTGATTGTATTTAGGTATAGTTCTATCTTAGAATACGGATTTTATTGTGTCTCTGTTTTTTTCGGTAGGAAAATCATTCAATGACATCCCTCGCTCTTAGGCGGCCTCCCGTATTAGACTTTTACTGACTCAAACCCAGTCCTGTTCCTTCGTTGCCTTTCATACCAGGGTCGAGTTTTCCTTTCAGAAGCAGACCCTTGGTCCCAGTAGGCTTCGACACTGCCGGGCCCCTACGGTTTAATGACATCTCCTTGAGGCGCGCGTGGAACAGTGCGGGCCGTCGACGAACTATGCGTTCCAAATGAGAATAGGATCGACTGCCATGTTGCTACGTCACGTCGTACTGTCAAAACGAAGAAATTTTTGAAAATTGAAGAACTCAGAGATGAATAAAATTGAAGAACTGGATTCTGATTAAACCTTTTTCGTTCACAGTTCGTAAATATATATTTTTTTAAAATTAATTAATTCATTAAACCCCAAGCGAACGCCGGCGTTCGCGCACCTATTGTCTTTCTATTGTGTCTGTGATTTCCACGATTGAAAGGTAGTTTAAAAATTTCCTTCCTCATTTGACAGTGAATCGTGACGTCACAACACTCACAACATGGCAATCGATCCTATTCTTATTTAGAACGCATTGTATGTTAATCTGCACACACTTCCTTCCCTCTCCTAGAGAGGAGGCCTGATCCCAGCACTGGGAACATTAAAAAGGCTGACTATTGTTGATATGCTGCACACACATCCAAGACCAACCTTCTCTTTTTACTTGTTAAATCATCACATGACTTCTTCTGCACTGGGTAAAGCGAGAAAAAGTATTAGACTTTTACTGATAACAACCCACAGTATTCCTTCAGTTACCCTTTGCAAGAGCTACGGTATAATAATAAATAATAATAATATTCCACAACTATCACACAACGCCATCTAGTCCCAAGCTAAGCAGAGCTTGTGTGATTTGTGTACTAGACAACTGATAAATATACTTATATATTTCTAAATAAATACATATTATGGATAAATTATACCCAGACACAGAACAAATGATCGTGCTCATCACATAAACATTTGTCTTGGGTGGGAATCGAAACCACGACCTCCGGCATAACAGTCAGGGTCACTAACCACTAGACCAATAGGCCTGTCAAAATGTATCTCTTTCAAACAATCAAGACTACAACTGACCTAAAATAGTTCGATACCATTATTTTCCATTATGATAAATCGGATTCTGTTTTTTACATCACGATAAATCAAGTTCACCAATGTCATGACATTTTTCTTCAATGTAAAATCATACCTGTGTCATGTTTATTGTGCAGATTTTAAATTCAATTGTTGTATAAAGTTGTTTACACATCCATAAATCTGAGTGAAACAAACGTACAGTGCAGATTTAATTGCCGTGACATTTTCATACATTTGATAACAGCGTACACGCATTTTCTGGTGTGTACGCACTTTGACATTCACGTGAGGTAAAGAGGGTTTTGGGGCATCTAATATGTAATTTATAAGTACAATATGTTACTGGAGGCCAATGGGATTGTTTGAATGAGTTGTCTTGGCCCTTGAATGCTAAGCGCAATTGAACCGCTCAGCCGAGTCGAAGCCTACTGGGGCCAGGGTTATCCGAAAGGGAACTCGAGCCCCGGTATGAAGGCTTGAAGGAACGGGGTGGGTTTTTTAGTCAGTAAGAGTCTGACACTATCTCCCGCTCCGCCCAAGAGCGCGGTTTGTCATTAGATGATTTTTCCACCATAAAAAAAATCCCTTGGGATAATTTTCTACTATTACGCATGCGAAGCCGGTGGCAGCAGCTAGTATTTTATATAGTAGCCGCAGTGGCTGATTATGTTGGTTCTCCTTGGATGATTTTCCCCACCAAAAAAAGCCCAAGGCATCGCCGGCGCGTAGCTCGCGCGTCTCAATAAAGTGTCAGCACCCCTAGGGGCCCAGCAGGGCCGAAGCCTACTGAGGCCACGGGCCCCGGGGCCCTGTAACAATAGCTAAGAAGGAACAGGAGTGGGTTTTTAGTTCGTAAAAGTCTGACACAAATAGGCGGGAGAGTTTATTTATGATTTTCTCACCTAAAAAAAAGGGCAGCTGAAAAAACATAGACATAATTCTGACACGCCCTCCCGCTCCGAAGATATTCGATGATTTCCCCTTTTCAAAAAAATGTTACTATAGCTATATTTATTCTTTTATATGGTAAGGCAATCACAGTAAACTAGCGGCTCCCAAGTTGCATTGAAGTAAAACTAGTTAGTTATAATAAATATCCTAACATTTTCCCACAGCTTCGCTTTATTAGCTCTTTCCGTGCATTTTTAGGGACCACCCAGAGATTAAATGAAGCGATCAAACATTTTGATGTCTTTGACTTTTTTACGTAGCGTAGGCCTAACAGATTTTTTTCATTATTATTATTATGAGAATCGGGTACTCGCCTGTTTATTTTTGTACAATATGTTGTACTGAATACAATATTAACATTTAAAATAACTTTTAAATCTAAATTAAAAATTAGTTAAATAAATTGAAGCGGTAATTAGCACTTCAAATATTTGTATAAGGATGAGTGGGCGCGTGGCGGGCGGGAACGAGTTACTGACGACTCAGACACAATTATTCGGACATATTGTCCGAATTTACACATTAAAAAAAAAATATATTTTCACTCACTTAACTTAATTGGTTTTAGTGGGGTTTGAAAAGATCTTGATGTTGCGATTTTAGATATAGTTACTTTTTTATACAAAAGTATCAAGTAAATAGAGCATGTTATATTATTTCATTGTTAGCTATGTTTTTTGTGTGTACTCATTTTCACACACAGTGTGTGTCATTTCCACTTTTACACACAGTGTTTACAATTCTATTTTCTCCAATTTTCCTTTTACAGGTATGCTGGGGGACATTTCTTTAGAAATAAGCATCACCTATATACTTTTCTTCTGTTTCCTTCTTCAGTTCTTTTATTATTGAATGTACTTAAAATGTTAAATGAACAAATAAAGGAAAAGTGTCCTCAAATATATTATATTATAAGAAAATATAGGAGTGTCTTTACTTAGTATATGATACTGTTGATACGAGTATTTTGGTTGTGGACACTACGCTAATTGCTGCTACAGGGTAGTAACGGCTAATGGACTAATGGCCAAGAGCCCAGCCGGCACCTGAAGGGCTCTTGTTGCTCCAGCAGTTGCATTAAGTGCTTGGCAGAACGCGGCGTTTTATGTTAAAAGGTTCCTTTAACTGGAACTATGTCCTTTTTTGAACCATATTCCCGAAGTTGCTCGACTACTATCAATGAATAGTACGTTATGTATTTATTTTGAATTCACATTATAAATAATTATTTAATGTATTTTTTCTGTATCTAAGTGAGTTTATCACCTCCTATACAGTTTGACCGATTTGGATGAAATTTTGTGTGTATATTTGAATAGAGGACTTATTACTGATCTGTTTGAAAATACAATTGGAACCGGTAGATGGTGCTCCAATTGGATTCTCAAATTTTTTTTAGACTATAAGCCAGCTAAAGCCGAAACGGTCAGAACAATGTCAGTCGGTACCGCTAGTGTTTAATCATTATTTCAGCCGAAAGACGTCCAATGTTGGACATAGGCCTCCCCCAAGTGCCACAACGATCGGTCCTGTGTGTCTCATATCTATCAGACCCCCGCAATCCTCAACAGGTCATTGCTCCACCTCGTGGGAGGCCTTCCTACGAGTATTATTTTGGGAGTAGGTATTTAATATTGATGATAACACTAATAAAGGCACATTTTGTATGTTTGTGTATATGTTTGTAACCTACTCCTTCATGTTCAAACAGTTCTACAGATTTTAGGTGAAATAGAATAACATGGCACATTATGTCCTTTTTTTATTTTTGCTGATGGGAAAAATCATCCTGTGACAACCCCCGCTCTTGGGCGGAGCGGGAGATAGTGTCAGACTCTTACGGACTAAAAAACCCATGCCGTTCCTTAAAGTCTTCATACCGGGGCTAGAGCGCCCTTTCGGATAACCCTGGCCCCAGTAGGCTTCGACCCGGCTGGGCCCCTGCTGTCGCGCGGGAACAGTGCGCGCCGTCGACAACTTGGGCTCGACAGTTACCGGACGGCCGGACAGCGAGCTACGCTGCGGGCTTGCGGACAGTGAGCAATTCACTGTCCGCAAGCCCGCACCTAAGGTGGCCGGAAAGCACATTTTGTCCTGGATTAGCACATAAGATAGTTTTTATCCCGATTGTGTGTTCCCTTGGGATAATTTACTACTTTCACGTGGTCGAAGCCGCTATGAGGAGGTAGAATGTTATGAAAATTTGTTCGCCTTTACCGGCTTGTTTATTTGAAAGAACTTTGTAAATTATCCATTTTATGAACGCACGGCTCGTTCTAATCCAGATTTTGTTCTACCGCAGAACCAAATTTGAGAGGCGTGATTGATAGTGGGTAAACTGTACTTTATACACCTCTATTTTTCAATTAGTACAAAAAATTGGGGCTCTCTTCATGCCCGTTACTGATCATATTTTTGTAGTCAAAAGAAAAATTAAAAATGAAATCTCAAATTGTCATAACTGGTAAATTCATAACAGAATCAATCATTTATAACAATTTTCTAGTAGCACTAGAAAATTGTACGCGCAGTGTTTTTCCGTTTTGATCGCCACTTATTCATTCATATAGCCTGTAAATTGTTTAAGCAGAAATTGAGTGACATTTTGGGATATAAATAAACGCCAATAACTTTTCTGTTTATGAATATTATTTATTGAGTCTTTACAAGACCTTTTCTAATCAGCCCTTTAAATAGTTATACTAATTAAAAATTATTGAGTATATCTACCTATAAATCATAAGAACATCCAAAAACACAGCCATTTATATTTAGCAGGGTAGGAGAACAGTAGACACTGGCGTAGTTACCGAAGAGGGCGAAGAGCTAGGCGGGGTAGTGCCCCCGGGCCCTTATCTAAGGAGGGGCCCCCAAACAAACAAACCCCGGAGTAACAAACCTATTATTGGTCAAGACAAGTCTCCCTCCTTCAGAATCTAAATAAATTAGGTTACAAGGCCAATTGTGGCAACTAATTTTAGTCAGTAAAAGTCTGAGACCCGTTCCGCCTTTTCCACGTAAAAAGAGGCCCCCAGTTTTTTCTTGCTGCCAGGGCCGGTTGTCATCTATCTACGCCACTGCCAGTAGATTCCATAATAGAAGCAATAAATCTGAAATTGTCGTGAGTACACTAGACATCGCACGTTGTATAATTACGTCATAAATCTCGTTCTTGAATTGAGATAGTACTTTAGGCCAGATACTCGGTGACAGCGCGAATGTCTTCGTTGAGGACTCATCTTTTGTTCTCAGAATAATTTCAACATTAAGGTGAACTACGGGTTTGGTAGGCCAAGTTCTCGTTAGATGACGTTGAACTCAACACGCGTGGGCTTGTAGTTGAAAAGCAATGTGTATAGCTTGCCGTCCAAGGGCCCGAGTTGACGACTCGATGGCGTGTAGTATTCCCCACGCGCCTCAAAGAGATGACAGCTAAAAATAGGGGTCAGCAGGGCCGATGCCTACTCGAGTTGACTAAAACTCACTCCGACGTTTCTTCTTTACCTCATAGGTAAAAGTCTGACACACCCTCGCGCGCCGCCCTAGAGCGAAAGAAGTCATTGGATGATTTCTCACCTTAAATTAGCACTTTAGACACACGTAGGTACCTACTTATTTACGAAAATAGAGATATAATAATTAAAATCATATATAGAAATCTTTCACTTCAGTTAACCATATTGAATGACTTTTAATCATGAAATAGCCGTCAGCCTGGTCATAAGCCGAGTTCATACAAAAATCTCACACAAAAGAATTTTTTAATTTTCCGAGAAACAAGCATACCATTTTTTTTTTCAAATTTTATTTCGAATTTCTCCAAATCGGTCTACCCATTCATCAGCGATGCTTTCATGAACGAATAGCATTTTATTTCTATTTATATACTAGCTGTGACCGCGACTTCGTTCGCATGGACTAAAAGATTTTGAATTTATTTTTTTCTAAAATAAAAATAGCTTAAGTTCTTTCTATCCTTATTACACCAGCTACCTGCCAAAAAAATCCCGTCGAAATCGGTCCAGCTAATTCAGAGATTAGCCGGAACAAACTGACAGACAGACAGATAAAAATTAAAAAAAATATATATTTTGGTATATGTAGCTTATATAGGTACACCGCTAAATTTTAATCGTTTTAATCCCGTGGAGGGTCGATCCGGTACATGAAACACTATCCATTTGTAAAGATAAAATTTAAAAATAAAGTACCTTTTTTCAAAACTCGTATTAATTTACGCATGTACGAAATTAATTTTTATAAGAAAACGGCAGCTGAGCGAGTCCAATGACCCTTATGGAGTAGTTGGCGTTGCGTACAAACTACGAAGTGTTTTATTTTTTAATATTTAAGTCGGTTATGTTTATTTTGTAAAAAGTTTTTTATTTTACACTTTTTAGTTATGGTACCATCACTAAAAAGTACTCCTCAGTCAAACTTAAATACCTTATAACCAGAGTTCATCTCACGACGACTCTAATAATCCAAAACACAGTTAGATTACAGTAATTTATTACAAAGTTCCGGTGCCTAACTTCAAGCTTCATTATCAAATCAGTTCGATATATCCCTTTTCTTACAGTCAGATATTTACTACAAGTATAAATAAAGCCATTATACTTGTTACGACAGTTCTGCTGTGATCCTGTGAGGAGTTCTGTTCCATATCTTGGAAATTCAAATCAGATCATAACAATATTTCTATGGCACCTAAGGGAAAAAAAAAACAAAGTTTGTCTACAATTGATCGAGATATCGGTGAGCATATATAAAAAAAAATATACATTCAGGACCTTCTTCTTTTCGAAGTCGGTTAAAGTCAGTGATAACGTCCTCTGTGTTTTAATCATATCACTGCGACATATAGATAGATATAGATAAAAATCCTTTTAATCTCACAATATTGGCGCTAACTAATTATCATGCAAATGAAAGTCGCGTGAGTTTTGTGTCGTGGGACCAGGTGGGATGGCCTAGTGTTTGTATATTGGATATAACCGCAGTATCACTGAGCTCCTGTTCGGGGCACAATGCGGTAACATTCGTTGCACAGAGTTCGAAAATCTGCGAAACTGGGAACTAGTTCCTGCCTAACTTGTTCACGATATAAAGTTTAGTACTGCTACTACCGCACTGATGTTGAAGCGTTTCGCTGATAGGATGGACTTATTATTTATTTAAATTATTATCAGGCAATAATGTTTTTTGTCTTTGCCAATTTTAATTTGCTACGTAGCACTAGAAAGCCACATTGTATTGGTTATGAACTTGGTGTAATGTTTAGGTCACCAAGATGTAGGCTGCGCCTAGTTTAGGTCATTGCTGGTTTAAATTTGCGTTAATATGAGACATTAAGTGGCATATTACTATGTAAATAACTGTGTTTGATAATAAAAAATATTGTAAAGAGCCCATAAAATACATAATATTATTACAATCTTAAAAAAATATGAAACTAATCCTTACTAAGATTATAAAAGCGAAAGTGAGTTTATTTGTTTGGTACGTCTTCACGAATTTTGGTACAGAGATAGTTAGGACCCTGGACACGGACATAGGCTATTTTTTTAACGCGGGCGAAGCCGCGGCTAAAAGCTAGTAGATATCTAAATATTTTGAAAAAAAAAAATACAAAACTATTATTAAACTATAGCACACGAAGTGGCAACATCGTGTTTCGCGGTGAGGTCGAAATTGTCTATACACGACTCCATTGGAGATAGACATTAGAGACACAATAAATATACAATGAGAGAGCGAACGCCGGAGTTCGCTTGGGGTTTAATGAATAAAGTTCAAGTAATTAGGGATACTCACACCATAAACGACTTAAGACGAGTATTATGTGTACGCGAATCAATTAAATAAACATTCAACTAACGTAATTCATAAAGTGCTACCTAATAAACATTACAATGAAGTGTACCTTAATGGGTAGTGTTGGAGATAAAACCTTCTTGCAAGCTTCCTAAATTATATGAAAAAATATGACACTTCTATTTGTCACTTGTCTTCACTTGTTTTTCTGTAAAATATATTGTTCACACCGAAAATTATTAAAACTAATTTGCATTGAGCATCCAGTCATTGATTTTCATCAGAATACCCATAATTCTCGCACATGGTCCATAACGAGCCGGATGAAATATAATTAAGAAGATCAGCGATTATTTTCAAGAAAAAGAATAGAGACTGACTTCCACGCTGAATGGAGGTTCATGAGTTCACTGCTGGAGAACTGGATTGATTTCAAGCAAGTTAGTTAGTGGTGTACAGTTATAATTACGCTAATATCGTCACCCAACACTCAGGTAGTATATATAAGTAGTCATACTAAGGTCAGTACTATTTTATTAAATTACCAATTATATTGTGTTTGAGTAAAATCATTAGGTACTTTGTTGCATTGTGATTAGTATTTTATTCAACAGCAATGTTAAGTTTAAACTCATACTTTTAACAGTATAGTTAGCTATTTTGCTACATTATTAAACTTACATTATATTAAGCTGTAACTAATTACATAACTACTTAACAGTGGTATTAATTTTTAACAAGTATCTTGACATAATAAAAATATTTGAGTGTTAGATATTAGTACAAGTCATTGTTATAAATTATAGTTAGCAGTCAGAAAGGGCATAGACTACAGCTAGGCGTATAATTATTGAAATTATATTGTTGTTTTAATTTTTATATTCCTGTATCAATGCCAGGTTGACAACACTCGTCTCCCAGAATGTCTGAGGAAAAGGATTTAATTAAGAAGCGAGGCAGCTTCAAAGGTCGCTTGACTAGTTTCCTCAATTTTCTGGACTCATTCAAGGACAAGGAGCTATCTAGCTGTGATGTGTCCGAGTTGCAGTTGCGCATGGGCAAGATAGAGGCGTTGTATGAGCAGTATGATGAGGTACAGTTACGTCTAGAATGCATTGTTGACGACATCAACTTACAATATTCTCAGCGTTCCGAGTTTGAGTCTATTTATTATAAAACCTTATCTAGAGCCCAGAATATTCTGACTGACTACAATAAAGATAATAAATCGATGGAAAGTTGTAAAAGTACTCGTGTTAGCATAAAGCAGTCGGTTAAATTGCCAACGATTCAGTTACCAAAGTTTAGCGGATTATATTGTAATTGGCTTGAATTCCGCGACACCTTTACTAGCCTAATTCATTGTAATGATGACATAGACGCAATCAATAAGTTTCACTACTTGCGAGCATCACTTGAGGGAACAGCTGCTATAGTTATCAAATCCATTGAGTTTTCTTCAAGTAATTACTCTGTGGCATGGTCATTGTTATGTGATCGGTTTGACAACAAAAGATTACTGGTTCAGAATCATATAAGTTCATTATTTACTATTGAATCAATTACAAAAGAATCTTCTGTTGCCATTAAGAATTTGATCGATCAGTTAAATAAAGACTTGCGAGCTTTAGAGTCATTAGGGGAGCCTGTGAAACACTGGGATACACTTTTAATCTACATTGTCACACGAAAACTTGATCAAAAAACCTATCGTGAGTGGGAGGAGTGCAAAGGTAGGATAGACAAGGATGGCTTAATCACGTTTAACGCATTTATGCAATTCTTACGCAATCGAGCCGACCTCATCGAGACCCTGGAACTCCCCCGCAATCATTATTCGCAATCACCAGGTAAATCAGGTCCTAAGATCAAGTCAATGGTAGCACAATCTCCTATCAATTCTAGCACTGACTCAGCTTCTAAACCTTGTCCTAAATGTAATAACAACGATCACACATTAAATAATTGTCCACAGTTTCTCGCATTGAGTAACGATGACCGTCTCAAATCATTACCTAGTTATAAGGTATGTTTTAACTGTTTTCGTTCCGGACACTATGCTAACAAATGTAAAAAACCAGGCTGCAAACTATGCAAACGTAGGCACAACACATTAGTTCACGTACATTCTAATGGCACTGTATCGAATACACCTAGTGGTAATTCGATGAATAACTTGTCTGCTACGACTGAAACGAATAACGTAGCTTTATCCGCAAACATTGCATCTCCGTGTGGTCATACGCAACGAGATGTGTTGTTATCAACCGCTTTGATCAAATTAAGAGACCACAATGGGTGTGTGCATCTCGCTCGCGCGGTGCTCGATAGTGGTAGCACGTCTTCACTCATAACAGATAGGTTGTGCAATAAACTTAACTTAAAAACTAGCCAGGTAGATAGATCAATCCTTGGAATCAATAACGTCACTTCGCACGTAGGTAAAATATGTCGGGTTAAGGGTACGCCATTAGATGATAGCTTTGTATTCGAACTAAATTGTTTTGTTCTTCCGTTCATTACGAGTAGTGTTCCGTGTCGTCAGATAAATATTTCTGATTTCGACTTACCCTCGAATATTACTTTAGCTGATCCTACTTTTTATAACCCTGCCGATGTTGATATTTTAATCGGCGCTGATCTTTTTTGGGATTTGTTAGGATCTCAAAGACTAAAGTTAGGTACCGGGAAACCAATATTATGTGAAACCCGTCTAGGATGGATAGTTTCCGGTCCAATTACTCAGAATACTATCTCACTGCTGACGAATGACGTAAAGTGCAATATGTCTAAAATGGTTGCCGACAGCGATGGTGACTGGGAAAACCTCAAGTCAGAATTGACAAAGTTTTGGCAATTAGAGGAGGTGAATGCGAAGTCTTCCAATTCTTATATGCCTGAAGAGAAATTGTGTGAAGACAATTTCGTTACAAATACGACACGATTGTCTGATGGTCGTTTTTGTGTTCGCATCCCCCTTAAGAAAGATCCTTCAATTTTAGGAAATTCTTTTAATAAAGCCACACATTGTTTACATTCTTTAGAGCGTAAATTAAAGGTTAAGACGAACTTTAGTAGAATGTATCATGACTTTTTGTCAGAATACGAGTTACTTGGTCATATGACAAAAATTAATAAACCTAATTTATGTTTGGGTTATTTTATTCCACATATGGGAGTTTTACGCGAGTCGAGTACCACGACCAAACTTCGTGTTGTTTTCAACGCTAGTGCTTCTACTTCGACGGGAGTGTCCTCTAATGACCTACAGATGGTTGGGCCAACCGTACAGGACGGTCTATTGTCTATACTTCTTCGCTTTAGAGTCCACAAGTATGTTTTATCTGCGGATGTGGAGAAGATGTATAGACAAATAGTCGTCCACCCGTCGGACAGATATTTACAACAGATTGTTTGGCGTGATAATGTTAGTGATCCTATTAATGTTTATCAATTAAACACCGTCACGTACGGTACGGCCAGTGCGCCATTCCTTGCGACACGATGCCTTAAACAAGTAGGACTCGACTGTAGGAACCCTAAGATATCGGAAATCATCCAACATGACTTCTATGTCGACGACTTGCTGACCGGAGGGGATGACTTAGATGAAGTAAAGTTCATTCGCACTGAAGTCACCAAAGCGCTTGCGTCGGCATGTATGCCATTGAGAAAGTGGAAGTCAAATGATTCTCAATTATTGTCGAATGCTGTCCCTGCGTCATACGATTTGAACATTGGACAAAATGAGCCAGAAAAGTTGCTTGGTCTCTGTTGGCATATCGGCACTGATGAGATAGGGTTTCCTATAGGTCTGACTAAATCTTCGACTAGGTACACAAAGCGTGACTTGTTATCCGTTATTGCGCGAATCTTTGATCCCTTAGGTCTGTTAGGTCCTATTGTTATTACTATGAAGATCTTGCTACAGAAAATGTGGTTAGATAAATTATCATGGGATCAACCATTACCTAATGAGATTTGTAAACAATGGGAGATTATTATTAAATCTTTACCTCTTTTAAATCATGTTCGCATTCCGCGACTTGTAGTCTGCAATTCATTTACGGAGTTAGAACTCCATATTTTCACAGACGCGTCTGAGTCCGCGTACGGTGCTTGCGTCTACATTCGCAGTGTTAATGCTAAGGGTGAGTACATGGCTCGCTTGTTAATGGCAAAGAGTCGAGTTGCTCCCATCAAGCCTACGACAATTCCGCGACTGGAGTTATGTGGTGCGGTAGTCGGTTCTCGTCTTCACGAGAAGGTGATGAGCTCACTTCGAGTGAAGATCAGTCGGGTTTATTGTTGGACTGATTCAACCATTGTTTTGGGATGGTTACAGATGATGCCTACCAGACTTCAGCCCTTTGTGCGCAACCGCGTTGCTGAGGTTTTGGATAAGTCGGGTAACTGTACTTGGAGGCACGTCCCAACAGATCAAAATCCAGCAGACCTAATATCTCGTGGCATGGATATTAGTGATCTGCAGGAGTCAGATCTGTGGTGGAAAGGACCAGATTTTTTAAAACTAGATTCGTCTGAATGGCCTTCTCAAATTACGAGCCCAGGACTACAATCGTTACCGGAGACTCGACCTAAAATCATATTACATGTTGTAAACGATTCGAAACCTGAAGTTTTAATTGATTTTAGGCGTTATTCCAATTACACACGGCTCGTACGATCTGTTGCCTACGTATTACGATTTATTAAGTCATGTAGAAAGCATTACCCTAAAACCAAATACTTGTCACATAATGAGGTACAAGATGCACTAACTCTTGTCATTATTAAGAGTCAGATTCAGTCATTTTCTGAATACCAATTATTTTTGAACAAAAAGAGTTTACCTAAAAAGAGCGCCCTTCTAAAGTTTAATGTTTATTTAGACGATAATAATGTAATGCGAGTAGGAGGACGTCTCGATAACTCTAATTTTGCTTATAGTAAGAAACACCCTATTTTATTACAGTCCACTCATGATTTCACTAAACTATTATTTAATTTTGAGCATAAAAGGCTGATGCATGCTGGCCCACAATTATTATTAGCTTCCATTAGGGAAACTTATTGGCCAATAGGAGGTCGCAAGTTGGCGAAAGCCTGTTATCATAAGTGTGTTTTGTGTCACCGTATGAAGGGTAAGGTTGTAGCTCCCTTAATGGGTAACTTACCACGAGAACGCCTTCGTCCAGGTTATCCCTTTGAAAGCACAGGCGTTGATTACGCTGGCCCTATTATGTGTGCTAGTCGCCAGGGCCGTGGATGTAGGTTAGTAAAGGTGTATGTCGCTATTTTTATTTGTTTCACAACCAAGGCCATTCATTTGGAGCTCGTTGGTGATTTAACTAGCAATAGTTATTTACTGGCTTTGTATCGGTTTATTTCTCGGAGAGGTAAACCTGCTGATATTTTTTCCGATAACGGTACCTCATTTGTCGGTGCATACAACGACCTTTCCAAATTTTTAAAATTAAATAGTTTGTCCTTGGGTGAAAGTGCAGCAAACGACGGAATAAGGTTCCATTTTATTCCCGCCTACACCCCACATTTCGGTGGACTCTGGGAGGCGGGTGTCAAGTCAGCAAAGTATCACCTTCAGAGAGTGTTGGGAAATTGTAACTTGACTTTTGAGGAGCTGTACACCACACTAACCAAGATTGAAGCCATCTTGAACTCTCGTCCATTGACGCCGTTGTCTTCAGATCCTGCAGATTATACTCCGCTCACGCCAGGACATTTTCTTGTGGGACGGCCACTTACTTCTTTGCCGCAACCTGATTACCAGGATAGCTCTGCCAATTATCTGTCTCGTTACCAGAGGATCGAGCAGCTTCGCCAGCATTTCTGGAGCAGATGGAGCAAGGAGTATGTTGCAGAATTGCAACAACGCTCCAAATGGCGTTCCTGCAAGGATGGCTTGATGCTGAACTCCTTGGTGGTGATCAAGGAAGACGATCTTCCTCCGTTGAAGTGGAGACTTGGACGGATCGTGGCTGTTCATCCAGGAACGGATGGTATCGCCCGTGTAGCTGACATTCGGACGTCTACTGGAGTCGTTCGACGGGCATTCAACCGAATCTGCCCTTTGCCTGTGTCTTCAGAATCTGGTTGAAACCATTGGTTTCAACGCCCGGGGAAATGTTGGAGATAAAACCTTCTTGCAAGCTTCCTAAATTATATGAAAAAATATGACACTTCTATTTGTCACTTGTCTTCACTTGTTTTTCTGTAAAATATATTGTTCACACCGAAAATTATTAAAACTAATTTGCATTGAGCATCCAGTCATTGATTTTCATCAGAATACCCATAATTCTCGCACAGGTAGAGACAATATGATAAGTGCTATTGGACATTCAGTAAAGATAATTTATTTGTTCAGGAAGTAATTAAATTACTTATTACTCTAACAAGGTTAGATTGTTACAAAATTAAGGTGTATCCTATCCGTTAGAACGTACCTCAGGATAAAACATCCATCTATATTAATGTTAAAAACGCGAAAATAAGTCTGTTTGCCTGTTTGTTAGCTGTTCACGTCTTATTTACTTAATATATATATGAAGGACTTTATTGTAAGTACAACATTCATGATCCAAATGAGCTTTGAAGTTTATGGTTATTCTGTAGCGGACTATGGTGTTTCGGTTTTAGACTACTACTATCTAATATCCTGTCAGAGTATCGCTGTGCCCTCGTGGGAGCGATCGGCGGCGGAGACCTCGCGCGCCGGTCCTTGGTTCTGACCATGGTCCGGAGCGAGGATGAATGGCAGGTAGACGCCTCCTTCTGCGAAGCAGTAATGCTAGCAAAGGAGGAGGCTGACCGCATCAGGCAACGGCGCTCTCGCCGCCGCCGGGATTCCGATCCCGATTTCCGGCCACCGTAGGCGCAGGCTTGCGGAGGGGTAGCAATGGTTAGCTCGCTGTTCGACCGTCCGGTAACTGTGGACCGAGCCCAAGTCATCGACGGCGCACACTGTTCCCGCGCGCCTCAAAGAGTTGTCAGCAACAGCAGGGGCCCAGCCGGGTTGAAGCCTACTGGGGCCAGGGTTAGTTTCGAAAGAGTAGCTCAGCCCCGGTATGAATACACGAAGGAACGGGGTGGGTTTTTAGTCAGTAAGAGTCTGACACTATCTCCCGCTCTGCCCAAGAGCGGGAGTTGTCATTAGATGATTTTACCACCATGAAAAAACCTATTAATATATTAATTATTGTAGATGCGGAGTTTTTTTTTTACCAGTTTTTGTGATTTTCGAGAAGACTTTCTGGTCAAATTAAAACAATTTTGTTTAGAAATGTTTACCCGGTATTATTTTTTGGACACTCTTGTTTTGTAAAGCCGCAACATTTTATCTTTAAAAGGTTCATTCACACTAATAAATTTAAAATATTCAAAAATCATTAGAACTCGCAGAAAAAGTCTTGCCGCTATTACAAAAACAGAAGTCGAGGGGATACATTGAAATTTTGCTAAATTTCGCTAGATTTAGCAATTTTTTAATCTATTCCTAAAGTCGCGAAAACGGCTACACTGACGTTTCCACAACTATCACACAACACTGTCTAGTTCCAAGCTAAGCAGAGCTTGCAGTGTTAAGAGTCCTTGACAACTAATAAACATACTTCTTACTACTTACTTTTTCTTCTTCTTTTTTTTTTTTTAGTGTAGGTAATTTATGTACCTATAATATATATGTATTTTGAAATACACATACATATTATACATAAATTACACTCAGACAGAACAGATGATCATGCTCATCTCTTAACATTATTTCAGCGCGGCCTCTTGTCATAATTGTCCAAAGATAATTTCAAACTAAATAACCTATTTTTCGAATAGACACTACAATAATTAGTGTAGCTTTACTAATTAGTAGTAGATTCTCCAGAGGTTGAAATAATGGAAAAGGGAAATTTCAATTAAAGCAGGCATATTTCGAGTTTGGGTTAGAAAATGGTATTCATTGTTTGTAATGAATACCGCAATCATTTAAAATAATATTGAAACAAAGCGGTACACGATCCCACGCATACGTTCGCAGCTGGAATCGTCTGATAAAGGCTTTCAATCAAGCCAGACAAAGGTTGAATAATGCCTGATAGTAATCCACACGCGATAGCTATTGAGATCAGTGCATCTAGTAACAGCAAGGATAAAGTATTACTCATCATAAGTACTAAGAAATAAGATAATTCAGGATAATTTTTATATTACATACGAACTATCTGTATGCAAAACAATAATTACGGTTTGAATAGTAACTGCTTTCACTTCAAATATAACTAAACTTATTTTTGTTTAAAAAGTTCTTTTTAGTAATAAAATAATAAAACAAGAAAAATATTTTATTTTTTGTATTGAAATATGCTGAAGTAGGTACTTAATTAATGTTGATAAATATTATTGTACCTACTGGTTGGATTCTTAACTTTAGCCATTGAGTTAAGTGTAAATTAAATAAGAGTGAATTAAAGTCTGCTGTTGGATTGAAAATCCGACTTAGTGTTAGTGAAAACGAGTGTAAGAGGAAATCCAAACTTAAAGTCTTTAATTAAAGCGACGTAATCTCAGTTGAGTTACAATTAACTATTAAGTCAAATTTAAACAGAACTTTTACTACAATCCAGTTTCTATCCACAAGCTTCCTAAAGTGTACTAATCTAAAGCCACAATAAACACACAATTACTTCTGAGAACATACGCCGTCTACATCTTCTTAATTTAATTCCATTGTGAGAGTGAGACAGATCTATGCAAGACGAAAAGCACTGTCTCTCTTTGATAACATAATCCATGATCGCATTAGCACTTCATAGTATCAGGGCAGATCACTCTCGATGCGATACAGTGATACCACGTTTAACGATACCCGTACCCAATAAATACTCCATAAAATAGTTCCGATTCGAGACCTCTCGTCCAATAAAAAGGTTATCGTACCTCGTGCAGTGGCCTTTACGCGATATCCGTACTAGCGTTCGAACAGAATGTACTACATATGTTAGCTTTTTGTATGAATACGATCCGGATAACAGCCGTCACGTACAGTGCCGGACAAAAGGCAGTAGTATTATATCCTGTTTCAGTTATAAAAAGGGGGGAGGGGGTTGTAAGCTGCAGGTAACATGTGTTCGAAACTTTACACGATAGTTAAATTCGTATGATTAATAAATTGGTGGCAGATATATTTTATTTGTGGTAATGAAATCAGTTACTCATTACTTTGTGTAATTTATTTCATTACCACAGCTCTCAAAACGGTGAAGGAAAACATCGTGAGGAAACCGGCATGTTCTAGAACCAAAAATTCGAAGACTTGTGACATTCACCAACCCGCACTGGCCCCGCGTGGTGGATTACGGCCCATTTCCTCTCCTAGAGAGGAGGCTTGAGTCCCAGCAGTGGGAACATTAAAAAGGCAGAAGTAGTCAAAAAGTTTCAAATTCAAAGATATAGATATTAATACCAAAAGTATGAATTATCGTAAGATACTTTTACCTAAAACGTAAAAATGTTCTTTACGACGATTGATAGTATAGAATAGAATAGCAATTATTCGGTGCAGGCAACACAATATACGTACAACTACATAAAATAATAAATTATGTAATGGTATTTTACGCAAAACCAAAAATGTCCGTTACGTTAATGCATACTTCTGGTATTGATATATCTCGGAATTTAAAGCTTTTTGGCTTTATAAACCCACCCTTACCTGGCCTGATATCTGATACGAGATACCAGATACTTGTAACAGTAATGTGGAAATATTTTCTACCTACCGAATAAAAAATTCTCTCAACAAAATCGCTGTAGCATTTTGTTTTTTCTTTTCCAAATCCCTCACGGAGTCACGGCAGCTATTTACTTTACAAAGCATTTCAATTTAATCTTGTCGTAAGAATTTCGGCGTTTTCTTCTCTCATTAAAAGTCGTAGAATGCCTCCACGTAATGTAATTAATGGCATCCAAATTAGAATTGTTTCTTTCTTCAATACCAGTATACAGTATTAGGCTAAAAAAATGTTTTTAGGGTTCAGTACTCTCAAAAGGAAAAACGAAACCTTTATAGGATCACTTTGTTGTCCATCCGTTTGTCTGTCTGTCAAGACCCTTTATATCGGGATAGGTTTGCGGTCCCTTAGAGCTGTGAAAAAATCCAACTTCTAAGTTAGCAAAAAAGATTTTTTTTTTTGCATTTTGGAAATCTTTCAAGACTCCAATCAGGAATTGAACTCTTTACATAGGTAAGTTTGTACGGAACCTTTAAGGCGCAAGTCCGACTCGCACTTGTCCAGTTTTTTTTACTAAGCGAACTAACTAATGTGTGTAATAGTTTGGTCATAAGGGAATTCTTGACTCAATAATAACAGCCATACAGGTCGTTCCTGAATGTTAAGCAACGTTTATCGAGGCCGGCCCGTAGATGGATGACCATCTTAACATATTAAGCTTCCACTGTGCCTCAGAAAGCAAGTTAAACCGTTGGTCCGGCAAGTCATTTGTAGTGACTGGACAATCGTTATGAACAGTCAGAAGCCAGGAAATATGCAACCAGTCTTGCTAAGCCTATCGTGTTACCAAATAACTGGGTTATGGAGGTCAGATAAGCAGTTGTTCCATGTAAAGTACTGGTGAGCAATGGGTAGCTCGCCGTCAAGACCGTCCGTTAACCGTCCGGACCAAGCCCAAGTCGTCGAAAGCGAGTAGTATTTCACGCGCGCCTCAACATGTCAGCAAACCGTAGAGTCCCTGCAGGGTCGAAGCCTACTGGGCCATGGGTTCGCTTTTGAAAGGAGAAACACGGCCCTGGAATGAAAGTCATTTATACCGCGTATATCGAAGGACTGGAACAATTTGCCTGCTGCGGTCTTCCCATCCGATTATAATTTAAGTGTTTTCAAGCCTAAAGTGAATGGGCGTTTAATAAACTAGTGCGCCTCACCATCAACGATTGTATCACTGCTTACCATCAGGTGGGATCGCCGTCAAGCATTAATTTATATAAAATAACAAAAAAGGCTACTAACTAGAAGTGGGTTTTAGTCAGAAAAAGTATGACACGCCCTCTCGCTCCACCCAGGGGCGGGAGGTCTCATTGGATGATTTCCCAACTAAAAAATAAAAAGTGTATTCAGTTACAAATATACGGTTAGACTGAAAGCGGCAGAAAGAGACTGTGGGGTCTGTCTAGGCATGCATTATTTTCTGTAACGTTAGCGGTTAGGAGCAGTCGCTCGCTAACCGTCCCATGTATCAGTCGGACAATAAATATCATATTACGTAGTCAGTCATTTCATTTACCAGCCCACAGAGTACCTAAAGTGGTGACCCCGACAATAGTGAACAGTGCATAAATACAGTGATAGTGACAATATAGCTTTTAACTGTTTTTAGTACTACTGGGCAAATTGTGGTGTACATTTTCCGAAATTCAAGTTAGCGGAGCGAGCGACTCAAGCAGGATGTACAACTCTCCTCCAATGCAAGCAGCGGCAGGTAGTGGGCAAGCGCCCCAGCCTAGAGCGAAAGAAGAGCAGGAGACCTCGGGAATAACCTTAGCTGCTATCAGCGTGTCTTCAAAGTTGCCTGATTTTTGGGTTGATATGCCACGGTTGTGGTTCGCCCAATTTGAGGCAGTCATGGCTCCACAAAAACAAGGGGAAGAGGCCAAATTCAACATGGTCATTTCAAAGCTGACAAAGGACGCTATTCAGCAAGTAAGCGATCTTGTAACGACACCGCCGGCAAGTAATAAGTATCTCACACTAAAGGAACGGCTACTCCAAGTCTATGAGGAGAGCGCTGAGCGGCAATTCCAGAAACTCGTTTCTGAGCTGGAGCTTGGTTCGCAAAAACCTACTCACCTATTGCGCAGGATGAGAGATTTAGGTCGCACGACACAGGTGTCAGACCTCACTCTGAAGAGCCTATGGATGTCCAGGATGCCTTCTGCCGTCCGCGCGGTTATCGCAGTTTGCCAGGATCAGTCTCTGGACAGTTTAGCAGCTATAGCAGACAAGATAGTGGAGAACAGTAAGTCTTACGAAATAGCTGCAGTAACCGATAGCCCTGCATCAACGTCAGGAACACTGTCAGATTTGGCTACACAGATGAACAAACTGATGTTGGAGGTTGCATCGCTGCGTAACGAGGTGCAGAGGCGAGGGCGTTCAAGAAACAGAAGTTTCCAAGCAAATAGGAGCAGGTCCAGTTCGAGGAAGAAGAAAACACCCGGAGACCCCAACTGGCTATGCAGATTCCACTATCGGTTCAGGAAGAATGCGAACCGCTGTGAGCAGCCATTCGCTTGGCGTCAGAAAGAGACGGAAAACTAGATGCGGTATGTTCGGAATCGGTGGACGGATGTATCCAGAATCAGGTAGTCGAGAATCATCGTTTATTAATTAGGGATAGTTATAGTAAGCTCACCTTTCTCATTGATACCGGTGCCAACATATCGGTATTACCAAGAAGGTGCGCACAAAAACGAATCACCGAACCATGTGAATTTAAATTGTACGCTGCTAACGATAGCGAAATAAAAACGTATGGCTTATGTAATCTCGAGATAACTTTTGGGTTAAGGCGTGTATTTAAATGGCCCTTCATTGTATGCGACGTAAAGCAGCCGATAATCGGGGCTGATTTCTTAAGAAATTTTAAGCTAATGGTTGATTTGTTTAATAATAGGTTAGTAGATTTAGTCACTAATTTGTACGTTTGTGGATCAAAAAGTTTAACTTTTGAAGGTACTATAAAATGTATTAGTAGTAGTCACCCGTACGCCGATTTACTGGAAACATTTCAGGACATCACGCGGCCCCCTACTTTTAAGGACATTCCAGAACACTCTGTATACCATCACATTGAGACAACAGGTCCCCCCGTGCACTCCCGCGCAAGGCGATTGCCACCGCACAGGTACGAATTAGTTAAAAAAGAATTTCAATTAATGCAGGAACTTGGAATATGTAGGCCTTCGAACAGCGAGTGGGCGAGTCCACTGCACGTAGTGCCGAAGAAAAACGGAGATATTCGTCCTTGCGGTGATTTTAGGATGCTTAATGCCATCTCGAAGCCAGATAGATATCCAATTCCGAGAGTTCAGGATTTCACGTACGGTCTACATAAAAAAAAGTTTTCTCAAAAATCGATATTTGTAGAGCTTACCACTTCATTAAAATAAATCCGGAAGACATACAAAAGACGGCTATTATTACACCTTTCGGCCTATACGAGTTTCCAAGGATGACGTTTGGACTGCGAAATGCAGCCCAAACTTTTCAACGTTTTATAAATAACACCGTACTGGCAGGCATAGAAACTTTAGATAAGAACAACCAAAACAACATAACAGGACAGTCAGTGGTATTCGGATTTCTCGATGACGTCATTATAGGGTCAGATAACGAAAGCATACATAGAGAACACTTGCGTTTATTATTCGAGCGTTTCAGTAAATATAAAATGTCTATTAATTTAGGAAAATGTGTTTTTGGTCAATCGAAAATAGAGTTCTTAGGATATGAAGTTTCAGAAGAGGGCATCAATCCTTTGCCGGACAAGGTTAAGGCTATAGAGACATATCCCAAACCGGAAACGATTGAACAGCTGCGAAGGTTCCTAGGAATGTTAAATTTTTATAGAAACCATATTCCAGGAGCAGCAAAGGTCCAAGGAATTTTAGATAGATATTTGCATGGTGCAAAGAAACGGGATAAACGTAAAATCGAATGGTCAGACGAAGCGAGTGGTGCATTCGAACTGTGTAAAGAAAATTTAAAAAACGCCGCCACGTTAAGCTACCCGATAATAGACGCGAAATTAGGTTTAATGACAGACGCTTCAGACTTTAGTATAGGCGCTGTATTACAACAAAAAGAGAATAATGTATGGAAACCTCTTGGTTACTTTTCTAAAAGGCTTACGGAATCCCAAAAGAAGTACTGTACTTATGATAAGGAACTTTTGGCGATATATTTAAGCATAGTTTATTTTAGAGATCTTATAGAAGGTAGAAATTTCACGGTTTACACGGACCACAAACCCCTTACGTACGCATTCACAAAATTAGGATCAAATAAGGAGTTACCTAGACGGGCACGTCAATTGATGTTTGTTAGTGAATTTACGAACGACATACAGCATATTGACGGATGCAAGAATGCGGTCGCTGACGCATTATCGCGAATAGAGACGATAGCATGTCCGGACTCAGTGAAATACCTAGAAATTGCGCAGGCGCAAGCGGCAGACGCTGAGCTTGCAAAATTAATAAGTGTGGGCGACAGTAGCAACGTGCAAATTAAATGCATGAATTTGAGTAATTTAAATGACACAATTTATTGCGAAACATCTACAAAAAACATTAGACCATACATACCAATACAGTTTAGGAAAGATATTTTTGACAACTTTCATAATTTGGCTCACCCTGGTGTTCGAGCATCACGTGCGTTAATTAGTAAAAAAGTTTTTTGGCCTGGCATGAAAAAAGATATAGGTAGGTGGGTAAAGACATGTGTCAATTGTCAGAAAAGTAAAGTGATTCGACACACAGTTTCCAAACTCAGTCAGTTTGAAGAAAGTGACCGTTTTGCTCATTTGCATGTCGATCTGATAGGCCCCCTCCCCGTAACGGAACATGGCTATAGGTATTGCGTGACGATGATAGATCGACGCACCCGATGGCCAGAAATATATCCAGTCAAAGATATGGTCGCTGAGACAGTTGCTAAGGCAGTTTACGACGGCTGGATATGCAGATTCGGTTGCCCAAACAAAATAACTACAGATCAGGGACGACAATTCGAGAGCGAACTATTTAGGGATTTGATGAAAATACTAGGAGTTCAAAAAACACGGACTACGCCATATCATCCGCAATGTAATGCAAAAGTGGAACGTTTTCATAGGTCATTGAAAACAGCTTTGATTTCCAGGTTAAAAGATAACGTATCATGGCACGCCGAGCTACCTACAGTCATGTTAGGACTGAGAGCTGCGTGTCAAGCGGATAACGATTTCATAAGCGCAGCGGAATTTACTTTAGGGCATTGTTTACGGTTACCTGGCGAATTTTGTAAGGATAATTGTGTTGAAATAGATAATCCACAAGCGTACATAATTAGACTTAAGGATATATTGGGTAAAATTAGACCTAAAAGTAGGGACACTAGTAATAGCAATACTATATTTGTACATGCTGATTTAAGTACCTGTTCACATGTATTTCTTAGAATAGATGCGGTTCGAAAACCATTAACTCCACCGTACAGTGGACCGTACAAAGTATTAGACAGAAATTCGAAAGTTTTCAAAATTTCAATTAACAATAAAATATGTAATGTCTCGATAGACAGACTTAAACCAGCATACATGTTAGACGACTCTTACGTTTCGATGAATAGCGATTTAAATCAGCATCAGCATGACAATGTAAACGTAGCCTTAAGAACAACTCGTAGTGGTCGAACGGTCAAGAAACCACTGAGGTTCAATGATTTACAGTGAATCAGCTAGAATAAGTATGTAGGTCATTGCTGCGTTAGCAATCACCACGTGCAAATAAAATGTAGTTATTTAAGTTATATTAAGAGACTCATTACCAATTGTCATATCAATCATTGCATTGTGCGGAAGCAAACACGATTGCCTGTACCATAAATAACTTCGTGAACCGAGTAGCAATAGCAAACTGAGCAACCTACTCAATATGGGTACGACATACTCGATAGAGAAGAAACAAGAAGAAGTAATAATTGCCCAAAATGGGGCAAATCAAGCATCCACCTCCCACACGGAGTACAATCTGGAAGTGTTGGGAATCATAGTTTCCGTAATGGCAGCCATTATTTTAATGGCATTGGTTGTAACAGTGTGTAAAATGTGCGCAAAGAAAACTAAAAGTGTCCTACGTCAGGAATTGAGTGCGTTTCATAACAATAGTGTCGCAAGTGTGATACCACAACCGGTACAAAGGCCGAGTAATTACGATGTATAATAGACCTACGAGTTAACTATTGTATTTATTGTTATAATTATGTATGGAATTGTATAATATTAAAAGTTTAATATATGTATTTACATATATTTTTTTAGAAAGGGGTGTATGTGGGGTCTGTCTAGGCATGCATTATTTTCTGTAACGTTAGCGGTTAGGAGCAGTCGCTCGCTAACCGTCCCATGTATCAGTCGGACAATAAATATCATATTACGTAGTCAGTCATTTCATTTACCAGCCCACAGAGTACCTAAAAGACTTTAGCCATAATCACGACAAAAGCTTAAATAGGAAGTAAAAATGTATTTAAATTAAATTAAAATAAGCATCTACGTAGGCTTTATAAATAACAGATTTTTTTATGAAAATACGATCACATTTCTTTATAAGCTTATTTTTTTAATCCGTAAGGGTCAGTACACACCGAGATGCGATGCAATGCGGCGCAGCACGAATAGTGGCTCAAAATATAACTTTATTTACTACACGAAAACATACACATTTCAGATCGAGATGTCTTTTTAAATTGTCACTAGCAGAGTGGGCAAATTAACAAACATAGTCATCTTGCATCACAGCCGTATATTTATTTTTACAATAACACAATCAACAAATACCCTTGCAACGCCTATCTCAGCGACATGGTGTTGTATTGCTATAAAGAGATCCTATCTCCATCACTTACAATGAAATGTGTATCTTTTCGTGTAGTAATTATAATTATATTTTCAGCGTCGCGTCGCTTCGCGTCTCGTTGTGAACTGACCCTAATAGGTACTTATTGTACATTTCTGGGAAACGGCATTTAATACAGATTTTCCTACTTAGTTTGTCGATAGCAAAAACAGATGTATTTAAATAAATTAACGTTCTTTGTATGACTGAACTGATTGTGTTTGTTTGAGGAGTGGTGGCCGAGTGGCCCCGGTGGTTGGCTCCGACTTGCCAGTTGTAAGTCACAGGTTCAAACCCAGCCTGGCGCATTACTTTGTGTAATTTAGTTCATCACCACTGCTCTTAAAACGGAGTAGGAAAACATCGTGAGGAAACCGGCATATCCTTGAACCAAAAATTTGAAGACGTGTGACATTCACCATTCCGCACTGAGCCCGTGTGGTGGATTACGGCCCATTCCCTCTCCTTGAGAGAGGATGCCTGAGTCCTAGCAGTGGGAACAGTAAAAAGGCTGATACTGTTATGTTGTTATGTTTGTATGACTGCAAGAGAATTTCGTTAAATTCTCTGAAGGGACATTTTCTTTTATACTGGTTGTAACGGAAACGTGTTGTCATATTTTGAAAATGCTTCATGACGTTGAAAGCTCTGTTTCCTTTTCAGGAAATTAACCACTTTCCTGAAGAAAGTGATCGTCAAAAGAGAATATGCCTGAAATATTATTGTTTATCTTAAAACCAGTTTATTAATAAATGTACAAAAATAGAATATCAAAATTGGTGCAAAAACAAACGAGATATAATAATTTTAAACAGAGATATCTGTCTCCGTATCTGTCAGGACGCCGTTTCCCTTTGTGACAGTATGGGTACTTTTTTGCGGTGTGAAATTATTCAAAAACATCTCCCACTTTAGGCTAGAGCGAGAGGACATGTCAGACCCATTCTGACTAAAACACACCGTGTTTTTCAGCTGCCTATTACGTTCTGGGACCACCATTTTCCCTTCAGAAATTCCGGAATTAATTTCTTTTTTAACCGACTTCGAAAAGGAGGAGGTTCTATGTTCGGCTGAATGTATGTCCTTTAATATATGTTTTGACCACCTGATGATGAGCGATGTTGTGAATGACGATGGAACTCGCTTGCCGAGAAATAACCTATTCAATTTTATGTAAATAGCTTCTAGACTTCTAGCCAGATTCTAGACTTCTAGCCAGATTCTAGACTATCGGGAAACATCATTTCTTAGATGTTCGAAACATCGAATGTGTTCCCGAAATGTTTTGTAGTTCAATGAAGGAACGGACTCGGCGGAATTAGATTAAGCAATTCCAATACTCTAAAATTTAATCAATAGAATCCTTCGATCCCATCGACTGTATTCTGCCTGCAATTTGCCCATAAGTGTGTCATCCAAATTAATTTGTAATGAGTAGTTAATATAAATCGATTGTCATTGGTTGCAGGTGCGGAGAGGCGCTGGGTAGCGTCGCGTGCGAGGCGATGATCGGCCACACGGGTCGGCCGCGCGCTCACCATGCGACAGCCGTCGACCGATGTCAGTATATCACTTATTTATTGTCACTTATGTCGATTAAATTATCAATATACAGGTCGTTTTGTCTTTAAAATCATTATCGTCCTTAGGACGTCTTCACTCGTAATTAGGTCTGCACTAGAGGTGTGCTCTGCTTGGGCAAAGCACCACCATGTCCTCGATCTTGATCTTGATCTGCGGCAACAATCTCTCGAGCCGTGTATCAGGATACAGGCAATGATCCGCAGCGAGAAGGAATGGCAGACGGTCGCCTCTTTCTGCAAAGCAGTACCGCTAGCAAAGGACCGGGCAAAACGCGCGAGGCCTCTCATCATCAGAGATTGCATCACTGCTTACTATCAGGTGGGATCGCAGTCAAGCAATAGTTTATATGAATTAAAAAAAAAGGTAACGGCCCCCTCGCCCAAGCGGATGGGATCCCGATTCCAATTTTCAGCCATCATAGGCATAGGTTTTCGGTTTCAAGTCGTCGATAGCGCGTATTGTTCCACGCGTGCCTCAAGGATATGTCAGAAAACCGTAGGGGCCCAGCAGGGACGAAGCCAATCGTTGAACGAAAGCTGGGGCTATGTATTAAGTAAAAATGAACTTAGGGGACCCTAGAACACAAGGTAAAGAAGGAACATAGGTGTGGATTTTTGTCAGTAAAAGTCTGAAATTGGTACTCCACCCAAGGGCGGGAGAAATCATTAAATGATTTTCCATCTAAATAAAAAAAAAAACTCATATTATGGCTCTATTTCAATTTGGCATTCGATGAACCTGGATTCAAAAGTTCCCTATCAACAAAGTCGTTGTCTCTGATTTCATATGCTACAAAATGTCCGTAGATGTAGTCCTAATTCGCAAAACAATGGAAGCTGACGCGCGCTAAGCTCGCGCCCAGAGACCCTGCAATCAGTGTACATTCATTGACACGCACGGTAAACACTAAATAGAAAAAAAATAGACATTTGATGTAGCATTCATATCCACTGCATCAGATTTTTTGCCATGAGTATAGTATATAGAGTATATAATGAGCTAGAGATACACTGTTGGTTATCATCGGCTATTATTGAAAAAACACACCGTATTCTATTTTTATTTAATTATTTAAACCCAGCGAACTAATTACGGTATTCAAAAGGTTAATAGATTAACGAATTTAGCAGTGTAAAATTAATGAAATAGATACACATAACCAATACTTTTAACAAAGTTATAATGACATTGTTGACAGCTCATAAGATATACATATATGTATACCTAAACTATACGTTGTAAGTAGGAAATACCGTGATATTTGGTAATCAATCACACTTATACTCTCTACTAATGTAATGGATTATAACTGGTAGCAGTGACAGCTGTCAAAATGTTGAAATATTGGAAACTACTGAACGCTTCTCAACTAAATAGTTTATGTTTTCAGTAAAGTATGTCTATAATTGCTTGTAATCTACCTAAATCTTTGACTTTTCTATTCAAAGACACATACCGAAATGCAAATCTTTATTTCAAAGAAGCTATTATGTATTTAGAGAGGCTGTATTACACACAATTCTTACGGTTCTCTCCATCGAAAAGAAAAAACGGAAAAGTCGATTTCCTTTGGAATCGAGTAGGTATAAATATTACAGTACTTTCCCTAGCGTGTGCGTTGTATCATTTAAAACCTTGAATATATGGCATTCAAATACGTTCAAATAACGTTTTGTGTCTTTGTTTTATTCAGCGTTGGTTAAGAATTTGGTTACAAAGGTCGAAAAGTAAAACGTTTTTGTTAAGCCCAGTGTACATTGGATACAAAAAATGCACAGCTTTGTTTTGGCAACATGGTTTTGTTAAGAATGTAAGTATTATATATGCTGAGAGATATGTATCTGGCAACATGAAATATTAAAGTGTTCTTGGTAATTCTCATAGTAAACATTGCGTTATTTTCAGTAAGTTTTGAATGCCCGTCACTGGGGCTACGGGATTGTTCCACAGAGTTACCGTGGCCCTCGAAAACGAAGGATTTTAGAAATCTCTTCTATTAATTATCATGAAAATTTATACTTTAGTAGAAGCATAAGATACACCTACCTACCGTCTCCTTCCTCTTCTTACCTAATGGGTTTACAAGTTTGAAATGGCTCTAATGTTGTGTCGTGATGTTTCCAGACGGTCGACAAAGCAGTATGGACGGAGGAGAGCGGCGCGGCGCGGTTGGAGGCGGTGCTCGTCGCGCTGGTGGAGCGCAAGGCGCGCGCACTGCACGCGGAGCAGTCGAGGCGGCGCGCGCGGCATCCTCTGTTGCTACTACTGCGAGATCCCGTGCCCGACGGTCAGTAGACAATTTTTTTTTGTTACTCAAGGCCGCTTTACTTTTCTCAGAGAGACAATCATAAGATTGGCGACTACCAGAAAAGCGCCTATTTAAGGTTGCGGGGTATTTTCTATTTGTGGCACAACAACTAAAAGGTGAAAAATAAATAACTTTTTGCCCAAAAAAATACAACCGACATCAGTGTAAAGAAAAACACTAAAAAGTGCGAAATACCTTTAATTTTGGAAGTCGGTGTTAAATATCGAAGACACAAAACTATTATAGCAACACCGACTTCCAAAATTAAAGTTATTTTACACATTTTAGTGTTTTTTTTTTACATTGGAGTCAGTTGTATTTTCATAATAAATAGCCGTATGAAGTTGCTTAATGTAGATGAGAAAGTTTGGCCCTAAAATAGACCCCTAAAGTACCCCGTATTAAAATAATAAATGTCATTATCTTTTACCAACAATGATATCGGTTAATGAGTATTCGCTAAAGTTACAAAATTACTACTAGGTTTTTAAAGCAAATATGCTTACTCAAAAATCTTCTTCTTCTTCTTCTTCTTCTTCCTGCCTTTGTCCCATTTTATTTGGGGTCGGCGCAACACGTTTTTTTCTTCCATTCTGTCCTGTCACTCGTCACGCTATCACTTACTCCCTTTTCTTTCATATCACTTCTCGATGGTTAATAACGCAGTAAGTGGTCATGATTGATTTTACCAAAGGCTTTGTACATTACTTTCAAAATATTACTACGCGTTAATTAAGTTGAGAAAATAATTTGAAATATATCTAATACTAAAATTTTACTTAAAAACAAATATGTGTAGCAACAAATATTCTAAATTATATGTATATGAATAAATTAGAGTTATTTATTTAAAATTGTTAGCACAATCTCCCAAAAGTTAAGCTTAAGCCAACTAATCAGCAGTTATATGGCACTGAGTGCTCATATACTCGATATACTAAGTGTAGGATGCGATAGACAGCTAGGCCGTTACGCGAATACTATCTTAATGGTTGTTGTTTGAAAACCCAGCGTAAGTTATGGTTATAGCCCTTTAGATGTTATCTAAATTGCGATGTAGAAACTATCAAGAATGTGTCAATGCTTTTATACTTATAAAATATACCACATACATGTCATAGAGGTCTATGATATGATATGATAAAAAACATAGTAGCATTTTTAAGGTTCTGTACCTCAAAACAGAAAAACGGAACCCTTATAGGATCACTTTGTTGTCCGTCCGTCTGTCTGTCTGTCTGTCTATCCTGAAGACCCTTTATCTCGAGAATGAATGTAGGATTCGAGTCGAAATTAAAACCATGTACTTAAGTCTACGGTCCCTTCAAGGTGTGAAAAAATCAAACTTCCAAGTTAACGAATAAAAAAGATACGGTCATTTATGTCGCAAAAAATGTATACTTTGGTACTCTCAAAGATCGAAATTCATAGGGTACTTCTCGTTGACCCAGAATCCTGAAATCCGAGGAGGGGCACAGATATTCAAAACAAAATAATATATAAATAAATAAAAAAAGAATTAACAGATTTGATTCGACAAAAAAAATTAGCAATTTCGCAACTTTTCCCTTCTCCTTCGAAACGGCTTTGATCTTTAGAAACATTTCTACACATAAACATTGGTTGTTAAATATTCTTTAAAGTAATATGTTCACTTTGAAGAAAAGAAAATGGAAAAGGTCAGCGGGACTCTAACCGGGTGGAGCGTAGCTGGCTGCAATTAAATGTACAGATACTCGTACTGCTGCCTAGGCGGGTACGAGTGTAGTATCTATTTAATCCTGGCCAGAAGTTAAAAGGACTATAAGCCTTAAAGGCAACGTATTGTGGCTCTCGCCCTTGACACTACACATAGCGTTATAAGCTGCATCTGGACATACGATTGCAGCAAGGGCAGCGGTCATGGAAGACAATATCTCATCACTATTCTCACACTAAAACACTACCAAGTTATGAGGTTCCACAGCCCTTTCAGCTTATTAATAAGCGATCAAACCATCTGGAATCTTTTATATGAATAGGTTTATATTCCCGAAGTCGGCTGAAAGTCTCACCTATTATAAAGCACACTGCAAATACAGTAGCCCTATTAATTTTAAGTTCCTAAAGTAATTTTTATTTTTGGTGTACACTAAAATCTATCTATTAACAATAAACTCACAGTGGTAGAGAGGAAGAAGAATGGCGATGTGTGTGAATCTCGTATCGATATCGAGGCCGGATACAAGACGTACTTACTTAAATATGGAGGACCTCTGGGCGTCAAGAATGTTTGAGATTTTTGTTAACAAGTTCAACCATATGGTGGGAGAATAATAATGATTTGGGCCGTAACTTAGATCAGTGGAAGAAACGATTTCATTTGGATCAGGGCCAACCACTTAAGAAGTGTTATTTCTTTATTAGTTTTATGATAAAGCAGCTACTTACCGCTCAATTAATAAAATAAAATACCTCAGCGCTCAGATCCTTACGCGGAGATCATGTTTTCAAACGTAATCATCCCTTTGCGAGGTCGGTTAGGTGATTCCTTTAATTACGCACGACAATGCATATCCACAGATGGCTTGAGTTGTAATACTTGTAATACACACTCTTGCTGAAGCAATATTCTGCCGTGGCCTGCTTAATCGCCAGACCTTACCCCAATGCACGCATGGGGAATTTCAAAGAGCCCTGTTGAATATTGATGCTGTACATACTCCACAATAACTTCAACTTCTTTCTTAGAAAGCATTCTTCAAAATTATTTTGCTCAACTGATAATTAAGTATGCCAAAACGAGATTCTTATCTTTTTTATTGGCCTCTATGTTAGCAAGTTGACTACTTGGCCATCCAATCTAGAGGACAGGATTTTGTAAATTATAGACACTTTTGTTGTGAAACTATCTTACAATTAGCTTTTGCCCGCGGCTTCGCCCGCGTACATAAAATATAGCCTATGTCACTCAGAATTATATCAGCTTTCTAACGATGATATTTTTTTAGCAATTGGACCAATACTTTTAGAGATTAACTCTTATAAAAAAAAAAAACAAAAAAAAAAAACTTTACCTCTTCATAATATTAGTTTAGATAACAACATAGATGAACGTTTCCTTTTCGTCTTTCACAACTCTTATCGATCAATCAACTTTGTTGAGTGCGATAGTGTTATAATTTTCCGCTGCTGGACATAGGCCTCTACTGAACTGCGTCATTACAATTGATCACTCACTTTTGGGATCCATCTTGTAGTTCAGTTCAATCCATCAACTCAACCTTATTAAATATCGTACTCGGAAGGACAATATACTCGTATAGGATCAGATTAAATAATTAGAGAAACTTAAGGCTGAACTAGTCGCGGGCTCGAACTCGCTGATGGACGAGGCCAAAAAGTGCGATATCTCATCTGACATTGTGTCCGACAGCGATATTATCAAGTATGAGCTGTTAGTAGCTAGTCTATGCACAACATATTGTTCGCACGAACACAAACACCGTTCCGAACAGAAACAACATTACACGGTGCGTAAAATCTGAGAGTACTGCGTTGGAAAATAAATTTTAATGAAAAAGCTGCTGCATAAATCTATTACAAATAAATTATACAGAGCTCATCGGTAACAAAACTTTGTCGGTACCAAGTCGGTACAACGTTTTAAAGATTTTATGCAATTTTTCAAACTTTTTTATACTTAAAGTTGTGTTAAAATTATCAAAAAACAGAAACTTTAATGTCTCATAAGTTTTTAATGGCCTTTTTTTTATTTTTCCGTTTCCGTACAGACAAAATTAATAATAAGAAAACCATAACAAGTTTTATTTTGGATGTACAATGTCAAACTGTGGAGTACCCCCAAAAAGTATTGACTAGTGTCCTTAACAGGCGTGATCGGTTTCTTTATTTTTTCATTTTTTGTTACCTATCAAAGCGTGTAGTAAGGATCGAGCTGACGCTGACAAGCAGGTATCGGCTAAACCGTCGGGGCCTAGCAGTGCAGCAGATGCTCGCTAAGGCCACGGGGAATTTCTTGAAAGTAAATCCTGGTCCTAGGTCGCAAATGGCAAAAAACAGAAGGACACAGGTGCTGTTTTAGTCAGTAAACTCCTTCGCCTGAGAGGGACGGCCCTACGGTGGAGTGAAAACCGCACCGTAGGGCGGGAGAGGTCGTTGGATGTTTTCCCAATTCAAAAAAAAAAACTGTCTGCAGGGTTCTCTTTTGGTTAATTTTATTTGGGCCGTCATATATATAGAGTCCTCTTCCTTCGTATTGTGTCGATTGTGGATAGTTTCGATATACCATACCAACCTATTTAAAATATTTAATATTTTTTGTCATAATTGCAGAGGAAGCTTCGATCATCGGCAGCCCGGGCGAAGAGCTACCGTCGCACTGGTGCGAGCATGAGATCGCTAGACATAAGCGTAAGAAACTGAAACTGCAAACCCGACGTAGGTAAGCATTGTCCTGAAATTAATGCAAGAACGTAGTATATCATCGTATAAACGTAGTTTTTGAACTGAATAAAAGTTTTCCAAAGTGGTGATAAGTATATTTCTTTAAGTTTTGGTTTAGACGGCAGCGGGCTATTGCAAGTATTCTTTACCTCAGTCATAATTTCTGATGGCGTACCATCTTCGAAAAAATTGTCTTCGAATACAAGTTTTACTTAATGTTATTATACTTTTTCCCGCGCTTAACCTTTGTAGGTTGAAGCATAAGCAAAGTTCAAAATCAACGTGCGTTATATATATATATCCAAAACTGAAATATATGTATGGCAACTTTGGATAATTTTCTTCAGTACAAATTGAACAAAAATGCGTCGTAATTTAAAGAGAAAGTATTTCTCTGTAAGTGTATTGAAAAACGTCGTTAGACACACGTCGAGACTTGTCACTGCAGCACTAGGTGCCATAGAATTTCGCCTCGGTTGTAATGACAAACTTTCTCCTCTTGAACCAAAACGTGCTATTGTATTTACTCTAGGCTCTAAGCCAACCGACACACAGGAAGCTTTTAGGTAATCTTTCTTTTTAAGCTATTGCATAGGTTCTACCGCGGGCCTTGAGCGTGGAGACCGAATCCAGAAATTCCGTAACGAAAATAACCTAACACCCCCCCCACTCATTTGTTTTTTGAGCGTGGTGACCGATAAGAAAAAAAATGAGTGAACAATCAATCAAAATTCAATTCAATGTGTGAAAGTGTAACTTCAATTAAAATCAAAGAAAAAAAAACAAAGGAAAAAAATTCTGCAATAATAAAATATATAAATAATTATAATTGCATAAGTTGATAAAAATGCTATGCAATAGCTTTACCGCGGCAGTCCCCGAGTGCCACACGTCTTTTTTTTTTTGTTTTGGTAGGTAGTCATAAAATAACTTCTCGCGCTTTAGGTGAGACGTTTTAACTCACCAAAGTCTACACGTGTTCCTTCACTTGCCATTTGCGGTCCAGGGCCGCGGTAACTCTTCCAAAAATTTCGCAAATGTTTTTAATAACATGTTTTTATTTTATTTTCACCAGAGAAATGGAAATCCCTGAGCAGCTGGAGCTGGAGCGCCGCCGTCGCAGACGCCGACGCCACCAGCACGTTCACGGACAGAAGCCAAAGAAACATCGCACGCTACTCGTCTCAGCCATTGACGAACAGGCTAAAGTTATACATGTAAGTTGACTGTGTAAGTTGAAGTAGTGTGTCCAGATCTGGCGAATGCGCCGCTCGCAAGCTGTTCGCGAGCCACATACGCCAGGTCACACACGCCATTAGGGTCTTTAAGTCAAGAGTGAATAGAGGCAAGCGTGCTTCACCGTCGGCCATATAATCGTTTAGCATCAAGTGAGGTAGTGGTCTAACACGAGCTTATCCAAAATGAAAAAAAAAAATGAGAGTTACGGTCCGGTAGACATTTCGCGGATGGCAAGATTGAATAAAAGAGTTACTGCAGCCCTGAAACGCAAACGCAAAGGGTAACTGAAGGAACACATGGTGGATTTTATTATTATTATTATTATTATTATTATGAGCCCGTTGTGTCCCACTGCAGGGCAAAGGCCTCCCTTCCGGATTTTAATCAGTGAAAATCCTGACACTCCCTCTCGCTTCACCCAGAGAGGGAGTATTTATTTGTATATTTCCCATCAACAAAAAAAGACAGGCATGTTATTAAAGATATAAAATATTCATGCACAAAAAACTTGGTGTAGGCTAGCTTATTTACACCTACCTAGATACATAACATATAAGTAGGTATCATGTTGAGTCCACTGATTTCATATTTACAACTTTTATCATTTCCCTACACTTAAAAGACTTGCAAAGTTGTATCCAAAACTACGTATCGCTAATTTTTTACAAAATTTATTGAAAACAATCATTACAACTTGTTTACGAGAGTAAATACGGAGGAATAAATAAGTACTTATAGGTAGGTAGAAGATACCTATCTATCTAGTAAGCCGGTAAACGTAACATTCCTTCTCATGTCATAAACTACCAATAAACACAAAAGATAGAAACATGTTCGAACTAACAACAATAATCGTTGCTATTGTCGTCGTTGACAAATTGCTTTCCCGCCATTCACACAACAAAAGTTTTGTTCAAGTTATCCACGAGAGCGAGCAACTTCAGTTCCACCTAGCAACGCTCTGTCTGCCTCATAGCGCCATCTAGTTTGCAAATATTAAACTATCTTACTGCTTAAGTTGGGTTCCGTACAACATTCAAATCACATAAATTGTTGAATCACCACCCGCTAGATGGCATTAAATGAAATAAGGTGAAACAGGTTTCAAAACCTTAAGATAGATGGCGTTACTTGACATGATAAAAAAGGAAATGTTGAAACTTTAATTTGAACCCAAAAGATAAAGATTGGATTGGTGAAAGAAAGGATTCTTCTAGATCCATATTTAGCAAAAAACATAAACAAAATAAATGTTTACCGTCACTTAACTAATTATAAACAACTTAAGTAGGTACCAATTAAAAATAATAATGGGTATGCACAAAAGCGTATAAAGTTATTATTTGTTATCAATAGGAAAAGTGCCCAACACTGGTAGCATTTTTCTTGTCCACAAACATGCAAACTTACATACACAAGACACTCCAGCATTGCCAGTATTGCCACACTGAATAGCAATGCTGATTCGTTGGCTAAAGAAAAGCTCAGTCCTTTGGTCGTGAAGAGTCGACTAGTTGTGTAAAATAATATGATATTCCGAATAATTCGTTGAGCACCCGGACAGCGAAGTGGGCTCTCGCACCCAAAAGAGCTTCGTACAAGCGAGGGCTCTTTAAGAATGAGGTATTTTTTATAATTCTCGGCTTTCGGATTTTGCGGATTCTTTTTATAAGGCTCGTGTTTGACCTCTATTTCACCTAATGGTAATCGATGATGTTGTCGAGCTCTAGGTTTTTTTATGGTGGGAAAAATCATCCAATGACAACCCCCGCTTGGGCGGAGCTAAAGATAGTGTTAAACTCTTACTGACTAAAATTCCACCCCGTTCCTTCTAGCCTTCATACTGGGGCTCGAGTTCCCTTTCTTTTTATTTTTTTTTTATTTTGATAGGCTTGCGTTTGACCACTATCTCACCTGATGGTAAGCGATGATGTGGTCGACGATGAAGCACGCTTGCCTAGAAGAAACCTATTCACTCTCGACTTAAAGACTCCTAAGTTGTAGCTAGCTTCGGATAACCTTGGCCCCAGTAGGGTCGAGCACTGGGTTGCGACAGTCGCTGTCTCTTTTTCTAATTTAAAAGAAAAAGGTCCTCGCTGATGTGCCTTCGCCCACGTCTAAATAGTCTACGCTACGCCTCTGCTAGAAAGCTTGCTTAGATTTTGAACAACATTTTAGTCAAATTGATTTAACTTTTGCTGATCATTATTAACCAGTAACTAGTTTAATAACCTGCGATTTAAAATATTCCTAAGCGTATGTCTTTATGATCTCGGTACCTACTCATAGCTATAGATACTTAAACCGAACAACTGTTTATAAATGTGTTGTGTGTGTTGTTCATGTTTTGTTTCTGCACCACCCTAAGGTGGACTGGCAGATAATGCCTAAGGCATTAAGTCCGCCTTTGTACAGTTTTTTGTGCATAAAGCTTTAAATAAATAAATGCCCTTTTTTGAGGTGAAACGATCAATGGTGAAACGTAATCAAATGAAGAGTCATGAAGTTTTTTAAAGCACACCTGTATATTACTATATAGGGTGACTGGTAATTAGTGTACGATACTTAAACATGTAATAGTGCTCATGTTAACCAACAACTTTTACTATGGCAACAAACCTGAAATCGCGAAAAAAATCAGCTGTTCAGTACATTTATGATTGCTAATTTACTGAACAGCTGATATTTTTTTCGCTATTTCGGCTTTGTTTCCATAGTAAAAATTGTTTCACCCTATATATGGCCTTTGCATTTTTAGAGCAATCCCACAAACTATTTATAATCTGCGAATAAATATCTACGTCATAATGTTCGTTATGTCCGTACAGGTACTGGACCCCGACGAGCTGCCCCGCCGCGCTCGCTATACGATCATGGTGACGGCGTGTTTGCTGCTTTTCCTCTGTCTTCTGTTGGTCGGCGTCACGCTGAGAATGGCACCCCTCATCGACGATATGGGTAAGTACTTATTATAAGTATGATAACAATATCAAGTGGAGTGGAGGAGGTTTCCTTCAATAAGACTTAAAATGTATGTAGGTGTATGGTTCAGGTTTTGAAACAACTATTATCACAAAATTAGACACCATACAGACACGAGAGTCGCCACACGTCAAATTGGTTGACTAAACGAACACCAGGTGAGTAGCTGTCTATAGAGCTGTATGTATATGTTGGTAGCGGCAACTGGTTGCGCCACCATGGTGTCTCGGTGAAATATAGTCCTTAATGTCACAAAGGTTCTGGAGTTGCGACCGCGTATTAAAAGACGCAGCGTTTGTAGGCCTCCTACAAGGTAGATCAATAGCCTGGTGAGGGTCGCGGAAATCTGATAAATGCGAGACACACATGTCCGGTTGTTATGGTGACACTTGGGGGAGGCTATATCCAAATTATAAACTGACATTGCTGCGAAACACTTGACTTGAGTTTAGTTTGTGACGAGTGATCTTCAAAACTAGCGAAACTTCAATGACAGATACGTTATGCTTTAAGTTAAACTATGCTCTGAGATATGTGCAATGAAAAGACTGTTTTATAATGTGTATAAAAGTTAATCATCTTTAAAATAAGGATCTGCAATAATTTATTGGCCACTTTTTTTGGTTGAGCATGATGAATTTTCGACTACAGGGTAGCCATGGGAGCCATAATGGTGCGTAGGTTAGTTATAAATAAAAAAAAAACCGGCCAAGTGCGAGTCGGACTCGCCCATGAAGGGTTCCGTAACAGCAAGTAACATAAAATAAAAGTTCTTGTAATGTGTTGTAACTTTGATCGATGTTTTAATAATAGTGTATTTTTTTCGATCTAAGACGCATTAAAAAAAAACTACTTACTAGATTTCGTTCAAACCAATTTTCGTTGGTAGTTTTTATAGTAATGTACATCATATATTTTTTTTAGTTTTATTATTCTCTTATTTTAGAAGTTAGAGGGGGGGGGGGGACACATTTTACCACTTTGGAAGTGTGTCTCGCTCAAACTATTCAGTTTAGAAAAAAATGATTTTAGAAACCTCAGTATCATTTTTGAAGACCTATCCATAAATACCCCACACGTACGGGTTTGATGAAAAAAATTTTTTTTTCTATTTTTGTGTGAAAATCTTAATGCTGTTCACAGAATACATATACTTACAATGTTTCAACAGTATAGCTCTTATAGTTTCGGAAAAAAGTGGCTGTGACATACGGACGGACACGCTTTTTTTAAATAAAAAAAATAATAAACTGTGGTGTGCAGTACCGTAACTAGTCTTTTATTAGCCCAGGGCGAGCTTCTATAATTGCGCCCCTAGGAAAAAGTACAACAAAAACAAAAAATGGCTAGATATAAAATGTTTGCCCTCCTCCTGGGACTGCGCCCTGTGCCCTGAATGTGCCTGTGTTTGTGTGAGAGATGTGTGTATATTTTGTTGTGTAACTAACAACTACCTGTCCAAGGTCAATCTTGTGACCAAACCCGGTGTCGGATGACCTCCTAAACGAAACCCTTGCGACTAGGGGCAGAGATAGGGTGCTCTATAAATAGCCTAGATCATAGGCGTCCGTTCCATTACACTTCAATAACTCTCAGTGTAGCAATATTGTAGTAACATAGTGAGCAGTGACGGCCAGTTCGGCGCAATTTTGGCGGTCAGTATGTGTCAGGGATTTGGAAATTTTCCTAACCATGTCCCGTTTGTAGGAGAGCCCCAAATTTCCCTTTACCTGGACTTTAGATTATAATGTCTAACAAATAATACGTTTTTTGTTAACATAACTTTTTTACATATATAAATGGAATCCTCTGGCTCCTGAGTAGTTAGTATATGTACCTATTACAGGAGCTGTATTGCCCATAATGTTAATACATACAATTTCGTTAACAAATTAAATACGATGGTTGTAATGTATATTTTTTTTTTGTTTATAGATGAGTAATGAAACTTAACTTTACGTTTTATTGTCTACTTATAATTGAACTTAAGTGCATAATTTCTATCCAATTATTTTTTGTTTTAAAAAGCCCAATTTTAGGTTAAACTCACCTGTGTATATCAGTTGTCCTGATTTAAATCATATTTAAAGTTTTGTGTATAATGAAAAGAGAGTGACTTTCCACAACCCGATTTGGTATCACTAAGGCGCGTCTGACACACATGTGACACTCACCAACCCGCACTGGGCCCGCGTGGTGGATTACGGCCCGTTTCCTCTCCTAGAGAGGAGGCCTTAGTCCCAGCAGTGGGAACATTAAAAAGGCTGATGATGAAGGCGCATCTAGCAATTTTATTCTTGGATTTTTATTGACATACTAAAATATTTTTTTCACAATTTCTTTTTTGCTCAAAGTATTCTTTTATTACACGTTTTTGGTTATAATAAACAGGGCTATGAGAAACACATCGGACGCTACAATAAACGTGGCCACTTACAGGCCCCAAACAATATGATTAAAGGTACCATCGAAGACACTTCAGCCTGACTACCGCTAAGTTCATTTTTGCTTGCGCTCGAAACGAAAACTTCAAAGGGTTTGGTTTGGCGCCACGCCGCAGGATTTAGGCGAAACTTTTTATTAAACGATTAGGCAGAAATTACCACGATGATACACGTACCGTCGCCACAGAAAACACAAAAATGACCTAGTTATTGAGTCTCGTCTCTATTTAATACTAATTACTCTTTGAACAGTTGAATAGACAATTTAACAAAGCCATTGCTGGTTATTTATAGCTACCCCATCTCTGCCCATAAACGTCATCAGAGGGTGTGTTTTCATGGTCATAGATCTGTAAGCTAAAATGTATTTGTATTCAATTATATTTATTTATTTATTTAGTACATGGAGGACTTACAGCTAATAAAACCAGACAAAAAAAGTAATCCATAATCACTAGAAAGCCAATTACAAGTCCTCACGTGTGGACATTATAGTAAAAATTAAATAAGGTGTGAGCACAAAAGCAAAAAGCTGCGCTTCTTGGTTACGTAGGATACAGCAAAAATCCTTAGCTTGCACTTAAGGAACTAATTAATAAACTATTAAACCAAATGCTATTTGAAAAATTTGAGACTTAAGCTCCTTCTGGCCGAGTTCACACTAATGGTGAATGGATGTTATATTTATATGGGACATGTTTTATTTATATATTATGACTGAAACAATTTGCCAGCAGCGGTCTTTCCGTTCAATTATAATATAGCCTCTCAAATGAACTAGTGCGATTCACAGTTGTCGATTGCATCACTATGATTTCTATTAGGTGGGATCACAGTGATCCACTGTTATCTAAAAAAAAGTAGGTTTATTCATAGGTACACTGTTCAAGGAAGTGTGGAAGAAAAGGTAAGTTCCAATTTTTATTGTTTAATATATCTATTTTTTTTATTTATTTATGTTCAAGATAAAAACAGTATACATTTGACTTTTATACTAAAAACCACTAAAGCCATTACTGGCTTATGTTGTTTATTTACCTACTTACTTAATTTTATGTCATAATATGTAATAATATGTATGTATGTGTGTGGTTTAATATGTATATGTACCTAGGTAATGTAGGTAGCATTTTAATGTTATGTACAGTAATGGTATATGTACAGGTGGACTTAATGCAACAAGGCATTCTTTACCGGTTAACCCACAGATCAAATATTATAGGGTATCATTTAAGCTATCGCCAATTTAATTAGTTTTGTGTTTCTTAAATACGGTTTGCCCGCAAAATAGTAGATTTGTCACCAAAATGTAGTCACCTAACAATACAATTCCACAAAAAACCACCTAAAATCATGAAGATATAGGGTCTAGTACCAAGTACATGGTTTTAATATGTAATAGAATAGATTTGTCCTAATAATTATTTAACTCTTTGAATGTCGTAATTAGAGACACAATAGAAAGACAATAGCCTTATGTCGGACAGTGTAACTTAAGACATTCGAAAGGTTAAGCAAACTAATTTAAAGAGATCACAAATAAATCATTTATTATGTCACTAGAAAATTTCATAAAGTTCCAATAACAATTTAGGGTTGTTGTCATCATCGTTTCAACCAAAAGAGCCTAGGACATATGCCTCCCCCAAGGATCTTAATTTCAGAACCTGATTTTGATGGCTACAAAGTCCAATACATTGTAGTCATCAAAATCAGTCCATGCATTTTCAAAGTTTTGTATTTTGTCTGTCTTATACCAGCCGGAACTTAGTAGTGTTTAAAAGCTGTACTGTACGTCAGTATTACTTCTTTAGGCAACTTCGCCCATTGGTAGGTATCTGTCCCGTCTTTCAGAGTCATATTATCATGATCGTACCTAGTTACCTACGACCCATCGTTGAGGCCGGAAAGCGCGACAATTTGTCTCCGCCCCTTTGAAAATATTTTCATTAAAATTATAAATTGATGTATTAAATTGGTAACGAATACTATTATGTTAATAACTGAACAAAATTAAATGTAACTACTATCTTGGTGACGAAATCACAAATAAAAAGCAGTCGCAGTCAGGGATCGATAATAATTGATTTATTTGGTGCCAGATCTACCATTCTGAGTATAAAGCTTTAAGCAATAAAACTATTATTATAAGAACGAAGTTTATACTCATCTAATGCACTACAATTTTATTGGTAATCCATCTCTTATTTTGCACACATTAATTTGATAATTCATACCTTGGAACACTTTTTGTTTATCTGAGAACGAAAATATTTCGCTGTGATAGATTTATTATTAGGTGATAGAACTTGATGACAAATATACATTTTGGTGACAAACAATATAGTCCCCAATATTATTTAGTTGTGAGTCGATCTTTGGGTTTATAAACAATACACTTTCATAGGTGTGTTTAATAAGTACCTAAATTATATTTGTAATAGAATTAAGTATAGAACCTACCTAATGATAAAAACATAATGTATGCCAAGATAAAACGATTCAATTCTATTATAAAAATCAAAAGCATTATAATTAATAGAAATAATAAATAATAAAAGACCAAACTAAGTTTGGAAGGAGTTAAGTAATAGTACTAGTTCCGTATTTCACGCTTGAAGGAAAATTTACTCTCAGCTTGCTCACGAAATTGTTTGGGCTATAATTTTTAAGGAGACCATTGTAAAAAAAAATAATCTTGTCTAGAAGCCGGAAGTCAGAACTCGATATTGCAATTTCTTTTAAAACCGCGATACATACACTCCTGTTATTGACTGCGTCCTGGAGCTCTAGTCTAGGCTATAATTTAATGAGACCATTGTAAAAAAATAATCTTGTCTAGAAGCCGGAAGTAAGAACTCGATATTGCAATTTCTTTTAAAACCGCGATACATACACTCCTGCGTCCTGGAGCTCTAGTCTAGGCTATAATTTAAAGAGACCATTGTTAAAAAAAAAAATCTTGTCTAGAAGTCGGAAGTAAGAACTCGATATTGCAATTTCTTCGTCCTGGAGCTTATCATGACGTGCTAAAATGCTGCAGATATATAGGGTGCATAGGTCCCAAGGGCGAAAAGAGTCATTGGATGCTTTCCCACTTTAAAAAAAAGTGGGCAAGTGTGAGTCGGACTAGCGCACTGAGGGTTCCGTGCAAACTACAATTCCCGAATGGATTCTTAAAGATTTTTCCGAATTCAAAAAATTGCAAAAAAGTATTTTCTTTTGTGACGTAGTTAAAAACTTTTTTGTTTATATATTTGTGTGTGTTATAAGACCATTCTTCTTGCCAAATTTCAGGATTATAATTTTCGATCTTTGAGAGTTTAGAAATACACGTTTTATGCGATATAAACGGCCGTATCTTTTTTATTCGTTTACTTAGAAGTTTGTTTTTTTCACAGCTTGAAGGGACCACAGACTTGAGTATATGGTTTTAATTTCAACTCGATACCTCCACGCGTTCTTGAGATAAAGGGTCTTGACAGACAGACAGACAGACGGACGGACAACAAAGTGATCCTATAAGAGTTCCGTTTTTCTTTTGGAGGTACGGTACCCTAAAAAGCTCAAAAAAAATAAACAAATAATTATATTAATTTAACAGTTCAGTTTAAGTCTTCAAATGGATCGCCTTGAAAGCTCGTGGTAAGACGATATTAATTATAGATACGACAGTTTGTCCTTGACAAATCTGATCAAAATGTCGGCCCCGGGGCATTCCGTCGAGCCTTTAGACCGCGCGTCAACGCCTTTAGCTGTCATCTTGATGTGACCACGCCTTATCGTGTTACCCGTGCTACCAACTTGCTTGGTACATCTGACGAATACCTTAATCTCTCGTTAAGGATGCTGACGTTTAAGTAAAGTCTATGTATATGGGTCACTTGTTTAAGGCTTGCATCACAAATCACTCTAAAATTAGGTCTTTGTCATCTTCATGTAAACGTGATGTTTAAATAACTATATAGCTTCAAAAGGGCCTTTATTTTTTTTACAGTTTTTGTGTGAATGATGACTTTTGTGGAATGAATTTCTCGAATACTTGAACTTTTTAAATTCCTTAACTTCCTTTCTTTTTTTTAAATAACTTGTGTGGCAGATTGAATCATACGCACTTCTGGCTTGGTTGTCGATAAATAAGAAGTAAAAATTCAAAATCATTTATTTCAAATAGACCATTTGCACGCACTACATTGAACAATGCTATAGTTTCCAAAAACAAAAGTAATAAATGATCACAAGCTTCAACTATGTTTACAAATCCTATATTATATGTATAAGTAAGTTATTTATTTTATATTTTGTTTAGGTATTCTATACAATACCAAATGCGAAGTCCATAATATGTATAAAAGACGACACCAGGGAAAGGGCGAAGGAGGAACCTAATTTTTAGAGACCCCAACACGAACAGGTTAGGTTAGAAGTTCTTCTGGCTATAAGTAACATAACCTAATTTGCTTACAAGTAGGTTCTCAGGTCCTATTACTGTCGGCGGGGTTTAATGTAAGGCTCCTATTTCTGGGTAATAAAAAAAAACTGGGCAAGTACGAGTCGGACTCGCACACTGAGGGTTCCGTGCAACTACAATTCCCGATTGGAGTCTCGAAGATTTTTACGAATTGCAATTTTTTTTTGTGACGTAGGTAACAACAAATTTACTGTTTTCAGATTTTTTCCTATACTTGTGCTCTAAGCTTGTGTGCTTTGTGCCAAATTTCAGGATTGGGTCAACGGGAAGTACCATATGAATTTCGATCATTAAGATTATCAAAATATAGGTTTTTTTATGACATAAACGGACGTATCGTTTTTATTCATTAACTTAGATATTTGATTTTATCACAGCTTAAAGGGACCGCAGACTTGAGTATATGGTTTTAATTTCAACTCGATACCTCCACGTGTTCTTGAGATAAACGGTCTTTACAGATAGACAGACAGACAGACGGACGGACAACAAAGTGATCCTATAAGGAATCCGTTTTTTTCCTTTTGAGGTACAGAACCCTAAAAAACAACCATAAAGGCTAAGGCGGGAACTTCGCTCCCACTCTAGCCTTCTAACCTAATTTATTCGTTCGTATTAGGGTGCCCTAAAGTTACGTCACCTGCTTCTCTGTAGAACAGAGAAGGAGTCTTTTACACTCATTGATTTTAAGTGATAGATACTGTTTCATTTGCCTGTAAATTGCAAAGGTAGGCCGGTTTTTTTTTAATCTTTATTAAGGAGCTCTGTCACAATATTGACCATGTCATCCATCATGTCAAATTTTGTATTTTGATTTATAGGTATAGGCCGGTTAAAATTAATAAATATAGATCAAAATCTATTTATTTTACAAATTGCCGGTGGACCAGCAGATCTACAATCCCTAGGAATTGTATACATTACCTAGGTAAATTATGCAATGGGCTATAATATTCATAATATTTCATATATTGCCTGGACACCTAAGGTATTATATAAACTGTCTAAAGTATTGTATAGAATACCTGAAATATTCAGATTGCCGGTAACATATGCATTACTTTTCTTCACTAGATTCATTCTAAACAACAGTAGGTAAGCCATCATCCAAAAACAATATTTGTTTTCAACAAAGAGTGTGAAAATATATCTGTTTATCGTTTCCAATTTAAGGTGTGCACACATTCTGGGTGGTGCGACGAAAATGCACTTAGTTGGCATATTTTGGGTAGAATGCCGACGACGACGGTACATACGATGTGGGGAAAGCTCGCGCGCCCTACGTTATGCATGCAAAATAGATACCGTACGTGAAAAGTGCACTTTCGTAGATGTATGACCCGCGTTAAAACCTTTGTGGAAGGGTTTGAACGCGGGTCAAATATTTTCGTAAAATGTAAAGGGTTTAAACATCCTCAACTTTGTTTCACCTTAGTTTGACAGGTGTCACATGTAAGTTCTGAAGTTAGAAATAATTTGTGAGAGCCATAAACCAAGGGATTTTGGGTCTCTTATGAGAATGTCATGCTGATGATGGTAAATGTGGCACATCATTTAGTTTCTGCTAATATACACGTCGTATTTGTGAACGGCTTCTATATTTCAAATATTTTTTTTAGTAAATCATATTGTGATGACGTAATAAAAGCGATAAGATTTATGTAACTAGGATTTTTGTAATTTATAACATTACTTAAAATAGTGTTTTTTAAAGGTTTCTTGAACGTTCTTTTCCATAAAGATCTACGCTTTGTCATGTGCAATTAGTTAATTAATTAATTCTGGCTAACCAACTACTTGACAATTCAAAGGTCTGTAAATAGTTTATTCAAAATAAATGTTTAAGTTTGAAATTTCAAACTTTAAAAATATACGAAAATACGACTGGTGAGCAAAAACATATAATTTAAGCTAAATTAGGTTCTAGTGAGTAAAAAGACATTTATGGTTTTGATGCAAAAATTTTATTCCGTAGCGCGTAGTAGCCTGTAGCTCGTAGCACGACATCGGCGTAGCATTAAGGCACGTCTACGAGCCGATTCACACGCTTTCGAATCTTCTCTGCTATTGTTGGTAGATTTCCACAAAAATAGAGAGGAAGCTTTAAAGCGAGTGCGCTACGAAAGGTTGCACGTCATAGAGTGACAGGATGATAATATCATCGCGTTTCACTCACACGTGGAGGTAGCTCCTAAGCGTGTCGACTTTTACGAAGTAAATGGCGCCAAATACACGTGAACTACAAGTTCTTAAAGACTTAGCAAAGATTACTTTAACTCTCTTACTAGTGTCTAATTTCGTTGTAAAACTTTTCAATTAACTTAGCCAAAGGCTTTCGTTTACATTCATCTATCTACGTAGATTGAAATGAATGATTAAATTAAAATCTCTTTCGAAACCTTTTGTTAATCTTTCTTTGTGGAGACAAGAACAATGTGAGATACGATCTTGACAACTTGGAGATAATGAAGTAAAAGAATTTTCAGAAGTGCCTTTATAATTTAAAGGCTCGTGGTATAAGGGGAGCACACTAATTAATACTGTGTTTCGTACTTTCTTGTTTGTATTTAGATTATGTAGTACTACATTTGTCATGTAGAACTGAATATCGCACACCGGGTGCAATAACATAAATGCTAAAATGAGTTATTGATCACAAATTATATCAAACATGCGTCTACATCCAAAAAAAAAAATCCTCTGCTACAATATCATTTAATGTAACTCCTAAAATGACCTGTCAATCTAACTTTCTGCACAATAACGTCATAAATGTAGGTATCGTTTTTAAAAACATTAAAGATGTACCACATATATAACATTTTTATTTCTGAAGCAACCTTAATTTTCATATATGGAGTATAAACAATTTTTTTTTGTCATCGATATATAACAGTATTGTAAATACATTTCATTTATCAAAACAACAACTTTTAAATCGATGTCCTGAAAAACTATATGACGTTGTTGCACCCGGTGTGCGATATATAATAATATTCGTGGTTGTAAAATACTTCATATTGTGGTACGGTGTGAAAAAACACTTTATTAAATTTTCAATTACGGTGTTAAGTTACGTGAGAGAAAGAAAAGCCTTTGTTTAGATGGTCTACGTGTTGAGAATATTATATTCATGAAGGGTTTATGCGGATCCGACCGAGCTTGACCGAGCGCACGACAGATATTGAACGTAAAGTAAGCAATGAATCTATAGAGCCTTTTATGCATAAAACTCCAAACTCGTTGCGACATCTCTGAAATCTCATTAGTCTTAAACTTAGCATAATTATTTCTGCTGTAATTGCTTTTGTATTTAAAGGTCCTCAGCGAATAAATATACAGAACGGTCATTTCGATTTTTCTCATTTAATTTTAGCATAATACTTATATTTTAATTCAGTGCTTTGAGTGATTGGATTTGGTATTTTTTTTTGGGTTCTTTTTTTTTTAGTAACTAGCTTTTGCCAGCGGTTTCTTCCGCGTGATAGTAGAAAATTATTCTTCGGAAACATACTTCCAGGATAAAAGTATACTATGTGCTATTCCAGGACCTGGTTTATCCGTGTACCAAGTTTAAATTCAAGTGAGAGGCAATTAAGTGAATTTTAAGACAATAATTTGACAGTCCGATTTTATTTAATATTTTTTCTTATATAATTAACTCCCGAGCATTGCGAGAGACTTAATATAGAAACCTGAGTGAAGTGAGAGTGAGTGTCCAAGACAAAGGTAGCTTTATGTTGGATACTACTTTTTATATATTCTGTGAGATAATTAAAAGACAATATACTGAAACAATATGAACTGAAAATGTTGTTGAGTTCAGTGTCATTTATTGTGATTAGTATAAATTTCGAATCCGTCGATTTCACTTTTAAGCGTCATATTTTGATTTTTCCTTTTAAAGCTTCAGTTTATTGCATGTGCTATCAAATTCAAACTTATTACCGACTACTACCATACGTTTCTCTACGTTACTCAACGCTCAGTTATTGGAACCCAGTATTCAAGCTCGTATCCCCCCCAGTAATTAGAACCTATTCATCTCGGCTCAGCGGCGCGACATATCCTTCACACCGCTCTCTATATACGTTTGTGAAAGCAAGATAACATATTATTATTATTATTACATACATGTATCTTGTTCTTAGTATTTGACTTAATTGGATTAATAAATGGTTCGGATAACAAGCTATACAAGACGTATCACTAAACAGAACCACAAAGTGTGGGCTTGTCCGTCTTTCTCAATGGAGAAACAACCCACTTAATGTTGTCTAGACCTCTGAGTTGGTTTTAAAGATTCATCTCTTGTCGGATAGGAAACATTGACATCGATTATTTTATATTTGAAATTATGTGCCTGGACATCCAAAAAAATTATGGTTCTTTCCTTCCGCCCAGTTTTACTGGGTGCTAATTAAAAATCTACATTGCCTTCTAAATTACTAAGTCAGTCACAAATAACGAACGTCTAAATGGTACTTTTTTAGCCACTAGTTATCTTCTTTGTAAGACACTTTCTGGGTGGTTATAAAAAATAACCATGAAAGCTAAGACGGTAGCCCCACTTCGCTCCCGCTTTAGTCTTCTTACCTAACTTGTCCATATCGGAGTGCCCTATTATTGCGAGTTCGCTTCGTTTGCTCTGTGACTAAGAATATTTAGCTGGCATTGTAAAAAAGATGCATTAGTTTATTAAAGTATATCTAATTTAATCGTTGTTTGATTCTAAAATGAGAGTTTGATCACGTCACTATTGTCACTAATAAAGAAATGTGTGCCTTGACATATAAAAAAAAAACTTGACATATAAATAAATAAATAAATAATAATAATTTCATGCTGGTAAAACCACAGAACTCAGCTAGTTTAGCCACTAACTTATATTTGAAACTATCTAGCGCATATTGAAAATTGATGGTCTGAACCTTGCCTTCTCCCAACTAGGTGAGTGTAGCCTTCCTGGCTAACCAGATACGACGGAATATCAATATTTTACATATAGCGACTGGCATTTCGCCTCCATTCGCCAATTTCAGTGCAATATTGATATTATGAGGTCAGTTTCGAAACTTCATTTGAAAATGATCACTCATCCTTGCAATTTCGGTAGCAAATGTGACTTTAGCTCGTGGATCTATCGATCAACGGTAACGTGGCTGCTATTTAACTACGATAACCTAATCAGTATGTCAGTTTTCAATTCTAACATATTCACACATGCATATTTATACATTTTACCGGTGCTAATGTAACGTATATCAGTTAGAGTGCAGATTATGGCGTATAGTCCCTTGAACCATCTGACCGAAATTATGTGAACGCGACTCTCGCACTCGCCTAGGCGGCAGTACGCAAATCTGTTTATTAATTTGCGGCCAGCAGCGCCCGGAAAGGGCTTTAAATCCATTTACTCTGCGAGATATTGATTGATTTACATATGCAATGTTTTCTTTGAAGGATATTTTTAACCACCCATTTTTATGTGTAAAAATGTTTCTAAAGGTCCAAACGGTTTCGAAGGAGTAGTGAAAAATTGCGAAATTGCTAAATATTTTTTTTTGACAAAAGTATTGATTGCACGAAAAAATCAAATGTTGATATTATTGTTCATGAATCTATAATAAACATATATTTTTTTCAAACCAATTGACTTAGCCATTACGGAGGAGTAGGCCTCAGAAAATCACTGTTTTATGGCACTTTTCGGGCCTTAACTTGTTTGTCTGCAGATTATTTGATCAAGTCCGTTAAGGTGGAAAAAAAGTTTAAATTCTTACATTACTTAATGGCTTATGTTTAACTTACCACCAGATATAGTAACATATAAAAGACAAAAATAGTAAATGATCACCAAAATTAAACCTACATTTTAATGTAAAATTATAACCAGTTTTAACATCTCGCTATCTTATTTAGGCAAAATGAATTCAAATAAAGCATCGGCAGAACCCCATGGTTACGGAGATATCAGTAGTTAAAATTTTGAGGTTAGGTTAACTACCTGCCAAGACAGCTCGACGGAGCCCCGCTACGCGGGGCTCCTAATTCTGGGTGGTTTAATAAAAAATAACCTCGAAGAAGGTGACGGGGTCTGTGTTCGCTCGCTTCGCTCGCTCACTACGACCCCGCCACCTTCTTCTAACCTAAATCTATCCGACCCGGGGTGCCCTAAAATTCCACTAAGATAGATTGTTGATTAGACAAAGTATCATCCTGCTCTACGGGGCTAAAAAGAGCGCATTAATCTGCTCGCTAAGATTTGGTTATCATTTACTACATTTGGTGTTCGAATACAATTTAAAGTACAGTCGTAACTAAAATACTATTGTAACTTTAGGATTTCATTTTTTTGGTGTCAAGTAATATATTTTTGACAAAAGAAGTATTTAATCCCTTACTTAATGTGTATATTAAAAAAAAAGGAGATTTAAAAGCGCAATACAATATATCATGTACATGGAAATACCGTTGGCAATATTTTTACCAGTTAGGTATTTAAAAGTATAAGTAACATAATCAAATATATAAAAATATATATGATAGATATATAAAAATATGTGAATCGTAAGCAGCAATAGCGATGAGTCTGCGGGGAATAACCGCAACATTTTTATACAATTTTACAAATACAAAGTAAATTGTCTGGGTGTAGCTTTGTTGAAACTTCGCTTTATTATTATTTATATGTCCTTCGCAGAAATGCCAACAAACACTTGAGATATATTAAAAGCTAAAAATAAATAATTTAAAATTAAATTCCTTTTGAAAAGCTCTCAGCACGTGGAGGTTATTGTAATGTCTACCTGTTACCATACTTATTACTAAACAAATATACGAATGAAACATGACATAATAGCACTTAGTCTCAGGTTCAGTACCTCGTAACTTTTATGTTAAACTATGTTGAAAGAGGATTATGAACCACTTAAACTATATTTACTTTCACACATAGCTTTATTATTTAACTAGCTTTTGCCCGCAGCTTCGCCCGCGTACATAAAATATAGCCTATGTTACTCAGGAATAAAGCAGCTTTCTATCGGTGAAAATATTTTAGCAACCGGACCAGTACTTTCAGATATTACCTCCTACAAACAAAAAAATCAAACTTTACATTTACCAAATTTAATAATTCCAAGATGAATAATTACTTTTGATGAGAGGAGAGTAGAAAGATTATTAATTCTGGATGTTTGGAATGATCTCGTCAAAAGCCAAGATATGAACTCGTATAGCGCAGAAATGTTTATACAAAATAAAAGATACTGTGTTCTTAATAGAAAAATCAACGTACCGTGTTTACACTTGCCAAGATTTCTTCGCAAAAATAAAAGAACGCGATCGTTCACTTTATTTACACAAACGAGCACAATTTAATTTAGTATAGTTTTATGAGAGTGAGAGTAGAAAATGAATGTTCAACAAAATTATGATGACGTTTATGACGTAATATCTTTAATATAGCAAAGATAATGTGCAGTACAGTTGAAAACATCGGTTGGTTGGTCGCGCCGAGTAATCATGCTCCATTCACCGTGCGCAGTACTCGGGGGGATTTCACTAGCGTCCTTATAACACGGTACGATCGCCAACAAAAGTGGCTACTGAAAAATTTTACGTCCACCAACATGTTGGTAATGAAATTACAAGTTTGTTTGCGATCGTTCAGCTAACATGTTGATGTTTGCTCAGTGTATAAGGTCGCCGTCTTGGCCGAATGGAATAAAAGATGCATGCGGGTGTAGAAGCTTTTATTCTTGGGCAGACAATTTGCGTGGTTGAAATAGACATATTATATCGAGACTGCAGAACGTCAAGCGTGACACGGCCGCCTCGTGCCTTTTTGTGTGAAGTGACACGTACACGTCGCGATAGTATTCTTCCCTCCTTTTGGATATTGTTCCTTATTGTTATTCAACAGTATTGGAAAGGTACAAGTCGCTGTTTTGTAATAGAAATATCTGAATACAATTGGATCATACGGTTGGTGCCTACGGCCAAATGATATTAATCAAAGATGACAGAACATATAGCATAACGACAATTTATTAACGTAACCTATAACTTTTCCTCTTTGTGGTCGAAGTCCGTTCATAGTAATACATTACATATTTATTTATACAGAACTTTTTCCCGTTTTTTCTTCTGACTGTAGCAAAATATGCATTGTTGTGGAGTGGCTACGACTGAGACGGTTTCGATGTCTATAAGACAGCGATAAAATGGAAAAAATTCGACGTCGTCGTAATTACGTCGTCATAAAAAATACTGAATAGAATAAGATACGTTATTAAAAGTATTTTAGACTGATACAACACTAAGTTTACTTCCTAAAGCAGTCAATAAAAAAAAGATGCTAAAATATTTTCTAAAATTAGGCGAGATTTCTTTCAGGTTGATTTTTAATTGAAGTTAAGTTATTAATTGGTTTGATATTGAAAGGTCGCCACACCAATTCGTTATCACAGAACAGTAATTTTTGATAGCTATCACTTCATAATTGATTCTTTTGTTAGAAAAGAGAGTTCACAGATTTCTATCTTCGAAAAAGGTGTGTTAACCCAGTGGATGGTTTTCAGCAAGCCTATAAGTGAGCTTTCAAGTGGTTGTCTAAATCCACTGTAAGCCAATCATATTCAATTTGAAAGGTTTCTGAGTAACATATATATAATATTTACTAGCTTTTGCCCGTGGCTTCGCTCCCGCTCTACCCTTCACTACTTACTTACTCTACCCTACACTACACCACACTACGCTACTCTACCCTAATTTTCATTTTATTTCCCATAAGAACCTTCTCCTCACAATAACAAACACAACAAAAAAAGAATTATCGAAATCGGTTCAGCTGTTTTCCAGATTTGCGATTAGCAACAAATTTAGCGATTCATTTTTATATTACAGAAATTGAGTTCGTCAGTTCGATTAAACAAAAATTTTAAACATAATTATATGCTCCATTAAATAAAAAATAATAATAAGATATTATACTAATGAAGACAAAAGTTATAATAATTTAGGTACTTTCATACGAGGTAACAGGTGTACCTATACACCTGTTACCAGCAGCTAGTAACAAATAATAATGAGATATACCACTAAAATTATAGAGGCGAAAGCTAGTGAGTATGTTTGTTACATCTTAACCCTCGAACGGCTGAACAGATCTGAATGTAATATGGCGGGTAGACTATGTCTTGGAATAGCACTCCAGATACTTTTTATCCCGGGAGGATGTTCTCTTAGGATAATTTTTTACTTTCACGTGGGTAAATCCACTGGCAATTGCTAGCTAGTATTAAATTTCTAGGTTAAAAAAAGGGTTCATTTTTTTCTTACACTGATTATCTTTGGCAATTCCAACGCTTTTTTTCATCTTCATTTTTGTTTTTTCATGAGGTAAGAAAAAATACAAGTCCAATTTCTTTTGCAGACTGATGAACCAAATAGATATTTGAAAGTCATCTTTCCAATCATAAGGTGAAATTATATACATATGTACGCGTACCTACCTACGTGTGTATTTTTTTTAAATATATATATAACCAGTGCTTGACTGCGATCCCTCATGATGGTAAGCAGTGATGCAGTCACGTATGTTTGTTGACTGGCCTGTTGGTCTAGTGGTTAGTGGCCCTGACTGCTATGCCGGAGGACGTGGGTTCGATCCCCACCCAGGACAAATGTTTGTGTGATGAGCATGATCATTTGTTCTGTGTCTGGGTGTAATTTATCTATAATATGTATGTATTTAGAAATATATAAGTATGTTTATCAGTTGTCTAGTACTCATAACACAAGCTCTGCTTCGCTTGGGACTAGACAGCGTTTTGTGAGAGTTGTGGAATATTATATTAAGTATATTATATTATTATACAGACGCAAGCACATGCGCTCGTTCACGTTAAAACGGCTCTATGGAATTGGATGAAGTTTGATGTTAAGATAGCTTGTATTCGGAATTGACAAATACGTTATAATTTAAAATAAAGTACAAACGCTGGCGTAGCCGTTATCAGGAATTAGTTCCAAAAAATTATCCGTACAGATTTGAAAACAAAATTACCTATCGCATCAGTATGAACGCGATGAACTCAAAGGCTCGAATTGTTATGTAGTTTTCACTAATAGAAAACGTGATTCATGAGGAAGTTTTAAATTTGTGATACATACATATTATAGTACAGAAAAGCTGAGAATAAAAAAAACGAGTTCCCGTTTTTAAAGATGAAAAATCATCAAGTTCCTTGACTGACTAAAATTACACTTAGGTTCATTTTGTTGATGTTTGTGTAGAGCTCCATATTATATCGTCACTCACTGTATCACCCCTTTGCTGGGCAAAAGGCCTCCCCATGTAACTTTATTTGTTTCGTACCAGACTGTGTAGTTAATTTTTGATTGTTAATTTTATCTAGCTCGTCTTGAAAAAAGTTTAAGTTAAGATAAAGGTTCGAAAAAACCACTAGTCATTATTTCGTACATTGATGCTCATTTGGTGCAAATCTGTACCTAAACTGCATCTGAGGTCTTTACAAATCTAGTTCTCATACACCACCGAACAGGATTTTCAATAAAGTACTTTACAGCACATCCAGTTTTACTAGCACACAGAATATGGTATGAGCCTTATCTCGGAATAGTGCTATTCTTAAGCCCTCTAAGTAACGTCATTTAAAGCTTAGACGAGAATTCCCTGAGACAGCGTTTGGAATGCTCGTGTGGTGACTTTGTGTTGTGTATTGGACGCTAGCTTTTTTCAACGGCTTCGCTCCTTTTTATTATTATTAATATAGACTCACGTTTGACCACTATCTCACCTGCGATGGAGCACGCTTGCCTAAAAGTAACCTATTCACTCTAGATACCTCTTGGATTTTTTTTCGGAAATCATCAAATAGGCTTCCCTCCCGCTCTGAATGGACCGCTCTAGGTGAAGTGAGAGGAAGTGTCTTTGTATTGACTAAAACGCGCCTGTGTTTCTTCAGCTGTGGTAAACTTATCATCGTTCATCCAAACAATCCTGCAGGCTCGGCAGACGACTTAAACAACTCCTTGAAACCTAGGGGAAGTTTCAAGGAGTTGTCAGCAATCATAGGCCAAGCTGGGTCGAAGCCTACTGGGGCCAAGGGTTTAGTTTCGAAAGGAAAGCTCGACACTGTTATGAAAGACAAGAAGGAACAGGGTGGGTTTTTCAGTCAGTAAGAGTCTGACACTATCTTTCGCTCCGCCCAAGGGCGGGGGACGTCATTTGAATGATTTTTACCTACTGAAAAAAAAATACCCCTAGGTTGTAGGTATCAAGAAAAACACACTTTGGCTGGGAATTCCACTCTGTAAGATGAAAGTGTTTCTAAAAGGTTTTATACGTATGGATGGAATGTTCACCATGTACTATGCTTCTGTGGTTACTCCACGGGAAATGTACTTACAGTTTTTAGAATGAAAAGCAGACTTAGAGACTTATGTAGGTAGTGTAGCTTTCTATCAAGGAAATAATTTTCTCAATCAGATCAGTATAATAAGCAAACAAAAATATTATCTCTAGAAACGTCTCGTAGGTATACTAGGGCTGTCCTATCGCTGTATGAATCGTCAGATCATTTGATCAGCGTTGGCGAGGCGATCATCAAAAAAAAAAAATTATAAATGATGATGACCAAAGCATTATTTTAATGTGAAACACGTATTGTAATGTAAACAAAGTATTTCTTGCAAATTAACCTTTTGATTTTGATTTTGGTGTGCCGAGACGGCAAACTTCATGATACCCCCACTACGTCACCGTTACAAACTTTGTTTTCCATACTAACGTGGATGTGTAACATCTTTTAGGAGTCCCTTTTGGTATATAGACTTACCACATCATTTGAAATCATTACATATTCGACTTATAAATATTTCGAAATCGAATCTATAAATATTAATAGATGTTCGTTTCTAAAGTAGAGTTACAACAAACAGGGTCACAGACAAAAAGTAAGGTCGGTTGTCTCAAACAGATGTCAGTTCTTCCACCATTCATAGCACACCACGAGAACAATGGCTTTGTCGAATTTCATGAAATTCTCACATTAATGAAGTACTGACAAATAATTATAGAAATCGTCTTCTGTCGAGTTTCTAGCACTAATGTCTGACAAATTGAGGAGGTATTCGCAATATTAGTCTTAATGTCTGCACGTCAATAAAGACGTTGATTAATAAATACCGATTCTAATTATAATTTAGGTTTATATCTACTACGTTCTCATGTTCGTGATTAGTGATTTATATTATTACTAATTCTTTAAAATATTCTTTTTTGTAGCTTTAAAATTCTGTCACTTTGCGTGACCCAAGTACTGGCTTTTACCTTATGTACGCGGGTAAAGCTGCGGCAGAAGCTAGTTTTTAATATCATTAAAAATATATTATTTTATAAATTGTTAAAATTGGTGCCTGTTCTGAACATACTAATATCAGAATATGCGTTTACGTAACATGTTATTTCTTAACAAGCATATTTAAACTCGAGAGCATACGACACGCTGATTTGAAATTATTTGTAAGCTAAAGATTTTTGTGAGTAAAATAAAATGAATGTTATAATTTTGTATTACATCTGGTACTATGATCATCAACAGATTCCTTATTACATAATGTAAAACATTTTTTCATCAATAATTACAAAAACGACTCTCCTGAAAAAAAAAAACACTATTGGCTTTACGATCACATGCGTAGGATATATCGGAATATTTACAAATCAAATCATTTATTTAGTCAGAATATAGTACATAATTATGGTCTTGAAATAAATTAATAGTCTCATCAGATTCTGCCACGTGTGGCGTGCGAATATTTGGTAGGTAGATACATAATCATAATCATAATATGCTTAATAAAAAAAATATTATGTTAACATTGAGTTAGTACGAATAAAATTTACAATAATATATATGGCATTTCATCTAAAAATTTAGTGTGGATTAAATTCAAAGTAATATTCAAAGTCAAATTATAGAGAGAGAATGTCAAAATCTATAAAATTATTAAAGAGTATGTCAAAATTTATATACAAAGACGGTAGCGTCAGATTTTTTTTTTTATTGTTCACAGCTGTCTGTAACTTGAAGTTTGAACATGGCTCTGATAGAACGCCTTTGCGCTTTAAAAGCAGTTTCTTTATTTATTTATTTTTATTTTACTCACGTAGGCTCACGTTTTATTATCTCACCTCAAATTTAATATTAATTCCAGACTGAAAAAATGTGTGATTATGTTTAATAAAAAAAATACAAAATCAGGCTCATCAAACGTATCGATTTCAGGCTCGTCCGCTCACGAAATCAACACAGGTTTATGAGGCCTGTTGCCATGGCGCTGGTCCGTTTAATTAATAAAATGGAATATATCTGGATTATCAGGACACGTTGGGGTCAGGTCTGCTTTATCAGTGAGGTCCGATCCACCTGGTAATGCGGTCATAAGGTTTCAGGATGAGATGGGTCCCAGCCACTATGTCAAAAAGAAGACATACTTGTAGGTACGCTACGCAGATATTTTGTGTACGAAATTATTTACCCACATGAAAGGAATCGGGACAAAAACATTTAGAGAGTGGACTTTCAGGATTTCTACTCGAGATTTCAACCTTATATAATCTAGAACCAAATAAAAAATCTAAATGCCATTACTAACTAAAAATTCGTTGGGAAAATCCCTCTGAAATGTGGATTTTTATCCGAAAATTCTTAATCCCACATTAGAATGAACAATCACGCGCAATTCTCATACTTTCCAATTAGCCGATTTCAGCCGATGTAACGAATGCATTTCATTGTTTAGAGTTTTATTATACATAATAGAAAAAAAAAAAATAGCAGTCATGAAATATACGAGTTAGTCTATTCCTCCAAGACTTACCTATTATTGAATAGGTCAGGGATTGCCTTTTTCAGGTCAGCTGTAGAAACATACTGTGGCGTCCAAAGTTGCCTGCCGTTACTTGCAAACTAGCAAAATAACCTAAACTTTTAAAGGTTTATAGTTTAAATAGCATAGGTGTTCATATATTTTTATAGTAAGAAAATATAGATCGTTTAAGAATGTCAAATAAGTCAAGTCGATATGCGGACGGTAATTTAATATAATACTATAAAATAAAGAGTGCTTCTACACTGTATATATACACATATATATATATATAATAGTAAATTGACCATAGAAGCGTTTCATTACGTCTCCGCCCTTGACAACACTAACTAGCCATTAGTGAGCCAGACTTATGGACCATTCAATAAATCATTGAAAAGCTACATGAAGGGTACATTGAAGATTAGGTTGGTATCTGCAGGGTTGTTTGAAAGAGTTATCGCGGTCCTGGATCACAAAAGGCAACTGAACGAGCACAGGGTTTTAGTCAGTAAAAGTCTGGCACCCCTCTCACTCTATCCTACCTAGAGCGAGAGGGAGTATTCTATGATTTCCCATATAAAAACAGATTGGTAACGATTAACATCTCTTAATAATTTTTACGTATCTGTTTCATAAATAAACGATCAGATTTAAAATACATAAACCTTAATCATAAATCATATACGAGACGCAAAACACGTCTCAATGATTTTCATAAAGAGGCTTATCATAAGCCGTCGATAGAACGGCAGCTGAGATTGAGAATTTCTAAGAGATTTTATCTTTAAGATTCCACGTTAGGGTTGGCAAAGAGATGTGATTGAGAAAGGAAAGAAGGCAAATTGAGGTAATTAAAAGGTCTGCGAACAGACGTTGGTCCGTGAGGTAGATAAATTTATTTTGGGCACGTTGTCGTCGCCCACGGCCGCGGCTGTGTCTCTCTCCGCAGATAACGTCACTCACACTTGACTGTACCTCAGCTTACCACTCGTTTTTACTAAGAACGAGATTAAGTATGAAGCTCTATAACAAAGTATGGCTCTTTCGTTTTTGAGGTACAGTAGATAAAGGAATTGAAGCGATCCTTCAGCGGAATTTCAGCCCGTATCTTTGCGGGGACACGTTCGCCGAGCTTACAATAACGTCAACGATTTTGTTATCTGTATGCCTCTTTAGAGCGGCTTGTCATGTGCTTGATAAAGACTATGCTTTGTTTAGTAGTCAATCTGTTTTAGTTTATTGTCTGTCGTACTAATTAGAATAGGCGACAGATAAATTTGCCATAAAGTACATTGAACCAATTTTTGCCTTTTAGTAGTCGGCGTTGCGTACAAACTATCTATAGGCCATTGAACTCGCTCATCTGACGTTTTCTTAAAGAAATTAATTTCGTACATGCGTAAATTAGTACGAGTTTTGAAAAAAGGTACTTTATTTTTTAATTTTAACTTTACAAATCGATAGTATTTCATGTACCGAATCGACTCTCCACAGGATTAAAATGATTAAAATTTAACGGTGTATTTATTGGCAGAATTAATTTCAAAAACGGAGATAAAGACATATAGCGGTCCGGTGACTTCTATCGTAATCCTTTATATTTTCTAGCAATGAAAAACGATTTACCTACTGTTATTATTCAGAGTACCTACACACAGATATTAGAGAATAGTACTTTGTGGCAAATTTATCTAGCGTCTGCCATAAATGGTCGGGTTGACATTTTACCGTAGGTTACGTTTATCATTGGTCCGAAGGATAGCAGAAGCGAATGATAAATGGATCGCAATTTGTTTGGCTATGCTTTTAATACCTAATCTAAAAGATCCGTTTTCCCATTGCTGGCTTTCAATTTTTTGTTCATAATTTAGTTAATTTGTATTGACTAATTTCAGGTTTTTTTCTTCTTCTCATAATCTGCTCAAGTTTCACTACTTTCTTACAATGGGTTGACGATATAGTACGTGTTGCTGAAGAATCTTTGTAAATATTTATCTATCTCCCAATCTGATTTAAGATTTACGAATAACATAACAAAAATAGAATCCGTAAAAAAACCATTTACATATTTACCAAGCCAAGGAATATTGAGTTGCGATTATCACATCTCAATTTCATACGTCAGTAATTCTTGGATCGCTAAATCCGAATTATGCAAACGACGTGCGAGGTACGCCGTAACCGGACGAGACTGCGACTGCGGAATGAATAATGGCACGTTGAATTGGACACATAATTAATTAACCACAACATGTTTACCATACTCCTTGTCAAAGAGGTTGAATGGAACCGTTTGCATTGTTGTGTAACCTATGCCGAACTTTTTTTTAGTTGGCATTCCGTTTTTGATTCATTTCAAAATTCGAACTCGAAATAGCCACTGGCCTAAACCTGTTTTTTTTTGTTAATATTTTTGGCTTGGATACTAAGCACTTTAAGACGTGTCTTTGTATGAATAGTATTCTAATTTTAATATTTTTGTAGAATGTAGCAGCAAATGTATCAACCTTTTTGGCAAACTTCGCTAAGGTAGTCAACACTAGAATAAAATTTTAAGCTCCTATTTACCGAGGTCGCGCCTGTTTCAATGGTTTTACATATCTATGTCTACTAGCGCAGACACTTGAGATACCAAACTACACCAATTTTACATCCAAATATCCACTAGTAAATAATTAGCGATTAATCAAAACCGACTTTGAACTTTACCCGAAGAAATCCTGTTAAAAACCTGGCATAAACCCCATTTTAAACTTGTATTATTTTAGTTTATTTCACAGATATTAAATATAAGAACGATTTGTTTATTATTTTACTTTTGTAACAATAGATCTCTATCTGCCATCAATGTTTTTTATTTCTATTTTCAGTATTCCTTCCACAATGGACAACTTTAAAACTATGCGTCAAGGAAACGCAAAAGAAAAAGAGAAATCAAAAACACTTTTTATCTCGACCCAGAGAGCCACCTCTGGAATATAAAATGAAATATTACTTTTCTTTGTTACTCAATCATGGATAACTGGGTCAATGACTTTGTCGAAATACGGAAAGTCGTAACTGACGCCACAAAATATGAAAAGGGTCTAAAAATAAATGGGAAAATTGTAGGTAGCAAGGTCTTCTAATTCTGAAACACCTCTTTACTCAGGTCATAATTAAGTATTAAATAACTTTAAAAAAATCGCACGTGTACTCTTTTGTCTTTGGCCTAAATAAATATTATACAGAGGTACATACTTTGTAATCATAATTACTCTAATTATTCACCGTTGGATTTATAATGACACAGTTGTGCGCTGGCCGTTTAATTAAACCTGAGCTTTTAGCAGTCTCTGAGGCTGTGATTTTAATGGAGAAAATACTTGAAATCGTTTTACCTACCTATATTATAATAATTATTAAGTAGGTACTGGCTGTTGTTATCACTTAGTTTACATCCGATCTTTAAACCTCCGGGTATATACTATCAGAGATTTGTATAAAAAACCTTTTTTTTTCAAACTTTAAACCCGAGAACCATTCTTCTTTAGTGACTGCACTGTTTGTCAATTAGTTAAGTTACGGAAATGTTCATTTAAGTAGAGGAGATACCAAGAACAAACACACCATTTAACTTTGAAGATAAACTGAAACTTCTGAAGTAGCGACTGAATTTACTATCAAACATCAAGTGGTTATAAAAACAGTGTTTCATCGGTTAACTCAAAGGGATCGTCGGCGCCACCACTGGCCGTCATCGTTCTCTCATTAGAGCCGGGTTCAGTCGGGTCGCGTACACCATTACCAACCCGACATGGCGACGCCAACCGAGATACTGCATCCCACGACTGAAACTACACACGATTTACGAGAAAAATTACACATGCGAAACATGTCACCCTGATGCACGTCATGAAAAAGTTAATAGCCTTACCAGCCTTAATTATGGCTCTGCATACGTAGCTACATCTATAAACGTCCACTCATATTTCAAATAGACAAGAAAGTTTACAAATTATTTCGTGTTCATCATTAAAGTACTTATGTTCTCGTGAATTTGAGCTTTATAGAACTTGGGGAAAAGCAAATGAATGTAAAAAGAATTGGAGAGAAAATGACGCGTGGGGTTTTTATTTCAATGAATAGTAATTTGGAAACGTCATGTTTAAAATTGTTGTAAATATTGTAAAGTGGTGTTTACGAAGTGGGCATTGTAAGCTTCATAAACTCCATTTTACAATATTTGTAGTTCGTTTATTTTGTAGTGTCATTTATGCTTAGTTTACTAGATTTTATTTTCATTTAAATGTAAAATACGGGGTTTTTATCCACATGGCGTATCCAACCATATTTTACAAGAATTCTGTACTTACCATTAGTGGTTAATTATGTCGGCTTGTTGTTACGCAAATAGAATCGATTTCAACTCACTTTCACTAAGCACTAATTCTGCTTGCACACGCATAGTGTTGTTATTGACAAACATTAGCTACTAAGCTCATGTAAACTGTGTGTTACCGAGGTATATAGCCGTGAGTAGTGTCTATAAGCACGTTAGAGCTCGTCAAGCTGCCTTCATGAATAAAACACGCGAACGTGTCGCGAAAACCTGCTCAGAGAACCCTTTCGAGTAATCAATCCGGAGTTCCCGTCTAGCCGGTAATTTATACATGACAACTATGGTAGAAGACCGAGCCTTTATTACAGGGGAAGCTTTTGTTCACTAGTTCGGTTCAGCTTTAGTATAGGAGTCGATGCCCCAATATTGGATCTTTATTGTTCCGTCGTGTGCTTAACATGGAAGTTGCGAATTCTTTTGGAATTAATTTCGATGTTTTTGTTTTACGTCGACTATTTTAAGAGATCGTGAATTGTGATGGGAGTTGTTGTTACGGTTTCTTCTTAATGTCCTATGTGCCCTAAATGAGGCAGAGAGCGTTCATAGTAGTTCTCCATCGCCAACGGTCTAGAGCTTCGCGCTTCACCTCGCTCTCGTCATTCCGTTTCTTCGCTTCTGCTAACACGATGCGACGCCAGCCCCCCTAGCCAAGTTACAAACGAATTCCGTTCTCTAATCGGTGACGCCTCGATGACAGCAATTGTAGAAAACGATAAGTTGGTACCCATGTTGACGCGCCTGAATCGGCCGCTCGTTTTACAATGTAGCGTTTGTATAAATAACAAAGGATGTAGCGTTAAATATTGTAGAAACGATTTTGAACGATGTGAACTTGGCTACGAATTGTGTATTTGTTTGTTCTGACCACGCGACTTTACGTTAAGATGACGTCATTCCCATACATTTCATCACTTTTCGACAGCGTTAACGATTGCAGAATAACAACTTGGCTAAACGTGCCGGTCTGACGGGGACGGCCAGACTTTCTTTTCTCTTGAGGATTCCAGTCCAACCCTCTTCCTTGGGTATGTGATCGGAGTCCCTTCGGAACGTGTGGCCAATGTATCCCCACTTGCAACGCTTGATGTTGTTACTGTTTTCGAAATCCATAAGAACTTTTTTAGCTTTCAACCAAAAAAGCACTTCGAATTAATGTTCCTCGGATTAACACGCCATCACAGTTACGATTGAAATAATTACTGCGTTACGGAAAACATATAGGCGAAGATTTCGGCCATTTCTGCTCACTTGACATTCGACGAGCCTAACTGAAATACTCGGACCATAGTGATTTCTCTTGTAAGTGATTATTACTGCTCCTTTTGTTATAACGTGAACAATAGAAAAGTTCTGCATTAGCTGTGTTTGTTTTGATCCCCTTTTATAACATAAAACTATGATTTACTCGTAAAAATAAACGTCATTGTTGTCTCAAACCTTGACTTACAAAAACAGATCGATAAAAATTTTAAAGTAGGTACTTACGTTGTATTTCCAAAATATTGGCGCAATTAAAGTTTTAATAGATTCCTCATTTGATTCGGTCGTTTTGCATATATGTAAATATATTCTAAAGCGTGCTTATCCCCAGTTAGTCCCGTGGAAGGTTCTGTTCGTTGTCAGCACATTTTAATGGAGCTCGCGGCACTTGGGGTGCGGGACATGCGGGGCATGGCGGCACACGGCGGGTCACGCACACAGTCGTATGTCATCTAGCCCCCTCCGCGCCTTACAGTGTGGACAACGCCTTTCTTTTTCATGCTTTGACTCTGTAGTTTGGAAAAAATCTTTCCTATGTACTGCCCCGCTTTGAATTGTAAAGTAATCTTGAATGGAGAAGCTGAAATATATTATTATAAATTCAGATCATGTTTAGGAGTGGCGATGTAATGGCTCACGGGATTTGCGGTCAGGAACCCCTATTTCCTTAACATTATGCTGTTTACGAGAATAACTGACGCTATTGGGCTATTATTGGTTGCGGGTTTAACCGTATTTATAGCTAATTCTCCTTTCATCTATTTTAGAAGCAATCATTTTTTAATCACTGTTAATCTAATGATCTTACGAACTTAGAGCGTTTACCTCTTCTGTGTTCTTAAAAATTCGAGAGACTTATAATAGAAAAAGTTTAAATCAACGCTAATTTATTTTTCTTTACCCTTTTGCTTCAAAGATAGTCTTGTATTACAAAGTTTTAACGTTCTTGCAAGTATATTATTTAACCGTGGTTTTATGTTCTGAGATTTAGAATAGCTTTCTCTAAATCTTGGATAATAATAAAATTATGTTATGTTAGAGCGCATGCATTCAAAATTAGCATCGAAAATTCTATTTCCCGCGTCCCTCTGACGCCGTAATAGTATTTCCTAAACGCATTTGTCCATTTAAATGCAGCAGTTAAGAGAATGACATTCGCAGATGGTTTTATAACAAACAGTTTTGAGCTCTCACAGTTTTTCACGTAGTAGCGGGTGTTTCTGGCACTCCATTTAATTGGAGAGATACCTCTATATCTACGTATTATTCTTTAACACAAAGCAACCTTTGTAGGTTTGGTATCTGTTCTGTGGTTTTCTGATCATCAAATTATGGCTGTGTCAGTCTTAATCAGCTATGTTATTGCGAAGATCTACAATGTTCTTTGATAGTGACATGAATTTCCATTTTAGTTGTTATAGAACTTAATTGAATTATATCTCAGTTAATAATGTAGAATCATTTGATTGCCATTAAACAAAAAAAGAGCTCCAAAAACATTCGCAGGTTCTGAATTGGAATTTATTTGAGATGATTATTTTTATTTAAAAGGGTAAATACGTCAGATTGAACCCATTTTTGTGGTCACTCTAATGAAGCAGTTCAAAGAGAAAGGGACTTTTGACGAATGACAGCAAATCATCCGCAATTCCTACAATCCTTTCAATTTTCATAATTGATAAATAAAATTGAACTTTTTAAAAAATAAAGTAAATTTGACGTCAAAAAGAATAGTACATGTTATAAGTGTGCAATGTTAGTGAGTACCGACGAGGCGGTATTTAGACACAAGCCGTGGCGAGGGTCTTAAGAGACCCGAGAACGGTAATCATTAATTACTCACGTGTATCATACGACGTTTATCACACTTGTAAAGAAAATAACTATAAAACTAGTAAACTTTTGTGGCGGTAACAACTGTTTTCATACGCGCGCCCATATTTTTTCAATAAACTCACTGAAATGAATGAACGCGGGTTGACCGGCGACTTGTGGTGGACGACCCGTGCCCATCCTGATACGATAAAGTTTGAACAATAAGGTTTTAACTACATTAGAGCACTAGTGCGTAATGGTAATCAAAATGTCACAGTTTGATAACAGGGGCCATTATGTACCTAAGTGCAGTGCAATAAGAGTCACTTTCTGAGCAAGTGTGTTGAAAAATTACATTACAGTCGAGTCGTAGGTATATTGAACAGAATTCAACTTATACAACAAAATCTATCTTATCTGATTAGGCTGAGTATCAGTATTTGAAAAAAAAAGAGTAGCCAGTATTTTTTAAAGTTGATGACAGCTTGTACCAACGACAATGGCTTACGTGTTAGCCGATGTACGGAAGAGTCAAAGTAAGTTGTTGTTGTTGTAGTAAGTGTTGTGTGTTGTATATTGTGTGTGTGTATGATTTTTATTGCATTTTTTTTTTTTCGGTTCAAAGTAATTATGTCATGGTTGTTGTTGTGTGTGTTGTGTATTAAGAGGCTGCTTTTCCACTCGCCTATCGTAAACATCGAGCATGGTTTAAAAGCTTGTTGCTTCATCTAGCGCAAACCAACGTGATGTTTGATGAAAAGGCAACGTGAAAAAAGAGTGACAATACCTGAATACTTTGTTGGCATCCAGTAATTCCGTGATTTAATCGAAAATTTTACAAAACTGATTCCAGGAAATACGTGTTTTTTTTTAAACCTTTAAGAGTTTTTGAAAAACATTGGCATTATTTAGAATCTTGATAAAATTTTGTAGGCTTGTATGTTGTACTTTTTTGACTTTTTCATTTTTGAGTAAATTATGAAGTGTCAAAGTTCATGCAAAATAGCAGATTTTTAGAGGTCTTAACAGGATTAATTTTACACAAATTTATAAATTGATTTTCATAGAAGCCTAAATAATATCTACCAGATACAGCGTTTCCAAAATATCTAATGAAAAATGTGTAATGACGTCATAACCGCGTAAGAAAAACAGTAAAAATGTTTGTCGAGATGCACCCCCTTAAGTTTGTGTGTTTGAAGTAAGTATATAATGAACGATTTGCCATCCGATCTCGGCCGTTTTGTTCAACCTTGATGATCGAACCAAGCGGCTGATATCACTTAGCAGCAAGCTCCAGAATTAAATTCGTACACCGCAACGTTAAAAACGATGTGTGCTATGCGGCCTTAAGTGAACACTGATCTAATGAAATACCTCTCAATTGTTGGCATACCTTCAGTACGGGCGATCCAGTTTTATTGCACAGTACGCTAGTTTGTTTGAAAACGAACAGGTATGCAAAATGCTGTAATATTTCGTTTCAATGTTCATTACAACTCTTCAAAGTCATTCTTTCCCACTATCTTTTACGCTGTATGTAACAAAGTTTTCAAGGAAATGTTTTCAGTAAAGTTCAAAGCAAAAGTAATAAAACTGAGAAGTTGTACTTTTAGCTGCCGGTATATGGCAACATTTACGTCACGGCCTTACAAGTAATCTTCACGAATGACATCATTTCAACGCACACACGTCAACAGTACGTCTTTGGAGAACAAAATGAAATTAAACGTAACGCTGCTTTTAAACTGTCAAAATAAAGGTTAAAGTCGATCATTCAGCCGACGTTGGTGTAAAAGAATAACAGTGTATCCACCACAGTTTACAACTTGTCAGTCGAGAGACGGGTAATCAAATAACGCTCGTAATCGATAGATCGACGGCCTATAGCTTTGTTTGTTTGTGTATCACAGATTTCTTTGTGGAATTAAAGACGAAGCTTGAATACTAACAGACAACGGGTCAAGCAAGCGGAAAGTTTTTAATCTTCTAGAATAAAAAAATACTCCTTTCAAGAAATACTCGAAAACCCAGTCCTATCTCTTTTTAGACTCGCAATGTTGTGTATTTCCTACTAACTCAGAAAAGTGTGGTGGTCAGGCCCTGCTACAATTAATTATATTTATTACACCAGCCTGGCTACGGGATACCGGCTAAGCCCCGCATAAAAAAATATATTTCTCGTAATAATTTATTACTGTTTTATTTATTATTTTCAAATAGACGTGTTGAAAAACGGCACACACACACATAATACACGTGGAATTGTCATTGCAGTTTATAGACTCTAAAATGATGTCACCTTTGGCTCGGCTGCAACTGAGATGGTAAAAAAAGGAGTAGTTATTTATCTTATTTATTTTATTCATTTTTTTATCTTAGGACGGGCCGAAGCCAACTCGCAGAGGCCCTTTATACACTTTTCATGGAACGTGATACCAACCGACGATTGACGATTTCACGCGCTATGCAAGTGTACCGAAAGACAACCGCGGTTGGTGAAAAGCTATTGCGACATATTTTTTGAGTCATTCAATCTCAAATAATTTACAAGAAAATTCAATCGTTGATTCACCAGATATTGCTTTTATGTCATTGAATTTAGGTCATTTACAATTTTGCAAGTCAGTATTACTACTAACAATTGAAAATTAAATATTTTTTATTAATAATTAGAAATTAATTACTAGTTAGGTACTCGCAAATGCCCAACAAATTAAAGGCTCATCCAAAGGCTATTTAAAGAAATGAAGTTCTCTCGTGGACTTCCTCCATTTATTATGCATACCGCGCCTCTTTGTAATCGGACAAAGATTTTTCAGTCATGAGCGACTCCTAAGAATCCCTTTGGAGTCTTTGATGAACATACTTTTCTTGTTTAAATAAGACTTCGAATGTAAATATAGGTTGTTTAGACGGATCCGCGGATTGTTGTGAAACCGTTGAATGCTTATAAAACTCTTACAGGCCAAGATTTGAAGCGAGCGGAATGGCTGTTCCCCAAACTCAGTTGATTAAAAAGAAATGTACTGAACGGAAAACAGAAAGAATAATTGTAAGTTATGATCGTCCATTTTTTATAACTAGAAGCTCGACTGAGTTTTGATTGCGTGTCCGGGGATCAAATTCACAAATCGATTATGTGAATATTATTATTATTATATCGAATTGAATTATTGCTTTATTGCGTAACGCTGTTTTTATTTGTATATTCTTATCGTAGACTATATTTTCCTGGTTGTTTTCTTTTTGTATTGGTATTATCTACTTCTACTTAGAAACCTTCATCTTATTAGGGTTGGGTCACTTTAATCGCAAATCCCTAATTTCATCCTTTAAAGGGGTGTATTCTGGTGTTAATCCCCATATAGAATGTTTATTATTGTTTCAAGTTTAAACCCAGACGGCTTAAATATACGTAATTGTTTATCGGATGAATAAAATATTTTACCGATTCTCTGTGCTGAATTCTCGAACAGTGTTGATTAAAAAGGTACGTTGAAATATGAGTGTGTTGTATAAAGTACATCTACTATCGGAACTTCAGTATTTTACATCTCGTTTCATTCCCGAAGGTACAATCAGTAGTTGAATTTAAGAGAGAGAGAATTTAAGGCATAGTAATGGAAGGTGGTATTGGTGATTAAGTAATGTGGTGATATTTTTTTTAATTCAGAATACCACACACAGTTCCAAGCAAGCACATTCATGAGACAGCGCTAGCGAGTTGTGACGAGCGAGGAGGTGAAATATCTTCATACTAGTAAACAGGAAACACTACTACTAGTGCATAGGAAACTGTATGGTATTTAAAAAAATATCACCACATTACTTATATCACCAATATATCTTCCTTTACCCTAGCCTAACCTTTTAAAAATTCTGTTATTGAAAAACACTTTGGTTTTCAATAACAGAATTTTTAGAAGGATTTTGTAATTCAGGGAAGCAATAATTTAAATACCCATTCATGTAGATCTCTTTTGAAAATATGTTAGTTTTATAATTCCCGTTAAAACTATGAAATAATTTTGAATTTAAGACACGTCGACAAACTATTATATCCTTTTTTTGAGATAACAATATTTTTCGAGTAACTATTTCAATTATTTCCGTGGCCATAGCATCTCTCTGAGGCGCCCTTGGAACACTATGCGCCGTTCAAACCTTGCATCATGCCAAATTTTAGGATTCTAGGTCAACAGGAAGTACCCTATGAATTTTAATTTCCTCGTGTTTGTCAAAGACATAAACGGCCATATCTTTTTTTTCGTTAACACAGAAGTTTGATTTTTTTACAGCTTCAAGGGGCTACAGGCTTGAGTATTTAGTTTTAATTTCAGCTTGATTATCTTCACGCGTTTTTGAGATAAAGGGTATTGATAGACAGGAAGACGGACAACAAAGTGATCCGTTTTTTCCTTTTGACGCACGGAACTTAAAAATAAACAAAAATCCAAGAACAGAGTAAATTAAAAACTTCCTGACATAGAACTAGCCCGTATTTGTTTCGTAACAAGGAGTAGGGAGCCAAGTCGTTTAGTTCCCGCCCATACATGGTACCTTCGTGTCTATAAATCTTAATTTGTCGCCAACAAGCCCCGTGAGCCAGTAAGGTCAAATGAAACTAAATGAGCTCTTTTAGCACCTCCAAAGTGAGCGGTTTATGTTAAAAGAAAGTGACATTCATCCTAATCGAACTTACTTGGCGAAGTTGCGTGCCGTCCTAATAGTTTGGGTTCTGTTCGTGTTTAATCGGAACGAAAAGAGGTGTCAAGGTTTTTTTTTAATCAGTCGGTACATTCTTATACGTACTAATTTTTATCAATGATATTTTAACCTATGTATAAAACTAGCTTTTGCCCTCAGCTTTGCCCGCGTACATAAAATATTTTAGCCTATTTTGCTCGGAATAAAGCATCGGTGAAAAACATTTTAGTAATCGGATCAGAACTTTCAGAAATTAACTAATAACAAAAAAAACTTTGCCTCTCAAAATTATACAAAACACAAAAATGTTTCTAACTATGTCCGGGACTGAAATCATTCAATCGACATGCCTGAAGGCGGTTTCGATACGAACGCAATAATAAGATGATGGTTTTAGACTATTAAAATACCATACATTAAAAAGATCCAAAGTTCCTTTTTCTCGAACATTATAAACCAAACGTAATTCTTTTTTTGCGTAGTACCACACATCTTGTGTTCTAGTGTTATATTGGAATAAAAACAATGGACCTAAGAATAATCAATCTTCTATGAACACATGTCTGCTAATAAACTCATTAATTTACTTAATCATTATTGTAAACTAATTCATCAGTTTGCCAAAATTCAGTTTGGCTCGTTATGGTATTATCTCTAATTCGACTCTATACAACCGTTGTGTTTGCGTCTCGACTCGTGGACGAGCACCAAACAAAATGGAATTCCTATTATTTTCTTTTGATCTCTTACCCTTTATGACACTGGTATTTAATGTACATAGTTTTAGAAGTAAGTTCTTTGAGTTTCTGCTTTATGCTTTTCACTGTTAAGTTTCCCGAAATTGTTTAATTAGATGTATAGCCGTACTCACCGTTTTGTATACTAAATGAAAACATTGACCATTTCAAATGTTTTTTTAAGCTATTGCATAGCTTCTATCGCGGGCCTTGAGCGTGGAGACCGAATCCAGAAATTCCGTAACGAAAATAACTTAACACCCCCTTACTCATTTGTTTTTTCGAGCCTAGTGACCGATAAGAAAACAAATGAGTGAACAATCAATCAAAATTCATTTCAATGTGTGAAAGTGTAACTTCAATTAATATCAAAGAAAAAGAAAACAAAGGAAAAAAAAATACTGCATAAATAAAATAAATAAATAATTATAATTGCATAAGTTGATAAAAATGCTATGCAATAGCTTTACCGCGGCAGTCCCCGAGTGCCACACGTCTTTTTTTTAATTGAAGATATGATATCATCATATAGTGATCATATCAGTGAGAGTTCCCTCTCACTTCTTCCGCTCTGGTGAAAGGAAGTGTTAGATTTTTACTGCCTAAAACTCACCGAGCAGTGGTGGCCGAGTGGCAATGATCCCGACTTACGAGTTGTAGGTCGCGGGTTCGAACCCAGCCAGGCACATTACTTCGTGTAATTTATTTCATCACCACTGCTCTCAAAACGGTGAAGGAAAACATCGTGAGGAAACCGGCATGTCCTAAAACCAAAAATTCGAAGACATGTTACATTCACCAATCCGCATTGGGACTACGTAGTGGATTACGGCCTTTCCTAGAGAGAAGACCTAATTTCCAGCAGTGGGAACATTAGAAAGGCTGATGATGATGATGAAAACTCACCGGTATTCCTCCATTTGCCATTTGTTTTTCAGAGCCGCAGTGACACGTACTCTTTCAAACAACTCCGTAATGTTATTTTTCCAATGACAGTTGAAAACAATAAATGATTGATGGAGGAAACTTTAGCACCATCTATTTCTATTCTTGTCAAAATAGTGAGATCTTATTTTGTTCTAAACATTAATTGAGGTTAGGTTCTGTCGATATTAAGTTCTTCTGTCTACGTGTAACTTAAACTTTATAGATGGCGTATTCGTAATTACACACTTTGTGTACGCCTGCGTGAAACTTAGTGTCGCCACACATGAACCACATGCCACAGCCACAAACGCTGCCACGAGAAGCTAGAAACGGCCACAAGCCACTTGTACGAAGACGAAGAAGGTTTAAATGCGTGAATGGCTTGCGGTGGTGTTTTGTAGCGGCGTTTAGTGGCCGGTTCGATCCACAACAAGCGAGAAGCGGCGATTTGTAGCATGTGGAAGCCACCGGCGTCTACCGCGTGCGGTGAATCCATATAAAATGTATGAAACTTACAGGACATATGCCGCTGGCGGTGTTTTGTGGTTAAAACCGGTGGCCCGTCTGTGGCGACCCTTACACGCAAGACTATGAAACGTGTCTATGAAGCTACGCGTCCGTATAAGGCCTTAGTTATATTGTAGTGAAAGTACCCACATGTAAGTTTTCTTACCCTTTTTACGTTCGTAAGGAACCCTTAAAAGCTTTTTAAGATCCTGCTGACCGGACAGAGTTGATGTGGACGTAATTTATTTTATTAGTTTTAGTACAAGTTCGTCGTAAAGAAAGTTTAGTGTTGCGCGGATTTAAGTTGCTTTTTGTGCTTATTAATTGGATGAAATTAATTCATTATTGTGCAAAATAACTTAACCTAGTTCATAATGATTTGAATGTTCATGTTAAAAGTTCATAGGCGAGTTTAACTGAACTAAGAATTTAACCCTAGAAAATCTAATCTTTGAGTGATAGATAGAGATCATATTTGGTGGTAAGATCCAGTGTATAATATTAACATACCTAAATAAGTCTAATGTACGAAATTAATGATACATACTACTTAAACTGATATTATATCAATTATGACAGATAATTATATAAATATGTATCTATTGTATGGGTAAATACTTTACCGAACAACAGATGAACTCGGCAATGGAAATACAATGACTTATACTTTTTTTAACTAATTACAAAAAAAAATTCGTCATTTTGTTCAATAAAAAGATCAGAACAAGCAACAATTAATAAGTTTTGCAATCCTTATTAAATTGGTTTAATATCTAACAATGTAAACATAATATCAGTATTATCCGAAGGACAAACAAAAAGAAATTACAATCTGTTTGTGCTAAGGATCTAATTACGAAGAATAAACAACGCCCCCTATATTAACAGGTCATACATTCAATCTTATTCATTCTCATACAATAGTGAAGCACGAATCGAAAAGTTGTCTATTGGCTTACTTTATGTGCACAGATTAAATATCATTCTTCCATTCGCTGCGAATCAATCAGTGGTATAAATCGGGATTTATCGATTGAGTAAATATTCGACTTGTAAACTAATAGCTCTGAAAAAGCTTTTTCCCCGAATGCGGGCTCCGTAACTCCGTAAATAAATGAGCCTGTCTTTTGACCTTTGAATATTTCCTTGTCAATTAGGATATCGCATTTGCTGTAAAAAAAAAGATTTTTCTTAGGATTCCGTAACCGATGGGTAACTAACGGAGCCCTTTGACTGTACTGTCTGTTCATCCGTCCATCTGTCTGTGCGAAAGTGAACTCTGGGGCCCTGGAACGAATCTGCGTGTTAGGTCATTGTCACTGCAATGTATAAGTACTATGAGTCTTAATAGATGGGCAGTTGAAAATTTTCAGTGTTTTATTTCGTCTTTGCGAGACAGCTCTAATGTGTAAAATTACAACATACAATTATACTCACCACGCACAATCTATGGCAAAAAAAAATGTAATGTACGAAGGTGCTCCACTGTATAATAAATTACCAAATAATATTAAAAATGCAAAAACAATGTCATTATTTAAAAAATATTTAAAATTACACATCTTTAACAAACCAAGCGCACCTTAGTATAATGCCGCTTCCAGTTGTTCGTACTCCGTGTATGTTTACGATTAAACTATGCAAGTATTTTCCGACTACCCTACACTTTTTGATTACATCTCTTTACATTGTAATTAAGTCAAAACTATAACTGTACGCTACCAATAATGTTTTTAAGTTAATTTTTAAGTTCTCATGTAAGTGAATTGTAAATTCTTATGGGAAATAAAGATATCTCAAACCTCAAAATTCAACTTTATGAGAAAATTGATTAAAACCGTCTACTGAGCTACAACAAAAAATAAAGGTCAGATCAGATCAGCCATATGATTTCCTGCTTTTAATTTTGCCATTGTTAATTGAAATTAAAAATATTATGATAGTAAAAAAAAAACAGTTTAAATGAAAAAGAATTATGAAATATTTTATTAGGAACCACATTGTTGATCTTGAAATTGGTAAACAAATGACGATAAAATCGTCGTATACACATGAGAGTATTTGCATTCGATAGAGCTTCAAAATGGGGTGGCGTAAAAAGTGAATTTGGCCAAAAGTGATACATAATAATAAGAGTTCTTAAAGACGGAACGACGATTTGTCACTTATAACAAAAAAATACAGGGACTACCATACAAGACACACGATTTTTTCTGTTGATGGTTGGAAACTCTTTCTGTGCGACTCCGGCGAACACTTCAACAGTTTTTTTGTTTCGAATTTTAAACTTGTGTCGTGATATTATCTCTTACCAACTCCATCAAACTACGTCAAGCATGACTATTTTAGAGGAAATGATGATACAAATTTTAACTAGACGAAAATTCTACAAGTAATATTGGTAGTTTGAACTTTTTCTTCATTTTGAAGTTTAGTTTGAAAATGTTTAAAACAATACTAGCTTCTTTTTGCCTTTGCGTAAAAGTAGAAAACTATGGACATGGTGAATATCCCACCCATTCGTACAAAGCGTTTTGGAAACACATTCATTATGCGTACAGCTAAAGAGTGGAATGCCCTGCCGGAGTCTGTTTCCTGATAGCTACAACCTAGGGTTCTTTAAGTCAAGAGTGTATAGGTAACTTCTAGGCAAGCGTGCTCCATCGTCGGCCACATCATCACTTACCATCAGGTGAGATAGTGGTCAAACGCGAGCCTATCAATAATAAAAAATAATAAAAAAATATTCTAAGGGAACATACTCCCGGAATAAAAAATATTCTATACTATAGAATATTAAGATATGGTCTACGTGTGTAACTTTCATCTAAATCCATTCAGATCTTTTGTTTGGGCTTGCAACAACATACACCCACACACATAGGTACGTACAACTTTCGCCTTAACTATTTATATTAAGCGACACATAGGTTGTTTTAAGTGCATTTATTAGAGGAGGTACGTTTTCGGTTTCACTGTCTATCATGTGAAATAGTTTTAATGCATTATACATAGTTTATTACATTCCAAACGGATTCCCTCGGGCACTATAAAATGCACTTTATATGGTACTGAAGTAATCGAATAATAAAAGTTTCCAGCCATTTTGCAAACCACTTTGGGTATTATACATTTATATATTTTATGAGAAGACAGAAACAGGACCATATCTAGGGAGATTAGGATTCAGAGAGAGAAGATTGGTAAAGGACGGCAAATTTGAGAGAGATCTACGGTTACTTGAAAAGTGCTTTTATGAATTTTATAATTAATGAACGAATAAATAAAAAATGAGGATTCAAGCATTCCTTTTTAATTTTGAGTGATTTTACGTTTAAAAACTTTTCGGCCTTTTTTGCTTCGACAAAAAATGTAACATATATCCTCATATTTTAGGGCTCGCTTCGCTCGCTCTTGCATGTTATTAATTCTTTTATTCAAAACACCGTTACGACATTTTGGAAAGCATCTAAAATATTGTGAAAACTTCTTAGGTTTTTAGTATTTGCTTAAATGTTTGATTGAGTTCATCTCAATTTTATTTTCACTCAGAGTTGTCCAGGCGTGTTACTCCCCGGGCCTTGGTTGAGGCCATGGTCCGGAGCGAGGAGGAGTGGCAGGCGGTCGCCGACTTCTGCGAAGCAGTAATGTTCGCAAAGGAGGAGGCCGAACGCATCAGGCAATGGCGTTATCGCCGCCGCCGTCGCCGGAATTCTGATCCCGATTTCCGGCCAACGTAGACGCGGGCTTGCGGACAGTGAGCAATGGGTAGCTCGCTGTCCGGCCGTCCGGTAACTGTCCGGACCAAGCCCAAGTCGTCGACGGCGCGCACAGTTCCCGCGCGCCTCAAGGAGTTGTCAGCAACAGCAGGGACCCAGCCGGGTCGAAGCCTACTGGGGCCAGGGTTATCCGAAAGGGCGCTCAAGCCCCGGTATGAAGGCTGGAAGGAACGGGGTGGGTCTTTTAGTCAGTAAGAGTCTGACACTATCTCCCGCTCCGCCCAAGAGCGGGGGATGTCAATGCATGATTTTTTCCCACCATAAAAAAAAGGCGTGTTACTCCGTCTTGGTCAGACAGTTTTTTTTAAATACTTAAAAAGTAAAGTTCGTTGCAATGGTAAAGAGTCAAATGTTGATTTTGGCCGAAGTGGTTCAATAGCCCGATAAGGCTCTGGATAAAAAATACTAATCCTAATATGACGAAAATGCTTCTCAGTACATTTTCGTTTACGTCTTTAAATTATTTTCATTCAAAATAATTTAAATGTATAAATGCTGGCCAAAAATACTTTCTAAAAGAAACTGAAGATTGACGCAGCACATTTCTTGGCTTCACATCTAAGGCAATGTTATCTGAAAAGATATCATAGTGTTGACTATTCCACGCTCTTCCTAAAACTTTATTCACTAGAAACACCAAATTGTTTCGAGACGCGGCTTCTGAATTTTTTATCATTCCTTGAGGTGCGACGAAGTTTCACGCCGTCTAGAGTTTTCCGTGTCCAAGTGCAGAAAAACTTTTACAAATGTCGTGGAGGCGGTGCAAGCCCTTCGTGACGACACTCTCCTAATGTTTAAGTAATGATGCCATTGACTATATTACCATTAAATATGTGCAGTTTTTTTTTTCGAAACTTAGAGCGGAAATTAATGAAGATTAAATTACAGTCCTGTAGTCTTAATTTAATTGATAGTCTATAGTTCTATTTTTTACTGACATTTTTAATTCTACGAGTACCTAACTAATTGACGTTTTACAAACAAAAATTTAATTTTTTGTTGAGATTTTGATTTATGAAGTCACTAGCTGTCCGCCCACGACTTCGTCCGCGTGTATTTCGGTAATCGCACTCTAAACGTGTTTTCCCGTAGGAATAAGAAGTTTTTCCGGGATAAAAAGTAGCCTGTGTTCTTTTCCATGTCAAAGGCTATATGCATGCCAAATTTCATCCAAATCTGTTCAGCCGTTTTTGTATGATTAAGTAACAAACATCTAAACATCCACACTTTCACATTTATAATAATAGTTAGGATATTGTATTACTTATTAGATCTTTATTCATTTCAACAAACAACCGAATCTGATTCTTTTCTTTCATATATTTAACTTCAGAAATCTTCATGTGAACGATATCTTAGGTCAACATTTTGTATTTCAAGTACAAAATGTTGACTATCTAACGAAAATCTGTACATAGGAGAATATTCTCATAAACTCATATCAGAGATTACATCACTGCTTATCATTAGGTGGGATCGCAGACAAGCTTTAGTTTATATCTTACAATTTTTTAAAAAACTTGCTTATTGCATAACTTTAAAGATGAGCCTTAAAAAGACTAGGTATAATTATAAAGCAATGGTACGTCGTTAGCATATATACATACTCTCTTTACTATGCAGATTCACTTCGTTTGGAGTTTGACCCAATCTTTCCTTATTTTTTTCCAGAATAATTAACTTAATTATTTTAATGGGATCCTTTGCTACCCGACTAAGAATAGATCCCGACAAAGAGATTATATTAAACAGGAGCATTCAACTTTTCATTTATTATTAATAGACAAACCGAAAAATAAGAGAGATTACAAATACGCCATCAACGTTTGCATCACTGCTTACCATCAGGTGGGATCGCAGTCAAGCACTACTTTATATCAATTAAAAAAAAAAAACGTAGTGACTGAAAATAGTATAGGTGCTTATGAGTTTTAGACCAATTGATAAATCTAATGGATGTTTAAAAGACAAAAAAATCTTACAAGGTATAACACCATGACATAGGTGGTGTCAACAAGATTAAACGAGAAGGTAAATATTTATCACTAACACTAGCCCGAGCCAAAAGCAAGTCTATATAATCAGATTCGATTGCAATAACAATGCCAATGAGTGTCAAATAACAGTTTGCAATACACGATACGCAAATAATAAGTAAAATTTCTTAAATGTAATATTCGTGAAATGGCTCGCATATTTTTTCGGACGCCTTCGTGAAGGGTACTTAGCGACCAGTACATGCTGTCCGGCGACTAGTGGGGGCTGTCCGGCTACCAGTACGTACTGTCCGACGACCAGTACGTGCTGGCCGGCGATCAGTGTGAGCTGTCCGCATACTAGTGGAGGCTGTCCGATGACCAGTGGGGAGTATTTGGCGAGCAGTCTAATAGACTAATACAATAAATAGTGACGGGGTCTGACTACTGCACTTTTCCACAATAATATGGACAAACAATTGCGAAACACTAAATTGCAAACTGAAAAGCGGTTTTCGATTACGTGTGTTGAAGAATGATTTCCATTAACGTCGCTTCCTTAACACACTGCTCTAGAACTTTCCCTAATACCCACATTTAATAATTTTTCAGCTCAAATTCCATATTAATTAATTCATTTAGAAGCAGTTTGCTAAAAAGAAAAAGACTTTATAAATGGGATTTATCTTATTACAATTTTTAATTACTAGAATAGTGTCTGCCATTTTTAATGTTCTTATATTAGTTGGTCTGAAGGTTTTTACTTTTCGCAGGTGTATATTTTCAGAGGTTGCAATTACCATAATTGAAACATAACATTAACTTACCAAAAGTCTGTTTTCGTATCCGATAATATAAGATTCTGCCTTAAGGCATTAATCGAAGTATCTGCGCATTATAACAGGCAATTTATAAGGCTTTGCGTATATCTAGGTGGATGTGTACTTACATCATTAAAATAATTCTTGTTGGGACAATACCATTTATTTATTTTTATTTTTCTATATAGGCACACCAACGACTTACTTACAAAACATAGACTACAATATATTTCTGAGGGCATCCGGTGTAAAAAAAGTCTTATGTATAGCACTATAGGTCTTAGTAATTAATTAATGATTATAATTAGTTTTAAAACTGGAAATTGTCATTACAATATAAAAACTAAAATTAAAAACGAATATACTAAGAATAAATTAAAATAACATTATTATTACATTACATTTACTGTAACTACTAATACTATACTTACTTGGTGGATATCCCACCCATACATACAAAGCGTTTTGGGAACTCATTATGCGTACAGGCAAAAAGTGGAATTCCCAGCCGGAGTCTGTGTTTCCTGATAGCTACACCACAACCTATGGGTATGGTGGGTATTTATGTCAAGAGTGAATAGGTTACTTCTAGGCAAGCGTGCACCTTCGTCGGCCACATCATCGCTTACCATCCGGTGAGATAGTGGTCAAATGCGAGCCTATCAATAATAATAATAATAAAAAACTACTTCATATTTTCTCTTCCCACGTAGTTTTGTAGTTATTTATTTATAATTTTCGACCTTCCCCGTACTTACGCCTGCCGTTTCCTGAGTCGGGTCCATATTGGTATCTCTCCTGTGTATCAAGCCTACCGCGTCGCTTGTCACCATTTCCACAATATATCATGATCGGTAGTTTGGGAGCGACGTATTCGTATCGTTTCGGTCGAGAGGGGGAATACGCAATGCCTTTAACATTGGTGGAGTACATTCGCATGACCAGTGTGACCACGTCGTTCGAGGCAAAAACTGCTCGGTCTATGGTGAAATAAATTAGCAGTCTATCATTGCTGATTCTATTATATGACACCAATGTTGTATAATTTTGTGGAGTAAATGCCTTTTTTGAGCCATAGCACAGCATAGTCAGTTTTTTAATGATTCCACTGCTGGGACTCCTCTTCAAGGTGTGGGGCCGTAGTCCGGCACGCGGGCCAAGTGCGGGTTGGTGAATGTCTTCGAATTTTTGTTTCTAGGACATGCCGGTTTCCTTGCGATGTTTTCCTTCACTGTTTTGAGAGCAGTGGTGATGAGATAAATTACACTAAGTAATGCGCCTGGCTGGGTTTGAACCCGCGACCTCGTAGGTCGGGGCCGTTACCACTCGGTTTTTTTTTAAACCGTTTCTTTACAATTTGGGATTCGAATTTCGGTATTCCTAATTACAGCATGTGGTTGAAGACAGATTTATACGTCGAAGTCTTGTAGGTACTAATGAAGTGGCGTGAATGGACAGCATCATCTCCACGAGACTTGTAATAACAAACAAGTCCTGGAATCGCCCTCGATCGACAATCAAGTTAAACGAATTCATCCGAGTTGATTTTCAATCTTTATTAAAACCACAATGTCGATTTTCAATGAATTATTCAATACGTACATATTTAGAACAGCGTTCATTAAATTTGAATACCTACGCAAGTAAATGATTCTGTCCAGATTTCCGCTACATTCTATTATTATATGTAATGTAAGCAATGTGGGCTTTTATTTATACAAACTTTTAAACAGCAGTTTTGTACTAATCTAAGGTGATCATAAATATGATGCCTCTGTGTAGGATCGCGGCTATATTTAGTTAATTGGTACTTGCTAAGCCTCATTTAGCGATCCCGATTTACCTGCTGGAGTGGATTCCGGGGTTTTACAGGTGCGAACGAGTTACCCGTATACATTATTCATGATGTCCAAGAACTCCAATAAGTGTCACTGAGTCAAACACTCTAGTTAAAAACTCAAAGGCTTCGAGAATCAAATAAATTTGACCCAGTCAAAATACTTTTACTTACTCAATATCTTTATAAACCTAGTCTTGAAACATATGCAATCTCGGATTATTTTTGAGTCTCCAGTCACATTTTGTGAAAGAAAAAAAAATTATAATAAGAAAAATGTCCATTAATTTAGCGGCAAATACAGTATACGTACACGTCAAAGGTTCTCGTTGTGAGTGAGGTATCCGTATCTTATCTGCGGGATGTCCAATAGAATGGCGTCATCATTGTGTCGCCGGCATTGTATGTCAGTTGCGTTTCAATCGCGAACTGAGACTCCACCCGACAGCGAAAACTTGCGACTTGATCATTTTCTTCATTATTTTCTATACAGAATAAATTGGTATTATGACTGAGTTACATTTTTATTGCAGAAACACCCATTTCCATTGCAACATGTAACATGTATCTAATACAGCGAGTTTGTTTTGTTTTCTAACGCTTTTAAATCATGAAGCGATTTATTGAGGAAGGGTTATGTACAGAGTAAGTTTTTCAGTTTTGGACTAATTCATAAATGTAGACTTAGTCAAAAAGGCATGAATGTGGTAGCTACAGTAGTTATGCACAGTATTCATAAAGACGCGGCGTGCGTCGTGTATAGTATTCCGCGCTATTGAATAGTGTCGATGTAGCGGCCTCGCGACAACTTCGCTACTATCTGTTTCGTTTCCCGCCTGCGAGACAATTTAACTTGACAACGTGGACTCTACAACAAAGGCGGCTCGCTCTATTTAGCGCTCAGCCTCTGCCAATGGGAGAGTCGTTGATATTAAACGCTTTTCTCGCGCTAAAGTTTACATAGTTTCGGTTGAAACTAAATCAAAGTAATATTTTGCTTGCCCGTTGATTGAGTTTCTAGTTTGGAAATCAATTCTTGAGATTCAGATCAAATATCTTCAACGACATCAAAAGTTACTTATTCAAGCCAAGTTAATCTTCGGTAAAATGCATTTTCATTTTATCCTAAACTAGTCCTTTGCTCTGAATAAAATTTGCCAGTTCAACACCCGAATAAACATTTATTCGGAGTTTATCGTTAAAAAGGAAGTCCAAACAACCTTAATCGTGCAAATACTGTATGTGCGACATTCGAGTGAGACGTTACGACGACGTTACCGTGTGATGTGGAGGAATATTTGTAAGCGTTCTTTGTATGATCGGGAACGAGTGTAAACACGGCAAGGGTGCGCGGCGCGCGGCGTCGGGCGGCAGCGGGGAGCGCGCGGCACTCGGGCGGCCGCCGCCGCGCGCTCCGCCCGCACCATGTCGGTGCGCGTAGACCATCGCGACCGGGACAGGTTCTCGAGGCACTCTTCCCGCGCTTCCGTGGATCTCGCTTTTCCAAGTAGCTCAACTCGCGACCACTCGTTCCGATCGGTGCATTCGGCGCGCGTGCCGCGAGCAGCCAGCGATGATTTGATGGTGCCCGTGCGCACCTTGCGCTCGGCATCGTGTCGCGTAGCCCCTGGTGCACCGCACCGCCTCCGGCGCCACCACTCGTCGGCCGCAGAATGCGAGCGCGCGCGCCGCTCCCGCCGGCACACCTTGGAGCTGCCCAACAGCCGCGGGCCCAGCGTCCGCAGCCGCTCCCCCGAGCCACCGCCGCCGCCTCCCGAACCAGAAATCCCGCCAGAAGACGCCGGGAAGGAAGCCAGAAGACGGCGCGTCGTGGCGGCAGTGGCAGCCTCGTTCATCGCGCTGGCGCTGGCGTCGGTGCTGGTGGTGGTGGTGACGCTGACCCACAGCTCTGTGCTCCGCGCACACAACCAAACGGCCAAGTACTACACGTTCTCCGTGCCGCCGCACCATCCTCTCAGTGAGCCCCGTTCATGTTGCCCCACCGTCGCCCCTCCCGCTTCGCATGCGACTGTCTCCGACCCTGAGTGCCAGGGGCTGCGAACGTCGCCGAGGCGGCTCCACTGCACATCACCGCCACCATATGCGGTATATAATATTGTCAATACACACATGAACAAACTTTCTGGGGTTCTTGATGACATACTGCCGAGTGAGCCCGTTCAGCATCATCGCTTTCATAACGTCTCATGCATAAGACTCGAAAAGCTGACGGAACGACAAATGGGTACAGAAGTTAATAGTTGTAGAAAACTCTTCCATTATTAGCTTCTGTATAAATCATCTTGATCATCGATCGTTGATGGTGTTGAACGGTATCGCCTGGGTGTTGTCATAGTGGCCGCACTCCGTGCAGGCCACACATGCTACGCACGTTCGCAACCCCCTTTCTGCATGATTAGTTACTGTATAATATAGATGTCACGTGTTTGTGATGGTAAATGTTACTTTTAATTACAGCGTATCTCGTATCAAGTCCATAAATTATGACTTGCTACGATTATTATGAAATGTCGAAAGCATACGGCGTATACTATGATATAATGTTGAGATAATTATAGCATCTATTTGTGCCGAACTACCTATGTTTTTATGACCATACTTACGTAAATACCAACGATAAATTATACCTCATACTGTTCTTGTCACAGGTTTGAAAATAGGGTACTGAAGTGCTTGGTTTATTGTTGTCCCAATAACCTAATTTGACCTCCGTTTCCTAAACATTTCGTCTTCTAAACAAATATGTTGCACGTAATCTGGCAATACCTCTACTTTTATTCTATCCAAAACTGCTCAAAAACATTTATCACTACACCTAATTTTAACTTGTAAAATATTCTAATAGCAGTTCCAGAAAGAAATAACTCCCAGACATTGCAATGCAAATGCAAGAGATGCATAAACAGAAAATAAAACGATAATCATGTTTTAAATAGTTTTGATATAAAAAATTTTACTTTTCCACTACGTTGGGTTTTTTTAGGTAATCTTGATACCTTTGACCTCTATTTCCTTAACATTTCGTTTTTTAGACAAATGTGATGCACGTAATCTGGCAAGGCACGTTATTCTAAACAAAACTCCTTAACAATTATTCTAAAAGCGGTTTCAGAAAGAAGCAATTACTAGGCGTTGCAATGCAAGAACATAACAACACAACAAGCGATGCTAAAACAGAAAATTAATTGTTTTGACATTAAGTATTCTTGTATTGCAACCTTTGCATTACAGAGTTATCTAAGGTTGTTCTAATATCTTACAGCTAGTTATATAGTTTTGTTTTAATTGAAGTCAAAACAAAGTGAATATTTTGCTTTCGGTAATCATTCTGACAGAAATTCGGAATACAATTTAAATGCATTCCCTCTCTCAAAGTTCGAAACAATAAAAAAAAAATACAAATAAACAAGAGCAGGCCTGAAATAAAATGTTTTTCAAATTCACATGCCACACGTGACTCGTCGATTGTTACTGAAACACGATGTTTAAACAATTTAGACTTTGGGCACACAAAAAAAAAAAAAACGGAACCAACGAATAATCTGTAAGTGGTCCTTTTAAAACATCGACAATAATAATAATGCCATCTTAAAAGCTTACTTCCCTTTCTCAACAACGTTTAGATTTCCTATAAAAAAAAAACCGTCCTATTAAACAAAATGGGAGCCATACAATAATGTGTCCCTTAGGAACACTTTTAATGAGGGTAAAGAAGTATTGGTTTTTGAAAGAAAATAATACGAACAGAATCGTCTTCTCTTTAACAAGTCACTGGCAAATAAACTTTTTTGTTGATCTTACATTCTGCGACTCTTACTGCAATATGAAAAGCAAATTTATATTCTGGGACAAATTTTTTGATGGCCAAAAAGTTCTAGAGTTTAGTAGTTTTTTACGACTTACAAAAACTACATTACATCCAAATAATTCACATTTACCTGTTAAATAGCAAACAGAGTTCTTTGCTTATTTTTTATTTTTGCTAACGACTGTGTTTCCTGAAGTCAGGGGTTTTTAAGTCAAGAGTGAATAGGTTGTTTCTAAGCAAGCGCGCTCCATCTTCGACTAAATCATCACTTATCGTCAGGTGAGATAGTGGTCAAACGTGAGCTTATCCATAATAATAAAAAGCTCTTTTTTTGACGTTCTCAAAAGGCTAATTCTCCAATATTATGAGTAGGTAAGCGATTTGTCCCAAACTTCATTTGAAAAACTTTCACCCTCGAGACCTAATAATATAATCTTGGGAACAACTTGGTTAGGTATAATGTTTCGGCCGTGTCTACATTATGTATGAACTCGATCATGATTCTTCGTCGACCGCAAAACTTTTCGGGAGCACATCACTCATGTCAAAACTTATTATTAGGTAAATAGGTTATCAATAGAGAAAAAAAGCCTGACTTTCAACTTTTCTTCGTGTTTTATGAATCAAATCTTGTGCTTTCATATTTATTTTCATATTTTTTAATACCAGTATATCAGTTAAGAGTGAATAGGTTACGTTTAGGCAAACGTGGACCATCGTCGACCACATAATCGCTTACACGTGGTTAAACGTGAGCCTATCAATATATAAAATAAAAAACAATTCTTAGATTAACTTTAATAAAATTGCTTAGATACATTTTCTTTATTTGAGATCGATTCATCAGGGAAATCAACAGTCGATCGAAAAAGTGATCAAAAAGTCGATCTTAATGAACAGTAAAATTCCACGAAAATTATACTGAAACTTTGATCGTAATTCTTAGATCCCCTTAAATTACGTAGATCGAAGAAATGGTTTCCGTTTCATGCCATCACAGATTTATCCCACATTAAAATATCTGTTTATATTAAAAACATGTGATGCAGTAACATTGTCTTGTTCGCGGAAACTGTGGTCATTTTTATTACCCGTATATACTAGAACATTGTTTTACACGACAATATAGTTTAACGCGATATTTTTGGCACGACGTGTATGTTAGTAACACGGTTTTTCAACAATGGATGGAGTCCATTATTATATTCAATAGCAATGACTATCACCGATACATTTGCCAAGCGGGGTGATTAAGGCAGTTTTCCACTCAGGACTGATCATTAAAACCGTCTATTAGAAGCATATGTTCAGCCCAGGCCGTTTATATAGACCGATGTTGATTATAGTTATGTTCAAAAACAATTTATGTGTTGTATAAAAAGGTGGTGGAATGTTTGTCTGTGTGTGACGTCAGTTTTGTAAACGATCGCCAGAATTCCTTGTTTGTCCGGGACCGTAAGATCTTTTAATGCATAAACCTCAGAGTTAGATGACTCTGAATCTATTTGTGAAGAAACTATACATTATGATAATATTAGGAAAAAAACCGGCCAAGTGCGAGTCGGACTCGCCCATGAAGGGTTCCGTAGTAGCAAGTAACATAATATAAAAGTTCTTGTAATGTGTTGTTAACTTTGATCGATGTTTTAATAATAGTGTATGTTTTTCGATTTATGACGCATTAAAAAAAAACTACTTACTAGATTTCGGTCAAACCAATTTTCGTTGGTAGTTTTTATAGTATTGTATATCATATATTTTTTTTAGTTTTTTCATTCTCTTATTTTAGAAGTTAGAGGGGGGGGGACACATTTTACCACTTTAGAAGTGTCTCTCGCGCAAACTTTTCAGTTTAGAAAAAAATGATATTAGAAACCTCAGCATCATTTTTGAAGACCTATCCATAGATACCCCACACGCATGGATTTGATGAAAAAAAAATTTTTGAGTTTCAGTTCTATGTATGAGGACCCCCAAAATTTATTGCTTTTTTTCTATTTTTGTGTTAAAATCTTAATGTGGTTCACAGAATACATCTACTTACAAAGTTTCAACAGTATAGCTCTTATAGTTTCGGAAAAAAGTGGCTGTGACATACGGACGGACGGACAGACAGACAGACAGACAGACATGACGAATCTATAAGGGTTCCGTTTTTTGCCATTTGGCTACGGAACCCTAAAAATAATTATGGGAAGGAAATGTTTTAAAAACAACAAATGAGACGTTTTAACTTTTTGTTAACAAGCCTCCTCCAAAAATAGTGTAAATAACCTATTTACGCTGAAACGAAGTTGCTAAATCTCTTTTATTTTAAGGTTTAAAATTGGGCAAAATATTATACATTTTTCTAGTTTGCTTGACAGAATGGATAAACACGTCTCAATCCGTACAGTGTAACTTTATTTTACTGATCGGTGGGCGATTTAAAAGACGAAAGTTCCAAATGTATAAAGGTAATATTGGAAATAACTTTCGAGGCCATGTTTAATGTGCATTTGATTTTCACCTTTTCCTTTAAGCAGTCATAATTCGGAATCGTCGCTAAGCTCATAAATCAGTTATAGACGTGTAAAAGAGCGTTTGAACATTTATTTGCTGAATGAATGGTCTGATTTATGAAAATGTTATTTTACAGACGGTTTCCTTCCGTAAAGGTTTGAAAGGAAATTGCAATTCGTGCAGTGATGCAAATGTCGGGACTGGATTTGTCTTTACTTTTTCGTTTTATGACTTACTGAGATTCGATGACAAGTAATCTAAATCTATATATATAAATATAATGAAATATAATAAATATGTATTATAATTAAATGTATAAAATAAATAAATTGGAGTGTCTGTAATATTGAAATAACTGCTTTTTACTACATGCATATGAATGTATATTTTTTGTCGGTCTGTCTGTCTGTTTGTCCGGGCTAATCCCTGAAATGTCTGGACCGATTTTGACGGGACTTTTTTGGCAGGTAGCTGATGTAATAAGGAGTAACATAGGCAACTTTTTAAATTTATTTTAGAAAAAGTAAATTTAAAATCCTGTAGTCCACGCGAACGAAGTCGCGGGCACAGTTAGTATTATTTAAAAGGAGAAACTAACTGACTGACATATCAACACACAGCCGAAACTACTGAGACTAGCTGTGTGAAATTTTGCACAAAGTTTTCTTTTGTGACGTATGCGAGCACTAGAGAGGATATTACATAATTCACCCCTAATGGAATTAAAAAAGGGGTCCAAAGTACGTATGAAGAAACTTACTTTCACGTAAAAGAAGCCGCTGGCAAAAGCTAGTCTAAAGATATTTTGTTTCAGGAGAACTTGGAGCTCATTATTGTTTTTCAAGAAATAAGCTTATTCAGAAAGCTATGTTTTGTTCGAATTAAGTTTCGATGTCCAGATAATAGCCGATCCTACTGAAATAACAGACATTCCGCCGCAGACCAGACCAAAGTTCAAAGCGGCTTAAAAGTTTCCATATTTCGAATTCTAGTGCACCGTAATATAAGAAAATGGTTGAATCAGCTAAACCAAAATAAGAGCACGTTATTGCATGACGTCCAGACGGCCACTCGGGTATAGAGAGTTTCCAATAATAACTGAAGTATCCACCGTGGTTTGTGGACTCTGCTATGCAACTCTGAAAGTGCGGTGCAAGCTAAATATTCACTGCATTATTACTAACCACTTGACGATTTGTCAAAGATGAACCGACGTTCATATTATCTAATATAAATCGGCCAAGTGTAAATCGAATTCGTGCGCAAATTGTTTCGGACGAGTCATTTTTAGGGTTCCGTAAAGGAAAATAACGGACCCCTTTTTTCTCCGCCCGTCTGTTTGTCTGTCTATTAAGACCCTTAATCTCGGGAACACTCAGGTCTGCAGTCCATTGAAGCTGTGAAAAAATTAAACTACTGAGTTAACGAAAAAAATTGATGCGGCCGTTGATGTCGGAACAAACGTATATTTCGACACCTTCAAGGAAACCAAATTTGTAGAATACTTCCGTTGATCTAGAATCCTGAAATTTGGCGTGAAGCAAGGTCTCATAGCACAAGTATAGGAAAAATGAGAAAACTGTAAATTTATAGTTACATCACGAAAAAAAAAACTCATTTTGCAATTCGGAAAAATCTACGTAACTCAATTTGGGAATCTAACTATTTTCATAGGTAAGTTTGTACGGAACCCTCAGTGTGACACGAACTTGTTTTAACATGTTTTAAATAATATAGTCTTATGAATACGATGTATTAATATTTAATTATATATACGAGTATTATAGGATAATACATAAGTAATTAAGTACTAATCATTCTGATTTTTTTTAATATAGACTCAAGAGTTTCGTAGGTAAGGGAATGGTAAATTTATTTAATGTTTGAGAGCCTCATAATATATTTATTCATTTGATTTGTCGCAGGATAAGTTTGAAATACCTTTATTTTAAAAGAATGATTTTAAATTATTATTTACATAATCATTTTTATTTATTTACGTTACACATGCATCCATGTTTGGTTGAAAGAAATTCAAGTGTGACCAAATTCTAGATGCAAAAGGCGAAAGACGTTGACACACGAGTCCTCCTAAAATACGGAACCCTTGTTTTTATATTCAGACGTTCATAACTCTAAAAACTAATCGAGCCTAAATCTTTTACGCTAAAGACAAGTTTAAATTCAAGTCACAATCTCGATTCAATTCAAATTTTATGTATGTGTTCACATAGGTGATATAATGGCTATACCTTTACTATAGCGGTTGGAAGAAAAAAATAACAATCATATTAAAAACACCAGAATATAAAACCATACAACGTGGCTTGTGAGCATGATTACTAAATAAGGTTTTATTGTTCAGTATTTGTAGAGATGTTGTCATGATTGTACGATGACAATATCACCATACATACTCGTAACACATTTACCTACACGGCAGTGGTTTGGTTTTTAAATCGAGAAGAGGTCGGTGTTTCCTACCCGATTACTTTGGGAAGATAAACCGAAAACAACGTTTGTTGACCGGCCTGTTGGTATAGTAGTGGTTAGTGGCCCTGACTGCTATGCCGGAGGTCGTGGGTTCGATTCCCATTCAGGACAAATGTTTGCGTGATGAGATAATTTTTTCTGTGTCTGGATGTAATTTATCTTTAATATGTATATATTTAGAAATATAAGTATAATAATCAATTGTCTAGCACTCATAAGCTCTGCTTAGCTTGGGACTAGACGCCGTTGTGTGATACTTGTGGAATAGAATATTATTAATATTATTATAAAAAATCCATAATAACAAATGAGAAGCATATTGGTTAAATTTTGAAATGGTCTTTTAACTAGAGAAATATGAAAAAAATTAGTCCTGTCCACTCAGTGGACGGTCGTATCAGTAATCGTGAAGTAACTTCAAAGTTTAAGTAGCTCAACGATTCAGATCGTTGAGCTACTTAAACTTTTCAGCCAACAATGCCAAAGAAATACGTGGTAAAATATTTGATAACGGAAATATCTATAGCATAGCATAATCGGCCTTTTAATGTTTCCACTGCTGGGACTTAGGCCTCCTCTCTAGGAGAGGGAATGGGCCGTAATCTACCACGCGGGCCCAGTGCGTGTCGGTGGATGTCCCATGTCTTCGGTTCTAGGACTTGCCGGTTTCTTTACGATATTTTCCTTCACCGTTTTGAGAGCAGTGGTGATGAAATAAATTATAGTAAGTAATGCGTTTGGCTGTTTTTTCTTGCTGTTTGTTTGAATCCGCGACCTACAACTCGGCTACCACTGCTCCAACGATACGGAAATATCTGTTCTGAAGAATTCATTTTTTTTTTCTACCTAATTATTCGTTCTATTTATTCTTTTTGTTACGATACTAACATATAATGTGGACCAAAAGTTGTCTTTCAGTAAATAAATAATAATATAATAATTATTATTATTCGTCTATTTCTACAATTCATGAGAGTTTCTAATATTGAAAATATTTACATAAAACTAGTTTTTGATAGAGGTATCGCCCGCGTGCTAGTCGGCAATTATCCCAACGGAACGGAAGTAAACCAGGGGTAAAAAGTATCATATTGTATCATTCTCTAAGGTCCAATCTGAATAATAAAAGAATACAGCCAAATGAATTCAGCGGTTTCAGCGTGAAAACGTGACAAATAGACTTTCGAATTTATATCATTACTATGGGTTACGCTTATGTGAAAATGTGATGTAGAATATTATTATATTGATAAATGATACCTATATATTTTGTTTACACTTTACGTTTTTAACATTTTTTATTTTTGTGTATTGTATAATAATATATCGGTAGGTAAGTATCAATAAACGTTAGATTTTTTTTTTAATTCTTAATAGCAGGCAAAGCGTGATTGTATAGTTTACAACAGTCAAAGTAACTACTTTTAATTTTAAAATTACTGTTTAAATTATAAATTCCGACAATTTATCTCTCAAAACTTTTTATTAATTCCGTTACTTTTTGCTTGTGATACAAGGTGCTTTTGAACAATTAGTGTTGAAAGCAAAAACGAAACATACAGACAGATAAAATGGCGCCTAAAGAGTTTCATTTTGTCTATTTTGGCATGGAACCCTAGAAACGCAAACCGCTAATTTGATGAGAAATACCAAATAATGAAGTAACGCGTTTTTACATGAAATAATATACTATTTAATTCATAATAGCAAACCAATGTTTGTCAGAATAGGCTGTTGAACCGGGCCTAAGGTACGTTTATTTTACATTACAAAATCTCAAATTCTTACCGAGTTGTTGGAATGTTTCTGGAGAGTTCGACATTTTTGCTCTGCGTAAAGAAAATTCTTCTTTTGTTGTTTGAAACCATTAGAACAAAAGCAAATTAAAATACAGTAGAGATATATTACTATATTACGTTATAAAACTAAATGAAATATATGCTTAAACTAAATGAAATTTATTAATCATAAATAAATTTTATTTCGTTACGTTACTTGAAAATGTTACAACAAACAGACGAAAAAAATATAAAGTATCTTTTTTTTAGTAATTATATGCAGATAACTTCACGCTGAATTTTTTTTTTTTGACGTTTACTGCCCGTTTTCACTAAAACTGGGAAACACCAAAAGTCTTAAAAACTGATATAAAACTGCTGGATTTTCAACTCTCAACGCTAAGCATTTCGTTGAAAATAAAGCCTGCTTTATTTGGGCTTTCATTTAGTTGTAACCTGGAATTAGTAAAACCGTGCAACAAATATCTAATTCCGAATATTATTATGTACTTGCTGACTCGGCAAACTTTATCGTAAATAGATTCTTTACGTACCTAAAGATAATAGACACGTGTTTTGGATTTTGCATATATGTACTTACTAATATTAATGTTGTAGATTTAACTCAATTCTGAAAAAAAAGTAGATTTGTCCTTTTTTAAATCGATAGCAGTATAAGTGCATGATAAAAGTATTACTCAAATGAGTTAACGATATCACTTACGATCCATTTAGTTAATTAGTAGAAATAAAAATACGTAGATCGAAATAATACGAATGGATACTAACATATAACGTAGTTGATGGACAAACATAATGAAATGTTTAAGAATATTACTAGTTCGGAACAAATAATAATAATAATAATATTCCACAACTATCACACAGCGACGTCTAGTCCCAAGCTAAGCAGAGCTTGTGTTATGGGTACTAGGCAACTGATAAACATACTTATATATTTCTAAATACATACATATTATAGATAAATTACACCCAGACACAGAACAAATGATCGTGCTCATCACACAAACATTCGTCCTGGGTGGAAATCGAACCCACGACTTCTGGCATTGCAGTCAGAGTCACTAACCACTAAACAAAAGAAAATCAAACATACGTTGACATTACGACTGTGTTCAGATTCTGCAATCAATCTCATATCTGTGTGAAAATTTAGATTAAGCATGTAAGAAAAGACAATCCCAAGCTTCAGGTGCAATGATGGATCAACACATGCATTATAACATATCAAAGTGATTCAAAATATTTATTTTGAATAAACCAATCAACAAGCAAAACAACAAAGAATAAGAATGCAAGCAACACACTTGAAGCATTACAGGCATTTTTGAACTGTCAGTCGGATAATCACAAAAAAATGTGAAGCTATTTGTTCCAAAGCGTAAATTTCTATGGAGATGAACGTGCAAGAAACGTCATCTCTTTTAAAACAGTACATATTATCAAAACAAAATTACCTATAGTTGTATCGTTAATCTTTAAACTATGCAAATAAATGAGAACGCCATGCAAGTAAAAAAAAAATTCAAAGCACTAATCATTGAAATCATTTTACAAATCATTAAAATTAAAAATAAGCCATAACAGCTAAGAGAAGAGCAGCCCCGAATTAAAGAAACCGTTGCGCCACCGGTACATGGTAGACATCCCTCCCATATGCACAAAGCGTTGTAGGAACACATTTATTATGCGTATAGCCAAGGAGTGGAATTCTCTGACGGAGTCTGTGTTTCCTGATAGCAACTTAGGGGTCTTTAACTCAAGAGTGAATAGGTTACTTCTAGGCAAGCGTGCTCACCACATCATCGCTTACCATCAAGTGAAATGGTGATCAAACGCAAGCCTATCAATAATAAAATACCAAAGGAACACGGGTTTCAATAAGTCAAATGACACATCACCCTATCGCTTCATCCAGAACAGAAAATGTTTTTTGGTTATCACCAAATAACTTTTTCCCACTCGAAGAACAGATTTAGGAAAAAATAACAGTTCCTTCTTCCTTAAAGCTTCTAGTGATGTAAAAAATCGATCTCATGGATATTTCTGCGTAAAAAGCAGCCCTTTTATTGCATTAAGCGATAGTGGCTTTTTAAGAGTGCTATAACAGTTTCTTGTGGACCTGTCCCGACACTTAACACGTTACCTATTGTATAAAAATGCATGTCATCGATCAATAACAATTTGTATACAGCTTAGAATCGAAAAGTCACACCCGAAAGGTAGCGGTACAAAAAGCCCTCAAAATGTAACAAAGAAAATTGTATGAATGAATATCATCTCAGAATTTTCCTTACCAGGCATAATGACTTCAGAAGAGGTGGTTTCCCTTTTTTATAAATCATAAAGGAAAGGACGTACAGAAAATTTAGGTTTAAAACATCCATCCTGTGAGATGGCCGGAGGCGTCTAACATTCATTATAACTTATTTCAACTTGTTTGTGAATGTTTAATTGGGTTGTATTTAGAATAGTAACCGCGGCATTGAACCGTAGAAAACTTTCAGCAAATATCATTGTTTGTTTTTATTACAGTCTGCAATTTTGGAGAACCTTCAGCAAAATTAAAAACAACATTACATTACAGTGCATAATCAATCTGAATGGGTATGTAGCGGGAAAGTTTTAGGTGAAATTACTACTTACTTTATTTTCCATCGCAGAGGCCATACTTAGCTGATTTACTACCGTTTCCTTTTCCTCCCCTAATCGCGAAATAGTTAAAGCTTTCAGGGAAAACTTTGAGATCGTAGATTCCCATTAAATATCTTCCTTATATAAATTAAAGATTTTTGTACTTGAACATTTAATCCGTTGGGTTCTTTGTCGACAACGTTAATATTGTAAACTTCATATTCTATTCCTTTAAAATATGAAATGAAAAGCGTTTACAATTTAATCAAGTCGGCTACTCCAGTTTAGTAGAGCGAGCTGATGGCCGGCTACCGGAGTCATACGAAACTTTTTACTGAAAAGCACTAACTAGCAACCAGTGAGGCGAGGAAAGTAGACACTAGTGAACCACGGCACTCATAGATTCATAGGTGCCTATGTGCCTGTACACATAGAAAATATGGAACTTTTTTAATTTCACGCTTGATTCGAAAACTTCCACGCGAATGCGGAGCTGCGGATGCCAAGAACTCGACGTTGTGTCATTCAACGTAAATCGTACACGTTTCTGAACCAATGATTTGCGTCATTTGAAATACATTAATTTTATTTAAGTTACTCTGCTTTGTTCCAAATGCACAATTGAAATTGAATGTGCGGAAAAAGGGTTCAACTCTGCTCACTAAGCTGGAACAAATAGGTTTACCAATTAACTGGGTCAAAAGTTTTTACGGTACTTGCGTGAACTGCCTAACAATACTTAAACACAAAATTAAGTTTGCACAATAATTTCGTAAACGAATGTCTGTATTTCAAGTTTATTTCTCTGTTAACTTTCTAAAGTGGTCTTAGATCAACCTTGATGACAGTCTTTTCAATTACGGGGCCCTTTTGAGATATATCTTTTAAAGATTACCTAATAAGCAGAGAATAAAAAATGATTTTTAAAATAGAAACACAAGCATCGAAACAAAAATAATATTCAAGGTGTGGTACATAAATAAAGAGGCCATTAAGTCACTTAGGTTAATGTTATGAACGTTCCTGGAGTAATTGATAGTGTAACTTAATTAAAACTAGGCTATGTTTGTCGCTAGCTCACTTTGTAAACGAACAATACGTAGGTTCAAGGAACAGCGCATTTAGTTTATGGAGAGGGGTGCGAATCTGTTATGACATTTCATATTCGATTCGATTATGGTCGCAGCCCACTGCCGCCACTCGTTGCGTTCTAAACCCGCGCGCCCGCAAGCGAAAATTGAATACGACGTATTTTAACTTTACATTATAATGTGGTAGCACGTCCACACATTTTAACCACATAATACATTTTGCAACATGTAATCTCACGTCTAAATTTGTTGAAGGTGTGACCTGAATAAAAGCACACAATAAAACCAACATACAAATCGTACCTATTTAAATTTTTAGTATTGTCATTGAATACTGCGAGTGTTGAATACTATATTATTATATAAGCGATAGTTTGGATGTATGAGCTTTTACATGTGGGTATGTATGTAAGTTTATTACACTAATTGATACCAACATATGATAATATACATGAATTTATTTACCTCTCACCTAACAACACATTAACATCCGTAGACTCATAGCAAGATTCAGTTGAAAACCAGCGTCAGGCAACTATTATGTAGTTTTTCTTTTTTATGGTGGGAAAAAATCATCCAATGACAACCCCCGCTCTTGGGCGGAGCGGGAAATGGTGTCAGACTCTTACTGACTATAAGACCCATCCCGTTCCTTCTAGCCTTCATACCGGGGCTCGACTCTACGTAGTGGCCTGGCATCATGCTGAACTGGACCTATTTGGCGCAGCCGTGAGACATACAATGTAGATGTATTTTAAATTTAAGTTTCTATACTATAATAACTGTTATCTCATTGTATGTACTGTAAGCCAAATAAACGTGTTTTCTTTCTTTCTTCTAAATCCCTAACGTTCAAACGGCTGAATGAATTTAGATGAAGTTTGGCATAGGGGTAAATTAGGCCTTGAAACAGGACATAAGATACGTTTTATTCTGTGAGGTATTTTCCTTAGGTCCCTAGATCTACTTTCACAGGACAGAAGCCGTTTCACACACAGAAGCTAGTAGATAATATTTTAAGAATTAAATCGTCTGTAAAATTTACGTATGGTAAACTCAAGCAATGAATCTTTACCAATTACAAAAGGCACGCGTCCCAAAGTATCGATCAATGAATAAATAATTGAACAATCAAGCTTCCCATGTTTCACCAGAATGGTTTTCACTGTAAAACAACTTGTATAGGTAATCACCGCGAGCGTCGCGCGACATACTTCCCGCGGCGAATCGCGCCCGTGTATCATAGCACTAATGGGGAGTACATATAAAGACAAGGCTAGCAACACCGTGTCAGTCAGCGGTCCCCAAACTTTTCTATCTCATCAACCCCTTTCCAATTATCTGTTTGTGTAGACTTGACTGAGTTCTTGTGTTTAATTTAAAAAATCATAATGTCTTCTTAGAAAAGTCGCTAACATCAGTAACAAAATATCCCTAAAGAACAGTTAAAGAGTATCCTTGTTACTATCATTACCTTATTTATAGGCAAGATTTTAATCCTATCAGAAAATTATCGCTAGGCGGGTAGAACGATGGTTTCGCAGGCCAAAATACAGTTATGAAATGAGCTTTCTAAATTTTTTTCAGTAATTGAGGTACATGTTTCATGTGTTTTTACACCTGATCACATTTTTAAATTTTAGTTGGATTATCATATTAATTGGAAGCCAAAATTTACAAGTCAATGTTCACTTTTTGGCCTGCCCGAAAGAGAACCGTTCTCATAGACTCCAATTTACATCATGGCATAGAGCACGCATAGTGTAGACATATGTAGGCTCTTGGGGGCCCAGCCCCCCTAGCCAAGTTACAACCGTTTCTCTTGCGTCGAACGCCTCGAGTAGGCCATATCCCTGATTCTTTTGTTCTGATCACGTGACTGAGCATTGAGATGACGTCATTCCTGTACATTTGAAGTTATAGTACATAACTTGAAATGCGTTAACGATTGCAGATTATCAATTTGGCTAGGGGTCCAGGTGTATACCTAAACTTTGGGAATGACTGGTGTAAGTAAAGTTAATTATAGGTGTGGCTTACTGTTTCTTTCATATAAGTGATCAGGCGCGCTGCTCATCTATCAGTGTCGTGTCGTTCACGTCAACCATGTGGAAATAAAGTCCCTGTCGCACGAAGAATAATCGATGTAGCGGAGTCTATATTTTTCAAAATCTTTTATAAACATGTTTTTCACTGTAAACATTTTGCCTTAGCTATATGTATAGATATATAGGTAGGGTAGGTATACATGTAGCTAAATGTATCTATCGACTAAATAGCCAGCCAATGTTATTTCTACTATTTATAGTGTTAATGATTTCTAACTTTCCCTTCAATGATATTGTAATACTTGTTTTCTAAATATTAATTTATTTTTTATGCACCTGCCATATTGTCTCGATACAACCCTAGGTTGACTGGTAGAGAATACTTAAGGCATTAAGCCTGCCTTCCTTTGTACCTTTTGATGCATGAAGATTAAATAAATAAATATCAGTTTAATTTAGTTAGATGAACAGCGACGATCTTGTAAGGTTGACTGGTAGCCATTAATATTGTTTATGGTGAGTTGCTTATATTACTACAGTGGCGTTGGAACACGAATCCAATGTCAGTTTACTCATAATAAATGTAAGTTACAAGTACGAACAAGGTTTAAATTATGACCATTTTTTCTTCGTTAAAGGGATGAATTTATGGAGCTATGTTGTAGTTTTGAAAAATACTATTTAAATAGACAAAGAAATAAAATAAATTCCGATAGATTGAGTTTACTCGGTATTGTACATTGTATAATAAGAATAACTCTCAACTCAACACGTTCCTGCAAAATTTGTAAGGATGGACCAATACTTGTGTGGTCTGGCCTGTACGGATAGATAAACGGTACAAATTTCCGGATTGCAAGAGTTCTAAGCAAAATAACTACTATAATTTTTATAATATTTATTTTTGCTTTTACTTTATTTTTCAACACACTTGATGTATTGTTGGATTTCTGCAATAATTGGAATTTAAAGCATATTAAGTGAATTAAAATTAAATTAATATACCTACGTGCATCAAGTTAATTATAAAGTCAAATTGGTTACTAACAAAAAAAAAAGAATTAAATTTGTGGATCAGAAGTAATACAGAAAATTAAAACTATAGTTAAATCTTAGTGTATAGTGAATTTTGTTTGTTACAAATCCCAAACATGTCGAGTTAAAATTCTAATATATAATTTGTTTCTGAATTGTCTTTTTTAATTATCTCACAGCAGGTTTAAAAAAAAGAGTATCCAACACTCGGATAAAAGTGTATTTGTCTTGGTTGGCTTGAATTTCTCACTTCACTCAGGTTTTCCTCACAGTGCTCTGGAGTTAATTATATAAATCGCTCACTACGTTCGAAATTAAAACTTAGCAACTTCCGTTTCGCTGAATTCCGAAAATTCAGCTTGCCACTCGCGACTTTGCGACACTGCTTTATCACAGTCACAGGATCTACTATTTCATCCCGGGACTATGTTCCCTTCAGACAATTATCTACTTTCGCGTGGGTGAAGCCATTGGCAGTAGCTAGTTATCTATAAAACGAATAAACTTAACGAAGGTCGCGTCACAAAAAAAAAACAAATAATAAACAAACAAAACTCAAATAATTAACGAACTATAACGTAATCACAACTCAGGTCCCCAAGATACAAGTTCTACCTAGTTTGGGGACCGTTATCCAATATTAATTGATTCCCAAAATCGTTACAGTTACAATGATTACGTAACAGTCCTGTGATCGTTTTTTATAACAACGAAAAAAAAAGGATTATTTTTTCATTCTTAAAAGAAAATCTCCTAACTAAGTAAATTTTAAAATATTTATAAAATATGATTTGTGATTACGTATTTATTTACGGAATTACTAACGGCTTTTAATGTTTATAACTATTACTGAGCTATATTTGTTGTGGCCATTAATCTTCTTCTCTATCGGTATCACTCTTGACAGAGTAGTCGTGGTCGTCATCATTTCAGGGGTTGGTGGCAAGCTTCACAACACGCCGCCACTCCTCTCTGATGGCCACCTTCTTCGTGCATTCGTGTGATGACCCATTCACTACAGCTTTTATCTGGTCAGTCCACCTCATAGGCGATCTTCCACGTGGCCTGGTACCCTCAACCTTTCCCTGGACCACAAGTCGCTCAATAATCATATTATGATTATATAGCGCCACATCCCCTTGGCGGCACATGTGACCAAAAAAGCTGAGGATACGAGACTGTACCAAAGACGGTAAACGGTGCTTGATGCCGAGTTCTCGGAGTATAAACTCGTTGGTACGGAATTCAGTCCACGATACTCCGAGTTAATAATAATATAAGGTCGTTAATAATATTTTAATTATCATAGAACCTGTCTGCAAAAAACGCAAATAAAGAATTCCGCGGACTATTCTGGCAGTACCTTAAAATTGATTGTTTTCTCTAATACAAACAGACTTCCCAACTTAGAGGTGTCAATATAATTCCCGATAATAATTATTCCCGACTCCACCCATTGAGTCGAAATGAGAACACGCATTGAAAATTCTCCCCTTTCTCTAATAACACAAGAGCAGCAAACTTTCAGGAAGTTATTCATATCAGCGAGAAGTCAAAAGTTCCGTGAATCAATTCCCTTGAAGTTAACAATAGCTGGCGCACGGAACAAATTTTATGAGGCACTTGTTGATACGACAGTTAAGCCGGCTTTGGGCCAACGAATATTGTGTCTCTGCCCTAATACATGCTAATACAGGCTTTAGTTACGAGCCGTCTTTTGTAAACTCCGCTTAAATTTAACCCTGTACAGATAATGGGTACAATGAGAAAATATGATGTGGAAAATAAAGCCGCGTAGATATGTATTCCCGGGGACAAAATTGACGAGGAAGATATTGTTTTATTTAGTCTTCTCGGAAGGATACGTACTTTTGTGCATCGTCACTCCAAGGGTTGTAGGATTACATTCTTTTTATTCTAAATATAAAATGAAATATGGATAAGTATTTTATCTTATTTTTACTTTATTTCTGAAACGGGTGAAGGAAAATATTTTGAGGAAACGGACATGTCCTAAAACATAAAATTCGAAGGAATTTTCCTATAAGGTGGAATTATTATTATATATTATATACTTTTTAGGGTTCCGTAGCCAAATGGCAAAAAACGGAACCCTTATAGATTCGTCATGTCTGTCTGTCTGTCTGTCTGTCTGTCTGTCTGTCTGTCTGTCTGTCCGTCCGTCCGTATGTCACAGCCACTTTTTTCCGAAACTATAAGAGCTATACTGTTGAAACTTTGTAAGTAGATGTATTCTGTGAACCGCATTAAGATTTTCACACAAAAATAGAAAAAAAGCAATAAATTTTGGGGGTCCCCATACATAGAACTGAAACTCAAAATTTTTTTTTTCATCCAACCCATGCGTGTGGGGTATCTATGGATAGGTCTTCAAAAATGATACTGAGGTTTTTAGTATCAATTTATTCTAAACTGAATAGTTTGCGCGAGAGACACTTCCAAAGTGGTAAAATGTGTGTCCCCCCCCCCCCCCCTCTAACTTCTAAGATAAGAGAATGATAAAACTAAAAAAAATATATGATATACATTACTATAAAAACTACCAACAAAAATTGGTTTGAACGAAATCCAGTAAGTAGTTTTTGTTTAATACGTCATAAACCGAAAAAAATACATTATTATTAAAACATCGATCAAAGTTACAACACATAACAAGAACTTGTATATTATGTTACTTGCTGCTACGGAACCCTTCATGGGCGAGTCCGACTCGCACTTGGCCGGTTTTTTTACCTACCAGAGGCGTAGCGTGCACTAATTTAAACGTGGGCGTAGGCGCATCAGCGAGGCTTTTTCTTCCATAAATTCGAAAACGAGACAGTGATTGTTGCCATGCCATCGTGTTCGACCACATCATCGCTTACCTTACCTGAAATAGTGATCAAACACGAGCCTATACTAATATGATAAAGAGGTAATGTTTGTTTTTTTTATTTTTTTTTTGTTTGTAAGAGGTAATCTCTGGAATACTGGTCCGATTGCAAATTTTTTTTTACCGATAGGAAGCTATTTATTCCTGAGAGACATAGGCTATATTCTATGTACGTGGCCGAAGCTGCAGGAAAAAGCTAGTCAATTATAAAACAAAAACCTCGTTGCCCTCGCACACGCGAGGCCCCTTTGGGTGCAAGGGGCCACTTCGCCCAAGCTTAGCTACGCTACTGTTACCTACAATGGACTTAAAAGGCTGAATTAAGTGAAATAATTTGTTTATTTGTAATATTTGATAATGTTGAGTGCGTTATGATTTGGACACAGTGAACAGGCAGCTTTAACTCAGACTAGTTATATCTATTTTTATGTATCTGTGGAACGAGTCATGTTATGACTTTGTGTCACTTGTCTTCAGCGCGTATTGTTATGTTGTTTCTTGTTTCTACTTATAGGTCAGGGACTCGCTGTCTGTCACTGCTTGTCTGGCCGTTTATGTGTTTGTTACTGTTTTGCCTTCCTTTACAAACATATTGCTGATGAAATTATTCAGAGTATAGATTTTTTGTACCGTACTATAGATTTTTAATTTATTAATACAAATTATGAATTTATAAAATGCAAAAAGGCAGTTCCCTATATTTTCTTTAAGTATCTTTTTTTAGCTATCTAGGGCCTTACCGTGACATGTAAATGTCTCCGCACGCGGGCCAAAAAAAGCCGCCACAAAAGCTAGAAGCGGCTACAAAAAAAAAAGCTGAAGTGCGCGACAAAAAAGGCAGCCTGTAAAAGAAGCTTGGGACACTAAAAGTGTCAGGGGTCCGATTGAGAAAGAGCGAGTCCAATGACCTGTAGGTAGTTTGTACGCAACGCCGACTACTACCTACAAGTCATTGCATTTGCTCAGCTGACGTTTTCCTAAAGAAATTAATTTCGTACATGCGTAAATTAATACGAGTTTTGAAGAAAAGTTACTTTATTTTTTAATTTTATCTTTACAAATCGATAGTGTTCATAAACCGGATCGACCCTCCACGGGATTAAAACGATTAAAATTTAGCGGTGTATAGCTCCATCCCTTTAACAGTTCAGTTTAGGTCGTAAAATGGATAGCGTTAAGAGCCTGTAGTAAGATCCGCAGTGATAAGCACACAATTTGTCAAAAAGCTTAGGTGTTTTTTACCCGACTGCGCCAGGAGAGTAAAAATCGTCCAAATGACATCCCCCGCCTTTCGATAGAGCGGGATAGTGTTTGACTCTTACTGAATAAAAAACCCACCCCGTTCCTTTTTGCCTTTCATACCGGGCCGATCTTCCCTTTCGGAGCTAAAATCTGGCCCTTGTAAGCTTCGACCCAGCTGGGCCCCCGCTGGCCAGAAGAAGGGTTATGTTTTTCGGGTGTATCTTTCTTCTTACTTTCAATAGGTCCAAGGTACCGAGTTTGAAAGTAACGCGATATGCCTAGTCTTTTATTTATGCTTTCAAAAACTTCTGTTTGTTCCTCCCACGGCGACCTTTCTTTTGATTAATCTCAAATTGTTATTATTAAATCTGTTTTCCTCTTTAAATAAACCCCAGATTCAAAATAGTTACCACTTTTAAGACTCCACTTCTATAAATAAGCCAAAAAGCTCTGACCCTTTACTGATTCTCAAATTCCAAAGTCGAAAAGGTTCTGTGAAAATATCTTGAAACGCGGACTTAAACCGGAGATATATAGATACTTTTTGTTTTATACCATAAAAATTAACAGGAGCTTAAAATTATTGGAGTGTAACAATGAGCGGTTTTATCGCTAAAAGCGCTTTTTACAGACAACCTTTGGACCGATTTGACAAAGAAGTAAAAAAGATTCGTGGTGTATTATTTGCCATTTTTATCAATGTTGGCACATAACATTAAAATAAAATAAAGAAAAATATAATTATAGGCATGTCCTTGTTATTTTTCTCAAACAAGATATTACTCGTAGATGCCATCCAAAAATAAGAGATTGATACGAGGGGAGCGAGCAATATTGGAAAATAAATAAAATCTTGTTATCTGCGATGACGAAGCTATAAACTTACCTATAATGTATCGAGATAATTCCTGACTCGAAAACCGATAAAACTGAAAATAACAAAGAAAAATATATAAAACACGTGAAATCATAAGTAAAGATAACAGTATACAAATAAATAAAGCTTACGAAAGCGAAAAAGTTAAGTGCTAAAAGTTTTCAGATAAGCTGTGCTATTCAGCGCAAATCTAATAGCACTCATTACCCCTTAAGAGCACTTAGGATTTCGTTAAAGCAAATCTGATGAAGAATTTAGTGCGGGCCTGGTGACCCTCGTGTTAGACTAAATTCAATCTAATTATTACGCTGGTGTGGCGTCCACAACACATACATTTTGAGCCGCATGTACACACGACAAAGGCGAGTTCAAAGGATTCTCGCTCGTACTGAAACGTAGGTGTGGCCACTTATAATGTACCTACTAGAGGGGAGCTGTCGTGCCAAACACTCGATGCACTTGCAATGTTTTACTTTCGACCATCACAGCACTATTCAAGGAAATAGATCGTTGCAATTACAGATACAGGTCGTACTACGATCGGCAACAAGTGGCTCTCCAATCCAACTCCCATTCAATTCGACTCTGATTAATATCCAGAGATTATTCCAGTTTTTTAAACTTAGAAGATTGCTTTTTTTAGTACAAGCTAGTAACCGTAGGAATTTCTCTCCATACAACAGCTGGTAATTTGTTAGTATAATTTATTCACTTCATATTTTTACTACGTGTTATATACTCCCAGCTTATCAGAGTGAAGCGTAAGTACTATTTCCTTCCTGAACGGTGTAATGAACATCTGTTAGATTAATTTCTATGTAAAACATTACGCCTGTTCCTTACGGATTCTAGTCTTTACTCAATAGACTCTTGTGTAATATAAACAAAGTCGACCTACTCTCATTGATTCGGGCAGAAAATACATTGCACAAAAGTTGAAAGCATATCTATACTACGATGTTTGCACCGTGTAAATAAAGGTATGAAATAAAAAAGAAAAGTGAAGGCATTACTTGATTGTAGCTTGCGACTTGATTAATAAAGTATAGTTACGAGAACAGAACAATACCAAGTTCTAATAACATTTTTAATTATCTTAAGTACTTTTCTTTTACTATCTCCACGGTTTCTGATAAACGCTAATTTTAATGCATGGTCACACAGTTTAAGACGTCACCACGAATTTGCATATATTTCGTACTCAAGCACCTGAAATTCAGAATTAAACTTATCTTCCGTGAGAATGTGGAACACCTAGGCGCCTAGTTTTGTCTCCTTGTTGGCGGGTGTACATCAAACAACTTCCTTAGTTGAAGAGTTGAAGTACTTAGCAAGTTTGGTCCGTTAAGTAAAGTCACACGTTCGGATCAGGGGCGTCTTGGTACAGGTAGTTCGAGAGTATAGTAAGCCGTGGTTTTCCCGACATACTTAATTAATCTGTCTTCCTGCGGTTAGTCGGAGAACATTCCCGGGCAACTATATCTCAGGGTTTTTGCTTAACCTGCAATTAAAGCTGAGACAATGCATTTCTTTGGGTTTAGGTCACAATCTTCCGGATTCTATGTAGATACCGCAACAATGTCGGACCTCGTCGTAGTGGATTGCGTAACACATTTTTATTAATATATTTTTTGCCGAGACGGATTCTATCTTTTTTTCCTTCCAATTCTTCCTTTTAATACATTTGCTACAAATTCCGCTGGTGATCTGTAGCAGAATATTGTAATAATAATTTGACAACAAAAACAACGACCTTAACTAAATACCTTGGTTTTACGTCTAACTTTGCCGACCTCTCGTTACAACTAAAGGCTGTTCATATTAAATTTCAATTAGGTACGAACGAACTAGGAGAGTAATTATGTAACCCGTTTCGTACAAATTGTTGAGAGGTGAGTTTGGAACGTTTTATATCAATCAGGAACAAAAGAAGACTATGTTTAATTATAGCAGTGTTTGAGAAAATAAATGTAGCGCAGATTGTGGTTTTACAATGTCGTATGTTAGAATTAGTGATGACGCCCGAGGCGGCCGGCAGAGGGTGATATAACGCTTGCTCCTGCGCTAAATGAAGCTGGCATACATCTGGATTAAGTTGTTGCTGGATAAATCTAAAACTAGAGCTTCGTAATAAAGCGATAGATTTCAAACGCAAGATTATGATCAGCCAGTATTATCCAGATCATAAAGTTGAATATTCAAGACTGTACAGTAATAACTCGAGAAATTATTTATACTTGCATTTACGTAGACATGACACGGGGCTAAAGTGGTATGAGCATCGACGTCCATGTTTATCGCTAGAGCCCGCTATAAATTTGTAAAATAAAGTTTTATGAATGTCCGGATAACGGGAGAGGGATACTCGATCACATCTATGTATTTGGGAAGAGCATGTAGCATCTTTTAGATATCGTGACCGTCAATATACTTCAATAGAAAATGTTATAAGAAAAAATCTTTGATTTTTTTCTTTTTTTTTCAAAAAAGTTTACTTAATTATTTTTCTGACTTTATAAAAAGGATCCATTTTAGATTATATTTGGTCGATTTCTTTATGAATACTTTTATATCCTTACCATAACTTATTTATGAAATTGGAACAGAAATCAGTGAAACAGCGTGTAATTTCACTGTTTCTCTTCGTAAAATGACATAAAAGCTTTCTGAAAGCTGTAACAACGTCAAACGGCTTTCAAGACAGTAAATGTGTGGTTCTATTGCGAAATATTACTGTATGTATTTAATATACATTTGTATATACTGCCTGATTTTTAACGGCATCCATTTTTTTTCCTGTCAATAGGTGTCTATCAAAAACGCAATTTAATGCGAAATTCGCTCTTGGAATGAATTGAATTTGACTTTATTTTTTTAAACCACCATCACAAAAGTTAAAAAATTTGCTCATCAGAATCATTTTTCATTCTTTTTTTGCTCGCATTAGCTTCTCGTTAATATGTAAGGAACAGCTATAGTATTTTTTATTTGTGTGTGAGTTGAAAAATGTTTGATGGTGCTACAAATCTCGTTGTATATTTATAAATACTCGTATGTTGTGTTCTGATATTAATTAGATACCCATAGACTACAATATCGATTGTTAAACTGTTTTCCTTTTACGGTTTTATCTCGCTTTCGCGTTTTATTATCTTTGTAAACAAGAATAAAATGAAAAGATATTTTTGCTTAGGTTTCATACAGCGAAATCCCAATTTCATTGGGTATAAAATTGATTAAAGGATTGTATTTAACCAAGTGCTGTATTGAAATATATTTTGGTGCTTATATTTCAGATTGACTAAATGTGCATTAAATGTTTTTAACTCATAAGGTGTAAAAAGGCGCCTACATTGGGCTTGAAACTCTCAGATAGACTGTTTTGTATATTTTTAGTCATTATACTTTTATCGAATTTGCATCTACTGCCAATACCGATTTCATCATCTTCCTGTCGCTATCACGTTTTATTTTAAGGTCGGTGTAAAACATTTTTTTCTTCCATTCTGTCCTGTCACCCGTCACGCTATCACTAACTCCTTTTTCTTTCATAGCACTTCTCATACAATCCATCCATCTTTTCTTTCGTCTCCCTCTCTCTCTCCATTCATCCCACGAATGCATTATACCGATTTATCACACTACTATTATAAAGGCGAATAATCGTTTGAATCAGTGTGTGAGTGTATATAATGGTTAGTCCTTCAAGCTCAAACTTTGACTTATTTTTTAATTTTTCACATGGGTAGACCGTATCCTGAAATTGGCACATAATATTTTTTTTGCCCAGGCCAATGTTACCTTTTAAAAACAAGTTTTATTTATTAATTATATTAAGTTCACTTACAATTCTGGACTGGTCTGCTGGTCTAGTGGTTAGTGGCCCTGACTGCTATGCCGGAAATCGTGGGTTCGATTCCCACCCAGGACAAATGTTTATGTGATGAGCATGATAATTTGTTCTGTATCTGGGGGTAATTTATCTATTATATGTATGTATTTAGAAATATATATAAGTATGTTTATCAGTTGTCTAGTACCCATATCACAAGCTCTGCTTAGCTTGGGACTAGACGGTAGACTAGATGTGTTATAGTTGTGAAAAAAAAATCTTTATACTGAATACATAATCCGTTTTTTAAATTTGACTTCAGTGCAACAATCACTTAAAGCTAAACACGACTTACATAAAACGTTAAATAACAGAAATATATTACTTATTGAGTAATAAGCGCATTAAATTAATTTATTATTTAATTGAGATTAATTAAAATAAAGAAAGGATAAAATTCATGTTCTACGTCACTTGTAAATAAATTTGCACCCCAAATTTTTAATTAGTTTAATACTTCAAGGGCTTATTAGAAAAGGTCTTGTTATTATTTAAATAAAGTCTTAATAAATAATATTCATAAACAGCAAAGTTAGCGTTTATTCCCAAAATGTCAAATATTGTGCAAGCTAATGATTATGAATGAACAAATGACGATCAAAATGGAAATACCGTGCGTAGTATTTTCTAGTAGCAATTTTTATGAATACTATTAATTTAATCATGAATTTACTAATTATGAAAAATTCTTGTGGACAATTTTGAAATTTCGTTATTTTTAACTAACAATACTGAAAAAGCTTAATTTTTTTTGTATAATTATAAAAAAATATGGTGTGTATGTAATATGTATAGTAATTAGGTAATTTTTTCTACTTTATTTTTACTTACAATACCCACATGAATACGCCTATTTCATTTAAACAAGGAGGGCTTTATACACACAGATGTTACCACAGCTTCACCAGTCAATATTATAATTAATTAATTCGTAAGTGATACTAATTGAAACGCAGTAAGGGTTACTGAATCTGACACGTTATAGCCGAAAATCCAATTAAATTAATTAAGTACTGGTTTGTCGTTCAATCAAATGGCATATTCAGAAGTTGTAGGTAGTTTGATATTCCAGCTTCATGATTTTCAATTTGTAGGCGTGACGAAAAGGATTGTCTAAACCTTAATTCGTTTGAAACCTAGAATGTATTTGGATTTTTACTTCAAAATACATAACATGTTTAAGTTTCGAGATATTTTTCGATACACTTAGGTTCTCTCTACGGAACTCCAAGGCCAATACTTTTAGGCTAGTCAGCAGACAGCCGTACTGGTTGCTAGTAAATTGATTGAATAAAAATCCGTGAATAATATCTCGTCATAATCTGTTAGGTTTTTAATATAATACTTATGTGATTTGTCACAATAATAGACTAAATATAGGTACCTAATATTAATGATTTTTTTTTTTTTAGTGTATATGAAACACCGCTTGTGTTTGATATTCATACGAGAGTATTGCAGGCTCTAAGCTCCATTCCAAACAATTTCGCCTCAAAATGATGCTTCTGTGGTTTTATTATATGTCTGGAGATTGGAGCAAAATATTGCTTATGTTTAGTTACAGGGTGTGTCTAACTGTCTATATAAGACATTACAAAATTATGTTTGTCGTTACTTTCTTTATTGAATTTTAAGCTTCTGTCAGTGGCTTCGTCCGCGTGAAAGTAAATGGTTTCTTGTTTTTTAAATATATATTTTTTATTCATCTGCTATAATTGTCTCTCTACAACCCTAGATAGACTGGTAGAGAATACCTAAGGCAGTCCACCTTTGTACCTTTGAGCGAATAAAAGTAGAAAATTATAATAAATTAAATTAAAATTCATATATTTCAGCTACCATTATGATCCATGTAAAAATTATTTACATTTTGATTAAAAAATAAATAAATAAAAAAGCTTTATAACTTTAATAATCCCAACAAACTACTTTTTCATATCTCGGGAGAACATAGTATCTATGTACACGCCAAATCCACGCTTACATCATCCAATGCAGGTGAGACTTTGAAACCACGGGCGTTCAGAGTGGGGATTTTGCTCATCCATCGAGTGATTCTAGGAAAGACGATGGCGCAGTGATCACGTGCTGCCTTCACAGTGTAGTACAAGCTCCTCAGGGATGTGCCGTAACAGGCGTTGAACGCAGGGGTTCCGAAGTGGTAACGGAGCTTTCGTGTGCTGATGGTGATCACTGGGGACATATCTCCAAAATCCGGGCGCCTTAAGGTTGCAACAGCTACTGTAATATATATCCAGTTTTTATTTTCAGTTTTATGAAAATTTCACAGAAATGACCAATCATAACAGTTTACGGTTTACACATATTACCCGAACCGATATTCACAACCTTTCGTGGAAAATACAGTTTGCACAGGCGAGGTGTATTTTCAAACAAATATTTTCAACAATTTGAAATTCAGTGTATTCGTTCTCTAAGCCCGTTTCGCATTTTGAATACAATTTCGAATTCGAATCATAATGTTTTCATAAAATTCATGTCCGTGTTTCTGATTGCACGCTTGTCTGATTCTATTGGTTTTACACCTTCTATGTTGAGTTTGTATATCCAAATTTTATATAGTAACATGAGAAAGAATATTCGAGTGGTCGTAAATGAATGTGTGTACGATTTAAAATATTAATATTAAATATTGGCTGCGTATTGATACTGTTAGGATATTTATAATATCGTGCGGTGTTGATCATGCGGGATTGCTCCGCACGCGTAATCTCCGCAAATGTCCATTTCACACAAGAATTTATTGTAATGCGTGAAATATACACGCGAGCTGCGTTTTTTTTTTGGATTTTGAAGTTTTCTGCATGCGAAGCAAACCCGCGTGATGATCATCATCAACGATTGCATCACTGCTTACCATCAGGTGGGATCGCAGTCAAGCACTAGTTTATATAAATTAAAAATTGGTTGCCTGTAAAGTCGGTATACGGGCGAAAGTTTTACGTGACAACGACTTTGAGTGGTAAAATAATTTTAATGTGAATATTCATTCGTATAGGAGGAAGAAGGATGAAATTTCACTTTTTATGTCTGTCTCTCTCGCTCTTAGGCGGGCTAACCATGCCCGATTGGAAGGGACGCGTGCCTCTCACTCGCTCTCATTGTGAGCGCATAACGTGAGCGGAGCGTAACGCAGTTTCTTGAAGTGTCACCCGGCAAACCAATTTATAAGACGTTGTCACGTCAAAAAAAAAAAACAAAAATTTATAAATTACACTAATACAATAAAAGTTTGTGTGTGGGTGTACGTATGTTTGTTACTTTTTAAAGCTTGAACGGTTGAACGGATTTGGTTTAGCACACGGATAGACCACGTCCTGAAATTAATTTCCTAGAGACAACTTACTACTTTCAAGCGGGCGAAGCCGCTGGCTGGAACTAGTATTAGATACTCGTATATTGTAATGAAGATATTCTTGTCAAATAAGATGATGTAGTTCCGATTGATTAAAATTGCAAAATACTCTAAAGACATAGTTGATATGGCAGGAACCATACATTTAAGAAAAAAAAAAACTTGAAGTAAACGTTTACAAAATGCACGGTCGATATTATTTTTTGAGCTTAAAACAAACTGTAAAAATGTTGCAAAACATTGGACTGAGTATTACAATGAAGTAACGAGGGAGTATATTGCCATAATCGCTGCTCATGGCAGGGTATAAAACAGACTAAAAGCTGTGGTCCGTCTGAGTGGAGCCTAATAGTTTAGCAAACGCAGTTAATTCCGCTTTACTGGCATTTGGGTAACCACACGTGACCGCAAACGTATGTAGCTAGCTTAATATAATGATGGGCCCCAATATTCCCCTAACTGAACGAACACTTTTAGTATAAATACCCTCAGTGTCAAAAAGTAATGAAAGACTTTCGTACATCTAATTGTATGATTTATTCCTAGAAGCATTACACTTTATTGTATTATTCATATAATTGAGTTTATTAGGGCAAGTTTGAAAGTGGCGCCAGTAACTGAAAGGTTGAAAGGAAATCGTTTGTCTTGGTATGGTCATATAAAGAGGAGAAATGAAAAGCATTTTGCTAAAAGAGTTATGAATTTACACGTGGATGGATGGAGAGGGAGAGGGAGGCCAAAGAAAAGACGGATGGATTGTATGAGAAGTGATATGAAAGAAAAGGGAGTTAGTGATAGCGTGACGAGTGATAGGACAGAATGGAAGAAAAAAAACGTGTTGCACCGACCCCAAATAAAATTGGACAAGGGCAGGAAGAAGAAGAAGTTAATTTCTTTAACAGGAAATTAATAGAATTCCTAACTTATCCGACTTGAAACAATACTTTTCTTTTATCTATCTTAAATTAATTCTTTATTGTACATAAGGTACATAGAAGTTTTTATTAAATAAAGTGATTTGACAACTCATGCACAATGCGAGCTTAACTCAACAATGAGTTTTCTACAATCAAACCTTTTTTTTATCTATCAATTTCTAACACATTTTTTTTTTAATTGAGATAAACTAGTGGTTGACTGCAATCCCACCTGATGGTAAGTAGCGATGCAACCTTTGATAGTGAGGCGCACTAGTTTATTAAGAGCCTATTCACTCTAGCCTTGAAGACACCCAAATTATAATCGGACGGGAAGACCACATAACAAGACGGGGAGACATATTCTATATTCGCCAAAGATTTTATATATATATTTGTATAAACCTGTCAGTTTCTAGCCAGTCTGGAAGTTAATAAGACACAGGTACATGCGATCTCATTTGTTATCAAAATACTGAGCGATCGATTTTTTTCACAAAGTTGTACCAGTTGTTTACAACGAACTATATTCTATATCCTTTGGAAGGAAACTTCTCCACTCCGATTGACTCAGTCGCCTTAAAAATGGTAAATTACGTTGATCGACGTAATGTCCCGTAGCGAGGACTCGATGGAACAATTGGTGGTGCAAGGGAAAGTCGAGGGCAAAAGATCACGTGGACATTCTCCAATACGGTGAACGGTCCTCATCAAATCTCTGACACACTGACAACTCTCTAGCCGCTAAACACAGAGCTGCATGGCGTCGCATCATGAGAGAGGTGATGGTGGACTCGACCAAGACATGACTACGACAAGTCTGTCAAGAGTGCACGACTAAGAAGAAAAATGTTCAAAAAAAATTAGAAAACAATTAAAGCACTAGAAATTACTCTAAATAACCGTGGAAGCGTTAAACATGTAAACTCACAGACACCCATACCCGGAACAACTACGTGTAGCCCATACAAATATTTGCACCGTGCGGGAATCGAACCCGCGACCCGCAGAGCAGCAGCTAAACGCTCAACCACTGCTCTACCCAACCGTAGTTTAATCGAATCTAATGGATAAAATGACTCAGAATATAGGAGTGAGACTCGTTAGTTCTAAATGTAGGTACTTAATCTTATCTTGAATCTTTGTAGTTTGGTATCCGAACTCAATCCACGATGGACCTTTGTGTGTCTGTAATGTAGACAACAGAGAGTCTGTATGTATCTATGTATGTATATATTAAAAGAGAAACTGACTGACTGATATTGTTTTTTTATATTATTGATAGGCTCGCGTTTGGCCACCATCTCACCTGATGGTAAGGGATGATGTGGTCGATGATGGAGCACGCTTGCCTAGAAGTAACCTATTTACTCTTGACTTGAAGACCCCTAAGTTGTAGGAATCAGGAAAGGATCAGGAAACATAGACAGGGCAGCAGGGAAGGCTTGGCCGTACGCCTAATAAATGTGTTCCCAAAACGCTTTGTGCGGATGGGTGGGATATCTACCATATACCGGTGGCGCAATGTCATATCAACGCAAAACCACAACTACTGGGATGGGATTAAAAGCGTGAAATTTTGCACAAGGTTTCCTTTTGTGATGTAGGCGAGCACTAAGAGCGGATTTCCTAGAATTTACCACCTAAGGGGACAATACGAGGATCAAAAGTTTATGAGAAGAAACCTACTTACTCGCGGGCAAATCTGCTGGGACAAACTAGACTTAGTATAAACCGCCTCCTAGTTGCTAGCCTGTCGGTTTTCTATCATTTACATTTCGGATTGTCCAATCTAATTCCGCCAAGTCTGTTCCATCATCGGACCACAAGACGTACGGCTTTGCGCCGCTGGTACATGGTAGGCATCCCACCCATTCGCACAAAGCGTTTTGGGAACACATTTATTGTGCGCACAGCCGTACAGCCAAGGAGTTGAATTTCCTTCCAGAGTCTGTGTTTCCTGACAGATACAATTTAGGGGTCTTTAAGTCAAGAGTTAAGAATAGATTACTTCTAGGCAAGCGTGCTCCATTATCGACCATATCATCGCTTACCATCAGATAAGACTGTGGGCAAACGCGAGACTATAAAAAAAAAGTGGTCCATAAAATATGATCCAGCCATTATACGATAATTTCACAGAAACGACCCGTTAAAGCAACTCCCTATTCATTTTATGTCGGTTTATTGAGCTCTCAATACTTAATACTATAGCTTTATGGAGAAATCACTTTACACTGTACACTTACAATCCATTTAGCACTTAGTGAAGTCAGATAGTAGCTGTGTAAAGTGTAGTTTTGATAACCTACACGCTGGGAACGTAATTGCTTTATATGAAGCAAAGAAAAACGTATTAGGAAACCGCTTTCTGATATTTTTCGATCGGATCGTAATTCTTTCTTGGAATTGCTTAAGAACAGATACGTCTTACAGTTTTTAGGGTTTCGTACCTCAAGAGGAAAATACGGAACCCTTATAGGATCACTTTGTTATCCGTCTGTCTGTCTCAACAGACCTATTATCTCGGGAACGCGTGGCAGTATCGAGTTGAAATTAAAATTGTCCCTTAAAGCTGTGAAAAAAAGTTACAGCCGTTTATGTTTTTTGATTGATGGGCTCGCGTTTGTCCACTGTCTTACCCGATGGTAAACGATGATAAATGAAAACAAAAAATGCCTATAAATGTAACCCTAATCAGTTCACTCTTGACTTAAAAATTCCTAAGTTGTAGCTATCAGAAAACACAGACTCCTTTTATAAAATTGTTTACTTACTTACGAAATTATTGATATTATTTTATATTTAAAAAATATTTTTCAATCAAAATTACGACTATTCTCAGAAGAGATATTAAAATAATAGGTAGGTACATTTTGGTCGCAATGACCAACTTTTTCCACTGGTGAAAAAGTTTGTCATTGCGACCGAGGTGGTATGCGCCCGAGTCACCAGCGAGGGTGTTATGGAACCTTGGAGGAGTGACAAATTTCTTTGTAGGTATCCACCGAGGTTTTTCAACACACGAGGAATAAATAAACGGGGCTTGACTGGCGACTCGTGGGTGTCGCATAGCGCCAGCCGTACGATAAATACAACAAATTGTGGCAGGAGCTCGTGCACATTGTGCACTAGTGCGGAAAATAGTTAATTGCGTGCCTAAGAGCAGTAGGGATAAGAGCAGATTTTCAAGTACTTAAGTGTTTGAAAATTTTTATTTTCGACATCAAACATTTAAACTTGTTTAAACTTAAATATCCTTCGAAAAACTTCTGCAAAACGCAAAGATCAATCTATAAATGGATAATGATCAGTAATACTGGGGCAGAAGGCTCTAAGGGACTAACAACGCTAACGCTCCCGCAAAGCGATGAACATTATTTATTACTTTCACTAAATTTTCCTTGCTTCATTATTCAACCTGAACTCTTCACAAAACTCATTGCTCAGGGGCTCGTCAGATTTCTCCTTTTGTAAAAACAAAACTGTAGCTGAAGACCAACAGAGAGCCTTTTATTTTAGCCTTTTTGAGAATGTTATGAACTATGAAAGTATCGTCGAGAGACTTGATAAATGGGATTCAACTAACTTCAATTAACTTCACTCTTGCTATCTTTATTATTTTTTTTGGATTTTTCGCAATTTCACATAGCTTATTGTTTAGCTTCTCTGTGAAAATTAAAAGTTTAATTTAGTTCAGTTTTGTCTTGTTTTAATATCGACTTGGTGCAATGCACGTTTTATCTGGAGCATGGAGGGTTATTGTTTCATTAAATGTCATAATAATAATCGTCCCGTTCGAGGGAGAGCTTACAAGTAGGTACGCAGAAAATTTTATAAGTAGGTACACAAATGGGTGCGGAAACACAGGTAAACTCTATGTTCCTTTACCCTGTAGTCCGATAGGACGGCAGTCCGGCACGGTTGGAGAGAGATCAGGCGTAAGCTTTCCGTGTTTTTTTTTAGTCATGGAGGTATCACGTAGTCAATGATTTACCCCAATACTATTTTGAGGTGGTCAACCTAATCTCGTATTTTTTTTTTTTTTGGTGGGAAAAAATCATGCATTGTCATCCCCTGCTCTTGGGCGGAGCGGGAGATAGTGTCAGACTCTTACTGACTAAAAGACCCACCCCGTTCCTTCTAGCCTTCATACCGGGGCTCGAGCGCCCTTTCGGATAACCCTGGCCCCAGTAGGCTTCGACCCGGCTGGGTCCCTGCTGTTGCTGACAACTCCTTGAGGCGCGCGGGAACAGTGCGCGCCGTCGACGACTTGGGCTTGGTCCGGACAGTTACCGGACGGCCAGACAGCGAGCTACCCATTGCTCACCGTCCGCAAGCCCGCGCCTACGGTGGAAATCAGGATCAGAATCCCGGCGGCGGCGGCGGCGGCGATGATAACGCCGTTGCCTGATGCGTTCGGCCTCCTCCTTTGCGAGCATTACTGCTTCGCAAAAGTCGGCGACCGCCTGCCACTCCTCCTCGTTTCGGACCATGGCCTCAACCAAGGCCCGGCGCGAGAGGTCTCCGCCGCCGATCGCTCCCACGAGGGCAAGGCGATGTTCCACCCAAGCAGGGCACACCTCGACTGTGTGCTCCACCGTGTCCTCCGGGCATTCCGCACAGTGGCGACACCCGGGCGTCACTTCCGCACGAATCCGGTGCAGGAAACTCCCGAACGAACCATCTCCGGTGAGGACCTGCGTCATGCGGGAGGTAAGGACGCCGTGAGGTCTTTCCAGCCACGTCTCAAAGAGGGGACTTACCGCCATGATTGTGGCGTGCCCAAACCTAATCTCGTCTGAAAATCGTCATATTTTTCATTCCTATTCAGTTCCTTGATAAACAAAAATCCGAGTAAAAGAATACACTAAAAACTAACTACCACTACTACTACTATCACCACTACTACCACTACTGCTACTACTATCACTACTGTTACTACTACTACTACTACCACTACTACTACCACTTCTACTACTACTACCACTACTACTACTTCTACTACTACTACTACCAAAACTATTACTACTACTACTACTACTACAACCACCACTATTACTACCACTACTACTACTACCACCACAACTACTACTACAATTAGATACCATTTAAAATCGACATTTTTTTTTTTTTTTGTGTCATTGGACCCCTTTACACAAAGTAACTTTTTTATTTTTAGAGATAGCTTAGATCAGTTTTATTACCTAACGATAGAGCATATTTTTCTAATTCATTTGTGTATAACTAACTAATTTTCGATAAAATTGGACTTGGAATTATACACACAAACCTTCCTCGATTTGATTCGATCGTGTGCACTGCATCAAAATCCATTACGTGGTTTAAAATGAAATAGCGTAAATACAGGCAAACGCGGAAAGCGACTTTGTATTACAGTAGGTACGTAGAGAACCCTCACTTACCTCAAAACTTTAGCCCAAGTTAGGTGCTACTTGTATGAAAGTATTCTCAAGTGCCAAGTAGCTTGTAGAGCCACTAGGAACAGTTAAAGCGAGTGGTTTCATCTAAAAATAGTCCACACTACTCATATGTCATCGGGAGAGTGTTGAGCGAGATAGCTGGTTTTAGTCGCTTCTAATAGATTCTCTTCACAATTACCCTTTTCTAATTTTTTTAAAGTGGGAAATCGTCAAATGATTTTTCACGCTCTGGGTGGAGCAAGAGGATGTGTCATACTTTTACTGATTAAAGATCGCTAAAGTGTACCGACAGGTTTGCCCATAGGTACAGTTGAGTTTTACAACTCGGGTTTGGTTCGCTACCCATCAATTACCGTTTGCAAAACGCAACAAAAAAAAATAGTAATTAATAAATCTATAAATTAATTAATTAATTATATTTGCAAATAGGTTTTATAAAACACTTTTACACGTCTTTATTCACGATTCATAGTAGTTGAATATTATTATTATAGTTCGGTATAATTTCACTACGTTATTTAAACTATCGACTTAACCGGTGGTTCAATTAAGTTCATTTTCAATTGACCTTTTTTATTAAAAGGTTTGCGCGATGATTTAGACGTTTACCATGAGAACTGTTTGACAGCGTCTAAAAAGACTTGACCTCCTCTTTGTGCAGCAGAAGGACAGTAAGGACTAGTCAAAAAGACCACCAAGAAGTATAAACAGCAACGGAATTTGAGCTTAGTTTGGTCTCACATAGAGTCTGTTAATCAAAAATTGATAAATAATTATCTCTTTAATTTAAAATTCAAACAGAATATAATAATAGGCTTGAATAAATCATGAAGGGTCCATTTAAGTCTATAAACAAGTCGGCTAATTGATATCGGCATCAGTAATTACGCGTTGGAACAAATTAATCTTTCATTCCGATACTGTCCGAATAGTTCACGTCAGGGAGAGGAAGGATTACCTCGTCAATGCCATGTTGGTTTATTGGGGATGACTGTCAAAGGTGCGATACACATTTTCGGAGGCAAGTCTGCTAATTCGATTGAACTAGAATCAGAACTCATTGTTGAGTGATACTCGCCTTTGTACATAAATTGCCAAATTAATGTATACCTATGTGTATAATTTTTGTGCAAAATTAAGAATTTTAATAGTTTCGATCGGTTTTATTTTCTCTTTATTGACAGGCGAGATTATGGTTGTCTGATGACGATAAATGGAGTGTTAACACTCCATTTACAAGTATAATGAACTACAAAAACGTTTAAAATTGGTGAAAAAAATCGCCTTTGCTACTTAATAAGCAACTTAAAGCTGTAACACACTTCAAGACTGTGGCACAATGGTTAGTGATGGCGTTGTCTCGGTATGGTTATTTAAATGATAAACCATTGAAATAAGAAGGTTGGGTTTTGGTATTAGAATGATGATTTCTTGATCATTATTTCTGAGAAGCCAACTACTTCCTGACATACAGGCTCGGCCTAGCTCAGACATATTATGCATGATTTTTCCCACCATACAAAAAGGCATATTAGCTCATTTTTTCTATTCTTGTGCATAAGAATAACGACACTTATTTTTGATCGATTTGTGGTGCAATGGGATAGTACAGGCTCGATATAAAAAAAAAAAATAGTTTTTACCAACCGGGGATTGTCTTTTGGTAGACTTGCATAGCGCTTACAGTGATAATCGCCAGTTGGTACAATGTTCCATGAAAAATATCTAAGACCCATCGCTCATGACGATGCTCTCGCGCGTTTCGTAAGCGCGCGACAGCTTCGCTACTAACGCGCGTTAGTCGCTATAGAAAAAATGCCAACGCGCTACAGCATCGCGACTATATCGATGTGAACGCGCTACAGAATTGCTACAAAGTTACCGTGGGTGAGGGTCCTAAATGACCTCTGCGAGCTGGCTTTGGCCCCTCGTACACCAATGGTCGTAATTACAACACCTAATACGGATTCTTTCGATTTTAAACTATTGCATAGCTTCTATCGCGGGCCTTGAGCGTGGAGACCGAATTCAGAAATTCCGTAACGAAAATAACATTTGTTTTTTGAGCGTGGTGACCGATAACAAAACAAATGAGTGAAAGCAGCTGTCGGTGTTTTGGATGGGTGGGGTTAAGCAGCTGTAAGCGAGGTCTGGTTTTTTATAGAAGAGGTTAAGCAGCTGTTGGCGAGGTCTGGTTTTGGATGGAAGAGGTTAAGCAGCTGTTGGCGAGGTCTGGCATTGGATGGGTGGGGATAAGCAGCTGTTGGCAAGGTCTCATTTTGGATGAGTGGGGTTAAGCAGCTGCTAGCGAGGTCTGGTTTTGGATGGGTGGAGTTAAGCAGCTGTTGGCGAGGTCTAGTTTTGGATGGGTGGGGTTAAGCAGCTGTTGGCGAGGTCTGGTTTTGGATGGGTGGGGTTAAGCAGCTGTTGGCGAGGTCTGGTTTTGGATGGGTGGGGTTAACCAGCTGTTGGCGAGGTCTATTGCATAAGTTGATAAAAAATGCTATGCAATAGCTTTACCGCGGCAGTCCCCGAGTGCCACAAGTCTTTTTTTATACAATACGGTAGTGTCCAGGGTCAAAATAAATTTAAAAAAAAATGTATTTGGTCCGTATTTTAGATTATAAAAAAATATTGGACACGTATTTTTTCTTTTTTCGATTAAACAAAAAACAACAAAGATATAGCCAATTAAAATTACGTGTGACGTCACCCGTGCTAAAAAATCTAGCACGGCCGTTACACGTAACTTTAATGGGCTTCTTTGTCATTTTTGGTTTAATTTACAAATAGAAAAATAAGTGTCTCTTATTTTTGAATAATCTAAAAGATGGACTAATTAAATTTTTTACGGCAACTAGCCTATTCGTACTGTCTCAGTACCGTGATAAAAATAGATCGTTAAAGTAATAATAAAAGTGCGTTTTGAACACTGTCTACGGAAACAAAGCCCGGTTCCAGTTTCATGTAATTGAAGGGGACACGTCCGTAACAGCCACTTGTTTACCAACTTTTGTTTAATATTGTTAGAAAGTGACTCTATAGAACGGCGAACGGTTCTATAGAATCTTTAAACAAATTATCTACATAAGTGCCAAGTTGCGTTTAGTTTAAAAACCATTTAGCGATACAGCCTAGAAATATTAAAAACTAGAAAACTATCGCTATATTTTCTCAACTTTAGACCATTGTTGACACAGCTTTCTACTTAAAATGGTTTACAATCTGTTTTATTTCTTTTTTATATCAGAAGCAACACTTGAGTGCTGCCATCATTAATCATTAAGTAATTTATGGCGTCTATTTGTAATTAATGACACCATTACACTAGGTCTACCCGAAATAATGTGCTGACGTTGCGATGGATCTTTTTTCCTTTAACCCCAATGTTGAATGGGCGGATTGAGAGCGACTCAGATATCCGCATAGGGGTCAGTTGTAATATAGCGTCTGGCGGCTAGCAACGTATTGCAACTACGGTTAATTGTCTCAAACCAGAACACATTTCGATATTTGACCTAAATTTGCATGAAATATGCAGAAATAAATTTTAAAAGACATTAGTTAGCCTAGTATATCCCACGACTGGGCGAAAGCTTCCCTCAAAGATCTTACCTCCCGTAAACATTGTAATTAAAATTTACTCTTATACGTCATTGAGCACGAACTTTTTAAAACTTCATCGATGTTTTAGTAGTTCTTTATCGGTTATAATATATTTTAACTCCAAAAAGTTAAAAATAACATTGTGTTTCAAAGTTGTAGGTTGTTGCTAAAAAGTATAGTAAACTCACGAACGTTAGATTTATGTATCTTTTGATATAGAATAATCCTATATATATATGGAAATTACAGGCACAATAGAAAGACAATAGGTGCGCGAACGCCGGCGTTCGCTTGGGGTTTAATGAATTAAATTGTTATTGTACTATATTTAATTATATATAAATAGATATACAGACTTATTTGTGCTAAAATGATAATTTCTTTTTAATATATGATATAATATAGAGCCTCTAGAGTTCTTGCACCAAAATATAGTCCTGGTCATAGTTTAGACTCTAAATCTCTCTGTCAGTTGAATCACATCCTTGGCAAAAATTTATAAAACTGACCGGGGTTGTAGTGGTACCATTTTGTACATTTCCTGCCAGGGCCTACTGGGCCCCTACACTTTGCTGACATCTAATTGAAGCGCGCGTGGAACAGTATGCGCCGTCGGCGACTTGGGCTCGATCTGGACGGTTACCGGTCGGAATTCGGAATCGCGGCGGCTGGGCCGTGAGGGCCGCTCCTCCTCCTTTACTAGCATTACTGCTTAGCAGAAGGGGACCGCCTGACACTCCGGCTGGCTAGTGCTTAGGAAATTTATACAATAATTTGATCATGTGATGAAAAATTTTTAGGGCATTGACATAGGTTAGAAATAGACTTGGTCTTCGCTTGCTGACTTTCTTTAGATCCGTCATTGTATTAAAGCTAGGTTTCTTTAAGCCCTGCATTCAAATATACGGAGCCCCCAGCGGGACTCCGCCGGCTTATCTTACTTACGACCGTCGTCATCACGTTGCCGGCCGGCAAATCAAAATTAATTTTACGACTATCCACAGCCTCTCTGTAACGCCTGGGTTAGGCAAGTAATTAAAGGTCATCGACCTAAATCATTTAAATCCAGCTGTTTGATTAAATGACTGAATATCATTCGGGTGTTTAGTTGAATGGTACCGTTTAGTAAAAAGGCTAGGCTGCTAACTGAACGGCGAATCAATATAGTTGACTATAAGATATAATATGTTCTAATTCACGATGGTAAACTATATTGGGCGTGTATGTGAAATTCATGTGCGTATTATTTATGTTTGCGTGAGCTATTTTCTACGACACCGAACGGCTAGCTTGCACAGAAAATAAAGTAAAGGTACGTGAACCTAGCCAGCCAGGCGCATTACTTTGTGTAAATTATTTCATCACCACTGCTCTAAAAACGGTGAAGGAAAACATCGCGAGGAAACCGGTCTTGATGAGCAGCTTGTGGACCACATATTCGCAATAAACCCTTAACACCTTGTGGATTTATAAACACTAACGCCTTCAATGCTACTGGTGTGTTCATGGAGGGTCGTGTAGATGGATTCGCAGCCATTTTGCGCATAAATTTCGCCTCCTTAGCAGGGTTCGTGCTAGCGGCGACGATATTGTGGCAGTTATTGCTGATAAATTTAACTGCCTCATACTAAAGCATCAAATTAGGGTGCTGATAGAATAGGGTTAAATTTAATTATACACAGTACACACCGCTTACTGAAAGAATCAGTGTTAAGGGGCTTCCTACAAGGTTTTGGAGTTGCGACCGCGTACTGGAAGACGCGTTGCAAGGCCTGCTACAAGGTGGACCGATAACCTGGTGAGGATCGCGGGGATCCGATGGATGCGAGACGCACATAACCGTTTATTGTGATGACGCTTGTGGGAAGCGTATGCCTAAGAATGGACGTCTTTCGGCTGAAATGATAATGATTATAAAAATTGCGTTTTTATTCTTCTAATTCTAATTTTACTAACACTTATTGATAAGTTTTTATTTATAGCCTTTTTACCAACCATTGACTCAAAGTTGTCTACATTAAATACATTATTATTAATATATTACATTACATATATTAGTCTGCGTTATTTTTCGAAAGAGCTAAAGAAGCCCTGGAGCGCAAAGCAACTGAAGGAACATTTGAAACTCCCTTCTCTTCTCCTACTCGCTCCACCCACAGCGAGAAAAGTTATCGCTTCCAAAAAAACCTATACCTTCCTAATTATGGTTACAGTTACATTGTATGCAACGTTAGCGCACTTCAAAGCCCTTATGACGTCGTCTCGATATTTAATATATTCACTTTGTATCGAACGTCATGGCTCTACTACGCTGATACCTACTTGACATATTCATGGCACTTTAAACGAATGAATTAGGAACAAGCGGTTTTTGATAAGACTTCTTGTAGCTTGGTTTAAGTCCTATCTAGGGTTTTAGGATATTTTGTTTGGTCGTCCCAATACACTTCTACTATCTACATACTTGCATTATGACCAAGCGGCAGCTCCAGCTTCGAACGGGTGTTTTTTTTTTTTATTTTATCTGATATAAACTAGTGCTTGACTGCGATCCTACGTGACGGTAAACAGTGATGCAATCGTTGATGGTGAGACGCACTAGTTTGTCAGTTGTTTGTGTCAGTGTTACAAATCTTTGAAATTCTTATCGATTCTCTACTATAGTATGTATGTATTACACATTTAAACATTCCTTGTTAACTACTCTGTTTATTGGTAAAAACCACATGAACATTCGTTTAGTAGTTTTTGAATTTAAGTGAGAAGTCTATGCGTCTTCGGGTGTTTATTCATTTATCATGGAATACAGCCTCGATTAGTATATAGCATACCTATAATCTTAGTAGTATTTAGATAATTATCGCCTCTCACGCAAGCAAAGCCGCTAGCAAAACGGTAGTTAATTCTATAAACTTTGAATCCATCGCAAAGTCACAGAATTTTCTCAATACCATCCCTTTGTTTGTATTGAAAACCTTTCAATTCTGTTTATACAGGGACGTAATGATTTATGTTCTTACTTGGCCCTTTATCTGAAAGACTATAGCGTTATTCACTTAAAATGATTACTGTTTAAAAGTTGTTAAACTTTATAAAAGACGCCCATGAAAAGTTCAGATAAAATTATTTATCCGCTTGGAAATTAAAATTTGTCGGGTAATGTTCCTCCGAACATTATTTATGGTTTGTTTATTTGTATAAAGATCTAAAGATATATAAATATAACCTCCTTTTGAACGTATGTCTGTATACAATATTATTTTTAGTTTAGGCGAAATATACTGAATATACTTACTAGTAGTATTTTCAGAATCAGTTACTAAATGGATTCCAATAGTTTTTACACCATGTTATATTTTTTTCCCAAAAATATTTAAAAAGGTCAAAAATTCGACACCTCCGACACTAAGTACAACACAGGTCATGGCAGGTCATAGCGGGCTGGCGCCATCAAACAGCTAGGTACAAGTGCAAAACAACCTCTCAGTCGCCTGAATCTATCTGTCTTTACTTCTGACATTCAAGGAAAAGGTGACAATGTACAAAGATTTTTTTTATTGTTGGTAGGTTCGCGCTTGACCGCCATCTCACCTGATGGAAAGCGATAATAAGATAAATATATCTTACTAGCTTTTGCTCGCGGCTTCGCTCCCGCTCTTCCCTACTCCACCCTACTACTTATACTCAACTGTACCCTACTATACTATACTCTACCCTACTCTACCCTACTCTACCCTATTCTACCCTACTCTACCCTACTCTACCCTACTCTACCCTACTCTACCCTACTCTACCCTACTCTACCCTACTCTACCCTACTCTACCCTACTCTACCCTACTCTACCCTACTCTACTCTACTCTACCCTACTCTACCATACTCTACCCTATTCTACCCTACTCTACCCTATGTGTCTACATGTTTGTCCAATGATAAATGTTTTATACAATGAGGGGATTATCCCAAATCGAGCCATAAATAATTAATTAATAATATGCTTTCACAAAACAAAATAACACGATAATGTTCCATTGGTGTCCACTATAGTTTAACCGCAGTTGAAATGGCTATTAAATAGTAAAAGCAAGTCCAAAAGTGCCAACCTAACAGAAACAAAGCGCGGGAAAGTTTGCGCGGGTCCCTTCTGTATCCCACTTTACGTTACATTCTACGCAAAGCGAGTTCTAAACGAAGTGAAAAGCTCGCCTCTTATTTACTTGGACATATTAAACTCAATTAATTGTTTTGTTAAAATAACCAGTTATATTGTGAAGTGAAGTCGGAAATAATATCAAATGCCTTTGTATTTGAGTATGTGTTATTTTAGGATAGGCCCTCTCATCATTCATAATTTATAGTTCATTATTTTCAACTACCTACGATTCACTGCTTATCATGGTTAAGCAGTGAATTGTTGGCTCTATAACAAAGCTACGAGTTTTATTTAAAACTAGCTGCTGCCCGCGATTTTGTCAGCGTGAAAGTAGAAATTGTCCCAAGGGAACACTCCCGAGGTAAAAAGTATTCTAAGTGCTATTCCGGAACATGCTAAATTTCATGCAAATCCGTTCAGCCGCTCGGGCGTGAAGAAAATTAAAAAAATACAGTCGCTTTTATAATAATTTATTAATATGATTTATAATTTTTTTAAATGACTTTATACTAGGAATTAATCCCCTATCGTGGATGCGGTCACAAACATGTAAACTCACACACATTCAGATCCAGAACACCTATTTGTAGGCTATATAAATATGTGTCCCGAGCGGGAATTGAACGCGCGACACGCAAAGTAGCAGCCAGTTGTTCAACCATTGCACCAACCGTGCCGTCGTCGTTGTAAAATAGGGCACAAATACAACAAAGTATCTTAAATACAAAAAACTAGTTTTTGCCAGCGGATTCGCCCGCATGAAAATATAAATTATTGAAAAAATAAATATTAATATATGTTTATATCTATAATAATTTTCTAAGCTGGTGAACAAACCGCACGTTACAGCATTTTATAGCAGATCTATGAGATGGTGAAACGGCAGGATTTGGCTACTTTTAAAAAGCTTTCTGAATTCCATCGACAGGCAGTCAGTGAGTTTTAAATTATCCACTCCAAAACGTGATACAGTATTGGATTACAGATTGACCTAGGGCTAAATACATCTACCATAGCTTTTTTTTCGGAGGGAAAATCATCTACCTAAGGGCGGGCGTAAGGGTCGCTCCCGCACGAGTACTTGTGCGTCCTCCTCTTTTGCTAGCATTACTGCTTTGCAGAAGGAGACGACCGCCTGTCACTCTTCCTCGTTTCGGACCAAGGCCTGTACCTAGACCGGCTCGAGAGGTCATTTCCGCCGATCTCCCCCCCCCCCCCCCCCACGAGGGCACGGCGGGGCTACCGTGTGCTCTACCGTGTCCTCCGGGCGGTCCACACAGCGGTGGCACCCGGGCAAATCTACCATAGTTATCAATCAAAAACCATAGTTTAATTTGTGCAATTTTTTAAACAGACTTTCAATGTCTATAGTAGAGTAGTCTGAGTGTCGCAAGGAACTGGAAAACATGCATACAGACTCTGATAAGATTTAGCAATATTAAATTGAGGCTTGCGCATGCATATATTTTGTCTTATCAGCATTTAATGTCAGTAAGTTACTTTGAAGCCAATTAATTATTCACAGTGTTGAAGCCTAATTGAGCGTATTCGCATAATTTGGCTACAGGGTTTTGAAATGATGATGAACATTAGATAGGTAGTGCTTACATCTTGGAAAAACAGTTTCAAGAAGAAAGTAACTTTTAAGAAAAACTATAAAGAACAATCCTTCTTTCTACCCAACCGTAGTTTAATCGAATCTAATGGATAAAATGACTCAGAATATAGGAGTGAGACTCGTTAGTTCTAAATGTAGGTACTTAATCTTATCTTGAATCTTTGTAGTTTGGTATCCGAACTCAATCCACGATGGACCTTTGTGTGTGTGTATTGTAGGTCTGTATGTATATATTAAAAGAGAAACTCACTGACTGATATTTTTTTTATATTATTGAAAGGCTCGCGTTTGACCACCATCTCACCTGATGGTAAGGGATGATGTGGTCGATGATGTAGCACGCTTACCTAGAAGTAACCTATTCACTCTTGACTTGAAGACTCCTAAGTTGTAGCTATCAGGAAACACAGACTCCAGCAGGGAATTGTACTCCTTGGCCGTACGCATAATAAATGTGTTCCCAAAACGCTTTGTGCGGATGGGTGGGATGTCTACCATATACCGGTGGCGCAATGCCATATCAACGCAAAACCACAACTACTGAGATTAAAAGCGTGAAATTTTGCACAAGGTTTCCTTTAGTGATGTAAGCGCAAGAGGCCTTTTGGGATCTAAGAGCGAATTTCCTAAAATTTATCACCTACGGGGACGATACGAGGATCAAAATTTTGTATGAAGAATCTACTTACTCGCGGGCAAATCTGCTGGCACAAACTAGACTTCGTATAAACCACCCCCTAGTTGCTAGCGTGTCGCTTTTCTATCGTTTATATTTCGGGGAGTATGCACTAGAATTGTCCAATCTAATTCCGCTAAGTCCGTTCTAAGCCACCGGTACAGGGTAGACATCCCACCCATTCGCACAAAGCGTTTTGGGAACACATGTATTGTGCGTACAGCCGTACAGCCAAGGAGTGGAATTTCCTTCCAGAGTCTGTTTCCTGACAGATACAATTTAGGGGTCTTTAAGTCAAGAGTTAAGAATAGGTTACTTCTAGGCAAGCGTGCTCCATTGTCGACCATATCATTGCTTACCATCAGATGAGATTGTGGTCAAACGCGAGACTATAAAAAAAAAGTGGTCCATAAAATATGATCCAGCCATTATACGATAATTTCACAGAAACGACCCATTAAAGCAACTCCCTATTCATTTTATGTCGGTTTATTGAGCTCTCAATACTTAATACTATAGCTTTATGGAGAAATCACTTTACACTGTACACTTACAATCCATTTAGCACTTAGTGAAGTCAGATAGTAGCTGTGTAAAGTGTAGTTTTGATAACCTACACGCTGGAAACGTAATTGCTTTATATGAAGCAAAGAAAAATGTATTAGGAAACCGCTTTCTGATATTTTCGATCGGATCGTAATTCTTTCTTGGAATTGCTTAAGAACAGATACGTCTTACAGTTTTTAGGGTTTCGTACCTCAAGAGGAAAATACGGAACCCTTATAGGATCACTTTGTTATCCGTCTGTCTGTCTCAACAGACCTATTATCTCGGGAACGCGTGGAGGTATTGAGTTGAAATTAAAACCATAATACTCGGGTCTGCGGTCCCTTAAAGCTGTGAAAAAAAGTTTCAGCCATTTATGTTTTTTTTTTATGTTTTTTGATTGATGGGCTCGCTTTTGTCCACTATCTTACCTGATGGTAAGCGATGATCTGGTCGATGATAAATGAAAACAAAAAATGCTTATAAGTAAATGTAACCCTAATCAGTTCACTCTTGACTTAAAAATTCCTAAGTTGTAGCTATCAGAAAACACAGACTCCTTTTATAAAATTGCTTACTACTACTTAAAAAATATTTTTCAATCAAAATTACGACTATTCTCAGAAGAGATATTAAAATAATAAGTAGGTACATTTTGGTCGCAATGACCAACTTTCTCCACTGGTGAAAAAGTTTGTCATTGCGACCGAGGTGGTATGCGCCCGAGACACCGGCGAGGGTGTTATGGAGCCGAGTGCTACAGTGACAAATTTCTTTGTAGGTATCCAACGAGGTTTTTCAACACACTTACGAGGAATAAATAAACGGGGGTTGACTGGCGACTCGTGGGTGTCACATAGCGCCAGCCGTACGATAAATACAACAAATTGTGGCAGGAGCTCGCGCACATTGTGCACTAGTGCAGAAAATAGTAAATTGCGTGCCTAAAAGCACTAGGATTAAAGAGCAGATTTTTAAGTACTTTAGTGTTTGAATTTTTTTATTTTCGACAGCAAACCTTTAAACTTGTTTAAACTTAAATGTCCTTCGAAAAACTTCTGCAAAACACAAAGATCGATCTATAAATGGATAATGATCAGTAATACTGGGGCAGAAGGCTCTAAGGGACTAACAACCCTAACGCTCCCGCAAAGCGATGAACATTATTTATTACTTTCACTAAATTTTCCTTGCTTCATTATTCAACCTGAACTCTTCACAAAACTCATTGGCTCACTCAGGGGCTCGTCAGATTTCTCCTTTTGTAAAAACAAAACTGTAGCTGAAGACCAACAGAGAGCCTTTTATTTTAGCCTTTTTGAGAATGTTATGAACTATGAAAGTATCGTCGAGAGACTTGATAAATGGGATTCAACTAACTTCAATTAACTTCACTCTTGCTATCTTTATTATTTTTTTTGGATTTTTCGCAATTTCACATAGCTTATTGTTTAGCTTCTCTGTGAAAATTAAAAGTTTAATTTAGTTCAGTTTTGTCTTGTTTTAATATCGACTTGGTGCAATGCACGTTTTATCTGGAGCATGGAGGGTTATTGTTTCATTAAATGTCATAATAATAATCATCCCGTTCGAGGGAGAGCTTACAAGTAGGTACGCAGAAAATATTATAAGTAGGTACACAAATGGGTGCGGAAACACAGGTAAACTCTATGTTCCTTTACCCTGTAGTCCGATAGGACGGCAGTCCGGCACGGTTGGAGAGAGATCAGGCGTAAGCTTTCCGTGTTTTTTTTTAGTCATGGAGGTATCACGTAGTCAATGATTTACCCCAATACTATTTTGAGGTGGTCAACCTAATCTCGTATTTTTTTTTTTTGGTGGGAAAAAATCATGCATTGTCACCCCTGCTCTTGGGCGGAGCGGGAGATAGTGTCAGACTCTTACTGACTAAAAGACCCACCCCGTTCCTTCTAGCCTTCATACCGGGGCTCGAGCGCCCTTTCGGATAACCCTGGCCCCAGTAGGCTTCGACCCGGCTGGGTCCCTGCTGTTGCTGACAACTCCTTGAGGCGCGCGGGAACAGTGCGCGCCGTCGACGACTTGGGCTTGGTCCGGACAGTTACCGGACGGCCAGACAGCGAGCTACCCATTGCTCACCGTCCGCAAGCCCGCGCCTACGGTGGAAATCAGGATCAGAATCCCGGCGGCGGCGGCGGCGGCGATGATAACGCCGTTGCCTGATGCGTTCGGCCTCCTCCTTTGCGAGCATTACTGCTTCGCAAAAGTCGGCGACCGCCTGCCACTCCTCCTCGTTTCGGACCATGGCCTCAACCAAGGCCCGGCGCGAGAGGTCTCCGCCGCCGATCGCTCCCACGAGGGCAAGGCGATGTTCCACCCAAGCAGGGCACACCTCGACTGTGTGCTCCACCGTGTCCTCCGGGCATTCCGCACAGTGGCGACACCCGGGCGTCACTTCCGCACGAATCCGGTGCAGGAAACTCCCGAACGAACCATCTCCGGTGAGGACCTGCGTCATGCGGGAGGTAAGGACGCCGTGAGGTCTTTCCAGCCACGTCTCAAAGAGGGGACTTACCGCCATGATTGTGGCGTGCCCAAACCTAATCTCGTCTGAAAATCGTCATATTTTTCATTCCTATTCAGTTCCTTGATAAACAAAAATCCGAGTAAAAGAATACACTAAAAACTAACTACCACTACTACTACTATCACCACTACTACCACTACTGCTACTACTATCACTACTGTTACTACTACTACTACTACCACTACTACTACCACTTCTACTACTACTACCACTACTACTACTTCTACTACTACTACTACCAAAACTATTACTACTACTACTACTACTACAACCACCACTATTACTACCACTACTACTACTACCACCACAACTACTACTACAATTAGATACCATTTAAAATCGACATTTTTTTTTTTTTTTGTGTCATTGGACCCCTTTACACAAAGTAACTTTTTTATTTTTAGAGATAGCTTAGATCAGTTTTATTACCTAACGATAGAGCATATTTTTCTAATTCATTTGTGTATAACTAACTAATTTTCGATAAAATTGGACTTGGAATTATACACACAAACCTTCCTCGATTTGATTCGATCGTGTGCACTGCATCAAAATCCATTACGTGGTTTAAAATGAAATAGCGTAAATACAGGCAAACGCGGAAAGCGACTTTGTATTACAGTAGGTACGTAGAGAACCCTCACTTACCTCAAAACTTTAGCCCAAGTTAGGTGCTACTTGTATGAAAGTATTCTCAAGTGCCAAGTAGCTTGTAGAGCCACTAGGAACAGTTAAAGCGAGTGGTTTCATCTAAAAATAGTCCACACTACTCATATGTCATCGGGAGAGTGTTGAGCGAGATAGCTGGTTTTAGTCGCTTCTAATAGATTCTCTTCACAATTACCCTTTTCTAATTTTTTTAAAGTGGGAAATCGTCAAATGATTTTTCACGCTCTGGGTGGAGCAAGAGGATGTGTCATACTTTTACTGATTAAAGATCGCTAAAGTGTACCGACAGGTTTGCCCATAGGTACAGTTGAGTTTTACAACTCGGGTTTGGTTCGCTACCCATCAATTACCGTTTGCAAAACGCAACAAAAAAAAATAGTAATTAATAAATCTATAAATTAATTAATTAATTATATTTGCAAATAGGTTTTATAAAACACTTTTACACGTCTTTATTCACGATTCATAGTAGTTGAATATTATTATTATAGTTCGGTATAATTTCACTACGTTATTTAAACTATCGACTTAACCGGTGGTTCAATTAAGTTCATTTTCAATTGACCTTTTTTATTAAAAGGTTTGCGCGATGATTTAGACGTTTACCATGAGAACTGTTTGACAGCGTCTAAAAAGACTTGACCTCCTCTTTGTGCAGCAGAAGGACAGTAAGGACTAGTCAAAAAGACCACCAAGAAGTATAAACAGCAACGGAATTTGAGCTTAGTTTGGTCTCACATAGAGTCTGTTAATCAAAAATTGATAAATAATTATCTCTTTAATTTAAAATTCAAACAGAATATAATAATAGGCTTGAATAAATCATGAAGGGTCCATTTAAGTCTATAAACAAGTCGGCTAATTGATATCGGCATCAGTAATTACGCGTTGGAACAAATTAATCTTTCATTCCGATACTGTCCGAATAGTTCACGTCAGGGAGAGGAAGGATTACCTCGTCAATGCCATGTTGGTTTATTGGGGATGACTGTCAAAGGTGCGATACACATTTTCGGAGGCAAGTCTGCTAATTCGATTGAACTAGAATCAGAACTCATTGTTGAGTGATACTCGCCTTTGTACATAAATTGCCAAATTAATGTATACCTATGTGTATAATTTTTGTGCAAAATTAAGAATTTTAATAGTTTCGATCGGTTTTATTTTCTCTTTATTGACAGGCGAGATTATGGTTGTCTGATGACGATAAATGGAGTGTTAACACTCCATTTACAAGTATAATGAACTACAAAAACGTTTAAAATTGGTGAAAAAAATCGCCTTTGCTACTTAATAAGCAACTTAAAGCTGTAACACACTTCAAGACTGTGGCACAATGGTTAGTGATGGCGTTGTCTCGGTATGGTTATTTAAATGATAAACCATTGAAATAAGAAGGTTGGGTTTTGGTATTAGAATGATGATTTCTTGATCATTATTTCTGAGAAGCCAACTACTTCCTGACATACAGGCTCGGCCTAGCTCAGACATATTATGCATGATTTTTCCCACCATACAAAAAGGCATATTAGCTCATTTTTTCTATTCTTGTGCATAAGAATAACGACACTTATTTTTGATCGATTTGTGGTGCAATGGGATAGTACAGGCTCGATATAAAAAAAAAAAATAGTTTTTACCAACCGGGGATTGTCTTTTGGTAGACTTGCATAGCGCTTACAGTGATAATCGCCAGTTGGTACAATGTTCCATGAAAAATATCTAAGACCCATCGCTCATGACGATGCTCTCGCGCGTTTCGTAAGCGCGCGACAGCTTCGCTACTAACGCGCGTTAGTCGCTATAGAAAAAATGCCAACGCGCTACAGCATCGCGACTATATCGATGTGAACGCGCTACAGAATTGCTACAAAGTTACCGTGGGTGAGGGTCCTAAATGACCTCTGCGAGCTGGCTTTGGCCCCTCGTACACCAATGGTCGTAATTACAACACCTAATACGGATTCTTTCGATTTTAAACTATTGCATAGCTTCTATCGCGGGCCTTGAGCGTGGAGACCGAATTCAGAAATTCCGTAACGAAAATAACATTTGTTTTTTGAGCGTGGTGACCGATAACAAAACAAATGAGTGAAAGCAGCTGTCGGTGTTTTGGATGGGTGGGGTTAAGCAGCTGTAAGCGAGGTCTGGTTTTTTATAGAAGAGGTTAAGCAGCTGTTGGCGAGGTCTGGTTTTGGATGGAAGAGGTTAAGCAGCTGTTGGCGAGGTCTGGCATTGGATGGGTGGGGATAAGCAGCTGTTGGCAAGGTCTCATTTTGGATGAGTGGGGTTAAGCAGCTGCTAGCGAGGTCTGGTTTTGGATGGGTGGAGTTAAGCAGCTGTTGGCGAGGTCTAGTTTTGGATGGGTGGGGTTAAGCAGCTGTTGGCGAGGTCTGGTTTTGGATGGGTGGGGTTAAGCAGCTGTTGGCGAGGTCTGGTTTTGGATGGGTGGGGTTAACCAGCTGTTGGCGAGGTCTATTGCATAAGTTGATAAAAAATGCTATGCAATAGCTTTACCGCGGCAGTCCCCGAGTGCCACAAGTCTTTTTTTATACAATACGGTAGTGTCCAGGGTCAAAATAAATTTAAAAAAAAATGTATTTGGTCCGTATTTTAGATTATAAAAAAATATTGGACACGTATTTTTTCTTTTTTCGATTAAACAAAAAACAACAAAGATATAGCCAATTAAAATTACGTGTGACGTCACCCGTGCTAAAAAATCTAGCACGGCCGTTACACGTAACTTTAATGGGCTTCTTTGTCATTTTTGGTTTAATTTACAAATAGAAAAATAAGTGTCTCTTATTTTTGAATAATCTAAAAGATGGACTAATTAAATTTTTTACGGCAACTAGCCTATTCGTACTGTCTCAGTACCGTGATAAAAATAGATCGTTAAAGTAATAATAAAAGTGCGTTTTGAACACTGTCTACGGAAACAAAGCCCGGTTCCAGTTTCATGTAATTGAAGGGGACACGTCCGTAACAGCCACTTGTTTACCAACTTTTGTTTAATATTGTTAGAAAGTGACTCTATAGAACGGCGAACGGTTCTATAGAATCTTTAAACAAATTATCTACATAAGTGCCAAGTTGCGTTTAGTTTAAAAACCATTTAGCGATACAGCCTAGAAATATTAAAAACTAGAAAACTATCGCTATATTTTCTCAACTTTAGACCATTGTTGACACAGCTTTCTACTTAAAATGGTTTACAATCTGTTTTATTTCTTTTTTATATCAGAAGCAACACTTGAGTGCTGCCATCATTAATCATTAAGTAATTTATGGCGTCTATTTGTAATTAATGACACCATTACACTAGGTCTACCCGAAATAATGTGCTGACGTTGCGATGGATCTTTTTTCCTTTAACCCCAATGTTGAATGGGCGGATTGAGAGCGACTCAGATATCCGCATAGGGGTCAGTTGTAATATAGCGTCTGGCGGCTAGCAACGTATTGCAACTACGGTTAATTGTCTCAAACCAGAACACATTTCGATATTTGACCTAAATTTGCATGAAATATGCAGAAATAAATTTTAAAAGACATTAGTTAGCCTAGTATATCCCACGACTGGGCGAAAGCTTCCCTCAAAGATCTTACCTCCCGTAAACATTGTAATTAAAATTTACTCTTATACGTCATTGAGCACGAACTTTTTAAAACTTCATCGATGTTTTAGTAGTTCTTTATCGGTTATAATATATTTTAACTCCAAAAAGTTAAAAATAACATTGTGTTTCAAAGTTGTAGGTTGTTGCTAAAAAGTATAGTAAACTCACGAACGTTAGATTTATGTATCTTTTGATATAGAATAATCCTATATATATATGGAAATTACAGGCACAATAGAAAGACAATAGGTGCGCGAACGCCGGCGTTCGCTTGGGGTTTAATGAATTAAATTGTTATTGTACTATATTTAATTATATATAAATAGATATACAGACTTATTTGTGCTAAAATGATAATTTCTTTTTAATATATGATATAATATAGAGCCTCTAGAGTTCTTGCACCAAAATATAGTCCTGGTCATAGTTTAGACTCTAAATCTCTCTGTCAGTTGAATCACATCCTTGGCAAAAATTTATAAAACTGACCGGGGTTGTAGTGGTACCATTTTGTACATTTCCTGCCAGGGCCTACTGGGCCCCTACACTTTGCTGACATCTAATTGAAGCGCGCGTGGAACAGTATGCGCCGTCGGCGACTTGGGCTCGATCTGGACGGTTACCGGTCGGAATTCGGAATCGCGGCGGCTGGGCCGTGAGGGCCGCTCCTCCTCCTTTACTAGCATTACTGCTTAGCAGAAGGGGACCGCCTGACACTCCGGCTGGCTAGTGCTTAGGAAATTTATACAATAATTTGATCATGTGATGAAAAATTTTTAGGGCATTGACATAGGTTAGAAATAGACTTGGTCTTCGCTTGCTGACTTTCTTTAGATCCGTCATTGTATTAAAGCTAGGTTTCTTTAAGCCCTGCATTCAAATATACGGAGCCCCCAGCGGGACTCCGCCGGCTTATCTTACTTACGACCGTCGTCATCACGTTGCCGGCCGGCAAATCAAAATTAATTTTACGACTATCCACAGCCTCTCTGTAACGCCTGGGTTAGGCAAGTAATTAAAGGTCATCGACCTAAATCATTTAAATCCAGCTGTTTGATTAAATGACTGAATATCATTCGGGTGTTTAGTTGAATGGTACCGTTTAGTAAAAAGGCTAGGCTGCTAACTGAACGGCGAATCAATATAGTTGACTATAAGATATAATATGTTCTAATTCACGATGGTAAACTATATTGGGCGTGTATGTGAAATTCATGTGCGTATTATTTATGTTTGCGTGAGCTATTTTCTACGACACCGAACGGCTAGCTTGCACAGAAAATAAAGTAAAGGTACGTGAACCTAGCCAGCCAGGCGCATTACTTTGTGTAAATTATTTCATCACCACTGCTCTAAAAACGGTGAAGGAAAACATCGCGAGGAAACCGGTCTTGATGAGCAGCTTGTGGACCACATATTCGCAATAAACCCTTAACACCTTGTGGATTTATAAACACTAACGCCTTCAATGCTACTGGTGTGTTCATGGAGGGTCGTGTAGATGGATTCGCAGCCATTTTGCGCATAAATTTCGCCTCCTTAGCAGGGTTCGTGCTAGCGGCGACGATATTGTGGCAGTTATTGCTGATAAATTTAACTGCCTCATACTAAAGCATCAAATTAGGGTGCTGATAGAATAGGGTTAAATTTAATTATACACAGTACACACCGCTTACTGAAAGAATCAGTGTTAAGGGGCTTCCTACAAGGTTTTGGAGTTGCGACCGCGTACTGGAAGACGCGTTGCAAGGCCTGCTACAAGGTGGACCGATAACCTGGTGAGGATCGCGGGGATCCGATGGATGCGAGACGCACATAACCGTTTATTGTGATGACGCTTGTGGGAAGCGTATGCCTAAGAATGGACGTCTTTCGGCTGAAATGATAATGATTATAAAAATTGCGTTTTTATTCTTCTAATTCTAATTTTACTAACACTTATTGATAAGTTTTTATTTATAGCCTTTTTACCAACCATTGACTCAAAGTTGTCTACATTAAATACATTATTATTAATATATTACATTACATATATTAGTCTGCGTTATTTTTCGAAAGAGCTAAAGAAGCCCTGGAGCGCAAAGCAACTGAAGGAACATTTGAAACTCCCTTCTCTTCTCCTACTCGCTCCACCCACAGCGAGAAAAGTTATCGCTTCCAAAAAAACCTATACCTTCCTAATTATGGTTACAGTTACATTGTATGCAACGTTAGCGCACTTCAAAGCCCTTATGACGTCGTCTCGATATTTAATATATTCACTTTGTATCGAACGTCATGGCTCTACTACGCTGATACCTACTTGACATATTCATGGCACTTTAAACGAATGAATTAGGAACAAGCGGTTTTTGATAAGACTTCTTGTAGCTTGGTTTAAGTCCTATCTAGGGTTTTAGGATATTTTGTTTGGTCGTCCCAATACACTTCTACTATCTACATACTTGCATTATGACCAAGCGGCAGCTCCAGCTTCGAACGGGTGTTTTTTTTTTTTATTTTATCTGATATAAACTAGTGCTTGACTGCGATCCTACGTGACGGTAAACAGTGATGCAATCGTTGATGGTGAGACGCACTAGTTTGTCAGTTGTTTGTGTCAGTGTTACAAATCTTTGAAATTCTTATCGATTCTCTACTATAGTATGTATGTATTACACATTTAAACATTCCTTGTTAACTACTCTGTTTATTGGTAAAAACCACATGAACATTCGTTTAGTAGTTTTTGAATTTAAGTGAGAAGTCTATGCGTCTTCGGGTGTTTATTCATTTATCATGGAATACAGCCTCGATTAGTATATAGCATACCTATAATCTTAGTAGTATTTAGATAATTATCGCCTCTCACGCAAGCAAAGCCGCTAGCAAAACGGTAGTTAATTCTATAAACTTTGAATCCATCGCAAAGTCACAGAATTTTCTCAATACCATCCCTTTGTTTGTATTGAAAACCTTTCAATTCTGTTTATACAGGGACGTAATGATTTATGTTCTTACTTGGCCCTTTATCTGAAAGACTATAGCGTTATTCACTTAAAATGATTACTGTTTAAAAGTTGTTAAACTTTATAAAAGACGCCCATGAAAAGTTCAGATAAAATTATTTATCCGCTTGGAAATTAAAATTTGTCGGGTAATGTTCCTCCGAACATTATTTATGGTTTGTTTATTTGTATAAAGATCTAAAGATATATAAATATAACCTCCTTTTGAACGTATGTCTGTATACAATATTATTTTTAGTTTAGGCGAAATATACTGAATATACTTACTAGTAGTATTTTCAGAATCAGTTACTAAATGGATTCCAATAGTTTTTACACCATGTTATATTTTTTTCCCAAAAATATTTAAAAAGGTCAAAAATTCGACACCTCCGACACTAAGTACAACACAGGTCATGGCAGGTCATAGCGGGCTGGCGCCATCAAACAGCTAGGTACAAGTGCAAAACAACCTCTCAGTCGCCTGAATCTATCTGTCTTTACTTCTGACATTCAAGGAAAAGGTGACAATGTACAAAGATTTTTTTTATTGTTGGTAGGTTCGCGCTTGACCGCCATCTCACCTGATGGAAAGCGATAATAAGATAAATATATCTTACTAGCTTTTGCTCGCGGCTTCGCTCCCGCTCTTCCCTACTCCACCCTACTACTTATACTCAACTGTACCCTACTATACTATACTCTACCCTACTCTACCCTACTCTACCCTATTCTACCCTACTCTACCCTACTCTACCCTACTCTACCCTACTCTACCCTACTCTACCCTACTCTACCCTACTCTACCCTACTCTACCCTACTCTACCCTACTCTACCCTACTCTACTCTACTCTACCCTACTCTACCATACTCTACCCTATTCTACCCTACTCTACCCTATGTGTCTACATGTTTGTCCAATGATAAATGTTTTATACAATGAGGGGATTATCCCAAATCGAGCCATAAATAATTAATTAATAATATGCTTTCACAAAACAAAATAACACGATAATGTTCCATTGGTGTCCACTATAGTTTAACCGCAGTTGAAATGGCTATTAAATAGTAAAAGCAAGTCCAAAAGTGCCAACCTAACAGAAACAAAGCGCGGGAAAGTTTGCGCGGGTCCCTTCTGTATCCCACTTTACGTTACATTCTACGCAAAGCGAGTTCTAAACGAAGTGAAAAGCTCGCCTCTTATTTACTTGGACATATTAAACTCAATTAATTGTTTTGTTAAAATAACCAGTTATATTGTGAAGTGAAGTCGGAAATAATATCAAATGCCTTTGTATTTGAGTATGTGTTATTTTAGGATAGGCCCTCTCATCATTCATAATTTATAGTTCATTATTTTCAACTACCTACGATTCACTGCTTATCATGGTTAAGCAGTGAATTGTTGGCTCTATAACAAAGCTACGAGTTTTATTTAAAACTAGCTGCTGCCCGCGATTTTGTCAGCGTGAAAGTAGAAATTGTCCCAAGGGAACACTCCCGAGGTAAAAAGTATTCTAAGTGCTATTCCGGAACATGCTAAATTTCATGCAAATCCGTTCAGCCGCTCGGGCGTGAAGAAAATTAAAAAAATACAGTCGCTTTTATAATAATTTATTAATATGATTTATAATTTTTTTAAATGACTTTATACTAGGAATTAATCCCCTATCGTGGATGCGGTCACAAACATGTAAACTCACACACATTCAGATCCAGAACACCTATTTGTAGGCTATATAAATATGTGTCCCGAGCGGGAATTGAACGCGCGACACGCAAAGTAGCAGCCAGTTGTTCAACCATTGCACCAACCGTGCCGTCGTCGTTGTAAAATAGGGCACAAATACAACAAAGTATCTTAAATACAAAAAACTAGTTTTTGCCAGCGGATTCGCCCGCATGAAAATATAAATTATTGAAAAAATAAATATTAATATATGTTTATATCTATAATAATTTTCTAAGCTGGTGAACAAACCGCACGTTACAGCATTTTATAGCAGATCTATGAGATGGTGAAACGGCAGGATTTGGCTACTTTTAAAAAGCTTTCTGAATTCCATCGACAGGCAGTCAGTGAGTTTTAAATTATCCACTCCAAAACGTGATACAGTATTGGATTACAGATTGACCTAGGGCTAAATACATCTACCATAGCTTTTTTTTCGGAGGGAAAATCATCTACCTAAGGGCGGGCGTAAGGGTCGCTCCCGCACGAGTACTTGTGCGTCCTCCTCTTTTGCTAGCATTACTGCTTTGCAGAAGGAGACGACCGCCTGTCACTCTTCCTCGTTTCGGACCAAGGCCTGTACCTAGACCGGCTCGAGAGGTCATTTCCGCCGATCTCCCCCCCCCCCCCCCCCACGAGGGCACGGCGGGGCTACCGTGTGCTCTACCGTGTCCTCCGGGCGGTCCACACAGCGGTGGCACCCGGGCAAATCTACCATAGTTATCAATCAAAAACCATAGTTTAATTTGTGCAATTTTTTAAACAGACTTTCAATGTCTATAGTAGAGTAGTCTGAGTGTCGCAAGGAACTGGAAAACATGCATACAGACTCTGATAAGATTTAGCAATATTAAATTGAGGCTTGCGCATGCATATATTTTGTCTTATCAGCATTTAATGTCAGTAAGTTACTTTGAAGCCAATTAATTATTCACAGTGTTGAAGCCTAATTGAGCGTATTCGCATAATTTGGCTACAGGGTTTTGAAATGATGATGAACATTAGATAGGTAGTGCTTACATCTTGGAAAAACAGTTTCAAGAAGAAAGTAACTTTTAAGAAAAACTATAAAGAACAATCCTTCTTTATAGTTTTTCTTTACCTTCTCTAACCGACTATATACAAGTAGCTAATACCATTTTATTTTTTGGCGGAAAGTATACAAGTAACTTCATCCGCTCTGGGTGGAGCGAGAGGGAGTATTAGACATTTACTGTGTAATACCCACCTGTATAGAAAGCAGTGGTGGCCGAGTGGTAAAAACGTTGAAGGAAAACATTGTGATGAAACCGGTATGTCCTAGAGTCAAAATTTGGAGACATGGAGACATCCACCAACCCGCACTAGGCCTGTGTGGCAGATTAGGTACTGTCGATTCTCTCTCCTACAGTAAAAGCCTGAGTCCCAGTAGTGGGAATATTATTAGACTGACTATGCTACCTACCTGTGTTGCTTTAGTTACCCTTTGCATTCCAAGGTAACTAACTGTTTTGAATAATCCAGCACCATTTTACGTACCTTTCGTAAGGCTAAAGCAACTAAGAATCTATGTATTATGTATACCGTTACCGGATTCCATCACTCCACATCCCTAGCGGATAAAAGCTCAGTTTTTTTACTTTGTACAAAGTGCAATTTCCGCCAATACTTTCGGAACTTGCAGAATGTTGAAACAAAAGAACCAATAGGGATCTACGTTCATTACTATGCTTGAATATTTGCATGAGAAATAATGTACCTAATGAAGAATTTTCTGGAAACGTATAAAGCGAGGTAATAGGTTTTGTTTTTTTGAGGTGGGAATTTATCCACTGACTTCTCCAGCTCTAGGGTAGAACGGGAGTGCGTGTCAGACTTACTGATTTAAACTACACCTAAGTCCTTCAGAGCCTTTTTGCGTTCAACAATCATAGGTTTCCTTTTCAGAAAATTCCCTTGGCCCTATCGAGTATCGATCTTTTTGGGTCCCTACGGTTTTGCTGACATCTTTTTGTGGCGCGTGGAATACTACTCGCCGTCAGCGACTCATTGCTCGTCGTTCGCAAGCCAGCATCTACCGCCGCGGATCGCCAAGCGACTCCCGTTACCGCTAGGGTACTATCCTGGGGCGGCATCTGAGGCGTGAGTATGTCGGTTCCCTCTTGTTTGCGGCCATATCCTTCGCTAGCATTACTGCTTCGCAGAATTCCCTCTCGTTCGGACCATAGCCTGAACTAGGGCTGTCACCGATTACCTCCAAGAAGACATGGCGGTGCTCCGTCCAAGTGTGGCACACCCTTGCTAATGAGTTGTTGCTACAGTCTTTAATAGTCATTCTTTAAAGGTTTTTTCTTAATAATTCAGGTGCTTTGTGCCAGTAACTACATGAAGTGCACATTGTATGCAAGACCACTAACATACTCTCGTATAAAGTGCAGAAAAAAATTCTTTGTTCATCGGAAAACTGGAGTTAATTTTCGCTTCATTATACGTTAAGGCATTTACCCAAACCCACAGGAGAGATTGGAAATTCATAGAGTAAGCCGTTTTTGTCTTAATTAGTTGTGGAGTAGTTCACTCCTCTGAAATGTTCGAGTCGATCAATATTCTATGTGGAAGCTTAATTGAATAAATACCAATATTGTTGGTAAAATACGTTGTATATTGAAGGCGAATATGGCTCTCTTAATTTAATTAATTTGAAATACCACGCGTTTATTGGCTTATACATGAATCTCAAGATTATTTAGTTATATAAGATCTGCCTTGGTTTTAGCACGGGGTCATCATCATTAGCATCATTTCAGACGAACGACGTCTGCTGTTGGACATAGGCCTCCTCCAAGTGACTCCACAATGAACGGTCCTGTGCATCTCGCATCCATCGGGTTCCCGCAACCCTCACTCCAGGTCATCGGTCCACCTTGTCGGAGGCCTTCCAAAATTGTGTCTGCCAGTACGAGGTCAGCACCCCAGAACCTTTCGACCTCAATGGCTATCTATTCTGCGAGATTCTGTGACGGTGCGGGGTGCATCAATTTATCTATAACCTGGTGACTTCTATTAGATGGACATGGATTTCATGACCGCTCACATAACAAAGTTTTAGAAGGTACCTCTGGGTAGCCCTCACGGACGGACGGCGAGCAACCGACCGTCCGGTAACCATCCGGACCGAGTTCGAGACGTACTCGCCCGCCTCAAGGAGTTGTCAGCAAGCTGTAGGGACCCAGCAGGGTCGAAACCTAGTGGAGTCAAGGGTCTCCTGAAAGGAAGATTCGACCCCGTAACGAAAGGAGACGAAGGAACAGGAGTGGGTTTTTAGTCAATTAAAGTCTGATCTATCTCCAGCTTCGGCCAAGAGCGCGGGGATGTCATTGAATGATTTTTCCACCTACAAAACTAAAATCACCCTTATCCTGAATCTCATCGCATGCATAAGCTATCCGTACCTTGGCTACTATCGAAACGTCGCTCGTGCTGTCTTCTTTTGATATTATTATGTTGTTGCAAAGTTATTTCAATTTTGAAATAATGTTCCAAGTAATGTCCGCTTAATATCCGTTTCAACAATATTCATCCAAATTAAATTATATAAATAAGATTTTCGCTCTAAATTAAAACATCTTTGTAAATAAAGCAGTAGATATTTTATTTTTATATCCAATTTGAAAATCATAAATATGGTTATTGTGAGACAGCCAGAGAGAAATATGATTTCATAGACTTTGGGCATGCCACAATTATGGCGGTAAGTCCCCTCTTTGAGGTGTGGCTGGAAAGACCTTACGGCGTCCTCACCTTCTGCATGACGCAGGTTCTCACCGAACATGGCAAGTTCGGGCGGTTCCTGTACCGGATTCATGCGGACTTGACGCCCGGGTGTCGCCACTGTGCGGGGACGATCGGTAGCGGAGACCTCTCGCGTCGGGCCTTGGTTTAGGCCATAGTCCAGAGCGAGGAGGAGTGGCAGGCTGTCGCCTTTTTCTGCGAAGCAGTAATGCTAGCAAAGGAAGAGGCCGAACGCATCAGGCAATGGCGCTCTCGCCGTCGCCGGGATTTCGATCCCGATTTCCGGCTACCGCAGGCGCGGGCTTGCGGACGCGAGCAATGGGTAGCTCGCTGTCCGACCGTCCGGTAACTGTCCGGACCGAGCCCAAGTCGTCGACGGCGCGCACTGTTCTCACGCGCTACGAGGAGTTGTCAGCAACAGTAGCCTGGCCCCAGTAGGCTCGTCAAAGCCTACTGGGACCAGGGTTAGTTTCGAGAGATAGCTCAGCCCCGGTATGAAGGCACGAAGAAACGGGATGGGCTGTGGTGACTAAAAGTCAGTCAGAGTCTGACACCAACTCCCGCTCCGCCCAAGAGCGGGATTTGTCATTAGATGATTTTCGCAACATAAAAAAAATGTCATAGATTTCTTTACATGTTTTTGAGAGATTTTTTTATTCTCCGCAAGTTTCTATTTGTAACTTTGAACATTTACACAGCACACGCATTGGAATATCTAAAAAATCACGGCTTTGTGGAGGAATATCACCAAAACTATAAAAATTAAACTTAGTATGTACTTACGATGTACGTAAGTACATACTAAGTTTAATTTGTGTGTGTATGTTTGCTACTTCTTCGAGCTCAAACGGCTCTATAATATGACATAGGATATAAGATGCGTTCTATACCGGGAGTAGGTTCCCTTAGGATATTTTTTTACGCGAGCGAATCTAGTGACAAAAGCTTATGTCATCATAGCTTAAAGCTATATTTTTTTATATTTACATATTATACTCCTAACCTATGCCCATATCGAATAATGTAACTTTTTAGCAGTTAAATGTTTTTTTTAGAATTAGATCATTTGTTCCGGAGATTACCCCTTAGATAAAAACAAAAAATATCTCTTTATAATATACTTATAGATAATAGAATTAACTGTTACAAAGATCCTCTATAATTGCGTGCTTAAAGTATTATAAAAAAAATACCTTTGTAAAAGTCAAAGTTTATATAAATTTGTTTTATAAAACAATTAAAATTACACAAATGACCTGTACTTTTGTAAAAAGAGTTAAGGTTTCACCCGACAAAAGTCACATAAAAGAATGTTTCTAAATAAAATACTTGATAATAAATCCTAACAAAAAGCTTGTCCTTTGAAACGTAAGAACAATCGTGGAGTAGACAGTTCGTAACCAAACACTGGCGCCCGGCCCTCCGCCCGTGACTTGCAGAACATCTTCAATGGCTCATTAGCACAAAACAAGCTCTAGTTTAACCAACCGTTTGATTTCCCTCTGAAACTAAATCCAAAGATTATAAAGTTTTAATTATTCTTCGAGATTAGTTTTTGAAGTCTTCAGATTGATTTCGAGGTAAGGCGATTCTAAATCACTGAAAATATTTGTCTGGTCTAAAGTTTTCATTATTTCAGAAATAATGGCGGTTGGTAATTTTAACTTTATCACTTAAAACGAACTCAGACTCGTCGTCGGTAACCCGCCGCTAAACGTCGACGATCAAACGTAATTTATTTCTTTCACCGAGTTGACTCGACCTAATTTATTACCACCACTTTTGCTTAATTTCCGAGACCAACGTTTCCCGAAACAAACGCTGGTATTGTTCTATTGGTTTACGCTGTAATCTCAGCAATACACAATTCACCACGACTCTACTACAGAACTACGTTAAAGCAACAAGAAAAATTGATCTACGTTATTGACGTTAATCTCTTTACTTTCGAACTGAAACTTATTTGTGAAACTAACATGGTATATTATTCTAGAGACGAAAGTTGCGTTTGTTTCTTACTTCTTGACGTTCGTTGGACTGAATATCTATACTAATATAATAAAGAGGTAAAGCATGTATTTTTGTTTTTTTTTTTTTTGTTTGTATGCGGTAATCTCTGGAAGTACTGGTCCGGTTGCAAAAATTTTTTCACCAATAGAAAGCTGCTTTATTCCTGACATATATTTTTAGTACGCGGGCGAAGCTGCGGGCAAAATCTAGTAATCTAGTTTGGATATAATTTGGCATACAGAAAGACAATATCCTGATATAGCTTTTACACAAGATATAACTTTTTATTCCGGAAATGTATATTCCTGTACTTCTATTTCTACGTGAGCGAAGCCTTTGTCAAGTTCTAGTGAATTCATATTTCTTAAAATACCAGTAACTTTAAGAATTACACAGAGCAGGTAGGATTTATCGAAAGGAGGTCATTGCCCCGCGAATGGACCACTTAACATGCTTTTAAGAATAACACTAATAAAGATAAATTGAAACATGAATTATGACATAGTTTATGTTTTCAAACATGAAACATTTCAGTAATGTTATACTCCTGTGTTTAGTCGATTCCAGAGCAATCTAGCATAATTTGGGAATCAACCTATTAGCAGGATCAATATTTGAATTTGAGGCTCAACCTCAAATATAACTATAAATACGTAACTATGTTTGACTAATCACTTGATAACGGTTTGACGGATTTGGTTGAAAGGTAAATCAAAATGTTTTAATCTACGCAGTTACCATCTTTAAAATATAAACTTTCAAGTAAACAATCATGTGACTTTAAGTTAAAATATTCTTCAGTTGAAAAACGTCGACCGCTGTGCATAAGTCTCCCCCAAGCCGCCTCAACAACCGGTCCTTTGCATCTTGCATTCATCGGATGGTGCAACTTTCAACAGCTTTCTAACGCTGGAGTGTCTTTCGGTATGCGCTCGCTACTCCAGAACCTTTCGGCCTCATCGACCATCTGTTTTGCAAGCAATGTGCCCTTTTTTATGGTGGGAAAAATCATCCAATGACAACCCCCACTCTTGGGCAGAACGGGAGATAGTGTCAGACTTACTGACAAAAAGCGCACCCCGTTCCTTCTAGCCTTCATACCGGGGCTCGAGTTCCCTTTCGGATAACCCTGGCCCCAGTAGGCTTCGACCCAGCTGGGCCCCTGCTGTGGCTGACAACTCCTTGAGGCGCGCGGGAACAGTACGCGCTGTCGACGACTTGGGCTTGGTCCAGACAGTTACCGGACGGCCGGACAGGGAGCTACCCATTGCTCACTGTCCGCAAGCTCGCGCCTATCACTGCCCCTATCACTTAAATTTCTTAGGGCTACATCGGTAACCACTGTCCTCCAGCGGATATAAAAACACAAGTAAAACAATTACATCAAATACTGACATTTATCTTCACACCTCATTTACTTTGGTCAATTTTCTTTGTCATTTCCGTTGCGTGCTAATTGATGGATTGATAATACTGCCGTTATCTGAACTGATAGATGACCGGCAATTATTACTGGATATGTGGGTTGCATCAGATAGTGCTCCAACGATATGAGAATGTAGTATGAATAACGATGTACTCTGTAAACCTGCGGGCTTGCTATGTAAACTCAGATGGTTATGAATATTCTATAAGTTATTATTGTTGTTTTGGGAATTCATTTATGGATTGTTATTCACATTTTTCAAGGAAAGTCACTTGGTGATGAATTGTTTGTTGAACCACTACACAACATTATTTTTTAGTTTATGCGAAAACTGAATATAATTTGTTCAGAATCAGAAACTAAATGAATTCCATTTTTTTTTTACACCATGTTTTTACAAAAATATTTAAAAAGATCACAAGTTGGACACCACTGACACTAAGTACAACATAGGTCACGGCGGCAGCAAAACACTAGGTGCTAGTTCGAAACAACCTCATCTGAGGGATGCCTGGATGGCTCGGTGACTATGTATTTTTGCTGACATAACAAGCTTATAACTTTGTGATTATTCATGATACAGTTATGAATTTTTGTACATAGATTCTTTATATAAAAATACTAGTCACATGTTTCGGGTTTCGCATATAAAACTAATGTTGTATAGGTTTACTCTTCTTCGTACACTATAAAAATTTACAGTATGAGCAAAGTTGTAACAATGGGCGGTCTTATCGCTAAAAGCGATTTTTTACAGACAACCTCACCACTATATTTCTAAGTGGTTTTTTCAATAAAATACTGCTATCACTCAAACTAGGTACTGTTGTCAAAATGGATATAAAAAAACAAAACTGACGTAGGTATACATGTATACCTTTCTAGCTTCCACCTCTTTACAAAATACTAACTTGAGTGAGTGTAGAAAAGGGAGTGCGTCACTGAGTGATAAAGTTGCATTCTACATTGACAGAATTTTTAAAACCGGTCTATACTAGTAGTTTTTGAATTTATACTTTATCAACAAAAATATAAATATATCCTCCTTATAACCTACATACATCTATACTATACTAGGGGAAAAGTTTTTTTGTTTTGTTTCTTGGTTTGTAGGAGGTAATATCTGAAAGTACGGTCCGATTGATAAAACATTTTCAACGTTGGAAACCTGCTTTATTCCAGAGTGACATAGGCTAAGTATATTTTATGTACGCGGGCGATGCTTCGGGCAGAAACTATTATCATTATTAGTTTAGATATAATATAATATATGATTTTGTAGCCGGCACGTGTCATTTCGTAGATTAATTGGTAATTTTAGCATCGAAGGTTTATGTAACGTATTTAGTTTCACATGGCCTATACACGTGGCTCTCCATCCTGAAGACCATAGCGGACAGGTACGATCCTTTGTTAGGTGATGTTGTTCACCGATGTTTTAGGAACAACCACCTTGTTTTAAAATAATACATATATCATTAAGGTTACTAACATAGGTTATAAGTTTTCTCTTCAATTGTTTACTAACCCATATGGATGTCACTAATCCGAATTTAAGATTATTTTATTTTATTTTATTTTAGATTTCATATACACATATTTGCTTGCCTACAGGAAATAATGGTTATTAAATATGGTCACTCTATCATGTTATATCACACTTGACATCTTATCACCCGACAGGTTGCCCGATACGCTATTTGCTTTCCACTTCTATGTGGTGTAAAAGTCACCTATATTATTTTTGTGGTTGGAAATCAATGACGTATCATGCTTCAGGGTGAAGTTTCGCCCAATATAAAACCTTTACTGACTAAAACTTACTTCCTTTCGTTATCACAGTAGGTACCTCTTTTAAAAGTTCCCGTGGCCTTAGCGTGCATCAGCCCTATGTAATAGTTCCTACTATTCCTTGTCGTCCACAAGGAGGCGCCTATCCTAAACCTTTATATACCTACGATGAAGTACCTAGGACTCGTCCTCAACAGCTGGTCGAACTTTGTGGACCATTTTCGAAGTCTGGCTCCCAAGCTAAACCGGACTGGGAGGAGCCCCCCGCTCCTACCCAATCTTGAGAGTCCAGACGCCTCCTTCCGGAGGCTCTACGCGGGAATTGTTCGGTCCATGGCCCTTTATGAGGCACCAGTGTGGGCACCGTCGCTGCGTCCGCAGCCGAAGGCCCAGCTGAACGTATGCCATAAGGTCATGGCAATACGGATGGTGCAGGGATACTGCACGGTTTTCCGCGAAACAGCGAGCCTTCTTGCTGGCCTTCCACCATGGGATTTAGACGCAACAGTCCTTGCACGACTTGCGCGTGGAGATGCAACGCCGGGGCGAAAGTCCGCTGCTCCAACAGGTCGCGGCATGGCGGACAGAGCTTCGGCGAGATCTCTTGGTGAAATGGCGTCAGCGACTGTCGCAACCCAGTGCTGGACACGCCTCAATTATAGCGGTAAATCCACTCTTTGAGGCTTGGCTGGAAATACCTTAAGGCGTCCTCACCTTGCGCATGACGCAGGTTCTCAGCGGACAAGTTCGGGAGGTTCCTGTTCCGAATTAAAGCGGAAGTGACGCCCGGGTGTCGCCACTGTGCGGAACGCCCGGAGAACATGGTTTAGCACACAGTAGAGGTGTGCCCCGCTCGGGCAGAGCATCGCCGTGTCCTCGTGAGAGCGATCTGAGTCGGCTTGGTATAGGCCATGGTCCGAAGCGAGGACAAGTGGCAGGCGATCGCCGACTTCTGCGAAGCAGTAATGCTAGCAAAGGAGGAGGCCGACTGCAACGGGCAACGGCGGCGCTTACAGCGCCCCAGCCGCCGTCAACAGTGCTCCGTCTAGCGATAGCAGGGGCCCGGCAGGGTCGAAGCCTACTGGGGCCAGGGTTAGTTCGAAAGATAGCTCAGCCCCGGTACGAAAGGCTACGAAGGAACAGGAGTGGGTTTTTAGTCAGTAAAAGTTTGACACTATCTCTTGCTCTGCCCAAGAACAGGGGATGTCATTAGATGATTTTCTCACCAGAAAAAAACATTTATATACCTTTTTTTGGTGAGGTATCATTAAATTACTTCTTTCTCCCTTACTCGTATTGTTGTAAAGTTTGAATTCTTACGAAAGTAATCTACTACGAGTATGTGCACTTACGAATGTATACTTCGTCCGTTGATGTATATTCACTTCTTTCTATCACTTACCAATTTCTTCGACGCCACGGTTTTCCGTCCCCTCTGATTTAGGTGAAGTGTCTCGGACACAGTTATCCTCCCCTTTTCAACTTCAGATTATTTGTTTGTGATATTATGAAGCTTTATACATCCAAGGAATTCAGTGAATCGATATCATTGAGTTAAAACTTTTAACAAGAACGAACTGTACAATTTTGTAGAGGAATCTTTATCTGTTATATTTCGCTTACTCGAGCCTTTAACATTAAAAGCCACGTGTATGGGTATCCCTCCTTTGGGAGAGACATTTTATTTTGTGTGTACCAGACCAGTGAAAGACAATGTTGACAGAACCGTGACCTCACTCTGCAATACGTTTATTTAAATCTACTGGCAACACGGGAGGGTCGAACAAAGTAAAAATGCAAATTAGATAAATTCAATTTCATTTAGATACTTATTTATATATAAACTAAATCCTCTACATAAAACGGCCTTTAGTAGGATTATGTGAGTGTAGTGACAATTTTTGTGGTTATTTCGAGTTTTAATTGAATTGTCAGACCTTTGCATAACCCGATAGTTTCTACTGGAGAGCCTGGCATGGCGCCAGGACAATCACGTTCCCAGTGATTGTGTTCACTTTCCACTCTCAGCAGTATCAGCTAATTTCCAACTCTAAAATAAGGTAGAGTACTACGACCTTTGTCGTAGAATTCCATCGGCGGTAGGCAACATTTTTCTTTTTACATAATAGGGTGCCGAAACGTTAAATGTAGCCAGGAGCGACTCTTAACTTAACCCTCTTTTGAGAAAATCGTTTTGATTTCAGCTGTCTTGGTGTTTTTTCTGTCTTTTTCTACTCCTAAAATATTTAAATGACAATAAATCTCATTTTATTTTATAGTACCATAGTGAAAACATTATTTAATCTTGATTGAATGTGTCTAAGTTTCGACCATATCATCACTTACCATCAGGTGGAGATAGCGGTCAAACACGAACCTATCAATAAAGTCTATAAATAAAACATAAAAAAATAAATTATTTATGACTAAAACTATTTCTTTTTTTGAAGACCGAAATTCGCCTAGTTTTATGGATAGTACAAAGTGGTATGACAAATTCCATAATATATTATTTTGCGGAAATAATTTCGTCATTTCCGGCCCTCGGGCCTGGAATACTTATTGCAGGGGTCGCGTGCCGAACATCGAATAGGCATGAAAAAAATGTTAAAGATCGTAAACATTTATTGGATGGGCCATCACCTCCTCTTTTAACCAATTGGATGTCGTTTATTCTTATGGGGTTTAGGTGTCGTCAGCGGTTCAATTTAAAAGGTTCATGGGGTTAAATGTTAAATTCGATCTGTGTTTCGATTTTTATTGATATTTTAGTGAATTGATTTGTAACGATAGCTTTCGTTATGGCTGTGAGAACGTTTGAAAGAGTTACCGTGGCTGTGGAACCCAAAGGGCGACTGATGGATTGTATTCAGTAATAGTCTGACACACTTTCTCGCTCCGCCCTATAGTGAGAGAAGGAGAGAAGCCATTTTATGATGTCTCATTTCAAAATGGAACCGTCAACAAAGTAAAAGGGGTTTTTAAGGACTGGTACAGAAAGCATTCTGCAGTTTCTGTTTACTTCCTTGGAAAACAGATGAGCATTTATGAAAGGAACGTATGTTAGAGTACTATGAACACGCCAAAAAAGTTTCTTCATTTTCATTTTTGCTCTGAGATTCTCTGTTTATTTAGAAAAATAAGGACCCGTTGTAACGATTGTTATTCCGAAGATGAAGATTGAATACGTAGCAACGAACAGCTGCCAACAATTAGTTCTAAAAATGGTTTATAAATATTACTGTGTTATACTTTTGTGGACGCAACTGCTGACTGTTCACACAGGCTTTAGTGTAGGAGTATAATGAACCATAAAAGTCTCAGTAAACAAATTTCAATATTACTCCAGCTCAACAATATTCAAGTTTAACAAAAAGAAAATAAATAATTTAAAAACTAAAAACTGTTTCTCTTTTCATAAAGTTTGGTATTTCTACTCTGTTATGAATTCTGTCGAGTACTTACGATCAGAATGTTAGATTAATACATCGAGAACAAAAAACATTGAGAGAAGTGGAAACTAGAATGATCTGGAGTTAATTGAATAGTTTAAGTTGTTTATTGAATAAGCTGGTTCCATAATTCCCTCATAGACACGGTAGGTAATACATTTTCAATTCATGTTCATAAATCTGTGTCGGGTAGCTTGGGAGACGGAATAATGTCCGACGCATACGGCGGATATAGTCCGAAAGAGTTTGGAGGATCGCCAGTGCATTCAGGTGGAAACAGTCTCACATGCTGGCCCAATAATATGTGGATCTGTGTACTACGAATACACTTAGTACAATCGGATTTACGTGTAGTGCCATATGTTTACGTTAACTAATCTCGTGGATGTTGTAGCGAACGACTTCATTTGTCTTCCCACGCGCATATTATCTCGCACGTGTCTTGTTTTCGCGTTTCTGCTTGGATTTTCTATCTTTCAGTTTAGATAAAACACAAATAATTATGAAGGTAGATTGTTAAAAGTCCCTCACTTATTTCTTAAGCCAATATGGGGGCCTCACCATGACGTGTTAAAATGTTAATCGTGCGAGCTAAAAAGAGGGATGGAGGGGTATATAGCTCCATCCTTCTTTCACTCGGGCGCTTGGGCCTTAAAGAGATAGCCCTTTAGGGCCCAAACGCCCGACAAGTGCCATAAAACTGTGACTTTTTGAAGCCTATTCATCGGTAATGACCAGGTTTTAATAGGCAAAAAAAAAATGTTCATTATAGATTCATGGACAATATTATCAACTATTGTTATTGTCGTTGCGATTAAGGGCCTGTCCGCATAGCGGTATTTCACCGCGCAGTTTTTTTTTATTTATTCGGTAACACATTGAATCTTATGGAAGTTTCCGCACAGGCGATAAAAAACGCGCGATAAAAAATTCTGTGATTTCTTGCAGATTTGACGCGGTGCGGTGCGGAAATAAATCCGCGCGGTGAAATATCGCTGTGCGGACAGGCCCTAATACTTTTGTTTAAAAAAAATATTTAGCCATTTCGCAACTTTTCCTCACTCATTAACAAACATTTTTACTATAAAAAATGGTGGTTAGATATACTTCAAAGTGAACATAGCACATGTAAATCAATCAATATTTCCCAAATAATGGATTTAAAGGTCAGTGGTGGTGTCCGGGCGCAGCTGGCCGCAATTAAATGCACAGACACTCATACTGCTGTCTAGGCGGGTACGAGTATTGACTCCGTTTAATTTCGGCCAGATGTTCAAGGAACTATAAACCTTAACAGTCCAGTTTAGGTCGTCAAAAGGATCGCGGTAAGACCTTGTGGTAGGGCTTCTGTAATTCTTGTTCCTTAAACATCTTCCTCTTCAGATTCCTCACTGAAATTGAGTTTTTATTTTAAATTATTTAACACATTAAAAAAAAAATATTATTTCTAACAAAACAAGCATTCCTAATATTAAATAATTTATGTAATTTTCCTTTGACCGCAGTTCTATAAATATTCTTAGTAAAGTTTATTGATACAACGAAGTAATGGCTCTATGGAGAAGTTGTAAGGGGCGTCGTACCAATAATGTTTCAAACACAATTAAAATTTATTACCAGCTTCAAACGGCCAACGAAAACACTGCGAGGAAGTTCGCAGCAGTAAAGGCTTTGCGCAAATACTGTCTTGCTATTAATGAAATAGATCATGACTTGTAAGAAGGCTGAGTGGTGGAGACCAGAGAACAAAACATTTGCTTAGAATCAACTTTTTTTTTAATGTTGCCCCCGCGTTACTAATTACCCATGCATCGTGGGTGCGTTCATAAACATGTCATCTCACATACACAAGACACGCTAGACCCGGAATAAATATCATTATTGGATATCTATGATCAGTATGCTAAACAGAGCAATGGGTAGCTCGCTGTCCGGCCGTCCGGTAACTGTCCGGACCAAGCCCAAGTCGTCGACGGCGCGCACTGTTCCCGCGCGCCTCAAGGAGTTGTCAGCAACAGCAGGGACCCAGCCGGGTCGAAGCCTACTGGGCCAGGGTTATCCGAAAGGGCGCTCGGGCCCCGGTATGAAGGCTAGAAGGAACGGGGTGGGTCTTTTAGTCAGTAAGAGTCTGACACTATCTCCCGCTCCGCCCAAGGACGGTGGATGTCAATGCATGATTTTTTCCCACCATAAAAAAAAAGTATGCCAAACAAAAATTTGTTCAGTGAGAGAAGCGAACCTGCGAAACATATTTATTTAAGAGGCTCCTTTTCACCCGCTTATCGTCAACATTTAGCATGGTTTAAAAGCTCATTACTTCACCTAACGCAATCTAATGCGATGTTTGACGAAGAAGGAACGCGAAATAAGAGAGATAACGCCGCAAAACTCTGTTAGCATTCAGTAATACCGCGATTTACTCGAAAAATTCACAAAATTTGTTCCAGGAAATACGTGTTTTTTTAAACCTTATAAGGTTTAAAAAAAAATACCGTCATTCAGGAGGCTTCTATTGTTATTTTTTATTTACTTTTAAAATTTTTGAGTAAAATACAAAGTGTCAAAGTTCATGCAAAATAGCAGATTTTCAGAGGTCGTTACAGGATTACTCTTACACAAATTTATAAATTGATTTCAATAGGAGCCTAGATAATATCCACACGATACTGTGCTTCCAAAAAATCTAATGAAAAATGTGTAATAACGTCATTATCGCGTTAGAGCAGTTGTATGAAAAACGGTGAAAATGTATGTCGAATTGCATGCCCTTAAAACAAACTAATCTTCATTCAAAATTTTAGACTGAGGTTCATTGTCATACATAAGTTTCCTTCAAGTGTTGCCATAACAACCGGTCATAAATGTCTTATATTCAACGTATTACCGCGACGCTCACCGGTCATCGGTCCACCTTAAGACCTTGTACAGTCAACTATCACACTTTAACTTGCTAGCTTGAAAACTGATACGTGATCTATGATCCTGCTGTCAAACGTTAGGCTGTTATGATTTGTTGAGGCAAGTAACATCCACCAATCATGTCACTTGACGCGCATATTGACTGAAATGGATTAGGCCGCGTTTCCACTTTGTCGTGACGACAGATAATCGTTTAGTATCGTGGCTATTTTATATTTAAATGAAGATGTTCCCATATAAACACGACACGATTAATCTCTTAGACTCCAGTGTACCGTATTCGGTACACCTTCGGCACCAGCTAACTTAAACCTTATTTTTACGTAATAAGGTTTAACTTAGCTCGTTTGATGTGTACCATATTCGGTACACCGGTACCTGAGAGGTTAACTGTCATTTACGACTCTTTATGATAACAACAGATTGTCATAGCAGTGGAAACGGCTAGCACGACAGTCGTAAAACGATAAAAAAAAATTGTCAAAACTAAACCGTGACTAGAAAACATGTGTCGTTGTTGCGACTATCTGACGTGGCCACGACCAACAGTTGTTACAATGGGAAGAACTAGAGACGATAGTCGTCCGACGATAAATAAACCGTTACGACACAGCGGGAACGCGGCCTTAGTCTTTCAGAAGCCCCGGTTACACCGTCAATTTTCCTGGCTTAGCGTTAAAGCTTAATCAGGGACAAAAAAAAGATATATGACAATCATTTACGTTTGTAAGATCACGAGGGGACATTAAGTAATTACGGCTCGTTCATCCATTAGAACAAGTATCAATCTACGTCATGAGAGACACAATAAATAGAGGTTGGATATTCGCCAGTGCGTTCAAACTATTTCGAATTGTTTACATGCCTAATAATATAAATGGAGTACTTATTGTATCTTGAGAGGCTGGTTAGCTTCATAATATATTTTGCAATGTGGGTCAACCCTAGTAGGTACGTAGTTGTAGCTGTAAGTATGATTTTGTCGAGAATTCATGATATACTAGTTTCTGAATAGAATAGAATATGTGCTATTCCAGGGTCTACTTATGTGTTTAATTTTGTTGTCAAATAACGATCAACCGGTTAAGCTAGAAGGAGCTAGGAAACATACACCCATACAATTGCCGGCATGGATCTTGAGCGCTGGCTTCAAGTTGCGCAGAGGTAAAATATTCGGTCTCTTTAGTGGTGCGAAGTGAGACGCGGGGGCGGGGAGTTCAGTTTCCTGTTCTTACTGCATGTATCTAACAACGACGACGATTGGTTCGCCAATGTATGGAATGCTCAAAGCGATCCCCACTCTAACGCCGAGCGCTCAATATCCGTGACGGTAATTGTACAAACTTTCGCGATAACAATATAAGTTTGATATGGGGTTCAAAAGGTGACCCCAGATAGAGAATTGTCTTTACTATACTAAATGCAGAAAAGTACCAAGGGCTAATTTAAAAATGTCCAGTTCAGAAAAAAACAATACCAAAAATACATATACAGAAAAAATAAAAGACACTAGCAATTACTCTTATATTTTTATTAACTGCTATGCTAGCAGAGACTACGCCTTCATGACGGTGGTAAAATTTCCCAAGGGAATATAATTCCCGGGACAAAAAGTATCTTGTGTGTTATTCCAGGAAATGGTCTTCTAGTGTGCCAAATATTCAAATAGGTACGTTCGATCGTGAAGAAGTAACTAACTTACACACTCACAAACGTTCGTCTTTCCAACATTAATGTGATTATAAAACACTCATTATTAATGTGTAAGACACACTATTATCGTAAAAAAATAATTAATAATAATAATATTTCACAACTATCACACTACTCCATCTAGTCTCAAGCTAAGCAAAGCTTGTGTTATGAGTACTAGACAACTGATAAACATACTTATATATTTCTGAATACACACATATTATACATAAAGAAACACCCAGACACAGAACAAATGATCATGCTCATCACACAAACATTTGTCCTGGGTGGGAATCGAACCCACGACCTCTGGCATAGCAGTCAGGCCACTAACCACTAGACCAACAGGCCAGTCAATTCACTTGACTTCTGTGCTAAGTCTGCCCAAAATGTCTGTCATCCTGCTAAAACATTTTCTGAGCGTTTTCCCGAGCGGTGCGCTCTATTTCCCGAGGGTGCTGTTAGTGTCTGGGGAGGGATTAAATCAGGCATCTAAGTGATGGTGTGACAACAGCCTTTTCTCACTGAAAACATTTTCATATATGTAGGAAAATCCCGCAATAATATGAATGAAAAAACCACTAGCGAATAAGCTTTCACGCCGAGATATAATCCCGGAAAAAATCATCGGATTCGACTGGCGTTCGCAAATGGATTAAAAAACTGATGTAATAAAGAGCCGTAAAACCGTACAGTTCTCCATAAACAAAGATAACAAATGATTGTTCGAGAACAATTCAGTTCTCCTATAGCAAAAATAATAACCTCAAATGTTGGACAGAATTTATTTCTTTGTTTGTCTGCACTTCATCTGTAAATGCCGTGAGCTCTTTGTAAGATTTTTGGTTTTGTCTGACTTTATTCTTATATCTTTTTACTTCTTCTTACATAAGCTGTAGCACAAAGCCACTTTACACCAGAACTCATTCATTTACTTTTAAGTCCGTATACTTTATCAATAGTGCATACAATTTAAGATGCATTGTTTCCGCGGTAGAACTCATTTTCCAAAATAATATTTTTACAAAAACAGTTAGATCAGAAATCAGAAACGTTTATTTCAAACAGAACAGTTACAGGCACTTTTGAATTGTCAAAAATATGTCGGTCACTCAAACAAGTAAAGCTAAATTGCACGTTCCAAAGCGTAGAACTCTATGCAGAAGAACGTGCAAGAAACTCCATGGACACTCTTTTAGATCATACTAAGTTACATGAATCTTCGTTGGTCAGCTAAGAGATGACCAGTCTCAACTAAGGCGGGCGTTCATGATCATGACGTGTGCATCAGCCACACTCAGCTCAACCATTTTGAAGGGAGCCAAATGACCCAATAAAACGTGACACCATCAGCGAGACATTTTAGTGAGCATGACAATCTCTCAACTGCCATGCATATATAAATATTTTAATATCACAAAAGATACTAAACACAAAAAAAACGAGGAGATAATTAATTTCGAAAAAAAAACCAAAACATTATTTGAACTTGTAATTCCAAGTCAATCAAATTCAAAGTAACCCATTATAAAAACACTAATTTCATAAGTAAGGACCAAATATTTAAAGTATTACATGAACTAGATATTGAAACGTCAACAAACAGGTACCTTAAACAAATAAAGTGCATCAAATATTTAAATATGTAGTTACTTACTCTGAGGAATGGCAGAGAGGAGCAACCCTCTGTCGAATTATTTTCTAAAAGAACTAGTTCGCTTCGGAACTTTTTCCATTGTAAAATTTTCTGCTTGCTGTAAAGGCAAGTACAGTTTCGTTTTTCTTTGCTTTTTATCGCGAATTGTTCGCATTCTATACGAAGTATTGATAAATTTTATCGCTACAGAACATAAACCTTTATCAAAAATGGATTCTGATAAGGAAAATAAATGAACAAATTCAAATTGAATCCAAGAAAAAATATAATCTAAACAGAAAAGCGTACGCCCCGAAAAAGTATTACACAGACTGGGCAAACTTTCTTAAATGTAAGATTTGTCATTTGCATGAGACAAAAACTTTTGTATTTCATAACAAGACGAGCAACAAACAGCCTACATATTCACTACAAACCTATACAAAATAAAAAGTTATTATTAATTGGAAAAAGCTTTGGCTAATTGAAAGATTTTGGACGTTTAACTTTTTTTTAACAACCTTCTTTTAATGAATTTGGAATCCTTTATTAATGTTAAGTGAAATATTCCTTTGAGCGAAAATAAAACCGTTATAAATTTTATTAAATATGAATGTCTAATACTTTTAAGCGTTCTCGAAGCGGGAGTTTTTAACAGTGTTATCCCTCGTCAAAATTAACTGCCACCACCGCGTTAGGTCGACACTCGTTCTTTATTTGTTTAGGACGATCATTTTACTATGTGGCAACGTTGAGTACCGGTTTTGAAAATAGATTCATTGATTGTTACACTGCTAATACGTATTAAACGTGAAACTTTTTTGTGAATAAAATTACCGCATATTTTTTCAGTAGTAGGTACTTAGCAGGGTAGCAGGTGCTGTTTTTGATATTTTGGAGAGAGAGAGAGAATAATAAATTCTTTTTTAATTTCGACTTTTACATATTAAATTAATTGGATAAAGTTCAAAACAATAATCTTTAAACAAATTAGCTATAGAATGTAATATAAATTCTAAACGATACCTATTATAATAAATATCGTACGAATCTGACATTACTAAAGGCTGAAACATAATATGCAGTTCCAAGCAGCATACCAATGAACACTAATGTGCCAATATGTTTTCGCAGGCAAGCTGTATATTGTATAATAATGTAAAATTATGTGACGGTACCTAAGTCTTCATAAAGGCGCGTACAGATATACTACCTTGCATATTTTACAATTTCAATGAGAACCGGATTGCCAGAACAGATTACAATATAAAGAAATTACTTATACGTGTTATGTGTCTCACTAAACCACTATATTAAGTTCATGTGACTAAAGTATTTCCCCTAACAATTATTAATTTTCAACGCCAGCCTGTGTTACTCACAAATGTAATATTGCGTTCTAATCAGTAACATGAAACGCCACTATTGTAAACATATCAACCCTAGAGCATTGAACCTCAAACAACCAGTAAATTAAAATCACAATTCCATCGTATGTGTACTTTCCTTATTAGATCGAGTGATTCCTTTGTGACTTGACTGGTAGGTCAACCACCATACCTACTGACCTTTGGTGATATGCTCCCGACCTGAGTATGTACCTACCCTCGTAGCTCTTAGCGGATGGTACCGACTGTTTAGGGATGTGCCCCCTGCAAATTCCGTCCCCGACTCGCTTGCATCGTGACCATGATTAAGCCGTGCTCGTGCTTGTTCACAGTTCGCCAGGAGAACGAGCGCATGATGCACGACGTCCTCCAGGCGGGAGTCTTAAATCGCACCCAGTCGTCGGCGTTGCGCTGACGCCGCGCTACTCGCCGCGGCCGCGCCTCGACAACGTGCGTCCGGCCGCCGCGCCGCCGGAGGAGCCCGCCGAGCCAGACCCCGAGCCGTCGAGCACGCCGGAGCCGGAGGCGGCCGCGCGGCGCCAGCGCGTGGGCACCGTGCCGCCCGCGCCCGGCCCCACGTGAGCCTTGAGCCACGCACCCACTGCGCTAGGCGCACCACGGCTGTGACGCACCGGTATGTGAACTGAGAGAATATACATAGACATAGATAATTTACTCGTTCACGAATTGAGAATTTGAGAGTGACGAAATGGACGTGTAGGTAGCCAATGTGAAATTGTGAACAAATAGTAAAGAATGAAAATGTTATTGTTGAAACGTATCGGATAGGATGTAAAAGACAGGAAGTCAATAATCCACGATAGTTATTAAATATGCAATTGTCTATGTTAAGACTACATTATGTGGAACTAAAGGAAGAAATATAATTTGCTAATTCAACTTCAGCCAAATATCGCACTTCAAATGAAATACTAATGACTAAATTATAAATCTAAGATACTCATTAAAGACTACGTGTCTCAGAGCTGTGAATGAGGCTGCGGTTAGAATGTTGGATGTTTATAGATTTGATAGCATAATGTGTATTGCGACACATAACATAATGATACAAGTACCAACTTCAAACGGGAACAATCATCAATACAATAAGGACAAGTTAGATTTCTTTCTTTATTTGAATAATTATAAATTAATGTTAATATTTGGTGGTGTGGAAATAGTGCCATTATATGCACAATGAAATAATTTAAAGCCCGCATGTTTAGATAACTCCTTTAGCTATCAAACCTGACGATGAATTTAATGGGCACCTTTATTGACGTATGTATAACTAAAAAATAAAGCCTATAATTTAATCAATGAGCACAACATAGTATTATTTTATTAATCACAGTACAACACACTAATGTATCTAATAATTCTTACTGCTTACCATACAAGTTTATATTTCAATAAGTGAGTCTTAACTGAGCTTGAGCACAATAATTTTGAGTTACTACTATTAATATTGAACTATTCGTTCAACTTTAATCAAGAGCTTTCGAAACTGCGCTTAAAATAATAAAAAAATCTGTTATAAAATAAGAGCTTTTTGTATAGTAGTTGTTGTAGTATTATTCTTACGACAAGAGCATTCTTGTACGAGTATGTAAAATAGAGCTGCAAAAATCAGTGTCGTTCGCTCCAATGGGTTTGTCGTATGTAAGTATTGACTTAGATGCGGTGACGCGAGCGTTTAGGTAGAATATAATTATATAAAATATGTTAGCGTTCTGCGGCGCGGCCCTGTATGCGCCTGAACACTGCGAGTACTGCTTCACGCTTCACCCTGTATTTCAGCGATTAACGGCTCTTGAAACAAGTGTTAACAGCCTGTATAATTATATACGCATGGAGCTCTCAACATGTAATGTCACGCCATCGCCTTTATTACATTATGGATGGCTGTCTCTCCAAGTAATGACGTACAACGTACATGTAATTTAATTAATTTACGGAAAGCAATTCAATTAAATTTTCTCAGTAATAATACAGATTATAAATAATTGATTTGTTATTGACAAGGTTCGATGTTTACTAGTTGATGTGCAAATTATTGATATTCAAAATCAAATCTAAAAATGTTTATTTGTAGAAATATGGTATAATGTATGTTACAATATTGGTTATAGCATATCCAGCCATGATATGGCGAAAAATTATTTCTATAAAAATGAAGGCTTATATTATTAACCTTTTATTAAATGAATCAGTGAATGTAACATTATTGTAATAAGATTGAAATTATATTGTACTGATAATAATAAGAAATTAATATTGATCATTGGCATTATTAGAGACTGGATTATATGCAACATAAAAAGCTTGTTACATGCATGCAAATATGCTTGAAAAAATACTTGAAAAATGCATGGAAATTGGCAAAATATGCAAAAATTCAAAGAAAAACAAAAGTTCAAAATCAGCAAACAATTAGTAACTTGTTCTTTGATAGGCGATAATAGATACAGATACATTACATGATATTAAGATTATTTCGTAGATTCGTTTGTAAACGTAAACAATCAATTATTGTTCCAAATGTTCAGTAGTAAGATTGTGTCTTCGGATTCGTGATATGATTACTTTTATCGCAAATCGGAACGCAGGGTGAGTGCACTGCGCTCGGAAATTATTGTAAATGTACCGATAATATGCATCATAAATAGATTTTAGGTAAAATATGCTATTACCGCTGAGGATGACTTAAATATGCAAATGCATGTAATCCGGTCCCTAGCCATTATCGACAAGCATCTATGATGGTTTCTACTGGTCACAGTAATCTCTAACCGCATTTTCCGATCTCAGTTTTACAGGATGAAGTGCGAGCCGGGCCGTATTTGCCTACTTAGTGTTTTCCTTCTACCAACAGAAAGGTTTTAATTAGACTATGTACCCAACTAAAAATATCTTGGTATAAAATAATCTACTAGGCTTAAAGGCTCATATATACTTATGTATATTTCTATATACTATTAAGATCCGCAAAGGATTTTGTAAATACTAACTAGTTTGGAACAGTTTTCTGTTCACATGATGTTAATTAACAATAAATATAGGTATCTCATAGCTCCTGTACCCAGCTTCGCTAACATTTACTAGGCCGGGCTAATGAAAGCTAACTTTTCAATAATTCTCGACATACAAAAGTTTATCTACACGTAATAAATATGATATTTTTAAACAAAATATTTTATTAAATTATTTTTATGAGTAAATTTTGAACCATTAATTGGAGAACTAAATCCAAATTCACAATTCAAGGAAAAAAGCACTTAAAAATGAACGCAGGATTTACCCGGCCTACATAATGGCTATATTAAAATATGCTTCTATAATAATTTTCTCGCATTTATATTGATTACAAAGCCCTATGGATCAATGTAAAAGTCCCACTGAGATCCGTCCAGTAGTTTTTCTGCGCCTGCACAATACCTAGTTTGAATTTGTATAAAAACAATTCTTACTAACTGTCCAGAAATAATATTTTTTTGCCCGTACTATATACTCCTTCAACACTATAATATATTATAACAATTCGAAGACCATATTTAATCTTTTAATAACTGTCACTAACGCAAAAGTTAATCACTAAAACAGATGCTGATCATACATTCTATTTCATATTGCATTTGCAACATTTTATAAGAGTGAATAATAAAATGAATAAAGTTTGTAGGTCAGGATGCGGATTACCGTTATTTTATTACCATCCATGCGAAGCCGGGGCGGGTCGCTAGCGAACATAATCCGGATTTATACAACAACTATCTGCGATATTGAACATGATTTTAATCTTAAACTATTGGACTCGGGTCGAATCTAATTTATTATCCAGTAATAAATTAAACTTCACTCTGTATAATCTAAATTGTATGAACTTTACATAACAATTTATTTTGTTATAATGAGCCTTGGTTGAAATGTGGACGTTAGATAACAAACCACAATGCTGGTAGCAAGAAAACACTGAGTGAACATTGCTGTTCCATGTTACGAATATAATGTTTAAAGGGAGCTAAGCGTGAGTGTGCCCTGCATAGTGCTCATTTCCAGCCTGTCCTTGACAGTTCGAGTTCCATCATGAATATATTTTGACCAATTTAGATCACAGTTTCACATATTTGCCGGCAACATCCGAGGTTGTCTAGCATACCACCGGTGCATCAACAAAGGGAATCTCAAGCTTGCGACCGGCTGCAAATTCGCACTGTGGGGAGCACTAACGCTGCGCAAATACTAGTTACGAATATGTGTATCGACAATTAAATGTATGTACTAGTTTAATTGCGATCCGCATCCCCTCCCATCCTCGTGTGATACGATATGCTACGTGTTCAAATGTTATCGTTTGATTATCTCTAAGGTTCGCCACTGAGCGAGAACTGTCAATGCATTCATTCGGCTATACTAGAGATCAATTCCAAATATTAAACTGGACCTATTAACGTAATTAGTGTTAGAGGGAGATACAAAGAATTTTATAGTTGTTTGTTGTAAATGTCAGTTTTAATTAATCTATTTTACAGAACAAAATGTTTAATAAAATATCTTTATAAAATAAACGGTTGTATCATTTGCTCGTCGGGTGCGTATTAGGTATATTTATGGAGCGTTGAGGCTTCTGCGAGGCGTCGGAGGGTTAAGTTGGTGTGTGCACAAAAGCGTGCAATGTATACCTACAAGTTGTGCAGAGAAAAGGTAGGGTTTGTTGAGGTGGGGCAGAGAGACTGGCATTCCTCCCGGGGCGCCCTCCGAACTATGCGGCCGCTCTGTTGCCACCATGCAGCCTCCCAAACAATTTGTACTCAAAACTTGCTACACTCGGCTTTAAATTAAACTGTTCGCACGCAAGTTTGACAGAATAAAACATTTGTTAATACCTTCACACCTCACGTTTAAAGCATATTTTAATAATCCTCTGACAGTTCATGTCCACAGCCGCTTAATAAAAGAAAATTTTAAAGCGTTTAAAGCTGAAGCTGAAATAAAAATTGTAGGAAGTCGGTAAGTAAATGAAGTTAGCAAGCTTTTTATCTCTGTCGACAGTCACAAAGCGTGTTGAACTTGTGAGATTAGTCGTAGTTAAAATGATAAAGAGAAATGCATTTATAGTTAAAATGATGACCTTCCGCTGTGTAATTGTTTTTTTTCCGTTCCGTGCCCGAAAGGTGCCATCGGTATCCTACTACTAAGTCTCCGTTGTTCGTCTGTCTGTCCGTCCATTTGTCAGCGAGCTGTATCATAAAACGTTAGAAGCACACATTTTCACTGTATGTGTATTTCTATTGCCGCGTCAACAACAAATAATAAAATTAAAAATGAAAGAAAGTTTCCATACAATAAATGTTATATTGTCCGTATTTTTGCTTGATTTTAATATTTTATTACGAAATCCTTCGTGTGTACTACAACTCGCACTTTTTCAGTTTTTAAATATTCGGATGATTAAGCTGTCATTTGATGATATTAAACTGTCATCAAATCTAACTTTTACGCTGCAATGATTACAGTTTGTACGACGAGTTAGTCAACAGAACATTTATTACACGTAATAAAGTACAAACCGACATTCTTCTAGAAATAATTCATGTAACACGGTGGGGTTATGATTATACCGCACGTAAACCTGCACGACTATGTATGTATGCGTATACATAAAAATTCTTACGGTTTGTACGAGGGCTGTGCGAGAAGAAAAACATCCTATATACAGGAAAACCGATCATTTTTACTATCATGGTAATCGTAATTCACTTCAGAGTTCATACTAAAAAGGTAAAGCACATCTTTACTGTTTGCCAGTCATTATGTCAATCACTTGGCTAGGAAATCAGACACTAGTCTTGCTAAGGAGCGTGGTTACGGAATTACTTTTTACAACCCGTACGACTTAACTGTGCACTTCGCTGGAATGCGAATAAAGAAATATGTTATAGGTTAATAAACAATAAAGTGTATTGTTACAATAATACCTTAAGTAATAAAGTATGAAAACAAAAAAAAAACGTAAAAAAATACAACCAAATTGAGAACCTCCTCCTGTTTTTGGAAATCGGTTAAACAATAGTGTTTCGACTTACACAAGTACGAGTTGTAAGTACAAAATGTATGGTAGTGGCATTTCCTGTCACACCGTTTAACATATGACCTCTCTAAAGGTAATGTCATTACTTGCCTGCTCCACAATCCGTAACGACCCTCCTTTACTAGACTGGCATCAGATTTCCTAGTTTACCGGAACCGTGTATTTACAGCTTATTTTACTCCATTATAAACGGACATTGGAACTATTACCCAGTTTCTGACGAGATATTTAATTACATATTATTATGTATTACTTAAACAACTATAAATAACTATTTTATCCAAACATGAGGAGGAAATGATGCCGTGCATATTAATTGCATTTTTCATTTCATGAATTAAAATTTTTCATTACCTTCCATTATCAATTTGAACTCTTATGAACTGTTAGAAGGTTATTACTATAATGTAGAACACATGTTAAACAAAGTCTGGCGTTGTCAAAACTAAAATTTCATGAAGCACAAATTGGATTAAACGTGAAATGAACGTCAGTTACAACTCATTGTTTTTAGAACTATTTTACTGCCACGCCTAGAGTTTCGTACGTACTTCTTTATTTACATTTCACGAAAGAAAATTACCTACACGTCGACTGTAACTGTAAACTTTTTCTATCAAAGTAATGAGGGCGCACAATGCTTTCAAGCTAATGATTCTTCGCTTTTATAGTTAGTTAGAATTTATTCGATGTGCAATTAGTCTATGGGATATTAAATTAGCTGATTGCTTTTGTTTACGTATTAGCAGTTTATTGTAATGAAGTTTTGATATGAGTACTTCCATATTACTCAAAGGCAACGTCTTCAATCGTCATGAAGTATAAAATATATGAGAAAGAGATAGGGCTGTACGGCCAGTGTAGCTTCGACTCTCTCCATTATGATGTTTTTTTAAACGTCTAAGTAGAGCCCCAGGTCTGTCCTACCTTGAAACCTATTGTTACAATTGACAAATGTACTGTACAACTGAAGTTTTACATTGACTTCTTCAAGAATTGTCCCCAGTATGTCCTTCCTTAAAACCTAAGGGTGTAATAGGCACATGCGAGTGTAGATCTAAAGGTTGAAGTCTTACACTCACTTCTTTGACCTTTCGAATAACGTAATTCGAGACAATTGAAAAACAATGAGAGAGCGATGAATTAAGGAGTATTTAGACTTTATGGACTTACCTTTCATTAAACTTAACAACAATTTATCTACAAGCCATCATAGAACAGTTACAAATTTTCCGGAAATGTAAAAAAATAATCGAAAAAGGCGTTTGATATTTTACTATTGATTTTATAGGTTATTATGTAGGTGTAAAACCAACCAGCCAAGCATCGCCGTGTCCTTGTGGGGGCGATCGGCGGCGGCGATTACTTGCACCGCGCCTTGGTACAGGCCATGATCCGGAGCGAAGAGGTGTGGCCGGCGGTCGCCTCCTTCTGCGAAGCAGTAATGCTAGCAAAGGAGGAGACCGACCTCATCAGGCAACGGCGCTCATGCCTCGGGCGCCGCCGGGCTTCCGATCCCGATTTCCGTCCACCGCACGCTGGGTAGCTCGCTGTCCGACCGTCCGGTAACCGTCCGGACCAAGCCCAAGTCCACGCGCATCAAGGAGTTTTCAGCAACCGTAGGGGCCCAGCAGGGTCGAAGCCTACTGGAACTAAGGGTCTAGTTCCGAAAGGGAGGCTCGGTCATTGTATGAAAGGCAGCGAAGGAACGGGGTACCCACCCCTTTTTTAGTCAGTAAGAGTCGAAAAAAAGCCATGATTTGTCTTTAAGTTCCATTAGAACTGAAAATAACGTGCTTAGTGATTTTCCGAAGACATACACATTGTCTAAGAAAGTTGTTGAAAATTCCCAACTTATAGCCGCCCGGTGCGAATATGTTCTTAAGTTGGAAAACTTTCAATCCATAGACGCTCCTACACCTCGTAGGCACTTGGGAAGTGCTCGCCTACTTAACAGTTCTATCTGAAGTAGAAGTGACGGAAATGCTAGAATTATATCTTAAGTATTAAGTATTAACTGGCCCTCTAGGTTTATACTTTATCGTTTTAGTTAGTTTTCTAAATTTTTAGTAATTATAGTTAGTTTACTAAATGTAAAAAACTATGTACTCGTAACAATCATATCATGTCTTTTATCGAAAAAAAATTCAAAAGTTTTATCAAAAAAAAAAAAATTAGGTTTCTACCTAAATCGATGTTTGGTAATTAACTTGTAAGTCTTTTATACTATTTATCTATAATATAAAAATGAATCGCAAAATGTGTTGGTAAGCGCATAACTCAACAACGCCTGGACCGACTTCGCAATTTTTTTTTTTGTTTTGTTCGTTATTATGAGGAGAAGGTTCTTATGGAAAAAAAAATGAAAATTAGGGTAGTGTAGGGTAGAGTAGGGTAGTGTAGGGTAGAGTAAGGTAGAGGAGGGTAGAGTAGGGTAGAGTAGAGTAGGGTAGGGTAGAGTAGGGTAGAGTAGAGTAGGGTATAGTAGGTTGAAGTAGGGAAGAGCAGGAGCGAAGCCGCGCGGGCAAAAGCTAGTTTTAAATAAAATTACATAATATCCAGATTGTTTACCTTTAGTTAACTAACTAACCTAAACGAACAACTATAGGAGGAACAACTATATCCATCGGAGTATAGGACATACATAATTACTTATGTTAAATCATTTTGTTAATAAACAAGATTTAAAACTATGTTAGTAACACTTCACTTCGCACTATTTTGCATTTGTGCTGTCCTGTGGTATTTGTCCGCGGAAGCGACGGAACACCACGTCCTGGGGCCAAAAGTATTCTTCCATAACAAGGCGCAGAAAGCAGTTCGGTACTCGCACCACAAATGCCTTAAAATTTACATTCCGGTGCGACTCCAGCAACTGCACCCTCAGTGTGTACTTCAACTTTTGGCGCACGTACTAGACGATGTCCTCCACCTTTGTGGTGTAATGCAGGCGGGAGATGTACACCGGCGTGTTCGGCTGAGCGGCACGCACACTCGCACTAGGAGTAACTTGTGCTTTGCCGCAAAGATTCCGGTTGGCTTGCTTTCGGCGCTTCCTCCTTTACACCGTAACAAAGCCATCTTCATTTTCAGCCTTATTCATTGCCTTATGAGGCAAAGGCTTCGATATAGGAGCAGCAGGGGCGCTCGTGGTGACACTAGCGAAATCCCGATGATCCAGATTCGCTGGGGCTACATGTACAGGGGCGGGGCGAAGAATTTGTGCGGCGGCACATGGAGAAGCCGCGGTGACCGGCACGGAGCTGCGGGGCGCCCGGGGTGATCACTCTGCAATCTCAGCAAACGACTGACGTATTATATAATATTTGTATAATAATGTGCGTGGTCCAGTACAGCATAACGACAGACAACAACGCTAACTTGCTAGTAAAATAGACTCGTTAATCAAACAGGTATACCGATTTGAAGAAGAATTGGTAACGAATTTTAACTTGAGATACCAAGTCTATTGAGATCGTAGGGGCCTAGCAGGGTAGAAACTTACAGATACCGGCACGGTCTTGAGCGCTGACTTGAAGTCGCCGACTAGACTTGAATGAGAAGTGAAGTATTGGGTCTCTTTAGTGGTATGAAGTGAGACGCGGGAGGTGGGAGTACATCTTTGTAGTTACAGTGATTGGCTCGACGATGTGTACAATGAGCAAATTGATCCTCATTCTTCCACCGTGCGCTCAAGATTCGTACCAGTATCTATACTAGGGTCACGGGTAGTGGAAAAATGAAACCCAGGGCGTTGGGACAAAGGCAAAGAAGGGAGTGGGATTTTAGTCATTAAAAGTCTGACGCGTCGCCACCGCCGACACTAAGTATAACAAAGGTCACGGCTGGTCATAGCGGGCATTAGGAGCCAGCAAACAGCTGGGCGCAAGTGCAAAAAGTCTGACGCATCCTCCCACTCCGCCCAAGAGTGGAGGATGTCATTAGGCGATTACCCACCTAAAAAAAGTCTAACTTTAGCTCTCGCTCCGCCCAGAAGCGAGCGATGTCATTACCAACTAAAATTCTATTGAGGTACCTACGTACCAAGGTATTGCAAGTACTTGAATTTGGTGTGTGTATTTATATTACTTTTATCATATGAAAATTTACAAAAAATGCAACCTAACTGCTAGAAGATTACATAGTAATGATGTTGAAGCAAATTTTGTTGCGCTCGCTACAAACCAAAAGAAAAGTAATAAAGTGTTTCACTAACGAGAGCTCAATGTTTTTGTTTTTGGAATGAAATGTTTTTCCTATTTTTAAATGCATGACATGACAAGATAAATACTTTAAAACATACGTCTCGACACATCGGAATTAAAATATGACAGAACAGAACATATATTAAGGATGTAGGTAATGTTGTATGGTTAATATATACGACACCGCGCTGCAGCTTTGATATTCACCAGTAAATAAGTACCTACGTCACGAAGTATGTACTCAATTACGTTAATGGACATCTAAATATAAGTGCTCTCTCGTAGAATCATAAATCTGAATATGTTCTTGACTATATCTTTAAATGATTTTACTTTACTGCGGTAGCGACGCGTATTAAGATTTAAGATATTTAAAAAGCTGAAAGTAAATTTTCCTTCAAGCGTATTTGAGACTACTACTGAAGTCCTCTCAACCTTAGTTCGGTCTTTGTCATAATTGTTATATTTTAAGTTCTCTTAATTATAATGTTTTCATATCATCGTATTTATTCATTTATTATATTAACATAATATATCTACAATATTATTTTTAGTTTATGCAAAACCTGAATAGTTGGTTCAGAATCAGTACCTAACTGAATGGATTCCAATAGTTTTTACACCATGTTATATTTTTTCCCAAAAATATTTTAAAAGGTTAAAAGTTGGCCACCGCTGACACTAAGTATATAGCACAGGTCACAGCTGGTCATAGCGGACATTAGACGCCAGCAAACAGCTGAGTGCAAGTGCAAAACAACCCTTCAGTCGCCTGGACTGGAACAATTTGCCTGCTGCGGTCTTCCCGTCCGATAATAATTTAGGTGTCTTCAAGACTAGAGTGAATAGGCTAAACTAGTGCGCCTCACCATCAACGATTGCATCACTGCCATCAGGTGGGATCGCAGTGTAACTGTCTGGACCAAGCCTAAGTCGTCGACGGCGCGCACTGTTCCCGCGCGCCTCAAGGAGTTGTCAGCAATAGCAGGGGCCCAGCCGGGTCGAAGCCTACTGTGGCCAGGGTTATCCGAAAGGGCGCTCGAGCCCCGGTATGAAGGCTAGAAGGAACGGGGTGGGTCTTTTAGTCATTAAGAGTCTGACACTATCTCCCGCTCCGCCCAAGAGCGGTGGATGTCATTGCATGATTTTTCCCATCATAAAAAAAGGTGGGATCGTAGTCAAGTACTAGTTTATAACAGATAAATAAAAAACCTACATTATATTTATTTATTATGCACACGCACCACAGTGTTGTTTTTTTTAACCCAAAGGTTGCCTGGCAAAGAATGCCTTGTGGCATTAAGTCCGCCCATGTACCACTAAAGGCTGCCTAATAAGTTAAACGACTTGGGTAATTATTTAAATGGTAAAATGAAATCTGACGTAGTCAACACTGGTTCAATAATAATCAAAGATGATTAAGAGATCTTGATCATTGTCTATTAATAGAAGAACCCTATAAAAAGTATCGAATATAAGTATTTTTATATGATTAAATATAATACAAAACTTCCAAGTTGTTTGACTTTTTAGACAGACTATACTGTACATGAAGTTTAAATCCTAACTAATATTATAAATGTGAAAATGTTTGAATGTTTGTTACTTAATCACGCAAAAACGGCTGAAAGGATTAGGATGAAATTAGGCATACATATAGCCTTTGACATGCCTACTTTTTATCCCGGAAAAACATCTTATTCCTACGGGAAAACACTCTAAATGAGTGCGATAACCGAAGTACACGCGGACGAAGTCGCGGGCGGACAGCTAATAAGTAAATATTTTCTGAATAAATCTTGCTGTCCTTTTATTTTTTCAGAAAGTCTACCTACTACTTATAATGTTTAAAGGTACGTGGGTGTATTTGTGCCGGAGATGGGCGACTATAATAAGCGGCCGATTAGAAAGGGGCCCAATTACGGCAACCCCTTTACGGATATTGAAATAAGCCTCGGGCACATTTAGTGAGTTATTTAGGGTAATCCGATTATTCTGCGAAGTATTACAAAGTGTACTAAAATTTTTGACATATAATAGTGTACAATATTAACTAACATGTCTCTTTTTAGTATATTGTGTTCCATACTCTATTCTTTATTGTACACAAAAAAAAATTACAAACAAAAAAAAACAGGACATTTAATGTACATAGGCGAGCTTAACCCACAACTGGGTTTTCTAAGAGCAAACCATGTGATTTAAAATGAAATTTTGCATTTGAGGAACCTTGAAAATACACAAACACATTAATTTACACTAATATTCCAAAGATGATACTCGTTTAATATCTTCAAATGGTTTTGTGACAAAATGGAGAAAGCAAGCTCGCTTACAACCTCGGCAGTCTAAAATCAAACCTAGCAAGACCAGCTAGACCAAATTAAAAGTAAAAACAAGCATTTTCTTTGACCATTAAAAACACAATATCTTATATGTATTGTTTTCATTTTGATATTGATAAATACAATTTGCTTTACATTGTAAGCTAACTCAATTTAATGGGTATAAAATGTCATGAAATAAAATAAGTTGCTCTATGTATTTTTCAAGTTACGGATTTGATATTCGATTCCCAATCAGACTCAGTTTCATAGTATAACTTGTAATGACTTGATTTTCCCCTAAACAAGTTTTAAGTTATCCCAATATTGTACAACACCAACAAAATTAACAATTAAATGCTCTTACTATATCAGTGTTCCCACACCCACGCGTGCACATTGACCCGTCTCTCTCATAGCCTGTTACAATGTACGGTCTCAAGAGAGCATTGTTATGATTTCCACGCTTTGCAAACGGATTTATTCCCAACCTCGACACATAATCTCTTCACAGCATTTTCTGTACCCACGGGAAAAACTTTTGATATAAAGAGGATGTTGTCTCTACTAGATTTTCTTTTTGCTATTCTTTCCTATTATTTTTTGTTATTTCGATAATGTCGCATATCAAAAATGTAACTGTAATTGAAAATCCCAATAACTATAACGATAAGAATGAAAAGAAACAGTGGCTTTTTTATGTAGTTTTCTAAACAATATTAGTTTTAGTATCTATTCGAAACCCGAAACACGTGTTTAGTATTTTATGTTAATAATATATGTACAACATACTGTATCATGAATAATCACAAAGTTATAAGCTTGTTATGTCCGAGCCATACAGGCGACTGAGGGATGGTTTTGCACTTGCACCAATGTTTGTTGGCGCCTAATACCCGTTATGACCTTTTGTGATCTGTGTTGTACTTAGTGTCGGTGTTGTCCAACTTGTGACCTTTTAAAATATTTTTGGAAGAAAATATAACATGGTGTAAAAACTATTGGAATCCATTCAGTTACTAATTCTGAACAAACTATATTCTGCTTTCGCATTAACTAATAATAATGTTGAATATGTACCTATTTAATCTACCGAAATAGCAGTCCAGTATAAAACATCGTCAAATACCGATCGTAATTTGAAGACTTCAAAAACCGTTATGACCCAATCAGCCTGCAAATATGAAGTCCAAATCTATACTATCACTAACAACATAACTTTGATTTTCGAATGCAAACAATGGAGCAACAATCAGGCCTTACGTAGCTTGGTATCGAGGCTGGTACAAGGGTAGTTCACACTCGACTGCGACATCAGTTCCGCTCCGTCGACCATCCATTGTACGCCGTTAATGAGTCTAATCGGGGACACTTTATTATATCATTAATCACTAGCCCAAATTATTTAATTAGTCCGTAGTGGATAACGATATTTGAATTATTTTACGATCACGGAAAACTACACCATATTTTAAGGTTTTAAATCAGTATTTGCAACAGCTTCTTAGCTAAGCCTACGTCTGAAGAGACAAGCGTACTATAAAATATTTATTACAATCATTTAAAATAAATCAAAATACAATATTTAGCTATGATGGAGCGACATGATCAATATTGTGACAAAGCTACTTCAAAATAAAAATTAAAAAAAGGTTATAGCTCTATAAAGGTCTACGATTCGACTTGACCAAATCTAGTTTTGGCTGTCTACTCTTTCCTCTCCAACGGCTTCGAAGAAATTTTCCAAGAATATACACACTGAAAAAAAAATGTCTCAAGTGTATCTAATGTCACTAGCACCCATACCCATTAAAACCAGAACACAACAATAGTGCCAGACGACAAGAATAGGTACGTAATATGTATTGTGACAGTAAAGTACCACTTCCGCACAAACCCTTCTACAAGGAGTTCTGAAAAAAGGGAAGCGTAACGACCACAAGAAACTACACTTATCTTATCTTTAAGACAATTTTTTTTTTACTTGTAGTCTCATTTTTAGGTGGAAATTCATCAGATAGATGGATATATTCTTTATTCAACACCAAAAATAAAAATTACACAAGGAACTTAAAATCAATAGGGTGGCATAACCAGAATGAGAATCAGATAACTAGGTACTTCCCGTTGACTTAGAAAGGCAAGAACCATGGTTTTCTAGCACATATAAAGGAAAAAGTATGTAAACAGTTTCGTAGTTACTACTAAACTTTTTTTTTAATCTATACTAAGGCTTTCTCACAATATTGAATATGTCGCTGCGTCATAGCCAAATTTTGAATTTTAAGTTATTTTATTTACGTTTTTTAGCGATTCAGAAAATCTTCAAGACTCGATTCGAGAATCATCAAACAACTTAAAAACCGCCTTATCCCTTCAGTCTCTCTCAGCATTCCAGAGCCTCGGTAACTCTTTCGAACATTCCAGCAACCCAGCTTGTTAGAAACATCGTTAGTGACGGCCTTCAGTTTAATTAGATGCACTTAAAACATCACTGTTGGAACGGGGTGCGGCGGCTATAAATAAAGACCCCGCAAATTATTTACAGGGGTATCGACATTCTTAGCTTGACTGGACGGACTAGGGGCAACTAATGAATTATATTTTGTATGTCAGCATAATAGTATCAGCCTTATAATGTTTTCCATTACTAGGATCCAGGCCTTCTCTTTAGGATAAGAAATGGGTTGTAATCCGCCACGCGGGGCCAGTGCGGGTTGGTGGATGCCATAAGTCTTCGAATTTTTGGTTCCAGGATACCCATTATTACATTGTTTTTTTCACCTCGAAACGGTGCAGTGGTGATGAAATAAATTAGACAAAGTATAACACCTGCCTGGATTTGAACCCACTACTAAATACTTTCTATCTATATATATATATATAACTGAAATCTGGAACGCAAGTTTTGTTCTTATATTATATCTACTGTTTTTACCGTAATAAACACGATAATTAAATATCCTTATTGTGATCAATCTGGCAGACATGATGGTCAGGTATGATGATCACATTACCTACTTATGATATTTAAAATACCATTGTCAGAAAATAGACTGACTTTGACTGATTATAAAGAATAATTGGTTGTTTCATCAGCCCTAGAGCCCAGGAATGGAGCAACATGCTAAAAAGAAAAAAGGTAGGTTTGTAAGTATTTATTTACCTCACCTAAAAAAAAAATATGTTTAACTTAGCTTCGCAACAATCAAGGGTATCATTATTAAGAAACCATGAAATAAACCAGAAATCATATATAAAAAAGGAACTTCATTACATCCCAAAGATACTCCTTACAGATTACATTTGGCCGTAAGCTAAGATTATCCACATAAGAGCACCCGGGAATTTTCCGAAATGATGAATTAGGACAAACTATTGATATTGGTCGGAGCAGTCACGTAGCCGAAGAGACTGATTATATGTGCGCACGTGTTGATCGTTCAGATGTTTGTTTAGCTTAACAAATAAACGATGACGTATGAACGATGAAAACGATATTTGCATACTATTAATGGAAAGCGAGCGAGAGAAATTCATGGCTCGATTTTTATTCGGCAATATCCGCTTTTCTGACATTTTACTAGATTTAGTTTAGTGTTTTGTCATATCACTAGATACTTTTAGTAAGAAGACGTAATAAACAAGAATTCTGTCTTTGCAAATGTATCCTACTTTTGTAATAAGAATTATCATTAAAGAGGCTGAAATAGGTCTATTTTAAACGAAAATCTTTTGCAATTTTTAATGTTAAAAAGTCCCCTAATAGTATTAAATCATATCATCCTTGATTTCTGAACTAGTGTTGACTACATCAGATTTCATTTTACCCTAAAAATTACCCAAGTCGTTTAACTTATTAGACAGACTATACATCTTTAACGGTTGACAACTGAATGACTGTCGCTAAGTCTTTGAGGCAGGTACTAACCCTGAATCTGATTCAAAATGGCTGAACACGGTATCTACAGTGAATTTTTTCTTTGACAGACCAAGGTTTCTGTGGTTACAACAATAGGTCACAATATTAAAGGACTAATTAGAACCGGTAACCCAACTACAACAAAGTTATGTCCTAATAATTATAGTCTAACCACATCAAAGCACTTCATGCGATGCAATACGGAAACCACATACACAATTAAGGATTATACTATTTATCATTAATTAGGAGAGCTAGCCACGTCGCTCGTAGACGGGTGGATTAAGATTGTTAACTACTGGACGCCTGAGGGGGTTTTTTTTTTTTTTTTTTTTTTTCGATGGGAAAAATCATCTTATGACAACCCCCGCTCTTGGGCGGAGCGGGAGATAGTGTCAGACTCTTACTGACTAAAAAACCCATCCCGTTCCTTCAAGCCTTCATACCGGGGCTCGAGCGCCCTTTCGGATAACCCTGGCCCCTGTAGGCTTCGACCCGGCTGGGTCCCTGCTGTTGCTGACAACTCCTTGAGGCGCGCGGGAACAGCGCGCGCCGTCGACGACTTGGGCTTGGTCCGGACAGTTACCGGACGGCCGGACAGCGAGCTACCCATTGCACACTGTCCGCAAGCCCGCGCCTACGGTGGCTGGAAATCGGGATCGGAATCCCGGCGGCGGCGAGAGCGCCGTTGCCTGATGCGGTCGGCCTCCTCCTTAGCGAGCATTACTGCTTCGCAGAAGTCGGCGACCGCCTGCCACTCCTCCTCGCTCCGGACCATGGCCTCGACCAGGGCCCGGCGCGAGAGGTCTCCGCCGCCGATCACCCCCACGAGGGCACGGCGATGCTCCGCCCAAGCAGGGCACACCGCGATTGTGTGCTCCACCGTGTCCTCCGGGCGTTCCGCACAGTGGCGACACCCGGGCGTCACTTCCGCTTTAATTCGGAACAGGAACCTCCCGAACTTGCCATTTCCGGTGAGGACCTGTGTCATGCGGAAGGTAAGGACGCCGTGAGGTCTTTCCAGCCACGCCTCAAAGAGGGGACTTATCGCCAAAATTGTGGCGTGCCCAGCACTGGGTTGCAATAGTCTTTGACGCCATTTCACCATGAGATCCCGCCGGAGCTCTGTCCGCCATGCCGCGACCTGTCGCGGCAGAGGACTTTCACCCCGGCGTTGCATCTCCACGCGCATGTCGTGCATGTGTGCAAGGACTGTTGCCTCCAGATCCCACGGTGGTAGGCCAGCCAGGAGGCTTGCCGCTTCGCGGGAAATCGTGCGGTATCCCCGCACCATCCGAATTGCCATGACCCTCTGGCAGGCGTTTAGTATGGCCGCCGGTTGCTTTTTCAGCAACGGCGCCCACACCGGCGCCCCATAGAGGGCCATGGACCGAACGATCCCCGCGTAGAGCCTCCGGCAGGAGGCATCTGGACCCCCAAGGTTGGGCAGGAGCCGCTTGAGCGCAGCCCCAGTCCGGTTCAGTTTGGGAGCCAGACGTCGGAAATGCTCCACGAAATTCCACCGGCTGTCGAGGACGAGTCCCAGGTACTTCATCGTCGACCCGACACCGATGTGAACTCCTCCTACCGTTAGTTGGGAACTCATTGGCGGCGCGTTCCGAGAGCGGCGACCGTGAAAGCACATCGCCTCGGACTTGTGCAGCGCCACCTCGAGTCCCAACTCCTGGATCCTATCAACGACTATCGCAACCCCGCGTGTCGCTAGAGCGACCGCCGCCTGGTACGACTCTCCCTGCGCTAGAACCAGCGTGTCGTCTGCGTAGCAAACCACGCTGACACGCCTGAGGGGGTCGAACGCGTCGAAGGTGGTGTGACGATCTGAAAATATTCACGAGAAAAACTTAAGAAAGAAAGGTTTGGAAGGAGAACGAGGAGGATTTTGTCCAGCAATGCGACAGTATATAGGTTAATAGAAAAAAAATAAAAAAATACTTACTATGACTGGAACTTCGTCCTCGCAAAAGTACATATGAACACCCCCCCTCCCATCTCGTTTACAGTATAACTAGCTTTCCGGCCGTCCTGTAATCGTCCAGAACTCCAGACCGAGCCCAAGTCGTCGACGGCGCGTACGAAGTTGTCAGCAACCGAGGGGCCCAAACTAAAAAAACCGTGATTCCTACAATCAAGGTTTTTTTTAGTTGGGTAAAAAGATAATAAATAGTTTTAGATAAATAACCAACCACAATAAACTAAAAACAAAGGTGACGGATTTGAAACGAGAAACTGTTGACAGATAACCTGAGTCCAATTTGCAAGTAAGACAGGGTGGAGTTTTTTAGGAATTTCACCTAAAAATTTGAATCTTCCTTACTAATTTTAAAGACTGCTGTTGCTGTTTGGAAATCAAGTGAAAGGCCTTTGTCCACTCTGCTGGACTCTGTTTGTTTTATCAAACACCTGTTTAATTAATCTTTGTGAAGCTATTTAATAATACTGCCATCATTTCGTAAGGATTTTTGCATTTTAACCCAGTTATTAAGCCATTTATGGCACCTGGTTGCCGACAAAAATACATGGTCACCGGGCTACCCGGGCGACTGAGGGGTTGTTTTGCTTCCGGACCCAGCTGTGCTCTGGCACCTTATGCCCACTATGACCTGCCATGACCTGTTTTGTACTTAGTGTCGGTGATGTCCAACTTGTGTACTCACTCTGAACAAACTATATTTAGGTGTTGCATACACTAAAAAATAATGCTGTGTAAGTATCGACATTTTGGATATAAAACTTAAAATCAAGTATAAAAATAAATTCGACCATTGTCGCAAGCGTCGTAACGGGTTATTCCCAGTTATCTCGGGACACTGTTAACGCCACCACTGGTGACAAATGGGATTTCTTTCCATAAAATGTCCCATTTGCCATCAGTGGTGGCGTCACCAGTGGTGGCAATTGGGATTGGCCACTTTTTTTGTTCCCAGTTGCCACCAGTGGTGACAAATGGGAAAAATAAAATGATACGCCTCCATATTAGTACGGTACACAAAACGAAAGAAATAAAACATTGCACAGACTAATCAAGGTTTTATTCACAATAATTTACATATTCTCTACTAAGGATGTCACAGATTTACACTTATGTATACAATTATACAATCATTTACTTCGAATTTTCTAATTTACATGAAATAAATCAGACAAGTCCAATTTTTTTTAATACATAATCCTGTAATTCCTAGGGTTTTATCACAGAGTTACAAGTTTCAATTATCCACTTTCTTATTATTATTTATTACAGATCAGTATATTATTCACAATAATTGACGTTTTATAATATTCTAACTTACCAGCTATTATTTTACTCAGTTGTTTTCCAAGATGGTCTATCACAGATTAATCAATGCAGTATTTACAATAAATTATATTTCTTTTTTTCATATCACAGATCAACTTATTATACATAATAATTAACTTTACATATTTTTTTCGATTTGGGTATTATTTTTATCAAAAATTAGCGCCTTAAAGTTTCTAAACAATGGCCCACTGTCATATTTCCATGCAAGAACTGCATTTGAATATCTTGAATGAACTCATCATTGAGTACATATTTGATGTAAATTAGAAAATTCGAAGAAAATGATTGTGTAATTGTATACATAAGTGTAAATCTGTGACATCCTTAGTAGAGATTATGTAAATTAATGTGAATAAAACCTTGATTAGTCTGTGCAATGTTTTATTTCTCTCGTTTTGTGTACCGTACTAATATGGAGGCGTATCATTTTATTTTTCCTATTTGTCACTACTGGTGGCAACTGGGAACCAAAAAAGTGGCCATTCCCAATTGCCACCACTGGTGACGCCACCACTGGTGGCAAATGGGACATTTTATGGAAAGAAATCCAATTTGTCACCAGTGGTGGCATTGACAGTGGGGACAACTGGGAATAACCCGTCGTAACTATCCTTAAGGCGACTAAAGGATAATATTAGGAAGGAAGGCGCCTATCTGTAACAAAGAGATAGCATCGTGATACGGAAACCCGATTTCCGCTTCGAAATTCCTTCCGAAACGCTTACCGTAAGGAAAGTGAGACGGTTCTCGCTTTTCCGATTGCATTTTACAAGCACCACACAGGTAGAATGAAAACGCCTAGTTAATAATACAGGTGACGAGTAGGTTAGAGTTCCAACGCTAAGGCATAGCGCGCACTGATGATTTTTGTTAAAAAGTCTGCTTATGAACCTAACATCAAGAATCTTGTGGATATATATAAAATCTTTGCCCAACATGTAGTGCGCGCACTTGAAAACGTGACAGTTGGGTAAAAACGGGTAAAAAAATGCCAAAAAAGAAGACGTGTGGCATTCGGAGACTGCCGCGGTAAAGCTATTGCATAGCATTTTTTATCAACTTATGCAATTATATTTATTTATTTATTTTATTTAAGCAGTATTTTTTTCCTTTGTTTTTTTTTCTTTGATATTAATGAGTGGGGGGTGTTATGTTATTTTCGTTACGGAATTTCTGGATTCGGTCTCCACGCTCAAGGCCCGCGATAGAAGCTATGCAATAGCTTAAAAATTGTCGCTCTGATAAAAGTCAGCAGTTTGCGCTATGTCTTAGTGCATTGAATAACAGAACAAAGTATTTTTTTTATAATTAGCCAGCTCCTGACCCTGACGCGTCTAATGGAAAGCGATGGATAGGGTGTACTATGGAACAAGTAAACCCAAAAGATTTCGGCTCACTCTTGTTCTGAAGGTTGGCTTGTAAATGAAACCATAAAATTGTAAATACCGTTAGATTACTCCCGAAATTATTAAGTATCGAATGATTGTGAACCGAAACCAACTGTTTACAATTTAGCGCATTATTTTTCGATGGATAACAATCTATCGAAGTGAAACTGCTAAATCACAAACTGCTAAGTCAACTGTCTGAAGGCGGTCCCTCACTGGTCGGTTTTAGAGTAAGGCGTACTGTTGTTGGCTATGTTTGGCTATCTATCGAAAAACAATGCATTAAATTGTATGGTTTACAATCTTTAAATAGTTTAACAGTATTTACCATTTTACGGTAACATAGACAAGTAGAGCAACTAAAAAGTCGCACTAAGCAGTCAAGTTTTTTGACATTGACAACATTTTTTTAAAGAAATATTTTCACACACAATAAACAAGATGTCTTACTATGATTGTAAAAGCAATGCAGCTTTTGCACAACACTCCAGTTGACTTTAAATGTCTTCAGAAATGTAATTCTATGATAAACCGCAGATTGCTAGCATCTTTGAGCTCCCAAGAGCACAAAAACGTTATGCATAAAAATAAATTTTTATTACCTAATTCTTTGTTGTGGAATATCTGGTAGAGTAATCCTAGTTTAATAAAAGGAATCGGTGTGCTGCTCTGTTTACTGTGGCGGATCGGGCGGAGCCCACAAAGGGATGAGTGCGGAGATGACGCTAAGCGGCAACCGATCATCATTGTCGGATGTAATACAGTGCGAAGGACTCTCTCTAATCCTTAAGACAAACTCATGCGTACGAGATAAGTTTTAGATGTAGATTTATGTATAAAAATAAAATATTTTCTTCTAACTTCTATTATTTATGTTCTATTTCGAAGATTTATGTAGGTGTAAATGATTACAAAAACTAGATAGCAAAAAATGCTTTTTTGGGGTTCCGTAGCCAAATGGCAAAAAATGGAACCCTTATAGATTCGTCATGTCTGTTTGTCTATCTGTCTGTCCATCCGTATGTTACAGCCACTTTTTTCCGAAACTATAAGAGACTGATGAAACTTAGTGAGTAGATGTATTCTGTAAACCGCATTTTTTTCTGAACTTAAACACATTTTTTTTTTTTTATCATAACCCTACGTTTGGGTTATCTATAGATAGGTCTTTAAAAATGATATAGAGGTTTCTAATATCATTTTTTTTTTAACTGAATAACTTGCGCGAGAGACACTTCCAAAGTGGTAAAATGTGTCTCCCCCCCCCCTCCCTGTAACTTCTAAAATAAGAGAATGACAAAACTAAAAAAAAATATATGATGTACATTACCATGCAAGCCGCCAACGAAAATTGGTTTGAACGAGATCTAGTTAGTAGTTTTTTTTTAATACGTCATAAATCTAAAAAAAATACACTATTAATAAAACATCGATCAAATTTACAACGAACTACAAGAACTTTTATATTGTGTTAGTTGCTGCTACGGAACCCTTTATGGGCGAGTCCAACTCGCATTTGGCCAGTTTTTTATGTTATATTCACCCTCGTTCTATTGTTTTTTTTTTAAGGTCTGATATTTTCAAATCAGTTTTCCTAGTCTGGGTGGAGCGAGTCAGACTTTGACTAAAACCTTCCCGCAAACTTTCCCGCAGCTAGCTGTGTATTGTGTAACTAGTGTTACAACCCGTAAAAAACATAAATATGGAAAACTTATTTCAGCAGTTGTCACTTGGGTTACAGCTCAAGATATTCAATGTCATCGAAACGGGGCAAAACGGAATGCGCTGACATTCCCTCTGTTACAAATGGTTTCAAAGGCGGTAAGTGAAAAGGAAAAACATTTTAAGTACTGAATATTTCGATTGAAATTGGACTCTGGCCTTTTTTAACCTCAGCTACGAATTTAGGATCGCTTACCTGAATTGGGTAAAAGGAGGGACCTATAAAGTATGTCAAACTACACTGTTATTGTTATTATCAATAATTTTTTTGGTGGTTTGTTTATACATTTGTGAGGTACCGGAGCCCATCAGGGTCGAAGCCTAATAGGGCCATGAGTCGCACGAAAAAGAACCCCGGTGCCCTGGAATTAAAGCAAAAAAGGAACGCGAAAGAGAGCGCGAAAAGGCATTGGATGATTTCCCATAATATTTCATCATAATTCGTGTGTAAGATAGGGACAGTGATAGCTCCTTCTCTCTCTCACATAGAAATTGTGATGATTTTAAAACGTTAGGGTCTGTCCGCACAGCGGTATTTTACCGCGCGGTTAATTTTTTCGTTATTCTGTAACACATTGAATCTTATGGAAGTTAACGCACAGACGATAAAAAAAACGTGCGATAAATTTTTTTTCATAAATCCGCGCGAATATTTTCCGCGCGGTGAAATATTGCTGTGCGGACAGGCCCTTATACCTTGTAGGGCCGGACTGTAAGGCGCATCTATTGGAAAGAGCAGAGCCATAGAACTACATTAGACCGAATCACACGACGTGTAACACGCTTGATTTGTACGCGCTTTATTTGTAGAACGACGTCGCGTGGCGTGTATCAAGAGTAGCTCAAAAGTCTAGTTTCCATATAAAATCCTGGAAAGCAAAGGGCAGCTGAAGAAACATGGTTGAGTTAGTCAATAAAAGTCTGAAACTTAAACCCAGAGTGAGAGTAATTATTTGATAATTGTCCACTAATAAAAATAAGGGCCCTTGGACCGAATACGTCAACTTTGACAACATGGTTCGCACAGTGATGAATCGCTGTGAGTCGCTGGTTCGATTCTCATAAAGAACAAAGAGTTGTGAACAGATAATTTGTTCCCTTGCATAGGTAGGTACGTGAACGCACTCACAATACAGGAGTAATTCGTAGTGTGAGGTAACGAGTACAAAAAGACTGATTTCTTTTCCCACTAGTAGGAGAAAATATGTAGATAAAAGTTCATAACACTAGCAATTTTTTTTGTACACGTAATAAGCCACGGAAAGAAAAACCGCAGGACAAAGCAAGTTTAAAAATAAAGAGATTTATTTTCAGATCAGATATTCTGGGACAGTTTATCTTATAAATTATACTGGTTGGTAAAATAATCTAGTATTTAAACGTCGCTGATCCGATTGACACAGTGACTAAGCACCGGCTTGCGCGCTAAGGGTCGAGGGTTCGATCTCCGCACAAAACAAATATTTGCCGGTCCGTCAGATGTTTGTTCAGTCTGGGTGTTTGCGCCAGTGTTTAAGATCTCAGTAGTAAGTATAAGGACCACCACTGAAGAAAAAGTGAGCGATTCATTTTACACAATCAACTCATTGTACCATCAAAGACACTTCCGCCTGACCATCGCTAGGTTAATTTTTGCTTGCACTCGAAACGAATACTCAAAGGGTTATCTTAGGCGCGAAAAAATTTGAAATGTTCTAAGTACCGATATTATCTACACTATTACAATAAAGAGTTTGTTTTTAGGGTTCCGTAGTCAACTAGGAACCCTTATAGTTTCGCCATGTCAGTCTGTCCGTCTGTCTGTCTGTCTGTCCGTCCTCGCTTAATCTCTGTGACCGTTAGCACTAGAAAGCTGAAATTTGGTACCAATATGTATATCAATCATGCCGACAAAGTGGTAAAATAAAAATTGGAAAAAATGTTTTATTAGGGTAGAGGCCCCCCTATATGTAAAGTGGGAACTGATATATGTTGGATAGGTATTTAAAAATGAATAGGGGTTTACTTAAATCATTTTTTATAACGTCAATAATTTCGGAAATAATCGCTCCAAAAGTAAAAAACAATGCCCCCCCCCCTCTAACTTTTGAACCATAAGTTTAGAAAATATGAAAAAAATCTGAGAAGTAGAACTTTATAAGGACTTTCTAGGAAAAATATTTTGAACTTGATGGAAAGAACAGTTTTTGTACAAAAAAGACAAAAGGGTTCTACAAAATAATTTCTGGACTAAGTTTGTAGTATAATCGTAGAAAGCATTTTTTTAAACTCATAAGTGGGTACACTTTATTGTGACGGACGGGAAACTACGGAACCCTACACTGAGCGTGGCCCGACACGCTCTTGGTCGGTTTTTTGTTTTTATGTTGGTAGGGGGTAATCTCTGAAAGTATTGTACCCCTAGACAAGTTGATAACCTGCAATCGTTAACGCTAGTAGAAAGCTTCAAATGTTCAGAACAAAAGAATTGGGGGCGTGGCCATCTCGAGGCGTTCTATGCAAGAGAAACGGTTGTACGAGTAACTTGGCTGGAGGGCTGTTCCTATTGCCATAATGTCCGAATCGTCAGCAACTTAACTAGGGTGGTGGAGAAATTTTATGGGAGGTACCCGCCTCAAGGAGTGGTCAGCAAACCTTAGGGGCTCAGCAGGGTCGAAGCCTACTGGGACCAAGGATCTGCTTCTGAAAGGAAGATTCGGCCCTGGTACGAAAGGCAACGAAGGAACAGGAGTAGATTTTTAGTCAGTAAAAGTCTGACAGTATCGCCCAAGAACGGGGGATGTCATTGGTTGGTTTTCCCACATAAAAATAAAACTCAATGGTACTTAAAAAAAGAAAATGTTATTTAGAAAACCAGGAATACAAAAATATAAACATAGTTAAAATAATCAATAAAATCATACTTAAACATATAATATTTTATTTATTTATGGTGGGTAGGTGTAAGAATAGTAAATAGACTATTTATAATTTAAATGTCAGAACAATTATTGCCGAGTCAGCTAGTATATATTTTATTTACCTATATATTTTATAAATGTAATTGAATCTGACATAGCATTATTATTTTAACTTTGTAATTAGAGTTAATTTTTACTTTCTTTTCGTTCTATATCCTCAAATTTTAAACGAAATGGAAAGCAATTAATCTTACTTTCTTATAGGCACACCAAGCCTAAAATAAATAAATTTATTTATTTAAAGGAGTTTTCGACACGAGACAAGACAAATATCATAATGCTAAAAAAGTGTAGAAAATAATTCTGAAACTTACGCGTAAATGCATTCTGACTCGTGGCACTATATTATTTATTTAAATGATATGAAGGACTTTCAGCTAAAACAAATCAGGTAAGAAACAGTAAGTTAGACTAACAGCTATAGCAATAACAAGTCTTCACTTATAAAGTACAGGATAATACAAAATTCCATGGACACCAGATGCTGAGAAAAAGACATTTTTTTTATCTTCTTTTCTTATTTGGTGACTAATACAGGTTCTTAAGAAAACCTATTTCAGGCACAATCCTCTCACTTAGTTAAACTCCGGTTTGGAATTGTAAAGTTTTAACATTAAGTAACTTATTTTGTGGAGGGAAAATAAACGTTTTATTTTATTATTACCCAATGAAATAAGTAATCAGGAATCTTTGTGATCTCCACAGTCTGATTTGTAATCTATGTTATAAATGGAAGTGAGAATGTGTACGACCGATCGATTTAGTGATGCTTAGGGGAGGCGCAAAAATGTCACCATAAAATCCCGGTGATAAGTCTTCTCTTTCGGTCGTGATTTTTTCGGGAGATCCCTGTGTCGGATTCGGCGGAAAGAAGTGTCTGGGTGTCACTACTATGCGGGTTAAACGAACACAGTAACATCAATATATATATTTATAGTATAAAGTGCGTCACGGCGGGGTGCCTACTGAAAAACCAGTGCTGGGTGTCTGACAAACAGCAAATGAACGGAACCCTTTCGGTGCGGGCAGGCTTGGCTCATTCTGTACTTTTGTTCTATTCCATTCTATTCCATTATATTCCATTCTATTCCATGCTATTCCATTCTATTCCATTCTATTCCATTCTATTTCATTCTATTTCATTCTATTCCATTCTATTCCATTTTATTCCATTTTATTCCATTTCTTTCCGTTCTATTCTAAACTAAACGAATGAAACTACCTCTAAACAACAGATGGTAGAACATGCATACATTGCGTAATAGGTCTATCTCTCCAAATCATTTGACACCTCACCGGCACAGTTAAAAGGCCACGAGACGTGATCACTGATCGAGTCACGTCAGAAAATAAGTTAAATTTATTATCGCGGGCTCTTCCCGCAGATTCATCGCAATTTCAAGCTCGTTTAATACCTGATCATACAATAAGGATTAACATAATCCCAGAAAATCCAATGAATATTAAGCGTAGCATACACATAGATCTATGTACCTATAGTACCTTCAGAGTCAATTAATCTGTCTGTAACTTGATGCAGCTGAATACTAGAATTTTATATAAACAGACTGATCATCTGTAAGGTTTTGGAGTGACAACCAATCACCGGAAGCCACAGTATCGAAAGGCCTCCAAAAATGTAGGCCGATGACCTGATGAGGGTCGCGGAAATCTGCCATGCCAAGCCATTTATTCAACCATCGACGTTAAGACGTCGGCTGTTAACGATAAGACGTTGGCTGTTGACGATAAGACGTCGGCTGTTGACGATAAGACGTCGGCTGTTGACGTTAAGATGTCGACTGTTGATGACTCAGTCATCATCACCATCATTACAGCCATAAGTGGCTGAATTGATTATAATACTGACTATCTGACCTCTACAATACAGTCATTGTATAAAGCGATGCTGTTTGGCAAGACTTAGCCGTGATCTTCCCGAAGTCTCTCTTTAAGAGGCTACATGTAGCCTCTAATCATCATTTCAGCCGAAAGACGTCCAACGTTGTAGTTGTACATAGGTTTCCCCCAAGCGCCGTTATAAAACTGTGACTTTCTGAAGTCCCTAATACGCTAGTTGCCGTAAAAAATGTAATTAGTCTGTCTTTTAGATTGTCTAAAAATAAGGGACACGTATTTTTTTATTTGTAAATTAAACCAAAAATGACAAAGATATAGCCCATTAAAGTTACGTGTAACGTCACGCCGTGCTACATTTTTTCGCATGGGGTGATGTCACACGTAACTTTAATGGGCTATATCTTTGTTATTTTTTGTTTAATCTAAAAAATTAAAAATACGTGTTCAATATTTTTTTACAATCTAAAATACGGACTAAATAAAATGTAATTATTTTGACCCTGGAAACTACCCTATACTCGTAAGTAAATAAAGTGAAAGAACAAAAATACAAGATTTTCCAAGTCTTTTTCAAGCTCAAGATCTGACGACGGTTGACGACTGATGGATGGCGGGATAACTATCTAACTTGTCACTTCAAATACTCGAAGGCGGTAACGGGTTCACTCTGACTGAATAATATATCCCCTGACAATATTCAAAATCAATGACAAATCCTGTTACGTAAAACTATAATGTCTAGTGAGTTTTTTTTATTATTGATAGGCTCGCGTTTGACCACTGCCTCACCTATTGGTAAGCGATGATGTAGCCGACGATGGAGCACGCTTGCCTAAAAGTAAATTATTCATTTTTGACTTAATGACGCCTAGGTTGTAGCAATCAGGAAGTACAGACTCCGGCAGGGAATTCCACTCCTTAGCTGTACGCATTATGAATGTGTTCCCAAAACGCTTTGTACGTATATATTCAGATCTGTTGAAAATTACACCAGGGACAGTATGACCGCAATCGTTTTTTTTTTTTAAATATAACCGCCGCTTATTTATTTATTTATTTGCATAGGCACACCAACGAGTTATTTACAATATAATTTAAATAATTTATTATAAATATATGAGGTGATCCTGTGTAAAAAAGTCACTTACAGGTATGCACAACATTTACAATAGGCGCTTATGAAATATAAGAAGCAGGCAATATTCATACCTCGGTCTCAGCAGGAGACACCCTAGACGTCAGGAGGGAGTCACATGGGACTCGCGGCCACTACAGGCGTGGGTTTGAGGATGGCGGGTAATAGGACCTTCCTATAAGGACTAGACCGGGTCGACGGTGCACCTTAAGGTCCTAGCTGTGACCAAGGAGTGCCGTAAAACAGTGACTTTCTAAAGCCTACTTCTGAGTAACGGCTAGAATAGAATAGAATAGAATAGAATAGAATAGAATAGAATAGAATAGAATACGATAAAGTTTATTGTAGAATAGAATAGAATAGAATAGACTTTATTGTACACCAAAAAGTAATACAGCTTATACAAAAACTTCAGTTTGTGGGTACAATTATGGCGGTCTTATCGCTGAAAGCGATATCTTCCAGACAACCTTAGGATGGATAAGAGCTAAAAATAATACACGGGGTCGTCTGTGGTGTACTGCTAACTATATAAAACAAAATACTCAATTATAAATACATATATACATACATATTATAATAAGTTACACAATTTAATTAGTAAAAAGGATAGAAAAAAAGAGTAAAGTAGGGTTGGTGGAAGAAATTAAAATACGTAGAATCAGTATAGTATTAGAGAGAGAGGAAATGGTTTTTCACTAGATTTTTAAAAGAAACTAGTGACTGGGCTTGCCTAATTGGTAATAGCAACGCATTCCACAAACGCACCGCTTGGATCGCAAACGACTTATCAGAGAATTTTGTAGAATGCGAAGGCATTAAGAGGGTCAAATTCTCCGATGATCTCAAGTGTCTAGAATGTGTGTCATGAATGAACTTAAAACGTTCTTTGAGATAAGAGGGGGTTGTAGGGATAAACAGGACACTGTAAAACAACGATAAAATATGAGTATTCCGACGAAGGCGGATTGGCAGCCACTTGAGCTTAATACGAAATTCAGAAATATGATCATATTTGACACAAATTTTTATTGTACACCAAAATAGTAACAAAATACTAGCTAGATTAATTAATAGATAAAATCCAACTGTGTTCCTTCAGTTGCCATTTACGTTCCAGGGCCACGGTAACTTTTTCGAACAATTCTGCAGCATATTTAATACCATAGGACTTATAGGACCTGTCAAAGTCCGTTACCAAGCGCCTCAAAATATGACAAAGCCGTTTATCCCCGGCTCAACGTGCTGACTAATCAGAATTGTATACAAACACAAAATAAAATTATTTGGATAAAGCTACGGTGTGGTTAGCCTTAGCAAAGCCTCAGTTATAATATCATATATAAAAATGCAACGTAAATCCAACACCAGATTTTTCTATAGGAATATAGGACTTCTGTTCGAAGAAAGACCTTTTGGTCTAGGGGGCAGTGGCCCTGACAGGAGGTCGTGAGTTTGATTCCAACCCAGGACAAATCTTTGCCCTAGTGTTTCAACCTCAAACGGCTCAAACACATAACTTCCAATGAGGTTATTATATTTACGCCGTTTGAGGTTTTCTGCACCTGCAGCAGCCGCCCCATACATAATTATTTAGATAATTTATATTATGTTTTTGTCAGTTGTTTAGTACTCATAGCTTAAGCTCTGCTTAGTTTCGGAATTGATGTTGTTTTGTGAGAGTTATAAAATTATTGTTATTCTAAGAGTTTTTGATATCGGTTGTTAGCTTTCTGGGGATATTAAATCCCAAGAAAGCTAACAACCGATATCAAAATAATCCTACGTCATTAATCAGTTCAAATTCTATCCGTGCGCAAAGTTTAATCAAAATCCGTTTATCAGTTTAGACGTGCAAACGTGACGTACATACAGAAGTTAGAATGGATGCTACTGAAGGATATATATAATTGGATTACTATCCAGACGTTATGCTATATACCCAAAACAAACATAACCTCATCTCGTAATTAGGTACTGCAAAATCATATTACAAAGTACTTTACACCCTGGCTAGCTAATATTACCATCTGTTCTTAGTAGTTAGTTCCAATTCTCGTTTAATCTTTCTGTCTTCCGCTTGCAAGGAGGTTGGAAATTGCTTTTTCTACAGCTGCCATTTTTTTTCCACGATTGAGTTCACTGCAACCAAGTATGCATTGCCTGGTAGTTCTAAAGTTGAGAATTATGTCTGTTTACATTTTCGGTATTATAATGGGCACGTAATTTAACTAACTTGGTAAAAGGGAATCCTTTTACCAAGTTTTTGTTAGCTAAACTATAGTGCCCATATCCAGGGTTATTTTTAGAACACTAACAACGTTTTAGGACTGTATTACTAATATCATAAACAACAACTTTTGATCTATGACTATTTACTAAACTTAATCATTTACCAAAAACAATCCTTCAAGATTTCATTGTTCTATCTAACACATTTCAACTCTGTATTTATTTATTTATTTATTAAAACTTTATGCAACATAAAAGTACAAAGGTGGACTTAATGCCTTAGGCATTCTCTACCAGTCTGTATTTTGCAACACCTAACTACGTCGCTACGTCTACTAAACGCATCAAGCAACCCCGCCGTCTAATCCCCGCTCAATCTATTTGACTGGCCTGTTGGTCTAGTGGTTAGTGACCCTGACTGCTACGCCGGAAGTCGTGGGTTCGATTCCCACCCAGGACAAATGTTTGTGTGATGAGCATAATCATTTGTTCTGTGTCTGGGTGTAATTTATCTATACTAAGTATGTATTTAAAAATATATAAGTATGTTTATCAGTTGTCTAGTGCCCATAACACAAGCTCTGCTTAGCTTGGGACTAGACGGCGTTTGTGTGATAGTTGTGGAATATTATATTATTATTATAATCAAGTCGCCAATACTCCCAGACACATTCCGTGGGACATAGATATTGCTTTACAGACGTTTTAAAGCTCCCAAAATAAAGACATAACTTCACGTAAATTCTCATGCGTGATTTTTTATATGTTCACCAGACGACTATTTTGAAACCTTTTACAAGAAGACAGACCGAACCAAGGGGCTAATCATCCCCTAAACTCAATTTAATATTCAAAATAATACAAAAAATTACCTGTGATTTTTAAGGCCTGCGCTCTGTACCAACCGCTCAATGATAAAGGTACTCTTGTTTGTTCTCATTCGATAAAATATGTCAACCGGTAATCCCGGACGGAAGACGATATGCACATTGCAATTCCAAGATAATACCTTACATTGTATGGTCTACCGACAGCAAGGACGCTCTGTTAAATGGAACACGATTAAAGCCCCTATTAAAGTAGACGTAAAGACGCTAATCGCATCAATTAGTTATGGCACATTAGCCAATTATTGCAAGATCGCGTCGGAGCCGACCACGCGGCATACTGGGCCCGTTTGACGAAGGATTTTATAAAGTTGGAACATTTTTGCAATGTACATAACGAGAACGGTCACAATTTGTGGAATGTCGCGACTTAGTCGTACCGATGGAAAAGTTTCAGCTTATATTCGGTGAAAAATGCCAGTTATTCGACATTTTCTCTCCCACAGAATCTGTTCTACTAACCGATAACACTGATATTTGACGTTCGTTTTACGTTGTTTTTGGTGATCGAATTTTCTAGAAAATTATTTTGTCAATACTTTAATCTTATAGCAATACTCATGCACGACTTGTTTAAGCTGAAACATTATTAATGTCATCAATTAAACATCACGTCAAATCATAGAATCATTAGATTAAATAATTTTGATCTAATTACATACATTAGAGTAGTACTGAATTAAATATTTTGTATTATTATTATTAGGCAAGTAGAATTGTGAGGAGACGCGACCCCAGTTTATGGGCCAGGGCCGGACAAAAAAGAAGAAGATTAGAATAGGTATGAACATTTATTCTTAAGTTGCTTTTATGTATTTTTATTAACACTGTATGGCTACTAGTCTGAAATTAAATATATATTGAATTATCATCGTTTTGTAAATTCATCTCGACTCGGGAAGCATATATAATTATGAATATACTCGTAATGTTATTATCTCTTAGCAACCTTTAAGACACCAACAAAATCCACACAACATACGTATGAACGTACAAAGTTGAAATTAAAAAGGATAGACACACACGCTTACATGTATGTAATGAATGGATGTAGCCTCTATCTTAAAAAGAACAATAGAACGAGCTACACTACAGCAAGCGCTGAAAGCTTTGCCACAATGATAGTAAAAATAAACAAATGACAAACCCCTGCACCCATTGCCAACCGCCCCTGTACCAAAACAGATAAACGAACCCTAATTCAACGAATACGAAGGATACGAATACGTGGTAATTAAATTAATAATCCTATTTAGTAGAGATTGTTGTTAGGAATAATTAACACGCGGAACAAACGCCCGTTGATAACCCTTGACGGATTAGATCGACGGGTTAGACATGGCAATTTTACCGTCGTTTACTTGACTACAGTTTTATTTGCCGGTGATTTTGTTCGTTCAAGTTAATGGATGGCGCCGCAGAGACCGGCGGAGATGGAAGTGGCGAGGCGATCAAAATAATAGCTAGAAGATAATTTTTGGGGGATATCTTTGTCCAGCTGTGGAAAAATCTTGACTAAATAAATAAAATTGAACTAATTGATGTTCTTTAGCTCAACCAATAGAATTTAAATTATATATTTTTACATAGTGATGAAGGATAATTCTATAACTATTATAATTAGGGTGAGTTGCACCATTTAACTATAACGATAACCAAACCAAAAAAAAACGTCGTGCCACATTTTTGGTGTACAATATAGTTTATCCTATTCTATTCTACTCCTCGACATCACTGTCATCTCGAAATGTGTCCAGAAAACTGGCACTAATTATTGGAACTAATTATTTGAGCAAAAAACGAACCAGCTCCACCAATCATCAAACTTGTACTACACATGACACACACGCTACATCATAATTTACATCACAAATACTTACTACATGTAAAATTATGTAGAACAATTTTCTATGTCTAAAGTAAGTTAGAAAAGGAAACTCATGGGAAATCGGTTATAATGTAAAACACAAGGAGTGTTTGAAGTTGTGAACACTACATAGGAATACCTATTAAATACTTGGTAATGGATGGATGGCAAAGTACTGGGCCGCACTGGGCCCGCGTGTTGGATTACGGCCCACTTTCCCTCTTACGAAGAGGAGGCCTGAGTCCGAGAGCAGGTGGAGGGAGATTATATGCTGATTATAAATAGATGTATCCATTTTATTGTAATACTGAGCATGTATTTTGCACAATTTGATGAAATATAATGTGTAACGTTAGTAATCGTATTTGTAGCAGCATAATTAATGAAATCCGCATTTCGTTCAGTTGATTACTTTACCCTTCGACTTAACACAAGTACCTTAGAGTATATGTATGTGTAAAACCAGAATTAAAAACATCAATCAGAACGTATATCAAACTAGCTTTTGCCGGCAGCTTCGCCCGCGTACATAAAATATAGCCTATGTGACTCAGGAATAAATCAGCTTTCTCTTTTCTTTTTCTTCCAGAAATTACCTCCTACAAACAAAAAAACATAAAAACAAACTTTATCTCTTTATTATATTGGTGTAGGTGGGTGTAGGTCACTTTTGAGTTGTCAAGAATTCAGCTAGTCAGAAAAAAAAATGATGCCAATTGCACATTCCAATACGTAGATAAATAAACTAGTGCTTCACTACAATCCCACCTGATGGTAAGCACCGATGCAATCGTTGATGGTGAAGCGTACTATTTTATTAAGAGCCTATTGACTCATTCAACATCTTCATTTAGGTATGTAGGTATAGTCGAATTTGATACGAAATCGACAATAAAATATAAGATGAAAAATCTGGAAAACCCGGTTCCCTAAATGTACAAAGAAAATAAATAAAGTAAAGTAATACATACATTCCTTTCAAGCTTTAAAGCAATATTTCATTAATATGTTAATAACTTCGCGAATGTGATTCGTGATACAAAATACTTACTTTGAATTAAGATTGACAAAGTTTCCGAAATCCGTATTAGGTTCTCATATTGTCAATTTGGTGAAACTCTCGCTGGAGAACGATGCTCGGGAAGGTGGGTGCCTTCTTTGAAACAGATCCCCCTGCCTTTAATATAAACCAATTTCTTTTCGCTCATACGACTTGAAGAAAAGAATTTATATTTGAGGTAAGCCAATATTAAAACGAAATTATGAAAATCGTTGCGTTTTGATTTTCATTTCAATGATAAAAAAAAAACATTCGCTGTGAAAATTAAAACATTTTCATTTTTGCGTGGATTCTGTATGTAGCCTAGTCTAGAACTTTTTGAGGTTCATATAATATAGGAACTGATATTGTACTTAATTACAAGTACCTATCTTTTTACGTGGGAAATCAATGCAAAGCACAGGTCCGTTCGTGTGTGGAGTACTGCAGCCACATACGGGTCTTGTGCTGCAAAATGCCACCTAGCAGCTTTGGACTCGGTGGACAGGCGTGCGAAGAGGCTAATTGGTGATCCAGATCTGGCTTAGCCCAATCTTCAAGCCTTGGGCACAAGCCAAGGGTAGCCAGCCTTACCGAGGATGTATTTTGGAGATTGTGCGCTGGAATTGCATGACTTGATTCCACCATCTCATTTCTACCATCGGACAACCCGACGAACGGCGAGTATTCACCTATTGAAACCTTCAAAGAGTTGTCAGCAACAGCAGGGAAGCCGGGTCGAAGCGTACTGAGGCCAGGGTTATCCGAAAGGGCGCTCGAGCCCCGGTATGAAAGCTAGAAGGAACAGGGTGGGTCTCTTAGTCAGTAAGAGTCTGACACTATCTCCTGCTCCGCCCAAGAGCGGGGGATGTCATTGCATGATTTTATCTCACCATAAAAAAAACCTATTGAAGCCTTTTTTTTTTAAATGTCTACGGTCCGGAGCAAGCGTATCGCCTCGCCGTTTATACAGGGTATATCGAGGCACTGAAACTATTTGCCTGCTGCGGTCTTCCCGTCCGATTAAAATTTAGGTGTCTTCAAGGCAAGTGAGAGTGGGCTCTTAATAAACTAGTGCGCCTCACCATCAACGATTTCATCACGACTTACCATCTGGTGTGATCGAACTCCTCCTGTTCTAAGTGGAACAAGAGGGAATGTCAGACTGACGAAATCCCAGCTATATTCCTTCAGTTGCTTTCTGTAGTCCAAGGCCATGGTAGCTTTTTGGAATAATCCTGTGGCCCTAGCAAGCATGCGCGATTATGAGCTCCGTCAATCTTTCTGACATCTCTTTGGGGTGTGCGAGCCTATCCTCATCGGACGGGAAGCTACTTAGTACTGGTCAGTCAGTAACAACCACAAGCCTGCAGTGTCCGGGAAGCATCCTACGACTTGCGACGAAACTAACTTTTTTGTAGTGGGCATCATCAAACAACTTCTCGCGCTTTGGATCGAGCGAGAAGGGGTGTCTACTGGGCCCCTTCAGTCTCGCTCGCGTAACAAACAACGCGCCGACGATTCGAATTTGTTTCTTACTGGACGGCTGGACGGCGAGTTACCCATTGCTCGTTGTCTTTTGCCCGCGGTTTTGCCCGCAGACACAAAATATAGCGTATGTCATTCAAGAATAAAGCAGCTTTCTATGAGTGAAAAAAATTTAGCATTCGGACCAGTACTTCCAGAGATTACTTCTTACAAACAAAAAAAATACAAAGTTTACCTCTTTATAATATTAAGTGTAGATCAGTGTAAACAATCGGACAGACATTGTTTGTTTCACATTTATAATGTTTCTATATCGTAATAACTTATTAATAAACCTTATTTCAGTCTCGTCACGAATATGGCGCATTACCGATATTCTCTTGAACGACTTACCAATAGGGATGTAATGGTACGAAGTGTGCACGTCCCTATAATCGATTAGGGTTAGGGCACACCAAGACACGACGCTATTAGATGCTGAGCAGTTCTTTATGAAGGAGTATCATATATGGAATTTTATTTTAACCTACGAACCAAAAGGGCACATATTTCAGTGAGAGAATCAAATGGAAAAAAAACACCCAGTGGCGTCTCGCTGTACTTTTAAAGGACTCGAGACAAAGCTTGAAGCAGCTAGGTATCACTTGTATCTACTGTGGTTCGCTTTGAATAAGCTCTCCGCCACCATCATATTTTTGCAGTGCAAGCTTGCGAGGTGTGTAACAACTACTGCTGCTTACGTAAACAAGTTACGACCGTTTCGGTTCGAATCTCTGTCTACAGTCAGTAACGCCTCCGATTATTTTGTTCTGACCACGTGACTTAACATTGAGATGATGTCATTCCAATACATGTAAAGTTTTCTACTATCGTTAACGATGGTAGATTTCAACTTGGCTAAACCCTCTGCCCCTCTAGCCAAGTTAGAGCCGTTTTGTTACTGAGCGTTAAGATAACGTCACAACAAAGAAATCGGAGGCGTGGCCAACTAGAGGCGTTCTAAGCAAGAGAATCGAAATAAAACAGTTGTAACTTGGCTAGGCCTGCAGGGCTTGTACCGTCGCGTCGCGTCTCAGTGTGAACTGTCCCTTACCTACACGGATGTAAGCGTTACGCAGTGTGCACGTCCCTATAATCGACTATTCGGATAATCGCATAATTAACCACGTACAAATAGCTTGTTTACCCTCCAAATAGGTACACGACTACCCGGGAATGTTCAGTGAAAACCCGAAACTAGGATAATGGCATGACTTGTCTCGTAAAATTACATGATTTCTGTTCTAGTAAACACATCGAGATGTATTGATATCTCCTCCTGTAAACATTTACTCGATCTCAAAATATAGCGTAAGTATGATAGGTGTTGTTGATTTAGAGCTTGGATTTGGTCAAAATCAAATTTGATGGGAGGGTTATAAAATCTTTTAGTATATCCTTTTTACGTCTACATTGACAAACTAGGCAAATTTAGAACTGGAAGGAGACGGTGCGGGCCCACGAAAAGAAAGCAGTACAGGGAGGCATTTGTCTAGGAGTGGGCCATAACAGGCTAACAAAAAAAAACGACAAATTTATTGCACCATAGCATAAAGGCTATTACGTACCTAGTTTTATCAAGATAAACCAGTTTTATAAATGTACCGTTTCTAGCATATAAAATTCCTTTTTTTCCACTCACTCAATTTCCTTAAACAAAGTTATTTTAAACAACACGTACTTTTTGTCAAAGCATACAGTATACGACGCGTCCTGCATAAATATGTAGCAGAAAATTCCTTACAGTGCAAAAAGTGCCAAGTACATAATTTGTTACATCAGCACCTATGAAAAATATGAAAAAAATAGTATGAAAAGAAAACCAAAGTAAATATACTTTACCATAATCAGGTGAACAATTTCTCTTCAGCTAAATTAATTACCTACGTCAGTCAGTGTATTAACATCGACGATTTACATAATTAATGAGATATAAGAAATAAGAACCGCGCAACGTTGAAAATTCAAAGGCTAAGAAAAAAGAATTCCCTTTTTAAATTTATCTTTATCTTAGCGGCCTTTTTCATTAAGACGCGAGCAATATTGCGGGTCGGCAAAGCGATAGAAAGCCGAGCGTCTCCTAATATCGTGACCGACGGTGCTGTGCATAAAAAAGAGGATGATATAAAACACTAGAGGAATATTTCACGTCGCAGCCGTGAGCCTGCGTGACGGGTATATTTGCGACACCCTCTCAAGGGACACCTGTATTGAGAACATTCTCCGCTAAATTTTGTAGCGTAAGCGGGATGCAACCAAAAAATACGTGTTCACCTGAAAAAATTACCTAACGTTAAACATTTTCATAGCGCTACCAGCTAACAAAATATTTATACCACACAATACAGATGAAACTATTTTTAGCTGATAAATGTACAACTATTTATCAATTTTGGCATAACACACAATATTTAATCGTTACGCTAGTACTTTACGTGTGGCTACTGGTTTTAAGTGTTCTTACTTCGAAAAAGTGCATGCGTATATAAATAGATCAGCAAACATTGTAGTTATAATTTTGTCGGTTTCAAGGCTAAACTTTTACGGAACAAAATAAAATATATAATATTGTTATTACCGAAGATAATGAGATAAGTGATTAACATAATAGTTATATCTAAATCTTAAAACCACTTTGGCGAGAGAAATTATCATCTAACTTAAAGACTTTTACAGACTAAAACCCATCAGCATTTTTTTCAGTTGCTTTCTGCGTTCGAATGCCATAGCAAATCTTTTGAACAATCTCACATCTCTTAACTTCATATACAACCCCTAACTGTATTTATTTTTAAGAATCCAGAACTTTCCAAGCTAAATTAAAATAGACATGTGTAATTATATTAATTATCTCTTGATCTTAATTAAACATGTATCCAGGTGGTAACGTTACTTCTCAACTCGCTAAATTAATTATTTTCACTCAAACAAGGGTGAAGAAATTTCAAAGTAACAAAACAATACTGTTTGTAATTTTATCTTTTCATTACAATAAGCCCTTTCAACAACTTTGTGAACATTGAAGTTCGTTCAGACAACATTCCAGTCTGAGACTATGCATTGTTTTCACTCACTGGTTTAGCTAAATTACTGCTGAATTCGGATAAAATTGGTTCCGTTAAGATTTTCCTAAAAAGTTTGCAGTCATAAGAATTGAATTTTACAGCTGAAAAACCTTTGAATTAAAATTAAATAACAGTAAAAGATTTAAGTTTACTCTTTGAATGAAGCTTCTTATTTTGTAGGAAAAGAATTAGATATTCAGTGAGCCTACTTTACAATTTGGACAAGACCCGACAAGAAAATTTAATGTAGAAGAGTCCTTTTAAGCGACCAAAAAACAAATATACTGGAGACTTTTAAATCCTGTAAAATCTAACCGCTTCTGACTTGGGACTTGTTTCTGCTGTCGCGGACTATTTATGGTTTTGAAGGAAACCTATAAAATATCGTAAAGGATGAATACGTGTACGTTAAAGTCAGATATAAATTAATCAAATCTACATGTTGGTACATAAATGTAACATAGACATGGGGGTACAACTTAGGCTATTATGTGTGCTTATAAAAAACGCTAAGTATAGCAAAAAGTAGGTACAGTACCTGGCCGTGAAATGGCACATCAAGTTTTACAAAAACTTGCTGACAAATATGACACATGAGTGACAGTTACGACTTTATACAAAGCCTAGCTTTCTATAAAAAACAACGTGCCATTTTTACAGCCAGGCACTGTAATCGAAGTTCCTGAACCGTAAGTACCAAATAATAACTAAACGTTTACCGTCGTCACGAGTTCTACAATCTACATACATTGTCGCGCACACAATACAATATCGAGCAAGCGAAATGGCCCAGTAATGTGGCACTTGTTGATCATTCTCCGTGAACGGTTTATTTATACCAACCTAACAGAATCTACCGTTACTTTTAGCTCCAGAGAGGGTTAGAAATGTGTCAATTGATACCAACACGCTGCGTGACACGTGCAACAGTTGAGGGTGATGTGCATTGTCTATGTGCCATATAAATATTAACTTTTTAAGCGGTTTGATGTCTAGTAGTACTTTTTTATAAAAAGTTTTTATTTTTACTTTAGTTTCCCCATAACTAAGACTAGATAGAAATATAAAATACCCATAATGTCTCAATCTACACATTGCTTTAGGATTGTTATAAACTTATTCTCAGAAAATTTGAATAAAACTGAAAATGTATTTTTACAATATAGCTGTCTGTATTCAGACATTGTTTATGTGCTTACTTTGCTTTATAACCTAGCTTCAAAATCTTCCCTAGTGTAATCCTAGCATCATAAAAATACTGTCGCTTGTTTCTTTCGTGAGTTTGCACTGATTTGTATAATGAAACTATCGATTAGGAAATAAAAAAAAAGTGTTTTATGAGGCCCACATAGATACACACAGTGTAGAGACCTCATGTAGAAACTTAATATTAAAAACCGGTCAAGTGCGAGCGGGACTCGCGCAAGAAGGGTTCCGTACCGTCCGTAGCAAAAATCGAGCAAAAAATCCTGTTTGTCGTTAAATATTAATTAATTATATTCTGTTTTTTAGTATTTTTTGTTATAAATATGAAACAGAACTATACCATATGTGAAAATTAATTAATTTATTTAGGATCGCCAACATTACAGGCACTGGGAATTTACAGAATCATTTCATATAACTATTCAAGTGCTGTAACACTTATAGACAATCACTACATTAATATAGAACATTTGATTTTAAAATGGAATGTGTTTTTAAAATGGACATTTCAAAGGACTAACTATCATGGTTCATAAGATACAGCCTGGTGACAGCGGAATTTTACTATTAGTGACCCGTTTTACCCTTTGAGTACGAAACCCTAAAAAAGAACACTAAAATCGTGTATCTCACGGCTGCACCAAATACGTAGTTAGATCCAGTTTAGCAAAAATTACAGATAACTATAGTTAGCCCATTTATGTCCCACTGCTGGGCGAAGGCCTCCCTGTCCCTTTTCTACACACGTCTGTCTTCGGCCATTGCAGGCCAGACAGCGCGGAAAACTACGTAGTTACAATATTATAAAGCTGCTCTCTTAATATAAGTAAGTAGCCCGATGCCCGACGTAATCAAAACCGAAACGATATCGTAGCGATTTAGTCGTTCAGTATTCACATCCGTCAATCGAGTTTGAACGACACCGATTAGTTTGTTCGAAGACGCGATTTAAAAAAGAAAAAAACATCTGTATTTGATTATCCTGGTAGAACACTTATTTATTATAATTGGAAATAAGTCGATAGATCGTTTAATTTCGAGCCAGTTGAGTTGTTGTTTTAGCCAATCCCGATTAAGGAACACGTGAATACCGATTTTGGATAGGACTTCGATCGAACGATTATAAAACTTCAACGTTATTTAGCTTGTTTGATTTTACGTGAATCAGGCTACTGGTCAGCGCAGTGTACTTAGAAGAAACAATAGTCTACTGCCGGAGTAACGTACATCTCTAACTATACCATGTAGCACAATAACTATAGCCACGCAGCGCTTGCATCGCTCAAGCCTTTGTCTCTAGTGGTAAAAGCACTAAGATCCTCCTTGAAACTAGTGGTAGTAACGTGTACAGTTTAAAGCCAGTGCGAAAACGTCAGAGTACTTGGCCAAAAGGCTGAGTCTACAGGAAATAGGTAAATACCTATCTCCTGTAGACTCAGCCTTTTGGCTACTGGTCTTCTATATGTAGTAGACACAGATACCTAGATAGGTATATCTAATGTATATTGTATTGTAGCTTGATTTTTTTACTGTGGAAATTACTGCGTATATCGTTCATTTTTTAATTAAAGACTATGATTTGACATGTGCAAATGTCAATTTCTGAAAATATGTTGCCAGATTTTTAGTAAAAGTGATGTCTCCAAATTCGATTTTTCATACCGGTTTTTTAACATTAGAACCTTTATGGAAAATAGGACTAAGATACTGTATGTGTGTGTTTATATAAAGTCTAATATGAATTGAAAACTAAAATAATCAAAAATATTACCATATTTTTTAACACTCCGCCTTTTACTTAGGCTAAGAACTCACGAAGTGGTTTTCACTTCTGTAGAATGCTAGAGATATATAATATGTAAAAAATTAAAACACGTTTCACGACGCGTTTTACGGCCGTGGTGTGCGCAGTTGTTTGCGGCTCCCGCTGCAATGGCAAGGAACTAGTAGAATCGCGCGAGCTTCGGTCACCCGCAGCCTCGGTGGGTAGCGCCCGCACGCTTTGAGGTCGGTTAGCGCCCACAGTTGCCTTCAGCGGGCAGGGAAATCCGATGCATCCAGAGCCATAAAAGCCGTTTTTAAAGCTGTTTTTAATTCTTCTGTGAAATAAGTAATAACGCAACAGCTCGTTTCTGGTGTGTGTCCATGGCGGTTCAGAGCTCGACTGATAATTAAATGCCCGTCTTTCGATTTTCACCCACCAAGCTTTTTCTGGTGACAACTCCTTGAGGCGCTCAGGAACAGTTCACGCCGTCGACGTCTTGGGCTCAGTCCGGATCAAATCTTCAGATCGGAATCCCAGCAGCGGCTGTGGTATGACTGCTGTTGCTTAGTGCGGTCGGCCTCCTCCTTTGCTAGCATTACTGCTTCGCAGAATGCACGCATGCCTCCTCGCTCCGGACCATGGTCCATGGCCTGTACCAAGACCCAGCACAAGAGATTGCCGCCACCGATCGCCCCCACATGGACACGGTGATGCTCTGTCCAAGCCAGGCACACCTCTATCGTATGTTCCATCGTGTCCTCCGGGCAGTCCACACAGAGGCGACGCCCGGGCGTCACTTCCGCACGAGTTCGGTGCAGGTATCTCCTGTCCGGTTACCGTGTCCGGTGAGAACCTGAGTCATGTGGAACGCAAGGACGCCGTGAGTTTTTTCCAGCCACGCCTCAAAGAGGGGACTTACCGCCATAATTGTGGCGTGCCCAACCCACCAAGCTTGCAAGCGATAATTACAACTGCGACGGCTGAAAATCCACTCAAAACTCAAGTGATTTTAAAAATAAAACAGCTGTTTCCACTACTTTTAACCATTCCTACCACGGCAGGCGTGGATAAAACCCGCTTCGTGAGCTCTTAAATACTGCCGGACCTTTGCAAGAACGCCGAGTTATCTAGCAGCTACCTTGGCTGTGGACTCGATAGCTGAAGTATTTGCAGCCCATTTTGCCAATGTATTCAAGCCTAATTAAAGTGACGGTCCTGATGACCGTATAAATGTGCTGTATGACTAACGAGAATTAAGGCAGTGACTTTAACCCACTAAAAGTTTTATTTACTGCAACCTATCTGATCATAGTCAACTGGACTGCATGAATAAACTTAGACCCACATTTTTAGGTATGCTTCCTTTTATGCTTTAGAAGTAAAAAAGTTATCCTCATTGGTCGTTAAGCTCTAAGTACAAATGTCTACATTGTAAGAAACCGACACATAATTCGTTTTTATTGCTACAATTTTTAAGCGACCCGCACGAAAATAGTATACGAAGAGGTCTTAGGTATGTTTTTACAATTATTTATTATTAGTTTTCAAACTGAAGTCATTATTAATAGTACCTATTCGTTAAGTTATAATAATATTTCAGCAAAAATATTAGCTTGAATAGTTTTATATTTTCGTCATAACCAAATCGAGACGAAAAAATAAAATAACACAGCTTTAGCTAGTCTTTCAATTCTTAAGCTTAAATTATAATTAATTTTATGTGTATTTGCGTCTACCAAATAACTTTCAGGAAATACAAAAGCTTATCATAATTAGTTGCATAAAAAACGAAATTATTTTTACGATTTTTTTTTCGGTTTTTCGGTTAGTATCGGTTGCGGTACCTCACTATTTATGAAATGGAAAAAACATGCAACATTCGTATTGTCAAATCATAGTCTTTGATTAAAACACGAAGATTAGTTCCAAGTTTACGATTGCTCTATGGACCTTTATCCTATTCATAAACCAACACAGAATAGCGAAAATATAGTATTTGGTTAATGTTTTTCTGAATGCTGTTTGTGAAAATTTATTATTTTCCAGTTTCAGGAACTTCTATTGTTTACTGTTAAAGATAAGAGATGTAAATTTACCCTTTTATTCAGTTGATTATAATCTCGAAACTTCCATAGGTTACGAAGAAGATTGAAATTTTATTGCTTAGATATGTATATTAAGATATAGTATAATGGTGATAAGTATGTTTACTAAAAAATTCAAAACACGTCTTAGTAAAGAATAATAAAGGAATATTTGGTAGTAGAGTAGTTTATAAACGCTCAAGAATATACCAATTTTCTGAAGAACTAAACAATGGCCAGTGGGCGTCCTGATACCTAATGATCACACATTTGTAGTTCGACCAAAATAACGCCAACTTTGTCATATTTATACATTCTTAACTCACAACTTTGTAGGTCTGTCCAATACCACAAAATTATAACATACCTACTTACGAGTATACTGCTATTTCCATTTTAACTTCGGTCTCATCCGATGCAAAGCGATACACGAGGCTAACGATAGAAAGGGAGCTGACCCAGAGGAGCAATACTGCACTGGAACAATATGAATAATTTACTTTGAGAACAATTCATAATCGATTCGACCAGCTGTCGAATGGTTTATTTATTTATTTTTAAAGAAAGCTTACAGGTTAATAATATAATTGTGTTTAATAAAAAGCTTCCACATAATAATCTTGAATAATCTTGTTACATTATACTCCATTGACTTTTCTTTTTTTTTCTTTTTGTCAAAGTCTTGAAGTAAGTACCCACAGAAGGATTATGCCTGTCTAAAAAGTCAAACGCTTTGGGTAATCTAATCGAATAATCTAATTATTGAAACCTTATGTAGTCAACACTAATTGAATAATCAAGGTTGCAAAGACATAATCATTGTTTACTAATAGAACCTTTTAAAAAGTATTGTATGTAATTATATTACAGATTTTTAAATCGTTTAAAAACCAAGTGTTTTGAATTTTTAGACACAATAGAATAGAATAAGCTTTATTGTACACCAAAATAGTAACAATTTCACAGAAACTTAAACCTATGGGTACAATGGCGGTCTTATCGCTAAGGCTACACCAACAATAAAACATCAACATTGATCAAAAAATCAACATAAATCAACATTGATTTTGGGTGATTGATTTTTATCATCATCATTGTTTAACAATGAACTAAGTATACCCGTAAAACGTAATATCAAATAGTTATTCGTGACTACTATCTCCAAATTACTTCTTATTCAGGGTTTTTCTAATATTATGTCAATAAGTCAATTTCTAAGTGCGATGGTAAATTATTAAAATTTAGAATCGAGAAGAGCCGTATCAATGACACGAGCATACTCGAACCACTTTATGAACGTATGTATCTTGCTCTTAGTTCCTTACCCTATTTACAAAGCAAATAATTTAAATTAATGAACAAGACTCGGAAAACAATGTTAACCAACGTAACAGGTGTAAAGTAATGTCGGTACACCGTATATTTAAAGGAGTATTTTGATTCCTTTGCGAGACCCACAATTATCCTCTCAGGATGTGTATTTAAAACTCGGGTTTTGTGAGCCTTTCGTTTCGGTCTTCGTCTTGTTTGTATTTTAGAGGATGTCGAGTACAATAAATATGAATAACTTTAGTGCTGGAGAAGTAAGAAATATTTTTATCAAATTGAGATGGTGATACAAAACTTTACACGTCTACGTAAGTTGGGCTTTATAGGAAAAATTTAAATTATAATGCTTATTCAGACTTTGTTATTTGGGGTAAACCATTGCAGTGCCTGATTGCGATTCCACCTAATACTAAGCAGTGATGCAATCGTTGATGGTGAGGCGCACTAGTTTTTTAACAGCTTATTCACTCTAGCCTTGAAGACACCTAAACAAACAAAACATTGTAGCAAAAGAAATTATATAAGTTTGTTCACAAATTATATTATCAACGCTAATTAATGTAAATTACAACATCATTGCAAAAATGGCAGGAAATAATAATAATAATATTCCACAACTATCGCACAACGCCGTCTAGTCCCAAGCTAAGCAGAGCTTGTGTTATGGGTACTAGACAACTGATAAACATACTTATATATTTCTAAATACATACATATTATAGATAAATTACACCCAGACACAGAACAAATGATCGTGCTCATCACACAAACATTTGTCCTGGGTGGGAAAAGAACTCACGACCTCCGGCATAGCAGTCAGGGTCACTAACCACTAGACCAACAGGCCTGTCGAATATAAAATAGCATGACAATATTCATCCAGTTTATCTAATTGAGAAATACGTTCACGTCGCTACAGAACGGTCGTAGGAAACTGTCTTTTGCTGACTTCGGACTGAATGCTGTCTTTGTTTTATCAAAAATGTATTGTATGCGCATCGTTGGATGTACGAACAATTGAACGTTTGTAGAATGTGGAGACCGGGTATGCTGGAGTAACAAATTATGCTGGGACATTGAAAATGAATAAATTCCTAAGTCACCATGAAAATGAATACAATCATAGCGCAAGTAAGCAATACAATCATAGTAAAGAAATTCTTTTATAAAATCAAAAAAAAAAAAATACTGAGACTGAAAAAAAAATTAAGCACAAAATGTATGTTTCGATTAAACTCTGCAAGTATTTACCGATTTTTTTTTCACTTTTAAATTATTACGCTTTAAATTGTAATTTAAATCAAAACTGTTAAAAACTGAATTTATAACATAATCTTCCAATCACACTTGATAAGCCTTATAACTTTTATGATATAGTAAAATGTTTCAACAAATTCACCAACAAATGTTTAACCAACATCAATGGATTATTAAAAGAGACAAATACAAATAACTGACTCCAAAATGCTTGTATTTTTCGGTGGTAAACAAAGTCAGTAAACAAAATCCATTGCAGTATATCACGAACATTGGAACGGCGCCTGAAATTGACAAAATAGAGTTAACTGCAAACAAACCCATGTGATTCAACTCTGTACACTTTCGGTCACAAGTTTAGACCTCCAAAAATGGCAAACTATAAATATGTAAATAGAAATTTCAAGCTTGTTCAACAAGGAACATGCGTCGTGAGGTTGTATGTGTCTAAGTACAAAAAATGTCCATAGAGTATCCTGCACGTTTTCCATAGAGAGACCTACGGAACCTTTAGTATAGGCTTTATGCTTCCGATTGACCAACTTCTTGACAATTCAAAACGATGGTAAATGGCTTTTTTATTAGGTATTATAATAGGCTCGCGCTTGACAGTAAGCGACGATGTGGTCAACGATGAAGCACACTTGCGTAGAAGGCTACTTTACTCTTCACTTAAGAGGACCCTTTCTGGTCCTTCTATCAGCAAAGTAAGTATGATTAAAAATCGTGCCATAATCCTACAAATCTTTAAAAAAGGAGCAACACGAAAAAAGAGACATAGTGCCTGAACATTGAGAGGGCTAAAAATTGTTTCAGGAAATACATATTTTTTTTAAATCTTTAAACATTTTTGGATACAACTTTGGTTCTTCAAAATGTCTAAATTTTCCTGTAAATATATTTTCTTAAGGTTTTTAATATATTTTCCGAAAGAGACAAAGATCACGTAGATTTTGTGCCAAATATCAAATTTTCAGATTTATGTTTTTTTTTTTCAATAGAATCCTAGATAATAACCACAAGATTTGCGTTTCCAAAATATCTAAGAAAGATGTGTAATAACCACGGAACAGTAAAAACAGGTAATAACATAATAATCACGTAAGAGCGGTTGTATGGGAAGTGTCACGGTTTGGGCACCCTTAAAGACCCCCCAGGCTATAGCTGTCAGGAAAAACAGACTCCGGCAGGGAATTTCACTCCTTAACTGTACGCACAACGAATGTGTGTGTGCTGAAATAAATCCTTTGAGTTTTATTTTACATGGTCAATGTTTTCGGCCTTTGGGGGTTCATAGATGAGTCCCAGGCCAGCTGAATGTGTGGGTACCGTCACAACTCACTAAGGACACTGTTTTCAATAATTTAAGAACTGACATTTCAGACTGAAACTTCATGTATTTCTCAGTATATATTCTCCATACCCGTCCCCTATCTGCCCTATAATGGACTCGCGAACTTTCTAGGAATATCTATCCAAACTATTTTTATCACTTTTTAAAGAACTCTTCGAAAAGTTGTTAGTGTATGTCAATGGATAATTGAAAACGCCATAAGATTTATTTTTTATATAATATAAACTACTGCTTGACTACGAACCCACCTGATGGTAAGCAGTGACGCAATCGTTGATGGTGAGATTGTAAAATATCGTGAGCAATTGTAATCTGTTTTATCTAAATAAGACACAGATGTGATGAAAGGTAATGAATTCGGATGTGATTTATTGAAGGAATACAAAACGATTTTTTCATAATATGCCGAGATATTATAATCAAATAAAGATTTATTACAATCATAAACATTCTGCAATTTTCCGGTGACATAATATAGAATTCTAATAATATGAATGAGTAACGAATCGTCGACCTTTTCACGTTGTCATCTTCAAATTCTTCGTGAACTATTTGGAGAAAAAAGGTTATTAGGAAGAAAATACTATGTTATATAGTAAGCATTATAGTCTGTCTAAAAAGTCAAACAACTTGGGAATTTCTAAAGGTAATAAAAAAAACTGTTGTGTGTGCAACGCGAATTGTAGTAGCCTTTCGCTTGTTCTTCAGATGATTATAGTTCTACAACAGATATTGATCGTAATATGGCTAGTAATGATGAATTATTAATAAGCGTAACTAGTAAAATATTTAGAACAAGATTTCTTCTACGATTTCAGATTTATGTTATTATTATACTTACTTTGACACTATTATAATAATTCCTTTGCATTTGTGTCCCACTTTTGTAATAAGAATATTGATTTAAAGAGACTGAATTATGTATATTCTAAACGAATATCTTTGGCATTTTTTTTTTTTTTTTGTTAAAAAGTCCCGTAATAATATGAAATCATTTAAAAAATACTAATATTCGTTACTTTTTCTATGATTCTTCTATTAGTAAACAATGATCAAGATCTCTTAATCAACCTTGATTGTCAAATTTGACTGCATCAGATTTCATTTTACCCTATAAAATACCAGTCGTTTGACTTTTTAGACAGACTATATCTTTTCACATAACTGTGTACATACAGTAGGTACGCTAGTACTATGTAGTTACCAAATATCATTATTATTATTAACAGAATAGCTGGCATGTCAAACAGTACAGACGTAAAGTTATTTCAATGGGCAGGCCTACTGTGATTCAAGACATGTCCAATAGGAGTGCGACGACAATACGACCCTTGTCACGTGGTACCACAGTAAGTATAAAAATGTTTGTTACTTAGATATGTACTGCTTTAGGCTTACTTTACATTGGTTCAAATATTTATTTTTGAGAACATAAATGTGTATTTTGAGTTGTATAAGATTCAGATCAATTTATTAATTTGTAGACGGATCTCGACCCCGATTTCTAGCCACCGCTGCACCGTAGGCGTGGACTTGCAGACGGCGAGCGTAACTTAACGAGCAAAGAGCATTTGCTCGTTATGGAATATCATCCAATGATTTTTCTCGCTTTAAGGTGGAATGAGAGGGCGTGTCATTTACTGACTAACATTCATTCCTACTCGACTCGGACTCGGTCCGGACGGTTACCGGACGGCTGGACGGCGAGCTACCCATTTCTCATTGTCGTAGCCAGTAGCCAAAAGGAATACTCTAGCTACCTTAGAAATGAGAATGACAAAAAATTATATATTGTAAACCAGCAGTCTAAACTAAATGGCTAGTAGTAAGCAGTAGGGTTTTATGACTGGACACTTCCTTTATAAAAAAAAAATCATAACGTCTTACAAACAAATAAAAGGTCGCCTAAAATGGTATCACATTTTTTATTAAAAGGCAACTCTATATACCTGACATGTTATCAGTGACAAAAGTGAAAATGGATCCCGCATATTCATTCACTCGAACCACATTGACATATAGGACGCCATGTTTCTTTAGTATTGCGGGATACAAATGATCAAGAAAGAATCTCTTCACTTCGCGTCACAAATAACAATGTACAGGGGGCGTAACGTCGTACATCTCTTGAGATATTATTGTTTTTTATTATGTTGTAGTTATAATAATAAATAATAATAATAAAAATACAAAACAACAACACACTATAAAAATGCAAAACTACAACACACAATTACATAGAACAGTTGTTGTTAAACCTGTACAAATCAAGTTTATAACCCTGCCTCTTAATCTAGGATAAACCTATGTTTTAAGAGACAGTGTTCGGCCAGTTAATTCCTTAAATAAAGATAAGGTTCAAGATAACAAGTGAACGGTACCTACTAAATTGATACATACATATTTATCGGCTTTTTATTTATTGATATGTTATAAACTGTAGGTTAACTTTTGCCAGCGGTCTCGCCCGTAAAACTTCATCATCATTATCATCATCATCATCAGCCTTTTAATGTTCCCACTGCTGAGACTCAGACGTCCTCTCTAAGAGAGGAAACTTACGATATGAAAATGAATACACAAAGAACACAATTCATTAATTGGTCCATGGCTATCAATTATTTTCATAGTCTTAATAAACTCAGGGATAGTACAGTTACATATTAGTAAAAGACCTCAGCTGCTGGGAGCCCGACCTCAATTTTTAGCCACAGTAGACTTGAGCTTGCGGACGGCGAGCAATGGGCAGCTTGCCGTCCAGCCGTCCGGTAATCATCCGGACCGAGCCTGAATAGTATTCCACGTGCGCTTCACAGAAGAGATGTCGGTAAAACTGACTGGGACCATGGGTTGACTTCTGAAAGGGAAGTCCATACCTATTCCTGGAAAACAAAGGACAAAAAAGGAACACAAGCATGTCAAAACCAATACAGACTTCCTTTAACCGCTGATATACATTGGTTAATACTAGTTTACTTAATTAATCTCAATTAAATTTCTAAATGATTTTAGTTGCAAGTAGATATGGATGTCAATGTCATTTATCGCATTATTATATTATTAGGTACCTACATTGAAAAATTCGAATATTAAGAATCGAAGCGCGCGTAACTCAGTAATGACAGTCGCTCAGGTCGTCCAAGGTTAAGCTACGCTTGCTGAGGTCGGTCTGTGGATGGGTGGCGCCCTAACAGTTCGAGATTCCTTTGTGCCTCAGAAAGCAAGTTAAGCCGTTGGTCCAGGCTGTCATTTGTAGATCTTTGCAAGTCGTTACGGATACTCAGAAGCTAGAGTCTTACCAAAGGTTATCGTGTTACCCAATTGCTGAGTTGTTGTGGTCAGATAGGCAGTCACGCCATTAAAATATTGATATCCGGTTGCATCTTGTCAGACTGGAAGACTCCAACATAATTGGGAAAAGACCAGGCAGAACGATTGTAAAAATTTCGATATTGTGTGGGTAAATAAATAATTCATACCTTATATACTATTCAAATCTTATTTTTTTAACCCTTTTTACGTTTATTAAACCGACGTAAACGAATAAAGGGTTAAATATTCCATCTCGTCAACTCTTCTGTCTTCAAGAGTTAAATGAGATTTGGTCGTAAATATACGACGCTGGCAAAATGGACACAAAAATATTTGTCGGATTAATCTGGCGTAAGCGGTTAAGGGTTAAACGTTATTTCTTTTTCTCCGAACCATACCTCTCGTGTATAAAAAATGCACGCACATGTCAACACCCTATATAAAACCGTCGCCGTCTAGGTAAAAGATACGTCATACATCTTTTGTAAAATGAGCATACTCATTTCAGGCGTCACTTGATCGTGATCCGATTTTAACGTGACATTTATTTATGACTTGAATCTCTATCTACAAGAATTATTAATTTTATTAGTATGTATTGTTTTTACTAAAAACATATTCAGGTCTGATATGATAGATATTAATAAAAACTTATTGTACTGCATATGTTATTCTTTAATTATGTCAATCTACTTTATATAATAAAATATTCTTAAAAGAGTTAAAGTTTGCTTTATTCTATGTATGAGGTAATCTCTGAAAGTACTGGTCCAATTGCAAAAAATGTTCACTGATAGAAGGCTGCTTTATTCCTGAGTGACATAGGTTATTTTATGTATTCAGGTGAAGCTGCGGACAACAACTAGTTTTTATAATAAACTGTCTTCTTCTGTTATAAATATATGTGTACATAAATTATTAAATAAATAATCTTCTTTGTTAGGTGTTCATCCAGTAAGACAAGCATCTTTGGCAGTACGTCGTGGCCACATTATTAGATACATTTTTATGTTTAATGGCGCGATCGCCAATAAAAGTTCATCATCCCTGCTCTAGGCAATCTAAATGAAGTTATATTAAACTAACGATGACATCAGAGGAGCTTACAGCAAACACATCACATATCAAATACCTATTTGCCAGAAGATTGCGATCGTGATAAGATCACGAATACGTCAGGAACAGGCACTTAATATGCGGATATATTCATTCTGATATTCAAGGACCACATTCAGTTATGAAACTGATTTGAATTAAAACTAGTTGTTATCATTATAGCATATATGCCATAATGATAACAACTAGTTATATGCTGGGACTCGGGCGACGATACCGAAAGAGAAGGAGGTCTTTAGGAAAGGGAATGGGCCGAAATCCACCACGCAGGCCCTGTGCGGATTAGTGAATATCACATGTCTTCGTTTTGGGTCTAGGACATGCCGGCTTCCTCACGATATTTTCCTTCACCGTTTTGACAGCAGTGGTGAAGAAATAACTTACACAAAGTAATGTACCTGCCTGGGTTTGAACCCAAGACCTATAACCAGTAAGTTGGGGCCAATATCTACCACTGCTCGATTTATAATTCAGGTGTTTTCAAGGCTAGAGTGAATAGTTCACCATCAACGATTGCATCACTACTTACCATCAAATGGAATCGCAGTAAAGCACTAGATTATATTATTATAAAAAAATATACCTTTATGAGATTGATCTAACTATGCTGTCATATTACATGGTGAATCCGAATCATAAAGAACTTTTGTCAATCTTTATCTTTAATATTTAGAGCTCCAGGCCAGTTATCCATAGTACCTTCTCGCCGACTCATCAACTCATTAACAGACTGATTTGTTTACTTATCGAATTTCTTCTTCTGACCAGTTAATTTTACACCTCAAAAAAAAACTAAATCGCCATGGAATAAGAAAACTTCTAAACCGACATTTCTACCAAATAATCTGGAATATGCTCTTGCGTATGAAAACAAAACAACTACAAAATATGTGGGACGAAGATTCCTTCAGGCCGACTCCGCTTCGTTACCATGACGCCAATGTACGAGTTACGCAGGGGATCCACCGTGACATTTCCGACGTTTTGTCCACGCTTCGACAAACGCTAAAGCTCTGTACACGGTTGTGACATGTTCTAGATTTATATCAAAGCAATATTTTGCAAACAGAATTCTCCCTCTTTCCCACTGATATATGTATAATGAATGATTTATTTGCCAGAATATAGCTACACTATACTCTGTTCAAAATAACATTACATTTATGAAAACCTTTTATTACTGTCCGTTCAACCGATTTTGACTTTTATTACGTTGGTGGCATGATGAATGGTGGCTGCAGTAAATAGTTGGTATTGTAACCACTTTTGTGCTTTTAATGCCATCCTTATGCCTACGACATAGAAGTTAAATCGGTTGAACAGGCAGTAAAAAAGGTTTCTTTAAATGTCTTATTTTAATGAGAATAGGGTATAGCTTGTGTTTCTATATACTAACTTTTGAACCCCGTTTCATCCCTTTAGAGGGTGAATTAGTATCTACTCTCAGTGCTCGCCTACGTCCTAAAAGGAAACCTTGTGGAAAATTTCACACAGCTAGTCCCAGTAGTTTCGGCTGTGCTTTGATATGTCAGTTAGTCAGTTTCTCTTTTTATATTGAACTAGTTTTTGCCAGCGGCTTCGACCGCGTGGATATAAGTTTCTCCATACAAACTTTGGACCCCCTGTCATCTCTTTACGTGGTGAATTTTAGGATATCCTCTCTTAATGCTCGCCTACGTCATAAAAGAAAACCGTGTGCAAAACATGATTCTATTCCCAGTAGTGTCGGTTGTGCGATGATATGTCAGTAATTCAGTTTCTCCCTTTATATCTATAGATTAATGATTTATTTGCCACAATAAAATAATAGTAGTTTATGTGACTAGGGGATACAGCAGTGTCTTTAAGTCGCGGGCGGCATGTTGAATTCCGAACGAAACGAAGGTTGCTGATTTTAATCCCGAACGATAGTGAGGGATTTATAAAATTAACTCCCGAGCATCGCGAGGGAGTTAATAAAGAAACCTGAGTGAAGTGAGGAATTTAAGCCGCCCAAGACAAAGACAGCTTTATCCCCGTGTTGCATACTCTACTTTTTACACCATCTGTGAGATAATCAAAAGACAATTTGGTCGACCAAATCATATATTAGAGAAAAATAAGTATTTTATTTACAAGTTTATCAAACAAACAAAATTCACTACACCAAGATTTATAGTTTCAATTTTCTATAATGCTCCCGTGTCGTCAGTACACACGTTTTATTCTATTTTCTTTTTTTTGTTAGTAGTCTCTTTGGTTTGAATTTCGAGTCAACTTGTTCGATGCGCCAACATTTTAATTCACAATGTTGAAGATTCTTGATGCTCCAAATTCAAATCTCATTATTCCCTAGGGATCGGCCATACTGCAGTATCTCCCTAGGCATATAATGACTTGCTTTTGGTGAGGTTTGTATGACGTGTAAAACGACATTATCGAGCAGATGGTGTAAAAAGTATACAATTAAATTATGCTCAGGGAACATGTTGCCTGGATAAAAAGTATCCTATGTCAATGTCATCAAAATAAATTCAGCCCTATAAGTGTGAAGGAGTAACGAAAACATAAACATAGTGTGGTATGAAATACTTTAAATTTGTCTGGGTGTCTGTTAGTCTATGACACATTTATTCCTCAAAGACTGAACTGATTCCGATGAAATTCAGAATACAGGACGATGCTATGGCCTAGATTAAGACGTAGTAAATCTATTTTCCTTTTTTTCAGTGGGAAATCATCACTTCTTCCACTCTTTAGTGGTGCAAGAGCCAGTGTCAGACTTTTACTGACAAAAACCAAAAACTAAACACCACCTGTTTTCCTTTAGTTGCCCATTGCGTACCAGTAACTTCGAAGTTTCGAACAATTCCGCAGCCCTGGCAACTTCTTATCCTGGTAATATATTCTCGCCGAAACCATCGGGAATGTAAAAAGTTAGTTTATACCAAACCAATACAAGTATATAATAATGTATACCCGTGTATATGTGTAATGTAAGTATCTTCTTATTGAAGTTATCAAGTAAATTGACTACATTGCTTCGTTTTATTCTATTAAAAAACTTAATAAACAGTGCTTCAATTTTGTTTTTCTTTATTCTACAACTATCTTACAACGCCATCTAGTCCTAATCTAAGCAGAGCTTGTTTTATGAGTACTAGACCACTGGTAAACATACTTATATATTTCTAAATTCATATATTATAATACATGTATTGATAATTTACACCCAGACACAGAACAAATAATCATGCCCATCACACAAACATTTGTCCTGGGTGGGAATCGAATCCACGGCCTCCGGCATAGCAGTCAGCGCCACTAACGACTAAAGCAGTAGACCAGTCAAGATCAGTCAATGTAGTCAGTTGACTACATTGCTTCGTTTTCTTCAATAAAAAAACTGAGCTTTAATTTTGTTTAGTGATTAACAAAAACACGAATGTACTTGTTTAATGTTTTTTCAAGTTCTGAAAACCAACGTAAGAATCCAGTCTACTGCGCTTACAAACTTCTATTATGCTATCTTGCAGAACCAACTGTCGAAAATTCCGAACACAACTTTATGAAGAGAGGTTTGAAACAAAAACAAAACTTTTTGGCAGCTTAGTAAATACCTACGTTATGGTAACGACTAGTTTTCCGCTTCGTGGATTCACCCGCAGTTACCCTTTTACGGGTTGAGTTAATTTAACCGTTTTTGCTGAACGCCTTTATAAGAAACGCCGTTTTGGGTCTCGTCAAAGACAAATTATTACTGGATGTGGTTAACAGTACAAATAATGATAATATCAGTAAACAATAGGACGTGCTCGTGTGATATAGGATTGTTTCTACTCGATGAGTTCGCTGTTGTTGCCATGATATTACGAATCTAATTTTAAAATAACACATTTGTTTTCACTGGATTTATAATGTTTATCTTAAAAGGCAGAGTTTATTATTTTTGTGATACAAATATAATCTTTTTTGAGCTTAGCTAGCTAGCTTCATTGATTCTTTTAAGGATTTTATAATCTAGGTACCTGCCATTGTCTCACCTAGGCTCCTTGCTACTTGATTGACTTGATAAAATGATTGAACGATTGAGTGGATAACCACTCAATTGTCACGCTGTCACCGACTTCCTTTTCTTTTATATCACTCCTCACAGTCCTCACACATCACAGAATCTTTAGGGCTCCACGTAGACTAAATAAGATTTGTTGTGAATAGTATGCCAAAACCGTAGCAAGGTGATATTCTGTAGTATAATTTATGTATGGTCGAGTACTATGTATTGATAAACCAATAGCCTCAATTTTTCTATTTATATGTACTACCTATAGTATTTTATATTTATGCCAAAGTAGTACAAAGTTGGTGCTCTGAAACGGTGCGACGGGGTCGCGGTAGACCGCGAAGGAGATGGAGTGACGAAATAGACATATTTCACCAGAACTGGCTAGAAGAAGCCCGGGCGCGCAAAAGATGGAGGGAGTGGAGGGAGGCCTTTGCGTAGGAGAGGGACAGAACTGGTTAACAAAAAAATATGTTTAGAAATGGACGGATACAAGACATACAGGACGAGTCGTTGTGGCGACACATGGGGAGGTCTATGAACTTGTGTGAACTTGTATGAACCTTCAAATGATATGATACTTAGAAACGTGGACTGTGGGATTGTTGGGCAGAGTTGCCGTGGCTGTGGAACGAAAAGGGCAATTGAAGGAACTTACGAGGGGCGGCTGAGGTAAGTTCGCGACCTGAGGAACTTAATAATAATATAAAAATGATAATAATAATCTTTATTTAATCTTTTAATGTTTTACACAATATTTTGTAATCGCCACAAGTAAAATTTAAACAAAAAAAATAATTAAGCTAATTCCTAACGAATAACTATGAGTAATAACTAAATTATCAATATTTAAGGACATAAAGAACATTAGCTTTAAACCTAGGATTATATGAATTATGTATTAGTAGCGACTTGAAAGAAATATACAGCTTTATATTTTTTTATTTTTAATGTTATCCTCCTCAAGTGAAATGCTCTTTTCACAACGTTAATATAATGTTTTTATACTACTAAAAAAAAATTCTTTACATTTGTCTTCAAAATGGCTGTCTACAACCGCCATCATCTCATTGTCGTCCGAAAACTTCGACCCAGTAGTTCCTTTTTAAATGAGAAAAATAGAAAAAGTCACTGGGAGCCAAGTCTTAAATTTAAGGTGGGTGGTCAATTTCTGTAAGGCCCGTAGATTTTAAGGCATCCCTCGGAACTTGAGCTATGGGACGGGCGCGTTGTCATGCAGAAAAAGCACCCCGCGCGCAAACTTGCCACGCCTTTTCTGTTCGACTGCCTCGCTGGCCTAACTCAGTAACTTAGCGTAGTAAAGGCTGTTTATTGTGATCCCATTAGGCAAAAAATCAATTAATAAAATTCCCTTGCTGTCCCAGAAAATGGTAGCCATGAACTTCGATGCCGACTTTTCCACTTTCAATTTCTTCGGTGGCATTTCCCCCCTTTTATCCATTGCATCGACTCTTGCTTGGACTCGAGATGGTACTGACGAATCTATGTTTCATTCACGGTTACAATGCAATTACAATTTTTATCCAGATTAGGCTGACACGACTCCAAAAAATCTTTACAGCTGCCTAATCGTCGCTGCTTGTCAAGCGGTTTGAGCCCAAGGCGCACTAATTTTTTTTCATGTTCACACCTACAACTGTTGAAGCAAAATCTCTCCAATTATTTTTTGCTAATCTGAAGTTCTTGCTATCTGCTACATTTTAATTCTGCGATCAGCTAGTACAATTTTTTCCGCATTTTTTACGTTTTCTTCGGTCAAGACCGTCACATGACCCGGGTGAGGTTCATCTTCACATGTCTTCCTGCCTTCTTGAAATAGCCGAACTCGTTTTTTAACCATCTTATATGAAGGTGCGGCGCGAATCCTGAAAAACTGATGACATCTCTTCAAAAAAATTTTTGGGCGTATTTCCTTTTTTAGCAAGGAATTTAATCGCAGTGCGATTTTCCAAATTGTGAGAATTTTCAGATTACGTTGACATGGTGTTATTCCTTGTTCCAGAAGTAATTTGCTTATAAACTAAACTATAAAAAATACCTGCAATTTATAACAACAATGAGTCCCGCAATTAATGGTGATAGTAATTACTAGACATTGAGTTATCGGTAAGAACCTTAGGCCGCGAACTTATCAGCCGCCCTGGTAAGTAGAAAAAAGACTGATACTGTTTCTTGCACCACCCAAAGCGGGAAGGGGCATTTGACGATTTTCCACGTAAAGTAAAAGCAAATTACAACAACAATATTTTTATTTTATTCCAGTTATATTTGACTTAACAGAACTACAACACGTTCAAATTCTGGAATGTTAAATAGTTTAGTTTTTGAGGAATTATTCGCTGATTTCCTGTCTCAAAACAATAAATCAACCTTGTTACGTATAATACTTGACCTACGAACTTGTCCGTCCGGTAACTCTCCGGACCGAGCCCAAGTCGTCGACGGCGCGACTTGTTCCCGCGCGCCTCAAGGAGTTGTCAGCAAAAACAGGGGCCCAGCTGGGTCGAAGCCTACTGAGATCAGGATCTAGTTCCAAAAGGGAGGCTCGGCCCCAGTATTAAAAGCAAGAAGGAACGGGGTGGAGTTTTTAGTCAGTAAGAGTCTGACACTATCTCCCGCTCCGCTGCGGGGGATGTAATTTGGATGATTTTTGCAAAAAAACGACCTACGAACTTCTGTTTGCTACACATCAATATGTTCCGACCTATCAGTATCAATATACTGAGAGATCCATTAGTTTATACCCCGATATTACTTCAGCCAGTAAGCCTACGAGAGTAACGTAAAAATTTCGGAATGTTTATTTTCCTTCCGTCAACAAGATTACCAAGAATCAGATTGCGTTTTTACGATATTATAGTTTTGCGTGAACGTATCATATATATATATCATACATATATATTTGATTAATAATAAAGATGAGAAAGACGTACTACACTCTATTTTAGAACTCTCACACACTTAGACCACTTAGACTTAGATCACTTTTTTAGACTTTTGAAAATACTATGAAAATTATAAACACTGCTGAGTGCTGGTAAGTTACCGCTACTTCTAAAAAAATAAAATAATTATTTATGTACCTCTAATTTACTCTCTGTTTACATATATGGTACATAGTGATTTACTTTTCCTGCATCACATAAAATGTTGCTCGTTATATAAACTAATATTTTTATTTTATCCTTAATTATAAACATATATAAATAAAAATTATTGTCAACTTCTGTATTCAATTGAATTAAGTATCTGTGTTTGTGATTAATTCCGAAAAGTACTCATTCATTCATTTTACTTTCACCTAAAACGCTATTTACTAAACTTTTAAGTACACTAGGTTTATTGTCTTGATACAAAATATACACTAACAGAGAATCGCATACAATTTCAGAAACGCCCTGATGTTACCATTGTACGAATCGCCCGGAGGACACAGTGTGGAGCATATGTTGGAAGTCTACTCAACTTGGCTGCAGCACCACACTCACCGTATTGTACCTACATAATATATATAATAATACGTTGAAAACTTCTCAGGATAATTCTAGACTCCTGATTTCCCGCCTTTCGCGACAGTTTGAAGGCAGAGTTTGGTCCCGCCATCTATCCTCATTCGTGATAATTGTAAGCACTGGAAATTCTTTTGTTTAAGATTGCCGCGCTGCGCCCGCCCCGCGTCCTCGCTTCCACTGCCACAAAAGCTCTCAAGGGTGTTCTTCTTATCAAACAGTGAAAATTACGCTATCCATTGAAAGCAGTCTCGCGGCCACACATTTTCACCGAACAACGCCATCTAGCGGTGGAAAGCGGAACGAGATGAAAACATTTACAAAGAGGGAACGTGTAGATTTTCTGTGTACACAGTAATTTTATAGACGTAGACTGTAACGCCGTCTAGCGGTGGGTAGTGATGTTAAAAACTCCTTTCAAATATACATGAACTACAGTTTCCTTATGTAATGTAATTTCCAGTGTGTTTAGATTTTTGGAAGTCGTCCTTTCCCGTACGCAAGAGAGAGTGCGCTGAAAGTACCAATGTTGGGATAAGACGGGATAAAATCATTTCCATGTAGGTATTTCTACTTTCCACGTTATATTCACGATCGTTACTTGCTTATAAATTATAATAATAGATACGTGTTGGCATACAAAGCGGAGTAGATAAGAGAGGTAAATAACGAGTAATCGAGTCTGAGGATAAACCCAAACTAAGCTTTCGCTTGTATATTGGGACATATTATTCAGTTGTGGCTATTTTTACAATCAAAATCAAAAATCATTTATTTCAAATAGACAATATGCAGTCACTTTTGAATAGTCAAATGTTGGTCAGTCCAAGAAAAGTAAAGCTAAATTGCATGTTCCAAAGCGTAGATCTCTATGGAGAAGAACGTGCAAGAAACACCATGGACACTCTTTTAAATCATATATGTGTTAACATACACACACAACCTAATGTTTTGTTGCACATTTCTTGTTGCTTCTATTATGTGAGCACAATATAGATAATCAAATAAAAATAAATTAAAAGATAGAAACTGATTTAAGCCTCTGGCAGCTAAGAGATGACCAGTCTCAACTGACGGAACCCGTTCACGAGCTCAGCTCAACCATTTTTAAAGGAACTGAATGACCCAATAATACGAGCCATCAAGAGCGAGACATTTGAGTGAGCATGACAAACTCTCAACTGCCATGCTAATAATGTCAAAAAAACGTTGTAACCTAATAAAATTGTTCCATGGTACTTTACATTCACAAATTGGAAAAAAGTGCTTCTACATTAAACAATGCTATGGTTTCCACAAACAAAAGTAATAAATAAATGATCACAAGCTTGAACTATAATGTTCTCAAATTACAAAAAAAAAAAACAAATAATAATAATAGTTTAGTAGAGGTAGAGGAGCTGGACCAGCATTGAGCCAAGCATTTTTATCTTGAATGTAATCCTCTATCTTATAATATGCTTGCCTGCATAGTTAAATAATATGCTTGCCTGCATAGGTAAATTTCGTTTCATTGAGTTCTAATTGGAAGAAGAAAACGTGTTGCGCCGACCCCAAGTAATATATAATATGGGAAAAGGGCAGGAAGAAGGAGAAGAAGAAGAGTTCTAATATTTGGCGAATTTATTTCAAGGTACATTTGTTGTGAATGAGAATAGCTTCTTTATAAATTTAAAGGATAAATGGAGAAGATTTTGTGTTTAGAGGGCGCCACGCGTCTGATCTATTTACATTCTGTGGTTCAGAGCGGTTCTTATGAAATTATATGAAATATTTTTGTATTGACGATGTATTGTACCTGGAAATTAAATCAGCTCAAAGAGGAATTAAAGAGGGGTGCGACCTGTAGTGGAAGAAAGGCAGACCTTGTAGAGAGGTTAAAAGTAAAAAAAATACTGCAGTCTAGTCTGTCTAATAAGTCCCGACTTGGGAATTTTGTATAATACTTAATCATTTAAAAAATACTTATATTCGATACTTTTCATAAGGTTCTTCGGTTAGTAAACAATGATGTCTATCTCTTAATCAACCTTGATTATTGAACCCGTGTTGACTACATCAGATTTTATTAAATCCTAATAATTACCCGAGTCGTTTAACTTATTAGACAGACTTTATTTTATATTTTCTTGGTGAATGTTTTACTGATTAACAATAAACTCTTGACCCTATGAACTTTTAACTTCAACTTCAACTCTTAATTAATGGCCTTTGTGGAAGAGACACCACAATTTTGCCAATAACATATGAACTTTTATCCACTTGTTTATTATTGTTTGTGTAAATCAAAAGCTAAGCTATCTTCTGTTTTTGTAGGTTAGAGGCGTATGATAGAAATTTTAACTTCACAGATAAATCATGTCTCCCAGAACCAGTACAAACCAAAGTTATGGTCATACCAAAAGACGATTTTATATTATCAATTTACAAATAATAGAAAACAAATTGGAAAAACATTAAGTTTTCATTCATCATTTTTAGGGTTCCGTAGTCAACTAGGAACCCTTATAGTTTCGCCATGTCTGTCTGTCCGTCTGTCTGTCTGTCCGTCCTCGCTTAAGCTCTGTGACCGTTAGCACTAGAAAGCTGAAATTTGGTACCAATATGTATATCAATCACGCCGACAAAATAGTAAAATAAAAATTGGAAAAAAAATGTTTTATTAGGGTAGCCCCCCTATATGTAAAGTGGGAAGTGATTTTTTTTTTAATTTCAACCCTAACGTGTGATATATTGTTGGATAGGTATTAAAAATGAATAGGGGTTTACTGAAATCATTTTTTAATAATGTCAATAATTTCGGAAATAATCGCTCCAAAAGCAAAAAACAATGTGCCCCCCTCTAACTTTAGAACCATAAGTTTAGAAAATATGAAAAAAATCTTTAAAATAGAACTTTATAAGGACTTTCTAGGAAAATTATTTTGAACTTGATGGAAAGAACACTTTTTGTACAAAAAAGACAAAAGGGTTGTACAAAATAATTTCTGGACTAAGTTTGTAGTATAATCGTATATGCAAGCATTTTTTTAAACTCATATGTGGGTACACTTATTGTGACAGACAGGGAAACTACGGAACTCTACACTGAGCGTGGCTCGACCCGCCCTTGGCCGGTTTTAGTATTACGAAACACGTCCAATTTATCCCAAATTTCCAAGATTTTGTAGTGCTATCGCGCCAGCGGGATATCAGTGTCAGTGTGTGTGTGCTATCATTACTTCAGTTGCGATCATAGGTCGAGTTATAAATTTTATTGTAATATTTTTGACACTATTGACTTAAATAAAATAGTACCTAAGCATTTGAAGTTTAATAAAAGTAATATATGTAGAACTCTTGAGGGACTCAGACTTTAGCTGACTAAAAGCGCCGTCGACGATTCGGGCTCCATCCAGATGGTTACCGGATGGCTGGACGGCGATTCCAAGCCCATGGTGGCTAGAAATCAGGGTCGAGATCCTGGCTGCTGGGGTAAGAACTACGAAGAAAGTACGAAATCCTGCATCGCACAATCAAAGTTCTCCGCGCGATTTGAACATATACGACAACCCGAAATCATCTATCGGGCAGTCGCCCACCAGACTATAACACCTGTCTGGTCGGAGGATCCTCCCTTTTCAACGGAGGTTTGCGGGACTTTACTCTCTGTTCCGCATACCTCCAAACTGGTGACCCTCGACAAAGAACGTCAGCGCAGCCTTCGTGCAGCTACTACTTCGTGACGTCATCATCACTTCCTCAAGCTTTCGAGCAGCGAGCCATACAGCCAGCACCCACGGCTATAGAGGGTATTCTGACCACCAGCATGCCTACCTGGTCATACCTTCAGCCTCATCAGCGACCTTGGCTTGGCACACCGCACCTTCGGCCAGTCACATGAAGAGCCATGAAGAACCTCTCCTGGTCGACGCCAACAGTCAAGCCCTACGTCGCACAAGCACCGCTCCGACTCACTGGAGCCAGCAGCACTACTCCGACTCACTGGAGCCTGCAGCATCATCCCGACTCACTGGGATAGCACCACCCCGACTCACTGGGGCATCATCCCGACTCACTGGGACATCATCACCCCGACTCACTGGGGCATCATCCCGACTCACTGGGATACCAACACCCCGACTCACTGGGGCATCATCCCGACTCACTGGGATACCAACACCCCGACTCACTGGGGCATCACCGCAGACAGTTCCGACTCACCGAGAACTATGCGGCATCGGTTCCAACCCACTGGAACCAACCTACGCTGGCCTGGCGCGCATCAAGAACCATCGATCTCCGATCTCCGGAGGGGAGTGATGTAGCGACATCTATGGCGCCACATAAGAACTACGAAGAAAGTACGAAATCCTGCATCGCACAATCAAAGTTCTCCGCGTGATTTGAACATATACGACAGCCCGAAATCATCTATCGGGCAGTCGCCCACCAGACTATAACACCTGTCTGGTCGGAGGATCCTCCCTTTTCAACGGAGGTTTGCGGGACTTTACTCTCTGTTCCTCCAAAAGGGTATTCCTTCGTCCGTGCGGCCGCCTTCTTCGCTAGCATTACTGTTTCGCAGAAAGAGGGCTCGGCGCGAGAGGTCGTTGCCACCGATGATTCGACGCGGCTGTGTTCCGCCTAAACAGGGCACATAGATCTCTACCGTATACTCCATCGTATCCTTCGGACGGCCCACACAATGGTGATAACCAGGCGTTTTTTCCGCCTAAATCCGACGCAGGAGCCTCCCGTACTTGCCGTGCCCGGTGAGGATCTGCGTTACGACAGTCGCTGAGATCTCGCCGGAACTGTCTGCCAAACTACGACTTATGGCGGCAGCGTAATTTCGCCAATCATGCACATGCGTGCAAAGGACTGTTGCCTCCAAATCCCATGGTAAGAGGGCCTGCAAGAAACCGTGTGGGGATACCGCGGGAAACCATGCTTTGTCCCTGTACCATTAGGATGGCTATGATTTCCTGGCATGCGTTCAGCTTGGAGAGTGATGACTTTCGCAGCATAAAGGGCCATGGACCGAACGATGCCTGTGTAGAGCCTCTAGCAGGAGGCGTCTGGACCCCCGAGGTAGGACAGGAACCGCTTGAGTGACCCAGTTTAATCCAGTTTGAGAACCAGACGTCGGAAGTGCTCCTCAAAATACCATCGGCTGTCGAGGATGAGTCCCAGATACTTGTGAACTTCTATCGTTATTTGGGAAACCGGTCGTCTCCACGGGTCTCTGTTCAGAGTCCCCAACTACACGTCGCGGGCCTCCAGTTTGGCCAGCTGTATTTCTGCTCTGAGGGTGTGCTTCGCTGCTTTTTATTCCTCGTACACACCTGCTACAGGTGGAGCCGGATCTTGCGGACGGCCAGTTTGGCATTTGCAAGGGGCGCTCTATTTGGACTCCGGTATCACCAGAAACCGGCCTACCTCCATCGTGTGATCGAGGTCTACCTGAAGGACAGGTTCATTATCTGACCCGCTCACCGGGGAGAATGGAAAGGCCGAGAGATGTCGTGCGCAAAAATAAACTTTACCTGTTTAGAATATTAGTATAGATATCATATTTGCCCATCGTTGAAAGACAACAAAATAGATTTGAGTATGCGAAATGCCAACAGCACGTTTGTTTTGGCCACTCTATCATATGTGATGAATATGTTAACAAACAGTTATGAAGATTGTTAATATGTTGTGTATGTGTTGTTGATGAATATGTTAACTAAACAGTTATGAGGAAAAAAATTTTTTTTCTAAAATTAATAAATATACAAGGTGGCGAAAAAGTAATAAGGTAGGTAATTTGAATTAGCTTCCGTATAGTTAGAAATAAAAAAAAAAATTTTTTTTTTCATGAAACAAAGTGTGAAATATCATCAATTTCACACTTCGTACATTTTTATTCGGAAAAAAATATAGCGCGCACATGGCTACCTACACTGGTTGAAACACAATGTTGTTTTATGGCATTTAGACTTGTTACTCGAAAACATCTGACTCCATATTTGCGATTTCTTTTTCAATCTTAGCTTTAGAAGCTTGCAAGGTTTGTGATTGTTGTGATAAACGCGACATTTCCAAAAGCCTTCTTTACGGGCTTTTCTTTTGAAGTCTGGCTCCGTTAGATCTGAAGATATGGACAGCCAGTTCAACCCGGTAATCTTTAAGTCGAGACTGAAACGGTTTCTTCCAGGTAAGCGCGTTCCATCGCCGACCGCATCGTCGCTTTCCATCAGGTGAGATAGCGGTCAAGCGCGAACCTATCAACAATAAAAAAAAAGAAAAATCTCAACAATAATTCCACGTTCTTGAGGTGTGTATCGTTATGTGGCTTATGGACAACTAATTCTTTATATTTCTACAATATAGATGTTAAATCACAGTGACGTTTGATGCCATTTGTAAAAATTAAAGGCAAAGGGTGGCCCTTTATAACAAATTAAATAAAAGTGTTTCATTTTTAAGATTGGGGTCCCGTGGTAAAAAATCGTTGCTTCATAAATACATATATTCGTAATTTTTCGAGTGCACAATCGCTGAAATTTCTACTACTTGCATACTGTTTTAGTTATCACCGTCCTTTGTGGGCCCGTTTTTAGGGTTCCGTATTTATTAGAGTTCCGTACTTAGTATGTCAACGTTTTTTTTTATTATTATTTCCTTTATTATTATTATTATTATTATTGATAGGCTCGCGTTTGACCACTATCTCACCTGATGGTAAGTGATGATGTGGCCGACGATGGAGCACGCTTGCCTAGAAGTAACCTATTCACTCTCGACTTAAAGACCCCTAGGTTGTAGCTATCAGGAAACACAGACACCGGCAGGGAATTCCACTCTTTAGCTGTACGCATAATGAATGTGTTTCCAAAACGCTTTGTACGAATGGGTGGGATATCCACCATGTACCGATGGCGCAACGCCGTACGTCTAGTAGTCCGATGATGGAACTGACTTGGCGGAATTAAATTGTGCAATTCCAACGCACACTCACCGAAGTGTAGTCGATAGAAAACCGTAAATAAATATACATACGACATAAGTTATACGTAACAAATAAATAGCCTTTTTTTAAACTCATAAGTAGGAACACTTATTGTGACGGACGGGAAACTACGGAACCCTACACTGAGCGTGGCCCGACACGCTCTTGGCCGGTTTTTTTTCTTTAATTTAGAAAAAGTTTGATTTTTTACAGCTTCAAGACACTGCAAACTTGAGTATATGGTTTTAATTTCAACACAATGCCTCCACGCGTTCTCGATATAAAGGGTCTTGACAGACAGACGGACGGCCAACAAAGTGATCCTGTAAGGGTTCCTTTTTTTCCTTTTTAACCCTAAAACAACAACTTACATTTTTTTTTTATGTCCGTAAGGATTGATGTGCCACATTTCGTATCTTATTAAAATTAAATACTTATTTAGTAGTAAGTTCAAAAATTTTGTAGGTTCGATCCTCGATTTTGTAGTATAATACTTAAAAAGTTACACGAACATGCAGGTGGCTCCTCAATCTAAATGTTTGGATTGAGGAGCCACGACAGAATTACGAACATCATGGTTGAATATTTATCATAATTTAAAAAATGATTTAATAGCATTTTAAGGAAGTCTTGGGAACTATTAATTATCATAACTTACACAATTATATAGCTGTACTGCACATGTTTTTAATTAATTAAACCCCAAGCGAACGCCAGTGTTTGTGCATTTATTGTCTTACTATTGTGCACAGCTACGGTAGAAAATAGGCATAAGACCTTACCTACGGTATCTGAAAGGTTAAGGTAGTTAGTAGACAAATTTTGAGCTCCGTTGTGTTAAAATTAAAAAAGTTACCATACATTGTATATGGCTCCTCAGATCACACACATGACCCGTCATTTTTCAAAAAGAAGCATTTATTTATTTATTTAATTTATTTATTTTCTTTCCACAAATTACAGAGAAATGAAGCAGTGTACAATCAGAATGGTGAAATTAATTTGTGGAAGACTAGTTCAATTTATACAGAATTTCGTCATCATTTAGTAGATAGTAAGTAAATTAGATTTGTAGGATAAGAACCGGATATCAAAAATAAGTGGATCGGAAGATATAGCCCATTTAATGAGGCTCCTCAATTAAGATGCTTCGGTAAATAAATTAGCCTCTAATTTACTATACTTGTGATGAAATTTGGAACGAAAAACATCTATATTTAGTATAAAATTCTACTAAATGTACGTATGAGTATAATCCCGCCTTAAAAAAATACATATCTACGAAGTAATTAGCTATTCTTTAATTTCCTATGAAATGATTGTAAAAGGTAACCATGAATACATTATTTACTAAGACAATCTTTGTTTCCTGGCTTATATAAGTAAAAATCTATTTTATTTTTGCTTATATAAGCCAGGAAACATTCTTCATTTCTTTTTAATTCATTCATTAACTTATGTCGAAATCGAATACTAGGTCAACTTCGACATAATTTCGTGTAGCATCTAAGAACTAAATGGCGAAAATCCTGCATCGCGCAATTAAGAATTTTTGTTAGGGTTTACATTAGTTTTGTTTTTTTTTGTGTTCTTCAATAAGCAAGAAGAAATGCTTTGTTTATATTCAGACTCTTGTAAAATTTCTCGCGAGAATTAAATGTTCATGTTCTCCTGTATACTATACACTTGTCATTGACAGCAGGGTACAGTTTAGAAATGACTTTTCAAGTTGCCACAATAGACCTCCTGAAGTCGATTTATCATCAATTTGCTAACGCCCGAAATACTCCATTTGGGCAATAAGTTAGACCGTGAGGTATTATTGTAAGGACTCAGTTCAGTTAGTATGATCGCGATACATTTTAAAAAATTGCCGACGTAAGCAATTGTAATTTCAACTATCGTCGCGCGTTGGCAGATCTAATAGATACTGTTACGATTTCTTTTATGACAGTGCTTATTTCTCCGTAGATAATTTTGACATTGTTGACATTGACGTATCCCTGGAATATTAATCTGCGATTATTTCTGCGTTAAATCGAAATTGAACTATTTTATTATCGGTATGCTACAAACGCGTGTCACATAAAGTGACCTTATCCGTTTAATTAACTCATCTTTGTAAAAGACGACCATAGCGGTCTAGCGCGGAACAATAAAAATAATGCGTGAGCGGGTAGATAGATAGATAAATCCTTTGATAGATAGATCCTTTATTGGCTACAGCACAAAACATGCACCAAAATACATAAAGCACACAGATTATAAAAAACTAAGCACATAGACAACAACAAAAGAAAGAAAATAAAATAAAATAATAACACATGTAGGTACCAAGAAAAAAAAAAGAGAAATAGCAATATAGACCCATAGTGCGGTGTGCATGTCGCGCTGCACCAATGGGAGTCTAGCTCAGCATGTGTCAGCAAAAGTACCTGACGCTGATATTATGCTGGATCCTTGTGGTGATATTCGGACGCTCAGATGGTTTTGAGTGAAATGTAGATAAATACATAAAGTTAATAGGCATAAAATAATAAGCAAAGTGAATAATTAAAAAATAATGTAATGTACATAGATATCGATATCCATGGTAATGTACGAGTATGTGTGTGTAATAGAGCAAAAAAGGTGAGGTATAGACAGCATTTTCAACATGTGTACCTATCAAACGCAAACTACCAAGCGGAATATGTGGGTACGCCCAGCAGACTGTCCCGTAAACAAGGAACACGCAGACCAGCTATATGAAGGACGTATTCGAAATGAACATACCACGTTCTAGGGTAGATGAATTGTTGCGTGTAAATATTATTTGACCGAGTAGTTCAGTGTTATTTAGGTAGCTTAAGGTAGTTGTTAGTTAGGCAGGAGTAGTCGGCTAGGTAGGAAATCATAATATTTATATTTTATTGGACTACCATAATATTCATTAGAAACATTTATACGACAAAACAATATTTGCCGAATCAGCTGGTTTTCTATACTATTCTCGCGTTCAGAAGAAACTAGTCTTTGGGCTACGGTTTCTTTGGGTGTCTTTTTGGTAAAATTATAAAGGGAATAAAATTAGTGTGCTGGTAGTTCAAAGTTGCTCGTTTTAAATGAAAAAGTTGATACGAAACTAAGTAAACAATCTATTTCAAATTGTCATGATTTTTAGATATTGATATGTCGGAAAACCAACTAAAAAATTGTTTTACTAAAATAATTTTTTTTAGAATTCAAAATAGTAACTAAAAAAGTTGAAGGAGTAAATTAAATGTACCCTCAGTTTTAGTTACAAGCTGTGATTGTTACGGATATCAAATAAAATTTAATGTTGTGGTCCGTAGTAAATAACTGATATCACTGACTTAAACTATGATCTGTAAAAGAGTAAATAGAAGATTCAACGTTCAGAGCAATTTGCAATAATATTGTCAGGTTGACCGAGCGATGTATTATGTTGGTAATCTTACTAAAACAGGCTAGAGTTTATAGCCAACTGGAATAATATTAAATTATTGATTAGCCGTTTATTTTGAAAACAAATTGATGCCACTGAGTCAAAATGATTATGTTCGAACAGAGTACAGGTGAATATAGTTGGCGTGACTAGGCATTTGGCTTAATGATTCGCTGATAAACTATTAAGAGAGACGTCGGGAGACTTAATGTAGTTTTAAAAAATCGTTGTCTACAGCCGGATTTTCGTTAGATTTGGAAAAGTGAAAAAAAAGGGTTGTTTTGATAATGCAACTCGTGTTGCTAGGATATGAAATAAAGTCAAGTGGTGAAGTTAGAAGAAATAGGACCTATTAGTAGAAAACAGATAACGTACATTCGACTCTGCCCCTACTTTTTATCGTAGCTCAGTTAGAACAGTTTATAGGTCTAGTAGCTTACTCCTGGTGGTTTTTACCTAAGTTTTCTCGAGTATGGGGCCGTTCTAAAGACGATTTGACGTGTGGTAAAGTTTATTTTTTGGCAACTGCGCCACAAAAAATTGAATAAGAAATAATTTAATTTTTATGAAAGAGTCGGGTTTTATGATTTAACCTTTCGATCGTGTCAATTGGAGGCACAGTGGAGGGACGGTGAGTGCGCGGGCGCCGGCGTTTACTTGGGATTTAATGAATTGAGACTCGCAAGTACCTAGTCGTAGAATTTTATACTGATACCAGTTAGCGGGCTACCTCAAATGGGTGAAACCATAAGATATGACTGGACCCTAAGCGTACGTCCTGTAGTAGTGCCATACGTGACTTCTTATCGCGAAACTGTATCTCATTGCGTGATCGTAAAGTTAATTTACCGTCAGTTGGAAGTTGGTCAGAAGGTAAAGCTAAAAATAACTCTCTGGTAATTGGTAACGACACTGAAACATTGAAGGTTTACTGTTTACTGGTAGTCTCATCTAAATAATTTAGAGTTCTGTGATTCAAGTAACATGGTCTAACACTTTCATCGCGACGGGACAAACCCGTGTGAATGAGGAGGACAAATATGAGATGTTCGTGCTAGAACCAATGCTAATAGCGACTGTAGAGACCAGGGACCATTTGTGGTAGGGTCCATTAGGCGAAGTCCAACTCACGATTGGCTGTACAGTTACAGACACTTAACCAAACGACGAACACTGGTGCTCCTTTGGAACTCTCGATAGGCAAGACTTCGTTTTCTCTGCCGTTGATGTCAAAAGAGGAAGTAGAACCCCGAGGTTAATTTAAGTGCCATGATAAATGATGCGTTACGCAATATAGAGTACGTAGTAACCTAAAAAAAAAAAGTGTAGGTTTAATCAGGATAAGAAAAAAATTTTTTTTTTCTTCAATCTGAGACTTCCTAATGATTATAAACGGGCAGAGCAAGTAAACTAAGCTAGATCCATTTAAAGATTTGTTTAAAATAACGGAGATGAGAATTAAGGATCAGCTGTTAATCAAAAGTTTAAATCGATGTGGAAGGATATTTCTTTACTGTACCTTTGCTTCGAATTTTTTATAGTTTCCTTTTAATCTCAAATAAATATTTTTGAACATGAAAGGGTTGTAGTATGATGAAGTGTTTGTATTAGGAGTATCTATACTTAAATATAGATATACGCTATCTCGGGCGAGCGACGCTTATGTCAGCCACGGAGTTACGAGAGCGCTGTGAGCGAGAGTACACGTGTTGCTGCGGCGCGTGCGCTTGCGAGCGAGCCAGTGTTTGTACGAGAACATTACAGTGGACAGAGGTCCTACAGATACAAAATATTCATTGAATACTTTCGGTGTTCCAGCTGGCTTCTCAGTTCAGACGTTTAGATTGAGGAGCCACTTTTAAATTGAAAAAAAAAAAAAACTTTGGATATGCTTTACTACAAATTTAGGGCTTTGGCCTTCAAAATTATCTGCTTTCTTACTAAATAAAGAGTGAGTTTCTTTTTAAAATCATGAAGTGGCTCCTCAATCCAAACGGACATTGTTTTTTTACTTAATTGGGAGTTCTCTTTTTCTTTCGTATCCCATCTATTTGAGTTATAAGTTGTCAAAGTATTGAAAATAGATATTTCGATATTTTTCGGAATTTAAGTTAATTAACTTGTTTTAATAAACAACATCATATTTCTCAAACTAAGTACTAACTTTAACTTAGGAATTGCTGGAATTCATTGTCAACCTGATGAATTCCTCCTGTCATATCAAATGACGCTGAATCGTCATCGAGCGTCGTTCACGCGGTATTGTTCTATGCATGTGACGTAAATAAAACTCTGCTTTAACTCCGTGTAAATTTTGGGGAGGCGGGGGCGGATGAGAAGATACGATTTCTTGCGGAACTTCCACAGTAAGTAAAAAAGTGAAGGCGAAGCTCCGTTATAACCCTACTTAAAACCTCTGCGTTTCACTATATTTATCAGTTATAAACTAGTACTTGACTGCAATCCCGCCTGATGCAATCGTTGATGATGAGGTTGGATGCGGTATAAATGACGAGGCGAAACGCTTAGTCCGGACCGTAGATGTTTCATCAACGTAAGGGTGGATACTCGCCGTGCGTCGGTTTGTCCGATGGTAGAATTGAGATGGCGGAATCAAGTCGTGCAATTCCTGCGCACACTCTCCAAAATGCAATCTGTAAAACACCGAAAGGCTGGCTACCCTACGTCTGTACTCAAGGCTTTGAAGATTGTACTTAACCAAATCTGGATCACCAATAAACGTCTTCGCACGCCTTTCCACCGAGTCCAAAGCTGCCAGGTGACACTTTGCAGCACCAGCCCATATGTGGCTGCAGTACTCCACACACGATCGGACTCGTACTTTGTATAACATTAAAAGCTATCCAGGTGTGAAGTACCGCCGGACTTTTGCAAGAACGCCTAGCCACTTTGGCTTTGGACTCAATAAACCGTCCAAAATTGAGGTCGGAGGAAATTTCGACACCCAAGAGCTGAAGGCGGTCGGTACAATCCGAATACATTCTGAAAAGTAGGAGCCGAGGTGAACGGGATCCTTTTGGCGGTGAACAGACACGCCTGTGTTTTGGCGGCGTTGAATCCCTTACCAACCATGTTGAGCGTTTTTCAGAATTTGACTTCAAATTCTTGTAGCAGCCTGGGAGCAGAGGGCTTTTTCTGACGCAGGTTAATTTGGTAACAAAATAATAGATCCGTACCACTCTGAAATCACACCAGATGCTGAATGATTTTTACGTGTTAACTATGAAAGAGCAAAACATAACTCGTCATTTTTATTTTACTCGATTGTAACCATGACAGAAGAAAAGCAGGTTTGAAATACTGTTTTTATTAAAGTTCTTTATTATAATCTTTTATTGATTGCCATTTAGGCAATAGCCTAGCATTTGAATATAAATCTTTTTCTTTTTAACCAATCTTGATAGTCTCGTTTTTCCTAGGAATCTCGAGACAGATCCAAGGTTCGATTTTTTATTCCCGGGACTCGAAAATGCACCGAGACTGAAAGCCATAATACCTACGTCTCATAAAAAAAATCGCATACTTAATTACATACCTGTAGAATGGTATTTCCTGGTTATATTATTTTAAACAGCCAGCCTGGCTATATGTAAACAATACTATAATTTGTTTGCTTGGCTGCGGCTAATTGAATTTTATGTTATTGGACCAATTATCAAATCCATCAAATCCACCACTATCGGGCCCCTCTTTTCCTCTTGTAGTAATAAGTTTAGATACATATATTAGGGCGGCAATAATTGCAATTGCAAAACCTAACATTATAGTCGATATAATTGCTATTATAATAATATTACACGCGTGCATTTCGGTTTAAAAAATTAACAAATATTTTATAAAAATTTACGGCTTCAGTCAGCAATAGTGATGGGCAATGATAATAATCCGGTTAATATCATTTGGCTAATAATCGATTAAAACTCAGTTAATAGCCATTAATAGCAATTATGGATGATAACCCTGCTATTAATGTTATTTTAGTGATTGAAATTTCCCTCCATGGTTTTCAGGCTTTGGACTGTCAGATTAGACTTCATTTTCATCATCTTTGTAGTAAATAAATGTGCAATTTAAAACTAATCTGGCCCATTTAAAAATATTAATTATTTTATGATTATACACACAAACCAACAACACAAAAGGACTTCTTCACCGAAACATATCAGTCGACGTACTGATTCCGGATTCGGTTGGCGTCGCTGTAATGCAGTTCATGCATCTCTTTCTGGCATGAATAATATTAGCGCCAGAAAGATATAACACGAGAAACGGGGGTATCTTTCTGGCGCTACTAACTAATCGCTCGGGTATTTTCGATTGTCTATAATTTACCTACGTCGTATTCACAGAAAAGAGCTAATAAGTAACTTACTTATTGTAATTTCGTGCTTGACCGCTATCTCACCTGATGGAAAGCGACGATGCGGTCGACGATGGAACGCGCTTACCTAGAAAAAACCTATTCACTCTCGACTTAAATATTCCCGGGTTGTAGCTATCAGGAAACACAGACTCCGGCAAGGAATTCCACTCCCTAGCTGCACGCACAATGAAAGTGTTCCCAAAACGTTTGGTGCGTGTAGGTGGGATATCCACCAAGTACCGGTGGCGCATAACCGTACGTCTGGTAGTCCGATGATGGAACGGGAACGGGCTAGGTGGAATTAAGTTATGCAATTCTGACGCACACTCTCCGAAATGCAACCAGTAGAAAACCGACAGGCTAGCGACTCTGCGTCGATGCTCAAGACTTTGAAGCCTCGACTCGACGAGTGTATCATCGCCAATTATCTTTCTGGCTCGCCTCTCAATTGCATCAAGCTGGTATCAGGCAGATCCGTCCCAAAGATGAGAGCAATACTCCATACACGATCGAACTTGAGCTTGATAAAGTTTCAGCAGCTGTTCCGGCGTGAAGTACTGTCTGACCTTTGAGTTGAGCCTTTGCTTCGATGTATGGCCCAAAGTTGAGTGTTGATGTCAGCTTAACACCAAGAAGGTCAAGATGGTCGGTTATCGGCACGGTTGCATCCCGGAAAGTTGGAGCGGGGCTGAATTGGCTCCTTTTAGCGGAAAATAGACACGCCTGGGTTTTTGCAGCATTGAACTTGACTAAATTGGCATCGCCCCATTCGGAGACTGCCTGCAAGGACAAGTTCAAGTGCTCAACCATAGCCTCTCGAAGAGACTGGATCTGTGACCTACTAGCTTGCACGTTGGATATGTAACTCTCGGCAACAGTGCTGTCATCTGCATACTCAAAGGTACCGGGCTTGAGCAGATCGTTTATGTGCAGCAAGAATAATGTTGCCGAGAGTACTGACCCCTGAGGGACCCTGGCATTAATAGCCATTTGACCGGACGAGCAGCCATCGATAACCACTCGGATGGACCGGTTACTCAGGAAGTCTGCGATCCAACCACATAATCCAGCGGGTAAACCGAAAGATGGAAGCTTACTAATAAGGCCCTTCGTGCCAAACCCTATCACAAGCCTTCAAGATATCGAGGGAGACGGCAAGCGCTTCCCCGTGCTTCTCGATGGCCTCACTCCAGATGTGGATGGCATACGCTAGAAGATCTCCAGTTGACCGATCCGTTTGGACCGCTAGCCTTGTTCACGTCAAAGTTACGTAGCACCCTACGGACGTCCTTCTGTTGGATGCGAATAACCGACATATTCGTATCGTAACCATCAGGGTGAACAGGGGTCGCGCGTTACCTGGATCTAAACGCGAAGATTCCGCGAAGAGTGAGGCAAACAAATTTGCTTTCTCCTCAGCGGTATGTGCCAGCGACCCATCGGGTTTCAGCAGTGGTGGTAGTGAAGTGCGGCAGAAGTTCGATTCAACCGACTTAGCCAGGAACGAAAACGCCTTACTACCCGCAGGGTATAAAGCTAGTTTGTTCCCGATGCGGCTAATGTGGTCGAACCGAGACCTCCGCATCACCTTCTTGCAAGACTTGGCAGCTCTGTTGAAAGCTCTCTTGTTCTGGCTTACGTCATTCGTATTGTGCATACGAGCATCGGCCCATACCTGATATGCTGCGTGCTTGAGCGCGTTAGCGCGATCAGACTCCGCACCAAATCTAGGGCCAGTTCGACCAGACATGGCTACGTCGGAGAATGGAATATAGTACTCCACTTTGTTAAATCAAGTAATTAATTAGGTAGATGGTTAAACCACAAAGCGATGTGTCAATAGTAATTATGGTTTTTATAGTATTGGATCTCTAAATTTACAAAACTAAATTTCACAAAAAATGTGTATTTATTTTATTATTAACACTTTTTCACATACAAAAAGTGAAATTATATAAAAAGAATTACAATACATTGAATCACACTGCGTACACGCACCCAATTTATGATCACACCCACAGATTTTAGATTTAACAAAAAAAAGCATTTATTTTTTTAACAATACATTAATAGCAGGGTTATCATCCATTGGACGGCTATTAATGGCTACTTATGGATTATAATCGATAATAACTCAAAGCATCCGGCTATTAACCCAACACTAGTCAGCAACGACGGCAACGACCACAGAGTACCAAAAAACTACATTTCGTTTCACACAGAGTTCACAGTTTTACCATTATTGATCAAAACAAAGTCACAAACTTGGGAAACATTGGTACAGTCTGTCAAGAAAGTCATGAAAAGAAGGGAGGGCGCCACCATCATTAAACATGGTATCCCAATAAATTTCGACTAAAAGATATTGATACTTTTATTTATAAAATAATAATTACCGATTTACGGTCCCTTTACTGCCGTATAGGTACATTATTTTACCGATCTATCTGACAGTCGTCTATCTATTTAATACCTGCTTGCAAACGACTTTAGACTTTCATTGGTAGTGGCTCCCTATAAATAAAAGTAATAACTCTGTCGTAGTGGCGAACAACATTTTTATTAGAACTAATTTTCATTCAATTGACGTTTAATTTTAACTGATACGTAATAGTTATAGTAGTTTTCATTTATTTATTGAAACTTCATCCAACACAAAAGTACAAAGGCGGAGTTAATGCCTTAGGCATTCTCTACCAGTCTGAATTTTGTTTTATAAACATTGCGACGAAACCATACTTCTCTATTTGCTTATTAGGATAATTATATGTTTATCCTACGTACCTACACGTAAGAGTTTATCAAAACAGACATTTTTCTGAATGGATTTATATTCATAAGAATGTCTGGTTTGATCAACCCTTGTTTCCGTCCTTTCAGCTATTAGCATTTATGTACTTACTACAAAGTACAAATCACGATGTTTTGCCTCTCTGCACTGCCGTCAGCATGGCGCTGAGTATCGATAGGTATGTGCTCATTGCAAAAATAAAAATTTTATGAAATAAATCTTTATTAATCCGAATCAAAATAATCAGAGTCGAGGTATTCGACTCCAGAAATGTTGCTTGAAACTTCTTCAAAATGAAACCGGCCAACATCTGACTCGTAGTTTGTTTCGTAGGTCGGTCTTTCCTGTGTTTTCCAAGCGTCGAAAATTTACCTCCATTCTTCATGCCTTAGTCCACAATGCGCCGAACTGTACTTTCGGAAACACCTCAAGTCAATAAAGATAATTATGTTAAATATACAAATACATTTATCATACCTAAATAAAACACACCAAAATATCAAAACCGTTAAGTGGTAGTATAATAAATCGTAGGTAAATTTGATAACCTTAGCAAAACCTATACAATGTTAAAGATAGATAAATTGTACTTATAAACAGAAGATTGTTAAAACATTATATTGCCGTTAGTGTGTTAAACTTTAGAATATATTTACGTACCGGTTAACTTTGCTGTTCGACCATAAACATCGTCTTTGTTCATCCCAGCTCTCCCACCTGGAATTTCGGCCATACACCCTTGAAAAACTTTAAATATAATTTGTCTCGCACCGCTCTTATAAACATTTCGATTCATTTTTTGTATCTTAACGCTTACACGATTAAAAAACTCGAAATAGCACCGAAATATTATAAAAAATCAACCACACAGATACGACGTGACAGTTCAGGTACTCAGCTTAACAATTATTCAGTGTTGCCAGTATTAGCAAAAACAGTAGTTCCCAAAACATTATTTTCATGACTTTCTTGACAGACTGTAGGTATGCTGTGTTTTTGGTACGTAACACTTTTATTTTAATGTTTTTAGACTTCCTAGGTGAACTCCTGTCCCTGTTATCTCCAAATATATATAAATCAAACGGAAATTCATTTAAACATGACGATATTTGTTTACTTTGTTTTGGTCAATATTTTCGATGGCTAGTATAAAGAGATACTTTAAATTTATAATGCATTTCGACTAACTTAGAATATTTCTTTTCAGGCTTGAGTAAGGATACAGTAACTAAAATAACAAAGGGCAAGTGCGAGTCGGACTCGCGCACTGAAGATTCTGTACAAATTTACATATGAAATCAATTCCGAAATTGAGTTACGAAGATTTTTCCGAATTGCAAACAATTTTTTTTTTTTGTGGCGGATCTACAAATTTACAATTTTCAGATTTTTCTCTGTACTTGTTCTATGAGACCTTGATTTATGCCAAATTCCAGGATTCTAGGTCAACGAGATTCACCCTATGAACTTTGATTCCCTTGAGTAGGGTATCGAAATATATGTTTTTTTGCGACATAAACGGCCGTATCTTTTTTTTTTCGTTAACTCAGAAGTCTGATTTTTTCACAACTTCAAAAGACCGCGGATTTGAGTATATGGTTTTAATTTTAACTCGATACCTCCAAGCGTTCTCGAGTTAAAGGGTCTTAACAGATAAACAGTCGGACAACCAAGTGATCCCAAGGTTCTTATATGCGAGATGGTCCCTTACTGGCTAAATAGATTTTTTACGAAGCAACATTTCAAATTGTGAAGTTCATATTTTTCATTGATTAGCTAAAGGCAAAAGTGTACTAAGAAAGATAACGAGTAAATGGTTTAGTTTAAAAATATCAAGATTTAACAGTCGCTCTATAATGACGTCACAATGTTGCTTACATAACGAAAACGATATTTATCTACAGCAGCGCCCTCAAATCCCACGATGGTTTACTTTCCGCACAGACTCTAGAGTCTGCGCGGAAAGTAAACCGTCTTGGGATTTTAACTATGTTAGACTAGCTTCTTCCAGCGGCTTCACTCTATAATAAAAATTATCCTATTCTGAATTTGCTCACCTAATGAAACTGCAAAGTTATAGCTTATGTGCTATATTATTGAAATGTTTATAATTAAGTTCATTTGTCTAGTAGTTTTTGCGCGACACATCCATACATACGAGTACATAGATCTACCTTCACAAACTTTCGCATTTATAATATTAGTAGCCCATTTATTGAACTTGCTCACGTGATGAAACTTAGCAAAAATATAGGTTATAAGCTACATTATAGCAACGTTTATCATTAAATTCATCCGTTTATAAGTTTTTGCGTAATGCCGTTGTGGCGACACCTGGGGGAAGCCTATGTCGAACAGTGGACATCTTTCGATTGCAACGATGATGAACATTTAAATGCAAACACGAACCGGTAAAGGAAAATAGCGTGAAGGAAATGCTGTACTGCCTATCGACTATCGAGGTAGGTTCCACCAACGACCACTTACCAAGTTCCAACGAAAATGGTTCCATCACATTGACTGGGATTGGCCTATTATCACTGACTGGAATATTGTAGCTAGCAGCAAGTTTATGTTTGTTAAATATAAAGGTAAAAATGGGGCACACTACCATTTACTCGTTATCTTTCTTAGTACACTTTTGCCTTTAGCTAATCAATGAAAAATATGAACTTAATGACTATAAAAATAAAGTACACTTCAGAATTTGTAATGTTGCTTCGTAAAAAATCTATTTAGCCTGTAAGGGACCATCTCGCATATAAGAACCTTGGGATCACTTGGTTGTCCGTCTGTTTATCTGTTAAGACCCTTTAACTCGAGAACGCTTGGAGGTATCGAGTTAAAATTAAAACCATACACACAAGTCTGCGGTCTTTTGAAGTTGTGAAAAAATCAAACTTCTGAGTTAACGAAAAAAAAAAGATACGGCCGTTTATGTCGCAAAAAACATATATTTCGATACTCAAGGGAATCAAAGTTCATAGGGTGAATCTCGTTGACCTAGAAACCTGAAATTTGGCATAAAACAAGGTCTCATAGAACAAGTACAGGAAAAAATCAGAAAACTGTAAATTTGTAGATCAGATCACTACAAAAAAAAAATTGTTTGCAATTCGGAAAAATTTTTGTAACTCAATTCGGGAATTGATTTCGGTAAATTTGTATAGACTCTTCAGTGCGCGAGTCCGACTCGCACTTGCCCTTTTTTATTTTAGTTAGTGTATCCTCACTCAAGCCTGAAAAAAAATATTTTAAGTTAGTCGAAATGCATTATAAATTTAAAGTATCAATACTCTTTATACTAGCCATCGAAAATATTGACAAAAATAAAATAAACAAATATCGTCATGTTTTAATGAACTTCCGTTTAATTTATATATATTTGGGGATAACAGGGACAGGAGTTCACCTAGGAAGTCTAAAAACATTAAAATAAAAGTGTTACGTACCAAAAACACAGCATACCAATGTTTCCCAAGTTCGTGACTTTGTTTTGATCAATTATGGTGTCATTTGCCATTTGTTATCTTTGGCAAAACTGTAATATATTAAATATTATTTCCCTTACAGCTCAGTGAAATTTTTTATCACATTTCTGAAGATTTCAATAAAAATCACAAAAAATAACACAATAAACAAACCTGATATGACGTTTGCCATTTGACGGATGGCTGGGTTGTGTTGCTACTTAAAATCTTTAATGTTGTTTTCACTTTACGCCACGACGGTTCTTTTATCGCAGAGACAATATATCCTAATCTAGTCTAGTAGGATCAAAGATTTTCTATATCCTAGTACTAGATTGACGACGACAACCTCAAAAGCGTCCCCGGAAAGGAAAGTTAGAAAGAGTCCTGTCATCTCGTTCTACTAGTGTGTCCATACACTAGCTACATACCACGGTACAATTTTCCTCTAAAGACGTAAAAGATATTTGATACATTAAATAGACATGCAAGTTCAAAAACAATTAATTAGGTAATATGTATCAACTGATCTCAATATGCTTACCAAAAGGGAACTGTGAGTTTTCTCTGTAATGATTAGGAAATAGCTGATGTCTGTATATACCTTATATTGGTGTCATATAGTTGCATCGATTAATATAAAATGCTTGAATTATCACCTACTAATTAATGTTGTCACGAAATTCATCCATCCCAGACGACAGCCTAATCAGGAGAATAATATTTTTATTATGAATATAATTATTACATCGCACAAATCCGCAGAATCCACTAGTGGTTTATGGCCCATATATTTTCCTAGAGAGGAGGTTTGAGTCCCAGCAGTGGGAACATTAATAGGCTAATTATACTTAAGCCTATTTTTAAGCCAGCCCGGCCTGTATTTTGCTACCAATAACGATAGCGATTTTCTCATATCTGGGTGTAATTTATCTATAATATGTATGTATTTAGAAATATATAAGTATGTTTATCAGTTGTCTAGTACCCATAACACAAGCTCTGCTTAGCTTGGGACTAGACGGCGCTGTGTGATAGTTGTGCAATATTATTATTATTTCCTTTATTTTACATTTTAACATATTATTTTACTTCTTCTTCTTCCTGCCCTTATCCCATATTACTTGGGATATATTATTTTACATTTTTAAATATTTCTTAAAAAAAAAAACATTTAAAAATATAAAAAATAGTTGTCTGCCGGTGTCAGGAGCAGGGTCCAAGCTACCGGTGGTTAGGGCTCCAGAGACAGGAACCTCCTCAAAATACGAGCCGTATCGAGGAGTACTGCCTTCTGTATCAGGCCCTTGATCCATCCGCGCAACGCCAGCTTCGACAGGTGGTCGTCGAAGCTTTTGGCTATAAGGCCATTGACGCTCACGACAATCGGCACAATGACAGCCGAGTCCACATTCCACAAGTCGACAACCTCGTGTGCTAAGTCGAGATATTTGATTTTTTCTCTTTCTCAGCTTTCACGAGATTCTCGTCATGTGGGATGGTGACATCGACTAACATTGCGCGGCGCGCTAATCGGTCTATCACTACTATATCCGGCTTATTGGCTATAATAGTCCGATCAGTAATGATAGACCGATCCCAGTACAACGTGACATGGTCATTTTCGAGAACTGGGTCGGGCACATACCTGTAATACGGTACCTCTGATTCCATAAGTTTGTATTTCAAAGCAAGTTGCTGGTGAATAATCCTGGCCACTTGGTTGTGTCTGTGCAAGTACTCGCCGTTAGCCAGACGAGAACAACCAGAGATAATATGTCTAATGGACTCTCCAGGTCGATGGCATGCCCGACACACGTCCACCGTCCCATCCTTCATTATATATCTCCGGTAGTTATTCGTCAAGATGACTTCGTCCATAATTGCACAGACAAAACCTTCAGTTTCCCCGAAGAGGTTGCTGAAACGTAGCCAGGCGACGGACGCTCCAAAACTACATCAGGCTCATGAAGAGCCCGATAAAAGCGCCCGTGAAGCTCCTTTATTATTATTATTTCATATGCGGCATGTGAGTATGAAATATATATTATACTGATAAAAAAATGCCTAATGTGTGTGTACGTAAGATCCAGCACCTATAAAATTTATTCTTTTTGTGTTCGTAATTGTCAGAATAAGGTTTGTCTGAAAGAAAAACCTAGTTAGTTTATAATAAAACTAATGCTATTCTTTTATTTTTACTTTATTGAAAATAGACTGATGCGTAGACCATAATTTAAAATGAATACGATTCTCGAATGTCACCTGTCCCGTATGCCATACCTTTTGCCGCCAAACCGCTCGCCACTTTCCGTTTTGTCACGAGAGCAGCCGAAGATTGCCGGGCGGCCGAAGATGCCCGATCTACGGAGAAGATAAGATTAGTAAAATTGGAACTTAATTTATTAAAAAAATATATTGTACCTCCTTTTTTTTATGATGCGAAAAAATCATGCATTGACATCCCCCGCCCTTGGGCGGAGCGGGAGATAGTGTCAGACTCTTACTGACTAAAAGACCCACCCCGTTCCTTCTAGCCTTCATACCGGGGCTCGAGCGCCCTTTCGGATAACCCTGGCCCCAGTAGGCTTCGACTTGGCTGGGTCCCTGCTGTTGCTGACAACTCCTTGAGGCGCGCGGGAACAGTGCGCGCCGTCGACGACTAGGGCTTGGTCCGGACAGTTACCGGACGGCCGGACAGTGAGCTACCCATTGCTCACTGTCCGCAAGCCGCGGTTACGTTGGCCGGAAATCGGGATCAGAATCCCGGCGACGGCGGCGGCGATAACGCCGTTGCCTGATGCGTTCGGCCTCCTCCTTTGCGAGCATTACTGCTTCGCAGAAGTCGGCGACCGCTTGCCACTCCTCCTCGCTCCGGACGATGGCCTCAACCAAGGCCCGGCGCGAGAGGTCTCCGCCGCCGATCGCCCCCACGAGGGCATGGCGATGCTCCGCCCAAGCAGGGCACACCTGGACTGTGTGCTCCACCCTGTCCTCCGGGCGTTCTGCACAGTGGCGACACCCGGGCGTCACTTCCGCATGAATCAAGTGCAGGAAACTCCCAAACGAACCATGTCCGCTGAATACCAGCGTCATGCGGAAGGTAAGGACGCCGTGAGGTCTTTCCAGCCACGCCTCAAAGAGGGGACTTACTGCCATGATTGTGGCGAGCCCAGCACTGGGTTGCGATAGTCGTTGACGCCATTTCACCATGAGATCCCGCCGGAGCTCTGTCCGCCATGCCGTGACCTGACGCGGCAGCGGACTTTCACCTCGGCGTTGCATCTCCACGCGCATATCGTGCATGTGTGCAAGGACTGTTGCCTCCAGATCCCACGGTGGTAGGCCAGCCAGAAGGCTCGCCGCTTCGCGGGAGACCGTGCAGTATCCCCGCACCATCCTTATTGCCATGACCCTCTGGCAGGCGTTCAGTATGGGGATGTCAATGCATGATTTTTCCCACAATAAAAAAAAAAAGTATGGCCGCTGATTGCTTTTTCAGCGACGGCGCCCACACCGGCGCCCCGTAGAGGGCCATGGACCGAACGATCCCCACGTAGAGCCTCCGGCAGGAGGCATCTGGACTCCCAAGGTTGGGCAGGAGCCACTTGAGCGCAGCCCCAGCCCGGTTGAGTTTGGGAGCCAGACGTCGGAAATGCTCCACGAAATTCCACTGGCTGTCGAGGACGAGTCCCAGGTACTTCATCGTCGACCCGACACCGATGTGAACTCCTCCCACCGTTAGTTGGGAACTCAATGCCGGCGCGTTCCGAGAGCGGCAACACAACTTACTATAGCCCTATGTAAACATTGGCCATATTGTTTATTGATGTCAATCTGAGTGTTGCCCTTATATGTTATAATTTGAAAATATACTACGAATCCTAACCTATATCTACATGAAATCATCATTATATACAAGAAGAACGTGCATAAAATTTCAAGAAGCATTATTTTGAATTTTTTTTTTGTTGCAGTAGATTTTATGTTGCACACCTATCAATATGCATGAACATGGACTATTTAACGATACCTTGAACGAATTAAAAACTACCATCTGTTTTTAATTTTTTTTCTGATAGGATGTGAGAAAGGGACACAGAGGATTTATCTCACTGTCTCGTTCGGAACCATTTTTCCCTTTTGTGTGTCAATAGCACATGCGAACTTTATTGTGATGAAAATAAAGAACACTTTAAAGAGTGTAATACTCCTTCGTAGTCAATCTAGTCTAGTAGGATATATAAAATCTTAGAAGAAGTTCCTTTGCCATAATGTTGGCAATACGGAAAACAGTGTTGCCATGTTTTGAGTACCAAAATTACTTTAAATTAGGGATATTAACTGATATTTCGTTACTTTCAACAATTGTCTTATAAGTTTGTTTTGTTTTTCTTTTGGAAACTATTTTTGAATATAATATAGGACGCTGGGCTCCATTTTGATTGTGCCTGCAATTCTTTCAAATACCAAAAACGCCACGTCACAATATTGCACCTTTCCTTTAACAACTTCCGTTGAGACCTGCTTTTCTATATATATAATATAATAATAATAATATAATAATAATTATTATAAAGCTGCAGAGTTTGTTTGTTTGAACGCGCTAATCTCTGGAACTACTGATCCGATTTGAATGATTCTTTCAGTGTTGGGTAGTCCATTTATCGAGAAAGGCTATGTTTTATTTTTTTCAAAATTAGGGATCCGTAATAAAATTGCTATTTTGTAACACAAGGTGTAAAATCGAAAACCTATTTTTGACTGCGCTGCAAAAACTATTGACAATAGAACAAAATGATGTACTACGGGTTTGTAGATTCCATTAAGACCTACAAAAAAGTCCGCGAGAACATATATCTAGCTATCATGGTTTAATCACAATAACCGATTTTGTGTTCAAAATAATTATTAAATCGTCTGAAGAAAAAAAAACTACGTTAAATATGTATCGTAATATTAATCTTTATCGAAATTAAGCATTATGTTATCAAGAGTATTTATGTAGAAGTAAAATACTTTTTATTTCATCTCAATCGGATATTTCGTTTAAAAGTTATCACGTGTGTAAGATGTTAAGAGTTGGTACCTCTTAATGAGTTATGGGCCATGGATTTTTTATCAACATAAAATCCTGTAATAATCTTTTTCGAAATATATTTGTTGATGATTGTAAGTATAAGATCTTTGAAGAGTATAATAAATACATTTATGAACGCGGTAATTTTGGGAAATACTGATCTGATATGAAAACTGTTTAAATATTAAATAGTCCATTTATTGAGGGAGGCAATATTTTATCTCGGTATTTCCACGGAAACGAGAAAAACGCGGGTGAAACCGCGGGGCACAGCTAGTTTTTAAATAAAATCTCATTCCTCATACCTCTCCAAAAAGTAAATGATAAATGATCTTTATTTTGCAAGTAGGTTTGTAATGCTCAGGGTTCCAGATGGATTAAATAAAAGATGAACAAGGTCGGTTTAACAATTTATGTATAGATTACCAGGTTAATCAACATTAAAACAGCAACTTAACAACTAAAAACAGAATCCTTCAAGGATAAGGAGTATAGTCTACTCATACGGGTATGTCGGGATCGAACCCTGGTACGGGAATGCCAGTCCGCAGGCTCGGCCTCCAAGCTAATTGTTCCTTATTAACTGCGGCGAATATGATGATCTCTAGTGTCACAGCAAGTCAACGAGTCCGTCGCAGTTTGAGTAAGGTCGAAGCCCTGGATCAGTGTCCGGGTAACAAGGGCGTTTCCGCAAGCTGAGAACAATAATAAATGCTTCAGCATTGTAGAACCGCGCCCGATCAAAAAATTCCATTTTTCAAAAATAGACGCAAACACTTATCCTGTTTCCTTCACAAATCGCACTCAAAGTTAATACATACAACTGATCAATTTACTACTGACACTCGCATAGCACGTACGTATTACGTTAGGTGTATTTCAATAAAATTACTGAATTAAGTAGCCAAAAATAAAATAAAATAATTATATGCAACAGCTTTACACAATCGTTCGAGTCTCTTTGTTCTTTTCCATTTCTTTTTTCGTCATAAGCGCGGTCTTACTTTTTTTCCGCCACCGTCACTTGTCAAATAAAAAAAATTAATAAGTTACGTTCATACGCAGTGGCGAGCCTAATGACGCCATCTATTTTGAAACTGTGGCACTAGATCCTCGATCATTACAGGTTTTATAAAAACACTTTTACACGTCAATTTTTTTTTGCGTCAATTAATGCTAGTTGAGGCCGGTGTTTCCTAGCTGACTACCCTGAGAAGAAACACCGAAACAAACTCAGGGGTCAAAGTCTCTTTTAAAGTGTTGCGATCATCGTTAAAATCGATTTCGTTTCGCATTTCGTGTAACAATTTTGGTAGAGTAGGCAACATTATCCTTTTTTCCCTTCTCTTTTCTGTAGACAGACAGGGGAGCCAACATTACGCCGAAGGAACCTCTTAAGTGAACCCATAGAGTAAAATATTAAACCGCACAATACAATTTTTATAAATCAATATATTAGTTAAATTTTAAACCAAAATGGAACCGTGTTATATTATTGTAATAGCAATTGTATTGACTCTAACTTTCGGTGGTATACTTGCAGTTATTGCCACCCTATTATATGTATTCAAAATTTCAAAGAAACAACACAAAGTGGATGAGGACGAAGATGATGGATTTGAAGAATGGGCCAAAAACTACAAAATTAATTAGCCGTAGCCAAGTAAACAAATTATAGTATAGTTTGCATATAGCCAGGCTGGCTGTTTAAAATAATATAATCAAGAAATACCATTCTACAGGTATGTAATTAAGCATGCAATTTTTTTTATGAGACGTAGTTAAGGCGTATAGTCCCTTGAACCATCTGACCGAAATTACGTGGACGCAACTCTCGCAGTCGCCTAGTCGGCAGTACGCAAATCTGTGCATTTATTTGCGGCCAGCAGCGCCCGGAAAACGCTTTAAATCATTTTCTCTGCGAGATATTGATGGATTTACATATGCAATGTTCACTTTGAAGCATATTTAACCACCAATTTTCATGTGTAAAAATGTTTCTAAAGATCTAAGCCGTTTCGAAGGAGTAGGGAAAAGTTGCGAAAAGTTGCGAAATTACTAAATTTCTTTTTGACAAAAGTATTTAATAGCACGAAAAAATCAAATGTTGATACTTAATGTTGCTCATGAATCTTTAATAAACATATATTTTTTTTAAACCTATAAACCTGGCCGTTACCGAGGAGTAGGCTACAGAAAGTCACTGTTTTATGGTACTTTTCGGGGCGCTTGGCCCTTAAGGCTTTCAGTCTCGATACATTTTCGAGTCCCGGGAATAAAAAATCGAACCACGAATCTGTCTCGAGATTCCTAGGAAAAACGAGACTATCAAGACTGGTTAAAAAGAAAAAGATTTATATTCAAATGCCAGGCATTTAGACAATCAATACAAGATTATAATAAAGAACTTTAAAAACAGTATTAAAATCCTGTTTTTCTTCTGTCATGTTTACAATCGAGTAAAATAACAATGACGAGTTACTTTTTGCTCTTTCACACGTAAAAATCACTAAGCAACTTATGTGATTTCAGAGCGGTAGGGATCTGTAGCCTGATTCACGTAATGAAAACCGTAACGATATCGTAGCGATTTAATCGTTTAGACCATTTCCGAATTCACATCCATCAATCGAGTTTGAACGACACCGATTTTAAAGTCGTTTGAAATTCGTCAATTTAAAAAAAAAAACTATATTACATTATCCTGGTAGAATACTTATTAATGTAACTGGAAATAAGTCGATAGATCGTGAATACCGCTTTTAGATAGGACTTCGATCGAACGACTATAAAACTTCAACGACATTTGGCTTGTTTGGTTTTACTGTTATTTTATTACCAAATTAACCTGCGTCAGAAAAAGCCCTCTGCTCCCACGCTGCTATAATGGCTTATGAATTTGAAATCAAATTCTGTAAAACGTTCAACATGGTTTGTAAGTATTTAGAGTGAAAGGTAGAGGTTCTAAGCAGGGTTGTAACGGAGCTTCGCGTTCACTTCCGTTACTGCGGAAGTTCCGCAAGAAATCGTATCTTCGCATTCGCCTCCACCTCTGCAAAATTTATACGGAGTTATAGCAGAGTTTTTATTTAAGACATATGCATAAAGCAATACCGCGTAAATAGCGACGCGCGATGACGATTCATCGTCATTTGATATGATAAATTCCTGCAATTCAAACAAAGCATCGACGTTTTAAATTATCAATTCATTAATAAATTGACATAGTTAAATGCTGCAACAAATATTGAAATATCGTGAAAATACCCTTCGACGTTTTGAAAATCAACAACAAAAAATCTTGGGCGCAGCGGGAAATAGTGTCAGACTCTTACTGACTAAAAGACCCACCCCGTTCCTTCTAGCCTTCATACCGGGGCTCGAACGCCCTTTCGGATAACCCTGGCCCAGTAGGCTTCGACCCGGCTGGGTCCCTGCTGATGCTGACAACTCCTTGAGGTGCGCGGGAACAGTGCGCGCCGTCGACGACTTGGGCTTGGTCCGGACAGTTACCGGACAGCCGGACGGCGAGCTAACCATTGATCACTGTCCGCAAGCCCGCGCCTACGGTGGCCGGCAATCGGGATCAGAATCCCAGTGGCGGCAGCGAGAACTCCGTTGCCTGATGCGGTCGGCCTCCTCCTTTGCGAGCATTACTACTTCACAGAAATCGGCAACCGCCTGCCACTCCTCCTCGCTCTAGATCATGGCCTGAACTAAAGCCCGGCGCGAGAGGTCTCCGCCGCCGATCCACGAGCCATGAGCGCACGGCGATGCTCGGCCCAAGCAGGGCACACCTCGACACCTGTGTGCTCCACCGTGTTCTCCGGGCGTTCCGCACAGTGGCAGCACCCGGGCGTCACCTCCGCACGAATCCGGTACAGGAACCTCCCAAACTTGCTATGTCCGGTGAGGACCTGCGTCATGCGGAAGGTAAGGAAGCCGTGAGGTCTTTCCAGCCACGCTTCAAAGAGGGCCGATTATGTCTCAAAAAAAAAAGTATATTTCAACACTTTCGAGGAAATCATAATTCATAGGGTACTTCCCGTTGACCCAGAATCCTGTAAATTTGCATAAAGCAATCCAAAGAAAAATAATTAATTTGCGCGCATAGATACACACACAGTAAAACAAAATTTTAGCCAAAAAAAAAGAAAAAAGTCTAACTCAAAGTGTGTCTCACAGCTGCGCCAAATGGGTCCAGTTCAGCAAAAATGCCTGACAACTACATGGTAGTCAGAGGAACTTGCCTGACGCTGGTTTTCAACTGAACCTTATTAAGAGTGAACGGCAGTTATTTATTTATCCGCCTCCGCCTCCGCTAAGATGGCCTCCGTTGCAACCCTAATAATAAACTAGCATCAAAACAGTTACTCTAACGCTTGCGTGGGGTGGTTAACCCCAATCTTAAAAATGAAATTAAAACACTTTTATTTAATTTGTTATAAAGGGTGGCAAAAGTATAATAATGTCTCAATGTAAATATGCCATTAATTTTTATAGATGGCGTCAAACGTCACTGTGATTTAACATCTATATTGTAGAAATATAAAGAACTAGCTGTGCCCCGCGGTTTCACCCGCGTTTTTCTCGTTTCCGTGGAAATACCGAGATAAAATATTGCCTATAATTGCCTCCCTCAATAAATGGACTATTTAATATTTAAACAGTTTTCATATCAGATCAGTATTTCCCAAAATTACCGCGTTCATAAATGTATTTATTATACTCTTCAAATATCTTATACTTACAATCATCAACAAATATATTTCGAAAAGATTATTACAGGATTTTATGTTGATAAAAAATCCATGGCCCATAACTCATTAAGAGGTACCAACTCTTAACATCTTACACACGTGATAACTTTTAAACGAAATATCCGATTGAGATGAAATAAAAAGTATTTTACTTCTACATAAATACTCTTGATAACATAATGCTTAATTTCGATAAAGATTAATATTACGATACATATTTAACGTAGTTTTTTTTTCTTCAGACGATTTAATAATTATTTTGAACACAAAATCGGTTATTGTGATTAAACCATGATAGCTAGATATATGTTCTCGCGGACTTTTTTGTAGGTCTTAATGGAATCTACAAACCCGTAGTACATCATTTTGTTCTATTGTCAATAGTTTTTGCAGCGCACGCAAAAATAGGTTTTTGATTTTACACCTTGTGTTACAAAATAGCAATTTTATTACGGATCCCTAATTTTGAAACAAAAAACATAGCCTATAGCCTTCGATAAATGGACTACCCAACACTGAAAGAATCATTCAAATCGGACCAGTAGTTCCATAGATTAGCGCGTTCAAACAAACAAACAAACAAACAAACTCTTCCGCTTTATAATATTATAATATTAGTATAGATTAGTTGTCCATAAGCCACATAACGATATGCACCTCAAGAACGTGGAATTAGTGTTACCTACTGCTAATTTGACAAATTATCGATCTGTTGGTTTGAGATTTGAACTGGTCGTCCATATCTCCAGATCTAACGGAGTCAGACTTCAAAAGAAAAGCCCGTAAAGAAGGCATTTTGAAATGTCGCTTTTACCACAATTTAAACTACAAACCTTGCAAGCTTTAAAAGCTAACAATAAAAAAGAAATCGGGAATATGGACCCAGATGTTTTCAAGTAACAAGTCTAAGTGCCATAAAACAGCACTGTGTTTCAACCAGGAGAGGTAGCCATTTGCACGCTATATTTTTTTCCGATTAAAAATTTACTAAGTATGAAATTGACGATATTTCACACTTTGTTTCATGTTAACAAAATCCATTTTTTTATTTCTAACTTACGGAAGCTAATTCAAATTACGACATTACTTTTTCGCCACCTTGTAAATTAATAAATAAAAAAAAAAAACTATAGTAAAAAATGTATCAATTGTTATCTTATAAGATAGCAATCTTCGTAACTGTTTAGTTAACATATTCATCACATACGTTTTTTTTTTTTTATTAATGGATAGGCTCGCGTTTGACCACAATCTCACCTGATGGTAAGCGATGATGTGGCCGACGATGGAGCACGCTTACCTAGAAGCAATCTATTCACTCTTGACTTATTTTATTACGATAGAGTGGCCAAAATAAACGTACTGTTGGTATTTCGTACACACAAATCTATTTTCTTGTCTTTCAAACATGGGCAAATATGATACTTATCCATATGTAGCGGCTTGGTAACCGCGATTTGCTGAGTTGCATTTTCGACGATATATGGGGACGTTACGTTACACCGCCCTTTTTTTCCGATGAGAAAAATCATCCTATGACAACCCCCGCTCTTGGGCGGAGCGGGAGATAGTGTCAGACTCTTACTGACTAAAAAACCCATCCCGTTCCTTCAAGCCTTCATACCGGGGCTCGAGCGCCCTTTCGGATAACCCTGGCCCCAGTAGGCTTCGACCCGGCTGGGCTCCTACTGTTGCTGACAACTCCTTGAGGCGCGCGGGAATAGCGCGCGCCGTCGACGACTTGGGCTTGGTCCGGACAGTTACCGGACGGCCGGACAGCGGGCTACCCATTGAATATTATTATTATTACAATGGCGACACCCGGGCGTCACTTCCGCTTTAATTTGGAACAGGAACCTCCCGAACGAACCATGTTCAGTGAGGATCTGCATCATGCGGAAGGTAAGGACGCCGTGAGGTCTTTCCAGCCACGCCTCAAAGAGGGAACTTACCGCCATGATTATGGCGTGCCCAGCACTGGGTTGCGATAGTCGTTGACGCCATTTCACCATGAGATCCCGCCGGAGCTCTGTCCGCCATGCCGTGACCTGTCGCGGCAGCGGACTTTCACCCCGGCGTTGCATCTCTACGCGCATATCGTGCATGTGTGCAAGGACCGTTGCCTCCAGATCCCACGGTGGTAGGCAAGCCAGAAGGACGTAAACCGCCCTGCCTCGACACATACATAGTACGTAGTTAGTTATTACGAAGTTTTGTGGAATCAGAATTAAAAACATTTATTTCATTGAAGTCACGTTTATTTTGAACATCTCCCTGAACCTCCCGTTTACACTGAACACGCACAACATTTACTACATTCTAAACAGGCAAAGTTTGTTTTTTTTATTGTAAGAGGTAATCTTTAGAAACTGTACTGGTCCGATTGCGCAAATTTTTTCACCGACAGAAAGCTGCTTTATTCCTGAGTAACCATGGGCTATATTTTATGTATGCGAGCGAAGCCGCGGGCATAAGCTAGTATTTTATAATTTATTGTTGGGCCTAGACTTTGAGCCAGCATCTTGAAAATCAGCATTTCTTTTTAGACGTTTTTGTATGGTTCGGGACAGTTGCAGTGATGTTCAGTGAGCCTTTGTCAAATCAACAGCAAGATATTTGAGGAACACTCAATTTAAAAATGGCAGAGTTATAAGACTTAAAATCCTCATTGGGGTCAAATATAACCCACGTGAGTAATTAAGGGATAATATAACAATGCAGAAATGTCACAGTGAAACCCGCTTTGGTACTACAATGTTATTACAACGCGAAATCTTAATGTAATTAGTATTTGAATTTGATTGTATCTTTGATCAGCGGTATTGCCTTATCTAGTTGTACTGTCATAGCAAATAAAACTAATCAGTTATTTTTTGTTTACGACTTCGAGCAGCGTCCCAAGAAGCAGGTAAATTGACAATAGTCGTACCCGGAGACACACGGCTGAAGACGAGAACCACACTCTTCAAAATTTTTTGGACAACCCCAACATATCGACAAACTTCGTAGCGCATGAGCTTGGTATGTCACTGTGCAAGGCCTGGTCTGGAGTTCACTTGTCAGGCCGTTACCAACGCGTGCTGTCATTAGCAGAGGTAGACCCACCTAGAAGTGCCGTTGCCGGCAAATTTGCCGTAAAGTAGGAATATTGCCCGAAGTATGAGTATTGGTGGCAATATTGCCCGAAGTATGAGTATTGGTGGAATATTGCTCGAAGTATGAGTATTGGTGGCAATATTGGCCGAAGTATGAGTATTGGTGAAAATATTGCCCGAAATATGAGTATTGTATAATATTGCCAGCAATATTCCCATATTGCTGGCAACGGCACATCTCTAGATCCACAGAGCTGGTTTGAATTTTGTTGTATCATACCAAGTGTCGACGCCGAAGGCAAAAACTTAATAACATTTGTAGATCAATGAGTCACGTTTTGACTACAATAATTACATTTCTAGACACCGAATGTACAAGGATTCGAAACCCTAAGCAACTTAAACCAACCGCAACCCAGTGTAGGTTTTTGCTTAATGTTTTGTATCGCCGGGACGACTAGTGTCAATATGCCCGCTTCTTTGGACGCTGCTAAGTCGATCCTAAGACACTAATATCACAAAATATACCTATAGGTATAGAAGTCAGTCTACATACAAAGCGCGCTCGAGCAATGCACACAAAGACACCACTCACAGACACGATGTCTCGGTCGCGACTCGGATCACTCGACGAACAATTCCGGCTCAAACGCTCATTAGTGTGCGTCCATCGAGCGTAGGTATAAAAGTGAAGTACATACATGCGATTGTCTTCTGTACCTATCTATTTTGTGCTAATAATAATATGTAGAAGTCGGCGGTTACGAAAGCAGAGTTGATTCTCTCAGCGCCTCAGTAGCGTTACCGTCACAAAATCCGTAACCGTACATTATTTCAGCATATTTAGGATTAGAATATCCAGCCATAGTCTTATGTTGGCACAGTATATCACAAGAGCAAGATAAGAGCAACAGTTAGTTTAGTTAACAAAACATGAGTTTCTGTAGCGTAGAGTTGAAACTAACTAACGCTGACGACCGTCTCGCAATTTTACCTGCTCCCCGTAAAACTCTTCTTATCCCTGTCGCACAGGTGAAAGTATTTACAATTATACCATTCTGAAAAGCTGATTAGACAAAGATTTTTTTTCGCCTGATGAAAAAAAAACATTTTGTATGAAGTATTAGCAAAAGCTACAAAAAATTAAGCCTTTGATTAGTGCCAAAGTTTTATTCGTATTTGGTCTAGGATTTACTCGTAGCATGAAAAATATGAAAATCGTTCAAACGTAAAAAGTACTGAATATCGGTAGAACATTTGATGGCTTTATTTGTTGCATTTCAGTCCTACCATGACATCCTGCAAAGAGTACGTCGAGTTACCAGTAACCCTGTATAAAAGAAAAAAACCACTCACTGATTAATCACGAAATCTCAGAAACTACAACACCTACAAACTTAGAATTTGGCAGGTAGGTTCCTTAAATGGTGTAGACATCCGCTAAAAACGGATTTTCCGAAATTAACCCCTAAAGGGGATGAAACAGGGGTCAATAGTTTGTATGGAGAAACAAATTCACGCGGGCAAGGTCACTGGCAGAAACTAGTGTATCTATATAGTAATTTAGGGTGTACTAGTATTCAATTAAAAATTATCTACGATATGTGACTAATTACATAATTATTTTGTAGTATATACAGGATGACTATTTAAAAAAAGAAAATCCCCACAAAATTCAGAAATGACGTAAGTTTAAACATGTTTCTCTATTTCGTAAACAATGTCAGTATAATATAAAATGAATCGCTAAATGTGTTTCTAAGCGTAAATCTCGAGAACAGCTGAACCAATTTCGCAATATATTTTTTGTTGTGTGTTTTTATTGTAGGATAGTTTGGGGATGAGCTGCTCGCGTCCGTAGGATTTACTTCTGACCACCCTACACGTGTCCCCTGGGTAGTGCAAAACGAGCAGTAAACGCGGTGGTAGGCCATAGCATCGGCTGCCGGCTTTAAAGTTACCACCAGACAAAGCCATGCCATAGTGTAGAAAAGTAGATAAGTGTAGAGTAGGGAAGAGAAAGGAAGAGTAGGGTAGAGTATATTAGAGTAGGGTAGACTAAGGTATAGTAGGGCGGAATAGGATGTTGCGGGAGCGAAGCCGCGGGCAATAGCTAGTTGGCGATGAAAGTACAAAAGTTAAAAAAAAAAAACAATATTATTATGCGGCTCGATCGGTAAGGAAATCATATTGAGACCACAGCAAGAGCGATTTCAATCGACGTCAATAGATGGCGTCGAACTTCGCTTGATTAGAAAATTGTAAGGGTACGCACATAAGCACGTTACAAGCAGGCTCAAAGAAGCCCAATTGGCCTCAAAACGAGTTTCAAAGGAAAAAAAGAGGATTGAGACATATTACTACCAAAAGGACTAAAAACCCTTTAACGGAGGTTTTTAGCCCTCTTGGTAGTAAGTGTCTCAATTCTTTGTGTTTTTTCTTTGAAACTCTTTTTACCAAACAACTAGTACAAATAGATCACCTAAATGTGACCCCACGTTTACTTCACCACATAGTGGACATTGAAGACTGAATAAGATGTTCTAAACGTGAGGAGTGGTGGCATGAAGCCTGTACGACGAGATATCAAGACAAAAATGCCTTTATTTGTGAACACTACAAGTTACGAGCAATTATGAGATATTTCTTCCCTACTCTCAACACCTCACATGCGTACTCTTATCCAACGACGTCTTTTTTTTCAGATGGGAAAAATCATCCTACGACAACCCCCACTCTTGGGCCGACGGGAGATAGTGTCAGACTCTTACTGACTAAAAAACCCATTCCTTCCCTTCAAGCCTTCATACCGGGGCTCGAGTGCCCTTTCGGATAACCCTGGCCCCAGTAGGTTTTTTTTTTTTTTTTTTCGATGGGAAATATCATCCAATGACAACCCCCGCTCTTGGGCGGAGCGGGAGATAGTGTCAGACTCTTACTGACTAAAAAACCTATCCCGTTCATTCAAGCCTTCATACCGGGGCTCGAGCGACCTTTCGGATAACCCTGGCCCCAGTAGGCTTCGGCCCGGCTGGGCCCCTGCTGTTGCTGACAACTCCTTGAGGCGCGCGGGAACAGTGCGCGCCGTCGACGACTTGGGCTTGGTCCGGACAGTTACCGGACCGCCGGACAGCGAGCTACCCATTGCTCACTGTCCGCAAGCCCGCGCCTACGGTGAATCCAACGACATCTAAGAGTATGCAATTATCAATTTTTTTATTACTATATTTTACTGAAGATTTAGTGTATTTTTGTTACATTTTATATTACTTTTAGACAAAGAACAAAATAAAAGTTAATCTGACTACCCCAACTAAATTTAATTTTAAAACAGTTTGAACCTTAAGTGCATACTCCAAGACCAGTTAACCTACCCTATATGAAGCGGCCAAAGAGCAGCTAAATAGAGATACAATAACAAGCCAACTAAAGCCTACATAAACAATTAAAAAACTATAAGACATACAGCTAGTCAGCTAACTGAATGTTTTCCCAGTCTCTTTAGATAAATAAGTTATACAACCAGTCCGCTTACTCAGTCCATATTTTTCAGGATGCCAGTAGACAGTTAATAGCTAACCAAGTTTGCTAGAAAGATGAAACGATGTGCTTGCATAGTTGTAGACATTAAAAGTAATTCAAAACTCTACTACCAATCTCTACTCTACAACCATTTAATAAAATCTCCGCAAGTTTTCCCTAACCACGCCGCATTAAGCATCTCAGATCGTTTACAATAAATCACTTAAATCGGCGACATTAATCAAACAATAACCGGTAGAAATTGGATCCTCACCTCATCATAAGCTTTTAGAGATCCTTTGTGAGCTAAAGAGCTCTGACATAACGTGTTATCAAATAAAAGAAAGGTGTGAATTTTCACAGGCGGTTATCGAGGCCCCTCCCACCTAAGATGGCGCTATCCCCTCCACTAGCCAAGTAGCCAGTAGCGTGAGAGCATCTCATCTCGTTCATACCTACAGCCACTGCGAACCATCTCTTGGTACCACCTATTTTCGGATGCAATTATCAGTTTCCGGCAAACCTGAAGCTAAGTTCAGTCTGAGTTTTAATCTCCGCGGCACACGTTTGAATGTTCAGTGAAGTGACATTTTATATAAGCGTAAAATTGACGAGTGCGATACTTAAGATGATGAAGTCATAAACATTAAACGTGTTTTTTTTAATAATGGAAACGATGGAAGATATATCAAGCACTTGCGAAAATGAATATATTACGAACGCGGAAAATAACAGTGTGTTGTGCAGTGTCGAAAGAGATTCAAGCTATGACTGTGAATCGGAAACTGAGTATGACAGTGAAAATGAAACAATAGATATATGTGATAACAGTGAACAGTCAAGCCATCGAAATACCGAAAACAAAAATATTAAAACCGTTATAAATCCTTTACTAAATTCAGATAAAATATGTTTTTATGAACAAAGCCGAGTGATATTTCCAACTAAAACATTTGAGAATATTAGAAATATATGCAATAGCAGTGAAACTTCCCAAAATAGTACAAAAGATTCAGTGAACAGTGTCATACACGGCAAGAGCAAAACGTTTCTTATTGACAGTATATTAGGCAATAATAAAAATAATAGTACAAAGCTTGTTGGTAATATTCGTCCAGATGATGATGACAATTGTGAAGAAACGACTGATGAACATAATGGTAATATATATTTGGCTAGTCAATCTTTACCTATATTAAGACAAGCATACTTTAAACTTCCATAAAAGTAAAATTTTCCTAAAGTTTTTTTGATTAAGATCACCACAGGCTAGGCCGGTTAATTATATGACAACCTCATACGTTTACCTATAAGAAGCCATTCAAACTTTCACTACCTTTGGGTATAGCAATTTGCCTTCAAGGTTAAACTGAATAGGCTCTTAATAAACTAGTGCGTCTTACCATCAACGATTGCATCACGGCTTACTGGTGGGATCACAGTCCGGCAATGACTTATATCAATTTAAAAAAAGTAATACCGTAAAGTCATATCCATACCGTCGGAGACAAGTAGATCTAAAATCAAGTTTTAATAACGCTATAAACTGTAAGTACGAGTTTAAAGGACTGAGCCCACACTTTTGCCAGTAACGAATCTCAAACATTCCTTACATATTATTTGAAAAACGAGCTTTAGTTCAACCCTTTTCTTTACGATATCGTATCATAACACCACCATACAAAATTATAAAAAAGAATTGTAACAGTCATAAGCTATGCTATAGCGCTTAAACTCCTGAGTTGATTTTGATAAATCAAATGTCAATCAATTTGTTATTATTGTCCAAGCTGAATTTTATACAAAAAAAAAAAAACAATATTATAATTGTGAAGTCAAAAAAGTGGGGTTGCTGAAAATCTTCTTTTGTGATATTGTTGAGTGGGATATTATTAAGAAAAGATCATTCTCAGTTCAAGAATAATTATAATTATTAGTACAAAATTAAAATATACCAATTAATACCATTGATTTTTTAAATTGTTAATAATTTAGAGTCTTTTAAAAATTCAATCACGGCAAATTATTAGCACATCTTTGTATGCTTTTTTTTCACAAAATAATGAAATAACATGAAATATTATTATAGCACATATTAGACCATAATATGGGTAGTAGCTAGTTATTTTTTTTTAAGTCGATTTAGGTGTATTATGTTTGGTAAATCACTTTCGTGCCCAACATAATTTCGAGCTATGTTTGTGCGCTTCGTTAGTGGAAATAAAAGAATGAATTTACAAATCTGTACAATACATAATTAGCTCAACATTATCATCTTTAAAATGTATTTATGAGTTTGTTTTAATTATCTTTCATTTCCTTAATTTTAACTAACAATTTCATCAAAATTCTATGATTTTGTATTTTAATAAAGGGTTCGTTTCATAATAAATGTGCATCATAGGTATGTCATAATTTGATCTGTGGTTCAACCACATAAGGATTTAGTCCGCTATCGCGAGTGCGTTTATAAACTTGTAAATTCACATACACAAGACACCCAGACCTGGAAGAGCTATCTGTAGGCTATACAAATATTTGTTCCGTGCAGAAAACGAACCCGCGACATAGAGCACAGCAGCCAAACGCTCAACGCGAATTGTGCCGTCACTTTAATCTCAATAAATAAAAGTGTGTGGACAAATGCACATCAGTTCTTTGAAAAAACCAAAGTTTATTTCAAATTGATGTCGAACGTCAACGAGCGATATTATAAATTCATAATATTTTCAAGTATTTTTGTTTTCCTTTTTTCTAAACCATTATATAATTATAACGCATATTTATTACATACTTTATGGTACACCTCATTATGTGGACAGGATAGACATTTGCAAAAACTAAGTGTACAATGGGCGGTCTTATCGCACAGGGCAGCTCTTACAGACAACCTTCCTTCACCTTTCCTTGTCCTTTTCTTCCGTAGCACTCTATTAACAGTCAACCCAGCAGTTAGGGCGCTTTCAATTTATGCGTTTTTTGTCGGCCTGCTGTAGTGCCGATGCCGGCGATGCGTTAGCCGGTGCGGTGCGGCAACCGTGCGGCGAACGGTCGACAACAGGACGGTAACGTCACAAGCACCACGTGTTAATTCGGTGTTGAATAGCGCATCGCTGGTATACAAACGCAGCCAGATATGTTTTCAATTTAGGCGCTTGTTGTCGGACTGTTAACGTACTGCAACCGACCGGCTGCGGCACGGTAAACGTGTGGTAACGGTCCAACATGAAACGTCTAAATTGAAAATGCCCTGAGGGTTCCTTTCCAGCTATGTCATGCATTTTACGCGTAGTCCATCCTTTGTTTCTTTGGTTTAAACTCCTATAGCTACCATTCACATCAATACTCTTTAATATAATACTTATCAATAAACTTTCTTTCCGACATTTTGCTCATTCTTCGACATCGTAAACTATTATAACCGATTTCCAACTTTCATAATTTCTTACTTTTCATACACCTTTACCACTTTCAGATATACCTTATACTTAAATAGATTTGAAAATGAAATCAGAAATGTTGTCAAAAAAAAAGGAAAACTAAGTTACATGTTCTAAAGAATAGATGTTTATCAAAACGAGCGTGCAAGAAACGCGACAAGTGAAATAGAACTTTATGAAACAAAACTAAAATTTAGGTCGTTTTGCGCTTTATCTCTAAGGGACAAAACGTCCTAATTTTTTTTTCCAACGAAAACTTAACTACATATCTGCAGTTGTAATATGTTTACTATGTTTTCTTATATATTTTTTTGTGATTAGTATCATCAACGTCCACGTGTCCGGAGCTGAGTGCGCTGAGTGACGCAGGACTGCTCGCCGGCCATGCGTACGCGCACTGGCTGGCTACACACCAACCTTCTGCTGCACTTTACGGTAATAATATACATATGTATATATACCTTCCATAAAACCCATAAAACCAAACCTCATCTAGTAAAAATTTTCTTTAAGGAAAATCACGTATGATTTCAAGAGCTTCTCTTTAATGATACTTCGCTGCATTTGCTCCTACTTTCAATAATGCGTGGCTTAAAAAGTTTTAATTAAGCCACTTGCTTCTGCTGTACTTTATAGCAATGCTTAGTAATGCGAATTTTGTACGTACATACATGCTACAGCATAAACAAGTTGGTTAAGTAAACATGGATACAAAAAAAAATATAATCAATCATTTTAAAATTAGCTTCTAATAAAATACCGACCAAAATCAACTACAATTTTCATTAAAAAACTTCTTACTCGTACACCAGAAAGATACGTAGCCTGATGACCGAGAGAAAGGAAGCCTAGACGGTCTACCCACACTGGCAGTAAACTAATAACAAGATTTTAATGAAAATCATTTTTTCATAGCAAGCTTTTACAGCTCGATATACCTATATAATTAATGCTCGTCAAGACAAATCAGACGAGTCCAAACTCGATGGGATTGTGTCGTTTAACTACCAAGTTCCTATAGCCACCTTCCAGTTGCATCATCAGATCAGCTCCATGTCATAATGATTTTGCATTGTAAACTGATTTACACATGCATGCGAAATTTCAGCTCAATCGGTAACCGGGAAGTGGGTAAAATTTACTTTGTTTGCAAGATTTGGTGACAGACAAACATCGGGACAGGTGAAACTAAATAAAAACTTGTAATATCTATACTTTTGTACTATTTTTGATTATGTTCGATGTGGCTGAGAAACACTGGCACAAAAAGGTAACCCACGAGTTTTGAGTAATACTCAACTTTTCAAACTCTACCTTAGTCTGAAAACTTGACAAAATTTAGCATTAATTTGGTGAAGTAAGAGCTCGTGACTGCCAGACTTTCGTCATTTTATAAAAGCCGATACTTTGTCAATGCATGCCCCCAACTCGGGTAGAAACGATGCCCTAATATGCAGAGTTGTTTTATGACTTATGATGCCAGCCAACAAAGCAGAAAATGATGAAAGTCCGATAGCCACGGGCTCTTAGGTTATAAAGTTTGAGACGTTCTTAATTCAAAATACTCAATTCAGAATATTGCTCTAACGCTTTAAAAATATTTAAGTGATAACCGTAACACCCAACCGCGTCGAACACCACATTACCACCATTACAATAACGTAACATGCGTGCGTGTTCCAATCGCGTGCAGTTACACCCGGTGTGATACTTCGCACGCCTAATTCGCACGCAATCATCCCTCTCACATAATATCTAATTAGCTATTTAATCATCACTATTATCATTGCTCAAACCATGCGAGTGAATCAGATGGAGATTTTGATAACGCAAAACTTGTACTCTATCGACGAATATGACTAATGTAATTAACTACCTAAGTTGGTTTCCTGATAGCTACAACAAAATTCGTAAAGTTTAAAATGAACGAAAAACGAAAAAATATTAATATAAAAAAAAAAAATGAATAAATGAATGTGTGATGAGTGTTTTTTGTGTGTAGATAAATGAATAAATAAATAATAATAAATAAATAAAGGAGTTGGGTATTTCACAATATCTTTTCCCTGCCGGAGTCTGTGTTTCCTAATAGCTATGGGGTCTTAAATCAAGAGTGAATAAGTTAATTCTAGGCAATATGCTTCATCGACGGCCACATTATCGTTTACCATCAGATGAGACAGTGGTCAAACGCAAGCCCTTCCACCCATAATAATAATAAAAACTACGATACCGACGAAACAATAATTAGTCATCTTTATGCAAAATACATTCTATGATAATAATCCTATAGGTACCTGTAGACTATTCGAATAAGTGATTTATCTAAGAAATGCCTGTCCTATTCTATTTTCTATTAATGGAAAATAGAGCCGATGTCGACTATTCTGCCAATATGGAAAGTAAATTGGATAAGCAAGTATGTATATACTATATCATTAACACTAAGAAATGTCATTGTATGCTAAAGGATCAAGCAAGTAATTACCCTGCAATTGACAGCAACATAAATTACACCACCAAAATTCCATTGACAAACTCGTATGACTGATGGCGGTGAATCATAACTAACATAAGTTTCAAGTAGGTCTGTATATTTAACATCAGTTTTGTCACATTTGTTGGCTCGGCAGCGAGAAGGAATTTCGGTGGCTATAAAATTAGTGTGAGTGTGTAACGTCCGGGAATAGCGCGGGGGTCCAACACAAACTTTCTATGTCCACTTGAAGTGACACAACCAGTATCACTTTAAGTTGACATTTGACATTCTTTCATGTTATGCTGATCGGAGTTGAACACCACGATTTTAGTGTGCTGACTCTGTGTCTTATAGTTCAGAAACAGTGCTAGTACCTAATAGAATCGTGATGTTCGTACTCTATTTTACAATTGGGTAAAATGTTTCTCAGAAATGCAAACTTGGTTATACGTCATATTTTTAAGGTCGTGACAAAACTATATTTTCAGACAAACAAATCGTGTTTAGCGATACAACCGCAAATTGGGCTATTATCAGTTCTTAAAAACAACTATTTGTATTTCGCAACTCGACAATAGAAAAACTTTTGCAACGTCCTAATTACAGGAAATGAGCAATAAAGGAGATAATCATTTGTGAATCTGTGAAGATATTAAATTCAGCGACACACGCAAGCGTGTCATGTAAAAACTGGTGTTAACACTATGTGTTGACCGTTCTAACTAATTGTAACGCCCAACAACTTGGTTACACATAGCGTTATGGTTCGCGCGATTAGTCCGAGGGCACATTCGACGAAATGTCGCCAGTACTCGCCAGCCGTCGGACGGTGGTCGCGACTTCGCACCGAGGTGTCGGCAAACAGCTGCCGCGACGATAATTACCAACAAAGCTCTCGTGTTTGTGCATCGCCTTAACGCGGACCCTGCTGTGATCGATCTCTATCCAGAAACTGAGTTTACACCGTGCCTCTATGCACTACATACCGAGAAATAGACTTTGTCAATACTGCTCGTGGATTTTATAGAAATTCTTAAATAGGAGCTCATGTTTGAGTACATATGCACATTATGGTAACATGATTCCCAGTTCAAAATCTTAGGTTTGAGCAAAAACTAGTACGAAACTCAAAGTAAAACATCTCCAAAATTAAAGTCTTAACGGAACATGATTGATACTAAGTCATCAAATACATCAGTCACACTCACGCACAACATAATAGTCAAACAATGCCTAGATAGATATTCAAGTAAACTAATTTGACCCTTTTTATTTATTTGCGTTTTTTATTTTGCAACCCTATTGTAATCAGCATACTAAGCAAGCCATGGACTCTACACAGCCTCATGTAGGTATAATGACAACAACAGAATGGATAAAACTGGGTGGTCGTACACTTTCCAAGAGTTCTCTAACGAAAATGCAAGGTCTTCAGAAACGTGTTCAATCAAACATTTAATCTTTAAAGAGCGTCAAGACATGATTCACTTCTTGGGAATAAATGTGTCATTTAACATCATTATTCTTTATAACAAGTTTAAATTGTCCTGAAAAACCTGGATGATCGTAAAACTTACGTAAATAGTTAACAGTCGGTTAGCACGGCTATCGCACATACACCGAGCACAATGCTGTGTTGACACGCGAGATGTCAAACCGCGCAGGCGCTGCACAAACAGACAGATTGTGTTTATAGCCACTTAACGAGAGCCTGTGACAATTCCGATTAGTGTTCGAAAAAACTTTACTACGTATTTGTTTTAGCGAGAGCAGCTACTTTGTAAATGGAGGAGACGCTTTTAAAACCTCGGAACTATGAAGTTGCAGTTTTTATTCACACTTACAAAACACACAGAATTTCAACTAAATTGCTTATCATGTAATTTTCTTTGTAGATGACAAGAATAATAGAAGACCACGTCGAGCTGGGCCAGAGAGAAAGCCGCGGCAAGCATACAGCGCGAAACAACTTGAACGTCTAGAAGCTGAATTCAAAATTGACAAATACCTTAGTGTATCAAAGAGAATGGAACTGTCAAAAGCTTTAGGCCTTACCGAGGTACAAATAAAGACGTGGTTTCAAAACCGACGGACGAAATGGAAGAAGCAGTTGACTTCAAGATTGAAAATAGCTCAGAGGCAGGGACTGTTCCCGGGGCAGATCTTTGGACATGCTCCACCGGCATATTCATTGTTGAACCCGTATGCGTATGCGCCACTTAGTTGTGTTTTTACACCTGTAACTTTACCATCTTCACCGCCTTAGAAAACTAGCTAGTTACATACATTAAAAGTAGACAAAAATCTGAATATCATGATCTCGAAATTTACAGGTAATCTTTTTGTATAAAACATTGTCTGCTGGATATAATTTCTTTCCCGTTTCGTTTTCAAAAGAAACTCATTCTACTTACCACCAGCTCTATTAAATCAATCCTTGTCCACATATTATTGCAGAGCTCATTTACCCTTTCAAACAATCTTGTTATGAATGCCCAATTTCGAAGTCTTCTCATTCATAAGCCAATGAAACCGTTGAGTACTTGTCTGTCCACTATAGATTCATTGATAATTCGAAACATATTTGAACATGTTCTAAATAGCTTCACACCCATTTTAATAGCCTAACATTTCGTCATTCGAGCACCAGGTTTGGTCTATTTTCAAATAGTTTAATAGCGTGTTAACTATTTTGATTGCTTCGTGAACTGTACCTAATTACTTGTTGCTACTTTTGACACTCCATACACACCGTCCTATATTGAAGGTGTCAAATATAACACACATAGGAACATTCTGTTGTATCTACGTTAAAGTAGTAATAACATTAGTTTTTGTTATTTAAAAATAATATGCTACTACATATTAAAACGTAGTTATTGTAGTTTTATTGAATTTAGTACATATTTAAGTTAAAATGATGTCCAAAATGTAAATAAATTGTTAGTTTTAAAACTTAGTAATTACATAAAAAAGCAATATTGTATGCAATAAAATATTAATTACAGTACAAAAAATTACATATTTTCGTTCTAAATCCTAAACCTCTTTCTGACAATATATATGAATGTTTGCCAACCTGTGGTCCGCGGAGCACTAGTGGTCCGCAAGAGCTAAAGCAGATTTTTAATTTCCATCCAAATATTCCATGCAAATATTGGACTTTCAATAACAATTCTGGTCTTAATTTTAATTTTAATTAAAGAATAGGTAACATATTTTGAATGTATGATATTTTAGTTTTTTTTTTTTAATTTTATTAACACAGTTAAGTTCTCTTCTGGACCCTACTAACAACAAGAAAGCGAAAAGTTCCCGGTCATCATAGTACACAATTTCAATTAAATACTGTTTTTTTTTTTGTGTGCACATTATTATAGAAGGACAAAATTGTACTGGTTAACTTATTGTAGGAATTCAGGAAGATAAGGACAACGTCTGTCTGGACAACATTCATTTTAGTATATGCTATAACCTGCCGTGACCCATGTTGTAGGTCTTAGTGTCGGTGGTGTCCAAATTGTGACAGTTACTGATTCTGAACAAATTAAATTCAGATTTCGCATATACTAAAAATCATTTTGTTGATCGTTTTGATATGCTAAGTGTTGGTGGTACAGTGCGCCCGAGGGTAGTGGCTATCGCAGTCAGCTCCACCAAGGCCAAGAATTGCAGCTCGTAAAGCACCCAGAGCTCCGCCACGGGTCCATGCAACCCCTGCACTGTAACATATACATTGACGATATGGAAATTTGATGAAGACAATTATACTCAGCAAAATATGGATACATAAAATAAAAGGTATCATGACATCATCACGAATCATTACAACAATTTATAAAGGTAGAACTACACTGCGCATACGCCGCACACGCCGATCTGGACGCGTCGGTCTCCATACATTTTATATGGAAACAAGACTTGTAGAAATACACTTGAGACCACGCCACGCAACGTCGCGTCGTTCTACGTACAAATCAGGCGTCTAACACGTGTACATCGGTCTATTGTAATTCTAGCTTAAAAAAAAACACACACTTCACACACGCTTGTAATGATTGGATTTACTCATTCATTAGATAGTATTACAGCCCTGCATTTAATCGGTTGCCAAATCTTCCTACGTCACTTCATTAATTGTAGGTGGGCCACGCATTTCTATGACTTAATTTATTACGAAGAAACCATCGCTAAAGACCCTTCATTTATTTCATCCTTTCTCCTGAATAGCTAGGATTTTTATTCTAATATTATCAAGTTCATTTTAGTGCCACTTTACTCCAATGAGTAATTTAAACAAACCTTTTTTTACAGACTGTTCAACCGATTTAGACTTTTATTGCGTTGGTACCATGACAAATGGCGGCTGCAGTAAATATTTGGTATTGTAACCACTTTTTTGCTTCTTGATCTTTATGTCTAGGGAATATGAGTCAAAATCGGTTGAACGGACAGTAAAATCGATTTGTTTAAATGTGTGATCTTATTGCGAATGGAGTGTACTTACTGCCAAACCGGCAACCAATACCAGTTGCCATCCCTTAGATTCCTAGCCTGCTTATTCCCGACACATAAGGCTCGATACAGACAAGGCGTGGAGCGTGGTCGCAGCGCCAACAACGCGTAGCGAGCCATCTTGTTGACAGCAGGAACGGAGGTGGACGCTGGAGGTTCGTGTGTATCGCGCTTAACTCTAAACACATCGTCGACGTTGACAGTGTCGCCGCCACTGTCTACCATTTGCATCACTTGAGGTTGTTGAGGATTCTGAAATATGTATGATACTTCAGTTGGTTTTTTTTTCTTTTTTATTTATACTAAATAATAGCAGCTGCGAGAGAGCCCTGGTGACTTGTACTATATACAGATTTTATAGAGACCTATCACAAGCACCAGTCTCTCACAAAGTTAATTTCATGTTTGTGCTCAATTGTGACACAAGTTACTTAATTAACTTGTGTAGAGAAAATAAACGACTATTATAATTTTAAATTATGTATAGACTTATATTGTTCAAAAAGAAATGGTAGGCGGATTCCTATTCGTGAAAAAATCTTAACTCCCCAAACCGAAAAAGAAGCAAGAGATAAAAATACCTTTAAAGTCCATGGTTAAAAATCACGAACTGCGGATTTTTTTATATTCAAATTAATCTATCTTGTGTAATATAAAAAAAAATGTATGTTTTATAACTACGTTTACTAAGTTTACTATTTTATAACTACGTTTCTTCTTCTTCGCTCATACTTACCATAGTAATGCACATAAGCACTTGCAGTATAAACATTCCAAAAGACAGGAAAGCGATCCCAGTTAGCGATATATCGAACAGATCAGCCAATCCCAGGCCATGGCTGTGATCAGAGTAATCCTCCGCCACATGTGGTGACTGCACGGCTGCTGGGTGGTGGTACAGTGGCGGCGGAGGTGGAGGCATTGCGTACTCGTAACCGCCACCTGATGATGACGGAGAAACTGTTCCAATTAGATAGATGAATATCTATAATGTTATAGCGTCAAAGACGATAAAGATGTAACGTGAAATGAAGACGATGTTAAAAAAATTAAGACATCTTTGTAAATATTCAGAGATCAGCAAGAGGCACTCTATGACACACTACTATGACCTGTAGCCTGATACACGTAAAATCAAACAAGCCAAATATCGTTTAAGTTTTATAGTCGTTCGATCGAAGTCCTATCCAAAAGCGGTATTCCAGTTACATTAATAAGTATTCTACCAGGATAATGTAATACAGATTTTTATTTAAATCGACGAATTTCAAACGACTTTAAAATCGGTGTCGTTCAAACTCGATTGATGGATGTGAATACGGAAATGGTCTAAACGACTAAATCCATCACTTATTGAAGACTGAGAAACTGTTCCAATTATATAGGTCAATATCTATAATACAGCGTTATATTTAGAAAATGAGGATAAAGATGTAACGTGAAATGAAGATGATTTTAAAAGAATCAAAGCCTCTTTGTATGTATAAAGGAGATTAGCTAAAGCTGACGCATAGTGTGATAACAGTAATCCTCCACATGTAGTGGCTACACGGCTGCTGTGTACCACCGTACAGTGCCGGCGGCAGCGGAGGCTCCAAGTACTCGTAGTTGCCAGCGAACGCCAAGACGTGAATAGAATTACGAGTAAGACATAAAATGTAAGTAAATACTAGCCAATGATATTCCGTTTTGCAGGTATTGCATTTTTCAAGTTTCATAATATATGTTTCCAACAATATGTAATAAACGTCGCTGGAGCAATAGAACCCTGACTAAGGGACACGAAACTGCAATGCCATGAGATGCGACTGCGCATCGCAGAAACCTGCAATGCAATTAGATGCGCTGCGTTTTCGTGTGACAAAGTGATGCTCAGCAGCTCGGGTGTCCATACAATGTGCGATGGAAATCAATCCGCAAGTTCATACGACGTGTCGCATCGCAGTTTTGTGTTTGAGCCTTTATTACAAACTGCTTAAAATACACACGCGACCCTATGTGATGTCATTCAGTTATTAAATAAAATTCCCTTTACTGTGACATTATTATTGTCTCGTTTCAATGTTTTTCCAATTTTCGTAATAACAACCAAATGTTTGTGTTCATGTTTCCCTCAATAAAACATAAATGTACTTGGATGGTACAGCTATGACCGTCACCGCATTTAGCGGTCTATTGCGCTTTTTGTGAGTGCACCGTGCACGGAAACAAGCAATCTTAGAAAAACGGTCAGGTTTTGGCGAAATTGGTTTGAAGTTTTTTGCATCCGTGATACATACATACTATCTTTGTTTATATGAACAAATTACAAGCAATTTTACGAGCTTTATTTTGCCTGCGACTTCTTCCATATGAATTTCGTGACAGTTGAATGTGAGGTCGAAGTTGAAGCCAGATAAAAAGTAGCTTATGTATTTTCTTGAGATTCAAGCTTGCTCCGTGCTTTAATCAAAATCTATTCAATAGTTTAAGTATAATAACTTAACAGACAGACACAGTTACTTTCACATTTATAGATAATTTTAGTATGGATGTAAGTACACATAGAAACCGAAAAAAGATAATAACTACGTTTTAAAAAAATTAGTATAAATTTCTTCCAGCAGACCTGCGAAAGGCGAGTCTGTCTGCTTCTCTTCTATTTATTTATTGTATGTTCTGTTTAATAATTACGTTAAAAAATATGTACCTACCGACAACCCGTGCGCATTTACATGGCACCTGATGAATGACGTTTGAAATATCGAGTGCATTGAATTTTATTTTAGTTTTTTAAATATCAACATTTATTTTGCTCTGAGTAGTTTCTCATGAGTCTTGAGAAACTGCTCATGAGTTAAGACATTATACTACTTACTTTACGAATTTACGATGCTTTAAACGTGCTTGACAATACAAATGATTTTCGAACATTCAATGTGGCAACTGTTTTCGAGCCAGGTGCCATCTGATTGTGCGTATATATCCATTTGAAAGGTTTATTAGAAAACCAGCATCACATCTTTAGTGTACCTGACATAATGTCGCTGTAATTGACCACTTTGCGCAACCGTGAACGCCAACACTTTAATTTCAGCTTTCTACCGTTTCATTCGACAGGTTTTTCAGTTCATTTTTCCAAACAAAGGTTTTTAAATAAAAAAGGTTTTGAGACGCTTGTGTTTGGAAGATTATTCAACTATGGAATAAGATCTTTTAGATTAAGCTCGTTAGCGCCACTATCATGAGGTGTGCACATTATGACATAATATTTTCTCATACAAAATGAACATACGTTTATAAACGTTCTGCTCTGGAAGCAGCTCTAGATATTTGACATTTTCAAGTCAATAATATTTTATTGGACGTGATTAGAAGTTGTGTTAACAAAAAATTGTACAAAATTATCGTCATAAAATGTGGCTGTCTTGGCTGTTAATCACAAGAAGATAATGATATCTACTTTAACCCTTACTGTACTTAGCAATATCTGGTGTTGCATCTGGAGCCGGGTATCCTGTTAACTCCTTGCCTCCTTCGTAAACTTCATAGCCCTCCCTAGTTTGCAGTGATGGGCTTTGCTGTGGTGCTGATGATATCCCAAGCAGTGTCGTATTGCCTGCGCCTGTGTTCGTGGCTACACCGATGTTGGCAGTATTGTGGACGTCGTTGAGGGCTGCTACCCTATAATTTAATACGTACAATAAGTTAATCTGGTGTTATTTTAGATCCTGGTAAGCCAGCTTTTGATATAAAGCTCGTTTGATAGTAAGGGATAGACGAAGTCGACGAAAAATAAAATAGGATAAACTATATTGTACCTACACCAATCGATTCTACACAAACTTAAATCTATGGGTATAATAGCGATGATAGAGCAACTGAAACTAGAAAATGGTTATACTCGCAATGATAGGAAATATAAAAGCTGGCAGACAGCTCCTTAGAAAGTCCGCGCGCGTTCGATAGTCAAACGAGAGCATGTGCACACTATCCGTAGAAGTAGAAATCGAACAGGTAAGCAACATCGTCGACGGCGCGCACTGTTCCCGCGCGACTCAAGGAGCTGTCAGCAACAGCAGGGGCCCAGCTAGGTCGAAGCCTACTGGGGCCAGGGTTAGTTTCGAAAGTTAGCTCAGCCCCGATACGAAAGGCAACAAAGGAACAGGAGTGGGTTTTTAGTCAGTAAAAGTCTGACACTATCTCCTCTAAGAGCGGGGGATGTCATTAGATGATTTTCCCAAAGGGAAAAAAAACAGGTAAGCAACATTACGTTTATGCGCAAGATTATGCAGCGACATTTCACCAACACCATGACGTCTCTATGCCTTTTAGCTTTGCGATCAGTCAAGTCAACTGCAGCTAGTTTTTTAACATTATTATCAAAACTTACTTCGCCAACCATTCTTGATAGTTAGCAGAGCCGACATCGAACATAACATTATTCCTCATATCTTGTCTCCGCATCAGCACGTTATCCTTGACTTCAGGGAATGGTTTTCCGACCCTATTTTGTAGGACACTTTTGCCCATTTCTTCTAAGATTTGGTCAGCAATGTAATTGCGACAGTAGAACTCATTCATCATTTTTCTGAAAGCAACCTTGTAAGTATTAGTTTGAAAAGAATTAAGTGTTATTTATTTATTTACTTATTTATTCATTTATGTACACACACAAACACTTAAAAATGAAATAGACAAATACAGAAAAAAGAGTACAAAGGTGCTGCTTATTTCAAATGAAATTTCTTCCAGCAGACCTGCGACAGGAGAGTTGGAAGAGAGAAGTAAGTTGTTAGTAAGTAATCGGTTTACTTTTAATATATCCTTTTATTTATTTGTTTTAATTAATTGTAGGTTAATCCTTCTTTTTATTTTATTTTTCTAACATCCTTCATTATTTTTTAGTATTGATTATTTTGATTGGTTTGATAATCTAACACACAGACCGCAGGAGCTGTCGTTGTGGCGACGCTTGGGGGAGGCCTATGTCCAACAGTGGACGTCTTTCGGCTGATATGATGATGAAGATGATGATGATAATCTAAAGTTTTGTAAAGACGTATTTTACACATTTTGTGTCATTTTTTTTTCTTAATTTTAACATTACATATAACTATTAAAAGTCTATTATTCTAAGTAGATTAATTTCTTTATTTGTTACATACTGCTCAAGAGGGTTTTACTTATTTTTAACTAAGTATTGTGTTATTTAGAATTGATTATTATATTATTGTAAGTAGCTATAAAGTGAGGCCATCGGGCTACACAATCATGGCGGTAAGTCCCCTCTTTGAGGCGTGGCTGGAAAGGCCTCACGGCGTCCTTACCTTCCGCATGACGCAGGTCCTCACCGGACATGGTTCGTTCGGGAGTTTCCTACACCGGATTCATGCGGAAGTGACGCCCGGGTGTCGCCACTGTGCGGAACGCCCGGAGGACACGGTGGAGCACACAGTCGAGGTGTGCCCTGCTTGGGCGGAGCATCGCCGTGCCCTCGTGGGGGCGATCGGCGGCGGAGACCTCTCGCGCCGGGCCTTGGTTGAGGCCATGGTCCGGAGCGAGGAGGAGTGGCAGGCGGTCGCCGACTTCTGCGAAGCAGTAATGCTCGCAAAGGAGGAGGCCGAACGCATCAGGCAACGGCGTTATCGCCGCCGCCGCCGCAACCGGGATTCTGATCCCGATTTCCGGCCACCGTAGGCGCGGGCTTGCGGACAGTGAGCAATGGGTAGCTCACTGTCCGGCCGTCCGGCAACTTTCCGGACCAAGCCCAAGTCGTCGACGGCGCGCACTGTTCCCGCGCGCCTCAAGGAGTTGTCAGCAACAGCAGGGACCCAGCCGGGTCGAAGCCTACTGGGGCCAGGGTTATCCGAAAGGGCGCTCAAGCCCCGGTGTGAAGGCTAGAAGGAACAGGGTGGGTCTTTTAGTCAGTAAGAGTCTGACACTATCTCCCGCTCCGCCCAAGAGCGGGGGATGTCAATGCATGATTTTTTCCCACCATAAAAAAAAAAAAAAAAAAAAGGCCATCGGGCTAACAGTAGCCACCACTACAACAGTTCTCTAATTCATACATCTTTATCATACATTGTTTGTCATTATCAGAATTTATCATAACAAGATTAAAGATATTCTGGCATTTATACACCGTTACATTTTGATCGTTTTAATCCCGTGGCGGGTTGATCCGGTACACGAAACACTATCGATTTGTAAAGATAAAATTAAAAAAATAAAGTACCTTTTTTTCAAAACTCGTATTAATTTACGCATGTACGAAATTAACACACATGCACGAAGTCCGCTACCGCGACAGGTCACGGCACGGCGGACAGAGCTCCGACGGCATCTCATGGTGAAATGGCGTCAACGACAATCGCAACCCAGTGCTGGGCACGCCACAATCATGGAGGTAAGTCCCCTCTTTGAGGCGTGGCTGGAAAGACCTCACGGCATCCTTACCTTCCGTATGACGCAGGTCCTCATCGGACATTGTTCGTTCGGGAGGTTCCTACACCGGATTCGTGCGGAAGTGACGCCCGGGTGTCGCCACTGTGCGGAATGCTCGGAGGACACGGTGGAGCACACAGTCGAGGTGTGCCCTGCTTGGGCGGAGCATCGCCGTGCGCTCGTGGGGGCGATCGGCGGCGGAGACCTCTCGCTCCGGGCCTTGGTTGAGGCCATGGTCCGGAGCGAGGAGGAGTGGCAGGCGGTCGCCGACTTCTGCGAAGCAGTAATGCTCGCTAAGGAGGAGGCCGAACGTATCAGGCAACGGCGTTCTCGCCGCCGCCGCCGCCACCGCCGGGATTCTGATCCCAATTTCCGGCCACGCACCGTAGGCGCGGGCTTGCGGACAGTGAGCAATGGGTAGCTCGCTGTCCGGCCGTCCGGTAACTGTCCGGACCAAGCCCAATTCGTCGACGGCGCGCACTGTTCCCGCGCGCCTCAAGGAGTTGTCAGCAACAGCAGGAACCCAGCCGGGTCGAAGCCTACTGGGGCCAGCATAGATATCCGTGGGGGCCAGGGTTATCCGAAAGGGCGCTCGAGCCCCGGTATGAAGGCTAGAAGGAACGAGGTGGGTCTTTTAGTCAGTAAGAGTCTGACACTATCACCCACTCCGCCCAAAAGCAGGGGATGTCATTGGATGATTTTTTCCCACCATAAAAAAGTACGAAATTAATTTCTTTAAGAAAACGTCAGCAGATGTATTCTTAAAGAAATTAATTTCGTACATGCGTGAATTAATACGAATTTTGAAAAAAAAGGTATTTAATTTTTTTATTTTATCTTTACAAATCGATAGTGTTTCATGTACCGGATCGACCCTCCACGGGATTAAAACGATCAAAATTTAAGGGTGTTTATGTATCTAAAGTTTTTCTGCTTTCTTCACTTATATTATTGCGGTGTTTCCTAACTAACTACAAATTACCTAACCTATGTATTTAAAAAAAAAAAACTTTAAAAAAACATATCTACCTGTGATAATCCAGAGTAGACAACGCTGCATCAATGGATCCATTAACTGACTGTCCTAAAGACTTACTTACTGTATTATTGACGTTTCCAATGCTTTGGTTTTCACCGTCTACCATGAAATACGTTGGCATAAGATCCGAACGGAGAATATCATTGACATTTAATTCACTCTCAAACATTTTTGCTGACACTGCAAAATATCTCACGATTAAAAGTATTATTATTTTAAACATATTGTTTGGTGACAGATCTATGTGTTACTAGACAAGCAGTAAGATAACAAATGTCACACTACGAGTAAGTTGGACGAACACATTATTCGAGTTATAAAGCGGAAAATGGTCCGCAAACATGCGTTAGAGTTTTGATATTATCTTTAGCGTTCATAACTGTAAGTAAAAACTTGGATGAAGAAACGTGCTTTAATTGTATCTTGGTTCTAAGTTAATGAAAAGCTAACTGGATAGAGGAATATAAATGAAACGTTTCGTGAGTATCACGGAAATCTTTCTGGAAGTTAGAAAACAAATCTTTTTGGAAGTGAGAAAACATTTACTAACATACACTGCGTACAGCTAAATAAGTTCGTCAAACGGGAACCTACCAAAAATTTAAAAATAAAAATTGTTAGAAAACCATAGGAAAAGACGAGAGTAAAGCTACCATAGCATATATCAGCGATCGCAAGGGAATTGGCCGTAATCCACCACTCGGCCCCACTGTGAGTTGGTGAATGTCAAATGTCATTAAATTTTTGGTTCTGGAACATGCCGGTTTCCTCACGATATTTTCTTTCAACGATTTTAGGGCAGTGTTAATGAAATAAATTACACAACGTAATGCGCCTGGCTGGATTTAAGCTACCGTAGGCCTGGTTAGAGTGGCACTATTAAAGTAAAGACACCATATAAGTGTGTGAGTAAGGTGGTAGAAACTACTCTTGTTGTCGACCACCGATCCATTCTTTTTCTTTACGCTGGGTATCATCAAATGATCTCTTCCACTCTGTGTGGGGCTGGAAGTGGCAGACTTTTACTGACTAATAAAACCCACCTTTATTCTATATAAAAATTCTGCCCAAGAATCCCGAAGACCTGGCATGACCGATCTCATATTTTCCTAACGTGTTATTAAAGTATAGTTGTAGTATACAGTTATAATAGGTTGTCCAGAAGGGTCGAAGCCTACTGAGGCCATAGATTCGTTTCGAAAAGGATAATACCTTTTTTTTTAAGAAGGACACGCCATCCCGCTCCACCCTAGGGTGGGAGAAGTTATTGAAGTGGTAAGAGGGTGACAAGTAAGTGTGTTGTCCTCTGTATAACTTGCGTTAGTTCTCCAAGGCGTTGCTTGAGACTGAACGACTATGTATGTTGTTTGTTCCAATATTTCTACATGTAATTAGTTTGTGAGTGGTGTGTCTAAGTGCGGCCATTATATGACAAAAATTGCTAACTTGGTTTTACACCTTTAGGAACAATATAGTGCGTGTAAATAAAAAAAAAAAATACATAGATTATTTCTGCACTTGGTTCGGTTTATGTTTAGAATGGCAAAGTTCTTGATACATTCATGTAATAGAATCTAGAGGGTTGGTTTACACGTTCTGACTCTAAAATCTAGTACCTAGCTACCTACTTCAAAGTATCTAAACTACTGACTAGCCCTTGAATAAGTACCTATAACCTAGGCAGCCAAAAAAACAATACCTACTTACCAAACCAATCTTCGAATCCAAAGTAAAATAAACTTCCCTACGCAATAGTGTGTCGACATTAACGCGGCCGGTACACAGTCTATTATTGAGCACCCCAACCCGCCCCCTGCTGCTCTTAATACCTCTCAGGGGTAAAAGGATCCATTGTTGTATTACAAATGTTCGGATGTCATATCGGAGACGTTTGACGTGAGAACAAACCATATTGCCTCACCATTAGGAAGCATCTTACCTGCGCCGGTTAAACAGATTTTGAGAGGGAGTTAAATTAATTGGGCTTATATAAATTGGTGTTGTTATTTCTTAGGTGTTACTTAATTTATTATTTTAGAATAAATCGATGGTTCTATTTCTTTGCCTTGTCTCGTCTGAAAAGAGACTACTTGGCCCAAGTAAAGGTATTTCTGGTCTTTTTTTTTTATATGCTCCTGTTGACCACTGTCTCACCTGATGGTAAGTGATGATCATGAGATATTATATTATTATATATATTATTGTATGGTCTCCAAATGAACTTTAAGTTTTTGGTGCTTCGTTGGTTATGACATAATTATATATAATTCATCTTCAGTCCAACATCAAGGCATACATCACTTAGCTCTTAAAATTCTTTCACCATTAGAAATCTACACCTTCACTAAGTAACTAGGCTATATTATATTTTGAGATAAAGTTCTACCAAGACGCGAGTGAAGCCGCTGGCAGCAGCTAGTAAGTAAAAATAACATAAACCTAGACCATGACGTTTAAAGTAAGATTGGTTTAATCTTGTTTCAGTGTGGGGAAGAGAAAGAGCTACACAGGTTGTCTAGCGCCATCTCTTACCCACACTGAAACAAGATTAAAACGTCATGGTAACCCCGCAAGTTCTCCGCAGTATCACCCGTGTCTTAGGTTTCTACTCTACTTCCGTGGGTCGTGATGTTCCTATTCGTCATGAATCTGGCTATTCACATACCTATCTAAAAAAAAAAATTCCAATCTGGCTGGTAGTTCCAGAGATCAGCGCGTCTAAACAAACAAATCACTGTTGTGCTTAATTATAATAATAAAATATAAATAGATAAGAGTATTATATAACCTGCCCCGTTGACGTAGCGAGGGTGGTTGGTGCCAACACTGCCAACGATGCCCAAGCACAGGATGAAGTGTCTGGAGAGGCGCAGAAATGATCAAAATCAGGGCCTAAGCTTTGTATTATGCTTGGTAGTTACCAGCATACATACCTAGACGTGGTAGACCTACTATAACTATGATTTATTGCGTTACCTATCCTAGGCAGTGTTAACATTTTCCAACTCGCTTCGCTCGTTATCGTACCTACTGGTAATAAAAGAGTTTAGAGATATGCAACATTAAAAACACTGTCTAATCGCATCGACTGCTCGATACTAATTCTGGCATCCATAAGATTCGCCGTCCCTGGTTGGGTAATGCTATTAGGTACCATTCTTTGAAAATAGTGAGAAACTAAGAATCTGAGCAAACCCAGACGCCGCGTCCTTCCATCCTTGTAACTCAAGTCCACCCAAGGGTGGATCCAGCTTTGACGTCAGGGGGGGGAGGGGTCACATAGTCGTGTTTTTTTTTTGGTTTGTAAAATAATCCAAATGACATTTCCCCGCCCTTGGGCGGGCGGGAGATAATATCAGACTCTTACTGATTAAAACCGGCCAAGAGCGTGTCGGGCCACGCTCAGTGTAGGGTTCCGTAGTTTCTTGTCCGTCACAATAACTGTACCGACTTATGAGTTTAAAAAATGCTTGCATAAATATACGCTTATACTACAAACTTAGTCCAGAAATTATTTTGTAGAACCCTTTTGTCTTTTTTGTATAAAAACTGTTCTTTCCATCAAGTTCAAAATAATTTTCCTAGAAAGTCCTTTTATAGTTCTACTTTTCAGATTTTTTTCATATTTTTTAACTTAAGGTTCAAAAGTTAGAGGGGGGACACATTGTTTTTTACTTTTGGAGCGACTATTTCCGAAATTATTGACATTATCAAAAAATGATTTTAGTAAACTCCTATTAATTTTAATTACCTATACAACAATATATCACACGTTAGCTTTAAATTTAAAAAAAATCACTTCCCACTTTACATATAGGGGGGCTACCCTAATAAAACATTTTTTTCCAATTTTTATTTTATCACTTTGTCGGCGTGATTGATATACATATTGGTACCAAATTTCAGCTTTCTAGTGCTAACGGTCACAGAGATTAAGTGAGGACGGACAGACGGACAGACAGACAGACGGACAGACAGACATGGCGAAACTATAAGGTTTCCTAGTTGACTACGGAACCCTAAAAAACCCACCCCGGTTCTTCTGGCCTTTCGTACCGGGGCCGAGCTTCCCTTTCGGATAAACCTGGTCCCAGTAGGCTTCCACCCGGCTGGGCCGGCTGTTGCTGACAACTCTTTGAAGCGCGCGGGAACAGGGCACGCCGTCGACGACTTGGGCTCAGTCCGGACAGTTACCAGACAGTTGGACATCGAGCTACCCATAGCTCGCAGTCCGCAAGCCCGCGCCTATGGTGCCCGGAAATCAGGATCGGAATCCCGGCGGTGGCTGGGACGCTGTGAGCGCTATAGCCTGATGCGATCGGCCTCCTCCTTTGCTAGCATTACTGCATCGCAGAAGGAGGCGACAGCCTGCTACTCCTCCTCGCCCCCGCCGACCTTTGCCCAAGCGCGGCACTCCTGTGTGCTCCACCGTGTCCTCCGGACGTTCCGCAAAATGGCAACACCCGGGCGTCAATCCGCACGAATCCGGTGCAGGAACCTCCCGAACTTACCATGTCCGGTAAGAACCTGCGTCATGTGGAAGGTGAGGACGCCAATGAGGTCTTTCCAACCACGCCTCAAAGAGGGGACTTACTGCCATTATTGTGTGTACCCAGCACTGAGCTGCGATAGTCACTGACGCCATTTCACCATGAGATTCTGCCGGAGCTCTGTCCGCCATGCCGCGACTTGTCGCGACAGCGGACGTAGCATCTCCACGCGCAAATCAAATCGTACATGTGTGCAAGGAGGTGTCTGGGCCCCCAAGGTTGGGCAGGAGCCGCTTGAGAGCAACCCCGTCACATAGTCTTGGTCAAGTCACACGAAGTTATTATTTAATTTTTTTTACAATAAGTACAGGTAAAACGTAGGTACATAAAATCTACATAGTGGCAAAAAAAAATAGTGGTCCACCTACGTCCTAGACCTAGCCCAGGGGGTCATGACCCCCATAGTCCCCCCTCTGGATCCAACCTTGGGTCCGCCGGGATGTCCCTACCAATGTTCACTCCGTCCAGCTTCAAGTATATCCTCAAATATTATAATCAACGTTTGCTCCAACCCGTTCCTTGCAGACTGGTGCCGTACCAGTGGCAGCCCTAAGCCAAGGTTCGTTCCCATAAGGGCGCGTAGCATCATGGACGCGACCAGTTGCGCGTGTCTCGGTGAATTAATAATACCCATAAGGTGTTGGCCACAAGAAAGTCTACCAGACGACAACCTTGCGAGAAGCGACGCATTTATCTCATTGTATTTTTGTGCGTTTTTTTTTCTGTATTTGTTAATTTGTGTTTTTTTTATGTGTCACTACATAAAAAAACCACAATTTAACAAATGATTGATTAGAATGATTGGAGTGCATTTTTATACGACTTTTAAGGCCTCCCTCCACTCCTTCCTTTATACTACTGTATTTGAAAAAAAAATCACTCCTTCCAAAATGCTTAGTTCGTACACACAGAAAAAAATGGTTCCTTGCCCGTCTTACTACCATTCCGAAGAAGATCAGTGTATGTAAGCACTCTTTTACAAAAAAATAATTTGAAATCTGTGGGTTTTTTTAATCTGTGCTATCCCGGCTAAAAAAAAAGAAGAGCTGTCTAAATTTTGTCTTTGGCTCTAATAATTAGATTGTCTGTGGTGCCATATAAAGACGAGAATTTCTTTTTTACAAAAAATCCTAGTAAATCGGTTTTTACTCTGATTCTGAAATGTGAAATCATATTATGAATTTAAGAAATACCAGTATCTATTAAAAAATGGGCACCAACGGCAACGGTCGGCGAGGAGGAACGAAAATACCCGATGTTCGCCGCCCCATGGAGGAAGGGGATTGTGTTAACGACATGGAGAGCCCCGAGCTCGACTTCATTTACGATGACTGTGATACTCAGCAAAACGAAATAGCTGAGTTATACAGTTACACGGAACATCCAGAGTATCAGCTCAACGTCAAGGCATTCGAAGACATCATGGAAGAATTTAACTTTCCACCAAGTTGGCAAAGATTGACAAATAAACAGCAGCGGACTGTGGTAATGAAATTATTGGAGCATTTGGATGTCGCCGTGAGTGAGATACGTATGCGTGCAACTCGCTGTATACTGTATTTAGCCCAGGGCTGCTGGGCAGAGATGCAGTCGGATGCTGAACAGGCACACTGGGCCCGCGTCAACGTAATGATGCTGTACGACATGGGAACGTTTTCGGCTTTCGTTGAATTATTGAATCTCGAGATTGTCCGGAGCAGTTCTGCAATAGCTTCCAGGAAGCTTGCAGAATCTCTTGCGGACTCTACTAACTTGCGAGTTATCCTGTCTGTTCTGTATCTTATCACAGAATATATGAGAACTGAAAAAGACAACCCTGAATCTGAATATAAACATTTAGTTAAAAATTTTAAAGAAGAATTGGGAGCACCTTTTGGAGAAGAATTACTGCCAGTGAAACTACTAAGTATGGTGACACATCTTTGTGCAGGAACAACTCCCCACTTTCCTATGAAAAAAGTCCTGCTACTTCTGTGGAAAGTGTTGCTTGTTTATCTAGGAGGTTCAAAGGAGTTGAAAGAGAGAAAAGCTAGGCTCCGGGAGAAATATGAACTACCAGCTTTATCAGAAGACACAATTGAGATAATAAAAGGTATGAGAGCAAGTTCACCTCCTCCCAGTGCAGCAGATATGCTAGAGAACCAAAATCCTGGACAAAGGAAACTACTTAAAGAAAATGAAAGGGAAGTAAAAATCCGCAGGCACCTTTTTATGAAACAACCCTCACTTTATGAAACTGACGATCAAATATTTAATCACAAAGAAGAAACAGGAAATGGCTCTGAAGATTACTCAATGGAATTTCAGTCTATACCCAGTGATGTTTCACAATCTGAAAACAACCCTGATTGCCCTTATTACATGTACTTCAAACAGTTTGACAGTCCACCCCCACCACCACCTCTTCCAAGAAGTCTTCCATGGCAGTCTAAAGTGCGGCAGAAAGACATTGACATGTTTCTTGATAATGTCAGGATCAAGTTTGTTGGGTATTCCCTTCCAGGAGATCGGCAAACTACAGCAGGACTACCGCAACCCATACATGAAGGAATAGACATACTGAAGAAACATGTTTACACCAGCCTTTCAGAGTTACAGGCTGAAAGAGAACTGGAAATTGCTCGAAGCCCCTTAACAAAAGGAGAAAGAGAGGTTGAAGAAACAGAAGCAGAGGTCTTATACAAAGCAATGTTGCCAAATTTGCCACAGTACATGATTGCACTGTTAAAAATTCTTTTAGCAGCAGCACCAACATCAACTGCTAAAACTTATTCTATCAACATAATGGCAGACTTACTACCAGAAGAGATGCCCATGACTGTGCTTCAGTCCCTCAAACTTGGTATTGATGTGAACAGACATAAAGAAATCATAGTAAAAGCAGTCACTGCAATATTGTTACTCCTTTTGAAACATTTAAAATTAAATCATGTTTATCAATTTGAGTTTATGTCACAACATCTTGTGTATGCTAATTGCATGCCTTTAGTGCTAAAATTCTTTAATCAAAACATTTTGTCTTATGTTGGAGCTAAAAACTCAATACCAATATTTGACTTTCCTGCTTGTGTAATTGGAGAACAACCAGAACTGACAAAGGAATGTCTGGATATTGGAGACTCAACCGTTCCATACTCCTGGAGAAATGTATTCTCATGCATCAATTTATTGAGGATTTTAAATAAGCTAACAAAATGGAAAAATGCAAGAATCATGATGCTTGTTGTTTTTAAAAGTGCCCCTATCCTGAAACGCACATTGAAAGTTAGACATGCTTTAATGCAGTTTTATGTGTTGAAACTACTAAAAATGCAAACAAAGTACTTGGGCAGACAATGGAGGAAAACAAATATGAAAACTATCAGTGCAATATATTCAAAAGTGCGGCACAGGTTGAACGATGACTGGGCATTTGGCAATGATGTCGATGCAAGACCATGGGATTTTCAAGACGAAGAATGTGCCCTGAGAGTAAGTGTTGATCGATTCAATAACAGAAGGTACGGCACTGGTGGAGATCAGGAAATTGATTTGACACCCCTTGAGACAGATATAAATAGTGTATTAGAAGCAAATATTGAACTTGATGAAGAGTTTAAAGATAATTATGAGTTGTGGCTTGAACAAGAGGTTTATAACAATGAAATAAACTGGGATGTATTATTGACTGCATGAAATTTTATACTCAAAACCATCAGATTTCATGTAAATCCTTTATGTTTTTGTACAGTAGTAGTTTATAATTTTGAAATATCTTTTTTTTTTCATTCATAAATGTTTTATCAATAGATAAATTTCATATCTTTCATAACATGTTTTCTTATAAATTTGTCTAATTATTGTAGTTACTTAAATTAAGTTACACTTACTATTGTTTTGTATTTAAAATAAACTATCATGACAGTTTTGTTATTGTGTAAAAACAGATTACATTAATATTAACTCACAAGGTAAATTATGGATAATTATGCATTATTTTAGTCAAATTAGACGTAAAATGTGTGTATCTTAATGTAGTTAACAGTTTAGAGCTTGTGGATAATGAAGTATAATAAATCATGTATTTAGTAAATAGAACTTACATAAAACAGAACTGAACATAAAATTTGATTTGTGAGACAATTTCTGCTACCTATAATGAAATTGGAGGATTTGTTAAAGTTTTAGTATTTTCAACAAGCTTAATACATACGTATATAAAATAGCAACATTTAAATAAAATTTTAATGAAGATATCAAATTGGTGTTTTTGATATTGAAATACTTGAAATATTTACCCAAATAAAGTACTTACATCAACTTCTTTAAATATTACATTATTCTTGAAATTTCAGCCTAGGGTAGGTACACCTTGGGATTGAAGTGAGCAGGGTTCATGGAAATACGAGTTAAAAAACTAAATTGTATCTATACATTTAAATAAAATTGAAGTGACTTATAAATCAAAATATTTTTTGCATAATGCATAGCATTTAAAAGTATATTCAAATACATATAAAAATATTTCTTTTTTTAAATTTAGTCTGTCTGTTCCGGCTAATCTTCGAAACGGCTGAACCGATTTTGACGGAACATTTACTGGTAGATAGGTAACTGATGTTATGGCGTAACTTAGGTTACTTTTATTTTATTAACAGAATTTGGAAGTTGGGATCAAATGGCATAAGTAGCGTCATCAAGTGGTAAATAGTGAGAAAAAGCCACGGAACAAGTACAATGGAAAAAGCAAAAGCCGTGATCGTGGTTCGATCTAATGACATAGATGTCGCTACGAGACAGTTTTATTGGATTGGTTAAAAGTTTGACTAGAGAATTGATGCCTTGTTGCTTGTCTGTGCGGAAATTAAACAGCCGTGGGATTCGAGGCCGCTGCTGTAGATAAATATCGTTTTTGTTACCTATGCGAGCAACATTGTGACTTCATTATAGTTCGACTGTTATATCTTGATATTTTTAAGCTATGTTAGAGTAGCTTCTTCCAGCGGTTTCACCCTGTATGATAATAAAAAAATATCCTACTGGCTAAACTTGCTCACCTAATGAAACTGAAAAGTTATAGCTTGCTATATTATTGCAATGTTTATGATTATGTTCATCCGTCTAGTAGTTTTTGCACGACACATCCTTACATACGAGTACCTCCATCCATCTTTACAAACTTACGCATTTATAATATTAGTAGCCTATTTGTTGAACTTACTCACGCGGTGAAGTTGACTGGGATCAGTCTATCATTACTGTTAAAATTAAAACCATATACTCAAGTCTGCGTTTTCTTGAAATTGTGAAAAAATCAGACTACTGAGTTAACGAAAAAAAAAGATACGGCCGTTTATGTCGCAAAAACGTATATTTCGATACTCGAGCGAATCAATGTTCATAGGGTAAATCCCGTTGATCTAGAATCCTGAAATTTGACATGAATCAAGTTCTCATAGAACAAGTACAGGGAAAAATCATGGAACTGTAAATTTGTAGATTCGTCACAAAAAAATTGTTTGCAATTCGGAAAAATCGAAATTGAAATTCGGGAATTGATTTCATAGGTAAATTTGCACGGAATCCTCAGTGCGCGAGTCCGACTCGCACTTGCCCTTTTTTATTTTAGTTACTGTATCCTTATTCAAGCCTGAAAATAAATATTCTAAATTAGTCGAAATGCATTATAAATTAGGTAAAAATATCAAGATCAACACTCTTTATACTAGCCATCGAAAACATTGGGCACGCCACAATCATGGCGGTAAGACCCCTCTTTGAGGCGTGCCTGGAAAGACCTCACGGCGTCCTTACCTTCCGCATGACGCAGGTACTCACCGGACATGGTTCGTTCGGGAGTTTCCTGCACGGGATTCATGCGGATGTGACGCCCGGGTGTCGCAACTGTGCGGAACGCCCGGAGGACACGGTGGAGCACACAGTCAAGGTGTGCCCTGCTTGAGCGGAGCATCGCCGTGCCCTCGTGGGGGCGAGACCTCTCGTGCCGGGCCTTTTTTGAGTTCATGCTCCGGAGCGAGGAGAAGTGGCAGGCGGTCGCCGACTTCTGCGAAGCAGTAATGCTCGCAAAGGAGGAGGCCGGACGCATCAGGCAACGGCGTTATCGCCGCCGCCGCCGCCGAGATTCTGATCCCGATTTCCGGCCAACGTCGGCGCGGGCTTGCGGAGGGTGAGCAATGGGTAGCTCACTGCCCAGCCGTCCGGTAACTGTCCGGACCAAGCCCAAGTCGTCGACGGCGCGCAATGGTCCCGCGCGCCTCAAGGAGTTGTCAGCAACAGCAGGGACCCAGCCGGGTCGAAGCCTACTGGGGCCAGGGTTATCCGAAAATGCGCTCGAGCCCCGGTATGAAGGCTAGAAGGAACGGGGTGGGTCTTTTAGTCAGTAAGAGTCTGACACTATCTCCCGCTCCGCCCAAGGGCGGGGGATGTCAATGCATGATTTTTCCCACCATAAAAAAAGCCATCGAAAACATTGACCGAAATAAAATAAACAAATATCATCATGTTTAAATGAATGTCTGTTTTATTTATATATATTTGGAGAAATCGGGGACCGGAGTTTACTTAAGAAGTCTAACAACACTAAAATAAAAGTGTTACGGTTACGTACCAAAAAAACGGCATACGAATGTTTCCAAAGTTTGTGACTTTGTTTTGATCAATATCTTTGGCAATGCTGTATTAAATTGAAATATTATGTCCCTTGTGGCTTAGTGAAATTTTTCATCACATTTCTTAAGATTTCACTACAACCCATCTCTGTTACATCCATCCTCTGTAAGAGTATGGAACGGGTGCTTAACAGGAAGCTTCTGGCATACCTAGAAACTAACGACATCCTCAGTGACCGGCAATACGGTTTTCGCCAAAACCGGTCTACTGGGGATCTTCTAGCGTATGCCACTCATATCTGGAGCGAGGCCATCGAGAAACATGGGGAAGCGCTTGCCGTCTCCCTTGATATCTCGAAGGCTTTCGATAGGGTCTGGCACGAAAGCCTTATTTAGCAATAAGGCTGCTTCCTTCCTTCGGTTTGCCCGCTGGTCTGTGTGATTGGATCGCTGACTTCTTGCGGGATCGATCCATCCGAGTGGTTATTGATGGCTGTTCGTCCGGTCAAATGGATATTAATGCCGGGGTCCCTCAGGGGTCAGTGCTCTCGGCGACGCTGTTTTTGCTGCACATAAACGATCTACTTAAACCCGGTATCTTTGGGTATGCAGACGACAGCACTGTTGCTGAGAGATATGTATCTGACGCACCAGCTAGTGGGACACAGATCCAGTCATCCCGAGAGGCTATGGTTGAACGCTTGAACTCGTCCTTGAAGGCGGTCTCCGATTGGGGCGACGCCAATCTGGTCAAGTTCAATGCATCTAAAACCCAGGCGTGTCTTACGGAGCCAATTCCACCCGGCTCCAAATTTCCGGGGTGTAAGCGTGCCGATAACCGACCACCTTGAGCTTCTTGGAGTTACGTTATCATCTACTCTCAATTTCGGCTCATACATCGATGCAAAGGCTCAACTGGCTGCCAAAAAATTGGGGATCTTAGCAAAGGTGAGACGGTACTTCACGCCGGAACAGCTGCTCAATCTTTATCAAGCCCAAGTTCGATCGTGTATGGAGTACTGTTCTCATCTTTGGGATGGATCTGCCAAATACCAGCTTGATGCGCTGGAGTCAATTGAGAGGCGAGCCAAGAGAATCATCGGCAATGATGCACTTGTAGAGTCGAAGCTCCAAAGCCTTGAGCATCGCCGCCGAGTTGCTAGTCTGTCGGTTTTCTATCGTTTACATTTCGGGGAGTGTGCACTAGAATTGCACAATCTAATTCCGCCAAGTCCGTTCCATCATCGGACCACACGACGTACAGCGTTCCGCCACCGGTACATGGTAGATATCCCACCCATACGCACAAAACGTTTTGCGAACACATTAAATTGTGCGTACAGCCAAGGAGTGGAATTCCCTGCCGGAATCTGTGTTTCCTGATAGCTACAACTTATGACGATTCCTGATAGCTACAACATATGAGATTTACGAGTCTTTAAGTCGAGAGTGAATAGGTTTCTTCATGGCAAGCGTGCTTCATCGTCGACCACATCATCGCTTACCATCAGGTGAGATAGTGGTCAAACGCAAGCCTATCATTAATAATAATAAAAAAAAAGATTTCGATTAAAAATTACTATAAAAAATAACATGATAAACCAACCTATGTCAACATGAAATGATGTTTGGCATTTTTTGACGGATGGCTGGATTGGGTTGCTACATAAAAACTTTAATGTTGTTTTCACTTTACGCCACACAAACATTCTTTTATCGCACAGACCACCACCACTACTATAAATACCACTATAAATGAAGTTTAAATAAATAAATTTTGCACAGAGTACTTTTTCTTTAGTAGAAGATCTAATTGCTGCAATTTTTTTTTCTAGTTATGTGTGACTACTTATTATATTCTGTGGTTTTGTTTAATTGGCAACCCTGCATCTCTAGTCATTTGCAACGTCCCACCCTAGACTTGGATTATTTTGTGTTTTTCTATAATTTGTGTTTGTATCTCTTACATTTATAGATTAATTTTGTGTTATAATTGATCATGTGCTAATATAGATCAGTGTTTACGTGGAATTTATAGCCCAGGGTTATTATAAAGGTAAAGAGTGCTTCCCTATCTCCCCAACTTCCTGTGGGTCACAAACTCGCAACTGTGTATTATTGTATCCTGTATTTGCGCTAATCAAGGCCTGCAATAGATATTTAAGTGTTTTACTTCCGATAAAAGTGTAAAAAGTTCTAGTGAATGATTTTAGCACCATCAAAATGGCCGAGTTAGCAGCGTTACTCCAAACCGAGATTCCCGAGGGGCGCAGCCATCTGACAGACAGCCACACGAACCTCGAGCGTGTCGCTGATTACTGCGAAGCTAACTACTTCCAATCCGAGAACAAGAGGCTCGCTTTAGAGAGCACCAAGAACTACACAACGCAATCGTTAGCCAGTGTAGCATATCAAATAAATACTTTGGCATACAACTTCCTGCAACTACTGGAGTTACAAACCATGCAGTTGGCTGAAATGGAAGGCCAAATGAACCATATTGCGCAAACTGTCGCCATTCACAAGGAGAAGGTTGCAAGGCGAGAGATAGGAGTGCTGACTGCTAACAAAGTTACTAACAGGCAGTACAAAATCATTGCTCCTGCCAACCCGGAGAAACCTATCAAATATGTGAGAAAGAGTATTGATTATACAGGTATGTATACAGGTGTGTCCTTTACGAATACCTTATAATTTTTTTACAACATATCTTTTAGTTGACTGTACATAGTATGTTTTCTCGAGATAAACACTTTTTTCTCTTCAGCTCTGGATGACATTGGACATGGTGCGCGCTGGAATGGGGCCACAAGTGGTACTCCTAGAGGCCGTCGCTCAGGATCTGCTCCAAGTGCGGCAACACTGCCTGCACCCACTACCAAGCCGCCTACACCACCAGCGGCTGTGCGAGCCGCTGCTGCTGCTAACACTGGAACATTGGGGAGAGGAACTCTTGGTGAGCCTGTCTATACTCAGAGGATAGGTATTTCAAATTACTATTATATTAGAACACCCAAAGTACTTTGTGCAGAGTAGTTTACATTTAATACCAATCACAAGTTTGCGTAGCTCTGACTAGTGACCGTTACACTAGCTAAGCCTTAACTTAGCTTGGCTAGCTCTTAGCTTAGTGCTAGCTTAGCTTTATGATAGTTTGTTTGTTTGAACATGCTTTTCACAGAAATAATTGGGTCAAATTGAAAATTTTCAAAAAGGGCGTTATACAGAACAGTAACCAAAGACACTGGTGAAGCTTAGGGAGACAGCTAGTTAAAGGAACAATGCAAATCTCTACCAACAAGAATTCAAACACAAGTTAAAATATACCTATAGATTAGCAATTGATAAATCCATTACACCCCAAGTGAAAGCTGGCGTTCGCGCTGTCGTTATAATAATAATATTCCACAACCATCACACAACACCGTCTTTTCTCAAGCTAAGCAGAGCTTGTGTTATGAGTACTAGACAACTGATTAACATACTTAAATGTTTTTAAATACATACATATATAGATAAATTACACCCAGACACAGAACAAATGATCATGCTCATCACATAAAATTTTGTCCTGGGTGGGGATTGAAACCACGACCTCCAGCATAGCAGTCAGGGTCACTAACCACTAGACCGACAGACCAGTCAATTCCAACCACCAACAGTCATTGTCTTTTTATTGTGTCACTAATTGATGGTATTCAAATGGTTAATTTATCCTTGTACTGGAACAGTACTAATTTTAAGAGCAGTGTATTGAAACATGCCTTATCCCTTTTCAGGTAAATCATCCCGTGAGTATCGTACACCACCGGCTGTGGCACCACCACAAGTGCCCTCGCACTATGCACCTAACTACCCACGTCGCCCTCCAGGGTACTCCACCTTGCCAGTAGCACAACCCCAGGTAAATAAGTTTAAAATAATTATAATCAACAAGTTTCAGTTGGATAATTTTAGTACTTTTGGAAATGCTACATTCTTTAACTTGAGGCTTTTTAAATGATTTTGTTTATTTTATTGGAAGTATAAGTATACCCTCTTAACGTCCATGTTAAAGGGGGATGCTCAAAGGCAGTCCGCGGAATTCTGTTTTTTCAATTTTTGGCCTGTGTAATATGATTGGCTGTAATATGTAGTTATTTCATGAAAAAATCATTCAACAGAGTAAGTGAACTGAGAAGGTTCTATTGATGATTTTAATGAACAGAGAATCTGACACTGGCCCACAAAATGAAAAAAAAAAACGCAAGAAAATTTGAATTTCGCAGGCTACCCTGGCGCTTTTATTTTAAGAGCCAGCATTCATGTTTATTATAGGCACAACACATTAACTTTTGTTCTGTTTGATTCCAGGTGGGAATGGTACACCCTAACCAGCATCAAGCTACTTCCAACTATTCCCAACAAGACTTGCATTCCAGCATGCCACGTTAGTATTTACAATGCTTATATCAGTTTTTAGACGAAGTTTTAAGAGGAGTAAATGTCTGGTCAAACTGAGGCACATCCAAATTGTCTGTTGTTTTAATGATTAGGTCATGTGACTGTTGGCACCTCCAAACTGATCACTTCGTACAAGCATGTTGAAAAATAAAAATTGCTTGCCAACATCGGACATCCGGCTGATGTGCCACATCAGAGTCGAGAGAGGTGGCGCATGCTGTCATGGCATTCCATTCGGTTTTACTACCAACGCGCGCCAATAGATATTTTACATCTACCAAGAAAAAAGAAACTTGTGAATACACAAGTTTTTAGTCATGCCTATAACGAAAACTCACTTTTTAACGCTCGTAGAAAGATACAGAGAGGATTAAGAAACTTTGTTCCAAAAGTTAATGCCAATTCATTGAGTTCATCTTACAAATACATTTAAAATAAAAACGACACTGTCGATGTCGACGTAAACTAATTTCATGTTAGCCCAAATACACACAGTGCTAATTACAATGATTAATTTCTGAGCAATTCCATTTCTTTTTTTATTTCAGCACCACCATCTCCTTTGATCGGTTCTGATGGCGAGCACAGCCAACATTCCATGAGCCTACCTGGACAGGTTTGTATTGTTTCTTTATAATATGCTGTATTTCTTAATCTGTTATTTATCACAGCTTTTGTACCTGCATCACATTGAGTACATAATAACATGATACCACTCCCACACTTCCATGAGCGACTGTGTCACGGAAATACCTATATTATGCCACTAGTCTATTACATTCTATATCAACTCTATGAACGTGGAGGTGGGTTCTATAAGCTGATGATGACCACAGTTCTTGTCATCTTACTAAATGTGAAGCAAGTACAAAGAAACGAATTCAAATGTTGGTTAATTTACCGAAATTTCTTTTGACTAGATTGAATAGCCCAACATCAGCGATTGGGAAGTCGTGAGTTTAAATCCTACCCCAATGAATTGTTGTAGTGATCCCTTTTAGTACGAACTTACGGCCGAAACCCGAAGTGGGGCTATACCTAACGTTCCTTCCAATCCATTTCATTTGTTTAGGTAGTTAACTAAATGTAAACAATCTCTCTTATCTAAAAATGTTTACAATTATCTGAAATTGTCTAAAAATTTCATGTACAACTATTTACCTAAACCAATGGTAAGTAATTAACTAAATTTAAATAATCTTTGTATGTTTTTTATAAAATTTATTTTAAACAAAAAGACAAGTATCAAGATTGTTTACATTTAGTTAACTAAACAGATGAAGTACTTCTAGATAGTTTCTCGCCTCATATCTTCTAATTAAAAATTATAATTATCTGAGAATGATTCTTAAATCTAAACACCATAGGTGCGAGAATCGTGTGATAAGTGAAGCGTATGTAAATATTTTCCATCTAAACCGGCCAGAAAGTTGGTTAGAACAAGGTTTATTTTATGTGTCGTAAAAGTCATAACCAAATCGTTGTCGTATCAGTGGTTGACCTAACTTTCTGTTGTCATGTGATCAAGTCAACCTAACACCTATTGATGGAGTCTTTCAACCTAACCCAGTCGTGTTGGTCTATCGCCATGTGCTCCTAGTTCTATCCGGCTATTTCTGAGTAGGTATAGCCGCCCTTCTGTTTCGCTGTAAAAAATATGCTTCGGTTATTTAGGAAGAGGTTTGACATGAAAATTATTATTGCTATCCAGACACTGTCAATGCTATCATGGTTTCACTGTGTGGGACAGATACATATGCAGGAGTAGGACGACTGGCACTATCCCATTTTACAATCATGGCATGGGGTACCAGTTTTAATTAGAGACAGACCAAAGATTTGCTTTCGGTTTCGGCTAAAAATCTGGTTTCGGCTTGAATTTCAGTTTCGGACAAAAAGTGGCCGAATGTTCGGTTCGACCGAAACGAGCGCCTTTGAGCTGACGGACGGTTGATAAATGATATACCTAAAAACTGATCGACGTCTGGGTTCTGATTTATTCGATTTATTTTGTATTTTATGAAAATTATAACTATATCATAAATCGAAATATTGGGCATGAAATATTACGTCAGTTTCGGCTGAAAATCGTGGGTCGTACGATAACTCAGTTTTAATTAATCATTGTTCCAGTGCCAGAGATTTAAACATATATATACACTGAACTTTACTATATCTTTTGACTATCCATTCTCATACTAACTCTTGATATCGTGATTATGTAGGACTACTAATTCGTCTATAAAAGTTTCTCGAAACTGTCAAGCCTCAACCTACAATAACCGGAGTATACTACCAACATAACCTCATAACTAGCATGTGCAACAATTGCAGCGTGCGTCGTCGTCTTCGGCCGGAGGAGGCTCCATCCGCGGCGGTTCCGTGTCCCCACCGCTGCCGCCTCCACCGATGGATGATGAGCTGGCGCATGACAACTTCGGCAGACCTCACCATATGAATGTATGATTTTGTGTTTTACTTGACAGTTGAAAACTTGTTCCATAGGATGTTGGTGGCTAAAGAATTAGCTTTAAGCCGAATGCGTATAGCTATATATATTACCTTTGTCAATGATGAAGAACTTGAGCTTGATGCACACCAGCAGTGCTATTCTCTAAGAAAACGGACTAGAGCACAGTGCTGGCCGCAGCGACGAAATTCAAATACGTACATAGGATAAACAATCCAATTGACCTATACATTGAATTGTTAATCCTCTGCACCTAAGTATTCGGATTTCGTCACTATGGCCAGCACTGTGCTCAAGTCTGTTTTCTTAGAGAATAGCACGCCTAAACGGATTAGGCGCACAATACCACATTCGCAAAATGACATATTGACGCAAAATGCCACATTCGCAAAATAACATTTCGCAATATGCCACACTAGCAAAATGCCACTTTAGCAAAATGCCACATTCGCAAAATGACTTTTCTCAAAATGTCACATTAGCAAAATACCACATTGTCAAAATGACACATTCTAAAAAATCGTAATTATCCCATAATGTGCGATTTACGTAAATTCAAATAAAAAAAATTGTTAAAATTACTTATTTACTTCTTGCAGTGGGCTTTTTTTCATAAAAACATACTAACGTCCAAATAAAAAAAATACTGAGTTCGAAATGACATTTTGGCATTATGCAAATATGGCATTTTGCGAAGATGGCATTTTGCTAATGTGGCGTTTTGCGATATGGCATTTTGAGAATATAACATTTTGAGAATATGACGTTTTGCGAATGTGGCATTTTACAAATGTGGCATTGTGCGCCTAATCCGCCTAGACCTACCACATTAGAAATGAAATTCGTTTGACGAAAGTATCGATATTCTAAGGTAAGTTTCGATTATGCGTACTTGAAACTTCTTGAACAAAAATGACACCTTTTATCTTGTGCGATTTTATCCTTTAGATTTACAGTATGGCAATGCGCCCCCATTATTCATTAATTCCTCAAATTATATCATAACCGTTTTTTGCGCAATTATTTTGTCGACTATTGTACATTACAACCTACCTAATTCATTAACTTTTTGTTCATAATTTCAGAACAAGATGAATAGTATGGGTACTCCATACACGAACGCCGTTCCTGCTATTGTACCAGACGAGGAAGATTTACCTGGATGGGTGCCCAAGAACTATATTGAGAAAGGTAAAACTAGTGTTCTTTACCAAAATATTGTACTAGCTGCTGACAGAGGCTTAGTCCGCGAGATGATAAAAAACTACCCCAAGTGATAGTTTCATACTCAGGATAAAAAAGTAAAAAACTAAAACCCGACTACGACAAAAAAAAAGACGCTGAAAAAGTATGAAACAAGATTTTCAGGATTGTGAAATAAACAAGTTAATTGGATAAACAAGAACAGAACAAAAAGAAAAGCCACAGTCACATGTTATAGGTACCAGTAACTTTGTTTATTTCAGCTTCCTGAAGATCTTGTTTCATACTTGGAACTCCAGTGTTTGCTTGGGGTTTAATGAATTAAACAATTTTGGTGTTTAATCTGTTCTGATTAGTAGATTAGCAGCTATGAGAGAACAGATGAACATACTCACATATACATATAGCTTGTCAAAATCCTTGGCTTTGCCATAGTCGGGTAAAAAGTAGTGACATTTGCTATTCGAGGACAAGGTCTACCCCTGTGCTAAATTTCATCCAGATATCTCCAGTAATTTCAGCATGAAGGAGTAACAAACTACACGCAAACTTTCGCATTTATAATTTTAGTTTAAATTCAGATCAAGTCACAGTACAAGCTAATAGCACGGTTGGTGCAGTGGTTGAGCAATTGGCTTCATTGCGTGTCGCGGGTTCGACTCCCGCACGGAACATTGTATTGCCTACAGATCATACGAGTGAGTGATGAGTTTACATGTTTGTGAAGGCACCCCTTATAGGAGTAATAATATCGTAGTGAAACGAATGTTTAAAAAAAGAATGAGAATGTTTTTTAGAAAGAGAATTATTGCTACTTCAATGGCATAATCTCAGACAGCAAAGTAGCCAGTTTGGTTGCATGTTTTGGGGTCCAGAGGGCAGGATACGTAATTAAATTATGTAATATTGTTACAGTTGTCGCCATATACGATTACTACGCCGACAAAGAGGACGAGTTATCATTCCAAGAGAGTGCCGTGATCTACGTGCTGAAGAAAAACGATGATGGCTGGTGGGAAGGCGTCATGGATGGAGTCACGGGTCTCTTCCCAGGAAACTACGTGGAGCCTTGCGTGTAATAACGCTACATTGTAGCAACTGTACCTGTGTATACATTAAATTATCACTAGACAATGTAAGCTTATACTGTTTACACTACAAATTAAATGCTATTGGGGCCAGGGTTATCCGAAAGGGCGCTCGAGCCCCGGTATGAAGGCTAGAAGGAACGGGGTGGGTCTTTTAGTCATTAAGAGTCTGACACTATCTCCCGCTCCGCCCAAGAGCGGGGGTTGTCATTGGGTGATTTTTTTCCCACCATAAAAAAAAAAACAAAATTAAATGCTATATGTTGTATAGCAGAGCAGAATAAAATATTGTGTGTTCTATTATACGATTTAGAACAGTTATGGACAGAATGTTCTCTTGTGGTGTATGCACAAGCAAAACAACAGAGAGACGTTTTTATCCCATCGTCGTTGATGCAAGTTTAAAGACAGTAGTGACTAGCGGAATATACCCGGTTTTATAAGATTAGTATGAATTCTGTAGATAATCTTGGATTTTATAAATCATGTCAATAATCTTTTTGTGGTTTAATCTCTTCCAAATATCCATTAATTCTATATTGTTGTACTCGTAATCCATTATACATTTGTAAGACCTGATTTTTCAATAGATAGTTGGTTATCTGTCAGAAATCTGTCAAACCGCCGTTTTTATTCCCAAGTTAAAAAATATCTGGCAATTGATAAATCAGCCCACATTTTATTTAAAGTTTATTATTTAAGAATATTATGAAGTATAAGTAATAATAGTATATTAATAGAACATTATAATTTAGACATAGCACCTACATAAAAATAAGATTTATCTATTATGTTTATAGTTTGATTGAATAATATAAAAACAAAAACAGTTTTGTAAAATAATTCGATTAATAAATAAAGATCTTTATTAGTACTTTATTTGATGATACATTGATTAACTTATTAGTACCAACGGCAAGATAATTGCGATTGAGGGTAATTTTATTGAAAAGGTTTCATGGAACTGGCAAGACCCTGATATTGGAAGCGGTTTGTTTATCGTTTCTACAGGGTTTTGATAGTTAATTAAAACAATAAAGTGTGGGTATAGTCAAAATTTATGGTAATAAATGCATTTTGACCCAACAGTAACAAAAAACCGGCGCACGCGCACGGTAGGGTAGGGACCAGTTACAACTTGCGCACTATAAAGGGGGCTTTATACTTATACAGTGAAACTTGGTTAAGTGGGACCTGGATAAGTGAGAAACCTCCATAACTGGAACTCATGCTGAGGTCCCAACACTTTGGCACTGAATTACCTCTGTTAGTGGGACGAGGTAAGCCTCTATATCTGGGATTTGTACTTTCGATTTATCATCATAGTTACCTCTATTACTGAGACAGCGAGTAAATTTTATATGCATAAACCTCTGTAACTGAGATAACATTGTTTGTTTACTCATTCTTATTCTATCCACAAATCCCACACGTAATTCCAAGTACGGAACCCTCTGTAAATGAGACAGATATTTATTTATACCTGTATATCTGAGACACTGGGTAAGTGGAATACCTCTATAAGTGAAACGACATTGCAGGTCCCTTGATGTCTCACTTAACCAGGTTTCACTGTGATAATATAATTTAATACCTATGTATATAATATATAATATTCCACAACTATCACACAACACTGTCTATTCTCAAGCTAAGCAGAGCTTGTGTTATGAGTACTAGACAACTGATAAACATACTTATATGTATATTTGAATTGCTTCTATTTGCATACTATGATGAGAGAATTGCTTATGTCATGAGTGAAACGACTTAAAACATTTGGTTAACCATCTATTCTGATATTAGACTGGCTGGACAATCCAATACAATAGGTAGTTTGGTCATTTCACTATTTTTTAGTTGAAGACTGTTAGTTCTTTCTGCTAGCCACATTTTTTGAGCCGAATAAACTTTACTATGGCAACAAGTTCCAAATCTTAGAGTACAGTCTCGAATGAATTCGGTGCTCCCAAGGTTCGTATTCTTATTTCACTAATGGCTGGCTGTGCATTCATAGAGCACGAGCGCGATGGTGTTCTTCTACTCCGTTCATGCTCTGCAGAGAACTGTCCGTAGTGATACCCATTGTGAAATAGTACATTTAGATACAAGTGCAGAAAGTTTGTCATTGCGACCGAGGCGGATCAATTCGCAAGAGCCGTAGGATAGTGTTATGCAGCCGAGTTTTTTCAATACACTCACGGAAATAAATAAACGGGATCGACTGGCGCCTCGTGGGGGTCGACGCGCGCCCATCCTGACACGGTAAATGTAATAAAATTATGGCGGGGGAGAGCAAGCGCACTTTTCTGCACTAGTACGGGAAATAACCTATTGCGTGCCTTTAAGCGGTCGGCTAAGAGCGGGTTTTCGAGTGAGTGTATTGAAAAAGTGTTAATTGAGCGAGCAATAACCGGTGATGTTCCCCACCACCAGACGCATGATATCTCTGTCCAGTCGCAGATTACTGGTTAGGGTTTTATCTAGGTATGCATAACTTCTTGTAGCCCCATGCCTGGAACCACCATTTCTCGCTCGTGTGTTCTTTTAGCCAACCACGTAGCAGAACAGTGCAGTGTACTGGTATGATGGGTTCGTGACCGATCCTCGCCTTGTCAGCTCATCATCAGTTACCGTAAAACGGGGTGAATAGAGACAAAACTTTGGTTTGGTTTTTCACTTTGATACCATCATAATTGCCTCTAACAAAGCATCGATTTTTTTGAATAACAATTCATTAAAAAAATAATATATTTAAATGCTGCAAAAAATATTCAAATATTAAGAAACCCTTTAAAGTTTTGTCTCTATTCACCCCATTTTACTGTATATCGTTGTATGAAATCTTAGAAGATCCCATACAACTTGTATTATTAGTGACCTGCCCCGGCTTCGCATGGGTGCAAAATATATATTACTAGCTTTTGCCCGCGGCTTCGCTCCCGCTTTTCTCTACACTACCCTAATTTTTACTTCTTTTTTCTCACTAAGAACCTTCTCACAATAACAAAGACAACAAAAATAGAATTGGCGAAATCGGTCCAGCCGTTCACGCGTGACCAAGGGAAATAGGGATTTATTTTTATATATAGACTAGCTTTTGCCCGCGTGGCATTAGGTACGGAATCGGGATAAAAGGTAGCCTTATTTTCCATGTCAAAGGCTATATGCATGCCAAATTTCATCCAAATCCGTTCAGCCGTTTTTGCGTGATTAAGTAACAAACGTCCAAACATCCACACTTTCACATTTATAATATTAGTTAGGATTATGCACAAACCTTTCTCCTTTACAGCAATAAAAAGGCTATAGCGCCGTACGTAAACTGGATGATTTTTTATCAAAATCATCCAGTTTAGCGTTTACGGCACTCTACTAGATGGTATCTAACACCTCGATATCGATTTCCATTTATTGTTTACTGATGCATCTTCTCAGCGAGTTTAATATACAGCGAAATAAAACGTATTGTAGTATTTTGTGAATCTTGTATTTTTGCATTTAAATGCACATAAATTCTTAAATCTAGTCCAATAAAAGCACTAGAATGCTTTTTATCCACTACTACAATAAGAAATGTCACACTTATTACCAAAACAAAGAGTAATTTCGGTAAACACACATTCAAATGTGCTGACTATAAATGGTTTTCTGTAACAATAGGTATAATTGTTACAATTTTATTTGCCAAATGGAAAATAAAACCAATACTTAAAAACTTCTTAAAAAAATAGAACTCTGGTCTAGATCGAATGTATTTAGATAATAAATATGTACGTTATATCAGCACTGATCAATTTTAATAATGCCTTATATTTTCATATCACTATTGCCATACCAAAAGCGGCGCTAAACCATACGACCAATTAATATTTTTAGGCCCACCACTTTGCTATGCTGAAGTTAAATATCAAGTGGGTTTGTTCTAAGAACCAAGGTCACAATAATATTATCATAGTAGAAAAAGACTGCATGATCACTTAGTTATCAAAAAACCCTTTCGATTCTCATACAAATGTAATTATAACAATCATAAATGCAGATCAAAAAATAGGTTGAATATAACAATACCAAGTTTCGTTCCAGCCATTTTTGGAAGAAGTTGATGAATACAAGATAGGTAATGTAATATACTCTAAACCATCATAATTATGTATAATATTTAAGACTCTGGTATTGAATTCAAGTTTATTTTTTACTTATTACTGAATTAATAATAATTATGACCTAGGAGATAGTAAACCTAAACATGACATTCAACTACTACAATGAAGTTTCACTATTGGATGCAGTACAGTTGAAAATTGAGACACACCTAAGGTACAAAATGTTTGTATTTATTAATCTTCTTATTCCTTATCATCTAAATCCATATTTTCTGCCGTACTTATTTCACTTTCTTGTGTTTTAATCTCTACTTCGGGTTTTGTTTTCTTGTCCGCAACATCCTCTTTATCATCAGTTTTTTGTGCTGGCTCATTAGCGGCGGCAGTTTCCTTTACTTCTTTCTTCTCTTGTTTTTCAGCAGGCGCTGATGTTTCTTTTTTCAACTCCTTTTCCTTCGCGCTTCTGTAAACCAATTTTCATACATGGTTTAAGTGTTTTATTACTTACGAAAATTGGTTAAAATGTTAGTAAAAACAAAATTATCTTACTGAGTGGCTGGCCCATTGACGATTTCCACGACATCGTCGTCTTCATATTTTATGTTGACTACAGCCTCGACTTTAGACTGGATGCTCTTCAAAGCTGAATGGAATATTTTTGAGCTAGCCTGAAAGTTAAAACAAAAAATAAGTTGTTGAAAAATCTATTGTGAAAATTGCTGCATAGAAAAAAAAAGGTGTGTCGACTAGCTAGATGATTATGAGAAATCGTACCGTAAGCGACGCAATCCTAGCACGAGCGGCGGAGAGGCTGGCGCTGAGGTCGGACACCTGCGTCTGCGCGCCGCGCTCGGCCTGCTGCGTGCTGGCGGCGGCGGCGCGCGCGGCCCGCAGCGCGGCGCGCGTGCTCTCCAGCGCCGCCTCCAGGCGCGCGCGCGCCGCTGCACTGCGCGCTTCGGCCTTCACGAGCGCGCCCACGTCCACCAGCCGAGATTTGTACATTACCATGCCTGTAACAGAACAAAATTATGGTCAGACTGCGTCGTCTACAAGTCGCAAGCGATGGCTATGAAAGAGGTTACTGGGCAACACGGTACCCTATTGCGGCCACACCGAATAGAGTTCTGACGAGCAGGAGACGCCCTGGGCATCAGGCAGCCACCAAAGCCGACAGTTAACGATGGTTTTAGCTTGTTGTATTAAGAGATGTCAGTATAATTGACAGGACTCATCATGAAGATAGGCGGGAGGAATTATTTGATGACTTTCTATAAATAGTGTTAATTTGAAACAAACAAACAAAATGTTACCTGAATCACTAACATCCCTCGTTTCACCAGACTGCTCTTCAGAATCATCACCAGGTGCATTGAAAATTGGTAGCAAGTTTCGGTTGCCTGCTGCAATTGCTTCTTCTAATTCTGCAATCTAAGCAATACATATTCTCGATTCAGTAATGTTTTAATAAATTTATTTATAAATTTGTTCCTGGGTGACTTAGGATATAGATCACATGTAGATTGATCCACTTTCTGATGAATTACTTACATGTGTTGGCACTTCACTTGTCATGATTGTGCTGTCTAGCGGGAAGTCTTGTATCGCCTCTGGCGATCCCGACGCGACATCTCTAATTGTTTGAATTAATGACCTAAAATATAATATTTATTTTGAGTATAGAAACACTTCACCAAATCTATTTCTCGCTGAGGAGATATTCCTTATTTAAAAGACTTGAAGTCAACTTACTTATAATTAAACATTTCCTTAATGCACACTTTCTCGAGCACAGCTCTGATTTGTGAGCGGGATAGCTGCAGCCCAAGGCTCATGAACAAGTTCTGCAGATCTTTCTTAGTCATACTGCCACCGCGTGCCGTGTCGAAGTACACCAGTGATAATAGGAGGTACGGGTCGGGGGGTAGCTCGACGCCACGGCTGCGACGCTTGGGGGAGCCGCTGCGTTCATCATCACTGGGACTTTCCTGCTTCACCAAAACATAATATTATGAGGGTAAAGGATTGCAATTTGAATCAAATAAGATGAGTAAACAATGCCTTGACTGTTTCATTCTGAATTTAAATCAATTATGTTTATAGTAATAGTTTTTATTTGTAGTTAACAAATTACAGGTGACAATTATGGATATTCTTTGCAAGTTAAAACATACATGGTCAATGACCCCATACTAAGAAAACCTGTGTTACTGAGATCAGCCATTTTTCGTTTGTTGTATTATTGTGATGTATTATTAATTTTATAATCATCATGATCACCTTCCTGCTCTTGTGTTATGAGAAATAACCACATTGATTTGTGGATCAGTCAGTTCTACTCAGACGTACCTTCCTATCCCGCCTGCGCGAATCTCTCTTATCGTCACGCCTGTCCTCTCTCTTGTCGTCCCGCTTATCCTCGCGTTTCTCATCTTTCTTATCCTCCTTTTTCTCCTCTGTCTTCTTTTCAGCCTTATCTTCTCCTTCCTTCTTCTCTTTGACTTCTTCTGCCTTTTCAGGTAATGTGTATAATGTCTTGTAAATGTAGAATCCGAAGTCCCGCATCAGCATCTCGTTGAATAGCTCCGCGAACACAAATAACTGCAGGGGACAAAGTTTTATGTTAGGCGAGTCTTCGTGAACTTTTGAATATGTTTGTACTTATTGTTTGACTTAATTTGTACAGTTTAACATTCAAGACATAATTACAAGACGAAAAAGTCAAACGATTTGAAAACTCTTAATAAAGAACGCACCCTTATTCGAGCCGAACGCATCGAACGAATTGAAAGAAAAGAATTTTATAATTCTTTAAATTAAATTCTATGAAACCTCGCACACATAACCGCGTCGAATTGTCCGTATGTGGAAGGAATCCAGACTTATTTTAAAATGCGCTTTGTTCGACGCGTTCGGCTCGGCTAAGTACTACTACGTAGTAACTATTCAGTAATCTGTGGTACTACTCGGCACCTTAAGGCGAATATTTGATTTGATTTAAAGGAAAAGTTTTTGACTCAAAGACAAAAAACTTTTTATATGTGGTGTGATTGTTAAGCAATCACCCAAAACTGGCATTATTCATGCCATTGTGTTTACATCCCAAGAAAAGAAGTTAATTTACTGGCTTATTTTTAAATAAGAGAACTTTATAAAATCCAAAATTTATGCAAACCTCAAAGCTGTGTTCCTTATTGTCAGTGATGCGGTAATCCAACAGCAGTGATAGCGTGGCTACATTGCAGTTGAACTTGCCACCCTTAGCTGAATTTGATGGGTGCACCAAAATGTGAGGTGTAGGTGGAATGTCGTAGCGATTTTTACGTAACTGCTTCTCTTTCTCGAGCTGTGGAATTGTTAATTTATTGTTGAAATTGATAAAAGTATGTGAGCAATATGTTTAAGGTAACACACAATGGTAGATACTATAATAGAAAATACTAGCTTAATAATAGATAATGCTAGCGGCTGCGCCGTGTGAAAGTAGGAAATATATAATCTGTCACTCAGCATTAAAGTACCATTCTACTGGTAAAATAATTTTTGACAATTGGTCTAGTAGTTTTTGAGTTTATTCATTACAAACAAAAATATAAACATACATCTTTTTTGTTTCTATTATTAATATAGAAGTTTTGATAACACTCTTCAAATCTGAGTAACAAACATGGTAAATACAGAGAAATTATAATGAATGTTCGCAACTTCTTCAGAGTGAATGTCGGTTAATTAATTGCAGTGCAGACACAAAGTCATATTTAGATAAAACACAGCCTTCCTTTTGGTTCAAGTAAACTCTACTACATACTAAATTCCAAATTAGTAGTTTAACCGCCAAAGCCAACAGTCATAATTAATTTAGTACTTTAGTGGGAACTACATTAGTAGCTGGTAGTGCTGAAAGAGAAATCAAGAGAAATAATTTACCTTTCTTTTCTCCTCTTCAATTTCTTTTTCAGTTTTCTTTTCTTCAGCCTTTTCTTCTTTCTTTTCAACTTTATCAGTTTTAGATTCAGGTTTTTTCTCTTCTTCTTCATCTTTAATTTCAATTTTGTCTTCTTCCTGAGAATCAGGCTTTTTGTCTGACTCCTGTTCATCGTCTTCAAGTTCCATTACGTCATCGCCTTTTTTATCCTCCGATGCCTCTTCGGTTTTTAATATTTTTGACAAACGAGATACAAGTTGAGATCTTAGTCCTGATAAAAAGTATTAAAAATTGAGTTACACAACATTTCTTTGTCTAAATGACGTCATGAAAACTATTTCTTTAGAGTAAGATTAATGTTCTATGTTACCTTTACAACTAACATTCCGCGCACGCAGTTCTTGCCTTAACTGCTCAACTTTAAAAGTTTTGAGATCTATTTTTGAGTAATGTGTTGGTTCTGGCTTTTCCTCATCATCATCATTCTCATCAATTGTTATGGTGGTACTATCCAGATCTTTCTCCTGCAAATTTTATAGCTTTGTTAGTATTTTTGCCAGGTTCACAACAGGAAACTCAGGGATTAGGTCAATGTCTCAAAGCTGAGTTTATTAAGACTTTAAGATTTTAATTTAGTTTAGAAAAAATTTAATGAGGATGTTTTTTATTTTAATGTAATTCTGTGAAGTATAAAAAGGTAGTGATTATAATAATATTATCTATTTCCAGGCGATGTCAGCATGGCAACAACACTGCTTTTCGTCGGTAGCACAGGCACGTTGCTCTTCCAACATTTTAGTAGCGAGCAGCCGGAATCTTAACTAAACAAAACTGGGAACAAACAATTTGCGATTTGTCCGCCGCAGAAGTGTCGGCCGCTACCGCCACTTGCTGCTCGGCCTTGCTGGACTCCGGTAGATCACCGTCGAGTTTTCGGATGGCCACGTCACAGGCTGCCTTATACTGCTCCTGTACGGTGGTCCAGTCGATACGCGACGGTTGCGCCGACCACACGTCCGGCAGGAACAACACCACACACTCGAGCCGCGACTTGCCGCCGCTGCCCTCGCGCCAGTAGTAAAACTCCACCATTCGGTACCTGCATGGGTAATACAGTTATAGTGGTATACTCACAGCGCATCGCGCGCGCCGCCCACCCGACTGCACACATGGAAACGACACATCCGCTACGAGAGTAAAACAAACTGCTGTTTTGGTACGTGGTACATCGAGTCTGCATCCAATGAGTTACGCCATCCAAGATGTACTAACGCCTCCATACTCTCACATAAGGAATGTGTGTGCCATGACTAATATAAGGAACGACGGTGGGTTAAAGCTTCTTCTGTCTGTTGGACACTTGCCAACCACTCAGTAGAGATTTGTTTTATTACTGCACCAACAATTTCAAGAAGCCCAAAAGAAACTCCGTCCCCGTCATAATAACTCTACTCGAAAAAATACCAGCATAGCAGGGCAGTTAGATGACCTAACAGTGATGATAGGACACTTACCATTGAGTGCATGAAGTCAAATCCACTCCTGTGAGGGCTTTGCAAGTACGTATTGCAGTCTTTACCAAAACCTTTGGATCTGACTGAGGATTTTCACCATCTAAAGAAGGACTCCAAGGTCCACCTATAGCAAAATTTTCACCACCTTTCCCTTTCTGACCCACAAGGAACTTGATAAGTCTGGTTGGATGCAGTGGATTTTTACTGGAGCGTTTATCCTTTTCATCAACTTTTGTCAGTCCACATTTCTGATACAGGACCTCCAGTGTTGGCATACTGATTAACATCACCTGAAAAGTATTATTCAATGTTTATTTGTTAATTTTTTTATATAAATGATTAAAGAAATCATTAAAAAAAATTAAGAATACATTTCAAAATTTTTATATTTGTAGAATTATAAATCGATAAAGAAATTATTTAACTGTTTTATTGTTGGTCTTCCCAGTATATAATTCATTAAGAACTAACCTTAGCTGAAAACCTGTAATCTGCATCTGGTGGTTCTAAAACTGCATCATTGGGGTTGGGGTTCTCCACTTCTTTGTTCATGATATGATAAGCACATGGGTTGTTGATCGAAAATGGTGTCTGAGGCGGGAACGTCTCTCCCCATTTGACTTGAGCATTGAAGAAGTCAGACGGTACATACAAGTTTGTATATCTTTGTGACAAAGCAGGCACATCCATTCTCGTTCTAAAAGAAAAAAAATTGTGTAACAGTGGTGATTATAAACCAACCAAGAAAGTAAGTTAGACAAAATATAGTTTCAGACTTCATCTGAATTCATTTTCAAAATTTTAATACATTTTAATGGGTATTATTAATATAGAATAATTTATAATAGAACAGATAGTCTTAGACAAGCACACGCACTGAGTTTTAATCTTGTTACACCTTAGTGTTTTTTGGTTGCTATTTAGTATAAATAATCCTGCATGCTTTTGTTTATATAATAAATAAATAAAAAAAAACCATAACAAATTACAGTTGTAGCTGAAAATTAATATGATAAGTATACAATTTATACAAACAACTTACATATCAAGTGGCATCCTAGGTACTCGCACAACATATTTAATTGGTGAAGGTTGGTGTACAATAGGGCGCTTGCGTGGGGGAGAGTCACGGCGGCTGCGGCTATCTCGGCGGTCACGTGAGCGGGAGCGAGTCCTTGACCGTGACCTCTTTTGTGTAAACTAGATAACAAAAAAAATAACAAAAATATTTATCTGTATATTAGTTAATATTTATTATTTTATCAGCAGTTTCATCAATATGCAAATTGAAAATAGCTCCATGGATACATACTACCAGGCTAGAAAATGGATTCTAAATCAGGGCATGGTCTTTTAATTCATTAACCTGTAGTATGATTGGAACGCAGATCCACGCAGGACACAATAACTTTTTAATTGTGTCTCTAATTATGGCATACGAAAGGTTAAACCCCAAGCATTCAGTTCAGAGCATCTATTGTCTTGCTATTGTGTCTCAAATTGACGGTATCTGAAAGGTTAATATTTCTAATCTTGTAAAACCTGGTGTAGCAAGATTGACTGAGAAACAAACATTTAACTACTAGTAGCTGCTTGTTATCTTCTCTTGAGCAGTTGGGGTGGATCAAATGTCACATTTGTCACACCCATATACATACATAATACGAGGCCATCATTGACACTCTGTACGGGGCTAATTTATGTGCCCTACGCAAGAGAGATGGCGGCATCCGACCCATTGCCGTGGGCACTACCCATACCGTCGTATGGCAGCCAAGATTTGCTGTAAATTTTATGGTGAGGCTGTTTCGAAAAAATTTCAGCCCCTGCAGCTAGGCTTCGGGTCCAAAGGGGGCTGCGAGGCTGCCGTACACGCCTTGTCGACCTACCTAAATTCTAACCTAGGAGAGGTCATCCTGAAGGTTGACATAAAAAATGCCTTCAATTCGGTTAATAGAGATACCTTGCTGACAGAATCTAAAAAAGAATTACCCCAAATTTTTAGTTTTCTTTGGCAATGTTACAGACAACCATCAAAATTACTATATCGAGACAATCTTTTGGAATCCGCTGCTGGCTGTCAACAAGGTGATCCCCTCGGGCCAGTGATCTTCATTCAGTTTAGCCATTCATCCCATTATTCGACAGTTAAATTCCAAATTCAACGTTTGGTATCTCGACGACGGAATCCTTGGAGGCGATGCAGACACAGTTTTAGATGATCTACACTTCTTAAAAAATCAACTTCCCTCTATAGGACTTGATCTGAACGTTTCAAAATGTGAACTATTCTTATCTGACACCACCGACAGACAACAGACTCTTTCCAAATTTAACGCAATAGCCCCGGAAATCAAAATTATAGACAGAAGTTCTCTTCGTCTCCTGGGGTCTCCTATTTTTGAGGATTCCTTTCCCAACTTTGTCGAGGAAAAAATTCAAAATTTTAATGATGTTTCGGAAAGATTACTACAAATTAATATGCATTCGGCCATCACTATAATTCGATTCTGCTGTTTCGGCCCTAAATTAATTTATTTCCTTCGCGCTTCTCATTTTTGGAAACACCCTCATCTTTTGGATAAAATGGACCAAATTATCCGGCGAACTCTTACATCAATTTTAAACGTGGCCATGGACAACCAAGCTTGGGCTCAGGCTACTCTTCCTATCCATATGGGTGGCCTCGGCGTCCGCAAAATTTCTAGTATTAGTTTACCAGCCTTTATATCCTCGGTTCACGGCACTGAGAAATTAATCAGGAATATCCTATCTCCCTCACTGATTGATTTCAATGTGCCGTGCTTCATCGAGGCTATAAATGCCTGGAGACTCGCTTGCCCGAATTCTGATCCACCCGACGTACCATCATCCCAAAGACGGTGGGATGAGCCGCTCTGCAAAGTAATGCAGGAAAACCTGATTGAAACTTTTACTGCCCCTGCGGAGCGAGCGCGCCTGCTGGCTGTGGGAGAGTGGGAGTCGGGTCTCTGGCTTCACGCACTACCGTCGTCGAACATCGGCACCTTGCTCGACGATAATACTTTCCGCCTCGCTGTTGCCTTACGTCTAGGCGCTCCCTGCTGTTCTCCTCATCGCTGTCACTGCGGCGAAGTTGTCAACAGCCTCGGACACCACGGTCTGTCATGCAGCCGAAGTGCGGGTCACATAGCGCGACACGCGAATATCAACGACATAATCAGACGCGCTCTTGTCACCGCCGGCGTTCCAGCCGTATTGGAACCCCATGGCCTGGCACGCGACGATGGCAAGAGACCGGACGGCATGTCGTTATTTCCTTGGAAGATGGGAAGGCGTTTAGTATGGGACGCTACTTGTGTCGATACTCTTGCGCCTTCACATCTTCCTAGCTCGTCGTGTCGTGCTGGTGCTGCCGCTGCGGCTGCAGAGAACCTCAAGCGGCGGAAATATAACAACCTTGTTGGAAGTTATATTTTCGAACCGTTTGGGGTTGAAACTCTTGGATCGTGGGGTCCGAGTGCTCACAGTTTGTTTAAAGATCTGTCAAAACGTCTAGTTGACACTTCACGTGACCCAAAGGCTGGCTTTTACCTTGGACAGAGGATAAGCATTGCCATACAACGTGGCAATGCCGCCAGTCTTTTGGGCACATTACCAGTCAACAGTGATGTGGAAGAGATTTTTGACGCCATATTTTAGTTAGTTTATTTTAGCGCGGGGTTTTATTATTTATTTATTTTGTAATTTGCTGTAATTATAGTTGTTTATAAGTGTAAATAAATATTCGCTGTGAAAAAAAAAAAAAATACATGCTTTAGACATGAGTTGCAGATACCAGCCCAATATACAAACACTATTGCATAGCTTGATCATCCATGAGAAAATAATTCAAAATTGAAAAACATTGCTGTTGAAATAGGGATGACAGGAAAAATTTGTGACTACTGGCAGGAGAAAGGGAACATCGGTAAAGATTAGGGGCTTTTGCATATAGCATAATATAAAATGTTTCTCTGAAATAAGGATACAAATACACTAATATTTGTCATGTTTGATCATTGATTCAATAATGGAAACATACATAGTATGCCCTTGAAATGATTACATGTTGAAAAGAAATTATTATTATAAGAGGTTATGAGCAAAACCTTATAGCGCCGAGGTTACCTATTTCTACTTTTGACAAAAACATTACAAATAAGTTACTGTGGGCATTATTATGTTTTCTAAACCTGCATTCCCTATTATATATACTTAAAAGTACATAAAATTCATTAGATATTGCATTTGGTTATGCAAGTTATGTCAAAAGTTCAAGGGCATACAGGTGTGTTATTTTAGCTGTGTGTTCTTTAGACTTGAATTTCCTTGTTTTCATCATTTTATCAATAGTCAATCAATAAGAGACTGAAAAATACTGGCTGTATTGGTCAGGTCAATAAGAGACTATGAGTATTATTTAGAGATATTTGCTTATCAACATTATTGCATTCACAAATCTTACCCTTTCATCCCTGCGAGGAGGACGGTCATCACGGCGCGATGGTAAAGACTTCTTGTTAGCCGGGGGTGGTACAGCATTGTAATTGTTACTCTTTTGAGCATTATTTGATTTCTGGTTAGGCCCAGTTTTAGGGAGAACTTGAACGCGAGTTGCATTCCATTTAAATGGCATGTTAGGGTTGTAAGTAGCTTCGACAAGTACTCTGTCGTTTACTTTAGGGATAATACCCTTAGCGCATACCGATGTTTGGTAAAACACATCATGATCAACAAATCCAAAATCATTGTGAGTTTTTGTTACAGTGCCGGTAAAAACACGCTGGTCAGTGTTATTTGATGATTGGTTCGATTGTGAATTCTGATACATTCCAGGATTCATAGCACGAGGTGTAGGGTACGCCACAACGTTACCAGGATACATCTGACCCTGAGCCATTTGGTTCATTGGCATTTGTCCGGCCATTGGCATCGCCATGCCGCTTTGTGCTTGCATCATACTTGGATTAAACACAGCCTGTGTTTGTTGAAACTGCATCATCCCTTGTTGAGTCATCATTGCATTTGGATCCATGATTTGAGGATTCATGCCGGTCATGTTTGTGTTCACGTTTGACCGGGCCCATGGCGGATTTTTGGGACCACTTCCTGATTGCATACTACCACTTGTAACGTAAATCACAACATAAACACACGAATAAAATTACTTAATCTTTACTACGCGCACAATTTCGTTGTAAATAACACTTTTTAGCAATAAATCCACTTCGTCTATGGAATTACGAAAATTCGCATTCGCAAATGGTGGCTCGCGGAATTCAGCGTCTCGGCAGCGGAAGTTAGCAGGCAGAGACAAAATAGAGTTGAATCGGTTATTTTATTGTACCCGCTATCGATTAAAATCTACTAAGCTAAGTATTATCAAGAGTTAAATCGATTTGAATGAATTTGTTTTATTCTCGGCTTTTACCTCGCGCACTTTGTACACAAAAGTTTCAACAAACCACTTAGATAAAACTTTTGTGTACTTGTACTTGTTACGACCAAGCGAATGGAGAGGCGAATGGAGAGGCGAATGGCGAAGTGGACGGCGAGCACGAATGTGCAAACCCGGCATTATATTGCCCTTCTGCGGCACAGACTTGTGGGCGCGGAAGCGACGAAATTCCGCCACGGTATTGCACCGCACTTCTATAGATTTGTTCTTCTGCCTTCGAAAGATTATTGGATTTGAATGATTTTCTGACGCGCTCGAGTATCCCGCAAAATCCCCATCTCGCTGCCCCTACTATTAGTTTATGTTTATCGTTACGAAAATATAGCTACAAATACCGGCACAGATCTTGAGCACTCGGCGTCAGAGTGGGGATCGCTTTGCGCATTTCATACATTGGCGAGCCAATCGTCGTCGTTGTTAGATACATGCAGCAGCGTAGGGAACGACTCACGAGTGACGTCTATAACACGATGCCGTTGCGAGCCAATCACTGTCATTCCCCACCCCCGCGTCTCACTTCGCACCACTAAAGAGACCGAATATTGGACTTTTGCGCAACTTGAAGCCAGCGCTCAAGATCCTATCTTCGATTTAACAATTATAATTTTTTTTATCCTATGTTCAATATACGTACGTCTATTGGTTTCGTAAATAAAGTTCGTTTTTCTCGGGACCGAAAATTTTAGTAAATATAAAGTCTTGAAAAACCAATAAGACTCCCGGGATAAAACTAGGTTCTAACTCTTCTTCTTCTTCCTGTCCTTATGCCGTATTACTTGGGGTCGGCGCAACATGTTTCTAATACAAGCTTTTATTTAGTTTCACCTGTCCCGATGTTTATCTGTAATCAAATCTTGAAAATTTTTGACCCACTTACCAGTTACCAATTGGGCTGAAATTTCGCATGCATGTGTAAATCAGATGACCATGCAAAATTATTATGACATGGAGCTGATTTGATGATGAAACCGGAAGGTGGTTGTAGGAACTTCGTAGTTAAGCGACACAACCCCATAAGAGTTTGGGCTCGTATGATTCATCTTGACGAGTAGGTATTAAATATACAGGTACCTAGGTATACTTAATAAAAGCTTGCTATGAAAAAAATATTTTCATTAAAGCTTGTTTTCTTCCATTCTGTCCTGTCATCCGTCACACTATCACTAAATTCTAACTTCCTTTTCTTTCATAACACTCCTGACACAAATCCATCCATATTTTCTTTGGCCTCCCTCTCCCTCTCCATCTATCTACAAGTAACATACTCAGATTTTTTTTTGTAACATGCGCCAAGCTACGTTTCTAACTGGAAAACGGAAATAAAACGTACATGTTAACTTAGGTTAATTTAATCGCCTAGAGCTTGTGGTAGAGTCGTTGCTGATGGACCTTGAAAATAAAAGTCAAATTTAGGCGAAGCTGGACTGGGTTCAATGTTAAATTCTGCTATGATTGATCCACCAGCCGCCATTACGGTTGGAAAGGCAGCTGCGGGGTAGACGATGGACGATGTTCCAACAACAAGGCACACGTTACATTTCGACATAACGATATCTATGGACAAACAAATTCGTTTTTGTACTGCAATATCTAAACTTTTTTTTTTTGTTAGTATTATTAGTAATAAACCACTTTTTTTTTGTTAGCCTGTTCTGTCCCACTGCTGGGCAAAAAGCCTGCCTGCTCAGCTTCCATATTTCGCGCGCCCGGGCTTCCTCTTGTCAGTCCTGGTGCAATCTGTCTAGTTCATTGCACCATCTCCTTCGTGCTTTTCCCTGACCCCGTCTCACTGTTTCAGGGCACCAACTTTGTGCTAGTTTGACCCACAGTTTGTCGGGCATGACATATCCTGCGCAATCCCATTTCAGTTTGGCAGCATATTGATCCACATCAACTATTTTAGTTTTGGAGCGCAATATAGTGTTTCGAACTCGATCGAATTTAACACCTAGAAATACTATGCTCTATAATCAACTAAGTATCAAAATGTTTGATCACCAGCTTCTTCCAAAATAGAAGTTTCTAAGACTTCTCCGAACCAGATGATGTGTGGTCGTAGTAAACCACCACAGTCTGGTTTTTTGCAATGAGGGAGATCCTTTTCTTTGACGTCAGAGACAAGCTTATCAGAAGTCGGGGATCCGGTTCCTGCTAGTGCCTAAAACAATACATGTGTAGGAAACTAAAAGGCGGGCCAGACGGTTGCAATCTAGCGTTCAATCTAGGTCACCTTGGTTGGAGCTTGCTTTTGGTGTGTTTGGTTTATGTTGTGGTTGTGGTTACACGGATTTAATCCACTTGCCTTCACCTTCCACCACCTTCGCAAATCAATCAATGTGGTTGGGAAAACGCGCCTTCCAACTAAGGGCGTGAAGGTTATGGATTACAACTGCTGTCTACACGAATTGAAACTAGCAAGGTCAACCCTGTCGGGACGCTGGATTGCAACTATCTGGTCCATACTTTCAGCCGTCACACACTAGGTATCTACGCTTCAACCTACCGCACATATAGGACTATCGGTGTTTACCAACACTTCATTGCATTTAGTGCAGCGTGTTTTAAACATATTTCCATGGAGTTCTATTAAGTTCCTAGTCCCTGCTCGAGCATGTAGACCGTCCACATTTTGGGTTACTACAGTCACCGACTTTTGTGAAACGTGTTTCTGTTCATACTGAGCTACTGCTATGTGGCCCTGAAAGAAGAGGTTTTTATACAAGTTACTGACCGCACGACCGTCACACCTACGGATCGGGTCGGCCTACGGATCGGTCGGGTTTTTATTTGAGGTGGGACTCATTAAATAACTCATCCCGCTCTGGGTGGACTCCCTCTGGAGTGTCAGACTTTTACTGACTAGAACCCACCTGTATTCCTTCAGTCCCCCTTTTTGTTCTAAGACTGCGGTAAATCTTTCGCACAATACCGCAAGGTAGCGCGGTTAAGATGCGGATGCATTGTATAGATAAGCCTGATAAGTATTCAATCTTCCTCGTCTAAAGCGCTACATACCAGCTGAAATATGTGATTTAAGCTCAGTAAGTCGAAGGGGCATCTATAATTTTGGTGGGTATGGTGTGACATAAAGTTACCGATGCTGGAATTAACCTAGCCCTATATATACTGGGCCCAAACAATCTAAGGAGTTTACCATTGACTCGAAAAGAAGATCCAAGGAACTTATTTATTAGGTAAGGTAGGATTCCCATCCTAAGCCTCCCGGCTTAAATAGGTACCTCATATTTATCTGCCTACGTGTAAAGGTAGATAAATTATTGAAAAGTTTACTGGATTTTCATTTGTTGATACCAATTTGCTTAGTTTTACCAATTAAAATAGTTCTTTATTATTTTTACCGCATTAGGTTGTGCCTTCAACACCAGCTCCCTAATATAATGGTAGTACTCCCAAACCAGCCCAGGGTCTTCTTGAAATGTTACAGGATTATACAGAATTGAAGCTTCTAATTTTCTCCACAGACCTTCGGGTTCTCTGAATGTTGGAACTCCCGACTCCGCACTTATACCCGCACCGGTTAAAACAACGACTTGCTTTGCAGTATTCAAGAGGGTTTTCAATTTGGTAAAGTCATTTTGAGATTTTTTTAGATTTTGAGAATAAAATTTACGTAAATAGTAAAGTGTTTTGGTGTGTTTGTAAAAGGATCGTCGAGTAAAACTCATAGTTTAGGTTTTCAAATGATTGCGCACTCATGGACTGATGGACTTAATGATCGGATTGTTTATGGTAATAACAAAATGTGCTTTAGAGTAATTAAAGCATATTGATTTTCACAATATGATTCAACTTCAACTTTATTAAATTATGTCGGAGATATTGACGTAAGTCAGTTATGTGCATAGACCACTGCATAGTCCAATACCATAACTTCAATAAGAGTGTGAAAGGAGGACAAGGAACGAAGAGGTATGTACTGGCGGTAGACACAATTATGGCGGTAAGTCTCCTCTTTGAGGCGTGGCTAGAAAGACCGCACGGTGTCCTCACCTTCCGCATAACTAAGATTCTCACCAAACACGGTCAGTTCGGGACGTTTCTGCACCGGATTCGTCCGGAAGCGACGCCCGAGTGTCACCACTGTGTGGACCGCCCGGAGGACACGGTGGAGCACCGATTTTTGACATTTAAATGGTACTAAAGGCGCTACGAAAATTCCACGAATTTGTTTTGACCACAAACTTATCAAAATGGAACCTGATGTAGTAAGTTCCACATTATTGATAATTTACCTAAATAAAACGTAAATTTCTGCTCAAAATCTTTATCTCTTAGAAGAGCATGATTAAATAAATAAAACATAATTAAAACGCAACTTTTTAATTTCTTAGAAATACAACATTAATAATACGAATAGATAAACAGCAGTTTAATTAACTCTAATATACCACTTTACTTCGTGAACTTAGGAGTTATTTCATTTTGCATTTATCTAAGGCCCAAGCGCCCGAGCAGTGTCATAAAACAGTGAATTTCTGAAGCCTAATCCTGGGCAACGGCCAGGTTAATATGTTTGAAAAAATTATATGTTTATTATAGATTCATGAACAACATTATCCACTATTGATGTTAACGTGCGACTTTTGTCTAAAAAAAATATTTAGCATTTTCGCAACATTTTCCTACTTCTTCGAAACGGCTTGGGTTTTTAAAAACATTTTTACACACAAAAATTGGTAGTTAAATATTCTTCAAAGTCAACATAGCAAATCAATCAATATTTCGCAAAGAAAATAGATTTAAAGATCAGCCCCCCTAGCCAACGTTTCGCTTGCGCCGAACGCTGCGAGTTGACCTTGCCGCCAATTCTTTTGTTCTGATCACGTGACTGAAAGTTAAGACGACGTCATTCCCGTACATTTGAATCTTTCTGCAAGCGTTAACTATTGCAGATTAGCAACTTAGCTAGGGGTACAGAGGGCCTATATCCGGGCGCAGCTACCGCAATTACATGCACAGATATTCGTACTGCCGCCTAAGCGGGTACGATAAATCGGTACAAATACATCAGTCTTTGGAGGGAAGTTAAATAGCTGAATACTAAGAAGTGCTGTGCTTGTTACTTGTTATTTCCAGTAATTTACTTTCCCAGTGCTTGTTTGCACATTACTTTGAAGCGAGCGAAGCATACCTCTCAAGTCAAACAAACAATCCCAGGCATCTTACGAGCTAAAAGAGGGAAGCCAGCCTTTTCTCCATGCTCATAGGTCTACGGGACTCAGGTTCGTGCTCAGGGACTACAGGTTGGGTTCAACCTGTAGTCCACAGACCACATTATTATCTCCACAAGAACTAAAATATATTCCGTGAAAAGTTACATGTATGCAAACTTATTTCCAGTTTCTATTAGAAATGTGTTTTCTATGATAATGCTCGTTTACTTTGATTTTAGTTAACAGGTGTGCTCCTAGTTTTTAATTTTTCATACATATTTTTGTTTATTAAAATTGTTAACTTTCTTCTGGTCTCTGGACTTCTGGTCCAAACTAACAATTTGGTCCGAGCGTGAGAAACAAGCCCGAAGCTCTAGCCGAGTATGAAGTCGTTATGGTTATTTATTTAAGATAGACATTTTGAAAAAGTCCATTTCGTTTCGCATATACTATATAATATTTAGTTGTTTTTTCTTCAGTAGCGTTGGATAAAAAAAAAAAAATGGAAACATTCATCAAAGAGGTGTGTAATAGGATCATGATTGCAAAATCCATTTGTCCCATGTTCGGAATTATCCCATGCTACGGTAGTTCGCGGTTTTGCACTATTCCCAACGATATAGGAGAGAAATCCAAAGGCAACCCCACATTCCTACCCACATCTGATTGCACATCCTCAATCCTTACTGAGGTCCGCCCTAGTCCGCCACATAAATGTTTGAAATTGTCCACATATTTGCGGTAAAGTTCTATCGGTAAGTCAAGGAACTTCATACTTTCACAGTCCGTATTGGATTGAAGCGAACCTTTATAAGTAGGCTACCTACTGATAAAACTGACAAAATGAGAGTACAGGCAGCATGTTTAAAATACTGCATATAACCTACCAATAAGAACGTCAAGGGCATGGCTATATGTTTTTCACCATAAATCAAAGGGCACAAATACCTAGAATAAAAAATATGGTTATGGAGTTTTAATTTAGAATGACATGAATTTAATTACTTAATTGATTTTGTTAGACCTATAGGTAGGTATATACAATTTGTAAGAAATATATTTCTTACAAATTGTATATTATTAGTATTTCATAAATATAACAACAGAAAGCCATCCAGGAACCTCTTCCATCTCTTCTCCCCTCTTTCTGTTCTTATTGTTGTGGTGTCTGCAAATGTTCAAGAAAAAATAATAGTTCCCAACTTCCCATATTTTGTTTATGTAAATGATTCATTATAATCCTTACCATATAATATTATAAAAGCGAAAGTAAGTTTGTTTGTTTATTTGTTACGTCTTCACGCCTAAGTGGCAAAACCGATTTTGATGAATTTTGGTACAGAGATAGTTGGGACCCTGGAGACGGACATAGGCTATTTTTTTTATTAAAAAGTGAGAAAAGGGGGAGAAAGAGGGAAGGTCTTTTATGAGCTTTAAATAAAAAAAAGCAAAAGCTAGTTTTAAAATATTTTGTTTCTTATTTAGAGGTAAGCGGAAAAAGTTGTAAGGTCCCGCAAACCTCCGTTGAAAAGGGAGGATTCTTCGATCTGACATGTGTTGTGTCTGGTTCGGTCAATTGCCGCTGTGTCTGGTTCGGTCAACTGCCGTTGTGTCTCTTCTGGCCGCTTATCTTAGGACACTTTGAAAGGGGCCTTTGAAGCTGTCTTTCTAAGATAACGAAGAAATAAGATACGCAATAAAGGTATATTTATACACTCTCAATGAAACCAAAATTCATAGGGTACTTCCCGTTGACCCAGAATCCTAAAATTTGGCATATAGCAAGGTCTTGTAGGAATAAATCTGAAAACAGTGATTCCGGAAACGATTCGGAAAATTTTCGAGTCGCTATCGGAAATTGAACTATTCATAAGTTTGTTTGTTGCGTGTGCGAGTCCTACTCGCCAATCCAATTACTTTTCTCGCGTCAAGAGTGAAACGAGATGCCATACATTTACTGAGTAAAACCTATCTGTAACCTTCAGTTGCCCTTTGTGTTTCAGGACCCCGGGAATTAATTGAAAATAAACCCGTAGCCCTGGCAGGCATCGGCGCTACTGGGTCCCGATTTTGCTGACAGCTCTTTGATGCCCCGTTTACATGTGGACCCAGTCTCGGCCAATCGCCATCCCTAGCCATTGTGTAAACGGGAAAACTCCTTTTACACAATGGCGATTGACCAAAGGCTGAGCCCACGTGTAAACGAGGAATTAGGTACGCGTGGAACACTACGTCCGTCGATGCTATAGGCGACCATTACACGGTCATGCAAGCATCAATCAATTCCATCAATCATGAATGATGGTTTTCTTCAATCAGTACTAAAAACGGTCATTCAACGCATTAGTCGGTAGATTTTTCGTCAATCAGCGCTTTGACTGTGTCAAAACTGACAGCACAACCTACCGTGTAATGTTCGCCATAAGCTCGGTTCTTACCGGACGGCCGGACAACTACAGATTCGCTTGACTGTTTTATACATAGCTACGAGGCCCGCTTATGTAATTACATTTACAGTATTACAAAGGGTTATAATGTAGACCAGTTAGATAAGACTGCCAACATAAAGTGACGCCGGCAGTGAAAATAAAACGCTTTATTTTCTGAACACGCAGAGGCTGTGAATTGAGCTTACGTAATCACCGTTCATTATTATTTTTGCCCCGACAATGAGAAGTATGTTACTGAAGGCATTCAAAATATTCATTCGTGAAGATTCAGAACAGACGTGCACAATGGAGTGTTTCTGTTAACTCGTAATGCCTTTAATTAGGTAGGTAGGCGGTTTCAGATTTGTATTTTCATGAAAGATGGTTGCGTACTCATGAATAAAAGCTTAGTACAATTAGCGGCACGGATCTTGAGCGCTGGCTTCAAGTTGCGCAGAAGTCAAATATTCGGTCTATTTAGTGGTGCGAAGTGAGACGCGGGGCCGGGGAGTGTCAGTGATTGGCTCGCCGCGCCATCGTGTCATAGACGTCACACCTGATTCGTTCCCTGCGTTGCTGCATGTATCTAACAACGAAGACTATTGACTCACCAATGTATGGAAAGCGCAAAGCGATTCCCACTTTGTCTGCGGCGTCAGAGTGGGGATTGCGAGAGAGCGCTCAAGATCCATTCCGGGGAATTTTGTGGAAAAGACAAAGTTAGCTATCTGCCTAACATAACCTTTCTAACATCCCGTAATGTTTTTTTTTTAAAGAGGGAAATCATCCTATGACTTCTCACGCTCCAGGATGTAACGGGAGGCGTGCCGGAATTTTAGCTAAAAGCACACCGGTCCAGATGGTTACCTACCGGACGGCCGGATAACATTGGCTAGCTTGTTGGTCTAGTCTAGTGGTTAGTGGCCCTGATTGCCAACCCGGAGGTCGTCGGTTTGATTCGCACCCCAAGACAAATGTCTGACAAATGATTATTTGTTCTGTATCTGGGTGTAATCTATACATACATACATATAAATATAATTGGAGTGTCTGTTTGTAATATTGAAATAACCGGTTTTTACTACATGCATAATATGGAATATACATATACATTTAGGGTACATACACCAACAATTTTTTTTTTCAATTTTTGTCTGTCTGTTTGTTCCGGCTAATCTCTGAAATGGCTGGACCGACTTTGACGGGACTTTTATTGGCAGGTAGCTGATGTAATAAGGAGTAACTTTTATTTTAGAAAAAATGAATTCGAAATCCTGTAGTCCACACGAACGAAGTCGCAGGCACAGCGATATGTATAATAAGTATGTTTATCAGTTGTCTAGTAGGTATAATCATAGCACAATTTTGAGACTAGACGGCGTTGTGTGATAGTTGTGGAATATTATTAAGTATATATTATAAGTACTCCTCTGCAAAATAGAGTGCAATACTCTATATGAAAATACAGTGGGCAGCCCTATATGTAGGTATCTTAAGTTGGTGACCATACCGAGCCACCGAGGTAACTTACTTGTTGAGCGGTTCGCCACACCACACCCGAGGCAATTTTCTTTGAGGGTATTACCGAGTTAGTGATGTAACGAATATTCGGATTCACATTCGCGCGAATATTCGTACATTTTTACATTCGCATTCGAATTCAAAAGAAACATGCGAATATTTGTAAATTTTTCTTGACCAACAAAAAAGTATCTACCTATGTATTTATTGAACGGATATAGAATGACAATACAACTGATGTGATAAATGTTAAATTTCAACGAATATTTGCGAATATTATTCGCCAACACGAATATATTCCCGAAAATTGATCGCCAATATTCGTCAAAAACATTCTTTACATCAGTTGTCATCCTTTATCCGTTCAATCAATACTTAAATACCTTTTTGTTTGTCTAAAAACATTGCCAAATATTTGCATGTTTCTTGTGAATTCTGCGAATATTCGCGAATGCGAATGCCAATATTCGTTACATCACTATTACCTAGTCGATGACCGAGCCCTACGTCAAATTTTTAGGGCCGGCCCTATAATTGAAAAGGATGTGGATTAGAACTTCGAATGTTTACTTACCCGTTCAATCAAAGGATCTTCCTTTCATGTTGTTTATAGCTTGTTATATATATAAAGAGGAAATAAAATAAAGAACAATCTGTTACGTAGATATATGTTTACAGTGAAAGGGAAATCGATGCGAAAGTTGTTTTTATTCAGTAAATTGATTTAGATACCCAGCATGGAAATCTACACTTATAAATATTATAAAGACGTAAAGTTTGGTGTTTTTTGTTCGTAGGAGCTAATCTTTAGAAGTACTCATCTTATTGCTAAATTTTTTGCACCGATAGAGAGTTGCTTTATTTCTGAGTGTACATAAAATATAGCCAATGACCATAGTGACAATTATTTTTGTACCCATGCCTACAAGGGTGAAGCCGTGGCCAAAAGCTAGTTTTTTATACATTTGACTCGACCTACCCGAATGACTTATGTCATCATCATCATCATTTCAACCAAAAGACGACCACTGTTGGACATAGGCGTTCCACAAGTGTCGCCATAAGGACTGGTCCTGTGTGTCTCGCATCCATCGGATTTCCGCCTCTTGACCCTCATCAGGTCATCGGTCCACCTTTTTTAGGGTTCCGTAGTCAACTAGGAACCCTTATAGTTTCGCCATGTCTGTCTGTCCGTCTGTCTGTCTGTCTGTCTGTCCGTCCTCGCTTAATCTCTGTGACCGTTAGCACTAGAAAGCTGAAATTTGGTACTAATATGTATATCAATCACGCCGACAAAGTGATAAAATAAAAATTGGAAAAAAATGTTTTATTAGGGTAGCCCCCCTATATGTAAAGTGGGAAGTGTTTTTTTTTTTAATTTCAACCCTAACGTGTGATATATCGTTGGATAGGTATTTAAAAATGAATAGAGGTTTACTAAAATCATTTTTTGATAATGTCAATAATTTCGGAAATAATCGCTCCAAAAGTAAAAAACAATGTGTGTCCCCCCCTCTAACTTTTGAACCATAAGTTTAGAAAATATGAAAAAAATCTGAGAAGTAGAACTTTATAAGGACTTTCTAGGAAAATTATTTTGAACTTGATGGAAAGAACAGTTTTTGTACAAAAAAGACAAAAGGGTTCTACAAAATAGTTTCTGGACTAAGTTTGTAGTATAATCGTAGCAAGCATTTTTTTAAACTCATAAGTGGGTACACTTTATTGTGACGGACGGGAAACTACGGAACCCTACACTGAGTGTGGCCCGGCACGCTCTTGGCCGGTTTTTTTTTTATTATTGATAGGCTTGCGTTTGACCACCATCTCACCTGACGGTAAGCGATGATGTGGTCGACGATGGAGCACGCTTGCCTAGAAGTACCTAACCTATTCACTCTTGACTTAAAGACCCCTAAGTTGTAGCTATCAGGACACAGACTCCGGAATTCCACTCCTTGGCTGTACGCATAATAAATGTGTTTCTAAAACGCTTTGTGCGTACCTTGTGGAAAGCCTGTCTAACACTGCGTCTTCTGGTACCTACGTGGTCGCCACTCAAGAACCTTTCGTCCCTATCGACCACCGTCTCATCATTACCGTACATCACAGTCACACTATTCTGGTGATTATGTTTATTTAAGCATTGCCAGTTAATTAGTATTTCTTAGTAATTAACTTAGTAGTTCTTATTTCATTTTGATTCCTTAGTAGGATTCACGATTTTAAAAAAGTATCAATCGTTCATTCGGTTCATTTTATGAAAAAATTGCTTCGGCATTTTGGCTTTATGTATGTGTTATATATAAGCTTCATGTATGTATATAAATAAATAAGAAAAAATGGTATCAAAAAGCAAGGCCATATGAACTATATCCATAACACTATTTCTCCAAATTTAATAAAACAAAGTTTCCTACACCTTACAGTTTCTCAGAATAAGAACACTAAAGCTAAATCACCGTCAAAATCCCTCTTAATAAGTTTACGTGAGGTGTGAGGTAATCATTGGTAGAATATAAGTCGATGGGTAATCACGGTGTTGGTTACGTGGTCTACGTGTTGGATTCGTAGTTTACGAATTCTCCTTTTAAACATTGATCGAAGCCAAAAAGTTTAAAGATTACCCAATGTTTATCTCAAAAAGTAGGTAGGTATACAGTGGCGTAGATAGGTGACCGACTGGCCCGGGGCAAGAAAAAAAAGGGATTCCGATCCCGATTTCCGGCTACCATAGGTGCGGGCTTGCGTACGGCGAGCGAGGGGTAGCTCGCTGTTCGACTGTCCGGTAAACGGACTGAGCCCAAGTCGTCTTACTGTTCCCGCGCACGTAAAGGAATTGTCAGCAACCGTAGGGGCCCAGCAGGGTCGAAGCCTACTGGGGCCATGGGTCTAATTCTGAAAGGAAAGCTCGTCCCCGGTATGAAAGGCAACGAAGGAACGGGGTGGGTTTTTTAGTCAGTAAAAGTGTGTCTCTAACTCCCACTCTGCCTAAGGTCGGTGTATGTCATCTAAATAAAATTTACCTACCGAAAAAAACCTCATTTATTTAAATTTCGAAAGATAGAATTTTTTTCTGGGGCACGGCCCCGCCTTGCCCTGTGGTAGTTACGCCAATGTAGGTATATCTAAGAAAAAAAGGTATATCTACTTTTAGCTAAAACTTTGACTGTTTTTGATAGCATTCAAGCGATTCATTCATAAAAATCATTCCATCGCTTCTGAAAAGGGGCATCAAGTTGTGAATTAAACTTTAGGTACCTACCTACCCAATGAAAACAAAAACAGATTGAAAAATTAGTCTTTCGACTACGTGGCCGCAGGTAGTAAGATAAAAATACTCAAACGATTTAGATTTCTATCGTCTTTTAGAACTAGCTAGAAACCTTAAATAGTCAAGTACTCTTTTTATTTCTAGTTAATTGCTATGAAGTTCTCTTTTCTAGGTATCCTCATAAATCAAACTGTAGCGTAACCTAAAAAAACTGCGGTCTAACTTAAAAGCACTGTCACGCGCTCGCGCCAACTGCGGTATATGAAACACCAACCTGTATGCTTTTTGAACGAAACCATTGACGTCATAGGGTCGCACATGCGCCCTGGAGAGCGTCGCCATTACTCCGTTCGCGAAGGGGAGTGAGAATCTGAATAACACAACGCGGCACGCTCTGATAGCGGGCAGACGTATCGTGAATTCACCCAGAAGACAAATAACGCGGGAATACGACCCCGGTAAGTAATGACGTAGTAATAATTGTAGAGATAAAATTAACACGTCAACCTCCCCCTCCTTTTTGGTGGAAACTTTTTCAACTTTTTATTCTAGCTTTCGTTGGTTTCTGTTAAAGTCCGTATTTCAGTTTTCAGTTTCATAATTCATTTGTTGCGCGAATGTTTGTTAGTAGTTTCATGATCAGATTTTTGTTTAATATTATGTTTTAAGACCCCATTTTAAGTTTAATATAGCGATGTTAAAATTTTCGCATTATATTACGAAGCTCTTTGAGATTTATATTAGGACTTTTAATAAGAATTTTGATAAGATTGGTATTCATCTTTTAAAAGCTGTTCGTTTTGAATTTTTTTTCGTACATAAGGACCAGTATAAAAATGTATATTGGGTCCTGTTATCGGGCACCAAGATAAAATGTTTTGATGATGATAACGAATTTTCCGATAAATTATGGTATGGTACAGCTTAAAGTACAATGTTATAGTTTTGTGAAACAACAACACAGTATTAAAGATTATTTTATTCAGTTTTCCTCGATTCTTTCAATGAGGTCAGCGCATAATAGTGTACGATAGGCCCATTCAATGGTTCATGAATGGGTTTACTAGATTTGGGAACCGTGCAAGAGCTCCTTCTACTGATATTACATATTTATGTACATTACATACATGTACATTCCCCAAATTACATTACCTAATTGTAATTAGTTCTCTACACGTACGAAAAAACAAACAGATCTTTATTAGGATTCCGCTGGTATCTAAATAAGTAATCACATAATAAAACAAATCACTGTTCTTTCTTTTGTTAAGAGTTTTGGGAACGCATTCACGGTGCGTACAGCTAAGGAGTCGAATTCCTTTCCGGAATCTGTGCTTCCTGCTGGCTACAACACAGGAAGCTTTAAGTCGAGAGTGAATAGGTTACTTCTAGGTAAGCGCGCTCCATTGTCGACCGGATCGACACTTTTCGTCTGGAGAGATAATGGTCACCGCGAACCTATCAAAAATAAAAAAAAGAGACCTTTGCACTATAATGGCTCACAGAGCCACCCATTTTTTTAGATCATGTAATCTAGAATTCAACTTTTATTTTTATATTGATTTAAGCTGGCGCTTGAATGCGATCTCACCTGATGGTAACCAGTGATGCAATCTCTGATGGTGAGGAGCACTAGTTTAATAAGAGCCTATTCACTCTAGCCTTGAAAGCACCCAAATTATAATCGGAAGGGAAGACCGCAGCAGGCTAATTGTTCCAGTCCTTCGACGTACGCGGTATAAACGACGAGGCGAAACGCTTAGTCCGGACCGTAGAGGTTTCAACAACGTCTGGGTGGATACTCGTCGTACGTCTGGATGTCTGATGGTAGAATTGAGATGGCGGAATCAAATCATGCAATTCCTGTGCACACTCTCTAAAATGCATCCTATAAAACACCGAAAGGCTGTTTACCCTACGTTTGTGCCCAAGACTTTGAAGGTTGGACTTTTTCGTGTTTGTTTTGGATTGTTAGTTGCAAACTACGGTCTCAGTTAAGGCCATTAAGAGAGCCCTACGCGCTACGCTAAAAATAAATAAAACTCTAACACTACTACGTTAATTAACGCCAATTATTATTAAATAATAATAATTTACTTTATTTCAAGTTTGCACTCATAGAATGGTTAGTAACAATTTTAACTTAAAACTGTGGTAGTAGCTATCAAATTTAAAATAAGTAAACAAAAATAAAATTAATTTATTACAAAATGTTAAAAACGCTATCTAATACAATGTTCGATAAAAAAGCAACGCGTAAAAACAGAGATTAAGCCTGAATGCTCTGTTGACATTCGATTATTCCGTCACTCACTCTAATATTCCACAAAACCTGTTCCAGGAAATACGTGTTTTTTTTAAAACCACAAATTTTTAGAAAAAATATTCTCGTAAATCAGAATCTCGATTAAATGTGCAAGGTTTCTATAGACATATTTAACCGACTTCGAAAAGGAGGAGGTTCTATGTTTTTTTTTTTCGATGTGAAAAATCATCTTATGACAACCCCCGCTCTTGGGCGGAGCGGGAGATAGTGTCAGACTCTTACTGACTAAAGGAGGAGGTTCTATGTTCGACTGAATGTAAGTTTTTTCTTTACTTTTTTAAATTAATGAGTACCTGCATTACAAAAGAGTAAAGGCCAAAGTTCACGCAAAATAGGAGATTTTTAGAAGTCTTTATTGGTCTTTTACGCAAGTTTTAGTTTTGAATTCAATTGAAATCTAGCAGATAATATTTACAAAACATCTGAATTTCCAAAATGATTGGGGAAAGATTCTACGGTTCTACGGAATTGTATCAACAATCAATTGAAAACAAAATAAAATTATAATTGATATAAACTAGTGCTTGACTGCGATCCCACCTGATGGTAAGCAGCAGTCTGCTTGTGAGCTGTTGGTGATACGCGCTAGTTTAAATGTATCGATATGTTGATGAGGGAGAGAAATCATCAAATAACTTCTTCCGCTCAGGTAGAGCGAGAGGGAGTGTCAGACTTTTACTGACTAAAACCCACTCATGTTCCTTCAGCTGCCCTTTACGTTCCAGGGCCGCAGTGACTCTTTTGAATACTCCTGCTGACCTGGTACTTAAATAAATTTCCAATACACTTACTCGAAAACCCGTTCTTAACCCTACCTACCACTTTTAAGCACGGAATTTACTGTTTTCTACATTAGTGCGGAAAAGTGCGTGTGTTTGCCCACGCCACAATTTGCCCGAATTGGTTTATTTTTTGTAAATGTATAGAAAAACATAGTTTGTCGATGATATTTGATTTGTGGATGTTTGTGTTTGTTTGTTTGTTTGTCTTTTGTTTTTCACGTATACGTGGAAATTGGTCACTGCTGTATTCAGCTACAAAATGTATTGACTACTATTTCGATACTTGTTTGAGGTAGGTGCCTACCTATTACTTTTCTCAGGGCGTCTACTCTTTGTCTTAATTAAAATGGTCGAAGTCCCAGACGGGTGGCTGATATTGGTAAAAGCTGGAAGGTTATTCAGAAACCTGTCGTAATATTATACAAATATTTGATCTAAGTTTATCGCCGTTATCGTTTCCATTATGGAATAATTCATAAGCCCATATTTTTCGTAACCAAATTTTCATCAACCTTACCTTATTTTCCTTAGGAAAATCAACAGGTGAAACTTGCTTTTTTGCTTCAATAAAAAAAATATAAAACTTCAAATATAAAACGTCCTTATACGTAAATGTAGGCGGACCGATGACCTGGTGAAAGTCTGGCGACTTTGAATGCGGTGGATGCGTGACGCACTGGACCGTCCGTTATGGCGACACTTGGGGGAGGCCAGCAGAGGACGTCCTTCGGCTGAATGATGATGATGACGCGTAAATATTGCAAAAAGCAAGTATTGCAAAAAGCAAGTACCTATTGCAAAAAGCAAGATCGCGCTTGACCACTGTCGTACCTGATGGTAAGTGACGATGTGTTAGACGACGGAGCACGTTTGCCTAGAAGTAAACTTTTTCTATTTATTCACTCTTAACTTATGGTCTACTAGCTTATAACTGTCAGAAATGGTTAAGTCCACTCTCGGCCCCTCGACCCCCAATAAATAATGTGTCCACTGGACCTGTGACCATAGTTTAATCTCGACTCCCAAGGGTCGAAAGTGTATTTAATTTTTCAGCCAAATTTTAGTTTACTCTCGACCTTGGGGGGTCGGTTAGGTACTACGATAAATCATCAGTCTAGTAGAAATGATGAGAGTTGTCGTGCGGTGTCCTGATGAGATACTACGGGTACTAGGATCGCTCTTGGCGATCGCACATCCGCAGCCTCCCCAGTGAAGCCAGCGTTGTATGTCACGCTGATAATAGCTGGTCCTAGCACAAGGAGAGTCGTACCAGGCGGCGGCCGAACTAGCAACACGCGGGGTTGCTACAGTTGTGAAAAGGATCCGGCAGTTGGGACTCGAGGTGGCACTGCACAAGTCTGAGGCCACGTGCTTTCATGGTCGTCAGAACGCACCACCACCGGGTTCCCAAATAATGGTAGGAGAAGTCGATGATGAAATGCCTAAGACTCGTCACTCCTCAACAGCAGGTAGAAATTCGAGGAGCACTAACTTCGCTGCTGTGGGTGCTGTTGCTGTTGCTACTGCACGCACAATGATCCCACAGCTGGGAAAAGCCCTCTCCCTCTAGCATAAACATAATCAGCCTTAAAATGTTCCTACTGCTGGGACTCAGGCGTCCTCTGTAGGAGAGAGAATGGGCCGTAATCCACTACGCAGTCCCAGTGCGAGTTGAAATAAAATATACAAAGTAATGCACCTGGCTGGACTCGCGAACTACAACTCCGCCATTATCACTCGGCCACCTCTCCCAGGTTAGAGTAAATACATACAGAGATTTTTCGAGTGTGAGAAATCATAAATCATCAAATTACTTTTCTTACCATGGTTGGGGTGAGAGGGAGTGTCAGCCAGTCGTCAGTCGGTCTTTTTACTGACAAATACTAGGTGTGTTCCTTTAGTTGCCTTTTGAGCTCCAAGTCCGCAGTGACTGTCTTGATCAAACCCACTGCCCAGATTATGAGTGCCTTTACTTATTGGTTTTATCCAACTTGGTATTGGAATTTTATACGTGGTCTTCATAGACAGTAGTTCTGATAAGACTCCACATAATGGTGGTATCTGTAACGATTAACTTAAAATAAAAATCATAACTTATCTCTAACGAATAAAAAATCTTAACTTGTCTCGAACGAATAACATAAAATAAAAATATATTAGTAACATATTAATAAATAGAAAAATAAAATGCTGGTGCCAGACCAAAAACTCTTCGATTTATAGAGAATGGATTACGATCAATTAATGTAATCGCGTTGATACTACAACATCATAATATAGGTAAACTGTAAAGCCTCTATGAATATTAATGACGATCAGACAGATTGGACTCAATTACTGAGTTTGGTAACATTATCATTTCATGTTGATAATGTTGATATTCAGCTTTAAAAAAATATCAGGACTCAGGAAGAGGAACTAGTGGCTAAAACAATACGCTCGGTAGGGCTCCAAAGTTAAGCATCGCTTATTCGCTTCCTGAGGTCACTCTGTAGATAGATCACCCTCCGTTGCTGATGATGGCGATATTGATGATAGAGAGAGATTTGTTAACATTTTTATTTTTATTTGTCCTGTGGGACTTATAAATCAATGTGAAAAACTTTTATTTTCTTTACTCTTTTTGATAAAATAGGCGTAACATTTAGGTGCCTAATGTTAGGTAATATTGAGTACATTCCCAATCTAGTCCTGAACCAACATATTAGTAGGGAGGCGACTGTTAGCATACAATAAGTTGTGAACTTAAAACTTCGGTTCTAAGTTGGCCGTTAGTTTCCTCCCTGGGGCCGTCTGTATAGTTACATATTTGGCCTAGAAGAATTTGAGAGGGTTGAATATTGTTTTAGTGGTCCATTATAAATGTTTACATAACAATTTAACTAAACGCTGCTATAGACAGTGGATATAGTGTTGAGAATCGTTTGAGTTGTAAATAATGAGTTTAGTTACAAGAATGTTAGAGACAGGGGCGTAGCTGACCACAAAGGGAGGGCCACTAAAAAGAGGGTTTTCAAAGATGGTAGAAACGGGTATGTCATCATGTAAGACTGAGCTCAAAAAGGACTTACTAACTCGGAGAGGACAAGGCTTGATTGAAAATAAGATTGTATGTGTGTTTATTGGAGTAGGTATGTGGACTAGGATAGGTTAAGTTTTTATTGTGATTTTATGTAGTAAATATTAGAACGAGTGGGGCGAGCTATAAAATCGAAAGATCTTATCATATATCTAGTCATTATTCATTGTCTTATCTATGAGTGAATGACAATTAAGTCCCTGTTGAGATTCGAAGATTGACTCGTTCGGATTACTTTTTATTTTAATTTTTAAATATACGTAGTGCCAACATACAATAAAAGTCCGTTATTATGGTTCGTATATTGATGGTTCACAGAAGTAAAGTAACGGTTGTTACACATAAATATCAGCTTTTTTTGAGGTCCAACGAATGCTCCTGCTATAAAAGGCGTGAGAGAGGGCGTGTCAGACTTTTACCGACTAAAGTTAACCACCACGGTATTCCTTTCAGAAATTTCCAATGGCCCTAGCGGGTATCGGCCCTACTGGGGCTCTTACGGTTTTGCTGACATCTCCACTATATAAAAATTGTACTCTCTGGACATCTCTTTGCTCACTCGGGTTCGGTCTTTAGCAGACGTTCAGACAGCGAGTTACCCATTGCTTTACGTCCCTACGTCCAAGGCGTCTTCCAACGACGTAAACGCGAAAACATGTTGCACAACTTTTGTTTACAACATTATTACACACATTACAGAATTTCATCTGACAGAATACTCTTATTTATTTTTATCCAAGGATAATAAGTAAAAAGCTTTCTTGACTGGACGATAGATATTGTTCACTTACAAAGGTTTTTAATAATACCCAAGATGAAAGAAATTAATCTATTTTTACTCGAGCGTGTCTCATGGTGAACCGAGATAGGGAGTGCGGGCAACATAATATTATTGTGGGTTATACTGGGCTATCTATATTGTATGTGTACCATTGTGTACCCTATATGTATGTACAATGTACTTGTATAGGAGAGATATGAGTATAGTCCATTGTCTTGGGTTCTTTTATTTGCCTCGCATAGGGGAGCTGTTTGTTTTAAGCCCTTTTATTCGTAGGCGGCGCTTATCGAGTTTTTGTTTTTATGTTGTAGCAAAATAACGGCGCGAGTGGCAAACAGCAAAATCTGTTTTTATAAAGAAATTAGCTGATCTGGCAAAATAGTCCTTTTAGCTAATCTGTCAAAAGATAACGATATCTACAGGCATTACCAGAAACAGTATAATTCATTTCAAAATGACGACATGGCGTTGTATTCGTTTTTTTTTTGTGATATTTCCACATTTTCTCACCTTTTAAACCTTCATAGCCATAGTAGTTTATTGGTAATAATAGTAAGGGATTCTTCCCTGGACTATCACAAATATTTCAAGACCAAAATGAACCTAATCGGTCCAGCCGTTCTCGAGTTTAGGCGAGACTAACGAACAGCTATTCATTTTTATTTATATACATTAAAAGAAAGACCAGTAATATGTAGTAAATAATGTCTACTGCGACTGACGTATTTTTTTAGCAGATTATGTAGATAGGATGATGAGAAACGATATGAATTGTTAGGTACACCTACTTCCATACTACTACTGTTAGTGTTGGATACCTATATCGTAACCCTTGATTACGACACCTACTTACTTTAAAACCCTGTGGTGAAAAAGAACTCGAAATATGAGTAAGAAAGAAACATCATAACACATGCATTTTACATTTATTTACGCTGTAGTACTTATATTGACAACTTTACCAACAATTTTTTTTTTTTGAGTTAGGGCATTTACATTCTGAAGATGTGCTGTGTTATCATCTTACAATAAACCAGCAACTCCCTAATCAAATCACGAATATACCCTGTTTTCAATGTGAATTGAAACATACTTTTTCCCGTGGCTCCGTTCTCGTAGGAACTGGAACTGCGATGAAAAGCAGCGAATCGTACTCACCGATAGTGTAGCCTTGAATCAACGAAAGAATTTTTGGAAATGGATAATTAATTTCTGAGATTACCTACTTCTTTCTTGTAAGCACAAAAAATGTTATGTTAAGTGAAAACTGTGTCTAGTGGTGATTTAGATTAGATAGGTTTCTTAAAAGCCATTAAAATCTTAATAAAAAAAATTAAATCTTAATCTTAATTATTATTTTTTTGTCTTACCTTCGTAAGACACGATACTAAGGAAGTAACTAAAATAGACTTTCACGGCATTAGCATCTGTAAATTGGTAGAACAGTTTTCGAACAGCATTATGCTGCCAAACTTAGCAATCCTACAAGACATGATAAATGATATCCCCATTGTACCCTTAACTCTGTGTAATCCCCAGGAAAACCTTTTATCGACAAATTCAAGTTTCTCTTTGTTCAATATTATGTCACAATGACTGGCTTTGACATACAATACTGCGACGCATTATATTTATTACTTTTCTTACTTGTTGATCCTTACTTGTGTGTTGTAGAAAATATACTTACAAAAACGTTTTCCGTGACTGAACTTCCGTGTCCTATCCCGCAGAAACTGAATTTTCCGTGAAAAATTTTTAGCAACCTGTCATCCCTTTGGGCTGCGGAACTTTTCGAAAGAGTTACCGTAGTCCAGGGGCCCAAGTCTGCTATTTTCATAAATTCGTCATTCCAACACGATCACTTTGTCATTTTGCTAAAAGTTCGTAATCTGCTAATTCATAATGATCGGACATTGATCGGTCAATGGTATCGTAATAAAGTTGTGGTAGAATGAAAATATCAAGCTAATTAAAACCGCACAATAACGTTCCAGTGGTAGAACACTGATCAAATAAACTGTCAAAGTTTTTGCAAATTACCGCATACGTCAAATATTCATTTGTCAATATGTACGAGATTACTATTGTATGTCACTTCTTTCAATTGAGTGTCAGTGGTTGACCATTGGAAAGTCATAACGACGCCATTATATTAGTAGATTACCAAACTTGTCAAAATCGACAATTATGACAACAATGATAGACCATTCTGACACTATTGTAATAGCAGATTTGAGGCCCTGGAGCAAAGTTAAGCTAAAGGAATACAGGTAAACCTGTGAAGTAAAGTGTAGTCTTTATTCAGAAGACAAATGATCACAGAAGATGAAAAATTTGTTCTGATAAAAGATTACTGCTTCGAAGCATACCTAACTTAGTTTTCAGAAATTTAGATTATTATTTAGGTGTCTTCAAGGCAAGTGTTAATAGGCTCTTAATAAACTAGTGAGCCTCACCATTTCTGATTGCATCACTGCTTACCATCAGTTCGGATCGCAGTCAAGCACTAGATTATTTCAATTAAAAAAAAAAAGAAAAATAATGGAAAGAAGGAACGTAAGGAAAGAAGGTATAAACGAGTGGGCTTTAGTCAGTAGATCAACTAAAAATAAATGTTTGATTTATTTTAATTCGTCTATTGTAAGTAGATAAACACTTATAGTATTGTTAATAATACAGTACATCTAATAAATATGCGTGATTAAAACTAAGCACATTCGTGAATGTAGTACTTAATAAGTGATTGATATGGTTAATCATAGATTAATTATGGCATATAAGTGTTTAATTGATGAAACGTGTTCGTTGATGAAAGTGTCAAATTTGACTGTGTCAAACTGGAAAATAATAATACAATGATGTTATGGATGTGTAATCCACATCCATAACACCATTGTTGTAGCATGGTAGAATGTGCAGAGCTTTCTATGATAAAAAAGTTAATTAGTGAAATTAAAGTAGTTTTTGCCTGTGGCTCTCCCCGCGTACTTATAATATAGCCTTTATCAGGAAAAAAGCAGTTTTCTATCGGTGAATAAATTTTAGCAATCATACCAGTACCTCCTACTAACAAAAAAGACGTGTGGCACTCGGGGACTGCCACGGTAAAGCTATTGCATAGCATTTTTATCAACTTATGCAATTATAATTATTAATTGAAGTTACACTTTCACACATTGAATTGAAGTTTGATTGATTGTTCACTCATTTGTTTTCTTATCGGTCACCACGCTCAGAAAACAAATGAGTGGGGGGTGTTAGGTTATTTTCGTTACGGAATTTCTGGATTCGGTCTCCACGCTCAAGGCCCGCGATAGAAGCTATGCAATAGCTTAAAAATAAACTTTACCTCTTTGTAACATTAGTGTAGATGTAGATAGTGTAGATTACTAGTAATATTAGCTCTCGTGTTCTTGTTAGATATTCCAAATTATGAATTCAATAAATTAGGTGCGCTCATAACTAACATTATTCGATTCGTCGAAAATTCTAGTCGATTGATGTTGAAATTAGCCACTTGTAATAAAGTCTTTGAATTCTGAGAACTGCCAATTGCCAGTTTTGATTACAGCCTAATTACATTAATTAAAGGTGTTGTTTTAACAGTTTCAACGTAATTGGGGTGTCGGAAATCCTTAACTAAGTTTACGTATGAAGTTATGTATTAGGTAGGTACGCTGTAGAAATGTATTGATTTCCTGATGTCGCAGAAAACTCTGGGAATTTTATCAAATTACCTTTACATGATTTTCTCATGTTGGTGAATACTTCAGTGAAATGAAATTCCGAAGAGGTGACATGTGCCGACTATATGGGAAAAGAATGCGTCTGAAAAATGTAGAACCTTTTTGAGGCGTTACTACATATTTATGTTTGGCCCATGAAATCAATCCGATAAAAAGCTAAAGGTAAAATGCTTTGAGAGCCTGTTGCGTGAGGTACCTACCTATCAGGCGCAACAGGCTCGCAAAGAATTTTCCCATTATTTTTTCGCAGATTTTCAGGCATCGTCATTTTGAGGATTAACGCGAATAATTCCTACTCTTTCGTTCGCTGAACTGCGAAATGGGCCAGATTGGCAATCAATCACTTTCACACGAGTGCTTTCTATATTATGTTATATCTAGACCATTATCAGAATTGTGTTTAGCGAGGTATGGTTTAGGCGAGCTGGTGTCCTGTTTGCTGTATCGGATTTTCTGCGGTGATTGATAGAGCCAGTTTTTTGTACTTTTTTTGAGGGTGTAGAATTATCAAATGCTACACTTGTGTAAATCTTTTTTTTTAACTAAAACCTACCGGTCTTCGTTCAGACGCTCTTTACGTTGAAGAAATGTATTTCTTATTAAATTATAGGAAAGGAATGAAGACTTAGCTTCCTGCTGTTCTTTTATGCTTTGCGCAGTGGTTTGCTATTGTTAGGTAAATGCGCGTTTTTACACATTTTATGTTTTTTTTCTAGGAAAAACGAAGTTAGATAGACCAACACTTTCGGCCGAATAAATTTCATACACCCGTGTGTACAGCATGCCAATTAAGTATTTTATAAGGTCATTCAAGTTGTACAAACGTATGTACAATCGGCGCTAGAAACATTTAAGTAACTTGTTTCGAGAGAGTTTGTAATGAAGGGCTCAAGAAAAGAATAAGAAGTAGCAACAACGCCCGAGTACACAGGGTTACGTCACACTATATTGATCTCAAGAACTAGGTACTAAAACACAATATCTAATCTTCCAATTTAGAAGCTGTTCTCAATTGTCCAGTTTATTGTGGAGCCCATTCATTGACAATAAGCTAAAATCCTTCTTCCAATTACGGTTTAAATTGCATGTTTCCTTCTTTTCCATCTTATGATTAACTAGTGATAAACTCTGACTTGGCTCGCATTTTATAGTTTTTTTTTTTTGTAAAGCCTGTTTTTTATTAATGAATCTGTGCAACGACTTAGCGGTAAATTGGATATCGATTCGAAGACGATGATAATTTTGGTCGCCCTGAAACCAAATTAAATGATCTAAATCTTTTATCTATACCATGATTTTTAATTAGATGGACTAAAGTCACAGTTATAACAATGGTTTAACGACAGCGCGGTATTTTTCATCGACAGCAGGGCCTACCACGAGCTTTTTACAACCTAAACTGAACTGTTAAAGAAATGAAGCTATACAGGGTGACTGTATATCTACCCATCTCTCTTGGATGTAGATTATCATCAACAATCCTGTCACAAGGCGCTCACTGCTGGTCACGAGCCTTCCCCTTATTTAGTCTAATTGACTGGTCCTGTGCTTCTTTATCATCATTATCTTCCTGCCCTTGTCCCGTGTCACTTTACGGTTGGTGCGATACATCTTTAGGCTTCTGTACAATTACCGGAACGGATCTTGAGCGCTCGGCGTCAGAGTGAGAATCGCTTTACGCATTCCATACATTGGCGAACCAATCGTCTTCGTTGTTAGATACATGCAGCAACACAGGGAACGAATCAAGAGTGTCGTCTATGACCTGATGGCGCGGCGAGCCAATCGCTAACACTCCCCGCCCCCGCGTCTCACTTCGCACCACTAAAGAGACCGAATGTTTGACTTCTGCGCAACTTGAAGCCAGCTCACAAGATCCGTGCCGGTAATTGTATCTCAGTCGGCCAAAACGAAACCTTTATAGGATCACTTTGTTGCCTCTCCATCTGTTGATCAAGATCCTTTTTCTCTGGAACGCGTAAAAGTATTAAGCAAAATTTTTTATTGAATACTCAAATCTGTTACCCCTTCGAACTATAAAATAATTTAACTTTAAACTCAACGCATTCTAAAGATAAGGCCGTTTATGTTCCTTTTATGGCGCATATTTTGACGGTCGCAAGGGAATCTAAATCTATAAGGACTTCCCGTTGACCTAGAATCATAAAATTTGGCAAGAAGCAATGTCATTAAGTACGCGTAAAAGAAAAAACCGAAAACCAAAAATTTGTACACTCACTTGCAAAAGTCGATAGGAATTCTTAAAACGTATTCGTTTGACGTTTAGTTTGACTTACGACTTTTTATTTTCAAGTTTCGCCAACAAATGATTGAAATTCACAATTTCATTAACTTAGCATAAGTCAAGATGGCCCAGTGGTATAGGCACACAGATTGAAGCGCAAATCAGTGTGCCGCAAGTTCAAATTCCACGCAATTATTGACTTTTTGTAAGTTCTTACCCGATTGGAAGTTATGTATTTGCATTACATATATTAAATTATTCTTTAACTTGTTCACACATTTCTTAGAGTTAGAAAGGTAGATCACAAAAAAACTAAATAAAGAATTAGATTTCTGCGAGGTAGACATGAGTTTTAACTTGACCGAAATGAACTGTCGTTTGGTTGTAGTTGTTGGTTAGTGACGTGTGGTTGACAGTATTGTAATATTCGCAAAATGCAGGCTAATATTAGTATTGAAGTGAGGGCGACTATCATTGGGCTGCATAAAAGTGGTTTTAATAAAACACAAATATCTGAAGAAACCGGACTGAATGTGAGTATATTATCTATTAATGAATTATAACTTTATTACAAATTAATCTTCTAATTAAAACGTATGCCATTTATGAATCCATTCATCGTATCTATAAGAGGTTTAGAAGAGAAATACGTAAATCGTTGGGTTTATTGGATTGGTTATTGGATTAATAAATGCAGTTTTATTTTAAAATTATATTCAATAATTATGATTATTAACATTTTATATAATGAAAATGAAGTGAAGTAGGTATAGCTGCCTAATATATATTTTTTTTTATTTTAGAAAAATACTGCAAATCTTTGGCTAAAAAGATATGAGGAAGAAGGTAGCCTTGCTAGTCGAAAGAGAAGTGGGAGACCGAAGCTTATTAGCGAGGCGCAGCGACGACATATGGTGGACGTATACGAAACGAATGGTTTCGCACCAACGAGACATTTTGCGGAATTATATGACACCTCGATGGATACTGTTCGCCGTGCACTTCACGCTGAAGGCGTGCATCACAGAAAACCTGCAAAAAACCCGTACTTGACAGAGAGGCACAAACAAGAACGATTACGTTTCGCACTCAATGTTTAATGTTAACTAAACTAAAGGGCCTACCATTTTATTTTAACATATCTGTGATTATTCGTTAACAAACACTGTATTATATTGTGTTTACTTTCGTTTAAAACAGCTATATCTTTTAATTTGTGCCATCGCCTCATCTTAAGAATGCAGTGAACTCGCTATCAATTTTGTTGACAATAATCATGAGTCTATTTCGTTTTTTATTCTTCTACCCGCACTGTTATAACATAATATTATAGTTCATTTTATTTTGCTCATATAATTGACGATTATCTTGTGAGAACTAAAGTTCTTAACAGAAATTGAGGTTTAGTTTCAATCTTCTTTTCGTCAAGAAAATGAACAATTAAGCTATGACCTCAATACATTCATTGTGACGTTACACAAAAATAAAATGTTTACAAAGTCTAAATCATATATCACTTTTCAATAAATAACTGGATATAAACAATTACCTATATTTTATTTTATTAAAATTTGAATATCCGTTCATTGTTACGTTATTCATAATATGAATGGTCTAAGTGGGTATACTTCCAACAAACAACCTTACGCGTAACATAGATAACGGTTACAAGATAACTTTTTGCTATTCGACGTCACAATTCTCATAAATGTTTAATTTGTAAATATAAAGCATAAACATTTTTATTAAACACGTCTTTTTATTTCCACCTTACAACATCGAAAAGATGTAACAACTAAATAATTGCAAATTACGAATGTGATTCTTCTTGTGGTTAATAGATCACATTCGTAATTTGCAACTATTTAGTGCAAAAAATGCAATAGTATTTTTCATAGAAATTTAAAAAAAAGACTATATCAATATAGATTGGGAATTTTCAAAGTAAGAAATAACTGCAACGGACCGACCATGATTTGAACTCGGGTTACGTGATTTGCGAATCCAACACTTAGTTCACACGGCTACCAGCACATGACGTATTTGCGCCAATTTTATCAATGCTATGGTAAGAACAGAAAAATAATAATGTTTTGCTCAGTGCGACGACAGTTCCTTAGTGTGTGTTATCTGTGGAATGTGGATACTCATACATGCGCACACATACGCATCGCGCTCGCTCGGTTCACAGCAATGTAATCTTTAGCGTTCCTATGGACTTTTGCCTCCTTACTGTACCTAGTTGTGGTTTCTACGGAATCCCCGGTGCGTGAGTCCGACTCGCCATTGGCTGGCACTGTGTCCTGTCAACCGTCACGGTATCACTGATTCCTTTTTCTTTCATAAATAAACTATGATGCTGTACTTCTCTATCTATCTATATATATAAAAATCAATGCCACTTTTCGTTGTAATTTTATAACTCAAGAACGGGCTCACCTATCCAAACCAAACGGACTATTTAGTAGATGGTTTATGTCAAGTTTGGTAGGGTAGAGTAGGCTAGAGTAGGGTAGAGTTGTGTAAAGTAGTATAGAGTAGTGTAGAGTAGGGTAGAGTAGGATAGGGTAGGGTAGAGTAGGGTAGAGTAGGATAGGGTAGGGTAGAGTAGGGTAGAGTAGGGTAGGGTAGAGTAGGGTTGAGTAGGGTAGAGTAGGGTAGAGTAGGGTAGAGTAGGGTAGAGTAGGGTAGAGTAGGGTAGAGTAGGGTAGAGTAGGGTAGAGTAGGGTAGAGTAGGGTATAGTAGGGTAGAGTAGGGTAGAGTAGGGTAGAGTAAGATAGATTAGGGTAGAGTAGGGTAGAGTAAAACGACGAGGTGAAACGCTTGATCCGGACCGTAGTAGTTTGCCAACACTTTACTGCATAAATGACGGCAAAATCAAATCTTGCGTTAATTTTGGAACACCCAACAAGCGGGCCAAGCCACTGGCAGAAACTAGTCTCGCTAATAAATAACGATTAATAACTGACAGCTGATAAATGAATGTCATCTTTATAATTGGGGTTTGTAACCTCGATAGCATAGTAGGTCACTCACAGAGTCCATACAAGTGAATATTAGGCAACTGTAGTATGAAACTGGATTATAGGCTTATCCGTTTTTAATACGGATTAGTGGAAGTACGAAACAGATTAAGGACATCGGATAAAAGTAAAAGCTTTCGATCAAAGCGGATCAGTTTTTGAGTGACTTTGATGTCGAAAAAAAGACTAATAAATGACTAGAGGGAAATTACCAAGGATACGTAATCCAGGGATAAAAAATAGGTATCATGTCATCATGTGCTATTACAGGATAGTGTTTACCTGTTTAACAAATTTCATCTCAATCCGTAGGTACTGCCGTTTGAGTACGAAGAAGTAATAAACATGACAAATGCACACACACACATTCACAAACTTTCTTCTGCGCCGATTGTACATACGTCTGTACAACTTGAAGACATTGAAAAACCTTAATTTTCTTTTTGTACACACGTCTGTACGAAACTTATTTGGCCGAAAATTTTAGTTTCAATGTTATATTATTCCATATTTATTATATAATTTGTTTTTCCTAGAAAAAACCAATTTTTTTATTTATTTATTTTATTGGTGATTTACGTAAACACGGCAATTTGCCGGGTCATTAAACTCTGGCGCTCGAGGGGTTTATAATAGTCTGTCTAAAAAGGTCAAACGACTTAGGTAATCTAATTAGATAATCTTATTCTTGAAATCTGATGCATTCAACAATTGTCGAATAATCAAGGTTGCAAAGAGATGATTATTGTTTACTAATAGAACCTATAAATACGAGTAGTAGATTTTTTAATTCACTTTTTAGACAGACTACCTATATGATTTTATTTGTTAGTGATTTAGTTTATTAATTTACCACATGACGTTACATAGTATTTGTTTCAATTGCCGAAATGGATCTTGAGCGCTCGGCGTCAGTGGGGATCGATTTGCGCATTCCATACATTGGCGAGCCAATCGTCTTCGTTGTTAGATACCTGCAGCAACGCAGGGAACGAATCAGGAGTGACGTCTATGACACGATGGCGCGGCGAGCCAATCACTGACACACCCCGCCCCTGCGTCTCACTTCGCACCACAGAGACCGAATATTTAACTTCTGCGCAACTTAAAGCCAGCGCTCAAGATCCGTGACGGTAATTGTACTAACATATACCTAACATTTTATGTTATAGTCTTAACAGTGTTGAATATTGATTAAAACTATTAGAACAAGAAGCTAGAGAAGACACTGAAGGACACAGGTGGTTTTTAGTCAGTAAAAGTCTGCCACGTCCTCTGACTTCACTTTAGAGAGAGATAAGTAAAAAAATGGAGGAGGCCTATGTCCAGCAGTTTACGACTTTCGACTGAAAAGCTGAAGATAAGCATAACTTTCTTGAAATTATTACAAGAATTCCATTTAACAGACAATTTACCTCCACAGAACAAGAAAAGTAAAGAAATAACTCAATGTTATTATTTGTTATTCAGTTAACGGTTAAAACACTGAAACTTTGTAATTAAACCTGAATAAGTAAGAAACAAAGTTTAAAAACTGTAAGTTTGCTTTCCGAACAAGTTTTAAAGTAAATTATGTTGTGTTTTATAAACAAGCTGTATCTCGATGTAGATAAGGGGCATTAATATTCATTTGATGCCAAGAATAAAAGCTATACTAAGTTTAATGATACAGAAAACTAGATTTCTGAAATAATGAAGCTATACCCTATTCGCGTTAAGACTAGAAATTTAAAGAAACCTTTTTTACTGTCTGTTCAACCGATTTTAACATCTATTTCGTAAGCATAAAGATGGCATTAAAAGCAAAAAAGTGGTTACAATACCAACTATTTACTGCAGCCGTCATTTGTTATGCCGCAATAAAAGTCAAAATCGTTTGAAAGGACAATAAAAGGTTTTCATAAATTTCTAATGTTATTTTGAACATAGTATAGAACTACATTAGACCGACGCTCAAGTGAATCACGCCTGATTTGTACGTAGAACGACGTCGAGTGGCGTGGATCAAGTGTAGCTCTACAAGTCTAGTTTCCATATAAAATGTATGGAAACCGACTCGCCTAGATCGTCGTGTGTGGCATACGTGTGCGCAGTGTAGTTCTTGCCTCAGTTTTGGAAACAAGCTGCTGTGACATATATCGTGACAGTTTAATTGGTTAGTGCTATAATATGATAGCTCTTACGCCTCTTACAATAGATTTGCACTGTTAAATCAAGTTACGCTTTATAAGCGTGATCTTAACTCGTAAAGCCTTTTGCACCTCTTCTTACATAAATTCAAAATGTTTTTATTTTAGATAGGCCTACATGGGTACTTAATAACATCAGAAGCTAGTGCATGGTTCCAAATAGTCGTTTCCTATGGAGAAGAACCATGTGAACCGTACGAACACGCGGGATTATGGGTTGACTTCTGAAAGGGAAACCCGTGGTCCTAGAAGTTAAAGGGAAATTGAACGAATACAGGTGTTGTTTTAGTCACACGCTTTAACATTCCGCCCTATAGCGGGTGAATTCATTGTGATTTCCATCAATTTAAAAAAATATATATGTCTGTCTGTTGGTCTATTTATCTGTCTGTTTCATAGAAATATAAAAAAAAACAGATAAAACATAAATAAAAACTCGTTTTTTAGATCTATGGTCTGTTTGTTCCGCATCTCTGAAACAGACTGCCTTGGACTGAACTTGTACAGGTAGATAGATGTTATAAGGAGTACTTTAGACTATTTTATTTTAGAACAAGAATTTAGAGTTGCACATAAATAAAATTCATGTCTGACGTGGACGGAGTTGTGGGCACCAAAGTAAATAAAATCACCGTTAAATTGCCATGATTTCTAACTGCGTAACTCTAAATGAAGTTTTGTCAGATAATGGCATTATAGCTGGACGACGGCAGACTAATTCCGCGATAAGACCGCCATTGTACCCACAGATTTAAGTTTGCCTAAAAGTTTTGTTACTATTTTGGTGTAAGTACAATAACGATAAACCTACTTATATCATTTTATTTTTAATCAACAAGAGATCCGAGCGATTTTAGCTGAGATCTTTTATTATCTTTGAGCGATCTCAACGATAATTGATGAGATCTCTTGGTAATTATTCAGCGTCAGTTCATCACAATAAGAAGTTGATTTGGTGGGCGATCCTGGTCGGTAAACACAAAACAGAATCGAATTACAACATGTAAATTTACTTTGATAATTAAAAGCACTTAATTAAAAGTGTCTAAGAAACACGTAATCAAGAAGTCTGTTTTTTCAATACGTCCCTTGTATTTCGTTTCTCATTTTTTTTTTTTTCGACCCTTGCGAGATTTTTAGACCTATCAAATTCTACTTTGTCTACATGTTGACAAGAGTAGGTATTTGATAAGCGCCATTGTGTGGGCACAAAATATATAGATACAGAAGTCAATCTACATACAAAGCGCGCTCGAGCAACGCACACATAGACACCGCTCACAGACACGATATCTCGGAGCGTCTCGGCCCGCTCGTCGAACAGTTCCGGCTCAAACGCTCATTAGTTTGCGTCTACCTAGCGTAGTTATAAAAAGTGAAGTACATACATGAGATTGTCTTCTGTACCTACCTATTTTGTGGTGTGGGGTTGTAACTAAGTCTGACGCCACCCCAGATTGTCGCTGTCTTCAACATATGTAAGCTGAGTAGGTAAATCCTCAATCAAGACAGAAATGGTTATCACGGTTCAACATTGTCTTCAATATTTGGTCGTCATTTATTCAATTACGAACAAACACAGTTTGATTCGGTTTTCAATTAATTTTGCAATTGAATTATTAAGTTATTTTTGTTTTTCTTTGATCGGAATTGAAATTGGCTTAAAGTCTCAATAATTCAAAAGTTACAATAATTAAAATTGAAATGTTTATTTCAATAAATGTACTTTGTTCAAAAGTATAGAATACAAAATTTAAGGAATTGGGAACAATCCGGTACCACAAAAGGTTTGTTGTACCTTTTTAGATACACTCGTACTTAGCACAAAAACTAAGATAATTTTAAGTCTTGTAACGAACGACAGCTGAAGTTTGCGAAAACTTAGCTTATTACATTACCCATTCATGGTAAGATTTAAATTTCGCTGCTGGGTAAATATTTGTGGAAGACATTTTAATATTTCTACGACGTTGAAAGCAAAATTGCTTATAAGTATAGAATAATGTAAGCCGTAATTTGAGCAAAACGAAAATATTGGCGGATTTTTATCTAAAAAAACTCTCAGAATATCTTTCATTTTTTTTTTATTATTAGTATTGTTGGCCTCATATTTACCATATCACTATCTCAATTGATGGTAAGGGATGATGTGATCGACGATGGAGCATATGTACTTGGCTAGAAGTAACTTATTTACTTTTGACTTAAAGACTCCTTGGTTCTAGCTATCAGGATAATAATAGACTCCAGCTGATTTTAAGCTAGAACTACATTAGACAGACTTACACGTGGAAAACGCCTGATTTATACGTAGAACGACGTCGCGTGGCGTGTATCAAGTGTAGCTCTAGAAGTCTAGTTTCCATACAAAATGTATGGAGACCGACTCGCCCAGATCTTCATGTATGGCACATGTATTCGCAGTGTAGTTCTAGCTTTAAAGTAATATCAACAAACTCGGAAACCTAACACAAAAATCTAAGAAACGGATCACAGAATTCGATTCTATTTACTCGCTTTGTCACATAGAAACTCGTAAGACTGTCAAAGTCAAGATATAAATCCGTTCAAATAAACGTAATATTACATCCCTTTTGTCTGGCATCCATTTTTCTTTATATGTACCATTTTATTTTACGGTTATAAGGAGATAATACGTCCTTGTGAGTCTGTACTTTGTGAGTCTGAAAAGAATAATGTCATCTTTTGCCTCGCTTTTTAAATAAGACTAGCCTTTACCCACGGCTTCGATCGCGTCAAACTCGCGAAACAGCACACGCCTCTCGACCTATTTCGTCAGTGAAAGTCCTGTAGAAATCAGTCCAGACGATTCAGAGATGTGCGTGTACCGGTCTTGTGCGAGTCGGACTAACGCACCGAGGGTTTAATACTCAATACTTTATTGCAATCCATATGTATCCATCTATGTAGATGGTTTTGAAAATGTTCATAGGTCAATATGGTTCCTGTCGGGCACAGCAAAGTGTAGGAGAGAGGAAAAGGGCTAATTAGCAATTCACGGAGTTCAATAGATAATTATTGTAGATCTAATTATTGTAGTTCCGCACAAACTTGCGTATTTAAATAGTTCCATTCAAACTCTTCCAAACTCTATTTAACCAGAAAACTTGTAGGTAATCTGGCAACTCAATATAGGTACTCATTAAGAAACTAGCCATATGTAATGTATTATATGATTGACATAAGCTTGTTACTTAGAGCTGTAAGTATAGAATCGGGAGTAAAAAGGTACAATTTGGCGTCTGTCTGTTTATGTTACCTGTACCTACTTACGTACATATTTAAATATAATAAAATTTCGTAGAGTCAATGGAATCACACAGTCAATTGGCAATGCTTTACATAATGATTGCTCTCTTTGAAGCGGAATCAGAGTCAGGCAAGCATTGCAGTGTGGGAATTCTGCAATAAAATAGCAGGCTCCGCTCTTCCACATCTCATTTCCGATGTGTTAGTTCCCATTTTGCTACTTCTCAATAGACCTTAGGTTAGCAAAGATAGAGTCGTTTATTCATTACTTATTCTGGACGTAACAAACCGTGGTCCGAGAATAGATTCTCCCAATTTATTGAACCTTCTTCTCATTCATTGATCACGTCGAGTTTAATTAAGACTACAGTACTATTTATAGAACTAAATTAAATAAATTCAAGGGTCTTATTTGCATAATTATTCAATTTGAAATCAATTATTGTTAATTGGTTAGGTACAAAGTTTCCCTTCTGGGTGTTAGTTTTGGGTCAAAATTATCATATTTCATATTTGTGACACGTTTTATTTCTCACCAGCTAATCCTATAAATTAAAACTATGATTATAATGGCTATCGGCCATATATCAATTTGATGAATGTAAAAATTAATCAACTCAGTAATAATGACTTCTCCCGCTCTGGGTGGATGGTAAGAGGGTCAGAGTTTTGCTGAATAAGGGTGTTTTTAATATCGGTTTCTTCACGTATGCGGGATTGCTCCACACCTGTAACTCTCTATAACGCAAATGTCTATTTCGTATAAGTATTTATTGTATCTAATGCGTGGATAAAAGTACGCGAGATGCGTTTTTAAAAAAAATGCGTATTAGTACGCATTTTTGCGGGATGCGTTTTGAAATGTTCTGCATGCGGAGCAATCCCGCATGCGTGATGAAATCCGCACGATTTTATTTCTTCAGTTGTTCTTTGCGAGGATCACGGTAACTCTTTCGAATTTCGAAAAAATCCCAAATTCAGCTCTAGATGTCTCCAGCTGGCTGACATTTCATTGTTGCGCGTGTGGAACAAAAGATGCCATTAATAAGGGTTTCGTCATTACCAGACGGCTGGTCGGTAAGCTACTCCTTGCTAGTCTACAAACCCGCGCATATATACACCCCTACTTTTTACTTAGTACAAAAAAAATGGGGCTCTATCTGTACGTGTCACTGATAATATTTTTGTAATCAAAATTAGAAAAAACCGAAATCTTAAAATAACCAAAAGGTAAATATTAATCATAGAATCAATCAAACATAACAATTTCTAATAGAAAATACTGCGGGCAGTGTTTTTCCTTAAGGCCCAAGCGCCCGAAAAGTGCCATAAAACAGTGATTTTCTGAGGCCTACTCCTCCATAACGGCTAGGTCAATTGGTTTGAAAAAAATATATGTTAATTATAGATTCATGAACAATAATATCAACATTTGATTTTTTCGTGCAGTAAATACTTTTGTCTAAAAAAAAATATTTAGCAATTTTGCAACTTTTCGCAACTTTTCCCTACTCCTTCGAAACGGCTTGGATCTTTAGAAACATTTTTACACATAAAAATGGGTGGTTAAATATTCTTCAAAGTGAACATTGCATATGTAAATCAATCAATATTTCGCAAAAAAAAAAAATGGATTTAAAGGTCGCCGCACGCTTTCCGGGCGCTGTTGGCCACAAATAAATGCACAGATTTGAGTACTGCCGCCTAGGCGGGTGCGAGAGGTGCGTCCACATAATTTTGGCCAGATGGTTCAAGGGACTATAAGCCTTAATAATAGTCACTATTTCATTCATTAATCAATAGCCTGCTCAATATTTCTGTAAATTGAGTGACATTTTGGGACATAAACCAACGCTAACAACTTTGCTGTTTATGAATATTATTTATTGAGATTTTACTTATAAAATAACAAGGGCTTTTCTAATAAGCCCTTTAAGTATTTGTACTAATTAAAAAATAGGGGTGTATATAACACCACTTACACTGTTTGGCCGCGTACTGGCCATAAAGAAAAAAAGATAATGATAAACGTGCCGTAAACTAGCGGTGAGATTGTCTGATCGAACTGTTTATATTTATCGTATCTCTAACTTTAGTTAAGTTATCATAATAGTTATATTTAGAATTCATTTATTTTTTTTAATTAGCCTGAAGCATAGGTTCACCCTAGTTTAGGCAAATAAGCTACTGCGTTTTTTTAAATATCTAACATACTTTATTGTAAATGTGCCCTATGCTGTAACTAAACGATTTTATTATTATTATTTACTGGAAATAATTATGATGAGACAACATTAACTGAGTATATCGCAAATAGTATTCACTAAATCGCTCATTAGGGTACAATCTCACTTCCCCTCCTCGACACTGTTTACATAAAACATTAGTTCGTCTACAGCACATCTTAGACACAAGTAGCGTTGCCAGGCGTTCGGAAAAAGCCGGACATGGTCAGGCTTTTTAGTTGCGTGTCCGGCCAAATTAGACGGAGTCCAGCTCGTCCGGCTTTTGTTAGGCTTTCGAAAATTTTGTTCAGAATCGTCATTTGAGTTCTGCCTTACCTTGTCTCGCTAGCACAAGCAGAGCGCGGACATGCGATTCGTCTAGCAATTGTATTATATTACTTAATTTTACAGTTTTTTTATTAGAATGTTAAAAGATTTTATGATTTTTTATTGTAATTTAAAAGTCAAGGTAGACTTAAAAAAAAATGGGCTAGTGCGAGTCGGACTCGCACTAGCCCATTTGAGTTCTGAGGGTTCCGTACAAACTTACACATGAAAACAGTTCTATTTCTGAATTGAGTTACGAAGATTTTTTCGAATCACATCACTTTTGAGGTTCGGAACCCTAAAAAAAACGTCGGTCTTTTTGACCAAATGTCTTATATTCTTATTCCTAAATGTCCGGCTAAATAGGATAATCTGTCCGGCTTTTTGGTTTCAAGACCTGGCAACCCTAGACACAAGGGACTGATTGCACAGTCAATCTTGTCCCAGACGGTGGCACACACACATTGGGATGTCTCTGAATCGTCTGTAAACGTCTGCAGTACTGAATCGTTTCCACAAAGTTAAACTCTAAAGGAAAATCGTTTACACGTGGTTAAATGTGCTGTGAATATCGTTCGTCGAGTGATTTTCTTAATATTTAAGTGAATTTGGTGTATTATGGATACACCAAATTCACTTGCTTTAAAAAAGGTTAGCTGTGCTGCGTATCGCAAGTTTGTTTCTCACACGGAACAAATATTTGTATGGCCTACAGATAGGTGTTTTAAGTCTTGGCGTCTTTTGTGTGAGTTTACATGTTTGTGAACGCACTTACGATACAGTCCCCCTAGCCAAGTTACAACCGTATCGTGTCGAATTCCGTTCTCCAATCGGTAACGCTTCGGTGTCTGCAATTGTAGAAGAAAACAATAAGTGGGTAGCCATGTTGACGCATCTGAGACGGCCGGCCGCTCGTTCTACAATGTAGCATTTGTTTATCAAATGATGTAGCGTTAAACGTTGTAGAAATTCATTCTATCATTTTAAACGATGTGATCTTGGCTACGAATTTTCTATTCGTTTGTGCCGACCACGTGAATTACCGTTGAGATGATGTCATTCCCATACATTTGATTACTTTTCGACTAGCGTTAACGATTGCAGATTATCAACTTGGCTTGGGGTGCAAGAGTTATTCCTAGTGTTTTTTTTATGGTGGGAAATTAACCACACTTGTGTTCCTTCTTTGCCCTGGGCAGTTATTCCTGGCGTGGGGCAACACTCTAAAAAAAACTAAAACCCATACTTAAACATTATCCATAATTTAAACATTATTTACATCGACACTAACATTATAACGAGGTAACGTTTTTTTTTTTATTTGCAGGAGGTAATCTCCGGAAGTACTGGTCCGATTGCAAAATTTTTTTCACCGATAGAAAGTTGCTTTATTCATGAGTGACATAGGAAATTATTTTATGTACGTGGGCGAAGCCACGGGCAAAAACTAGTAATTACATTATCATAAAATCATTCTGATCAAATTGATTTCAGTTTGTTGGTTCCCATAACCAATTTATTATCACATATCACTGAAAAATATTCATAATGTGTGTTGAGGAATCTACAAAGTATTCAATAAATCGAATGAATAAATTCTTCATAGCAGAACCCGTTCGATAGCAACGAGTTGTTGCCAGCCGCTTTTATATTCGAATATCTGTCATCAAATAACTGAACCATAATATCGATATGCGGCACGCCGTATATTTTCACGAACTTATCAACGGAATTTTTCTGCTTCACTAAATATTATAAACTTAGATATAACGTTAAGCTTTAGCCCGCGTCTTCGATCGCATACATACGATATAACCTATGTTACTCAGGAATAAAGCAACTTTCTATCGGTGATAAAATTTTTGCAATTGGACCTGTAGATACTTTCAGATATTACCTGCTACATACAAAAAAAACATAAAACGAACTACGATAACGATAATACCTGCCCCCCTAGCCAAGTTACAACCGTTTCTCTTACGTCGAACGCTTCGAAGCTTGGCTTGGCTCGCTTGGCGAAGTGGTACCATTGGCAGCTGCGCTTTGTCGCGGGTTTGATTCCTGCACAGAACAAATATTTGTATAGCCTGTAGACAGTAGTTCCAAGTCTGGGTGTCTTGTGTATGTGAGTTTACATTTTTGTGGACGCATCCACGATGGATGATAACTGGAGTATAGACTCATTACGGTATTCGAAAGATTAACCGCTTGCGTCAGATTAGTCCGACGCGTGACTTCGTGTCCTATACGCCAGGGTCGTGTGTTTGTGACTGGGTACTCATCCACATCGATGTCATCTGGACATGCTGGAAACGTGCCCAGAAAACTGATAGCATTCCCACGATTAGTGTTGTAAAAATAAGCGCTGAGCGACGAGCGTTGATCGCTGAGTCGACGCTATTGAGCGTTCAAGACTCGGGGGCTCGACGCTCGAGTCGCGCGCTCGGGCGTCGAAGCGTTATCTTTTTTATTGGGGGTATATTAATAATTTTATTTGACTAGAAGGAAATCTTTAATCATTATTGTGAGCGGTGTCAGGTAAATTAATACAAAGCCTTCAACTTCCTGAAATCCTTTAATTACGTGATAGTATTTCTAGTTTTACATAAATACGAGTATGAGTATCACAACTGTTAGGTCTAACGTTCCAATTCACAATGGCCGCCGTCGCTATTTTTCTACCTTCCAATATCTGTCAGAATCAACAGTAATATTATGACTTAAAATTATTTATTTTTTTAAATGTAGGTATCGCTAACAGACGGCCATTCTGCAATAGGAATGTCCCCATTCCTAAATGAATCTCGGCCATTCTTTAATGCATGGTATGACCTCATACCAAATAAAACAAAAATAATTAGAAAAAAAAAAAAAAAAAAATTACATCCAGTAAGTACCACTTAGTTAATAAATAATCAGTCTGATCTACATCTTTTCGCTTAATAACTAGTAAATCTTTATTTCGGTTATCAACACAAAACAGTAATTATGTAATTCCGTAGGTGTGGTCTACATTAATAATTTATCACTCACTATTAGTTTTTAACTTCATGTACAGGTTGTCCGACAGCCTGTCCACCGGTAACAATAGAACCACATAGTTTCAAATTAGCACAAAGCTCCCGTTTAGCCATCCGAAAGCCACGGTCTGCTCGTCTCCTTGGATCATCAGAATTATAAGGCCACCCGAGAGCCATTAGCTTGCAATCTGCCAAATATGAATCAATCATCTGCCGTTTAGCCACCCGAGAGCCACGGTCTGTTAGCACCTGGTCATCATCAGTGCTCTCTCATCTGCCTCTCAGTATGATTAACCGGACACTGCCGACTCTCCGGTGTCGACACTAATCTATGCTGCAAATGACATGGAAGATGGGTTAGGGGCTACCGGCCACTATCACTATAACTCCACTACGGTGTCTTTATATATAGATATACTTATATACAGGTATATACATACAAATAACTTATTTTGAATTAATCGTCCTGTGAATCAGAAGCACTATTGTCACTTTGGTCACTAGCTAGTGGCGATAAACTCAAATTGATCCATGGTTTTAATTGATCAGCCGAGAAAATATTTTTGTATTGCCTTTGAGGAAGACCCTTAATGCTAGATACTTCATAACGGTCTTTCTCTAGTACTGCTGTTATTTTAAACGGGCCTTTAAACTTAGCAGCTAACTTTTTACTCTTGCCTCTGTCTGGATTATTATTTGGGATCATGACAAGATCACCTTCTCGAAACGTTTTAGTTGGAGCCCTTGTTTTGTCAAAATGTTCTTTCATCTTTTTTTGACTTTCTATAATTTTTTCTTCCACAGCTTTCCTCATTTCATCTCTGTCGGTATCTGAAATCTGTGTATTCATCTCTAGAGCTCCTTTAAGAATTCCTTCCGCCTGACATGTAGTTCTTTGTCCAAAAACCACTTCAGCTGGCGATTTTCCGGTGCTTTTATTAGTTGTATTATTGAGACTCCATTGTAATTTTGCAACATTCGTGTCCCAGTCCCTCTCATCCAAACCATGGTTCATAGCGGCTAACGAATTTAATATTGTTCGATTGTAGCGTTCAATCTGCCCATTTGCTCGAGGCGTTGCCACAGCATTTAGAACATGTTTGGCTCCAATCGACTTCACAAAAGTTTTAAACTCACCAGACGTAAAGCTTGTGCCTTGGTCTGAAATAATTATTTTTGGACAACCAAACGTTGCAAAAATGTCTTAGAGTGTTTTAATTGTCGTCTTAGACCTAGTGTTCTTTACAGCTCTAACAAAAATGAATTTGCTGAACCCGTCAATAACTCCAAGGATATACGCATTTCCTTTTTTACTTTTTATAAATGGGCCCAAATGATCCATATGTATGGTGTGAAATATTGCGTTTACCTTGGGAATTGGATTTAAGTACCCCGACTTTTTCCCCGACAATTCTTTATTATAAGCACAGTTAATGCAAGCATTTACGTACTTTTTGACGAAGCGTTTCATTTTTGGGAACCAATAGTCGGCTCCAATCTTCTCAACTGTTTTATCAGTTGAGAAATGTCCCGCTTCGTCATGATTAAGCTGACAAATTCTCCATCGTGCTGAGTTAGGTACCACCCATTTCAGTTTGGATCCTAGACGCCTATATATTTTACCATCGCGTAATACGTAATTATTGGAAATATCTTTAATATCCTCCTCGTTAGTTTCTAAAATAGTTTTGATATGCTTTATCCTCGGATCTGTCATTTGTACAGTGTGAAGCCAGTCATGAGTCGAGATATTAAAGACTTCTAATTCCTCTGCGATGTCTGGTTGTGAGATAGGGTTTCGGCTCAAAGCATCGACATGTTGCATATTATGACCTGGTCGATACTCTATAGTAAAGTTATATTCTTGCAGCATTAGCCACCACCTTGCAATTTTAGGTATTAAATCTCTCTTTACTAAGGTAGTGCGTAAGGCATTGCAGTCTGTTATAACCTTAAATTCTAGACCAATCAAGTAAACTCTAAATTTCTTCAACGTATGAACTACTGCAATTGTCTCCAGTTCATAAGAGTGCCAAAACGATTCTTCAGGAGTTGTTTGACGACTAAAGTATGCAACCGGCCTAAAAGGGTATTCATCATTAAGTCTCTGAAGCAAGATGCCCCCGATTCCTAGTTTACTGGCATCGCAATGAACTTCAGTGACATAATCTGGATTGTACAAGGCCAGTACAGGTCTGACTACCAATCTCGATTTTATTTCTTCATATGCACTATCTTGTTCGTCACCCCAATGCCAGGGAACGTCGGCTTTGGTCAGTTGCGTCAAGGGTCTTACAATAGAAGCGAAATTGAAGACAAAACGCCGAAAATAACTGGCCAAGCCAATGAACTGGCGGACTTGATGTACATTTGACGGTTTCGGGAATTCAGATACCGCCCTTATTTTAGTGCTGCCGGGTTTAAGACCTGCTTCAGAAATCTCATACCCAAGATAGTTGATTTCCGATTGGAAAAAGAAACATTTTTCCAAATTAAGGGTCAGTTTGGCATTACGTAAAAGGCTCAAGATTGCCTCAAGCTTGCCGAATGCCTCGTCAAATGAGCTACCTGTAGAAAGTAGATCATCTAAATAAGGAATAGCCAGTTCGAACCTTTGTGCTCCCAATGCTTTGTTAATCATACTTTGGAATACTGCTGGGGCATTCACAAGACCAAATGGCATCCTCATATATTCGTAGTGGCCGTCAGGAGTCACGAAAGCTGTCACGTGACGCGACTCCTCAGCCACTGGGATCTGATGGTAGCCAGATGCCAGATCTAAACTTGTGAAGTATGATTTGCCGCTAAGACGATCGAGCTGATCGTCAATGACCGGCATCGGATAGCTGTCTTTTACCGTCTTTTTATTCAATGCCCGATAATCTACGCAAAGTCTGTATTCATCGTTCTTTTTACGCACTAACACTATAGGACTGGCATAAGCCGATTGTGATTCTCTAATAATATTATTAGCCAACATGTCACCTATCATCTCTCGTACCTTTGCGCGCTCACTAAATGGGAGTCTATAAGGCCTATACATCACAGGTGTGTTATCGCTGAGACGAAGTGTCATTTCAGTTATGTGAGTCAATCCAAGTTCTTGCATATTAAATGCAAAACAGTCCCTAAACTTATTCAGGAGGTCTATTAACTGATTTTTTTCAGCATTAGTTACTTTAGGGCCAATATTTAACATATCTAGAGTAATAGGTTTCTTCATGGACTTGTGTTTATCACAAGTGTCAGGCAATTGGGTGTTAATATGAATCGAATTTACATCCAAGGTTTCACGCTTTGATATAAATGGTCCATGATTATTTAATTTGATTGCTCGCGATAATAATTTTGATTTGTTGAGAGAAATTGGATTTTGAGACAAATTTATGATTATACATCGACTATGCCCATTATGAAATTGGTAGACTCCTTGTAATATTATATATTCATTACCAGGTTTCAAGCATGCATTGCCTGGGATAAATAGTGGCCCTGTAAACCTATTTTGTGTATGTACCTCTATATCCTGCAACCCCTTAATTGAGATGTCGTTAGTATTATAAACATCCATTTTTTCTATGTCGGAATCATCACAATAAAGTATTAGTTTAGTGCTAGTCTTATGAACGGTAACCGTCGGCAACTCTGTTAATGACTGGCCAATAAGAACGTCTGTCTTAAGCAAATGATCCGGGACAATGAATGCTTCTATATCTGCTTGAACCGCATCTACGATAACGGTTACGTGTATCCTAGCAATTGGTACGACACTTCCAAAACCAAATCCACTAATAACAGGAAGTTTCACATTATCCGAAACTACATTTAGATCCTCAAAAACTGATTCTCGAATTAATGTACATTGGCTTCCAAAGTCTACAAACGCTGAAGCGGGTATGTTATTTACAGAAATTGTCTTGAAGTACTTACTATTCGATTTTTCGTTTGATGTTATTTGTAGAACGTTTTGGACAGAGGTATTACTTGTGTTCTCTTGTGTTTGTTCAGTTCTTTGACGAGAGCCTATTAGCTCACAATTTTGTGTCATATGTCCTAGCCGCGTACACTTATCACACCTTTTTAATGGTTTGCTACAATTACGCGCTGTATGTCCAGTTTCACCGCAATTATAACAATGAAAAGATCTAAATCTTGGCCGGGCAGTTAATTTATTTGAAGTATTGTTACGATTAGTGTCCGAATTCTTTATTTGTTGCGTTTCCTGTCTAGGTAATAAAGTATCTCTCTTTGAGACTGGATTTCCTCGCTTTGATATTCGGCGTAAATATTTTAGCAAATCGGATGTTCTTATAAAACTAGCTCCTTGGGCATTTAGTCTTATCCCATTATCAAAAATACCACTAATTATGCAATCAACGGCATTTCTCCCCTTAATGCCACACATTTTTACCAATCTAGCCTTCTCATGGAAATAATCTTCCAGCGTTTCTTCTCTCCTACTTCTTCTGCTAAGCATTTCCATCAGCCGATCGGCGTAGTTGCGATCATCAGGGAACGTTTTTAAAATCTTTCTTTGCCACTGCTTCCAGCTTAAATCAATGGTAGTTCTACCTTGATACCATTTTTTTGCATGACCAGATAGCTTTGGCATAGCATAATAAATAATTTGCTTCTCTGTCCATCCATATATTTTCGCCGTCTCGTTCACCTTACGAATCCAGTCTATTGCCGTCTGTGAATGTGCATCGGGATCGAATTCTGAGATTACATTATGTGATCCTTCAAAACCACTGCGTTTAATCATTCTTGAAAATGTTTTTAGGAAGTGATTCTTTTGACGGCCATGGGATCGTCTTTGTTTTCGGTGAGGACGTGATCTTGAACGAGGTCTTTTTCGTTTTATGGATGGCGAATAATCGAACCGATCAGATGAATCCCGTCTTCGCTTGTGTCGGTTAGTGTGTACAGAGCCAGTGATACTGGTGTCATCACTATAATTACTCAACGAAACAGATTTACGACTATAACGCTTATGGCGTCGGGAGGGCTCGGTCTTGCGTCTATATCGTGAATGGTGATCGGAATAACTACTTTCCGAACTCGTACTACTACTCCTATGACGCCGCCGCCGGTACGACAAAGGTGACGACGAGTAAGATACCGTTCGGCGACGAGATCTACTTCGGTATGTATCACGTCTTCGTTGTCTTTGATTTGGTCTAGTTTCAGAACGTTTCCTCTTCCTAGGCTCCTGTATACGTTCAGGATTTCGCGATGACCTACTACGTCTACTCGGCTCTAAAGGCGGAGTATAATTAGAAAAATCACTAGAAGGCATTATGCAGAACTATATTTGAAGGTAGAGACTATGTTTGCCCATAAATAAACAAATTAACACAGACAACGTAGGTGTAGTTTTTTTTTTTTACCATAGTGGAGTAAAAATGTGGTTTATATGTTAGTATCGAGTGGTAGGTATTAGTAAGGGAAAAGAAAAACATAAAAACACTTATTAGTATTTTTGCTGTATCCACACTTCGTACAGCTTACGGTAGCTGTTTCGCTCTAATGCTGCTTGCCACATGTCTTTATTGTATTCTTTATTCATAACCCGATAGTGCCTACTTCCAGATAAAGTCAAAATTAAAAGCAGTAGACACTTTAGATTTAATTTTGTGGATAGTTACCAAAAATAACAATAATACTTTCTAAGTAGCTACTTAATACATCCCTAACACTGCATTAATATTTAATTAATATTGGCTAAATAATCATCAATTGGTAGTATAAAAACAAATATAACACTTTAATTAATACTTATGTACCTATCTAAAATTTTATCAAAGTAGGTATAACTTCAGCAAACAGCAATAGTTTCATGGTTGGGTTAGGAGTCATTAATGAGACTCATGGATTTTAATGACTGTAAGATATATTAAGTACGCCCAGACAGTAGGTGATCCCATGACTTAATGATATAAGACAAATTCCGACCCACTCCGCCAGTTATCACCACCTCTAAACAATTAATCTGTTATATTGCAAAGTAGATACTTAGGTAGGGACTCGCAGATCTGCTAATATGGTACCCAGGTGAATATATTGTTTTCGTAGATATACCGGTTTATTATTTCTCATAACTCGTTAATAACCCACGGATAACTCTCATTTCATGCACTTAAAAATATTAAATAAAAATACGCACAAACTATTGTAGGTTGGTACATAAACAATAACACAACATTGATGCGCACTATAATATCCTAAACGTCAATAAAAATACTAAATAGGTACTTTTGTAAAAACGTTGATTGCTTGGGGTACCTATCAGTTAATTTTCCCAACGGGCGATTACCTAAAATTAGTTCATATTTCATTCATTCACCATGTCCATAAACAGACCGGGCGAAGAAGGGCGAACGAACTAACACAGTCGTCACTCGCGTGACCTACATTATTCCCGCCAACAAATCCACCCGCATCTCGCATTTTATGAAACGTCGGTAGTTTTAATTTAATTAAGTTTTATGTGTAAACAAATCACAAAGGTGTTGTATTTTTTTTTTTGTTATCCCGAATATTTCGTTATAAACATAATCAAATAGATGTTACCAATTATTGGTAAAACTAGATCAAATAACATACCTGAGAATTTTCTCCAACACTTTTAGTTCTTACCACTTCTGACTGTGAGCGGTGTCAGGTAAATTAATACAAAGCCTTCAACTTCCTGAAATCCTTTAATTACGTGATAGTATTTCTAGTTTTACATAAATACGAGTATGAGTATCACAACTGTTAGGTCTAACGTTCCAATTCACAATGGCCGCCGTCGCTATTTTTCTACCTTCCAATATCTGTCAGAATCAACAGTAATATTATGACTTAAAATTATTTATTTTTTTAAATGTAGGTATCGCTAACATTATGATGCATGACGTGCCTTACATGCACTTCGACTCAAATCACGATTCATCGTTTCTTTATCATTACTATTCAGTAGCAGTGCTAATTCTTTTCAAAATCAGGAACTCAGGATCATCAGGATAAAAAATAAAAAAAATATTTTATTTATTTCTCCTCACAATGATAAACTTATTCTAGGTTTCACATAAGTGCTGTGGTTATAATTAACAATGTGGGAGGTGGTGTTTGAGTTAGGTATAAAATGCTTGTATTACTTGACAAATCACCAGCACGCTTAGCCAAGTTGTTATTCTGCAATCGTTAACGCTGTCGAAAAGTGATGAAACGTATGGGAATGACGTCATTTCAACGTAAAGTCGCGTGGTTCGAATAGGATTCGTAGCCAAGTTGACGTCGTTCAAAATGATACAATGAATGGTTATCGTTTCTACAATATTCGACGCTACATCCTTTGTTATAATTAAAAAATGGTAGCCCAGTTACAATTTTGACAAGCGTTAATGAAATATTGTCTATGTTTTTGACGACAGTCGCGACGCGCTAAAAAAATGGCGTCTATTTTGATTCAATGAGTTGAGGTACCTAACTACTTGAGGTTGAGACCGAAAAGTATTTTATTTACCATACTTTTAAACTAAGTATTACATAAATACATACTCTAAATATGTTGCGATGTGCTCATAATGAAGAAGTGTGGCTTAGGCGCCGAAAAAGACATGTTTATCGTAAGTGCATGGAAACAATATCCGATATGCCGGAAACTTTGTTTGTGCAGCACTTTCGAATAAACAAGTCTACTTTCGTAGCCCTTTGCCAAGAACTCCGCCAGAAAACTGCATTAAAAGGAACCAGCGAGATTCCTTTAAAAGTTAAGGTAAGTGCATAATTGAGTCGTAAAATGGCAATTTTTTGCTAACTTAGCTCTATTTCATTTTCTCAATAAATATTTGTTTTTATAGGTGTTGTGCGCTCTTAGTTTCCTGGCCACTGGATCCTATCAGCGAATTGTTGGCGTCACTCAAAATCTTGCCCAACGCACAGCTAGTCGGTGCATCAGACAAGTTGTTGACGCTTTAAACCACCCTGCTATCATGGCAAAATGGATTGTCTTTCCAAAGACACGACAAGACAGAACATTTATTAAACAAGAGTAAGAACATAGCATACAATTTAAAAAGTATTTCAATTATTAAGTGCCTATTCATTTATTTTTTACACTACACAAGGAGGAACTTGAGGTTAAATATTAATACTCAGCTGCACAGGTCCAAAAATCAGACACCTGCCTAACCGAAGAGCATATCATGATATTGCTCAGTAACTAGTATGTGAAATGCAGTTAATGAGCAAGTATGGTTATTAGGTAGGTAGGTATTTTTAATAGTAAAAAGATCTAATAAATAGTTTGCCTGTGAATCAAAAATTTTTAACTTGTCTTAAATTAAATTTTCAGGTGACTCTGGATATCCCCAACGCCCTTGGCTTATGATACCTATTCTTAATGCAGTTCAAGGTACTAGAGAAGAACGGTACACTCAGAAGCATGTGCAAGCCCGTAACTGCATTGAGCGCTGTTTTGGACTACTCAAAGCACGGTGGAGATGTTTGCTTAGAGACAGGGTTCTACACTATCATCCTTATGTAGCTAGCAAAATTACAATGGCATGTTGTGTGTTACACAACATAGCTTTGAAAGCTGGCTTGCCACCACCACCACTACTATCACTTTCTGCTACACATGATGATGGGGATGATATAATCATGCAAGATTCCACACCCACTGAGACAGGTAGCCAAAGTGAATTAATCCAAGGAAGAGCCATGCTGAACTGTTTGTTGGATAGGTTGTAGCAAGATTGTTTTAAATTATTAATAAAACATTTATTACAAATAAGGTTATCATTATTTTTATAATATTTATCATTCATAAAAAAATTAGTATTGGTGTGAGGAAAGATATTTTAGAGTAGTCCAATATTTTTTACAATCCCCTCAATACATTTGACTGGCCTGTTGGTCTAGTGGTTAGTGACCCTGACTGCTATGCCAGAGGTTGTGGGTTCGATTCCCACCCAGGACAAATGTTTGTGTAATAAGCACGATCATTTGTTCTGTGTCTGAGTGTAATTTATCTACAATATGTATGTATTTAGAAATATATAAGTATGTTTATCAGTTATCTAGGACTCTGCACAAGCTCTGCTTAGCTTGGGACTAGACGATGTGTGATAGTTGTAGAATATATTTTAGGTATAGTATTACTAGAAAGTATTTTACATGAAAAACAAATTAATTACAATATTACCGTACATAAATATTGGTTGCAGTTCTTACATTTCATAGGGTTTGTTTAATATTAAAATATCTAATTAAAAGAAACAAAAATATACTTGCATACAATTTGTACAATTAAGTTTTAGAGGAAGGGAAAAATGAAAGTGTATTGAAATAAAAAAGATTTATTCCGTTTAAATACCAGTGGTATTTTTTTGAACCCGCGTTTGTTTTCTATTCCGAATGGATACTGATAAAACAATAAATTTAAGAATCTAAAGAAGTCAGGAAAATTGCTTTGTCTAGGACTTTTAATTGAAATAAAATTCATAGTATTTATTTAACAAATGTCCTATTTAATAATAAAACAACAAAATAGCAACATTATCAATTTTTTTACTTGTATATTATTATTTTTTTCAAAAACAAATCAAATTAATACAATTTACTTAAAATTTAAAAATGACAAAATATCTAAAAAAAAATTTGATTTTTTTAGATATTTTGAAAATGTAAATTTAAATATTAAAATTTACCAGCCCTAGTTATTAATAGATCAGTACGTAAGGTTTACTTCTACATAACTAATCATAACGATTAACGATATAAAAAAAAATGTAAACTATCACAGAAAATCAACTTATAACTTAAATAATCAAATCAGTCGCGTCCATCACTAATAAAACAAACTATTGTAAAATATTATAGAAACTCAACTTTTTGTATGAGAAATAGTACTTAATCATTCTATTTTTTTAAACTAGAAATATTAACAATTCACATACAATATTATCTAACAATTGTAAAATATCACAGAGAATCACAGAATCAACTAAAAAATGTGTATATATTTCAACAATTAATATTTAAATCCTTATTTTCTTAACCAGCTACTAAGGGTGCCACAACCACAAAACGCCACCAAAAATCACTGTCACTGTGCACTCATAACATAAGTTAGCCTGGCCTGGGTGCGAATAACAATTAAGAAATATTGTATCCATTAAAAATTATAGTCTAACACAGGTGTGTGTAAAAACTATAAATTTAGTTGGGGTACTAAAAAAAAATTATATAGTGCACGGCAGAGACCACTATCACATTATGGGATAATATCTGTTGAAGGTAGTGATGATGGTCTCTGTAACATTGGTAACATTTCAATTAAATTGTCGACAGCACCACCCAAACGACTTAATATTTGATTTTTTTGTTCTTCTATGTCCATTCTTCTTGTTTCGATTTCAAGCCGTTTTGCTTCAAGACGTAACCGTTCAGTCTCCAACTCGTGGAACTGTTTATTTTTTTCAATCTCCATTTCGTGGAGTAGTTTGTTGCGGTCTGCCTCTATTTGCAGCCGGCGATGTTCAACAGCCACGAACTCGCTAGTGGCTCGTTCAAAGGGCGTTTGAATACGCCGTGAACGCGCTTGATAATGCCTACGGCGCTGCGGCGTTGATGTAGTTGGCGACACCGCGGGCGACGGGCTCCCTCGATGCCGCCGCCGCCGCGGCGGAACACCCTGTGACGTGGAGGCGGTAGGCGACGCCACTGACGGCATCGGTGCGGACGCAGTGCTCGGCAACCGCATTTGGAGCGACGCCACTGACGGCATCGGTGCGGACGCAGTGCTTGGCAACCGCATTTGGAGCGACGCCACTGACGGCATCGGTGCGGACGCAGTGCTGGGCAACGGCATTTGGAGCGACGCCGTTGACAGCATCGGCGCGGACGCACTGGTAGGCAGTGGTGTTTGGACCGACACTGCTGATGGCATCAGTGCGGACGCAATGCTGGGTAGCGGCATTTGGAAAGATGGCATCGAAGAAGGTGTGGTAGAGGTAGATCCAGTTGATGCTGAGAACAAAATAATTATGATCATATTACAATTATGGCCCAAATTAATTATTAAGTAAAAACATTGATTCAATAATTAATACTAATTGATTGGTCTTAATAAAAAAGGTACCTTGTACAGGATCTGAAGGAATAAATTCCAAGATAATCTCATCTGTGGTGGTTTGGTATGGATAGACTGTATCCCTGGTTGGATGTGGTGGACTGTTTTCCTCTGATGGTGCGGCCTGAAAAATATGAAGAACATAAAATAGATAGAATACACTTGTTTGTAAAAGAAAAAACAGTAATAAGCAAACACCACAAGCAAAGGACTAAAACTAACATCAAAGCCTCTCTCCTCAATTTCAGCTTGCCCAATGACAGCAGTCAAACCCATTAACCCCAACACCCTCTCTTCTGAAGCAGTGAGAGTTTGCCTGCTGCTTGGACCACCACCAGTACCAGAAGCCTCTCGTCGTATTGCGAGACTTTTTTTTTTCGTTTTTGCTTTCCAGTCTGCCCACACCTGAACGATTAATTTGTCTGTTAAGTTTTGTCATTATGTTTTATTTACTTCATCTTGTAGACTACTAATGATGAATGATGTGATGAAGCAGGAAGGGGAGAGGTAGAATACTGAAATGATAATAATGGAAAATCATAAAATACAATTTTACAAAGGTTTTTGTGAAAATCTTACTTTTTTCCATTTGATAAGTGGCCTTATAGCTCCTCCACCCATGGAGTTAAGAATCTCCTCCAATTCCTGCCACAGTCTGTCGGCTTTTATTCTGGCTTGAGGACCTTGCTGAGGCCTACTTATATCGCCATGCCTAGAATACAAATGAAAACTTATAGTTCAATAAAGGTCTATTTATTAAGTAATCAAACTTTTGTTTTGGTCAGTGGGTCGTCTTAGAGGCGGATTTCTTTAGTTTCGTAATAGCCATATTAAATCATATTGTACACGTTTATTTAAGTTTTCAGCTTTCAAGTGTCGAGTACAAATAATTAATTTACGTACCTTTCCATAAATTCCAATAAGGCTGCGAACTGTTCTGGGCTTGCTCGGGTTCTAGATTCCATGCTATAAAAGTTATCACATCATTTAATAAGGTATCTTTGACTCATAAACAGGATAATTATTATCATAACATTTTCGTGTCACAGTAAAGTTTAACTTTGCACTGTAATATTATAATAAACGTATTTATTAGAAAACTTGTACCTACCTTATTTCGCTTCCTTTTCTATCACTTAAAACTCATTCTCAGACTAAACTTACTCCAATTCTTCCTCAATCAACCAAAACAAAAGTTTTGTTACAAAATACTCTGACAAATATTCCGCTCGCGCAAAAAGTACCTATTGACGCAGTGTTGCCACTTGCCAGACAACTGTCTCGAGTTTCCCAAACCTTCCCCGAAATCCCCCAAAATTAAGGTTTTGAAAAACAAAAATCACCAACAAATGGCGAAATAGCTTTTTAATTAAACAAATTAAAAAAAGAACAATTTTATACTATGTCAGCAAGTATCCATTTCTGAGTCAGTATCTTCACTAGCCTCGTCTGAAGTTCCGGACATTTTTTGTTTTGTTGGTGCAAATATCTTAGAATACTAAGGTACAGAGACCAATTTGATATAGGTACCTATGCTACTTTTTTAGCGGACAGTAATGGTAAAACCTACTTTTCTTAGCAAGCGAGCGACAGTATCGAGATACGGACGCGAACGATGCGCGTGGCGTGGGCCAATTGGCACGACAATTTTAAAGACACTCGGATACAGATACCGGCACGGATCTTGAGCGCTGGCTTCAAGTTGCGCAGAAGTCAAATATTCGGTCTATTTAGTGGTACGAAATGAGACGCTAGGGTGGGGAGTGTCAGTGATTGGTTCGCCAATGTATGGAATGCGCATAGCAATCCCCACTGTAACGCCGAGCGCTCAAGATTCGTACCGGTAATTATAACATCGTGTACGGCATTGCACTTCGTGTGTGTGCTGGCTTTTGAAGATTAGCTATAGCCTTCAATCATTAAATATTTTTTTTTTAATTTTGATGGTTTTTAAGGACAAAATTACTAGTGAAGTGAAGTTCGATCAATAATGGAGTCGCTTCATTCGAAGATACAGTCTTCGTTCACCAAGACCCATCACAGTAAACTTATCGTCTTATCTTTCAATAAGAATAAAATACCCAGCACTAGTGAGGTTGACAGATAAAAACAGATATATACAATCGATTGAAACTCGATTCTCTTTATGTGCGTAAAGAGTCAATCAGCCCATAGGGTATCCTACAAGAGTGGTACATAAATATATAGTACAGTGGTCAGTGGTATAAAAGATTCTTGATCTGGCATCACTGCTGTTGATGTTAGTTTGACATATGGCACAAAGGCCAAAAGGCCGTGCCATAAAATTGGAAAAAAAATTAGTTTGACATTTAATTTGCTTTTTTGTTAATATTTTTGGCCTTAATACTAAGTCTTTTAAGCCACGTCCTCGTATGAATTGTAATTAGTAATGGATGTACACATTCTAATTTTTTTGCAGTATTTGGCAGCAGATGTGTTTAGCCCACCTTCTCTGCAAACTTCGGTGAGGTAGTCCACACTCGAGATCGTGTCTGTTTCAATGATTCTACATATTGTTTAGTTGCGCAAACCCTTAAGATACAAAACTGGGTATACTAATATTACGTCACAATAGAATTAATTCGCGAATTACGTCCACTAGGAATTAATTCGCGAATTGATTAAAACAACCACTGAACTTCACTCGAAGACTTTCCGGCAAAAACCTGTTTGAAGTTTGTAAAAACGCTCGCCATAGACTAAAGAAGAGGTCGTTTTTCTAAAGAAATTGTAGAACGAGCGGCCGACTAATGGTTGTCAACATGGCTACCAACTTATCGTTTTCTACAATTGCTGTCACCGAGGCGTTACCGATTGTAGAACGGAATTCTACTCGAAACGGTTGTAACATGGCTAGGGGGGCAGGTCCCTAGCTCACGGAAGAAGAGTTTTTTTTTCAAAAGTTATGTACTCGTAAGTACATGATATTGTCAACAACTTGAAATCAAAAATCAATCAAATCGATTTTTAGAAAAGTTGAAGAGAGTTTATAAAAAGTAAAATAATGCTAAACAGTGAAAGTGCTAAAGTCATTTAACACTTCTTTCTACACAGCTCTGTTAAAGAAACAGATGAAGTTTAATTCATTAATTTATTAGAGCAGCTAAGACAGTTTCCAGACAAACGTATAATGTCCTGGTATCACTCTGTCTATATAACATTAATTTGCACTACCTTTAATGAATTCTCTAAGTTATTAAGTCGTTTGTATAACATGGTGTGCTTGTGCTAGTGTTTCTCGAAATGAACTAAAGGAACTGTGATATATCAAAGTTTGTATTAGAATTTACATTGTCATGAGATTGATTGCTGTCATCTCTACAGTCGCGAATATAATTTACTATCAGCGGCTTTTAGCATCAATCTACTCTATATTCGTATTCGTTGCGCCACCGCAACATGGTAGACATCCCACCCATACGCACTAAGCGTTTTGGGAACACATTTATTGTGCGTACAGTCAAGGAGTGGAATTCCCTGCTGGAGTCTGTATTTCCTGATAGCTAATACTTAGGGGTCTTTAAGTCAAGAATGAATAGGTTACTTCTAGGCAAGCTTGCTCCATCGTCGACCACATCATCGCTTACCATCAGGGGAGATGGTGGGTATTAAAAAAAATCCAAGCTCATCGCGAATCACAAATTTAAAAAAAATACCAACCAGCCGAGAAATTTCCTTAAAAATCAGCTTCATTTAATTAATTTTCCTTACTTAGAAAATTCCTGGGTAACCGACCAATCCGCAACTATATTGCCCCACAGCAATTTTAATCACGTTTCGATCAACCGTTGCAGGAGGTGTCCCAGTACCGGGACACAGGGGAGCGGGTTGAGGGGAGAAAGGGGAACAACCGCTGAACTAGGTCACTAAACCAGACCAGTACGGGACCTACAAATAATATTGGGACGCAGAGATCTGAAACTGATATTTTTTGAAAATACTAAGCCATATCCTTGACGTTCCGATTTTGAATTTTGTCCGGCGGGAGTTTTGAGTGATGCGTGAGTTTTTTTTTCTAAAAGGTCATGCAAAGAGTAATAACCTCTGAACTGGGTCACTGGACCAGAGCACGTTAGGACCTATATATAAATCGGGACGCGTGCTTTAGTGGTCGCTGTGGTTATCCCATTATAGTTTTGCTGTGTGTGAATTTATCTATTGATATTTGCGTTTATTTTGTTTTGCCAATGTGCTAGAAATAGTCATCCAATGGAACTTTATGGAGTCTCAGCGAGGAAAGTAACTTGGGTCCCGCTGTGTGTGGAGCGAGACTTTATAACTGACTAAAACCCACAGGTGTTCCTTCAGTTGCCCTTTACATTCCATGGCCGTGGTAGCTCTTTCAAACAATCGCGCAACCTTGGCAGTCATCGGCCCTGGTGGATTCTGCCAATTTTGCTGACAGATTGCTTTTTGAGGCGCGCGTGGAACACAAAACGCCGTCAAACCAGGACTGAACGGATAAAAGAACGATGAGCTACTCATTGCTTGCCTTCCGCAAGCCCGAGCCTTTGATGACCGGAAATAAAATTGCTCTGCGGGTCCTGACACTCAGTATCTGAGTGTCGGTCTCCTGCGGCGACTGGGTTGTGAGTATTACATCTTCATCACGTTTTCTGCTAAATCCTTCGCTCGTATTGCTGTTTGCTTTACAGAAAGAGGTCATCTCTTTAAGAACCAGTCATGCTTGCCATGTCATCTCTCTCCGTACCATGGCCTGAAGTAGGGCCCGCGCGAGAAGTGACCGCCGCCAACATTAACGATTACCATATGGAGATAGGGATGATGATGATGAGCCACATAGTAAGAGGCTTAAGGGCAATTTTTAATTTATGCGTACTGCAACCAGCCAGCTTCCGCACGTTCACCGTGCCGCAGTCGGCCGGTCCGACAACAAGAACCTAAATTCAAAACTGTATCTGGCTGCCGTGCGTTTTTATGCCAGTGTTGCGCTATTCAACACCGAACTGAACACGTGGTGACGTTGCCGTCCTTATGTCGACCATTCGCCGCACGGTTGCCGCACCGCACGATTTGTATGAAAATTATGATCGTCCGTACGCGGTACGACTAACGCATCGCGTCCGCACTGCAGCAGGCCGTCAAAATACGCATAAATTGAAATCGCGGTCGTATGAAGATATTCATTTGTCCTCAAAATTAAACCGGAGGTTAGAACTGCGTGTAAAGTAACGGTTTCCTGGCTGCTCGTATTTCATGACCCCCGCGAGTAATGTTTATGTAGACAAGACTAACAGCTTTGCTGCGAACCCGCTTTTAATTATGTACGCAAATGAATAAAAACAGTTATATTTTTTCGTAACAGCCATTTAAATACCGCTATATTTTTCTGCGCAATTTGATTATTTCCTTCATGACATTATCAGTTGTCGCAGAAACTTATGAAAATGACGCAGTTATTTTGGTAACACGGGGGAAGTTAGGCAGTATTATGCTATAAATACCACATAAATACTCGTAATGTTGTTTGCTATTGGTATTTTATTAATTGAATTGACATTGTTACAGTTTCGTAACGGTAGTATTTTAAGGTAATATCTTTTATACGACCTATATTATTTATTTAAGAGAAACGTAAAACGATGTTAATTAACAAATATATTTATAGAGAGGCGTTAAATTACAAAATCAGAAGTTGAGTAGGATTGTTGTTGATTTCTTGTCTAATGTTTGTCTTGTTAGGTTATGATTTCAGTTTCTAATTTTGTAAATTAACGCGTACATTTAAATATATTTATAATTGAATGCTGTGAGAAACAATGAAATAATGTCAGTTCCAAAAGCATCACAATAAAATAATCCTATTACTATTTTTTTTATTTATTGTTATTTTTTTTTTCTGAGTATATTTCATATGGTCGTTTATTTAGCAAAAGAAAACAATTAATATAAAAGCTAAAATGTATGCGAAATTAATCGTGAATGAACTGAAGTTATTGAAACTAAAGAGAAAGAAAGCATTAAAGATTATTTCAAGAAAAAAAAAAACAACTTCAACACGTTAATTTGGAAACAAAAAGTAATAGGTTTTCACTTCACTTCCAAACTCACCCAAAGACGTCTCAGCTTCACTTCACGTCAGGGGCACTCTCCGTGACGAAGGTCTGATATCAGGGCTTAACATCTGCTAACCCAATATTATACTGTTAAAATCCCATTACCGCAAAACGGAAAGGTCAATAATGACTTTGAAATGAGTAACTTCGTTCAAATAAGTAAGACCAGGCCATTTTAGGCCCTAGCCATGGCTGAACGATTGTTCGAAAGATTCATCGCAACCCTGGATCGCCAAAAACCACTGAAAGAATTCGGGAGGTTTTAGCCAGGTAAAGTCTGATAGTCTCGTTCCACTCCTCAGTGGCGAGAGGGAGTGTCAGATTTTAAAACTGAGGGGGTTTTTAATATCGTGCGGTTTTGATCACGCATGCGGGGTTGCTCCGCACGTGTGACCCCCAAATGTCCGTTTCATACAAGTATTTTATTGAAATGCATGAAGTACGCACGCGGCACACATTTTTTCTAATTTTTATATTTTCTGCATGCGGAGCAAACCCGAATGCGTGATGAAATCGGCACGATATTGAAACAGCCTGAGACGTTAACGCGTGAGACGTTATTTGATGCATGATCCTAAAAAAGAGTCGCTCAGTCAAGACTGAAGTAACCACATCATCGCTTACCATCAGGTGAGATAGTGGTCAAACGCGAGCTTATCAATTAATAAAAAAGCCATTTTATTAGTAGAGCCGCTGTTGATTACGGTTGAATCCTATTTGTCATTTAGGCTTGATTGACTAACTCTTTAGATGTTAATCAATCAAGCCTAAATAGCTAGATGGCTGGAATTTGGAACACACATCAGTTGATCATCTAGATACTTTAGGAACTAAACAAGGTGTTGTAGTACGGTCTTGTTGCTAGATAATTTTTGACTACGACGCGTGCAAAACCGTTGGCAGTTTGCTAATAGTTTTAAGAAATGTTGATGTTCTTAAGTTTAACAATCCTCCAACTAAAGACACAAATATAAGTTAAATACCTATTCGTTTATAAGAGATGCAATCTTATATAATAGGACCCCATCATTTACAAGTAACTACCATTAAAGCGCCCATCGATATTGTTCATGGCGTGTTAAAAGAGATAAAAACTGATAAATCCAATATAACACTGGAGGCAATATTTCAGAATTACAGACTGTAAAAAACTTTTATGCCAATAACATTTTTTGGAGACTACGTGACTTTATTTCTGTTCAAAATAACGTGAGATCGATACAAAGACACTAAAGGAATAAATCTCATTTACGTCTTCGAAGAACTTCGTGACATGTAAATTTTGTAGTAGGTAGAAGTTGTCGTGTAAATTGTGTTCGAATAGATAAGTAAGTCTCTATTAGTACCTACTTATTATATGATTCCAGTTCTGGGCCATATTTGTTTGTTGTTCTGTTTAAATCGCTACTAAGTAGCTTGAACAGTGTTCTTTTATCCTACGAGCACCTTCAGTAAATAATCCGTAGGATTATGGTAATATTCGGCTGCTTGTGTATCTGCTTCTGTTAGGAACGAGATGGTAGCTAAATTAAATGTATTGTGATTATAAAGAGTGTAACGAGTCAGAATTGCCTGCGTTCCAGTAGAAAATTAAAATATAGTAGTGAAAATAAAAGAAAAAAAGGTATCTTCTATCCTCTGTCTACATGTTTGGATATTTGCTTCTAATAATCCTGTGATTAATTAGCAAATATACAGGATTGTGAAGAAGTTTGGCATCCGAGTAGATCATGATCATTAAGACAGATTTTAAATGTATCAGTAGATATGTACATACGTTTCAATAAACACGTAAAGCCGTAAGTCCCTGTTATCGTTTATAGATCTTTAACAGTCGGTGCAAGTAGTTAGATGCCAGAAAGTCTGACTATAAGTCTATCCAGGGAGTATCGTGTTGTAACTGGGATGTGTAGATTGTGTAGGTCTGATAGGTATTCGCTCCATAAAAAACATGGGTATTCTGCTGCATCCGGTTAGGTTTTTTTTTATTCGATGGGAAAAATCATCCAGTGATAACCCCCCGCTCTTGGGTGGAGCGGGAGATAATGTCAGTCTCTTACTGACTAAAAAACACATCCCGTTCCTTCAAGCCTTGATACCGGAGCTCAAACGCCCTTACGGATAACCCTGGCCCCAGTAGGCTTCGACCCAGCTGAGCCCCTGCTGTTGCTGACAACTCCTTGAGGCGCGTGGAAACAGCGCCGTCGACGACTTGGGCTTGGTCTGGACATTTACCGGACGGCCGGACAGCGAGCTACCCATTTGTCACTGTCCGTAAGCCCGCGCCTACGGTGGCTGGAAATCGGGAACGGAATCCCGGCGGCGGCGAGAGCGCCGTTGCCTCATGCGGTCGGCCTCTTCCTTAGCGAGTATTACTGCTTCGCAGAAGTCGGCGAACGCCTGCCACTCCTCCTCGCTCCGGACCATGGCCTCAACCAAGGCCCGGCGCGAGAGGTCTCCGCCGCCGATCCCCCCCGAGGGCATGGCGTTGCTCCGCCCAAGCAAGGCACACCTCGACTGTGTGCTCCACCGTGTCCTCCGGGCGTTCCGCACAGTAGCGACACCCGGGTGTGACTTCCGCTTTAATCCGGAACAGGAACCTCCCGAACTTGCCATTTCCGGTGAGGACCTGTGTCATGCGGAAGGTAAGGACGCCGTGAGGTCTTTCCAGCCACGCCTCAGAGAGGGGACTTACCGCCATAATTGTGTTATGCCCAATCCGGTTAGGTGGGAAGCTGACAATCAGCTAATTAGAAAAAGGCCAAGTAAATTATCAGTAAGCACTATTCCGTTTAATAATGTCCAAGTTTTAATCTGACGAAGATGCTAGGAAAATCTCGAGCTTAAAAAATAAATACTAAGGGTATTATATACATATTTATATTATAAATAAATCGTCCGAAGCCATTGAACACCAATCAATCAAGCCAGTAAGCTTTTATGAAACAAAACAAACGAACATCTACAATAGCCTGAGAATAGATTGTCTGCCACACCTGTTGCCTGCTACTTACCATATACCCAAGCATAATTAGACATCCAAGCAATTTGTTACCGGGTTTGACATTCCATTATCTATGCTCCGTTGCCATACAACATTATGCACTTATTTATATTAGTATTTTTTTTATTGATAGCTCACGCTTGACGACTATCTCATCTGATGGTAAGCGATGATTAGGCACGCCGTAATTGAGGCGGTAAGTCGCCTTTTTGAGGAGTAACTATAGAGACGCTACGACATTTTCATTTTGCGTCTTGCAATTCAGATTTGTCACCATTGTGCGGATCGCTCGGAGGAGACGATCCACCGTGTCAGCACACGGTGGAAGTCTACTCCGCTTGAGCAGGCCATCGCCATGTCCCTGTCGAGGCGATCGATGACAGCAACCTCTCGCGTCCGTAACTGATTCAGGCCATGGTATGCAGCGAAAAGAAATAGGAAGCAGTCACCTCCTTCTTCAAATCAGTGATGCGAGTAAAGACGATGGAAACTGTGAGGGACAGGACATCCTCATGCCCCGTTTATCGCCGCAGGAGACGCGCCGAGCGTCGACAGTCGCAGGTGTTCCCAGTCACGGTAGGCGAGCAAAGGGTAGCTCACTATTCGGTAAGGACCAAGCCCGAGTCGACACGGCGCGTTTGTTCCACGCGCACCTCAAAGAGATGTCGATCGGTAAGATGGATCCAATAGATGAATCCAAAGGGCAACTGAAGGGAGGTGGGTTTTAGTCGGTAAAGCTCTGACACTTCCTCCATCTGCACCTAGAGCAGGAGGAGTTGTTTGATGATTTCCCTTCTAAAAAATAGTACTAGACAAGATTACTTTCTTTCCGAGTCACGGAGGCGAGGGACGTTTTTTATTATAGTTAAGTGTTTTTAGTACGATGTGGGACATGCTAAAATAATGGGTAAAGTGAAGGTCCGCAAGTACATTCGTAAGAAGTTGGCAGTAGTTTCGTCACAGCGCTAATTTGTTTCCTGTTATTTGTTTCACTAAATTCGTGTATTCCTCATTTTCATTTTTTTGTCTCTTCGTTGTAGTTTGAGTAAATATAAACATATATGTTGTATATAGTGTGTACATGTATTTTATTGGTTATTTGTATAAGGTATTTTGTAATAGGTAAGTAATGTTTAATATTGCACTTACCACTATTTGTCTCTGCATCACGCTAAGGTCGACTAGTAAAAAATGCCTTGAGGCATTAAGTCCGCCTCTGTACTCTTGTGTGCATTAAATATAAATAAATATAAAAAGAATTGCAGATACTCCCACTATGTTCCCACCAATTTTGAAATAAGTACTTTCAACTTTATAACAACCATCGTTACAAAACCCGGAAGTCAGTCGTGTCTTCACGAATATACTTCACCATGGAAGTTTATGTCGATTCGACCATTCATATTTTTACGGAAGGAAACAATTTTTTTTTTTGCAACAGATAAAAATGTAAAAACTTATAAACTTTTTAATTGCAAAGTCTCTCGAAATCAAACTAAGGGGACGGTGTGTGTCAAACATATTAATTTTGTACCATTCAAAATAATACTCACACGACGATACCTAATATAACAGACGTTAAACTTTAGCATCTACCTACTAATTACTTAACACATTGAATGCCGTAATTAGAGACACAATAGAAAGACAATTGCTTATGTCGAACTGTGTAACTTAAGACATTCAAAAGGTTAATTAAATAATAAACTAATGCATTTCTTATCATAAGTTACTTGAGGTAATGGAGATAATTTTATTAAAGCCAAATTCTTGAAACTTAATTCATTTAATACGTCTTAATGATAGCACAGATGAGCAACTTTTACTTGCGTGTTGAAATCTACATCTAAACTAATATAATAAAGAGGTAAAGTTTGTTTTTATGTTTTCTTTGTTTGTAGGAGGTAATCACTGAAAGGACTGGTCCAATTGCTAAAATTTTTTCACCGATAGAAAGCTGCTTTATTCCCGAGTGACATAGGCTACATTTTATGAACACGGGCGAAGCCGCGGGCAAAAGCTAGTAATTAAATTAATACCTATATAGTACCTTAAGTAACCTGAGTGTAGGAAAAATTGTGATGTTTACATTCCCCTACAGCCAAAGTTTGCCACAGGAAGAAAATTGCATTAGATATAAGATTAATATGACATTGTACAATTTGATATTAAATAATAATTTGTTCCATTTAATTGACACCAACAATTATGTTGGTATTAACTATTATTTGACAAAAGATAGATATCTTGCTGATAATTACTATCTTTCCAAATTTTGTAAAAGACAGATAGCTATGTCGCTATCATATTATTTTTTTATTTCAGCCAAGAACTTGGCTAAACAACTTGCTCCTGTTGAGCAATGCAATGACTTAATAATTGATTGTGCCAATAAGTTGGCATCAAATATTGACATTAATATTAATTTAAATTAGAAATTGAGACAACAGAGTCAATCTCTAGCACGAATTTACTGATAAACAAAAATCATTCAAATCAAATCTTGAAATCCATAAATAGTATCAACCTGGTGCATCAAAACATTCAGGGATTCATGAATAAAGATTTAGAGGTAGAGCTATTCCTTAATTGTAATGATATTGATATTCTTTGTATAACGGAACATTGGCTTAAAAGCCACCAGCTTATGTTCAATTTTAATAACCACCAGGTTGGTAGTTCATTCAGCAGAACTAATGCCTTACGTGGTGGCTCATTGATTTTAGTTAGTAACCACATTAAATTTAAGGAACGTAAGGATATTGTGAGTCTGTCTGTTGAGCGGTCAATTGAAATAGCCTGTATTGAGTTGGAGCAGTTTATTATATTAAGTGTGTACAAACCCCCTTCCGGATTGTATGACTGCTTTGAAAAGGTAATGGATGAAGTGTTTCACAAGATTTGTAATTCAAATAAGTACATAATCACATGTGGTGATTTTAATGTTAATTTATTAGAAAATTCAGCTTTATGTAGCAAAATTATAAGTTTGTTTCAGTCCTACAATCTTGTTAATTTGTTTTTGGAGCCTACAAGAATAACTCCTACTAGTGCCACTTGCATAGATAATATTTATACCGATGTTGTACCTAGCCATAAAGACATTATAAATTTACTAGATTCTGATCATTGTGGGCAATTAATTACTTTTCAAATTCCAAACATCATAGTGGCTAAAAAGAATATCACTGTTAACCCGAAAACTGCAAATCGCTTAGAAACTTTTAAAACTAAACTAATTAATAATTTACCAGCTTTGTCAACATTAGATGATCTGAATCAACAATATGAATGTTTTTTTAATATGTACTGTAAGCAATTTAATTCCACTTTTATACCCAAAACTATGTCGGTTAACAGTAATGTATCTTTCAGTGAATGGGCTACCATTGGTATACATAAAAGTAGAACGCGACTCTATGAATTGTATGAGGAAAAAAATCTTGTAAACACTGCCGAGTTTAGTTTGTATGTTAGAAATTATTCAAAATTATTCAAAAAAGTATGCTCTGTTGCAAAATCGCGCTACTTGAGTTCCAAAATTAAAAATAGTAATAATATAATTAAAACAACCTGGAATATTATAAACAGTGAAACTGGAAGATCTACAAAACCATGTAGTGACTATAGCCTTAAAATTAATGACAGCGTGATCGAATCGGACTCACAAGTTGCTGCAGCTTTTGAAAAGTTCTTTTCAGAGATCCCCATATTAACTACTAAATCTCTGAACTCATCACCCACTGCTGCAGAGTCTCTGCTTAAAGAAAATGTTAAAGTTTGTGATTCAGATTTTATTTTCGAACATGTGACATATGTGGATATAATTAAAACCTTTAACACTTTGAATGTAAAAAAGACCACAGATTTATGGGGAAATTCTGTGGATGTTGTAAAGTCTATTATAAAGGTTGTAGCTCCTAGTTTAGCACTTATTTTTAATAATTGTATTGATCGTGGCGAGTTTCCTGACTTAATGAAGTATAGTAAAATAATACCATTGTTTAAAACAGGTAGCACATCTGACCCCACAAATTATAGACCTATTTCAGTGCTACCCACCTTTAGTAAAATATTTGAGAAACTAATTTTACATCAATTACAAAGATTTTTTAATAGACATAAGTTGTTACATGATAAACAGTTCGGTTTTACAAGGGGTCGTTCAACAACCGATGCCGGGGTTGAACTTTTAGGACATATTTATAATGCATGGGAAGACAAATGCGATGTCCTGGGCATTTTTTGTGATTTGTCCAAGGCTTTCGATTGCGTTCTCCATGAAACATTAATCAGGAAACTACACCATTACGGGATCCGGAATTCCTCTCTGGATCTTCTTACTTCTTATTTGAGTGATAGGATTCAGAGAGTTGATGTAAATGGAAAAAGATCACCCGGGTCTGTAGTATCAATGGGTGTGCCCCAGGGCTCGATTCTTGGTCCATTTTTATTTCTCATTTATATCAATGACTTGCCATACCTCATAAAGGATAACCATGATATAGTGCTGTTTGCAGACGACACTTCGCTTTTGTTTAAGCTTAAACGTCAGCAGCCGGTTACTGATGACATAAATAACGCCCTTTCAAAAATAGTACACTGGTTTAATGTCAATAACCTGCTCCTTAACGAAAAGAAAACCAAATTTGTTAAATTTACGATGCCTCACGTAAGACAGGTAGAAACTAGTGTGCTAATAAAAGGTAAAGAATTGAGTCCTGAAGACACTACAGTATTCTTAGGTATAACTCTTGATGCTAAGCTTCAGTGGGGCCCACACGTGGATAAGTTATCGAAAAAACTTAGCTCTGCCGCATACGCTGTTAGACAAATTCGAAATTTAACTGACTTAGAGACAGCCCGTTTAGTTTACTTCAGTTATTTTCATAGTGTCATGTCGTACGGTATTCTATTATGGGGAAATGCCGCCGATATCCAAACGATTTTTGTTTTGCAGAAAAGGGCTATTCGTTCAATTTATAAATTAAGTCCCAGATACTCCCTCAGAGATAAATTTAAAAATATTAATATTTTGACTGTGCCATCTCAGTATATCTATGAAAATATTTTGTATGTTCATAAAAATAAAAACATGTTTAAAAAATACAGTGACATTCACAACGTTAATACTAGGAACAAACACAAGTTAGTGGTTCCTGCCACCAGGCTCAAAAAAATAGGACGCTCATTTAGATGCCAAAGTATACATTTTTATAATAAGCTTCCCAGTCCTATTCAGGAACTTAGCATTAATAAATTCAAAATATTTGTAAAGCGAAAACTTTGCCAAAAGGCTTTTTATTCTGTAAAAGAGTATCTCGAGGATAAAACGGCTTGGGATTGACCTGCTCCAGTACCTACTCACTATAATTATTATCATTTGAATGTTTTTTTGTTTTAACTGCCTTTTTTATTGACGATTGTTGTTGTTTTACAATTATGATATTGTATATATATAAATATATATCTTATTATTATTTTTTTACAATTATGACATGTTTATTTTTACTATTTGACTGATTTTTTTTTATACTTTTTTTTTTACAATTTGCAATATTTACACTTTTGTAATTTTTATTATTGTGAATGTGAGAACTATGTGGATTACTCTTTCGTTTTCTTTTATATTCACATGATGTCTGGCAGTTTTGAGTATTTGATGTGGCCTACCCAAATGTCCTTTCTTTGGCATTGTTCGTCAAGTCGTTGAGCTCCTTAGTAGTCCTGAGTTGAGCTACACGCATATTGACAAATGCTTGCACTGACTGGACAGGTCCACTTAAAACTGTGTGGTTCTTTCTTCAAAAGACCATCTCAGGCTCAATCTGCATGGTTCTCATATGATTTGACCATTACATGTTTTGCTGTATGGACTTTAAAAGAGACTTTGACCCCTGAGTTTGTTTCGGTGTTTCTTCTCAGGGTAGTCAGCTAGGAAACACCGGCCTCATCTAGCATTATTTGACGACAAAAAAAAAATTGACGTGTAAAAGTGTTTTTATAAAACCTACTTGCAAAATAAAGATCATTTATCATTTATCATTTATCATTGAAAAAATAGAGCAAGGAAAGAATTTGGGTTAACAGAAACAGTTTTATTTTTCTAGTAAAATGCAATTGAAACTGAACAAAGAGTTTTGATTAGGCTTATACAAGAAGTATTTATTCTAACACTGCGCAACTTATTTGTACCTCAAATCAAGTTAGGTAGGTATACGTTTACGTAAAGGTGCAACAGCGACTGAAACACGTTGCTGAGCAACTTAGTTACTCGTAGGCGCCCGCCCTTAGTGACCATGTAATCAATTAATGGCGCTGTAAACGAAGTTTGAGACGTGTCGTACAGAAGTCATTCGCTCCGAATCTTTAGTCAATCCCTACAACTTTAAATTGGGGATAATTGAGTCTGCAAAATCCATCAAAAGTTGGTGATTGATTTCTATTTTTAACAAGATAACTTAGATAAATCTTTCAAATATATATATTGAAAAAAAAAAAAAATGAGGCTCCATCCAGAAATATTAAAGATTCAGCGAAGTTATTAATTAAAAGTTTTCAGTCGAGAAAATCAATTTTCTGGAGTTCGATACTGGACATGTAAATGAATTAACGGCCTCGACGTACAAGTAGTAGATCGAGTTCCAACCCCGCTTTACGTTTTGTCATAATGTTATTTCATCACCACTCTCAAAAAGGTGAAGGAAAACATCCTAAGGAAACCGACTTGTCCAAGAACCAAAAATTCGATGACTTGTGACATCTATCGATAATTTTCGACATTTACGCGAGTGATGCCGCTAGCAGTAAACCAGCTGACTCGGCAAACGTTCTGTCATATAAATTAAAAAAAAAAAAAATGTGAGATTGGCGCAGGATGGTCAAAATAGCCCACGACCTCAGACCTACCAAATATACACCAAAAAATGGGCAAACCGTTTCGGAAGAGTTCGATAACAAACACTGTGACACGACATTTTTATATATTTGATGTACGAGTATAAATAAATCGGTTATCTTTTATACCGCAATACTTACTTTGTACTTATGAGACTTCAGTCGTCGACCCTTACAAGGTTTTTCCTTTGCTTACTTATTTTCATTGAATGTCTTTGAACGTATTGGCTTCCGTGGTTTCATTTACTTAGGCTTGTACTTCCTGGGCAATGTTTGAGGTAATATGAACCGATAAGGATAATGATCGAATTTATTGGAAGCAATAAAGTTCTTACGTATTTTTTGTTGTTTTTACGTATTTATCATGTTGTTTGATGTTCAAAAATACGAATATTTCATTTGAATTAATGATTTTTTTATTTATAGCATACGTGGTGAACTTTGAAGGGTTTTTTTGAGGTCATTTTTGCTGTTGTTAAAATCCATTTTTTAATTAAAGATTTGCAATTTGGATTTGGTTAGTTTTAAGACCATAACCAGTGGTTTTTGTTTGGTGAATTAAAAAAAAAAATGGCTACTCTATACTCTGTTAGCGTACACAATAGCTGATAAAATCAAAGGTCTGGTCACAATACTGTCGATTCATTTTCGTACCTTCTTTGAACCTCAAGTATGTTTTTGTAAGTATAAAAACTAGCTGTCGCTTACGGTTCAGAAGCCCGATTCACGTAATGGAAACCGTAACGATATCGTAGCGATTTAGTCGACATTTAGTTTGAACGTTTAAAAAAAATCAGTAATAAATTATCCCGGTAGAATACTTATTAATGTAACTGAAAATAAGTCGATAGATCGTGAATACCGCTTTTGGATAGGTTATCGATCGAACGACTATAAAACTTCAACGATATTTGGCTTGTTTGATTCAACGGACAACAGGCTACTGGCCCCATGACATTAGTACTTTCCCCCTTAAATATTTCTTATTTTGTGTTTAATCTTAATAAAACAACTGTTTTATGGTATTTCTCTATTTTTTTTCTTTTAAATTACGCCTGTATAAGAGCGAACCAAATGAAATCAAACGGCCGTTTTTGATTACAAAAGACAAACGACCAGCAATAGATTTTTATAAATGTGAAGAGATAAAATTAGCACTAAAAGGTTTCTTCAAAACACGTTGTATGTACTTTGATTTCGGCAGTAATCAACATTTTTTTTCTTTTTATTGAAGTTGCGAGGAAAAACGTTCTATAAAACATCTTGTAAGTTGTAACATTTTTATGATACTTTCCCTCTTTGTCAACAGATCGAGATGGCAGCTACTTGGTACATAACATTGGCGCTGGTCTTCGTGAGTTCGTCTCACGTGTTTGCCGCTCCAGCACACACAGGTAATATTTAACTTACAGTTTCAACAGAACCGAAGTTACCGGACACTTCACGGAATTCATAAGGATGTTTGAAACTCTGTCTCAAATGTAAGGTCAACATCTTGAAAGTTTTCTAGGAGAAATTCTTCGGAGTCTATTTAAAAATGTATGATTAATTTCTTAGATTACAGTGAAACTACTATCATTTAAATTATGTGAAAATAGCTGAATAGCAATAATAAGATTAAAAACGAAAGTACTGCTGTTTAAATTAATAAGCCTGAGAAAATACTTGCAATTCCGTTTAAATAGGTAAAATTACTTTAAATATCTGAGCAAAAAGGCCTGTGTTCCATTTTGCATTACTCTTCACTTCTAAAATGCTAATTAAATTACCTAAAATGGAATCCTTACATTCGGGAATCTGCAAACGTTTAATATAATCAGCAAGAAATACAAAGTTAATCGTGTTTCACTAAAGAAGGTAATTTAAACCTATATTTTAATTAAATCGGAACGATCCTGTTATTTTTTGAGGATTCCATTTTTAATCATAAACCTCGTTTATAATAAACATTCAGATTGTATTTAGATTACTGTTTTATAATACAGTTAACTTAAACATTTTATCAAACCACAATCACACTATTTTATAATTATAATTTTTTTATTTATTCTGAAACCCTAATTATTTTCCATTAATGTCCGTTGGAGTAGTTTTTAAGTACCAGAATTTATTTCAATGTTGAAAAATAAATATTTAATTAATGATCGATCGTACGAGCTGCAGGTGATATTCTTTTAATTGAAACAGCAATCAAATCATCATCAAATTGTAAGTTCGTTACTCAAGGTCGTCTATTAGTGTTTCACTACTTTTTTGCTGTGGGTGTGCCATGGTGACCTATAACACAGTTTTCCAAAAACCTAATTCAGGCAACAGTTTCTGACTTAAGGACGTTTCGGGCGTTTGGCCCGAAAAGTGCCATAAAACAGTGATTTTCTGAGGCCTACTCCTCCGTAACGGCTTGGTCAATTGGTTTGAAAAAAATATATGTTTATTATAGATTCATGAACAATAATATCAACATTTGATTTTTTCGTGCAATTAATACTTTTGTCAAAAAAAAATATTTAGCAATTTCGCAACTTTTCCCTACTCCATCGAAACGGCTTGGACCTTTAGAAACATTTTTACACATAAAAATAGGTGGTTAAATATTCTTCAAAGTGAACATTGCATATGTAAATCAATTAATATCTCGCAGAGAAAGTGGGTTTAAAGCGCTTTCCGGGCGCTGCTGGCCGCAAATAAATGCACAGATTTGCGTACTGCCGCCTAGGCGAGTGCGAGAGTTGCGTTCACGTAATTTCGGCCAGATGGTTCAAGGAACTATACGCCTTAAGTAGGATATAATATATTAAAGTATAAACCACAAACATGATTATTGTTTTAAGAAAACCTTTAATGCGAAGAGAAAGTAAACGACATTGGATAGAATTGAAATGAAATTGACAGAGCGAAAAACTGCCGTTTTCCAAATCTGTGATATACAAATTACATAACGGTTTATTAACTCATAACAGAAGCTTAACGTTATAGTACTTTCACTTAAATGGATAGGTATCTATCGTATAAAAGGTATCTTCAAACATATTCGCAGTTTCTGAACACTTAACCCGAAAATAAACTGTCGTCCAACATTGAAACTTCTCCAGTCCTATGTAAATAAGTTTTGTAAGTATCGACCTAACCCCTCACAAACCGATGGTACACCACTATCCCGTTTTCCAGGACTTACAAAGTTCACAATTGTAGTTTTAGAGACGGGATGTCGGGAACTACTAAAATAATACTTGAGCTAAAAGGTGCTTATTGGTTTGATGGACGCCAAAAGCGAAAAGTTTTAATTGAAAGCTGGATAAGCTATACCGTACTATGTGTGGCATTTAAATTACTAGCATAGATACTAGCCAATTGACTACTACTACTTACTTGCTTTGCTTTGTACTATGATGTCTATGGTAATTCAAACAGTCAGTTTGTGTCAAGCACTTCCCTTGTTTTTACTTTATTACTATGTTGGTATAGTCTGTCTAAAAAGTCAAACGACTTGAGAATTTTGTATAATATTTAATAATTTAAAAATTTTTCTTCTATTAAAAGGTTCTTCTATTGGTAAACAATGATAAAGATCTCTTAATCAACCTTAATTATTGAACCAGTGTTGCCTACATTAGATTTCATTTTACCTTAATAATTACCTACCCAAGTCGTTTGACATTTCAGACAGACTCTACATTCAAAATCAATCTGTTTCATATTGTTTTTTTTTCACTATAGTTTTTTTGTCCTATGATGAGTTCCCTGACAGTTCTTGTCTGACAATTATAGTGATGTGACCTAACGAAAATTAATCGATTTTTTACAATAACGAATCAGTTGGCAAAGAAAATGGAATCAGATTACCGATTTTAGATTTATAGATGATAAATATGAAAGTTTGTAGGTATGTGTGTGTGGATGTTTGTTACTCTTTCACGCAAGAACTAGTCCACGGATTTTGATGAAATTTTACAGTAAACCAAAAAACCTGACAAAAACTAAAAACCTGAAAAAACGCGGGCGAAATCGCGGGGACGGCTAATGGTAAATAAAATGCAGTCTGTTTAAAATAATAATTTATTTATTGTTCACTGTCAGAACTTGACTCTTGATTTGCAATCATATCCATATCGGAATCGGAATCTTCTCCAACCACGATGATTAATTGTTGGTCCCTAATTCGATCGATCCGGATATATTTATTCCAGTCTGTTTTAGTTTTTTCTATTACATTTTTCCATATTTCTGTTGTTACATGCGATTATAAGATGGCCGCACCGATTTTGTCGATTAGTGTGTAGTCGAGTAGTGTCAATCTCTATTGGCAGAAGTTCCGTTTAACGCATTACACATTTTAAGTTCTATACTTTTTCATTTTATTTACTTAATTTATTAACAGTTAATTATAACCACAATAATTTACTTAGTAATTTACGAAAGACATTATTTTTTTATCATTTCATTTTTGCCAGTTTATTTTTTAGTAATCTAAAGTAGTATGCGTGTCACGGAAAAAATGAACTGTCAGGAAACTCATCATAGGGCAAAAAAGGTATAGTTTGAATTGCGAAATAGCTCTGTTGATCCAATCGAAGTAAGGTTTACGTCAGCTACATTATCCATACGCATCGAATTAGATTTATGGCATTTGACAACCAATCTCTTCATATAATGGAAAGTTGGCTTGATTCAAATAAATTTTAGGTTACATCCAAAATTACTTTATTATTTCGTTAAAGAATTATTGTAACGTAAAATTTGCAAAAGTAATACATTAATATAAAATGAATAAGTGTTGACAAGTAATTCAACAATATTTTTGTCATAAATATTTATCTTTACTGATAAATACTCGCTGCGAGACATTTTCACAAAGTAGTAATTTATTCCAAGATAATAATTTAAATTTATACAGTTTCTTAAAAGAGAATAGTATTTAAATTTTAAAGTACTTACGATAAAACTTTATTAAAAGTACGAGTACTAGTATCATTTCATTTAATTGCCATTGCCAAAATAATATTTCCTTAATCTCTACAATTCTTCCTAAAATCTCTATAAACATTTTATATGACCGACTTAAATTTTATTATCATCAAGACCTTTGTAACACATTTTAAGCCAGTTGCAGACCAACATCTAAGCTAAGTTAGTTTAGCTTAGGTCACATAGCTTTTTTATTTTTAAGTGCGTAATGATCAAATGAAGCAGTGGGGGCCAAGACGTGGTAACGGCCCCGACTTACGAGTTGTAGGTCGCGGGTTCAAACCCAGGCAGGCGCATTACTTTGTGTAATTTATTTCATCACCACTGCTCTCAGAACGGTGAAGTAAAACATCGTGAGGAAACCGGCATGTCCTATAATCAAACATTCGCAGACATGTGACATCCGCCAACCTGCACTGGACCTGCATGATGGATTACGATTAACAGCCCGTTCCCTCTCCTAGAGAGGAGTCCTGAGTCCCAACAGTGGGAACATTATAAGGCCGACTATGCTATGCTAATCATCAAATGACTCCTCCCACTCTGGGTAGAGCGAGAAATGGGGCAAAATTTTACGGACTAAAACTCATCTGTGTTTCTTTAGTAGTCTTTTGTGTTGCAAGGCCTCCATAGTAATACCATAGGCCTAGCTCGCATAGCTTGGTAGTCTTCTTGTCGTCTGCAAGTGTTTACATTAGTTGGTATTTGACGGGACTGTTCGCACAGTGGTTGAGTGTTTGGCTGCTGCGCTGCGTCTTGTACTTCGATTCCCGCACGAAACAAGTATTTGTATGGTCTAGAAATAGTTGTTCTGGGTCTGGATGTCTTGTGTATGTGAGTTTACATATTTGTAAATAACCTCACGATGCTAGAGTAATTCTTATTGAGCGGATTTTTTAAAGTTATTGCATAGCTTCTATCGCAGGCCTTGAGCGTGGAGACCGAATCCAGAAATTCATCATTAGGTAATTTTCGTTTCGCACTCATTTGTTTTTTGAGCGTGGTGACCGATAAAAAAACAAACGAGTGAACAATCAATCAAAATTCAATTCAATGTGTGAAAGTGTAACTTCAATTAATATCAAAGAAAAAAAATACTGCATAAATAAAATAAATAAATAATTATAATTGCATAAGTTGTTAAAAATGCTATGCAATAGCTTTACCGCGTCAGTCATCGAGTGCCACACGTCTTTTTTTTTAAGGAAACGGTTTGAATCTCTACAACTGTACTAGCTTAGCTTAGCTGGATCTGGAGCTGGCTTTAGACCTGCGGCATATATCTATTACTAATCACGACATAACATACAAAACCGTACGAAAAATTATAAAATTTCACAACTGAATGACATTGAAGTGACCTTTTAGCAGTAGATTGTGTTGCCGACCTTTTACCGGTGTTACCAACTGAAAAATCCGTTCTTAATCCCATAGGATTGTTACGTAATCATGGCGACGTAGTTACGTGTCCCCCTGCTCTTGACATTGACTCTTCTGCAGAGTTACACATACACATATTGTTCGTTTACGTAGCTTTTACGCACCTTTGGATGTGGCTGGATATCTGTTTCATTACATTTGTGTGACAGGGGTTGACAAATCCATAAATCACATGATGTATGAACATGTAATTAAAGTCCATGTTTTATAACTGACTGGCAATTTGGCACATGATAGAAGCAACAAGAAATATGTAACCAAGCATTATATGTAACACATAATATGATTTAAAAGAGTGTCTATGGAGTTTCTTGCACGTTTTCTCCATAGAGACCTACTCTTTGGAACGTGCAATTTAGCTTCACTTTTCTTGAACTGACCGACATTTGACTGTTCAAAAGTGCCATATTATAAATGCGAAAGTAACTCTGTCTGTCTGTCTGTCTGTCTTTGCTTCACGCCTTAACTACTGAACCGATTTGTGTGAAATTTGGTACAGACATAGTTTGGAACTTGAGAAAGGACATAGGATAGTTTTTATTGCAAAAAAAAAAAAAAATTATTCCGGACACACAGCGCCATCTATTGGTCAAGAGTCGGCATCAATTCAGTACTGAAATTTCCGGAAGTCACTATTCCATGCGAACGAAGTCGCGGGCAAAAGCTAGTTTGAAATAAATGCTTTGATTTTTTATTTTGATTTACCCGCGTCCGGTTGGGCTGGAAGCCAACCCCAAGTTTGGAAAAGGCCAGGGAGATGATGGGAATTAGCTGGCAAATCTATATAACTAACTATACGTCTTCTTTTTATGAAAATTGTCATTGGTATATAATTGTATTCGACCTGAATAAAAATTATCCCCAGAGTAGGAACAGATTCTCGACCATAGGTCGTTGCATCGATTTTAAACTGGGAATTTCCGGTACTCCTCTCATCTAGTTTGTGATCGAGATTCTGACTTGGGCACCGCTCTAGAATAACAAAGTGTACAATTTTCATTTTGATTAGTACCTAGACATTAAAATGAAGACTCTCATAAAAACTTTCATTCAGTTTTAATTAATGAGATCTGTTTGTAATATAATAATAGTGTGCTGTGATCCACCACGCTTTTATGACAACCACGTATTTAAAAGCAATTATAAGTTCAACATTCTGTATTAAAATGCATAGAAACACGAGTGGGTGTAGCGAGCGGGTAGGTTCTAAAGACATTGATCTCAAGTTAATATATAGCGAAGATGCATCTATTCATAAGCAGTAAATGTAGACTTATTTACTTTAAATTTTTGTATGCTTCACTTAGAAGCGAAATGAATAGGTAAAAGAGCAAAACGGTGCTGTTCCTTTGAATGGAAATTTGTTCCAGCCGACATTTGATGTAGCAAGAGATGATGTTTGATGTAATAAGAGATGTAAACACAGAGTGTATAAATAGATCAGGCAACTTAAAATTTACTATAAAAACTTAATTAAATCATACATAATTTACCAAACAGACTTTGTCCTTTGAAATATATGAACAAACAAATACTTTCACTATTTTATAATATTAACTTAGACAGATAGGTTAGTACACTGGCTCTAAGTTTTTCTCAGCGTTATCAGACCATATCTAACTTGAAAGTGACAAAAAGCTAATTTACTTGAGTTTGTTCTTTCAGACTTTACCATTAACACTGACTGTCAGTGACAGGCACTTGTAGTTTACTTAAATAAAAATGAACTTTGTAGTAGGTACCGAAATGAAGGTAAAAAATTTTTGTTTCCGAGACTTTTTATCACGAATTTCTTACTTTGCAAAGACAAAGATAATTTCAGTTTGAAAATTTTAATTTTCAAACACCACTTAATATTTTCTTGAAAAATACAATTTTTTGTAAACCAGTAATTCTGCAGTTATCAGACCGTGTCCAACTTGAAAGTATCAAAAACTTGCTGAATGATTATCACAATTGTCTAATGTCTGTCTCCGATGTTATTCACTTAAGAAAAAAAAACATAGGAAATAAGCATACCTAGTCCCGAAATGATAACATTTTTTTTTTTGCTCCAGTTTTCTGCCAGTTGCTTTTTCTAAGGCTACTTTCCGAGACTTTCGCACGCACTTTAAAAAGAAATATTGGATTACTAAAAGAAATTTTATGTGTTTGAACATAATTATGATTTTCAAATAATAAGAAATCAAGATCATTTATACAGTCATTGTATGCCTAGATTACATAGCTCTGTCTTAGATTATTATATTTATTACTGTTATTTTGGGTACAATACTGACTAGTCTACAATGTCAATATAATATAAAAATATTGTAAAAATCAATAATATTTAAAAAAATGACTAACACGGAGTTTCAGCCGGTTCTTCTCCGTAGGAAACGAACAATTAGAACCATGCACTAGCTTCTAACGTCTTATAAGTCAGTACCCATGTAGATAGGCCTATGTGAAATAGACACATTTTAAATTTTGAGCTGGTAAGAAAATATGATAACTATTCATTAGGTAGGTACTACATATTCATCATTATCATCATCATCATTTCAGCCGAAAGATGTCCACTGTCGGACATAAGCCTCCCACAAATGTCGTCATAATGACCGGTCCTGTGCGTCTCGCATCCATCGGATTCCCGCGACCCTCACCAGGTCATCGGTCCACCTTGGGAGGCCTTTCAACGCTGCGTTTTCCCGTTATGAGGTCGCCATTCCTTTCGTCCACATCGACCATCTACAATCTACATATCCGATGTAGGTAAATACATTAGCAGATTGTTAATAACCTTGGCGAAGCTAGAGCCTTTTAATTAAGCCATCAATGCTTTACGGCGTCAATGGCGCTGACGTGGGTATGCAAATTTAACTTCGACGGTACAGGCGGACAGAAAGATACCTATGAAGTGCTGAATAGTGTTCTAATTAGTCAATTTCTTTATTTTATCGACGTTTTAATTTAAAATTTTTGTAACCTATTTTTTTTCCTTCGCTAGCATTAATGCTTCGTAGATGGAAGCGACCACCTACCATTCCTCCTAGCTTCGGACGATAGCTGTACCAGGGCCCGGCGCGAATGATCGTTGACGCCGATCACCCCCACAAGGACACGGCGGTGCTCCGCCTAAGCGGGGCATACCTCTGCGGTATGCTCCACCGTTCGTCATCCGGGAAAATAAGATTAATGCTGGACAGCCTGCGGTATTGAAATTTGCAATTTACAGCTCAGTATCGGATAGTATGGTAACTAAAATTATATTATATTGATCACAGTGTATAGCCATATATCTTTTGATTCACGCGGGTGAAGCCGCTGGCAGAAGCTAGTTTTAAATAAAACCAAAGAACAAAATTTTGTAGATCGATTCATCCAGCGGTTATTTAACGATTCACTTACTATTTTTACTGCAAATGTCAAAGAGACAAGAAAACGTACTAGCCTTGTCCTATTAGTAACAGAAAGAAAAATAGATCTTATTGACGTCAGCGGGTTAGGGTCATTGAAAGAGGGTACTTAGTGTTCTCGCATGTACTTAGGGCAAAGTGTAACTTGAATATTTGTGAAAACAACGCTTATTATCTAGAATAAAATTTTAATGTTATTAGCCTGTGAATTATTTTGAGGGTTAGATGCTGTAATTATTTGTGATGCGTTTGTCTAAAAAATTACTTTACCCTTGCTGAATTTCATGATTGATATCAATTACTCCTGAAATAATTTTAATATTGGTGGTTTACACACCTTCCTACCCGACTTACTTACTTGCAGCTGAGCCCAAAAAAGGGTTTTTTTTATTTGTACTTTGCTACTAGGAAAATTTAAAAATAGATTCGAATTTTCTCCTGAAGGGTAACAATGAACCTTATTCTTATTGCTATCTTAAGCTTTTTATCATCTCAAGTTATTTCTTTTTTGAGACATGAGTTAATGCGGTGATAGCCCAGTGGTAACTGCTTTGGAAGGCCGAAAGCAACTGAAGGAACGTAGGTGGGTGGCGCCACCCAGAGCGGGAGGTTTTTGGATGATTTCCTAAATAAAACAATATTTGACATCCACCATTCTGCACTGGGCCCGTGTTTTAGATTACGGTCCTTTCCCTTTCATAGTGAGGAGGCCTGAGTATCAGTACGGGTAACATTTTAAGGTTATTTATGAGTTAGGTACTAATAAGCAAGACTCAATACTATGTTGTCATGTACAAGACAAAGAGTAGTAGAGAGAGAACAACTTTCTTATAACAGAACATCTGGGACAGTGTGTTAACAACCAGTTCATGAACTACTCCATTACATTTACTGGTTAATTTTACGACTGTTTTTATTATCTGCGGTTGCGTAGTAGCAAGGTGAGGGTTTAATGTGAGTGTGTTCATAGACTCGCTTTTTTTGGTGATGGGATTAAGTCTCCCCGCAAACGGGCCGCTTCTAGCTTCTTTTTGTGGCGGCCTTTTTTGTTGCCCGTGTGCGACGGTGCCGCCACAAAAAAGCTAGAAGCCGCTTCTAGTTTCTCCGGCCACAAGCTGTCGCGCGGTTCAGCTTTTTTTTTTGTGGCCGCTTAGAGGACACTAATGGTTTAGTGTGAGCAATGAGAGTTTTCATACATAGATTCGTTTCCATTTTTTAAGAAAAGAAGTCTTCACATTTCCGGGGGAAATTGCTATGGACTTCTATGAGTGCTTAAGAACGCCATTCTTAGTTTAAGCAAAACCGTATAAAAATAAGTTAGAATTAAATTACTTATTAGTCTTTTAGGCTAGATTGTAATCAATTGTTAAGAAATTTATTCTTAATAATAAGGGGAAAAAAACATTCTGGGAGTGTGTTCCCTTGAGATTCTTGAATTCTTTACCACCATACTGGTGACGCCGCTGGCAACAACTAGCTAGTAGGTAGACATATAAGACTTACAGTAATATTTCGGTATTTTTCACAAATCTCATCTTGAAATCCTTGTGCCGAAAAGTTGTTAACAAGAACTGACAATTGTTGAGGAAAACAGAATGATTTCTTGTCAGAGGAACAAAAAATAAATAAAGAATTCGGTGACGAGGAAAACAAGCCGGTGACAACTTGAGGCTTGTAAACAAGAAACGTAATGGCAATGAAAAAGTTTCATCAAAATAATTTGAATCACTTTTTATTGAAACTTAAAGCCCCAGTAGCGCCGACACAGGAGACGCCCCCGGCGTCGGAAGTTGCAGGGCGAACTTTGGTCCTCATATCTACAGGATGTGAACGAGAAAACACTACCGTAGAGCGAGAGAAGTCATTCAAGATTTCTCACCTCAAAAAAAAACCCTTATAGCTTGTTTTCGAAAATCGAATAATATAGCTTTAAAAAAAATTTTTTTTGGCTTGTTTTGGACCACCTGCTTGTGCAGTAAAGGCCGCCATGGCCCACGCACAATAGTCCGATAAGGACTAATTGCCGAAACCAGTCCACAAATATGATATAAGACCACCTACTTGGCCAACGCCTCTCGTTCCAAAACTCTCTGACTGAGCTAGAGATTCCTAAACAAAAAAAAAACATATTTTGGTCGATGGTTTTGATTGTATCCATCAGGAACTTCTAAATTAAATGTTTTGAGTCTCTTTTATCATCAATTAAATTCACTGCCCACTCACTGTTGATCTGTCCTCATCTAAATTCTAGTCACAGTGAGGATCATCCGCCCATTTCACCGCCGGATGGCCAACATTACTTACAATCTTTGTACGATACTGGGTCACTGTGTTATTCCCTATAGAATACCTTTAGCCCGATTCCGAATACAGTAATAATTTATTAATTTACTCAATGTGTGTTACTGTAGTAGTAATATTAAAGCTACATACCGAATAATTCAACCCGTATGTTATTTAGAAGCAAGGCATACCTACAGGATTTTACCTTGTGGTCTTCGTTTATTATGTTTGGTTAGTTATGATATTTTAGTATGGTTTTTTATGTTAGTTATGATAAGTGTATCTGTGTGTGTACTGAAATTTTAATATAAGTATCCAAATCTATAGTGTACCATACATGATCTAATGTTAATCGATATGTTGAGGCTAAATATGCGCATAGAAAAATATATGGCGCGTTCAACCATTCTCCGACAATAAGTAGATAGCCGATTTGGACGAAAGGTGCTGGAGGCTGGACGGAAGACACAGCGTTGGAAGGTCTCCCACAAGACGGTCCCATATGACCTGGTGAGAGTCGCGGGAATCTGATGGATGCGAGACGCGCAGAACCGATACTTATGGCGACATTTGGGGGAGGACTGTGTCCAACTGTGGACGTCTTTCGGCTTAAATGATGAGGATGAATGTTCAATCATTTTATGAAATGGTCAATGAATAGTATCCGCTAGCTACATTATAATATGGGCTAGCCAAATCAAAGAACACTCTCCGATTAGCGATCTGAACAGTTAATGCACGACCATTTTATGATATTGTGAAACAGTGATCAATCGTATTGTTTTGTCACGTTTTCCACTGGTAGATATTCTGAATTCGATATGTTTTTATGAACTCTGTACTTTTGTGTGCATAAAGTATTACATAAATACTGTTCAAACACAAGCCATTGTAATAAAAGAAAAAACATATTGACCGAATATTGGCCAAGCAACCAGCCAATCTCATTCAACCCAGTGATGTGTTCCAGACAGCTTCCCGAGCACGCCGCTCAGGTACAAAACTCCATTTATTTGCAGTGTCAGTCACACCGACTGGCTTGAAATTGAAAATGGCCGGCACACGGCGATAGCGTTATTTCCTGACTTCCGGCCTGAATGTGGAACGCTTCTAACTTCATCATCCAACTGTGGGAACGTTGATGTATTAGCTGACTTATACGAGATTGCATACTACAGCTAGAAATATATTAGACCGACGCACACCTGTAACATGCCTTATTTGTACATAGAACGACGTCGCGTGGCGTGTATCAAGTGTAGCTCTACAAGTTTAGTTTCCATATACAATGTATGGAGATCGACGCGCTCAAATCGGCTAATGTGTCTGTGACAGACGTGTTAGCAGTGTAGTTGTAGTTCTACCTATTATTATGAAATGAATAGGTAAATTTAAACGTACCTCTCCCGTGTTTATTTATTTTTCATTATTCAAGGTTTCATCTTCCTTAAATCAATTTATAGTAAAAACAGATACAAAACCTACACTGCACGTGGCTCGACACGTAATTGACTGAATTTTTTTATTATTATATAGTCTTCTGGCCATTTAATAAGTTAAGTTAAAATTATTCATTAAACCAAATTCCTACACAGTATTTTATGAATTAATTGATAATGGCTATCAAGGGTCATATCACTTTAATCCTAAAACACACAACCAAACTTTCCACTTTGAAGTAATTAATACTTTATAATTAATGGGCAGGCACAACTTTCCATTACATTCTGTAGGCTTTTATGCGAAACAGCGTCCGTCTGTTTACTATTTTTATATTCAGACTCTCGGCTACGAAACCGTCCTACTTTGCTACGCGGCTACGGTTTAGCACGCTCTACGGATTTCGTAGAATGTTCGCGTAGCATTCTTTGTTCTGTTCATTACGTTTGAAGACGCTTGATACAAAAGCTACGCGGTACATTTCTGCGAAACAATACTAAGAAAAATGTGAAACGTATTTTTATACGCAAAAGATTCTCTCTTTATTTAATTCAAAATAATTTATCCTATCTGAAGGCTTTTTATACTGTAAAAGATTACCTTGAGGACAAAATGTCAAAGTAAAATGGTTCTCAATTTTTCAACACCTTCATTTTTTTTGTTTTTTTTTTTTATTTGTATAAACTAGTTCTTGACTGCGATCCCTCCTGATGGTAAGCAGTGATACAATCGTTGATGGTGAGGCGCACTAGTACACAACAACAACAGTAACATTTGATGAAAATAATTGTTTTAGAATTCTTCAATTAATATTTTTTTATTAAAAAAAAACTGTGACGTCAATATTTCCTGTGAAAAGTATGTATTATTGTTTATTTCATTAATTTTTAACTATTGTTCTTCCGTTGAGGCGTGTTTGTTTGGTAAATATGTGGGCTTTTTTATTTATTTATTTAATGATTACTTGCTAGGCTTACAACATCCGTAGTCATCTCATTTACTTTAAATTTCAATATGATATTGACTGGACAGTTGATCTAGTGGTTAGTGACCCTGACTGCTATACCGGAGGTCGTGGGTTTGATTCCCACCCAGGACAAATGTTTGTGTAATGAGCATAATCATTTGTTCTGTGTCTGGATGTAATTTATCTATAATATGTATGTATTTAGAAATATATATGAATGTTTATCAGTTGTCTAGTGCCCATAACACAAGCTCTGCTTAGCTTGGGACTAGACGGCGTTGTGTGATAGTTGTGGAATATTATATTATATTATATATATTATTATATTATATTATACAAAGTTACTTTATCCATTGTAAACTACAACGAAGGAAATAGAGTGTCTAAGAATCGTTCCGTACATACTATTTCAGCTTCGATGGCGTTCAAACATTTGGTCACAATACTGCACTTATACAATAATATACCGACAGTGGCAGTGGTCGCCGAGAGGTAACGGCTCCACCTTACGAGTTGTTGGTTGCGGGTTCAAAGCCAGCCAGGCGCATTACATTGTGTAATTTATTTCATCACCACTATTTCTAAAACAGTGAAGGAAAACATAATGAGGAAACTGGCATGTCCTAGAACTAAACGTTCGAAGACTGCGTACTGGGCCCGCGTGGTGGATTACGGCCCATTCCTTCTCCTGGAAAGTCTGAGTTCCAGTAGCGGGAACATTAAAAAGTCTGATTATACCTGTATAGAATATATATATTATCGAATGTAATTTGAGTTTTGGACTTTAGCCATTTTATGTAAAAGTAAAATTAATTTACAAAACGTACAGAATTATTAGTTACATGTTAAAACGCGAGCGAAATCGCGGGCAAAAACTACTTTATAATTAGTCGGATCAATAGGACATTTTGACGTGTTCATTTGTTTACTACTTTATATTTTAAACCTCTTATTTATTATTAAATATAAGATACTAGCATTTGACTCCAGTTTTGCCAGCGTACATAAAATATAGCTTATGTCACTCAGTAATAATGCAGCTTTCTATCGGTGAAAAAATTTTAGCAATCGGACCAGTACTTCCAGAGATATTACCTGCTACAAACAAAAAATTATAATTTTACCTTTTTATAATATCAGTGTAGATGTGTAGAAGTGTAGATTTATAATATTATTGTAGGTTGTGATTTAATTTTCAATAATGATAATTATGACATGAGTAGTACAATAAGCGCTTTTAATAATTATAATCAAGGCCATCAATTCAACTTCCTCGTCTGAATAAATACACGTCTACATATATCAATACAATATTGGCGTATGAAGTGATTTATTTCTTTAATAGCACTCCCAATGTTATTGGAAATCTCAGCATGAGGCTTTAGTAGGAAACCATTCTGATATTATTCTATAGTACTGTAGTATGTTCATTTTATGATGATTGATGTGACACATACCAAAACAACTTTTCACGAGTTTTCGGTTTTATAGAGCGTACAATAACTTTTGATTAATTTTATGTTACAGCTCTAAATGTAGCTTTTAGGATGTGTCAATATTAATCAATTGCAAATTTTTCTAACAGAAAATAAATGCGAGATGGAGTAACGCGCTTAATTAAATATTTAATTTACATAACATTTTCATTATTACAAATCCAGACAAAAGACGTCCACTGTTGGACATAGATGTACCCGAAGCATCGCCACATCAACCAGTCCAGCATTTTTTTGAGTGGGCAATCAATAAATTACTTTTACCATTCTATATGTAGCGAAAAGGAGTTTTAGACTTTTACTGATTAAAACCATTCTGTGTTCCTGTTTTTGCCATTTGCGTTCAAGATCCGCGGTGACTTTTTCGGACAATCCCGCCGTCCATTGACAAACCTATTGACAGTGACATACCCATTGCCAGTGTCATACCTACCAATTGAAATGACATGCTTATAGACAGTGACCTACCTATTGACAGTGACATACCTAGTGACAGTGATATACCTAGTGACAGTGATATACCTAGTGACAGTGACATACCTATTGAAAGTAACATATTAAATTGTCCGATTGCCGGAATCTGTGTTTCCAGATGGCTCCAACCTGGGAATCTTTAAGTCAAGGGTATATATAATAGATTACTTCTAGGTAAGCGCGCTCTATCGTCGACCCCATTTTCGCTTTCCATCAGGTCAGATAGCAGTCAAGCCCGAGCCTATTAACAATAAATAAAAAAATGTATCACTTAAGACGCTCGCAATGCGCATGACCTAGTGACTGGGGTTTCCACAAAAAAAAAAACGACAGAATCCTCCCAGTTCAACTATTTCCTTCAGTATTTTTTCACGAGATTGTAGACGACCTTTCATATTGTAAAACTTTAATTAGCGTCAAAGGTTTTTCCGTTAGAATTAATAATGAAAAACAAAATTGGCAATTACAAGATGGGTGCCCAATTTCATCAAGGAGCAATTTATAATTACAGTGCGGAAAATCTACTTTTAATTACACTGTACTGGTTTTTTTTTCCAAAGTGTCTTGTTTGCGGACGTTGACCGATTTAGGGTTATCACGCGTTAATTGGAAGTTCACTGGGTCTTCTGGGTCGGAATTAGGTAGATTTATTCATGTACTTGCATCGAAATGTTGATATTAATATGGATCTTCCCGGGAATTCTAATGAAAAATTCCGTGTGCCCAATAATACTAGAAATATGTAAATAATAATAAAAACCTCAGAGATAGATAAGACAAATAAATAAAAAAGACCTCTCTTTGTCAACTGAGGTGAGATTTAAAAAATTATACACTTCCACCTCCTCGTCATTAAGGCAGGAAGAACTTTTTCTGGTATATCTCTAATACTGTCATAATAAAAATCTGCTCTTTAAAATTAATCTCTTTAAATTTATTCTTTCGGTGTATGAAGTCGGTATAAGTAAAAATACTACCTAAAAACTCTACCTAATTCCGACCCCTGTTTATGAGTATATTTTTTAAATTTCAAATTATTTATATTGCTTATTTTAACTAGTATTATGAAGGTTAAGGTATTCTTAATAAATGTTGTCTAAACAATATTTAATGATTAAACTTGACTATACGATAAATCTCGAATCTCATAAAATTGTGGCAAAGGCAATTATAACGTTACAGATATAACGCCAATGATAAGTAATAATGTTTAACGATCCTAAACAAATATATTTTGAGACTATTTATATTACTATTTATTTTCATCAGTGAGTTGATATATTAATTTCGTATAGGTGATAGCTATATGAGAGTAATAAATTTATTGGGTATCATTGTGATATTTATTTGGAGGTATGCGGAACAGAGAGTAAAGTCCCGCAAACCTCCGTTGAAAAGGGAGGATCCTCCGACCAGACAGGTGTTATAGTCTGGTGGGCGACTGCCCGATAGATGATTTTTGGGCTGTCATATATGTTCAAATCGCGCGGAGAACTTTGATTGCGCGATGCAGGATTTCGTATTTTCTTCGTAGTTCTTATGTGGCGCCATAGATGTCGCTACATTTATAAAAGACTAGCTGTGCCCCGCGGTTTCACCCGCGTTTTTCTCGTTTCCGTGGAAATACCGAGATAAAATATTGCCTATAATTGCCCCCCTCAATAAATGGACTATTGAATATTTAAACAGTTTTCATATCAGATCAGTATTTCCCAAAATTACCGCGTTCATAAATGTATTTATTATACTCTTCAAAGATCTTATACTTACAATCATCAACAAATATATTTCGAAAAAGATTATTACAGGATTTTATGTTGCTAAAAAACTCATTGGCCCATAACTCATTAATAGGTACCAACTCTTAACATCTTACACACGTGATAACTTTTAAACGAAATATCCGATTGAGATGAAACAAAAAGTATTTTACTTCTACATAAATACTCTTGATAACATAATGCTTAATTTCGATAAAGATTAATATTACGATACATATTTAACGTAGTTTTTTTTTCTTCAGACGATTTAATAATTATTTTGAACACAAAATCGGTTATTGTGATTAAACCATAATAGCTAGATATATGTTCTCGCGGACTTTTTTGTAGGTCTTAATGGGATCTACAAACCCGTAGTACATAATTTTGTTCTATTGTCAATAGTTTTTGCAGCGCACGCAAAAATAGGTTTTCGATTTTACACCTTGTGTTACAAAATAGCAATTTTATTACGGATCCCTAATTTTGAAAAAAAAACATAGCCTATAGCCTTCCTCGATAAATGGACTACCCAACAATGAAAAAATCATTCAAATCGGACCAGTAGTTCCAGAGATTAGCGCGTTCAAACAAACAAACAAACAAACAAACAAACTCTTCAGCTTTATAATATTATATATATTAATAATATAGATTAGTATAGATAAAATATTTTCTCTTCTCATCACACTAATAACACTAATAATAATATTAATAAGTAATAATAATAAAGGCGAAAGTTTGTGTGTATGTTTGTTACTTTGTCACACACGAACGGCTGATCGGATTTGGATGAAATTTAACACAAGGGCAGACCATGTTCTGGAATAGAACACAGAATACGCTATTTATCCCGGGAGTATGTTCCCTTGAGATAATTTTCTACTTTCAAGCGGTAGAAGCTGCTGGCTGAAACTAGTATGTACCATCAAAGACACTTCCATCTGATCACCGGTTAGTTCATTTTTGCTTGCACTCGAAACGAAAACTTCAAAGGGTTTGGTTTGGCGCCGCGCCGCATGATTCAAGGGATTTTTTTTTTATCGATCAAGCAGAAATAACCGCGATGGTACCTTTCTGATTATATTTTAGTATATAGCATAAGTTTTTTAATGTTCTCATTGCTGGGCTTCAGGCTTCCTAGAGGGAGAGGGAATGGGCTGAAATCTTTCACGTGGGCCCGGCGCGGGTTGGTGGATGTCACATTTCTTCCGATTTTTAGTTCGGACATGTCAATTTCCTCACGATGTTTTCCTTCACCATTTTGAGTGCAGTGGTTATGAAATGAATTACCCAAATTTGCTTGGGTTTAAGCCCAAGATGAACAGCTTGTAAGTAGGGGCAACCTACAAAAAACTTATTACGAAATATAGAACTAGCAAATTAAGATACATAAAAGTCTCTTTGATACAAAGTCAATTATTTCATACAATCAAACAGGTTTTGCTCGCAGTGTTGAAATATTCATCAAGGCGACCACAAGTAATGAAAGCCGAGCTTCCACTGAAATAATTACTTTGTTACCTCATGCGAATGTAATTCAAGAGTTTACACTTCATTCAGCCTTTGAGCGATCTTATTGAGTTAACATAGTTGGAGAGGAAATACAGATTTATACTTATTATTTCAACCGTAAGACGTCCACTGTTGGACATAGGCCTCCCCCAAGTATAGCCATAACGACCGATCCTGTGCGACTCGCATGCATTGGATTCCAACGACCTTCACCAGGTCATTGGTCTACCTAGGGAGGTCTTCGAACGCTGCATCTTCCGTTACGTGGTCGCCATTCCAGAACCTTTCGTCCCCATCGATCATCTGTTCTCCAAGCAATGTGCCCTGTCCACTGCCACTTAAGTTTGGCGATTCTATACTTATAAAGTTGTGATAATAATATAAAACTGAAGAGTTTGTTTTGTTGGTTGTACGCGTTAATCTCAGGATCTAGTTACTTGTTTGAATGAGGATTTTCTTAAATGACGTTCAACAGGTAGCAGCACTACTTTGAGTACTGGCACCTGTCAAAACGCTTATGTTAATGACATTAGTTAAATTGACGTCAACGTTATGTATACGTTTTTAAAAGTAGAAGACCTCTCGGCTGAGTGGCGCCAACTGGTGGTGTGAATTTTCTTGAAAAGTTTTCTTAGTGTTGGATAACCAATTTATCGAGGAAGACTATTGGCGCTAATAATATCACGATACGACGAAAAAAAGTAACATATAAGCAGGTAAAACCGCAGAGGAGAGCTAGTTTTTAATAAACTTATAACTACTTATTAAATAAACTTGAAGAAATAAAGTATCAAAGTCAAAAGTTATAGAGGTACAAATACCGGCACGGATCTTCAGCGCTGACTTGAACTTGAAATCGCGCAGACTTGAATGAGAAGTGAAGTATTGGGTCTCGTTAGTGGTATAAAGTGAGACGCGGGAGCTAGGAGGACATCTTTGTAGTTACAGTGATTGGCTCGACGATGTGTATGATGCGCAAATTGATCTGACTCTTTCGACGAGCGCTCAAGATTCGTATCGGTATTTGTACAAACGAAAATTATTCACTGGAGTTAATCACAATACTTTTAGAATGGCGAAAGTTTCTTTTTACACCACCTGCTCGATAATGTCGTTTTATACGTCACACAAACCTCACTTAAAGCAAGTCATTCTATCCCTAGGGAGATAATGCAGTATGGCCGATCCCTAGGGAATAATGAGATTTGAATTTGGAACATTGAAAGTCGCCAACATTGTGAATTAAAATGTAGGCGCATCGAACAAGTTGACTTTAATTTCAAACCAAAGAGTATGTAATCACTATGATTCAAACTGGCCACTAACAAAAAAAAAAGAAAACAGAATAAAACGTGCGTACTGACGGGAGCGTTATAGAAAATTGAAACTATAGAATCTTGGAGAAGTGAATTTTGTTTGTTTGAAGAACTTGTAAATACTCGTATAAAGTCTGTCTAATAAGTCAACCGGCTTGGGAATTTTGTATAATATTTAATCATTTAAAAAATACTTATATTCGATACTTTTCATAAGGTTCTTCTGTGAGTAAACAATGATCTCTATCTCTTAATTAACCTTGATTATTGAACCCATGTTGACTACATCAGATTTAATTAAATCCTGATAATTACCCAAGTCGTTTAACTTATTAGACAGACTCTTATGCTTATGTTTCTCTAGTATATGATTTGGTCGACCAAATTGTCTTTTAATTATCTCACAGATGGTGTAAAAAGTAGAGTATGCAACACGGGGATAAAGCTGTCTTTGTCTTGGGCGGCTTGAATTCCTCTCTTCACTCAGGTTTCTTTATTAACTCCCTCGCGATGCTCGGGAGTTAATTTTATAAATCCCTCACTATCGTTCGGGATTAATATCAGCAACCTTCGTTTCGTTCGGAATTCAACATGCCGCCCGCGACTTAAAGACACTGCTTTATCCCCTAGTCACATAAACTACTATTATTATGTGTTGTGATAAATAAATGATTTTTCTATCTATCTTACTTGTGTGTGTGTTTGTTCGGGCTCAAACTGCCGAATCAATTTGGATGACATTTCGTCGTTGGCCCACAGGTGTTCCTTTGGGATACAGTAGACAATTCTTCTGTCACGCAAGCAAAGCCGCTGTAAGAAGCTAGTAATATCTACGTATATTTTTTGGGATGATTACTAAAAAACAGGCCTTACCTTTTGAAGAGCGTCACTGTCACCTCTCTATTACGAATTTTACCGCGTGCAAGGATAAGTTACCGCCTAAGCCCATTTATAAAGTTTCATAACCACAAATTATGTAATTTATTTACTGTCTAGCTTTTTCGTAACAATTTACTAAAACATTTAGACATGCATAGTTTTAATAACATATTCATTTCACAAAAGTTTTTAGAAACGGTCTGCAGTTGGGCAGATATTAAAAAAGTTAAAACGTTTTAAAGTTGTTAACATTTCATGTACATTCAAGGCACAATTGTCCTTAGTAATTTTTCAATATAAAAAGCATGTTTATACTGAAAATAGTTGGGCCAGTTTTTATTTAAAGCAACACATCACGAGGCCGATGTGGTTGTAAGCTGTTCTGTAAAGTGCTATTAATTATTCTTTAACTACAACACTCGCTCCAGCTTAGTACGGGTGGTCATTCTCTAATCCTACTAATGTCATAATCGCAAAAGTTTATTGGTACTTTTGTATGATCATCTATTCTATCTATCATATCATTATTTGCTTCATAACCTCGACGATAGAGCAAATGCATTGCCCAGTGCTTTTCTTTTCGGGTCTATTGTCTGTTTTTTCGTGAAAATATTCCTAAAACTTTCTATAGTAAAATCTTTTGATAAATCCTTTAAAGTTCTAAAAATGACTGCATAAATCGTACATGTCTGAAGTCCAACATACGTGGACATTGTCGTGAAGTTTTATCTCAGAAGCGCTTCTTCGCATACAGTCTTAATGGCCGCCATTGTCGACAGACAGGGACATAAATTCCTCGGATTATTGACGATCCAGCTCCCGGAGTAGGGTGACTTCCTGATGCCGTGCTTATGGATCGTAGATTTCAGACGTTAGTCATAAAATACGGACTTCATGGATACACGTGTCGTTTCTGTGTGTGGGTGTTTTTATGATGGCCAGGCTTTTAAAATTTTGCTCATTGTTTCTGTCCTCTAGTTAAACTACTTCTTTAATTACGTTACTTAGTCAACTATAAATTAACACTGGTTTAATTCTCAAAATAATTTATTTTCACAATCGATTTAAAGAATTGAATGTGAACTAGTTACATTACAATGAACTAGTTACATTACCAATTTCTTAGAAATTGATGTTTACTTTCACACAAAGGCATGCGTGGAGTCTACTCTAGTCTGATAACCAGTCGAACTTAAGCATTATGGAGATTAGCTAAGACCAGCAAGTCATTCTTAGTAAATAGCATACGCTTTTATAACAAGCTACAAAAGGCGGCGACTGAACTTAACGAGGCAAAGTTCAAAACCCATATTAAGCGTATCCTAACCGAAAAAGCATATTAAAAGGTTAAAGACTATGTCGAAGACACGCTTGTTTGGCAATGACTGCCTTTGCTCATGTGGCCCCCTAGTAACTCATAATATTGTGTAATTGTATCTATTAACTGCTCTATCTTTGTTGTAATACTCGTATATACATATTATTATTGTCTTAAATTTTGGCATGTTATGCAAATAGAGGATATATGTACATATATGTTAGAAGAAAATCTAATCAACTACTTCTTAGTTTTGATGAGATTCTAAGGAGGTGTATTTTTAAAAAGCTTTACGGAAAAGTCCGAAGGAGTTATTGTGGCCATAGAACGCAAAGGGCAACTAAAAGAACACGAGTGGGGTTTAGTAAATGTCAGACTCACCTTCTCGCTCTACTCTAAAGGGGAAAGTCATTTGATGATATCTCATACAAAAAAAAAAAAACAATGCAGTTACGCAAAGACCAATAAGCTCTTCTATTTATTTTATCTAGATATACTAAACATGAAAATAAGTAAGTGTAGGTCAAATCATTGTTTCCAAAAAGGTACATAAACTGAAAGGGTAGGTATTGATGTCGAAGGCTTCGTATACAAAAGAGGAAAATGAAAGGAAATTCGTGTGAGGAAATAAAGGGTTCCTTGTAAAACATTATGTTTTCCATTAGGTAGGCATTCAGTTTGCGTATCAAAGGATCTATTACAATACTCAGATATAAACCTGTTAATGGCAACACCTTTTTGACAGGTATAAAAAATAAAGGGATTTTGTTTTTTTGCTTTTACTTCATACGGTTTGTGCAATAAGCCAGCGTCAGGTTTGGAAAGTATTTAGTACTAGCTTTTGCCCGCGCCATCGCTCGCGTACATAAAATATAGCCTATGCCACTCAGAAATAAAGGAGCTTTCCATCGGTGAAAAAAACATATAGCCACTTTGTTTTCTATTAGAATGTAGATGTAACATATTCTAATGTTTTTGCAATATTTGGTAGCAAATGTATCGAGTCAACTTTCTCGGAAGCTTTGTTGGGGCAGCCGCAATAAGTACAATAAAATTATTAGCTCCCTTTTACCGAGATAGCATTTGTTTCAATAATTCTACATATTGTTTAGTTGTGAAGACACTTTAAATACAAAAATACACCAATTTTACATCACAATACTAGGAATCAATTTGTTATTAACATCCACTGAAGTTCGCTCGAAAAAAGCACCCCAAAAACCCAAAGTAAATGGAACCTTGGGTTTTTACAAAGTGATATTAAATTGTTGACAGCAGTTGTCGAAATGCTATAATATTTGATCACGTGCATTAACCATGTGACCCTTCGGTAGCACATGTTAATCAATTTATATTTTTGGGCAAGTCACGTTGTTTAGCCCTATTGACTGTAAATCAACATGTCCTATTACCTCACCAAGTTTATTTAATTAATTATATCACAACACGCTTGGTGTTCGCGCATCTATTGTCTATTTACGCACCACCTAGTATAAGCATTTCTTCCATTCTAACCTTCCTTTGTGTTTTCCTTTTTATTGATCATCACATTTTGACTTCAAAATACATTCACACTTGGTGTTATACATATATCTACTATATATATATTACTATTGTGTCTCAACTTGACGGTATCTGAAACGTTAAAGTTGTGTAGGGTATTCATTTGAAGTCAAAGAAAAAAATAATCAACTGATAAAAATGTGTAAAATCCTTCGTAAATAGACTGATGCTCCTGTGGGTGAGCTATGATCAGATTGGCTGCTGAGTTGCGGGTCTCTAGTTCAATATCCACACGGAACAAATATGTATATGGCCTACTTAAGTGTTCCGGGTGTCTTGAATATTTAAGTTTACATATTTGTAAACGCACCTATGCTTCACGAGTAATTCCTAGTGGGGCAACGATTTGTTTGAAAAGAAAAAACTTTATGACCCAGTTAAATTAATATAGCCGCATCGGGAGAGACCAAATGAATAAATGGAATTGTTATCCAATATTAATAAAAGCACACACTAGCTTAAAAATGATATAAAATAGTTATGTCCTGTTCTGTGCAGGCGGTAAAACTTGATGGGTTATTAAAGCTAACGTTTCGTGCACGTGATGCCACTCATAAAATAATTGTAATTGTAGCACTTAAAATGAAATATACAATGAGTTTATCGTATAGTGGTGTATTATCATATTATATGTGTATACTCAATCTATACAAGTTGATGATGAAAAATGTACACAATGTACTTCGCCTCTACACAAAATATTATTTTGTGTAGAGGCGAAGTCGCGAGCAAAAGCTATTAAAATACATAATAAATAAAAACCATTTATCTAAGAGAAAATATCTATTTATTGACATAGAATAAAACTTGATTTATTTCTACCTTCAAAATATAAGGACTATACATTTTTCTATAGTCTATGTCACTCAGGAATTGAACAGTTTTCTATCGGTGAAAAAAATTTAGTAACCGAATCAGCAGTTCCAGAGATTTCCTCCTTCAAACAAAAAAACATAAAAACAAAAAGAAAACTTTACCCCTTTATAATATTAGTGTCATCATATCAGCCGAAAGACGTCCACTGTTGGACATAGGCCTCCCCCAAGCGTCGCCACAACGACCGGTCCTGTGCGTCACGCATCCATCGGGTTCCCGCGACCCTGACCAGGTCATCGGTCCACCTTGTTGGAGGGCGTCCAACGCTGCGTCTTCCGGTACGTGGTCGCCACTCCAGAACCTTTCGTCCCCATCGACCATCCGTTCTGCGTGCAATGTGTCCCGCCCATTGCCACTTAAGTTTGGCGATTCTTCGAGCTACGTCGGTTACCTTGGTTCTCCTGCGGATATCTTCATTTCTGATGTGATCACTCAAGGAGACTCCAAGCATAGCCCTTTCCATCGCCCTTTGGGTGACTTTGAGTCTTCTTATGAGGCCCATTGTAAGTGACCACGTTTCGGAGCCATAAGTCATCACTGGCAACACGCACTGGTCATAGACTTTCGTCTTGAGACACTGTGGTATATTGGACGAGAAGACACCGCGCTGCTTCCCGAACGCCGCCCAGCCGAGTCGGATTCGACGATTGACCTCTTTCTCGAAGTTAGACCAACCCAACTGGACCGTCTGTCCCAGGTAAACGTAATCATCCACAACTTCGAGTGTACAGTCTCCGATCTTAATAGGAGTGGGCGCTACATGGATGTTAACCATAACTTTGGTTTTGTCCATGTTCATCTTAAGTCCCACTCTTTCGGAAGCTCTACTGAGGTCACCGAGCATTGTACTGAGTTCCTCCGTAGTCTCAGCCATGACTATTATGTCGTCGGCAAACCGAAGGTGAGTGATGTACTCGCCATTCACATTAATGCCTAGTCCTCTCCATTCCAGAACCTTGAAGACATCCTCCATTGCGGCCGTGAACAGTTTCGGAGAAATGACGTCTCCCTGTCTCACACCTCGCTGCAAGAGGATAGGTTTCGATGTCTGGTCTTGAAGTCGGACTGACATGGTGGCGTTTTTGTACAAACACTTCAGCACTTCGATGTACCGATAATCAATCTGGCACCGTTGGAGAGACTGCAGTACAGCCCACGTCTCGATCGAATCAAAGGCTTTCTAGTAGTCCACAAACGCTAAGCAAAGAGGCTGATTATACTCTTCAGTCTTCTGTATAATCTGACGCAGCGTATGTATGTGGTCCACGGTACTAAAGCCTTTTCGGAATCCGGCTTGTTCAGGAGGCTGGAAGTCGTCGAACCTGCGCGCGAGACGGTTCGTGATGACTCTGGAAAACAGCTTGTAGACATGGCTCAGAAGCGAGATGGGCCTGTAATTCTTAAGCAGGGCATTATCGCCCTTCTTAAAGAAAAGTACCACCACGCCTCTGCTCCATGCCTGTGGCGTTTTTCCCTCGAGTATGACGGAATTAAATAGCTTCTGAAGGGCCTTTAGGACCGGTTTTCCACCCGCCTTCAGGAGTTCGGCCGTAATTCCGTCCTCACCCGACGCCTTGTTGTTTTTCAGCTGCTTCAGGGCCATACTAATCTCATACAGGCTGACGTCCGGGATATCTTCGGTATAGTGTCGAGTCAATCTAGCTCCTGGGTCGTTTGCTATAATATTAGTGTATATTGTACAAAAGATCCACCAAACACATACATTGACGGCGTTGTGGCATTTCGCGATCTCTTTCAGGCGATCAGGAATGGACAGTAATTGTCAGGACATAAAATAGGGCTATATTGATTTAACTATAAGTACCTAAGACATATTAATATATCTAAGTAATATATTATAAAGGTTATCTGTGCATAGAATATATTATAATACACCAAACACCACGATGTAGTCATCTCCATTAATCAAAGAGATGTCTGAAATTGAGAAAAGATGAGTGTCCAATTCTACAACTCCTTTTTGAAGAGGTTGGAAAGCCTCAAATAACTACTTCTTCTTCCAAGGAGCGAGTGTGATTGTCAGGCTTTTAGTAGCCGTTTAAGTACCAACGCCGCGGTATAGTCTTTCTAAAAAGTTAAACAACTTGGGTAATCTGTATATAAATAACAGATTTTTTTTCCCCTCGAGCGCCAGGGGTTCATTGACTCGGAAAATAGCACTGTTTACGTAAATCAGCAAAAAATAATAATAATAAAAAGTTTTTTGGATTTTTCTAGTAAAAACAAATAATCCTAACTAATATTATAAATGTTGAAGTGTGGATGTTTAGGTGTTTGTTACTTCATCAGGCAAAAACGGCTGAACGGGTTTGGATGAAATCTGGCATGCATATGGCCTTTGACATGGAAAAGAACATAGGCTACTTTTTATCCCGGAAAAACATCTTATTTCTACGGGAAAACACGTTTAGAGTGCGATAACCGAAGTACACGCGGACGAAGTCGCGGGCGGACAGCTAGTATAATATATATAGAAGAATATGTATAGAAACTAAAATTTTCGGTCAAATAACTTTTATACAAACTTGGGGAAAACACGAAAATTAAGCATTTTTCAAGGACATCCAAGTTGTACAGCCGTATGTACAATCGGCGCTCGAGGGGTTATTTCGTTTAAAAATTTCCTAGTCGTTTGACTTTCCTATAACTCCAGTAAAATTCAGCGGTAACCTACAACACCGCCAACTTGTTTAACAAACAGACGTAAGTAACTAGTTCTTGACAAACTTCTGGAAAATGTACAGCATCCCTTACAACTAGACTGCAAACAGCCTATTCCCATATGTCCCATTTTACGATGCATGCTGTATTGATTTCTAATTCACACCCACGCGAAGTTCAACCGTGTGACTGACAGCTGAGTGGTCAAGGTTGAATGTCGTGGAAAAAGCGTACATAATAGAAAAGTTTAACTAATTTATTTAGATCTAGCTTTTGCCCGCGACTTTGCTCGCTCACTCAGGAATAAAGCAGCTTTCTAAAAGACAAAAAAAATTTAGCAATTGGACCAGTGCTTTCAGAGATTACCTCCAACGAACAAAAAAACAAACTTTACCTTTTTATAATATTAGTGTAGATTAGTGACCCGCCTCGGCTTCGCACGGGTATAAATTAAATATACATAAATCTTCTACATTTATCACTTTTTTAAATCCGCATCCAAATCAGTTGCGTAGTTTAGAAGGAATTAGTGGATAAACCGACAGACTAGGAACGCGATTTTGTTTTATACTATGTATTTTTGCATCAAATGGAACAATGTGGAAAAATTTTCGGATTTGAACTCAATTAGTTCCCGGTTAAGTTAAAAATCTTGTTCCACATCTAATGTTCTTTGTGTCCTTCAGTTTTCCTTTGCGTTTCAGGACCACAGGTTTTGTTTTAAGAAATTCCTCGTGGACCTTGCGAGTATCGGTCAAGCTGGACTAACCCAATGGAGTAGCCATCACGTTGTGCCTCATTTCGATAAGTAACAATTGAATTAGAACTGTAGAGTCTGTCAAAAAATTCAAACGACTTGGATCATTATTACGGTAAAATGAAATATGATTTAGTCAACACTGGTTCAATAACCAAGGTTGATTAAGACATCTTGATCATTGTTTACTGTTAGAAGAACCTTATAAAATTTATCGAATACTTATAAGCATTTTTTAAATGATTTAATATTCAAAATTCCCAAGACGTTTGACATTTTAGACATACTATATCTCATATGGAGTTTAAGTTGGCAATAGGTCGAAAACGTCACAATTTACTTTAGTCAGATACCACCAGTCTGGTGATCTTCAAAAGCCTTTAAAATTTACAAAATCACAAAAAAAAAATCTAATAAGGCAATCGATCACCATTTAGAAGTCTTTTAGATTTTTCTCAATAGCTGAAGACAACTTTATTGCTCCTAAGCTTTATAAAAACTTAATCAAAGGGGAGAACGTCTAGTAGAATGATAGCTAAACGGACTATAACTACTTCAATAACTCCTTTCTCGCTTGATCGGAGGTATAAAGTCGTGACAGACTATCATTTTGATTGCTATCGTTTCATGAAAAATATATTCTTACCTCGGTACTATCGTTCTTGATCGATGGGCCCGTAAAACACGCACGATGGGATCGCATCTACTGCAATCCACGAAGAAGATGGCGAAGGAAAATGGAAAGAATGGAGGGCAACCTTTGCCGAGCAGTGAGACAGTGGAGACTAGATATTATAATAATAATAATGACGTTTCTTTCTCTGGAGCTCTGACCATTGTTAGCTTAGACCTATTTAATATTGAAATATTAAAAAATATAATTAATATGTTAAAAAGATAATAAATGAAATAGGCATAATAATTGTGACGTTGGGTTCGACCTCTTATACGCCTTTCTAAAAGTCCCGGAAATAATATTGAAACCAAAAGAAAGATTGTATTGTCAACTACACAATATTGTTATTAAATTGGTACACAAACAAAATTAAACTGTGTACACAATTTACAATTCAGACATGGTAAGTGTGGTAGCGGAACCTCGACGACAAGATGGCGGAGCACCGGCCATCTGCAACAAAAATAGCATCTTATATAGAATTTGAGCACAGTTCCTGCAAATGAAATATTTTAGTACCTACTTTTACTATTTCTAGTACAAAGTGGGTATATATATTTTCTTTTACATACCTCCGTTCTAGGTCAACCGTTGGCGCATGTAAAAGGGTTGTATTACCTAAAGAGACAAAACTTACTTTAGTTGGTTAGTTAGTTAATTTATGTCCCACTGCTGGGCGAAGGCCTCCCTCTCCCTTTTCCACACACGTCTGTCTTCTGCCATTGCGGGCCATTGCTGGCCAGTCCCTCCGGTACTTATCAAGCTCATCTCTCCACCTTCACCGACCGACCCAATAAGTAACAAACCACTACAACTTACCATGCAACTTATACGTAATACGTAACGTAACACGTCCACGTAACTTACTTTAAGTAAGCATAAAAGATATGGGTTTAGCCTCATCAGGTCTAGTGTCACTGAAGTATTAATTTATTATTATTTTCATATCTCTTAAATCTGAAGGCTGGCTTTGATAGGCAAGTCAAGTTGTAGAGGTCTTATTAGACATATTTCCTGGACGATAGTCCGAACCAAACCCTGGAACAACACGTAGAATACTCTTGTCCTGGTAATATATATTATTCCCTTGGGACAATTTTCTATTTTCACGCGGTCGAAGCTACTGACAGAAACTAGTACCTATATCATATACTCTGACTTAAGTAAAAATAACATGAACGCAATAAAATATATGATATAAAATAACTTTACTTGTTGTTCACTCATGTAACGTTTAAGAGCTTTAGATTATTTCACATTTATAGGCCTTTAGCTTTTATGAACATGAAAAGCTCGGAAAAATTCAGGCAGAAATTTTCAGTTCATCAGTTTTTAATCTTGCGGGTATAACACACAAGTTCAACATATCGACCGTAACGTACGGGTATCAATTGGGCTTCGGCATTGTTCGCCTTGAAACGCAAAGGGTAATTGAAGGAACAAAGGTTGTTTTAGTTAGTAAATATTTGACACGCACTCTCGCTCTATCCAGACCGAAATTTGAAGGACATGGTTGAGCATAGGATAGAGGCGGCGAACTCTCGCACTGGGTCCTGGTACAGGCCATGGTCCGGATCGAAGAGGAATAGCAGGCTGTCTTCAGGTTGTCTTCTTCAGCGAAGAAGTAATGGCAACAGAGACGAAGCCTACTGGAGCCATGGGCTGGCTTCCGATAGAGAAACCCGGAGTTCTGAAATGCAAAGAGCAACTGAAGGGACACAGGTCGGCTTAATAGCGCTTCTCAACCGAAACCTGTGCTTAAGGCAATATGTGCCAAGACGCCTGATAATAAATGATTTATTAATATTTCATTTATTTCACATTTATACATATTAATTACATTTTTAAATATTTCTTATAAAAAAGGATATTATAAAGAAAAACCATTAAAAAATTACAAAAAATAGTTTAATATTATTATTATATAATAGTCAGTAAAAGTCTAATGCGTCCGCTCGCTTCACTCATGCCGAGAGAAGTCATTTGATGGTTTCCCACCTCAAAAAATGGCGTAAGTTCAGTCACGTGTAGAGATAACGACTCGTCGACATATAAGCCAGTTGAAAATACTCGTCAAACGCGTACCTAGACTGATCCGTGTGGACATGTGCCTCTGACTCTATTATTCACGGATATGGCCATGCTAATGAACGTCCACACAATGGCCGAGCTTGGCACTACTCTAATGAATACTGATGGACATTAAACTCAGTGTTTTAACGCGTTTAATTGATGTAGTGCTTAATGTTAAAATGTTTCCATAATCGGATTAAATGTACACGAACTAAACGATTTGTTTTCTGTGAAACCGATTTTTTGGTTTTAATAAAACTTATGCACTTCAAACAAGGCCTTATTTTGAATGAACCGAGGGCCTAGTACTGTAGCCCTTTCTAACATGTCGTAAAATGATGACACAATTAACCACAATACTATATTCAAATGTATCACGGTACAAATCAATAACCTCCTTCTTTTTCTTTTCATGTCGATGTACTCTCACTAAAATTTTTCTGAAAAGTATTTGACAACCTCTACGGCTCTATTATAGGTCTCGTATAGATCCTGTAAACTGCAGGTAGTTCTGCAGGATGGACAGCATACCAGGTGGCGCATGTTCTGTGCTGTAATTAAAATGTCAACCTATAAATTAATTGATAAGCCCATGTTGACGTAAAGGAGTATCTAGTAAATTAAATGGTTGTCACAATACGAACCACTTTTCAATGGTTCATAGGACTGACTTGGATTTGTAAATACACATTCAATTTTGTTAGGACTTAAATTTTGTGCTGCATGAGTAGTTTCCGTACGAGGGCGTTCCTCAACGGAGCAATAACCTGCCTTTCGCAAAATTCAGGCGTTTAGCTATAATTTCGACGTGTTTCTTAAAAACTATTTTAACACTATTATTTATTTCGACATTTGCGAGGGTAGTGCAATGAACTTATTCTATTATAGTCATAGGACACATTCTAATGTACTTATTGTATGTTTTCCGAAGAAAACTAAACCATTACTCCGAATTGCGGGTTTTAATGATACTAAAAACAAATTACTATTCGAAATAAAGGTCTAAAGGGCAAAAGGGTTTATACGAAACACCTACGTAGCTATTTTTCTACTTAATTATGGCGCGTTTCAGGTTTTTGGTTACAGGCAACATAAATAGATGAGATCGTTAACCTGTCAGTCATAAAAGGTCAACTTTGATGGGTAGTCTATTGAATTATACACCACCGAACTTGGCTGAACGAGAATTTAATAAGTTTTGCATTAAATGTCACTTAGCGCCTACAAATTGCTTGCGAAACAGATGTTCGGACCAAAGAACTAAGGCTTGATTCAGACGTAAAGTGGTCAATGCGTGAAGATGCAACGGTCCTAAGTGATAAATGATTTGTTTATTTTTCAAATAGAAAACACTGTCACAGGTCTATTTCTTATGTCAATTTAAACTAAAATAGGATGGTGTTTCCAAACTGATTACCCTGAAAGGAAACACCGACATAAACTCGCGAGTTCACTTTTGTCGTTTCACTTTTTACTTAGATATTTGGTATATTGGATAGTTTTTCGAGTTAGGTAATAATGATCATCTGTAGATGAGTCATGCCATGGATATTTATGTCTAAAAGCTTTAAAAAGCCTGTGGTACAAAATATTATTATCTGCATTGAAATGATTTTTTTACAAAGTAATACCTTTTATTTGTATAGTCACAGTGAGGACTTAATTATGTAGGAATAGATAGAATATTATGAGGACTTAATTAATAATACAAAGACACAAAATACATTCAGGCGTTGAAGTACTCCTCCACTTCGCTGTCATCCAGAAATGTGCCCAGAAGGCTGGCAGCATTCCCGCGTTGAATGGCAATTCATACATCAGGATTTACTCCTATATCTTACATACACGTGACACCCAAACCCGGAACAGCAATCTGTAGTCTATACAAGTATTTGTTCCATGCGGCGTGCAGCGAAGTAGTCAATCGCTCAACCATTACCCCAACCGTGCCGTCATTTAAATAAAGCGTCTTGAAAAGGCTTGGTCCACAAACAGACCTTTCCCTAAGCTGATCTTAAAAGGCCTAGTAGGATAAGTTCTCAGCGACATCTGTGCTTCTTACTAAGTAAAAACTTCAAAACAAACCAAACTAATGCACAAACATAAAATTGAATCCTTAGGGCGTATTTAGACGAGGCGAAAACTTTCTTGCGGCTGTCATGCGGTGGCCGGGTGCTTGCCTTATACTTGTTTTCATTTATATCTTTTAACTCTGCTGACAAATCATCGGTTACCATCAGGTCAGATAGCGAGCAAACACGACTCTGCTGACCAAACATTATATTTTTTCGACTATCAAAAATCGGGTGGCGGCTGTGCTGACGCCGCGTGGTCGTTTTTTTAATTGATATATACAAGTGCTTGATTGCGATCCCACCTGATGATAAGCAGGGATGCAATCTCTGATGGTGAGATGCGCTAGTTTATTAAGAGCCTATTCACTCTAGCCTTGAAGACACCCAAATTATAATCGGACGGGAAGACCGCAGCAGGCAAATTATTCCAGTCCTGTTTGTCAGCCCCGCTTGATTCTTCTCGATGCTTTGTATTCTTGTAATTTCAGTACCGCCAAATGACATTATTTCACAAGTCACAATTTCCGCATGATTGTATTTGTTACTAAGATGGAGATGGATAATCCAAGTAGCGAGACCTCCACGTGGCGGTAGCGTGTCCGCCACTAGACCGCGCGAGTACGGTCGCCGGAGTTCGCGCAGATCATATCAACAGTGGAAAGGGAAAATCGCTTAACCGTCACTTTGGTCGAAAATAAGTTATTAAACTTATTACCTTTAAAATAAGTTATCAAACTTATAACCTTTAAAATAGTCAAACTTATTTTCGCCCAAGTTATGGCTAAGCGATTTTACCTTTCCACTGTCGATTTAAACGCGCCTTGAGATACTACAGTCATTAAATATTCCTTAAGATATTCAAAAATATCTTAATATAATGCAAAGTTACATTTAAACTTTAAATTAATTTTAGAGTTCGCTTCATTTTCTTGAACACAGTCTTTTATGTATTCACATCACGTAATATAATGTAACTTACATAATAAAAGCTTTATATGAAGTCACTTTCAAAGTTAGTGTACCTTTTCCTTGTGTTTTCTTTGTTTCTTTAGTGAATTCTACTTGTAAATGTAGGTGGGTGATACCTTACGTGTAGTGTAGAAGAATATGTATGTTACTAAGTGAGATCATGAAAAAATGTGGTTTTAGTACACAGGAAGCATTTATATATATACTTATGTACATATGTAGTATGACAAGACTTTACATATTGATCGGTCTTAAGATTTAAGCAAAATGTTTTTCCATATGACTTTTAAAAAAAAATACATTTACTAAGTGTAAATAAAGGTTTTTTTTTAATGTATGAAATGAAAATTTCAACTAACAGCTTTTTCTCAATAAACCTGCAACGTCACAATTAGTAGATAGATAGTCGTTTTCGCATAATGTTCCCACTGTTGGGACTCGGTCTCCTCTCTAGGAGAGGGAAAATTAATAATTAATTTTAAAAGTCTCACATAGCTGATTCTGTTTGTCTAGGTCCAATTTATTTGAATTATTTAGTATACATAACAAGGAGTTGTTGCTTAATTATCCTCCTATTGTGTGCATCACATTGTTCGAATTAATTACGAAACTCTATCAAAATGAACTGAGACACGTTGTTTACTAATTCATTAAGCTAAGGGTTCTGTGAAACCATAACACGGTGAAACAAATAAATTGTTTTGTGTGTAAATTGAAACTCATGACGTCATTTGTTCCAACATTCAGTTTAACTTTCACCTGTTTTATTGAGGAAACGGTAACATGTTTTTTTAGGTTAAAAATATTTTCACGAAAAAAAGTTTTCCTCGAAAACAAAACGTTTTCAAAGTTAAATTCAATTTGGTATGATAAATTAGTGGGAGATAACAAACTAAATAAAAACGGCAGACGGTCCATCCTTAATTGAAAAGAATAATTAAGCAAATTGGCGAAAACATTAATCTCACCCCAGCAACAGGCTTCGAGCAAAAAAGAAAAGAAAGAGCCAGCAACAAGTGAATAAAAATCACGGAACCTTGAACCTTTCAATATATTGCTTAGACAATATGAGCCCATTATAGTAATACTATATCATAAAACATTCAATATAATCTCTTACATACGTCAACAGGGCGTAGAAGGAAAATGTTTATCGTCCCTTTCGCGTCGTGCATACAGCCGTGACTTATGACGTCACATGTCTGGGCGGCGCGGTAACTCGTGTTTTACGAGCTGTATCGACAGTTTTATAAGTTTATTGCTAATGTCCTGTCAGAGACATTAAGTTGAGTGCTTGTTGTTGCGTTTATTTCTAGTTTAGTGCGGTTAATTAGGTTATCTAAATTGACAAGCGACGAAATTCAATACTGTTACAGGTTTTAATAATAATAATATTCCACAACTGTCACACAACGCCATAATATAGTCCCAAGCTAAGCAGAGCTTGTGTTATGAGTACTAAACAACTGATAAACATACTTATATATTTCTAAATACATACATGTTGTAGATAAATTACATCCAGACACAGAACAAATGATCATGCTCATCACACAAACATTTGTCCTGGGTGGGAATCGAACCCACGACCTCCGGCTTAGCAGTCAGGGCCAGTCAAATGACGACTAACTTTGTTGACGTAACAATCATCCTCATACAATGTACATTTTCATGTATTAAGTCCAGTAAAAGGCAATTAAAAACAAAAGTTAATGGTATAAACTAGTTGTTGACGGCGATCCCACCAGATGGTATGCTGTGATGCAGTCAATGATGGTTAATTGTAGATAGTTAATAGCCTTGAAGACTTTTAAATTATAATCGGATCGGAAGACCGCTGCAGGCAAATTGTTATTAGGTATATTAATAAAGCTTTGGTAGATTTAGTAAAAAAAATTATAACTAAAATTGCTTTATTTCCTCAGCTTTTATTTTTTTTTAATCATTTTGGTTAATTTTATAGGTTTAGGTAAGTAATACCACCAAAGTATCGGATGATGTTACAAAGCGTACTTAATATTTGTTGCTATAACCCTTTACTTGGCCCTTTTATTAAATAAACAGAGTGCTCTTAAAGAAAACGGTACTCGTTAACTATAAATGAAACAATATTTAGACTTCGTATTATTAGATGATGTAAAGGTATCTTTATTATTCGTTATTAAGTACGGTCATTAACCATTATTTGTTATTTTTTTTCTTTTTTACTTTTTGAGCAGAAATCTGGTACCTAGCATAATTTGACCCTAAGTGTTAATGTATCTTATCTATAATAGGATACCACAAAAATAATTTTATGTAAAAAAACTAGTGATGAAAATATTCATTCTTACCAAAAATCAGGCTTGTTCAATAATTTTCTAATCATAGATTTACTAGGCTTAGGCTATACAGACTTGATGCTATATTTTACGTTTATTAAGGCATATATGGTAGGTACATATCATGGCCAGATTAATAATACACATGACCTATGTCCATCCACGTTTGGCATCAAATGATAACGGTTAAACGATCTGCACCCCCAGCCAAGTTGATAATCTGCAATCGTTAACGCTAGTCGAAAAGTAATCAAATGTATGGGAATGACATCATCTCATCGTTAATTCACGTGGTCGGAACAAACTAATAGAAAATTCGTAGCCAATTTCACATCGTTCAAAATGATAGAATGAATTTCTACAACGTTTAACGCTACATCCTTTGATAAACAAACGCTACATTTTCATTGAACGAGGCCGACTCAGGCGCGTTAACATAGCTACCCACTTATCGTTTTCTACAATTGCTGACACTAAAGCGTCACCGATTGGAGAACGGAATTCGACACTATACGGTTGTAACTTGGTTACAGGAGCTGGTCAGTTTTAGTTGGCCATATCATGAAATGCCAGCATTTCTTGATATGGTCGGTCATATGCTGAAGTAATCAATTCGAAGATTTCCATGAATATGTCATGGCCAGATCTTAGAACGATATTAGAACGTATAGTACGTACCTACCTATGAATATTACGTATCCACGTTTAGTATATTTGTCCATGTATAGAGTACCCTTAAACAAAGTTCCGTGTTTCCCAAGCAAGGCCAAAAGCTTTGTAAAGCTGTACTCTACAGTCTAAAGCTTCCACTAGATCGTTTCCCATTAGCCGTTACAGGCACAGAACACAAACATGTTGCTCTAATCCTATCCACCCCTTTACACGAGAACGGTTTATCAGCTTTTGACTTTGTTAGCGTCCAACTAGCGTGAAACGGGTTACAGTACATGCGTAATTAAGAGCAGTTTTAGGCCAGTGGTAGTTAGTGGCTCTGAATTACATGTATGTAGGTCATGCTAGTAGTATGTACGTGATAGTTCGAAACAGTTTATGGTGACCCCGGAACGCAAAGGGTAATTGAAGGAACACAGGTTGATTGTAGTCAGTAAAAGTCTGACACTCCCTCTCACATCGTCTAGAGTGGGAGATATAATTTAACGATCATTAGGTTATTTTTCCTGGTCTTGGATAAATCACTGCTCCAATATTGTCCTCATTAGTCATCCGTGATTCGTTTATGGCTCACTGATGTGTACCTCCTACCTTAATTCGTTTCCTTTGGTTTTATCTATTCTATTTTTATGTGAAATCTTCCTGTATGACTATTGTGCCTATGACCCAAGAACTGTATCAGGTACAAATTTACGATCCAGCATAAAGATAACTGAAGGTAAAGTTTATTAACTACAAAAAAAAATTGTAATACAAGTAGGACTTTTCCTTAGCGTCTTTTGTTTTTGTTTCCGATAAAATGGAACAATGTGACAAAACTGCCATGTCTTAGAACCCATCCATCAACCCGTAAGGCCGCAATAGACTTACGTATTGTGTTAAGGCCCGCTCCTTCCCATAGAGAGGAGGCCTTTGTCCCACAATTGTAAACGTTATAAATATAATTTCTAATAACGTTATATCATATAGACGTTCAGAACAAGCCGACTATGTTTTAAAAGACTATAATTTAAAAGGGAAATATTTACCTAACTTAAAAATTAGAAAAATTTGTTTCTTAGCATTTTCTAAATGTCTCAATCGAGTCTATGGTTGTCATTTTTTACATAAATCAAGATAAATAATTACTATTATTATCTGCCTAACGAATATAAATCTGCGTCAATTTGCAAAATTATGAATCGTTTTTATATTTCTTTTGTATCACAAATAAAGTCTAAATTATTGTGGAATATACCGCTGGTGTAATCAATTACCTAACTCGGTTTAGGCGCATAAATTCCAAAGTGCAAAATTACCAAGACAAAAACTAAAAATATTGAAAGTTTGACTCACATGTTACTTGGTTTAGATATGATAAAGAAGGAATACCAAAGCCCCAATATATCTAAATGTTTTGGAAAAACTACGGTTTACGAACAGAAAATCCATACTTTCACACTAATATTATAAATGTGACAATAACTTTGTCGGTCTGTTTTTCTTTTTTTTCTTTACCATTTTGATGAAAGGTATGCAGAAAGTTTGAACTCTAAGAATGGACATAGGTTAGCTACTAGGTATACAGGGTTGTTTGTAATACTGGCCTGTTGGTCTAGTGGTTAGTGACCCTGACTGCTATACCGGAGGTCGTGGGTTCGATTCCCACCCAGGACAAATGTTTGTGTGATGAGCATAATCATTTGTTCAGTGTCTGGGTGTAATTTATCTATAATATGTATGTATTTAGAAATATATAAGTATGTTTATCAGTTGTCTGGTACCCATAAGACAAGCTCTGCTTAGCTTGGGGGCTTTTAAATATTTTTGTTTTTGTATGAAAATCTGATGTACTAAAATATGATAATATATTTTAAAAGTTATAGAACAAAAGTTGTTGTTTATGATGTTAGTAACATAGTTCTGAGAGTTTGCCAGTGTTTTTCAAATAACCATGTATATCTATATAATAATAATAGTTTTCAATTGTAGAGTCCGTAAACAAAAGGTACTTTAATTTTTACGAAACTTTGGTAACTATTTGTACTTTCTTACGTGTACCTAATAACAAAATGAGTTAGTCGTTTCTAAATACTTACCGAGGTTTGAACTGAAAACTCAATGAGAAACTTTTCTTATTACTGTCCCGATCTAGATAGGAGTCAATAGAAGAAACCTGCCGTGTGCTAGATAACTCAATCAATTCTTCCTTCGTAAGAAATGAATGGGTGAATAGATAGTGAGTTAGATTGATATCGATTCGCCCCACTTTCTCACGTTATCTTGATTCTTCGTCGGTGATACGATAATATTGATATTTAAAGATCTTGTGAATTTTGCGGGAGTCATAGAAAGATTCGCCGTAGCCCTATAACACAAAAACAGGTGGATTTTAGTTGGTAAAATTCTGACACTCCCTGTAACTCCATCCTAGACCTGGAGAAGTCATTGGACGATTTACCACCTCAAAACCTGAAGAAACGTTATTTTAAAAACCAATATTCTGTTGTAAATTCGTAGTACTGGTCAATCAGCTTCAAAAACTCGATCCTTCATTAATTTTAAAGCTGAAAAACTCATAAACAAGCCTTTCAGATACCGTCAATTTGAGACACAATAGTAAGACAATAGATGCGCGAACGCCGGTTTGCTTGGGGTTTAATGAATTAAGTTACAAAACTAGGAGTAGTTGACTATATAAAAGAACAATATAACCACGAATATAACCTATAGTTTTTTTAGTTAGTTAGTTTAAAAATAGATATATTTATAGATTAAAATTTATTTAAAAACGAAGATTATTTTCATTAAACGAGTATTCGTGTTACATAGACTAGTTTGATGCCCACGTGTTCTTTGAAAATTCATTTTCCTTTTCAATTAAGCTTTGTCTCTTAACAGATTGTCAAGCCAATGTCAACGTTATTGTTTTAGGGAGAGGTATGTCTTCTATATTGTTTTAATGTTTGGTTAGTACCTACTTGAATACTCTGTGTATAGCGGTTCGTTGGGCATACCAGCTGTGGGTATTTGTGAAATTAAATTAACTTGGACACGTAACAATCTTCAGTACGTTTGTTATACTTGAATAGGTTACTTCTAGGCAAGCGAGTTCCATTGTCGACCATATCATCGCTGACCAGCATATATTTAGAAATATATAAGTATGTTTACCAGTTATCTAGTACTCATAACACAAGCTCTGCTTAGCTTGGGGCTTGACAGCGTTGTGTGATATTTGTGGAAATTATTATTATATTGTTATTATCCGGCCTCATCTAGTTAAAACTGACTTGACTTGAAAACAAAATTGACGTGTAAAAGTGATTTTTAGTTGCCAACTAAATATCATTTGTTTTAACATTTAGATGAGACAGTGTTCAAGCGTGAGCCCATAAAAAATAATTTCTATCATTTTATAAGTGCTTAGTTGTTATGTTATAATTGGTCAGCTCGTTTATAATAATAAGGCAGGCCACTGTAGACAGATTAAACAATGAAACCCGTGCTAACTCAACGGTGTTTAAAAATGGAATTCATATTTTTGCTGGAGTTTAAAATACACAAGTAATAATTGGTTGTTAGGCTGTTGACATTCGGACTGAATGGCGAATGTCGGAATGGCAAGAGGAAAGTACTAATTGAGTCTTTAATTTAAATAAACCGACTTCTAACAATATATAAAAAAAAACATCGCTTTTGAAGACATAAGTTTTACGGTATTTTTCGTAAACTAACGTTATTAGCAATGATACCGTGACATATTTATCTTCAAAATAAACTACTCTCTTGTCTGTTAGTGCACACTGTGTATACATACATAATTATGTCATAGAGCGAGGCTCCTAAAGGGTTTAAAAAGTACAGCGAAATTCACTCTGTTAGGCCAAATAATTATTCATATTTTCGCAACAGCAAAGGTTATATGAGTTCTGCGTCATGTAGGTATTGAGGTGCGCTCAAGTGAACTCACGTAAAAAAAACATACAGTAGTATTGATATAATCCAACTGGACTGCTAACCTAACGACAATTTTGACCGGTGAAAATTGAAGTCATTTTAAAAGTGATCAGATTAACTTTTTCCGTAAAGTAGATCTGTTTAAAATTATGAAATAAAACCTAAAAAATGAATGAAAATCAAAATTTTATGGTTTGTAAAGCACATGCGTTGTGCTGATGCTGACCGCACAGTGCTTAAAAAACCTTAAAATTTCTTTTTTTTCATTCATCTTAAAAGGTGTTTCGAAGCTGCAAACTCGATATAACACTATTGTAAACAATGTGAAAAATATGCTACACAGAGCAATTTTTTTTACCTGTAATTTTGAAACTAGCGTATTGGAATTCCTATTTATGTAAATAAATATATATTATATGTCAGGAAAAGTAACGGCTGAAGTAATTTTGGCGTATTCAAAAGAGTATTCGAATATTGAGAAAAAAACAGAATCTATAAAAATCAAATGTTTTATTGTACATTACAAAAATATAAAGTTCAAATTCAGCTAAAACCCCAATGTAGGGTATAATATTACCTACCAATCTTTAACCTACTCGACTAAAGGTTTGTCAGGCTTTATTTCAATAGTGCAAAGTTCACACCCAATTGGGATTTTCCTCTCGACAGTCCGACATTCAGCATTCGGTGGAAATGTCAACAGCCCATCTTGATTTGAGAAGTTTAAACCCCCGCTAAAACAATTCCACCAAGCCTTTTCAGATAACCTTGATAACTTCGACAAACATTTTTTAAAGACAAAATCTTGGTTATAAAAACGCCACAGGGAATTTCTGAAAGGGATACCGTGGTCCTGAAACGTTAAGGACAAGTGAAGGACACAGGTGGATTTAGTCAATAAAAGTCTGGTTCTCTCTCTATCTCACTCTGTCTCCCACCCTAGAACGAGAGAAGCCATTGTATGTTTTACCACCTTAAAAAAACTTATAGAAACGTATTTTATAAACCAATATTCTAATTTGAATTCATGTTCCAGTCAATCAGCTTCAAAAACTTGATACTTCTTTACTTTTAAAGCTGATTGATTCATAAACAATTTGAGTTACAAAACTTGGGGTAGTTGGCTTCAGAACAATATGACCCTTAAGTTGGTTGTTACTTAATAACAATAACCGCGATATAAATGTTATTGATGTTCATTCAGTTGTTTATAAGCATCTGAACAATTTCAGGTGTTTAAACTTTATAATTATTATTAATAGCAGGGTGGGTTTGTGTTTCTTAAGTTTGTCTATGGAAGCTCGCCTACGCTTGGCTCCAAGAATTCGGGCGCTGTTTGAAAATGGAACTGTCATCAAGCTGCGTAGATCTGTAGACAGTTTAGATTACGAACAGGATTAACTTTCTCCGAATTCAAGAGTATTTAGGAGTACTTTTAATTATTAAAATATTTGGTAACGATCTTTTCATTTTCTGTTATCGCTGTTTTTTTTTTTTGGTGGGGTAAAATCGCTGTCATGTAAATAACTTGTTCTTTTCAGCGAAAATTCTTATTTATTTTATAAATTATATCACATGGGTCAATCTTTAAGGTAACACAACGCTTAACTAGGTCATCCTATGGATAGGTAACCATCTTAACATTTCGTAAGAGGAAATCGCAGAATTTTTTTTTTTTTTGCTGCGTTAATTTAATTAATCATCCCAAGGCACACTTCCAGAATAAAAAGTATCCTATGTCCTATACCAAGACATGGTTTACCACTGTGCCAAATTTCATCCAAATCAGTTTACCTGTTTAAGCATCAAGGGTTAATTACATACAAACATTCGTTCATACTTTATAATATTATGGTTCCGTAGTAATGTAAAATAGATTAACGTTTCCTGAAACTGACTTTATTTTTCTTTTTTATAGGTAATTTGCAATGGACGGCGCATAATGAATTACTTACTACCTACAGCGCTGTTATTATGACATTAAAACCTTCACATAAATGACTCTTACTGAGAATATTGATTAAACTATTAACTACATTTACATTTTCAAGAATAGGTATTCAAGGAAACCTTAGGACGAGGCCACAACACTGCGTGGCGATGTTGCACAAAACATTGTGGAAATTTCCGGTGTGCTGTTTCAACGTACAAATCTGCGATGCGATGACGCGCGTGCTTCTAGTTAGTGTCCATACCTTATTTTCAGTGAATTTCGCATTTCGTGCGACACCATATACAGATGAAAATTTTGCGTTGCGTTGTCTCATTGTACAACGGTTCGTCGTTTGTCGATGCGATTCCATAACGCATTGTTGTAGCCTCGTCCTTATTCATAACATTTCAGTAACCCGCTCTGGGCCCGCGTGTTGGATTACGGCTCATTCCTTCACATAGAGAGAGGGCTTGAGTCCCAGCAAAGGGAACGTTATAAGGCTGATTTATGGTTATATATACTTTATTCTTCAGTAGTACATTACAGAGTCTAAAAGGGCTCATGAGTATAATGTGGTCGATTCTTTTTTAGATTGACAGCGCACTTAAATTAAGTTTTTACGTTGAGATGTTTACAGAATAACAATGCAGGCCATTTGTTTCAAATGACGAAAATAATAGATAAATACTATGTGCCTGAATATTTGTCTTCTAGTCGTCATCGTTTCAATAGAAAGACGTCGTCAAAACAAATGATCCTGAACGCTTCATCTTCCAGTACGCTGTCACCACACCACTCCGGAACCTTTCAGTCCCATCGTCCATTTGTTCTGCGAGCAATGTTCCTGCCAAGTTACACTAAAGTTTAATGTTCCCACTGCTGGGACTCAGGCCTCCTCTCTAAGAGAGGGAATGGGCCGTAATCCACCACGCGGGCCCAGTGCGGGTTGGTGGATGTGACTTGTCTTCGAATTTTTGGTTCTAGGATATGCCGGTTTTCTCGCGATGTTTTCCTTCACCGTTTACTACGAGCAATGTTGCCTGGTAACTTCCAGTAAAGTTTGGCGATTATTTAATATTTAAACTTCATGTTCAGTAGTGTTACATAGGTGAACTTAATGGAACAAGGCATTCTCTACCAGTCAACCTTTCGATTCTTCGGGTTATGGCGGTTACTTGGTCCTCCTGCAGATATCTTGATGACTGAAATTCCGAGCGTAGGCCTTTCCATTGCCCGTTGAGTTGCCATTTGTCAATACGTCTGTTTTTATGATATCTGTTAACTTTGCTTTTATTTGCAAACCAACGTACCTCTAGGACAAAAAAGGTATCTATTTTTCTAACATATCATTCGCACATGGTTCCGCTCACCACAAACCGCGGTCAGTAACAGAGGCAGGTAAACAACGTTAGTTTCAAGCCACTTTGTTAGTTTTAGTGAGCGCTTCAGATTCTTGACATTGCGGTGTTGGTCAGTTGGACAGAGAATGACGCAGCTTATTCAAAATGGTGGAATTATGTTTTGTTATATTTTTGTTATAATTATTCGAATACTTTATCTTACATAAATACTCATAGGCCTTTCAGTCTCGTAGCCTCCTTGCTCTCGTTTTTTCATGTTTAAGCGACTGTAACAAAGTTAAATTTATTCCTGTTGCTACCGAAATTTTTGAAAGAGTTACCGCGGCCCTGAAACGCAAGGAGTAATTGAAGGACATAATTTGGTTTTAGACAGTGAAAGTTTGGCTCGCCCTCTTGCTCTACCTTAGAGCAACTTCTTTCGTGTAACTAAAAAAAAAAAAACCTTTTCGTATTGTGAAAATGGAAAACGCAAAGATAACTCACATATATTTTTCTCTTTGTCAAGGAACTTTTCTAACTCACTTTTATCTTATCAGTCCAGCATTGAATATTATTTGCAGACTAAAAATCTAAGTGCTACTAACAATGATCTCATAACAATTCACCGAGTTTTTAAAATGAAGATGTTATAAAGCGTGTTTTTACGATCGAACGTGTGAAGCTATACAAACTCGTACAGTTGAGAATGCATCACTTTACATGATCTTTATGAACAGATTAGCTTTATCCATGTGCTACGCCATAGACCATGAAAGTCATAAAAAAAACTTTAAGGGCTTGCTCAGTAGACAAATTTGTTTTTTTTTTTCAGGATACGTAAAAAAAAACTCCACCTCGCCATACAAATTGTCTAATCAAGTTTATTATTTTGTATGGTGAGGCTGATTTTTATTTTCGTTTCCTGAAAAAATATCATGTGGTAGGTTGTTCAATTTCGTCTACTGAGCAAGCCCTTAAAGTTTGCGAAGGGCTGTCCCTTAGACCTTGTATACAGGTATATTCCAATACAGGTCGTGGTCAACCTGCATGCCAAGTTTCATGCAAATTCGTACAGCAAATAAACATTCAAATGTACCTACAGATTTTCCGATTTATAATACTGATTAGCATGGTGAAATGTTTATGTTTGGTGCTATGTTTTTCCAGCTTCTACCAGCGACTTCAACCGCATAAAAGTAAAGAAAATACCCCCAAAAAACATACCTGCTCCCGTGATAAAAAGGATCGTATCTACTTTCCAGGGTATGAACGGTCCTACCGTGTACCAAATTTCATCCAAATCAGTTTAGCTATTTCAGCGTGAAATAGTAACAAACATACACTTACATTTTTCCCTTATAATACGTGTGCTCTTCTATATATAGGCCCATGTTCGCATCATTGCCAATGAATTTGAGCCACTCCAACACGAACGACATTCAAGTATAACTGCTGTCACTGCAGTATGTTTATGAGAATAGAGTTTCAAACACCCATTAGCTGAAATGTCACGATCAGGTCACGCATGTAAATATACAACATTAAATTTAGTTTATACGAAACCTGAATATACAAGTAGTTTGCTCAGAATCAGTAACTGAATGTATTCCAATAGTTTTTACACCGTGTTATTTTTTGCCCATAAATATTTAAAAAAGTCACCTAAGTTGAACACCACCGACGTTAAATACAACACAGGTCACAACGTGCATTAGACGCCAGCAAAAAGCTGGTTGCAAATGCAAAACAACCCCTCAGTCGCCTAGATGGCCCGGTGACTATGTATTTTTGCTGACATAACATATAACTTTGTGATTTTTCATGATACCTACAGTTATGAAATTTTGTACATAGATTCTGTACATAAAAACACTAGAAACAAGTTTCGGGTTCGCATATACAAAAACTAATGTCGTATAGGTATATTCAAAACTTGTGGTGTGTTGAATTCATACACATCAAAATTGATTAAACCTTAATTGCTATCGACATTGATGTCCAAAGCTTATAAATTATATTTTCTTGCTAGTTGAAAATTTTCAGCCTTTAATAAAAATATTTCAATTCTACGTTTGATTGATACATTTTCCTGACCATTGCCTCAATATGATTCAGTTTTCATGGGCGGACGATGACATGTCTCTGGTCCATTGAATCGTGATTGAGTAACACTGAAATATCCATACCCTGGAGAACAGAGCGATCGGAATAACCAATAACATCTGTTTTTGACTTTGATCTCTGACCTTCATGCATGATTATGTTGGAGGTTTTCCAGTTTTGGTTTCATCGGAGTTTTTGCGGTGAAGCAGATGAAAATTTTAGATACGAGAGCAAAAAGCTTTTTACACGGACGGGATGAGTTTCGTCCTCGCTTTTTTGCACATTGATGTATTGCATATATTCTTACGGATTTTATTAATACAGGGATTTATTTGCACATAATAAAACATGTTTTTGGAGTATTCTTTAAGTGGAGATAAAATTTTCTTAAAAAGTTGCTGCTTCACTTTCAGACATCATAATGATACGAAACGATAAGGACGAAACTCATCCCGTCCGTGTAACAAGCTTTTTGCTCTCGTACCTAAAATTTTCATCTGCTTCACCGCAAAAACTCCGATGAAACCAAAACTGGAAAACCTCCAACATAATCATGCATGAAGGTCAGAGATCAAAGTCACTTTATCGAGTACTGGGGCCAGGGATATCCGAAAGGGCGCCCCGGTATGAAGGCTAGAAGGAACGGGGTGGGTCTTTTAGTCAGTAAGAGTCTGACACTATCTCCCGCTCCGCCCAAGGGCGGGGGATGTCAATGCATGATTTTTCCCACCATAAAAAAAGCAGGTGCAAGATTGGTTTATTACGAGTATGAATGAATAAACTATACATATGTACTTACATGACTTAAATATTAATTAACTACAAGTATTTATAGCTTAGAATCTGAATTAGCCTTGGCCTTACTATAGGTTCAAGCTTGATTTTGTAATTGTTTTGCTGAACGTACTCAGATATGCCAAGTCCATTCAGTCCGCAAACAAGTCCGTTCCGTTTTCATCACTTTCAATTACAATCGCCGTCACAAGCTCTGACAAGAACTGCGTGGGTAGATAACACAGTTAAGATTTAATCCATATGCTAACTGAGGCAATTCCTACAGGGATATTCCATTGTGTCGAGTTTCCTGACAATTGTAATTTGATTTTCATTTAGCTACGTGCCTGAATGGAATTTCTTATCACAGTTTCTGCGATCCTAGGAAGTATTATAAAAGTATTTTCTTCTCTTGTAAAGACAATTTCTATTGCTGATGTAGCTTTTGATGGATCATCACCTTCCTGCCCTTGCCCCATTTTACTTGGTTTCGGTGCAACACATTTTATTATTCCTTTCTGTCCTGTCAACGTCACGCCTTCACTGACTCCCTCTTCTTTTTGGCGTATCTCTCCATCCATCGGCTCGGTGCGAACAGTTACCGAAGGGTTGGTCTGAGAGCTAACCATTGCTCGCCGTACACAAGCCCACATCTATGGTGACTGGAAATCAAGATCGAGACCCCGGCGGCCAGGGCGTGAGAGCCGTTCCCTTGCGCGTCCGGTCGCCCCTTTATTAGTATTACTGTTTCGCAGGAGCTGACCGCCTGCCACTTGTTCTCGCTTCGGACTATGGCCGTTGCCCCTCAATCACTCCCACGAGGACACAGCGGAGTGGAGCGAGGCTCTGCCCAGACGGGGCACACCTCTAAATCTTTTAATGTTGCATAGCTCATTTATTGTTGTATTGTTTTTTGTTCATTAGGTTATATTATGTACAAAATCACGCAATAACAACGGAAGCGAAGCACCAAACACGCTAGTCAAACTGCGGTAGGCAGTTGTATAAACCAAATACTTTCTTAACTTGACACTATATGTATATGTATACCGTACCACGCAAAAAAAGAAACATAGAGACCTGTAGGTATCTTGACTTGTAGAAAAACAAAACTCATATAAACCACAAGTTTAATTACTGGAATACTAATTGTGTTTATCACTGTGACGGCCTGACTGCTGTGGGCTGACGGGCGGGCGGGAATACGGAGTAAGTAGTAAGATATTCCGTCCTTGGCCGGATTTACACAAAATACGCCGCATCGTGACTTGACAAGACTTCTTTGTCCTGATTGCGGCCGTCGTTAACAACTGGAAGGTACCTACTAAAGATGCTATTTTTGTTTACCGATTTTGGTACGAAAAACATCAACAATGTTGTTATTCGACTGAGTTAGGCTAGGCTCCTATGGAAAAACAGTCGGATCTGGTAGTTGCAGTTCGATTTTTAATTTGGGCTCTAAATGTAATACTGGCTCAACAGTTTCCACTTCTTTTTATATTTTTGATAGGTTTGCGCTTGACCACTGTCACCTGATGGAAAGCGATGATGCGGTCGACAATGGAGCGCGTTTAGCTAGAAGTAACCTATTCACTTTTGACTTAAAGATTCCTGGGTAGTAGCCATCAGGTAATACACACTCCGGCAGGGAATTCCACTCCTTAGCTGTACGCGCAATGAATGTATTCCCAAGACGTTTTGTACGTATAGGTGGGATGTCCACTATGGTCCGGTGGCGCTTCGCCGTACGCCTGGAGGTCCGATCACTTCAACCATAGTTCAACCACGTGCTTCAACCCATTAATGTTTCATTGATGAAACAACTGACAGACGCCTAGGTTTGACTGTTTGAAAAGAAAACGTTGATGATAGCGTCACCTTCTACAAGAAAAATAATTATAGTAATTGGACCAATAACTTCAAAGATTACCTAGATAAACAATCAAATATTTTTTTTATGTATGATGTGTGCACCCTTGGTTGACTGGTAGAATATGCCAAAAGCATTAATTTCGTCTTTGTATCTTTGTGTTGCTTAAAATTTTACAATAAAACATGAAATTCGACGTAGAAGACACATATGATTTTATCACAGCCATAGACATCGTGTATTGGTCAAATTCTCCGAGATAAAAGCGTATCACTTGGCGTTGCTTTCAAGAATTTATATCATTGGACCAATAATTTCAGCGACCTACAAACCAACCATTATTCTTCTACAAAAAAACATGAAACACGACATGGGGATGTAAGATTTTTTATCACATAGCCATAGACATCAAGTAAGTAGGTAATAAAATAAATGTTTCGGTGCCCACCTTTCTACCATAAAACCGAACAGAAAAATAGAACAACATCATTAGGTCAACATCATACGATTGGAGCAGCGTTGGAGCGTATAAGGGTGGTTCAGAACGACTGTGTAGACCTGTTGATCGGACTCGTAAATGTTCTCCGTTGAGAACGTAGCGATAATTGGCGCGTGAAAAATGTGACACGAACTTTATGATTATTTATGACCAAGGAAAGTCTCTTTCTGATAATGGTCTTTGTAAGAGCAAACAGGTACCTAACACAGTATTTTTGGAGTTATCCTGTACTTAAGTCATTTTCAGGTTAACATCATACGATTGAAGCAGCGATGGAGCGTATAAGGGCGGTTTAGACCGACTGTGTAGACCTGTTGATCGGACTCGTAAATGTTCTCTGTTGAGAACGTAGCGATAATTGGCACGTGAAAAATGTGACACGAGCTTTATGTTTATGACCAAGGAAAGTCTCGAATTTTTTGTAATGGTCTTTGTAAGAGCAAGTAGGTACCTAATATTATATTTTTAGAGTTATCCTCTATTTAAGTCCTTGTCAGGTCAAGGTCAGGCATATGTATATATGGAGTAGCGACGGAGCGTTTAAGGGTGATTTAGGTTTTCAGAACGACCGTGTAGACCTGTTGATCGAACTCATAATGTTCTCCGTTGAGAACGTAGCGATAATTGGCGCGAGAAAAATGTGATATGCGCTTTATGACTAAGGAATGTCTCGAATTTTTTATAGTGATCTTTGTATGAGCGAGTATCCAAACAGCGTTATTGAAGTTACCGTTAATTTATATCATGATCAAGCCCAAAAAAAATTTTTTCAGTAGGTATTATTTTCACACGAAGATAAAACTAAAAAAAAATTTATATTTTTAAATGTTTAATATACGTTAATATTTAAAAATGAAAATAATATGTGTGTATGTATAAAGAAAATTATTGAAATAATAATAATAGTTTATTAGAAAAGTTTTTTTTTTAAGATCTTTATTTTACACAAACTATTCTTCATAGTTTGTGTGCAGAGAGCAGTTGTGGCCGAGTGGTAACGGCCCCCTACTTACGAGTTGTAGGTCGCGGGTTCAAACCCAGCCAGGCGCATTACTTTGTGTAATTTATTTCATCACCACTGCCTTCAAAACGGTAAACGAAAACAACGTAAGGAAACCGCCATGTTCTAGAACCAAAAATACGAAGACGTGTGACATTTATCATCGCTGACAATCAGTTGAGATAATGGTCAAACGCGAACCTAACCATAATTAAAAAAAAAATCACCAACCTGCACTGAGCCCACGTGGTGGATTACGGCCCATTCTCTCTCCTAGATAGGAGGCCAGAGTCCCAGCAGTGGGAACATTAAAGGCTGCTTATGCTACATAAACAGACTTAACGAGTTGACACTGTGTACCTATGTATGATAATTTCCTCAAAACGTTAAAGGAAAAAGAGGGAAATACACTTTCTTTGCGACAATATTTTTTACTGTACATATTTTGTGTTTTTACTGTTTATTTTTGTGTCAGCACTCACTTTTTGAGCTCTGAAAGCTTCCGATATTTACTTTGCTTCTCTTTTGACTTAATTTAATTTTTTTTTAAATAAGAGTATTACGGCTAAATGTCACTATTGAATAAAATACAGATTTTTTTCGTTAACACGCAGTAGCCTAGTCTTTTGAACTAAATACAGATAAGCACAATATAATTTTTACTTAACTACTACTTAACTATAACTTAACTACTACTTAACTTTAATCCTGGGAATTTTATCCCAAGGGATTTTTTTTTTCCCAAGGGATCAAACTGCCAGGATTAAAGTACCATATATCATATTCATGGGCATGGTCTACCCGTGTGCTAATTTCCACCCCAATTCGTTCAATTGGTTGAGTGTAAAGGAGTAACAAATCCACATACAAATAAACATTTGCCTTTTTAATATTATTGTAATAATTATAACCATAAACAAACCAAATTCTCTATGCAATATTATAAGTTATTTTAAGTAATGTTAGACCTAACATAACACCTAATACAAAAACGTTGGCATACATCAGAGCAACTATTAAAAAGTAAAACTACTACAATGGCGATGCCTATTCAACTTATAATAATAGCGCCTTCGTTAGGTGAACTTTTTAATAGGCCTAATTACAGACTGCTACCGTGACTCTAATGACAGCCGCCCCGAAGTACTTAATAAACCAGTTGCCTTATTTCATTTATGAATATAGGCAAAACTGGGTCAGGTATGCTCCAGGCAGTTCGCAAGTTTGGCACACTTTTCATTAAGATCCTCTAAGTTTCCATACTCCTTTAAGGGTAGAGTTCTGAAGTTCTGAACTTGTTGCATTCTTTAAAACAGGTACCTAAAAGTTTAGCTTCTAGCAGCCACCTTTTAAGGCTTATAGTCCTTTGAACTTCTAACTGGAATTAAATGCGGCCAACTGCGCCTAGATAGAGCCCCCTTACAACCATTTTCTTTGCGAAATATTGATTGATTTACATATGCTACGTATATTCTGAACAAATTTAACCAGCAATTTTGTTGTGTAAACATATTTCTAATGATCAGAGCGGTTTGAAAGGATTTGGGAAAACAAGTGTAAAAATATATTATATTGTTTTTAAATATTTTTTTGGCAAAAATATTAGTCATACGAAAAAATTTTATGTTGATGTGTTATAATAATTATAAATCTAGACTAATATTATAAAAAGGTAAAGTTTGTTTTTTATTATTTTTTGTTTCTTTGTTTTGAGGTAATCCAATTCCAGGTAGTCCAATTGCTGAAATTATTTCAACAATAGAAAGCTGCTTTATATTTTATGTACGCGGGTGAAGCCACGAGCAAAAGCTAGTCTATAATAAATATGTTTTTTTTTTAATCTATTAACCGAGCCGTTACCGAGGTGTTTTATAGCAATACATGGGAATAAGGGCCTTAAGCCCCTAGCAGCCACCCTACTACACATTAAACCATGTGTGTAGCATACCTGCCGCACTGTTGCACTTGCATAGTTTGACACACTTTACATAAAGATTTTCTTAGTTTCCAGACTGCTTTAAAGATTCTTGAGTTGTGGACCTGTTGCATTCCTTATAAGAACATTTCTGAGTCCTGACATCCTAGTACATTTTCTTGTGTACTATTTTTTCCTTACGGGAGAAATGATTAGCTTATAATATCCCACTGCTGGGCGAAGACCTCCCTCTCCTTGTTTCACACACGTCTGTAGTCAGCCATTGCAAGCCAGTCCCACCGATAGTTGTCAAGCTCATCTATTGTCGACCGTCATTATCGTATTTTTCGAAATGATACAGTGGAGTTCAAAAAGCCATTTCTTTTGTCTAGTAGGCACGTATCTACGGAACTATCTTGTAATTTTACTTTAAGAAGTATGGAAAGTAAGAAGAATAAAATGTATTCAGACTTCTAGATTATTTTTCAGTAACTTTTGAGTAGGAGTTTAATATTGAGTCGAACTTTGATTGAAGGTACGTTTATGTAAACTTTATTTCAATTGATACACTTAAGTTTTAATTCACCCTCGCTTGAGGCTCGGGCGAATTCCACCTAGGTTGCAATGTCAAACTTTCTCCCCTTTTATCAAAACGTACTATTGATAGTATCATGATGACAAAAAAAAACATATTTATCTTCGATTTCAACCTTTGAACGATGGAAAAAAGAGCCTTTGAAATAAAATATTTACGTAACTGTCACGTTATTGCGTGCCGTTCGCGCAAACCGGGTTTGTCTCGTTTACATAACTAGGTGTCGGTTATGTCAGCTTTGGACGAGCAAACATTTGTTTTATGAGGAGAAGGGGAGATTATATGGTATTTTGTGAAAAAGGGAAAAAATGAGGAAAATATTCACGTTTTACATAAGCTTATAACAAACTGAAACCTGTATGATTTTATGGATTCGATATTTTTTTCCTTTTTTTGTTGTTGATAGGTTCACGCTTGACGGCTATCTCACCTGATGGAAAGCGACGATGCGGTCGACGATGGAACGCGCTTACCCCGAAGAAACCTATTCCCTCTTGACTAAGATTCCCGATTTGTAGCCATCAGGAAACAGACTCCAGCAAGGAATTCCACTCCTTAGCTGTACGCACAATGAATGTGTTCCCAAAAGTTTTGTGCGTGTAGGTGGGATGTCCACCATGTACCGGTGGCGCATCGCCGTACGTCTGGTGGTCCGATAATGGAACGGGCTAGGCAGATCGCGTTATCTTGAATCACTTCCAGTTGCTTTGTCTTGATCTACAGCGAAATAACTAGATAAAATATAATTATGTTATTCAAACCGAATTAAATGAAGATCTTCACAGGGGCACCATGATAATCCAATCATCGTTTCATAGGAAATCCGTCTCTTGGGATTTAAGATGAAATATTATTCTCACTTTGTTTCCTGACTGAGACACAAAATCGTTATGAAATCAATTACTTAGGTATAATTTATCTGTTTTGAACCAAACGAAAATGCTTTCGAAATTAATACATTAATTTTTATTCAAACTTTTTGTACTAGTAAACACTGTACAAAGGACTTAATGCCTTAGGAATTTTCTACCAATCCACCTCAGGGTGGTAATGGCAGACAAATAAATAGAAAACTAATACAATGACAAATGAAAGTATTTCTACATGCAAAGTACCAATATAAATGTGAAAGTAACTGTCTGTCACGGTTAAAGTACTGAAACGGTTATGACGGTACAGAGTATGCTTGAACACCAAAAAAGGACATTAATTATTGGCTTCGACTTCGACTTCGCGTCCGCAATAACCGGCATTCGCGCGTACGAAGTCGCAAAATAAAGCTAGTATGAAATAAAATCGATAAGTTTTCTCCCAGACTGCAGTTTCACACAAACATAAATTAGTTACTACTAACTAATTTTCGTGTGTGTGGGATGAAATGTCCCCAACATGACTCGAAACGCTCAATCTACGTGACGCTGCAATGTTGCCTAGAGTCCCGCAAATTGCTCCCGAAAATTTACAACGCATTCACTTGATGCGGGATATTTTGTTGGACAATTTAACAACTTTGTGCGTTATGCTGATAGATATTCAGTCCCCTAATTTAGATCTGAGTTTTTAACATCACATGATACACGACAAGGCGACAATTTATAGGGATAAATAAATTAACTGTACGTGTTATATCTAATTAAAACACTCAGACCCTAAATATTTAAGTAGGTCACTATTATAATAGAGGCCACAATATTGAGTATATAAACAAACAGCCCACATTTTGTGTTGTGGAATTTTCCTTCATAACAACAATATTTATTAAAGGAATCTTTTTGGAAAATCTTCTAGAAGATTCTTCGTACGTGCTTTTAATAAACATCATTTATATAAAATGGACATTTCTCTCTACGATTTCTCTTTTGTACTATCTTGTGCGCACACGTTATTTGCCTTTGTCATGCTATTTTGTACCTATTCTATGTACAAGTATATGGGTTGCATCTTTCTGTTATTCGTTGTTATGTAAAACATATTAATATTATAAACGCTATAGTTTATTTGTGTGTATATTTGTCAAACGGCTGAATGGATTTGTATGAAACTTGGCATATGGCTAGATCATGTCCAAAGATCCTCAATGAATACTATTGTTGAATAAAGTAATGTCCCATTTGTACGCAAAACACACGCTTTAATCATGGAGTTGTGGACACCAGTCCAAAATACAATACAATCTAATTCGGTTAGCTACGGTCTGCTTACGGGAATCGGTAATGCCACGTAATCCAGCCACTTCTGCACCGCATCCGCGCCAAATTTCACTTTTTTTTATATCCTATGAGCCTAATAAACCTAATTATTAAGTATGCCATAGATATTAGAGGCCTTTGCCCTGCAGTGGAACAAAACGGGCCATTAAAAAAAAAACTTGTAGACATATTTTTCGCTTGTGTTCGTGTTTTCCTTACCCTTACTGTATGTTTTGTTATCTATAACAATAACAAAAAAGAACATAGTATTGAGAAATACGAAAACTACAACAGTATCATGTCTTCCTACACAAGTTTTCAGCTGAAGGAAATAAATACTTTCATGAGAAAAGTCGCTCCAACTCCAACTGTACAGCATTTATATTGACAGACACATACAATTTCGACATTCATAGAGAGATATTTATGTCCTTAAAGTTGGGATCTACAGTAAATAGAGTTGATTTTTTTTTTTTGGTGTAGGTCTGCCCCCCTATCCCAGTTACAATCAGTTCGCTTGCGTCGAACGCTTCGAGTTTTCCGCGTCGCCGAATCTTTTGTGTTGACCACGTGACTGAGCGTTGAGATGACGTCATTCCTGTACATTTAAATCTTTTTACTAGCGTTAACTATTGCAGATTAGTAACTTGTCTAGGGATACTGGTTTAAGGCATACGTGCCTCAGTCGGTAATTTGCCCCACTAGAAAAACTAAGACACTCATATTACCTATAAAAAGGTAAATTTCATTTTTTTTTTGGTTTGTAGTAGGTAATCTCTAAAAGTACTGGTCCGATTGCAAAAAAATTTTCGCCGATAGAAATCTGCTTTATTTTTGAGTGATATAGACTAGGTATATTTTATGTAAGTGGCACGAAGCTTTGGGCAAAAGCTAGTAAGACTATACAACGCAAGTTAAACCTGTGGTGTATAGTTTACATCGCTGTCATACAAGCAAAACAGATCGGTTCCAATCTCCCATGGTTCAAATCAACACCAAATTTGAATGCATGGAGTAGTTAGTGGCGCATGTTACCATAAATGGTTTGCCATAAGTTAATAAATAATTTATTTTGGACAAAAAAAAATGTACATTTTGAAAACCCACCAAACAGCGTAACAGTTTGTCGGCGGGATTAGCATACATTTTGAAAGTATGATAGAAAAAAATGGCCCAGAGCCGGAAACAATGAAAGAAATGGAGGGCGAGGAGGCTTCATCCAACTGTACGATAGTATACGCTAGATGTAATAATAAAGGAAGAAAGAAAAAGAAACAAACGATGCCATATGTAGAAAACCAAAAATATGCATTAAAAGAAAGTAGTCCTTAACTCGATGCCTTTTTTCTATTCAGTCATGACATTTTCTCTGTTTGTAGACTGATATTTTTATTGCATTGATATTATGAATGATATCATTTTCGATAATGATACTTGGTTTTATATCGATATGTAGGTAGAACATCGATATTTTATAAGCTCACAATAGAGTAAGATATTTAAATATACAACAGTTCATAGTTCGTTGCACCACCTACGTTTGACTCGGTCGAAGTGGGACCACACAGCTAATGCCACTTAACAGTACAATGGAACGAGCCCCGACTCTGTGCGAGCACTTACTGACGTCTAGAGGACTTGCTCCATCGACTCCGATTTGTTTGAACAACTATTGCGATCGATAACGCATTCAACTAGGCTTATAGTCGTATAAGTCTTCGGAAAAGTCGTGTGGAAAGGTGTGGATATTTTGCATTCTACTCTCAGAGCACGACAGCGAGTAGATGTTGTTATTATTTATTTATTACATTGTAAACCTCATGAAAATACTGGACAAACATTTATAAAAACAAGTGCCTTACTACTTACACTACCTTACTAATACCACTATACTCGTATCGCATAGGGCAATCTCTTACAGACAAAGGTCCTCCGGATCCTTTACGCTACAGATAATCTAGATTATAGAGCCAGTCACCTTAGGCATAGGCATGCGGACGACGAGTAATGGGTAGTTGGCAGTCCGATGAGGACCAGGTCCGGGTTAAATGTGCGTTTGTTTCACACGCTATAACACCTCGAGCGCCAGGGAAAAAAAATCACCAAAAAAATAATTATGGATTATGGAAACAAAAATCTAAAAACTAAAATTTCGGCCATTATTTCAATAAACGTGTGTACAAAACGAAAATTAAGTCTTTTCAAGATCAGACGAAGTTGTACAGACGTATACACAATCGGAAATATGTCAGTAAGATTGAATTGTTAAATATCAGTCTAACACTCTGGGGTTAGACAGATCTTACTCCACCCAGAGCAAGAGGAATCATTTGATGACTTCCAACATAAAGAAAGGAGAGCCAAAACACAACAGCCCGCCTAGCCAAGTTACAACCGTTTCGCTTGCGTCGAACGCTTTGAGTTGGCCGCGTCGCCGAATCTTTTGTTCTGTAGCCTGATTCACGTAAAATCAAACAAGCCAAATATCATTAAAGTTTTATAGTCGTTCGATCGAAGTCCTATCCAAAATCGATATTCACGTGTTGCTTAATCGAGATTGGATAGAACGACAACTCAACTGGCTCAAAACTAAACGATGTAACAACGACTTATTTCCAGTTACATCAATAAGTATTTTACCAGGTTTTTTTTTTAAATCGACTCTTCGACGAAACGACTTTAAAATCGGTGTCGTTCAAACTCGATTGATGGATGCGAATACGATAATGGTCTAAACGACTAACTCGCTACGATATCGTTACGATTTTGATTACGTGAATCGGGCTACTTACCACGTGACTGAGCGTTGAGATTACGTCATTCCGTTCATTTGAACCTTTCTACTAGCGTTAACTTAGCTAGGGGTACAGGATACACACGTTGAAGATACCTACCGAAGTTATGCTTCATTAAAGGATGTCCTACAGTATCGTCTTTTGGTCTCACATCTCTTCAAATACGAAGTAAGTATATTTAGTGACATTATGTTGGATATTGAATAAGTGTCGCTAATTAAACATAGTGTTAAGTTGTGTGCAGTAAGAGCACAGAAGGATATTCCATCAAAAACAGAAGGATAAAATGAGTTGTAGTGATATTAAAGACAATCCAATGGACGTAAACGTCACCATATTGAAAAGTAAGAAGGAACTTTGGGGATCCATAATATTTTGGAAAGGGTATTTTTACTAAAGAACGCTCTTTTTCCAAGTAACAAAAGAAAAAGTATGTAAATATGAATAAATAAACACATTGCTGTTTTCTTGGGCATTTTTATTCAACAGTATTCATAAATCTGAAATCTTTTGCTACCGAATTTTCCTAGTAGCCAAAGTCGTGGGCGGTAAGCGAAGACGCGTATATTGTGAGATCTTGTGTTATTTACTACACGGCTATTTTCGTACCCTTTATAGACTACGTTGAATAAATAGAGAGGACCTTTGTATTGTAAACACGTTGGGTTGTTATTTGTAACTTTGGCATTCATGAAATAGCAAGTTTTGTTTTAAACGTGTGTTTGGAAGCCTACATTAATATAATATAATATAATATAATATAATATAATATAATATAATATAATATAATATAATATAATATAATATAATATAATATAATATAATATAATATAATATAATATAATATAATATAATATAAAGAAGTAAAGTTTGTTTTTTTGTGTATGGGAGGTAATCTCTAGAAGTACTGGTCCGATCGCTAAAATTTTTTCACCGATAGAAAGCTGTTTTATTCCTGAGTGACATACGCTATATTTTATGTACGCGAGCGAAGCCGCAGTCAAAAGCTAGTCATGAACAAAACATTTTGTTATACGTACATTTTTATTTCGAGGTCGATTGCGGCGAACTATCTGATCATGTTCGTGGAGTAAATTTGGCGAGAGATCGTCCGATGTAGCAGTATGGAAGCAAAAAGGCTTATTCCTTTGCCTAGAAGTGGGACACAACGTGGACTAATAACAAATAACAAAAATATTGTTAGTATAGTTATAAGAAGACAAACTATTAATAAAACCCTAATTAAAAGAAAATTGGAACAATTACCCTTAGGTACAAGGAATACCGTCATTCAATTCTAACTAGCTGTCTATATCAGGGTTAGCTGTCAATCCATTTGGATAGAACGATGTCATCGATTAAATAATTAAAATATTTATTTAAAATTACTGCAATGAGAAACTGTTCAACTTCGTCCCAGTCAAGATAAAAACAGCTCTATTTAAAATGGCTTGGCGCGGATTTAAAAATCTTGAATGAAAATTCTCAAAGTCAAATAATATTGAGGATCAAATATTTAGAATTCTTGCGTAAACTCGGGACTTTCAGGCAAATAGAACTTTTTATTTGACTTGAAGAGCAAACGAAACTGTATCTTAGTGTCACGAACATACAGACATTTTCTTAATGTTTAAATTTATTCCGCAGTTTGTCGCAGGATGTAGACAATGGAATTCACGCTTGTTTAAGTCGTAAGTACAAAAGCGTGGGAAGTGCAAGATTGTATTGTTTCAGTAAAGAGTTTATATTTTAAACGATTAATTCAAATTTGCTACACTGGAATTATACTTCCCAAAAGTTCAGTATAAAATAAAATAAAATAAAAAAGAATTTAAATTAGAGTTTGGTAATTTTCCCAATTCAAACCACAATAGATTGCTTTTAAAACTTTGTATTATTTTATACAATCCATGACTGTGAAACCTCTTTGTAAGGCCAAAGAAAATTATTTACTGCTCTTGATAATCATTTTCAATGAATCGAGACTTCAAATTTTTTGAACAGTATCGCTGTTTCATTGACAAAAACGTGTCATCAATTACCTAAGGTGTTAAGCAATTTATTCATTGTGCATATACTTAGAAGGGGAATTCCCTGCCGGAGTCTGTGTTTTGGAGCTACAACCAAGGAATATTTAAGTCAAAAGTTACTTCTAGGCAGACGTCGACTGCATCATCGCTTACCATCAGGTGAGGTAGTGGTCAAGCGCAAGCTTATTAAAAATTAAAAATAAAGTGATATTTCCCTTAAGTTGGTGCAGTACCCAAACAAAAGATAAAAATAGTATTAAATGCCTTGTTGACACTTCGCTTGACCCAAGGGCTGACTTTTACTTCCGACAAAGGATAAGCATTGCCATTCAGCGTGGCAATGCCGCCAGTCTTTTGAGTAAATTACCAGTCGACAGCGATGCGAAGGAATTTTTGTCGGCTTATTTTAGATTGCTTTTTTTAGTTCTTAAAGGCTTTTATTTTGGAAGTTAGTTTTAATTAGGTTAAGTTAAGCAACGTAATATTAAAGAAAAGGTTACCTATCCTTTTTTCACTAAAACAAATGACTGATCTCCAACCTTCACAAACACTAAATCTTCCATTCCACAGAAAAAGCCACTAGAAACAAGCTCTTACCTATCTCAAACGCAACTGGTGCTCCAAAGCAAATACACATCTGTAAATACGCCTGTGTGTACAACTTCACTGAAATGTCCGTAAGGACTCCAAACGCTTACGGTCTGGTACACTCGAATACATACAATTATTTAGGTTGCTACAGCTTGGACGTACATCGTTTTGTATGACGCAATTAAATTCGGTATGTTGGGTTGTAATGGAGTTGATATATAATATAATAATAATAATCGAGCCCTTTGTGTTGCTACAAGTGTTACCCTGCTCTACCGATATTTAACAATGTTTATTAGTGACATTTGTTTATTCATTTTAACATGCTTATTTTATCATGATAAAATGTAACAAATAGTAGCCAAAAGGTGTTGAGAACAGGGCCCAAACGACTGGTGGTCAGAGGCCTGTCCAGTGGAGTGTGTCCTGAACTGTTAAAAGGATGAAGCTATGCATATGAGGTCTATAGCTCCATCCCTGTTTCTCGATCTCACGCTTTACATTTTAAGACTTGATGATAAGGCTCTAAAAATAGAGTAACCTCCTCACAATACGAATCGCGTCCAGAAATAATGCTTTCTGAATCAAACAATTCAACCAGCCACCTATAGAGAACCTTTTGATGTGTTTGTCGATGCTCGTAGTTATTAGGCCATTACCTGACACAACTACTGGCATAAAGATAGTTTAGTCTACATCCTACATGTCGACAACCTTGCAAGTCAAGATTTTCAGTTAGTGACATTATCATTACAAAAATTCGAACATGACCTAGTACAGACCTCATCAGATATTTATAGTAGTATCTATAAGAGCCTTTGGTATAGCAATTTATAAATTCATTTAAGATTTTAAATCTCGAATAGACTCCGGGTTTATTTTTGGCCATGTCTTTATTACATAGATTAGTTTAACCGGATTAACGTAAGCTACAATTGCCTAAAAATAGCTTGTTCAAACAATAAAATACAAGAGGAACTGTCGCCGCCAATCACCAGAAGTAAAAAACTTCCAGTGTGAAATTGTGTCTTTCAAGACTGTTTTGGAAAAATGATGCCAAGATCCTTGAAGGACCAATTTTAGCGCCTTCTTTTTTATGGCTTCCTTCAAACATTTTTCCGTGCCAAGGTTTTTCTTATTCAATTATTTTTCTAACTTCATAATTATTGTTTATTTTTCTTTTTTCTATGGTTAAGTTTGTAATTTAGTTAGTAAATTATGTTTGATTTTACGAAAACAAATACTTAACACGTAACAAGTGAAATATATCGAATTTTAATATTTATCAATTACGAAATACAACATTCTATCATTCCCACTCGTGGGTCTTCTTCAGGGGTCGGCCTAGTGCGGGTAGGTCTAAATATTTATTACCAACTAAATAGCTAAGTAAGTAAACATATTCTCAACACAGTCTAACCTCAATTTACACCCCAATATCTCGCCAAAAACCAATACATCCACCATTTGCTTTTGTGAAGACATGACACACGCCTAGCGCGCAAGCTTCTCACTCGTCGCACGACAAGCCTCGCCCACGCCTCAGGACGTGACAACCGACATATTGGCTCAGCAGTTCAGCTAATAGCGATGCTAAGCACGTATGCGCCTTCGAACGTAATAGAAAATAAAGTTTAAGGTCTTAAATTGACGATGACGATTTTCCTCGTTGGCGATTTTTATATAGACTTGAGATTAAAAGTGAAAGCACGTAGTTTGAATTGTGTTTTGTGTACCTATTTGCGCACTTATTTATGACAAACTAGGTACCGCCAGCGGCCTTGCTCGCGTAATAGAAGAAAATTATGTTAAGGCTACACCTGAGAAAAAAAAACTCCTAAGTATGTACTATCCTAGGTCATGATCTACACGTGTACCAATTTACGTTTCAACCAAATCCGTTCAGCCACTAGAGGGTGAAGAAGTAAAATATATAAAAACTTTCGCCTTTATAATTATTAAGTGTGATTTTTAAGTGAAAGATTAGTAATTTGAATATTGGATCCCTTCTACAGTTTCACTGACTGTTTGACTGGCCTGTTGGTCTAGTGGTTAGTGGCCCTGACTGCTATGCCGCAGGTCGTGGGTTCGATTCCCACCCAGGACAAATGTTTATGTGATGAGCATGATCATTTGTTCTGTGTCTGGGTGTAATTTATCTATAATATGTATGTATTTAGAAATATATAAGTATGTTTATCAGTTGTCTAGTACCCATAACACAAGCTCTGCTTAGCTTGGGACTAGACGGCGTTGTGTGATAGTTGTGGAATATTATTATTATATATTATTAGTTTAAGCCGATTTATTCCATTTCAGTACCACACAACTATTACCACTGGTATTTCTATGAACCCGTGTTTTTATTTCGAATATATACCTTTATTTCAACTAATACTAAAATAAAGGCAAGGATTTAAAGTACAGTCAGCAAAAATACTGTGTATAGGACCTTTAATTGAAATAAAATTCAGTCAATTATAAAATAAATTATTTATTTATTTTAGTTCTTCTTTATACCTTTTTTCTTCAAAAACAAATCAAACTAATTTAATATTTCGGACTTCGGACATTGATACGCTACACTAAATATTCAAGTATTTATCTATAGTTACCAGATTAATCACTGATCTAACTAAGCCCGAATTCAAGACATCTGCAAACACTCTCTAAGTCTCTACTCCTAAGTAATTCCACTTGAAGCCTGTGTTCTGTAGAAAATGATTATTCACTGTTTGTTTTCGTTCTTCGTAAAAGGCGTCGGAAGACGGGTCGACTATCAGCAAGGGATTAATCAAGCCGGCCTACAGGGAATTGAAAATAGATTGTCTATTTACGGCAAAAAATAAACATAAATGAAACAACAGCGGTCTAAACCCGATCAAATCAAATTTGATTTTATTTTGGGAAAGAAAAATTTGGTGAAGACCTCTGCAAAATGAAAATTCATAAGAACAAGGATCGAAAATTAATCTTGCTTTTATCCCTATGTTTCCAATAAGAAACTTTTGATATTTATATGAAACTTTTATGAATAAATAAAATGGTTGTGTTGAGATTGTTACTAGATGTATTTTCATACTTTGATTGATCAAGAAAAGGTTTGCTACCGTGGAAAGTAAAAGATAACTGAAGAAATACGATGGGTGTTAGTCAGTAAAAGTCTGAGACTTCGTCTCACTATGACAGTCTTGTTGGTCTAGTGGTTAGTGACCCTGACTGCTATGCCGAAGGTCGTGGGTTCGATTCCCACCCAGGACAAATGTTTGTGTGATGAGCACGATCTTTTGTTCTGTGTCTGGGTGTAATTTGTCTATAATAAGTATATATTTAGAAATATATAAGTATGTTTATCAGTTGTCTAGTAACCATAACACAAGCTCTGCTTAGCTTGGGACTAGTTGGCGCTGTGTGATAGTTGTGGAATATTATATTATTATTATACCCAGAACGTGATGAGTTATTATTTTCTACCAAAAAAAGTGTACAAGAACAAAACATTGGAACAGACTACCTTTAATTTTCTCGACCGACCGATTCCTTGCCAGTCCAAAACTCCAAGAGAAAAATGGTTGAACTGAAGTAAACACTCTCGAGTTCAATAGGTCTCTTTATTGCACACGAAACATTTAAAGAACGATACAATGAGAGGTCTAAAAATATATTTTGAGCTGGATAACTACAGGATACAGGAAAACTTTTATCAGAGTTGACAGAACACACAATACGCCACCCTCCTGCGTCTATTGTCCACACAAGTGTAAGAAAAGATTTGATAAGGCTTTTTCGCAGATAGATGTGGAAGCACCTTTAACAATACATTTATTTAAAAAGATCCCACAGAAATGTGACGTAAATAAAAATGTGAGTACATTTATGTGTAGTCCTGGACTTGGATGGCGTACGAAGGTACGAAACTTACAGAAGCCTTAGACCCACGGGTCTATTTCTGAAAAGGAGACCCGTGTACTTGAGACTCAAAGAGCAACTGAACATTGGTGTGGTTTAAGTCAGTAAAAGTCTGACACTAGGGCGTGTCTGCCTAGAGTTAGATAAGTCATTAGATGACACCCCTTACGCGCTTTTCATGGCATGTGTTACCAACCGAAAATTATTTCTGTAGACACCACAGACTACCCCTGTATTATTTTAAGTTCTTACGATCCATCCTAAGGTTGTCTGGTAGATGTCGATGTCTGCGATAAGACATTGTACCCATAGATTTAAGTTTATGTATAAGTTGTGTTACTTTTTTGGCGTACAAAAAAGTTTCTTCTATTCTATTCTAACCCCGGCTTTTTTTTTACGGTGGGAAAAATCATCCCATGACAACCCTCGCTCTTGGGCAGAACGGGAGATAGTATCAGACTCTTACTGACTTAACGACCCACCCTATTCCTTCTAGCCTTCATACCGGGGCTCGAGTTTCCTTTCGGATAACCCTGGCCCCAGTAGGCTTCGACCCGGCTGGGTCCCTGCTGTTGCTGACAACTCCTAAAGGCGCGCGGGAACAGTGCGCGCCCTCGACGACTTGGGCTTGGTCCGGACAGCAAGCTACCCATTGCTCACTGTCCGCAATCCCGCGCATTCTAACCCCGGCTGGTTGGAAACTATATTTAGTCCTTTTGTCGTACACGTGTGTACTTATAGATATAGGTGTGGAAAGATATTATCCAATAACTGCTCTCGTTATGGGTGGAACGAAAGCTGTGCTCCTTCAGTTGCCCTTTAGGTTCCACTATCACGGTAACTCTTTCAAACATTATGTATTATAACGTAGTACACAGGAGTTTTATGAGCCAACTGAAGTGAAATTGTGTTTTCTACTTAGCACTAGCTGTAAACTGGACTTCAAAACAATTTTTAGGGCACATATTAAGGTTAGTAACCTTTTAGTTACACGGGTCCTTGGTCGGTGAACTGTGGACGAGATTATATTGAACTCTGGGCTAGGTCATCTTGACCCTAGGTAATTAACAGATGAGATAGCAACTCAATAAGATATACTATGTATTTACTTTACGTACTAGTCGCTACGCCTGTTTCAACACTGAATTATATCTATCGAAAAGTAAACTTGGATGTAAAGACATCGGTGGGAATTATAACTAGTGCCTAATCATTGAATATCATACAAAATCTGTTAGGACTGTGTAACGTTATTGATCAACAAACAGTGGATGTTTAACTTTCACATTTATTTTAGAAATAAATTAAAAGTAAATATATAGGTGACTTTTTTTTTATGGTGGGAAAAAATCATGCATTGACATCCCCCGCCCTTGGGCGGAGCGGGAGATAGTGTCAGACTCTTACTGACTAAAAGACCCATCCCGTTCCTTCTAGCCTTCATACCGGGGCTCGAGCGCCCTTTCGGATAACCCTGGCCCCAGTAGGCTTCGACCCGGCTGGGCCCCTGCTGTTGCTGACAACACCTTGAGGCGCGCGGGAACAGTGCGCGCCGTCGACGACTTGGGCTTGGTCCGGACTGTTACCGGACGGCCGAACAGTGAGCTACCCATTGCTCACTGTCCGCAAGCTCGCGTCTACGTTGGCCGGAAATCGGGATCAGAATCCCGGCGACGGCGGCGGCGATAACGCCGTTGCCTGATGCGTTCGGCCTCCTCCTTTGCGAGCATTACTGCTTCGCAGAAGTCGGCGACCGCCTGCCACTCCTCCTCGCTCTGGACCATGGCCTCAACCAAGGCCCGGCGCGAGAGGTCTCCGCCGCCGATCGCCCCCACGAGGGCACGGCGATGCTCCGCCCAAGCAGGGCACACCTCGACCGTGTGCTCCACCGTGTCCTCCGGGCGTTCCGCACAGTGGCGACACCCGGGCGTCACTTCCGCATGAAGCAAGTGCAGGAAACTCCCGAACGAACCATGTCCGGTGAGGACCTGCGTCATGCGGAAGGTAAGGACGCCATGAGGCCTTTCCAGCCACACCTCAAAGAGGGAACTTACCGCCAATATAGGATCACTGGCAATTAGTGTATGATACTTAAACACGTGATTGTGCTCATGGTAACAAACAATTTTTACTATGGGAGCAAAGCCAAGTAAGTATCATACACTAATTAGCAGTCACCCTTTATACGCGATACGAGCTTCAAGACCTCCTTCAGAGAACATTGTGTGGGTGATGAGTAGGTTCAGAACTGAACCCAGTTGGAATTCGGATTTGAAAATTGAGATCAGCAGCATGGTTCAAGACCACGCTACTGATACATTATGAACATATATTTTAAAACATTACTAGAAATGACTTCTTTTATTTATTTATTTTTTACGGTGGGAAAAATCATCCAATGACATCCCCCGCTCTTGGGTGGAGCGAGAGATAGTGTCAGATTCTTACTGACTAAACGACCCACCCTGTTCCTTCCAGCCTTCATACCGTTGCTCGAGTTCCCTTTCGGATTACCCTGGCCCCAGTAGGCTTTGACCCGGCTGGGTCCCTGCTACTAGAAATTACTCCTGGGCCCGACTAAATTATCTGTAGGTCATACAAACATTTATTCTTTGCGGGAATCAAACCCGCGACACGCATCGCAGTAGCTGATCGATAAACCATTGCGCCAACCATGTCGCCAAATATTCCATTTAGGAGAGGCCGACCTTGTGGAAATATTATCGTTAAGACAGTTTACAGCTATCACATCGTTAAATTCGAGTAAGAGCTCTACCGAGGTCACGTGCAATGGATACTTGAAGGTTAATATCGGGATAATATGGGGATCAAGAACCGATATAGCTTTCACCCTGATTTAGCTATAAAAGGACCGAGTCATTTATTTTGTTTACTTTCATATGTACTAGTCACTACAAAGCTTCTTTTAAAGGCTTCATCATCATCATCATTTCAGCCGAAAGATTTCAATACTCAATCATTTATTCCACTGCTAGACGTTAGCCTCATCTAAATGCCGCCACAACTGACGTTTCTGTGCATTTGTGAGACTCACAGAAACGTCCATCGGTTTCCCAAGACTCTCACCAGGTCATGGGCCCACCTTGTGGAAGGCTTTCCAACGCTGTGTTTACCGATGCACGGTCGCCACTACAGAACCTTTCAGCCCCATTGAGCATTTGTTCTGCGAGCAATGTCTTCTGGCCACTGCCACTTTCATAAGTTTGGCGATTCTTCGGGCTATATCGGCAACTTTGGTTCACTTACAGATATTTTAATTTTTGATGCGATCATATAATAAACTAGCTTTTGCCCGCAGCTTCGCCCGCTTACATAAAACATGCCTGTGTCACTCAAGAATAAAACAGCTTTCTATCGGAGAAAAAAAATTCGCAATCGGAGCAGTACTTTCAGAGATTACCTCCTACAAACAAAAAGAAACATAAAAACAAACTTTACCTCTTTATTATATTAGTGTAGATAATATTTCATATATTATCTACATGTTTTGGGTATTCTATGTATTGCCTAGGTATTGTATAAAATGCCTGAATTATACAGATTGCCGGCTACATATACACTAAATAAAAAGACAATTCTATTGCACGTAAGTATAATATAAATCTTAAGAACCAAGCGTAAATAAGCATTAAATCTACCCAAACGTGTGGAGATCTTCTCTTCGAAAATAGCAGTTTTACCTTATTTACAGTACAACCTTGAGACGAGCCAAGGACAGCTGTAACCGAATAATACGATGCCACCTTGAATAATTGGAAAATGGAACGGAAGGAATACTGCTCGACCATTTTCTAGTCGAGATATTTTTTCTATTGTACGAAATATGTAAAAAGAAATTACACTTGCTTGTAAAAAAGTATAAGATATTCCATTTCATAAGGGTAATATAAAACTATAGATGTTTTAAGTTCTAATTTAAGAGAAACATTCCATTAATAAATAAATGTGAGTGCTAAAATCTTTTTTGGATCGGTTTTTCATACGCTGACAATAAAGCTAAACGTTAGACGCAGCTTTGTATAACATGTCGACGCCACAATCCGTCTAAACGTAAGGTAGCCGCATTATATTACTACGACGTTTTTATATCCGCTAGATATAAAAACGTCGTAGTAATGTAAACTTGTAATACGGCGTGTCACACTTAGGCGTCGAAAGACTCCTCCACTCCACATCGCTGTCATAAGGACTGGACACGCCGAAAACTTGCCCTGAACACCAGACCACTTTGAACGGCAATGTTAATTCCTTAAGATCAGTGATTTAAAAGAATTTGGTAAAAAATAATCTGAATGAGGCTCTTTGATTGTAGATAGGTAATGTTAATTTTCACAAGATTTCAAAATTCATTAAACCCCAAGCGAACGTCGGCGTTCGCTCTTTTATTGTATCTCTAATTACGGTTTTCGAAAGCTTTCTCGCAGAGTGTTATAAAATTTGTGAAAATTCCTGTGTTGACTAGGTTGTTTTGCAGAAACGATCCTTATGGTGCTATTAGTGCTGACAATTTTTAGGTCATATCTATTTTCATTAGAGCTGAAATATTTTAATATGTAATGTTTTATCGTAGCTACTAAATTTATTAAGTTGGAAATCTGGAAAATATAAGTAGGCACCTACTTATAAACAAAACCATTAATTTTGTTAACTACGAATATAAATTGAATATTATGCGAAAGGATATTATTTTTTTCCCCTACACAAACCTGTCAACACGTACGCGATATAAAACAAACATAACATGTAAGCGAGACGACGAAATAGGACCCTTTCTTGTATGTTCCTCCAAAGCTTTCTCGTTGAAAGGGTCCTATTCCGTCATCTTGCGCAAACATTATATTCAGTTTGTACACGTTGCACGTATTCATTCTATATTTGGCGAATGTTCTTCCTGATTATATATTTGACATGACGAAAGTGCTTCATTTATTTCTTACGTCTATTTCTGGTTGTAGCTATTTTTATTTCCACAATTTATTATACGTCAATGGTTTAGATAAACTTACTGGATGTAATAAATAATGGCATCTGCGTTTCATTTTAATACAAGAAGAACAAACAAAACGTGCTATTCAGCCAAATCAGTGATAAATGATCTAGTTTGTGTGGTGACTAAATATTGTCTAAATATGTTACACAACACAACATATTTTAATTAATAATATAATAACGTAGTTGCCTGGCATTTTTGCTGACCTGGACTTATTTGGCGCAGCCGTGAGACATACAATGTGTCAGTGTTTTTTTCTTTTTGTTCAAAATTTGGTTTTTACAGTGTGTTTCCATGCGTGCAAATAAATTATTTTTCTTTGTTCCTTTTATTTTTCTAATAGTTAATATATATATATTAATTTAAATAAGAGATGAGTGATGCTACTTACATAGAAAACAGAGTGCAGGAAAAGTTTCTTACTAAAATAATTCTTTCTTATAAAAGTCATATTTTATGAGGAAATTCATCAATCAATATTCTGATAGAAAATTACTAAAGGTACATGGTAATATAAGCAAAGAAAAACATCGCGCAAACTGTAACTCAATCGACTGTTTGACGCCAACGAGAAAGGTTCGCCAAGCGTGTCAGAAACATTTTCCACGTCTAAAAATGTGGTGTTTTAGTTTTGTTTATAGTGTAAATAAACATTATCAATCATAAATGGTCACACTGCTGGAACTTACATGCTGCCTTTTTATTGGCTATTTTTACTAAACAAAACAATGAGTTGCAGAAATATTCGAAAGAGTTACCGCAGCCTTAGAATGTAAAAGGCAATTAAAGGATCACGGTGAGGTTGTAGTCAGTAAAAGTCTGACACTTTCTCTCGCTTCACCAAGAGCGGTAGGGGCTAGTTACTTAATAATTTCAAACCTACAAAAAAAAGAAGAAACTCTAGAAGCTTTTAGCTGTGTCCATTCAATATTTTTCATTCCATATTATCCTTCTTTGCAGTAACACCAATCTATTTTAATTTGCAAGCTTCGGCCCACGTAGCCAGCCACGAGGAAATAAAAGCATATTGTTTAGCTGACTCCCACGCTAAGTCGGGAAATAATCAGCTTCACACCGTTTGTGTTTTCATCTGAGACAAATTAATCTTGAACTGATCCAAATAGATAAGGTAGGACTCCATTTGTCTTAATATCTTGCGTCTCTTTGTTCCTTTCGAATTCGTAAGTAGGTAGAGCATAGTAGAGTTGGCATATAAAGTAAACTGGAATAATTAAATAAGTAGGTAGAAAAGTAATTAACAAGGGTATGGCAATGCAAGTACCATTCACATAAAATAAGAAGGTGTAAAACAACTCTTAATTGAGTGCCAAAATATCGTTAGCCAAAAAATAAATGTTGCACATTAAACTAAAAATGTAATAACACAATGTTAAATGTTTTAAGTTCGTTTAACCAGCTATTATTTGTTTAAATAAAAGGCACTTTTGGGATATCAAAACTAAAGGCTAAACTAAACCAAATGTCAGGTAAAAGCTGTTTTTATTAAACTCAGAGCGAAATTGCAATTATAATTGTATGGAATTTATAACAATCTATCATATTTTTGAAAAGGTCATGACTTAAATAAAAGTTCAACCGTTTTCATAACGAGGCAAACAATAAGCACCTATTAATATCTCGTTAAATTAAAACGTAACAACGCATTTTAAAAGTTAAATGATCTTGGCACAAGTACTTAGCGAGGTGATATGAATTTTAGTACCTACTCACATCAAGCAAGTTAATTGTGTAATGTTGTATATCATGGAATGTAAAATTGGACAGGGTGACTCCCCTGACCTGTAACCACTGAACCGATTTCGGTGTTTGGTACAGTGAAAACTTGAACCCCATGGAAGGACTTATACTACTTTTGTTGGGCTGGCTTCGACTTCAACTTTGCATCTGCAATAACCGATATTTATGCGGACGTAGCCGAAGCTAGTTTATATTATATAAATGACCTCATTGTCGAGCTCAGCAGTTTATATGTTATTTTTTTTTGGCTGTTACATAGATAGGGTTGCTTTTAATAACATAAGTTACGCCGATGTCATGGTGCTGCTGAGCTCACTAACACGTCTTAGAAAATTGATAATAGTTTATAAGTGTTACGCTGTGGAACCCGCTTGAGATGATACTAAAGGAATCTAAATTAAAAAGATTAATATTACTTACTCGCCATCAATCTTTTTAGCTCGCTTTGTTCCCTATGCGGTTAGAAGACTGACGAAGGTGAGGCGTTAGGTTGACATAATAAGCATATTTTAAGATCTCCAGAGAACTGCACTTTACCGCTCTAAATTTCTTGCTTTTCCACAAAATAACACAATAAAGAAGCTTTCTCCTTAATATAATAGCATTATGGGAAGGTAACAGGCACCAAGGTAAATTAATATGTGGCGGAGTGTTCAATTTCAATGTTCTTGCCATCCTACAAAAGGTCAAATCACGAATGTTTGAATAAATCGAACGATTTATTTTGTTCAGGAAAATCTCTGATTGAAAACTGAATGCTCGATATTTTATTACCTAAACGAGTCATGTTTCTTCGCTTAACTCAAATAAGATTGAATAAATCGACCAACGTTGTTTATGTTTTGGATTTAGAAACTTATGGAAGTATAATATAAGCCAAGTATTTTTAGCGCTTCTAATATCAACTGTAGTATTGTTCGAAAGAGTAACCACGACCCTGGAACGCAAAGTGCAACTGAAAGAACATGGATGGGTTTGAGTCTGCAAAAGTCTGACACTCCCTGTAGTTTTAACCAAAGCGGGGACCAGTTATTTCATGGGTTCTCGTACAAAAAAGTATCAGGGCCTTCCATCAATCAAATACACCTGTCGCTGAATATAAAGTTCTCAAAAACATTCCACTGTCCAAGTACTTAATTACTAGCAATTAGTACTTAACAGTTTGACGAGACAGTTGGTGCAGTGGTTGAGCGATTGGCTGCTGCGTTGCGTGTCGCGACTTCGATGCCCTCATAACAAATATTTAATTTGTATGGCCTACAGAGAATTGCCTCACGACTGCGTGTCTGGTCTAAGTGAGTTTAACTGTGTGTGAACACACACATGATAATAATAGGAGTAATTTCCTAGTGTGTTACGAAAAACACTAGCCAGTACTGACCTGACGTAGATAACTGTTAGTAGACACGAATGAGTTACAAAGATAAAAATAATTACTTGAAACAAAAAACAACGGCGCAATAGTAGGAATAATTAATTAGGTATCATGTCTAATAGAATTTCGTCCTGAAAATAAAGAAAGCTCTAAATAATAATAATATTTCTTTTTTAGGTCTGTCATTATTACACAACACTACACCTCATTATTGCAAAGTCTCTTCCATTGCGTTTTATCCTTCAAGGTTTAGCATACCTATTATCATGATTCAAATAAAATTTTGCATAGCTTCCTCTCTACGTTTATAATGTACGAAAAAATCATAAAAATCCCATCTCAAGTTTAGCCGGATAAGCTAATTTTCCCATTTATATTAATCTAAATTTCATCAAAAAGGTTGTTAGGTATTCATGTTACCTTCATCACTTGACATAACGAACATGTGTACCCGCCACCCTTTTCATTCCAAAGGGATGTTACAAAATTCTTCAATTTTTTTTGCATGTAAATGTTTAAAGGTCGTCCATATGTAAATCGGCTCGGTATGTTGTTAATTTTTTATTAGCATTTCTTTTTAACGCCCACGTTCACCATTTTTGGAGGAAGTTTTTGAGAAAAAAATGTACCTACCTGCTGAAGTCAACAGGTATATTTTTCTATATAAACTCGGTTTAAAATGGAGTTAATAATAACTTTCTTAGCTGGATGGTCTAGCCTTTTCGTGCATCTATATCATTAAGCAAACAAAACATAAACTGACTGATTGGTGTTTTATTTATAAAAGAGTTTCTTATTTTCATATCATAATCTAACAAAGTAAAAATAAAAGTAAGAAAAAAAGGAGAGGAATAAATACTGCTAAAAATGCATTTGATTATAGCGACCTATAACAGTAAGGTATTTTAGTTACCATTTAATTAATTAATATTATAAAACTTTTTATTATCCTTTAGAATAAATACGTGGAGATTAATACTGTAACATAAAATTTCGAATTTTAAAAATCACGCTGAATCGAATTATATTTTATTTTTTGTTACCGATAAGTTGGTTGAAATACCATTATTAAGTTCAATTTTGGAACTATTCCCACTTTGATTCTTTGTATTTCAATAAACAGCTAATTATCTTATGACAAAGGCAACAAATAAAAAAAAAGCCTTTAAAAACATATATTAATGCCCTCAATTATTTTGTCGTGCCTACAGAGTAAAAATTATTTTATTATTTAACCTTTCAATTGTGATAATTACAGACACAATTGAAAGACAATAGGTGCGCGAACGCCGGCGTTCGCTTGGGGTTTAATGAATTAAAAGTATTTCTTACAGCGGCACTGTAAGAGATTACTTCACATATTAATAAAGAAGTACTGCGCAGATCTCCATAATATGTTCTAGGCAAGAGAATTTATTATTCAAGAAGGAAATGAGCACATTTAGAATGCAGCATCGTTTTCTCACACAATCTAATCTAAACACACAGGCCTCAGAGTAAGCGGTATGATAGCAAAAGTAGTCCGAGATCATGCTCATCACACAAACATTTGCTCTGGGTAGGAATCGAATCCACGACCTCTGGCATAGCAATCAGGGTCGGTAACCACTAGATCAACAGGCCAGTCAATATCTTAAAGTAGGCCTCTTTGTAATTAGTTTCTACAATCTATCAACTAATTTACTTTTAATTGAAAATTAATTGAATTCGTAAATAAACTTTTGAGGTCAAGAAAAAAATGGTGCTTTTAAATATTAATTTCGAAACTAGATGAAAGTTAAGAATGATGTGTAAAAGCATAAACCGAGTCGTAAATAAATAAATTAAAATCCCGATGTTTTGTGATGAAATTATTTTTGTTTGCTAAGGAAACAACAGCTAATTCATTATGAGATATCCTCCCACACTTATTAGATATCCTTAGTAAGAATTGCTTTAGTTTTTTGCGTACAAACTCCTACGCTGTGTTGCCTTACACAAAATGTCACATCTTACAGTTAATGTCACCTTTGTTTAGTCTAATTAAATTTTTACCTGTGATTTTATTATAACACTATTACTCGTACGCGATCCAATTATGTTTTTATTTTATATTTTATGAAGCAACCAAAAGGCATCGTTTAAACATATTATAATATAATAATTTTTAATAATTCTTTATTTCTTCCAAAAAGTACACAAAAACATAACTACAAGATAACATCATATAACATTGGTACATAAAAGTTAATAATTAAATGTTAGACTAGATATTATTGAAGCACTTACTTATCGAAGTCAATTTGGTTGAACCATGTAATATAATTTTTAGTCTAACAAAATGTTCAGAGCCAATCATAATCTTCTTGCCCTTATTCCCTAATACTTGGGGAAGGCACAACATGTGTTTTTCTTCCATTCTATCTTGTCATTAGTCATGCTATCACGGACTCCCCTCTATCTCTATCTCTATCCAACATTTCTTTGGCATCCCTCTCCCTCTCCATCCACATGTGTGTTTATAACTTTTCTAGTAACATTCATTTCATCTCTTCTCTTCACGTGGCCATACGCAATCTTTTTTTCATTCGTCTTTTTCACAGCCCAACATTCTGATAATGAATGTTCAGAAATCAGTGCTCCTTTCAAACATCGACGTAGGCAGTCCTAAAACCAGATTGCTCCAAATTATATCGTAAAACGTCTCATCATCTACAGGTCCAATTTCAACCTGAAGCTGAAACTAAGAATTTCATTAACAACAATAGGTGTAATCCATTAACTGGTCAAAGACCCGCGATCGCGTCTGCTTCAATTATTTTAGTTGGTGTTGTTTCTAACGAGAAAATACTGGAGCAGAGCTAACAGTTGCCTAAAGCGATTATGATTTTAGCAATTTCTTGTCCGTCATCGACTTTAATTAATTGCTGTGTAAAGTTGTAATGGTAAAAACACTGGGTATAGATTGTTGCCTTTAAGTGTAATAAGTTTACACATGCTTCTAGCTGGCACAAGAGAATACAAGTAGCTTGTGTGCTCTAGTAACATACATCAATTAGAATTTGTTGCAGTACACTGGCTCGTTTACCACTTGTACACTTTTGTACCAGTTACAGATAAAAGTGTAGCAACGACGGTATGCAGTGCAATTAACATGCCCATTCATATTTTGTAAATTAACTTTGAAGTGATCAGTTCGTTTGTCTTGATGGCATCTTCATCTTAATTTCAATCAGTTCGGCGACCATTGCTGGACACAGTCACAGTATTACAATATACCCTAAATACTGTGACACAGTCTCCAAAGACCGGGGTTGTATTTCGAACATTATAGACTAAGATAGACGTATTGATAACAATCGATTAACACATCTCATCATCATTATATTTCAAAAGACGTTCACTGTTGAACAAGGTTTCAATATACAAGTGTCTCAAGACGAAAGTCTATGACCAGTTTGAGTTGCCAGTAATACACATATGGCTCCGAAACATGGTCTGTTACAATTGGCCTCATCAGAAGACTTAAGACATTTTTACTATAATATAATAAAGAAGAAGAGTTATTTTTGTTTGTCCAAGCTCGCTCATCTACTATAGAGCTAGCACAGTAACCAAAGACACCGTGGAAAGCTAGTAATAAATAATATGAAAATTGGTTCTTGCCAGGCCTCTATGTTATACTGTATCTTCCTTCATAAATACTTTCCTTGTTTCCCCATCAAACTATACTGAGTTGTCAATACACGTACAACTTGATAATCATATTATAAGTCTTAGATGTCAAGGTTGATGGTATTTAACTTAGTTTCAGTTCCACGAAGTTATCAGCTTCCTACAGTCCAACTTATGTCAAGTGTGAACTGCCATCACCGGAAATGGTGTAGCGGCGCAATCTCGCGATAAACTCTGCAAACACCCGGTCTGTCCTATTTGTGGCTGACTGGCTGACAGGAATGTGGCCTTGAAAACTAAATAAAATTTATGTTTCATAACTTTGAAAGCTGGTACGGGTGGTGAAAGCAAACTTAAATAATAATAAGTATAAATGTCGACTAGCATGTCGACTAGCTTCTCTGGTAACTTTCTGCTAACTTTCTAACACACACAACAGAATACAACACAAGATATATAAAATTCACAAGCAGCAGCTTGTAGCTTGTAGGTTTACAACAATATTTTTTGTTTACGCAAAACCGTAGTTATTTCAGAATCAATAACTGAATGGATTCCAATACTTTTTACACAGTGTTATATTTTTTTCCAAAATATATTTTAAAAGGTCAGAAGTTGGTCACCGCCGACACTAAGTACAACACCGGTCGCGGCAGGTCATAACGGTTATTAAACGCCAGCAAAAAGCTGGGTGCAAGTGCAAAATAACCTCTCAGACGCTTAGATGGCCCGATGACTACGTATTTTTGCTAACGTAACATGATACAGTTATACAAACGCATATGAAAACCATTCATTCGGCATCAGATTTATCCACATCGCTGACAATGGAATTCGCACCCAGCATGCTGGCGGCATTGCCATGTTGAATACACAGGACAAAGACACTGCCAGTTAGCTGTTTTTTTTTTTTTTTTTAATTGAGATAAACTAGTGCTTGACTGCGATCCCACCTGATGGTAAGTAGCGATGCAATCTTTGATGGTGAGGCGCACTAGTTTATTTTCCAAATTATAATCGGACGGGAAGACCGCAGAAGGCAGACTGTTCCAGTCCTTCGACGTACGCGGTATAAACGACGAGGCGAAACGCTTAGTCCGGACCGTAGAGGTTTCAACAACGTAAGGGTGAATATTCGCCGTACGTCGGGTTGTCCGATGGTAGAATTGCGATGGCGGAATCAAGTCATGCAATTCCTGCGCACACTCTCTAAAATGCATCCTGTAAAACACCGAAAGGCTGGCTACCCTACGCCTATGCTCAAGGCTTTGAAGGTTGGACTTAACCAAATCTGCTGTTATTTATTTAGCACTGTTATTATAAAATGATACAGTATTCCTACCGGTCCCTTCAAGCTGTGAAAAAATCAAAGTTCTAAGTGAACGAATAACATAGATACGACCGTTTATGTCGCAAAAAAACGTATATTTTGATACTCTCAAAGACCGAAATTCATATGGTATTTCCCGTTGACCCAGAATCCTGAAATGTGGCACAAAGCAAGGTCTTACAGCACAGGTATTGGAAAAAATCTGAAAACTGTAAATTTGTTGTTTCCTAAGTCACAAAAAAAAATTGCCATTCGGAAAAATTTTCGAGACTCCATTCGGGTATTGTAGTTTGCACGGAACTCTCAGTGCGCGAGTCCGACTCGCAATTAAACAGTTTTTGCTACTTACACTACTTACTCTTTAATTAAAATATTTTTTAATACTCTTCTTCTACGGAATATGTTCCCATAGGATAATTTTCCATTTCGATACGGGTAAAGTCGCAGGCAGCAGCTACATAGTATTCTCATAATAGAACTTATTTTTGCAAATCATCGTCTACTGATATCATCTCTTGTCTCACCTTAGCGTTATAATAATACCTTTTCTAAGTAAATGATATCACAACGTGTTACGTGAGTATATGTTACTATTTTTGAAATAATTGGTATCTTGATGCTCGCCTTTTTTTAGAATGTGTTGTAACTGCTTAGTAAGCAAAAAGAGATCTATTCTATCATATTATTCATATTATATAAGATATTATAGGTTCTTAGAAAACAGCGGTTCTACATTTTGTCGAGTCATGCAAACCTTAAATTGTACTGAGCAGGTAATTTTTTGTAACGTACAGTCCCATCGAACTGTGTTGCGCACACATTGATATATTAGGTAAATCATCTCTGGCGTATTTGTGTAATTAGTCGATATCGAAATTGGATCGGGATGATTTTTAATTTTTTGTTAGTAGTTGAGGTAAGTATTTTACTAATTTTAAATGTGAAAGAGGAAAATTATACCAAGGGAAACTACTCTCGGGATAAAAACTATCCTATTCCAGGTTAACCTCTACTCGTGTGTTAAATGTGAAAGGAAAACAAACACATATACTCACCTTCGTAAATACTTTTCCCTTTATAATATTAAATACTCAGGCTTATTTTTAGAATTAGATGTACCTAGATGATAATAGTATGTATCCAGAATATATTATGAGACTTGATAACTAAGCAGATGATAGAACAAAATCAATCAGATTTGGCAATGAGTATCTGAAGCAGTATCGACTTGAAGAACATCTAATCAAGTGAAGTAATGAAGCGAAAGATTCGTAATATCGGAATCTGACAAAAATCAATACTGCCACGTAAAATAAACAGTTAAGACTCTCGAATACTGCAAACATAATGATCCCTTTGTCATTCCATTTTAAGATGAATTGGTTTTAATTTTTGTGCAGTGCCTAAGAATAGAATAAGAACAAATTGCGATAACGGCAGGGAAATGAGATAAATTATGATTATTCTAAGATGTCTTACATTACATCTATATAGATAGTTTGGCTCTTCGTTATTTTACACCGACTTCCGAAATCAAAGTTATTTTGTACTTTCCAGTGTTTTTTTTTTACTTTGAAGTCGGTTAATTTTTTTTGTTTATAGTTTTTATTTGTCACTTTTTAGCTATGGTACCACCACTAAAAAGCCAGCACCAACATGCATTTCATAACGGTTCTAATAATCCCAAACTCAGTTAGATTTCATTAATTTACCTTCCGGTTTCATCACCAGATCAGTTCGATACATCCTCTCTCCTTTTGATTCCAGTCAGTCATCGACTCCACGTATAAACAAAGTAATTCTATTTGTTACGACAGTTCTGATGTGATCCTATGAGAAGTTCTGTTCCATATCTTCGAAGTTCATGATCGGATCATAACCACTTACTTACTCTTACGTTACTCCTTATTACATCAGCTACCTGCCAAAAAAAGTCCCGTCAAAATCGGTCCAGCCATTTCAGAGATTAGCCCGGACAAACTGACAGACAAAATTTTGAAAAAAAAATATTTTGGTGTAAGTACCGTATATATAGGTATATTCATATGCATGTAGTAAAAAGCAGTTATTTCAATATTACAAACAGATACTCCAATTTTATTTATATTTTATGTATAGAAGATTTATAGATGACTCCTCTCTAGAAGCGTAATAGCAGCAAAACGAAACGTTTAAATCAGTGTTGTTTATACTCGTTTTCTTTCCAAATGATACCATTAAAAGACAAAACGAAAGTGAAACCATTTTGGGGTTAGTGTAACTAAGAAAAACTCAATTAAGAACTCACAAAGACCTAAATTGCTTGTCATTTAAGTTAATCTACAGAAGTTTTTTGTCTTTTAAAAATGTCTGTAGAAACTGATCATACTGTCTGTCTAATAGCAACTACACGGTACTACTATAGCAATATTTTACTAATGGTCCAACATTAGTCCGACGACGCTCAAATATTTTGCAAATATTCAGTAGAAATCTTTGAAGCACTGAATATAATGTCAAACGGCAATATTTTGGCTTTCATACAAAATACATTTGTTTGAGTTTGGAAACCATAAATTTCCACTTTGAGTTAATAATAATAACAAAAGCTTCGAGAACGTCTGTCGAAGCTGTTGTTGCGCGGTTGCATCAAGGGCCTGACGTATTCCTAAGACAAGTTTCTATCTTGAGCCCTAACCACCGGTCTTGGACCCTGCTCAAGACACCGGCCGGACCGGACTACTATTTTTTATATTTTTGAATGTTTTTTTTTATGTCTTGTAAAATATTTGAAAATGTTTAAAATATGTACAGAAAATAAATAAAGGAGATAATAATAATAATTTATTTATTCAGACATCATTGTTCGTAGAAACTATAGTTTTGCTAAAGTTTAACTGCACTTTTAACCCCTGACTGTACATGTTCTCATGACTGTGGTGTTGTCAATGTAGATTTTAACTTGTTTTGGTGTAAAATAAAAAAAATATCATTATTAACCACTCCTCTTGCTCTGAGTGGAGCGAGATAGAGTGTCAGACTTTTATTGACTACAACTCACCTGTATACTTCAGTTGCGTTCCAGGGTCGCGGTAACTCTTTCGGAGAAGATAAAATAGACAAAGCCTGTACTTTATTTTGGAAATATGCGTTGGTTTTAGTAATTACACTTAAAACAATTGAAACTAAATTTCTAAGCATAATATGTTACAAACCGAATTGCGTAACACTAAAGCTATTCAATGAGCTGTGAAATTTCTACACGATAGTGGCTGACACTAAATTTGTTAGTGTCAGCCTAGCAGACATGTGTTTGCGGTTTTACTATTACGCAATTGAGAGTAAGTGACAATCAAATTGGTTTACAAACTTTTAATTCACGTTTGTAGTCTCCAAAGACAGAAGCAAGGCAGAAAGCTTTGCTTTAGTAGAGGAGGCAGTGAAAACCGTGAAGCGGAAACAAGCCTCACCCCTCGACCTCCGCCTGAGACGCCCTGAGCATCGGGAGTCGCATCGGGACGGTGAACAATAGGCAGCTCACCGTCCGTAAGGACAAAATCCGTGTCGATAAAGAGTTGTGTGTTCAGGCGTACCTAAAATAGATGACGTGGCCAGTTAGGGCCAACGACCTGTCACAGCTGCGGATTTTCCGAAGGAGTTACCGTAGCCCTCGCAAAAGGGCAACTGAAAGCACACCGTGGGTTTTTTATCAGCAAAGATCTAACCCTCTCGCTCCACCAAGAGTAGTAGAAAAAAAAATAGACACTGGATTTCTTTGGAAACTCATTCCTAAATATCTCATTTAAACAATATAGGGAAGAGTGGAAAGTGGAGATGATTTTTATTTAACGATTAAAAACCCAATAGTTGTGCCTAATGATAAAAATATCAGGCTTTTAAAAAAATATGTTAGGTACCTAATGTATAGTAATCTTCAGGATATGTAAATATTTATCTTCCTCTTTATGTGAATATATCGAAGGAAGGACGCAATATGTTTATAGGTGGCGTGAGCGCAAACAGGCTATTATGCCTTGCTCTAATTATGTTAGCCCAGTGTGAAGTTGACCTATATATGTAACTACATAGTTGATGCTGGGATTACACATAGCATTCTATATATTAATCTATAAGCTTGATCAGTTTCCATTTGGTAAGAATATAGAAAGCCGCTCATCACAAGCATGTACCTACGTGTGTGTGTGCATGTCTGTTATTCTTTCACGCTCAAGCAGCTAAATGAATTTTTAGCACATAATTGCATGTCTAAGGAATAAGTACCCTTAGATAATTTTCGACTTTCACGAGAGCGAAGAATCAAGGCATTGAATCAGCAATTCGTTTTGACTACTCCTCCCTTTGACAGCGATGCGGATACATTTTTTGATATTTTCTATTCTCTTTGCGTGGCATCAGACATCTGTCGCTTTCCCTCATTTCCTCTTTTTATGGCATGGACAAATGTAGGTACTAATAATAATCTACATTGTTATTTATTTAATTTTTTTTATTAACACATGAATAAAAGAGTAAAATAACGTTCTCTAATAATGTTTTCAGATTTTTTTTATTTAGTAATTAAATGCTAATTTGAGAATAAATCAACTTGCTCAACTTATAATATAACGCAACGTCTGTGCCATACCTTTAGTACCTACTTGATTTTAATTAAGTTCGAGGTCAAACAATTTCCTTCTTATTTTAAATTACATTTTGCGTCGCAAGAAATGTAAATTTATTTTTAATCTTCAAAAATCTTTTACTTTTATGTTTTTGTTATTATTCCATGACATTAAAATTATTGTTTCCATACTAATTTTTTTTTAAACAATGACATTTAATTTAGTGACCATTATAATTTGATTTTTTATTCCAAATAGATTGTAGAGGATTATTACCTGATTAATTTTATTGGTTTCTTTGAATTTTATCACTACTTATGTAGTTTTACGTAAATATTGTTACTAACCTTTCTATGAGTGCCAAGTTGAAATAAAGTGATATTGAGGCTTGTATTTGTCCACAAATTGGCCTGATGGTAAGCCATGAATGTGATCGACGATGTAGCACGCTTAGGTAGTAGTATCCCATTCACTTTTGACTTAAAGAACCCTAGGTTATATTTAATAAGGAACACAGACTTCTACAGGTAATCCTACTCCTCAGCTGTATGCTCAGTGAAAATGTTTTTTCAGCCTTTTGTGCGTATAATAATAATAATAATAATAATAACTGTTTATTTCAGGCATCGGAGGCCCATAGAAAAATACATAAATTAATCTTAAGCAATACTTAATAAACTAAAACACCTCCGGCACATATGTCGTGGACCTATGCACCGCTGGCGCATCGCCATACGTCTTGTCGTCTGATGATGGCTCGTATCTCTATCGACTCAAGCGCATCAAGCCAAATCAAATTTTAATGAGTAAAAATAAAAATGAAATAATCTTTAATTCGGATTAGTGACATCCATATGGGTTAGTAAACAATTGAGAGAAAACTTATAACCTATGTTAGTAACCTTAATAATTATCTATTTTAAAACAAGGTGGTTGTTCCTGAAACATCGGTGAACAACATCACCTAACAAAGGAGAATCGTACCTGTCCGCTATGTGAAGACCATAGCGGACAGGTACGATTCTCCGTGGAGGATGGAGTTGGAACTAGCCCGCACTCTGCAGAGCAGAGAGCCTGATTTCTGTCTAACGATGGCGTGGAAGCCATCGACGTGCGCCTCTGCAAACATACCTGATGCACTGCAAAAGCAGGGCAGCCCCATCAACAACCTGAACCCGTTATTATATTGGACCCGCAAGGTGCTGATAGTCCTAGTTAATTAGTGTAAAGCATTTTGCTGCTTAATAATCACACTTAGTAAACTAAACATCGTATTAAGTACAAGGTAACCAGTAAATATACAAAGATATCTCTAATATCGCGAAGTGAATTAACTAATAAAATCCCTAAGCTCCTAGCGCGCCGACGCCTAATATTCCCTTACCAATGACGTCTTAAATAGATTACCGAAACCGAAACATAATATCAACACCCACACATTACTGGCGCTGAATCTTTAGAGGCCTCTTTATGCCTTAAATTTAGAAACCGTATTATGAATGTACGAGTATTTTTTTTTTTTTTTTTTTATCTGTTATAAACTAGTACTTGACTGCGATCCCGCCTGATGGTAAGCAGTGATGCAATCGTTGATGGTGAGGCGCACTAGTTTATTAAGAGCCTATTCACTCTAGCCTTGAAGACACCCAAATTATAATCGGACGGGAAGACCGCAGCAGGCAGACTGTTCCAGTCCTTCGAAGTACGCGGTATAAATGACGAGGCGAAACGCTTAGTCCGGACCGTAGATGTTTCAACAACGTAAGGGTGGATACTCGCCGTGCGTCGGTTTGTCCGATGATAGAAATGTGATGGCGGAATCAAGTCATGCAGTTCCTGCGCACACTCTCCAAAATGCAATCAGAGTATAAGAGTTTGGCAAAATATATCTTTATATGTAGGTGGGTACGAATGCTATGTGATTTGCCAAGATGTGTGGGTGCGACATGCGACCACGTAACAAAAAAATAAAATATTTTGAGCCCTTTTTATAGTGAAAAACCACCTAATGCCTCCTCCCGCTCTACCCAGAACCCAAGAATTTCTTTGCTGTAAACTAACTTCAAACTTGGAATTGTACCGATGCCTGTTAGAGCTGCGATATTATTCATAAGAGCATGTGGCTCTAGCAAACGGTACTGAAGGAACACGAATGGATCTTTGTTAGTAAAAGTCTGAAACTCTCTCTTACTCCACCCTGAACGGTAACGGCCTTGTCACGACTTATTTATTAACCTTTCGAATGTCTTATGTAACACAGTTCGACATAAGCAATTGTCTTTCTATTGTGTCTCTAATTACGGCATTCAAAGAGTTAAAGGCGCGCGGCGCGGCGAACGGGGCGGAATCGGTAAGCGCGCGCTTTTTCGCTACGAGCGGCGTCTTGTGGTACCTATTTTATTTTATTTTATTTTAATAAGTACAGTGACAGACTACAGACTAAGACAATTTAGACAGTTAATACAAAATACAGTACATAAATCTGAATACCAATTATTACTGTACATAGCATTCAATGCTTAATGTGCTTCATTAGTGACAGAAAGGTGAAGTGTTATGGAGAAGTTAATAAATGAAACTAATGTGATTAAAATTTATACAAACAATTTCTAAACTCTTTAAAACTGTTCAAGAACTAGTCTACTTCAGGGCATATTGTATTATATTGATTACACATTCTGGATAACGGGTTATTCTCAGAAACACTATTGTTACTAGAGGAAATACTAAATAGAGTGCGCACAGATCGCATGCTTTAAACATGGTCATACTTTTGTTGTTACCGCTCGCCGCTCCGCACTTAGTAACCGCTTACATCGGCAAGGTCGTGAACGGGTCGTAAAAGTTATTTGACGATTTTCCACACAAGAAACAAGACCAATACTCATGTTTTTGACAATCTTTACCTATCGGTGATAAAATGTCAATGTTACTTTGTGTCATTCCACGAGACGCTTGCTCATTTCGTTAATTAATCATTAACAAAATCAATCAAATAAGAAAGAACTGTAAACAATAAATTAAGAAACAAAACAAACTTATTTATTTTGCAAAACTAAAAATTACCACGGTTTTAATTGTTTTAGATAGGTACTGGCGCGGCGCACCTATTCACCTAGCCTGCTTCGCTAACATTAAAACAACGTACACAACTTACTAATTAATTATTATATAACACAACATTATTTTTTGGTATATGTGAAACCTGAATATAGTTGTTCAGAATCGATTGAATCGATTCCAATAATATAATTTTTACACCATGTTATATTTATTCCCAAAAATATTTAAAAAAAGCGGTCACAAGTTAGACACCACTAACACTTAGTACCTACAACACAAGTCATAGTAGACATAAGGCGCCAGCGCAGTTGGGTGCGAAAGCAAAACAACCCCTCAGTCGCCTATGTGGCCCGGTGACCATGTATTTATGTTGCCAACCAGGTACCATAACTGGCTTATAACTATGTGATTTTTCAAAATACAGTTTTGAAATTTTGTACATAGATTCTTCACATAAAATATTATACAGGTGCTTCAAATTTCGCTTATACTAAAATAAGGTTATGTATATTGTATCAGCGTATGATATAAAACTATATAAAAGTTACTGTCGCGTGTACGATCAAAGCTTATGGCCTAAATGTGCGGTGGACTGCGAAGACGCTCCTCACAAGCTCAGCCTGGTGGAAACCTTGTACGCATCAAAACAAAGTCTATAATTATTGAACAAACAACTACATAGAACAGATGTTTATAGTGGCGACGTCTGCGGCCTTTATTCAAGGGAAGGTCGAGAAATATGTATAATAATGCAATTTTTTTTGGGAACAATTCATGTTTTACTTTCTTTTTTAAGGTTCTGTGCCTAAAGGGTGATATCGGAATCCTTTTACTAAGCCTCCGCTGTGTGACCGTCTGTCACCAGGATCAAAAACCGTAAAAGATAGAGAGTTAAAATTTTGACACACTGTGTATTTCTATTGCCGCTGGAACAAAAAAAAAAGACGTGTGGCACTCGGGGACTGCCGCGGTAAAGCTATTGCATAGCATTTTTGTCAACTTATGCAATTGTAATTATTTATTTATTTTTTTCCTTTGTTTTTTTTCTTTGATATTAATTGAAGTTACACTTTCACACATTGAATTGAATTTCGATTGATTGTTCACTCAGTCATTTGTTTTCTTATCGGTCACCACGCTCAAAAAACAAATGAGTTGGGGGTGTTAGGTTATTTTCGTTATGGAATTTCTGGATTCGGTCTCCACGCTCAAGGCCCGCGATAGAAGCTATGCAATAGCTTAATAAAGTTAAAAATTAAAGGGACCATACAAGAAACGTTATTTTGTCGGGGTTTTCTTTGCTCGATTTTAATATTGTAGTACGGAAATCTTCGTGTATGAGTCCAACTCGCACTTTACCAGTTTTTTTTACCCATAACTGATCAGTCCAAAAAAGTGTGCCGAAAGCGTATGTTGTCCACTCTATCATGTAAATTAAAAAAAGTAAAACATTATTATCCAATTTAAAGCTCTTGAATAATACTCGTAGTAGGTATGTACTAAATACCCTTAGCGTGTTCGCCCAAGTGAATGTGGAAAAGAATCCCATGGGAATATATTCCCGAGATAAAAAGTCCTATTTGCTATTTAAAGACATCGTCTACTCATGTACCAAGTTTTATCAAAATCCATTCAGCTGTTTAAGCGTGAAGAAGTAACTAACACACACACACAATCACAAATTTTGACCTTCATAATATTAGTGTAATAATACTAATAAATTTAAAATAAACGAAAATTGAAAAACTTAAAAATTTCAAGTGTAAATAGGACATTAACATTATTTTTCGAGGAAACAAACTATTATCGATTAAAGAGAAGAAAGTCCTGTGTGTAGAATTTAATGTAGCTACGTAAGTAAACCTAATAGAATAGAATAGAAGAATCGAATAGAATCGAATGAATCTCTGAAAGGTTATCATTCCTTCAGTTATGGCTTCTACGAATAAGTACTTAAAGTTCAGTATAATTAGAAGAAACATGTTAACAAGGTAACTTTTAATTCATTGGAAATATGTAAATAAATACATCAGTTGATAAGTTCGCAGAACTCCACAATAAGTAGGGAACAGCCGATTTAATTTTAAAAATTTATAACAGTCATGTGTTCATTCATACTCTGAATCGTATTACCTGCATTAACCAATGAATTTAAAGTTCACAAATGAATAGATTAAAGTTGTATATCCTCACCTCCTCTATTTTTAATTTTTTTTGAAGTGGGAAATCCTATAGTAACTCCTCTGCTCTCCGCTCTGGGTCAAACGACCAGTGGACCCGTTTGCCCTTTGCTTTCCAAGCGGCAACTCTAGCGAACTATTCCACAGGGACAACAATCTCCACATCCTACCCTGTATCATCATCATCATTTTCCAGCCCTTGTCCCTTGTATTCCTGGTCGGCACAACATGTTTTTTCTTCTATTCTGTCCTATCACTCATTATGCCATCACTAACTCCCTTTTGTCTCATGTCACTCCTCAGACATTTTACCCTGTACTTTTAGTTCGTGATTTCAGTTTCGATAGTACTATTAGGTTCTAAATAGGTTTATGAGAAAGTTTCTGTGTCATGTCGTCAATGTTCTAAATTTTATTGAGATTACTAAACAAGATTATAATCTATTTTATTTTTGTTACAGGCAATGATGGATCGGGCACCAAATCGGTAAGTGACTTACACTTCTTCTAGTACCTACAATAGATTTATATATCTACCTAATATTTTATTAATAAGTTACTTTCCTCCAAGACGAAAAATACCGGCGAGAGGTTCCATTCCAATAAAATTTATAAATTGACATATTTAAACGTTATTCAGAAAAGTATTTCTCCATTCCAGTGAATCTAATCTCATTGATAAAAATATGTTTTTTCTATGGGTAGATATTGGAAATTTCTCCCATAATGAAGTTCCAAGAAGTTCTATTAAGTTTAGATTTTATTTTTCATATTTTTCATTATCTCTCTTTCTTTGGAATTTATTAGAATTTTATTAAGTGGGTGTCGAATGATAAGGCGATTAACATCTCAAGAATATATATAATTTAGTAATATGAAGAGATTATTTTTTGTTTTTATATATATATATTTCTTAAAAAAAAACAAAAAAGAATGATGTAGCTTTTGTCAGACGTGTACGTAATAATTTATAAATTAATTGATTTGAAAATGTATCTACCATATTTTACTTATTGTATTTACATCTAACCAAACACTCAACAACTATAAGATAGATAAAGTGCAAATAATTAATTAGATTATAATTAATCAAAAATACAATTTAAGCCTTTCTTTTTTGTCGTGTTTTGCTACAATATTAACTCTTTGAATGCCGTAATTAGAGACACAATAGAAAGACAATTGCTTATGTCAAACTGTGTAACATATGACATTCAAAAGGTTAATGTGACTTTTAATTGATTTGAAATATGTAGTAAAGACTCCTGAAAAAACAAAACCCTTGACTCCAAGATCAACAACCTCATCATCATGACTTTTTTCATTCCAATTTATTTTGAATACTATTTTTTATACTGGGATCTCTATGGGCTTGCGTGGAACAACACACGCCTTCGACATGGGCTTAGTACTTATCCAACTGCGGTCAGACGGCGAACTACCCATGGCTATCCGTGCTCATAACCGGAGTCAGTAATATAAGACCAAGCCTGAATCAGAAAAAATAAAGCGCTGGGTGCGATTGGTTATTGCGCTACAGATACCGGGTCTGCGTGTCTTGTGTATGTGGGTTTAAATGTTGTGACTGCTATGGGAGTAAAAAGAACAGCTGTTGTGTGTATCTTCGTATAACTTGAAGAAACGTTGGTAACAACTGATTTTTTATGTACCTACACATTCAGGGTGTAGAAGTAGTGGTAGAAACAGGGGAAAATAGTAGAAATAGTTGTAGATGAATAGGAAGAAGTAGTAGAAATAGTGGAAGAAGTACTAGCAAATCTCTGAATATGACAACTAACAAGCAAACAAACAATCAACCCTAAAAAAATGTTTCAAGGTACACCCTGAAATAACGCTTGAAATGACAATTTAAAATATACTTCATTCTGTAAATATTTGCGTGAGCTAGGCAAAAATATCTAGGTACTCTGCTTTTGCTTCACAAGCATTGGTGATTCCCTAGGGAACTCTTCAAGTGAATAAAGACTGCAATTGAGTGCAAGCTCTTATGTGCAATAAACTTTAACAACTGTACCTTAGAGGGTAATCGAAAAGAACAAGCGGGTATTTATGTATCTGACACAGAACTCTTTTAGTTCTTGCCATTAGTTCTACTTACCCATGCTCTTCAGCTTTATTTTACAGTCTTTTACAAATAAGTTCTCTCTCCTAGAGAACAGGCCTGATTCCCAGCAATCGGAACATTATAAGACTGTTTTTTTATATTAATAAGGTTAGCGAACTTTAAAGGGATTACTGGGGCCAGGGTTATCCGAAAGGGCGCACGAGCCTAGGTATGAAGGCTTGAAGGAACGCGATGGGTTTTTTAGTCAGTAAGAGTCTGACACTCTCTCCCGCTCCACCCAAGACCAGGGGTTGTCAGTGGATAATTTTTCCCATCGAAAAAAAAACCATAAAAGGATTTCAAGCAAAGTGTTTTCTATTTTGTTTTTAACCGATACAAAAAAAAGAAGTAGGTCTAAAAGCATCGGATTTTCTTTTTTTTTCCCCTATTATTCGCCAACGCTTAGACTGACTTGGAAAAAATATATTTGATTGAAAGGGTAAACTTTTTAGATAGAACCATGGTCATCAACTCACGATGAGATAATGGGGAAAGCAAATTTTATATGCACACTTGTAATAGTTATACTCTATAGAACTTGCACAAATATTCAGATTTAATTAAGGGTATTACACTTAAAAAGTGTAAAATATATGTCAGGTGTCCCATGGTTATGACAGGTGGAAATCCACATGAAATGTTTTCCACCCTAGGGAGGGCCGATGAGTCTGCCAGACCCATACTAACTAAAACTACCCTGGTGACCCTGGTGTACCTTCGCATACTTGCATCTGGGGGTATTTGTGTAACATTTGGTGCCCCGGACTTGTGCTGATCTACAGACCACGGGATACTCAGAACCAAAACATTCACCTGTGTGAGACAGGACAACTACAACTATAAATGCAAAAATCACTATGAAAAACATTCATGAAAAGCACAAAAAGCACAAAAACATTCATGAAAAGTTACTATGAAAAACATTCATGAAAAGCACTTTACTCAAGATTATTTTCTACGAAAATATCCTTACTTACCATGGATAACTTAACCTTGGAAAGCCTAATAGTCGTGCTTTTTACAAAATCTAAAAAAAAAATAAACATTACCCCTATTGAATATTTCATAGATTCAAGCAGAGAACTTATAGCGTGATATTACAGGCTAGATGCTATAATGATTGGCATTAGTCTTGAGTGATATTGAGTTGATTAAATCCAGTTTGCTAGATAACTAGATTGCTGATAAAGTTGGAGACAGTAAGACTAATTACGATGCACTATTATTTCGCTTTCAACGGTTAGGGGATACCAACGACCTTACAGCCACAAGACGCCTCATGCTTGAACTAGCGCACGAAAACAATTCTGACAACTAGCCGAGGTACGAGGAGCGGGGTACTGCGTTCTCATTGGTACAGGGAAGCGGGGTACTACGTTCTGATTGGTCGGACATCAGATCTATAAGTCATACTAGCTGACTCGGCCACGCGTTGCTGTGGAGCAATAAATTAAAATTGTGACTATAATTTGAGATTTAAACTATCCTATCTCTCAAGTTGGATCGAACTGCACATGGTGTGCGAATTTTATTATAATCGGTTAAGTGGTTTAGGAGTCCATTGAGGACAAACATTGTGACACGAGATTTATATATATTAAGATGTGTTGACAGACATGTGTCGCCTGCTATTAGACCATCTAGTCTAATGGATGTAAGGACGTTGGGCGAAACCATAGAGTACTTTGTTTTGAATTTCGAACTAACCAATTCGAAAAGATTAAAGGTCATTCATGAAATATTGGCCATGCCGATCAAAATTGCTTCAATTTTATTGAAAGGTTAAAGCAAATTGAATCAATTTGGCTAGACGGTGAGTTGGATACAATGTTTCAGGAATGACAAAAGCTATGATGTAAAATATTTTGGAGAAGTTCACAATTTTTTTTTTTTTGTTATTTATAAACTCGCGCTTGAGCTGCTGTATCACCATATAAGCGATAATGTGGTCGACGATGGAGCTTGCTTGCCTAGAAGTAAACTATTGACTCTTGTTTAAAAACTTTCACACTTAAGTCTAAACCTCCAGGTTGTAACTAGGTACTACGTGCCAGTGACGCATTACGGAATGCTAACAACAGAGTTTTCAGGCGTTATCTCTGTTTTTTCGTGTTGTCTTTTCGTCAAACATCACGTTGGATTGCATTAGACGAAGCAACAAACTTTTAAACCATGCTCGATGTTGAAGATAAGCGAGTAGAAAAGCAGCCTCTTAAGCCACCGAATAAGTAATACTACAAAAAGGCTTTATTTCAGGCAACCAATAGCACTCATACAGTTACCACAAAACAATACACACATATAAAGAAATATAATTACAATTATTGTTTTACTATATTATTTAATTAAACTAAGCAATGTAATAACATTACAACAGCCGGTCAGCTCTGTAAAAATAAAACGGTAGTGTGAAAGGATTCTAAAATGAACTAAATAGGTATTTGTGTTTTTTTTTTGCAGTGGGAATATCATCTAATGACATCCCCCGCTCTTGGGCGAAGCGAGAGATAGTGTCAGAATTTTACTGACTAAAAACCCAAGCCTGATCTTTCTTGCCTTTCGTACCGGGACCGAGCTTTCCTTTCAGATAAACCCGGCAAGTATTTATGTGTTGCAAGTTGCAACTAATGTTTAAAAATACACATAGATATCCGAGAATACACAACTCTACTACTACTAGTCGAGTCTGTGCGGAAAGTAAACCATCGTGGGATTTGAGGGCGCTGCTGTAGATAAATATCGTTTTTGTTGTGTAAGCAACATTGTGACGTCATTATAGTGCGACTGTTAAATCTTGATATTTTGAAACTCAGTTAGACTAGCTTCTTCCAGCGGCTTCACCCTATAATAAAAATTATCCTATTGGCTGAATTTGCTGACCTAACGAAACTGCAAAGTTATTGCTTATGTGCTATATTATTACAATTTTTATGATTAAGTTCATCTGTCTAGTAGTTTTTGCACGACACATCCATATATACGAGTACCTTCATCTATCTTCACAAACTTTCTCATTTATAATATTAGTAGCCTATTTATTAAACTTGCTCACGTGATGAAACTTATAAAAAAAATAGGTTATAAGCTATATTGCAACGTTTATCATTAAACTCATCCGTTTATAAGTTTTTGCCTTATGAGTAACAAACCGTTAATTTTAGCGACACCTGGGGGAGGACTATGTAGATCAATCCAACCAAGACGCAAGTGATTGTTGTTGGTAGTTCTCGGACTGTCTGCAAGATTGATTGGCCGACACTTCCCCAGGTTTATTTCAATAACACCCTAATACCTGTAACTCACACAGTGAAAAACTTGGGGATTTATATCGACAGCACTCTTTCCTGGACTAAGCAATTGCAAGAGGTCAGTCGCAAGCTGTTCGCCTCGGCGGGCTCCTTGAGGCGCCTTCGCAATTTTCTTCCTATCACTACAAAAATTGCGATAGCACAATCTCTTCTTCTCCCAATCTTGGACTATGCTGATACCAGCTATCTTGATCTCAACCAAGACCAATTGGATAAGCTTGAGCGACTTCAAAATCTTTGTATCAGGTTTATATTTGGCTTGCGCAAGTATGACCACGTTTCTGAATTTCGCACACAGCTCAAATGGCTTCCTATTCGCCTTCGCCGGAATGCTCACATACTTTCTTTGCTTTACAACGTGCTCTTTAATCCTTCGACTCCTTTTTATCTCAAAGAACGCTTTCAGTTCCTCTGTGACACACACTCTAGGTCCTTGAGGTCATCGGACAATCTAAAACTTAGTATTCGTATGCATTCCACTTCGTTCTACGATAAATCTTTTACGATACAAGCAGCTCGTTTGTGGAATGCATTACCAATAGAAGTGAGGCGTGCCCAAACGCTACCGAACTTCAAAAAAATGGTAAAGGAGCACTACCTATCACTTTAATTGTTCTTTCCCTTTCTCTATTGTATTTTTTAATATGTATTAGTTTATTATTTGGTAGTTTATTTAAGTATTATATATTTATATATATATTTCTATTGTACTATATTATTATACTATTATGTTGTACACTGACAGCCCCAAATCTTTTTCCTTTCGTTCAGTCCATCCAAAGGTTGTCTGGTAGAAATTGCCTTGCGCAATAAGACCGCCTATTGTACGCATAATCTTTTGTTAATGTTTATCCTGTATCAAGCTAAGGTGTGCAATAAAGTTATAAATAAATAAATAAATAATAAATAAACAGTGGACGTCTTTCGATTGTAATGATGATGGACATTTAAATGCAAACAGGAATCGGTAAAGGAAAATAGCGTGAAGAAACTGCTGTTCTGCCTATCTAGGTAGGTTCCACCAACGAACACTTACCCAGTTCCAACGAAAATGGTTCTATCTCTTTGACTGGGATCGGTCTATTATCACTGACTAGAATATTGTAGCTAACAGCATGTTTATGTACTCCCTAGTTAAATATTAAGGTAAAAACGGGACACACTACCCCTTTCTCGTTGTCTTCCTCAGTACATTTTTCCCTTTTGCTAATCAATGAAAAATATATGAACTTAATGACTATGAAAATAAAATACACTTCAGAATTTGTAATGTTGCTTCGTAAAGAATCTATTTAGCCTATAAGGGATCATCTCGTATATAAGATCCTTGGGATCACTTGGTTGTAGTGCGGATGCAGCATATTCTAATGTTTTTGCAGCATTTGGCAGCTAATGTTTCTATTCAACCTTAAGGCTTTTTTGTAAAACACTGGCATCCTCTTAAGACTATGGTCCTAATGTCATAAATAACGACTTTTGTTCTATGACTTTTAAAAATCTATCATATTTTAGTTCATCAGATTTTTCACATAAATGTCACATACTATGAAAGCCTGGGAGAAAGTTATTGAAAGGCGACTGAGAGAAGAGAGTGAAATTTCACAGAACCAATTCGGTTTTATGCCTGGTCGGGGTACGACGGATGCCATTTTTGCTATACGCCAGTTGTGCGAGAAATACAGAGGTGCGCATAAAAACTTGCACATGGTATTCGTTGACCTCAAAAAGGCATACGACCGAGTACCTCGAGAGGTTCTGTGGTGGGCCCTTAAGGAAAAAGGTGTGCCTGGGAAGTACGTGCAGTTGATCCGAGCGATGTACAGTCAATGTAGTACGCAAGTCCGGTCCACAGTGGGCACCACTGGAAATTTCAATGTGGCTGTCGGCTTACATCAGGGATCGGCTCTTAGCCCTTACCTCTTCCTGATGATAATGGACGCTCTTACGTCGGACATTCAGGAAGAGGCTCCCTGGTGTATGCTGTTTGCCGACGACATTGTGTTGGTTGCCGAGAGTGGCCTAGAGGTTCAAAACAGATTGGAGGTGTGGTGGCACAGACTGGAAAGTGTTGGCCTGAAAGTAAGTAGAACCAAAACGGAGTACTTGTTCTGCGATTTCGGCGGTCTCTCCAACCCTGTGCCTTTAGCTCTCGCCGGAACGCCCATACCAATCTGTTCCGACTTTCGGTACCTCGGGTCACTCGTCCAAGAGGATGGTGAGGTAGACCGAGAAGTAACACGTCGGATCAACGCAGGATGGATGAAATGGCGACAGGTCACGGGAACAACTTGTGACCCACGGATGCCCCTCAAGTTGAAGGGTAAAATTTACAAGTCCGTCATAAGACCTGTCATACTGTATGGATCAGAATGTTGGGCTGTGAAAAAGAAGGATGAAAAAAGATTGCATGTAGCGGAGATGAGAATGTTGAGATGGATGTGTGGTGTGACGAGAATGGATAAAGTGAGAAATGAGTATATTAGAGGAAGTTTGAAAGTGGCGCCAGTGACTGAAAAGTTGAAAGGTAATCGGTTGTCTTGGTATGGTCATGTGAAGAGGAGGGATGAAGCGCATATAACTAAGAGAGTTCTGAGTATACATGTAGATGGATGGAGAGGGAGAGGAAGGCCGAAAAAAAGATGGATGGATTGTGTGAAAAGTGATATGAAAGAAAAGGGAATTAGTGATAGTTTGACGGGTGACAGGACAGAATGGAAGAAGAAAACGTGTTGCGCCGACCCCAAGTAATATGGGATAAGGGCAGGAAGAAGAAGAAGAAGATTTTTCACACAAAAATGAAAATATTTAAATTCAATGTTCTAATATTTAGAAGTCTATGCGAAGCAAGCGATAGTACAATAGCGGAGATGAGCGAAGATTGGGCGAAGATGCGCTTGCGTCGCGTCATACAGACGTAGGTAGGTATAGCAAAATACAGAGTTGAAATGTATTAGAGAGAACAACAAAATCTTAAAAGTGAAGGTAACTTATTTTTGCTAAATATATTGTTTTGTAAAAAGTCATAGAACAAAAGTTGTTGTTTATGGTGTTAGTAACACAGTCCTCCAAGGTGGTTAGTGTTTTAAAAATAAACGTGTAGGTATAACTTCTGGAATCGAGAATATTCTCAATTTTATACTTGACGGATTAAACAAAACACGATCTTGACTCAAGGGAATAAACACTGGCAGTATAATTACGCCTACCTTTGTTATGGGTAATTGCTTTTTCCCACCTGTGTGAAAACAAACCGTATATTACGTAAGTAAATAATGTTTGGATGTTAACTCCCTAAGCGTGGGTTCCTAGAAGTTAATACTAAATACTTTGCGTACATTTTTGCTTAGCCACGCCTAAGTTACTACATGATAATAAGCATTTTTTTTAGCAACAAAGGTTTTAGTAGGCTACCTCTCCAGCGTACTTTTTTACTACAATCATTTTACTATACTATCTTTTGCCCGCAGCTTCACCCGCGTAGGTACATAAAATATGGCACGTAGGAATAAAGCAGCTTTCTCTCGATGGAAAAATTTTAGCAATCGGACCAGTACTGGTAGAGATTATCTTCTACAAACAGAAAAAAATAAAAGAACAATCTTTACCTCTTTATTATTTATGTATAAATATTAATTTTGATGTGATCTCGTGGGTTTAATTTGCTGACTTTGATTTTATAGAATAGAATAGAATAGCATTTATTCGGCGCAAGCAACACAATATACCACAACATAAAATAATAATATTAAAAAATGGTACAGATATACAATACAGTTGCAGTGACTGTGCCTGAACCGAAAGGGTCATCAACTCAGCAATTGCTGGGCGTCAAACACCCAGCGCTGTATATGTCTGTGTATGTCTTTCTTACGGTCTGTCTCAATAAACCTCTTTATAAGTATCTTGCGTAGTCAGTCATTAGCAAAATTCTGTCCTAATAAAAAAATATCATAGTTAAATAAAATTATGATTAAGTTTGGTTAACCAACTATGTATTTAAGATACGTAGGTACACTACAAATTTAAACAATACACTCCACCACCCTGTATCGCTAGGTAGGTACTTACCCTTTAATGTGGCGATGGTTCTTCCACTCACTAAACACATAAGCACTTCAAACCTCTATGTTCACCATATACCTGTCTGGGTATTTCCAAAATAACTACAATAAATAAACGCACAATAAAGTACAAACGCTTATTAAATACCAACAATTTTTGAAATAACTGCGGAGTTTCGAATTAAACGATCTTCATTGAGAATTGCAATAATAGCTTTTGTTTATGGCAACATCGTTCAAAGATTCCATTTATGTAACTTATCCTTTTCATTTGTAAATAAAAAATACACCTCTTCGCTTTTCATCTGTTTGTGGAAGAGTTTCTGTGTTGTTTGATATTTCATAAACGTTTAGTATAATCAGCCTTTTTAATGTTTCCACTACTGGGACTCAGACCTCCTCTTTATAAGAGGGAATGAGCTGTAATCCATCATGCGATCCCAGTGCGGGTTTGTGAATGTATGTCATGTCTTCGAATTATTAGTTCTAGGACATGGCTGTTTCCTCACGATGTTTTACTTCACCATTTTGATGTTTTTTTAACCGTTTAAAAAGGAAGTACCTACTCAATTCGTCAAAATCTTCTTTCTATGTATGGTTTTCCCAGGCGGTCCCATGGTCCCAAGTTCAGGATTTGATGATGGTATCTTGGAGAAATTGAGGGAACTCTTCTAGGCATAATTGTACAGTATGTATCTATGAACTTGAACACTAAAAAAACTACAAAATTATTTTAAATTTCAGAAGTGTGTGTCAAATAACGAAGAAACCAAACTAAAATCTTTTATTCGTCTTTATAGATGCCGTATTTCTGTGATCAAAAAGGTACAACAATCCGAAAATATTCGTATATCAGTTTCTGATATGGAAAATTAAATAAAGAAAGTAGATTTATATTTTGAACGGAACATATTATTTTCTTGGTGAAATGTGAAATTTATTGTGGGGATCGTATAAATGACTTTGAGGGATCTATTTTCAGAAATATTCATTGTTACAATATAACAAAGGAAAGTAAGTGCGTTAAGTAGGCTTACGTACTTACAATAAATTACAATTCTATTTATATCTCTGGCAACACTAAGCATTTCAATCGAATACAATAAATTTAAATGTAGATAGGGTTTCCAAAAATAAATGATACTCATTTAAATTGAAAACAGTTGACGCAAAAAGCGGGGATCTCATTGATTGTATAAAAGAATTGGCATTTTCAACATCGTGATTTTTTCGATTGGTCTCTAAAGTACCTACTTGAAATACTTCAGTTTTTTGGGTACTCTTGAAGTAGCTATGGGGACCTCAATTTAATACTTCAGTACCAAGAGGTTATCTGAAAAAACAGATTTTAATCATACTAATAAATATTACAAGAGTGAAAGTTTGTATTTATGTGTGTATATGTAACACATAATATGATCTGAAAGAGTGTCCATGGAGTTTCTTGCACGTTCTTCTCCATACGCTTTGGAACTACTCTACGCTTTGGAACGTGCAATTTAGCTTCACTTTTCTTGGACTGACCGACATTTGACTATTCAAAAAAGTGCCTGCAAATGGTCTATTTGAAATAAATGCTTTGATTTGGATTTTTATATGTTACCGGCAATCTGTATAATCTAGTATTCTATAACAATGCACATATGTATAGAATACCTAAAACGTAAAGGTAATGTATAAATTTATTATTTATTTTACCTATACTTTGCCTAGGTATGCTATCCAAAATCGAATGCACAGTCGGTAATATATTTATGTAAAAGACGAGAGCAGAGAAGGAAGTGACGTAATATTAGGTCACCCTGACACGGACAGTTTAGGTTTGGGTTATTTTTTTTTTTATTAGCAACCGGAAATAGAAGCCTTACTTTAAAAAGTAAGGGTATATATAGGCTTATATTTCCTCTACTCAGGCCCTATTTCTGTTGGCGTCGTTTACCCTGCAAATAGAAATGGGAACTTTTTTAATTTCACTTTAATTTTATTATTTAACTACGTATTTTTTATCCGTGGGGTTCGGGTGGTCAAAGTAAATACTTTATTTATTTAAACTTCATGAAACACAAACTGACAATGCAGAAGCGGACTTTATGCCTTAGGCATTCTCTACCAGTTATGGCCAAGGGTGGTGGAGAGAGATATAATAACGGGATAGCAATAAAAAGTATTTAAAAAAAAAAAACATGGATTTATCTCCAATTTTCATGGTTTCAAACTCAAAATTTCAAATATTATTTATTTCACATACGCTTTCATGGTCACTTATAAAACGTTAATAGCTAGGGCACTCATTTTTGGTTGAGGCCATGGTCCGGAGCAAGGAGGAGTGGTAGGCGGTCGCCGACTTTTGCGAAGCAGTAATGCTCGCAAAGGAGGAGGCCGAACGCATCTGGCAACGGCGTCCTCGCCGCCGCCGCCGGGATTCTGATCCCGGGCGCGGGCTTGAGGACAGTGAGCAATGGGTAGCTCGCTGTCCGGCCGTCCAGTAACTGTGCGGACCAAGCCCAAGTCGTCGACGGCGCGCACTGTTCCCGCGCGCCTCGAGGAGTTGTCAGCAACAGCAGGGACCCAGCCGGTTCGAAGCCTACTGGGGCCAGGGTTATCCGAAAGGGAGCTCGAGCCCCGTTATGAAGGCTAGAAGGAACGGCGTGGGTCTTTTAGTCAGTAAGAGTCTGATACTATCTCCCGCTCCACCCAAGAGCGGGGGTTGTTATTGGATGATTTTTTCCCCACCATAAAAAAGGGCACTCATTTACCTAAACTAATAATATAAAGAGGTAAAATTTGTTTTCATGTTTTTTTTAATTTATACGAGATTACTCTTAAAGTACTGGTCCGATTGCTGAAATTATTTCCCCGATAGAAAGCTGCTTTGTTCCTGAGTGACATAGGTTATTAAGCTAGTTAAGTATAAAGCCAATGCAATGCCCTTGAATAACAAATTAATAGCAGAAGCCTTAAAGCCTAAAATAAAAGGGCATTTCGCAAATAGGTCCTCCTTAATATTCAAGTCAGTGGTTCTCGCAACATGCAAATAGGTTTATATTACTTTAGCGAAGGATATTTTGGTGTTTTCGTCGGCTCAATGTAATTATCTTATTTGCTTCTAAGATGATGAAGATGGAATTTTGATGATTTTTTACGTGTTTTTTGACCTTTGGAAATTTCATATCTTGATGTATAAATAGATTGAAGCGTTTGGTGTATTATGTTTGGTTGCTTGCGTTCGATTATTATATACATATTTTCGTATTTCATATAAAGAGATATTATTGATTAGGACCAGAAGAACATGACAGTGTGTATATGGGATATCAGTAGATACATTTTAAGGGAATTAGCTTACACTTCTAACAGGAATTCTTCTTCGTCGAATCGATGATCATAAATTGTATCGGTTTTGAGTAGCTGTTGTTACACAGAAAGCACTATTGTTGATTGTGTGTGTGTATGTGTGTGTGAGGGGTGTGTGTGTGTGTAGCCCTTATCTTGGGTACGTCACAATCGCAGCGGTAATTTGTGTGACCACCTCTTGAGAGTGTCCATCTTATCGCTCTGGAGTCCCATCAGACCATATTGTGATTCATTGTTAAGAAATTACTTTTATGATACATCTAAATACGTTTTCATATATCTCTTCATAATAATATGGTTGACGTGTATCTACCCTGAATAATTTAAATGCTTAAAAAATAATCGTCATCATGTTTTTATCTTGCTACTGTGCTTGTGGTAGCAGGACAAAATGTGTAGGTACAAAAACCAAATAAAACGTAAAACAACGAAAGGTGAGAGGAGAAATATCGCATTTCACAGACGTATCGAGATAGTACCTACAAAGCTGCGTACGAAAGTACCAAAGCTGCACAAACGGCGAAGTACTCACTAATAAGTAATAAGGTTTGTTCGCTTGATCCTCCACCCCTGTTTCCCAGAATTCTTCATTATTCAAACACTTCGTAATATGAAATAATTGCTCTATTACACCAAACAATGCTTCGGTACCCACGAAGGTAACCTTGCTCTTAATACCATTATTAATGTGATTTACTTTCATATGACAATATCGTTACTTTATCATTTCCTCAAATAATACGGCAACACTACGACCGCACAGTCAGCGTAGTGGTCGAGCGATTGGCTACCGAGCTTCGTGTCGCAGTACAAATATTTGTATGCTCTACAGATAGTTCTTTTGGGTCTTGGTCTGATGTTACGTTTCTGAATCCATGATATCGAAGTTATTCCTACAGTGGGACATTTAAAAAAAAAGTATTAGTTGTAAAACATTTATGTCGTCAGTTCTATCAGGGTTGAAAATGTAAAATAATTTCCTTCACACAATATATGCCATATTGTCCCATGAAAGGCTAAAAATATTATTATCTGTACCGCCGGGAGCTGGCTAGCCTTGGCTCTGAAAAACACATGTTGCGTTGCGCGCACCTCTGGCCTTCAAACGGAACAGGGTCAGACGGTGAAATGGACAGGATTAAAGTTAGTACCCTGAGGACTACCTCCAGGTCATTTTATAGAGAAAAAATGCTAATATGCTAACTGCGTAAAAAATAATCTACAATAGACAATTCATAAATATTAAAAAACTAGCGGACTGGCAAACTTCGTTCTGCCTAACATTCAATAAATGTATTATATTTTTTGATTTAACATTAAAAATCTTCTCCTTTATAATATTAGTATGATTTTACTGTTCTTGGGTTCTTCGATACAATTTTAGAAAAGACATTGATTTTAAAAGATCTGATGAGACGTGATAAGATAATTATCTATAAGGACAACATTATGCTCGCATACGAAGTCTCGTGCGAGTCAGTGAATTCAATCAAAAAAATATGACAAAAAAATCTAATGTTATTTTGAATTTTCACCAAACCACTGGGTGGGTTTTTGTACTTTATTTTGATTTCATTTGGATGATTTTTTTGTACGTTATTATGGATAGGCTCGCGTTTGATCATTATCTCACCTGATGGAAAGTGATGATGTGACTGAAGATGGAGCACGCTTGCCTAGAACTAACCTATTCACTCTTGACTTAACCTTTCGTAAGCCGTAATTAGAGAGACAATTAAAAAGTTATTGTGTCTCGCGTGGATCCACGTTCCGGACACACAAAGGGTTAAAGACCTCTAGGTTATAGCTATCTGGAAACACATTTTCATAATTTGAAATATAGAAAGTAATTTTATGTAAATACGTAGGCTTACAGCGACCGTGGAACACAAAGGGTAACTGAAGGAATATAGATGTATTGTAGTTAGTAAAACTTTGATACTCCCTCTTGCTCCAATCAGAGAGCATTTGCATAACCTTTCCGGTAGGGATTTAATCTCTGAAAGTACTGGTCCGATTGCTAAAATTTTTTCTCCGATAGAAAGCTACTTTATTCCTGAGCGACATAGGCTATATTTTATGTACGCGGACGAAGCTGCGGGCAAAAGCTAGTCATTTATAAAAAAATAGATTATTTAGAGTAAATCATAATTTGGACTTTAATGGTACCGCCTTCTAAGTACTTCTAAAAAAATAATCTTTTAAACTAAAAGCTAGCAAAAGCAATAACTCAAGATCTGAGGCTAAAAATTTCCAGACTGGTTTACATAAGTCATTAACTTTATAACTCAATGAACAGAATAGCGTGAGAATGCAGATAGAACTCAAAGAATTCCGTAAATTCGTTGGATATCTTATCTTCATGAAAACCGAGTTTAACGCCGCGAACATTTTGAGAAGAAAATTCTTTTATCAGTTTTCTATGTAAAACCAATATAACGCCTATAAATAGTTCTTTCTCATTTTCTAAATCTCCGCATTCACGGCTAACACCTACGGTTATCGAAGGCTTTATGTGAATTTTGTTTTTTTTTTATATACCAGGACTTGTGAATGTGAAGTAACATGGAGCATTTTTATTAGGTTACAACTTTTTTTTTACATTTCGAGCATGGCAGTTGAGAGTTTGTCATGCTCACTCAAATGTGTCGCTGTTGGTGGTTATTGGGTCATTCAGTTCCTTTCAAAATGGTTGAGCTGAGTGGGGCTGATGCACGCGTCATGCTCGTGAACGGGTGCCTTCAGTTGAGACTGGTCATCTTTTCAATCATGGCGATAAGTCCCCTCTTTGAGGCGTGGCTGGAAAGACCTCACGGCATCCTTACCTTCCGCATGACGCAGGTCCTTACCGGGCATGGTTCGTTCGGGAGGTTCCTGCACTGGATTCGTGCGGAAGTGACGACCGGGTGTCGCCACTGTGCGGAACGCCCGGAGGACACGGTGGAGCACACAGTCGAGGTGTGCCCTGCTTGGGCGGAGCATCGCAGTGCCCTCGTGGGGGCGATCGGCGGCAGAGAACTCTCGCGCCGAGCCTTTTTTGAAGCCATGGTCCGAAGCGGAGGAGGAGTGGCAGGCGGTCGCCGACTTCTGCGAAGCAGTAATGCTCGCAAAGGAGGAGGCCGAACGCATCAGGAAACGGCGATATCGCCGCCGCCGCCGCCGCCGGGTCTCTGATCCCAATTTTCGGCCACCGTAGGCGCGGGCTTGCGGACAGTGAGCAATGGGTAGCTCGTTGTCCGGCCGTCCGGTAACTGTCCGGACCAAGCCCAAGTCGTCGACGGCGCGCACTGTTCCCGCGCGCCTCAAGGAGTTGTCAGCAACAGCAGGGACCCAGGCGAGTCGAAGCCTACTGGGGCCAGGGTTATCCGAAAGGGCGCTCGAGCCCCGGTATGAAGGCTAGAAGTAACGGAGTGGGTCTTTTAGTCAGTATGAGTCTGACACTATCTCCCGCTCCGCCCAAGAGCGGGGGATGTCAATGCATGATGTTTTCCCACCATAAAAAAAAGACATCTCTTAGCTACCAGTGGCTTAATTAAATTTCTATATTTAATTGTTTTTATTTTACTATATCTACATTGTGCTCCCATACTTAATAGAAGTAACAAGAAATATGTAACCAAGGTTATATGTAACTTACAATATGATTTAAATGATTTCCATGTAATGTCTTGCACGTCCTTCTGCATAGAGATCTACGCTTTGAAACGTGCAATTTAGCTTCACATTTTTTTTTAGACTGACCGACGTTTGACTATTCAAAAGTGCCTGCAAATGGTCAATTTAAAATAAATGTTTATGTCTTTTTTTATGGAACCTTTGATAGAATAAAAGATAACTGTAGATACTTCATCATCAACGATTGGATCACAGCTTACCATCAGGTGGGATCGCAGTCAAGCACTAAATTATATCATTAAAAAAAACTGGATAATGGAACTGGAGTTCACAACAAACCTAAAATAACTATCGTGGATATTAGATAACTTACACATACAACACACAGGTTACTTTTTATCCCAAGGGTATGTCCCCTTGTGATAATTTTCTACTTTCACGCGGGCGAAGCCACTGGCAGTATCTAGTCTTATCTACATATACCTAATGGTAGAACTACACACGTATGCCACACACGCCGATCTGGGCGCGTCGGTCTCCATACATTTTATATGGAAACTAGTCTTGTAGAGCTACACTTGATCCACGCCACGCGACGTCGTTCTACGTACAAATCAGGCCTGTTACACGTGTGCGTCGATCTAATGTAGTTCTAGCCTTTGACTCGACCGTTCAAAAAGTCCAGCGTTCTACATAAACATTAACATGAACGAATGAAATAAATTAGGTCAACATTCAGGGGTCACGCAAAGTTCAAGGGCTAGTTCATATCGTTGATAAACATTGGAGTCACATAAATAAACTTCTTGGCTATTTTAGGTCTTTATTTATTCAAAACCAACTTCCATTCATGAATTTAACTGTATAACAATAACTGATAAGTAAATTGTCTGAGCATTTTCTCAACTATCTTGAGATCTAGGTCGGCTTCCAATGTAACCAATCGAATGTACACATATATAGCTTATTTCTAGGCAAGCGTACTCTACTCCATCGCCAACCATATTGATCCTTATCATCAGGTGAGATAGTGGTCAAACGCCCGCCAGACAAAAATAAACAAAAAACCGGACAAGTGCGGTTCGACAAGAGGGTTCCGTACAAACGTACCTATGAAAGTTACAGTTAAGTTCCCGAATTGTTACGAAGATTTTTCCGAATCGAAAAAAGTTGTGACGTACCTTCAAATTTACAATTTTCATTTTTCTATACTTGTGCAATGAGACCGGGCCCAAGTCTGCTATTTTTATAAATTCGTCATTTCAACACGATCCCACTGTCATTTTGCTAAAAGTTTGTAATCTGCTAATTCAATGATCGATCATTGATCGGTCAATGGTCTTGTAATAGAATATTGGTAGAATGACAATATCGAGCTTATTAAAAGCACTAATTACGCAATGACGTCGTTATGGTAGGTCACTGGGCCTCAAGTCTGCTATTACAATAGTGTCAGAATGGTCTATCATTGATGTCATAATTGTCGATTTTGACAAGTTTGGTAATCTACTAATATAATGGCGTCATTATGACTTTTCAATGGTCAACCACTGACACTCCATTGAAAGAAGTGGCATAGAATGGTAATCTCGTACATATTGACAAATAAATATTTGACGTTTGCGGTAATCTGCTAAAACTTTGACAGTTTATTTGATCAGTGTTTTACCATTAGAACGTTATTGTGCAGTTAATAGTTTTAATATGCTCGAAATTATCATTCTACCACAGTCTATTACAAGACCATTGACCGATCAATGATCGATCATTATGAATTAGCAGATTACAAACTTTTAGCAAAATGACAATGTGATCTTGTTGGAATGACGAATTTATAAAAACAGCAGACTTGGGGCCCTGGTCAAAAGACTGTAAAAATTTTGGCAGATTTCCGCATACGTCAGATTTCAATTGCCATTATGTACGAGATTACCATTCTTTATCATTTCTTTCAATGGAATGTCAGTGGTTGACCATTGGAAAATCATAATGACGCCATTATATTAGTAGATTACCAAAACTTGTCAAAATCAATAATTATGAAATCAATGATAGACTATTCTGGCGCTATTGTAATAGCAGACTTGAGGCCCTGGCTTCATGTCAAATTTCAGGATTCTAGGTCAACGGGAAGTACCCTATGAATTTTGATTCCGTTGAGAGTGTCAAAATATACGTTTTTTGCGACATAAACGGCTATATCTTTTTTGTAATTTTAGAAGTTTGATTTTTTCACAGCTTCAAGAGACTGCATGTACATGGTTTTAATTTGAACTAGATACATTCATGCGTTCCCGAAATAAAGGCTCTTGACTGACAGGCAGACAGACAGACGGACAAAAACGTGATCCTATGGGTTCCGTTTATTCCTTTTGAAGTACAGAACCCTAAAAACACCACAACCCAGCAAAAGGGCAATGTAGTGCTCTTTGTCAAGTCAAATTTTCTAACTTTGGACCACCTGTAACAACTGTGAAACAAGAAACTTGTATATTTTATCATATTATAAATCAATATACAAATTGACACTGAAAAATTGAATTTCCGCGGACAACGTTGTAGCCCATTCACATTAATGAATTTAAATTGTACGTCAGAGCTGTCAATTTAAAGGAAGGAAGGTAAGGTTAGCAAAACAGAATATTTATTAAATTTTTATTTACGCGAATTGTTGCCAACTGTTACTGATATGCGAATAAATTTTCTTTGCAAATCGTAAGTACTTTTCAAGTAACGTTTGACAGAAAGACGTCAATGATGTTCCTATTCTCATTTGAATCGCGTTGTACTATCTACCTATAAATTCTGATTCTACAATCAAAATCGATCGAATAGAACCAAAGACATTAAATATATTGAATAGAACGTATCTAAAGCGAACCCTACATGACGCCATCGTGACCTTTAACACTTCAGATTTCCATACACATGCTAGCAAGTAATTAAAGAGCTCGTATAAGCTATTACTCGACCCACGCAGCGTGCGTAGGACTATTATCAGATGTCCTAGGCTCTTCCTAAGACAGTGCGCACATCGTAGTAGTTAAAATTCCGCTTATAATATTACTAGCTTTTGCCCGCAGCTTCGCCTAGCTTGCCTATGTTACACAAAAATAAAGCAGCTTCCTATCGGTGATAAAATTTTAGCAATCGGACCAGTACGTCCAGAGATTACCTCCTACCAACAAAAAAATAAACTTTACCTCTTTATTAGTGTAGATTACAGTTTAGATGCGAAATAATTTCATTATTATTGAAATAATATTCTCTAGTTTTTTTTTTATTATTTTAAAATTTGACATATTAACTATTATGTGACTATTGAGTGCGCCTTCACTGAATGTCAGTCTTAACTCAGGTCTGCGCACTACCTAAGATAAACCCTAAAACTCCCATTTTCCTCAGTTTATTCTCAAACTAACATTATGCAGGAGTTACAAGTGGTAATGATACTGAGTGTAATTTCGTGTAAGCCTTAAAATGTAGTTGGGTCTAGGGCCTATTCTATAAGATTAAACAAAGTATCCTTTTTGTTACAGGACGTACCAGTGGAACAACTGGAAAAACTAAAAATGGGTAAGTCTAAGCTATTCGTTAAAGACTTCATTTATTCATTTAATACTTTATGCATATAAAGGCACTGAGGCGGACTTAATGCCTTATTAACCAGTAATACTTAAGACTTATAACTTTCTAAATAGAGTGGATTTTAGTTGCCTTCTTATGGATTTACCTACTTTTACAACGCGTACGCTTCTGCAAAGCACTAATGCTAGAGAAGGAGACGGTGGTACGTGTAAGGGAATGGACATCCTCACGCCCCAGTCGCCTATACCCCAACTCTGACTACCAGCCACCGTACACGGTGGATTTTGCAGGCGATGAGCAATAGGTGTCTCGGCTGTCCGGTAACCGTCCGGACCGAGCCCGTGTCGATGATGGCGCGTAGTGCTCCACACGCGCCTCAGAGAGATGCCAGCAAAACCATAGGGATTCAACAAGGCTGAAGCTTACAAGAGCTATGGGTCGACTTCTGAAAGGTTTAGCCGTGGTCCTGGTATGCAAAGGGCAACTAATACCTACACACGCGTAACGTAGTAGACACTAAACAAAACTTGGCCTATTACGTTATCGCGTAATAGGCCAAGTTTTGTTTAGTGAACAGTTTTAGGTCTAATAAAGTTATAATTTTTCTGTAGGAGTAAAAAAAGAAAAGAAAGAAAGAAAAAACAAAAATATTATACAGAAAGTAATAGTTAATTAAAAAGTAAGTAGTTTTTAAGTAGTTGTTTGAAAGTTGTAGTAGTCAGTTTTTTTTAGTAGACAGAAAGTTTAATAAAGTTTAGTTGTAAATGCAATACACGTGCATTATGATGTTATTAAAAATTCAAAATAAATTGCCATCCATCATCTACAAATGAATAATTCATCATTTTAATGTAATGTTCTCCGCGACCCGCATATTTATTAAATTAATTTAATTTGTTCTTCAGTTAATGTAATCAATCAATTTATTCATAAAACCTTCATGAATGTAGATAGCTTTCAGTATCGGTGTTGAAGCTAAAAGTAATAAATAATCTCATGTTAGATAGGAGGTATGGTAATATCTCTTTCATCATCATCATCAGCTTTCTTAATGTTCCCACTGCTGGGAAGACCTCAGGCCTCCTCTTCAGGAGAGGGAATGGGCCGTAACCCACAACGCGGGCCCAGTGCGGGTTGTGAATGTCACATGTCTTCGAATTTTTGGTTCTAGGACATGCCGATTTCCTCACGATGTTTACCTTCACCGTTTTGAGAGCAGTGGTGATGAAATAAGCTACCTACACAAAGTAATGCGCCTGTCTGGGTTCGAACCCAATAAAAATATATCTTTGCTTAGATATAAAACAAGAAAGACCGGACACAACACAGTAAACTATTCAGTTGCAGTAATCATATGGTGCAGGCTTGCGAACGACGAGCATTGGATAACTCGCCGTCCCGCTGTCCAGTAACAGTCCGGATCGAGCTGTGTCGTTAAAGGCGCGTAGCGTAGTTTTCCACGCGCGCCTCAAAGAGATGTCAGCAAAACCATAGTGATGCTCGTTGGGGCGACGGGGAGTTTCTGAAAAGAAAACTCACGGTCCCAGAATGTAAAGGTGACAAAAGGATACAGGTGTGAATTTAGTCAGCAAAAGTCTGACACACTCTTTCACTCCATTCTAGAGCGGGAGAAGTCAATAGATATTTTCCCACTTAAAAAAAAAGCAACCTGTATATTAGCAAATCAAGTCATTAATATATACAATTATATTTATACCCCTAACAAAATATTGCATATACCCATTCCTATACTTACCGATCACCTGTTGAACGTGTTAAATTGACAAATCGCGTGGGTAGTAGTAATTCACGCTTATGCATCAATCATGATTGAATACCCACCTGCCCTAAACACCACCCGTGTTACTATACAGTCTCAATAGAGTTGGCATAATCACCGCATTAGGCAAACGAGCGGACGAGCATAGATTAATGTTAAGGTAGGTACCAGATAAACGTGGAAGAACGGTCATTGACCCTCATACATTTGTTGGCATTCTTCTTTTCAACTTATTCTTATTCATTATTGTACACAAAAAAAAAATTGTATTGTAGTAGAAGTACAGTGTAGTGGTGGTTTAGTAGTAGTATTAGTGTAATAGTGGTGTAGTCATAGATTTATAAGTGGGTGTAGTGTATTAGTATTAGTTTTTTTTTTATTATTATTGGATTTTTTATTATTTTCAAAAAAAAAAAGTAACCGTCGCGCCACGCCGCCGCCGCGCCGAGCGGGAATACAAGTCAGAAGCGGCGGGGACGGGCGATTTATTTCATGCACCCATTTCCGGTTATGTTGTTTTTTCTTAGCTAGCGCAAATAAGAGCAAGAGCGTTTCCACGTCTGAATCGCTCAACATCTTTTTGATGAATGAATAGCGTCGCAATACGGTCGGCGTGATCGCGTCCGCAGTGTGACCGATGCCGCCGCGCCAGCGCAGCGTCGCCGCCCCGCTACGCCGCGTCCCGCCACGCCACGCCGGCTGTGTGCAGAGACCTTTAAGCAGTCTTGAATCAACATGCATCGTGATCCTTTACATTGACTTTTTTTATATTGGATAGGCTCGCGTTTGACCACAATCTCACCTGATGGTAAGCGATGATGTGGCCGACGATGGAGCATGCTTGCCTAGAAGTAACCTATTCACTCTTGACTTAAAGACCCCTAGGTGATAGCTATCAGGAAACACAGACTCCTGCAGGGAATTAGTAATGAAAACCTACGCAGAGATATTAAAAAAAAATCAATGTACTTTATCACGGTTATCTGGCGCCTCCTATAATTAACTTTAATCAATATTAATATCCAGCTATTAGATGAGCTTTAATCAGGAAAGTTTATCTAGGATATTACTGACACCCCGTGCCTAGGAAAGTACGTAAATCATTTTTTTCCGGTTGTAATTTTTAGATCTTTGACAATCGTTACATACGCCAGACGCCAGAATGTCTGAACATCAGTTTATCCAATGAGTAATGTTGTCCAGTAATAGGGTTATGTGGAGGTCTTTTTTTTTAAATGGTATATTATGTAATGACTTCTCCCGCTCTTGGATGGTTTATTAGGGTGTGTCAGACTTTTACTGACTAAAATCCACTCCTGTTCTATCTTTGCCTTCGTTCCAGGGCCTCGCGGTTCTCTTTCGCACAACCCATGCTCCCAGTAGGCTTTGACTCTGCTGGGTCCCAGGTTTAGGGTTCTGGAGGTCTGAGAGGCGATCGCTCCATGTAAAACTCAGGTATCAGCCGCATCCAGTTAGACTGGAAGCGGATCCCAAGCTACTTTTATTAAATTAGTTAGTTTTATTTAATTCAGCTTCACTTTTCTTGGACTGACCGACTGACTATTCAAAAGTGCCTTCAAATGGTCTATTTGAAATAGATGATTTGATTTGTTAGAAAAAGACTAAGGAATTGATAATGATGAGATAAGCTAGTACTGTAAAACTGTTCATTGTAGCGGAGAAATCGTGGCAATGACATTCATTTTAGACGATGTGGAAGACTTTTTCAAACACACAAAGCAATGGTTAAAACTTCTACAAAACTTTTCAAATTTACATTGTGCTACGTAACTAGGCGCAGGTAATACAAACTTTTGATGGAGTCCCTAAATTCTGTGATAAAATTATCTAGATAACATCTAGCGTTCCTATATTCAGATATTATTTAAAGTACGTGTTATGCATTAGTTTATAAGAACCATCTTAGTGACCGATGACCTGGTGGACGTTGTGGAAAACCGATGGATGCGCGACGCACAGGAACGTTCGTTGTGGCGACGCTTGGGGGAGGCCTATGTCCAACAGTGGACGTATATCGGCTGAAATTATGATGATCAACCATCTTAGTTGTCGTTGGTAGCTGCACCACAGTTTTAACTTTTGCGGTTAACTTCGTTTAACATTGCTTTTTGAATAGCGGGATTCATTTTTGTTCCGAATAAACGAATAATATATTTCCGAATAAAAATAATATATAAGAATAATTCTTAATAAATAATTTATAATGCTAAATCCGGATAAGATGATAGTTAAAATGTTGATAGATAAAATAAAAATCTAAAACAGCATGCCAGGTTTTAAAAGTAACATACTGGGGAATTGTGTCCAGCTTGAAATCAACAACTTGCATTTGCTTATTTTGCAGCTAAAAGTAACATATGCGTGTTGTCGCTATTATTCTCAGCCACAACAACGCGAAAACTTTACATTAAAACAGTTTTCATAAAATATAGAACGACGCTTTTGTAATAAATCTACGTGTGTAATTTGTTGAGAACATAAACAAGAAACTTTGCCCTAACACTAACTAAACAGATGGGTTTTAATTTACCCAGTATATGTATAATTTGTATAATCTACTCATGGTTGTATAGTCATTGACTCAGTGTATGATTATTACAGGGATGTTTGTATAATTACGTTTTGCACGGTGAGCTGTTTTGTTTAAATCGTTTTTTCCGTAACGAGTTCAATGGCCTTTGTTTATTTTAGCACCAGTTTTCCTATGAGGGTCAATTTACCCTTAAAATGGTTGGCAGAGGTACTCGTCCTTCGATACAAACAATAAATTTTATTAATTGATTTTGAGTGGAATTCAGTGAAATGTTATTTTATACACGAGTAGAGAATAGCTAGTTTTAATTATATGAACATGAATAAACTGTTCAAGATACAAAAAACACCATTTTGTCTGAATGACAACGACAGCGCCAAGTAAAAATTATTGTAATCAGCTTATCGGTGTAGACCTAGTGTTATTATTTTTTTTTTTTTTTTTGGTCTAATGTACCCTACATGGTGATACAGAATATAATATCGAAACATGCAAGAGAACAAAGTTAGAAGCATAAAATGTTTAGATATATCAATGTATGCTCTAACACTGAGAATTTTTTTAGGTACAAAAAATGTTTTTTCAGCGGCAAAATGTTAACCATCAAATGAAATTTAAAAAACCGGCCAAGTGCGAGTCGGACTCGCCCATGAAGGGTTCCGTAGCAGCAAGTAACATAATATAAAAGTTCTTGTAATGTGTTGTAACTTTGATCGATGTTTTAATAATAGTGTATTTTTTTCGGTTTATGACGCATTAAAAAAAAACTACTTACTGGATTTCGTTCAAACCAATTTTCGTTGGTAGTTTTTATAGTAATGTACATCATATATTTTTTTTAGTTTTATCATTCTCTTATCTTGGAAGTTAGAAGGGGGGGGACACACATTTTACCACTTTGGAAGTGTCTCTCGCGCAAACTATTCAGTTTAGAAAAAAATGATATTAGAAACCTCAGTATCATTTTTAAAGACCTATCCACAGATACCCCACACGCATGGGTTTGATGAAAAAAAAATTTTTGAGTTTCAGTTCTATGTATGGGGACCCCTAAAATTTATTGCTTTTTTTCTATTTTTGTGTAAAAATATTAATGCGGTTCACAGAATACATCTACTTACAAAGTTTCAACAGTATAGCTCTTATAGTTTCGGAAAAAAGTGGCTGTGACATACGGACGGACGGACAGACAGACAGACAGACAGACAGACAGACAGACAGACATGACGAATCTATAAGGGTTCCGTTTTTTGCCATTTGGCTACGGAACCCTAAAAAGTAACCAAATGTAACTCTGTCTGACACACTTCATACCTGGAAGGGTGGGCACGAACAGGTATTTATTGTGTTGCGGGCATAGATTTATAAGAACTTATAAATCTATGGTTGCGGGAATGAGACACCACTGGCACCGCCCTAGTTACGGTACTGCTTACACCATATCAAAAACAACATTATTCGTTGTATTTTTTTAAATATCATCACCACATTCGATATTTCCAATATTAATAAAACTGTATTCCTAAAAAACGTTTTTGGCACACGATTCGTACAACACAACGTAGATACAAGTTTTATCCACAAGTAGGTCACTGGTGTCCTATTGTAGCGCAATCAGTGAAAACCGTTTTCTAAAGTTACTGCGTCCTTTGTAGAGTTTGGATAACTACTTGTATCTAGCTGGATACTTTGTTAGCAAATTCGACAATGTATTAAATGGAACGCCGGATTTCTGCGACCCTTACCAGGTCATCCGTCCACCTTGTAGGAAGCTGTGTTTTCTGGTACGCTGTTGTCACTCCAGAATCTTTCAGCCCCATTTAATAACTGTTCTGCGAACAATGAACCCTGCCCACTGACATTAAAGTTTGGCGATTTTTCTGGCTCTATCTGTAAGCTTGGTTTTGCAGCAGATATCTTTACTCCTGATTCGATCACGTAACCAAAAGAAACATTAAACACAGTATTCTGTGTTCCAATTAAATGCTTGAGCCAAAGTTTCACCCAACTTTACTACGTATTACGTATATTTTTTAACATTACACGGTAAACCAGAGAACGCAAATAATGTTTAGCTTATAGAAGAGATTTATTATGGAATACAGGGTGCGGGATAAAAAATGCGTGAGATGCCATGCGCATAATTTGAAGTCTCTCATTCATGGCATGTGTTCGGCGTTGCCTCCCTCTCGAAAATTCTTTTTTCCCCCAATTTAATGTGGTATTTAACGTGAGTTATTCGATCGTTTATTTTCTAAGCGATTAGTATGCGTTCTTCGCGCCATGATCGTACGCAATCGGGGCGTTAATGACTAATATCTTCGGTTTTCTTTATTATTTTGCGATGGGCATTTACTTTTAATACTTACGTATCATTTTATTTAATTTTTTTATTTATTTATTGTTGTCTACAAAACAATACTTATTAGAAGTAAAATTGTAATAAATATATTTTGGTGCCTTTATTATATATCTACATATAACGATGGAAAAATATAGTGGAAGTAGTGTATTCATTACTAGCTTTTTCCCGCGGCTTCACCCGCGTACATAAAATATTGGCTATGTCACTCAGGAATAAATCAGCTTGCTGTCGGGGAAAAAAATTTAGCAATCGGGCCAGCACTTTCAGAAATTACCTCTTACAAAAAAAAAAAAAAAACTTTATCTCTTTATAAAGGCGCGTACAGACATCGCGAGGCGTGCGGTGCGAATAGCACATAGCGAATGCCTCTGCTCGAAGTGTGCGTGTTGAAAACAACATATGTCCCAACATATACTCGGGTTGAGCTATGGCATGCGAAGCAAATGCTTAATTTGTATGTCTTCATGTTTGCGGCGAGGCATATAGCTTGCGAGAATTGGTTGTGCGCCGTTCGCACCGCATGCCTCGCAATGTCTGTACGTGGCTTTGTATTAGTGTAAATATTGATGATCAAGTTAATCACTTGGATTAGGTTACACAAAAAGTGCTTCAGATTTTATTTCTGAACAAATAATAAACAAAATGAACTACGATTCAATTCGAACTTCAAATCGTCAGGTCGATTTACTGGGAACATCTAAGAATAGAATAGAATAAAAAAACTTTTATTCGGTGCAGACACAGCACAACGGTTATATTTATACACAAAGTAAATAAAAATAAAAGTACAAAGTACGCCGAGCGTGCCCGCATCGAAAGGGTGACCACCTCAGCATTTGCTGGACGGACGATAGACACCCAGCGCTGGTTTTCAGTTGGCACCCCGCAGTGACGCATCTGAAGTAGGGCTTTCAATACCGGTATTACGGGATCCCGTAATACCGTGATCACGGATATATTTTGGTCTTTTTTCAATCACGGTATTGACGAGCCAATACCGTGATTACGGTATTACAATCTTTTATTATCTTTTATTGAGTTTTGTTGTAATAAGTAGCAGGAAATTGTATGATGTAATATAAATTACGATGTAATATTATTCTCACACTTGTATTTAGCACCAACTCTTATCTCCAGCTCACCTGCCCGCACCTTGCTTAGACCTGTTTCTGAGTCGAGCGAGCCTAAAGGGCCTATTACACTACGCGTTATTCAGCACACGATATTCAGACTCGTCTTTGTTTTCTTTCCGAGTAAGACAGTCTGACCCTTGTTACCTATAGACTAAATACGTCGAACCATAGACTAAAACCGTCTGAATAACGCTTAGTGTAATAGGCCCTATACGACGTTATTGTTTTGTTAGTCAGTTTGTAGTTGTATATTTTAAATATAAGGCTCAAATCTGTTATTTATTATCTTGGTGTACAATAAAGGATATATAAATAAATAAATAAATAAATATCGCAAAGGCGCCCGGGTAACATGTGCATGTGAACTTGGTCATTGTGTATTTTTGATAAGTTAGTGATCTTAACAAGCAACATGGTACACCTATAATATTAATACTTGTATTTACTGGGGTTTGTCTCTGGGGGTTGTATTTTTTTTTGTCGTATCTGATGACGTGTCACGAATTCACAACAGATTGAAGCATCTAAAATTGTGACATTTTCCTCTTTGATTAATGTCATTTTTACTTTAACGAATTACGTTATCCATTAGGTCTACAATTAAATAGTAAAAAATTAAAATTTGAGCGGTTTGGATGTGGCTTTTTTTTATAACTTCAATTATTATTAATTTTACCTAATTAACTACTTTCGTGTACGAAGAAACAGTTCAAAATTATACATTTAGTTGGCAGTTTGGTATAGAAATCAGATATCAGAAACGTTTATTTCAAATATACTAATTACAGGCACTTTTGAATTGTGAAAATATCGGTCAGTGTCAAGCCACGTTCCAAAGCGTAGATCTCTATGGAGAAGAACGTGCAAGAAACTACATGGACACTCTTTTAAATCATATTGAGTTACATGAATCTTCGTTACATATTTCTTATTGCTTCTATTAGGTGAGTACAATGAAGATAAGTAATATAAATACAACAAGTACATGGGAAATATTCTTATAATAATAAGAAAGATACGAGTCTTGACACTTGCTGACTTCTAAGGGCAGTAAAGGTACTTATCAAATGTACCAGCCAGTAAACAATAGCGCCATGCTTACTTGAACCTTATTAGAACTGCCTATGAACTTTATTAGAATTGTCGTTAACAAGTGACAGCGTCAAGTAAGCATAACTTTACGCAGATCTATGGTTTTAACCTACCTTATTTGCTACGTTTAATCGCCGGTAAACATAGGTACGGCAGCGCCATGCTTACTAGTACCTTATTAGAACGGTTAAGAGAGAATAAAGATTGATTCGAAAACTAAAAAAAGTTTTTAAATGGATTTATTAATGTCCTAATTAAAGTTCCTAGAAAAGGATTACAGTCAAGCACTAGATTAAAAAAAAAAAAAAACAAAAAACTTGAGTTTAATACCGTGATCCCGTGATCACGGTATTGAATTATGCTAATACCGGTATTGATACCGGTATTGAAAAACTCCGGTATTTGAAAGCCCTAATCTGAAGTATACATAGTTAAAAATAATACAAGTCTTAAGTGCCTTAAGTTTGTAAACATTATTTTCATTATACAATACTTATTGTTTCTAATTGCATTCAACGGGTAATGGAATTGCTCCGTGTAACACCAACTTTTGTCGTAAATGAAAACAATAGAATGCTTAACTGTTGTAGTTTAAACGTTTATATTAATTATAGTTGAACATAATTCATTGGCGATGGAGTAATTTGTGTTGTTGATTTGATAAATTGCTGTTAAATGCATGCTTCGTCATTAGGCGACCACAGTTAAACTATAAATTTTAAATCTCATGTCAGTGAACGATGTAATTGTTCTTATGAGAAATAAAGATTCTTTAAACCTAAATGGAGTCATTATTTATAACTCAGAACACCATTTTACGTCATCAATTGAATAATAAATGGTCTGAATCCCTGTTGCATTTTGTAAAACAACGAAGCATTTTTTTCATAATCTATGTCCTAGAGTTTTTATTGATACTTAGGTACTCGATCGCGTTCGTCGCTTTAGAATAAAAAGCTTGGTGAATGAGATTTTGTTTTTTTTTTTTTTATAAATAACACAAGACGCCGCACATCCTCATATGATTGCGCACCTAAAAACAAAAGAAGCACACCTAATTTCTATAAAAAAGCAAGCTACAAGAGTGTCTTTACGATTTGATGATGATTTTGATGTTTTACAATAATGACTTGAAATACATAAATCTTTTTCTTTGGGATGGTAAATCGTTAAAAACTTCTCCCACTCTGGGTGGTCCGAGAATTAGTAACAGACTTTTACTAAAGAAAAATTACTTATGTTACTTTAGTAACACCCTGCGTTCCTGGGCCGTGGTAACTCTTTTGTGTAATCCTCCATTCTTGCCAAGCTACGGCTCTAGCGAGTCCCGTCAATCATGCAGAGAGTTCTTTGAGGCACGCGTGGAAAGCACTGATGACCCAAGCCTGGTCCTAACCGGACGGTGTGCTTTTTTTTATGATGGGAAAAATCATGCATTGACAGCCCCCGCCCTTGGGCGGAGCGGGAAATAGTGTCAGACTTTTACTGACTAAAAGACCCACCCCGTTCCTTCTAGCCTTCATATCGGGGCTCGAGCTCCTTTCGGATTACCCTGGCCCCAGTAGGCTTCGACCCGGCTGGGTCCCTGCTGTTGCTGACGACTCCTTGGGGCGCGCGGGAACAGTGCGCGCCGTCGACGACTTGGGCTTGGTCCGGACAGTTACCGGACGGCCGGACAGTGAGCTACTCATTGCTGGGTCGTCTCCAGTAGTGGCTGCGGCGTGCGGCGTGAGGTGTGGGTAACGATTTAGTACATTTTTGGGAATTACAGCTCTAATAATATCTAGCAATAACTTATGTTAGCGGCTTCGCCCGCAAGTAGTAAAATATATAGAGCCTATGTTACTCAGCAATAAAGTAGGTAGCATTCTATTTACGAAAGAATTTCAAAATCATTCCGGCAGTTTCCGAGTTTATTCATCATAAACAAAGTACAAATCTTCCTCTTTTTATAATATTAGCATAGATTTTGACGAAATGAGTATACAGGTACAAATAGCCCGCCCATAGATAATGCGTGAGGTGTTATATAGGACGAAGCTCGTATAAGTAGCGGTCAAGTATTGTGTGAGCTAAAAATAGCTTAGTGTGTGAGAAATAATGTAGAAGATGGGGAGTTACGGCGTAGACAGCTACCCCACCTCTTTCCCCCACCCGCGGGTGACGTAAACGCGACTAAGGGATAATTTGAAGTGGTTAGGAAGCAGCATCCTTTTGTAGCTAAGTTTTGCGGTCAACTGTTACGAGGGAATATTTTGTCATGATGTTTTCACATATTATGGCTAGTCTTTAGTACCAAGCTACTTACTCTAAAGAACAATTTGGTTTTGTACATTTTTAAATCTTTATGTACATTCCACAACTATCACACAATGCCGTCTAGTCCCAAGCTAAGCAGAGCTTGCGTTATTAGTACTAGACAACTAATAAACATACATTAATATTTCAAAATACATATATATATATATTTGAGATAAATTTATCTCAAATATATATACCCAGACACAGAACCAGTTGCTGTAAGCTGGAATAATACACGCCCTTACATTCTTCTCATTAACGCACAATTGAAAATTAAGTTATACTATAAAAATGAAGCACTGAAATTTTAATTAAACGGAGTGCATTTAGTATATCTAATTTTTACATTCACAGTATAGTTGTATGTAAATAATATTGATAAAAACGCTCTATACTGGTAGCACATCAGTATTGATATCTACGCACAAAAAACACAAATCCTCTAATGACGCTGATTACAATTTATCAAGAATTTTAAAATCGAAATCGAAAAAAGCTGAAATCGATTCTGAACATACTACTACTTTCAGGATGTGCGTTTATTATGTTAAATGTTAAAGAGACCGACAACTGTCCCTTAGTCTTGACTATATACTATTAGTTTTAGTATATGCGAAACATGAAACACTGTCTAGTATTTTTATGTAAAGAATCTATGTACAAAATTTCACAACTGTATCATGAAAACTCGCAAAGTTATAAGCTTAATATGTCAGCAAAAATTCAACAAGCCATGCAGGCGACTGCGGGCTGTTTGGCACTTTCACACAGCTTTTTGCTGGCACCTGATGCCCGCTATGATCTGCCGCGACCTGTCTTGTACTTATTGTCGGTGGTGTCCAACTTGTAACCTTTTAAATATTTTTGAAATAAAAATATAACATGGGGTAAAAATTATTGGAATCGACTCAGTTACCTATTCTGAACAAACTATATTCGATAGGTTTTACATAAACTAGAAATAATTTTGTATACATTAAAATTATTTTAGATAGATTATACACCACCCACGCACAAAACGTTTTGGGAACACATTAATTGTGTGTGCGGCTAGGAAGTGGAATTCCTTACCGGAGTCTGTGTTTCCTGATAGCTACAACCCGGGAATCTTTAAGTCGAGAGTGAATAGGTTTCTTCTAGGTAAGCGCGTTCCATCGTCGACCGCATCGTTGCTTTCCATCATGTGAGATAGCGGTCAAGCGCGAACCTATAAACAATAAAAAAAAAGATAGGAATATAATACTTACATTCAAGAATACTGAAGTCTAGGTAGACAATAAATCTCAGTTCTGAATAAATTATGAAGGTTATAAAGCAAACCTTTTTACCCTTAGTCGATCAAGTTCCTAAAGTGGGTCAGTAAATTATTTTATCAGAAATAAAGTGTGAGATTACCTTTACATCGTTTTTTATCTGACCCTTGATTTATATTTTACAGAACAGGTCTGAACATAATTGGGTTCAGGCGTACGAGAGGACCACAGAAATTATTACCTCTGCGGAGTACGTTTTATGCCCTTGTTTTTTTTTTAGCAAGGATGTGTATTAGTTATGCTTTAATTAAAGGTAATCCAAGCACAGATGACCTTGCCAAATCAGGACACGCATTTAAAATGACATAAACTATCCAATGCAAGTTAATCTTGTATTGTACAGTTTAAATCGCCGTCATACTTTATACCAACCGGCACCCTTAGCCAAGTTGACAATCTGCAATCGTTAACGCTAGTAGAAGAAAACTACAAACGTACGGGAATGACGTCATCTCAACGCTCAGTCACGTGGTCAGAACAAAATAATCTGCTCCCCTAGCCAAGTTACAACCCCCCCGTTAGTTGTGTTAGCCACGCCCCCAATTCTTTTGTTCTGAACACATGACTGAGCTTAAAGATAACGTCATTCCCGTACATTTGAAGCTTTCTACTAGCATTAACGATTGCAGATTAGCAACTTGGCTAGTACAGGGATGTGGCCAACTCGAAGCGTTCGACGCAAGATAAACGGTTGTAACTTGGCTAGGAGGGCTGATCGGCTCGAATAAGCACCAAATTTTAAATGCATGTCTTAGTAATGAAAGTGGGGCACGTTGCCGACCGTGGCACGAATGCCTGGTTTACCATAATAACCTATTTATTAAAAAGGGTTACAACAATTAAGTACGCCTTTTAATTAATTATGAATATAATTATACCGACAAGATTTTGGGTACAATTTTAGGTAATAAAAACAATTTATTTTTTGTCGGACGGGTTTTGCAACTTTGGTTTAACCTTCCGAATATCGAAATTAGAGACACAATAGAAAGACAATGAGAGAGCGAACGACGTTCGCTGAATTAAATAGCAAATTAATAATTGAGAGAGAGAGAATTTGAGAAAATAAACGCTGTCCATAATGCACAGCGTTTATTTTCTCAAATTCTCTCTAGTGTCGCTTAATCTGTTCTTACATAACGCTGTCCAATTTAGGTATTTCATATTTTTCTACATAAATGTTATATTTATTATATATTTTTTTCTTTTTTTATAAGAAGTAATCTCTGAAAGTACTGATCCGAGTGCTATTTTTTTTTCTCCGATAAAAGCCTCTTGATTCCTGAGTGACATAGGTTATATTTTATGTGCGCAGGCGAAGCCTCGGTCAAAAGCTAGTATTTAATGCGTAGGAAGTATATAGTCTAAAATTGGATTTCAATTTTAGACTGTTACATATTATTGGTCCTTTGAGGTTATTGGTCCTTCGAATTTATCTGCAGGAAGTAGGTACTTGTACAATGTAGCGTTCGTGTATACCCATATCATTCAGGACCGATCACTCATTCCTTTTTCGCTTGATCGATTACCATATTATTGAGGATGAGTTGGGATATGGATTAAATGTAAGCTTTTATGTTGAGCAGATACTTTATTTACACACTAGCTGTCCGCCCGCGACTTCGGTTATCGCACTCTAAACGTGTTTTCCCGTAGGAATAAGATGTTTTTCCGGGATAAAAAGTAGCCTATGTTCTTTTCCATGTCAAAGGCTATATGCATACCAAATTTCATCCAAATCCGTTCAGCCGTTTTTGCGTGATTAAGTATCAAACATCCACACTTTCACATTTATAATATTAGTTAGGATTACAAAATGAGTTTTATTGTTTAAATTTAAGGAGCTTAACAATTTGAAGAGGAATTCAAATTGGTAAGCTCGAAATATTGGTGATAGTATTTGGGAAAGACAAACACAACAAACACAGACAATGACAAGACTAAAGACAATGTAAAAACCCAATTCCTGATCTAGGGTGAAACGAAAAGGCGTGAAGACTTTTGCTGACTAAAAACCAGCCGTGTCCTTCAGTTGCTTTTTGCGCTGGATCCCTACGGTTGTGCTGTTATCTCTTTGTAGCGCGGGAAATACTACGCGCCGTCAACGACACGGGCTCATTCATAAACGGACGGCCGGACGGCATGCTACCCATTGGTCGCCATCCGCAAGTCGCGCCTACAGTGGCCAAGAATCGCCCCGCGGCGTCTACTGTGAACTCACCTTACTTAAATGCATTTCTTTTGACAGAATGACACTAAAAACTAACAGAGAGAGATAGAAAATGTCTAAGGCATTAAGTCCGACCTTTGTGTTGCATGCTGATTACATAAATAAACCTCTATACTACTCTAAACAATAATTCTGTACCCTATAGATCACGAATAAAGATTCACAATAGTTGCCCTCAAATGGAAAAATAATTTTCAATTTCAAATAATAAAGAGTAATCCAGATCTCATCAGCTTTCTACCGTTCGAATGTACTCGTATCTGGTTGAAAATGGAAACTAATTCTAAATCACATTACAGCGGAGTCCGGCAAGGAGGGCGAGATGAGCAGTGAACACGTGGAATACCACCGACTCGGTAAGTAATACTTAACGTTGTTATACCGGTACAGGCCAAGCGAACGAATGGAGTCGCCTTTCGACACCGCACGCTCGCTCACCTTCTGCCACGTACTGCTGTCTTATTCTGTTAAAATAACCTCGTGAGAGAGAGAAGCCAAGTTAATTTGAAATGAGGTATCAATGTCTAGTAATACAATAGAATGTGGTTTGAGGACAGTTCAAAAATCACTTCACTTCAAGTTCACTGCGCGCTTTGACATGGCTAGCGCAGTGGTGATGATGAAGCGATGAACGGCTTTCTTGCGTTTGATTCCAAACAAATATTATATGGCCTACAGATAGTCGTTCCGGGTCTGGGTTTCGTCAGTCAAAATGATTGAGAACGCATACACGATATAGGAGCAACTTCTAGAACGGGCATATTGTTAACATAAATTCTTCATCATATTCCCGACACTGTAATAATTAGTATTCCGTAGAAATACCATAAAACTAAACCTAGGGTTTGACAAGTCCCCTCAGACTGTCTAGACTTATACAGGCGATCTATTTTATAAACATGTCACCATGAAAACTTAAGAGAAATGAGCTTGAAGTAAGCTGCACCCTCTTACATATAGGACGGTGTTTTGGGTCTGGGTGTCTTGTGTATGTGAGTCGACATGTTTGTGAACACACACACGATACAGGAGCTCTTTACAGTGTTGGGCAACATTTAAAGAAAACCTGTCTTTCCATCTTGTTTGTCTATCACACAACTTTTCAATTAGTACAAAAAAAAATGGGGCTCTATCTGTACCCGTCACTGATCATATTTTTGTAGTCAAAAGTAGGAAAAATCCGAAATCCTAAAATTGACCACAAAAAGGTAAATTCATCATAGAATCAATCAAACATAACAATTGCTAGTAGAAAACACTGCGGGCAGTTAATTGTCACTTATTCATTCATTGATCAATAGTCTGCACAAAATTTCCTTAAATTGAGTGACATTTTGGGACATAAACCAACGCTAATAACTTTGCTGTTTATGAATATTATTTATAGAGATTTTACTTGTAAAATAACAAGGGCTTTTCTAATAAGCCCTTTAAGTATTTGTACTAATTAAAAAATAGTGGTGTATTGACAGCTCGCTCCATATTCACGGTAAATATTTTTGGATACATTCTTACTACTGATCAAGCAAACGTCCGGCAGATCGTTCGCTTAGTCTTGTCAACAGAATAATATAGCTAATTCAATGTAGAAATCAGGAAGATGAATTATAAAATAACTTGTAGCCATCCAAGAGTAAGTTAAGGACTCTTTAGTCGTCTTAACTTAGTTTAGGAACTACAGAAAATGTAAGTAAAAGGGATTTAATATTGTTGTCTTTTATAACCACTTTGGTTGAAGGAAGTAGTTATGATTTTTTTTTTTTATCGTGACAAAATATCTACTGATTAGGTTTTATCTCTGCTTCTCTCTTCTACGTTCAAAATAGTTGACTGTTCTATACAAATAAAAAAAGCTTCTACAAATACTTTGATCAATAATACCTATATATTTTTTAAAATTTAGAAATCAATTTTTCCTGATCTTTGAATATTTTGTTCTATCGTATGGTTTGAAACATTCTTCTTGATACACAAACAATTCATACATACCCCACTAGAAACTGGACAGAGACACGTTCACGAACATATAAAAGCAAATACCTTTTTTAGTAAGTTGGGAAATCATTAAATAACGTTTTCAGCTTTGGATTGGGCGAGAGGGTATGTCAGACTTTTATTTATTTATTTATTATAATCTTTATTGTACACCAAATAAACAAAAATACAGGACATTTAAAAGAATAAGTTACTGACTAAAACCTACCTACGTTCTTTCAGATGACCTTTGTGTTACTGGGGCCAGGGTTTTCCGAAAGGGCGCTTGAGCCCCGGTATGAAGGCTTGAAGGAACGGGATGGATTTTTTAGTCAGTAAGAGTCTGACACTATCTCCCGCTCCGCCCAAGGGCGGGGGATGTCAATGCATGATTTTTCCCACCATAAAAAAAAAAAAGGTCCCGGTAACTTTTTCGAATATTCTCGGCCCTACATTACCCTAAGATATTAATATAAAATAGCTCTATCTCTTTCTATATTTAACCTTCTTTCCATATAACATGGTACATTCCAATTCTTTCAACTGAAACATTATACGTATTCACTAGACGCACCCAGCGTAGTCCAATGTCATGCTCGTTATCACGCGAACAAAGCTGAAAGCGATACTATCGGGGCTAGATAACAGAAATCAACCACTAATAGCCGCATATCTACTGCATGCATTATAGGTACAACTGTTACCATATCAGTTGACTAGCTTTTAGACGTAACCTAGCGTTGACAATGTTGTTTGTTTCGTTTTTGTTTGAACAATCAATGTGAATGATGCTTATCATTATGCAGTTTATGTATAAGTCACGCGACTTTGTTAGCGTAGACTTCAGAATTGGGTAAATTGAAATGTGTACCTAATCCTATTAAATAGTTGTCCTCCCTCGCTCCAGAAATTTAACTTTTTCATGATTCTGGTCTCCTGGTAATTGAGTCTTAACCGTCTATGATTTCGTCTCTTAAAATACGTCTTCATGGTTTTGATCTCCTGGTTGTTAGTGGGTATTTACAGCTCATGTTTTCAACCTGTTTCCGAGCTTTTCCTTCTTCTACAGTCTCTGTTAAGCCATTTACAAAGAACAAAAATATTATCCAGGTTAGGTTAGGTATAAACTTCGCTAGGAAACCGGCATGTCCTAATACCAAAAAATCGAAGACATGAGACATTCACCAACCCACCCTGGGCCCGCGTGGTGGATAACGGCCCATTCCCTCTCCTAGAGAGGAGGCCTGAGCCCCACCAGTGGGAACATCAAAGTCTGATGATGATGATGAGTCAAAAACTGTCTATGTCTAAATTTTCATCCAAAACCTTTTAGCCATTTTTGTATGTTTTTAATACAAATATGCAATTTCATATTTATAAATATAAACAACATTTAGTAGAATCGTGAAAATAGATATGTTAGATCCAAACTGACGTTGCTAGTAATCAATCAGCTATAAGGCTAGACTGTCGATTGTTTATTAGGATGGATGAAACGGTGCCGAAAGGATCAAACAGACCTTCGCGTGATTGCGTTCTCGTCGTACCTACTTATATGTGATACTTTTAGTATCTACGAGCGTTAACAGTAAAGGTCAAAGGTAAACCAGACGTCGAGAACATTTCGAAGAATGGAGCTACTAATGGCGAGCGATGAGTGCATTACTAGACCTAAAAGTAGATTCTCATTCTATATTGTACTTACACAAAATAAATTCGAAAAGCTTAACCCACAATAAAGTTCAGTGTTAAGGTTTTAGATTCTTTTAGTTAAGTTGAAGTAGGTAAGGAAAACCGTCAGGGATCAAACCTGTTCAAATGGATTTGAGTAGGTTTGATCTGTGAAGAAGGTATCTCCTCTGAAGTGTATCACTTTCTGCGAAATGATCCACTAACCGAATTCTTGGCCTTCTTTGGGTTGCCATTGACATGCTCAAAAGTAGATTGACTTATTTTTTCACAAGTTACTACTTCAGATTCTCCATAATACAGTTTATTCTTTATCAAACAGACGCAGTACAAGCCAACGGTGAGCTGGTCTCAAGGCTAGAGCAGCATGCGTCAGCGGACGCCGTGGGCGGCGAGAAGCCGCACTTGCACGCGCAGGCGCAGCTCGACGTGCCCTCCGAAGGCGTGCATCGCGTGCTAGTTCAAGATGGCGCTCATGTGAGCGTGCATGATGCCACCACAACGGCGCCTAACGAAGAAGTTACTACTAAGGTACTATACAAACACAACAGTTTCGAAAGGTTTCTACATATTTTTTCCCGGCTACAGCAAAGCCAAAGATATAAATTTTGATTTTAGCAACATGTACGTTTTTATGTTTGTTATAAGTTTTATGCGTATGTTTCATCGTAAAACCAAACCAATTTTGATAATTATGTGTCAAAAGTACAACAACAAGTTTTCATTAACTACAAAGTCGTGGATGATTATAACGCACGTTCTGAAATTATATAATTAGATATATATTCTAAGTTATTGTACGAATTTGAGGAGGTAGTTACTTAAAAGTATATTGGCAGCAAACTGTAATACAAACAGTAAATTCTCCAATCAAAAGATCATATCTTCAATATATGTAGGTACTAACTGCAAATACACCGATGTCTCTCCTAAATACCTAATTCATTCATCTTTTGAACATGTACAAAAATGAATGAATGGATTCTCAGCATAACAATAGATCGTCGTGCATTGAAAAATCTATTGTAAAACATAACATTGTAGACTGTAAATGAAAGTCTATTGGAAATCGATTCCACCTGAGCATAATCAAGCACACTGGAACCATTGTTGGATCAGATCATGTATCTACGTTCATTATTATCGAGTCTGAACTTGATAAAACAGTGTATAAATTATAAGTTGTTTCTGCGTAAATTCAATTCGATTCGTTTGGTTGAATTTGAATGTTACTTGTCTAAATATGTTCTTTTACGGCTATTAAAATTAACCAATCTGTTTAGTCTTTAGTCTATTCTCAACTGTGTTAGCGTCGGTGTCGGCTTCCAGTCTAACCAGCACCCCAAGCCAAGTTGATAATCTGCAATCGTTAACGCTAGTCGAAAAATAATCAAATGTATAGGAATGACATCATCTCAACTTTAATTCACGTGGTCGGAACGCGTCACGACTCACGTGGAAACGAATAGAAAATTCGTAGCCAAGATCACATCGTTCCAAATGATAGAATGAATTTTTACATTTTCTACAACGTTTAACGCTACTTCCTTTGATAAACAAACGATACATTGAAGAACGAGCGGCCGTCTCAGGCGCGTCAACATGGCTACCCATTTATCGTTTTCTACAATTGCTGACACCGAAGGGTTACCGAATAGAAAACGGAATTCGACACGATACGGTTGTAACTTGGCTAGGGGGGCTGATCTAGAATACTAGTATTTTACAGAACTTAACGGTCAGTTCACACCGAGACCCGACACGGCAAATGTTTATCTTTTCGTGTAGTAAATCAAGTTATATTTTGAGTCGTTCTTTGCATGGCGTCATGGTTTAAACTGATCCTAAACAAAGACTGGTGTCAGATTTTTGGCTTCTGAATACAGAGGTGCTATTCTCTAAGAAAATAGGAGATAGCGGTCAAGTGCGAAACTATCAAAAATAAAAAAAAAATAAAAAAAACAGCCTTGAGCTCAGCGCTGGCACAGCGACGAGTCGTGAGCGCAGTACATTGAATTAACAACCCTATGCCCCTTTACATTGGATGAGCTCAAGGCTGTTTTCTTAGAGAATAGCACCCCAGGGCGTTACTGTCAAAGATTAACAATGACGGTCGGAACGAACCGCTTAACGTGGCTTATGGGGCACGAAAGAGTCGCTACGTAGGTAGATGAAGACATCCACGAACTGAAATCAGTAAGTGTTGCTTTATTTAGAAGAACGGCACATTGTTAATACTTAGCTACGTACTCTACGTTTTTTATGTGGACAATCTTCAAATGACTTCAACTGTTCTGAAGGGTACCACCTGTTCACCATATGCGATGCACCACCGGTATATGGTGGACATCTCACTGGTACGCACTTTTGGAATACATTCATTGTGCGTACAGCTAAGGAGTGGAATTCCCTGCCGGAGTCTGTACTAACCGATAAATACAACCTGAGGATTTTTAAGTTAAGAGTGATTAGGTTACTTCTAAGCAAGCGTGCTTCATTGTCGGCCATATATCAGGTGAGATGGTGGTCAAATGTGAGCTTATCAACTAAAAAAAATATCATTACCTTCAAAGATACTTAAACCTAAAACGAGTGTAGAGTTCATACCGGACAATTAAAATACACGTAGGTCCAGGTATAGATGTGTGTTTTAATTTTATCTACCTAGGTACGACGGCAATGGCCGATGAACTTGGGTTCAATCAGTGTGGGTGGTGCTATTTTTATACCTGTATATATTAAAAAGTTAATCAGACTGTAAATTTTGTACCACTAGCTGGTACGAAATTGACAGTCTGATTAACTTTACTACTTACTTACTACTTACTTTACTTTTTTGTAGTAGGTATTTGAAACATTATATACTGCGCTCTAAAACCCAATTCATTGACATGGCTCAGATAGCTGCCCAGTACCCCTAGCCAAGTTGCTAATCTGCAATAGTTAACGCTTGTAGAAAGCTTCAAATGTACGGGAATGACGTCATCTTAACGCTCAGTCACGTGGTCAGAACAAAAGAATTGGCGGCAAGGTCAACTCGAAGTGTTCGGCGTAAGCGAAACGGTTGTAACTTGGCTAGGGGGGCAGCTTAAAAGGGACTGAACTGGACATGTCTGCCGCATGCCGATCGAGTGATGGGCCGGTAAAACACAAAGTCGGTGCCCTAGAATCGCACGACGGGGTTGCGACAGACCAAGAAGGAAATGGCGGGACGAATTAAATGTCTTCCTTAGAATGGGCAAGAAGTGGCTTAAAACCGGGAGAAATGGCAGGAATAGAGAATGCCGTTGCCCAGCAATGGGACCGCGACTTCATCCGCATCAGACTCGTAAAACCACACAATGCCATTTAGTCACCATTTGAAGAAGTATTTTTTTTACACGGAACTTTAATATGTTTCTAAAATAGAAGTAGCCTAAGTACCTCTTTATAACACCAATAATAAAATAAAGTTCCGTTAAAATTGGGCCTGCCTTATTGAGATAAGCAGGAACAAACAACAAGACAGCTTTCTTTTTTAATCCTACTTTGTTCTCGGAATTGATCTATTCGATCCGAATAGAAACAGAAAGAATATTGAATATACGAATATGCATTGCATAAAAACATAATTTAATATTACAAACAGACACTTCAATTTAATTTGTATGTTATTCGTATTTATATCGAATGTCTGAAAAATTGTATTCCAGAATTCTTCATCAATTTCACTGCCTTTTGACATTTCATAAGAAGTTTTTGAAAAATATTTCACCATCGACTTATTTCACTATGAATAATTTCAGTGACTGTGACTGAGTACAATGTTCCTTAAGAACCTGTCTCTCTGCCTACCCAGATTGATTTTGTTAGACTAGTTTTAGTACAACCCCAAACTCAATAAATAGAATCGAACACCGAAACTGCTGCGTCGAACATATTGGCCGTATTTCCTCACCATTTATCACTTCGCTCGCAATATCTCGCCTCCGAGCGTCTCCGGCTAAATTGCTAAGGTACGAATATTTACTAAAACAAAAGGGGAACGACCTTCTTTACTAACACGATTTTCATTGTATTTTTAAAATAGAAAAACGAATTTTAGTTGAAGGTTTAAGAGATATTTAAGAAATCTACATCATCTACCGAAATGATAGCGCAACTTCTTGAGGCGCGAAGTGTTCCACACGTGCCTCAAGGAGTTGTCAGAAACCGTAGGGGCCCAGCAGGATCGAAGCCTACTGGGGCCATGGGTTAAGCGAAAGAGATCCCGAGGGCCCTGGAACAATGGCGGAGAAGAAACAGGAGTGGGTTTTTAGTCAGTAAAAGTCTGTCACTATCTCCCGGAACATTATAAAGCTGATTATTCTATGTGAGTATATGGCTATATTGCGTTCGTATAGGTAAATAAAAGTGCTAACAGTTATTTGTTCATCATTGTGTTCTGATGACGATGTTAACACATATGTAAAGTTCCATAAGCTAATTTATACTCACAGCACATTTTATAATAATAAAAAACACCCAGAAATCCATATCACATTATTATTTATTCCATCGAATAACTGTAACACAGCTCTGCAATGAAACCAATATATTTATTAAATCAGTGACATTAAAATAATTGGTTACCAATTATCCACACCAAGCCGGAATTCCTGTCCAAATTAATTTTAAAGGGATTATCACGTAATTAAAAGCACATCGGTCCGACCAGAAATACAAAACTTTCATGTAAATGCATTAATAAAGATATTTTATTTACTGTTGATTTTTTTTATCAATTTAAAATCACGTTTGACCCCCTTTCACCTAATGGTAATAAACGGTCGATGATGGCTCGGATCACGCTCGCCTAGAATGAAAAACTCCTAGGTTAGAAAGAAAGAAAGAAAACTATTTTATTTGGCATACAAAGTCGTAGATACACATCATAATCAGCCTTCTTAATGTTCCCACTGCTGGAACTCAGGCCTCCTCTCTAGGAGAGAGAATGGGCCTAATACACTACGCGAGCCCAGTGCGGGTTGGTGAATATCACATGTCTTCGAATTTTTGATTCTAGGACATATACACTCGTAGATACACACAATCTAGTGATTTAGTAGGTTATACCTAGGTATGCGAAAACATAAACCCTGGCAGGAAATTTCTTTCTTACATCTGTGCACATTCTTGAAACATTTTGTACGACAAAATCTACACACGACACTCTTTACTTATCAGGTGTTCCACGGGGCCGCTCGTCTGGTGCAACCAGGCCAGGCAACCAACATTCCCACAGGACCGCAGCACACAGCTGTTCGAAGAGCTTTTAACGCTGACATTACCAAGGAAACCAAGAACAACGTAAGTTAAATTACCTGCTCAATAAAGAACGGGCAAGACACGTCAGAAGTCTTGCATCAGAAACGCCTGCCTACCCAATGGGAGTTTTCACTTAGTATTACTTTGTACTTTACGAAGCAGTGCAAAGGACTCAAACAATATTGATATCTTATTGCGGTGGCTTACGTGACCAACCGCACGTGCGATGGGGTGAAGAGCGAAGCGAAGCAGACGCTGTCATCGAATGAACGATGTCATCTAAAATTGTTCCGGCAGTACACGCGACTACAGCGGAGTCGCTAGCAGCATTTTGACTGAAATTATATTCCACACATAATGACATCAAATACACACAAAAATAAAATAAAAAGGCATATACGAGATCGACTCGTGCACGAAGGGTCCGTACCAAAAAGACAACAAAAAAAATCACGTAATATGTATGGGAGCTTTCTTAATATATCGGCAAAAGAAATACGTCATCTATGAAAACTTCGACCGTTTAACTATCATGGTTCATGATATCTCCATAGTATTAGCCGGATGACAGACAGACGGATAGCGGAGTCTTAGCAATAGGGTACCGTTTTTACCCTTTAGGTAAGGAACTCAAACATGGACATGTTCAATTTTAAAATTTGAGCTTACCTATTTAGTTCGTTATGTCCACTGTTGGGCCTTTCTTTTTCACACACCTCTGTTCTCTGCCATCACAGGCCAGTCTTTGCGGTAGGAGTTATTGTTGAACTCCGTTAAGACTTTTAATTGGGCAGATAATATAGTTCTTTTTCAGTGAAAGTGAAACCAGAGATACTGAATAACATGACCAGTTCTTAGTCAGGATCAATAAAAATTTCAAATGTGCATAGCACGTTTCTTCCGCTGCGTCATTCAAACGCCATTTTTTATTACACCTAATTTTCTTCTCATTTCACTCAGCTCGCTTTAACAATTTGCCTAGAAGGCGGAGCAGCGAAATCCATTTTGTTTTTTATCTACCCTACATCAACGGTAGCTACAGCATTTGGATTCAATAAAAGGATTTTGCTAGGTACTTACGTAGGTGTGTTAAACCGTATGGTTTTTCTTCCTGTGCATATTTACCGCTAAAGGTCACAAGCCTAAGTCGTACTTTTCGTAGTCGCCATTCGTAGAATTCACACGGAAGTAAATTTTATCTAGGAACTCATAAATCTACTTAGATGCCGTAGTTGTCTCGCGTCGGATTAATGATTTGGTGGTAAGCGGAACTGAGTGTAAAGTCCAAGCAAACCTTCATTGAATAGGGAGGATCATCAAACCAGACGGTTGTTATGCCTGGTGGGCAACTGCCCGATAGATGACTTCGGGCTGTTCTATTGCTCATATCGCGCGGAGAATTTAATTGCGTGATGCAGGGTTAGTTCTTATGTGACGCCATAAATGTTGCTACAGAAACAAAACATTCAAAAATAAATTGTTTTAACAAGAATCTTTGGATGTTTGGTCGAACTCAACCTTTAAAAACAAATGCTCTAAATTCTTATTACAGTTGAAACTGTTTTGTTACAGATTGATCATTATGCTGCATATTCCGGCGTCCAATACTCTCCACTGGATATGGCAGAGTATGTCTTCTGGACTGGGGATGAACGAGGAGTGACCACTGCTATTGAAGCCTTCCTTCAGGAGGGAATGGTATGTTTAGGATGCAATTTCATAGCAACATTATATACTTTTTCCCGCTCAGAAATAAAGCAGCTTCCTATCGGTGAAAAAATTCTAGCAGTCGGACCAGTACTTTCAGAGATTGTCATATCACCTACAAACAAAAAAAAACGTCTTTATAATATTAGTGTAGATGATGGCACAGTTGCCGTAGCAGTTGAGCGATTGGCTGCTGCACTGCGTGCCGCGGGTTCTATTCTCGCACGAAACAAATATTTGTGATCACACCCACATTATAGGAGTAATTACTTGTGTGGAAAGTTTTAATTTTTTAGTACATAACAGCAAACTAAAGCTTTGTGCAGTTCGATCTCAGTTTTAAACTCAACTGAAAATAACACATACTGAAAATATTTTATCGTCAAAATACGTGTCTTGAAATGGTCAATCGTAAAATATAAGAATGCTATAACCCCGCTTACTCGTGTTAGATTGAACAATATTTTATGTTATTTGCTAGAATAGTTTGCTGTTAGTTATTACTGTGATCTAAGAAGAAACTATTGGAAAAACTTAAAAAAGATATAAGAATTTCGTTAAAATTATTCAAGATGGGTACGTATTTATTTCTTTACCAGCAGAACAACATCTGCTACGATCACTTACATTTCTTTTTTTGCTACAATTTGAATTTGACTGGCCTGTTGGTCTAGGGGTTTAGTGGCTCTGACTGCTATGTCGTGGGTTCGATTCGGTGATGAGCATGATCATTTGTTCTATGTCTAGGTGTAATTTATCTATAATAATTATGTATGTATTTAGAAATATATAATGTTTATCAATTGTCTGGTACCCACAACACAAGCTCTGCTTAGTTTGGGACTAGCCGGCGTTGTGTGATAGTTGTGGAATATTAAACAAATTAAACAAACAAATAAAAATTTTTAAAGTTTTAAATACTTAAAATACCAACTGTTTTAATTTACAGATGTCAAAGGAAGAAGCTATAGCTTTCCTGCAAGAAATCAAATTCAATATCGACTACCTGCGAGCACATTACTCCCAGAACTTAAAAGCTGCCGAAGAAAGTGCACAACAGGAAAAGTTGAGAAACATGCTGATGGAGCAAGCTGAGGCTAAGGTAAGAAATTGTTTTCAAGCAATTATGCTAGATAGGTATTTTAGCTGTGAATAGATTGGGGGGAATAATGGTCGATGAAGACGAAAGGTTCTGGGGTGGCGACCACGTACCGGAAATTGCAGCGTTGAAAGGCTCCTTGCGGTAATTCCATGGATGCGAGACGCACAGGACCGGTCGGTATGGCGAACTTGGGGAGACCCGAGTCCAACAGTGGACGTCTTTCGGCTGAAGTGACAACTTAACAAAAAAAGTTCTGAGTTGTAAAAATAAATTTTGATACTTATTTACTTACTGATTAGGAGAAACGTACTAATTATAATAATTAAAATCAACGGACGTTGTTGTTACGACCTGAATAGAAAACCACTTAATGTTTGGTATACAAGTAAAGAGAATGAGAGTTATAAAAAGTAGAATTAAAATCCTGACAAAAGTTTTAAAGTCATATACTTAAAAACAAGCTAACGAGGTCTGTTTCAGTACATAGGTATTTGCTGTTATTTTGTTGGGTTTATTAGATAATACAAAGGTATTACTTTGTGAGTTTATTTTATTTTCGTTTTAAAATATCACACTAATATTATAAAATTGAACGATTGTGAGTGTTTGTGTATATTTATCACACTCCAACGGCTAAACGAATTTCGATGAAGTTCGGTACATGGGTAGACAGTGTCTACGCCATTATAAGTAAAGTATACTTTCTATCCCGGGAGTATGTTCCTTAGGGATACTTTTCTGCTGTCATACAGGCAAACCGCTAGCAGCAGCTATTATAATACTCAAATCTTTATTGCATTCTACAATGTATATCATAGTCTAAATTAATCTAAATACATTTCTATAAAATAATTAATAATATTAATAATTTCTAATAATAACAACAATGGCCTTATAGCCAAAAGCTTCGACGACCATCTGTCGAAGCTGTCGTTGCGCGGTTGGATTAAGGGCCTGATACAGAAGGCAGTATTCCTCGATACGGCTCGCATTGTGAGGAAGTTCCTGTCTCTGGAGCCCTAACCATCGTTAGCTTGGACCCTGCTCCCGACACTTTTTTTGGATAATTTCTTAAAAAATATTTAAAAATGTAATTGTCTATATGTGTAAAAAATGAATAAAGAGAACAATAAAAATAATTAATAATGTCAATGTTTAAAAATGAAAATTAGAAAGTCAAAGGAGTAATTAAAAGTAAAGTCAATAGGAGTGACACTGGATCCCGCGCTAGGACACCCTATGTTACAAGATCTCTTTTGAAAGATAATATGATTTAGATAGTAATAAATACAACATGTTGGACAGAATGGAAGAAGAAAACGTGTTGCGCCGACCCCAAGTAATATGGGATAAGGGCAGGAAGAAGAAGAAGAAATACAACATGTTCAGCATATTTCACTAAACTAAAGATAAATAAATGTTTTTTTTTTTAATTATGGTTAGGTTCGCGCTTGACCACTATCTAACCATCTGACATGACGGTAAGCGATAACGTGGCCGACGATAGAGCACGCTAGAAGTAACCCCTTTTACTCTTGACTTGAAAGACCCTTAGGTTATGGCTGTTAATATTTTAGTAATCAATTTGCAATTGGTATCAAAGGCTTTCCGTCTTAGTGTACCTAATTAAGCCCAAGCAGCCAATCCTAAACCTTTTTCTTGCACCGAAACGTCGTCAAAGGCACTATTTTGTTCAGATATGACCGTGATATATCTACATCAATGGTTCCACATTGCGTCTTGTAAATGACATTAAATTATACTAATCAATAGGTATCTAGGTCCTCATTAGCAGTCAAGAGGGATCATTTAGCTTTAGCTTGTGACTTAAAATTCCTACTTAAACTTTTAGATCCTAGTTTTACAAGCAAAATTAATTGCGCAAGTAATTAAAAAGATACCACAAGAAAATAGAAAACCTTATCTGAACAAGATCAGGCGGACGCTGAAAGTATTCCAGCTATTTATTATTCCGCCCCATTCCTTTATAGAAGAAAAACTTTGTATACCAATTTACATTCCTTGAAGAAAAGTTTAGTAATCTTTAATTAAAGGCGGGTTCCCGCAAATTGGGTTTAGATTGAGCTATAGGTACCGTTCACAGAGCAACGAGATATAATAGAGGCTGCAAGAGTCAGCATTGACAACGCTGCATACAAACCAAGCAAGTCCGTGAGTGTCAACGATTTTAGAAACAGTCCATGACGTTAACAACTTAGTGTTCCGCAGTTCCGCTTTCTACCTGAGCATCACAGCTGAGCAGATGTCTTTAGAATTTCTAGTTTTATTTAAATTGATTGTTTTAATGATAAAAGGGAGTTTCTCTAAATAAATTTTAAATTAAAAATGTCATTGAGGTTGATTAGAATAACGATTTTGTACTGTTTAAAATAATAGAAAAAGTTTTTTTAATAGATAAATGCTGAAGAACTGTCCTGTCCGCTGCGGGATTTTTTTTTTTTTTTTCGATGTGAAAAATCATCTTATGACAACCCCCGCTCTTGGGCGGAGCGGGAGATAGTGTCAGACTCTTACTGACTAAAAAACCCATCCCGTTCCTTCAAGCCTTCATACCGGGGCTCGAGCGCCCTTTCGGATAACCCTGGCCCCAGTAGGCTTCGACCCGGATGGGTCCCTGCTGTTGCTGACAACTGCTTGAGGCGCGCGGGAACAGCGCGCGCCGTCGACGACTTGGGCTTGGTCCGGACAGTTACCGGACGGCCGGACAGCGAGCTACCCATTGCACACTGTCCGCAAGCCCGCGCCTACGGTGGCTGGAAATCGGGATCGGAATCCCGGCGGCGGCGAGAGCGCCGTTGCCTGATGCGGTCGGCCTCCTCCTTAGCGAGCATTACTGCTTCGCAGAAGTCGGCGACCGCCTGCCACTCCTCCTCGCTCCGGACCATGGCCTCGACCAAGGCCCGGCGCGAGAGGTCTCCGCCGCCGATCCCGCTGCGGGATCGAGAATCGTGTAACGGATCCATGGTACACGTTTGTGCATTGATTTGTATGTCGCAGCCTTATTACAAGTTGGCGCATCGGATTGAAAAACGTCACTATTATGTAATGCGGCTAGCTCATATTAAACCAGATTTCAATTCGGCTAAAATAAATTACGCCACATTGAATGCGCACTTCACATTCGTCAAAGCGCATACAAACGGGCGTATCGACTTACTATGACACTTTTAGTTCCAATAATTGCCGAGCGGACAAAAACAATTGTCGGTAAAAAAGATGAACGCCCCGGGAACATTATAGGGTAATTATGCTGTGGCGAATCAGGGTTGCGTTCAAAGCAACCAACCCAAATATGAATAGTAATGACGCCTCTATTCGGTCCGATCCCCGTAATTTTGCTCTATGGCATCCCATTTGTGCCACAGTAGATTTGGTCGTATGCAGTCTCGTGACCCGAATTTAATCCGAATGTAATGGAACGACGCAGTTCGAAGAATGAAACGCACGTGTCAGCCTGCTAATGAACCCGGTTTGATTCGATTGAGCGACTTTGGGTCATTTTAATGTCATCACATACGGGCTGCGTAGTTTTGTAACTCGAGTACGCAGTTATTGAGCTTCGTTTGGTTTCGAATATTCGTGTTATTGCTGTTGCATATATGTATAGACTGCGTTGTTGGCAACAATGTTGTCATATCGGCTTGCACATTGCATTTGTAATAATTACTCAAATTATAGTAAATAGTTGAAGTGCATTCTATTATTCTCTAACTATTCTAAACACAACAATTGCAGTCATATGAGTATTATCAAACGGGTCATATTATGGCTGCTTGAACCGTGCGAACCTTGCGACAAGCGAAATGACAGATAATTTTGATGGATTTTATATCTTTGGCTTTTTTCATAACTAGTGCTTATTTCTTACGTGACGCGAACTATGCCTTAATTCTAGCTGACTCGGCAAACATTTTTCTACCATATAAATATCAAAGGGAAAAAAAAAAAATTGCCTACGAACCTAAACAAAAAAAAAACAAATAATTTAATAATTAAAATCGGTCAAACTATTACGGAGCAGTACGATAATAAAGCACTGTGACACGAGATTATTATATATTAGATAAGGCATAACCAAACAAACACATTTAATTAAACACAATTTAAGCACTACATAAACAAAAATTGTATTAATAACCTAGCAGATTAAAATTAACGGCTCTTACGTAACTAAGTTTTATTAAAACTCAGTGTTGGTACCTACATACTTTTGGCGTCTCGAGGCACGTTTATTTATGCTTAGATTGAAGCTCAAAAAGTGTAATTAAATGTCACTCAAGATTTTGCGGTAACAGAACAAAGTGCTATGTGAAAAACAACGAAATAATCCCCCGCCCTCGGCCATGTTAAAATATACGTGGGCGAAATGGCGGGACGCCCACCTAAATACTTCGGGTACAAGGTAAATTGTTTCAACATGATACTAAAATTTAAAAATATCATACAACGCTGCAGTGAATGTATTTAAAAACAAAAATACTTTTTTGGTGGATAACGTTCGGGTTCAACGTTAAAGGAGTGAATTTTCGTTAGCAAACATAGTTGTGTGTCATTTGTTGTTTACTGAATTAGATGGACTATCAGCAATGCCAAACTTTAAATGCGCTACGGAATTTCGTAGCAAGGTGCTACGAAAATTCTACTCCTCGTAGCACTTAGCTACGAAAGATCTTAGTGACTTAGCGTTTTGTTCACTTTCGGCAATTATGATTTACTGTTTTTTTTTTTTTTATCTACACTAATAGAATAAAGAGGTACAGTTTGTTTTTCTTTTTTGTTTGTAGGAGGTAATCACTGGAAGTAATGGTCCGATTGCTAATATTTTTCACCGTTAGAAAGCTGTTTTATTCTTGAGTGACAAATGCTATATTTTATGTACGCGGGCGAAGCCGCTGGCAAAAGCTAGTAAGGTAATATTATCAAATATCAAAATTGTTTTAATAAGCACTCCACACGGTCATAAACTTTATTACTAAAGCAGTGACGATAAAAATTAACTGATACCTATCAAACAGGTTCATTTAGTTCTCACATCGTTCCAGGACGTAAATACTCAATTTTATGAGTCTATTAGGCCCATGTGTCACACTCGCTTGAGTGTTAATGAATGTTTAGTGTTCATAAAAGCATTAGTTATTATATCGTAAACTAAGACTATAATATAAATAGAATCAGATGGTTTACATGTTTACTAGTATTATTACTTACCATGTTTAATAAACAGCAGTTATGTAAAGCTTTTAGAAGTAAATAACAGATTTATTAGTGTCTGTTATGTACCTTAACTGTCCTTCCCGAGGTTCATTCCCATGAGGGCACTCCGGTACCACCGGGTGCCCGAATACCTCTGTCGAGTAGTCGAGGCATACCTGTCAGACAGGTATATTGTCTAGCCCAGTCACCAGGGAGACTGGAAACGTCGGGAGATGTCGTGCGGTGTTCCGCAGGGGTCGGTACTAGGGCCACCCTTGTGGAACATCGGGTACGATTACGTGCTGCGGGGCGACCTCCCTGACGGGGTCAGCGTAGTCTGCTACGCAGACGACACACTGGTTCTAGCCTAGGGAGAGTCATACCGGTCGGCGGCCGCTTTAGCGACACGCGGGGTTGCGATAGTCATTGGTAGGATCCAGGAGTTGGGACTCGAGGTGGCGCTGCGCAAATCCGAGGCCATATGTTTTCACGGTCGCGGCCGTCGGAACGCGTCACCGTCGGGTTCCCAACTAACGGTAGGAGGAGTTCGCATCGGCGTCGGGACATCGATGAGGTACCTGGGACTCATCCTCGACAACCGATGGAATTTTGAGGAGCATTTCCGACGTCTGGCTCCCAAACTCAACCGGACTGGGGCCGCTCTCAAGCGGCTCCTGCCCAACCTTGGGGGTCCAGACGCCTCCTGCCGGAGGCTCTACGCGGGGATCGTTCGGTTTCGAGGAGATTTCGTGATTAATCAATGAGTGGTATTTCGATTCTTAGTTTGAACTTTCTAACCTACAGGAGTATCAATACCGCAGTCCGGCCCTCCAGTCGTTCCCGTTCGGCAGCAGCCCTGACATCATCCGGACAATTGCCAACAAGAATTGGGAGCTCAGCAACAACCTCTCACCTGTGCCCGCGCTGCCAGTCAGCAGTGAACTGAGGCCTGAAGCCATCAAGAGGACCTTCGACCCGATGTTGCAGCAGTCTATGCGTGAGCAGACCATTTTTTTTTATTCTTCGTGACTTTATTTATACCGCCACATATTGGAACTATTATTTAAATTCCTACATCGTGGTATCCACTATAGGGCAGTTGACGGGATCAGATACAACATCCGTCTAATCGGAGGATCCTCCTCTTACAATGAAAGTTTGAGGTGGGACTTTACATCCTGTTTCACATACCTCTAAAACCTTCTACTAACTATCACCACGTCACGATGGAAGATACCTTTAAGTAGGTACAGACAGCTGAATATATAATAATATCCTTCTTTTTTTTTGAAGTTGAGGGATTGATGGGAACTTTTCACGTAATAATTACAATACCAAACGTTCAACTATGTACTAAGCTTCATTAACATTGTATTTACTACCATTCATTTCAGGGGCTCAAGAATACGAACGCGATGCCCAGTCCTTCCCTGATGAAGAATACGAAGAAATTATGGAGAAACTGCAGAAGCCAACCAGCATCCCCTACAATGAATACACGCTTGAGGAGATTATCTATCAGCTGGCTAAGGTAGATATTGACAATACCAACAACATCATCGCTTACCATCAGTCGAGATTGGTTGAGGTAGTGTTCAAACGCGACCGTGTCAATAAAATAATAAAAAAATCTCATTATTACCATTATCTACCTACTCCCCAAAGACCTTAGGTAGAAGTATGTACTGGTCCCATGAATACATTGAAGACGATTAAATACCGTCAAATAGGTAAGGATCCAGGTCTCACTTTCCGCCAAACGTAAGTCCTTACTAGACCTGGCCAATTTGAGAAGATCCTGTTTCGAATTTAGCCGGGAAAAAACGGACGGGTGTCACTATGATGTTGTGCGAATCGCCCAGAGGACACAATAGACCATATGGTGGAAATCTGGTCCGTTTGGGCGGAGCACCACCGTGTCCTCTTGGCCGGGCCCGATCTAGCTATTTAGCCGCTACACAAAACCATATAAGTCATGAGACTTAAGTCTTAATTCTACTATCCAACCTGAAGTAGGTTGAAAAGTGGCACATAAAATTCTCAACCTGACAATTTGGGTGTCAATGTGGGACAACGTGGACAGGTTGTAAGATAGGAATAAGTCAATTTTGCCGCCTCTATTTTTTCCCGCTCTGGCCAAATGCCCGGCTTGCCCCCCCTTAGACCGGGCCCTGCCTCTTGGTGTCGATCTTGGTACCTAATAATGTGAGCAAATGAGGTGGCCGCAATCGTAAGCCAGAGACAAGTTTCACGCTCCGGCCCCTGATAAAGAGGCCACGGGCGTTAGGAGTCACAGGGCAATTCCCGGCCATCATAACCGCGGAATTTCAGACGGCGAGCTAGTCGTGGAAGACTACACGCTCTAGCGTGTAGTTATCCATGCGCACCTCAAAGACGTCAGCACGTTTGACGGGGCCATTTAAGGCCGATACCTGCTAGGGGTGCAGAATTAATAGAAAGAGTTATCGCGGTCCTGGAACGCAAACGACTCTCGCTGCACCTAGAGCGTAATTAGTTATTTGGTAATTTCCCGAACCAAAAAAGGTTAATTTTTAAGCTCACCGGAGAATCAAACCCAAAAAAACCTTCTACTTAGTAACAGCGGTTTCGACTACTAAACCTATAAAGTAATCGAGGAGGGTAGATATCTGGAGCCATATCTACCATGGCGTAAAATGTCAGTCTTACGAGCGTGAAAGAGAGATGGAGCTATACACCTTATCCATCCCTTTTACAATCCAGTTTACGTCGTCAAATGGATCGCATTAAGAGCTCGTGGTAGGGCCTTTGACCTGCTTACAAGAAAACTGAAGTCATCGCTTCATGATCACAATCCAATCTTGGGATCATAATTTGTTTTCTTGCAAAATAATTTATAAGATACTATAGTTTACTTACGTTTTCACTTTCCAGATGATGTTCTCCCAGTCATTATCACGAGACCCTGCCTCAGCGCGGTCGGCTACACGACGCTTCATGGCTTTCTTGGAACTCCAAGCTGAAAGGGGCCAACTATCGCGCACCATTGAGAAGAAAGTACTTGGTAAGTTTCTATTCAAATATAAAAAAAGATATAAAAATATTAGTAAATATTAAACGTCTTTGTACCTATGTGATTTTATAGAGAACATCAAAAGTGTAAAGCAAAATATTTAATACCTACCTAATATGTTTTGGAGCAAAGATCCAGATCCTGATCAGGACGACGCTGCTGAGGTAGCGAAGGTGGTGTAATGATCTGATTATGTTAGCGGGGTGAACAAAGAACGCCCAAGACAGAAGTTTGGAAAACCAGGCTAGGCTTTTGCACAGTAGTGGGACCGAAAGGCCAATAAAATGATGTTTTGGAGTATTTCTATACTAAAGGACAGCTGTAAATGCCCTCTATCACCTACCCGTCTTTTAATAGCCATATAAGTTCATCTTTTAAATTCAGTCAGCTTCAAAGTTCTCATCCACCTTTTTCTCCACAGATTTGATGATTGCTGCTCTAACAGACACAATAAGCGACCACCCAGAGCTGTTGTCGTCACGCGACGCCATGGCCGCCAACCCAGCTAATAGGCAAACATTTTATCCATTTACTTTAGAATAAAGCCGTAGTGGACACACATTAGCACACACAAGAAAAAAAGCAAAAATCCACGACGAAGTAAGTCCCTAGTAAAATTAAGTTGAATTGCAGCAAATACAATCTTTTAGTCTGTTATGTATACTGTGAAATACAATGACGTTTAAAGAAACTGCATCTAAGTACAGCTTGCAAACAATAGGCTTCCGTGCTGTCTACAGTGATGAGTGTAAGCAAGAGCGACTTTACCCGTTACGAGGCCCTTAGCCTTTTTGCAAAGTATGTTAATCAAAACTGGGTATTTCTTATGACTAATAATAAGAAAGAAACTTTAGAAAAAGATTTATAAAAAATAACAAGCATAAATACGAGAGCCGTATATTAATTAATCTAGGGACTAAATTCTTTAAAAGAAATTCAAACGGATTTCGAAATACAGCTTACATCACAGCTTACGCACACAGCACACACAGCTATTACAGCTTTTCATCTATTACCTAAATGGGACACGTCACGTCTATTTGAAGAATAGCAAGAGCTGAAAACTGTCTTGCTGTCTTGTTTTTTCTTGAGAAATTATATTAATTAAAAAAAAAAACTTTAATATGAAAGGAAAAGGAAAGATAAAATAAAAAGTTCCAATTACTAGCTTTTTTTTCTAATCGAGTTATTCAAGCCAGAGCGTAGAGAGCATGGTCCCGGGCGGTTGCCCTGCTTGCCACCACCTACTAAAGCCACCCACGTCGACCATAGACTCATCTGTGACCTGCACCTAGAAACAAACACTCTCGCCCATCAGTAACCGACACGAAAGCCCGTTTGTTGAAAGCAGGGATGTTATGGAGCTCCGAGATCGAAACTATCGGATATCCGAAATAAAAAAATAACCGTAACCGATTTGAAAGTTTCGGACAAAGGCGGAGATTTAAGCCTACAGTACACGGACGCGTAGCTTCATAGACGCATATTCGCCATTATACGCTTGGTGTACGAAGGGGCAACGTTGTGCCGTCGTGTTAATACCGTTCGTCGACAAAGTTTGATAGTTTTGTTGCATACAAAACTATCAAGCTGTGAGCAGACATACACCATGCGTATAATTACGAATACGCGTCTTTAGAGCTATGCGGATAGTAAGTCTAATGCTAGCTATAATAATATTTACTTAAACGACTGATTAATTACTAAAACCAATCATAATCTAGATTAGAAATTAACATTAAATCTGGATATTTGTATTTTGCTTTTAATATTTGAAAATTCTAATATTCGTAATCGTATCCAAAACCGGTATAATATTATTTCTATATTCGTATGCAAATCCAGATCCAAAATTTCATATCCACAACATCCCTGGTTGAAAGCTACCCTGTACTTCAATGCAGTTGCTATGAATCTGTAATCTGCATATTTTAGGCCTCTGCCTCGAATCTTGCGGGCAGCGGGGTGGCGGCGGCGGCGGCGCGCGATCGGTAGGATCTAACGCGTAAAATCAAATGGACCTGTTCTTGAAAACAGCGGTGTGCTTCAGCCAAGCGTTGACCGCCCGCGCGTCTGCATTGCAGTGTTGTGCAATTTATTTTAGTCGTAGAATTTGTCAGGACATTGTCTGTTCTTCATAATTTCTAAACAACTCGCCTTTCCTTTTCCTTGCCCTATAGTAGGCATTCACTTCTTTTTTTGCCCACAATAAATCGAGCGCCGTTGTTCAGACATTTAGTTCGCGAATTAAAGCCGGGTTTACATTATTGTGTTGTGTCGTGTCGTGGCGCGGGATGCACCAATCGAACGGCTCTGTTCAAGATTACGTCCTATCGTAATGAGTTTTTTAGCCATTTAAGTTCGTCAAAAGGCGCCACGCCACGACACAACACTAAAAAAACACCCGCGGTAAACCCGGCTTAAAACAAATATCTCGACGGCACAACCACGAACACAGCAGTACGCCGCTATAGTGCCGCGCGATCTACCCGCTGATTTCGAAAACGTGTCTGCGTTGCCCGCGCCGCCGCCCCGCTGCCCGCAAAATTCGAGGCAGAGGCCTTGTATATACACTGATAAGATATAAATATGCAGATTAAATAGGTGTTCATATTAAAATCTCATAAGATATACCCACATATTATGTAGGTACAAACAGAGTTTATTCGCCCCCTTAACACTGTTTAAAATACTTGGATTTGCTTTTTGTTCTATTCATAGCACCACAAGTAGTTCCATAAATATTAACACTTTTTTCACTCTAGCTAATGTCCGTAGGAACTTTTAAAGGCGAATGATTTTTTTTATATTTAACATTCCAATTAATTTCCACAGCCAAATGGGACATTTCTTCGAATCCAGACCGGCCAAACCAAATCTGTCCCGAGAAATTCTTTCAGTTTACAAGAACGAGCTTCTTAAAGGACAACCGATGCACGCTTTGGGTTTCCCAGAGAGAAAATAAATTAACCTGCTTAACTAAATACGAGTAACTACGAAGTTATGGCACTTATTTAAATTGAGAAAGCTTTCGAAGATTTTGATAGATATTGCATAATATCATTGGATATTGCCTTTAATCTTAGGCAATGAATGTACCTACTTTTTTTAATGTTTTTTGATGATTTTTCAAATTTTGTTGGTCGTGAATAACATAAATAACCGATGATAAGGTGGCAAAGCGAACATCAGTAGGTACCTAAATGTTAACTTTATTTTGTGCGTACTTTTGTGGCGTTTTGTACTTTTGTGTTTATCGGATAGGTGTACAAACCGCCTCAAAGGTACACAGTGCTATCTAGCGGTGAATAGTATCGAGTAAACTTTAAAAAACCTATAAACCATTTTATATTAATATATTTTGTATAAGGTGTCGGTATCTTCGTAATTACTGTTAATCACATACTTAGTACCTACCTACCTATTTATTATTCCATGTATCTAGAGGTGTTTCTTAGATAATTTTCGTATTTATTATCCTATAATTATTCTATTCAATTCAATCTCCTTGTCAATATTTCAACTATGTAAACCTGAAGTAAATAAAAAGAAACACTTGATCTCTTGTATTTTTAAAGGAGCCAACATTGTTTTAACTTAGTATTACAACCTTTATAACATGTTAAGGTAAGTAAGATGAATATGAAATATATTTTATGAAATTTCAATCGCAACCTTGAAAAAAAATTCTCTATTTAGGTTGACTAAAAGTTGACCAGAAATTATTAGGTAAGACGTAAGACCATAAAATGTCAAAAATATAGGGAGAGAGAGGCCTATAATCGGCGGTGAAAATAATCTAACCGATGATGATCTCTACACATTCCTTTGATGTCAAAGTCTAAAAGACTATTTATGTTACGTAGAGTCGAGTCTACAACCCTTTATTGTATACCCCATGAGACTTATTACAGTATCATAAATATATTACATCAATTAAATTATAAAATCTAAGTACCTACATTATAAAGGCAAAATATTTGTTAGCTTTGCATGTAAGACCTCGTTTAGCTTGATTTATTGTAGATGAATATAAGTGCTAAATGTAAGATAATATTGAAATATATTTCATAGTTAGACTAATATTTCTTCATATTTTTCTACAAAATATTCTGAACCTTTCATCGCCACGATGTGCACAAATTATTATTTTTTTACCTCGTGAGATCTTGTAACTATATAAATAAATGGTAAGATCTTATTATAATACTTGCCATCAGTCCATCATGAATGAAATGAAAACATAAACATCACTGTTCTAGGTACCGTTAACTTAAACTACCCTCGAATTTAATTTGCGTTGTCCTAATTTTTATTAAATGTTTACGCGATTCACATTCGTGGTGGTGAAAGGTGTTACTTCAATGTGCAATTTTGTATTTCCTTGTAAAGAAAAAATGAGCTTACTTGCATACACAAAGATCTACAGAAAATGCATATCAATATTATGAAACATATCTTGAAATCATAAATCATTGGATCAATCGTTATTGTAGAAAAATATTTATATAAAAGATGAAATAATTTTAGATTATTTATGCCAAAACGTTAGAAGTATTTACAAGTTTGTATCTACTAGGTTATCGTGTAATTGCTACAAACAAAGACACGATACATAGTCGATTTTCGATCTTTATTATTTACAAAAAAGCCAAAAATTTGGCACCAAAGACCGAAAAAAATCTTAAAACACCACCTGCAAGATTTTCAAAAATGTCAATAATTTGAATAGCTTTTTAAAAAGTACAATCATTTGAATGAAATGCAATTAAGAGTAACCAAAAGCAATTCAGCTAGGTTCAAAAGAGTCCCATCTATTGTAGGTATAATGTAAATAGTTATCAAATGGAAACACAAGATTGCACATTGCAAATCTTTAAACTTTCAGCTGCATACCAAATCTATAATGTATAAGTAAATGTATGTATATTGTATAGTTTAGAACTGTGACTTTCTATTTAAAAAAATCACAAAAACATGTTCTATAACTTTACCTACTGTAAGACTTACATTATATTCAGCATTGTCGGTATATTAGTGGTTAGCAAAATTTATTATATTTATATTATTCTTTTAAATATATTATGGATTTAATAAAAAATGGTTTTAATGTCATCGGACTTTTATTTTCAAAAACATCCGTCATTCTCGGCATCGTAAAAATAGCAATTATACGTTTAAGCCATTACAAAAAGGTCTAGGAATAATAAAAAGGCTTTGTCGATAGTCGATAACAGGTAATGAGGTAAGAGTTTTGACGGCACAGTTATATAGCATAGTAGTTGAGCGATTGACTACCTACTTACTGTGCGCTTTTGACTCCCGCACGGAACGAATCGACTGCCTCTAGATAAACTATCGGAAGTGAAAAAAAAACTTACTTTATACTTTTACAGGAGAGCGATTTGTAAGTAAGTAAAAATTTACTTGTTTTTGAAGTTTATTTTATGAATAACTTTGTCATTAATGGCTTTATCTGTCTTTACATTTGGTTTCTTATTTGGGTTGGGTTTAAGAATATTTATAAAAAAATGTTTTTTATTAATTTTTTTTAATTACCAATGAATAGTTTTTGAGAAAAAATTGTATCTATAATACAGGTACCTACTACGAAACTGCACTTAAGATATCAGTCGTAACTGGCACTTTCGATTATTTACTTTACAAGTAAAAACACTTTTGGTAAGCATATTGAGACTGTTAAAATCGATAGATCTCGTCACTTAAAATTCCACTTACATATTGGACGCATTAATTTTTATTTAAGTTGCAAAAAAATTAAGTTGTATAAAATTAAAAAATCGATTTTTTTAATTATAATTTTTCTATTTAGTCAATCACTAGCGTAAGCGCAGGCCACACCGCCAGCTAGCGGGCGGGCGGGCTAGGCGGGTGGACGAAGCGAACGAAGGAAACTATACGAACTACGCGAAATATTGGCGAACTAAACTATGGGGTTCACACCGAAAACTACGGAAAGACGAGCGACGAGCGGAGCGGACGAAGCGGGGGTAGTATTTTTTTAAGTCATCATCAGAACTTTCGTCGATATATGACATATTCATCGTTCCCAAACTAAACACTACACTGCTATTCGAAAGACGAGCGTCGACTAGTCTACTCGAAACGGGGAGGACGGGCGAACGAACCGGGCGAGCGGGCTGGCGGGCGAGCTAAGCTAGCGAAGCGCGGGCGCGCCAACGAGGTGAACGAGTAGCTTCGCTGGAATCGTCGGATATTTCGTTAGCTTAGCTCGTTAGGTTCGTCGGTAGCTCGCAGTGTGAACCGAAGTATGTTAAGAGGTGAAACGATGTTCGCCCGCCTAGCCCGCCCGCCCGCTAGCTGCCGGTGTGGCCTGCGCTGTAAGTTTTATGCTACTACGGTGCAAGGAAAATACACGCTGTTTTTAGGCAAATGAGGTTTATATTGACTGTGTAGTATGGTTTGATTTATGATTTGCGGATGTATGAGCGACAGTGTAAGTATTCCTGTAGGTACCTAAGTGTAGACTGTAGTAGGTAGTGTCGGCAGTGGAAGGAGAAACTAGAGGCACCGTGTTCAGATACATTTTGAGCCGACGCTGCGTTAAGGCGTCTATTTCCCAGCAGGTTTTGCTGTCAGTTTTGCCACAGTCAATGTTTTGATTGAAGAAATACCTACCGTCAATGCATATCCGAAGGATATATAAAATCTTTGCTAATGCGATGATTGACGTTTCTTAGGACTGAGAATATTATGTAAGCCATATAGCTTATAGTGGAGTTTATCTCAAATTAGTGGGCAACACATGTGTATTTTAAAAGGTAGAAAAACACCGAGGAAGTGTCTTAAATGTGTATTATGTTCTGATACAATGGCTACTATTGACGTGAATGGATAAATAGTGAATTATTATACATGTAGGTAACCTTTAGGTATATTTTTAACATAATTATTTTCCCACAATTCGGTTACATTACTCGTCACAATTGACTTGACAATAAAACTTAATTATATTAACTTACAATTCTGTATACATTTGAGGTCTAACCTTAAGAGAAAAAAGTACCAGTTATTTCAAATAACTATTGACGTTTTATGCACTATGACATACAAGTCAAGTTGGAATTCAAAATCCAACATAATCAGGTCACATAAGACCTCATAAGCCTACTTTCGTTTTACAAATAACTAACCAGCCAGCAGGTTAAGTCTGTTCCCAATCTGTTTTTAACAAAAATCAGATTTCAAAGCCATTCATTTTGGCACATAGTAGTGTTCCATATTAAAAAGAATGAACTTCACTCTGGCCAAACAGAATATAGCTGTAAAACAAAAGTATGCCAGTTTACATCAATGTAAAATCACTGCTTTACCAATAAAACATATATTAAGAATAAGAACTGTCCATCACAACATAAACTCACTTGTGCATATTTAAGCAAGCTTTGTCCACAATTTTCTTCACTTCACTGTATGAAAGTACAAAATTCATATAAAAATATTTTCTCCTAAAAATATAGTAACATCAGTATGGACCCTACCGGAGGAGCAAGACTGCAGACAATATCAAAGGTTTCACTATAATCTTAGGCACTTTTATTTTTGTACAGCAAATTAAAAGTGCCACAGCAATCATCCGGACGATATGCTTGAACGTCAGATGAATAATAATGATCTTTGATATTGAGTATTCTTCTAGTTTAGAAGAAGTCTGCACATTCATGCTCCACCTCGACAGAGCCCGCGCTGGACTAATATAAACTAGATAACGATGGAAATGCATTCTGCTTGCTCACGACCACCTTCTTGTGTTGGTATGATATGTAACCTTTAATTTTACCATCATAGATCAAGTTCGCCACGATACATTGAGTTTCGTCAGCATCAACATCGTCATGTCCCATTAGTTGCAAAGCTGCTTGGAAACTTGCTATATCAATTTGATGGTTATTTTCTGCCACATAAACCTTTCTGAATAAGTTCCTGTATGCATAGATCTTCAATTTTTCCACAATCAAGTATATACCAGCACTAATAAAGAAGCTCTCATATTTTTCCATTACTTGGTCTATACCTCGAAGATCACCATTCTTCACAGCCAAAACAAGATCCCAAAATTGCATCAATTCATATTTTTGCAACAAATGTTTAGTTGGCATGAATCCAAGTAACATTTTTACTGGCACTAAGTAAGTGAGAATGAGCCGCTTATTCTTAATGCTTCTTCGGTGGCATCTTACGAATGCGAATGACAGGAATTCATCAGCAGTGCGGTAATCAGAATCGAACATTGCTTTCCGTCCGACAAAGTATTTGTATGTGATTTGTTGAGCTAATGGAAATTCTTTTTTGACAGTAGAAGAATCAATTGCTCTTATCAAAGGTTTGCATAGATGAAGCTTGTTGATCTTGAAGTATACTTTGAGGAGCTGGTTCACGAGAGTCAACATTCCTAATCTCTTAGTTTCTGCTTCAGTTGTGCGGTTATCTGCAGCACAAACCCTGAAGCAGGCCAGAAGACTCTCTGCAGCTTTTTCCAGAATCTTGCCATTACTTTGAGCTGAAAAAAATAGAATAATACAACATAAGATCAAGGTTTGTATGCCAAGGACGTGGACGTCAGAATGGCTGGTCAACAATCATATTTAGCTTTGAAATTGTGCCTAAAATGCTTATATGTATTTGCTTATATAATAATAAATTTTATAACAAAGGAGGTACAAAAAGAACTACTGAAAAAAGCAGTGACCTATTTATCAACTCGTTTAACTCCTCAAACCCCAAGCGAACGCCGGCGATCGCGCGTGATTTCGCGCCATTCGGTTGAACACTAAGATTATTATAAGTCCGCATAGATTATTAAAATTTTGAGCGTTTTATTTATTGGTTCTCTGTAAATTTCGAAAATAAGCAACCTTTCCATTTTCCGTATTTATACCTGTTTAAATGCTTGGGGTCTCAGGGGTGGGCATTTCGCGTGTACAATATATCCCACGTTTGTGAAAAAACTCTCAAATAATAATGATACGCAAGTTGGGGAAACCTGCTCATGAAGTTACCTCTTATTAGTCAATCAACTTGTTACATTATCCTATCGAAGATGTTTGCGAGAATACTGCTCCGCAGACTTTTGCACATGTTTGCTAGCAACCACACGATACCGGATCATTAATTTGGATTTAGACAACAACACTCCACAATCGAACAAGTCCACCGAGTTTGCAATGAAATAAGAAATACATTTGAAGGGAACGAATGTTGCTCATCGGCGTTTCTAGACATCCAACAGGCATTTGACAAAGTCAGGCAGAGCGGGTTGCTCTATAAAATAAAATGTAATACCTATTCGTCACAGCTACTACCTACCACTGGCTTCGTATTTGTCTGATAGGCGAACTTTGCTGTCAGTTTTGCCACAGTTAATGTTTTGAGTGACGAAAAACCTACCGTCTATTATGATGATTGACGTTTTTAAATACTGATTGACGAAAACCATCATTCATGACTGAAGGAATTGATTGACGCTTGAATGACCGTGTAATGATCGCCATAGAATGTTTCAAGTCAAAGAAGGTACTTCCACATCATCTTTCCATAACATCAGTGCGGGTGTCTCCCAAGGGTTTATTCTTGGTCCGATGTTGTATACGATTTACACAGCAGACCTGCCACAAGTAACAGGAACTATAACCGCCACATATGCTGATGACACAGTTTAGCCAGGAATAGTTTAGAAGTAGACCCAGTTGCTGCCTCAGAAACGCTACACAGGGTTCCTGATGAAATTAGCATCTGGCTAAACAAGTGGAGAATAAAAGCTAGTGCCAACAAATCGGTGCAAGTAACATTTACTCTAAGATGTGGTAACTGTCCACCTGTCACTCTCGATAGCAATTCTCTAACCCATAGTGAAAATGTACAATACCTCGAAAGAGTGAGAGAGAGTAGACCTGGAAGAACCACAAAAAGTAAAAGAGATGAGCTTAACATCTGCTACAAAAATCTTTAGTGGTTAATGGGACGAAATTCAAAACTCTCCGAAGATAATAAACTCTTGATCTACAAAAGCATACTTAGACCGCTAGTGACTCCAATATAAACATCCTCCAGTGACTTCAAAATATCATACTAAGACATATATAAGGAGTGTACCATGGTTTATTACAAATGCCGAGATACATGGGAACCTAAAAATCAACACTGTCAAAGAAGAAATCCAGTACAGTACTGATTCTTACAAGAGAAAACTAATAAATAATCCTAATGATCTAGCTGTTCATTTAATACGTACCAGGCATGAAACTCGCTTGAAACGGCCCTTGATCTTGGGACAAAACCTGATTTAGCCAATTCCAATGAGTAGATGTCTCCACTGGGAGGTACATTCGGCATGACACAACACACTTCACAAAATTGCTTATAGTTAACAACTGATAGCAAGTGAACACAAAGAAAAAAAAAACATAATAAAAGAATTGCTTATTTAATATGTTAATAGAATTTAAACATAAGGTTGACTTTAAAATGTATCTCAAAGTTTCAATCTTGAATATTTCCAAAGTACAAATTTCTTAGATTTGGGTAGGGTTCAGGGGAAGGGGCTGTACACCCCCCTCCAAACACCAATAAATTCCATATCCTGTATAGTAGTTTTAGTTTTAATCCAAACATCACAGCTGAATGTTACTTGGCTTTTACACCAAAATAAATGAATGAATGAATGTATTCTCACTACAATTTTATTTAAGAATACCTCAACAATAAGACTAAGCATAATAACAATTAGACTTACCACAAGCCTCAGCTCTGTATGCAACAAGTCTGAGATCCAAGCATACTGTGTACATCAAAGGCAGGCCCCAGTTGGACTCCTTCTGTGCTTGTAAAAGTCGCACAACGCAGGCTACGCAGGCACTCTGATGTTCAAAGGCTTCCATGTAGTCTTTCATGTATAGTGCCTTGAAATATTAACAAGATCTTTTCTCAGTGTGCATAAAAGATATTAAAATAGTTATGGTAATATAAATATCGTTGATTTTCTTTAGCCTCAAATAGATACTAAAGGAATTTAACATTCTCAGAACTCTTTAAATTATAGTATTCACCAAATTAATGTTTATTTATAACCAATATTATCAGAAACAAAAATAAGCACAGGTGACATTTACAAGGACATCTATAAGGCTATTGATTATAACTCCCATGTCTGTGGAGCAAATAAGCTCCAGCTCCCTACAAAAATGTCTATTTGTTAGAGGACCGTTGCGGTCCGCTAAATCTAACGTCATTACATCAAAATATAACAGAGAAAAAGTCCTACCACAAACGGACACCAATGTCCGTCTGATGGACCCGGGCCAGATACAGCTACACAGTTGAGTTAATATCTATATTATTCTTGAGATTTTATTAAAATCATGTGAATAGTAATGAGTTACAAATAAAATACAAGCTCATAGTTGCTACTAACTTCATAAACAAAATAACCAAATTCAATGATGTGCGACCAAAGAAGTCTATGACCAGAAATTGACTTGGTAAAGACGATGTGACCAGAAATTAACTTATGATAATAATAAAAATGATTTACTCTCTCTCACTTGTCACACTTACTTTTACACATAGCAAATGACTGATGATGATCTCGTCCAAAGGGGCGAGACAATTTCCTTCCACAAGAGTAGCGATATCACTCGAACGCAGGTTTCTATTAGCAACATGTTCATCACGAAGGGACAGCAGACGCGCCAGTAAGTTCCCCTGAGAGGTCCTAAACATGCGTTCGACAAATTGTATGTATTGGTTAAGGGTGCCGGTAGTCGACATCTTGATTTATAAATGAAATATCGTTTTAAATAGTTATATAAACATTGCAATTTTATGCAAATAAAACTGAAAATTCTTATATTTTCCCCTAAAATTTTACAGTTTTATTATGGCACAGAATTTCATTTTGCAATCTATTGTGTGTGAAGTTTGTAGTATTATATTACATTACGAAAATAAATAATATGGCGACAGCCGTGACTAGGCTTGTAGAATAAATATCGATACATCGAAATATCGATATTTTTGGGTGATAAATTTTATAAGGATATATCGATATCAAATGTCCAAGATCGAAATTGTATCAAAAACGATTTTTTTTTTTGTTTTATATTGTCGACTTTTTTTTTTTTTTCTATGGGAAAATCATCTTATGACAACCCCCGCTCTTGGGCGGAGCGGGAGATAGTGTCAGACTCTTACTGACTAAAAAACCCATCCCGTTCCTTCAAGCCTTCATATCGGGGCTCAAGCGCCCTTTCGGATAACCCTGGCCCCAGTAGGCTTCGACCCGGCTGGGTCCCTGCTGTTGCTGACAACTCCTTGAGACGCGCGGGAACAGCGCGCGCCGTCGACGACTTGGGCTTGATCCGGACAGAATTGTCGACTCAATTTGCTTCTTTTTAATTTGGTACTTATGTTGGTTTTTAAGTTGATTGCAACGGCTGCTGGCTGTCTCGCAGCACCAATAATAGAAGTCGGCCTACAGCCGTGCACATAAATCAAAGAGTTTTCCTTAAGTCTGTACCAGATAAATATTGGTTCAGTTAATAAGTAATTAACATCTTTTATCGTTGTCCTTGATTTATTGAAAATGATGTCCATTGATAAGTATTTATCTAGTAATGTACCTACCTAAGATGACTGAAGTAAATTAGACCTTTTTTTATTATTATTATTCATATCGTACCGATATTATTTTATTATTTTTAAATAAAAATATCGATATTGATATTATCAAAAATATCGATATACATATATATCGATAATTTATTGCAGTTCTGACATCCCTAGCCCCGACAGTCGACTGATTTTTCGAGTTGCTAGTTAAGTATTTTGAAAAGCTACCAGAAATCAGATGTTGCCAAAGATTTTTTATATATCCTACAGTACGATGTTGCTAGAGTCCGTGTCGTGGGATTTGTCGAGGGGGCTGCTGTAGTTAAATATCGTTACATCATTATAGTGCGACTGTTACGTCATTGTGCATTGTAGTACGACTGTTACGTCTTGATATTTTAAAACTATGTTAGACTAGCTTCTTCCAGTGGCTCCTCCTTATAATAAAAATTATCTGGCTGAACTTGCTTACCCGCTTGCTTGCCCGCGTCCCGCCGCAAACCTTATCTAAATTGCCCGCCACTTCCACGCATACACATATAGCTACAGAACACAGGAGTCCAGGAATCATACATTGTTCTGTGCGAAAGATTTTATATATCCCACAGTATACGCGACATCGACTAAGACTGTCTGATCATAGTGTTGGGATTTTATTCGATTAAATACTCAAAATGAATAAATACTCAATAAATACTCGTTTTTAATCGAGTATTTATCCAATAAAAACGAGTATTTATTGAGTATTTATTCATTTCGAGTATTTAATCGGATAAAATCCCAACACTATCTGAATATCGAGTAGTAGTAATTCTGTATCTATGGTTTCACGAAAGAATTCCCTTCGCCGTAATCTTACGTGAAATGAAATGAAATGAAATGAAATTTATTTATTTGCTAGAATATAGGTACACATAGGTATTAACATGTTGAAATATTTTTTAAGACTCACTATATTCGACTTAACAGTCGTGCAAATATTTTAAAGCATGCACAATAGTAAAACAATGTCATGAAATTTCATCACTGTCATTAGTCACATTAGTCAAACATAATAAAATTTACAGTCAATAATATTAATTTGGCACATACCATTATAAAATATATTAAAATTTGTGTAGAATTATTTGATTAATTGATTAGAAAATTTATAAATAATGTCAATAGTTATAATTTAAATAAATGTGCGTAGGTCATAATTATTACATAGTAATACATCAAGTCTGTTTAAAATTTAAATAATCATCTATTGAATAAAAACATCTGTCACAAAGCCAATTTTTCAAAGTTCTATTAAATTCCAAGTCATTCAATTTTCGCATTTTTTCAGGTAGGTACTTTATTATAAATTTTCACCGCCATGGTGTAGCAGTTTTTGTTACACAACTTTAATCTGTTTCGAGGAACTACCAGAGGTTTTTGTACAATTTTCCTCTTAAATTGGGCTTTATCATCCTGCTCAAAGAGTGAAAGATGGTCTCTAACAAACTTAGACATTTCAAATATGTATAGGGATGGCAGAGTAAGCAAACGATTTTTAGTGAAGATTGGTCGGCAAGAATCAGTCCATTTGAGTCCATAGATAGACCTTATGCATTTCTTTTGGGCTATAAAAGCTCTCTGGGCGTCTGTAGAGTTTCCCCATATAATTATCCCATACCTCAATACTGAACACACATGACTGTGGTATACCATTAGAGCTGCACGCTTAGCCATGTTGTTATTCTGCAATCGTTAACGCTGTAGAAAAGTGATGAAACGTATGGGAATGACGTCACCTTAACGTAAAGTCGCGTAATCGGTACAAACGAATAGAAAATTCGTAGCCAAGTTTACATCGTTCAAAATGATAGAATGAATTTCTACAACGTTTAACGCTACATCCTTTGATAAACAAACGCTACATTGTAGAACGAGCGGCCGACGCTGGTGCGTCAACATGGCTACCCACTTATCGTTTTCTACAATTGTTGACACCGAAGCGTTACCGATTGGAGAACGGAATTCGACACGATACGGTTGTAACTTGACTAGGGGGGCTGTTTCTTTATTAATTATCTTTTTTATTCTACGAAGCGCATAAACGAATTTGTGAATTTTTTTACAAACAAGGTCAACTTGAGATTTCCAGTTACAATAATTATCAATATTTATTCCTAGAAATTTTATTTCATTTACTTCTTTAATAATATTATTATTATATTTAATTGGTAAGTCTATTGTGTCTTTTTTATTTCTATTGTTATTATATGTCAAGTATTTCATATATTTAGTTTTTTCGGTATTTATTTCTAAATTATTTGCAGTTAACCAGTCATGTATATCCTGTAGGGCTCTATTGGTAACGTTTATCGCCTGATCAGTAGTAGCTTCTTTAGTTAAAACCGTAGTATCATCTGCAAATAGTACTACGTACTGGTCCGTTGATTCTGGCAATTCATTTATATATGTAATAAATAGTATCGGGGCTAGCACGGTCCCTTGTGGTACACCATAGTAATTTGTTTGAAAAGGTGACCTATAGATTACCTGCGTATTAGTCTCTGGATCCATTTTTACTATCTCTGTGCATTGTTTACGACCCTTCAAATAACTTTCGAACCCACTGCAGGCAGGACCTCTTATGCCGTACTGTTCTAATTTATTTAATAATCTATCATGGCAAACCATATCGAACGCTTTAGTCATGTCTAGAAATACAGCTATAGGGATTTCTTTTTTGTCGACTGATCTGAGAATTTCAGTTATTAATTTAAAACATGCCAATGTAGTAGATTTGTTTTTAATAAAACCGTTTTGCTGTTTACTTATTACATCGTTTTTTTCAAAAAAGTTCAAAAGTCTAACACACATTGCTTTTTCAAATACCTTGGAGAGAATTGGCACCAAAGTAATCGGTCTATAATTCCCCGCTTCTGTTTTGGAATTCTTTTTATGTAGAGGTTTTACGACGCAGAATTTTAGAGCATTAGGAAAGGTTCCATTTTCCAAAGACAGATTTATTAAATAGGTTAATGGATTTATTATAGCAGCTAAATTATCTTTTAATAATCGAGTGGTAATACCATCATATCCTGCTGAATTTGTATTCCTTAGCTCTTTTACTATTTTATAAACTTCAACATTGTCAACTGGTTCGAGATAGATAGAGTTTACTAACCTTCTTCCTATTATTGGTTTGTTTTTTGGGTGCTCGTTGGGTTTTGGTTTTGCGATATTAATAAAGAAATCATTGAGATATGTTGCAATATCATCACCTCTGTCCAGCATGCACTTCCCATTCGAAATTGCCTTGATTTCCTTGTTTGCATTGTTTTGTTTTAGTTTTTTATTTACTATTTTCCATGTGGCTTTGCACTTGTTTTTAGCTTTTTCTATAGTATTTTTATTTTTACTGTTTTGAATATTAGCAATACATTTTCTTAAGATTTTACTATATGTAGTGTATTTGAGTCTATTTTGTCCACTTTTGTTTTTATAATGTTCATTTGGTAGTTTCCGCTTAGTTACAAAAGACTTTTTCAAGCCCTTTGTAATCCATTTTGGGTTTGTTGAGTTATGGTTCATTTTGACTTTTATCAGTGGAAAACAAAGATTAAAAAAGAGACAAATTTCATCATGAAACAGAGAAAATGCTTTATTTACGTCTGCTTCTGTAAGGACCTCTGAGAAAGACAATTGACTGAGATAATAATTAAACTTGTTCAGATTATCTCTACATAGGTCTCTTTTATAAGCAAACCAATGTTGCTTAACAAAATTTTTTACCCTGGTCCTTAATTCATTAAACCCCAAGCGAACGCCGGCGTTCGCGCACCTATTGTCTTTCAATTGTGTCTGTCATTATCACGATTGACAGGTTAATGACAAAGTTTGTCCTGTGTTATGATCAGACAATCCTAATTCGTGTATCTCTCCTTTCGCATCTTTTATGTCACTAATTATATTGTCAATACAAGTATTCTGTCGAGTTGGTTCACTTATGTGAGGTGTCAAATTATAATTGTATAGTATATTAATAAATTCATTTTTAATTTTAGAGTTCATTTGAATGTCAATATTAAAGTCACCGCATATTATGTTATTATATTTATTATCTTTGTCATGTATCCTATCTAGCACTGTTTGTAGTTTCCGAAAAAATATTGTTACGTACGTGGGTAATCAAATGCCGATTTACTGACGAGAGAACTTTATTTACCACAAACAATAACAAATTAGTCCAGTCAACAATAATCCGAATCGCAATTAACACTAGAGTACCGTTACACTATCGCTTTAGTCGTTGATAAAAATCACTTCGAGTACTAGGGTAGTTCGCTCTTGATCGCAGTCGAAATCACAACTGACTCGCTTCCGGCCGGGGGCCCGTATTTATATGCGGAGCCAAGAAAATTCTAGATACCGACGTCCCCGGATCTATCCAGAATTCCAGAACAATTGAATCGCTTCTCGAAGTCATAAATCAATTTTATTTCTCGTAATAATAAGAGTCACGTTCATGCGAATTTCGACTCTATTGTTAACGTCGGAGAGTACAATTTCCCTTATCAGTTAGATATATGCCTACTACTGTTTGTAGGTATGTTGTGGATGTTTCGAGATTTTTCCAAGTCTGTCCAAGCACAACTACTCTAGACCTTTCGAATAGCAATGCGTTTTAATTATTACGTGCCACTCGTTATTTTCTCGGAGATATGGCGTGTTCACGTTTAGTGGCGTAACAGTGCCCCCCTCTTAGTCATGCTCGTCCCGAGCATTATTAGATCCGTGATACGGCGCCAATCTATCCACATGAACAACCTTGGGTTTCCCTCTTAGCCCTTTCTTGATGCGGTAGGTCACGTCATTAATCCTTTTTAACACGGTGTAAGGTCCCTCCCATCGAGCTTGGAGTTTCGGCGACTTCCCTTTCCGTCGAAGCGGGTTGTGGAGCCAGACCAGTGTACCTTCCTCAAATCCCTTGGCGTTGGCATTACGGTCGTATCTAGTTTTCATTTTTACGCTGGTGTTCATGCTATTCTCACGAACTCGTTTATGCACTTCGTCCAATTGATCTTGAAGGTCACTTACGTAATCTGTAACTGGCTTAGTCTTGTCAGGTGGCACGCCAGTTATGGCATCGACCGGGAGTCTCATCTCTCTGCCGAAATTCACTCTTGCTGGGGTATGTCCCGTGCTATCATGCACTGCCGATCGGTAAGACATCAGAAATAGTGGAATATACCGGTCCCAGTCCTTCTGATGGTCATCGACAACCTTAGCCAGGTGATTTTCCAGGGTTTGGTTAAACCTTTCCACCATTCCGTCCGACTGAGGGTGCGCAGGTGTTGTGCGTGTCTTATAAATTCCCAGAAGAGTACACATTTCCTGGAACAGCGCAGATTCGAAATTACGGCCTTGATCGGAATGGATTTCCAAAGGTGCGCCATACCGACATACTACTTCTTCGACCACCTTCTTCGCCACTGTCGTCGCTTCCTGATTGGGTATGGCGAAGACTTCGGGCCACTTTGTGAAATAGTCCTGGATCACCACTATGTACTTGTTTCCGTCATTTGTAACTGGAAAAGGTCCAGCGACGTCGATAGCGATGCGTTCCCATGGGGCTCCCACATTGTACAGCTGAAGCCTGCCCCTGCTCCTAGTCTGTGGTCCTTTCACAGATGCGCACGCTGTACATTTCCGACACCATTGCTCTACGTCATCTCTACAATTGAGCCAGTAATACCGCTGTCTCACTTTCAGTAGAGTTTTCTTGATGCCCAGGTGTCCTCCAGAAGCACCATCGTGTATTTCCTGTAGCAGGGGGACTACTTCACACCGTGGCACTATCACTTGTGTGGTCACCTCCTTGCCATCGTTCGATTCCCATTTCCTACAAAGCACATCATCTTCTAGGACTAAACTGTCCCACTGTGCCCAGTAGCTCTTAGTGACGGGACTATGTGACGATACTTCACTCCACTGGGGCCTAATTCCGCTACGCTTCCAGTCCAGTATAGGTCGAATATCGTCATCTTCTTCCTGGGACTTCTTGAAGTTGCCTTCAGCCCTAATTAAATTAACGTGTTCTCGGGCTTCATTCTGCTGGCAGTGTCTGCAGTCATCATTACATGGACGTCGCGACAGGGCGTCAGCATTGTTATGCCCTTTTCCACTGCGATATTCCGTCACAAAGTTGAACTCCTGCAGCTGCTCGAGCCATCTTGCAACTTGGCCCTCAGGGTTTTTAAATTGTAGAAGCCATTTCAATGCAGCGTGATCCGTCCTCAACGTAAATTGTCTTCCTATGAGGTACTTGTCGAAATGCTGCAAGGTTTTTACCACAGCCAGCAGTTCTCGTCGAGTCACGCAGTAGTTCCTTTCTGGCTTTGAAAGTGCCTTACTGAAGTAAGCGATTACGACCTGTCTGTCGCCCTGCACTTGGGACAACACTCCACCAATTCCCGTGTTGCTGGCATCGGTATCAACGACAAATCTTCCGTCTCTGCTCGGATACCCCAGTATAGGCGCTTCACATAGCCGTTGCTTTAGCTCGTCGAATGCTGACTCACAGTTCTTGTCCCAAATAAAATCTCGTTTATCCTCAGTCAGCTGATGTAAAGGTTTTGCAATGTCCGAAAAATTCTTGACAAACCGCCTGTAGTATGTGCACAACCCTAGAAATGCACGTACTTCAGTTTTGTTCTTTGGGACCGGCCACTGTTGGACTGCTTTTATCTTCTCAGGGTCGGTTCTCACCCCGTCGGCGGAAATAACATGTCCTAGGTAGCTGACCTCCTTCTTGAATAGGGCACACTTCTTTGGGCTTAGTTTTAAGTTAGCCCCTCGTATCCTGGTGAACACTTTCTCCATATTCCTCAGGTTTTCCTTAAAAGTGCGACCCATTATAATGACGTCATCCAAATATACCAGACAGACGTCACCAAGAAGGCCCACCATGACTCTCTCCATGAGGCGTTCAAACGTCGCTGGGGCGTTGCATAACCCAAAAGGCATGACGTTAAATTGCCACAGGCCGCTGCCAATACCCGTACTGAACGCTGTCTTTTCTTTATCTTTCTCGCTGATTTCCACTTGCCAGTAGCCACTTTTCAAATCAATGGTCGAAAACCACTTCATGCCACTGAGCATATCCAGCGTATCGTCTATCCTTGGTAAGGGATAACTGTCCTTCTTCGTCACATTATTCAGCATTCTGTAGTCCACACAGAATCTGGTGCTGCCGTCCTTCTTCTTCACCAGAACGACTGGAGAAGACCATGGACTCGTAGAAGGCTCAATTATTCCATTATCAGCCATGTCCTTTACCATTTCTGCTACCTCAGATTCCTTAGCCCAGGGTATGCGACGCGGTCTCTGTTTAATTGGTCTAGCATCACCCGTATCTATCTCATGCTTGACGAGACCTGTTCTCCCGCAGTCTTTTCCCGTTGCAAAGATATCTCGAAAACGTAGCAGAAATTCCCTGGATTGCTGTAGTTCCGAAGTCGATAAATTGCTCTTAGAATTTTCCAGAAGTTGCTGGATGTAATCAGTTTCGACTTTGGTCGTGTCTTGCTTTGCTGGAGATTTATTGATTTGACGGAGATACTGAACTTCTTCACATCTCCCAACAACACTGTTTTTCTTCAGTTGGACCTCTTCTTTCCCAAGGTTCACAATCCTTACTTTGGATTTCCCTTTTGTCATAACTAATGTCCTCGCTGTGATGACCTCCGGGTGCCGGCCAATATCTTCAACCAAAACACATCGTGTTTGCCTGATTTTCTTAGGAAATTTTACTTCAACCAAGGTTTCTGTTCTCGGAGCTAATGTAGTGTCTTTTAAGCAATAGAGGTTACATGAGGTTATTCCTCGCAGGAAGACTTCTTGATCTGGGAATTTCAATACTCCCCTGTCGATATCTAAAATACATCGGTTATTCCGCAAGAAGTCGAGACCCAGTATGCAATCGTCGGTAATATTCGCAATTAACGCAGGATGGATATACACTTGATCACCGATTTTGATCTCAATTTCTGTATCACCGAGGACGGAGACTGGCTGGCCGGTTGCTGTCTGAAGTCGGCAGGATGGAGACTCCCTTTGCCACAAGATGGTGCGTTTCAGCAACTCAGGTCTTATAACAGTCCGTGACGCCCCCGTGTCAACGGTAAAATTGCAAGCCCGATGATTCAGCGTCCCTTCGATGATCAAACTATTTCCGTTGTGAACTTGATTGATGGTGATGGTTGGGGCCTTCAGTTGACCAGCCAGCACCCGCCCCGCGGCCCTGGCGACATTTAGTTTAACGACTCCTCGTTAACTTGAGTACCGGAGTCCACACTCCCCCTCTTCCTCTTGGGGCAATCGGTACGAATGTGCCCTTTTTCTCCACACCCATAACACGTCGGAATATAGCGGGACTTTGCCGAAGAAGCAGCTACCACTTCTCGTTGACGTGGTTGCACTGACGGCGAGACCACCACTTCCCGAACTCTGTGCGTGCGTGAATCTTATCGTACAGCTTCCACTTCCAGAGCGTGAGCCATCGCACTCTTTAGAGTTTGGTGGTGTCCGAGTCGCACCGTAGCCCTGACTTCAGGATCCCGTAGACCGTCGATGAAAGCTTGCACCAGATTTACTTCCACCATCTCTGGTGTTATCGACATGTAAGCACGCCGGACCAGCCGTTCGACCTCGACTCCCCATTGCTGGAGGCTCTCGTTCGACCTCTGCGTTCTCTCGCGAAGTTGCGCGCGGAAAACGTGCTCGAGGTGCTTGTCTCCATAGCGAGTGTCCAGTCCCTCCATGAGGCGCTGCAATGTCCTGCCGTCCGCAGGAAGGTTCTCTAGGACCAGCAGGGCGTCCCCTCGTAGAGCCAAAGTTAATGCCGCAAAAGACTGCTTATCATCCCAGCGGTTCGTTTCGACCAATGTCTCGAATTGGTACTTAAATGCCGTCCAGGAAGACGTGCCATCAAAACGCGGCACATCAAATTTTGCCGCGGATGCACAGGGAGTGTGCGATGGTGAGCCGACAACAACGGGTTCGCGTGCTTCGAGCTTGACAATTTTTTTGTTGATGTCCAGCAGGCGATCTTCGTGGCCATCAATCCTTATTTCGAGGCTATCAGCTCGGGCGGAAACCTCCTTGACCTCTAAGGTGAGATTCTTTACTTTCTCACCCAATGTGACGAGGCCGTGATCAATTTTTTCAAGGATCAGGTTCTGCTTAGCCTCTTGATCTCGGCGAGCTTCTTCCTGTTCGCGGCGAGCGGCTTCCTGTTCGCGGCGAGCGGCTTCCTGTTCGCGGCGAGCGGCTGCCTGTTCGCGGCGAGCTTCTTCCTGGTTAGCCGCAATCAGGTCCTGGAGTTTACGCTGGTTAGCCTCCATACTAGCTTGCATGGCGGCCAACACCGCAGCGAGGTTTAATTCCGAGGATGGTCCTGTTGGCGCCTCAGCAGCTTCTGTTGCTACCATACCAGCCTGATCCTCCTCCTCCATACGATGACGCGCAGCATCCATCTCCATTTGCCTCCTTGTTCGTGGTCGCTGTTCGTCGTCCCTCGGTGTTAGTGGCATTTCACTTCTGACACCAGTTGTTACGTACGTGGGTAATCAAATGCCGATTTACTGACGAGAGAACTTTATTTACCACAAACAATAACAAATTAGTCCAGTCAACAATAATCCGAATCGCAATTAACACTAGAGTACCGTTACACTATCGCTTTAGTCGTTGATAAAAATCACTTCGAGTACTAGGGTAGTTCGCTCTTGATCGCAGTCGAAATCACAACTGACTCGCTTCCGGCCGGGGGCCCGTATTTATATGCGGAGCCAAGAAAATTCTAGATACCGACGTCCCCGGATCTATCCAGAATTCCAGAACAATTGAATCGCTTCTCGAAGTCATAAATCATTTTTATTTCTCGTAATAATAAGAGTCACGTTCATGCGAATTTCGACTCTATTGTTAACGTCGGAGAGTACAATTTTCCTTATCAGTTAGATATATGCCTACTACTGTTTGTAGGTATGTTGTGGATGTTTCGAGATTTTTCCAAGTCTGTCCAAGCACAACTACTCTAGACCTTTCGAATAGCAATGCGTTTTAATTATTACGTGCCACTCGTTATTTTCTCGGAGATATGGCGTGTTCACGTTTAGTGGCGTAACAATATGTTTACGTCTGAATTTGGCGTTCTATAAACACAAAATAAATTTACGCCATATTTCTGAAGTCGTATACCGCATATTTCAAAATGTTTGTCCAGAGTAATATTGTCTAACCATTTTATTTTTTCGTATTCAATGTCCTGCTTTATTAGTATGCAAACACCGCCGCGTCTCTGATCTGTCCTAGAGTACCAACTCACTAATTTATAAGAATCTAATCTCATGTTTTCTTCATCTCCTGATTTAATAAAAGTTTCAGTTAGACATATAAAGTCAACTAAACATTGTTTGTCTCGAAGTAAATTTAGTGCCATTTCAATATCATCGGATTTATTAATAGCACCAGCAATATTCTGATGAAAGACGACAAGATTTCCATGAGTTGCTTTAGGCACGAAAAAATGTTTCATCTGCCCTATTACCTATGGTGCCATTAGCGTGAGAAGCCTCATTTGAATATGGTTTAAGAAATGAGGGATTGGTTTGTGTACTCTGGGTTTTTTTACAGATCGTATTTGGTTTCCAAATCTTAGAACCATGTGATAAAAAAGTTTTATCGTAGTCCAATTGATCTAACATCAAGTTTATTTGATAGCAGAGCGATGAAATCCTGTCATATTTTGCGATAAATGAACATTGTTCAACCTGTCTACATAAAAGATGTAACATTTCATTAATTTTTTTTTCTTTATGGCAGATGTTTTTAGTCACACCTAAAATAATCACGGGACAACCAATCGATTTGAGAAACAAGCACAATTCTGTCACCAATTTTAGACTATTATAATCATTTTGTCCTACAGATATAATTAGTTTATCGTCACGGGTAATGTCAAACAATTTTATACAAGTCAAAATTTCTTCTGTAGAAGCGTTGGGTTTAACAATCGATTGGAAGCGATAATGATTATAGGGGTTGTAAAATCGAGATTTGTAGAGATGTGTAGCTAATCCACTACACTGTCTCCCCCCTATGATAAAAGCCCTCTTTTCGCATTTGAGCCTAGAGTTTCTACATTCAGGTTCTAGTCTATTGATATTCGTGCTCTTTGGTAATCTTGGCTCCCCTACCTTTAAGCGTCAAAGAATAAAAGATTTATTTACGTGTAAAAATTATGCCTAAGACACTAAAAAGTGGTGAACGGGAATTAGTGTTAAAAGTAAAAAGCTTTTGCGATAGAGAAAAACGTAACAAAGTGCCATTAATACCATTACAATGCGTTCGCCGCCGGGTAGCCGCCATGACAGGTTAGTAGAATAGGGTTGCCAGTTTAAAGTTCCAAAAGTAACATATTTTATGAAGACGAAAATTTTCAATTCTTTTTAACTTTTGTTTTAGGTATTAGCGAAAAAACTGTTTCGAAAATAACTAAAGAAGGTGAAGTATCGGCTAGTACATCAACAAAAATAAAAACTCCTGGCAAGAAACGTTCTCGAGAAAAAAAAATTAAACTCGACGGTTTTGAACTTTGTGTTTTACGGCACAAAGTACATGAGTTCTATACGGTAAGAAAAGAGTTACCTACTCTATCAAAGTTGTTGTACGAAATGCGAAACGAAATTGATTTTAAGGGTAGTCGCACCACTTTATGGAGAATTATGAGGGGAATGGGATTTTATTTTAATCGAAGCAGGTCTAAAAGGAAGGTGTTAATGGAGAACTATAATATTGTGGCGTGGCGTTTTCGGTATTTGAAAGAATTGCAGGACAATAGGAATGGAGCCCAGCGTCCGGTTATATATTTAGATGAAACCTACATTGATTCCGCGTACTGTGCTGGAAAATGTTGGCAAAGTGAAACAGAAGAAGGTGTATTATCTGACTCGAAGGGACCACGGTGGATTATAGTCCACGCAGGTAGTGAGAACGGTTTCGTACCAAATGCCCATCTCATTTTTAAGTCTCTATCGAAATCGGGAGACTATCATGATGATATCAATCAAGAAAATTTCATAAAATGGCTTAAAACAAAATTATTGCCAAATCTACCTCGTCAGTCTATTGTAGTTATGGATAATGCACCATACCACACAGTTGTGGCCAACAGAGCACCAACTATTTCTAGCACAAAGGCTGACATGCAAAATTGGATTAAAAACAAAGGCCTTGCTTATTTGCCGACGATGGTAAAGGCTGAATTATTTGAAATCATTAAAGAGCACAAGGAACCGCCTGTATATGAAGCTGATTTGTTATTGGAGAGGCATGGCCATAAAGTGGTAAGGCTTCCGCCTTACCATTGTGATTTAAACCCCATAGAGCTTATATGGAGTTTATTAAAAAGAAGAATTGTAGAAAAAAGAAATGCGGGCCAGGAAGCAAGAAATATTGTTGAAATTACTGAAGAGGCCCTTTCCAGTGTAACTTCGGATGAGTGGAAAAAAGAATGTGATCACGTAAAAAACATAGAAAACAAGTATTACAATGACGGAATATCTGTAGACAAAGAAACAGACAAGTTTATAATTGAAGTTGGAAACGATAGTGATTCTTCTGATGGTAGTGATTTTTGTTATGATACGGATGATAGCAACATCTCCAGTGTGGGACCCTTAAATGAGCATAGTTGTTTTAAAACTGAATTTTCTTCTAGTTATAATTAGTAAGTTAATTATAGAAAATTATATGTATACAGTCACTTGCCAAAGTCTTGAAACTTAATTGATGCATTCAAAAAGAAATTAAAAAGCTTATTGCTATGTAAATGTTACTATTGTGTTCATGATTATTTAATGGAGGATGTAATGTCATATTAATATAACTAGTGTACTTTATGTAGTACTCGTAATACTAATACTTTAACATTTATTTGCCAATATATCTTGATATTCTCATATAATACATGACATTTCACATTTTATTTGAACTATTGACATTATTATTTTTTATTGTGATCTTACCAAATAATGCAAGAATTCAATTTAATTTTACTTCATTATATATTCTTACTTTGACATTTCAAACTTAAATTTTTCACGTGACATTATTATCAACTTCATCTAGTATGTTTCTTTGTAATTTGCTACGGTAATAATAAATAATTATTGCAAGAAATTGTGTTCTAATAATAAAGCTTGTGATTTGCATGCCTCACTCAAGGTGTAATATGGTTGGACTGTGCTATATTTTCAATAATTTTATGCAATTACCCATATTAGCAAATAAATGATTATTATTTCTTATATTTCATTTGTACACACGTTGATTACATTTTTAAATATTCAAAAAATAAAACATTTTAAAATATGAAAGAAAAAACAACAGTATCCCACCGGTATCGGGAACAGGGTCCAAGTCATCAGTTATTATGCTAGCTAACGTGTAGTTAGAGATCTTTTTCATAAAAATATTTACGTATTTTAGTTAACTATTTCGTGTCATATCTTAATGTCAATACTTAGATTTGGGCAGCTCAACCATTGTTTAAAAAACCATGGTGCGGTGTTGCGTTAAAGGGTGTAAAAGTGATAGTGGAACGAAAATGTCAGAGACAGATTGTCATTTCATTCGTAGGTATAGAATATCACTCTATCAGTTAGTACGCATTCAACAATATTTTATTATATTTATCTATTGTGTATAATGTATCCAAGATGTCAATTTATCGCTGAAAAAAGCATAAAAATAACAAACTTCTAAACGATTGGTGCTGCTAACTTAAACGCCAAAATCTTTGGTGTTGCTAACTTTACTATAAATTATTATCTTAACTAATAGGAAACAGTATTATGTATTATGTAGTATCTAGTCTGTCTAAAAAGTCGAACGACTTGGGAATTCTAATACTTTTTATAATTTTAATATAAAATAATATATGTACTACTTACTTTTATTAACATTTCTGGGGGATTAATGACGTCAATTGTCTAACGTATTCCGCTTGTGGTAAACAAATCTGATGAAGCGAAAGGTTATAATTATTACAGTCTGTCAAGAAAGTCATGAAAAGAATGTTTTGGGAACTACTGTTTTTGCTAATACTGGCAACACTGAATAATTGTTAAGCTGAGTACTTGAACTGTCACGTCGTATCTGTGTGGTTGATTTTTTATAATATTTCGGTGCTATTTCGAGTTTTTTTAATCGTGTAAGTGTTAAGATACAAAAAATGAATCGAAATGTTTATAAGAGCGGTGCGAGACAAATTATATTTAAAGTTTTTCAAGGGTGTATGGCCGAAATTAAAGGTGGGAGTGCTGGGACGAACAAAGACGATGTTTATGGTCGAACGGCAAAGTTAACCGGTATGTAAATATATTCTAAAGTTTAGCACACTAACGGAAATATAATGTTTTAACAATCTTCTGTTTTTAAGTACAATTTATCTATCTTTAACATTGTTTATGTTTTGCTAAGGTTATGAAATTTACCTACGATTTATTATACTACCACTTAACGGTTTTGATATTTTGGTGTTTTTTATTTAGGTATGATAAATGTATTTGTATATTTAACATAATTATCTTTATTGACTTCAGGTGTTTCCGAAAGTACAGTTCGGCGCATTGTGGACTAAGGCATGAAGAATGGAGATAAATTTTCAACGCTTGGAAAACACAGGAAAGGCCGACCTACGAAACAAACTACGAGTCAGATGTTGGCCGGTTTCATTTTGAAGAAGTTTCAGGCAACATTTCTGGAGTCGAATACCTCGACTCTGATTATTTGGATTCGGATTAATAAAGATTTATTTCATAAACTTTTTATTTTTGCAATGAGCTCATACCTATCGATACTCAGCGCCATGCTGACGGCAGTGCAGAGAGGCAAAACATCGTAATTTGCACTTTGTTACACAGCTACACAGTTTACACAGCTGAAAGGACGAAAACAAGGGTTGATCAAACCAGATATTCTTAGGAATATAAAACTAGATATTCAGAAGAATGTCTGTTTTGATAAACTCTTACGTGTAGGTACGTAGGATAAACATATAATTATCCTAATAAGCAAATAGAGAAGTATGGTTTCGTCGCAATGTTTATAAAACAAAATTCAGACTGGTAGAGAATGCCTAAGGCATTAACTCCGCCTTTGTACTTTTGTGTTGGATGAAGTTTTAATAAATAAATGAGAACTACTATAGCTATTATTTATCAGTTAAAATTAAACGTCACTTGAATGAAAATTAGTTCTAATAAAAATGTTGTTCGCCACTACGACGGAGTTAGTACTTTTATTTATAGGGAGCCACTACCAATGAAAATCAAAACTCGTTTGCATGCATGTAATAAATAGATAGACGAGTGTCAGATCGGTAAAATATTGTACCTACACGGCAGTAAAGGGACCGCAAATCGGTATTTATTATTTTATAAATAAAAGTATCAATATCTTTTAGTCGAAATTTATTGGGATACCATGTTTAATGATGGTGGCGCCCTCCCTTCTTTTCATGACTTTCTTGACAGACTGTAACTTTGTTCGAACTACCCAAGTTGTTTGACTTTTTAGACAGACTATATTAACAAATATCTGAAATATTTGCTGGCTTTTTTCAGAATTCATTAACATGACAGTTTACGCCGCAGTTGGATTGTACCTAGAGGACGGACATATTAGACGCCAAAACTGACATCAAACATTTTGAGAATAATGTTATGTTAATCAAAAAGAAGAAACTTACTCTGCTATTACCTAATGCTGTACCGATTCAGGTAAATTTTCATTCAATTAAATGTATATTTTCGATGCAGATTTTGTAATATTTTTACCCATTTTTAATGTTTATAAAAACGTTTAACGGTACAATTACCATGTTAGTCGCAAATATTATTTTGTGCATTTTGTTAGCAATTAATGTCTACGACAAGGTTCTCGTTGATTAAGCGTTATTAAAGTTATAATAATCACCATTATAACTTGAAATCGATAAAGCAGTTTCTCTTTTCAGGCTTTACGTACGTAGGTACTTATTTCTAGTTTTATCACTAATTAAGGGGTAATTTTTTTCCTGACACGGTAACTCTTCCCTTTCGGCGACTTCATAGGTCAGTACTTTCCATCCTTATAGTTCATAACACGAGCGTATGATAAATAATACAAAAAAAAGTATGCTAAATAATAAGGGTCAGTGACACGGACGAGCGGAATGTAAAGCCGACGGTAGAGGTAAACGGCTCCCACCACTTCTGTCGAGTTGTCGACAGCTGTAGTTACGTCTACCTATCGCAACATGCCACTCGTAATATATGAGCTTTTACATGGTACCATTATGCAAGAAAGAAATCAATGTTTAAGATTTCTTTTTTGACCTACAAAATCGATTCTTCATTTAGTCGATCTTAGATTACCATCCCTATTTTGTTGTCATGTTAGTGTCAAATGTCACACGTGCGACTAACGTAACGTTGACTGACGTTGCGGCCGTGCGGTAAATTGTGCATTTGTGCGTTTTGTAAATAATTTATTATTTTCAACAGTAAACATGGAGGAAAACGTAGCGTTAGATTCTAAAAAACAGCGAAAGTTTGTGAAATCCATAAGAGGTATCAAAAAGTTAATAAAGGTTAGTATTTCCTGAAATATGGTCTCACTAAAGTGGGGTTATAAAAGCAGCCTTGATAATATTTTTTTTACAGAAAAATGAAGGAAAAGCCAAGCCCCAAAAGAAAGATGAAAAGGATGAGCCGAAGAAGCCGTTTAGTATGAAACTAAAAGATGGTAAAGTCAGTAAAAAGAGGAAGCGTAAGGACAGAGGACTAGTGTATTTGTCGCATATTCCGCATGGATTTTACGAGGTTAGTTCTATGTTGTGTTTTATTATTAGAAAATTTTATCAGTCCAATGAACATACGACTTAATTCTTAAAAATACAGTTTATCTGCTGCCTGGAGGTTCTTCATTTAAGCATGTTGCTTAAACGAAGAACCTCTATTTTTGTGTATAGGCCTTTTCCCTTTAGGTCCACTGCATGCAGTGACAGAATCTTTCCATTTTTAGGCCATCATTCTTGCAATATACCAGGCCTATATTATAAGTTTATAATTAATAGTCTAAGATCCGATTAGGAACGACCTTCACCGGTCTGTTTAATGGATGATTTGTATTTTATGATAAATTTAGTATATTAAGTAATATAACGCGGGTTGGTGGGTTGCCTAAGAAATTTTGGGTCAAATTTTTTTTTTTATGATGTGTAACGCATAATATTAATACAAACCGAAGGTATGAAGCCTTAAGAACTTAAAAACGTTGGGTTGCCTACTCGTTTCTCGGCATAACTATAGGTTGCCAGGTATAAACAGGTGTTTATTTTGATATGCAACAAATTGTATATCAAATTAAATGGTATTTCATTACGAATACGATGATATAGGGTTGTCTGCAAAAAAATCTGTTATGAATAAAGGTTGCGCATTTTTCTAAAAAAAAAGTCTATTTCAAATTTTAATTAACATTGTATTATTTAATATACTAGATTTGTCATAAAATATGTTTCATTTATTAACCTTTCAATTGTGGAAATTACAGACACAATAGAAAGTCAATGAATTAAACAGACTGGTGAAGGTCATTCTTAATCATATCCTCTACTATAATGTTTGAATATTACCACAAGTATAAAATTATGTAATGTGACGATTGCTAGAATTTCTAAAAATTATAATTTTACCTAAATAATATTATGCAATGCATTTTCAGCATCAAATGACCCAATACTTTAAGCAGTTTGGTGTAGTAACTAATGTAAGAGTGATCCGGTCGAAACGCACAGGCAACTCCAAAGGTTTTGCCTTTGTGGAGTTCAAAGAGCCAGCAGTAGGGCAGATTGTAGCTGAAACCATGAATAATTACCTCATGGGAAAAAGGTTAATCAAAGGTAAAGTATGTGGAATATGTTTTAAAATCTCTCATACTGTTGTGGTTTTTAAAGTACTATTATTATTATTTAGCCAAAGTTTAAAAACGAAAATTAATAGAACAATCTTTTTTTCAGCTGCTTACATTCCTCCTGAAAAGCAAAAGTTAAAAGCCTTCAGGAAAAACTGGAATAGTGTGCATAATCCTTCAAGCCAACAGAGATTGAAAACTAAGAAGGTATAGTTACTTTCACTTTTTTTAAAGAAATTATATAACTGTTGAAATTTTTATTAATTGAAGTTTATGTTGTATATATGTTTTCAGGAATTCAATGCAGACAAAGATGAGATTGGTGAACTAAAAAGGGCAAGAAAACTTTTGTCCAAGTAAGTATTTGTACATTTATCATAATCTTTGATTTACCAATCATATTAATTGTACACTAAGTAGTGTAAATTTCTGATTTCTGATATTTTTCCAGCTTAAATAAAAATAAGAAGAAACTTAGTGAAATAGGGGTCAATTATGATTTCTTTGCACCAGTAGATGTGCCAGAAGCACTGCTCAATGACATTGTAAAACAAGAAAAAGAAGATAACAAAACTGTTAAAGAGGAAACAATTCCCAAAAAAGCTGCAAAGCCCAAACAGGAAGAAAAAAATGTTAAAAATGAGACAGCACAAAATGGAAAACAAATTAATGAAGCAAAGGGAAAGAAAAATAGTAAAAATCAAAAGGGTAAGTCAACAGAAGTTCCCCCCAAAAAGAGCAAACCTGCTGAAGCTATAAAAGAAACAGGACCAGCTAAAAAAGAATCTGCAGCTAAAGTAGGCAAAAAGGAAAAAGTTCCAGCAAAAGTTAATGAAAAACGGCAAAAAGAAAAAGAGCAGAAATTGAAAGATGCTGGTGTGAAACCAGCAGAATTTATTAAAATAGGAGATGGAGAAGGCTCTGAAGAATCTGATGATGATAGTGAGAGCGCTTACGAATTTGACTCGGATGCGTATGACAAAATGTTAGAGAAAATGAGTGAGAACTCGGAGCTGTCATTCTTAAGTGATGAGGATGAATCTGGTGCTGAAGATGGAGAAGCTAGTGAAACTGATGAGGAAAGGTAAGTTTTGTTGAAGATGTATATTATTCATAAAATAGGAAAGCAAAGGAGGAATCAGGTATGATAAAACCTCAAAGTCACCAAGTTCACTTAATTGGTGCTTGAACGATTGCTATAGCTCACTTACAATAGTCTTTTTTAAGGAGTCAGTGCAGCCTCTCTTGGAATCTGCAGTGTGTTATTGTTTAGAATCTTTCGACGTTTGAAAGGCAATAATTATTAAGCAACATTGAGTAAACTTATTTACAGGAGAGTAATTTAAAGTAAAAAAAATATAGAAAAATATAGTTAAACCTGATGATATATCTACTCCAATTTAGAAACTACAAACTTCATGTTACTATTTTTTAACTAATAATTTTCATTCAAATCATCAAATCACTTGCCTGTAAAGTTTGCTTTACGTCGCTTAGTAATTTTTGCCCATCGACTTATATTCTAGTGATAGACAAGCCCTGTCAAAATACTGAAAAGTTAAAACAAAAGTTCGCTGCAGCACTACATTGGCATTATATCGTCTAACAGAACTATTAAAACATGCAGCGCTAAGATAGGTTTTAGAGGATACTTTTTTCTACGAACAAAATGCCTTAAGTGCCATGAATTTCGTGGTACTTATGCGCTTCGTTCAACATAGTTTAATGTTCAAGGTGTATAGGTGACATTACACATGAGTCGACTGAAGTGAATGTTCGGCATGCCTATCTAGTGCGTAGTACATATATACCGATGTTTTTGCCTTTCAAAAGATGAATGACCGATAGATGTAGAAGATAAAATATAAAAAAATCTATGTATTTGTTTCTCCAGTGACGAAGAAGAGGCACCTCCAAAGAAGCTTAAAGGCAAGCCAGGTCCAAAAGTAGTTCAACCAGTACAGATTAGAAAACAGGCACAAAAACAACAACTGCAAAAACCTCTGGTAAAGAAACAGGAACAAAAGAAACCGTTTGAAGCCAAAAGGAAAGCACCACAAAGTAAGTTGGATATAATAAAAAACAATTTAGTAATTCGAACTTGATAGATAATAAGAGTGCGCCCGCCCGGCGATCGATAAAGGTGCTCCCTCACCGGGAGCATCCACGTGTAATGTAAATACACTTGCGTGTAAAAAAATCGGCCCACCCCTAACGTTTTCGTTTAAAACACGATTCTTAGAGGAAAAACTAAAATTAATTAAATAAAAGTTTTTTTGACATCAATTTATAGATAAAGGAAAGCTTAATTGCACTTGTTTTAAAAGTCACAGTTTTTTTTATTGGTTTTACAGACTTATTTAAAGCTCGATCAAATTTATACCATGTTTAGTGATGCGCATGAGATAATTTCGGATCATTGAGAGGCTTGTGTGGATGTAATCTCGTTTCTGCAAGTCTTCGTCGTACAATCCACTCACTTATTGATACTCTAGGGACATAAACTTTTTGTTGCACTTGAACTCCAGTGAGATGTTGATTACGCAAATACATTTTTACCAAAAATCGGTCATCGCGCTCTGATGTCGCCCGTTTTCTGCTTGAACCCGATCGTCTATTGAAACTTCTGGTCTTCAACAAACCTTTTGCGCACTCGTCTTACTGCAGATCGACTTAGATGAAGATTTCTAGCCGTGACGCCCTGTCTGTACTTGAGCGGCGTCAGTTGGAATTGTATCCATTTTTACATGAAGTAAGCACTTTTAAAATTAAGTTAGATGATCAAGAAACCAATCAAGTTACGCAAATAAAGAAAGATTTGATTCAATATGAAACATGTTTTAAAAAGTGTAAAATGAGGGTGTTTGACGATTTGAGTAGATAATGTGAACAATGGTAAATTTACTACAATGAAGAGTTTGTGTAAAAGATGTTTATAAACCTATCTTCAATAATATTAAAAGAAATTTTACGATTTTTTGGTTAATTATTGGGTTCCAAAGTGGTGCCTGTGTGTGTGTGGGGTGGGCCGTTCTTTTTGCACGCAAGTGTATTATAGATTCAACTTTGAGCATTACATTACAATACTACTTCCCTGACTGACGAGCATTCGTGTGTAATGTAATATTATATAGATTCCACATTCGGTGATTCGGCATTAGCTTTTAGTCGATTCCATAATGTCAGACGAAGCGGGAATTGTGCCGAGTGCGGCAATATTAATTCGACATTGTTATTTACGTAAAAAAATGCAGAAGAAACTATATTGGTGTCATGAATTATTTCAAAACCGGCGAAAAACAGGCGGCATGTATGTTACAAGTTGTATCAAGATATTACACATTGTATTGTTGCTCGGTTCTCCTCCTTCACTGATGTAATACACAAATCTGTAACGTTAAGTACATTACATGCGAATGCTCCCGGTGAGGAAGCACCGTAAGGTTCAAATTCGGACCTACTAAGAATCAAATCGGATTGGATCGGCCCGTGCCGTAAGTTGTGGGGCCGGCCATATACTCGCTGCCGAAGACTACCTACTAGTCTGCCAGACTAGTAGGTAGATTTTCATGCCAGACTAAGTCTGGCATGAAAATCCGCGCAAGACAATTTGTATGCAATGCTCAAAACAGCCGCGTAGGATATGCTCAGTAGATTCGGTTCTACGGGATTATATAAACAATTACTATTAAACTGATTAAGCCGTGCACCAAAAGGCCAGCTATACTTGAGTGTTGACTGAAGTACGGAATGCAGTGTAGTCTGTAAGACAAATGGTGGGGGTAACCCAGTCAATGATCATATTCACTCATAGATATGAGTGACTCTGGATATGAGTGACTCTGGATTAAGAGCGATTGTTGTAAATTACTGGCTTACAGATGGCGTGTTCGAATCGAATGCCAAATAATCGAACATCTAAATACTCGAACGTTCATAATATTGAATAGTTAATATATCGAACACTTAACACGTCGAGTGTTCAAAACATCAAATGTTTATTTGATCGAGCGGCCAATGTATCGCACATTTATTACATCGAAATATGAATATAGTGAAAACTTTTTTTAGGGATATAATATATTAGAGAAGTAGGCTGACGAAGCTGTGGTCTCATTATGACCTTACAGTGGTTTTCACTTAAGAAGTTCCTTCGCCGTAAAGTTGGCTGCTGTCTACAGAAAAAATAAATGAAAACGGAAAATATTTGCCTACTCTAGCAAAATTGTTGCACGAAATGCGAAACGAAATTGATTTTAACTGTAGTCGCACCACGATGGAGAATAATGAGGAGAATGGGATTTTATTAAAAAAAAAAAAAAAAAACAGCTATAAAAGGAAGTTGTTAATGGGGAGGTACGACGTTGTGGCGCGGCGTTTTCGGTATTAATTTGAAAGAATCGCAGGACAAACGAAATGGAGACCAGCGTCCTATACTCGTACTTTATTCAAAAATAGTTTTTGCAGTTTCCAAAACAAAAACAAAAAAAAAACAAAATTATAAGGCAATTGTTAAAAGTAACGAAATAGCTGTACTGAAGCTGTAATAATAAATCACTGAAAATACAGAACTCTTTTTCTTATTTTAAATGTTTTGTTTTCAGAACCGGCAGTGTCACCGAATAAGGCGAAATTTGAGAAACAGAGTCAAAAATCTATGAAAAAACAGTTTAAGAAGAAATAGTATTTTTAATACAATATGCTTGTACAAATAATCAAGGCTTTTATTATTTAAATGCACCATGAGACTGTTTAACTTGTTTAATAACAAAAAAACTTTTTAGTGAAGTCAGTTTTTTTTTTTTTTTTAAAACAGTAGTTTATGTAACTAGGGGATAAATCAGTGTCTTTAAGTCGCGGGCGGCATGTTGAATTCCGAACGAAACGAAGGTTGCTGATTTGAATCCCGACCGATAGTGAGGGACTTATTTATTTATTTATTGGCACACCAACAGCATTACATACATGATTTTGTAAAAATAATATTAAAAACAAGGCACTGGTATGCATGCCTATTATAGGTATGCACAGCTTACACCATGCTAGATGTAATATTAATTATTAAAAATTACTACAAAAAAAAAAAAATATACAAGGGGGAGAAAAAAAAACAGATACGATTGTATCTGTATATATAAAAATAAAAAAAGAAATATATCTAAAATAGAAAATTAAACTTTGAAACATTCAAAAAAAGAGTAAAAAAAAGAGAGGATAGAGTAGGTATATGGCATTGACATGTAATAACAGAATAAAAAAATTGGAAGATTTTTACGGCTCATACCTCCGAGACTGCTCTCCTAAACTTTTTGAGTGAGACACCGTGTAAATCGGTGTCTGGTGATTTGCAAAAACTGTTATAGGTTTTGCATATACGGAGCAAGGGTGCGTTGAGGCCAAGGTTGGTTTTACGGAAAGGAATGTGGAGTAATCTAGAGATGGGATGTCTAAGAAGTTTTGAAGGGACTGAATACTGAATACGCTCTACTAAATCACTGCATTTTACAAACCCATTAATTACTTTGTAAAGGAATATTAGATCACGCGAACGGCGACGGTCACGCAGTGTCTTTATTTTGAAAAAATCTAGCCGCTGTTCATAGGGACAGCGATGACTAATTTCTCTAGATATAAATGCAAGATGTTTGGTGAAAGCTCTTTGTATTTGTTCAACCCTTTGAGAATGAGCTGCGTAGGGCGGGTTCCAGGCGACACTAGCGTATTCCAAACGTCATATTGTTATTTATACACCAGTTTTCTATATTTTTTAAATCAGATTGAACAAGAGCGGTGTCTGCAAGTCCAGTAATTTTTCTGTAGATCTTTAAGTCGTCTGCAAACAATAACGGTTGACAATGCGTAATATGACTTGTGATGTCATTGACGAATAACAAAAACAAAACTGGGCCAAGGTGGGAACCTTGTGGAACACCGGAGCGTGCATAGAATTCATAAGAAACATAGCCATTGACTGCAACGAATTGAGAGCGATTTTTAAGATAAGATTCAAACCACCTCAACAGGTTCCTGTGGACGCCGCTATGTTTAAGTTTATTCAACAAAAGTGGATGACTCACCTTGTCGAATGCGCTGCTAAAATCTGTGTATATTGCATCGACTTCGAGCCCGTTATCGAGTGCTTCGGATATGTCTGTTAAATATCTAACTAAGTTAGTTTCGGTAGAACGAACTTATAAAATTAATTCCCGAGAATTGCGAGGGGAGTCTTTATCCCCGTGTTGCATACTCTACTGTTTACACCATCTGTGAGATAATTAAAAAACAATTTAGTCGACCAAATCATATAATAGAGAAATATAAATATTATTTAGACAAGTTCATCAAACAAACAATATTCACTAGTCCAAGATTCTAATAGTTTCAATTTTCTATAATGCTCCCGTCAGTAAGTAGGTTTTATTCTATTTTCTTTTCTTCTTTTCGAGGCTAAAGCAGTAGTGGAATATTTTTTACCGCCTAAATCAGAAGAAAGATACCTACTTAAAATCATAGGTACGACGACTAAGGTTTTACAAACTTTATTTTTTATTTTTAGTTTTCTCGTATCCCTCGAATTAGCGACCTCGCTTCGCTCGCCCGCCAACTCCTTCTCGGGACGAAATGAGATACTTTCACCCCTAGTGTAACAATGTACTATTTCAAATCGGTTGGCAAGCGACGAAGTTATGCGCGAACATACATAAAAAAAATACAAACACCCGAATTGAGAACCTCCTCCTTTTTTAGAAGTCGGTTAAAAATAAAACATATTTTGCAGGTACCATTTATTCATTGACTTCATTTTCTAATAATATTTGGAATACATAGAAGTAACCAATACCATAAAGTCTTATTAAAGGTAAATTGCATTACAAAACTTACTGATATGTGCGGCGGGGTTCACAGGACGCTACTTATAATTATAGAAAGTTTTAAAACATTGAATAAAAATGTACATAGTACACAACTACAGACATGAATCTACTTTATAAAATGTATGTAATATTGTAGGTATACTGATGAAGTTTGACTTGAAAGCCGAGTAAAGACTGCTGTAACAACATGCAATGTAACACCCACTGAAAGAATTTATCGTCAATATTGTCGCAATATAACAGAATTCCCATAGTGTAAACATCCTTGCGCGCGCGAACAGAACATTTGAACTATGTGATTAGGTACATGCTCGATCAGTGCGTGCGCTGCATTCAAAGGTCCACTTCGACAATTTTCTAACAAAACATATTTATTAAACATGTCACCCATTCGTCTTGGCAAACAAAAACTGTATGGCCGCGCCCCTATACGGTTAGCAAACAATGTTATTCTGTTAGCAAACACGAAAACACGGCACAAAGGACCCGGCTTTATAAAATGCCCGTTTCATGTTACATTACAAGTCTTTACCCAGCTTGACTGAGTTGCAATAACATTTGTTCAACTACAATATTTGTCTGCAATGGAGAAGTTTCATGATGTTGAACTAATAGAATTAAAATATAGATTACACTAATAATTCAGTGTAACTATTATTATTTTTTTGAATCATGAATGACTAAGAAATAAATTATTTAATTTTACGCACAACGATTGTCCCACTGCGCTGGATAGTCGTTTATTTGATCTAAACGAGATCGCCGCACCACAAACATCCAAATTAACAAATTTCTGACTGATACATGAGCTTTTGCGCTGCTCCAAGATATCTATACGTACAACTGGCTTGTTTTTTATTTACTGGTAGTGTTTTTTAGGTGTGCGTGTGGATTGAGTGTTCTTTTTTAAAAGTTCATTACATTTATACGAAATCAAGAAAGGATTTAGTAAATAATTGTGATAACTTCATGGTGAAGATAAAATAATTGTGAAATCGATGGAATAAAAGTAGTGGACCTTTAACTGGAACACTCAATCCTCTAACCTGAGTAAATACTACACTCTCGTATCTCGAAATATACTAGATATATGTTTAACATTTGTATGTGGTTTAATTGTGTTGCATTTGTGAAAACTATTCGAAAAAATTCAATTGATTTTAACGTTCAATTTGGAATTTACGAAGGTTTATTTAGAACACTCAATCCTCTTATGGTGCGGTACGAGTGTTCCTAAATTCTGCAATTTTGGCTTAATATTCTTACTCTGTTTCACGTGTGTAACACAGAGTCAATTGTGAAACCAAAACCTGGGCGTAAAACATAATAGTTAAAGAGAAAATAGCAAAAATCCAATCCCCTCAATGTCCCGTATGAGTGTTCCATATTTTAGCGTTTATTTACTCAACCCGAACTTGTATACACATGAAAGCTACATCAGAAATTGTGAAAATTTTATCACTAAAGTTTAAAATGTTTTATATTTTGGAGAGTGTTTTATTTTAACAGTAATCCAGTTTAATGTATTTTTAAAGGAGAAAATTTTGTAGGGTGACATAATTTTGTCGGACTTTTTTTGACATTCTGTCAAACAGGAATCTATACCTATATATAAAAGGAGAAACTGACTGACTAACATAATAACGCCCAAATGAAACCACTGGGTCTAGAAGCATGAAACTTTGCACAAGGTTTCCTTTCATGATATAGGCAAGCACTAAGAAGGGGTTGGAAATTAAACCTTCGAGAGGATAAAAAGGAAGAATTTAGTTGTTTGCAAAATCTCATTCCGTGTATATGGAACTTGGTAATCAAAGTAAATAATAAAGGTTGTCATTATATGTTTTCAGAACTACACCCAGTAGAACAATTATGTCCGTTTGGATTGAGGAGCCACTTCATGATTTTAAAAGGAAACTCATCCCTTATTTAGTAGGAAAGAAAATAATTTTGTAGGCCAAACCCCGAAATTTGTAGTAAAACATATCCAAAGTTATATCAATTTTAAAGTGGCTCCTCAATCCAAACGTCTGAACTGAGGAGCCAGCTGGAACACCGAAAGTACTCAATGAATATTATTGAAAATTTTGTATCATTTAGTAGTTGTGTATAGTACCTACTAAAAATTTGAGTCTAATACTGTTGATATTCAGGAACATACAATACTTTTAATGTGGCTCCTCAATCTATACACATGACCCGTCATTTTTCAGAAAAGCATTACTTCAATCGATACGCAATTTCGATATCATTTAGTAGTAAGTATATTAGATTTGTAGGACAAAAACCGGATATAAAACATGAGTGGATCAGGAGATATAGCACATTTAATGTGGCTCCTCAATTCAGATGCTTCGATAAATAAATTGGCCTCTAATCTACTATACTTGTGATGAAATTTGGAACAAAAAACACCTAATTCGGAAGGTTCCAGCCTTGGTACAAACGATTTTCCGGAGAAAGGAGGAGTGGTAAGCGGTCGCCTCTTTCTGCTTAACAGTAATGCTAGCAAACGTCCGGTAATCTTCCAGACCGAGCCAAAGTCATCGACAGTGCATAGTATTCCATGCGCACCTCAATGAGATGTCAACAAAACCGTAGGTACCCGTTCGTTCCGTTGTTTGCCATTTGGCTACGGAACCCTAAAAATCAGCCTCTCCTTACAAAATTATGAACTTGATTGGACAGTTTATAGGACTTTACACCCTGTTCTGAATACCTTTAAACCCAAAACATATGAAGAATCTCTGTAACTATCTACTGTGTCGAGTTGTTAAAAATTAAATTTCAAAAATACTTATCGTGATTTCATTTAACATCATTTATTTTTTCATTTAATTTCGGGCCGAAAGAGATCCACTGTTGGACCACCCCTTAAGTTCCGACATTATTCTTAACTCGATTTGCTGCTGAGAATCTCCAAGCACAGCCTTCTTCATTGGCCTTTGGGTGTTTTGACTTTTCTTATGAGGCCTATAGTAAAACGTAACGATTCATTGTGAGTGAGTCATAACTGGCTACACTCACTGGTCAAAGAATTTTGTTTCGTGATACTGCGGGTTTTTGGAAAAGAAGATGGCATGACTTCCCTAATTTAACAAAAATGGACTTACCTAGTTTGACCGTTTGTCCCAGGTACAATCACAACATGGTCACCCTTAATAGCAAATTCTAAATGAATATTGAGAAGTATTTTTTTATCAAATACCGAATATGTACAATTTTGATTTGTACATATGTATTTAGTAGATTAGGGGGTTTATATTTCTATTTATCTATCAGTGTCTGGTTTCTGTAGTTTAGTCCTATATGGATCACAGTACGTGGACCATGGCGGCCATCTTCTCTCCATCGGCTTTATATCTTAGAAAGTATTCTGTATGTCCGTAAAAACCTAGGACTTTTCAAAATTAGAAGCGATTTCCATAACATAAATACTCGTAGTAAACACGAAATTATATTACCCAAATGGAGATTAGTCAAGACCAGTAAGTCATTTTTAATAAATAGCATACGCTTTTATAACAAGCTACCAAAAGCGGTGACTGAACTTAGCGAAGGAAAGTTCAAAACCCATATTAAGCGTGTCTTAACCAAAAAAGCTTATTACAAGGTTAGAGACTATGTCGAAGACACACTTGTTTGGCAATGACTACCTCTGCACTTGTGGCCCCCTGGTAACTCATAATATTGTGTGAACGTATCTATTAACTGCTCCATCTTTGTTGTAACATTTTTTTTTTTCTCCTAACACATTGCTTTTGCAATATTTTTATTTAATTTTATATTATCTGACTCCAACCACATTAAATTCGTTAGTTTTTCTTTTTTGGTTGTTAACGTCTCATTTATTGACATCTTTTTTTTTTATATAGCCTCTTTTTACAATGTAAATGGAAGAACACTGTAGACTCCACGAATTCTTAGATTACTTCATATTTTGACTCACTTTTTTTAAATGATTATTTTGATGATTTTATTGTTCTTTTGAGTACACTATAGACCGGTTTACACTGTTCTTAAATAATACCTATTAATACTGTAATATGGAAATATTGTAACTACAACCACTTTTTTAAAAGAGTAACCATGGAGTTTCTTGCCGGTTCTTCTCCATAGGAAACGACCAATTTCGAACCGTGCACTAGCTTCTGACGTTTTATAAGTGCCCATGTAGGCCTATGTGAAATAAAAAACTTTTGACTTTGACTTTGACATCTTTTAGCGAGCTTTTTTCATCCAGCAAACCTTTCTCCAAATGATAAATTAGGCTTCCCAGGTTTTTCAGGGCATCTGTAAGAGAATTCAGGGATTCTAGGCTTCGTATGGGTGTATCAGTGCCACCTTCGCTTCGAAACTTATTAATAGTTTGGCAAAATTACCCTCAAAGTACGGTTTGAGGAGAGTTCTTATAAAAAGGTTTTTATAAAAAAACCGTTCTTGCAAACGAAGGCACTGACAAAGTGCTAGTCATCAAATAATTCTGGGGGTTATTAATTAAATTCTGTTTTATACTTGCAAGTCGCAAATTTAATACTTGCATTAAATTGCAATATGTTGAACAAAATAAATTACAGAAAAATTAAATGTAATGTCACATTGTCAGTCAGGCAAAAGACAAGATTAAAATATACATAAATCAACGACAACTGTCTGTCCACTGTTCTAGCAAAAAGTTTGGTTCGTAAAAGAATTATTTGATGACTAGCACTTTGTCAGTGCCTTCGTTTGCAAGAACGGTTTTTTTATAAAAACCTTTTTATAAAAACTCTCCTCAAACCGTACTTTGAGGGTAATTTTGCCAAACTATTAATAAGTTTCGAAGCGAAGGTGGCACTGATACACCCATACGAAGCCTAGAATCCCTGAATTCTCTTACAGATGCCCTGAAAAACCTGAGAGGCCTAATTTATCATTTGGAGAAAGGTTTGCTGGATGAAAAAAGCTCGCTAAAAGATGGCCGTCATGGTCCACGTTCTGTGATCCATATAGGACTAAACTACAGAAACCAGACACTGATAGATAAATAGAAATATAAACCCCCTAAATTGTTCTACTGGGTGTAGTTCTGAAAACATATAATGACAACCTTTATTATTTACTTTGGTTACTAAGTTCCATATACACGGAATGAGATTTTGCAAACAACTAAATTCTTCCTTTTTATCCTCTCGAAGGTTTAATTTCCAACCCCTTCTTAGTGCTTGCCTATATCATGAAAGGAAACCTTGTGCAAAGTTTCATGCTTCTAGACCCAGTGGTTTCATTTGGGCGTTATTATGTTAGTCAGTCAGTTTCTCCTTTTATATATAGGTATAGATTCCTGTTTGACAGAATGTCAAAAAAAGTCCGACAAAATTATGTCACCCTACAAAATTTTCTCCTTTAAAAATACATTAAACTGGATTACTGTTAAAATAAAACACTCTCCAAAATATAAAACATTTTAAACTTTAGTGATAAAATTTTCACAATTTCTGATGTAGCTTTCATGTGTATACAAGTTCGGGTTGAGTAAATAAACGCTAAAATATGGAACACTCATACGGGACATTGAGGGGATTGGATTTTTGCTATTTTCTCTTTAACTATTATGTTTTACGCCCAGGTTTTGGTTTCACAATTGACTCTGTGTTACACACGTGAAACAGAGTAAGAATATTAAGCCAAAATTGCAGAATTTAGGAACACTCGTACCGCACCATAAGAGGATTGAGTGTTCTAAATAAACCTTCGTAAATTCCAAATTGAACGTTAAAATCAATTGAATTTTTTCGAATAGTTTTCACAAATGCAACACAATTAAACCACATACAAATGTTAAACATATATCTAGTACATTTCGAGATACGAGAGTGTAGTATTTACTCAGGTTAGAGGATTGAGTGTTCCAGTTAAAGGTCCACTACTTTTTTTCCATCGATTTCACAATTATTTTATCTTCACCATGAAGTTATCACAATTATTTACTAAATCCTTTCTTGATTTCGTATAAATATAATGAACTTTTAAAAAAGAACACTCAATCCACACGCACACTTTTTTAGGGTTCCGTAGCCAAATGGCAAAAAACGGAACCCTTATAGATTCGTCATGTCTGCCTGTCTGTCCGTCCGTATGTCACAGCCACTTTTTTCCGAAACTATGAGCTATACTGTTGAAATTTAGTAAGTAGATGTATTCTGTAAACCGCTTTAAGATTTTTACACAAAAAAAGCAATAAATTTTGGGGGCCCCATACTTAGAATTGAAACTCATATTTTTTTTTATCATCAAACCCATACGTGTGGGTTATCTATGGATAGGTCTTTAAAAATGATATTGAGGTTTCTAGTATCATTTTTTTCTAATTTGAATAGTTTACGCGAGAAACACTTTCAAAGTGGTAAAATGTGTGCCCTGTAACTTCTAAAATAAGAGAATGATAAAATTAAAAAAAAATTATGATGTACATTACGAAAATAGGTTTGAACGGGATTTAGTAATTAGTTTTGTTTTAATACGTCATAAATCTAAAAAAATACACTTTTAATAAAACATCGATCAAAGTTACAACGAACTACAAGAACTTTTATATTGTTACTAGCTGATACGGAACCCTCCACGGGCGAGTCCGATTCGCACTTGGCAGGTTTCAAGCGCAACTAAATTTCCATAACATTTTGATTTGTTGAGATTTTTTGAGGATTCTTTCACATTTTTGTAAAAGTGAAAACTTCTCCATTTGCAGAAAAGAATCCACCTTTGGTTTGTACTCATCGTAAACAACTCATGTTCTGTCAAATTTCTTTGTTTTTTCTTCTAAATTATGGCCTTACTGAAGCATAGTAGATTTATAAGTTGTTAAAGAATCGTCCTCTCTTAAACACTACTATAAAAATACGGATTATTTCCATTCACAGACTCCCATTTACAAACATACTCTTTACACTGCCTCAGTAAGGCAGACGTTAAAGTAGAATGAACTAATACCATAATATAATTAAATATATTTATTTACGTTTAATTTTATTCTGCCTCATTTAGCTGAACAATGACTGGTCTTTCGTCTTCTTCATCGGCATCTAAACCTGTGAAATCCCATTGCAGTTTGTCCGTTAAATTATCCTTAAATCTTTCGATCATTGTGAGAAGACGACCATCGACTTTGCTGACGTAAGCAGTGCGGAAAAATTCCCGAAGTTTCTTGTATACCAAATTTTTGTTCATTACAATATCAGCTAAGAAATCCTCTGGCATTTCTTCAATTTGTATTTCAATTGTTCTGATAAAATGAAAGAATACGCTGCGGTATTTGTGTATGGCGTCGTCGCAGGAGCATATGAGGATCACCAGGTTTTTCCAGTGCTCAAAAGCCTCGAGGGAATGTCCGATGAGGAAGCATAAGTAGGCGAATTGTAGTTCGCCAATTATATGTAGTGGCCTGAAAACAAAAATCGTAAGCATGTGGAAACATTCTATTAATACTAAAATGCTAGTGCTTGGATGGAATATACAGTCATGATACTATTAATATCATTCAATTTTTATTGAATCCCTTCAATGAAAATTATATAGGTATGTCCCCACAGATGTCCTTTCTAAAAGCTGGCTTTTTAAAATTGAGAACCCGATTGGAGCGTCACCTACCGGATTCAATTGTATTTTCAAATCATCGAGGGACACACAAAATTTTATCCAAATCGGTTGAGCCGTTTAGGAGTTAGATACTTGCAGAGAGTTATATCCTATTACCGAAAACCATAAGCATACTCACTCATCGTGTTGTGCGATCATCAGTTCCAACGAATATGATTGGTCCAAATAATGTTTAGTAATCTCTTCTGGCGTTGATCCTGGAGGGAATTTGTCTCGCGGTATTTCTGTGAACCTCATGGACATACCTGGAAAAAAAAAATTATGAAGCTCATCCAGAAGTATTTTTGAAGAAATATTTATAGAACATTTAGGTGCACCGATCAGTCTTCTACTTTTTGTGTCGGTGCTCTCAAACTATACTTTTTCTGACCAATATTTGGCAACCTGTAGGCTCTATTGTTGGCCTCGTATAGATCCTGAAAACTTTAGGTGGTTACGCAGGATGGGCAGGATACCAGGTGGCGCATGTCCTATGGAGAGGCTCCACACAAACACTGCTCTATGTTAATAGAGATCACGTTTAGAGCTGGTTTAGTGATTGAGAAACCAGAATTGGCGGGTGAAGATGCCGTTAGGTTGGCGTCAAGTGCCTTTGGAGAGTTAAAGTTTGAGATATCATGGTGAAAGGATTAGTCAGCTAGACTCTGCGTTACCAAATGCTAGCTGTCCAGGGTGCGCCGGGCGTTTAGAATCGCTGTACGATATTTTTAACGCCGCTCGGGGAAGCTCTTTTCATGCAGGTAAAAAATTGGGAAATAGCATCCGTGTTCCTTTACTCAGTTATTGTAAAATGTGAGAATTAATTCATTAAACCCCAAGCGAACGCCGGCGTTCGCGTTCTATTGTCTTTCTATTTCCACGATTGAAAGGTTAATAATTAACTCATGCTCTAGTCCGACCCTCAATTTGGACTTTGAAACACTTGTCTGGTTTGGAGTGGCACATTATGACATGGTGTTTTGGTCATAATTAGATTACTTCTTTTTAGGGTCCTTTATTAGCACTAAATCGGTTGCGCACTCAGGTAAGCCGCTGCAAATACAACATAGCGATAGACTCTTCGGATACTCAATGAGTGCGGTGCCCCAGTTCAGAATATGAGCTACGCGCTAAAGTGCCCCAAGTGCCTATACACCTGCATCTTGGTGGATTAAATGAGTGCTACCGATGCTGCAGTTAACGTAGCCATCTTACTGAGCTCAAATCGTTTAAACAATTTATCATCGATTCGAAAAGACTAAGGTTTCTTTTTTTTATCGATATAAACTAGTGCTTGACTGCGATCCCACCTGATGGTAAGCATAAGCAGTGATACAATCGTTGATGGTGAGGCGCACTAATTTATTAAGAGCATAATTATTATTGTGTATTTGTTCTTTAATATAACAGCAAAGAATTCGACAACCTACAATTTCACCGTCTTTCCGAGCTTCACAATCCAGTAACACAATACCCCTTGGCAAGATAGGTGTCAGACTTCGAGCTTCTTGCAGCGTCTTTTGTCAAAAATATTTGAATGACAGCAGAGACCAACAGTCTAACAAGCTTCTCGAGGCATGAAGGAGTCTCGGTGTATAATAAATTATTCCCGATCCACGGACTGACCTCGGCATTTTTTTTTAAATTGATATTAACTAGTGCTAGACTGCGATCCCACCTGATGGTAAGCAGTGATGCAATCTCTGATGGTGAGGCGCACTAGTTTATTAAGAGTCTATTCAGTCTAGCCTTGAAGATTAGATAGCATTTCGGTAAGTGGTGCTGAAACTTGAAGATAGCTTCTTGCGACAATTATTATTTAGTTATTCGCTTGCGTCAGATTGGTCCGACAAGACAAGTGTTGTTGTTTGCGACTGGGTACTCTCGTCTCGTTTAGCTCTGCGACCTCATAGGTGACAGAGGAGCTGACGAGGTATTTGGTTGTTGATGTGCGACCCTGGCGGTATAAACACAAGTGTTTGTCGAATATATCCGACGTAGGCAGTTAAGGTTAAATCCGAAATGGCACCTGCAAACATTTTGCCGTAGTTTTTAGGGTTTTTATAACGAAAATGAATTCTACAATTCTTCTTTAAAATATTTATCACTTTCTTTGACGAAAGTCCTGTGTTTTCCTGTTTACAATAAACTTGTTACACCAACTTGAAGATTTTTATGATAAGGAACCAGGAAAACATTTTAATAATAATACTTCTGCACAATATAAGTACCAATAGCACGTTATGTTTATCCAATGATACGACTGATTGATGTATAGCGAGTCACTATTATTTATTTTTCTAGCTATTAGTAGGAGAGGTCGGCTGGCTACTTATTTTTATTTTATTTAGGATTACCAACAATCTCTAATCGCTAATCGTGACCGGTAAAGTAGATGGAAAAAGGCCTCTCGGGCAAAGCCCAATACGTTGGTCCGACCAGCAGGCTTACTCTCCAAATTAATTTCAATTTCAATCTAAAGTCAATCCGATTGCTATGTCAATTTTGACGTTACGTGATTTGGTACTCTTGAAAACAATATTGTCAACATATACGATTTCACTTAGTTCTCAAAATGGTCACGCAATTTTGAACAAATTTGGCGCTAGCATTGAATTTAAAGGTACGAAACGTCACAATCTCAATATCGACCGATCGGAATTGAACTCAAGAGTAAGCCTGCAGATCTGCACCACTGTTGACTCCACGGTTTACAAAGCCTTTCACACCGCCAGAGACAGGAATAGGTGGAGAAATATCATAAAGATGAGAATGATGAAGCCACGACCCTCAGCAGTCAGCATTGAGGAATACGACGCAAGAAGGGGACCAACAAGTATACAAGTCAAATCTTCAACAAAATACAAACTTGGTACCTACACGACACATTATCAAGTGATGTATACCTATTCATTTATAGGTTACCACAGTTTACACGTTATTGTATAAACATGCTCCGATTACCTACATAATTAGTCCAATGTACATAATTAAAAGAATAATAATAATTATCATCATCCACAGCTCGACTTCGCCAATTGCTGAGTAGGTACAGACCTCTCTTTTCTTGTGCTAATCTCCACATACCAGTCTCATCCAGGCTAGGCTACCATGGGAACAATATCATTTCTCTAACTCGCCGTCCCAGTCGACCAACATTTCTGATTTCGGTCTTTAGACGCGGTTCGGAAATGCGGTTTAACTTATGTGGGTTCCTGTATGTTTGTGGGATTGAAATATTTTGTATAAGAAGATATTTTTTTTTTAGGTGGGAAAAATCATCACGACTTCTCCCGCTCTTGGGTGGAGCGAGAGGTTGTCTCAGACTTTTACTGACTAACAACCCACTCCTGTTCCATGGTTGCTTTTCATATCACAGTCGAGTTTTCTTTCAGAAGCAAACCTCTTGGTTTCGGAGTGGTGGTGACGTCACATTGTAGTTTGTGCATTCTTTTTCTGTTAATTGGCAGTTTCCCTTTCCACAGGATTTGAATGGTTACTTAATTTAAAATGGATTTTATTGAAATTCTTTCTGTTACCAGTTTTGGACAAAGTCATTTTTTGACACAAATATAAAAAAAAAATATCCAGTGGCAAATATATCATCCATTTTATAACTTTGCTTTTTATAAATATTATTTATTGAGACTTAAATAATAACAAAACCTTTTCTAATAAGCCCTTCAAGTATTTCTACTAATTAAAAAGTAGTGGTATATACCGTATATAACAAAATTTACCTGGTGCGGGTTTCAAATGTGGCAACATAGCATCTTCCCTTTCTTCTCGTGTAACTCTCTTTGCTCTCTTAGCATCTGATTGTCCTGCGGCAGGTTCTTCAGTTTCTTCTCCCGATTCTTTAAAGGAGTCTTCTGTACTTTCCTGACTTTCCATAGATGCCGTTGTAGATTTTACTCCTCTCGGTCTCTCTTCATCGGTCATTGGTAGAAGTTCCACTGAAGCTCTGATCATACCATTTTCTGGTGATAGTTTTGTGGCTAGTTCAGCTGTAATTTTTAATAACAAGAGTTATAGCTGATAGCTAAGTACGAACAGGTCTTAAGAAGAATGATGACAAGATCCCAAATAATTCTATTACTATGGGATCTTGTTTAAGCACCGTGGCGGCCCCAACAGCATTCTATGTGTTGTGGCCAAAAGGCACGATAGCCCATTTGTGTGGGCATTGGTGGACTGTACATTGTCGCGATTTATAATTAAGTATTAACATAGGATAAGAATATTCAATACTAACCTCATAAATCTGTTTTGTCTGTTTATAAAATTAAATAATTATTATTAAGGTTGACAAAGAGAATTAACGGGATTACAACTTACTAGGGAATATTTTTTTAATAGAAAAAATTAAATTCAAAATAAAAATAATAAAATAAAATTGGATTAATAGATTGTCAATTTATATTTAATAACTAACCTGGTACTTGAGAAGTAAGTAGTTTCCATTTCTGCCATATCTCATAGGGGTATGGTGCAAGATGTCGATCCAAGTTAAACAAGTTGTCTTTGAGGCGTTGAATGCTTTCTTCTGTGATCTCATCTTTGCTCATATCTTCTGTCTTCTTGTCCCACATTTTGACTAGAAACTCCTTCTTATGGAAGTAATGCATGAAGCCTGATCTGCAAGTATTTCAGAAAGAATAAGTCAATAACAGACAATAACTGTTTATTTTGTTAGTTGGGAAATCATCCAATGACTACTTCTGCTTAGGGTGGCTTGGAAACCACCATGTTCCTTCTTTGCCTTGTAGTCCAGAACCCTGGGGTTTCTTTTCTACCCATGGACCCAGTAGGCTTCGACTCTGCTGGGCCCCTATATTAATATAGAACTGTGAGTCAATAAAAAAAAAAATTATGACAACTCCAAAGAAATCAGGATCAGGCAGGGATGATAAATGTTAGATAAGTATGTTTTGTCAGATACATACTGTCATTGTTTAAATAATTAATCACCAATTGAAGGACAGCATTGATTCTCTCATTGTCTTTCTAATTTGTCTCTAATTACGGTATTTGAAAAGTTGAACAAGTGTTAAAGAGTCTAGATAATTTGCAGTGAATGGTAGCTGTATAAAATATTACTAAGTTTACAGAACTTAAGTAACTTACAAAGCAGATTTTAATTTTCTTGTTCTTCTTTATTCTTTTTTTATGAACTATAACTAATAACTAATAATCAGGCAAAGTGGACAGGTTGTATTGTGTATTCCAAGGTAGCCTACATGGGGTAAAATGAAAATCTCAAGGTCTTGTAAGAGCAAAATAATAATGTATTTTTAGGACCTTGAAAGATTGAACTTGCACATAATATATAATAAAGTCAAGCAAAACCAGTCCATGTAATCATGATATTATAGGTGATCCATTATCATATTTTGTAATCAAGGTTCAAACACAATGCTTTTCATAAATTGTGTTTGTTGTGTTATCTGTCTAAAACATGTAAAATGTTTACTAGATTTTGAACGTCATGTTTGAAACCTTGAAGGAGTTTTTAAAAGAAGTACTTACCTTGGCGATACATCCCCGGTTCCTTTGCTCACTCCAGAGAAATGAATATAGTGTAATCCTGGTGGTATCATCTTGATTCCGCGAAAATCTTCTTCTGTATTCCAACATTGCATATCAATCCCAAATTGTGTTTCTTGTGGCACCCCGAGGAAAACAAACGTTCCTCCTTCAACCAAAAGCTTTTTCGCGGTTTCTTGATCCATTCTGTATTACTAACTCTACGCAAATCAATAAAATGTGATAAAAATACAACCCATCAATATGTTTACATCCGGGAAATGTCAATTTGTTTGACATTGACATAATAATGTAGTGCTCCAGGAAGAAGAACGTTCAGTTTTTGTAGATCCTTTTATTACGTTGTTACGACTTGAGGTAAATCCTTAATATTTTTTAACCCATAAATATCTGATTGTATTAAATGACTAAAATGTCACTAGTTTTGTGAAATATTTGTACGATTTTATATAAAAAGTTCCGTGAGCGGAAGTTGATATGAGACAAGCTGATTCTGGAACGCGGTATGCAGTGATGAACAAAACGCGAGATTCAAGTTGAAGACCAAGAAAGAATGGCTGTAATATAAATATAATAGAAATACATAATATTCATAATTATAGATACAAAACGATATTTCTAATAATTAGAACTCTATATATGTCGTATGTGTTCAACCATTTCATGAAGTGGTCGTATTTCATGAACCTCGCCGCCAGTCACATCATGATATGGGCTAGCCAAACCAATGAAGACTGTGCGTTTAACAATTTGAACAACTAAACTCACTTCTATCTATTTTATGTTAAGGTCAAATATTAGTAATCATATCATAAATAGTTATTTTATCCACCGGTAGAGGCGCTGATTTCAATTCAGTTTTGTGTCGAAACCAAATGGAAGATAAAGGTGCAGTCAAATATTTTTGCAACAATAAGCTGCGTTATTTAATGTAACCAATACGGGCCTGTAGTCAATCAGCGGTTCGAATAAAATTATTAAACGACATTCACATGATTTTATGCATCCATACGATTACTACGATGGAGATTTATTTTAATTATTAAGCTTAAGTTTGTTATTAAGAACAATTCATAAATTCACAGGTACTTTATTTTTTATATTTATTAGTTATAAGTAATTTTTTTAAATTTTAATTCATAATAACAAGACGTGTTAACGTTTAAATGATTTGGCCAGTTTTAGCCGGCTATATCGTGAACCCTATTTCATGAAATGGTCGATCACATAGATTTTTTTGACACCTCCATCACAGTGGCAGCGATGAGGAGAACAATATCGAGCGTCTAGACGTCCGCGACAGGTCGCGGCATGGCGGACAGAGCTTCGGCGGGATCTCATGGTGGAATGGCGTCAACGACTATCGCAACCCCGTCATGGGCACGCCACAATTATGGCGATAAGTCCCCTCTTTGAGGCGTGGCTGGAAAGACCTCACGGCGTCCTTACCTTCCGCATGACACAGGTCCTCACCGGAAATGGCAAGTTCGGGAGGTTCCTGTTCCGAATCAAAGCGGAAGTGACGCCTGGGTGTCGCCACTGTGCGGAACGCCCGGAGGACACGGTGGAGCACACAATCGCGGTGTGCCCTGCTTGGACGGAGCATCGCCGTGCCCTCGTGGGGGTGATCGGCGGCGGAGACCTCTCGCGCCGGGCCTTGGTCGAGGCCATAGTCCGGAGCGAGGAGGAGTGGCAGGCGGTCGCCGACTTCTGCGAAGCAGTAATGCTCGCTAAGGAGGAGGCCGATCGCATCAGGCAACGGCGCTCTCGCCGCCGCCGCCGGGATTCCGATCCCGATTTCCAGCCACCGTAGGCGCGGGCTTGCGGACAGTGAGCAATGGGTAGCTCGCTGTCCGGCCGTCCGGTAACAGTCCGGACCAAGCCCAAGTCGTTGACGGCGCGCGCTGTTCCCGCGCGCCTCAAGAAGTTGTCAGCAACAGCAGGGGCCCAGCCGGGTCGAAGCCTACTGGGGCCAGGGTTATCCGAAAGGGCGCTCGAGCCCCGGTATGAAGGCTTGAAGGAACGGGATGGGTTTTTTAGTCAGAGTCTAACACTATCTCTCGCTCCACCCAAGAGCGGGGGTTGTCATAAGATGATTTTTCCCATCGAAAAAAAAAAAAGCGTCTAGACGTAAGAAAGTCGCAAGGCGCTATGAAGTATCATCGAACAACGGTGCCTAAGTTCGATGGCGGTAGTGAGTCAAGCCAGAGACTTGATTTCATCTCACCCACAACCAGCAGGCGCGCACGCTCAACAGCTGTTACAGATAAGGCAATTAGGTTCTTCTGGATTACTTCGAAGAGTGGTGGAATGAACACCTTTTATGGGATGATGGGTTGTTGGGAAAAACGCATCTCGTTGATGCCGAATGCTTAAGGCACTAAGTCCGCCTTTGTACTTTTGTGTTTCATTAAATACTAATACCGGAAATTTCACTTCAATTTATAACTCTGTGGGAATGTTTCTGACTTACAAGTTTTAAATCGCGGGTTTAAACCCAGCCAGGTGCATTACTTTGTGTAATTTATTCCATCAACACTACTCACAAAACGGTGAAGGAAAACATCGTGAGGAAACCGGCATGGCCTAGATCCAAAATTTTGAAGACATGGCATCCACCAACCCGCGTGGTGGATTACGGCCCATTCCCTCTCCCAAAAAGGTAATTTTGCAAACGCCGAGTCTGATACGCATCTTTTTGAAACGTTACTTTAGTATTTTTTCGTAATTCGAAGCGACAGCGAGCTACCCGTTGCTCACTGTCCGCAAGTCCGCGCCCACGGTGGCCGGAAATCGGGATTAGAATCCCGGCAGCGGCGGCGAGGGCGCTGTTGCCTGATGCATTCGGCCTCCTCCTTTGCGAGCATTACTGCTTCGCAGAAGTCGGCGTCCGCCTGCCACTCCTCCTCGCTCCGGACCATGGCCTCAACCAAGGCCCGGCGCTACCGGATCGACCCTCCGTGGGATTAAAACGATCAAAATTTAGCGGTGTATATAGTTTTATACGTAGTCATAAAAACTCAAGTTTCCTGTTTGGATTGTGACGTCGACTCGACGTTCGCAACTTTTGGATGTAATTATTAGATATCTAAACGTTGGAAATGTGATTTATTTTCTTGAATGCTTAATTTATTTTCAAAATTTGTGAATGCAGATCAAAATTTCTCAATAATTTATCGATAGTCTTCTAAATCGATTTCATATACGGTTACCTGCCCATACTGTGTCTACTGGACTGTATTATGCACTTCTAACTAATGATTTCCACTTATGTAGAACTTGTTCCATGGACTGCTAATTTTTGCACCCGGCTATCTATATCTATGTACCTATCCAACCTAAATCAATATTAAAATTCCGCTAAGGGCTCATACATACATACGAAAATTGCGCCGATCCCAAAGAGGTTTGTTTTCCACTTGTGATTTCGTCAGACGAGCGAGCACACTCGTTCGAATAGTTTGCGTTCGTTGAAAAATTCCTACCAAAAATTTTAGTCTGAATTTTTTTCGAGTTCTCGCGTCGAGAGGTTAACACAGAAAGCTAGATGTCGAGCATTACGCGCAGCACCTGCATTTTTGTTTTAGTACTGATTTTTTTTGACTAATTATTTTCAACAGGTGACGAATTCAGCGTCTCGAGCACCACTAGCGGCGGCGAGACGGAGCGGCAATCAGAAAAGCGCTTTAGTTTACCTGTCGTTTGCAATTAGTAGATTTTATGTACTCGTACCTACTGTTAGGTACGAGTCTTGTCTATCCCACTATAATGAATTTGGGTTTTATTTCGCAGTTTTAATTATCATCGTATCTGTCTTCTAATTGGAAATGTTTTGTTTATTTTCAGGCACTGAAAAGAATGCAAGAACAACCTATCATTAAAAATTTTAAAAACAAAGAACAGACGATGTCAAAAGCTGAAATAATCTGAATCTAGTTTTTCGTAGACGTATCTGTAGATTTTTCAACCCTGAAGCTTTATTTGGAACTTCGTTGCTTTTAATAGACATCGCTTGAGCGATGTTTGAGTGGCGTTGGTTCCACGGTGTCTGTCTGTCAATCGGTCTGACTCTCGTCCGACTTCAAAAATTGGCTCGCTCCAAAATTCATCAATGTGAGTGATGAATATTGAAGTGAACCGACACCGTACATTTTCACATGTCGGCACCTATTTATGTGTTTTATTATGATTAGATAGTTTTAGTTGCTTATATACAATTCACAATACGGTAGCCCGTGATTAGCCAAGACCACAAATTGATGGATCTAAAAGCTATTCTTCCTCATACTATTTGTTCAAGTTGCCATTTTCATTATGATTATTCATGTATCATTTGACGTTGACGAAGAAGGAGCAGTAATAAGGTTTCGGGCGCCTGGACCGACTCTCTGACAGACTAAAGCATTCCGCAAGTAGCATTACCGTATCCAAAAACAAACTTAGTAAAAAGCTGGCGTTTGGTAGGATGGCGGTAATCGAATTACAGGCCGTCCTTTTACACTACAGGGTCTCGATATATCCGATTTTTGATAACGCTGACGAATAGAGACTCTCAGCGGGTATACACCTGGGAAATTAGGATGTAAATTTCCATTCGCTCGCTCCCGCGGACCTATATTCACGGATTCTTTGTTTTCATCGGAAATTTAAGGATACGAAGTCTCATAGGCCCTTCCTCGCGAAGACAGCAGGATTGGGCCCCGAGGGATTATGAAAACTGGGGAAAAACATACATCGATGCCAAACGTACTGTAATATCACACCTTCCTTCCCTTACGGGTTTGAATATGTTGCTTCATTAGTGTACGTTCGAAAACCTTTGTTTAGTTCGTGTAACACCTAGTTTTTTGATGCCCATTAAAAACCTACGTATAATCAATATTATCACTTTATTACTTTTAGAGCATAACTAACCTAACCTAACCTTTCAATCGTGGAAATTACAGACACAATAGAAAGACAATAGGTGCGGGAACGCTTGGGGTTTAATGAATTAATATATCTCTCCAGTCATATAAAGAAGGGAATATTTTTCTACTGTTTCCTTATGTTAAAAGAATTACTCATTTTAAAGCATTGTCTTGCAAAGTTCAGGTAAGTACACATGAAATTTTCATTTGCAAAATTAAATTGTTTTTAGTTGCAGTAAACAAATATGACAGGATTTTTAAAATATCTTAATCAACAAAGAAGTTATAAAGCTTCAATGCTGCTTATAAAAAAGAGAAGTCCGACGTGGAATTTGTCGTCAAAGTTCATCACGCCCGTACGGCCGCCATAGAAAACAACGTCTTGCTGAGACACACAGATATATTATTTTGTTTAAAAAATACAAGTCGTTTTATTTTTCACAAATTTTGATATTGTTTTCACAGTTAGTTTTTATTTTTGTATTCTATATTTATTAATAAATTGGTTAGATAACAAATATTCTTTTCATGCGAGACGACAATAGGTAGGTATTTTTGTCTCTTTGAATTATAGGAGTGAAGGACGTTAATGCACCTGTGTTTACGAATATCATAAAACGAGGAGTGACAGAACTAAACGAGATAATTCCTGTCTAACTTTTCACAAAAGGTGAAAAACCAGTAACTATTTTGCCATGGTGCAATTGGAAATATCATAATTTGTTTCAAACCTTCAACTTCAGATACTATTAACTGCATGATTTGAAACACACCAGGTTTTTTTTTTGCAGATTTTTTTTTTTATTTATATTAACTAGTGCTTGACTCCCACCTGATGGTAAGTAGCGATGCAATCTTTATGGTATTCTGTCGAATTTCATCAGTGAATGTCAGGGTAAGTCCTCTCTTTGAGGCGTGGCTGGAAAGACCTCACGGCGTACTTACCTTCCGCATGACGCAGTTCCTCACCCGACATGGTTCGTTCGGGAGTTTCCTGCACTGGATTCATGCGGAAGTGACGCCCGGAGGACACGGTGGAGCACACAGTCGAGGTGTGCCCTGCTTGGGCGGAGCATCGCCGTACCCTCGTGGGGGCGATCGGCGGCGGAGACCTCTCGGACCTTGGTGGAGGCCATGGTCCGGAGCGAGGAGGAGTGGCAGGCGGTCGCCGAATTCTGCGAAGTAGTAATGCTCGCAAAGGATGAGGCCGAACGCATCAGGCAACGGCGTTGTCGCCGCCGCCGGTATTCTGATCCCGATTTCCGGACACCGTAGGCGCGCGCTTGCGGACAGTGAGAAATGGGTAGCTCACTGTCCGGCCATCCGGTAACTGTCCGAACCAAGCCTAAGTCGTCGACGGCGCGCACTGTTCCCGCGCGCCTCAAGGAGTTGTCAGCAGCAGCAGGGACCCAGCCGGGTCGAAGCCTACTGGGGCCAGGGTTATCCGAAAGGGTGCTCGAGCCTCGGTATGAAGGCTAGAAGGAACGGGGTGGGTCTTTTAGTCAGTAAGAGTGACACTATGATTTTTTCCCACCATAAAAAAAAAAAAACAGTGAATCTCAATAGTAACTCGCATTGGGCCCGCGTAGTGGATTACGGCTGATTCCCACTCCTAGAGAGGAGGCCTGGGTACCAGCTAAAGCAGCAAAAAGGCTAATGATGTTTCGCATCGCTTACTTTTTTTTACAAAAAGTAGAATTATCATGTTTTGTTTTGTCACTTCTCAAATGGTACTCTTATAGTTATCTCTCGGCCTAGACTCAATTTGTTCACTCAATCACTTTCAAAAAGACCTGCAAGAGTTACGTACCAACTATCCACGCCTAACACACATGAACCCATCTCTATAATAACTTAGCAACCTGTACATTAATGTACATCGACGGCACGTCTCGGAACCACTCTGGAGACATGAACACTATTAAAAGTTCTCCTAACTCAGCGAGAGTAGCGACGCAACTAGTTTATGTTAGAGACCTATCTAAACAGCAAATAGCCCGAGAGATGTAATTCTTATTGGGGTACAATGGATGTAAGTTTGGTAGTTGGACCACCTCAGACTAAATCTCGGGAGATGATGGAGTTGGAAGGTATAGGCGAGTTGAATTAAATATGACCGTTTATTTTTCAATTTAAGTTTGCTCCGGTTGCGGGTAAAACAAACTACATGTTTGGGTAAAGTGGGTAAAACACATAGGTACTTAATTTTTTTTTAAAGATGTATTGACAGCTGTTGAAGAAAATGGTCAACTTCTTCGGATCGCTGGTATAACAATGACAAGAGTAATTTCAGATTATTAGTTCAAATCTTCACCTCCTTTAACGGTATCGTCAGTAGCAGTACGAAAATCACACAAAGGGAAGTGAAGTATAGTTTGAGTCGCAAACTAAGTTCGGTTTACTATTATGTTTTCTTTCTCCTCATTTATACCCTGTGGTTATTCAATCAAGCTAAGTCCATTTTTAACATAATGGTAATATAATCGACTGTCACATTTTTACCGACACGTTTTTACAATTTCCCTTTGTGTTTTAGGGCTGCAGTAACTCTTTTGAGCAGTACCCATGGCATGGCAGGCATTGGCTCCTGCGGGCTCCGTCTTGAGCACTAAAGAAAATAATATTTAATAAATTTTACACCGTTCATTTTCTCTCCTGATTAGCCTGATTGGAGAGACTATAAAAAGTAGAAAAAAAGAGCGACGCTCCTCTTTCTTCTCTACGCGCCGAGCTACAGCGTAGCTCGTCCGCGTAGATGTTGCTACGATCGCGAAGCACTTCACGCTTTTACAGCTTTACATTGTTTGGTATGCTTTATTTATGAAATAAGCTAAGGTTTCGACATAATATATTTCATGTTAATGAATTATAGGTATTTTTTAGGGTACCGTAACCAAAGGGCAAAAAACGGGACCCTATTGCTAAGACTTCGCTGTCTGTCTGTCAATCTCCATGCTGTATCTCATGAACCGTGACAGCTACACAATTGACTTTTTCAAAGATTTCTGTTGCCGCTATAAGAACAAATACTAAACTATACTTATATTATTATTATTTTTTCCCTTAATTAATTTTCCCTTGATTTATACTGCTTAAAGTACACCGCAGATTACCCCCTTTTTTAGTTTAAGTTCTTATATTCCATCCCAAGTTTGTCTGGAAGACATCGCTTTCAGCGATAAGACCGCCATTGTACCCATAGATTTAAGTTTCTGTCATATTGTTACTATTTTGGTGTACAATAAAGTTTATTCTATTCTACTAAAAACTAAATAAAATTAAATATTCAAATGGGACTTCCATACAAAAAACGTGTTTTCTTTTTGCTGTGTTCTTTGCTACGGACGGTACGGACCCCTTTGTGCGCGAGCCTGACTCGCAATTGGCCGATTCCTTTTCTTCATCGCATCAATGATTTAAATAAACTTCTATTTATGATTTTCGGTCAGAAATCAGCCACGTCGATAATGTTAAGAGCTTGCTTCACACGGTCTGTGCAGCTGTTGTACAGAAAGCATGATATTAGGTGAGTTATAGTTGGTGACGCAACTCCATAGTCGCATTGTGGCTTATTGGAGTACCCCCTTCTGAAGAAGGTCAGCCCACCTGGCTTCATAGCCGGATAGGTCAGGTCAGCCATGAAAGTTGGAGCTCCGCAGCTATAGCCTCAACATAGTCAATTAATGGAGGGTGCTTTCCTTTTTTGAGGTGGGAATCATCCAACGACTTCCCGTTCTAGGGAGAGCAAGATACAGCCCTTGAATGAGGTAACCAGCGGAGCTTTTGTATTTAGGTAATTATTTTGTTTAGGACAATTTTATAAGTAGCTTACCAACAGAAACAGCCCTTACTTATGTTTAAAACTTTTACCTACAACAGCCAAGTAAACAGAACCACGAAACTCTCATATATTCTAATAAACATAACCAAAACTCTGAATTTCTTTTGAAACAACTATATTTTACTTAACATACGCAATAAGCGAAAGTTCCTTGATGTATGAACAATACGTGTATGTACTGAAAGTTTTGAGGGTAGTTACCACGCCTACCTTACTTGAAATTGTCTTGTAACAATATTTTTATTAGCAATAAAAAAATAAATTAAAACGCTTAACCATTATTCTACTTTGCAGAAAGCACATTTAAGCTAGAACTACATTACACCGAGCGTACATGTGGAGCATGCCTGCTCGCCTAGCCAAGTTACAACCGTGTTTCTTGCGTCCAACGCTTCGAGTTGGCCATTCCCCCGATTCTTTTGTTCTGACCACGTGATTGAGCGTTGAGATGACGTCATTCCCGTACATTTGAAGTTTCCTACTAGTATTTGATTGCAGATTATCAAATTGGCTAGAGGTATTGATTTGTGTTTTGTGATCTAGTCTCTACAAGTCTAGTTTCCATATTAAATGTATGGAGATTGATGCGCCTAGATCGACGTACATACGTGGCGCAGTGTAGACTACCTATACTCGTAATGTGCGTACAGCTATGTAGTGGAATTTCCTGCCAGAGTCTGTGTTTCCTGATAGCTACAACCTGGGGTCTTTAAATTAAGAGTGAAAATTCACCTAGAATGATAGATGATGATGATTAGGTGATAGAGTGATAAGCTGGGGTCTTGAAGTCCTCTCAACCTTAGTTTGTTCTTCGTCAGAATTGTTATTAAGTTCTCTTTCAGATTTGATATTTTATATATTATTTATTATTTTAGCATATTTATGTTTTTTATTATATATTATATATAAATAACTTATTAATTTTTTTTTGCCGTTTTCATAATTTGTTATTTGTTTATTGTGCAAACCTACCATAGTGATCTCTTTTTAACCCAAAGGTTGACTGGGAGAGAATACCTTGTTGCATTAAGTCCGCCTATGTGCCACTACTGTACATGAAGTTTAAATAAATAAATAAATAGGTCTAGGCAAGCGTGGTCCATTGTTGGCCACATTGTTGACCTCATCGTTGCTCCATCCAGTACCATCAGGTGAGATAGTAATCAAACACTTCACTATCTAGACCTTTACACAGTGAATGCCAACACACATTTATGAGGACATACATTCCTTCAAGTTATGGGGAAGTGCATCCGAAAAGAACCCTTTGAAGCAATTTCTACCTAACCGAGTTGTAACGGCATGGAACAGGCCCCCGGAAAGTAATTTGAAAGCTCTAACATTGAACTGATTTAAAAATCGGTTGGACAGACTAAACATAACTAAACTATATGAAACACAGGCATCAGCTAATAGCTACTAGTGTGTCTAACAAATAATAATAATATGATAATAACAAAAAAACATATTGCAGTAGACGGTTTACATGACTTTTGATGATTTTTAATCGGCAAACGTGTTGGTAAGTACTTTCATAGTTGTAAATCCCTTTGTTGTACTCCTTATTTCTTGGCCAAACTAAGGATTAAGGATTTCGCTTTGTGATTTAGGTTTGAATGAAAGAAATGTGGGCCATTAATTTTTCACCTGTCCCAAATTGCGCTGCTTTTTCATGAAATCATTCTTCCTCATATCCCTTGTCCAACCTCTGTCAAATTTCTTGTTTTCGCGTTTACTCGTTTTATATTTAATAAAATTAAATAAATAAAATTAAGTTATAACTTTTCGAATCGGGGTCCGGAGCGAAGAGGACTGGCAGGCGGTCGCCTCCTTCTGTGCAGTAATAATACTAGCGAAGCAGACGGCAGCATGCGTGAGGGAACGGACAACCACACGTCGCAGCCGCCGCAACCGCGACCCTGACCACCATACGGTAGCCAGTAGCTCTCCGGGCCGAGCCCAGGTCGTCGCCAGCACGTAGTATTCCGCGCGTTCCTCATAGATGTCAGCAAACCATAGTAGCTCAGTAGAGTCGATGTCCGCTCGGGTTACGGGAATGTTCTGAAAAGGAAACCCGTTTTCTTTAAACGCATTTAGACAGTAAAAGTCTAATACACCATCCCGCTCCACCTTTGAGTGGGAGTCATTGGATGACTTGTGACATATTAAAAAAAAAATTAGCTAAACACCAAACTTTCGACTTTATCAGACTAGCTGCTCGTCCCGGCTCCGCACGGGCGATAAATATAGCCTATGTTACTTAGGGTGAATGTAGCTTTCAATGGAGAAAGAATTTTTTAAATCAGCACTGGAGTTTTTGAGTTTATTCATTAGTTTTAAAAATACAAATTTTCCTTCTTTATAATATTAGTGTAGACAGGCAAAAAGTTCTTTATTCATGAAGCGAGAGTTCAGCTATCAAAACCGCCTACAAAACTCACTCTACCTAGGCAATATAAGGTAGAGTTTACATGATCATTAACTACAGTGAGCAACTAACAAAATACTAGTTGGAACTTCAGCAACTGGGCCAGTGACCGGGCCGCTTTCAAAGCGGTTAACGTAATTAACGTGAGTTGGACCTTTAGTTTAATTGCTATATTAATTTATTAGAACAGCTTTCGTGATTGACCACTGTGGTTAAATTTCAACGAGGAAAGTGCTTTTCAATTAATTTGGATCTCTAGCACCAATAACTGTAATAAGTGAGTAAGTAGGAAAGTGAGTGATGTTAAAAAAAATGCACAATTTAATTCCACCAAACCCGTTCAATCTTCAGAGCACTGCACGTACGTGTTAGATTAAAATAATAAAATATAATAATATGGGGAAAAAAATATTATCATATGTATAGGCTAAGGAGTGGAATTCTATGCCGGAGTTTATATGTCCTGATAGCTACAACCTAGGGGTCGGCAAGTGTTCTCCATCGTCCACATCGACCACATTATCGCTTACCATCAGGTCAAATGGTGGTCAAAAAAGAGTGTATCAACAATAAATAACAAATATAATATAATATGACATTACACAATTTTACCTAACAACTTGCATCTGGCCTGTGTGGTGGGTTATGGGCTATGTGTATTAGTGGGCCCACTTCATTTTACAGAGTTGAGGCTTATGATCCAGCAGTGGAACGTTCAAGGCTGATTATGCTATGGCGTATGGCATATGGCGTAAGTTATAGTTTCTCTGCTGATTGAGTGAATCAGATCCGCCTTGCAGTATTATTTGAAAAAGTCTTGACAGTTTGATAATTATCAGACTTTCACCGACTAAAACTTTATGCTCTTTAGGTTCCAGGCCGTCAATAATCCTTCTCTCATCAGTGGGAGAAGTTACTTGGAAAAAAGGGATCCGTTTTCATATGCAGATGTCTTTTTTTGGGTCTATAAAGTCGCAGATACGGCAAGGATGGCCGATAAAGCCGAAAGGAGTAGTGTTCGCATCGGAAGATCTGCATCTTCCGGTATGCAAACACTACTCCTTTCGGCTTTATCCAACGCTACCCTTGGAAGGGCTCCCACAAAGAGAACCCTTGTAAGAGTAGCAGGTTCTTGTTCGCTGGATGTGAGATGCAGTCGATGTCCAACAGTGAACGACTTTCTGCTTAGTAATGATGTCGATGATACGTTACTCGTCTTTTCGGTTTATTTGTACTAAGAGATGAAAGTGCCTTTTTCGACATACTTAATATGCTTTACTTCTTTAGTTACAAAAAGGGTACGTTTCCTCATAGGGAAAAGCTTGAGTTAATGTTTGTGTGTATTTATCTTGTTAAATTTTATATCGGTTTAAAGCATAAAAGTCTTTTACGTCGAAGTTTGTTCAAAGGATATTTAAAACTGTAGATACGTTTATCAAATATTGGAATATTTATTTAGTACAATTGCTAATCCTGTTGAAACAGCTAAATAAAACCAATACTCAGGGTTAATTAATTTCCAAGTACCTATTAGACAGATGCTATTCCTTATACGATCCCGTTCAATACTTTCAAATTGTTTTTACTCAAAGTTTTGTACCCTTACATTAGAGATGGACTGGGGTTCATCGATAAGACTTTGTAAATCGATAAAATCTTGTTGTATAAGATATCCTTTTTTATCCGACTGCGCAATAGTAATCATATTCATGTTTTTAAAATCAATAATTAAAAGGTAGATGCGTTTTTAGGCGGGTATTTTTCGAATAAAGTCCAGTGTCTTTTTGAATTATTCGTACATTATTGGTTGCTAGTGGATATTGTGATGTAAAAATAATTTAGATTTATATCTCAATTGTCAATACAACTTGAAAATTATGTGGAATCATTGAAACAGGCACGATTTCGGTAAACTGCTGGAGCGGAGAACTTTATTTTAGTGATTACCTACAATCTTTAGTTTGCCGTAAAGACTGACTCGTTACGTTTGCTACTAAATACTACAAACAAATTATAATATTTTACATATTCTAATGGTACTCAAAGAAAATAGTAGTCATTATTAAACTAAACCCTTAATAAATTTCACATTATTGAAATCCACAAACCATGCGAAACCAAATAAAAAAATATTTTGTTTCGGCCTTAATTATATAAGCCCATAACCAACATTTGAGTCTACTTCTAGTCAGCACTTAAGGACCAAGCGCCCGAAAAGTGCCATAAAACAGTGATTTTCTGAGGCTTACTCGTCCGTAACGGCTAGGTCAATTGGTTTAAAAAAAAAATATGTTTATTATAGATTCATGAACAATAATATCAACATTTGATTTTTTCATGCAATTAATACTTTTGTCAAAAAAAAAATATTTAGCAATTTCGCAACTTTTCGCAACTTTTCCCTACTCCGTCGAAACGGCTTGGACCTTTAGAAACATTTTTACACATAAAAATTGGTGGTTAAATATTCTTCAAAGTGAACATTGCATATGTAAATCAATCAATATATCGCAGAGAAAATGGATTTAAAGCGCTTTCCGGGCGCTGCTGGCCGCAAATAAATGCACAGATTTGCAACTGCCGCCTAGGCGAGTGCGAGAGTTGCGTTCACATAATTTCGGCCAGTTGGTTCAAGGGACTATACGCCTTAAGATAGTCATTTAAATGCTGACTAGCAAATTCTTCGTAGTCAATTTTAAATCAGGAACACCTGGTTACTAACGTAGGTACCTAGATGTTCACTTACCATAAGGACTAAAATGCATGGGTTAAACGATCCTTTTCCAAAATAAACTCAACTCTGAACTAGGGTTGTGCCGACATCTCTACGCTGCCAGAAACAATAAGCTAAGGTATCGATAAAATAATGTTGTAACTAATAATAAAGAGATCAGTCATTTAACATAGCCTCTACTTCCGCTCAGACAAGTTGTGTTTACGAGAATTGGCCGCCGCTATGTAAGTAATTGCATGGTTTTTTCCGTAAATTTAACGTAGATAAGGAATTTTGTAAGGGCGCTTTCAACTAATGCGTTTTTTGACTGCTTTGCGTTAGTTTTACTGCGTAGGGAAGATCTTATTTTTCTTGATACCGCGAACGGTCGACAGCAGAACTGCAACCTCATAAGCAACACGTGTTCAATTTCGTGTTGAATAGCGCATCACTGGCATACAAATGCACGACAACCAGATGCGTTTTCAACATAGATATCCGGTTTTCAATTTAGGCGCTAACATACTGCAACTGGCTGGCTGCGGAACGTAAATGTGCGGCAGTGGTCCGACATACGAAACGTCTAAATTGAAAGCACCCTAAAAAAAAGAAAAAGAAAGAAAAAAAAAGACGTGTGGCACTCGGGGACTGCCGCGGTAAAGCTATTGCATAACATTTTTATCAACTTATGCAATTATAATTATTTATTTTATTTATGCAGTAGGTATGTATTTTAGTGTATATTTTCCTTTGTTTTTTTTTTCTTTGATATTAATTGAAGTTACAATTTCCCACATTGAATTGAATTTTGATTGATTATTCACTCATTTGTTTTCTTATCGGTTACCACGCTCAAAAAACAAATGAGTGGGGGGTGTTAGGTTATTTTCGTTACGGAATTTCTGGATTCGGTCTCCACGCTCAAGACCCGCGATAGAAGCTATGCAATAGCTTAAAATAATTTATTTGGTATCTACAGCACAAGGCCCAAACACAAAAATAAACAAAAACACGTATAAAAAGTAAAAGAATCGAAAAAGCAATAAAAAAAAAATACAGTTGTCGTGAGCCTCATGGCTGCACCAAAATAGGTCCAGTTCAGCATGAAAGTACAAAATAAAAGTATTTCTTATTCCTGTACTTATGTTCAGATACTTTACATCACGAGCCGGATTAATCATTATTGAGTGTGTATACATCACAGAGTAAAAGGTACACATGTACATTGTTTTTGTGTGCGTAAGCTCGGGAGAGTTCAGTATCCATCGAGCTGGGCTACGAGAACGTTTGAAAGAGTAACCGTGGGGCTAGTATTGCTTAAGTACTGTTCCACGTGGACCTTTTACATTGGCTATTGTCAACGTAAAACTACAGAAGAGGTCTGAGTTCCAGCAGTGGGAACATTAAAAAGGCCGATTCCGATTATGCTATGCTAACATAAAACTAAAGCTGCCAAAGTTAATGTAAGTAAAGTAAATGCCTGAAATAGACTTCGTGGCAATAAGTCCCAGATAATTTCTCACCTTAAAAAAGTAGTCTCCTCTCTGATGAGTGGTTAGAAACGCAACACGGCGTCCTCACTTTTTGCCTGACGCAGATCCTCAGAGGACACACTAGACAACTCATTCTAATTATATTTACTGTATTGGATTTGCAAATGTAAATCATTTTCTCAAGACTTCACTTTTGACCGTGCAAATATACTACAGACATGTGCCATCCTTTTACCATAAAGCTTCTAGGTTGGTCCCAGACTAAGAAGTAATTAAAAGTTGCCGACAGTCCAGTCTACGCAACCCGCCATTTAACATTATCTACAATTTAGATCAATAGGTAAGCAACGAAGAGTGAAAATATAATTTAAAATGACAGGAAAGGAATTTAGACTATTATTATGGACTCGTTGTGTCCCACTGCAGGGTAAAGACCTCCCTTCTGTTCATCCAGTCTTTTCTGTCCTTAGCCAATTCTGGCCAATACCACCAGTACCTAAAGTAGGAGGCCAAATCGTTACGCCATCTCCTTCTGGGCATATCCTGTTGTTCAGCACGCTTAGCCAAGTTGTTATTCTGCAATCGTTAACGCTGTCGAAAAGTGATGAAACGTATGGTAATGACGTCATCTCAACGTAAAGTCGCGTGGTCAGAACAAACCAATAGACAATTCGTAGCCAAGTTCACATCGTTCAATATCGTTTCTACAATGTTTAACGCTACATCCTTTGTTATACAAACGCAACATTGTAGAACGAGCGGCCGACTCACCTGCGTCATCATGGCTACAAACTTATCGTTTTCTACAATTACTGTCACCGAGGCGTTCCCGATTAGAGAACGGAATTCGACACAAACTGGTTGTAACTTGGCTAGGGGGGCAGTTTTGGCTATGAAATAAAACACCAAAAACTTTTTTATTTCATATTAGCGGTCCTCGATAGACGTTGGTCTGTCTGAAAATGGTCTTTTTGTCAGAAAATATAAAAACCTAATGGCAGCGCCACTTACCGGGTCCAATTGTATTTCCAAACCATCTAGGGTCCCAGTCAAATATATACACATTATTTCATCTAAATCGGTCAAGCCGTTTAAGAGGATTTAGATGACCAATATACATACAGAAGAATTACATGTATAAAGATAGGTCTACATGGGCAATTATAAAACGTCAGAAGCTAGTACACTATTCCAATCGGTTGTATGGAGAATAACCTCCATCCTCTTAAAAATATTGGTTATATCTACTAGGAAATAATAGTCATCTAAAACCAGCTTGTATTTCAAAACATCGTATATCTCAATACTCGTATTTTTAACCGGAGTGGTTGGACATGTTATTGTTTCAGTTATCGACGCGAAGAAAATTGAATTCGTCCACAATCCGCGGGATTGCGGGATCGGATCCGACCCGGAATCGAACGGTTTGTTTCCCAATAGTAACTGCCATTTGTTCTGAGGACTATTGTTACAATAGCAATAGATTGATTGGTGTTATATAACGGTTTGGTGGTATAACACCATGATTGGATTGGCCCGGATGCGATTTAGATGTATTTTGTTAAATTGAGGGTTTAGTATGTTGCAAAGCCGTAGCTTGGAACAAGCCTACAACAAGCCAGGCCATAGCGTAGTTTAGAAGCGAGGGTAGAGTAGCTTAAAAACTAGGCCATAGTGTAGATTAGAAGCTAGCCCATAGCATAGCTTTAAAGCTAGGCCATAGCAAAGCTTAGACGCTAGGCTACAGCGGAGCATATTAGGTCATAGCGTAATTGGAAGTTAGATTATAGTATAACTTAGAAGTTAGGCCATAGCATAACTTAAAATTTGGTCATAATGTAGCTTACAGGCTAGGCAATAGTGTACGCTTAGAAGTTAGGCTACATCGTAGTTTAGAGGTTACGCCACAGTGTAGCTTAGAAGTTAGGCCATAGCGTAACTTAGAAGTTAGGCCATAGCGTAGCTTATAAGTTAAACCAAGATTGTGTTCCATTTTTACTTGGCTAGAACGGATTTAGAGTACAAGCTAAGAATAATAAAATATTCTAAATAATAATAAAAACTCGAAAGACATTTTCAATAAAAGTAGCAGGAATTAAGAAATGCATAAAATAGTATTGAAACTCGAATATTTGAACAAGATAAAACAAATAAAATTATCAATTGTTCCTTAAACTTTTTTTAAGCAACTTCATCTGAAATTTCCAAGAATTTATAAAATATGGAATAATACGTGCTGTTCCAGGTTATAGTCTTCTTATAAACCACGATTGTGTACCTATAGCTCCATTCTTTCCACGATAAAGACGGGATTGCTTAACAAACATCAATACTTTCGAATTTACAATAAAGAATCCAGAAACTTATTGGCATTCTTTAAATTGGATTCCAGTTTATACAGTTTAAAGTGAGGAATTTTTATTAAAGGGATTGTTAACGATCTGGAAAGGATATTAAAATGGTAATAAGAGTTTTGTGAATGGTTCCTGAAAAAAAGTTCTCATTACAAAAGAAAAACAAACAGAGTAGGTAATACGAGAAACGACGTGTAAAGTTTCTAAAGATCTCGCTCGATTGTGCCTAGCTGCAACAACGCAATTTATTCGCAAATATAAAAAAAAATTGCCAAATATTTGCATGTTTCTTGTGAATTCTGCGAATATTCGCGAATGTGAATGCGAATATTCGTTACATCACTAGTGGGTACAAAAAATATATGTTATAGTTTTAAAAACAAATACAAAATGACCTCAAATGCATACATAAGTTTACACTAGCAGACCCTACCCGCTTGATATTTTAGAAAATGTTTAGTTAAGAAAATTAAAAAAGAAAACCGAAAATAAAAATAAGTGATTCTAAAAAAATCTTGATCCTAACGCAACCATGACTAGTTAGTCGATTCTGACAGCGGTAGAGACAGCAAAAAAATTAAAAGGAATTCCGGAATAAAAGGACTCGATCAAGTTAATTAGTAAGAACGTTTTGTAGAACACTAATTGACTATTTTTTGCGCTGGTGGCCTTTTGAGGACAAAAGTTAAAGTAGATGGACTCATTAGTACTGGAATAGTCTTACGCCACCGCTTTTGTGTTTCTTGTATAATGTACGTTAATTTTATTGTGCTTCTAGTGGTAATGCCGTAATGGTGATTTCTTGGTAGTACGCAATGCTGACGTGTACGGAGAGGAAAACATAAATCTCAACTTACGACTATTTTCTTTACCTTTTTCGTACTTAATTCTTAAATTTTTTAGAATTTTTTTTTTGTCGTTGCTTAATAGGAAAACTAATTTTAAATTAATTGTTCGTGTACATACATATGTAATTATGTAAATTCTGTCACATTGTCTACTTAGAAACAACAGTACTTAAAGCTGTACCTACGCCCCCTTTTTTAAGGTAAGAATTCCTCATGTAACTTCTCTCGCTCTGGTTGAAATGTATAGGAGTTTCAGATTTTTAGTGACTAAAACCCACCTGTGTTCGACCAGTTGCACTTTGTGTTTTGGGGCCACAGTAACTCTTTTAAACAATCCCGCAGACATAGCAGGCATCGGCCCTAGAAGGCTCAGTAACCCGATTCACGTAATGAAAACCGTAACGATATCTTGCCGATTTTGTCGTTTAGACCATTTCCGTATTCACATCCATCAATCGAGTTTGTAACGACACCGATTTTAAAGTGGTCTGAAAATCGTCGATTAAAAAAAAATCTGTATTACATTATCCTAGTAGAATATTTATTAATGTAACTGGAAATAAATCGATAGATCGTGAATACCGCTTCTGGATAGGACTTCGATCGAACGACTATAAAACTTCAACGTTATTTGGCTTGTTTGATTTTACGTAAGTCAGGCTACTGTTCTTTATATTGACATTTCTTTGAGGTGCATTAGGAACACAACACGCCGTCAAAACCCGAGAGGCCAACGGTCAATGGCGCGGTCTTTACCGGACAAACAAATGGCGAGCTATCCATTGCTCACGCCTACGGTGGCCGGGAATAACTCTAAATCAACTATTTAATGCATCCAAATAAACAAGAAATCGAGATAATCTCAATACTATTCAAATATAGCTCAAGAAAGCTATCCTAAAAATAGTTTATCTACAATTCTTTGAGAATTCGAGTAAGCTTGTGCCCTGACCCCGAAATCAAACATACAGAAGGAAAATCTATTATACGAGACATCGGGGTTAGGTTGCAATATATTCAACATTAACATTTTGTTCGTCTGTAGACTCTAGATTCTTCATCTCATTTGAATTCGACATTATCTGTTACAGACAAAACTGTCATTAGGTCAAAACTAATTTCGACTGATAAAGCTGCTTTTGAAAAGTTCGGTAAGTTTTTGTTATCTAAACAATTTTTTTTTTTGTTTTTTGTAGTTAATTTTGAAACTCGGTCCCGTAATTGTTTAGTTGTATCGTATAATTAAACAACTACTGGTCTGAGTTTCAAAATTCTTTCACCAGTAGAAAGCTGCTTTATCACTAATTATGATACCGCCTTCTATTATGATGATGATACCGCCGGCAAAAGCTATAAGTCTCAGATATACATAGGTAACTGAAATATTTCGTAATAAATGTTTTTTAATCTATACATATAAATAAAATTGGAGTGTCTGTTTGCAATATTGAAATCACTGCTTTTTACTACATGCATATAAATATATGTATATACGGTACATACACCAAAATATTTTTTTTACAATTTTTGTCTGTCTGTCTGTCTGTTTGTCCGGGCTAATCTCTGAAATGATGTAATAAGGAGTAACATAGGCTACTTTTATTTTAGAAAAAATAAATTCAAAATCCTGTAGTCCACGCGAACGAAGTCGCGGGCACAGCTAGTTAAAAAATAAACGTGTAAAACGTTTTTTAAATAAAACCAGTAAAAACTAGTTTTGACCGATTAAATGTTTTGACTATAACATAATTCAATGACTATAACAAATATAATATAGTTTGCCAGTTTTGATGTTCAACGTCTAGACAGAATAAATTGAAATATGTACTGTTTGAGTGCTACTAAATATAGGCACAATTTCACTGAACAATATAACTCCGCAGAAAGGCTAGGTCAAGGCAAACATGATTTATTTGCTCTCGTGTAGTTAAAAAGATTTTCTTGTTCACAGTTCTAGTTTTATTTTTATCTACGTAGGTAGGTACTCCAAAGTCTTTTAGCCCAAGCTCGATGACCAATAGAAACATAGTGAACCAAGAGTCCCGTGTTCCTATTGGTTAATAAGCTTGGACCAAAATTATGTACAGATAAGCCAAAGTAACCAGACTTTACTGTATGTGTGTGTGTACTTAAATAGTTAGATTACTTAGTAGGATACTCTCACTTCGCCTGATCTCACTCCGATCGTGTAGGCTTACCGTCTTACCTGCGGTGCGATTCTATAAAAATCTCACTGCGAAAATATCTCTCGGGTTTCGGTAGTCGCAGAGCAATTTCCGGTTACTGTAGGTGCGGGTTTACGGATGACGAATAATGGGTAGTTCGTCGTCCACTAAAGACCGAGCCAGGGTCGTCGACGGCGCGTATTGTTCCATGCGTGCCTCTAAGGGATGTCAAAACTGTAGGGACTCAGCAGATACGATGCTCGCTAGGTTACCGGGGCCAGAGTTAGTTTTAATAGATAGCTCGAGCCCCAGTACGAAATCTTGAAGGAACGGGGTGGGTTTTTAGTCAGTAAAAGTCTGACACTATCTCCTACTCCGCCCAAGAGCGCGGGTTGTCATAGATGATTTTTCCACCATAAAAAAATGGCCACTAGGCCAATGGTCTTAGAACGTAAAGGGCAACTGAAGAACTAAAGGTGAGTTTTAATTAGTAAAAGTCTGACAAGCTCTCTAGCTGCAACCTAGAGCAAGAGAAATCATTATATGATTTCAAACTACCCAAAAACATCACAGTTTCATGTAGAATGACATTTTGCTTTACTCTAACTTTAACTACGCTACGTTTACACGCCGACAGAGTAATAGAATAGACTGGCTGACTATAGCGAGAGAAGAGTCAGGGTAATTACGCCTACGTGTGCACTACTACGTAAAGCTACTCCTTGCCGAAATCGATCACCATGATCGAAACGTTAGGAGTATTTATTTATTTTATAATTCATTTACACACATATATGTATATACATACCTTAATACACCACAAGTATATTGGCCCAGTGATTTCGTGGGTTTTGCATATAAACGGAATTTCCATACAGAAATCATGAAATGAAATTGAATCACAAAATCAACTAATAATTTATTATTTAGTCTTTATAATGTTTAAAATAAAGAATAATATCAAATAAATTGGAAGGAAACTGTCTAGACATGAGGCGCAAGTAATTTTTTACAATAACTAGCTGTTATCAACTATTTCGCCTACGTGATGCTAATGAACAAGGATCTAAGATGCTAAGGAACATAATCTCGGGATAAAAAGTATTCTATGTGCTAATTTAAGATTTATTCTATTCGTGTACCAAGTTTCATCGAAATACGTTCAGCCGTTCGACCGTGTAACATACACTCAAACTTTCACAACATTTTTAATTTATTAAAATGACGTAAAAGAGGAGCAATAAATCCTACCTACACTAATACTCAAATAAGCATCTAATTCATTTTCTCTTATCCCTTAGGTACAAACAGTACATATCTCTATTTTATGTATTAATGATAAAACCTCTTTCGGTTCTAAAGTTGATCCGTAGATTTTAAAATTAGTTATCAAAATACCTCTCCCGCTATGTAATATAAACTCATAAATTGAGATTCCTACTCTCCATGGAGAGAAACAAGTAAAAACCTGCATTAAAAAAACAAACAGCAAACATGATAACTGTGTACATATAGATGTCCTTAATTATTGTGGGCCCGGGTAAAGCTACTCGTAATTTCAAGAGGAAAGGCGCTAATATTATAGCGTCGGCAAGAACGCAGTTTAAAACTAATAACACAGTGATAGCGACGCGATTTAAGCGTGCTTTAAGCTAATAAACTACATGATATGGCCCTAAGAGTGAGTTGCATCAACTAACTTTAACGATATACTTCATCAGCAGTCAAAGCTCTGGTTAAGCGAAATGTAGGTTGCATCAATTTAGCAATGTAATCAATGATTGAGGAAGCAATGATTTAAAAAGCGTCATAAATAACGATTAAAAATATCTGCTCGAATAAGAGTACAAGTAGTTAAGTTATATTCAAGCAGGTGACAAATGAGTTTTTGAAAAAACGGGGTTTGAAAAAAACTTTAACTTTTTATGTGATGGTAAATACAACAGCAGATTGTAAAATTCAATGGTAATTTTTAAAGTGCACTAACTTTAATGATATTATATACCTCTAGTTAACCGAAATAATGTGTTGCACCAATTTAGAATTTGTTTAAATCGCGTCACAAATATATTAACCTCTGAATTTCGACCGGTTGAGGGCTTTAAAGTGGTGCTTTGAAGAACAGCAGATGAATCAATAAATTATGTTTTATTTATGTCACTGTTAAAATTAAATTTGACGATAACTATTACGTGGTTCTTGATGCAACTTACTTTTAGTCATGTTTGTTTCTAGTAAAAGATGAAAAGGCATTTCTATTTCTTAGTGTAACATTTATAATGAATGCAGTTTGATTTTTATTTTTCTTGCCATCCAGCTAAGCAAGAAAAATAAAAATCCCTAAGGGTTAAACAATAAATAATCACTCGATAGCAAGTCTGCTGGGTATTCAAAAATAGAACAGTACTAGTGACTTTTCTTATTTGAAGGAGCAGAAGCATTAAACGGGAGCCAACTATAACATGGTTTTGTTTATATTTGTATAAAAAACGTTTCTTTACACAAAACTTTAATGTATCTATATTTAAGTAAAATAGTTACATTTATAACATCACTGTTTTATATTAAATGAGCGGCTCGCCATTACACAGATAAACCCTGAGAGGTTTTCGCTGTATGGCAAAAAAAAGCTACAATGTAAAATAAGTAATTTGGAAAATAAAATAAATAAATAAAATATAGCATGGTTACATCAGTACGGCAGTGTACACCGCCCCAAATCCTCCAGCTCCGTACATTTTTTGTATAGCACGCGTGAATCGAGCTCCAGCCTAATGAGGCGCGATACGATACATTCATTTCTTTGCGCTAACACTACTTCGTTAGTCAGCACTATGTTGACTACGCGTAATGATACGCATGCGTTTTGTCCGACAAAAAATGTGGATGAAAAAAATTCTTTGGGACACGAAAAATTATGTTTAAGTTTTGTTGTCAAAAAGACTAGCGATTGCACAGGTATCCTAACTCCCAGAACACACATATTGTGTGTCACAACAGACCACAGGATCACCGGTGCATCTGTAGAGTCTGTCTAATAAGTTAAACGACTTGGGTAATTATTAGGATTTAATGAAATCTGATGCAGTCAACACGGATTCAATAATTAAGGTTGATTAAGAGATAGAGATCATTGTTTACTAACAGAAGAACCTTATGAAAAGTATCAAATATAAGTATTTTTTAAATGATTAAATATTATACAAAACTCCTAAGTCGGTTAACTTATGTAGTGTTTGTTTATGTATAATGTTCCATTACTTCTGAAACCATCTAAAGAGGTCCTGATAAAATAGCCTCTATAGTACAAAGGTCCTTGCTTGTTGTCAAACTAAACATAACGTCTCTCCCAGGACACTTCTTCTCAACGAAACTAAAAAGAAAATTCATTACGGAACATATTTCAGTGCCAGTTGTAAGTAATTCATTACAGCTGTATTTTAATTAAGCCTTCCAGTTTCCGTGGGGAGCGACACAATATTGCAAATTCGTGCTTGAAAAAGCAGTACTCCTTCACAGGAACAACTGTTGTGAAAAGTAAATATTTAATAAGAACAGAAGTACTTACATTTACAACGCATGTTTTTAAAAAAAAAAACAAAATTCATTATCTTTTTTTATTGTTGATAGGTTTGCGCTTGACCGCTATCTCACCTGATGGAAAGCGACGATACAATCAAAGATGGAGCGCGCTTACCTAGAAGTAACCTATTCACTCTTGACTTAAAGATTCCCGGGTTATAGCCATTAGGAAACACAGAGTCCGGCAGGGACTTCCGCTTCTTAGCTGCACGCATAATGAATGTGTTCCCAAAACGTTTTGTGCATACAGGTGGGATGTCCAACATGTACCGGTGGCGCATCGCCGTACACCTGTACGCCTATTTCACATAGGCCTACATGGGCACTTGAAAACTTTGTACTTGAACGTAAGCTAGTGTACGGTTCCATGGAGTTTCTTGCACGTTCTTCTTTATAGAGATCTACGCTTTGGATGGTACATTTAGCTTAACTTTTTTTGATTGATCGTCATTTTGACAAAAGTGCCATGGTCTATTTGAAATAAACGTTTCTAATTTCATACTAAATCTTTTAATTTAAAAAATGTATACGAGTCTTTGTCGATATGCTCGAATCTCGTTCTCAAGTAAAATTTCATGAAAGGAACAAACATTATCGATACTAACACCGCTTGGAGTACTTAGACCCAACATCGATGTCATACACCCGAATACAGCGTCACATAAACAGACATACAGCTTTGTATATAATATTTGGTAAGATCCCAAACTAAACGTGCTATAAGCATTTCCAATTGCCTTGAGGGACGCCTCTCAGCCACAGCCGGCCTCTCGACGCGCGGCCGTGAGGACGATAGGGCACACTCTCTCTGTGGCCCCCACTTCAATCCCCCTTATTATCCCCTTTTGTCCTTTTACCTTTTTGCACCTGTCTGGCTGAGTGACGTGTTAAAATGCAAAAAGCTGTGTTGACTATACTAAAACGTAGAAAGAGTAAATGAAAGGGATTTGGAATCCTAAAGGATCGGTAAAGGTCTCTTGTAGATGCAATTCCTATCCTATATGATCTGCTTGGAGAGAATGTAGACTTGACAGATTTATTTTATAGAGTATACAACTTGTCAAGCATTTAGTCTAAGATCCGATTAAGAACGACCTTCACCGGTCTGTTTAATGGATGAAACGTATTTTATTATAAATTTAGTGTATTAAACAATATAACGCGGGTGGGTTGCCTAAGAAATTTCTGGCCAGACTATTATTAATTAAAAATTGAAAATTTATTTTATTTTTAGAAAAATGCACAACCTTTATCCATACCAGATTTTTTTGCAGACAACACTATAACATCGTATTCGTAATGAAACAGCGTTTATTTTGATATAGAATTTGTTGTATACAAAAAAAACACACACCTGTTTATGCATACTTGTTTATACCTGACAACCCATAGCTATGCCAGGAAACAAATAGGCAACCCAACATTTTTATGTTCTTAAGGCTTCACTCTTTCGGTTAGTATTAAATTTATTCGTTAAACACACCGGTGCATTTACAAAAAAAAAAAAAATTGTTTGGCCAGGAATTTCTCAGGCAACCCACCCGCGTTTTTTTATTTAATATACTAAATTTATCGTAAAATAGGTTTCATCCATTAAACAAACCGGTGAAGGTCGTTCTTAACCGTATCCTGTACTAATTATAATAAATCAGCCTTATAATATTCCTACTACTAGGATCCAGGCCTACTCTCTGCTGTCAGGAGCGGGAGTGGGCCGTAATCCACAACGCCGGCCCAGTGCGGATAAATTAAACAACGTAATGTGCCAGGCTGGGTTTGAACTCGCGACCCATTATTCGTAAGTCGAGGTCATTACCATTGGGCCACCGCCGCTCACGAACTTGTGCAACAAATCCAGAGTATATCCCAAATAAATTCCTATTTAGAAACCAGGCAGAAAGTCACTTACGCCTTCTCGGTGTGAATGACTTGTGTTTCTCTGTACATAAAATAAATCTGTAGAAGTTTTCAGTTGTGTGCGCATCACGTAAGATGTTCGAAATCGATGTAGATATCTCATAATTATACATTAAAATAGTGTGTAACTTGATATATTACTTAGGCTTTTTGTTTCATCGCAATCGGTTGATTATATCGAAATATATAGAGTGACTGACAATTAGTGTACGATACTTAAACACGTGATTGTGCTCATGATAACAAACAATCTTTATTATGGGAGCAAAGCCGAAATCGCGAAAAAAATATCAGCTGTTCATTACAATAGGCAAACATAAATGTACTGAACAGCTGATTTTTTTTCGCGATTTCAGGTTTGTTCCCATAGTAAAAGTTGTTGGTTATCATGAGCACAATCACATGTTTAAGTATCGTACAATAATTACAAGTCACCCTATATATTACATTCAGCTAGTGACGAATAATATGAAAACAACTGAGTTTAAAAAACAAATCAACGGCCAATATTTTTATGTACGACTAAGGACTAAAAAAACGTGAAGTTGCTGTAGAAAACGCTTATATACTAATATACCAGTTAGCCGGCGAAGTAGGTAGGTATAAGGTCACTGTAATAATCCAATGAAGTCATAGTAAAAATGCTTAAGTATTTACTTAAGTTTAGACTTACGTGAATACAAAAAAAAAAAACATTTTTACTATATGCAAATAGCAGCAATATTTTTAGTTATCTACACTTATATTATAAAGAGGGAAAAGTAGTATATATGTGTGTGTATGTTTGTAATTAATAAACTCAAAAAGTACTGTGCCGCTTTCAAAAATTCTTTCACCATTAGAAAGCTACATTCACCTTGAGTAACAAAGGCTATATTTATTGTCCGTGCGAAGCCGGGACGTGCCGCTAGTGTACTAATATAATGTTTAGTTTTCACTGCTACTATTATTCAAAAGCTTTTATTTTTTTCCTAAACACAGTGAACTTTAATTTGGTAAAGAAATAGCTAAGCCTTTAAAAACTTTTTCCTACATCATTTTTATATAGGCACACATGTGCATTCAAAACGCCTTTTATAAATATTAGTGTGATTAGTATGATACGCAAATACAGCTATAAAATACATGTTCTGATAAAACATTTCAGAAATCCGTCTCACAAAGTCTTGCGCGAAGATATTATCGCATGCAAATGCTTGAAATAAAGCAATATCTTGAACAATAAGGCTCAAAGACTTGCAACATGAGTGTGGGTACAGGTATCCGTCTCGAGCACAAAGCCTTCGAGAATACCTCGTTGTTAGTTCATTGCGCCGGAAAAGAAAATTTGTAGGACACCTGTGTTTACTGAGATGTAACAATGTGCACATTTGTGACGTAATTTGTTGTATAATGTGTCTTCTGTGTGCTTGTGTAGCAATTTGTGTGAAGCGATGAAAGGCAGGTCTTTTGGAGTTGTCGGCGAGATGATTACGAATTTTAAATTGCCTTTATTATATTACGGTTGCGTTTCGGGGAGGAATTGATTTTTTCTTAATTTCGCTAAGCCCCTAACATCAAAAGCTTGCCACCCGGCCGTCCGGTAACCGTCCGGACCGAGCCCAAGACGACGACGGCGCGTATTGTTCCTCGCACGCATCAAGGAGTTGTCAGCAAACGGTAGGGGGCCCAGCAGGGTCGAAGTCTATTGGGGCTAAAGGTTTGCTTCTGAAAGAAAGATTCGACCTCGGTACGAAAGGCAACGAAGGAACAGGAATGGGTTTTTAGTCTGTCAAAGTCTGACACTACTCCCACTCTGCCCAAGGGCGCAGAGACGCCGTTGGATGATTTTCCCACCTACAAAAAAAAGTCCGATCTATCAACCGACCACCTACTACAGCGATGCGTCACAGTGCATAGTGGCGGGACATCCCACCAATACGCATAAAACGTTTTGAAAGTACATTAATTGTGCGTACCTACAGCTTCCTTCATACAATTTTCCTGTCAATGTTTCCTGATAGTTACAATTAGGGATCTTTAAGTCAAGAGTGCTCTCAAAACGGTGAAGGAAAACATCGCGAGGAAACCGGCATGCCCTAGAACTAAAGATTCGAAGACATGTGACATCCATCAATCCGCACTGGGCTCGCGTGGTGAATTATGGTCCATTCCCTCTCCCAGAGAGGAGGTCTGTGTCCCAACAGTGGGAACATTATAAGGCCAACTATGCTATGCTATAGGTCAAGAGTGGTAGGCTACTCCCAGACATGCGTATTTCATCTTCAACTACATGATCTTTTATCGTTAGGTGAGATAGTGGTCAAGAACGTCCTATCACATACGTACTACGACATAAGCAATTGTCTTTCTATTGTGTCTCTAATTACGGCATTCGATGAGTTAACAACAATTTAAAAAAAAACGCTTCAAGTCTGTTCATGGTTACAATTTCTGTAAAAAATCTATACAAAACGAATTTACTATATTAAACTGTATTTCAAGTTTAAAGTAGGACATTACTTAATTACTAAAGTCAAGTATCATACTAAATTACTTTTAAATAACATTTAAAATCTAGTTTCTCAGTATTACTTGAAAGCTAATACTACCATTTAAATTCTGAAACGAAAATTAACAGACTGGACTCGTTAATTTATTTCAATCTAATATTTGATATTTATCGAAACGAAATTGAAATCTAAAATAAACAGTTTTCAAAGGGCGAAAGAATTTTAATTATGATATGGAATATCTTGGTTTTGGAATGTTGAAGCTAGTAGAAAGGAGGTTACCTACTTATGTAACAGTAGAACCTAATGTTGAAACCCGTAGAAAGGAGGTTGCCAGGTATCTACGTATGTAACAGTAGAACCTATATTATAGATTAGTAGGAGGTAATGCTAGCGTTCTATAAGCCCATATAAGCCTAGTCATTCGTCAACGCCCAGTCACCGACGGTAGAAACTTGACGTGTGTAATCTCAGTCCTAAGTCAGGGATAAGAAGGGGTTGGCTTTGAGATGTTAAATAGCAACGTAAATTTTAACTGAAGGCCATCGAGTTCAAGTACGTGTTAGGACATTGAAGGGTAATTTACAAATCCATCAGTTTAAAAAGGAATTATGAATTACTAGCCTTTGCCTGCGGCTTCGTCTGCGTGCGACTAATAAAATATAGCATTAAGGAATAAAGTAGCTTTCTATCAGTGACAAAATTTTAGCAATCGCACCAGTACTTTCAGAGATTACCTCTTACAAACACAAAAACAAACTTTACCTCTTTATAATATTAGTTTAGATTTATTAGTTTTTTATTAACCAAAAACTCCTGGTGGCAGATTATGATAGTTTCATAATGCTAACCTGGAGTTGCATGAAAACTTAGCCCGCGGAATTAAAGTTTTTTTTCCAATGGGTAAGACGAACCGAACTGTGAGGGCTGTATAGATGATAATAGGTATTACGCCCGTCAATTATATTTTAATCAACATACAAGTTGGCACTGCTTTTCAACATGCAAAATACAAAAAAAAAAAATTGAATTTCGCAGGCTACCTTTGAACATCCTACTTTAAAGGAAAACACATTACGTTGTTTATGTTGCAGCCAGTTTACTTAGCGACTAAAAATTTCGGTACATCTCTGAGCATTACTGTAAAGGATTTCGTGACGTTATCATTCAAAACCGGCGCCAAGGCCTGACGCTGTCCGTTATTCCCAAACAGTATCTGCATTGAAATATTGGATAGATAATAGTGTTGTATCCTGTGATATAAAGCGTCGTCGGTTACCGGAGCACTCCTTATCAGGTCTCATTTTATGACCGCGTAAATAATGGACATTTTCGAGAAAATTTTATTCAATTTCCTGGGTCTCTGCTTTGAATAGAGGATGTTTTACATAATAGTTTGCGGCTTGGCCAGTGTTAGGTGTTAAAAATGTTTTCGCTTACTCATTGTATTGACAAGCTTTGTAGTCGGGTCTCCAAAATGCTGACCACTTTAATATTAGTCGTTTATAAATGTTCTTGAACATAAAATCAACACATCTCTTGGCTTAAATCCATGTCTAAATTTTTGTTGTGCGTGTGGTGTGAGGGCCCGTCTATTAAAAATCTTTGGAAATATGCTTAAGATTTAGTGAACATTCTCAAAGAATTGTGATAGTTGGAATCAGAATTCGTGAAAGTCAAATAAGCGGGTTATGGACTGTTGTACTGTAAGTTGGGCCCTCAGTTCTCACATAGTGGATTGAGATCCCACCCGTGTTTGATGCCTCCCAGAAATCCGACAAATGGCTGTTCTCAATCATCTTTGATCTCTCTGAATTCCTAAGGGAACCCCTAAGATATCCAACAGCCCAAATTAACACGAGGGATGTGTATTGATTGCATTACAACGATGCAATCATTAGGTGTTCGTTCATGTTCGTCTGAGGGTGTTGGGCGTACTAGTAACTTAATTACAATGCCCATTGGACGTTTTGAGTTGGAGGATTCTAGTAGATACTTGACTTGTATGTGATAGATGATATCGAGATTTTTAAGTCTGTCTAAAAAGTTAAACGTCTTGGAAATTATTAAACTAATTAAAAAATGTGATAAATACATTACATACAGTAATACTTCTTATAAGATTCTCTAAGTTCTCTTTGCAACCTTGATTGTTCATGCAGTATTGTCTATATCAGATTTCAAGAATTTGCTTATTTGATTAGATTACCCAAGTCCTTTGATTTTTTAGACAGACTCTAGCAAGGAAGGATGCATGATTTCGGTAATAGTATTTTATGACTAGGCAAGGTCTAGATAGCGCACACGTGATTTTTTTTAACCCAAAAGAGCCTTTTATTGGATGGTATTCACTAATCAATTGGTATTTGTAGAACTGCCAAGTTTGAATTTATAGTTCTTTTTAATCTTTTTTTCTGATCTTAAATGTCAAAACGTACAAAATAAATCGTAAAAAAGTCTTCTAAATATGTAATAGTTTATGAAGCAATTCTAGGAGTAGGTATATTATCCCGTATAAAACACCGATTCATCTCTTTGGTAACAAGTCGTATGAAGAAGGACTTACGGCTTTAATCGGATAAGTTAAGGTGGGTAATTATTTTCCTTCTAGTTTCGCTGGGTTTCTGACACATGCCAAATTTTTTTAATCAAATATAATGGGGTTTATTTATGTATTTAACAATTTATTTACACACATATAATAAAATACATACAAGAAGATGGAAACAGAAAAATAGGTACAAAAGTAATGTTAGTCGTAACTACTGCTTTTGCTAATAAAGAAATTAAATGAGGCTATGAGGCTTTTGAAAGCCGAGATTGAAGTAAATTAATTCAATAATGTAATAAAAGCTAGCACTGTTGAAAACCCTGTGCTTGTTAGATAAAGAATTCGCGAGACGTTACTAAAGCCCACTGGGAAATCATATAAAGTACGTTACTAATTGTTCTCATGAAATAATTTCTCGCATTTCTCGAGTCATTTTGTCAATGCCGAGAGCAATTGCTTGAGGACAGTTCTGAGGAATTCTTCACTCATGAAACTTTGAATTTCCCAACGACATTTTGTGTAAGTAAAACAACACTAATATGATGGCCAGTTGCCCAGAATCATGGATTTACCACGCCAAAATCGCCTTTGAAACTTAAGTAATACGTTTCAAATTCCTGTGGCATTTTCTGTCATGTAATTTGTCCTGTGGGTGACCGTAGGAACTCTATGTAACTAAGGGTGCCTAATATCGTACAGTCGGTTAGCTCGTAAACTGGATGGTACGGTAATAACCTTACAGAGAGGATTCAGAGGGTCTGTTACAAATATGGTAATTATTTTTACATGACAATGGCGACGTTAAGAGAGGCCAATGTTTATTTATTAATACTTCGTTGGTTTAATAGTGTGTGTTTTGTGTAAAGACTAAACTGCAGCAACTGGTGCTACTTATGTATAGTTACCTACAATGCCTGTTATGTTTAAACTATAGTGCAAAATCTGCCAATATCTCCTAATATTTTTCGAGAAAATCACTTTTTACAGCTGTGAGTTTAATTGTTTTTCCGCATGTTTTAGTAAAATCATCCGAAGTGGATTTTTTTTTGCAACTGTATCAAATTAAAATGTTGGAAAACCTCCTAACTAAACTAACGTGTCTACTTCTTGGTTACATCCTAAATTTCATGGGATACAAATACACCGTAAATAAACCATAACTTAGTATTATTCTCAAAATTAATTAAACTTTTTTATTTCTCAATAATTATATTTTGTAAATTCTCGACTTCGACAGTTAGAAATTATTGATACTTCGCTGTCGATATATACATGTCGATAGATACATTGCAGATGTTTTTGTGGTAGAGTTCTGTAAAATTCAATCTTTTCCTGATACTTCGTTTCCATCATAGATGTTTATTCGTTTACAGACCATCTTGTACGTATCATCATCGAGTTAGTAACCTGTTGGTAGTTAGATACTACATTATGCAGACTATCTTTACTAATATACATAACTAATAATAATATTATATTTTTAAAAGTTTATTTTTTATTTTCATTGATATTTTTGAAAATATAATTTATACACGTAAGCAATCTAATAAATGATTATTTATATATATAGCTTTTTTATCAGTTTTGTTTAAGAAATATTTAAAAATGTAAACAAATGAATAAACGGTAAAGATTGAAGACCCGATTTTAATGATTCTTTTACCAGTAAGATGCTAGTTTGACATAAGCATACGAGTATATTTTCTATTTTCACGCGGGCGAAGCCAGTCACAGAAGATATTTAATTAACATATCCATGTCTCTTTAACAAATCTAAAAAAAACTTTTTACAAGAAAAATATAGAAACACGGACTTCCGAAATTAAAGTTATTTTATGCTTTTCATGGTTTCTTAACATTGAAGTCGTTTATATTTTTTTTTGTAATACCGCCACTAAAAAGTACCTCTCAGACAAACTTAAATAACTTATAGCCAAAGTGCATCTCATAACGATTCTAATAATCCCAAACACGGTTGGATTACATTATTTTTTTTTTCCATCTGGCTTCATCATCAGATCAGTTCGATACATCTATCATGTAGTCGATGACCGACTGTCAGAAAAGGGGGGCCCTTTTCTGACAGTCGGTCATCGACTACACGTATAACAAAGCAACTTTACTTGTAACCACAGTTCTGCTGTGATTCTATGAAGAATTCTGTTCCATATCTTCGAAGGTCATGATGAGATCATAACAATATTTCTATGGGCCCAACTTGGAAGCATAAACTTTTAATCAAAAAAAGAATTTTCAAAATCGGTCCACAATTGACCGAGGTATAGGTGAACATACATAAAAAAAAAAACATACATTCAGCCGAACATAGAACCTCCTCCTTTTCGAAGTTGGTTAAAAACAAAATTCCTTTTTTTCTAGCTAACATACAAGAGAACTCAAATATGCACTGTCTTGAATTATTGATGACCAAAGATTAATTTGTTAAGACCTAGTGGAACCACTGGTAGTGATAATTTATTCAAGCTGCTAATTGATTACTACATTACGGGGGTTAGCCAGTCTGTTTAGACGGCACGAGGTCATTATCCCAGCTTCCTTTGAATACACATACCGTATTTAGTCATTATTCACACCCTCTGATTGCTGTTTAGGAGATGAGAATTATTCAACTAGTGAATGCTGCAATATTTGTTGCTTTAGTAAGGAGGTGCTTGCAAAGGAATTTGTAGGAAGAGGAAGATCTTTCAACAATTGTAGGCACTTGGACAGTTGTGATTTTTTTTATGTTATTCATTTGGGTTATGAGCCTGTTGTGTTCCACTGCAGGGCCATCTTGTCGCTTTCATTCTTCCACTCCTCTTTGTCCTACTTTGAGCCAATCCTTTAGGGCCCGTTCACGAACTTGCTGCAGTGAGCGGTAGCTCAGCAAAGCGCGGGGCGGCGAGCGGTAAGAACAAGAGTATGAAAATGTTTGAAGTACGCCACGAGATGCCGCTCATAACGCCGCGCAAGTCGTGAACAGGCAGTTAGGTTTTGCTAAGCAAGTAAAGTATGTAAAATATACCTAATTTTTTCGTGCGTTGTTATAATAATAAAAATAAAATAATAAACTAATACATGTAACAACAAAACTTATTTAATAATTACACACGTAACATCGGCGTCGTGTTCCGCTGCGTGGTGTCGCATAGTCATCCTCGGAAACGTCGCACGACACCTTTCGGCTAAAAGTCCTTTCTCAAATAGGTCTCCAGATGGTGGATTGGAACTCGTATCACGAACGAATTGAAGTTTGTGTCGTGGAGAGAATCCAGCCCTTCGACCCTCAGAGAAATAGAAAAGATAAATAGAGACATAGAAATAGATAGATTGATTCTTTATTGTACACCAAAAATAAAAATTACATGAAAAACTTAAAATTTATAGGGTGTCACAAAGGGCGGTCTTATCGCTAAAAGCGATCTTTTACAGACAATCTTTGGATGGATTTGACAGAGAAGGAGAAAAAGATACTTAGGTAGTTGATGGTTTACTATCTACATATATACACAATACATAAACTAATAAATTACATAAATTTCAAAACAATATACAATATATATATATACTTATACAATTAAATGAAAGCAGAGAATTACTTGTACATAATGACAACGTTCAGGAGGAGAGGTAGTGTTCAGTAACCTCAGAAATTGACTTGCTATTCGTCTTGCATAGCAACCTGGGACTTCCCTAACGAGGCCAATGATTGACTCAACCACCAACCAAGTATCCAGCCACTCGCACTGGGCCCATGTAGTAGATTTCGGCACATTCTTTCTCCTAGAGTGGAGGAACAAGTTCCAGCAGTGGTAACATCATAGAGCTGATAAGTTTATGTCCATCTAATCTACCATGGCGGTCATTTCTGCCTGATCACTTAAAAAAAAATATTCACTTGAATCCTGCAGCGCGGCGCCAATCGAAACCCTTAAAAAAACTTAGCGGTGGTCAGGCGGAAGATGGTACTTATAGGTTTTGAGTTTATATAGCTTGCATAAATACATTGAAAATAGAGTTCATTGTAGAAAACAATGAACTCTATTATTTTCAATGTATTTATAACATATTTTGGTTTACAATAGCAAATAAAGGAGCAGAAATTGACCAATTACAATTTACAATTAAAATTTTAAGATCATCAGAAAACTATTAATTCTCCAACAGAACTAAGTAGGTAATAGTTTTCCAAAGCTTTTATACTTGTTTCTTTAAAAAAACTTTTAATTAAAAAAAAAATAACCGTTTCACTAAATAAACACTAAAAAGATCAAAATAATTTTAATTACGGAAGTCTGTGTTTTTCGTTATAGTTTGTTCCTTATTTAACACCGAATTCCGAAATTAAAATTATTTTGATCGTTTTAGTGTTTTTTTAGTGAAGTCGGTTATTTTTTTTATAAAAAGTTTTTTATTTCATACTTTTTAGTTGCAATATACTTACAAACAGAGTACTTTTTTCTCATGACAATTCCAATTAACTCAAACCCTGCTATAATACATTATTTTATTATGAAGTTCCCGTGTCTACCTTCCACCTTCCAGCTCCATCATCAGATCAGTTCGATAGTACCTTATAGACAAAGTGCATCTCATGACAATTCTAATAAGCCCAAACACAGCTAGAATACATTGATTAGTTACGGAGTTCCGGTGCCTATCTTCCGGCTCCATCGCCATCATCGGGTCACTTCGATGATACCATTTTCAACATAACATAGTCGCATAACTTATTCATTGTGATATCTGTTTGGGTATGAAGTTTGTTGGCCATTTCTAGTTTTCTTCACCAGCTCCACCTCATCAAATGTCACATTTTAACTGTAAATGCTTATGTCCTTGATGAAAAAATCAAAATGACTATATAGTTGCCTATAATATTTGAGGAGTTCTCTCGATATCGCCAAGATTCCTTCCTATGGGATCATTTGGAAAGTATACCCATTCCAAAAAAAAAAAAAATCAAATCGGTTGCCCAGCGACGAAGTTATGCGCAAACATACATAAAAATACAAAGATCCAAATTGAGAACCTCCTCCTTTTTTAAAAGTCGGTTAATAAAAACATATAAATGATTCAACGCCTATGTGAAATGACAGCTAAGTTAAACATGTCTACTTAATAAAAAAAGTGTGTACCATCTAACAGAACGTGTACACAAAGAAAACATGGCTGACATTAAAACAGTTATTTTTAATTTCGTTTGTCTCCGACTGTGAAATCAAATTAAGTCCTTAAATAGGTACGTAGGGAGTGGGACTTGTCGGAAAGAGAAAGGCGAATATCCCGTCAAAACAAATTGTGCGTAATCTTTGCGACCACCACCCCGCAAAAAGGTGAGCTTCCTCCATTATGAATAACTTCCACAGCGTTCATCTAATTTAACTTGTAAACATTACAATTTAGTCGCCCATCTCGACTTGATGCCTCCAAAAGTGCTATTCGCTACCTTTATTACCGGAATTTTTATTTCGTATCTCGCATTTTGTTCACTTGTTATTTCTTTATGAGTAACCTCGTTTACGCTTACGAATGTTGCAAAGAATTTTTTTATAGTCCTTTTAAGTTCTTCTATAGATATGTATATTTTTAAACACTTTTATACTTTTCACTTTTAAATTATCAATAGCTTCTCTCACTCTGGGTGGAGCTAGAGTGAATATTAGAGTTTTATTGACTATAACACATCTGTGTTCCTTCAGTTGCCTTTTGCGTTCTAGGGCCGCAATATCTCTTTCGAACCATACTGGACCCCAATACACAGTTCCTAATATTATTAACCTGTTTTTTTATGCCTACAGTACGCTTCAACCTATTCTTCTTCAAAAAACAAATGAATAAACGTATCGCTACGAAAAAACCACTGCAGATACCACCTATATTTGATATCAAATCCAGCCTATTATGTTTCAATTACACTGAAAGTCGCGGCTTTACCGATATCACTGTCGCATTGAAACGCTTACATCCCTAAGAAGCTTCATCCAACCGAGTAGGGTTACTAGGGTTAGCAGGGTTTAGCGTTCAATTGGATACTGGAAATACATTTTGTGCAAATTGGCCGGTACCTAGGTTCTCACAATGTGACCGACGCGGCGTTCGACTAACATGGCAGTTAAGGGTGTAATTGCATCCGTTACAGACGATGTGCTGCGATCGGCGACCTCTGTTAGAGAAGATGCATTGTTAAGTACTGACGCTTGTCCGATGCTTGCCCGACGTATGCCCTTCGCTTGTCTAGCTGCCAGAGCTCAAATGTTAGTTTGTAACTGTTGTTCGTTATGGATATAAATGTATTCTAATATAGAGGCAAGTAATAGTACCGATTCAAATCCGAACTGTGAAGAAAGATACGTGTATTTTTAAAGCTGCGATTATTTTTTCCTGACTTGACTGCTTCTTTTTCTTAGCGTTACGATGGCAAAACTTAATTAATTCTATGCCTGGCTCAGTATTCGGCCACGGCAATGCCGTCCACTGATGCTATCATTAGATGGCAAACATAAACCCAGACTCACTGTTCTATAAATTGATGATTTTCCCTTTAATTTGTACTTAAGAAAAAGCTGTGGAAGGGAAAAATGGGTGAAAATTAATAGACAAAAATAGTATAAATACTTAAGTTGAAATGAATTGAAAGCATTACCTAAAACCAACGAATAACACTAGAGAGAATTTGAAATCCGAGTCGTAAAATGTTTATTGAAACAAGCGATATCTTTTACCGTTAGTCGTGGCTTACGTGTGGTCGGTGGATAGCAATATTGGCTATCTCTATGCAACGACGTACTCACAAACGCAGCGGCCAGACAGCAAATTGATACTGATGTGTAAATATTACATTTTATTAAGCAGAATGAAATATTTTTGGACGTATAGTGTAAGGGATGTAACAGTTTGGAAAGTAAGCCAGAATATTTTGATATAAGTGTGTAATATTAGTGATTAGCGTTCTCGGCTCTCTTAAGACCCTCGTCATGGCTCGGGTCTCGGCGGTAATCATTAATTACTCACGTGTATCATACGACGTTTTTCAATACACTTGTGAAGAAAATAACTGTAAAACTAGTAAACTTTTGTGGCGGTAAAAATCTGTTTTCATATGTGCGGTCATATTTTTTTTTTATTTACCTTTCAATACACTCACTGAATTGAATAAACGGGGGTTGACCGGCCACTCGCGGGGTGTCTCCTGTATCGTGGGTGCATTCATAAACATGTAAATTGAGATACACAAGACACACCCGAAACGACTATCTATGTCCATAATTTTTTTTTTCTGTGAGGCTATTTTATGACCAGCAGCACAGAAGTTTTATCATTTTTTATTATTGATAGTATTGAAGTTAATTGCTCAACCACTGCGCCAACAGTATCGTGTGATCGACCATGATAAGTTTAGTCATGTAATATAATTACGAGTATCGATAGCATGTCAGCAACATTTTCAAGCAGTATGTTGATAGTGTGAAGGCAAGATTACATAAATTCAATTTGGGCACCTCAGAGAGCTTTGCAAATTGCCTCGTCGGCCAGCAAGTAGAGTTAACCCTTTGATGCTGATAGCTAGCGTCATTCCGTCACCCGGACACTCCGGGAAGCTTTCAAACGCTCCATAGATATTCAGTCAAAGTAACCCAGGTAACGTTCGAGAGAGAATTTAAAATTCTCGATAGACATTTGCCGGACGAGGGCTAGACCAATCCTGAAATTTTAAAACGAACTAAAGTGAACTTAGAAGTGAGTATATTTATTTGAAGAAAACACTTTTGAATCCCAATGAAAGCACTTAAAAAAGAAACATGTATATTATAAAATTAAATCTAAATTCGAAAAGTTCTCTCACACTATTGTAGCTACTGATTCTTCTCTTTGAAAATGTTATCATAAGTCGCCGATAACTTCAGCAGTAGCGTAAATTATTCTCATCGTATTCGTGAACCCTGATCCTTGTCTCCAGCCAGACACTACGACTATTGGATCGCCAATCCTTATAAACCCTCTCTCGATGCCCCAACTGATAGCGAAGTTCACACGTTTCTCAAGATTTATTGCCCACTCTGCATCCAGAGGTGCTAAAAAAACAAGTACATATTATAATTATTATGCAACGGGACCACAAACAGGACTTATATTTGAACTAATTTCTGCGCACGGCGTCGCCCGTGTTAATAGTGTTTAATCATCCCTAAGAACTTCAGTTTTGGGATGAAAATTGTCTAGTCTTTATCCGGGTTAAAATCTATTTATGTGTCAATACTGTGTTCCATGATATAATCGGTTCATCGCATTGTTTACATTAACTGTAAGTTGGTTGGTTACACAGATATGGGTGAAATGGGTATAGGTATAGATATTACCAGTCTCTGTATTTTACGCCAATATTACTCGTGATTATTTCATTATTTATTCATACATTGATTAATTTTGTTTCGCACTATCTAGTCATATCTAAATACGTTCACTGTTGGACAAAGGTAATCGTCGGCTTACACCAAATTTCACAAAAACGAACGGTCAACGGTCGTCTGTCTACTTTGTGGGAGGACTTTCAATACTGCGTCTTCCGATGCGCGGTCGTCACTCTAGAACTGTTTGGCCTTATTTGGTATACATTACATTAATCCGTTTACTTATAATGGGTAATAAAACTACAAAACTACCTTCAAAAATTAAAGGCATGATTCCTCTCCATTGATGAAGCTGGCGCGCTACGACTCCGTACCTAGTCACTGCTAGTATGGGGCAGCGAGGTCTGAACTTCGCGACGGTCTTCGCTGCCTTTCCAGATGACGTCACGACTACAATGGCCGCCGCTATAGACCTCTGAGCTGCGATCACTCCTGCCATGGCGGACGCGGTACACTGGTCGCAAGGTATTGGTGTCTATGAATTTAAAAAAAATAAGAAGTGTTTTAATTTTGTAAGAAAAAAAAAACATCAAATGGCGTATCGATCCCAAAATAAAATGAGATAAGTGTAAAGGGATAATCAGGGTGCTGAAGTTGTATAAACTAGTTGGAATTGGTGCGATGTAGGTTCACTGATAGTCATTACAGACAGGAGTGCGCATCGAAATTCCACAATTCAATTCCGCCTTACTTCCCAACTTTCCTTCATCGGACTACTAGACGTACAATGCTGCACCGCCGCCGCCGGTACATGGTAATCATCCCACCCAAACGAACAAAAAGTTTTGGGAACAAATTCGTTCTGCGTACAGCTAAGGAGTGGAATTCCCTGTCAGAGTTTGCGTTTTCTGATATTTACGGCCTAAGGGTCTTTAAGTCAAGAATGAATAGGTCACTTATCGGCAAGCGGGCTCCATCGTCGACCACATCACCGTTTATCTTCAGGTGAGATAGTGGTCAAGCTTGAGTCTATAAATAATAACAAAAAAAAAAAAATGAAATAACTATATTAGCTAAATATTTTTTAATTAAAAATTATTTATTTAATTATTTACCATTACGAGAATTTACCTTCTCAACAAAATCATGAAATACTTGTTTGGTCCAAACACAAGCTTCAGCTTCTTTGCAAGCAGTACTCATAGTTTGAATGATTTCTACTGGGTACATGCCTACTGCTGTTTCAGCACCGATTACCAAGTTGTCAGCACCGTCCAGAATACAGTTGGCTACATCGAGAAGTTCACCTCTTAGAGGAACCTTTTTAAATCTCATACTACTTAGAAGGGCAGCGCTTATACAGATTGGAATGTTGAGCTGCAATGATGGAAAACTTGATGACAAACTGGTTAAATAACTTAAAAAAAAAAATAGTTGGTAATAACTTAAAGATTATTGGGCTTACGGACGTCGAGCAATGGGCTGGTATCTCGCTGTCCAGCCATCGGGTAAACGTACGGACTGAGCCCCAAGTCGTCGACGGCACACAGTGTTCCACGCGCACCTCAAAGAGATATCAGCAAAATGGTAAGAGCTCTACAGAGGAAGCCTACTGGGGCCATAGGTTGACTTCCGAAACGGAAACCCGTCAGCATGAAACGCAAAGGGCAAAGAAGCGACATGTGGTTTAATCAGTAAAAGTCTGACACGCTTTCCCGCTTCGCCCTAGAGTGAGACAAGTCACTGGATGATTTCCCACCATAAAAAAAAACAAAGATTTTAGTTTCTCTCTACCTAGCAAATCAACCCAGTTTTGAATTTTATAAATACTTATATGCACTATAATTTGTTTAAAGTGTACGTTTAAAAAACATAGAACGTCCTTTTTTTTTTTTTTTTTTTTTTTTATGGTGGGAAAAATCATGCATTGACATCCCCCGCCCTTGGGCGGAGCGGGAGATAGTGTCAGACTCTTACTGACTAAAAGACCCACCCCGTTCCTTCTAGCCTTCATACCGGGGCTCGAGCGCCCTTTCGGATAACCCTGGCCCCAGTAGGCTTCGACCCGGCTGGGTCCCTGCTGTTGCTGACAACTCCTTGAGGCGCGCGGGAACAGTGCGCGCCGTCGACGACTTGGGCTTGGTCCGGACAGTTACCGGACGGCCGGACAGCGAGCTACCCATTGCTCACTGTCCGCAAGCCCGCGTCTACGTTGGCCGGAAATCGGGATCAGAATCCCGGCGACGGCGGCGGCGATAACGCCGTTGCCTGATGCGTTCGGCCTCCTCCTTTGCGAGCATTACTGCTTCGCAGAAGTCGGCGACCGCCTGCCACTCCTCCTCGCTCCGGACCATGGCCTCAACCAAGGCCCGGCGCGAGAGGTCTCCGCCGCCGATCGCCCCCACGAGGGCACGGCGATGCTCCGCCCAAGCAGGGCACACCTCGACTGTGTGCTCCACCGTGTCCTCCGGGCGTTCCGCACAGTGGCGACACCCGGGCGTCACTTCCGCATGAATCCGGTGCAGGAAACTCCCGAACGAACCATGTCCGGTGAGGACCTGCGTCATGCGGAAGGTAAGGACGCCGTGAGGCCTTTCCAGCCACGCCTCAAAGAGGGGACTTACCGCCATGATTGTGGCGTGCCCAGCACTGGGTTGCGATAGTCGTTGACGCCATTTCCCCATGAGATCCCGCCGGAGCTCTGTCCGCCATGCCGTGACCTGTCGCGGCAGCGGACTTTCACCCCGGCGTTGCATCTCCACGCGCATATCGTGCATGTGTGCAAGGACTGTTGCCTCCAGATCCCACGGTGGTAGGCCAGCCAGAAGGCTCGCCGCTTCGCGGGAGACCGTGCAGTATCCCCGCACCATCCTTATCGCCATGACCCTCTGGCAGGCGTTCAGTATGGCCGCCGGTTGCTTTTTCAGCGACGGCGCCCACACCGGCGCCCCGTAGAGGGCCATGGACCGAACGATCCCCGCGTAGAGCCTCCGGCAGGAGGCGTCTGGACCCCCAAGGTTGGGCAGGAGCCGCTTGAGCGCAGCCCCAGCCCGGCTGAGTTTGGGAGCCAGACGTCGGAAATGCTCCACGAAATTCCACCGGCTGTCGAGAACGAGTCCCAGGTACTTCATCGTCGACCCGACACCGATGTGAACTCCTCCTACCGTTAGTTGGGAACTCAATGGCGGCGCGTTCCGAGACCGGCGACCGTGAAAACACATCGCCTCGGATTTGTGAAGCGCCACCTTGAGTCCCAACTCCTGGATCCGATCAACGACCATCGCAACCCCGCGTGTCGCTAGAGCGACCGCCGCCTGGTACGACTCTCCCCGCGCTAGGACCAGCGTGTCGTCTGCGTAGCAAACCACGCTGACCCCGTCAGGGAAGTCGCCGCGCAGCACGTAGTCGTACCCGATGTTCCACAAGGGTGGCCCTAGTACCGACCCCTGCGGAACACCGCACGACATCTCTCGACGTTTCCAGTCTCCCTGGTGACCGGGGTAGACAACGGGACTTTGCGGTATCTGTATCGTCTGAGGAACTTTCTGCCTGCGAAGACAAAGACAATGCTTGTGCAGACTTTAATTTTCCCTATAATCGACTATGGTGACGTGTGCTACTTTGACCTGAATACGGTGTTGCTAGACAAGCTTGACAGACTCCTCAACAACTGCATCCGGTTTATATTTAATTTGAGGAAATATGACCATATTTCAAGTTACAGAACTGAACTTAAATGGATGCCTATACGCCAGAGAAGAAGTTTGCGCGCATTGACTACACTTTTCTCTCTGCTGAATTCTCCCACCCCTCCTTCTTATCTTATATCAAACTTTCAATTTCTATGTTCTTCCCATGCCAAGAATCTGCGTTCTTCCAATAACCTTCTTCTGTTTTGTCCTTCTCATTCTTCTGATTTTGTCCATTCTTCCTTTCATATACAGTCTATTCTTCTGTGGAATGCGCTTCCTCTTGACATCAGGACGGCCACCAGTCGGTATGCATTTAAGCGGAAGTTGCGGCTTCATTTTCAACAGAAATAGCGGAGTAGTCTCAAAAATCCTTTCGTTACCTTATATAAATTATATATATTTGTATGTATGTAGGTTTATATTATATTGAATATTTAAGTATGTTTATTATATAAATATTTTCTTATCAAAATATTCTTTTTTTTTTTATGCACCTGCCATGTTTTCTCTTCACCACCCTAGGTTGACTGGTAGAGAATGCCTTAGGCATTAAGTCCGCCTTTGTACCTTTGTGTTGCATGAAGTTTTTTAAATAAAATAAATAAATAAAAAATATAAGTCTCTCCGACAGATAGGCCTCGACCACTCGACAGAGGTACTCGGGCACCCGGTGGTACCGGAGTGCCCTCCGGATCGTACTCCAGGGCAGGGAGTTGAACGCGTTGGCAATGTCCAAGGACACTGCCACGACACACCTGCCCCGGGACACCGCGTCCCCCGTCGTGAGGGCTCGCACGCGCATGATGGCGTCCACTGTAGAGCGCATCCTGCGAAAGCCGAACTGTCCGTCCGAAAGGTCCGGCCCCACCCGTGTTAGGCGCCCGACGAGGCGGTTTGCAATGACTCTCTCAAAGAGCTTGCCCACCTCGTCGAGCAGCACAATGGGCCGGTACGCGGACGGAGAGTCCGCAGGGCGCCCTGGCTTCGCTATGAGGACCAGTTTCCCCGTCTTCCAGCAAAGTGGGAACTGGCCCCTCTCCATGCATGCGCTGAAGAGCCCTCTCAGTCGAGGCCCGAGAGCCTCCATGGCCAGGACCCAGGCCCTTCCAGGCAAGCCGTCGGGTACCTTTGTTCTTTATGTTTGGATAATTTCTAATGACTTTCTGGAGACTTTTTTCGCTTGCTCTTGTTTGATATATGAGATCGGTGGTATGGTTTTTAAGCCGTCACTTTGTTGTTCATGCCTTATATATTATACCAATAACTATTTTGTGCAAGCTACTAACCATATTCGCTCGAGCTAACAAATTCTTTTGAGCTACAATCAGTTTCTTCGGAGTTATGTCTGAACCCAGTTCTTGTCGAGTTATCATTACACCATCTGTTACCTGAAATTGGGAGCCAACATGATTTACTACTTATCTAAAGCTGGGGTCGCAGAAGATTGGCACACAATGTGGTTGCCATTGCGTGCAAAACCTGGATGAGGTTGGCATAGGAACGTGAGGGTTTGATACAAAAACAAAAAGAGTTGCATGCCCAGCAGTGTAAGTCAGGCTGATGGTGATGAAGCTAAAAGCTGGCTTGAATGGTTTTGCCGATATAAATGAATAAGAAACACTCACAAAAACTGAAATGAAAATGGGTAGGCCATATAGCAAAGTGGATAGGAACGAAGAGTAAACGCAGACAAAGAAGACCTTAAGAAAGACGGTCCGTTGATTAAAGTGGCCGGTCAGAAATGGTTAGCGAGAGAAATACTAATTGGACGAGGCCTTAAGTCAAAAATCTTAATCGAATAAAACTGATTATATTTTAGATTTATGAACCCAAAATATAATCGGTTTTTTATTTTATTTATTTAGCTAGCACCTGTGATAAGCAGATGTTATATTTATTAAGTTTCTTAGTAGCAGAAATAATCACATACCTGTAGAATAGAGTCAAAATTCCGAAATCCTTCGAGTGTTTGTATATTTGACATTATAGCAATTTTTTTACCCTTTTCTCCTAATAAGGATCTTAACTCAAGGACCCCATCGGCCGAGTTTACAAATGATGCAATCATAATATCAATCTGAAAAAAAAAAACTGTGCATAATACTGACGACACATTATATTTTCAGTAAAGGAACTTACTATAGGCAGATTCACACCGGAATGGCAGTGGTCGACAGAGATGTGAAGAGGCCGACGGAACTGATCTCGGTTGCGGTCGGCCGCTGGTAGCCGCACACAGTAGCTGGCAGGACCGCTGCCAAGACGCGCGTGGCCGCTTGACTGCTTGAAGTGCCGCGAGCAGCCCCGAACCTCGAACCTTTTTATACCATTCAAGCGATTCTCTTCGTTTAAAAATGAAGATTTATTTTAAAATTATTTCACTCTACAAGAGCTCGTCGTGTCGTTGCCTGCCGTTGCCATTTCAGTACGACTCGGCCTCATAACTATGAGTACATGTGATCATACCTGCTGTTGAACGCCCATTTCAATATCGAGTTTGTCTTTTTCAGTATAGTTTGGCATGTCCAATACAACGTTAGGAACAAACACATCCTTATATGATCCCAAAAATCCTCCTCTTTCAATTTTACAAGTCAATGTTGTTGTTGATATCACGTCTACCTTCAACATGATGGTCTCATTGTCCAATAAAATGAAATCATTTTTGTGTACTTGCTCGGCAAAGTACATGAAATCTACATAAACCGTGTATGTAGAACATCGATCTTTGTATGTTTCGTCTGTTGTCAGTCTCACAACTTCGCCAACTTTTAGTTCTACAGTATCTCCGAATGTCTGTATTCAAAAGAAACAAACATTATCTATTTAGCGACTTGAATCCGACCTGAACAATTTTTTTTACAGCTAATTATTTCTTCTTCTCGAATCAATGGTTTTCTTTTCATTCAAAGTTTTTGGGCTCAGTGGCTCAAAAACTTAGACTACTGACTACTAACTTAAACTACTACTACGGTCTTACTTACTTAGACTTTAGTGGTTGTTTTTGGGTTTGTGGTGTGGTGTCGCTAGTTGGTTTGTGTGGCTGACACGTTTATAGCGGCCTCAATAGCGTGTTTTAGGTCCTCCAAATTGCATGTATAGGGATACTTTGGGTACTCTAGTAAGTGGACCATGGTCTGGTCAGGAGCACCGCACACGCTTTGGGTGTTGGAGGGGTCTACAATTCCCAGACATTGTCAGGTTATGTTTGCAACGGCCTAATATAATTACGTATGTTTTATGTGAGTATTAAAAGAGACAACATTGCCGAAACAAAGTTCTTACAGATAGATTAAACTACATCAGAATCCGTTACGTCTTGAACAAAGCACACACATATGCTTATATATGGAAAAAAAATAGACACACCAAAAAACGCAGTCATTATTGGAAGAGACATGCGTAATATTTTAAACCCAGTAACGAGCTTGAGCATTGAAATCAAAGAAAAACTTGCCTCTGCTATACGTCCGGTCCTTATCTTCCTACCGGAGAGTCTCATGGCAATTGCTAATGGATAATTACTGCCCATTTTAATGCTTAAGCTTTTACAAGCCGCTCTGGCTAATTTTATAGCTTCCACATGTTCTTCTCGAGGCCCGAAGTTCATATTTAGCATTGCTATGTTCATGCCGGCTGCCATCATCTTCTCCAGTATTTCAACGTCATAACATGCTTTGCCTACATTTAGGTCAAATTTTACATTATTTTATGCAGTGAAATTGACAGACGTCCAAATCTAGATTGTAATAAAAATCTTTTTACAAAAAAAAAAAAAAAATTAAACCGACTTCAATGTAAATAGGAAGTAAGTCCGCAAGCCCAATATATATATATATATAAACAGGTGTTGCACTAACCACAAATAACACGGGACAAAGGCAGGAAGATGATGATATAGATAATTTTCATAATTAACTTATTTCACTATCACTACGTTTGGCCTAGTGACTTGATAATCTAATTTAAATATTTATTTACCAAGTGACGCAGTAATTCCTGTCATTCGTGTGCAGGCGGCAGGTGCTTTGATGTCCAAGTTTAACAGATGGTCCAACGGTGTGGAAGCATGGGCTGATAACAGCTGCTGGCCGGGTAACACCATGGCGTCAAACTACAAAAATAAGTTATAAATTGATATTTCACTCTGAAAAACCAACGCAAAACCTAACGATAATATTTTGTTTTATTGTATTGTTTTTCTAACACTTATTTTTATTATGTTTTGTATACCTACAGTGACATAATCGCACAAGTGAAAAATACGCTTTACATTATTAAGATTTAAAAATCAATAAATTAGGGGTTAAAGTTCTGAAGCAGCAATTTTAGAGTATTTTTTCTAAAGAGCGGTTATAAAATTTTGATGTATATATAAATGCCTCACGAGACTGCTCGCTCTGTGTGGACGCGCGTTTTGATCAAAAAGCGTGCATGGTAAAAGCGCCCAGAGTAAAAAAATATATATATTAAAATTAACTGAGAGATGATATGACTTATGTCTTAGCACCATTCAGTTCAACCAGTATGAAGTGAATCGAAAGATCCAGGACATGCGCCACCAAAAGTAAGACGTTTGAGTAATCGTGACACTCACAACCGCCAGGATACATTGAAACTAAAGGCATATTATACTGCAGTAAGTGTTAGTTTTAGGAGCATAGGTAAAACCCCAAGAGGAGGAGCATAAAAATATTTGTTTGAAGCATAAAAGGAGCATAAAAATATTTGTTTGAATACCATGTCAACATAATTCAAAATGGCAAATAAGATTATGGTATTATTAGCATCAAGAACGTTATCTTTACTCTACCCTGCGGTCGTACCTATAAAAGCAGACCGCAGCCAGTACTCGCCCCTTACTTCTTGCCCAGCAGCCGTCGTGATAGCATCGTATCGTAATATTGTTGTATTTTTATTTTCTTGTCTAAGTTTATAATTGTAATTATTTTAGATTGATTAAAGACTAGTTTCTAGTCATTTGGTTATTTTTTTAAGTAAAATTATTATCAACCGCCATTAGTATATTATTTTGATGGTCACAAAGTTTTAAGGATGGAAAACATACTTCAGAAAGTTTGACATCATATTCAGTTGGCCAGACCATGGCTGATAGTAAAATAAATTACAAATCTTCAAATAAATTAAATTAATTAAAAAAATCACAATTCATATACTCTATTGAATAATTCTGTAAATAATTAATGTCTGTTTGACATTGACACAGAAATGAAGATGAAGTAGTGAATCTTTTTATTTCAGGTTGTTTGCCTTCTCTTCTATCATTCAGGAACTCTATGAAGGATTATGCTACATTAATATTTCTAGTTATATTTACTGAACTATTTTCTAATAGTCCAGTCATTTGAACCCACACCACAGTAGGTCGCCAAAAATTGTATTGACATTTTTTTTTATGGTGGCGAAAAATCATCTAATGACAACCCCCGCTCTTGGGTGGAGCGGGAGTGTCAGACTCTTACTGACTAAAAGACCACCCTGTTCCTTCTAGCCTTCATACCGGGGCTCGAGTTCCCTTTCGGATAATCCTGGCCCCAGTAGGCTTCGACCCGGCTGGCCCCTGCTGTTGCTGACAACTCCTTGAAGCGCGTGGGAACAGTGCGCGCCGTCGACGTCTTGGACTTGGTCCGGACAGTTACCGGACGGCCGGACAGCGAGCTACCCATTGCTCACTGTCCGCAAGCCCGCGCCTATGGTGGCTGGAAATCGGGATCGGAATCCCGGCGGCGGCGGTGAAAACGCCGTTTAAGCCTGATGTGGTCGGTCTTAACTTTGCGAGCATTACTGCTTCGCAGAAGTCGGCGACCGCCTGCCACTCCTCCTCGCTCCGGACTATTGTCTCAACCAAGGCCCGGCGCGAGAGGTCTCCGCTGCCGATCGCCCACACGAGAGCACGGCGATGCTCTGTATCCCACGGTTGTAGGCCAGCCAGAAGGCTCGCCACTTCGCGGGAAATTGTGCGGTATCCCTGCACCATCCGTATTGCCATGACCCTCTGGCAGGCGTTCAGTATGGCCGCCGGTCGCTTTTGCAGCGACGGCGCCCACACCGGCGCCCCGTAGAGGGCCATGGACCAAATGATCCCCGTGTAGAGCCTCCGGCAGGAGGCATCTGGACCCCCAAGGTTGGGCAGGAGCCGCTTGAGCGCAGCCCCACACCCCTACAATTCGACGAAAAAGGCCAGATTTATGGAAAGAAAATTCTTGGATTTTGCACCACGATAATGCGCCTTCGCACAAGGCCATCATTGTGAACGACTTTTTGACCAAACACTCAACAAATACCATCGAGCAGCCACCATATTCGCTAGATATGGCTCCAGCCGACTTCTATCTTTTTCCTAAACACAAATTACCACTTCGTGGCACCCGTTTTCAATATGTAGAAGACATAAAAAAGAATTCGCGGCAAGAACTGAACTCAATTTCGGAAAAAGCGTTTAAAAAATGTTTTGATGATTAGATTATTCGTTGGCGTAAGGGTATCGTTTCTGAAGGGGCATAATTTGAAGGTGATAAAATAAATTAGGATGAATAACAAAAATTTTGCGTATTATTGATCTTTTCCCGTTACTTTCTTGACAGAGTAGTAGGTACCATTATTCTTCTAACATTATCAGTATCGTATCTCTAAAGTCTACAGTTGTAACAAAATCATAGGTTTTGTAATTAAACATAGCTACGCTGATGTGACCGAATATTTTGCGATTTTGCAAAATCACGCTGGGTTGGGTTGCTACTTAAGGGCCAAGCGCCCGAAAAGTGGCATAAAACAGTGATTTTCTGAGGCCTACTCCTCCGTAACGGCTAGGTCAATTGGTTTGAAAAAAATATATGTTTATTATAGATTCCTGAATAATAATATCAACATTTGATTTTTTCGTGCAATCAATACTTTTGTCAAAAAAAAATATTTAGCTATTTCGCAACTTTTCGCAACAAATATTCTTCAAAGTGAACATTGCATATGTAAATCAATCAATATCTCGCAGAAAAAATGGATTTAAAGCGCTTTCCGGGCGCTGCTGGCCGCAAATAAATGCACAGATTTGCGTACTGCCGCCTAGGCAAGTGCGAAAGTTGCGTTCACATAATTTCGGTCAGATGGTTCAAGGGACTATACGCCTTAAGGGCCAAGCGCCTGAAAAGTGCCATAAAACAGTGACATTATCAACATTTGATTTTTTCGTGCTATTAATACTTTTGTCTAAAAAAAAAGTTTAGCAATTATGCAACTATTCGCAACTTTTCCCTACTCCTTCGAAACTGCTTCGATCTTTAGAAAAATTTTTCACATAAAAATTGGTGGTTAAATAATATTCTTCAAAGTGAACATTGCTTATATAAATTAATCAATATTTCGCAAAGAAAATGGATTTAAAGGTCAGCCGCGTGCTTTTCGGGCGCTGTTGGCCACAAATAAATGCACAGATTTGCGTACTGGTGCCTAGGCGGGTGCGAGAGGTGCATCTACATAATTTTGGCCAGATGGTTCAAGGGACTATAAGCCTTAAAAACTTTAATGTTGTTTTCACTTTACGCCACAACCATTCTTTTATCGCACGTAAAATAGTAAAAATAGCACAGGTTTTTCTAAAATGCAAACATGTGTTTATATATGTATACTATTGAATTATCGATAGATACGAGTAGGTTGTTGATAAATACCTGCTATCAAATTAGTACAGAGCAAAATAAAAATAAATGTGAAAATTTAATAAAGCTATTTAAATAAATTAATGGTTTTTTTTTATCATCATCATCTTACGTATTTCGGTAAGTACTTGTTACTTATTTAATCTGGCCTTTTAAAGTATTGTTTAACCTGGGTATTCTATTGAAATTCAGCGCAAATACTACTGATCTTACGTGAACCCAACTTAGCCCTTGCCAACATAAAATTGAAATTTTTGTCTATCTGTAGAATGGCTTAATAGAATAATGAATACTTACTACCTACACTTTAATTCAAAACAGCAAAAATATTCCAAAACTAAGCTTTTATTTACAACGATTAGTCTTTCAAAATCCAAATCCCCTTAGCGAAATCAAGGATTAGAGCGTAACAAAAGTCAGGTGGGATCAGTACCATCCCAATTGGGGGTAAGCTGAATGATAAACAAGTAGCAGCCACAGCTGCCGCTAACAACGTCGACAAAAATAAATAAAGCTCAGGTAGATAAACAGAGCCGAGTTTTATTTGTGGTGGAACCATTAGGGAAAAGAAAGATAAACGTGTCAACATAGGCGAGATGCGAGACGCCTACTACTGTAGGCTTTTCAGAATCGTCTTCATCAAAAATATTTGAGGCGTTTTAGGATATGAAGGGATTTATCTACGTGTTGACTTGTTCTTTTTAAATTTATAACCAGCTACGAATCGATTTTCACAATGTTGTTTTTGTAAAACATTAACTTTTGTTCTATGACTTTTTACAAAACATAATACATTTACCAAAAACGCACTTTAACTCTGTATTTTGCTATACCTACCTAAGTCTGTATAACGCAAGTCCATCAAGCACCCCGCCGATCCCGATCCCTGCACCCCTCCTCTATTGTACTATCGCTTGCTTCGCATAGACTTCAAAAATATTTTATTTTACATAGGCTTACATGGGCACTTATAAAAATTTATTTTATTCTTACTTTCCTTGTATTCCTAACGAAAAGCACAGTGCCACCACACAGCCTCGAATTAGCGACCTCACTACGCTCGGCCACCAACTTCTTCTCGGGACGACATAGGTTACTTTACCCCTACGGTAACAATATACTATATTTTTGTATGACAATCTGATGAACTAAAATAAGATAAATTTTTAAAAGTCTTAGAACAAAAGTTGTTATTTATGGTGTTAGTAACATAGTCCCGAGAAGTTGCTAGTGTTTTACATATAACGCTGTATATCTACTTACTAGCTTCTGCGCGCGGCTTCGCCCACATTAAAAAGTAGTCGTTTTAGGGGCGGATTTTTAGTCGTAGGAGTATATGCTTAGGGTCGTTTTGTTTTCTCCATTCAGACTTTGCACCACCTTTTAGGGGGTGAATTTTAAAAACTCTTCTCTTAGTGCTTATGTTATAAAAGAAAACCTTGTGCATTTCTAGCTCCGAAGCTGTAGTTTTGGCTGTTGATATGTCAGTCAGTCAATTTCTCCTTTTGTACTCGTTTATAGATTATATTTAAAGCATACATAAAATCAATACCCATGAACAGTAAGTTCATTGAGAGCTCTCCGGATATCTGCAGTTTGAAAGTTTCATATTCTTTATAAAATTGAAAACAATATGCACACAATGATTTTCTTGTGGTCTCCAATTTCTAATACTGACGCCAATTCGTACATGTCTGATAGTATCATGGGCTCGAGGGAAGCACAATCTATAAAATTCTCGTCCTCCTGATACGAAAACCTTTTGTATTCAGACTCTCACCAACTCCCAAAGGCCCACATCAAGAGTTACAATGAAATTCACGAATCGTGATGCGAAAATATATTCAAATCAAATATATTCCACTTTACTGTGAAAAGGTAAAGAAAATGCCCGCTTCATATTTTAAGGTGTGAAATGAAGAATTTTGTTACCTATCAAATGCGTAGTTATTGTAAATATCTATGTTATAACACCTTGCTTTGTGCCAAATTTCAGGATTCTGTATCAACGGGAAGTAGTACCCTATGAATTTCGATCTTTGAGAGTATCAAAATATACGTTTTTTTGCGACATAAACAGCCAGTATCATTTTATTCGTTAACTTAGAAGTTTTATTTTTTCACAGCTTAAAGCTCTGCGCGTTCTTGAGATAAAGGATCTTGACAGACAGACAGACAGACAGACGGACAACAATGTGATCCTATAAGGGTTCCGTTTTTTCCTTTTGAGGTACAGAGCCCTAAAAAACAAGAAAATAAACTGTTTTGCTGTAAGTCGTACCTTTATAATCATAATAATATAACCTACGATACAATGAGAACAAAACTGAAATAGTTTGTGTGATATCATGGCAGTAAGTAGACAGGCGTAGAATCTCTAATAATTGGAGGTCAACCCATTTACAAACAGTATCATTGTCACAATCACGCTTTCAATATAAGTATACACCGCGAAATTTTGATCGTTTTAATTCCGTGGAGGGTCGATCCGGTACATGAAACACTATAGTGTTTCAATTGAGTTAGGCCAATGACCTGTAGGTAGTAGTCGGCGTTGCGTACAAACTACTTACAGGTCATTGGACTTGCTCGGCTGTCGTTTTCTTAAAGAAATTAATTTCGTACATGCATAAATTAATACGAGTTCTGAAAAAATGGTACTTTATTTTTTAATTTTATCTTTACAAATCGATAGTGTTTCATGTACCGGATCGACCCTCTTACGGGATTAAAACGATCAAAATTTAACAGTGTATATAAAAAATTGACATCCCAATAGCAATCAATATCTACATAAGAAAAAGTTCAAATAAACGATAACGAAACATCGCAAAGGTTTTCCTATTTTTTGCCTTGTACTTTTTGATCTTCGTTTTTTCATCAACTTCTTATTGTCCTTTTTTATCTTTTTCTTTCTTTTCCTCTTTGACCTTTTCATGTTCTTTATCTTTCTCTTTCTTGTCCTCTTTGACCTTTTCATGTTCTTTATCTTTCTTTTCCTCTTTAACCTTTCCGTGTTGTTTATCTTTTTCTTTCTTTTCTTCTTTGACCTTTTCATGTTCTTTATCTTGCTTTTCTTTCTTTTCTTCTTTGACCTTTTCATGTTCTTTATCTTGCTTTTCTTTTTTGACCTTTTCATGTTCCTTATCTTTTTCTTTCTTTTCTTCTTTGATTTTTTCACGTTCTTCTACTGTTTTCTTTTCTACAGATTCATTGTGTTCTGTTTCGGTGACTGTTTCTTCAATTTCCTTCCCTTCACTATCTTTAACATTTTCTAACACTTCATTCATTATTTTTGAAGGAGCCGACTTTTTTCTACGAGGACTTGGTTCAGCAAATGTATTGATATCAAAGTCATGATATGACTCAGGACATCTGAAAAAGTAAATTGATACTATTAAATAATAAAGTAACAGATAATTATATTACCAAAGACTATCGGTCCGCCTCGATTTCACACAGATGCATTATTATATAATTCTGTATTCCATAATCACTCTTGGTTCAGAGCGATGATAGTTGCGGAAACCGATATTACGAGTGAATAGTAGTATATATCGCTTAAATAGTTTATATAAGTGGTATTTTAATAAACTAGCTTTGCCTCGCCACTTCGTTCGTGTGAATTTCGGTCAAAGCGGACACAAAGTTGATGCCAGATAAAAAAGCACAAAATAGATTCTGTAGTTTAAGCTTGAAAGTATATGAGACAGAGTAACCCAATTATAATATTCGAGTAGTATTGATAAAACGTTATTGTTGTTGCCTCTCCTTTCTACGTATCATCTTCTGAAGTTCTGAAACTTACTCAATTTTTTTCCTTTTGTTCTTTTCAGTGACAGTCCATATCCGAACAGCGTCACAAAAGGAACTTTCTTCATTTGCCTTTTCCAGTGTGATGTAACTATCACCACAATCGATCCATTTTTGCTCGACTGCGTATTGCAATGCAAAAGTTATTCGGGCTTGCACAGTGTTAAACCATACGCGACGAGGTGGACCTAAAAGTAATAAAAATCATTGTTAAATTAAAAATTAAGCTTTCCATGAGACATATTCACAGACATTATGAAAGTGTATGCGGTATTTGCAATCTATAATGGACAATAGATTGTTTTCGACCAAGAAAACCTTTCATAGATCTAAGGGTAAATGTCGCTCGCACTAAAAAACAAGCAATTTCAATATAAATGAATTACTTACATTTGTGACTAAAGCGGTAGAGAAGTGATAAGGTGCGATGATTAAGAACCTCAATATGAACGTTGTCTATTTAAAAATATAGATTAGCCAATACCTTTGTATAAAAGTGGTACAACATTTCTGTACATTTTTAGTAGTCTTACAGTCTTGATTTTGGTGCTGACGCCGATGATAAGGCAGTTGGGTCGTAAGCAGTTAAGGAGGTAGGCAGTACGTCCACTAACAGTCGGGAGTATTATGACTTGAGCGGTAGTCTGATTGGCAACGACTGCGCACGAAATGGCACTGGCTTCGGCAGCGTTCACTGGCAATTTGGCCTGAAAACAACATGTTTTTTTGAATAAACTTCAGTGATGTGTTCCTAGTACATGTGCGAAATATTTTGAAATCATCAATCAGGCTAATGTTTCCAGAGAAGCGAATGTGTTTTGGAACTCTTGTATCTCTACTATAGCAAACTCTATACAGTATAGATCAGCATAAAAAGATTTACTTAAACAAAAGTACCTAACTATTAATGAAACAGTTCTACTTGCAGCTCTCGTTTGTCCTAATCTAACATATTGCATGCTGAGGAAACAAACTAGAGATTAGAAGTTGTAGTTTTTAATACTGAGAAGCCTTTACGTACTTGCGATACCATGTGCCAAAAATCAGTCTTGTTCACACAAAGAGGTTCCACGCTAGTGCATACATCATTCATAGTTTTCATAGCAGTACACATATTAAGTATATCGCTACATTCACTAAGGACGAAACCAGAAGCACCTTGCAGTATAGCGTTAGTCACATCAGATATTTCTCTAGCACACAGATGGCCATACATAAGTGTTTCTTGAAATATGTCACCCGATATGTAGAATGGTTTGCCAGCCTGATAAAAAAAGGAAAAAAAAAATAAGAGATAGCGGTTCTTAATCGTAACATGAATATCTTGTATGTTAGGTTATGATGTTACTGATACCTCACGACATTTTCCGGCCATATAGTTTTGTATCAAAAACATACGATTATGAAATGCTGATTCCAATTCATAAGGCAGAAACTCTCGTGAAAGCATAATGCCGTCAGCTTCCTGGAATAAGTTTTATATGCAATTGTGAGACCAAAAATAAAATAATCCTAACTTTTATAAAATTCTCAGTCGCTTTTTTATAATTCAGGTATCAAGGCCTACCTCATGTAGTACTAAATAGTTTTTTTGTGATCTGAATCTTACCCTCACTAAATCGTCTATATTCATTAATCCTTCTTGGGTACAAATACCAGCAATAAGCATAGGCCTTTTTATTGGGCTGTTTCCAAGGAATTTTTTTATACTCAAGATTGTGTCAATTTTTCGCGCATAGTTGATTATGATCATGTTCACCTGAAAATCATATAATTATATCATTGTAATTTGGTCTCTGTAGTTCCAGTGGTATAAAATTATTGTCAACTAGCTTTGGCTCGGGCGGCTTTGCTCCCGCTCTTCCCTGCTCCACCCTGCTGTACCCTACTCTACCTTTCTGTACCCTACTCTACTCTACTCAACCCTACACTATCCTAATTTTCATTTTTTTTCTTGAACCTTCTCCTCACAATAAAAAACACAAAAAAAAGAATTAGCGAAATCGGTCCAGACGTTCACGCGTGATGGCGTGACCAAGGAAATAGGGATAAATTTTTTTATATATATAGATGTCAAACAGTCGCACTTGATATTCCATAGCAAAATGTAAAAGATGTAAATCCTTCTGCGATACATCATATGGCTGACTTCGTACGCCACCCCTCATGCAGACGTATGACATATTTTCCAAATAACCACCCTTTACAACTGTACATTTAACCGACTTCTCTTCCTTTTCCGTGCACATTAAAATTATTTCGTCTTGATTGATACTAAGTTCCATTCCTATTTTAACATCTGTTGTTAAATACGGATTATCAACGAATATTAGTTTTTTAGTGCATTTATCAAAATCGGATTTGTCATTAGTCAGAGTTACTTCTGTATCAGGGTCTATTAGTATTTCATGTAAGTCCTGAAAAATAATAATAATGATTTAGTTTCATATTTATGTGAGGCAGTTAAAACTTTATACTTAAAATCAACTGGCGATTCTTTTTAAATAATACCTCTTCTAAAAGTCCAGTTTGAGTTATACATGATTTCAATTCCATACATGTAGCACATGGCCATTCGTTAAGAAGACCATGTTTTTTAGCCAAGAATTTCGTAGCTTGATCAATTTTGCTAATCATTCTTATTCTATCAGCTGTAGTGGAATGAGAGGTTTTCAGTCGAACCACGTTCATTCCCTTTTCCATTAATTTCTCAAAATCCACTAATTGTATTTGTGGATCAGCTAAAATAAAGATGCAAAGTTTATAGAATATGAGTGCTTAGGTTTTGGCAACGAAACGACAACTTATCTAAGGTACGGCACGACAATTATGCCATCATAATAAATACTTTATTTATAGACAATATTGTGTTAATTGGTAATATCTGTCCACACATAGGAGTGTATAACGCTGTCAAGACAGTGATTGAAACAATCACCGCGTATTTCACGAGGAATGAAGTCTGCAAACGCAAAATATGTAAGAATCCTAAGCTCCCTGGGAAAACTCTTCAATATCTATTGAGGAGTTTATAGAGCAGCAAAAACTGTGTATAATTGTTTTTTTTTGTCCGGTGCTGGAAGAAAACGCACTAAAAATACATCAATTAATTTCAGGACAGTTTTTGAAACGAAGTAGAATTGAGTATACTGTACACCATTTTCGGGAACATAATAATGTATGAACGTCAGGCATCTTACAACCTGAATTATTTGTAATGGGTTTTGTGGTATGGATACCAGAATTTTGCCAATATCACATAAAATATCATTGCATTGCAACGCGAGGTTACAGGTCTGGCATTTATCTTAGACAGAGTATAAGTATTGATGAGTGCAGCAATGATGACAGTCTATTGGGTTCATTACCAGTCAATAGCGATGTAGAAGAAACTTACGACGCCATATTTTGATTAAAAAAAATATATTTATAATCAAAACGATTAAAAGCTAGGGATTTAATTAGAGAATGTTGGATGTTGTAGCTTTTTTATAAGGTAATAATGTTTACCGATTGTTACAATAAGAAGACTTCTTCTGAGTGCATAAGTTTGGTTTTCTACATATTTGTCGTCTGTAATGTCGATATCTTTAAATTCAATCGTATCTTCTGTCGTATCCATTACAATAAACTATCTACAGCACTTAAAATACTTTACAAACAAAATGATCTGAAAAAATTCTAATTTACGATACAAAGTAGATCTTTCAAAATATTTGCTTCTTCGTTTTATATTGACGTTTACTTCCTCTATGCTCATTTTAGTTTCATCACTGACATAATTAGCTTCATAAACTGGCTGTAAAAAAGAAGGTTGTTATCTCAGTTCTGATCTCTCGAATCTTCTTTTTGATTCTTCTGGATATCCAAGACCACATTAAAAAAATACTATAGCTTTGTATAGAAAATATCAGTCGTATTTTCTAATCTGATTTGGTATATTCAGGACGTACGATAATTTTCTAAGTGAATACGTCTTTAAAAGTATTTCTATAGTGGAGGCAACTTACAAAACATATTGATTAATTTAGGTCAAGTTAAGCGTATTTCAATATTTAGACCTCAATCACCTTAAATTCATTAATGATTTATTTTTGTTAACATCTCATTTATCATGCAAGTGCTCTTTTTTATAAAGTGAATGTGAGAACACTTGTAGGCTCCGCAGATTCTTAGATTACTTTCTGTTACGGCCCACTCTTGGTTACGATTATTTTTATAGTGCTTATGGGTACAATAATGACTGGTCTATACTATCCTTAATATCTATTAATATTTAATATCTATGAAACATTTTTTTTAAAGAGTAACCATGGAGTGTTCTTGCGTGATCTTGTCGGTTCTTTTCCATGGGAAACGACTAATTAAAACCGTGCACTAGTTAGGGTAAGGTAGGGCGTAGCGGAAGGGCGCGTTGGACTTTTATTGACTAAAACCCACTTCTTGCAGTCCAGGACCCTGGGTTTCTCTTTTGAAAGCGAACCTATGGCCTCAGTAGGCTTCGGCCCTGCTGGGCCCCTACGATTTATCTGAGATCTTTTTGAGGCGCGCGTAGAACATTAAGCACCGTCGATGAATTGAGCTCGGTCTAGACAGTTACCGCGCGATCGGACGGCGAGCTATCCATTGCTCGTTGGCCATGCCTAGGGTGGCTAAAAATCGGGGTCGGAAATCGGTCGGCCTGGAATGTGAGGAAGTCGAGTAAACTAGTGCGCCTCACTCAGAGATTGCATCTCTGCTTACCATCAGGAGCAAGTAAGCACTAGTTTATATCAATTTAAAAAAAGTCCGTACCTCCACGCGTGTAGCCTCCTCCTTCCTCCTCGTTTCGGACTACTAGGACCCGACGGGAGAGGTTGCTGCCACCGATCGCTCCCACGACCTGAAGTGAGGCACACCTCCGCCATATGCTGTTTTCCGAGCATTATATCCGTAGCTAGGGTGGTTGATATTATGCAAGTGGATGATGAAATCGCTTTTATACGACGGACTGTGTAAGCATGAATATTACCCGTTACGTATAGGTTTTCCAGTACAACACATGGCCGTGTCAATGACATAACCAGACTCCATTTTTGTTTATAAAAAGGCACTAGATAAAATAATATAATGGCCGTTGAAAAAGTGTAAGACTACACACCAAAAACAAAACAGCGTAACAAGAAAATTTCATCAAAATGCTAACAAACATTGTCAACGTTTCTCGGCTATTCTTTTCTTATTTGCACAGTTAGCGGCAAGCTAATGGACAAACAGGGGTCGCGCCAATGTTGATTTTCAGTTAGACCGCGCAAGAACGCTTGTATCTTACAAGATTTATTTACGTCGCAAGCGTCTGCTTGGGTTTATAACTTCCACCATGTTGAAATAAGAAAGTATGAGTTACAATTTGAAGAACTTGTACCTTTTTTTGAGGTAGGAAATAGCCCTAGCTTTTCTGCTTGTTTTAAGAAACATAATATGGGAATATCTATGTTATGTACCTAACTTTTAACGGTTGGAGAAGGTCTATGTTTAGCAGGGAACGTGTTTTGGCTAATAATGATGACAGAATTGTTTGAAAAGAGATAGCGTCAAATATTTTTAAAAAATCCTACAAAAAACCTTGCTGGACTAATATACTTTTATTTCAGACGAGGCAGTGATTGTTTTTTGTACAAAATGATTCTTCATTTGACTTTTGCGTAGGCCTACTAATAAAATGATAGTATCAGAAGAGACTGGTTAATTACAATTTTCAGAAGAATCTACTGTACGATTCCTGTGTTCTGTGGCTATACCGGAGGTCGTGGGTTCGATACCCACCCAGGATAAATGTTTGTGTGTTGCACACGACCATTTGTTCTGTGTCTGGGTGTAATTTATCGATTATATGTATGTATTTAGAAATATATAAGTATGTTTATCAGTTGTCTAGTACACATAACAGAAGCTCTGCTTAGCTTGGGACTAGACAGCGCTGTGTGATAGTTGTAGACTATTGTATTCTATTGTATATTATACAATCGACGGAAATAAGGCAGCCTCTCGAAATAATATAGCAAATAAAGAACTAAAGGTGCTGTAGAGACCTATTTAACAAAATATTACCATAACAGTACCCCGTGATGACACCCTTTTATCGTTTATTGCGCAATTAGAATGGCTCCCATGTTCGCTCATATTAACAAAACTAATTATACGACGATGTACGGAGCCCACAGAAAATTGCTCTGTAATTGCGGGTAATGTCTTAATTTGTACCAATTATCGTCATTAATATTTATTAAGAAAGTAATTTTATATTAATTTTACTAATTAGATTAACTGTAGCTGGATGTTCTAACTTGAGCTTTCAAAATCATTTACCGAGCGGTATTTTTTTATTAACAAAGATATTTTATGTGGACTGCTACATTTTACGTTTTAACCACTCCGCCGTAGCGTCTTTTTGCGCATCTACTCGTTGTCTGTTAACGGCTGAGGGGTTAAAGAGTAATTTTACTTATAGATTACTTGTACCTCGCTTCGTCATCAATGATTGCATCACTGCTTGCCATAAGGTGGTATCGCACATAAGCACTAGTTTATATCAGATTAAAAAAAAAGTAAAATTCTGACTATTTTGAACTCTACTTTCAGAATAGCGAAATTCATTTACTTTTCTAATTACCTAGTGACATATGCATGCTGTGACGTGGTTTCTTAAAGCTAAATGGCGAGTGCTCCTTCGGATATAAGAGATCATGAGTGTTAAGGAACCCTTTGAGTTACTGTCAATTTCGTATCGTTTGCGAATCCTTTGTCGAAGATCTAAAATTGTGTCTAAAACCGATAAATACGCTCTGAAAAGCATATTTTATTAATTTTTATGTATGAATCCTTGAATTCAATTAATTATTAAAAAAATACAACTACTTTTTAAATTTGTATCATTTTTGTAACCAAACTTTCAAAAACATCCACTTTACAACTTAGAAAAAAAAAAACATTATAAAAGTTAGATTACAAAGGGTGACTTCGGATCCTTTTTTTCCATAACTGTAGACGATACTCCTGGAGGAATAAACGGTTTGATATCATCGGGATCGGCAAGTTTGTAGCCCTAGGGAGGTCGGGCCAGTCCTGTCTCCATCTTATATTGTCTAACTTGTATTTAGTTTTATATGAGTGGTTTTCTTCTTGGATGCTCCTCCAGTTAGGTAACGAGAAGGTCAAAGGGTGTTGTTTGTTGAGATTACTTACTAGTTTTCATATAGATCTATAGGTTTGTAGAAGATATCGACGGTTGAAAGGCAAAATGATCTAACCGACATTAAGTAAACTTTACAAAAGTGAACTCAAATTTTTAAGTCTCTCTTTTGTAAAGTTTACTCAATGTCGCTTAGATCATTTTGCCTTTCAACCGTCGAATTAGTTTTCGTACGAATTGTGAGGAAGCAACACACAATAATAATACTTCATTATAAATTGCTTTGAATGCATCTAACTGTTTTAGTAGTTTATCTTTCTTTTTGATTCGTTTAGTTTATACTCTATTTTATATTTTTATTAATGTAATTTACAGATTCCTGGAAAATTACAGATACTGTTCATTCAGAGAGAGAACAATAGGTGGAAATATGTAAAAGCAAAATGTTGAATACCTAGGTAACAATACCTTTATTCAGATGTATACCATTACTGTTTGTATTAATAAAGTAGGTACTGTTGATATTATGAAAACATTGTTCAATAGAGTCAAAACGTTGGCATAAAAAATTTCGTTTGATTTCTGCTTTTGTTTTCACAGAAATATTTTAATACAAAGTAACAATTTCACATTTACACCTGACTCTTATTATATTTTTGAATTTAATTGAAGTAAAGGTCAAACATCAATGAATAATGTTTACAAAAACCTTCATATCGACTTCTTTTTTTGCAAACAAATCGGCCTCGTTGAATTAAAGGGAAAAAGTTTGACAAAATTGCCCCTCGGGGAATTGAAAAATTGGGGCTCGTCTGTGTATTTCAATTGGCTTAAAATTGAAATAAATTCTTCCAATTTTACAGCAATGAAGACCCGAGGAGTTGTGCCTATTTGATTTATTGATGTAAACTGAACATCTACTGTCTGAAGACTGACGAAGAAAACAAAAAGAAAACCAACTGCTAGAAAAAACGTTGTAGTATATTTTTGTAACCGAATCCTGAGCCCTTTATTGCTGATAAACACATTACTCTCCTTTGCATCGCGCAGTTGAGTAAAACGTATGACTGGTAACTCAGTGATAAAGGCGTGGCAGAGTCATATTTTGATATTTAGTTTTAGATTATTTGTTTTTGGAATCGTCAAACTTAAGTAGCTACTGTACTAATGAGTAGGGTACATTGCTAGCAGAACAGATAGCTGCTGGAGCCCAAAGGTTCTGAATGACGGCCACGTACTGGAAGACGTAGCGTAGGCGGGCTGATGATCTGGTAAGGGTTGCAGAATTCCGATAGATGCGAAACGCACAGGACCGTTCATTGCGGCGATACTTGGGGGAGGCCCATGTCCATCAGTGGGCGTCTTTTGGCTGAAATGATGATGATGATGACTGGTTTTAAGTTGGTATGCTTATGTTTCATTCTTTCATTCACAAAAACTTAACACAGTACCTACAAAGGGATTTGACAATTAATGTAGGTACAATGGCGAGCATAACTCAACAATAACTTTTCTCGCAACCAACCAGTCCAATCCAGAGTGATAGATAAGTATCACATTATATAGTATATAATATTTATTTAAACCAACATAAATTATAAAATTAAAACGCTTTCCAAATTTATTTATTACTTCCTTCTGCCAGCGGCTTCACCCGCGTGAAAGTATAGGCACGTATAGGTTTCTCCATAGAATAGAATAGAAATACTTTTTCCATAACCCCGTTTCATCTCCTTAAGAGTTGAATTTTGGAGAATCCTTTCTTAATGTTCGCCCACGTTCAAGATTGATTGATTTCAATTCGTCAACTTCAAGGCGTTCGTGGTGCGAGTTCCGAACACTTTTCTGCTCCTCATGTTGAAGGAAGACTTCTGGCCGCAGGGCGTGGTGTTCCTTCGCTTCCGCGGACAGGTGCCACAGAACAGCACGAAGTGAACTTAGTGCAATGTGAAGTGTTACTAACACAATCTTAAGTCTTATTTACTAACGACAAGTTGTATTTACTCTATATGTATGTTAGTCTGTAAGGTATATATCTATGGGCCATGATGCCTGATAATAAATGATTTATTATTATTATTAGGTAAAATTTCACGCTCCTAGACTCTGTAGTTTTGGCTATGCGTTGACATTTCAGTCAGTTTCTCCCTTTATACACACCACTATATTTTAATTAGTACACATAATTATAGGGCTTATTAGAAAAGCCCTTGTTATTTTATAAGTAAAATCACAATAAATAATATTCATAAACAGCAAAGTTATTAGCGTTGGTTTATGTCCCAAAATGTCACTCAATTTATGGAAATATTGTGTAAGGAAAAACACTGCCCGCAGTATTTTCTACTAGCAATTGTTATGTTTGATTGATTCTATGATGAATTTACCTTTTCGTGATCAATTTTAGGGTTTCGGTTTTTTCTACTTTTGACTACATAAATATGGTCAGTGACGGGTACAGATAAAGCCCCATTTTTTTGTGTACTAATTAAAAAGTAGGGGAGTATGTATATACAATATTATTTTTGGTTTATGCGAAACCTGAATATAGTTAGTTCAGAATCATTAACTGAATTCCAATAGTTTTTACACCTTGTTATCTATTTTCCCAAAAATATTTATCAAGGTTATAAGTTGGACACCAGCGACAGTAAGTACAACAGAGGTCACGGCAGGTCATAGTTGGCATTAGGTGCTATCAAACAGTTGTGTGCAATTGCAAAACAACCCCTCAGTCGCATGGATGATTCGGTGAATATTATTTTTGCTGACATAACAAGCTTATAACTTTGTTATTTTTAATGATACAGTTAAGAATTTTTTTTCTTTACATAGATATACTAGACACTTGTTTCGGATTTCGCATATCCTAAAACTAATGTTGTATAAATTAATTTATTTAAAAGTAGCTGTGCCCGCGACTTCGCTCGCGTGGACTACAGGATTTTGAATGTATTTTTTCTAAAATAAAAGTTGCCTATGTACTTCTTATTACATCAGCTATCTGCCAGCTATGCTGTCCAGCCGTTTCAGAGATTAGCCCGGAAAAACAAACAGACAAACAGATAGACAGACAGACAAAAAATGTAAAAAATGTTATTTTGGTGTATGTACCGTGTATATATTCATATGCATGTAGTAAAAAGCAATTATTTCAAAATTATAAACAGACACTCCAATTTTATTTATATTTACAGATGTACAAATGAACCTTAGCCCGAATAGTTCTTTAACAGGTATACTAGTCCTCCTAGCCAGTTGTTAAAAAAATGATTAAAAACTGCTTTTTCTTCACAAAAAGCCTAACTGTTACAAAGGTTGGCAAACCATTTCCAATAGGCGACCACGCTATCCGTCCGGAGCACACAGCACACAGCGTACGAGTGTATAAAATATTTGCAGGGGTTTTCACATGGACAGACAGGGCTTTCAATCAGCTGGTGACAGTTAGATTGAATCCAATATGGACTGAAACTGACGGAATAACAGTAATTGACGGCCAGTGAATTCTTTTCATGGTAAAATAATCCTTCTATAATAATATTGTGAAATGGATATTGAGTCTGGTTTGAACGAGATATTACAGTTTATACTTATTGGTTAGCATTGTGCTTTAAAGGTTTTATAAGTAAACGCTGATTGGTCATCTCTAGCAAAACAAACTAGCAACAAATTTCGTTTTAACGGAATTGGGAGCTACCTAATTTATGAATTGCTAACTTGTTCCCGCGGCTTCGAAGTTTGAAGAAACGTTTGTCTATGTCCTTCCATGGGGCTAGTTGAATCCGGAAACCAGCATGTCCTTGAACCAAATGTTCGAAGACTCAGAATATTCACCAGCCGTTTGGTGGATTAATTTCTCTTTCATGGAGAGTGAATGAGAACATTACAAGACTTATTGCAATGCTTATGCTATAATAAGCGGCCTTTAGAGGTAAATCTTTAAGGGCCGTATTGACGATTTCTTATAATAACCGTTATGGAAGCTTTGACTTTGTAGTCTCCTCAATAGATCGAAAGTACAAAATAATTAATAGTCACATAATGTAAAGATAAAGAGGACAACTATTCTGGGGCAGTTGTGTTTTTATTATATCGATGGTAATCTGAGCTCATAAATTGGTTTTGCCTATGGCGCTTTGCTGGTAATTCACAACTAAACACAAAATTCTGTTGAACCTGCACACGTTACAGTCTGTGACAACAAAAAGTAGTTCTCATAAACTAACGGGGAGTAGGTAAAGTACACATAATTCAGTTACATCGCAGAAATAGGTCAGAAGGATGTGACAGGAGCCTAACGTAAGGCCGTAATGGAGTTGTGCACTTAGCCCGCTAATGTGTTCCGAGACTATTTATTTGTATTGACGCCTATTGGCTAATGTTCTTGTAAAGTATTGGTAAAGAAGCATCTTTTATTTAGGATAAAAGTTGATATTGGTACTTGTAGTAGGTAAGTGAATTTATCTGAGTTAGGTGGTGGTTTCCAAAGTCATTGTGTTCTCGTAAACTTATGGCAATTTATTTGCGGTGTGCGCAACATGTTTTTTAGTTTCATACTTCACTATCACATTTTAATGAAAGTGTATAAAGGGATTGACGTATCATACAGTCCAGTCTTCGCTTCGTTGATCTTCCCATATTATTATCCAACTTTTATTTTGGTGTACCCATCAAAAGATTTCTCCCACTCTGAGAAGAGCGGAAGTGACTGTCAGTATTTTTTTATTAAAGCCCATAGTGATCTTTCCGTTGCGAGAGAAAAAAAAGTAAGAAGTGACCTGTTTGGATTTTTTTTTTGCAATCGAGTTTATATAAGTATGCTACATACTTCCAGAAATTATTAATATTTCTTCCTCACAATATTCGTTTGGTTTTTCATAAAAACCACAGAATAGCTTATTTTGTTCCTACGAAGTAAGCTATTCTGTGTGGTCCTCATCTAGAAAATATTTTCATTATGAAGATAAGAATTTCATAGCTTTTATATCATAGTGAACGCTACTATTTCCCAGGTGTGCATTCATCCTACCTTGCGCAACGATAGTAATATCGTTCGTTCCATAGGTAAATAAAAAATAATATTAAAAGAAGAACAAGAAGAGTAGCTCTTGGCAACAGCTTCGACTAAACATAATTTTATGTCGTAGTTGACAGAGGAAGTAGCAGGCGGGAGGGAGGTCTTTGCACTACCATGAGACAACACAGGTATTAAACTAATATTATAAAAGCAAAAGTATTTATGTACGTATATATGAAAACACACACATGTTTCTTACCTTGTACGGGATTTGTTAAAGATCATTCGGTTTCCTTCAAAATGCTTGAGCAAAATGGTGCCAGTGTATGAGTCACGTTCGTGAATGGATGCCGTCAGTTTGGACTGGTCATTTCTCAGCTGCCAAGGTTGATTTTAATTATTTGTTCATTTTAGGAACCTGTGGTACTGAACTCATACTCGTATAACTACCAGAGGCCCTTTAGACACGCTTCATGAAATATACCTAATAGCTGCCAACCGGTGATTTATCTCTACGCTGCATCTAGGGACAACATCCGCTTGGTTCCCACCAAGACCAATCGAGGGTTGTCTTAGTATTGTGACATGTGAAAAGAAAATTATAGATAGCCGCTAGCACGAAGTGACGTAGTAATAAGAGATATAACCTGAGATGCTTAAGGAGAGGAGAGGTATACCACGTATATTAGGACTATCCCAGATGTACGGTCAAGATTTTACTAGATTATATTTACTTCTTCCAAACACATTTGGTCTTGTGAATCTCCGCTCAAGCCAGTCAATAAAGGCAAAAAGAAGGTGGGAGATTTGTTCCACGTTTGTGTTCACTATAACCGGCCAATAAAGGCAAGCTGGAGATAAGGAAGAAGAATTCTCTGGTGACTAATGCCCAACAATTTGCCACAAAACTGCTTTGCAGATGGTATCCCTCACCCTAAGCATGTTGCGGCAGAAACCTATCAACACAGATCTAGGGTTAATTTTGTTGCGCTAGCTTTCAGCACGATGTCAACGAAGAGGTATATGTAGCGTGCCCGCCTTCCTATATTGTTGTTACATATTTCAGATGTAATCAATTTCAGCCGGTGGAATTTCGTGGAGCATTTTCGACGTCTGGCTCCCAAACTCAACCGGGCTGGGGCTGCGCTCGCCGTGCCCTCGTGGGGGCGATCGGCGGCGGAGACCTCTCGCGTCGGGCCTTGGTTGAGGCCATGGTCCGGAGCGAGGAGGAGTGGCAGGCGGACGCCGACTTCAGCGAAGCAGTAATGCTCGCAAAGGAGGAGGCCGAACGCATTAGGCAACGGCGTTATCGTCGCTGCCGCCGCCGGGATTCTGATCCCGATTTCCGGCCTAAGTAGGCGCGGACTTGCGGACAGTGAGCGATAGGTAGCTTACTGTCCGGCTGTGCGGTGACTTTTCGGACCAAGCCCAAGTCGTCGACGGCGCGCACTGTTCCCCCGCGCCTCAAGGAGTTGTCAGCAACAGCAGGGACCCAGCCGGGTCGAACCCTACTGGGGCCAGAGTTATCCGAAAGGGCGCTCGAGCCCCGGTATGATGGCTAGAAGGAACGGGGTGGGTCTTTTAGTAAGTAAGAGTCTGACACTATCTCCCGCTCCGCCCAAGGGCGGGGGATGTCAATGCATGATTTTTTCCCACCATAAAAAAAGATGTAATCACTTTGTAGGAAACGACAAATCGGAACCGTGCGCTAGCTTTTAACGTTTTATAAGTGCTGATGTAGACTATATCAAAGAAAATATTTAGAATTTTGATTAATAATTTATTGAAGGAACATCCAGAGTTTCACATTTTTAATACTAATAGGATTACTCCACTGTAAAATCAAGAGACCAACCGCTTTCCCGTCACAATAAAGTTTCAGAGATCAGAAACGTTACGTTGAAATATACCATTGAAATATACCGTTGAAATATAGCTCTTTTGAATTGTCAAAATGTCGGTCAGTCAAAAAAACTGAAGGTAAATAGCATGTTCCAAAGCGTACCATGTTAAAAATTCTCCACGGTACCTCACATTCACAAAAACAGAAAAAAAGTGCGTCTACATTATACAATGTTATTCATCAAACTAAATACAAAAACTAATCAATTATTAAATGTTCCATTAAAATAAACATATAAAATAAAACCCAAGTCAATATACAAAAAATGTAATAGCATTTTTTCCAATATTTATAAAAATATTAAAAAAAAAAAACGGAACAAGTAATCAGTAGGCAATGTTTTTAAAAGCCGTTCGTAGTACGAATATTAACATACAAGAGACAATCTAGCTAACGCGACCAAATGTTCAGTGTTAAACTTGTCCTGACGACCTTATATTGTCGTATATAGTTGTGTATAAGTGTACATATGTATACAGTAATTAAAACTTCAAGGGTTGGTTTTGGTTGGATATTGCCGACTTTGCTGCTTATATGGAACTATTCCTTGAGAGAGAAAGCCAGAACGTTACTGTACAAACAGCACGATCTTTTTTTCAAAACGTACATAACGATGGCATTGGTAGGTACGTCTATAGTATAAGATATACTTACTGGGTTAAAAAAATAGTTTTATTATAAACTATCTTTTGCCCATGGCTTTGGTTGCGTACATAAAATATAGTCTAAAGCAGCTTTCTATCGGAGAAAAAAAAAATTGCAATCGGACCAGTAGGTACTTTCAGAGATTACCTCCTACAAACAAAAAACAAACTCTACTTCTTTACAATATTAGTGTAGACATAGATTTTAGCAAAAATGAGGTTTGGATGTGCGTCTTTTGCATTTGTTACTAAGTATGAATCATATTATAGTATGGCTGGTCTTGTTGTTTTTACCTGACTACGTAACGGAAAAACATGAGGGTTTTGATTATTTTAAATTACGATTCTGATTTAATAACAATTACAATGTTCACACAAGGTTCACATTAACAGCATTATACTTACACTAGTTAGAATACCTCGAGTACCAAAACCACGCTCAAAACTTTGGTACCTTCAAAATTCCTAAACACACACAGACTTCGTTTGAATAGCGCAAATTATTAAATGAAAACCCAAATATTGAAACTTACAAACCCCAATTATTGCTGCAAACATTAAGGAAAATTGAAATTGAATTTGAACACTGTCGAATCAATGCAACTTTATTCTAATGTTCCGTTGGTTGTTGGCCAATTAAACAATTGCATAACTGAATTGTGAGGTTGACGGGAATGGTTTTGAGTTTAGAACAATATGGCGTGGCGACGGTTACATTCAAACTTGCATCGTTCGTTCCGACTCGTTGTTGTGATTAATCATGTTTCTGGGAATATGTAGAGAATACATTAAGGTAATATAATTAAGTTAATTTAAATAATACAGTTCACACAGGAAAATAAGTGATCCAATCAACCGATTTAATGGCGTCATGGTCAGCCAATGGATTCAATGTGTGGTTTTACAGTTTATTCCAAAAATAATTTCCACCATATTGGTTAAATATTGGTTTGTCTTCAAGTCAGATAAATACTTTAATTTTGCATCCAATATGACATAATTAATGTAACCTTATATCTTATGATAAAAGTATGTTATTTAGGTCGTCACTTGTTCGTTACACGACGCTCTCCAAATTCGATTTCAGCCACAGACAAATTCTTGACAGTAAATCAATTTCGCTCCTTAAAACTTGTTTTTTAACATTTTTACAAGATAATTATTTTAGCGACGTGACTTTTTACGAGCCAGATCAAAATACTGCACAGAATAGTTACACGGCCATCGACCCGTCGATATAAGATCGGGGTCGCTCCAAGGCTAAGTAACGCTCCCAGTGGATCCGATACCTGCTCGAGTTGAGGGAATGGACGAAAGAGTAAACTTGGCTTTAGAACGCAAAATGAAACTGAAGAAACACAAGTGAGTTTTAGCCAGTAAAAGTCTGACACGCCCTATTGCTCCACCCAGACCGCGAGAAGGGATCTGATGATTTCCCACCTCAAAAAAAGGCTAAGCAGGACTTGTCAAGGTTTTTCTGTAGATACATACACGCTAGCTCATTGGCATCGGCTATTATAAATTTGTACATCATTGACAGAAAAATAGACACATCAGTCCTGCCAGTTTTCTGGGTTGCACAGGTCAGGTAACCAATCGCTCTATGTAAAAATAATACTTGTATTCAAATGCATCTGATAAGACTGGAAGTTGACCCCAACATAGTAAGGAAGAGGATGGGCAGACTGATTGGTAAGATTGTCGTAAGCTGTATCATATCTGTATCATACGCGTACATCCGCAGTGATAAACAATGTCGCAAATGCATGCATCTTAGGCATGTCTGCGGGAGCGCGTTGCACTGTTTCATACCACGTGTGCAAGTGGTGCGCGTCCTTGGTGCGCAGGATGCAGGACAGCTCCAATACAGTTTTGGCGATGATTGCCGGAAGATTTTGTTCTTATATAGGACATTGCTGTAACAGACATGTTGCTACAGTTACTTCCGGAAATATACGATAGTGTGAATTAGTGTGTTTTGTTGTGTATTTGCTGTATGGGGGTGCCTTTGGTTGCCTGAATTAAATGCTTTTCTTTTTAAGTGCCCGTGTGTCATTGTGTCTTCCAAGTACTTACAGATATCACAATGTCGATCTGAGAAACTGAAGAAAACGATATTTGTCAGTATAAACCTTCGCAATATACAAGTGCAAGGTTGTCTGAGTCAACCGGTTCAAATCCAAAGTTTTTCAAAGTTTTCTTACTGCCTTCTCAGCGACAGTATCACGGCGACGCCTCTTAAGTTTCTACGGCGAAATTGCTATTAGAGAGATTCGCGCCTAATGGACGCGTAATTGGCTGCTTCGCAAACTAATGGACAATTATGGCGATAGACGAACATTTTACGAGAATTATAATATGGTTACGTCGCCTTTATTATATGCTGATATCGATAAGTCAAGGTGTGACGTTGAGTTTTATAGGTCAATTTGAGATTGGTACATCAGTCTGTGGATGGTTTTTATTTTTCTAGCATGTCATTTGTATTTTACATTAGATATTATTTCGGAACGCTATAATTATGAAGGTCAATCAACTCTTTGAGAAGTGTCTGGGAAAACGTCACGGCTAGAGATGTGCCGTTGTCGGCAATATAGGAATATTACTGGCAATATTGCCACCAATATTCATACTTCTGGCAATATTGCCGGCAAAGGCACATCTCTAGTCACGGCGTCCTCACCCTCCGCATGACATATCAGATCCTTACCGTATGTCCGGAAGGTTCCTGCACTTAATTTGTGCGGAAGTAACGTCCGGTGTCATCATGGTAGATACTCCGGATGACAGGATGGAGCATACGGTAGAGGTGTGCTCCGCTTAGGTAGAGCACCACGGTTTCTTCTTGGGGGCGACCGGCGGCAACAATCTCTCACACCCGGTCCAGGTACAGGCCATGGTCCGGAGCTAGGAGGAATGGCGGGCAGCCGCCTCCTTTTGCGAAGGAGGCAGCCGCACGTGTGAAGTAACAGTCATCGGTGTGCTGATCCCAATTTCCAGCCACCGTAGGCGTGGGTTTACGGACAGCGAACAATGGGTAGCTCGCTTAGTCAGTAAAAGTCTGACACAAAACTTACATGTGTCCCTTAGTTGCCCTTTGCGTTCTAGGGCTACAGTCACTCTTTCAAATGTCCCCGCAGCTGCTAACATCAAATCTCTTACGATCAAAAGGTCGCCATGAAAGCTGATGAAAGCTTTAATACGTTGTTAGTATTACTTAACATACGTATATAATGATGACATAAGTCTATATGTATATATAGGTAAACCACATTATAACAAAGTACGGTGAATCGGTTTTCATAGATCTCGTTAGTGACACGGTGGATACAATGGTACTCATTTATCACTAAGTTTAAATCCAATTAAGCAAAACTGTTTATCTACGCAAACGCGGTTGCATATTCGTAGGTATATCCTCGTTATCCTGGGACGCTTACATAAGTTAACTAAATTAAACTTTATTTAATGAAACTTGGAGATTATAGTTGTCATGAAATTTTAAGTTAAGCCTATAGAATATTCTATAATAAAGAATAAGATGCGCAATTTTACACGAACATTTCAGTCAAATTAACACATCTACAACAGTACATCAACTTCTCAGAGATAACTCTACACCAAAAGACTAGAATCAGTGAGGATCTATAATCGTTAACGCTAGTATACTAAATGTATGAGAATGACATTATCTCAACGTTAAGTCACGTGATCAGAATAAAAGAATCGGAGGCGTTACCGACTGTAGAGATTCGAAACGAAACGGAGTAACTTGGCTAGGCCTACTGATACATGATCTCTGTGGTTTTTCCATAGAAAAAGTATATAGATCTGGTAGAAGAGGTATAGCTGTGTCCATACGGTTTTTCCTGGAAGTACAAGAACGATCTTACTTCACGAACTACCTTCTGACGCGAATATTCTAGTCACAGAAAACATCAATAAAAATCTCAGAGACAACTGATGAGTTGACTGTTGATTTGACATTACCAAACAAGTAGAACCAGTGACGCTGGTCAATATTGCCTGGCACTCAAGTGTTTCTGATGCTTCACCTCTGTGAATTTTCGGTAGAAGAAGCATGTAGCTCCAAAAGAAGAGGTATAGGTCCATTCAAAGGTTGTCTGTGAGAGATCGCCCTGTGTGATAAGACCGCCCATTGTGCACTTATTCTTTTAAATGTTTGTCCTGTATTTTTGTTTATTTGGTGTACAATAAAGATTACAATAAATAAATAATAAATATAGCTGTGTCCATACGGTTTTCATCTGGAAATACAAGAACGATCTTACTTTACGAAAAATCTTCCTACGCGAACATTCTACTCACAGTAATGTTACAACTATTCACAATACACAATAAAAGTCTCGGAGATAACTCAATATCAAACGAGGAGAATCTGGTGTGTCGCAGAGACGCTGGTCAATATTGCTTGGCACTCAAGTGTTCCTGATGCGTGATCTCTGTAGATTTCCAATAGAAGAAGTATATAGCTCCGAGAGTCTTCTATCACATGTCCATACGGTTTTCATCCGGAAATACAAGAGCAATCTTACATCACAAACTACCTTTATACACGAATATTTCAGTTACAATAATGCTACAACTATTCATAGTACATCAATAAAAATCTCGGAGATAATATCAAACGAGTAGAATCAGTGACGCTGGTCAATATTGCCTGGCACTCAAGTGTTCGTGATGCGTGACCTCTGTGGATTTCCGATAGAAGAAGTCGAGAGCTGTGTCCATACGGTGTGGCAGCCGTGTTTGCTAATCTCAGTGTGTGCCGATTATCCGTCATATTTGATCGGCTCTGTACACTGTTCGTTCGTTGTTAGATGTCGAGATATGAGTGTGACACTGGGTGTATTTGGGTCTTATGTGATGTTTATTTCGTGTATTTCTATATCAGGTCAAAATTGTTAGTATTTGTCTTGTATATTTGACTTTGCTTGGTAAAAGTATGTCTTGGATCAATTTGTTGTTATTGCCAAGTCACTAATTCAATAAACACAAAAAAGTCTAACTTAGGAGACGGTTCAAAATATTTAGGCATCAAATGATCAACGGTTAGGTTACGAAAGAACACGAGCATCCAAAGGGCAACTGAAGGAAGTCGGTAAAAGTCTGACACAGGGAGTATCAGACTTACTCTACCAGGAGCGGGATAAGTTTGATGATTTTCCACCCTCATAAAAAAGCCAAGGTCGTATGAGTGATTGCTACATTTTTCAGAATGAATTCGATTTACTCAGGAAAATCTCGATCAAAAGGTTTGAACGTCTTTGATCTGGCTAATTATTATAACGTCTTTAGAGATAGTATTTTCAGTGGCTAGCTCTCTCCCCACTGGTGACAACTTGTAGGTAATTATTTTGCCATGAAACATTTACTATCATAACTTTTGCTAAATTATCTTGACATTATACCAACTAAGTTGTTATCTTGGTAATAATTCATACGATTAGTCAGTGACAGTTTGATAATGTGATGATGCATTAGTGTGACATAGTTTATAGTGTGACAATTAGATGTGTTACCTACAGTAATTTCCGTATGATAAACCATACCCAGTAGAATAACTGAGATTTTTACTTGATTTGGAGGTTACAGTACATTGTTTGTGAAATTTTTTGTGTTATTTTATTTTGGCATGATTGGTCTATATTTTATATATTATTATTCCTTTATTATCTATTTTAACATATTAATTACATTTTTAAATATTCCTTAAACAAAAAAAAAAAATAAAAAAAAAACATTTAAAAATATAAAAAATAGTGTCCCACCGGTATCGGGAATAGGGTCCAAGCTACCGGCGGTCAGGGCTCCAGAGAAAGGAACCTCCTGACTATTCGGGCCGTGTCCAGAAGTACCGCTTTCTGAATCAAGCCCTTGATCCAGTCGCCTAACGAGAGCCTCCTAAGGTGTTGGTCGAGATTATTATTATTATTATTGTTATTATTATTTATTTATTTTCATATATATATTTTTTTTATTTTATAATTTTTTTATATTTGATATATTTTGACTGGCCTGTTGGTCTAGTGGTTAGTGACCCTGACTGCTATGCCGGAGATCGTGGATTCGATTCCCACCCAGGACAAATGTTTGTATGATGAGTACGATCATTTGTTCTGTGTCTGGGTGTAATTTATCTATAATATGTATGTATTTAGAAATATATAAGTATGTTTATCAGTTGTCTAGTACCTATAACACAAGCTCTGCTTAGCTTGGGACTAGACGACGTTGTGTGATAGTTGTGGAATATTATATTATATTATTATATTATTCTTCTTCTTAGTCGTACACTCTTGACGGTCAAGGATCGTCTGGTATCTGAGTACCGGCTTTTGCGAGGCTTCTCCATCTCTCTCTATTAGTGATTTTAATACATTATCTGTTGGCAAATAGGCCCCCTTTTTGTGACAAAGAGTGGGTCTACTAACTCATACACATACAGAGGATCCCTCATAACATACTTACCCAGTATCACTCGTAAAGTTGAGCTGGTTCAATAAAACAATAGAGAGCACTTTATGACAAAGTACGATTGCTTAGAAGGGAGTACCGATGAGAAGTAATGGAACAGTATTGTTGTTGTAAAGTAACACTTTTAGGAAATCTAGGTCACTTTTACTGCAATGGCTTAACTAATTTAAAGTCCTTTGAAGCAGTCCTCAGTCTTTTAAAAACTCATGAAATATTTCTTAAGAAGTTACTCGTAATACCACCACTTTAAGTTTGCAAAGTGCTAAATACTAAATAGTGTGGTTGAGATATTTATTACATGAAATGAATATTTTCTCGAGTTTCAAAAAACTGTTAATTACTTGAAGAGTTCTTTAGTCTACGTTATTTATCATTTTAATAGAGCGATTTAACTGTGGGTATTAAAAATCTAAAGTGCTTTTTATCTATCGGCGGCGGCGATCTCTAGCGCCGAGCCTTGGTACATGGCCATGGTCCGAAGCGAGGAGGAGTGGCAGGCGGTCGCCTCCTTAAAGGAGAAGGCCGACCGCATCAGGCAACTGCGGCGCTCACAGCGCTTCAGCCGCCGCCAGGATTCCGACTCCAATTTCCGGCAACCGTAGGCCGGTCGGACGGCGAGCACGGTTCCCGCGTGCCTCAAGGAGCTATCAGCAACAGCAGTGGCCCAGCTGGGTCGAAGCCTACTGGGGCTAGGGTTAGTTCGAAAGATAGCTCAGCCCCGGAAAAGGAGTTGGTTTTTAGTCAGTAAAAGTTTGACACTATCTCCCGCTCCGCTCAAGAGGGGATGTCAGTAAATGATTTTCCCACGGGAAAAAATGTGCTTCTTATCTAAGATTTTTATTTCAAAGTATCCTTCATTTATCAAATTAATAAAATATGTAATGACTATTTTCTATATTATTTTCATTTAGTATGCATTTTACCTATAGACAAGGAACACGTGAGTGGCAAAGGTCAAATAAGTCGTATACAGATCTTGTTGGATAACATGCGTGCGACGAGATTATGAACATAAATGAAGCAAAAATAGTAGGTATACAAGGACCGTAGCAGGTAGTAGTTAGCTTCTGTAGTTTCTTCCATAGAATAAAGTTGCGAGTTTATTATATCTTATTTTTAATCTTCATGTAACACAAAGATACAAAAGCAAATTTAATACCTTTGGCATTCTCTATTATTCAGCCAAGGGTGGAGAGAAAATATTACTTATTTAGAAAACAAGGGTATAAAAATAGTGTACATTTTATTGTGTATGTTGTTGAAAAACAACATACACAAAAACATGCCAATATTGTGTCAGTACTTAATAACAAAATATATTAAGAATAATTCCACAACTCTCACACAAAGCCATTGAGTCCAAAGCAGAGCTTGTGCTCTGAGTACTAAACAACTTGTGGTTGTGCTATGAGCATACAGATTATAGATAAACTAGCTGCTGCCCGCGACGTCGTCTGCGTGAAGCCTCTATAGCACTAAAAATACCTAAGGTGCCAGTGCATTATAAATAAACAACTTTTAAAATAGCATTATAATATAAGTTTTTTTCGCAAACGAAGCTAGTGAAGAGAGTTATATGGGGATCCTGCTGAGTTCAGTCATAAGATGTGACTGAAGGAAATAGAGGAAATAATGCAGGAATACATTCCAGGACACAAAAGAGTAAAAATACTTATAAAGGTATCATACCTTACAAGACTTTCCTGTAAACTACGTTGGTACGGATACTGCTAGAAGCCAAAATGTAAAGAGAGTCAGGACTGGTGGCGCGGGAGCAAGTGACGTACAGTTGCCTGTGTGAGAAGCAACTCGTCCTGAGGTTGACACCCGCTGCCCTCAGTGTCTGCCCCTGCGACTTATTGATGGTCATCGCGAAGCAAACACACACGGGGAACTGTACGCACTTGAACTGGAACGGGAAGTTATCGGGTATGAGGGGAATGCGTGGTATAAATACTGCCTCGCTGACGCCACAACCCGTAAGAATTTCTGCCTCAATGGTGTGTCTGTGTGGAGCGAGATGACTTTGAGGCGGGTCCCGTCACAACTTCGAAGCATAATCGGGACACCGACCTTCAGCTTGATGGTATGCGCCGGAAGTCCTCTTGCTGACAGGGAGTTCAGAAATTCCACGGAATAACGTGTGGCATCATCTTGCTCGATAACAGTGCTTATCGAGGTGTAGATCGCTTCATTCTTCTCAATTTCCGAGAGAATGCATCCGTTAATTGCTGCAGCCTGATCATTTTTGGGCGTCAAAATGGCCTGCTCACACACCCAAGAATTCTGTTGGTGCGGTATACGACTGATGTCCCCGTACACACAGTGAATGAGTTTTTCTAAGCTGGATACCACTCTACCGAGAGACTCTGGAAGTACCACCTGTCCACCTCTCTCTTCTGGTAGAGTGCCTTCGTCAAGACTTATAAGGACATCGGAGAATTCTTGAGCACGTGCATTGCCGCCGAGCCGAGCTCTCGTATTAATGGTCAAGCGCAGTGTACGAACTCGTGACCACAACGAAGATCGTTTCGACGAAGCATTCATGTCGTCAGCCCTCGATCCCCGCGTCACCTCGGGAAGTGTTTGCCGGAAATCGCCACTGAACTGTGAACCACCACTGAACTGTGACACCATCCATCAAATGTTAGTTCCTGCGGATGTCCTGCAGGGTTCTGTCCACGACCTCAATTGCCTTCCTATTGGCCATCGTACACTCATCATCAGAGAGCAGTCCTTGAGCACGTGTCCCTTATCGCTGTTACGTGACACACCACAAACAGGCAGCGCTCTCTAAATCGATGGAAATTTTTAACATAGCATGTGCTGTCTTGCCTTCCGGAAGCAGTGTGGCACCGATTCCTGACGACGCTACCGCAATAGCAATTTTGCCTTGGCTCCTGACCTCTGCAAGTATGCCAGTGGTAACAAATGTTTTTTCTGTTCCACCAGGAGCATCCAAGAAAAACATTTTACCCTGGTTTTGCCCAACGCTTTCAAGGACAGTGTCATAAATTTGTTTTTGCTCTCAAGAGAACAAAGCGACATGGTAATTTCGTATGGTGGTTATTTCGCCTAGATCGTAATTTGTTTCAGCGTTATACTCCCGATTTCCACGGTCTTGATGTGGTGATGATTGGAGAGCAGGTAACCCATATTCGATCAGTGGATTGCCGCCGATAGTAATGACCACATCTTGAAGTGAATTGAGACAGGTGTTCAGCACGCGTTCATCAGTTACTTCGTCTCTAGTAGCACGCCTCAAAGCTCGTAGAAAATCTTCAGACAGAAGATGGCGTAACTTCTCTCACAAAGCTACCGGGTTCGCGACTCCACAAAACACAAAGATGACGGCAAGTAGATGACGCATGTGGCTGGGACTGTCACTGACGCTTGCCTCCACGAGGGTGTCATCCCAATTAGGCAAAAGGCTGTGCGGTAAGTGGGATACTCCACGCCATCAAATGTCCTCAGAAAAGCAAAAGACGTTGAGCCTGGGACAGTGTGATGTAACAACCGCAGGAAATAGCATTCGCCACTATTCGAGTGCACGGTATAAACTCTACCCAATGCGGTGTCCTTGAAAATTCCCGGAAAACCTTCCACAGCACCTCCTCGTCGATGTCGGTTGAATACACCCCTTTGCTTGTCGTACGTGTAATATGAAGGCACCTCGTCATACGTAAGGGACTTCGCAAACTGGTCGACTTCACAGAGTCTGAGAAATGCCACCATGTAATACCTAACACCGCATTTTTTTTTAAATTGTCTTCCTCAACTCTGCTCAAAATTTTGAGGGCTTTGTTGGAACTTGAATTTGTCAAAACGAACTATAATATGAAGAAAATGCACATTACCATCTATGAATTTTAAGAATAACTAACTACTAACCTCGCCAACATGATCAAATTTAAATGATTAATTTCCAAAAACTGTTAACATAAACTTGATTTGATTTTGATGAAATCTCATAGATGGCGCTGCTTTAAAATTGTGTTTATACTACTAAAATTCATTAAACTATGTTTTTCTGCCCAAGTTACTTTAATGGCGTAGTTTTTATAGTGTAAAGCTAGATAATAGCATGACTTACTCAAAAACAACATTTATATATGCGTCGTTAGATTACACGCAGTCACAGAATGCGTAAGAAAAATAAAGATTCACAGCTCCTCCCCCGTAGGTGATAGCGTGATAATATGTAGCCTATGTGTTGACCCGACCTCTTAGTAATATTCATGCAAAATTTGAAGTAAATCCATGCAGTACTTTTTGAGTTTATCCCGGACATACATACAGACAAACAGACAAACAGACAAACAGACAAACAGACAAAAATTCTAAAAACTAAATTTTCGGCTTCGGTATCGATTGTAGATCACGCCCCAAGTATTCTTTTTAAAAAATATTCAATGTACAGTTTTGACTTTCCTACGATTTTATTATATGTAAATAGATTATTACACCCAGACATAAAAAAATGATAGTGTTCATCACACAAATATTTGCCTATGGTGGCAATTGAATCCTCGACCTCCGGCGTATCAGTCAGGGCCATTAACCACTAGACCAGCAGGCCAGTCAAATATCTGTATCAGGTAAAACTACTTCATACTTCCATTTTCCAAAGATAAACAAGTAAATAGTTCCATTTACTAAGGATGATCATCCTTGTAAAAGCAAAAATACTTTATGCGTCCCAGTTGGTCGATACGGAATTCTTAGAAACTGAATTATCCACTGGGGAGAGAGGGTAAATAAAACCCACCCCAAAATAAATAGGGCTAACAACGTACACGTAGGCAATCATTTCGTTAAGAAAGTACGAGTCAAGTTATTTCTCTTGGGTGTCAGCGGGAGTGCGGGGAGGCTAGGGAAACTTGGACCACAAATCACTATTATGTCAACTTGTAGTGGACTGTGAAAGCCTTTGCGTTTTTCGGGGTGCATAGATTACTTTAGTTTCAACTATATTTTTTCTAACAATGTCGCTGTTAAACATTACTTATTCAGTTTCCCCTTGTCTATAGAGAGGAAGCTGGGTTTTCCTCAATGATTTGGGTGGGTGTGCTATGTCTATTGTCGTTAGTAGTGAATTATGAGATTGGAAAAGAATGGTGACACTGTTTTATTATCCTGTGGAACTGTATAAATGGTTTGGGTGAGTTTAAAGCTCTGAGGGCGTACCATGACGTGTGAATATGTTAATCGTGCAAGCGAGAAAGTGGATCTTTTCAAGAGTTCAGTTTAGGTCGTAAAATGGATCGCGTTAAGAGCTCGTGGTAGCAGTACTGAACAGTTTTGGACATTCACTTATTTTGGAAGTGAATTGAAGTCGAGTTCAAATTACCAATAATGTATAAAAAAAAAACGCAAAACATTCGTGAATTATTTTAAAAGCAGTACTAAATTGCAATAGTGTCTCCATTAAAAAAGTATCCATTGTGTAAAAGCCATTAGGTTAACCTAATAATAGATGACCTAGAAGTAACAACCTTGGAAAATGGAGCAGCTTTAAGCTGAACTATAATTACCATTACACCGTACCTGCGGGACTCGATTAGAGTGAAGCTAGAAAACTGTGAATGTTCTAGAAAATTGTGACTGTCGGCTTTTTAGAAATAAAATTAAAATGAAAAGTTAAAAAAAAACAATTGAAAAAAACAGTTTAGAAACTTTTTGTACAAAAAAAATAATTTAAAGAACAAGAATTGCATCTCTTTTTTACCGAATGTATAGGGAGTTGGTAGTTGCAGTCACGAAAATGTACTGATAATTACCTTAAGTATGTATTTCACTCACAGAAAAACCACTTTTTATTTACCTAAGTGTTACAAGTATATAGAACTTTCATAAAATTTCCATTTATTGCAATAAAATACAAAATAAATAAAATTTCTGACTATACATACTGTAATAAAAAGCGCGTAAGTAGTATTTTGGTTTCATTTAGTAGTTAAGAGGAGGAAAATCTTAGTAACTTTTTATTATAATTATATAGCCATGCGTTTATTTTAAAAAATGGCAGTTGTAGGTAATTTTTTTTTAAATCAGTGCCGCTTTTTACTGTCCGAAAATACTCGTAGGAATAGGCGACGCATACCACATCCATGACATAACATTTCTTAGATCAGCCCGTTCCTCGGTACGTCAGTTTACTAAGTGACACACATAGAGTAGCATCTCTGCATACGGGCAATATAAAACGTGCTCGAAAACTTATTACTTTAGATATGGCCACAATGCTGTATGATATCGCTAGATTTCACGCTACACTGCATTTTAAGATACTGTGTTTGAATAAATCTTATTTGGTTTGTCAACTTAGAGTCATGTGGGCTCACTTGTTTTTAACCAACTTAAAAATAAATATCATTTATTTATTTATTTTCAAGTAACTGATTAAATTAAAATACGACTTACTCTTAGGATCATGAGAGAAATCGCTTAAAATGTCAGACGAACCCCATAGGTTTATAAGCTACTGCTGGTTCAAAATAGCTTTCTTTTGCGTTTTGGGATAAGAAGATACACGCTTGAAGATTTCATTATTTTCGGGTTCGGTGCCGCATGTGTCTTCTTTTTCTAAATTAAATCGTTTGCATGCTTTTCCCATCTCCTTTGTTAGAGTAATAACGGGTAGTGCTTTTTTGAGTCACTTCAAAGGGCAATTAAAAGGGCTTCATTTTTGAAAACCAGCGTCAGACAACTGCTACGTAGTGGCCTGGCCTGGGCTGAACTGGACCTATTTGGCGTAGCCGTGAGACACATAATGTGGATGTATTTTAAGATTAAGTAGTTTCTATAATTGTTATTTTACTGTGTGTACTGATGTGCCAAATAAACGTGTTTTCTTTATTTCTTTCTTTCAATTTGGTCGTTCGTAAAGCTTGATGCAATATTGGAAGGCGTTCCTAAATGTAGACCGTGGAGCTGACAATGGGTGCATGAACGTACTGGGTCTTAATAATAATAATAAATAATTGCCAGATAGTTGGTTTCAAATTGGTTGGTTCTATTCGCGTGGAGAACTCTGATACCGCAAGGCAAGATTTTCAAAATAGTATATAAGGCGATGTAGTGCCATCTAAAGAAGAAAGTGCCAGACCTAGTTCGAGTCTTAAGTGGCAGAAATAAAGACGTTTCTCTGGTCTATTGTAAACATTAGTTTTATGTATTTCAAATCTATCGAAAATGTGTTAATTTTAATTTAATTTAAGTAGTAATTTTTAAAACTTACAATGATTAAATAAAAGTAGTTTTGCGTTCTACTAGCAATAAGTAAACAGCAACACTACAAGCGGTATAATAATATATTATAAGTCGTAGCGCCTTAAAAGTTTTAGCAAAACTAAAACCACATAATTTCGCATTAAAACTTCAAAAATAATACAATTTTGCTGCAAAAATATTCTACTCTTGATAAAACTCGAGTACAAAGTTGCCCAACTTCCCCTTGACTTTGCAATGAAAAATATAACATCTAGTGTCTCAGCTGCACATCTTATACAAGTCGTTAAAATGGACCGGGGGAGAAAGGGGTTATTATGATCCCTGGACGATGGTCACCATCATAACTTTTATGTGAGGTCCCTTTAATAGTGCTTTATAACTTAATGTTGTGTTTTGATAGATATGTTCAGTGTGGTTGCTTATGGTCCTAAAATGTTTGGTGGAAAATTAATGAGTTTGTAGCGAGGGTGAGATGAGTTTACTATTTTATAAGGACTCTAAATAATATTGTTAATATGAAAGACGTGAACTTAAACGTATTTTTATTTAGTTATAGTTTTGATCGCCACTTCAAAACAGCTTACAAATAACAAAAACCATAATATGTTATAATATACTTAATTACCGTGTACATTTGTCATGTTTTGGAAAATCATCCAATGACTTCTCCCGCTCTAAGATGTAGCGAAAGGGCGTATCAGAATTTTTCTGACTAAAACCGACTCCTGTGTTCTTTCGTTGCTTTGCACTCCAGGACCTATGGCCCCAGTAGGCTTCGACCCTGCGGACTGTTTTGCTGACATCTTTTTGAGACGCGCGTGGAACAGTGCGCGCCGCCGACGATTTGGGTTGTTATGTAGTGGTGTGCTGGACGTATTATTTTTACTTTGTTTCGGTCAAAGGATTAAATACCTGCTGCGTCAAATTAAATTTAGTAAGTGACATAATACATTTTGATTTCAGGTCCCTAAAGTTTTTTATGGTGGGAAAAATCATGCATTGACATCCCCCGCCCTTGGGCGGATCGGGAGATAGTGTCAGACTCTTACTAGTCCTTCATACCGGGGCTAGAGCGCCCTTTCGAATAACCCTGGCCCCAGTTGGCTTCGACCCGGCTGGGTCCCTGCTGTTGCTGACAACTCCTTGAGGCGCGCGGGAACAGTGCGCGCCGTCGACGACTTGGGCTTGGTCCGGACAGTTACCGGACGGCCGGACAGCGAGCTGCCCATTGCTCACTGTCCGCAAGCCCGCGTCTACGTTGTCCGGAAATCGGGATCAGAATCCCGGTGACGGCGGCGGCGATAACGCCGTTGCCTGATACGTTCGGCCTCCTCCTTTGCGAGCATTACTGCTTCGCAGAAGTCGGCGACCGCCTGCCACTCCTCCTCGCTCCGGACCATGGTCTCAACCAAGGCCCGGTGCGAGAGGTCTCCGCCGCCGATCGCCCCCACGAGGGCACGGCGATGCTCCGTCCAAGCAGGGCACACCTCGACTGTGTGCTCCACCGTGTCCTCCGGGCGTTCCGCACAGTGTCGACACCCGGGCGTCACTTCCGCATGGATCGAGTGCAGGAATCTCCCGAACGAACCATGTCCGCCCTAAAGTTGACCTGCTGCAGGATTATTTGAAATATTTTCTGTTATCCTGAAACGTAAAGGGCAATTGAAGTGGGTTTAAAGATAGAACTACACTGCGCACATGTGTGCCACGTACTCTGATCTGGGCGCGTCGGCCTCCATACATTTTACATAGTAACTAGACTTGTAGAGCTGCACTAGATCCAAGCCACACGACGCCACGCGACGTCTTTCTATGTACAAATCCGTGACTCACGTGTCCATCGGCCTAATGTAGTTCTAGCTTTAGTCAGTAAAAGTCTGACACTTCCCCTCGCTACCAAAGCAGGTATTTAATGATTTACCACCGAAAAAACAGGGTCAACATCTGCTGGTAGACTACCATATTAATTTGAACCTGTATAATAAGTAGTTATTTACAACAGTGATAGAAGTAGTATACTTTTTCTCATATTAACAAAAAATTGCAAAACAGACAGTATGAAAATGTGTTCTGCAATGTTAACCCGGTGACTGATGGTCAGAATTACGTGTTATTTTTCACACATATTACGTCATTTATTACTTCGAGTTCTGTTTATTCTCATTCAAATTACGTGTTGAAATGTTTTGATAACGAATCTCAACGCTAGATATATCAAAACAAAAAAATGCACTAAAAAGTCTTGTATAAACAGTGCGTCCTATAATGTTTTAAAAAATCTTAGGAGGGGAGTCATCAAATAACATTTCCTTTGGTGTCAAATTTGTATTAGCTAAAATCCATATTTTTTAATTGATATACATCAGTGCTGGACTACGATTCCGCCTGATGGTAAACAGCTTGCTGATGGTGAAGCGCGCTAGTTTATTAAGAGCCTTTTTTAATATAGCCTTAAAGATACCTAAGGTACAATCTGACGGGAAGGCAAATTGTTCCAGTCCTTCAATGTACGCGGTATAAACGACGAAGCGAACCAACCTGTGTTCCTTCAGTTTCAATCAGTTTTCATTTTAAATTGTTATTGTTTTAACGACAACGGCGAGTCGCTGTCCGGCCGTCCGGTAACTGTCCGGAGCGTGCCCGAGTCGTTGACTGCGCGCAGTATTCCACGCGCGTCTCAAGGAGATGGCAGTAAAACCGTAAGGGCCCAGCAGGGTCGAAGCCTACTGGGGCTATAGGTTATGCGAAAGAGAACCCCGAGGCTCTAGAGTGAAGACAAAAAAAGATTATAGGAGTGGGTTTTAGTTAGTAAAAGTTTGTCATAATCTCCCTCTTTGCTCTAGAGCGTCTAGAAGTCTTTGGATGATTTCCTACCTAAAAAAATGCTCGAACGACCGGTTAATTATGTAGTGCAATTTACCAAATGATTGATTAATCGTATGTTAAAGTGTTATAGACCCACAGATCACGTCAAATATGTACGCTTTTATTTATTCGAAAGTAATTATTAGTCTCGTGGTATAGACTCCCAAAACACGTTGAATGTATATAAGGATTACTTTTGAATAAAGAAAAGAGTATACTCTTTAAATACATACAGGTCCTTTACTATCTTTGTCTTCTAAGATAAAAAATTCCAATCGTAGACAGTCAGTCGGGATTTACTTTGTTACGTAACCACTACGGGGTGTCTTATTTTCTCAAACCACCGTACTGGGGACCGCATTAAAGAAGCTTACACAAGTGTATAGCTCGGGCTTGCATTGTAGGGACTCCATATGTTATCCTTGAAGGAAATATATCCCAAAACTTTATCTCCCTCACAAATTGACTTGAACTTCGGTAGGTTTATTCACTTTTTTTGCCTTTCATCGGGTATTTCGGATAGGGAAGGCTTGGAAATATTTGGATGCTCGACTTTGGTTTGACCTTTCATAGATGTAATAACTAGCCCACGGTAAAGATAAGGGTCACCGACAAAAATACCACGCATTCAATAATCGCTATGTGGCCTTTCTTTATGTTTCCTAGTTTCTGCTCATGGCTTTGTCTGCATATAAGTACAAATTATCCCAAGGGAACATACTTCCTGAACATGATCTACCCATGTCCTTTTCTATTTTGACTAGCCTGTTGGTCTAGTGGTTTGTGGCCCTGACCGCTAAGCTGGAGGTCGTGAATTCGATTCCCACCCAGGACAAATGTTCGTGTGATGAGCATGATTATTTGTTCTGTGTCTGGGTGTAATTTATCTATAATATGTATGTATTTAGAAATATATAAGTATGTTTATCAGTTGTCTAGTAGTCATAACACAAGCTCTGCTTAGCTTGGGTCTAGATGGCGTTGTGGAATATTATTATTTATATACTTTTATTTATCTCAGGACCATGAGGTCCTGGACCTTTGGAAGGCATACGAGGAGCCGAAACCAACTCGCAGAGGCCCTTTTAGCTGCTTCTAATGGAACGTGGTACCAACCGGCGATTATCCCTGTTATCCCTGTGTGTTAGTGTAGTCTTAAGTGGACTGGTTACCAGAAACTATGTTATTATTTATTATTATTATTTCATACAAATTCGTTTAGTGGGTTGAGCGTGAAGAAGTAACTAACATGCACACAGGAATACATGCACAGACTTTCGTTTTCAGGGTTCCGGACCCAAAAGACAAAACGGTACCATATTGCTATGACTCCGCTGTCCGTCTGTCTGTTACAAGGCTGTATTTCATAACGCGAGATAGCTAGACGTTTGAAATTTTCACAGACGATGTATTTCTTTTGCCACTATAACAACAAATACTTAAAACAGAATAATATAAATATTTGGGGTTCCGATATGTTACTATTTTCCTCTTTCGCTTTAAATATTGGCAGAATGTTTAGTTGCATATCAAAAAAAAATAATTAAATTATAATGAAATGAATATTTAAGAGACGCTCTCATACAAAAAACGTGATTTTTTTGCCGTTTTTTTGCTTGTTATTGAAACTTACGTTTACTACGTACTCGCACTTGATCAGTTTTTTTTTCTAAAATATTAATGTGATGTGATATCTTGAAACTGCTAACTCCAAAATAAAGAAAACACAGTTGATCACTCTTCGGCGTCAGCTGAAGCACCTACAATTACTCTAAAACATAAACACTATATTTACTCTTTCCAATTCTGTCCTGCTCAGCAAATTTCCCAAGTCCAATTCCGTCCAAACCAATAAATTCTTAGCGTCCCTACTAAACCGTAAAGCTGGTATAGCAAAGTTAGTGGACTCCTTGCCAGACACAGCGTGGCAGCCGAGTTGGAAGCCACAAATTGCTCAGGGAACTTACCTCCGTTCGGTGACTGACAGGAACTTTGTGTCGCGCAGTTTACTTAAGACTTTAATGAATACCTACAGTTGCTTAGATCATTTACGGTTCTTGCTAATGTTAGTTGCCTTGTGTCTTGTTCAGTGGCGTAGCTAGATGATCAATGGCCCTGCAGCAAAAACAAACTGGGGCCCCTAAATTAATATTAAAGAAATATTTATATACATATTTTTAAAATGCAACGCTACTTTATTTTTTATATAAATGAAACACAATGGCATGGAGAAATTGTCGTCGTTAATATGATCGGCAACGTTATCTTTCAAACCTTAATTATCGAATCTTAATGAGTAGCTTTTTCAATCAATGTTGCAATGGTCACATTATCTGATTCACTATCACTATCAACAGAAATATTTGTCGTGAAATTTTTCGTTTATTCAATTAGCGGTTTGTTAATCAAGTTTTAGGGCCCCCAAGCTTGAGGGCCCCGGGGCTTTGCCCCACCTAGCTCCTTATTAGCTACGCCACTGGTCTCGTTGCTAATACGACTTCAAAGCCTTTGTTCCAACTTACAAGTTATATGTACCTATTCCGCGGTAAGGATTATTATTATAATCGTGTCTTGGTTGATATTGTTGAGACATTGTTAATTATACACTAATTAAGTTACGTTTTCGGTTGATATAATATAATTTGTGTTAGGTAAATATAGATTTCAGTTGCGGTGAAGGAGATTAAGATAATATAATGTCGGCATTGTTGGGGCAGTGTCTTGGGTTTGATTCCCACACGAAACAAATATTTATTTATTACTAGCTTTTGCCTGCGGCTTCGCCCGCGTACATAAAATACCCCTCTTACTCCTCCTTTTCTCACTTTTTGTTTTATAAAAAAAATTAGCCTATATCCGTCTCCAGGATTCCAACTATCTCTGTACCAAAATTCATCAAAATCGATTTTGCAATTTAGGCGTGAAGACGTAACAAACCAACAAACAAACAAATAAACAAACAAACTCACTTTCACTTTTATAACATTAGTAAGGATATTTTAGTTACAGGCTTTATTGTAGTTACATAAAGAAACATAACAAAGAAAAACTTATATCAATGGGCGGCCTTATCGCATTCCGTGATCTCATCCAGGCAACCTCAGAACATGATATGGGGCATAGGTATATTGATAAGAACAACACTTTTTTATTATCCGTTTACAACCGATTTTGATTTTTACTGCGTTGGTGGCATGACAAATGTTGATGGCAGTAATTAGTTGGTATTGTAGTAAACCACTTTTTTGTTTAAATGCTATCCTTATGATATGTCCCTTGTCCACGGAATACATACAAGTCAACAGTAAAAAAAGGATTATTTATATGTATTTACATATATAGTTGTTACGGACCTGGACTTTTTCTTTACGTGAGTTTATATATTTGGTGAATGCACTCACAAACGATACAGAATTAATTTTTAGAGTGGGACTACGGTTTTTAAAAATAAAAATGATAATCCTAACCAATATTATAAATGTGAAACTGTGGATGTTTGGATGTTTGTTACTTAATCACGCAAAAACGGTTGAATGGATTTGGATGAAATTTGGCATGCATATAGCCTTTAACATGGAAAAGAACATAGGCTACTTTTTATCCCGATTCCTTAAGTAATGCCACGCGGGCGAAGCCGTGGGCAAAAGCTAGTACGGAATAAATTATTGACTCACACAAATTTGGAACGTGGGGAATAACATTCTGTTTATATTATGTTACAGCAAATTTTTGTGTTCTAAGAAGATACATATTATGTTTTACGTTTTAAGTCTCAAAATAGAATAAATTCTACGTTAAATAAATAATTATCCACACGCGAATCGTCGTTAAGCTTGTTAAGCTCTTTAAACTGTTGGGTAACTTTATAAAAGGGTATTAAACTTTTGTTACACATGGGATTAGACAAATTAAGGCTTTGATGTTACTTCAAAAGACTTCCCGCTGTTTTTCGCAGAACATATTACACATAGTGTTATGTACTTTTAGTTTTGCTATTTATATAAAAAACAAAAATATTGCACACTGCATTGCAAAATATGTAAACTCACTTATACAAGACATCCAGACACGGAACACCTATCATCAAATATTTGTTCCGTGCAGGAATCGAATTCGCGATAGGTATTGCAAAAGCCAGTCGATCGACCACTGCGCTAACCATGCGGTCTAAGTATTGTAGAGTTTTGAATAAAAAATTGACTATTAGATGTTATAAGGGTCGGAGATCCAGGGCTGAGGCTTGGAAAAGTGAAAAAACACAAGTGGGTTTTATCAATAAAAATCTAAGACTCCCTCTTACTTTATCCAGAGTGGAAGAAGACGATTGATGATTTTCCACCTCAAATGATCGGAAATCGTAAAAAGCGTTTTTGATGAAGGATTTCTGTTTCTGAAATTACTTTCGCCGCCGCCGGGATTCCGATCCCGATTTCCAGCCACCGTAGGCGCGGGCTTGCGGACCGTGAGCAATGGGTAGCTCGCTGTCCGGCCGTCCGGTAACTGTCCGGACCAAGCCCAAGTCGTCGACGGCGCGCGCTGTTCCCGCGCGCCTCAAGGAGTTGTCAGCAACAGCAGGGGCCCAGCCGGGTCGAAGCCCACTGGGGCCAGGGTTATCCGAAAGGGTGCTCGAGCCCCGGTATGAAGGCTTGAAGGAACGGGATGGGTTTTTTAGTCAGTAAGAGTCTGACACTATCTCCCGCTCCGCCCAAGAGCGGGGATTGTCATAGGATGATTTTTCCCATCGGAAAAAAAGGTACAATTTCAAATTAGGCGCTTGTTGTTGGACTGCTGACCTACAGCAACCGGCCAGCTGCGGCACTGAAATCGTGCGGCTCTCAATTGAAAGCACCCTCAGACTTTTAATCGAATATCGCAAAGTTCAGACTTGAAACAAATTACTGAATAGAAGACCACTCTTTTTCAGGAGCAACTAAGGTCGTTCGACATCGGTATGAAAAATGTGAAAATGAAAGGAATTGATGCTAAGTTACTCACAGCGGCATACCACAGGGACCTACTGACGTGGAGATATTATACTTTGAAATCAATTTCTCTTCAGCACATAACCAGAGGGTCGTTAACCCCTTACATAGAGGGTTGAAACTTGTGTAAGCGCCCTAAGAGTAATCAAAGAGATCAGAGTAAACATGAACTTAGACTGCCATGCGGGTATGTATGTATTTCATTAATTACTATCCTGCATATGTTTGTCTCTTTAAATTTATTTTGTACAAAAGTTTTGGATTTAGTAGAAATAATGAGGAGATAATGTGACTGCGTTTGTTGTTTATTCTGATTGTGTAATTAACCTTTTGAATGTCTTATGTTACACAGTTCGACATAAGCAATTGTCTTTCTATTGTGTCTTTAACTAAAGTTATATATGTTGTTTTCAAATTCTTTTTTGTTTGTAAAGATATGAACATGTTTAATTTTAGGTACATCAGGCCAGTGTGCGTCGTACACTACTGTGAGGATTTTTTAAACAAATCACGACATCAATCATGATACTGAATCACTTCTTACCAATTCCTAAGAAAGATATCTCGCCATCGTTCCATCATCTCCTTCTGGGTTTACTGGAACCAAGTCGTGCGATTTTAGGGTACCGATTATGTGTTTTAAAGGCCTACCGCTCGATCGGCATGTGGCAGACATGACCAGTCCAATCCCACTTAAACTGGTCAGCCTGAGTATATATAGTTATTTTTTTATTTTAATTACTTTACTAATTCCCTCTCCCAGAGAGGAGACCTGAGTTCCAGCAGTGGCAACATTAAAAAGGCTGATGATGGTGATGATGATGAGTTTACTAATAGTACATGGCAGACTACCCCCTATTTTATTTTAAGTTCTTACAGTCCATCCAAAGGTTGTCTGGCGCAATATCACTGGCAGCGATTTGACCGCCATTATGCCCTTTACCAAAGTTTTTGTCACTATATACTAGGTGTACATTAAATAAAGTTTATCCTTCCTTCCTTGACGGTGACGTGATATATGACCGTTTCAAAGAACAAAACAGTATTTCTTTGCTGTCTCTACTACATTCGAGCCATAGCTAAATCAATTTAACTCAAACTAAATCTAAGCAAAGCCAGTAAAATCTCTGATACTCATTTGTCTATGACTTAGGTTGCTGAGCTCTGTTACAACGCCAATTTCTGTAGTCATTCGCTATGCAAGACGATATGCCCGCCAATACAACGGCGAGTGATTTAATGGAAGGGACAAATATTTATATTAATATTATAAAAGCGAAAGTCTATGTGTATGTTTGTTACTTATTCACGTTAAAACGGCTGAAGCGATTTTGAGAAACGCACGGCTAGGTAATGTTCAGGAATGGCACATAGAATACTTTTTGTCCCCGAAGTGTGTTTTCTTGAGATATATTTTAACTATCACGCAGATGGAGCTGGTTTCATAAAGGCTATCAGTGCTTGCACTTCAATGTACGCCATGACTTTTGTGTAACATTGGATTTGTGAATGACGGAGAAAAAAGATTGTTAGGCTCAAGTAGAATTATGTGAGTGACATTAGCTGCATACACGTTGACCGCTGCGCATGAGTCTCAAAGCAAATGGGTTGCTTTAAGATAGAAAACACTGTTAAGGCTAGCCCAAAAAGAAGTGACGACATAATTTGGAACCTGGTTCGAGAATGCGCGAAATAAAAATATCTTGAAGGACTTGATGGAGGAATCTAGAAAGAGTTTTGATGGCTTATTATAAGAATTGTGTTCAGTGGCTTTGAACTAATCAAAATACTTAACTAACATGATTATGAAGACAAACTTTATATTTACAGCATTGCTTATTAGCTTTTACACTAAATCTAAAAAATCAGATCAGAAAGAAATGATAGTCAAAGTACTACTGCGGTACACAAGGGGACTAGAGCAAGCTCCAACTCATTGAAGAGTGGCCGTCACAGCTAGTATCGCATAATTTTTCATACTTTTTTGGGACTGTGTTTGACTTGGCGAATACGAGTGAGAAACATTGTGACAAAGTGGCTGCTGTGCTGCATTTAGTTGCCCTCGTTTTAAATAATAGTGTGGGATTTAAACTATTCCCGAAGATGACTACAGAACTATTTCTTTGTTTGTATTTGTTTTATTTTCCTCCCGTGTCTCTGCGCATGGTTTGTGCATTAATCCAGTGTCAAACTTCAGTTGCTTTGTTTATCATTAAAATGTTGACGTATCAAATCGGAACTGTCGATGTTGCGATGTTTGCAATAGGGATTTGTCCATTAGTGGACGTTTGTAGGCTGAAATGATGATGACGGGTTAAGTGCCCAACCGTTTACAAAATAGGATTGACTGTATGTCATAAATACCACTTGTAAATATACAACAATACTTACCCGAAACACGTGTAACAAACATTTTTATGGAAAAAATTGTACAAAATTTCATAACTATAATACAATAATATATTATTCCACAACTATCACACAACGTTGTCTAGTCCCAAGCTAAGCAGAGCTTGTGTTATGAGTACTAGACAACTGATAAACATACTTATATATTTCTAAATACATACATATATAGGTAACTTACACCCAGACACAGAACAAATGATCATGCTCATCACACAAACATTGGTCCTGGGTGGGAATCGAACCCACGACCTCCGGTATAGCAGTCAGGGTCACTAACCACTAGTCCAACAGGCCAGTCAACTGTACCATGAAAACTCAAAAAGTTATAAGCTTGTTCTGTTACCTGGTTGTTCGCACAAATCCATGATCACAGGGCCATCCGAGCGACTGAGGGGTGGTTTTGCTTCCGCACCCAGCTGTCTGCTGGCACTTAGTGTCGAGACCTTTAATAAGTATTGAAAAAAAAAAAATAACGCGGTGTAAAAATTATTGGAATCGATACAGTTACTGTTTCTGAACAAACTATATTTAAGTTTCTCATATATGTATGTACTAAAAATAATGTTTTATTGTCAGTTCCAGTATCCTTAGCATCAAGCAGTGTTACCACAAGATCGGCTGATTTAATATGCATCCAAGGTGTCCAAGAGGTTCAACGTTTTAAATTGACTCGCGGCTCTGAATACCAAAGCATAGTTTAATTACATTGTCTTCTACGTTATACTACTAGGAAATTAGCTAAGTGAATTTAAGAAATGAGTTAGTGGCTTTCTCTTCGAAGGCTGACTTTGTAATAGGAGTTTTCAAAAATCTTAATTTGTAATTTATTCTGTTTTGTAAAGTCATGTTACGTATTTTATATTATTCATAATAGTTCGTAAACGTTTTTTTAGAGTTTCATATCCAAAGGGTGTGGAGCAGTAATGCTCGCAAAGGAGGAGGCCGAACGCATCAGGCAACGGCGTTATCGCCGCCGCCACCGCCCCTGGGATTCTGATCCCGATTTCCAGCCACCGTAGGCGCGGGCTTGCGGACAGTGAGCAATGGGTAGCTTGCCGTCCGGCCGTCCGGTAACTGTCCGAACCAAGCCCAAGTCGTCGACGGCGCGCACTGTTCCCGCGCGCCTCAAGGAGTTGTCAGTAACAGCAGGGGCCCAGCCGGGTCGAAGCCTACTGGGGCCAGGGTTATCCGAAAGGGCGCTCGAGCCCTGGTATGAAGGCTTGAAGGAACGGGGTGGGTCTTTTAGTTAGTAAGAGTCTGACACTATCTCCCGCTTCGCCCAAAAGCGGGGGTTGTCATTGGATGATTTTTTCCCACCACAAAAAAAAATACCCAAAGGGTAAAACGGGGTCCTATTAGTAAGACTCCACGGTCCGTCCGTCCGTCTGACTGTGAACCAGACTGTATCTCATGATCCGTGATAGCTACACCGCTGAAATTTTCACAGATGATGTATTTCTGTTGTCACTATAATAACAAATATTAAAAACAGAATAAAACAGATATTTAAGTGGGACATCCCATCCCCTTTCGTGCACGATTATGACTCGCAATTGGCTAATTTTTTAAGAAGCATTAGCACTGAAATCAATGTTAGCAATAGTTTTGCAAAAAATTGAATAGATCCAATGTAATACGTTCTTAATTGGAAAGGTAGACACCGAAAAAAAAGTGATCTTATTAAATACCGACAAAAAAAATGAAGGTATAAAATCGGTGTCTGAAATTCATTTTCAAGGTCACGTTCAATTTACTCCTATATTGCCATTTAAAATGAAATTGGAACACTTCAATAGCTTTCCAAGATCAAATACAAAGGCAATTACAGTATACTTCACTTTAATCTTTCAAAGAAGACGGACTTTTAGCACCAATAAACACTTTATTGTGACAATTAGTGATACTCAATTCTGTATGGAGCTACGGCGTAGTAATAAATCTCGTAGCCACGTAGCCGCGTAGCTCGTAGCACTTCTACGTGTCTACGACGTCTCAAATACTTAGTTTATTTAAACACTTCCACGGCGAAAGAGGACCAAATAAGCTCCATTCTGTTGCTTACGTGACGTTGAAAAGTTTTATTACTTTTTAGGTTGGAAATATAAAGAAAACAACAAAAAACAATGACAAGGTTCAAAATACAATGTCAAGGTTTTTTTTCCGAAGGAGAGTTTAAGTGTTGAATAAAAAGAAAAAAACTGAAAAAAAGATGTGAAATTTTTCAGTTACGTTTCTTTTTTTTAAATTTATAAATCAGTGTTTGACCGTGATCCCACCTGATGGTAAGTACCAATGCAATCGTTGATGGTGAGGCGCACTAGTTTATTAAGAGCCTATTAAGTCTGGCCTTGAAAACACATTATAATCGTTTCAATGTCACATCAACCACCTTATAAGTACTAAGATCATAAAACCAGGTGCATATGAGCCACTTATGTAAGTGCTACTAAGATCATAAAACCAGGTACACACTAGCTTCTAAAACAAACACCAACCGGTTTACCCCACCACTAATTGACGGACAGACATGGTCAGAAGCTCGAAGACACTGTTGTCTTCTAAAGGCCCGTACGATCAATAATTCAAACGTTCGGTGTGTACTCCGCTTTACTGTGCCGCGTCTAATCCGTATTTATTTCCCCAAAACAGCGGAACAGCTGGCTACAGTTTGCGTCCCGGAATTTATGTCTGTGCTCCTTGTGTCCCTGGGAAACACGTACGGCGGGGGTCGAGTCTTGTGGCGAGAGATATACCTTGAGAGATAATCTTTCGAATGATATTGTATTTTTGGTGTTAAATTGAAACCCACAGGAAGTGCGGGAGATAAAGCAATGTTTCGCCAACCCCAAGTAACGTGGGAAAGGGCAGGAAGATGATGAAGGGCAAGCCATTTCTTTGCTTTCATATATAGGTATATATTGTTTATTGATATTATATGTTAGTTATTAATTATGTATTTTATATTTATAAAATATTATTTTTAGTTTATAGTTGTTCAGAATCAGTATTCAGTTACTTACCATCACAATATTTTTTACACCATGTTATATTTTTAACGGCATTATAACTTTGTGCTTTTTTATAATACAGTTTAAATTTTGTACATAGATTCTATACATAAATAGACTAGTACTAGACAGGTGTTTCAGGTTTAGTATATCTAAAAATAAAGTTATATACATAAATAGTACACCACAAAATACCTGCGTATCTTTTACTCTTTCTCTGTCAAATCCATCCAAGGTGGTCTGTAAAAAATTATACCCTATCAATTTTAAGCTCGTACTGTATTTTTGAATAGTGTACTACAATAAATAGCTACAATATCTATCTATCTTAAGACCGTAAAACCTGCATAATTAGACATTAAACAATTTAACACTATTCAACTGAGTCATTTACAATTACATATAAACGTTTTAAGTACCAATAAGCAAGCTAAATTTTTGACATAATTACTGTCTACTATTAAAAAAAATAGAACTAGCGGTCCCCACAGGTGTTAATCTGCCCGAAAGTGGCCTTACATTAGAAAAAAATATTCAGAACCCATTGCAGTGTCATGTACCGGGTCTACCTAAATGTATTTTCAAACCAGCCAAATATTCACACCACCTAAATCGGTTTAGCCATTTAAAAAGAGTTAGGTGACAAACACACACAGTAAATGATAAAAATAAAGATTAAAAAAAAAAAAGATTTGAACTAGAAAAATTACTCCATGTAAATAAAAAGTCTAACCAAAAAAATATTATTTTACCTTACCTTCTCGAGTACCACCGCAATATGCCCCCACACCTACAAGTAGACAGTGAGTGCGGTTCTATGTTTTGCTTATATTGTAACTGCCGAGTCATCTGGCGTGACACGGCTGAGCCGATAATGCGTAACCTACATGTCAGGATTACGCAACGCGTAAACTTTTCACTTCAGCTCATTTTCCGAGCCTAGATACAGATTTGGATGTACTAAGAAGAGATTTTTGTTGGAAGAAAGTATTACAGTTCTTGGAAGATATGTGTGCTTGTACGGGTAGCATTTGGCTGTCGTATTATTGCGAGGAAATATTGCTCTGGTGGGTAGAAAGAGGCTATAAATGGTGTGATTGTTAAGTCTCTAGGTTAAAGTATTGCAGTTACCAAGAATAATTTAAGCATACATAAAAGCTTTTATAATCTATTTTCAGTAGAATACCGTCAAAGTGGTCGCTCGTATAGCATTGTTGTAGCGCTTTCTCAAGGATTGGCGTGAAAACACACAACACAGAGAGGTGTAGAAGGAATACTGGGAGGCCTTTGTCCAGGGGTGGGAAATGGTCCACCATACAGCAAGTCACAAAGTCAAGTTATGGGCCCATGCACTATGAACATATGATGAAGAACATATGATGGAAATCTGTCTCACTTGGGCATCATGTCCTTGGGGTGGCAATCGGTGAGGGGGGCAATCCTGCCTGACAGGGAAGTTCCGAGCATCGGGAGTCAGTGGACGACTCTGGTTAGCTTGCCGTCCGGCCAACCGATTCCGTCGAAACAACACGTGCTCCTTGAAGAGATGACTGTTTTTTTTTAATGATATAAACCACTGCTTGACTGCGATTCCACCTGAAGGTAAGCAGTGATGCAATCGTAGATGGTGAGGCGCACTAGTTTATTAATACATTTTTCTAGATGTTACAATAATTGGCGAGGCCAAGTATAGCCGATGCCTGCCGGGGCTGCGGGTTCATCGAAGGAGTTACTGGAGCCCTAACAAAAAGGACTACTGAAGAGACACTTTCAGTTAATAAAAGTTTGACATTCCCTTCTAATTCTTTTGTAGTCGGAGTAGTTATTAAATTTTGATGATTTTACACTTAAGGGGCGGGACTTAAAGCCTGGACAGGCTTTAATTTTTTTTTTACTTTACAGACGTATCACATGACACACATACTGAAAAAGGGTGAAAGAACACTATCTTTCTATTTCGTCATAGTTGCTTATTAGTATGTATTTATATATTATATAATATATATATATGGTTAGTATGTATTTTTTTTGCTATATTTATTCTATTATATGTATGTTTATATTTATGATAGTACATATATATTTATATGGTAGGTATATTCTTATAATAATTGTTTTGTTTGTTTCTTTTTCCTTTCACTTTTACACACGGTGTCTACTTCTCTTTTTTTCCAATTCTCCTTTCGCGGGTATGCTGGAAGAGATTTCGTTAGAAATAAGCATTACCTATGTACCTATTTTTCTGTTTCTGTCTTCTTTTCTTATATAAGTTAAGTGTGTACATGAATTGTTAAATAAATAAATACTTTTTTAAAGACACCAATTTTGACTTACAAAAATAAAATGCTATCACGAAAGATTTTGACTTATGAAAAGTTTATTTATTAATTCCTTGTATAACTAAGACAATATTTGTGTTTTGATTTTACTGCTACATCCTTCCTTCCTTGTATTAAAACCTTAGTTGCGTTTTATGATACCCACGGGATGGAAGGATGCGGCCTCTGTAATGGCGGAAACCACAGAGTATCATATGAGTTAATTAACTGACAAAAGGGTCACGGAAATACGACAATAGGAGAGCTAAGTTGACATATTCACAACTTGTTACTTTGAAACACAATTTATTAAATAAGTTTGAGCTGTCAACTAAGTAAATACAAAATTAAACATAATTTTAAGCAATTATCTGTCAGCTTAGGCCTATATTTTTAGTTCTTTTAAAGCAAACTTACTATACTTCATTTGAGTCAGTCGCCTCAAAAAAGTAAAAAATTCTCAAGGAATATCTAATAACTATCGCTTGGATTGAGTCAAAGTCCAAAAAATGATTTGAATAGGCGTCGATGTGCCAGCATGGTTGGCGCAGTGGTTGTGCGATTGGCTGCTGCTATGTATTTTGCGGGTTTGATTCCCATACGGAATAAATAAATATTTGTATATCCTATAGGTAATTGTTCCGTGTATGGGCGTCAAGTGTATGTGAGTTTACATGTTTGTGAACGTATCCATGATAAAGGAGTAATTCCTAGTATGAGTCTTTTTTTTTTTGTTCGATGGGAAAATCATCCAATGACAACCCCCGCTCTTGGGCGGAACGAGAGATAGTGTCAGACTCTTACTGACTAAAAAACCCATCTCGTTCCTTCAAGCCTTCATACCGGGGCTCGAGCGCCCTTTCGGATAACCCTGGCCCCAGTAGGCTTCGGCCCGGCTGGGCCCCTGACGTTGCTGACAACTCCTTGAGGCGCGCGGAAATAGTGCGCATCGTCGACGACTTGTGCTTGGTCCGGACAGTTACCGGACGGCCGGACAGCGAGCTACCCATTGCTCACTGTCCGCAAGCCCGCACCTACGGTCCTAGTATGAGTCTAGGTTCTACTTGAAAAAAAAAAGTAGTGGAATAATTGACTTAATATTTTCTTAAGCGATGATTTGGTCGATGACATAGACTAATATAATTATATAATAAGAGGAAAGTTGATGATGCAGCACGCCTGCCTAGACGAACACACATACTTTAAATACCATTCGAAAGTTTGGGTCAAATCGAATGCCGGAGACATTTCTTTTCCAAACTCATCGACATAAAACTTTTATTTTCTTTCCCCTTCCTTCTTTCCAACAGCACTATTTCTTTGCAGCATATAACTCAGTGTATAATAGATCGGCCTTGGCGCATTCATGGCTATCTGAGACAACATTCTTATTTAAATAGCTTGTGGGCACCGATAGGGTCGCTTTCCTCTATAAATCACTGGGAGGACCGCGGCCAAGCATTTAAAAAGTTAAACTGAGACGTTCTGCTCTCATTCTTTTTATTAACTCCATTTGGGGAGCGAGATTTTTTTGTGTTTGTATCTATAGAAAGAAAGGAAGTGTGCTTAAATAATTGTCGAAGTGTTTAAAAAGAACAACGACGAAGAAATTGCTGATGAAATTATTAGGTGTCTGCTTATATAAGTACTTCCTTATATAAGTTACCATGATATATACCGACGAAATTGACTTTGTTTTATCTAATCAAGATTACGGCCAGTCTAAGGACTGCAAAAAAGTCATAATTGGAGACTGAATAGACTAGATTTTTTACGAAAATAAATAATCATGGTTTTATGTTGCTACTAATATAAATCTTGCTCAAGTACCATAATAGCCTATGCTTTATGTATTGATAATATAAATACTTCGGAAATACATTTTCGCATTAAAAAATAAAAATAACTGTTTGTGCTTAGAAAGCTCATTTATCATTTATCAAAGATAATAATTGCATTCACAATATTGTTAAATAGTGATTATAAATAACTAGCTAGTTGCTTATAAGCATTTGATTACAAAATCACATTTTTGCCGCAATATTTTAAGATGTCCCATTTCCTCTCCTAGAGAGAGACTAACAGATCATGCTATTATTGAAGCAGTTGGCACACATTCAAATTCTAAAAAAAGAGATTGTATTATAAATAAAGATAAGCCTATATATACAAGTACCCAGTACAGCTGCTATTCTGTAATTATCTATATATCAAATATCTGTTTCGCATAATTAGAGAATCTGTCAGGTTTAATAAATTTAACCATCTTCAGTAATATTGATCACAACGATTTCCACGAATTCACTTTATCAAGTTCGTAGAATATTGTTTTAACATTATCCCTAGATACATAGGTAATTATGACTTACTAACGACCCGTCTAAGCTTTGCACGGGTGTCAGATATATTTGGAATACCCGATTTTGTTCTACTATAATATGCATGTATTATACATTTAAACCTTTCTCATAAATGACTATATCTACTTGTGAAAACTGCATGAAAATTCGTTCAGTAGTTTTTGAGTTAATCGCGTTCATACAGACGCGGTAAGGGATTTAGTTTTTTAGTCATTGTATATTTAAGGATTATCGGTAAGCGTAAAGTTAGAATATCTCCTGCAATATGGGCTAATGACCTTTTTAAAGCCACAAGAATCTACAGGATACATGAAGCATAGTGTCAACAAAGCCAATTTTTAGCAACAAACGTCTTTCGGCTTAAACCCTTAAGCAGTTATCTCCACAAAACACAAAAACAAAGTTTTTCAATCTATTGCTTAAGAATTTACGGTGTTCGTCTAAGGCTTCGAGCATCGTCTCTTATGAACCTAAGTAGGATCTTGTGACTTAAAATGGTTTTTTTTTTCGGCAGGCTTGGGAAATCCTCATGGACGCCTAGGCTGCCTCACAGACGAGCCAGTCTGGGCAGTGTCAGACTCCTACTGACTAAAACCGGAGTTTGATTTTAGTCGGTGCCTTACATTTAAACCACAGACATGACGTCTGTGCTTTTATTTAATACTTATACATTTTTTGCTTCTGAGCAATTCTGCTGAGAGGCCACCAGCCCGAAGCGATACCCAAGCAACAACGAGCCACATACGCAACAAAAATCACACATTAAGGGATTAAATGATGATGACTAGAAGCTTTCCTTTACCAAAATAAATCTTTCATTTTAACACTAAACTTGATAAAGATCCCAAAAAGCAGATTACTAGACTAGATTTATTATCGGAAGTAGAGAAAAGAGCAAATACACTCACTTATCGGAAGACCGAAGCTTCTAAACTGCAAAGGTGGGTAAATGACAAACATTGCGAGAGATAGACACAAAAAAACAAAGGAATAAATGAAAAATCCATTACGTGGATAAAGGGAAACACCTCAATAACACTCAATGTTCTCGATAGAGAATCGATTACCACCGGTTTTAACAACACAGGGCAATACTTGAAACGTTCGCGTAAATGGAGAAACGTCTATATGAGACTACCCTCTAATTGCTCGAATGAAACTAACAAGTATAAAGGTAATACTGGACTATTAGTTAAACTAAGGACATAAACGTACGAAGATTTCCATGATTGTAAATGGCCTGAATAATTATTTGTTAACAGCTGTTACTATGTTTACTATCGAAACTTTTTTTTATAGGTCTGACTGCTGTGTCAGCTGATGGTAAACGATGATGTGGCTGATGATGGGACACGCCTACCTAGAAGTAATATATTCGCTCTTGACGGGAATCAAAGATCAATCTGAAATCAAGAACCAGGAAACACAGATTCCGGCAGGGAATACCATTCCTTAGCAGTATGAACAAATAATAACTGCAACTGTTTTTATTAAATGTTGAATACGTTTTGTCTTTTATTTTAGCCAAAACTGTTTCACGCCTAAGCATAGGGTCTTTTTGTTCGCACGTGCTCAAATCAACCTTAGATAAGCTTCTAGATCAAATATAGATAGGAAACTTGTGGCACATGCAAGTTTTAGTCAGTAAGTCTGTTTCGTTCACCCTAGTCATTGCGTGATTTCCCATCTGTTCGGGTACCGTCGGCTACCTTCGTCTCTCGTCGAGCTGCTGCGCAGGCGACATGGGGCCACAGGCCCACCACACTTCTCTACTGATCTTAGAAGACGACATGCGCGCGCACTCCATTACCAACATCGAACGCTATTGTGCTTATTCTGTATTATATTTATTTTAAATTATAGTCCACAGTCTTTTAGTTCTAAGCCCTTAATAAGTCCCTGATACCATTTAAAAATACCTAACGTAACAGAATAGTAGTACGTAACTAAATACCTGTTAGTTTATAATATCATGTCTATATAACCTATATCACGATTACCAAGATACCATAGTACCCCGTAAAACACATCCAACTTGTAGAAACTCGTTGGGGTAATAAAAACTTTGCGCGTAAAACAAAAAAACTTTGGTGGTAACAGCAAAAAGTTAAACTGGTTTGTTATAAATCTGAAGATTTGATTGTGTCCGTGAAATAGCATGAAAGGTAGTTCTAAAAACGTGAACCTATGTATATGTTACTATGCCCAGCAGCAGAGTTTTTAGACTATATCATTCAAATTCATCACACGCAACCATAGACTGAAAGTTTTGCAAAAAGCCATAGGAATAGCTACAGGAAAATTTGAATGAAATAAGATATACCTAGGTACTTTTACACCTTTGTTCTATAACCAAAGGGAAAATGCATAATAAGCATAAGCATTATGCTTATGTCATTCGGCCTTGTAATATTCTCACTGATGGAATTCAGGTCAGGGTTCAGGTGTATGTCACGTTTCTTCGAATTTTTGGTTCTCGGACATGCCGGTTTCCTCACAATGTTTTCTTTCATAATTTTAAGAGCAGTGTTGATGAAGTACACAAATTAATGCACCTGGCTGTATTTGAACCTGGGACCTGCACCTTGTAAGTCGGACCAGTTATCACTGGGCCAACACTGTGGGTTTAATGACTTGAAGGTATCTTGGACTAATGAGAAGTCAGCCATAAGTGGAGTATTTTAAAACATTCAGTTTACAAAGACTACGACATTAAATCTTTTTAGAACATTGCTATTCTTATAGAAGTAGGCACACTACTAAACAACTTCCATAATCTAATTAAAAGGTAGTTTAGGAATTTACAATGAAGACGTAGATTCTGTAGATTCCCAAACCACCTTTAATTTACCAAAATCTACAAACATATCACTCTCTCTTCACAATAAATAACAAATTCATTTCTCTGAACCCCTAACTTAATTAACAAAATCTCAACCAAACCACTAAAACCGCAAACTATACAACACTCCGTTAACCCACTTCTCAAGTCCACTCCACATTATAAGAAAGCTATACATTACGTTTTAAGCATCTCCGTATAGAGCCCCAAGGAGCGTTGCGCCTAATACATTACCCAACTTATGGTCCGCACTGTAGCCGTAAACCTCAGAACGTATGGAAACTATTGAACACAAAGGACCACGGGGAATACAGGTCTAAGAGGTAGAACTGCACTTTAGCAAAAATGGAAGCAAAATTAATAAAATTCCGATGAAAATTTCATTTTGATGTTGCCCAAAAGTTTTCTAATCGGATCTTCGTGGGAAGGGTATCGTGAAGCAATATACAATCTCAGGAGAAATATTTACCATAATTTTGTTGTGGACCTTTAACCTGGCTTTTGCTTTAGATCGTAAGAAGTAAAAAGTATGGCATTTATGTGATATACTCTTGAAGTAAGTCAATTTATAGTCTTCTACGTGTATATGTATTACAAATTAGTTTGAGGCTTTTTCCATAGGGTGAATAATTATTCAAGTGGGCATGGATGGCTAACTTCGAAACTATGAGCAATAGCAGAGGGTTTGAGTGTCTAAAACAGTGCCCGTGTAGAGCCCGTACACAGGACATGCGTCACACTACTATGCTGACTATCCTAGACTATTTATATTATTTACATATTTATACGAGGCCAATAACAGATCTTTACAGGTTGACAAATACAGGGCAGATTTTTTTTTGTGTATATCAACACAAAAAGAAAAAAAAGCAATGACGGAAAATAATCACAGGAGTCGGTACATTTTGCTGAAAACTGAAATTGACTGAACTGCATTATTTACAGTTTTGAAAATTGTATGTTCTTAGTCAGGAATAAAACAAAAATTCACACTGTCTACTGTTACTGTGTAACCTCTCCGGCTGTTGTTTTCATAACTACCCCTATTTACTATAGAGCACTGCCAACATGCTAAAGTAACTACATACCTCGTAATGTCAGCCGTAGTTAAAAGCACTGACCCACATTAGATGTATTGCATCGTCCATTGTTCCATTTGTATAGAACACGTTCATCAAAGTACTTGAGTGCTAGTACTTATATATGCAATTAATTAATGCTCCAACAAGGACCATTGTCTATACAACCCATTATTATTAACAACTCAAAACCAATATTCGACTTTATTATCCACCTAAATAAATAAATCGAAGAGATAACATTAACCAATCAAGAATTTGAAAGCTAAACTTCTTTAATTAATGTTAAATTATTCTGAAACAACATCCAAGCCTATTAACGGTCGGTATCAGAAATCTTGTAACTTTTCGCCTTTAAACTTGTGAAAGAAAAACGTTCCCGAAATTCAGTTGAATATAAGCTTCCCGGTCTCGCAGCGATTACCATAAAACTTGTTTAAATGGTAATATTAGAAGACGTCACTTGCCGCAATCGTCTCCCTTAGGGATTTTAACCAAATCTATCTCAACAAAAATACACACACTGATAAAATTCCCTACTTCAACTTGTGGTACTGCGGTTCCGTTTTTAGCTTTGGTAGGAAAAATTTTATGCTGTGACACAGTGACATGACGATTTTTACGACTCGGGACTTTTCTATTTCAAGGTGGTCGGTTTCGTGATGTCAGTTTGACGAAGGACTATTATGAAATTCTGGAGTCAGTCCGATTTTCAATACTGAATGGATTTGAAATGTATGTTGGAATAGATCGGATATGTGATAGATTTTAAAATGAGATTGGATATTTTTATTACATTTTGTGATATTTTAATCTATTTGGGTTGCACTGATTTTTTGACGGTTGGTTAAAGATATTCTGCCTATTTTTTTAATCTGAAAAAATAACACGGCGCTTGTGTTTGTATTTTACTAATAAGAATATCCAGATTAGTAATATTGAAAAGGCATAACATTCCATGGATTTCATATTAACTTTTATAGTTTCACGTTCAACGATTTGATTGAAAGGAGAGCCGATACCTATATTCCATCTCGAATTTTGATTACTTCTACAAAATGACCTTAATTCTAAATTAAAATGTTTCAGGTATTCCATTCAAATATCCAGATGAAAACCCTCGTCACGGCGGAGAATTAATCTCGAAGTTTGAGCACTGAATGGGACATTATGGAAGTGGGTCAAAGGTGTACTTCTGTAAGAATAGCCATGTCCTGAAAAGGATTTAACGTGAATTGTTGCAAATTACTGTTAAAGTTATGGATGGTAAGATTACTCTTTGTAAACTGAATGTTTTAAAGTGCTAACTTAATACAGACTTGCTGTCTTGAAATCAATAAACGCGACCCTTTGTTATGGGCTGTGCAATTGTCTGAAAGAGTTACCTTTAAAATGGGAAACTGTCTAACGAATTCTACCGTACTCGGTGGAGCAGGAGCGCGTGATAGACTTTTACTGACTAAAACCAAACCTGTGTCCTTCAGTTGCCCTTTGCATTCTAAGACCATGGGTTTCTTTTCCAGAAATTCTGCGCGGCTCTAGCGGGCATCGGCCTTGCTGGGCCTTTCCGGTTTGCTGACCTTTCTCTGAGGAGCGCGTTTAACACTACGTTCTACATTGTACTATCAACTATCTGGGCTTGGTCCGGTCGATTAGTTGACGGTCGGTCGGCGAGCTAAGTTACCTTGATCCTGGAATGCGGAAAGGGTAACTGAAGGAATACGGGTGGGTTTTAGTCACTATAGGTCTGACTCTCTCACTCCGTCCACAACGGAAGAAGTTATGATGACTAAACACCTCAAAAAATACGAGGCAAGTTGATAAGAGAATCTATTACTGTTACCTATTCTTGTACGTACCAAATGAAAATTTTATTTCGTTTTTCGGTTTCATTAGCGACCTCCATTAGTTGTTAGCTTTTAGAAATGCAAAACAGTTTCTTTGCTAATCCGGATTAAATTTAATACCGAGACTATAAACTGACCTACAATTGAATAGCATACGGCATATACAGTATCCATATAAATCTAAATATGTGTATTAAATTCTTAGATTATAAATTTTTAAATTCTTTTTTAAACCCACCAAAATACACATAGCCAGCGTGGTCAATTACGGTCCATTTTGCCTTCTAGAGAAGAAGTTTGAGTCCCAGTCGTGGGACTAAAGGCTAACGCTGAACGGTCTGATCTGGACCATTGCCAATCGGTGATATAATTCGAATCCGATCAGTTGTCGAGCTGTGATTGGTTAAAAAATATTCTTATTCTGATTTTTTAAAATTATAATCAATATCGACCTCCGACAACCTAAAAAGGGTTTATTTGCATCAAACATGGCGCATACCATACAGCGCAGCGTATATATGACGTTTGCATATATGTTTAGATAGTAAATAGTAAATCCTTAATTGGCTATAATATTAGTTTATCTTTAAATAAAATTTTTGTAAAAGAGCTGTGGATTTTGTGAATAAATAAATAAATAAATACCATCTTCTTCTTCTTATCGCATCTATGGCAAAATTATTTAAATTCCTTGCCTGGCCCAGAATTCGGCCATAATACCATAAAAAATAACAATAACAAGACATAGCCGTAGCATAGTGTCGTTTTGAAGCTGCAAAATATTTCAGGAGGTAATTATGTTAGTGATTCTCGACTCGAATCAATAATAAAATGAGTAGGAAATTGTTTCATTTTTTTTTTCTTTTTTATATATCGGTATGTGTGAACTACGTTTCTTAGAAAGCAGCCAGTCTGATACCTGCCTTATAACCGCGCTTTCTTTCACACACACAAACACGGAAAAATAAAGGGCGTTTTCACACACACTAACTCGCAACGATAGTTTCATAAATAATGTATCATCCAATCATCATCCCGCACGCCACACCCTAGCCACGCCCCCGCTGCCATCGATCAATCGAATTAGTTTAGTATAATTAAAACATAAAATAACAAGTATTACTGATTATTAACCAGGTATCGTTTTTTCACATGATTATTTATGAGTTTTATTACAACCTCCTAAAATATTGTGCAGTTTTAAAACTGCACCTTGTATGTGTATAAGTATAAGGATATATGTATAGAGATATGAGAAGATTAGGATCTCCTAACATATCCTTGTCCTGCCTAGGGTTTTCCTATCTAAGTCGGAGTCGGCTTATTTTGCATATAGTATTAGTAGAATTTGATTATCAAAGTCTGAAATCTGATATTTGGACAGAGCACGACGTTCCCTAATTCTTAATTGTTATCTGGCGTATTTATGAAAAATGTTCGTATATAAATAGCAATTAACCGGCTTACATCCTAGGGGTGCAATGACTTATAAGCTAAAGTCGTGACTGGGGTGCGGGAATCTTTACTTAATAGGTACGCACGTGATCTGACTTTTGTTAAGATTTTTGAAAATGTATTTTGTGACTTATTTTTGTCGGAGTATCGTGACAAGTTTAAACTTAAACCAGTGAGGACTGAAACTTCAGAGACGTGTTTAGAAGATGTCATATTGAAAGAGGTACTCAACTCGTACGTGGGTAAAAGTAGGAGGTAAAAAGAGCGTACAGTAAGTGTCACCATAACGACTGGTCCTGTGTTTTTCGCAACCATCGGATTTCCGCGACCTTCACTAGGTCATCAGTCCACCTTATAGAGAGCCTAAGTACGTGGTCGCTCCTTTCGTCTCCATCGACCATCTGTTCGGCGAACAATGTTGTCTGCCTATTACAGTGTACGTTTTAAATTGAGTGACATTCCCAAACCTAAGCAAGCTATATCTCAATCTATCATGTTAGATCTTCAGTTATTTGGGAGATGATTGTTTAGTTATATTTTAGTATAAGAATCTATAAAGAACAAGACTGCCTGCCTTTTCGAATGTAATTTGGAACCTCTGTTTTCATAAGAAGACAAATGAGGTATAATTAAAGAAGAAAGAGGTAAGAAGAAAATAAAGAAAACATGTTTATTCCGCCTAAATAGACGCACAAATCATTACAAAAATATGTTTCCTGGCCTGAAAGAGGCCATAATTGGTGTGAGTCATGAGTCATGGCCATGAGTATCGGCCATAATTGTATTGCACCATAAAACTTTTATTATAATTAGATGAATATAGCTATGTCCAACCTAAATTGGGCCCGCGTGGTGGATTACGGCCCATTCCTTCTCCTAGAGAGAAGGCCTGAGTATACAATTGGACATACAGTGAACATTAAAAGGCTGATTATGCTATTATGCTAAGCGATGACCAGTCCAAGGGACCTGCAAATGTCGAGACCATTGTTAGCTAGGTCCCTAATGAACCTATACGTCTAGAATCTAGACGCACCTTACTCAAAGAACATTCTTCCACTTTAACGCATACCTACATTTGAACGTCACGCGTAGAAATTCAAGAGCGAGGTACTGTTGTACACCAATGATAGTGTAAACGTGTGGAAGATGGAGTGGATACAGTTGTCTAGGGCTTTGAAAGGAGCAAATTGTGCTGGCGTTGTAGGAATTTTGTAGTGGAGGTAACATCAATATGTCTATGTAGCACAAATAAGCTCCGAGAATTGATATATCTATATACCTACAAATATTATTAGGTAACGTATACTAGATATACGATGCCTAAATGTATACATAACGTGAAGTTATGAGAAAAAAAAAGGAAATACGTATTTGTCTTAGCATTTTTATTATAACGACACTCGAAAGGCAAAATGATCTAAGCGACATGGAATAAACTTTACAGGAGAGTGATTTAGAGTTAAAACTTTTTGAGAAAAAATTGTTTGTTAAAAAAAAGTCGGATTTAGATACCATTACAATGATGTTAATAATATCTAAATCCGAACATATCGTCAATATTAACAATTTTTTTTTCTAGAATATTTAACTTAAATCACTGTCCTGTAAAGTCTACTTAATGTCGCTTAGATTATTTTGCCTTTCAAGTGTCGAATATGCTCATACAAATAAACTGTAATATACCACTTCACAAAACCACCTCTACATCGCTACAAAATTAATCACCAATAATCAATAATACACAAAGTAAACAAACAATCGATTAGAGCTAACTAGAGCCTTCTATCACTAAAAACACATTTAGCACGATCACTCGTACAAACAAAGCAATTCGTTTGGCGAATTAACGATATCGCTGTAGGGTGCCTTCCGCATAGTAAGACGTAAAGAAATTTAATTAGCGTTCATTGAGATAATTCACTGCTTCCACAATGGGCCCGCGAAAAGACAACTTTCACTAAGTATTTTGACACACGGTCGTATAGAAAGACAAGCGAAATATTCGCTTATCATTCAATCAAATCAATCAAATCAAATCAAAGCATTTATTTCAAATAGACCATTTACAGACACTTTTGAATAGTCAAATGTCGGTCAGTCCAAGAAAAGTGAAGCTAAATTGCACGTTCCAAAGAGTAGATCTCTATGGAGAAGAACGTGCAAGAAACTCCATGGACACTCTTTTAAATCATATCATTCTATACAACTGTTCTATATGGTTGTATTTTACGGATAATACAACAAATACTTTTACGCGAAACTTGAATATACTCATAGTTTGTTCGGAATCAGTAACTAAATCGATTCCAATATTTTTTAGACCATGTTACGTTTTTTTTCTAAAATTATAAACATGCCATCACTGACGCTAAATATAGCACAGGCCATAGCGGGCATTAGGAACCAGAGCACAGCTGGGTACTGGAGCAAAATCAGCCCTCTGTAGCCCAGGTGGCGCGGTGACCATGTATTTATGTCGCTAACCAGGTATCATAGTGGGCTTATAAATTTGTGAATTTTCATAACACAGTTTTGATTTGTACATAGATTCATCTTTACATAAAAACTACTAGACAGGTGTTTTAGGTTTCGCATGTACCAAAAATAAGTTTGTATATAGACACAAAATCCAAGTAACTACTTATTTCATCGCTGCAGGATTTTTCGAAAGAGTTACTGCGGTTTTGTAACACAAAAGGCAACTGAAAGAACATGAGTAGGTTTGAGGCAATAAAAGCTAAATACGGGACTTTGTTATTTGATGATGTTCCATCCTCATCATTATAGTTAATATCTTGGTATGGAAAAATAAACACATTAATTTATACAAGTTTTTATTTTATTTTTATTAAATAAATACTCCATATATTTTAACAACCAAATCAGCTGCTTTGTCTTTTGTTGATAGGAATTAACAAACTGACATGTATCCTATGTCTGTCGGAGATGGCAATACTAAATTCGGCATCCTTTTTTGTATCAGTTTTTGTACGACAATCTTCTTGCCAGTGATTCACACTGTTCTAAACAACAGATCTTGATCCAATTATCTAACTCTAAGAACAGATAAGTAACAAAGCTGAGACGAAACACTCGGAACACTGGTTGCGTATCAATTATTCAAGAGCTATTTATTGTTTTACTATACAAGGATAATATTAAGTGGGAAGTTGCTGTTGTTCTTGTCAACTGATTGCAATGCTGGCTGGGTAATTAGAATGTTTAATTGTTAATGTTTCGGGTACTAGAAGATGAGATAGTGAATAAAACGTTAGTGGGGAAGAATTAAAGAAAAAAAAGACGTGTTGATATGGATACGCCTCAAGTAATTATAGTTTTGCAAACATTTATTTAAAAACTTTTTTCAATCAGATTTTGGATCCCTTAGGTCCCTCACCTATTACTGTTTTTTGTTGATGTTAAAGTTACTTAGTTTTTTTTTATTGGTATTAATACATTTCTTCTAATTGGTAAAGGTTACATCATGATAGCAACAAAAAGTTGTACGGTTCGACTAGCGGCTATCTGATTCTTAGTTTCACACTTGTGATTCCTTATCCAAACCAATTATTTTTAAGCTAATCAATACATTTACGTTTTGTGTACTCAAAACTCTGTGATCGATTACTTTTCCAATTTGTCATTAACTTTACTGTCAGGCTTTCTCATTGCACCCACCAACGTAACATACAAACACAAAATCTTGAACATGAAATTGTATAACAAAGAAGAACGGTACCCAAGATTTCTCAGAGCACAACTTTACGATGGCATGTCACACCGTATAATATTTTATAACCAATTCGAGCTATCCTTTTAGCGTCCGTAATATATGCATAAACAAGCCCAGACGCCATAATATGAGTTACACCGCAATGCACTCGAATATTACACATTATTCTGGAGCTTAGAAGATTTGGATGTCTTATTTTAAAACCTTGGACTTAAATTACGGGATAAAGGTTACGAGTTTCGCAGTATCCAATGACTTCAAGCCAGTATTATTACTAAATAGCCCTTAGCCAAGTTACGACCGTTTCGTTTCGATTCACTTGCGTCGAACGCCTTGAGTCGGCTACGTCATCTCAACGTCCAGTCACGTGGTCAGAACAAAGGAATCGGAGGCGTGGCATTCTCAAGGCTTTCGACGTAAGAGAATCGAAACGAAACCGTCGTAACTAGGCTAGGGGGACAATGACTGGTGCTCTTACTAACAGCCCTAAGAAAAAGAATTGCAATGAACTGAGTCCAAGATTCCTACTTGTTTGTTTGGCGGTGACGACTTCAAGTTTTCGGCCCTGATCTGGAGCGAAAGAGATTACGAAGCAGCCGCTTCTTCGTAGCAGTAATGAGAACAAAAGAGGTGACCAAAATAGAGACGCAAGAGACGAAAGGAGGCAATTTCGGGCCATGGTAGTCGCGGGCTTGCTGACGAAGAGCAATGGGTAGCTCATCGTCTGACAGACCGATTACGACCATGCTTGAGTAAACGGCGAGGTGTATTTTTAGGGCCGATGCCAACCCTAGCTGATTGAAAGATTTAATGTGGCCCTGGAACGCAATGGGCACATGGAAGAACACAGGAAGCTTTTAGTAAAAGTCTGACACATTCTTTCGCTCCACCCAGATTGGCAAAACCTATTAGATGATTTCCTACTTTAAAAAAGGTTCTACTTGTATAAATGAAGTTTTTTGTCGAACCCGGCAGTTTTTACTCCAACTTGTTAAACTACCTACCTGAAACTTAAAAACCACTATGTTTTACGTGAAATTTTCTGTTACAATTTTTTTTTCTAAATATATACCACCTTCACTCCTTCGTAGTCAAGAACATAACCCTTTTAGTAGTTCCACGTGATTCCACAACAGGTCGGCTAACTTCATGTTGCCGTAATGTAAAACGTCGTGGTCGCGTTATTATTATTTAACTTTGTTGCTCCGAATGTTATTCCCGGTTGTAACCGACAACCGGCGAATAGAGTTCCAAACTGTGAAATTACTTTTTTCTGCGTTAGTATTTTTTGTGTGTTGTTATGTCAAAAGAATCTAACTTTGTGGGAGAAAAAGGGTTAGTGTTTTATTGCGATAGGTTGATAACTTGAGCCAACTTCTAAAGCTCGGTTTTTGGTACGGATAACAATCACCTATGTTGAAATAGGAGCTAGCCTACTTCAGCATCGGGTGCAGTATACCTGAGTGTAAACACGAAAATGCAATGATTTGTATGTAACATTTTTAGTACATAAAAAGTCAGTGCGGTCACCAGTTTCTATTTATGATTGTGAACTTTTCCTTATTATGTAATGAGTGCCTGCTTTAGTTTAGGTAATAAATTACTTCTTGTATTGTTAAAAAGTTTGTTTTGTTGAGTACTTGCGCTTTTTTTTGAGGAGGAAATCATATTACGACTTCACCCACTCTAGGTCGATGCAGAAGGACATGTCAAACTTTTATTGGCTAAAACCACGCCTGTGTCCTTCAGTTGTTCTTTAAGTTCTAGTGCGGTCACTCTTACAAACGTTCCCACAGCCGTAGTAGGTATAAGCTCTGCGGGGCTCGATGAGCTACCCTCTGTTCACCGTCCGTAAATCTACACCTAAGATGACTGGAAAAGAGAATGAACTACCGTTATAAAAATGAACAAGCTAAAATTTATCGAAATCCTTTTAGCCGTTTGAACGTGATGGAGTAATATCACGGAATAAAGAAAAGTAGATATAAATACATACATCTCCTTACAAACATACATAGAAAACCTTCGCCTTTATAATATTAGTGAGATAAACAAAATGTTAATAATGTACGATAAAATTTGTCTCTTGGTAAGAGCTTGTGATGTAGGTACATAAGTTTTAATCAACCTTTAAAGGGCGGGACGTGGCAAACACCTGACATTTCATACTAGACTTGTTTACAGTACATTTAATAAGACAGCTCCTCCAAATTAACGGTGCGAGACTGAACGTAATCAATAATAAGGATCCTAAAGATGAAGTTAAAACAGAGTTTCCTTTACATTGGGGAAGGTCGAGCACCCTCGGTGTGTAGATGGTCCTTAAACTGAGGGATAGCTCGATACACGGACATAGTTGATAGACTTTTTGATTTTCGGGGATACGAAAGCAGGTTTTTCCTTGACATTTTATTTATTTAACTTACGAGCTTTTGCTCGCGTGCATAAAATATAGTCTATGTCACTCAGGAATAAAACAGCTTTCTATCGGTGAAAAAATATTAGTAATCGGACCAGTACTTTCAGAGATTACCTCCTCATAAAAACAAACTTTACCTTTTTCTATAATATATGTGTAGATTTATTCCATTTTAATTCCAACAACTAATACAACTGGCATTTGTTTCAACTCATATTTAAAACATAAGGCTTACAGACTAATTAATAATTATAAAGAGTAGCTTAATAGTCAAGAGCCTCGACCAACACCTTAGGAGGCTCACGTTAGGCGACTGGATCAAAGGATGGAGTAACAATCAGAGAGCGGTACTCCTGGACACGGCTCGTGTCGTTAGGAGGTTCCATTCTCTGGAGTCCCGACCGCCGGTAGCTTGGACCCTATTTTTTATATGCTTCAATATTTTTTTTTAAAGAAATATTTAAAAATGTAAGTATTTAATACGTTAAAATGGAAAATAAATAATATTAATAAAGAATCAAATATTAACAAATAGCTAATTAATTACAAGTCACTATACATAGATAGAAAAAAAAAACGATAAAAAGAAAATCCATATAAATTACCTAATTAATTGGTTGAGAGAGAATTAGGCCACCATTAAAAAATGAGGTTTCTAATAAATCTATTAGTGATATGTGCACGTCTTATTGAAAAACATTCCTCGTTTAATTTGTTGCTTTGAAAAATAAATACAATTTCAAGATTTATTTCTCTTATTAAGGAGTATGAGAATCCACGAGCCAGTAGTGCCTAAAGACTGAAACTGACGAAATTAATTTCTTTAAGAAAACGTCAGCTGAGCGAGTTTAATGACCTGTAGTTATTAAGAAAAATTTTGACTGTTAGATCCATAGTCAAAATTGTCACTGGCAGTCTGTTTCTATCACTCACTGAGCATGTCAGTCGCTTGGATTCAAATGCTTTGACAAAATCGTCACTAGTAGCAGCCGTCATCGTTGCCGAAGTTCTCACTGGGCTATTTGGAACCTAACGACCTAAAAATGTTGTTAAAAATAATTTGATATTGTTGAGAAAATTACATAACAAAATCCACCAAGATGTATCTACTTCTCTAGTTCCCACACATAAATTCCCTGTGTTGTGGAGACCAGTGTCTTTTATCGTGTTTAAAAAAATACAATTTAACACAGACCTACACATATTTATAGCGCAGGATGCGTTAAACAAAAACTAACATTTTAAGGGGAATGCATGGCATCTTGCTGAGTGTGCAAAAATATGAGTCGAATGAATGGATGAGTATTTGTATGTGTGTGTGTAGACTAAGAACAAAAAAGCAGTAGAGTAGAAGTTGGTGTTCGTACGCTTTTTAATCAACGAAGCTAACGTCTTAGAAGTTTATAAATCTGAGATCCTCTTCCCAAAAACGATATTAAGCAACCCAATATGAACGTAAATTCGTCGCATGCTGACGAAGACTCTTGCCAAACTCGAGCCGAGAGGCGGATGTCGCGACTCTGTCAAACTCGAGAACAAAGACCTGATTATGAATACACCGATACAGGGTTATGCTTACGTAAATTATCGTCTGGTGGATGGCACGTCGCTTGAGATATTTTATCCTGACTGTGAAGACGAAATTGTTGTCGAATACCAAACAGACTCGAATTGATTTTACTATTAAATTCATTTTGTACACATTTTAATTAGGAATTTGGGACATGAGCACTAAAATTATAGTTTTTAATTATTTAATTAATACACATAAGTGCATTCACAAATTTACGACTAACCACTCAAATCGTATAACACACGTATTCAACATTCAATAAACATTATTTTATTAAAGTAATATGAATTTATTTTCGCATGTTATTTCATTAACGTTAATTCGCATTTCGCACTCCATTTTCACAGTCTAGCGCGAATTATTACGATCATCCGAGTAAAAATAATATGACCTTAAATAAGCATGAGTTGGAAAGGGAATCCATTGGAATTTTTATTCAAGATTAAATCAAGTGTGAATTTGATCTGGGTTCGACTTATCTCAACATGTCACGTGAAAGTCGGGTGCATACGTTTTTAGGAATCAAATGAAAGGACTTTTGAAGTGGATTGTGACATGGAAAGAATAATAAGTAATGTTTTTTTTTTCTTGTTCGCAAGACTTTTTTTTCTTTCTTCTCTTTTTTTTATATAGCCTCTTTTTGTAATGTGAATGTGAGAACACTGTATACTCCACGAACTCTTAGACTACTTCCTATTACGACTTACTTTGTTTTTTACTGAGATAATTTTTATTGTGCTTTTGTGTACAATATTTGACTGATCTACAATGTTCTTACATAATATCTATCAATATTGTAAAACCAACAACCTTTTTTAAAAGAGTAACCATGGAGTTTCTTGCTGGTTCTTCTCTATAGGAATTTGATTAGGAGGATTTGATTTGAAGCGGTGGCTTGCTGGCTTCTTAAATGTTGTTCTTACATTATTCTAGATTTTTACCATTGTTTTTAAAGCTTCTGATGCAAATCCTTACATATTATAAAACCAAATCACATTTTATATAATAAGTATAATAAAATCCCCCACTGCGTCTGTTTGTCTGACTGTTTATGATAAACTAAAAAAACGACTGAATGGATTCTCTTGCGGTTTTTACCAATAGATATATTGAGGCGGGTTTAAAAGATTTTCAACAGCCGTTCAAAGTTGGGATGAGTCGCTAGTATGCTTTATAGTGTGTCTAGAATATCATTTGGCATAGTTGTTATTGAATATTAATCTAAGATCAGAAAAGTCGCTGTTCTTAAAGAAATTATAATTTTAGACATGAGAACAAATGAAAAATTGGGCAAGAGCGAGTCGGACTTACGCACTGCGGGTTCCAGACAAACTTACCTATGCAAATTAATACTTCAATTCCCTAATGCAGTCTCGAAGATTTTTCGAAATTTTTTTTTTTTTTGCGATGTAACAACAAGTTTACTATTTTCAGTTATATCCCGTACCTTTGCTATCAGACTTTATGCCAATTTTCAGAATTCTGGGTTAACGAGAGCACCCTATGAATTTTGATTCCCTTGAGAGTGTCAAAATATAAGTTTTTTGCGACATAAACAGCCGTATCTTTTAACTCAGAAGTTTTAATTTTTTCACAGCTTCATTGAACCCCAGATATTCCTTCTTCCATTCATCCGCGAGTATCTGGTTTTAATTCTCAAAATCAACTCGATACCTCCACGCGTTCCCTAAATAAAGGATCTTGATAGGCAAACAGACAGACTGATAACGAAATTATACTAAAAGGGTTCTGTTCTTTCCTTTTGAGGTAGGGAACCCTAAAAAGTGACGAAATAATACAGAAACTCTCTCAATTACAAAGCAAGACGTCTCCTTAAACAAAATGAATTTATTATATTTCAATTTGATCTATCTGAAATAAAATTTCAATTGCTACAGTGGAAATGCGGTCAAGTCAACGGAAATGAATCAGAAGAGAATAGAGATTTAGCGAATTTAACCGGAGACATATTACCAAGGATTGACGTTCTGTCTCGGAGCTTCAGTCAGAAAGTGCTGACTGAATAGTTCTTGCAATTTCGTTTCGTATTTTAAGTTTAAACGAGATTGTATTTTTGTTCTTACATATTTATGTGTGTGTATTCGTGTAGCTTTGGTTTGGTTGGATCATTATTATTTACTTCATGCACAAGTTTACAAAGCTGACATAACGTCTCGTGTACTCTACCTTTTTATCGTGGGAAATCATCAAATGGCTTCTCAGGAGCTTTGAGTCAAGCGAGAGGGAATATCAGATTTTTACTAACTATAATCCACAGTAATTTTCCTGGTGACCTTTTTAAGAGTCACGGTATCTCGCATACACAACATATTCTGAAAGTAGTATGTTCATAATGGGCTTATAGGTTTTGATTATTTTCAGAAAAAAAAACCTATTTTGATAAATTATTGATGGATCTTAATTGTGTCACTAGAGTAGTGTGTGGAAGTGTAGATGCTAACACCGATACCGTAACAGAGTATTGAGACGAAGACCATATTATTTGCCTTCAATTAGGATTTCTAATTTCTTAAAAAAACATGACCTAAGTGCATTTCAGTGCTTGAATTATGAATGTAACTTAATTTTTTTAATCTGGTTACATAAGGGTATGCATTATTCCAAGTACATGGATTGTATATAGAAAATCTTCACACGTGAATGATGGAAATGTTTATATTGTAGCTTTTAAAAATAGGGAAGATTTTAAAGTTTTTTTTTTCAGATTTAGTGTGAAAACGAACCGTTTTCAGGGACCCAAATTTAAATACGAAGTAATACCCAAAGAATAAGCTATTAAGCGTCATTTTAATTACAATGAGTGCTTCATAATTTTAACTTTTTTATTTCACGGCGGCCTAACATTCTGCATAAACAGTTCTCCACAGAAAGCTTTAGCAAAGCTTTTAAAGGAGATCGTAACTCCTTAAGTACTGCTTTAATGACGTCCCTTAGTGTTTTATAATTAGCCTGAATATACCTCAATGTATTGTTACAGAAATATGGCGCATTCGGGGCGACTTCTTCGTTGAGTTTTGCTTTTTGATGATTGAATAAATTATTGTGTTGGTAATTTTAGCTATTTTTAAATGACTGAGGCATGTTTTTTTGTATTAAGTTATTAGGTTGATCTCTAAATTGCCAAAATCGACAACACAGGGCAGAGGGTTTTGGTGCAGAATTGTTAGATAATGGGTGATACCAGATAATGGGAGCAAGAACAGATAAAGAAGAAGATAAATTTTAAATCTTTACCAATACTAGCTGACTATGCAAATGTTCTGCCATATAAATTATCAAAGAAAAAATTAGGGGATGGGGGTAGGCGGGTGAAAAATAGCCTATGAATCAGATCTAACACACAAATAACACAAACACACACATTAAACAAAAACAGACACAAACAAATATTGCATAAAAATAGGTCCAGCCGCTTTGGAGGAGTTCGACAACAAATATTGTTACATGAGATTTTTATATATTTTAGACTAGCTTTTGCCCACGACTTCGTCCGCGTACATGAAATATAGCCTATGTCACTCAGGAATAAAGCAGCTTTCTATCGCTAAAAAACTTTTAGCAATTAGACCAGATACTTCCAGAGATTACCTCCTACAAAAAAAAAAAAAAATTAAACTCTTTATTATATTAGTGTAGAATACATTTTTTTTTGGTTTGAACGCGCTAATTTCAGGAACTGCTAATTCGAATTAAACGTTAAAAAATCCATTTATTGAGGAAGGCATACATGTTGTATAACAACAAGCCAGGGCCTCCGTCCGGAAGCGAATAAGTAACTAAAGACAGAGACTTTCTAAGGTTATTACGTATCCGATTGATAAAAAATAATCTCAAATTTAAAAGATACGATAAATTGATTGAATGATTAAACGGAGTTTGAGTATGTTGAAGGCTGAATACTTTGAAAATCGGTGAAAATCAACATGTAAGTGCTTACGATAGTAAAAATACGAACTAACATAATTTTAAAACGTTAATAAAAAAAATATTTATTGGAAATTTTAAAGTTGGCTTGGCTTGGCTTGCTGTCGTCTATTTTTAGATTGTTTAAGCTGTAAGTCCTCCAAGGTTTAATAAATAAATAAATATATTAATAAAAGTTGTCATTTGATCATTTTGAAGTCAAAAAGTTTATAGACTAAATTCTTTGAACTTTTCGACCTCTTGAAGGTCAATATAACCGCAGAATTCATCCAATTTAAATGTTACTTAAAATAGGTTCAAAGTAATTAACATTTGGGTACCAGCTGTAAGTTTAAATACTGTTTCTGTAATTCTTAACTCGGCACTTGAAATAATATATAAGTTTGATTTAGTTAAATTAAGTATTCTCTTCCAAAAGATGCTAAAAACTATCAAAGACTGTGATAGAACATTTTCAGTTTCAGACTTCAAAGCGTCAAAGTTTTCTCATGATTTTACATTTTTTATTATTTTTAATTAGAGTTTTAATTAGTTACTTTTAGAGTTTTAGAAATAGGAAGGGGTTTGACAAGACAAGGACATTATTTGAATTTTCGTGCATTTATTTATGACTGACTTCTGCTAGCGGCTTCATCCGCGTGAAAGAAGCTTTCTCCATATAAACTTTAGACCTCCTATTATCCTCTTAGGCGGTGAATTTTAGAAAATCCTTTTTTGTACTTTATATTTACCATAAAGGTCCCTCGTGCTTGCGGCGCCTCCTTTGGCAGCATTATTGCTTCGCAGAAGGAGGCGACCGCCTGCCATTCCTCCTCGCTTCGGACCATGGCCTGTACCAAAGCCAGGCGCGAGAGATCGTTAGCGTCGATCGCCCCCACGAGGACACTGCGGTGATTTGCCTAAGCGGGACACACCTCTACCGTGTCCTCTGTTCAGTCCACACAATGGTGACACAAGGGCGATTCTTCCTCACGAATCCGGTGTAGGAACTTCCCGAATTTACCATGTCCGGTGAGAACCTGCGTCATGCGGAAGTTGAGATTATTCCAGCCACTCCTCAAAGGGGGTTACCGCCATAATTGTGGCGTGCCCATGATCCATAAGCGACCGTTCTGCGTGCAATGTGCCCTGCCTACTGCCGATTGATAAAAAAGTTAAGTCAAACGAGACCGTTAATCAATTTACTAATGACACCTATACGAATTTAGATCGAAAGCTTTAACCAGTCAGCAAAATCTATAACATGACTAACTTTAATCATGATTAATGTGGAGACTTTGACAGCGATCCCAAACTGATATTAATTTTAATTTGTGACAAAAACTAACTTACCACTTCGCTTAATTAATCAGAATTGCTGAAATATTTTTACGAGAGGAGATAAATTCTGTTTCATTTCAGTTTTCTAGTTACGCACGTTATGGTTATAAGTAATTATTGCATTTAACTATTCATGTGTTCAAAAAAATTTGTAAATTAATTTAATATCTATAAAATAAGTAGCTGAAACCAGCGGCTTCGTCCGCGAGTTATGGGAACATGCTCCTACCTAAGTGCTATTCCAAGATATCATTTTCCGTGCACCAAATTTCATCCAAATTCATTCAGCCAATCAAGCTTAAAGAAGGAACAAATATACACACTCACATACTTTTACCTTTATATATAATATTGGTGTGATTATGTGTTGATATTTACAGGTTCATACAGCTGTTTGATTGTATTCAGATTTTTTGTATACAGCAGCATAGCATTTAAATATTTCTCTGCCATATTGTTAAAACTTCCAACTTTGTTTCGTTCAAGTAAACATGGAAAATCTAAAAAGCTTTCTAAAACGCAGCTTGTTTCGCACACAAACCTTTAGTGGCATCTTATTTAAATCTCAAAGAAAGAGAAGCAAAACAAAATATTCCAAGAAGCACAGCAGAATATTTCATTCGAAAAAAATCCTTGCTTGTTAAGGACGATACATGCAGAGTCGAAAGTGCGCGTCAAAACGTTAAGGGCATAAAATGTAAAAGAAAAAATAACGCCGAGGATCCTCGAGGCAGCAAAGAGTTCAGCAGCATGCATACAAATGTTCAGACATGTTGTGTCTACTTCAAGTCTTAAGGCTGGAAGGTAATGTGGTAAAGAATGTCACGTGCAGAAAATATGGTGACTTTGGCTCTTCCATGTCTTCTAATTAAGTTCTATTGAGGAAAGTTTAGGAAGCGGTATCAAATACGGAATAAATTTAGACTACAGCCACTTTATCCTCATTAGCGATTTATTATTGTAAACATGTAATTTATTAATAAGTTTATTTTTCTATAGTCTCGTTTTTATAACGTGAACGTGAATGTCAAACACTAACTCTGCGGATTTAATTCTTTAATTCTTTATTGTACACTATAACAACAAAAAATAAGTAATTTATAAATTATTTTCTATTTAGGTATACTATTTAATATTTTTTATTGTCCTCTTACACGTATTAATATTATAAAATGGAAATATTGTGAAATCAACCTTTTTTTTAAAAAAAAGACTGTAACAAGAGACTGGAGTTTCTTGCCGGTTCTTCTCAATGGGAAAGGATCAATTGGAATGGTACATAGCTTCTGACGTTTTATAAGTGCCCATGTAGGTCTATGTGTGTGTGAATTATGAAATGAATATAATTTAAGACAGCCACTGTCATCGGCAAACTACCTATAGGTAAGCGGGACAGTAAATGTGTTTTTTTTTTGCTTATAAAAAGAGATATTGAAACCTTTGAAACTATTATAAGAAAACTAAATACTGCTCTCAAAACGGTGAAGGAAAACATCATGAAGAAACCGGCATGTCCTAGAACCAAAAATTTCAAGACATGTGACATTCATCAACCCGCACTGGGCCCGCGTGGTGGATTGCGGCCCATTCCCTCTCCTAGAGAGAGGAGGCCTGAGTCCCAACAGTGGGAACATTATAAGGCCGACTATGCTATACTATTTATAAGAATTCAGACAAGTAGCTCAATTTTATTTGGTTTCCATGCCTATTCTGTAAATAAACAATGCCCGATTTCTAAAGATAAAATAATATTTTTCCAATCAACCTTTATCGACACTTCTCGTGTCCACCACAGACACCTACTTATTTTTGAGTCCCTTCGGTCTCTAATGATTATTTAGCGATCGTGACGTGATTGGCATTGCCCCTTTGTTTTTGCCCCGATTGTCCCCACAGATGGCGATGTAATGAATAAGCTAAGGGCCCATAGATGTCAACCACTGTCGGTTCTATTGACGTAGGAAAGTATTTACTCATTGGTATGTATTTAAGGGACAATGTTGAGAGGACGGGTCTGTGTCTATTGAAAATATATATGTTTTTGCTTTGTACTTGATTTTTATTACACAGGATGACTTTTGATGTGCTGGCAATTTTGTAGAGCTGGAAACTACTCTTGATTATGAATACCAAACACCGACATAATAACTGTAATCGAAACAAAAACATTGCTTAGAATTCCCTGAACACGCAGGAGCGTGTCAAACCAAGGTCAAACCGACAAAAACAAGAAATTTTGTTTTAGCATATTATATACTAGCGTCCCGTCCCGGCTTCACACAGGCAATAAATAAGGCCTATGTTACTCAGGGTGTATGTAGCTTTTCAATGGTAAGAAAAAAATTATAATCGGCGCAGTAGTTTTTGAATTTATTAATTACAAACACACACACACAAATACAAATTTACCCTCTTTATAATATTAGTGGAAACGTTCTTCTAAATAAATTTCAGGATTGTCTACAGAACTTGGTAGTTATTTAGATCATAATTATTTTGTCGATAAAGTCGACAATCGCACTACATTAGAACATTTTTTATTTATATTTTTGATGGGTATTAATTTTTCGCATTTTATCTATGAGATTTTATAAACCTTAAACATACTACTCAAAAAATTTTAAGTCCCTTTTCAACTATCCGGGTGTTATTATTCTAACCACGAACTCCTCTCCTCTCTTTTATATTGTGAGGTAAATCTGTTCCTCTATTCTAATATAATGTAGGGGTAAAACTACGTTGTATTCAGATTGTATGTGGTAATCTCTGAAACTACTCAACTGATTTCGATTTTTTTTTCACTATTTTGTAGCTACTCTATACCTGAGTGCTATATGCAGTGTTATTTTCATGTCATGAGTTTTATAGTACATACTAATTTCACGCGAGCAAAGCTGCTCTCAGAAACTAGTCAAATTACAAAATAAATAAGATACCTTCCAATAAAAATTAATACATAAACTTCTATAAACAAGCAAAGCTACAGAGTCAAATTAATTCAAAGCGATATGAAAATTACTTTTTGAAAAAATTGTTTACATTGGTGTGTCCATGGAAATGATTTTTATGTTCCTAAGTAAATACCTTATCATTAAAATTATTTGTTGAGTAAACTGCAAATGCGTCGGATAAGGGGCGAAGGCGGAACATCGCAATAGAGATAATGTTTAGAAGTTTAGCTTAGGAAATAAGATAATTCGAATTAGTGGTTTAAAATGACGCTGGGATATCACACGTGAGAGGACGCCCCAGCCGCCAGGACCTCGACCCCAATTTTGCATGCACCGTAGGCGTGAGCTTGCGGATAACGAGCGATGAGTTGCTCGCCGTTCAGTCATCCGGTATCAGAGCACAAGTTTTTTTTTAAATCATAAATTGGACGTTGAGACCTTTTGTAGATGTATTTATACTCATATCGCGTCTTTCCGGAATTTATTGTACTTAATTTTTCTATTATATTACATTATCGGTACTGTTGGACTATTGCATGGAACCAATTGTCTTAAGAATTATATTGATTGTTTATGACAGACATTTATTTTGGCATCAAAGCCAAAATAAAATATTACGGCTCGATTGATAGATAGATAGAACATTTATTTGAAGCAACACAGAAAATGAACAGACAATATACAAAAGCACAATATAAAGTATAAGACAGATATAACTGGATTGATAGATAGTACGTACTGGATGGATACCTAGTAGATTGGTTGATTGCTGAGAAAAACAAAATTGTCCTACTGTTCATAACTGTACCATACAATCACAAGGTCGCACACTGATTATTCATGTTCTAGTTAATTTCACCCAATCCCTGTAATTAATTTCCCGTGGTTTTACAGATAAACACAAACATGGATTATAATCAAGGAAACGTTTCCGTCTGTTTGTCTAGCACTTTTGATGTATACGTATTAATATTGTTCTGTTTATTGTTCGAGTTGCGATTGAAGAGACTATTTAGGACGATATTTTTTTTTAGCATTAAGGCGCTGCGCAAATGTTTTAATTTTCAGTTTTCAGTTACCGGCACCGAACACTTTTTGGTCGTCATGAGTATGTATTAAGTGGAAGAAACAGGACGTATGTGCAGGGAGTGGATGATTTCACTGGTTCTATGGAAATCAAATATTCATCGATAGCTTGTATCTGACTAAGACACACGTTTGCGCCATATCTAAATTGTATACTAAAAATTTTATATGGTTATTGACCATATAAAATTTTTAGTTTTTCTTTGTTCAACAATATGAAGAAATTTAGCAGTGTGTTTATTAACGACGTCAACATTAAAATGAGGGTTTTTAAAATGACGTTCACCAGGTGGCAGCACTGAGTTTCAGGTCCAGGCATCTTTCAAAACGCTATTTCTATTTCTAGTAAAATTAGTTTATACGTCATGTATACGCTTTCAAAACTACCAGTTAGCGCCACTTAACCTCTCGGCTAAGTGGCGCCAACTGGTGGTGTGGATTTTTTTGAAAATTCTTATTGAAATGACGTTCTTGGATTCAATATATATAATTTATGTATGTTGGTAAATTTGCCGGGAAAATTTAATACAGTCATATAAAAAAAAACTTGTATCTATTTGTAATAAACCATAAAAAATGCCCATATACAATTATATATAAAACCTATGGCTCAAGGAGATGTCAGCGAATCTTAGGGCCCAGCAGGGCCGAAGCCTACTGGGGCCATGAGTTAAGTGAAAATGAACCCCGGGGCCCTGGAATGCAAGCCAGTTCTCCCATTCTGCCCAAGAGTTGGAAAAGTCATTCGATGATTTCCCACCTAAAAATCCCGGTATATACTAACATAAAAAAATTTGAGGTAGGTACAGTTGTTATCCGAAAGGGAGCTCGAGCCCGGGATTGAAGGCTAGAAGGAACGGGGTGGGTCTTTTAGTCAGTAAGAGTCTGACACTACCTCCCGCTCCACCCAAGAGCGGGGGTTGTTGTCGGATATTTTTTTACCATCACAAAAAACAGGTAGGTACAGTTAAAAATCATTTAAATGTGCGTGAATTTCTATCTCTGATTTAAACTACCAAAGTAAAAATTAAATGCCGGCACATATTCACGTAACGTAGGTACTTGAATGTTTTAATTATTTACAAAGCCTTCGTGACACGACCCGTTTAAAATATTAAAATATGTTCTGTACAGTCGGGAATGAATACTGAAGTCGCACAATGTTACCTAAAATAAAATAAACGTTAGAGATAAGAAGCCGGGAGAATGAATAAATAAATGTTGGCGGCTTTGCACGCGTTCAAAATAAATAATGAAAATCTCCTTTGAAGAATCCTCTTACAAAATAGCCTGTAGTTTTGAAATTAATATCACTGTGATGTATCTATTCCTTTATTCATTAAACCCTAAGCGAACGCCGGAGTTAAATAAAACATTAGTTTTTGTACATGCGAAACCCAAAAAATCTATGTACAAAACTTCATATTTGCATCATTAAAAATCATTGTAAGCTTGTTTTGTTCCCTGGTTGTCTACATAAATACATGAGCACCGGGCCATCCGAGCGATTGAGGGGTTGTTTTTTTTGCTCTCACACCCAGCTGTGTGTGCGCTGCCTCCTAATGCCCGCCATGACCTGCCATGACCTGTGCTGTCATTAGTGTCGGCGATATCTAACTTGGGGGACCTTCTTTAAAATATTTTTGGGAAAAAATATAATTATGGTGATATATAATTATGGTGTAAAAATCGGAATAGATTCAAGTAACTGATTCTGAAAAAACTACGAGTATATAGGTTTCGCATAATTATACTAAAAATAATGTTGTTTAAGTATAAACATATGTATATTCAATTTTTTATCTTAAACAACATGTCATTGGGAACACCGCAGAGACAAATTTAATTTGAGTACTGTTTTACTTAAATGCCTAGATAGTGTCTTTTTTAAGAAATTAGCTGTGTGTATTGTTGGCAAATATGTAATAATAGAAATCGACGCAATAAATTGGTAGTGTATCGATATTGCACGTAGCACACAAACACGCTATTGACGTAATCAAGATTGATTATTTTAGGAGAAATAAAAAAATATAATATACCTATTTGAAAATAGTTGAAATTGATTCATACTTCAGGTTAAGCGTTTATTATAATGACACATTGTGTATCCAACATAGGTCGGATTGTTTCGGTAGCTTCAAAAACAGTGCTGGTGTATAATAAAACAGAGATTCTTTTACCTCAAAAACGAAAAAGAATCCCTGCCCCTTTGTTTAAATTCCGTTTGTGGTCTACATGTCATTCCTACACTGCACCACAAACGAAATTTAAAACAAAGCTGTCCCGGTACCGTAAACATAATCGCGTAACGCCAAAAACATTCCATTACGGTATACTCTTCTGAGTAGTCTGTCTCTCTCATTATCTGTGAGACTTGTGACGCCGATTCCTTTTCTGAAAAAAAGCTTTCAGAGTCTCACACACGTTGTGAAGGCCTCTCAAAAATTCATCGCCCGTCTACGAACCCTGAATGGGTTCCGCAGTTGGGGCCGCCTCGGCGTGCCCGGTAATCTACTTAATAAGTAATCTTGTAGGGGCTCTTATCTCTGTTAAGTTTGGATAAGAATCCTGTTTCCTTTGTTTTTGATGTGACGTTGGTGTATCCTAGACTATTTTGAATAATAGGACAGTGCGATTGTCTATTGTTATTCGTGTGTTTTCTGTAGAAAAAAAAAAATTGTATTACGTAAAAAAAAAAAAATATTATTATTTGTCATGCGTTTATTTATCACAGGACCCTGAGGTCTTGGACTTTTTGAAGGCCTACGAAGGTCCAGGTTTACTCACAGAGACCTTTTATTAATATTTTATAGTCAAAAATTTTCCTCTACTTACTGAGAGTCGTCTTACTAATGACTTTCTCGCCATCTGTGTGTTTCTTTGGCATCATGTAGAGCAACGTGAAATTGGGTGTCTAGTGAGGAGCGGAACTGAACTACATATCTTCAAAGTTGTAGCCATTTTTCCTGGCTATGTGTCCAAAAAACTAGCACTCTGATGATTCCTGAAATGCACTCTCTGATAGTCACAAGTAAGATTATTTTATAAAGTATAGTAAGGTAACCAGCACTGCGTTATTTATGCGTTTTAAATATCGCAGCATACACTGGATGCGGCGCCTTTTTGGCCTTGCACAGATTTTAAAGTTATTTTTTCATACTTATTTCTACTGTATTTTAATTCTAATGTATCCTAATTCTATTATATTCTAATTCTACTGTATGTGTGTGGTACGAATATACGTTTTTTTCTTTATTTCTATGAAAACCCTTATTTGGTTCGCAGATACCATTTACTTGTTTCTCACTCCATATACCGTAAATACAAACTCATTCATTAATAGCTTAAATATTTCTTTTTTTTATTCAGTAGTTACACTCATTTCATTATTTCATCAACAAACCGCGTTTCGACGCGCAGACGTATAAACAGGGTGTGTACTGTGTAATCAAAAAATGTAAAGTGCTTATACGTGATACAATTACTAGCTGAGTTGACGTCTGTGTCACTAAATGGATGAGTACAGAAGGTCGTGTTAGTAGTATGGGCGAAAACGCATTTACCCTTACGCGTTCTGAATAGCTATAAAACTGATAATATCTTGAATCAGACCACCACGCAACGTCACAATTACTACTAAATAGTCCTTATATTTTGTGACTATTAAATTTGGTCGGATTTGCGATTTAATCACTTTTTTCGCTATTTGAAACGCTGAGTTAGTTACGTACGTATGGCGAACTGTCATCTTATCTCCAAAAAAAAACAAATCAAATATATTTTTGAGGTCAGTAAGTAAATAAAATGTTATGTTAATAATGTGCAAAAAAAGTTGTATTTAATTATAGTAAAGAAATAAAATACTTAAAGTATATAAATATTAACAATATAATCTGTAAACGTACCATGAAAGTTAATAAAGCATGCTCAAAATTAGGATTTTAATATCTTTTTGTGGAATAAGGTCCCAAGTTCAACGAAAGTCCATGAAAATTTACTGTCTGTCACTGATTTTCGGGAAAATTTTGTAAAGCCCTCTCGTATCCCACGCGTGCTCTGTTAGAAAACCAACGGTATGAATTTAATGACAAAACTTTTGGGAAAATTAAAATTTCGATTTAAAACATTTTAATCTTTAAAATACTCGGAGATCACCATTTCTGTTATATTATTTTTATTTGAATTTAGAATACTGAAAATAATTGTGCAAGGAACAAATTGACATCTTTTTATAAATGGCCAGTTACGATACTAAATCTGAAAGATCTAGATAATATTGATGAGAAGAGTCTGTCTAAAAAGTTAAACGACTTGGGTAATTATTAAGTTTTAATGAAATCTGATGTAGTCAACACTGGTTCAATAATCAAAGTTGATTAAACGATTTTGATTATTGTTTACTAACAGAAGAACCTTATAAAAAGTATTGAATATAAGTATTTTTTAAATCATTAAATATTATACAAAATTCCCAAGTCGGTTAACTTTTTAGACGGGCTATATATGTCATAATTTGAAGTAAAATACTGGAAACGGAAAATTAAAAAAAACAGCATGCTAATTACATAATTTACAGTTTCTGTTTACTTTATCAATTCAAGGACATAATATTGCGATATTAACTTAGGAGAATTTTTAAAAAATGTGCATTTTTGTAATCACTAACATGAAACACCGGTAAAAATGGAAGACTAAGGCAAAGAATACTCCAACAACAATCAGGAGTATTGTTACAGGACGGAGGGCCCGGGAGTATTGATGTGTTGAGAAAAAAAAAATCTTTGACATCATCAGGTATTTGGGTTTTACATAAAGCAATGGAATATGGATTCCCTTCAAATGATGTAAATTGATTGATTTAAAAGGTCTTTATTAACATAAGGTAAAGTTAACAAAAATAACTTTTATTTTTAAATGTAAAATTAACATAATAAAGAGAAAAAAATGGGAGACTCCATCGCTTCCTTTAACATACACGTTAAGGATTTTTCGTTTGTCGACCACTACTTCATCATCATCATTTCAGCCAGAAGACGTTCACTGTTGGACAAAGGGCTCCCCCAAGCGTCGCCACAAGGATCGGTTTTGTGTGTCGCGCATCCATCGGAGGCATTACACGCACTCTATTTCTACGCAGTACAAATGGTCGATGGGGACCGCGTACCAGAAGACACAGCGTTGGAAATAATCCGGTGGATGCGAGACTACTAATTATTAGCAAGATTCTGATTTTATTGTGTAGGATTTGCAAACCCACATTTATAGTTTTATGTTCTAAACAGTTCTCGCCAGAGCCTTTATATCTTTTGTAAGTAGATTCACATTTATGTGTGCGTGTGTTTTCACTTGTTTTATGGAGTCGATCTTCTGTACCTATTTATTTCGTGTCTGCATCGTTGACGGGATAACATAAGAGATTAAAAGTTTGTTATAACTTGACGTAAGGTAAAAGTTACGAGCGTTCTAACTTTGTTATTCGTTTTTACTGGAGAATGAATAAAATTTGTGGGAAATGGATGAATATACACGGTTAATTTTGGGCAGTTAATTTAGGTTTTATTGAAAATTATGATAGTCTGGAAGTTTGTAATATTTATTATTTGGTTAAAGAGAATTAATGTTATTTGAGGTTAATCCTTGCATAAAATAAAACAAAGTCCTCGATTGCGTCTGTCTATGAACGCGATAAACTCAAAAAGTACTGAACGAATTTTCATACTGTTTTCATCAATAAACAGACTAATTCATGAAAAAGATTTAAATGCATATTATAGTAAAAAAACGAGAATCACAAAAATTTCAAAGGTTCGTGCGAAGCTGAAGCAGTTCATCCGTATTTCATTATTGTTTTATGAACACAAATATATTAAAATCAATTATACGAACGGCTTCATCAGTTTCAACTTTATTTTTTTATGTTTTGTTTTCTTTAATACAGGGGTTTAAAGCAAAATAATAATAGGAATAATCTTTAAATGAGTTGCAAAATTAAATGATTGAGAATTAATTATTCAATTTTGCAACTAAATAATTCTTAAAGGAAGAAAGTATCTGCTAACTCCATGGGAACCGCGGATGACATCCGCGGTTCCCATGGAGTTAATACTTTTATATATTTAATAAAAGAAAAGGTTCACTTATTGTGAAAATAAGTCTAGTAGTAGGTATGCATACCTATACATTTTGCATAACTTCAATTTTAGCAAGAACAGTATACCCCCATTTTTTAATTTATTTTTACTGCAGAGAAAAGAAGATGCATATATCTTTGTCACTTTATATTCAACGCTACGAATTTTGTTCCAAGCTGCAGTTTCACAGTCTCCGACAGAGCAATGAATACTTGAAATGCAATCTATACAAAGTTCTCGACTTTTGCTTTCACTGTTTTTCCAATCGTCCATATAAACTTTCATGTATGTTTAAATCTTGCAAGTTGTGGACGAAGAATGGGGTCACTTTCAGACCCAGACCCAGTACTATTCTATTGACTACGCTTTTCTGCAGAACTAAACTTTTCTTGTAGCATGAAATATATATAACCAGCGGTTTCAGGTTATAGTAGGAAGTTCTCCTAAGGGAAAAATCTACTATCGGGATGAAAAACATCCTGTGCTATTCCAAGACGTTGTTTATCCGTGCATCTAAATCCGTTTAGCCGTTTGATAGGGTATAAATACATACGAACAGACACACACGCGCATACTAACTTTCATCTTTATACTGAAGTGTGATTAGAATTATGCCACAAGCCGTGGAAAAAATTTTAGAACATTTGATGCGTAGAATTTTACAGTAAAGTTTAGCAAAGTCACATTTCATTTTTACAGCACCCAGAGCAATGTGGATTTATACCATTCTTCATCTTAGAATAATAACATTCTTAATACCCTACACTGCTCATCTCACAAATTCAAAGATAACAAAACACTCGCGTTCTCATCTCTCATTTTAAATGCAATCATAATTCGAGACGTCTCATCATAAACACGTCGCTTCACTCGCATGTCGAACTGTATGCAAACGAGTTTTCTTTTTTCATACGACACGACACCGCAGCAGATTTTCATCCGAAATATGCGGCCCGGTCTCACACGGGGCCCTCAAAAATTCAACGACGCGGCCTGTCGTCGGCTTATTCTGTTTATCTTAGTTTTATTTCGAGAAAGGTGCATTACTATAATTGCTAGTTTTTTCGTATAAAAGAGAATTTTTGATTACTCACGGGAAATGCGTTGATGATGTTAATGCGTGCTGTTTGTTTTTAATTTCGTTTTTACCACCATCAGAGATGAAAAAAATGTATAGTTTATCAAGAGTAAAGTGAGCTGAAGTTAATGTTCGAGATGTATCTGGTTTTTTTTTGAGGTGAAAAACCATTAACTAACTCCTCCCACTCTGGGAGAAGCAAGAGAGAGTATCAGACTTTTACTGACTAAACCCCGCCTTCCTCCAGTTGCTCGTTGCGTTTTAGGGTTGTGATGACTTTTTAGAAAAATTTCATAGCCTAAGATGAATCTAGGGGCACACTTTTCTAGTCGTAACCTTGGCAGAAATTTTTCATGGGCAAAGTTTAAAAAAAAAAAGAAATTTTAAGTTTAAATGTAAGTGCACGATTGATATAAATTTTTCGCGTTGTCATTTAATCGCACTTAATGTGTAAGGGAATTAGTCAAATGCTTGCTAACGAACGCACGATCAAAATTGCAGTAGTATCCTCATGTCAGCTAATAACAAGGTAGGTGCTTGTTCACTAATCATTCATTCTGCTGGCTGGCGTACTGATTATACTCTAAGCAAAGAGATGTCTCATCAGCTTTCAGCATAATTATGGTGCTAAATGAATCTCCGTTCCACCACGCTATTCATTGGCAGAATTATATTTGTGTTGTGATTTTCCATCAATACTATCAAATCGTCTGAGTTCACTTAAACCATTTTTCCAGACCGTATTATCTCATACATTCCATGTCGATTTTGTGACAACAAAAAACTATGAATTAGACCTTTGGTATTTAATATTTTTAATAATGTAGCTCCTGTTGACTTTTGTAAACATCTTTTCTATGGTATAGGTCAAGAAGGTCGTAATACACCTTTTTATACATGTCATAAGAGGATTTCTTCCATATGTGGCGTTAAAAAACAATCTCGAATCTGCAAATCTCATATTCTGGTCAAAAAAATGTCGAATAACGAGACAGTGTATGTAAAAATCATAATAAGGCAGTTAGGAGGTACGTTTTCGGGGTGGTAGCCATGTAGCCACGTCGCCAGGTCTCCAGACGGTTGCTGATGAATATTTCACTTCATTATAACAGTTTGCTGTACTGTTCATATGTAATATGAAACGCGATGACGGAGACACAATGGACGCGTGTAAGTCATGTCTTTGATCTTTATTTTGTTGAGACATTGTTTGCTGTTTTTTATTAAGAGTAGGCTTATGAGGATTTCAAAGATTTATTTTTTATAGCAAGTTGATTTTTTTACAAGACTGTGCCGTATGTGGACGAACTATGACTGAGGATATTTTGTGATAAAAATATGACAGAAAAGGTTTAATGTGTAAATCCAGTCGGATGTCGCATAGATTCATCATGGACGGACTTTAAATTGAATTTAAGTACGAAAAAAAGAAAATGTACGTTTTCAATACCAATTGGGTCCGTCTATACCTCTCTTAAATAATCCTCCAATTTTGTTACACTTTTTTTTCTTTTCATCTGTAAAGGCATTTTTTCGCTGAAAGTTAATAGGGCCAAATGAGGTTCTCTTAGAGTTTCTATTAAGGTAGCCTGACGAAATAGCCCTGTTTCTTAGAATAGCGCTACTTAAGTAAATGAAGATGCCTAATGAAATAATTGAAATTTACAAGCTACAGAACTATTCAATTAAAATTAATTGGCTTGAATTGTTAGGTTAATTCAGTGTAACAGAACTTAAGTTTATTGGAGTATAATTTTGGATGCTCAGTTAAAGTTTGAGGCATAAGGGTTATGTCCACAAATTAGCTTTTCCCGCTTTCCTAAAGGATCCTTTGAGAAAAGTTTTTCTCGAGCCTATTTACATGCGGGCGCGGAACCTATGGCTCAGTTATGGCGTCAAACGGGTCGTCAAAATGGCGGATAAACTAATGAAAACATTCAGGAAAATAAAGCTTTCGTTTGTGTTTTCTGTTTTTATCTGACCATGATCTCTCTCATTTTTCACCCATGTCTACTTAAGCTTTTGCAAGACTAAATTATTTAGCATCATTATTATTTAAACTAGAATAATGCACATCTTAATTAGATAATTAAGTTACATCATAATATAAGCACTGAAATTTTACACACTTCACATTTTTTTTTCTTTTTAGGGTTCCGTAGCCAAATGGCAAAAAACGGAACCCTTATAGATTCGTCATGTCTGTCTGTCTGTCTGTCTGTCTGTCTGTCTGTCTGTCTGTCTGTCCGTCCGTATGTCACAGCCACTTTTTTCTGAAACTATAAGAGCTATACTGTTGAAACTTTGTAAGTAGATGTATTCTGTGAACCGCATTAAGATTTTCACACAAAAATAGAAAAAAAGCAATAAATTTTGGGGGTCCCCATACATAGAACTGAAACTCAAATTTTTTTTTTCCATCAAACCCATGCGTGTGGGGTATCTATGGATAGGTCTTCAAAAATGATACTGAGGTTTCTAATATCATTTTTTTCTAAACTGAATAGTTTGCGCGAGAGACACTTCCAAAGTGGTAAAATGTGTGTCCCCCCCCCCTCTAACTTCTAAGATAAGAGAATGATAAATCTAAAAAAAATATATGATGTACATTACTATAAAAACTACCAACGAAAATTGGTTTGAACGAAATCTAGTAAGTAATTTTTTTTTAATGCGTCATAAATCGAAAAAAATACACTATTATTAAAACATCGATCAAAGTTACAACACATTACAAGAGCTTTTATATTATGTTACTTGCTGCTACGGAACCCTTCATGGGCGAGTCCGACTCGCACTTGGCCGGTTTTTTTTTTATGCACTTTGCAGCAGTGGGAACACTGAAACGCTGATTATGCTTATGTACTTTGTTAGTGTTTTTTAAGAAATTACATATATTACTCGTGCTACTATTTCTAGCCAAATTATATGGGTAAGGACGCTGACGCACTAAATTGGTAGGACATCGGCAGAAAAATTGCCTGTTTCAAAAATAGCTAAAATGAATTCAGTAGCCTATCCCGTTTCAGGAAAATCATCAGAACTTTTCTTGAAAAGTATCAGGAACTACGGAACTATGCTGCATGCGAGTAGAACTCTCATTTTTTTTATGCTCTGCTGGAAAATGATCTGCTAAGTTCACGGCCATATCCCGAACATACTACTTTTAGGACACGCGTTTATTATGTTTCATGTTGAATATTATTATAGATTTATATATTATAGATTTTTTTTTTGATAGGAAAAATCATCTTATAAGATGATTTTCAAAGTCATAAATGTCAACCCCCGCTCTTGGGCGGAGCAGGAAATAGTGTCAGACTCTTACTGACTAAAAAACCCATCCCGTTCCTTCAAGCCTTCATACCGGGGCTCGAGCGCCCTTTCGGATAACCCTGGTCTCAGTAGGGTTCGACCCGGCTGGGCCCCTGCAGTTGCTGACAACTCCTTGAGGCGCGCGGGAACAGTGCGCGCCGTTGACGACTTGGGCTTGGTCCGGACAGTTACCGGATGACCGGACAGCGAGCTACCCATTGCTCACTGTCTCCAAGCCCGCGCCTACGGTGAGATTTATTTCGTCACAACAGACAGTTGACAGAGGCGTCTAGTATACTAATAAAGCAGTAAAATTGCTGAATATAAGGCAGAACAGTCGCAGAGGTTCAGGTTTTCAGTCTAGAAAGGCAAAGTTCAAGTTTTAGAGTTTATCGTAAGATTTATTTTTCAAAACTAAACAGTAATGGAATATAGCGCATTCATCGTCCTTAGTCCACCCTTTTCTCTCACAGTAAGACAGTAAAAGCCTTTTTCTAGAACTAAGCCACAAGTTATAAGCGTTTCCTGCCGTAACTGCAGAATTATTGGAAAGAGTGACTGTGACCTTGGACTGTAAAAACAACCGAAGGATCATAGGCGGGTTAGCCCTGAGCGTCGAATATATAATACGGTTGTACAACTTGAATTACTTTGAAAAACGCTTAATTTTCGTACTGGACAGACGGGTGTACGAAATTTAATAGGCTAATAATAATTCGTCTTTCCTGATTTTTTTTAAATGATTTTACAAAAAACCGCACAGTTACGTAATAATAAAACCCCTCCCACCGCACGCGAGGGGTTTAAAAGTCTGACATTCCTCTCGCTATACCCAGAGCAAGAGGAGCCATTTGATGATTACCCACTGAAAAAAGGTAATAGCGTTTAGGTATATACCTGAACACCATTGATGTATTGAAAACAAACAACTTTTCTTATTTGTTTTTAAGTTAATTTTTATATTCATATTTCTATTCGATTTCATATTTCTAAATGTATAAGTTAGGTTTAGTTACAGCAGCCTTCTAAAAAATACTTTCAAATAAACCCGTCAACCATTTAAAAATGGATAAAATTATAAAACAGGAAATTGATAAAATAGTCGAGAGCAAAAATAATATTTATTCTGTAAAATATATGGTTTTTATGCCAACACAAACTGAATTTTATTTAAGCGCTGTCAAACAAACGAAGTTTCCAACATACGTTAGAGCAGTATTTTAGTGACACAAATACCACTTTATACTAAACTTTTCATAGGCAAATATGAGAATTCAATCAATTCATGAACCACATATTTTTTTATTTTCAAAATTTGCTTTGTAAACATTTTATTTTTGATAGGCTTGCACTTGACCACCATCTCAATTGATGGTAAGCGATGACGTGGTCAATTTGTATTTATAATTATTATTTTCGAGACGAGTAAAAAACCAGTGCGTGCAGCCAATGATGATATATGACTCTGAAACGTGGTCACTTACAATGGGCCTACTCAGTAGGCTTAAAATCACAAGGAAAAGGCTATTTTCAGATTTTCCTTGTTATCAAACCAGAAATTAAAATATCCGCTGGGGAACCAAGTATGACATAACCCGAAGAATCGTTGAACTTAAGTGATAGAGGGTAAGGACATTGGTCGCAGAACAGATGATCGATAGGGCCGAAGGGTTCTGGAGTGGTGAAGACGCAGGATTGGAAGGCCCACAATGTGGGTCGACGACCTGGTGAAAGTCGCGGGAAACCGATGGATGCTAGACGAACTGGCCCGTTTGTTGTGGTGACACTTGGGGAAGGCCGAAGCGACGGATTGGAGTGGACGTTTTTCTGCTGAAATGATGATGCTAATAAGTCATAATTTCATTCATCTATCGAGGGATTTTTGTATGTTTAATTTTGACTGTACATTGAAATAACCTGTTCGATTTTACGTTTGATGCACAGTTTACTGCTACCTTCTTATTACTAAGCTGTTGCTATTAATCGTATGAGGTGGTCATTATGTTTACATAATCAAAACTGGTTAGAAGAAATAGTTTGAACGAACGACAGAATGATGCAGTAGTGAATATAAAAACTGGCCTATTAATTGTGGACTTGCCAGGCATACTGTACCAGAAAGCTCACCACTTGAAATTCAACACCTTTACCTTTGTAAACAACACGCTCTCTTTTCATTTTTAAACCAGAAACTCAAGATACGTTCGAAAGGTGGCGTACGTAAATTCCATTTACTGCTGGAAAGTGCCGAGCCCGGCCCCATCGCAAACTCCACTTAATTACGCGCATAAATTCAAGTGCTCTTCCGTACACGATGGATGTAGCCACATTTTAACTCATAAAATATCGTTTCTTCGAAATTTACACAGGATTGGTACGCCATAATTGGTCATGAGGGTGCATTGGTATATGCGGTAATTTTATTTCAGGTGACGCTTATGGTTGAACACTGCAAATTTAATGCGGTGGTCACATTTTGGATGGGATTGTACCCGCAATTTTATCGTGCATCGTTGCGAAATCAAGTTTCCGCAATTCCGCATTTAAATTAACACCAAATAATAATTATTTTTGATGTTACAGGAGAAACAGAGAGAGATGAAGAATTATCGAACAATTTTGAAATAATGTTTGATTTCTGAATTAAATCTGTATGGTTACGGCGTGTGTGTCGAAACAACATTTAAAATATTAAATAGTGCTGGAAAATTAGAAAACAGTCAAGTTATTTCTAAAATGGTTTGGTGGATGCATTATAATCCGAGTAAACGCAGGGAGGGAGTAAGTGCTAATAAATTGTTTATTTTATTTGCTTAGTATATGTACTCAGGTAGGTATATTTTCCTTTTTAAATTAACAATCGATGTCGGGACAGTTTATTTTTTAAACCAAATATTTCTAAAATGAATTGATGTCTACAATGGTTAGCTCTAAACCTTCGTTTGACGTCTATCACATAAAATGTGGAATGGTAAATAAATAAGAGCGTTCACGCTGTTTACTAAGGCGGTTATCATACTGCTACGCACCCCGTAGCGTAGGGCGTGAATGCGTGTCTTAACATTGCTTGTAAGTATCTCCGTTTGTATAGAAAACACGCACAGTCCAACACACTGATTTTTTTATTAGTTCATGCAGATCACGCACCTACATGCTGGGAAACACGCACTCACGCGCGTGGGTGCATTGCGACACGCATGGTATGCCACACTGAGTCTCGTAGTACCACATGTGATTTTATATGAAATGAGTACGTGTCTTTGTAAATTTACAAGACGCACCTACGCGCGTGAGTGCGTAAAAAACCCGCACGATGAGCGCGTAGGTGCGTTTTGACGCGCTACGCTGTGTGGGGCGTGGCAGTGTGTTACCCGCCTTAATTGTTATTTCTAGTCCTCTTATTGACCAGTTTCTTGTCAGGAGATAATCTCGCATGTGCTCCTTGACTGTACCGCTAGGTGTCATTGATACACGAATACGAATTCTAGGATCACCGAATTCCCTTACAGATGCCAAATGATGACCACCATGGTCCACGCACAAATCAAATCAATCAAATCAAATCAAAGCATTTATTTCAAATAGACCATTCACAGGCACTTTTGAATAGTCAAACGTCGGTCAGTCCGAGAAAAGTGAAGCTAAATTGCACGTTCCAAATAGTAGGTCTCTATGGAGAAGAACGTGCAAGAAACTCCATGGTGGTCTATCTCTACTAGTCTATCTATCTGTCAGACAGATAGGTAGACCAGTTTCTTGAAAAGAAGCAAGGCATAATGATGAAGAAACACGTTTTACTAAAGTTTGGTGCAGATTTTAGCATTTCAGATAGAAATAAAACATTATGCATTCCTTTGATTGCGAAATAGGTCACGGGCTTGCTAACGACCACACAGAAAATTGTATTGCTTAATTTCCAGGTACACTTTGGTTTGAAAACTCAAAGAGATATAGTTTATCAAACAATCAGCGTTATGTACGACTGCCGTAAGTAATAAAGTTCATTAAATTTAATGAGAATGGTCAACTTTGCATTAGCATTTAAGCTAAGCGTCAACTACGTCGGGATCGGAGCATACGGAGCGGATGGATTCGTTGCTTTGTATTGATTTATATGTTACAGCGTGCACTGGATCAGAAATTGCTGATGCAAAATCCGAATGCAGTAGACCCACTCTACCGACAGTTTGTAAATACTGACGGCTCATACACTGCGTACGTTCCGATTCCGATGCGGTGGATGTTAATACAGAACAGAGTCTCAAGTCCCGCATACCTCCGTGGAGAAAAAAGGATCTACGGACCAGAGGGGTGTTATTGTCTGGTGGAGCAATTTCCTGTCAGCTTATTTCGGGCTATTGAATTTATTTAAATTAAGCTGAGAACTGTAATTGCGCGATGCAGGATTTCGTATTTTTAGTTTTTATCCGCCATAGATTTATTTATTTATTTACAATTAACTTAGACAACATTACAGTCTAACTAAACTAATGCGTTGTATAGAAACAAGAAAAAAAGAATAAAATAAAAAAAAGACGCAAACATATACATTACCACTAATATAAAATAAAAATAAAATATCCCACAAAACCAAATAAGACCACTTTTACTTATTTTTCATCCATAGATGACGCTACAAGCAAATAACACAGACCTGTATTAAAACACTTATCATGTGTGCTAGACATAAGACGCAGATTTTTGTTAATACGATGTTGTTTGTATGCTAGCGGTTTTTGGTGCATTCGATTAGTTGATTGACGTTACTCTTAAGGTTACTCATTTATTATACACTAGTGAAAAGTCATACGATTTTATCCTAAACATTTTGGCCCTTTGAAAATGAAATTCTTATCACTGTAAGTATCCTAAAGAATGTGCAGAGCTAGTGACTCTGTAGATTTTTCAGGGTACCCTGGGTATAGCCTCTCATTTGTATTTTGTCTATATGATACCTAGAACTAAAAATTGGAAGATATGTGACATCCACCAAGATGCACTGAGCTCGCATAATGGATTCCAGTACAGCCCATTCCCTCTGTGAGGCAAGGCCTGAGTCCCAGCAGAGAGAACAGTATAAGGCCGATTATGCGATGCTAATATCCGTTTCTCCTTTCAGATGAAAATTATGATGGCTATGATATACACAGTCTCACTAAAGTAGGAGTTAACATCTTCAATATCGATATGACAAAACATGATGTTGAATTTTTTAACACTATCAGAGATGCTATGGCATTTTCAGCTACTTTGCCAGAAATGATTCCAACTGCATACTATACACCTGTTGCTATGTCTGTCACTATGTCTGTCAATGAACCTATTGATGTTGATGATAGGGTAAGTAAGAAGGCTAATAAGGATTAATAACTTACCAATTGTCATCGACTTAAATTAAAAACTATTTGTCAAAATAATGAAAAGTTAAAACAAAAGTAAGCTGCAATGTTAGATTGGCATTATGCGTCTAACAGAACTATTAAAGCATGCAGCGCTAAGATGGCTTTTAGAGGATACTTTTTTCGTAACCAAAATGTCTTAAGCGCCATGAATTTCGTGGCACTTACGCGTTTCGTTCAATATATTATAATGTTCAAGGTGTACAGTCGACATTATACCTGAGAGTAGGCATTCGGGCGATTCTTTGAAACAGATAGGGTGTCTCATTAGTCTGGCTTAGTTTTCTCTTCACAAATTGATATTTTTATTTGCATATTAGTTTCTACCGATCACAAAGTGTACAAAGACACTCATTTACGCTCAGTGGCTGACAAAACAAAATAAATAGGTACAAAAGCTAGGCCAGATGAATGAGATATTCTCTCGGTTTTAATCTCTTCATTAATAAAGTGCTCAATGAATTGTAGTTCCAGCACCAGCGGTTATGGTTATTATAGTTCATAGGTACCACAATTTTTTCACATTGTAGCAGATATATGTAGACAGGTAAGTCCAATCTACATAGCTTGGAGCACAGGCGTAGAGTAGCCAGCCTTTCGGTATTTTACAGGATGTATTTTAGAGAATGTTAATTGGCTTTTAATAAACTAATGTGCCTCATCATCAACGATTGCAATATAAACTAGTGCTTGACTGCTTACCATCAGGTGGAATCGGAGTCAAGCACTAGTTTATATTAGATAAAAAAAAAATTGCGCGGGAATTGCATGACTTGACACCACCATCTCCTTTCTACTATTGAACAACATGACTTACGGTGGGCTACGTTGATGAAACCGGTTCTATGGTCCGGACTAAGCGTTTCGAATTGTGCTTTATGCCGGGTATATCGAAGGACTGGCACAATTTGCTTGCTGCTGTTTTTCCATCCGATATAATTTAGGTCTCTTCAAGGCTAAAGTGAAAAGGCCCTTAAAATAGTGCGCCTCATTATCATCACTGCTTACCATCAAGTGGGATCGCAGTCAAGCACTAGTTTATAATTTAAAGCAAAAAGTTAAGCATACTTTATAAAAGTCACTGTAGTTGAATCTCTATTTACAATCAAGTGCAAATATAACGTAGACTGATGACTAGTATACTGTATACAAACTGATAAAAAAAAATTGTAGTTACAAGCGCGTACCAAAGAAAAGAGCGGAAGATATCAGTGAGCACAAAAAAAATGTTGTCAAAGAGAAAAATGTCCTAAACACTGACTGACAGTATTGCCAGTATTGTATTATTTACAGTATTGTATTGTATACTAAGGCTAACAATGCTGATCAACATATATTATGTTAACAACCTAATGAATAAAGAAATAATCTTTATGGAAAAAATACTATTAATTTAATTATTATTATTTTATTAATTTAATTACTATTAATTTAATTATTATATTTACTAATTAAATTAAAACATTTTGTTCCAGGTTGACATAATAATTTTAAAGGATGTAACATCGATAAACCAACTGCGACAATTTAAGAGAAATAACACAAAAATTTCTTCTATGCCTATTTTATTTTGGCCTCCAACGCTCAAACTCAAGGACCTTTATCCAATAATTAAGGTTAATAAGATATTAAGTTTTATAATGAAAACGAATACTGTATTGTTATTTAAGAATTTTCTTTATATTAGATTTCAGCTGGCATTGTTATGGATCCAAAGTTGAGCAATATTTTTGGAAACTTTGACGAGCTTTTGCAAAGATGCAGAGAGGTGATTAAGTTTGTTTAATAATAATATTCCACAACTATCACACAACGCCGTCTAGTCCCAAGTTAAGCAGAGCTTGTGTTATGGGTACTAGACTACTGATAAACATACTTATATATTTCTAAATACATACATATTATAGATAAATTACACCCAGACACAGAACAAATGATTATGCTCATCACACAAACATTTGTCATGGGTGGGAATCGAACCCACGACCTCCGGCATAGCAGTCAGGGTCACTAACCACTAGACCAACAGGCCCGTCAAATATTGATTGTCTAAAAGGTTCGTATTTACTGGTTTATTTTTCAAACTAACTTCGGTCAGTGACGACGTCCGTGTGAAAGTAGCAATTTATCTTATGAGAGCATACAAAGGGGTCATCTACACTAATATTATACAGAGGTAAAGTTTATTTGTAGGAGGTAATCTCTGAAAGTTCTGGTCCGATAGCTAAATTTTTTCACCGAAAGAAAGCTGCTTTATTCCTGAGTGACACAGATCATATTTTATATATGCGGGTGAAGGCTTGGGCAAAACCTAGTATAACATAGGAAAGTATTAAATATTAACTTTAAGTCATAAGATGTAGGAAAGTTCAAAGTTAGACGAATAGTCTGGATGTTAATTTGAGCCTAACATAAACAAAAGCTCGCCAGTTAGAGGTCTACCTTCCTAAATATTGGTTAATGAATGAAGTTAAATTGCTTATTGTAGGTAACTAGTCTATTTTAACTTTTGTTTTTAGAATACAGAAAAGATATCATTTATAACAAGTATGATTTTAAAGAAAACGGCTATTTTAGTAGATAGCTGCGTAAAAAACACACTGAAAACTTTAAAAAACTAATAAAATTTCTCGAAATTGTCACTAGAAAGAGGCGGTGTGGCCGACTCCGTCATACCACATTTTTATTTTACGGAACAGTTTGTGAGTGTGTTTGAATTATTATTACTACCCCGTACCACTGGGCAAAAGCATGCCTCCCATCTTTCTAACGATCATAATTCTTTGCTTCCCTTTTCCGATTCCCAATGAAGCCATTCAGGTCATCCCGTTATCTCCTTCGCAGTTTGCCGTGGCAGCGTGTCTTTGTATCTGGGCACCAACACTATGTTTTATAGACCTACAGCTCTTTAAACATGCAGCAAATATATCCTGCCTAATCCCATTTTAGTAAAGCAGCTTTTTGAGCCACATTAACGACTTTTTGACATTAATGATCGACATTAATCGGCATTAATGCTTTTTGGAGCACAGTGTAATGTAACATTATAGATTCGACTTCTGTAACGTTACATTACACGCGAATACTCCCAGTAAGGGGTGCTCCCTTACTGGGAGTATTCGCATAGTATGCTACGTTTCAAATGACGAACGACGAACCTTAAGTTCCATATTGAGTTGTACGTGAATGAGAGTCCGTAATAATATAATTATTACAATTGTAACGCAGAAAAATGATCTCAAAACGGCGGCACTATTCCCACCACTACACGTGGTGTAGTCCTTACTTAGCTTACCGAATCCTTTGAGTTTTTAGCTACTCCGTGGTGTAATTATATTTTGGATGGAGATAGTAGATGCAACACCAAACTCAACACGAAGAATCACTAGACTTAAGTGGCAATGGGCAGGGCAGATTGCTCGCAGAACGGATGGCCGTTGGGGAAGAAAGGTCCTGGGGTGACGACCGAAGGCAAAGACGCAGTGTTCGAAGGCGTCCTACAATGTGGACCGATGACTTGGTGAAGGTTGCAGGAATAAGGACCGTTCATAGTGGCGACACTTGGGGGAGGCCTATGTCCAACAGTGTACGTCTATTGGCTAAAATGATGATGATGATAATGAACATCAAAACTGTATCTCTTAATTGTTATTATTCGTTTTTTGAAGTGTGTCTTACTATGAAAGCAATTTCAAAGTTGTATAAACATCAAAACATTATTATTTTAGGACCGCAAACCCGTCTTTTACATGAATCCGACATTAGTAGACAATTACTATGAAGAAATCGCCAATGACAGACAATTGCTGATACAAGTTCGTGATTTGATTAAGAACAGATTAGATGGTGTTTTCTTAATGGATGATCGTCGTGGAAAACCTCCCATAGAGTTTATTCAAGCTTTCTTAAGGGCAACAGAAATAATAGAAAAGGATTACGTTGCTCCTGAAGATTACTTAAAACTAAGTTTTCCGGTATGTATTTTGTAGTAAATAAAAGTTTAATAGTTATTTTTATAAAAGTTTAATAATCTCACCCACAAAATCAGAACTAAAATATGTTCTGATTTTGTGGGTGAGAAACCGTCAAAGAACTTTTTCAGTACACTTACTCGAAAACTTACTCCAATCCCTACCGCTCGTTGCCACGCAATTTACTGTTGTTCGCACGAAAAGTGCTAGCACTCGCCCCCGTCTCAAATTACCGTATTTAACCTATTAGGCTGAACACAAAGCAACTCCCATGAGTCGCCGGTCAACCCCTGTGTGTTTCTTTCTTCATAAGTGTATTGAAAAACGTCGTTTGATACACGTGGAAAGAGGTCTTAGGTTCCATAACATCCTCGCTTGCAATTCGAGCGAATTATGCCTCGGTCATAATGACAAAATTTCTCCACTTGTATCAAAATGTACTTTCTGCTTTGGGTGGAACGAAAGGTGATGCACAATAGTCTACTCTCATTTTCAACAACGAGGTCTGCGCGATTGGAATATTATAGGCTGATTATGCTATGTCAGGCGTCTATGTTTTAAGAACCGGCGCTTTACAATTATGACTTTATAAGTAGCCTCTAATGTCATGTACCTAAGCCTATAGAGACTTGTTATTAAAAAAAAAATCTTACTATGCCATGTAAAAACAGAAACAAACGGCAAACGACTGATTCTTTGAAACCGAGACAATGTCTCATTCATCTGGCCAAGTTTTTTCTTTATAATTTGATATTTTTATTTGTATATTAGTTTTCCCCGATCACTCATCTGTGTCCAATAGCTTACGACAAAAAATAAATAGGTACAAATACAAGGCCAGATGAATGAGACAATATATCGGTTTCAAAGAATCACGCAAATACTGTAGTATTTTGTAAAACGCTGGCAACTTTTCAGGACTATGTTGAGAACACTATAAACAACAACTTTTGTTCTATTACATTGGTTCATCAGATTTTCATGCAAAATTAAAATGTTTAAATTGAACGTTCTTAATGTTACAAAGTGTATGCGAAGCAAGCGATAGTACAATAGCGGAAGGTAGCAGGGATCGTGCGCGGGAGGTGTAGGTGGGTACAGCAAAATACAGAGTTGTAATGTGTTAGATAGAACGATGGAATCTTGAAGGTTTGTTTCTTGGAAATGTAATAAGTTTTGTGAAAAGTCATAGAACAAAATTTGTTTTTTATGATGTTAGTAATACAATCCTACAATATTGTTAGAATGTTAGTGTTTTACAAATAATCCTGTATAAGTTAACCTAAGAATAAATGTATTTTGATATTACAGTTGAAAATACCAGTTCTCCAGCCCTACGCCGTAGCCCTAGCTGCTTCTCTTGCAGCATTACATAGCGAAGCTAGTGCTATTTTAGTGTTCACGACAACAGGCGCTTCTGCCAAGATCCTATCTTGTGCAGCGCCGCCCTGCAAAGTGATAGCGATCACGAGGTACGAGAAGACTGCCAGAAGAATGCATTTGTTTAGGAAGGTTATGCCTTTGCATTACAGAAGTGAGTTTTTTAAGTTTTTGTTAACCTAACCTAACTCGATTATCGTGAAGTGAAGCCAAGGGTTAAGCAGGGTCGGAGCTGACTGAGGCCATGGGTTTACTTCCAAAAGGGAAATCCGGGGTGGATGGGTGAAGCGGGAGGGCGCGTCAGACTTTTACTGACTAAAAACTAAAAACCTACACCTGTTCTTTCGTTGCCTTTCAAACCAGGGCTGAGTCTTCCTTTCAGAAGCAGACCCTTGGCCCCAGTAGGCTTCGACCCTGCTCTTGGAAATCCGGGGACCAAGAACGCAAGGCAAAGAAGGAACATAGGAGTGGGTTTTAGTCAGGTTAGGTAAAAGTCTGACACGGCCTCCCACTCCACCCTAGAGCAGATGAAGTAATTGGATGATTTCACACCTTAAAAAAACAGGTTAACATGTTTGTGGTATTAATAATGCATCCATTGGTTAATATTAGCTACCTTGAGCTATGTTTTGGACACCGGCCAGGAGGAGCTAAAGGATAAGTTGAAAGAGTCACAGAGGCACTGGAACACACAACAAATCAAAGGAACACAAGAGAAAGTCAGTCACTCCTTTTCAATCTACCCTTACAGCGGGAGGGGTTATTGATGATTTTCCACCAAGAGACAACAAAAACCCTAATGACCTGCACTTAAAACCTAAAAAACAGCCCCACATTAGACATTAGCATAATGTATCGCAATTGCAGAGAGTCGTTTCGGTTCCTGGCAAGATGAGAGCCTGGCCCGTATGGCTTTTGGCACCCAGTTCGGCCTCGACACCGGCCTTTTCGACATCGGCGCCAAATTAGTGGTACTTGCGCCGTCCGAAGAATCAGTCGTGTACTGCAATAGCTTCCAAATATTCACCGTTAGAAATATTTTGCATAGATATCAGTGTGGTTATTATGATGAAACAACATTATCATAGACGTAGAACATACATAATTTATTTACACTAATATCCTGAAGAGGTAAAAACAAACTTTAGTTTTTTTTTGTTTGTAGAAGTTAATCTCTGAAAGTAGCCCCCTAGCCAAGTTACAACCATTTCTCTTGCGTCGAACGCCTCGAGTTGGCCACGGCCCCGATTCGTTTGTTCTGACCACATGACTGAGTTGATCTGACGTCATTCCCGTACATTTGAAGTTTTCTACTAGCGTTAACGATTGCAGATTATCAACTTGGCTAGGGGTACTATAATTGGAAACATTTTTCACCGATAGAAAGCTGCTTTATGCCTGAATTGCATAGTTATATTTTTTGTACGCTGGCGAAGCCGCGGGTATAAGCGGGTATGTTTATAAATTGTGTCGATTGTATTGAATATGTCCCTGATAAAATAGTGCAAGATTATTTTATGTTCATTGAGTTGACTTTTATTGTCTGTAGGACGGATTACTATATATATACTGTGTAAATTATCCTTTTTTTATTAATTAAGTGTAAATTAAAAAGGTATGTTTATATTATGTAGAGGTACAGTTTATAAGTTTATTATTTTGTAGATAAGTAGTCTTGGAACTACAGAACTAATTTTCATATTTTTTTTGCAGCTGAATAAAGCTAAATTATTCCTGATTGACATATAATTGTATTAAATTGTATAATTATATTTAATTGAGATTGTTTGTATTTTTCTTGTTAAGTCAAAAATTTTTGATGCTCAGTAAAATGGACACCTGGCTACTCTTATTTATTTGCGATTTATTACAGCATATATTGGGTATTTTCCTTTAAACTTGGCGTTCTAACGTGAAAACCGTACATTCCAGAAAGCAATATCAGTGACGTTGAATAACGTATATTTTGTAATATACAAATTCTATGTTATTGGTTTAATAGCTTTTGTTTTTGAAATTTTGTTCCTGTACTGGAGAAAAAAGTCATTTATGAGGCAAAATTAACAAAGTGAAAGCGATTGAAATAAAAATGCACATCCCATTCATTAGCAGTTCTAAGTCTGTATACGTCATTAATATTATATACTGTTTGAGACACATTTTTCCACGTTAGAGCTCCATATTTCAAAATAATACGAACTTTCTTAAATTTCATACGAAAACGGTTTTAAATACGTATAAGTACCTATTATATTTATGAGTATGTATTCACATTTAAAATAGATATTTCAGATACAAGTCACAAACACACCAAATAATAACTATTTACGAAAAAAGAACAACATAATTTTAGGTATTCTTTTTTCGTTATCAATTATTTAATATAATGTTTTCATGAAATCAATTCGAATATATCACAGTTCAAAGTAACCTGTTTAAAAAAAGAACGCCAATTTCGTAGGTAAGGACCTAATACAACAAGTTCCAGATTAGTTGTCTTCAGAAAAGGATGGACGAGATAACTTGCCATCTTTTTAACGTTCAAACAGAGTGATATGTCAAAGGGAACAAATTGCCCGTTTGTTCGATTAATATGGACTTGTTTTGTAGTAAACAGCTTTAGTTTCAGGTACTGAAGTGATACCTGTAAGCTTGTTAGCTTACACTGAAAGGTATAAATAGCGATATCTGGGAATTTACTCTACAACTTTAGTCCCTACGAATATGAGATGAAACAAGATAAAACTGTTCTTTTTTTAAATAAATGTTTTCGCTTTTAGTCAACTTACTTGGCTTTTTTAGGGTTCCGTACCCAAAGGTTAAACCGGGACTCTATTACTAAGACTCCGTTGTCTGTCCGTCTGTCAACAGGTTATATCTCGTGAACCGTGATAGTTAGACAGATGAAAATTTCACAGATAATGTATTTCTGTTGTCACAACAACAGATACATATCTACTAAAAACAGAAAATATAAACATTTAAGGATGAGACTTCCATACAGCAAACGTGATTTCTTGCCGTTTTTTGCTGCGGGACGGTACGGAAACCTTCACGTGCGAGTCAGGTTCGTACTTGGCCAGTATTTTTAAAAGGTTACTCTTCTCTAAGAATTGCTCCTATATCATGTATGAGCTCACAAACATGGATATATATGGATATAATATATATATCCCATTGATTTATTAAAAAAAAAAACATATATACTCACATACACAAGACACCCAGACCAAGAACAAAATAGTTATTCCTTTCGGGAATCGAACCTACGACGTGCAGCGCAGCAGCTAAACGCTCAACCAAAACCAACAGCTTTGGTTTATTAGATTAAATTAAATAATTTCCTTCTTCTAATCTAATTTCTTCTTCCGTTCCCGTTTCCCGCATACTTCTCTCCCTACATTTCATAATTAAAACTATTAGAATAATTGATTAGGACCGTAGCTAACCTGATGAGCACGTTTGTTGTATTAATAATGCAACCATTGGTAAACTAAATACGTGCTACATAGTGACGTGTAGAGGACCCCGGCCTGGGTGCGGACACACAACATTCGTTTTAGTATATTCGAAACCCGAAACACGTCTTTAGTATTTTTATGTAAAGAATCTGTGTACAAAATTTCCTATAGACCTACATGGGCACTTATAAAACGTCAGAAGCTAGTGCACGGTTCTAAATTGGTCGTTTCCTATGGAGAAGAACCGGCAAGAAACTCCATGGTTACTCTTTTAAAAAAATGTGGTTGTTGTTACAAAATTGATAGATTTTGTATGTACAGTGTAGACCAGTCAATATTGTACACAAAAGCACAATAAAAATCATCATAATAAAAAAAAAGTAAGTCGTAATAGGAAGTAGTCTAAGAGTTAGACACACGCACAGTGTTCTCACATTCACATTACAAAAAAGAGACTATATAAAAAAATTCGTTAAATCACGAAGTTATAAGCTTGTTATGTTACTTGATTGGCCGCACAAATACACGATCACCAGGCGACCCGGACGACTGAGGAGTTGTTTTACTCCCACATCCAGCTGTGTGATAGTGTTTAATGTTCACTATAACCTGCCTTAAATGCGTTGTACTTATTGTCGGTGGTGTTCAACTTGTGACAATTGTTAAATATTTTTAGAAAAAAATATAACATGATGTAAAAATTATTGCATTCACTGATTCTCAACAAATATATTCAGGTTTCGCATAGACTAAAAATAATGTTGTATATTAAGATACTATGCCAGTCAGAAATTGTTAGTGCGAGATAGTTCGAAAGAGTGAGTTCCGAAACGCAAAGGCCTCACTTACACAGTAGCGATTTGGTTAGTAAAAGTCTGAGACTTCTTTTTGCTCCACCCAGAATGGCAGAAGCTATTTGATGCCCCACCTAAAAAATAAATAAAAATGAAACCACTGTTCACGTACATACTTAAGTGACTAGTGTGGCGGCCGCCTAGTGTTTCGCTATGGTTCGGCCTCGCAAGCGAGCGATCGTCGTTTGTTTTACCCCGAGGAACCATTTGCAGCCTCTACTGCAATCGACCACCACTCACGAAGCACTGTGGTGAGGTGGCCATTAGGTAATCGCGCCCGCACTCGCTATCGTAACTTCGCGTGTACTCTGAGCAAGGCCTAACAACTATTTTCATTTGACAGCTTCGGGAGGCGTGTTGTGTTAGTGCAACAAAAACAAAGGTTTACCGCTAATTGTTGGTTCGCAGTAACACTGTGTTTTGTAAACAAACTCTTTGTGGAATCTGTTAACCAGTAATATTACTTGTGGAATAGATTGAGCGCTAATCAAAGAGGCTTCTTTTTAATAGCTTTTTTCTTTTATGGCAATTAAGCCGGTTGCGACTATTTTGCCAGTGTCAAGTTTGGGATGGCAGCAACCCAGTGGGAGTAACTGTCGAACTCTGTACTTTGTGGTAAGTCTGGAAGGATAAACACAAGTGTTAGTAGAAAAACACAATCTAAGTCACTTATCTACAAATTGGATAATATATAATAATATACAATAAATAAACTACAAATTAAATAATAATTACAACACGTTAAACACCAATTAAAATTTTAAATTATTTTTATTTATAAAATTTGGGAGAGAAGTGGCTGAGTAGGGAATAAAAAATGGTTGGGAGAGGAATATTACATTTGGATATTTTTTTTTACAAAAATCAGAAGATTTATTCCAAGTTTCCTCTGCAAGACCACACTCGCGTAGGGAATTATCACGGACATAGATTTTAATAGCATTATTTGCCTCTAAAAATATACATTGCTTTCTAAATGACTAAGTCAGCCACAATTGACCAACGTCTGAATGATACTGTCTTAACCACTAATTATCTTCTAAGTAAGTCACTATCTGGGTGGTTATCAAAAAAAAAAAAAAAAAAATGTGTCAGAGTAGCTTCTTAGTTCTTAGGCTAAGAATAATTAATTGGCGATGCAAAAGAGACGAATTAATTTATTAGAGGCAGTCTCATTTTCGTTGCTTAGTTATAAAATGAGAAGTTTGATCACCTGGCCAATAAAGAAATATGTAACACACACAGACTTTAAACTTCATTATTTTCATTATTTTTGACAAATTTTGTTACTGAAGTAGTCGCTATTTCACAGCAGTCACCTAGCTTTATTATAGCTATTAAAATAATTACGACCAGCTTACTTATCCTGGTGCTGTTGGATATCAGAATTTTACTACGATAATGATAAAATAAACCCAAAATACAGAAACAAAAATTGGAGCTATAAGTTGAAATAGAATAGAAAAGGAGGCTCTGAAAATAAAAACATGCAATATTCAAATAGCAAGATTAAATTTAACTTAATGAACTCTTCAAAATAATGACCACAATAAAGAATCTATAAATCCAAGCATAAATATTAATTCTCAGTCACAATCGGCTCTCAAACTTAATTAAAAACAAGACACTAGTGTCTAATTATTGCAGGAACGTGCCCGATACTAATTGCTTAGTATAAACAGATTATAAAATGCATGAGAATGTATCCAAATTAAGTGTCAGTTGTATGATACCTCATTAGAGGACGCAGGTAACGCGAGACAAAAATGCATTTCATATTCTCATACAAAGGATATCGCATCTTGTTACAAGAAGCCTTTGCATTCAGATGCAGAGTCCTAAATTCGTGGGTTATTCTGCAAAAGAAGCTACGTGAATAATAAAAAATATATATTATTCTAGTGTCGCACTGCAGCTTTTCTCCTTTTTTCTACTTTTTTCTATCTTAGGTAATCTGACCTTACTCCTTTAGATAGAGTCCAGTTCGTTACACCATCTCCTTTGGTCCTAATTTGTCGCCGGTTCTTGATGTTTGGGATCCAATCCGTGACGTTTTGCCCTGTTGTCGATTGGCATGCGGCAGGTATGATACGTAGATAAGTTCCATTTCAATTAATCGGCTTTGATGCCTTTTTTTACAAGGGAAATCATCAAATAACTTCTCCATCTCTGGGTGGAGCGGGAGGAAGCATCAGATTTTAACTAACTAAAACCCACAGTGTTCAGTTGCCTCTTTTTGCTAATGCTGCGGTAACTTCTTTGAACAATCCATATCCCTGATCGTCGTTGGTCCTAACTAGCCTCATCAATTTTGCTGATATCTTTTCGAGGCACGTGCCGTCGACCCGGGATTACCGAATGGCAGGAAAGTGAGCATCCCATGGCTCTCCTGCGACTCCTGACGCTTTGGGTCATCTTCGGCGAAGAGCAGGGCGTAAGACTCAAATTGTGTCTGCTTCAGGGTTTCGGTCGCTATTTTTGCCATTTTTGCAGTTCTGTCCAGCGTGGAGCATGGAGTTTCTTGCCGGTTCTTCTCCATAGGAAACGACCAATTTGGAACCGTGCACTAGCTTCTGACGTTTTATAAGTGCCCATGTAGGCCTATGTGAAATAAAAATATTTTTGATTTTGATTTTGATTTTGCGGTTGGCTATACGTCTGCAATTACAATTTTAAAACAGTACATTTTACGTTTATTTTTTATTGCATCTGCGTATTATTTTTCTGAGGACGTATCGTTTGTATTATATAGAATGGTAATGAGTTCCAAAAGGCGATGTGCACTCGCTATGTGGGACGGACCTTTGAAAATTACATAATATATTTCTAAAGAGGAGGCCGACCGCATCAGGCAACGACGCTCTCGTCGCCGCCGGGATTCCGATCCCGATTTCCAGCCTACTGGGGCCAGGGTTATTCGAAAGGGCGCTCGAGCCCCGGTATGAAGGCTTGAAGGAACGGGATGGGTTTTTTAGTCAGTAAGAGTCAGACACTATCTCCCGCTCCGCTCAACAGCGGGGGTTGTCATTGGATGATTTTCCCATCGAAAAAAAAAGACCATTTATTAAAGTACTTTATGAAACTTTAGCAAAATCTATCTTGAAATCAAAAACGCTTAAAACGATAAGTAAATCTCGAAATAATACGGGTAATAACTGTAAGTGAGAATTTATATCAGGCTAAAATTATATCAGTAAATTTTGTTGTTCATTCGATAGTAATTAAACTGCATTGGATGCTAGCTAATGGATATTGGATTAAATGATACCTAAGCTGTAACGTGTACCTGGATAATTTATTAGAATGGCTTCCAAAGTTTTAATTAAATATAAAATAATGAAGCAATTGCAATTAATTTTATTTTGAGTTTGATTCTCTTATTATTACCAAATAAATGACAGTCAAGTTATGGTAGATATCTAAATTATGTAACCAGTATCAGTATCGTCTATAGAATTTCGAAAAACTTTAACGTAAAAAAGGTGCAATGACAATCATTTTATAGTTTCACTTTCCTTATTATAAGAGCTATTTACTGTTCAAAATTTAATGTTTCTAGATTTTCTAGATACAGGCTTCAGCAATCCGCAGTCGGGCATTAAATGAATCTACACTACAATGTAGTAAGGTTTGTAAGTTGTTGAGTTTATTTGTAGGAACTAGATCTGTGGACCGACTGAACTGATTTATAGAATTGCTTCACCAGAAGAAAGTTACATTGTTCTTAAGTATCAAATGTGTTTCAAGATATTTATTTGTCAATAAAAAAATTAAAATTTACTAAAACTGTAAAATTTAAACAAAAATCCAAAATTTTGCAGAATAATCCACGGCTTTGTTCATTCGTCGAGGGCCCGCTAATGTCACACGAAATAAGACTAAAACGCGGATATTAAGATGCTCTCATTTCATCCGCCTTTGAAGGATTGTGCTGCCAAAAAGAGTAGAAGCAGTACTCCACGTCACGTTGAGAGCTTCCCATTGTCAGTGACGTCATTCAAAGACCCTGTTTGAAGCAGGCATGCAAACAAGGGTTTTCGTATTCGGTTTCATGTGGAAGATTGAGAATTTTTACTTACATATGTTTTTGTTTATAGCATGCTGTTTTTGCAATGAGAAATTGCTGCTACTTTTTGAAGTCTTTGCCCAAAGGCCCGTTTACATGGAGAGTTTTTATCCGTTTTCAGACGAGTATGGTATGGGATGTTAAATTAACGAAAATGTACTTAAGAAGTGACAAATTATAAACATTAATGTAGAGAGCATCCCTAAGGTCAACGGTTGTGTTTTTTCTCGGTATTTCCAAGTATATTAACAAAATTTGTTAATAAATTAGTATAGCACACGTTAGCCCCTAAGACCCCAAGCATTTAATTAGGTATAAATACGGGAAAAATGGAAAGGTTGCTTTTTTCAAATTAGATTTTTTTTTTTACATTCTTAGATACATATCAAATAAATAAAACGTTCAAAATTGTAATAATCTACGCGGACTTTTAATAATCTTAGTGTTCAACCGAATGGCGCGAAATCACGCGCGAACGGGCGTTCCCGCGTTTGCTTGGGGTTTGAATTCTGGAGAAATATATCATTTTCAAATAATGCTTCTTTATTTTAACAAATAGAATGCGGATATATCTTCTTAACCTTGGTTAATTGATTTCAGCACTTAGTATTTAAAACTTATTCTTCATACCAGGTGAGTACCTAATCACTTTTATATTCAGTTCCCACGAAAGTCACCTTTCAAATCGTTTATATGCTGACAAACGATTTGCAAAGTTGACTGCTACGTTTTTCTATCTAAAACAATAGTCGCATTTTAGATTATATCGAAATAAAAATCGATAAAGGCTTATACAGAAAACGGTATAAAAGGAAAAACAGTTGAATTTCCCAAACGGCAAGCGTTTCAACCGATCCGTCCATTGTTTCTTTAAACGGTTCCAATAAAAATGCAAATACACAGTCTATGCGTTGTGTGCGTTGTCCGCTATCGACTTTTAAACTAGTTTATTTAGTTTTAACTCTGTCGTCGGCTCTATTTACTTCCTATGTTTGTCGTGTGTCTAACGTAACAACTGTTCTCTTTTGTCTCAGTTTTATGAAGTGAGTTTTCCAGAAATATTTAATTGAGTTTTGATTGTTTTGAAAATCGAGACTACGGTATAGAGTAAAATCAGAATAGATGTCCTAAGGGTATAGGTGAACTGTTTGTATTTACTATAGTTTTACAAATGATTGAAATTTTGATTTATTTATTTATTATATACTTTATTGTACATACAAAACATAACAAAGAAAATCTTATGTCTAAAATACGTACAATGGGCGGCCTTATCGCATTAAATTATTTAAAACTAAATTATTTTATCTCTTAAACTGTCACTATGTTAACCATATTCGCATTCCAAGACAAGCAGTAGTGTCTGCTTCTAAAAGGAAGACTTAGCTCTGGTATGAAAGGGAGCGAAAGAACAGAAGTGAGTTTTAGTCAGTCGAATAGTCTGACAAAAAATGCAAAACGCCATTACGAGCCAGTCCCTCTGGTAAATGTCAAGCTCATCTCTTCACTTTCACCTTGGTCTGCCACGATGTCACCTTGCGTTTAATGGGACCCAATAAGTGTCTCTTCTAGCCCACAGCTCATCAGACATGCGGCAGACATCTCCGGTCCAATCCCACTTTAGAGTAGTAGTTTTTCGAGTTACACATTTTATGTTAGTTTTGGCGCGCAGTATTGTGTTCTTGTACACTGTGCTCCATGGCTCGCTAACATACTTCAAGCCTGGGTCTCTGCTGAAGTATCCAGGTTTGTGCTCTGTACTTGAGTACCTATAGGGAGCTTGCACAGCATATGTCCATAATTTTCGTATCATCGTACAAAGTAATGTGCAACCAAAATTTTTGCGATATCTTTCTCGCAAATATCTGGACATCTACTAGTATCTCCAGTTTCATAGCAGGTCATTAATCTCAAACAAAATGGATGAAAAAGTTCTCGGCATTTATAATTTTTGTTTATATTTTTAGTACTGAGAGGTCTAAATTGGGTAGGTAGACTTTGTGATTCATTGAAAACATATACTATTTAATGTTTCAATAGGGATATCAAGAACAAACAGTACCTATATATCGGTTGTGTGAAATATGACAAAGTTAAACGATGCAATATTTTTTTATTAATAAATATGCAAAATATGTAAAAAATCATATTCATCTTTCCTATAATTTACCGTAGTTTTATCGGAGCGAACAGAAAAAAATACAACACGCAAAATTCGGTGGAGTGACGATCATACAAATATTTTATATTCCATAATTTCCCTAGTGACGACGGGACTCGGTGTTCGAAAGATACGTCTTTTTTATTTTTTGTCATGCTCATTCTCAAATATTGTTTTTCTGCATTTCGGTAATTTGTGACTCCTACTTTGGATAACGAAGTAAGTGAAATATGGTTGAACCCAATTTGATGTGGGATGCTGAAAGGTAACCTCATCAAAAATTGTCTTACAAAAAAAAAATATGATAACCTAATAGCTTATTACCATAATTGGTTAAACAAGAGCAAGTGTGCGTAGGTATATGATAGAAATAAAGTAATTTTCAGTTCTACAGTTTCAACACTGAATAAGTCTTCTCCAATTAACCTTTCGAATGTCTTAAGTTACACTGTCCGACATAAGGTAATTGTCTTTCTATTGTGTTTCTAATTACGACATTCAAAGAGTTAAAGCTATAAAAAATAATAATGATAAATCATTTAACTTAGACTCATCTTGCGAAGTTGCGACTACATCCAATTCGGAGCTTATAAACTAGTGTTAGTAACAAATTAAATGATCACATAAACAGTAGGTGGCAGGTCCGGGTGGACTCTTCGATGGTGGTGGCAAATCACTATATGACTACTAAGATGCAGACGTATCCAACAAGCCAGTATCGGAGAGTGCCAACGATCTGCCAGCGCGCGGAAGGTGGTGGTTAGGACTGTCACGCATGCAGTACGTGATAAAAGCGCACAAATAAAAAATTATACTACCAGTCCCGGCCGACGTTTATTTATTATTTATAATCCGTTACGTTGTCCTGTCCCGAAACCTGGTTTTTCGTTAGAAAAGAAAAGTGAGAACCCGATCGCAGCACCACCTACCGGAATCAATTGTATTTTCAAACCATTCAGGTACCCATTTAAATATACATACCAAGTTTCATCCAAATCAGTCAAGTCCTTTAGGAGGAGTCAAGTGACAAACACACGTAGGGTAGGTACAGAAAAAATATGTTTAAATAAAGATTATAAAATTCACTTGCAACACCAAGAGATAAGCTAAGATCATAACTCAGCGTATTAAACTTCTAAAGAAGTTTATCTTAAGAAGGTATAAGATTGATTAACTTTTAAACTTCTCGTCAATAAATGTGTTTAACTGACAGAAAACAGTTTCCTAGAAGCTGTGGAGGCTGATTCAACATAAAACAGAAATCTTATTTAATACGCCACAGCGCGCCGTCTTAGGACTCAAGTACGGCTGTATGAAAGAAAACTTTGCTTTTATTTATATAAAAATCGCTTCAGGCAGTTGGGTTGCATATTGAACATGAAAGCTGTTTTGTTCAAGCAATTTTGAAAAGGCATAAGTTCAGAAGCAGACTGTTTTTTTTTAAATCTTTCTCTGTTACTATTTACCGCAGTGACCAGTCCCCATCAAAACACATTTCTCTAAGTCTTATTATAGTACTGTAGTGACATCTATATCACTACATAGGAACTATCCAACAAAATACAAACATTAGAATTTCCCACACGATTACTATACAACAGTTCAAAAAACACTACTATCGGGCAGCGGGCCGGACTAGACACAAGGACCGTTTTATTGGAGAGGTATGGGATTCTTATTAGAGATTTGCGGGATTTTACACCTGTGTAGGTACCTCGTGTCTGTAAAGTCCTGGTCGAATTCTAATTTATTTAGTAGTAACATATTCTATTCTTAGTAATTATTTTTAGTAATTATCTCAGTTGTTTTTTCTTTCTTTTTCAATTGATTTTTTTTTCATCATCCACATTCGTACCAGGCCTGAGTTTACAGAAGGTGAGCAATGGGTAACTCGCTACCCGGCCGTCCGCTAATCGTCCGGACCGAGCTCGAGTCATCGACAGCGCGTAGTGTTCCATGCGCGTTTCAAGGAGATGTCAGCAAAACCGTAGCGAGCTACGCATTGCTCACTGTCCGCAGGCCCGCGCCTACGGTGGCTGGAAATCGGGATCGGAATCCCGGCGGCAGCGAGAGCGCCGTTGCCTGACGCGGTCGGCCTCCTCCTTAGCGAGCATTACTGCTTCGCAGAAGTCAAGTTTTTGGTCCTCGAACCCAAGGCAAAGAAGGAACATAGAATTGGGTTTAGGTTAGTCAGTAAAAATCTGACACGCCCTCCCACTCCACCCTTTTTTTTTTATGGTGAAATATATCATGCATTGACATCCCCCGCCCTTGGGCGGAGCGGGAGATAGTGTCAGACTCTTACTGACTAAAAGACCCACCCCGTTCCTTCTAGCCTTCATACCGGGGCTCGAGCGCCCTTTCGGATAACCCTGGCCCCAGTAGGCTTCGACCCGGCCGGGCCCCTGCTGTTGCTGACAACTCCTTAAGGCGCGCGGGAACAGGGCGCGCCGTCGATGACTTGGCCTTAGTCCAGACAGTTACCGGACGGCCGGACAGTGAGCTACCCATTGCTCACTGTCCGCAAGGCCGCGTCTACGTTGGCCGGAAATCGGGATCAGAATCCCGGCGACGGCGGCGGCGATAACGCCGTTGCCTGATGCGTTCGGCCTCCTCCTTTGCGAGCATTACTGCTTCGCAGAAGTCGGCGACCGCCTGCCACTCCTCCTCACTCCGGACCATGGCCTCAAACAAGGCCCGGCGCGAGAGGTCTCCGCCGCCGATCGCCCCCACGAGGGCACGGCGATGCTCCGCCCAAGCAGGGCACACCTCGACCGTGTGCTCCACCGTGTCCTCCGGGCGTTCCGCACAGTGGCGACACCCGGGCGTCACTTCAGCATGAATCCGGTGCAGGAAACTCCCGAACGAACCATGTCCGGTGAGGACCTGCGTCATGCGGAAGGTAAGGACGCCGTGAGGCCTTACCAGCCACGCCTCAAAGAGGGGACTTACCGCCATGATTGTGGCGTGCCCACTCCCACTCCACCCTAGAGCAAGAGAAGTCATTGGATGATTTCCCACTTCAAAAAAGTGGTTATCTAAGTAGTCACCACCTTTCTAGATAGGCAAACTTTTAAATAGTCCATTAATTGTTTTCATCATCCACATTCATATCCACTAAAAGACATTCTTAATGCCATTATCCTAAGACAAAGTTTTCAAATCCAATCTTCCATTCTTGAAAATCCAAAAATAGTCTCTTAGAAACAAAAGTAGTCTCCACAATTTCACATTTAGTCAGAGCAGCAGGATTGGAAGGAGTTTATAAGAAGCGTTCATCGCATGTTGCGGTATCAGGAGGATGAGACGGGGGTCGGATCAAATTAAATTGAAGACTAAGCGGAAAGCGCGCGGAAGTGACCGGACCGCATTATAGCTGCTGTATGTTACAGGTGTAGTTGCGGATTTGGGTGTTTTGAGTTATTTCCAAAAACACATCACGGGTAAAAGTCTCTAGCTAGACCACACACTACTTTTAGATATATCTGTGGTCGTTTGGGCTCGCTCGATGATGGAGATGAAATAGAATAAAAGATGGAAAAATAATTTAAACTACTGTTTTGTTCCAAAACTTAAAAGTAAAATGAGCTACTGAACTGATGTGTGTGAAATGAGTGACGCGTGTTTCTTGTTGGCCGTAGAATAGAATAGAATAGAATAGAATAGACTTTATTGTACACCAAAAAGTAATACAGCTTATACAAAAACTTCAGTTTGTGGGTACAATTATGGCGGTCTTATCGCTGAAAGCAATAATGCCGTAATGAGATTGCCCGGCTTGATGGCTCGTCGCGAACTGATTGTTGAACTGTGTTCCTTTAATTGCCCTGTGTGTACCAGGGCACAGTTTCCGTCAAAATTAATTTTAACAATCAATGAAAATTTAACGAAAATTAAAAAAAATATATATATTTGGTAGGATGAATACACAACAGTTAAGTTGTTGGCTTACTGGAAATCCAATAAAGTTATTGTGAATTCAATTGTTATTGACGTAGATTTTATTTTTTTGTAGAATATCAATATGTATATTTTTCAATCTTTTCTCGCTCTTGGTTGATGCGAGAGAAAGTGTCAGAATTTGACTGACTAAAACTTACCTGTGTTCCTTCAGTTGCCTAGTGCGTTCCAGGGTTTAGTTGCTTCTAACGCAATTTATTGTGTCAGAAACAATAAATGTCCTTTAAATGTTTTTGATTAAATATGTTTTTTTTCCAGGTATTTTTAACATTTGCTGAATTGAAAATATTGCAACTGACATGATATTTTGTACTTTTTACAATACTTTTTATAGCCGATTGGACGAATCTCCAGTGTTTGAAATATATCTGAAGGAGAATCTGCGGTGGCGAATGAAATTCGAATTTCTAGTGAAGTGCAGCGAATATTGAATGTAACGAGTAAAGCGTTGCAGGTTTATTCGTTGCTTTTTCCACTTTTCGCACCAAGAATCCAAATGTTGAATTTACTTTGGAATTCGCAAGTCAAGCGAGTCTTCCTTTAATGCTTTTGAACTAGGAACATGACTTCGCAAACTATGCGATAACGATGGTATTATGTTACAGCGTGTTTTAGAAAATACGGTTAGTTAACTACATACCGCTACTCTGCTCTAAAAAACGGTGAAGGAAGACATCGTGAGAAAACCAGCACGTCCTAGAACCAAAATTTCGAATAAATGTGACGTTCACTAACCTGCACTGGGCCCGTGTGGTGGATTACGGCTCATTCCCTCTGATAGAGAGGAGGCCTGAGTCCCAGCAGTGGGAACAACAACAAAGGCTGATCACCCTATAAATGTGGCAAACAAGTAACTTTATTTTGTCATTTAGTTAGTCGCTTAGCCTGATAACTAAATGACGCTGTTCAACTAGCAGCCCGAATATTATTCTGCCGATACGCCTAATACATCGTTTAATGAGCTGGCTGACTAATATTGAGGTCATGTATGCAATAAGGCCATTTGTATAGACAGAAATAGGAACCCGCGGCGTGGCGTTTAGTCGGTTTATCTTACTTACGACCGTCATTAGTGCAGTGCCGATTACGGAATATTCTGGGTAATAAAAGGTTTTGAAAATAATTTGTTCTATTTTAAAACTATATGAAATATTCTTCAGTATGTTAATCTCAGGAACAGTATCTATCTGGTTTCGTCATCATCATTTCATCCATGTTTCATCCGAAAGACGCCCGCTATTGGATTACTATTACCACCTGCACGTGAATCAAAAATTAATTTTGTGATTTGCCACCGGTTCTCTTATAAATGTTTTGGCTAGGTTAGTAATTAGATCGGCTGCAGTGAATTGTGTCCAACTCTGGGTCATGCTATGGTTCGGAGTGATAAGGAATAGAAATCGGTCGCCTCCTTCTGCAAAGCAGTAACACAAACCAAGGAGACGGCCGCCACCTTGAGGGACACACTCACGGCCCAGCCGCCACCGAAGGAGAAGCTTCGGGTGCCGGGAGTCGATGGGCGATTTCGGTAAGGACCGAACACAAGTTATCGACAGTGCATAGTACCTATTCACGCGCATCTCAAAAAAGTGTCAGGAAAAATCGAAGGTATCCAGCAAGGCTAATGAAAGAGTGACAGTGGCCCTAAAAGCAAAGGGCAACTGAAGGATGCAAAATGCAATACCCGTGTGCCAAATTACATACAGTCGTACGAGCGTGAAGGAATAACACAAACATACACACACAAATTAAATTACACATTACTAAACAAACTCCAAACCCCTTTCAAGATAACGCTGTTGTTTTGTAATTAATTAACTTTAGACGTTTTATCCTAGATACATACCGTACACTGCTCCAGTTAATTACATATATCAGACTGTTTACGTTGAGAATAGTTCTGATGGAATTAAATAAACGCAAACAAGTTGAGGTTTTTAATGAATATTAATGGTTGAAACTCTTGGAATCAGGCTTGACATGGGCCCGCGAAACTCCGGGCCTAATATAAATCACGCTTACTCCAACCTTTAAGTACCGTTCCACTTAGGACTTTCTATTGTTGCCTCTTGAAGATAACGATACTAAATCACTGAAGGAGATGTTCAATTGAATGAAGACATGGTTTTGAGGTTTAGATTTTGAAGTAAAAGCTTCGAATGTAAATGATTGTGGCATCTGTCTATCGTTGTTGGTATGTTTATTTATGGACTAAAGGTGGCTACATTTCTTTTTTGACGTAGAAAGTCTTCTTATTTCTTCGGGAGAGTACAAATGTCAGATTTTTACTGACTAAAACTACACGCATGCTCCAATAGTTGCCCTTTGCGTTCTAGGACAACTATCACATTTTCAGAAGTCAACCAATAGCCCTAGTATTCATTGTCCCTACTGGGCGTCTATCTCACGAAAGCTAGTAAGACTAGGATGAGTGTGTAGGTTTTTTTTAGGTGGAAAATCATTCAATCATTTTTCTCGCTCTAGAGTGTAGTAGGAGGGTATACGACATTTACCATTGTTTCTTTTTGATCGGCTATTATTTATATGTTTTAGTAAGCTATCAAATCATACACAAATCCTCGAAGCGCATTTCTTCTCGTTCCTTCTTTGCATTACGTTGCCAAAACCCGGGGTTCTGTCCCAGCTTTCCATTTCAGATGTGAACCCATAGCTCAAGTAGGCTTCGGTCCTGCTGGGCAATTACGTTTTTGCTGACATCTCTTTAAAGCGCGCGTGGAATATTACGTGGGTTAAAAAATTAGCAGCTACCAGCCACAAGTGGCTGTTTCGCGCTTCAGCTGTCTTTGTGGCCGCTTCTAGCTTCTCGTGGCATCGTAACTGTGGCATGAAACCCAAGTGCGTCGACTCTAATAGCACCTAGGGAAATAATATGGGCACTGACGTATTACATTAAAGAATGACAAAAAAGAAATCCGTCCAAAGTCTATATTCGAAGAATGTTACTAATCACACCCCTTAAAACTATGTTAATAATTTTCGATATAGGTAGAAAATAATAATAATGAACGAAAAATATTAATATCATTGTGAAAAAAGCGTGTGGCGCTTTGTGCCATATTTTTCGTAAATCGAGCACCTCACGCTTTTTTCACAATGATATTAATATTTTTCCTTCATTATTATTATTTTTTAAACTAAGTATATTTTTATTCTTCACTAAAAAAACGGATTATTGTATTGTCATCAGTCTTCGATAGGTGTGCAAAGTTTGAAGAAAACCGCCCAAAGTTGGTCAAAATCGAGCTCAAAGGCGTTGGTTACAAACATACAGGTGAAGCTAATTAAGCGTGTTAATAAAAGAAATAGTAAGAGTTTATGCAGGTATGTGAATTCCATTTTTATTCTGCTGTTTAATAGTTTATACCAAGAACTAATAAAGTCGCAAGTGGAATACAACAAAGGTAACTTTGTGCATAGTAAAGATATAATTTTATATTCCACAGCCTAATGAAGACTAATCGATTGTTCTAACAAGTCGCCATTTTTTATCACGCAGTTTTTTTCTTCAGCGCTTTTAAGAAACCTATTACGTCAATGAAAATGAGCATAAAAAGCGTTTAAACTAGTTTTATGGGTTTTACGTGCAGTTTTAAGTCCTGGTTTGTTAGTTAAAATTGTATTCAAAAAGTTGCTGTACATATTTTATTGACTCCTTTAGAGAAGGACAATGAGCAGATTTGGATGAAAATGTTTCCAGAATGGACTACGATGGGAGGCCGCACAAGTGAGGCAATGGTCCTCGCGCCCCAGCCGCCGCCGGGATTCCGATCCTGATTTCCGGCCACCGCAGGCGTGGGCTTGCGGACGATGAGCAATGGGTAGCTCGCGATCTGACCGTCCGGTAACCGTCCGGATCGAGCCTAAGACGTCGACGGCGCGTATTGCTCCACACGCGCCTTAAAGAATTTTAGAGAATTATCAGCAAACCTTAGGGACCCAACAGGGTTGAAGCCTACTGGCGCCACGTGCAGTGTGAAAATGAGACCCAGGGCTCTGGGACGAGGGCAAGAAAGGAACAGAAGTGTAAAAGTCGGGCACTATCTCCCGCTCCGCCCAAGTGCGTTGGAAATCATTTAATGTCTGCTTCCACTCTAAAGTGGAGCGGGTGGGTGTGTCAGACTTTTACTGACTAAAACCACACCAATGTTTCTTCTCTGACTTCCGTTTCAGGACCCCGGGTATCTGTTTCGAAAGTTAGCTATCATACACAAATGCTCGAAGCCCACTCGTCTTTTGAAGCTTGTCTCCGAAATAAAAAAAAGATACCTAGTGAATTTTTTTTTTATCTGTTATAAACTAGTACTTGACTGCGATCCCGCCTGATAGTAAGCAGTGATGCAATCGTTGATGGTGAGGCGCACTAGTAATAAATAGTAGTAGTATAGTAGTAGGTTTATTTCGAATAATAATAAAATCTTTTTTACTAACTGAATAAAAATAACTTTATTACCGACATATTTAACCAAACCAGACAATTTTCATCTACATTTCTACACTAATATTATAAAGAGATACAGTTTGTTTTTTTGTTTGTACGAGGTAATCTCTGAAAGTACTGGTCCGATTGCTAAATTTGTTTCACCAAGAGAAAGCTGCTTTATTCCTGAGTGACATAAGTTATATTTTATGTACGCGAGCGATGCTGCGGGCAAAAGCTAGTTCGTCATAAGATTAAACTTCAAAACATATAAGTTCAAGCAATTCCCACCATTATGTCCTCTTTGCTTGCGTGTGACATACGAGTTAACCACTTCAGACGCCACTCCTGGAGATCATCCTCAACGCGTGGCTCGAGTTAACGTAATGCTAGACATTCTTTTGAGGTGAACTGAAGGAGATTATATGAATAAGAAGAGTTAAAGACCTTTTGAGTGTATTGATAATCTGAAAATATCATGATGTAGATGTCAACAAACTCTTCAAATCAATTTTTTTGATGGTATATTCTTTAACAAAATTTTCTTTTCCAAGTAGGAACTTTTCTGTCAAATCAAATCGAAATTAGCTGTCATAGTATTAGTAATTAGTTGAGTGGCCTGTAGGTCTAGTGGTTTGTGGCCCTGACTGCTATGCTGGAGGTCGTGGGTTCGATTATCACCCAGGATAAATGTTTGTGCATCATTATTTTGTTCTGTGGTTGGATGTAATTTATCTGTATAGCATAGCATAATCAGCCTTTTTTAAATGTTCCCACTGCTGGGACTCAGGCCTCCTCTCTAAGAGAGAGAAAGGGCCATCCAACGCGCGGGCCCATTGCAGGTTGGCGAATGTCACATGTTTTCGAATTTTTGGTTCTACGACATGCTGGTTTCCTCACGGTATTCTTCACCGTGTTGAGAGCAGTGGTGATGAAATTAATTACACAAAGTAATGTGCTTGTGGCCTCCTCCTTTTCTCCTCGTCTTCAACAGGCATGGTTGTATTAGGAGCTTCCTGGTTTAGATTCAAAGGAAAAAAAAACCGTTGGTGGTTACCATTGCGCAAATAGCCCGGAACATACGGCAGCCTGCCCCGCTCTGGAGGAGCACTCACATTGCCTCTAGTTTCCGGTACAAGTTCAGATCATGGTAAGGGACGTAGTCACCTTTTTCTGTAAAGCAGTATTGCGAGCAAAGGAGGTAGCGAAAGGTGTTTGGGAGAGGACATTCTCACACCACAGCTGCAGAAGGACCAGGCCACGGTCGAGAGTGCGTCGTCTTCTACGCGCGCTTCAAAGAGATATTAGTAAAGTAGATCCACTGATAACTGCCAGCCAAGGCTGTGGGATTCTTTGAAAAACTTACTGCTTGTTGTGAGCGGTAGCTAAGCGCGTGGCGAGTGGTAAGATCAAAAGTATGACAAAGTTTGAAGCACGCCACGAGGCGACGTTCAATGCTGCCCGCGCTCGCTTACCGGAGCCGCCCCGCTCGCCGCGCCGGTTGCCGCTAAGATCGAAGTCGTGAACTATCCATTACCGTGGTCATGCGACTCAAAGGGCAAGTAAGAAGAATGGCTTTTAGTAAGTACAAATCTGACACTCACTCTCCCTCCACCTAGAACGGAAGAAGTCATTTGATGATTTCCACCTGAAAAAGTTATAATAGGTATTTGAGCTATCAAACAGGAAAGACAGACATTGTCTTTCGCATAAATATCCATCAGTTTTCGAATCATAGCAGGGTAGCTGATGATATACTCTTTTCTTAGTTCCTTGTGTCCTTTATTATTTTTTTCATAATTGTACCTACTTGAAATGATGACTAATTTTAACATCAGTAACATTACCAAGACTAGGTACTGAAAAAAGTTTTTGGCAAATAAGTAACAGTAGCCCGATTCACGTAATGAAAACCGTAACGATATCGCAGCGATTTAGTCGTTTAGACCATTTTCGTTTTCAAATCCATCAATCGAGTTTAAACGACACCGATTTTAAAGTCGATTAAAAAAAAAACTTGTAGAATACTTATTAATGTAAGTGGAAATAAGTCGATAGATCGTGAATGCCGCTTTTGGATAGAACTTCGATCGAGCGACTATAAAACTTCAACGGTATTTGGCTTATTTGATTTTACGTGAATTAGACTACTGGAGTGGGTTTTAGTCAGTTAAAGTTTGACACGTCCTCAACTCTGCCCAAAGGCGGGAGATGTCATTGGAAGATTTCTTATAATGTGTTTACTGCCGAAAATCAGGCCTTCTCTCTAGGAGAGGGAATGGGCCGTAACTTACTATGCGGGCTCTGTGTCTGTGGTTGGTCCATATCTTAGAATGAAGAATGAAGAGCAGTGGTGTAGAAATAAATTACACAAAGCGATATAAATATTAATCAAGTTTCTTTTTCTTCTACTTGGTTTAAATAACGTACTGCTAATAAAACTGTTGATATTATAGAAATTGCAAAGTTTTTCTATAAAAATGTAGAGAAATACTCAAGATTCATTAAGCTCAATTTAATTACAGTACACGGTACTGTAGTTAATTACATTCCGATGGTATTCAGAGTGAATTATGGAGGCGAAGTTTTCGTTTGCTCCCTGGGAAACGGAAAACAACAACAGTAATTAAAACATGAAATTATTTAGTTCTTTTAGGTACCTATCTACTATTTATTGTAGTTGACAAAATGTAGGCGTAGGTACTCAAGTTTTACTGCTAGAGAGATAAAATATAAAATTTTTACTTGATTGCTTTTTTTTTTGGTTCACACACGATACAGGGGAATTCCTTTCCCCTGTATCGTGTATGCATTCACAAACATGTAAATTAACATAAATAACATACCCAGACATTGAACAACTATTATTTATTTATTGTAATCTATATTGTACACCACATAAACAAAATAAAACTATCTGTAAGTCATAGGTATACGAAGCGCTACCAGCCAATCGCTCAACTCAAATTCAATTTTATTTGTTACTTAGATTTCAAGAACATTTCATAGTTTTATTTTGTCAAGCCCATTTCATCATTGGACCACTAAACGTTCGGTGATGCGCCACCGGTACTTGGTAGCTATAACACCCATACGTACGTTTTGAGAACATTTCTGATCTTGCATACAGTTTTTTTTTAGGGTGTGAAGTGTGCAACCATCCGATGACTCTCAATCCCGCTTTAAGGCGGAGCGCGAGGGCGTGTCAGAATTTTACTAGCTGATAAAAACCATATTTATGTTCCTTCAGTTTCCCTTGCTTTCTAGGACCACTGGCGACTTTTTAAAAAGTCGAACCGATGCCCCACTGCCTTGCAGAAACCTCTTATAGGTGCGCGTGGATTAATATGCATCATCGAAGACTCGAGCTCGGTTCAGACGGTTACCAGATAGCTGGACAGCAAGCTACCCATCGTTTTTCGTCGTGGATAGTAGCCGTAGTCGGGGTCACGGCGGCTTGGGCGTGAGGGTAACCGTTCTCTTAGACGTGCAGCCGTATCCTTCGCTAGCATTATTGCTTCGTAGATAGAGGCGCCCGCCGCCCATTCTCTCTGGACTATGCCTACCAGGATGTTGCGTACAGCTAAATAGTTGAATTCCTTACCGGGGCATGTGTCTCCTACTAGTTGTAACCTGTTGTTTTCAAAAGGGGTACTCAAAAGTCATTAAGTCAGCGTTTAGGCAAACTTTCAATGGTAAGTGATAATGTCACTAACATGGTCAATATTGTGACAAACTTCTTAATAAAAATTAAAAAAAAATGACAATAATGATGGCTAGTCAAGCAGGAGGATTATCAACAAAAGAAAAAAAAAGTATTTTGATCAGGAAAACGTAATTCTGTCGCTATACGATCCATTAAACTGAGATGATGAACATGTGTGAAGAAGCGACGAGCTCTAAAGGAACGATGTAAAAAAAAAACATTCAACCACAATTTCCCCTTCCCCATCTTCATTACCACTCTAGTACTTATATTAGCTACAAAACGTTAATTATAACACCCGATCTCAAGTACTTCACGCCAAGTGGTTGATATATTTCGGTCATTAGTAGTTAATGAATTATTTAACTAACGAGTCAAGTCTACGAGCACCCTGTTATTGGCTGAATAATTTCTACCTTTTCTGCTTTCGAATAGCATATTCCGTTAATTGCTGTCTGACTGGAGCTCACTAATTGCTTAAGTTCGGGATCTCCTGGCTCTTCGGTTTAAATAGTCGACTACTATTAAAGTAAAAATTTCTTAAGACTGTTTTGAACTTCCCGTTCATATTTTTTTTTTCCGAAGCATGAGTTTGCAGACGTTGAAAAAACAAGGGCCAAGTGCGGTCAAGGGGGATGTATTCGGAGGAGATATTCTTGCAGTTTATTTTGACTGATACACTTTAACTTTCTTACAAAAAATGTAAATTTTCAGCGACTAAGTTTGTGTCTTACAAACATGAAGTCAGTAAAATATACATTTTTAACAAGAATAGAAATAATAAGAATAGAAAAGTTCTATTTAGTGCTGATAGATATAGCTTAACATAAGAGTGGATAAACGATTAAGATTAAAGTATTTGATTACTTTTCTAAATTAATAGTGTCAGTTCTGGTCCTGCACATTGCTTGAATTTTCCTCTATGAGACCACGCCTGGAGTCTCCAAGTATCGGACGACATTCCTTTTTTTAAATAATTAAACTTAACTTTTTTTATAGATTCAAATGAAACAAATGCAATAATATCCCCTAGCAAAGATTGTCCTATGTAAACTACGGGCAGGGAAGAAAGTAAAGACAAAAGTTCTAATTATAGGCTTTATTTTATTTTTTTCCCTTAGACTTCCCACCGGCAGATTAATGGTCCGATCTAGTACCCGATCAAGTTATCCTGGTTAATCTCGTGTTTCGACTGGCTCCCGAATTCTTAATTTCTTCTTAATTTTATTATTACATTTGGCATAGGTAACTATACTGTAACATATGACATAGGTAAATCTGAAATCTAAATATGAAATATGCTTTTTTTAAATGATATAAACAAGTGATTGAATCCCACATAATTTAGTGCTAGTCTGCTTTTCTTTGAAAAAATATAGATCCAAATCTAGTGATATAAAGATCAAATATAGCGGTTCGTATTGCGGTTTCCATTTCTGCACGGAACAAATATATTTGTGTAGTCTACAAATTATTCAGACTGTGAATCTAGCGTGCAAGTTTACATGTTTCTGAACGCACCCACGATATAGGAGCAGTTTCCTTGTGTGGGCAAAATTTTTTCTTAGTTAAAAAAAGTAGTTTCGATTCTAGAAAGTCACTAGATAAAATACTTACCTTAAAAGGCCAAGTCTCATATTTACAAAGGTTGCATATTAACATATTGCCATTTCGCAGCAATAATAATTATGCAGTAATTACAATACAGCACTACGGAAGTCTTGATTTACAACTACCGCCGCCTGCAACTTTAGTGTATGCGGTAGTAATTTCCGTATTGTGTTAACTGTTAATAGCTGAGCTTGTGTATGTGTGCGTAAAAGTGAAAATTATTATATGTTTCATTTTGTATCTGTCGGTTGCCGTTGAAAATATAGGTCTTCTGTTGTTTCAATACATTTTTGTTCGCATACGACCAATTTCTGATAGTATTTCTCCAACTCTACTTTAGCCTGAAAACGTTTTGTGCCGACACCAAGTAACATGGAACAATAGCAGGAAAGTGATGAATGATTATGAAATACCAACAGGTATTATACCGTATTATATTTTCAGGGGAATCATCCCTTTGTTAAGTCATATCTTAGAACAAAAATAAAAAATTGGTTGCCTGTAAAGTCGGTATACGGGCGAAAGTTTTACGTGACAACGACTTTGAGTGGTAAAATAATTTTTATGTCTGTCTCTCTCGCTCTTAGGCGGGCTAACCATGCCCGAGTGGAAGGGACTCGTGCCTCTCACTCGCTCTCATTGTGAGCGCATAACGTGAGCGGAGCGTAACGCAGTTTCTTGAAGTGTCACCCGGCAAACCAATTTATAAGACGTTGTCACGTCAAAATCTTTTGTGTTTTTTTATTGAGTCCTTAATCTTCAAATACTGAGCAAGTAACACACAACCCGGTGTCAATAAATATAACATCAACCACAAGGAATTTCTGAAAAGGAACTCTGTAGTAGAACGTAAAGGGCAACTGAAGGACACAGGCGTGGTTCACTCAAGAGCAGGAGAAAACATTAGAAGTTACCTAGGTACTCGTACACAACAAATCTTTGTAAATTATAAACGCAAGTCTTATTAGATAAATACATGTCATCTTGTGTCAATTCTAAATTTAAAACAACATATCTCACGTACCACTTAAAATTAAAGTAGGAATCTTCCAACAAAAAAAAAAAAAAACATATAACCTCTTTAAAAAAAAAACCGGGCACAAAAGTCAACGCAGCGAGGTAGCCAACGAAAATGTAAAAGATGAAAAAACGTCGCAAGGAGCACACGAATGAATAGGAGTTGTCCTAGAAGCGTCGGTCGCCGTCCAGATGTTTAACATTTTATGCGGGATTTCACGTGCCCTCGTATTCGAAGAAAATCTTGAGGCCGAGCCGTTTTCAACGGGATTTTAGAATCTGATGAGATGATTTTGACCTGTGATTTGGAGGGAACAAACTTTGTGTTAAGAGGCAGCTTTACCACTCGTCTATCGTCAATGTCAGTATGATATTAAAGCTTATTGTTTCATCTAACGCAATATTTGAAAAAGTGAAAAAAGAGAGATAGCACGTAAACATTCTGTTGGTATTCCAGTCGGCTGATTCGGCAAGTCAAGTCGGCTCGTCAGGCTACTCCTTGCCTAGTACGCCTCTTATACAAATAATAAATTTGTAAATTGAGTGAGTAACTAAGTTAAATATTATTGGATTTTCTTCTTGCTCGAACGGCTCACTATATCCTGAAACAGCACATAGGATATTTTTTTATCCCGGGAATATGTTTTCTTGGGATAATTTTCTACTATTACCCGGGTGATGGTTCTGGCAGCAACTAGTATAGACTTATATAATATGTTTGTGTGTGTATGTTTGTTACTCCTTCATACTCAAACCGTTGAACAGATTTAGATAAAATTTAGTTCACGGACAGATAATATCCGGGAATATCATATGATAAATTTTATCCCGGGATTAAGTTTCCATGGGATAATTTTCTACTTTGACGTGGGCTAAGCCACTTATAGTTTTGAGCCAAGTTAATAAATTCTCGCACGGTTCAGATGAATTTATTTAAATTAATGTTTTTTTATTATTATTGATGGGTTCGCGTTTAACCACAATCTCACCTGATGGTAAGCGAAGTAACCTATTCACTCTTGACTTAAAGACCCCTAGATTGTAGCTATCAGGAAACACAGACAGTTTCATTAAACAGACATTATTATTTAAAAATGCCTGTTTAACGAAATATTCTGGGCAACATCTCTTGCAATTTTTCGGTTAATGGAGACACACGGAATACCAGTGTAAAGGTATATGCGTGAACATTTATTTAATTATTTATATCACTTGCAAACACGAACGAAGTCTAAGCAACGCGGGAACAAGCCAGCTGAACATTATGCATGATGAATAAAGAGAATACCTCACGTTAAACTGGAAAATGTCTTCAAACTTTGAAAACGTACTGCGAGATAATTTATATGAAGTACCTAGGTACTTGAATAATGTTACACAGTTCATAATATTTTCGTTTCATTACATTCCGTTGCTAGTTGTGTTGAAGTAGTCACTATTATTTTGAGTGCTTCGTTTTATGCAGCTGTATTTATTTTAATGTCTTTGCTTTCATTTTCATCTACATTGCTGGGAACTTATTATTATCATTGGTTGTGAGAGTAAAACTTTACAAGAGATATTATTTATTTCTTTACCAAGCTGGCAAAGAAATAAATAACTTAAATAAACACTTCGAGCCACCACAAGTACAAAGAAGAGTATATCTTAATTTCGGAGCAGTAAAGGCGGTTTTTGTAGCCTTAATGTCGTTGTTTGCACATACATATTTGAATGGGTTCCTCTGCTTGTCGTGACCAAAGCTTGCCTTTAGTGTTACCGTACTACATGGGTAGGAAAATAGAATAATCATTAGTCGGATAAATTAGAAACCGAAGCTGCGAAATTCGCGTTGCCGGGGCTCTGGAGAACGCAAAGGGTAACTGAAGGACTATATATGGGTTTTAGTCAGTAAAATCCTGACCAGTCCTCCCGCTCTACCTTAGCAAGAGAGAAAAGTGAATGATCACCTCAGAAAAATGGGTGCAAGATTATTCGAAAGCGTTGAAACTCACAAACAACATTAGAGATCATAATAACAATACTCCACATCTATCACAAGCTAAACAGAGTTTGTGTTATGAGTACCTACTAGACAACTGATAAACATACTTATATATTTCTAAATAGGTACATACATATAGATAAATTACACCCAGACACAGAACAAATGAACGTCTCATCACACAAATATTTGTCCTGGGTGGGATTCGAACCCACGACCTCCAGCATAGCAGTCAGGGCCACTAACCGCCAGAAAAAATACATTGATGTGGTTTCTAGCACAGAACATAGAAATTATACAGTTTCTAGTCAGTAAAAGTCTGAAATTCACTATTGCCCAGAGCGGGTGAAGTCATTTGACGATTCACCACGTAAAAAAAAAAGGGATAATCGAGAAAATACCCAGTGAAAAGAAGACTCATCTGTTCTCTCTCATAAAATATTTATTCTAGTATTCAACTAGCAACTTCTATGTATAGTAAGTCAAACTCATTCCCTACAAGCCGCCGTAAGGACCCAGACCGACCCGTAAAACGTTTTCATAAAAATGCAAATCTTCCGACAACGTATTGCCGTCGACCAAGACGGGAACTTCACGGGAACTTCACGGGAACTTCCTTCATCGAATTAAAATACTTTCTGAAGATAATGTCATTTGCTGGTAACTTTTTTACGAGGCATTGACTATACTGTGACAGAGTGATACAATGAAATGATGTGACAAAAGTGTTTCCATTCAAGTTGTCGCTTTTAGAATTTTGTAAGGAGTGCCTTTTTATGTTTATTTTAGAACTGAACGGAATATTTTTACAAAACGTCTGAATTTTTATTTTTATTTATTTAATCTTTTCTTTAATTTTGATTAAAATAAGATAAGAATCTGGTAAAAAAATATTACGTACCTAGTGATAAAGTATTTAGTGATTTACATTTTAATACTAACACAGGATTAGTGCCCAGACACGGCGACATGGGGTAGCGGCAGTCCACAAAGGGAATGGTGGGACGAGCTGGATGACTTCCTTAAGAATTAGAAAAACAAGCGAAAAATCTTCGAAAAATCAAAATTTGCCCAGCAATGGGGAAATACGGATAAATCATAAAATTAATAAATAAATAATACTAAGTGTAAAAATTAATAAATAATCACTAGGTATATATATACAAACTTAAAATAATAATATGTACAAACGAGTAAAAAAGGCTGAAAAACGGGGAAAACTCACAACGGGGAAATCTCACAGGGCATTATTAAATCAAATTATTAAATAAAAAAAAAGTGTAAAATAGAAAATAGTTTAATATGTACTTTCAAATACGTTTCCATCCCAAATTAAGACTCACCGAAAATAGTTCTAACCATATTTATCACACATTTTTCTTTGATCTTTTACATGGGACTTGAAACTGAAAATGCTTTCAGACATGCAATGAGCCTCGGGGCAAGGAAAGTAGACCGCATCATCCTTTTGGCTTTCGCTTGCTCCGCAAACGGTGTTAGTTGGGGCAGCTTTGAGGGAGTCACTAACAAATAGCTACTTTGCTATGACCGCTGGATCTGACAGTAATTCATGCATGTTCCGTAGAAGTGACATGGAGATAAATTATGCAGTAAGGTTTTAATATTCCGGCCCAATGTTTGCAAGCGTCACAAGGCGTTGGAACGCAAAGAGAAACTGAAGGAGTACAGATGGGTATAAGCCAGAAAAATATATATTAGCCAGTAAAAGTCTGAAACGCCCTTCAGTTGCCTTTGCGTTTTAAGACCACGGGTAACCTTTTCAGATATTTCGGCTTTACTGAGTCCCTAAGGTATTGCTGATATCTCTTTGAGGCACGCGTAGAACACTACGTGCCCTTGACGAGTCGGGCTTGGTTTGGACAGTTACCGCACGTCCGGACAGCGAGCTACCCGTTGCTGGTCGTCCACAAGCCCACGCATACTTTGGCTGCTTGATGCATAAATATTTTGAGATACACCGCCGACATTTATAAATTGAACACTTTTGTAGATAATAGAAGACTATTAAAATTAAATTTTTTATATTTTAAATCGTACAGCCGAAGCCAATTACATTATTTAAACTTATAGGTACCTAATTTAAAAAGACATGAGAAAAAAAAACAAACATAAACATGAGAAATGTATTTTACGTATAACGTTCTACAAAGACAGGTAATAACGCTGTTCTATATACATACGACGTGCTAATGAAACTGAGTTCCAGTTGACGCGAACCTATATAATTAAAATGTATTTAAACATCTAGAAGGAAACACGCGACACGATGTCTTCCACATCTGTTGGCACATGTTCAAGACTTTTTCCAGCCCAAAAAGCATTTAAAGACTAATTGAAGAAACATACAGCCAAGTTTTCATTTAAATCTCATCATCACTTACCTTCTTGGATTATCATGATTATCAAAAGAGTGATTACCTTTTTTTTCTAGGTGGAAAACGACTTCTTCTGCTCTTGGGATCCGCCCAAGAGCAGAAGAGGGCGTGTCAGACTTTTACTGACTAAAACCCATTTCTATTCCTTCTTTGCCTTCGTCCAGGGCTCCGGTGTTTACAGGATGATCACCATAAGAAAGGGAAGAAAAGTACTGCCTGTATTTTTGCTTAAATTCCCATAATTTTCTTTAACAAACACAATCTCAACGCCCAAGGCTCTTCCCAACCACTTTAGCCCTCCGAAATAACATTTACGTTACCTCCCTAAGATATATTAAAACACAATAAAACTTTTATAACACAATCAGTGGGAGCAATCTCAGGAGCAACACACATATAATGCGTTTAATTTTGGTAGGTGTTACGTTTGCACTTAATTAAGTTTACGAGTGCGTCTCCTTAAATTGGCGTCATAAAATTTAAGGAGCTGCGCGACAATACTTAGGCATCATTGCTGTGTTACTGCTATAATAAACGTCTTTATTATTTCTACTAATTATACGGACGGCACGAGTGGGCCCTGGAGATGTGTTTATCTGAACGGCGTTTTGTGAGACAATGTATTGAGGTAATTGAAATTATATAAGAAAATTATTGGCGAACTAGCTGCTGCCAGGCGGCTTCACCCGCTTGATAGAATGAAATGATTCCAGTGGATCATACTTCCGGGATACAAACTATTTAGGTACGGATTAAGTCTGCCCCCTGTTAGTCTAGTAGTAAGCCTTGCTGCTATGCGTGAGGTCGTGGGTTTGATTTCCACACAGAACAAATGTTTGTGTGATGAGTATTATCATTTTTTATTTGATTTTCTGAGTATTATTTATTTATCTCTATAATATGTATGTATTTAGAGTAAGTTTATCAATATGACTAGTACCCATAGCACAAGCTCTGCTTAGTCTGGGACTAGATGGTATTGGGTGAAAATTATGGAAATAAAAAACACGCAGACATACACGAGATTTCGCCTAGTATGGTAAGTAATAATAAATAAATCTGTACATTAAATTTCTAAAAAATATATTTTTTTAATTTTTGTATAAACAGTGGTTGTTATGACAATATTGATAACCTGATTTAGTCCCTTTTTAATATATTTTCCATTTGGAAAAATAAAATATTTTTAACCATTACATAAAGTGTGCCAAAATTTTGGACTGATACAAATTGAAGCGAAATCAAAAGAGCACTCTATATTTCCAAAGACTACACGAATTATTGACATACTTAAAATTTTAACAATATGTGTTTGGAGCAAAAGTTTTTAAAGATATATTGATGGAATACTTTACTTTTTCAAAGAACAGAAATATAAACGCACCGTAATGTTAAAAGTATTGCAAATCCCACCATTTGACCTAGCTGGCGGGCTTTCATATTAGGCCAAGCTACGTAGATTATATCAAAGGCTAATCAGATTATGTCTTGTCGGAAAACTTCTTACTTATCTTCCGTAGAACAAATTCGGTCAGGGAAAAGATTGTTATTTCTTAAACTGGTTTCTTTATGAAATTATAGCAACACTCTATGTGTTGCTATAATTTTAAATAACAATTATATGACGTCTTGGGTAAGACCTCTCAGTAGGTTTGTTTGATTTTGAACTTAAGAGGCCGGCGACCCATGAATTTCCATACAAACGTAATACCACACTCATTTGCAGTTGGAGCATATTTCCAACATATTATGATGATATTCGGTTATAGACAATATTTATCTAGGTTCCTACGTCGGGAATATTAGGAATATTGTTATTTTTAATACAGGAAAAGCCAAATGGCATGTTTTGCCATTTACACTGTAAAAAAGTGCGAAATACAATTCACTTAAATTCTTTTTTGGTTTTTTAAAAAAGAAAGACGTAGGAACCTAGATAAATATTGTCTATAACCGAATATTATCATAATATGTTGGAAATTGCTCCAACTGCAAATGAGTGTGGTATTACGTTTGTATGGAAATTCATCGGTCGCCGACCTCTTAATTTTGGCCCGGTTTATGGTAATAGACTGTCATTCGCATAAATAGTTTTTACAAAAAAATCTAAATGTAAAAACATAGTATCAGGCTGTGGAAAAAATATACGAGTATGTTGATCACACTAATATTAAAGGCGAAAGTTTGTGAGTGTGTTTATTACTTCTTCTTGCCGACTTCTAAAAACGGGAGGAGGTTCTCAATTGGGTTATATTTTTTTTATGTTTATTACATCAGAACTCCGTCGTATAATAATAATAATATTCTACAACTATCATAAAACCCCGTCTAGTCCTAAGCTAAGCTAAGTTTGTGTTATGGGTACTAGACAACTGATAAACATACTTATGTATTTCTAAATACATACATATTTTAATAAATGTAGACCGATTTGAATTTTTTTTTCCTTAAAGTATATGCTTCCAGATTGGTTCCATTTTTTTTTTAAATCCAGTTCTGATGATGGGATCCATGAGGAATCGAGGGAACTTCTCAATATTATAGGCAACCGTATAGTTATATATTGGTATTTTCATCGAAGACTTTACAGTCAAAAAGTGACATAAAAGCAATTTGCTTTCTTTCTTTTTCGATCAAATGATTTGTCAGGTGGCAACATTTAAAATCTTAGAAAATTATCGCACGTAAATGCTCTCGATGCAGATCCTTTTTAGGGTTCCGTAGCCAAATGGCAAAAAACGGAACCCTTATAGATTCGTCATGTCTGTCTGTCTGTCTGTCTGTCTGTCTGTCTGTCTGTCTGTCTGTCTGTCCGTCCGTCCGTATGTCACAGCCACTTTTTTCCGAAACTATAAGAGCTATACTGTTGAAACTTTGTAAGTAGATGTATTCTGTGAACCGCATTAAGATTTTTACACAAAAATAGAAAAAAAGCAATAAATTTTGGGGGTCCCCATACATAGAACTGAAACTCAAAAATTTTTTTTTCATCAAACCCATGCGTGTGGGGTATTTATGGATAGGTCTTCAAAAATGATACTGAGGTTTCCAATATCATTTTTTTCTAAACTGAATAGTTTGCGCGAGAGACACTTCCAAAGTGGTAAAATGTGTGTCCCCCCCCCTCTAACTTCCAAGATAAGAGAATGATAAATCTAAAAAAAATATATGATGTACATTACTATAAAAACTACCAACGAAAATTGGTTTGAACGAAATCCAGTAAGTAGTTTTTTTTTAATGCGTCATAAACCGAAAAAAATACACTATTATTAAAACATCGATCAAAGTTACAACACATTACAAGAACTTTTATATTATGTTACTTGCTGCTACGGAACCCTTCATGGGCGAGTCCGACTCGCACTTGGCCGGTTTTTTAAATGAGACACATAATTTGATTTGGCTCTTAAATAAATGTGGAGGGAAATTCATAATTCGAACAATGGTAGTTTTACTTTTATTTAACCAACGATTTCAAAATAATTACAAATGGCTAGTGTCTTATGCATAATTTTTTTTTTCGCAAAACTTTCTGAGTGATTTGGTATATTCCCTTGGAACAATTTTCTACTTTCACGCGGGCTAAGACATTGGCAGCAGCGAGTTTTGCATTTATTTCTCAGAACTTGGTTATTTCTGAAACACGATATAAACAATCAATCTGCCTAACATTTTCACAACTTTTTTGGGGTCGACTTTTAATCTGAAGGAATGCTGTTGAATATCAGTATTTTACATGAAACGACTACCTGTGTGACTGCCACAACCCAGCAATGGGGTAACAAGTTACCCCTTGACAAGACGGGTGCCAGATTTTCTGCTTTCTGATTATCCGTAACGACCGTTAAAGATCCATAAATGCCAGCTGAAACCAACGATTTAACGTGGTTTTAGAAACACGATTAAAATAAAAAAGTTTTCACTTTTATTTTTTCCGCAACTTACGTAGAGTAGTAATTTAAAGTCAAATGATTAATTAATAACATCTTGATTTTTCTAGATTTTAAATAACTTTATAAATGTGGTTACCTACATTAGACACAATACTGCCTTATTCTTCGCAGTGGAATAGGACTTCCGAAAGGGAATCCCAGGGTCCTAGTACGCCAGGCAAGGAAGGAACATAGGTGTGGTTTTAGTTAGTAAAAGTCTGATACTCCCTCTTGCTCTACTCTAGAGCGGAAGATGTCATTGGATGATAATGCACTTAAAAAAAATTCCCTCGCAGTGATGGCCGAGTGGTCGACTTACGACTGGTAATGGGTTTAAACCTAGCATTATAAGGCTAATTATGTTTACATGTGCTTATTCTTCGGAGAATACAAACGTCACTTTGTGCCATGTTAACATTACAAAAGTATTACTATGTAACCGCCATCACATCACAGGAAATTTAATTTCAATTTGTCTTCTCCCATTTTGATGAGCCTTGGCGCTGCATAAATAATTGATATACAAATTATTTCACACATTGTAAGCTGAAACTCGTTGACTTTTGTAATTTACACAAACCGTAAAGTTTAACAACTGAGTTTAATGTCGGAAATTAACGATTGAATCGTGAGAGAATAGTTTTCATTGTTGTTCTTACTGTTACATTTTGAGCTTTGTTTCAATAAAATAATTTGTTTTTTTTTACTGCTCCTGAAGGAGAATGATATTTTTTGAGTGTTTATAGTATATACTAATAATATAAATTTCTTTGGTACGCCCTGGAACCTAAACAACTCGTTCCAATTTAGCTTGAAAAATGTACATCCAAATTACAAAAAAAAAAAAGATTTCTGGTGTAAAAAAAAAAACAGATAATTTACTATTTTTTCGTAATATAGTCATGTAAGGTACCAAAATATAGGACTTGAAGACATGACTTCAAAAGAAATTAATAATATCAATTAAAATAAATACTCATTAAAATGATAGAAAAAGAAAGTGATTGAACAAAAATAAATAACACCACCTGCATCGGATTGCTTAAAGTGACATATTTCAAACGAATTAGTTGTTTATTGATGTTGGTTTTTTACTGACAACTTTTTTTTATTTTATCTAAAAGGCGTTATCCTGCACTAGAAACTTTCTCTACATCATAGGTGCAATCACAATTATATAAACTGCTGATATCTTACCCCTAATAAGGCCATAAAAATATTTGTTACGACATGCAACGCAGCAGCAGCCAATCGCTCAACCATTGCTACGATTTTTAGTGACTTTTTTAATATTATGAACGTCGCCGTGTCGAACCTATTTTTCAAAACATTGGTACTGGCTTTTCTAATTGTCCAATTTTAAAAATATTATCGTGTAGTACTCGTATGTAGTAGTAGTTTTTTATTTTATTTAATCTTTAGATTACCTCTCTTTCATAAACAGAACCACTAAATATTCTTCGACTAGGCCTCTTAAGTTTCTGTTACGTTTAGTACACTCAAGTAATTAGGATCTATGAAAAAGCAATCAGATGTGGTGATACTAACTCAAAGTATATAAGAAGAAATGTTATTATGTTTCAAAATACTTTAACTTATCTTTCGACCCTCTTCTATGTTCGAAAATTTATTCAAGCTGACACAAAATCGCCATATACCCAATATGAAACTGATAATAAAATCAAACTACCTACAAACAAGTTACGAGGGCATAATGAAGGGTGAATGCCTCGCGAGCCCTCCTTTGTTTTCTTAGGATAGGCCAAATTATAATAGAGCGTCACTGGGCGCGCTTCAGGACTAAACTTTCATACATTTTGTTCAATCACAGGCTTATTGTTTGCTTGGTATGCTCGTGAAGGCATGTAGTTGGTCATAAGGAGAGTTCAACGATAGCGCTTAGTCCTCTAATATTATCTCGTGAACCGAAATAAAATTCCCAAAATTAGGCGTGACGCGCGACTATATAATAACGTTGCGTTTTGCCCTGTCGTGACGGCGTAGTTGCGTTGCTGTAGCGTTGTCGTTGCGTTGTTGTCTTATTCTGAACAAATAAACTATTTGTGTAAAAACTAGCTTATAATAGTGGGTTTACCTGCGAGATAGTGCAAAATATATGAATGTGTCACTCAGTGATGAACTTGAGTTCTATTGCTGAAAGAATGATTAAAAGTAGTCCAGTAGTTTTTGAGTTACTTTATTTATTAAATCATTAGATACTGTCAAAAATAAACGTCTCTATGAGATGTAAGCAAAATGGACGGAGCTAGTTAGGACCGAGGTCTGTTAGAGTTGCAGGATTATTCGAAAGAGTTACCGTGGTCCTAGAATGCAAACAGCAACTGAAGAAACACGGGTGGCTTTTAGTCAGTAAAAGTCTGACACTCTCTTAGTTCCCGCGAAGTGGGAGGTAATACTCGTATACCTGGAATGTTCTTAGTTATGCTGATAACTGGGGCCAGGGTTAGTTCGAAAGATAGCTCAGCCCCGGTACAAAAGGCAACGAAGGAACATGAGTGGGTTTTTAGTCAATAAAAGTCTAACACTATCTCCCGCTCCGCTCAAGAGCGGGGGATGTCATTAGAGGATTTTTCCACCGTGAAAAAAAAAAGAGTTATGCTGCTCGTTGTTCAAACTTAGGATCACTTACCACGATCAGATTGGTTCTTGTTTGCCACCCAATCACACTAGTGTTATAAAGTCGAAAGTTTATTTAATATTTGTTACTCCTTTACGCTCAAACAGCTAACGGGTATATATGAATTTCGATACACGGGTAGAATATATGTGGAATAGAACATATAATACTTTTTATGTCAGCGGTGTGTTCTCGTGAGATAATATTTACTTATACGTAGGAGAAGACGCTGAATAACGCTTTTAAAAAAAGAATTTAGCTGGTCTTCTTTTGACTGTCAAAAAATACATTAATGATTCAAGTTCCTAACTTAATAACCTCCAAAAACACGATTTAAAATCAATCTAGAAATCAAATCAAACTACAGGCAAATCACGTTGCCGAAACGAAATCCTGAATCTGCGTCCGTACCTCTGTTTTGATAGGACGACCCATTTGAATCGCAAATGCCGATGCCGACGAAGCTACCGTCTTCTGCCTAAACGCCGAACAATTTCTCATTTTTAGACCTACTACTTAAAAAAAACTGTTAATTGTAAGAAAGCTTTATAAATTCAGTAATCATTCTCGTAATTTGGTTTTACCTAAAATCTTTATTCTAGGAATGACGAACTAAGTTAGCCAGCTATGATTAGTTTTTTTTATCGAAGGAAAGTTTTGATTACTTTTTAAGATGAAAGGTTTGGCTGAGGGAATAAGGTTAATGTAAGGATCATAACTTATATTGATCAAGAGTTTTGTGAGAGAACCCGTGAGGTCTGTGAGGGCTGCCACCATAGGCGTGGGCCTGCATACGACAAACAATGGGGAGCTTGCCGTCCGGCCGGGCCGAGCTCGAGTCGTCAATGGCGCATAGTATTCCAAGCGTGCCTTAAAGATATATCAGCATAACCGTAGGGGCCCAGCAAGGCTATTGGGGCCATGGGTTGACTTCCGACAAGGAAACCCTTGGTCTTGGGACGCAAAAAGCAACTGAAAGAGCATAGGTGGATTTTAGTCAGTGGAGTTTGACATGTTTGTTGATTTACTACCTTCAAATAAAACTCCGTTTTGAGTATGTCGCAATACAAATATTTCAATAAAAATATGTGATGGATAAAGGTACATTATAACGGTAGCTAAAGACTGCAGGAAAATCAGCTTCACGCTCTACCCTATCAATAACCCGGAAAAATACTGGAGAAAACCCAAAGACGAGCAACATTACCCCATATCTTGTGAAAGAACGATTTACAACCCCTTAGGGAGAAGAACGTAAACTATTGGGGACGCTTTTAAAATTCATATGTTGGTATACGTGCGTCGTAGTAGACATAACTCTTGCGGTAAAAAAAAACAAGGTCTACAGAGGTTATTGTTTAAGAATTTCAGGGCTTAGAACTTAGAGAATTCTCTAAAAGAAAATTCGTAAGTTATTTATCAAGAATTCACTTAAATTTAATCCACATAAAGCTATGTTCAATTTCGAACTGCGTCGTGGGACGGAAACCAGCATCCAAAACTGTGCACCGTTGGCAATTTTATGTCCATATTTTTTTTTATTTTTCACGAATAAGAGAATCCGAGATAAAATACGACTTCTCGTAGAGCCGAGGTGCGGGGACGTGCTGTTATACAAGACAGCAGCTTTATTTATGCCCTCAATATTTTACAAACCATAAAACAACTTCGCCTTGAAAATAACGAATGTTTTATGTTAATAGGTTTTTTCGGAATTCACACCGGGCCAAGTAAAATTTTAATTGATCAAACTTTCCTTGGTGCAATATAAGGTATTGCAAAAGAAAACCAATAGACCGTGTTTTATGGAAATCATAAAATCACGCTGATTTGATAGGTTCGAGGTTTTTACGATCTTAATATACCTATTGATTTTTTTATGTCCCACTTTATTTTGATTCCGTCATTTCTCAAAGTTTAAGGTGAGTGTTACAAATCAGAATATACTAGGTACGTGCGAACTGCGATATTTTATAAGAACCGTACCTCAATTTACAGTTCCGAGAAGTTGTTTTTTTTCAGAGTTTTTCCCATCAAGCAAAATAGAGCGGTAAGTTTGGTGTGTTTCTGCAAGCTTTTATTGAACTTTAGACTATGTATGTTTGTTAGTATAGGACACATCTTGCAAATTAATTTTGAAACAGATACCCCTAACCGATTGGCTTGAAATTTTGCAGACATGTTCATTTTGGATAACAATCCATGATTAGATATGACGTACGCAGATTCATAAAGAGCGCATAGAGAGCGGACTAGTTTTTAATGCACTGGGATGCATTAAAAAAAAGTCCACTCTCTATGCTTATAGCATGGGTGATATGAGTATTAATTAAAAGATCGAAACTGGTCCAGCGATAACTAAAAAATATATTAATGGAAAAAAAAATTGAAAAAAAAAAAACACCGTATATTTCAATGCTATAGAGAGAAGAAAATCAACTTTAAACGAGATTGTTTATTCACTTACATAGAAAAATATAAATGGTTTAGTGTAGTAAATTGATGAGTTTTATTTAATTTGATGTTTCTTTTATTTTTGTTACAGCATTAAAAAAAATAATTTAATAAAGAATTTAGGAGTAGTTACCTAATCACTAACACGAAAACATCGAGTCATTCATAACCAACAAGAACAATCTTCTCTCAGCTTTAAAACTTATTTAATGCGAGCGAAATAAACCTGCAGTGTATCACTACTATCACTAGTTTATCATTCTAATCGGGTTGTGGCATCAACAAAGTAAGGACTCAACTCCCTTTCATCTTTCATTTTAAAACCAGCTCGTTGCCACTGTATGTGACTTGAAGGCTTAATCGTAAGAGGAAAATGCTTAAGAATAAGTATGTTTTACTGCTCCAGGGAAACTTTACAAAGATATCGTTTTTCAAAGACTCACAAGTCACAGTATTTCAGTCGGCGACACTTATTTATCGAAGTCTGTGACGTTTAACCGCTCCTTTCGCCGGATTATGTCTTCGTATAGTAAGATTAATAGTGAGGTGCTTCATCAAAGAAGAAAAATGCAATTTTCTAGCGTGATTGAAAAATCGTTCGCTGTACTACTAAGCTTGGATTACGTGCCGAGTTCTTGAAAATTTAACAACGGGTCTTGTGCATTGTTATATTTTAGTAATATAAAAATCTTAATATTGTTAGACTTCTCGTGGGCACATATTATAATTAATGTGGCTGGTCGGTCAGTCATTCCATGTAAAACCTAAGATGAGTGAACTGTTTGTCAAAGAAAGTACGTATTCATTATGTTTCTTAAACAGTATATATTTTTACAATAAAAAAATACAACCATTTTGGTGATGGTTTTCTTTTGAACGTTCAAAAGAAAGCCTCAGATAGACGTCTATCTGAGGCAAATCCTAAGATTTGCTAAGTGAGTGTCAGTAAGAGTTCGGAATTTTACCAGTATGGCTTGGTAAGTTTTAGGGTTTACTGATAAACCAGATTTACCATTGATCGAGTTTTTACTTCACAAATACTGTCTTCTATATTCATCAAAGACTGGTATAAAAAAGCGTTGTCATTCACCAAACAATGTCTTCAACACGGCAGTACGTTCTATGGAAAAAAATATGTTTAACATCACGAAAATAAAACTCAATCCCATTATGTCTACGTTTATATTGTCGTCCGAATATAATGTGTGAATAATGTGGACCTTCCATTCAATAAGGGTAGCGCCTTTTTGTCGTGTACCCCTAAAAAGATATCTACCCTTTAGATGTATTAAATTATGGACTATATTTTCTGCCCTCACTTCCGTTTGGCCTGTGCTCTTTTAGTTAAGTAATACGGCGTACCTGAGAGATTTGTTGGACCTTTTCGTCGTGAGGTGATTAAAGGAAAACCGTGTTAGGCACCGGACTCGCTGGAGAAAAATATGATTTTGTTTGTCGGATAAAATAATGTTGTAGATCTTTAGAAGACTCTACCAGACTTTAGTTATATAAAGACTGTTTTTCTACTTCAAATTGGTTTTGTAAGTTAAGGCACAATTTGTTAGATTTTATCTTTAAAATTCAAAATATATGAAGAGGTGGCAAAATGATCTGGATGCGTAAAACTGGGACTGGTTTGAGACAACGCGGGAAAAGAATGTCTGGATGGACTTGAGGGATAAGTTTCCCCAGCAGTAGAATCGTAAGAGTTAGACAATAAAATATTTGAGTTTTTTTTTCTGAAAAAATTCAAATATTTTATTGTTATATGTAATATGTTACTCAGGAATAAAGCAGCTTTCTATCGGTGAAATAATTTCAGCAATTGGACCAGTACTTTCAGAGATTTCCTCCTCATAAAAACAAAAAAAACATACTTTACTTCTCTTCTTCTTCTTTATAATATTAGTGTAGACGGACAGTTTTATTTTTCTTTTCAGTAGGATAATTCATCCAAAGAAATCCAATGATTTATCCTGCTCTATGGTGGAGGCGAAAACAAATTTAAAAATTTCAAGATTTCCATGTAAAAAGTATTCTATGTCCGTCTCCTGGTTCTAGGCTAAATCCCCACCTATTCTCAAATCTGTTGAACCGTTTTAGAGTTGTAAATAACAAGACTTTCTTTTATATATGTATAGGTACTTCTGTACCTATGAAACGTAAAGTATCCTAGCTAGATACGTAAGCAATGTACTTCTCAGCTCATTTCCCGTTGCAAGGATTTCAGTGGTCGTACGTACACCGTGCGACGGGTACAAACGTCCACTTACAATGTAAGTACAAGTACAAAATGACGGTAAATGTACTGTGAAGTTGAGGTTTATTTGAGTTGCGGTAGCTTTTATGCAGATTTTGAACGTATGTTTCAAAATGAAGTGGCGTTGCTATCTGTACAGAGTGTTATAGTACGAGTATCTAACCGTTAGAACGTTCATTGCTTGCTATGACTAAAATGTGTTTGAGTAATGTTGTTAGTATCATATTATCAGTTCTGTATTCACATATATGGTTTTGAAACGTAGTCACTCACAATGGGCTTCATCAGAAGGCTTAAAGTCATTCAAAGGGCAATTGACAGGGATGTGTCTACAGGTCCTCACCGGAAATGGCAAGTTCGGGAGGTTCCTGTTCCGAATCAAGGCGGAAGTGACGCCCGGGTGCCGCCACTGTGCGGAACGCCCGGAGGACACGGTGGAGCACACAATCGCGGTGTGCCCTGCTTGGGCGGAGCATCGCCGTGCCCTCGTGGGGGTGATCGGCGGCGGAGACCTCTCGCGCCGGGCCTTGGTCGAGGCCATGGTCCGGAGCGAGGAGGAGTGGCAGGCGGTCGCCGACTTCTGCGAAGCAGTAATGCTCGCTAAGGAGGAAGCCGACCGCATCAGGCAACGGCGCTCTCGCCGCCGCCGCCGGGATTCCGATCCCGATTTCCAGCCACCGTAGGCGCGGGCTTGCGGACAGTGAGCAATGGGTAGCTCGCTGTCCGGCCGTCCGGTAACAGTCCGGACCAAGCCCAAGTCGTCGACGGCGCGCGCTGTTCCCGCGCGCCTCAAGGAGTTGTCAGCAACAGCAGGGGCCCAGCCGGGTCGAAGCCTACTGGGGCCAGGGTTATCCGAAAGGGCGCTCGAGCCCCGGTATGAAGGCTTGAAGGAACGGGATGGGTTTTTTAGTCAGTAAGAGTCTGACACTATCTCCCGCTCCGCCCAAGAGCGGGGGTTGTCATAAGATGATTTTTCCCATCGAAAAAAAAAAAAAAAAAAAAAAAAAAAACAGGGATGTGTCTGGAATTTCTCTGTGTGATCCATTTAAGAATGAACATTTCTGTGGAGAAATTTACTAACATAGCCTGAAGAATTGTTAAATTAAAGTGGTAGTGGACAGTATGACACGTAGAATAAACAGTTGATGTGGCTGAAAGAATCTGATGTTCAAATGATAAATGGATGATCTGGTCAGGTTTGCGGGAAGCACAGGACTAGTAGTTGTTACAATACTTGAGAGAAGCCTATATAGTACATACAGCTGTAGACGTCGATTGGCTGAAATAATGATGATCCATAATATTTTGATTTAGATTTGAAATCTTCAAATAACTTCTTCTTCTCCAGGTGACGCGAAAGGACGTGTTACATTTTCACTTGCTAAAACCCACCTAGCCACCGAAGCCGACCTGGACAGAGATGGCAAGATGACCTAGATGCCTACCCCAAGGGCTGGTTCAAGGTGGCTTAAGAAAAGAATACCTGGAAGATGTTGGGTAAAGCCTTTGCCTAGCAGCGGGGAAGTATGGGCTAAATAAAAAAAAAACACCTTTGTTTCTGCGATTGTCTTTTGATTTATAGGGCCGCGGTTACTCTTTTGAACATTTTCGCAGCTTAGGCCATGATGATTCATCAATCACAAATTCATTTAAAGTAGAATAAATTTATTTATTTCATATTATGGCAGGTAGGGTACCTACTTGGATCGCTACAAGAGTGTATCAAACAGATGTTTGAGAAAATTTGTTTTTTTTTTAACAATGAGATGACAATTTTTTATTTCATAATGGTGTTTTTAGTAATGGTTGTTATATACATATGTATAATACACTATTTAAACTTTTATTTACAACTAAATAACTATAATTAGGTTAAGCATACTTAAATATTTATATATTTTTTAATATTTAAGTTTATTATGTATATATTTTTTTGTAATGAAAAAAAAACTATAATTACAGTAAATTAAAAAAATAAAATAAAATACAACCCTACGCAAATTACACTTAACTAAAATCAAACTATTATATGGCGTCAAAAAATTCTTCCACATCGCTGTCGACTGGTAGTGTGCCCAAAAGACTGGCCGCATTGCCACACTATATGGCAATGCCTATCCTCTGTCCGAGGTAAAAGCCAGCCCTTGGGTCACGTGAAGTGTCAACTAGACGTTGAGAATACAAAAATAATTAACTTTGGGCTTACTAAGTCTTATAAACTATAAAAAATCGTTTTAATTCAATCTAACTTATTAAAAAGAAATGTAGTCAAAAACATAGCCTGACCAGACTAGACGCTGTCTTTGTGTAAAATTTAATATGGCAATATTTAATTTATTATGTTTTAAAAATAAACTTTAGTTTTGCATAAAAGTCTGTAACTTTTTTATTCTTCAATTTACGACTTCATGACCTTTGGGTTTCAAGAGAATTGAATAAAATTAAGTATTTTCTTTGTTTGGTGGATCTATACCGTTTTATTTTCTCTAAGTTTTATGTTTTTGTGCTTTATGATTGTTTTAAGTCTTTTTGTCTTATATTATTTACAAGAAACTTTTTTTGAAGTTTATATATGAGATTATATTACTATATGTCGCAATGATAACTTTGAAATCAGATGTTTTCAATTATAATATTTTTAAAATTAGTTAAGTAACAATATTATGCACATAATTAAGGAATATTAATGTTAATTAACTATTTATAATAAATCTAACTTCGTATAAATATAAATTATATATTTATAATAATATAAAAATTGTATCTAACGGATATACAAACAGTAGATATCATATTTATAAGGTATTTCTTTGTTTAATCAACACAAAGATGGACTTAATGCTTCAGGCATTCTCTAACAATCAACCTAGGGTGGTCAAGGGATAATATGATAGGTGCATAAAAAAAGAAAATGTTGTATAGAAAGCAAGTGTATGTAACCCTCGTTTTCTCATCATGTGTGACTGAAATATTTGCTGCAATTATATTACATAGATAAAACATCATACGAGATTAAAACTAGAATTTTAAAAGGATTGAAGACCTTTGGCTACCTACCAAAGAAACATAACAGTAAAATATTCATCCAAACAGTATTCTTCGCAAGCAATCCCCCTTAAGTACTCCAACCTCCCAGTTATTTTAATGCCCATGTTTTCCAATAGGACAAGTTTAACTGCCGAACTATAAAGATAGGATATCGTCAAAAGTTTTTTCAATATTTTAAGAAAGTTTAAAAAACTCCGGTGTCCAATACTGAACGCGTTGCAGCAAGAGAACTAGGCGATGCCGTGGAAACTTTTCGATTAGCATAAGGGAGATAAAAAGGGAAGTGCGATTGTTTGAATGTTTCCCATTTTGATAGTAGGTACTTATGACGGTGAAGATTTCGGTGCAAATATGGTTGGTGTTGATATTGCTTAGCGTGGTATGATGCGTGTTGTTTGTTTTTATTTTCTATCGGCTTCGCTCGGTTTGCGCTTCTAGCTAATGTTAAGTATAGAAAGTCGGAAGCGCCTTCATGCGCTAGGCCCTTATTCAGGTCATGGTTTGTAATAAGAGGGAATGGGATGCAGTTACTAAATTCTACAAACGAAGGAGTTGACTGCAAACCTAAGAAAACGAACAGCAGGGCCGATGCCCGCACACGGGGAATAACTGAAAAAGAAACTTCTGGTTACAGACGTAGTTTTAGTCAGTAAACCATGCTTGTCCGTAGAGGTAAATGTGGAGAATACGACCGTGTCTTTACACTCCTACAAGAAGCGACAAGGCGAAAATAAATATTGTATGACTTTAGCTAGGAGTCAGACAGACTTCTCTACCTGCCTCAAGGCAGAGGACATCAATGAGCATTTCCAGATGTAGAAAAATCAAACCAATGTTTTTTTACATACTTTGGGTCAAGGCACTGGTCCAAAATTCCGTTACATCTAATGTATTTTAATTTTCAACTCAACAGTAGACATTTCTCGAAACATATTTGGCACGCATTCTAAACATTTTGAATGCAATCCGGAATTTAATATACAATTTTGTCAGCACCGTTTGAGAACAAAGTTTTGTCTGAAACTTTATATGCAACGCTTGGCGTTGTTTAAACTTCGTTACTGAAATCTGTAAGCGTTCGTGATAACTACTTTAAATGAATAATTTGTAGCAAACTTTATTGTGAGTTACAAGTTAGTGATATATTGTTAACTTTATTTTTTGGTAGGTACCTACTGTAGTATGCTGGAGTTTGGAAAAATGGCCACAACCTTGAACAGCTTATCGTAACTGGCATGGTTGATGGCAAACGACCAAGAGGCCGCAGCCCAATAAGATGGGCAGATCAGGTCCGCTCCACTCTGGACACCCAATTGCACGTTACACTTCATGACGCTAAGAACCGTCACAGATGGCGAGATACCATCAATAAGAAGCTAATCCAGCGGGAACTTCACGACTCTCAGTAATGAGGAATACGACTCGAGGAGATGCTGGGGTTAGGTACTACGGTTGCGAGGATATTCGAAAGATTTGCCATGGCAGTGCAAAATAAAAGCGGCTTTTAGTCAGTAAGACAAGAAGAAATGAGTTCTTTGGTGATTTCTCACTTCATAAAAGAGGTGAAGTACTATTATGGCTTATCCGAAACCCGATGTAGGATTTACTCCTATAAATTACTTTTAACATTATTATAAAAACACTCGCCGAAGAAAGAAACTGGTAGGTCTTTATTGGTGCAACGCGAGAAAATTATGCAATGATTTCTTCCGCCTTTGAATGACTGACACGCCTTTCGAAAAGGCGTTTTAGATTATAACTGGCTAAAATCCTAAGTTCCTTCTGTAACCCTTTGCAGTCTAAGACCACGGTTTTCCTTTTCATAATTTTTTTTTAACATTCCCTATGGCGCTGGATGGCACCGGCCCTGTCTGTGCAAATATTATTACCATCTAAGCTATATCGAGCTATAACAAATCGTATACTAATAAAATATTTATTAATTTATTACCTACCTCTTCATTTTATTGCCAAACTATAAAACTTGACAGATAGCAATCAGGAATTTTGTCAATAGGACAAAACGAATTGGGTCGCCAAGAATATCGGCCAGGCAATAGGTACCGGACCCAAAATCATAAAACGATTTTCTATTTCGGAATCAATCCTTGTTTTTCTGCGAATCCAATTTGTTGTACACTTGCAAGGGACCTTTCTAATCAGGATTCCTTCGCAGCCTTAGTTTACATTAACGCTACGTTTTGATCGTGTTTTTTGTACTAAAATATTTTTATATAATAATTTTGGATTTCGTCACACTGTTATGTAACGTAAATATTGAAAAGTAAAAATACGTTGAATTGTCATCAATCTTCACTTTCCCGCGGCTTTCACCAGGTAATTAGGCCTTCCAACATACACTTTTATGGCTTAAATCAACAAAACTTAAGGATCAGCTGAAGACTTTTTTTTAAGTTAAATCTTGTCTTTTATCAACCACCTAAAACTCTTGGATTTTTTTTTTTTTTTGGTTTTAAGAAATTAATAACTAAGAGAATATTCATGAACGTCGTTATATATACTTGAGTAGATTTCGACTCCCGCGGTAGTAAGTAAACTGAAATCGAATTCTCAGAAAAGTAGTAGAAGTATATTTTATGGAATGAGAATATATACAACAATAATATATACAGAATAATAATTAGATAATGAGTTTTATTCATTAAATTAAGTACCTACCTACGTACATTAACTGAATAAATACGAAATTATTTTTATTTCCACTACAAAAAAATAGAAGTATTTTTAACACTACAGTACGGTATTACTGAGGTCCTAGTGTGCGTTAACTTGATTTCCCCGTTTTCCTTGTCGCAAAGCGTCGGAATTGAGTTTTTGGCGCCCATGCTCTTTTTGCTTAAAAGACTTTCATAGCATGCCGTAATAAATACAGATACATTTGGGAGATGAGGGCTAGAACTCGGGCATGTACCGAACAAATTGCTGGGGATTTCACACGCACCATAAAGTTGTTATCACTGCGTGCGATACAAGAAAATATTGTGATGAGATATTTTATATTTTTTTTCCTGCCAGCTTAAGAACAACAGGTTTTATGTTTAGGTGTTGAACGTGGGCTTGGTTATTATTTTATAACGCCTTAAGTATTCTATCCATACATTGTGTGTATGTAGAGTATGGTTTGTCAAAATCATCATTTTAGTTGAAACACGTCCTCTGCTAGACATAATATGACATTTTTAATCTTTTAATTTTACTAACACCTAGATGATAAGTTTACTACTAACCATTGGATCAATGATGTCTGAATAAATAAAATTATTATTATTATTATCATTATAAGTCTCCCTCAAGTATCGCCACAATGACTGATCTGACTAATCTTGTGTATCTTACATCCATCAGATTCCCCGTCCCCAGGTCTTCAGGCCACCTTACGGAAGGCTTTTTAACGCTGCGTCTTCCGCTACACATTCCCCACTCCAGTACCTTTCGACCCCATCGATCAAAAAAAGAACGAAGAATTACATTACTCACAGAGATATTTATTTATTCATTTTATAATTTATGTAGATACTATGCACTGATGAATATCGATAACATTTTAATAAAACTTTGTACAAAGGTACTGCTTATTAAAGATGTTCTGCGTGTCATGCACTTATCACTTAAGATTGGTTATTCTTCAGGCTGTGTCGGTAACCATGACTTTCCTTTTCTTGCTATGATTACCGAATTTATGTCACTGTTGGTTTGTTATGAAACTACCACTTGCACAAGGTTCATCATAGATTACTCATTGCATCACAGATTACTATTCCTAGTACACCGTGCAAAAAAAAACTGTGGTGAAGCTTGTACGAGTGGTAGACCCGTACAACGGAACTCATTTTTTTTTTAATTTATAGTAGTTTTTAGTAGGGTTCAATACTAGCAGATTGCTAGCATTGACAGCTCGGACGGAACAATTTGAATTTTATAAAGAAAAATGAGTTTTTACAGTAGGGGTATTCCTTCAAATTTTTCCAATTTTCTCTTCTCATGAAAAGAAAACATTCATAAAAATATAGATATAAGTAGATAGCTTCTCTTCTATAAATATGTATAAGCGGGGTGGATAACAGATTTAAGTCGTAGAATATAATTACATGGAAAAGACTAACTTAGGCTAATTGGTCTTTGGAAACTAGCCAAACGCGCAAAATGAAGGTGGGTTTAGAACTTGTTTTTCTTCGGGTGTCGTATTTTAAAATTAAATTATTCTGACTGAAATTCGGTCACGTCGACAGTTTGCGTCATAAGGATATTTTATAGGATAGACAGTGTTGTTGCACAGTGAACAAGAACCAGAGCCGGGATTCTGATCCCGATTTCCGGCCACCGTAGGCACGGGCTTGCGGACAGTGAGCAATGCGTAGCTCACTGTCCGGCTATCCGGTAACTGTCCGGACCAAGCCCAAGTCGTCGACGGCGCGCACTGTTCCAGCGCGCTTCAAGGAGTTGTCAACAACAGCAGGGACCCAGCCGGGTCGAAGCCTATTGGAGTCAGGGTTATCCGAGAGGGAAGGAACGGGGTGGGTCTTTTAGTCAGTAAGAGTCTGACAATATCTTCCGCTCCGCCCAAGAGCGGGGGTTGTCATTTGATTATTTTTCCCCACCATAAAAAAGGCATTGTTTAGGTTGTAGCTCCGCAATTGTATTAGTTCATTGGAGAACGCCAACCTGACCAATTTGTGCCTACAGCAGCCCACCGACTTCGCAGTCAGATACAGAACTTAATTTTATATTTTCATTCCGAATAGTAGATAACCGAAATGTATTTTTTGGCCTAGCTTATGCCTACAGTTACATAAAAAGTATCCTTTGTTCTAATCCAGGTCTATCGATAACTAAGGTTTACATCCTAATCTGTTCAAGTCCCTTAATACCTTCTTTAAGGATTTCTGAAAAGGTGGTCTTAAAACTTAAAGGGTAACTGGTTTTAGTCAGTAAAAGTCAGACATTATTTTATTTTATTTTTGCGCTAAGAAGTCATTACAATAATTCATTTCCCACACCAAAAAACCGGCCAAGTGCGAGTCGGACTCGCCCATGAAGGGTTCCGTAGCAGCAAAAAAAAAAGTTCTTGTATTTCGTTGTAACTTTCGTCGATGTTTTAATATTAGTGTATTTTTTTAAATTTATGGAGTATTAAAAAAAAACTACTAGCTAGATCTCGTTTAAACCAATTTTCGATGGAGGTTTGCATGGTAATGTACATCATATATTTTTTTAGTTTTATCATTCTCTTATTTTAGAAGTTAGAGGGGGGGGAGGGGGGACGGCACATTTTACCACTTTGAAAGTGTCTCTCGCGCAAACTATTCAGTTTAGAAAAAAATGATATCAGAAACCCCAATACTATTTTTGAAGACCACAGATACCCCACACGTATGGGTTTGATGAAAAAAAAAATTGAGTTTCAGTTCTAAGTATGGGGAATCCCATCAATTTTTTTTTTTCTATTTTTTTTGTGAAAATCTTAATGCGGTTAACAGAATACGTCTACTTAGCAATTTAGACAACAGAATAGTTTCGGAAAAAAATGGCTGTGACATTCGGACGGACAGACAGACAGACATGACGAATCTATAAGGGTTCCATTTTTTGCCATTTGGCTACGGATCCCTACAAAGCCGTAATTGATTAAAAAACATCCATATATACCGAATCTAATCTAAACTTTCTGCTTGCAATCCAATCAACAAATAAGTGAGTAAGCCGCAAAGTAAACAGTAAATTCAGCGAAGATGACTTAATACGTAGCAACGAATTATCGTAAATATCGAACCGTCACAACATGTCGGTACAAGTAGGGAACAAAAAGTTTTCCGAACGAAACAGATAGGAACATTCGTCGGAATTGCCAATACGAAGCCGAAGCGAGTCCCGGATAGTTCTCAAAAAGGAATTCGCCCGGGAGAAAAATTAGATTTGCGAAACAGAAACGTGTCCGAACTGAGATGCAAGGTTAGTTAAGAATTATCTAGTGTTGACGGGAAAGGAAATGACGGCGTAAAAGGTTTACGATTGATTAGAGGGGAGTGATTGGATTTTTGTTTGTTGCTGGCCTTAACGTGTGCTGGAAGATTTAGAGCTATGTGTGCAATAGTTCTCGAGGGACCCAAGGACATGCGCGAGACTGACTGACTTACTAGTTGGTTGGCTGAGCGTTCGGCCGTTTTGTGCGACGCATATTTTCTCCATGTATAGATAATTTAATTGTTTATTTTATAATTTATGTACACATTATAACAGAAAAAGACAGATCGTTATAAAAAATTGTACATAGGTTTTTTTTTTTTTTTAACTGAAACCACGCGCTTTACAGAAACCGGCTATTTTTAATGGTAGGTAATTGTTTTGTAAAATTATTATATACTAATTTTTATTACACTTAAATGAACAGAAAAGAAGTTAAGATTAACTCTTGATAGCAATTCGACACTTATCATCTTCTAAAAAACTAATCAGTAACTTTTTAGCCAAAGAAAATACTATAGTCTCTATTTACTCCATCTCTAGCCTACAGCTAAACAAAATAATAATAGAGTAAAACAGTAATTAATAAAGTTGTAACAACCAATTTTTATTTTTGAATTAAAAAAAAAGTTGTATTATACTTTATGGGGTCGAAGTTTAAATCACAAATTATTCTTGAAGGCAATGTAAATTCAGTTTTAAAAGTAGTATAATGAAAATTTCGAGCAACCACTTGGAAAGTCTTTTGATCTTGGAGTTTTACTGAAACATTCGGTGAACGGCACCGTAATGGAGACTTTCATAACTGTCGGTTTAAGTTTTAAAACAGGTAGGGTTGAATATAGAAGACTGAATAATTTTATACTTTCACGTAACGAAAGCTGCAGCGTGAGGGTCATGCGGATCCGATGGATGGAAGGTGCACAAGATTGGTCATTGGGGTGGCCTTTGGGGAAGACTTAAGTCAAGCTGTAGACGTCACCACAAAAATTTGAGCTTGGCTCGTGCTCTGTTCTTGTTCGGCTCCTCTAGCGTATATCCACCTTTAGCTTCAAAAATCTTCCCTTAAAGATACGTAGTAGCCAAAACTACACTAATAATATTAAGGCGAAAATTTGTATGAGTTGTGTGTACCTAAATATGTTTCTGCTTCACGATTCCCTTCCCTTTAAACGGTGGGACGGATTTGGATGAAATTAAACGCAAGGTCTACACCAAGTCTTGGAATAGAAGCATCCTATGATGCTTTTTATACCGGGAATATGTTCCTTTGGGAATATAATATTTTCTACTTTAACACGGGCCCTAAAACAAGTTCAAAAAAAAAACTTTAGTTTTAAACGAATTTGTTTTACACTTACAAAAACCATGTTTCGGTAAAATATACGAAAAAGGTCCCAAAATATTCCCTAACGCTAACAGCAAGACATTTGAATGACCAACGAAAGCTTAAACCAACGAAAAAAGTCACTACATTCAAATTAAAAGCCTTGTCCAACATTCTAAAGGGTCTGACTTACTAAAAAACATTCTTCAAGTCTGATTGTCGAAAAAAAAGCACGGATTCCATCAAAAGGTAGCATTCGTAAAGTGCTAGGAGTACGCGGTTGCAGTGGTCTGAATTTTCCCCAACTCTGAATGGGTATTCACTAAATGCAAGCTCTTTCTTTCCCTTTTATAACTTGGAAAGACGCGAAACTCATTCCTTCTAAGATTCCCTGCTTTTTTCTCATAATGCAATCATTAATATTTTTCGGTTCTGTTAATTTTTTGACTTTAGCTGTGCTGTTTTTAAAGGGTTTTTGGGAAAAAGTCTGCAAGCCTAGTTGTTTAACTAAAACTGAAAAAGCTTTGCAGTTTCCGTCTCAACTCTCAACATCACTAAGACTGTTCCCTTTATGGATGCCGTTTAAATAAATGATGTACATTCATACTCAAGCTAGGAATAATAATTACGTAAATCTGCAAACTATGAGTCTTTAGCTAACAGGTCCACTTGATTTGGACCTACAGAATCTCTAAACCTAATCACATTTTGAACAGGTCGACTGGACCCACTGCCCAATTTCATCAGTAGCACAGTCACAAAGTGAAGCAGATAATAGTTTTGTAACGGCAAATTTAAGTTTGTCCCTCAGTAAGTACAGATTATCTTTTTGTTAGAAACATGATCGGTTCGATTCGGTAATCGAACTGCTTATACAGGAAAAGTTTTTAACCAGTGCGCAAATTTTGACAGGATAAACTTGAATATATTTTAATAAACACGTATTTTTTATTTTGATATGTGTTAATAGTAAAAAATAAAGTTATCGCTTACGAGACTTATTTACATAGAAATTTATTTTATGGTCGCTTGCCAGTCGGGCGCCCGGTTGACCGACTCACGCGTCGACGGTAAGTACTTATGTGCGTTCGCTCGATGCGACGGCGCCGACGTAAGTACCTACGCTGTGCGGTTACTGACCGCAATTTCGTGCTACTTTTTTAAGTTTGGGTAATTCCAATTTTTCCTTCATACTTTCATGGGCTTAGGACTATCAAAATGCAGAAAATAAATCAAGTAATAATTTTTAAATTCAAATTAAAACATTTATGTATGATAATTACTCATGATAAAATTTGAATTGAAAAAATTGCATTCTGGCGTATTTAAAAAATTGGAATCAATTACCTATTTACAACAATGTCCAATCAAAAAGAACCTAACACACTAAGATTGTTTATAATTTCTTACCTCTACATTTCGTTAATCACAGTATTTAAGGTATTGTTCGAAGTGACCTCCTCCTTTTTCCAGGCATAAACGTGCACGTTTAAATAAGTTTGCATTTAGTTTGTTTAGGACACTAGTATCACTTTTCACTTCATTGAAAGCGTTATTTATTTTTTGTTTTAAGTCATCTAGGCTCTGAGCCTCTTCTACATACACCCGACGTTTCACTTCTCCCCAGAGATAAAAATCACAGGGAGTGAGGTCTGGGGACCTAGCCGGCCATGGTACGGGACCACCCCGACCGATCCAATTTTCCCCGTATTTTTCATTTAAATAATTTCGTACCGCTATGGCGTAATGTGGCGGAGCGCCGTCGTGCTGGTAATAAAAGTTATTATTGTATTGTAGCTCAATGGGACTTCATCGATTAATTCTTCGATGGTGGTGTCGAGCATTTCTAAATAACGTGTCCCGGTCAAGGCGCCTTCGATAAAAATGGGACCTATTATTTTATTTTTAATAACACCCGCCCATACGTTTGCGCTGAAACGTATTTGGTGATGCGTCTCTCGTACTAAATGGGGATTATTGAAAGACTACCAGTGCTCATTATGGACATTGTAGAGTCCCACACGTGTGAATAATGCCTCATCCGTCCACAAGATGTTTACATCAGGGTGATTTAAAAGCCACTCACAAAAGGCTCAACGTGGTGCTGGGTCTGGGTCATGGAGTTGTTGTACCGGCTGGAAGTGGTATGGATGGAGTCCGGCTGTATTTAGCAGCTTCCATACTGCGTGTTGGCTCACACCAAAACGACGTTCCGCGTCGTAGGTAAGGGCTCTCGGATTACGCTCAAAAAAATCAAATATGGCGTCTTCGGCTTCGACTGCCAGTCGAGGTCTACCAGACCCTAGTGCATGGCTCGGGGTTCTGAACTGGCCGTGATCAAGCAGCCTTTGATTTGCTGCAAGAATTGTCCTTTCATTAGGTACCGTAGGATTACGGATCCCTTGGGCTCGCATACGAGGTACGCTCTCCCTCTCATATCTTCTTCGTGCTGCTCGTAAATTTTCGTGGCTAAGTAGATACACTCGCACCATTTCGTAGTATTCGCGGTGAGTAAAGTTCGACATCGTGACGACACGAGTACGCGGCACACACGCGCGCAGGGATGAATATGAGCGAACGTCCGAACTCCGCTTCCGCAAGTGACGTACTGCAGATCCGCACATCAAAGGCCGCCGCCGGCGCTGCATACCCCCGCCCCCTTCCCCCCGCACCCCCGTCTCGTACAACGGGCGGCGGCCAGCGCGTTTTCATTCATAGTATTTAATAGTATTACGATTAAATTATGTCCATGTTATGCTTATTTCAAAATGGGACAAGGTGGAAAAATGTGAAAAAAAAAAGTTATAAACTAAAAATGGAAATGTGTTCTATTACTAACACTGAGCCACCAAAAAAAATTTACGCAGTGGTTAAAAACTTTTCCTGTATAGCTACGTAGATTCGAAACCCTTGGTGTGCGAATCCGACTAGCTTTTGACCGGTTTGTCTATGTTATTATATTTGAATATTGAGTTTATTTAATATTCTCACTATAAATAAAAAGTTAGTCTTAGAAAGAAAGAAAACGCGAAATGACGCAATCTTACTTTGCTTGACTTTACTTATAAATGTATAGTATTGTACAGTCATGAATCAAAAGTGCAGTGGTACTCTATAAACGCTAGTGTCTTAATTTTATTTTTGTAGTTGATGTTTAATGGTTTAGAACTAGTTTGTTCAATATTTTAGATTCTATACTACAAATTAAATTATTCATGAATTAATGACCATAAATTAAATTAAAAAAAAAAACACTTCAGCGTTTGTAGAGTGCATCTGCACTTTGATTCTGACTTTAACTAGTTTAAAAAGATTTTGGATTTTGATTGAGATTAAATGTTTAAACTTAATTGAATAGCGTTTTATTATATTTTGTTGGACTCGTTCTAATCCTCTGCTGTGTAGTGGTAGATTTTAACAATAAAGGTTTTTTAAGTATGAATGTGGGTCCAGTTTTCCTATAAAATTAATTATATCGTCAATTGGATCCGCGGGTCCAGCTATCTGAAGATTTCAATTGAAATGTTGGCTCAATCAAAGTCCTTGTGGTAAAATTAGTTGAGTCAGTTTTTGTGTATTCTTAACATTATCATCGAAAATTAAGTCCGTTTTACAATAAAAAGGAAACACTGTTCTTGCATATGAAATCCAAAAGGATAAACCAAAAACTAAATAAAAGACTGAGAAAACAGAATAAAATACATACGTGCGAGCATAAAAATAAGATATCTCATTCCATATACAAATGCAATAAAGAAAAACAACTTTTTCTTAACAATTGTAAGGAACTCCCCCGTTCGGAATGTGTACTTATATTCCCCCCCCCCTCGACTCGTACAGTTTGAAACGGGGAGAGCTGGGAAAAGCACAATAAAGTATTGATTGGTCCATTTACAGATCCTCTCTCTATTAAACTTTTACAATAAAAGAGGGAATGGTTTGTAAACTTGCCTTTATGGGGGTTTCAGAGTACCTCCGCGACACGGCGGTGGCTACAGCGTTTTGTGTTTTTGAATTAGTTGGTTGAGTGGTGGCCGGTGGAAGAAGCGTTGTTTGAATAGTTTTATGTTTGTTGGGATCTGTGTTTAATATGAAACGATTAAACGTTGTATTTGGATTTGTTGAACAAAAAAAATCTTTCAGTCATGATACCTCCATACCCATTAACAGGGCTAATGTTTTAAGACTGCTAAAACTTTACTTTAAATTATCTCTCCAAGAAATCGGTAAACACTACCTACTACCTCCACTTCAAACTAAGGTATAATGAAATGTAAATACCTTGCACGTGTAAAACTTAATGAAAAATTTAAAAATTCACCAGTATATTAACCCGTTTAATTGAAAGCTTACCTTTTTAACCGACTTCTAAAAAAGGAGGAGGTTCTCAATTAAGATGTTTGTATTTTTTTATGCATATATATTATGTATATATATTATGCGCATAGCTTCGTCGCTTGCCAACAGATTTGAAAAATTCTTTTTTTGTTAGAAAGGGTATACTTTCCGAATGGTCCCATAGTTACCAAGTCGGGATCTGATGATGGAATCTTGGCGAAATCGAGACAACTCCTCAAATATTATAGGCAACCATATAGTTCTTTTGGTATTTTCATCAACGAAAGACTTAGGCATTTACAGTCAAAAATTACATTTGATGAAGTGGAACTGGTGAAGAAGATCAGAAATGGCCAATGAACATGGTTATGCGACTACGATAATACGTTTTTTTTTTGTAAAATGTTTTTTATTAAAAATAAAATATCGAACCTAAAAATATACCTTGACGGAACTTAATAACCGAATAGTTCGAACTAGAAAAGATGTATTGAAGTTTAATTGTAATAACAAAAAATATGTTGTCCCAAAACTGAAACTTGTTGTGACAGTATTTAATAATAAATTCGTAACTTATAAATGTTTGTTTGCTTCCCAAATAAAACTGTTATTTTCCGAAAACCCTCAAAGCAAAAGCCTTATAAATACTAAACTCATATTTTACTGGTCAAAACAAACACCAAAGGCACCAGGCTCTCAGAAAGTTGGAGGAGAACACGCGTCGCAATAATAATTTATATCTCTCCTCGTCTTTATGATGAGCACGACAAATGGAAAGCGAGCTGTGGGGCCGAGATAAAGAAATTATACCAGTGTATACAGACGTGTTTTATTACCTCTCCTTATAACTGTCGCGTATAAGTATTAAGAAGGTATTTCCAGGCATGCCGTTAAGCTGTACTTTAGATTGACTGCTACTATTGTGTTTGATTAAATCATCTCATTCATTCCCTACGTCACTTTTTCCCAATTTTGCCAAAGCTTTTTTTCAACGTACATTTTCAGCCTTGTCCTTATCATTTTCGACCTTACCGTTCTTAGTCTGGAACTCTCAATCGTAAAGACGCCTACAAAATTCATGATTACGCAGCAAAAGGCTGAAGTGAAAACACTTTTAGCACTTTGACTACAACTCCCATAAACTTTCAGAGACAATCAGCCTTAAAAAATCGCAAGTAATTAAACAAAAAAAGAGGAGAACGTAGGAACTAAATTAATTTGCATTGTATCGCATCCAAGGCTTGGGCCAGTGTCGCTTAGTTAACTTCATTATAGTTCCTCCCTCAGTTCGGGCTTCGAGAATGTTCTTAACTAAACTATTACGGCCATTGCCTGAGCGCATCCGGAATGGTTGCCAGCTAAAAAGTAGTTTTTATCTTTATTTACTTCGTTTAGTTGAAGAGTACATTTTTATAAAATTAGCTCGCAATAGAGTTTTGTGGCACATGACTATAGTTCTATATTGCGTAGCTTATACCATACACACAAAGCAGTTTTCGCTTTATTCCTGAGTGAAACGGCTATATTTTAAGAATGCGGGTGAAGCCGCGGGCAAAAGCTAGTTATTGTATAATTTTGATGAAAAAGTGTAGTTGCATTGTAGTCACCATCCTTCCAGCGGAAAGACGTTTACTGTTGGACATAGGCCTCTCCCAAGTGTCAGCACAATGAACGATCCTGTACGTCTTGCATCTTTCGAAATCCTACAACCCTTAACAGGTGATCGGTCTTCCGGTACGTGGTCGCCGCTTTAGAACCTTTCGGCCCCACCGGCCATCTGGTTAGCGAGCAATGTGCACTACCCATTGCCACTTAAGTTTGGGGAATTTTCGTGCAACCGTGTCTAGTAATAATTATAATCAGTTAGTAAAGTTGATACGACGGTTGAAAGGCAAAATGATCTAAGCGACATTAAACAAACTTTACAAAAGTGAACTCAAATTTTGAACTTTAAGTCACTCTTATGTATAGTTTACTCAATGTCACTTAGATCATTTTGCCTTTCAACCGTCGATAGGTACCTACGTTGAACATAGGAATTAAGCAATAGTTTAGACATGTAATAGATTAGAGAATTTCTGAAGGCAGGTCCGCTCGAAGAAAATGACGTCCTCATTCACTGGCAGCCTGCCGCAAGATTCTACAACTAAGAATTAGCTCCTAGAAAAATTTTCCACAAGACCGGAAATCGTTTCACATTTTATTCGACACGATATCTTGTATCTCAAACTATATTTTTATTAAAGCAAGTGCTTCGATGGGTTTTCATTGGCTCTTTAAGAGCCTTGACTCTTGAAGTGCCTTCACATCACTACTCGAAGACGACTGTGACATAAAAAGATTAGTACCTACACAGGCTTACCAAGACGGATGAAAAAAGATTGTATGTAGCGGAGATGAGAATGTTAAGATGGATATGTGTGGTGTGACGAGATTGGATAAAGTGAGAAATGAGTATATTAGGGGAAGTTTGAATGTGGCGCCAGTGACTGAAAAGTTGAAAGGGAATCGTTTGTCTTGGTATGGTCATATGAAAAGGAGGAATGAAACGCATGTTGCTAAAAAAGTTATGAGTTTACATGTGGATGGATGAATAGGAAGAGGGAGGCCAAAGAAAAGATGGATGGATTGTGTGAAAAGCGATATAAAAGAAAAGGGAGTTAGTGATAGCATGACGAGTGACAGGACAGAATGGAAGAAAAAAACGTGTTGCGTCGACCCCAAATAAAACGGGACTAGGGCAGGAAGATGATCACAGAGCCTTTCTAAGCAATGGAAAGGCTGTGTACTAATATTTGTTTCTAATATTTTTCTCTAAAGGTTCTCCCACAACCAATTAGGTTAATTGGTCACCTGGTAATGGCACTGTAGTACACAGAATGCGAGAAGAACAGGACTCGTGTGTTTCTAAAACCGTTCAGTAATTAATACTTTGAGCATTTTGCTCTTCAATAGAATCTAGTTTATACGGTCATTTTCTTTATTTTTAATTTCGTATAAACTAGTGCTTGACTGAGGCCCCACGTCCACCTGATGGTAAGCAGTGATGCAATTGTTGAGGGTGAGGCGTACTCCGGGCCTTGGTCGAGGGCATGGTCCGGAGCGAGGAGGAGTGGCAGGCGGTCGCCGACTTCTGCTAAGCAGTAATGCTCGCTAAGGAGGAAGCCGACCGCATCAGGCAACGGCGCTCTCGCTGCCGCCGCCGGGATTCCGATCCCGATTTCCAGCCACCGTAGGCGCGGGCTTGCGGACAGTGAACAATGGGTAGCTCGCTGTCCGGCCGTCCGGTAACCGTCCGGAACAAGCCCAAGTCGTCGACGGCGCGCGCTGTTCCCGCGCGCCTCAAGGAGTTGTCAGCAACAGCAGGGGCCCAGCCGGGTCGAAGCCTACTGGGGCCAGGGTTATCCGAAAGGGCGTTCGAGCCCCGGTATGAAGGCTTGAAGGAACGGGATGGGTTTTTTAGTCAGTAAGAGTCTGACACTATCTCCCGCTCCGCCCAAGAGCGGGGGTTGTCATAAGATGATTTTTCTCATCGAAAAAAAAAGGTGAGGCGTACTAGTATATTAAGAGCCTATAAACCTAAATTGTAATTGGACGGGAAGACCGCAGCAGACAAATTGTTACAGTCCTTCGAACCGTAGCAGTTTAGACAACGTAAGGGTGAATACTCGCCGTACGTTGGGTTGTACGATGGTAGAAAGGAGATGGCGGAATTAAGTTATGCAATTCCCGGGCACACTCTCCAAAATGCATCCTGTTTTTTTTAAAGAAAATACTTTGCCCTACAGTTGAAATTATTCCTGAATTGTAGGTGCGTTATCAAATTGTAAACTCACATGCACAAGCCAACCAGATACGGAACAAAAGCAGTTCATACAAATATTTGTTTCGTGTGTGAACCAAACCCGCAAACACGTAGTGCTGCAGCCAATCGCACAACCACTGTTTCATTAACTCTGTGGGTACTTTATAATTTTTAAATATATCGATACCAGAAGTATGAATTAACGTAAGAGACAATTTTACGTTTTGCGAAAAATACTCTTACATCAATCATTGTAAGGAACATTTTTAATCATATTAAAAAAAATACAACATTAGGTTTAGTATATGTGACCCCCGAATCATGTGTCTAGTGTTTTTATTAAAAGAATCTATGTACAAAATTTCACAACTGTTTTATGAAAAATCACAAAATTATAAATGTTATGCCAGCAAAAATACATAGTCACCAGGCCATCCAGGCGACTGAGGGGTTGTTTTAAATTTGCACCCAGCATGTTTGCTGGTGCCTAATACCCGCTATGACCTGTGTTGTACTTAGTGTTGGTGGTATCCAACTTGTGAACTTTTTAAATATTTTTGGTAAAAAATATAACATGGTGTAAAAACTGTTGGAATCCATTCAGTTACTGATTCTGAAGAAACTATTCAGGTTTCGCAAAAACTAAAAATAATGTTCTTTATACCATACAATACCATTTCCGAAATATTCGCCGCAGTATCCATAACAGCATTCACGAGGTAATATGAGAAAGAGACGGTTCGTGGAAAAGTTCTTAGATTAAAAATTCCATGCCCCAGTTATACCACTAACGCATAGAGAATTTATAATGTACAAGATATGAACATGAAAGTTTCTGAAATTAAGATAGAAGTCTAGTCCCAAGCTTGTTTCAAGGAAAAAAGAAAAAATCCCCTAGAAAACTTAAGACTTTACAGAAACGTTATAAAATAATGTGAAATGTTATAAAGAAAAGAGTTTGCATTTCGTATAATAAATGTATATTCTAAAATTGCTTTTGCGTTTGTATAATTTTCTTGAAATTCCGTTCGCATACTTATATTGTTTTATAGTAAACTTATAACTACAAAAATTCTACAGCAAATTATTATACACCGTTAAATTTTGATCGTTTTAATCCCTTGGATGGTTGATCCGATACATGAAACACTATCGATTTGTAAAGATAAAATAAAAATAAAAATATCTTTTCTTCAAAACTCGTATTAATTTACGCATACGCATAAACGCGTTACGCATTTTATAATTAGTACGAAACGGCGCCTACTACCTACAGGACATTGAACTCACTCACTCAGCTGACGTTTTCTTAAATAAGTTAATTTCGTACATGCGTAACCCTCCACGGGATTAAAACGATCAAAATTTAACGGTGTCTGTCAGTCTGTTCAAAATTATCTTAAAAACTACTGAGTGAATTTATATTCGGTTTTCACTAACGGACAGAATATCTCTTAAATGCATATGTATGTATAATGTTATAGTAAATAATTTAAAAAATGTTAGAGCGGGGCACTAGTTTTTAATAAAATGATAACGTCATTCAAACGTTTTCAAAGTCACAAAATAGTTAAAGTTATATGATATTCTGCAAATAGGTTTTAAAAAAAAACACTTTTACGCGTCAATTTTTTTTTCCGTCAGTTTAATCCAGATCAGGCTGGTGTTTCCTAGAAAATTATCCTAAGAAGAAGCATCAAAAAAAAAAATAATGTTAGAAAAACCAAAAACTAAAAATTCTATCTCAATTCCAAGTTTTCCACGGAACATCATCCATATTCTGCCCAATCCAACCCGTCGAATGCGATCGGACGTTTTGCCAATGACCATTCAACATACATATCAATGTGATCGCTCACATTATTATTTCGTCGCCCAACGGCGCGTTTCCGGAGCCGTCACGCTAACTTTTTCACCCGTCATTTCGGACCCTCCTCAATCCACGGTGCGCAAATTGAATGTGATCCCTAACAGGTTCACTCGATCGTTTGTCTCTGCATTGACGGGTTGTTTTATGTTTTTTATTTTCTCGTTTTTATTCGCGTGTCAGTACTCAGCAGATGATACATCAAGTGTGTGTGAGTCAGTGGCGTGCAGTTGTTGATTAATAACAGTGGAGCAATTTTGCTGTTGAAACTACTGGTTGTTGCAAGTCAAACTATTTTAATATTTGTCATTAGATTTTTTTTCCCGTAACGTAGGTGCGTTCACACAAAGTTACATGCACGAGACTAGTAATCACCATCTGCAGGCCATAGAAATATTTGGTCCAAGAAGAAATCGAACCGAAGACACAGCATAGCAGCCAATTGCTTTACCACTTTTGCGCAGTGGTGCAATGGCATCAAATAAATGCAACGATAAAAGTTCTATCATTGAAAAAAAAAATGCTACGCTTAAAAATTTCTATCGTTGAAAATAAATAAATACTTATTTGCCATATTCAGAAAGATACATAGGTACCTTCTAAATGAGAATCTCAGCTAGCTTTATGCAGGAGTAAAAACGTTAAGATAGCATTTCAAAATCCATCCTTCACCAGACTCAAATCCACCGCGCGCAATATACTTTGAAGAGCTTTCTTTTCACCGCAGACTTTGATTTTGTATTTTTTTTCCAGGTTCTTCAACACTTAAAGGCCCTTTACCCCACCATAGATTCAATGGTTCCATCGGATAGGATCTAAATTACTATGGCTATGTACATTTGAGATTAAAGGGGTGTCTGGAGCCGGAAGCAATTCATGGGAACGTTGATAGACAGGTAGTTAGATAGATCTATCTATGTTGGAAGCGTTTGAGTGTCGCTCAGGCTTTTTTCGAAACAAGAAGTGAAAAAGTAAGAGTTAGGGGGACAAGCAAGGCAGTACTTACAGAATATATGTAGGTACCTACTAATTGTGAGTAAGTTTTTGGTTGAAATAATCACAACGATAATTTTAGGGTTAAAGATTGGCAGAAATACAAAATGAACTTGCAACAGGTTGCAGCCCGTCATCAATTAGATTTAGAACATTTCCACTAAATCACACAATAGTTACCGAAAGAGCCAACACTTTATACTAAAAATAACGAACAAAATTTTTACCGTAATTTTATTTTCAAAGAACTTTCAGACGTAAATTTAATTTTAAAATGCTTTCTTGAAACATATTAAATACGTCTTTCAGTGCATAAATTAATAAAGTTTAAAAAGAACTTAGTGGACTGTGTGTTGTTTGGTGTAATTGCTTCGAGTAGTCGCAGTTACCAGTTCAAGGAGGCATGAGAAGTTGGAGCGAGCAACTTGGAGGACCGCCGGGAAGCAGACTTATTACTGTCAAACGTCCCGCACGTTTCGTTTCGTTCTCAGGGCTCACTAACAGAGGGAATAAAATGTTTTATATTTATAATGATTTATCCTGTCTTAATTGTTTTATAATTAATGCACACACACAAATATAATACTAGCTTTCGCCCGCGTACATAAAATATAGCCTATGTAAAAATTGTAGCAATCGGATTAGTACTATCAGAGATTACCTCCTATAAACAAAAAACATAAAAACTTCAGCTCTTCATCTCTCTCTCTTTATTATATATTATTATTAGTGTAGAAAAAGACGAGAAAGAGAAAACAGAAAAATAGATACAAAACTGATACTTACTTCCACAGAAATCTCTTCTATCTAGCATATCTGCGAAAGACGAGTTAGAAAGAAAAAGATGTACCCAAACCGTGTTTATGAGTAGGTAATAGGAAAGTACAGACTAAACTGTTATGTATCTATGTTTATAGGAATCTGGAATAAATTAATAAACCTTTTACTTCCTAAGGCGGCATAAAACCTCGTGTTTATTATCTTTAACTACGTATATCTTGCTAGAAATAATTAAAATAGACGTATGTTGGAGAATTTTAGATAGTGTCCTTTACCTGTACCTCCCACTAAAAAACATATAGTAGAGTGTCGTCAATCAAAAACATTTCTGATTAACAGACGAAAAAAGGGCTAGTCACCATCCTAACGCCGTCAACTGTTAACCTTAGGCTACACCAATTTTTTTTAAAGGGGCAACCGTCTAATAACTCCTCTCGCTCAAGGGTGGAGCGGGAGTCCGAAGCGGGAAGGAGTGGCAAGTGGTCACCTTCTGCGAAGCAGTAATGCTAGCAAAGGAGGAGGCCGACCGTATCAGGCAACGGCGCTAACAGCACCCCAACCACCACCGGGATTCCGTTCCCGATTTCCAGCGACAGTAGGTGCGGGCTTGCGGACGACGAGCAATAGAAGCTAGCTGTCCTACCGTCCGGTAACTTTCCGGACCGAGCCCAAGTCATCGACGGCGCGCACTATTCCTGAGCGCTTCAAAGAGTTGTCAGCAACAGCCGGGGCCTGGCTGGGCCCCAGGAAGCTTCAGATTTACTGAGCCCCCGGATATCTGATATATTGAGGCGTGCGTGGAACACTACGCGCTGTCAACGACTCGGGATAACCTACCTCATAGCACACCTTTCAACTCTATTCTCAGCAATTCAGCTGCAACCAGTTATCTTGCAAAATTCGTTGTTCAAATGAGAATGGGCAAAAATGTATGAAACCTGGGACCACCCTCCAATAGTAATGAGATATATATCGTTGGATAGGTCTTTTCAATTGGAACAACAATTGTTACGACAACTTTGTTGTAACAACTGTCCGTTCAGAGTTATAGGACTTATAAGTTCAGATTTAAAGATAGAAATATTAAAATATTTTTGAGGGAAAAATAATAACACCGTTAATAATTCATTAATTATTATTTGGTTTTTTTAAATATTCAATAAAAAAAACAAAAAAAAAAGTTTAATAATATAAAAAAATAGTAGCCCACCGGTATCGGGAACAGGGTCCAAGCTAGCTGCGGTCTGGGCTCTAGAGAAAGGAACCTCCTCCAAATCAAGCCCTTGATCCAATCGCCTAACGAGAGCCTCCTAAGGTGTTGGTCGAGGATCTTGGCTATTAGGCCATTAGCTGAAACAACTATCGGTACAAGGCCCGGCCCTCTCGCGCCGGGCCTTGGTTGAGGCCATGGTCCGATGTAGCGAGGAGGAGTGGCAGGCGGTCGCCAACTTCTGCGAAGCAGTAATGCCCGCAAAGGAGGAGGCCGAACGCATCAGGCAACGGCGTTATCGCCGCCGCCATCGCCGGGATTCTGATCCCGATTTCCGGCCAACGTAGACGCGGGCTTGCGGACGGTGAGCAATGGGTAGCTCACTGTCCGGCCGTCCGGTAACTGTCCGGACCAAGCCCAAGTCGTCGACGGCGCGCACTGTTCTCGCGCACCTCAAGGAGTTGTCAGCAACAGCAGGGACCCAGCCGGGTCGAAGCCTACTGGGGCCAGGGTTATCCGAAAGGGCGCTCGAGCCCTGGTATGAAGGCTAGAAGGAACGGGGTGGGTCTTTTAGTCAGTAAAAGTCTGACACTATCTCCCGCTCCGCCCAAGGGCGGGGGACGTCAAGGCATGATTTTTCCCACCATAAAAAAAAGGCTTATTGGCCACAATAGTCCTGACAGTGACGATGGGCCGATCCGAGTACAAAGTGGTATGACCATTATCAAGAACTGGGTCGGGCTCATATCTATAGTAAGGCACTTCCGATTCCACAAGAGAGGATTTCACAGCAAGTTGCTGATGGATAACCCTCCAATAGCAATAAGACGTTTGATAGATATTTTTAATTAGAACAACAACTGTTACGACAGCTTTGCTGTTACAACTGTCCGTTCAGAGCTGTAAGACTTTTTATTTATTTAAAAAGTATTTACAGTCTTTTCTAAAATTAATATAACATCATCACTGACAGGACTATTGTAGCTAATAAGCCTGATATAGTGGTGGTGAACCAAAGCGAGAGGCGTGCAATGATTGTTGACATATCCGTTCCGCATGACGAGAACCTTGTGAAAGCCGAGAAAGATAAACAAATCAAGATCAAGTATATACTTATTGACTTGGCTCGCGATATTGTCTCGACATGTGGGAAGTGGATTCAGCGATCATTGTACCGATAGTTGTTTCAGCCAATGGCCTAATACCCAAGAGCCTCGACCAATGATTAAGGAGACTCTCGTTAGGCGATTGGATCAAAGGCAGAAAGCAGTATTGCTGGACACGGCTCGTATAGTCAGGAGGTTCCTTTCTCTAGAGCCCTGACCGCCGGTAGCTTGGACTCTGTCCCCGATACCGGTGGGCTACTAACGGTGTTATTGTTTTTCCCTCAAAAATATTTTAATATTTCTATCTTTAAATCTGAACTTATAAGTCCTATAACTCTGAACGGACAGTTGTTACAACAAAGTTTTCATAACAATTGTTGTTCCAATTGAAAATACCTATCCAACGATATATATCTCATTGCTATTAGAGGGTGGTCCCAATGTGCCCATTCTCGTTTATTTTGTTCTAACTTCCTTTTGCCAATACGATCACTCGAAAATATGTCTACAAAAATGAATATTTAATGAGTCTCCCTTTACCCAAACTCGCTGCTACAGCGCCCCCACCATTATTACTGTCAAACATACAAGTTCGCGTTGAGACGTAGCCCGTTCACTGACGCTGCTGAATTTAGATAGCATTATCGTCTGCCCGCATTTCAGTTATGGCTTTATGCATGTAAACTATCTAAGAAACTTTCTCTCGCTGGTGTTTGAATGCATACATTTGTGTTGTGTTTGATTGTTATGTAGCACTTGTCAATGAGACAACCTTAAAATTCGATCAGTTAAATTCTACATCTGAGGCCTTAGTGTGAGTTGATTTACGTTAATGCGATCGAAATGTGTATTGTGTTTGGCTCCCTAATTGGTTAAGAGCTTGAAGCGGGCCAATCGGAGCACTGAACGTCATAAACGTGTCGATCGCGTTAACGTAAAAATATCATAGTTACAAAGAGCTAATATATAATAGAAAGGGTTCAACGAACATTGTTCGCTCCCTATATTACAAGATAAATGAATACTACCTACGTGGAAATAGTAGGCATCAAAACGCTAGAACTGCGACGTAAATGTAAGTTACGAATGTACTACTAGTATTACCAGCTACTGAATAATGAACTCATTGTAAGGTTGAGATAAGCTGACCTATAATCAAGAATTATTAACTTCTTGTGTACTACTAAGAATTAAACTCGATGGTGCGTCCACTCTAGCAAGTTATTTACTGGTCACTCCAGAATAAGTGCGGGTGTAGATGTCATACACTTGTGTCTCACAGTACCTGTTTGTGGTGCTATTGTCGATTACTCTAATTACTCGATATGCCCCTGTAAATCAATCTGCTAAACGTTCTGATTGCTCAGGAATCTAAAGTTGACATATTTATGTGTAACAATAAAACTACGTTCTATATTTGCATTTTTGTTTTTGAGTTAAATTTTTGCTTTGTTACAAACAGCAGGTATAGCCAATAAATGTTTAATAGATACCGAAAAAATTGTAATAACGCTATGTGTTTCAAATCCAAAATATAATATTACCTTACTTTTGTATGTTTTGAGGTTCTATCCAATATACAAGTCTCAAAAACAGAACGGACCAAATGTGGATAAATTACCTTTCTTGGAAAACGAATCTGATGTTATGATAGAAAATTATAATTCATCAAAGTGTTACCTGGTAAACGTACCCAAAAGTTTCTACATTCGGTGAATTTCACAAAATATTGCTTTTAAATAGTTTGGCTGTTAATCTGTTATCGTCCACAGATAATCTGACATTTTAACAGAGTACCTATCAAAATGTTCAATTTAATGTGAACCTGTAATTGGCATTTTGAATTCAGCTTAATTTTGTTATCAGCTACAATATGTTTGAAGTATGTTATAATTTCTTTGTCAAAGACTTTTCCATCCAATTTAAGTGCCTTTGAAGAATCTTTACATCACAATATAAACATTAAAGCGAAATAGACACAATCTTGAAATAAATTGATACGAAAGTCACTGATCTTCTCGTAATTGTATTTTCTTTTTCAATTCCAGAAAAATGCCATTTATAAAACGTTATCACGCTTCTTTGTAGCGTCGAAAAGTTTAATTCCAAATTGTTAATGTTCATTGAACAAAATAAATTGGGCAAAGTTTCTGCTGAAGATAAAAGAGATTCACTTGTGAAGAACATCAGATACACACGCTGCGTGCACACTTGTGACAAAACTGTATATATTGTGCTTTGCAGCTTAAAAAAAAGGTTTATCGAGAATAAAAAAAAAAATGTTCTAATTTCTTTTTTAGGCTTATTTTTTTACAGTTATTACAGAAATATGTGGTCATATTTTAGATTAACTGTTACCCGAGTAATTGTAGAAAATTATCCAAAGGGAATATACACCAACGATAAAAGTATCACAAAGTCTCATTCAATCATTCACAAACATACACACAGCACACACATAGTAAAATTTCGCCTTTATAATATTAGTGTGATAATGCCTCTGCCCTTAGAAACTAACAATTTTATTTAAAGTAAATTAAAAAAAATATCACTTTACTTACTTTATCGTCAGTTAACCATTTTTATGAGATCTCTAATGTTTTTGTAAAGAATCTTATATGAATTTAGACCATTCATTTTCTTTAAATCCTATCTAACTGACTTTATTAAATTAATTGTTTTAGTTCTGTTGTCTAAAAAGGCCACCGAAAAAAAATTGTAAAATCATAAAAGCAAGTTAGCTTCTATGACCACAAATAAAAGTTTCTTATACATAATGGACGGACATGTTTAAAGAAAACAGTAGTATAAAGAAAATCTTAAAAACCAGTTAGGAACATTTGTTTTCTCAAATCAAAATATAATAAGGAGGAGTCTTCACTTTAGAAAATATCTGAGTGCCCGGGGCAAATAAGATCTGCAGACATTCGTTCAGCAGACAGTCAATTAATGTGGACTGTATCCATACTTTATTTCGGTTTTCCTTGAAAAATAGGATTAATTGTTATTTTGCTAGCGTAATAGACTGTAGTTTAGATTAGTTAGACCGTAGTTTAGGATTTTCTTAAATTTGGTTTGTTATATTTAAATATTAGTTAATGTTAGATCTTAAGTCTGATTTTATATTTTACTAGCTTCTGGCCGCGGCTTCGCCTGCGTACATAAAAAGCCTATGTCACTCGGGAATAAAGCAGCTTTATATCGGTGAAAAAATGTTAGCAATCGGACAAGCACTTTCAGAGATTACCTCCAAAAGAACAAAACAAAAATTTTTATTATTATTTTTTGTATTTTTATAGTTGATAGTATATGTTGTGATACAGTGTAATGTTGTTTTAGATTTTGAGGTAAGTAAGTGTTAGTCATAAAATGTTTTTTTTTTTCAATTTTTGTATTGGATTCAACCTGTGAAGATAGTGTGTGTTTTTTAATAATTAAATAGTACCATTCTTTAGGTTGGTTTAGTAATAAAATATTAATATATATAATAATAAATATTATAGAAATGTAAATTCGAATATTTTTTATTATAAAAGTGGACCATTTTAAAACCTATGTGAATAGGTATTGTCATTGATTTGTAGTTAAGAAGTTTATTTAACTTACGTATAGGAACCATTTTACCTTCATCTGAAAAAATCGGTACGTCTAACGCATAAAGTTGTAACATACTTTTCAGTAACATTGTGTCATAAAAAATATATATTTAAATATTATTTCTTTTTATATCTAGCATCTGGTACTGTGACCTTAAACTGATTATTGATAACATGATGCAAAAACATTGGCTAAATGAGTTTTACGAATTACTTATTTCATTGACAATTACGAAAACGAACTCTCTTGAAAAATGCACTGTTTGCTTTACAACCTTTTTAGTATGTTGGAGGCATCGAAATGTTAACCACCAAAATATTAACGACCAATATTAAAACTTGGCAAACTTTTCTTACGAAAGGGTGATGTTTTAATTTTGCAATGAAAATCATGTTAACACAAAAACACTAAAAGTGAGAAACCCTTCCTTGAGATTATAAAAACCAAGCGTGCGAGTTGTTAAAAACCAAAAACTCAGAAACGACCTTCAGGTTCTATGAAATAACAACGAGAATATAATATTTAAAGTATTCACACACTTCCAGCTTATATTACCGAGTAAGTACGCCTGGAGTATCTCTGTGTCACTGAAAAATTCTTTGCGTTTACGTTTTAAAACTGGCGTTTATCCACGAGACATCTCCCACGGGGCAGTTCATACAATATTCATACACTCCTATATAAGGCTGATTGCAGACTTAAACGGTGGTCGGATCAAAACGAGACGAAAGGCGTACTGGGACCGCGTATGGGGATATGACGGGAACAAATACAGATTGAATGATGGTATAGATTTGATATTTTTGGGTAACGAAAAAATGTATTTAAAAAGTAGGAATTTACAATAATATTATAATGAGGTAAATTTTTATTTTTATTTGTAGGAGTTAATCTCTGAAAGTACTGGTCCGATTGTTAAAATTTTTTCACCGATGGAAAGCTGCATTGTTCTTAAGCGACTTAGGCTATATTTCATGTACGTAGATAAAACCGCGGGTAAAAGCTAGTAGCTTAATATACGTGCGCTAGCTTTTGATGTTTTATAAGTGCATAAGTAAGCCTATGTGAAATAAATCATTTTTGAGTGTGAATTTTTTTTAAGGGTCGTTGTAAATATATTTTTTTAATGTATGCAAAGCTAATGCGAGTACTGGATCTGAACAGAAATCATCACAAGCAACGGACAACTACAACTTGGGAGATAGACTGTGGGCGTACAAACGAATTCTTGTATGTTCTTGGCACCAAAAGTGTAAAAAACAAAACGTGTACTTGAAAATCGATCCAAGAAAAAAACTTATGGAATCTGCGAATGTAAACACATCTCAAAAACTAGTCCATGCCGACCGGCGCTAGTTTGAAAGCGTTCCGTGTGTTTGCGACAAATACCCCAGTTATGTTTCCTTTTGCATGTCAAACAGCTCTCACAACTCATATGAATCGATTCTGTCAAACAGAAAGTGATACAATGCGGGAAAGGGCCGTATTCAATACGCCATTCTAGTCGCTTCTATATAAATAGGATTTCTGTTACAGTTTCTGTTGAATACGAGATGCACAATATTTTTGCTGATTTAAAAAAATAACTATCTTTACTACTGAATTTTGATGCGTTTTAGTAGTGTAGAATATTTTTTGACAACCAGAGACCATCTAAATAAACTTTTTATTTATCCTCGAAAAATTGCTACTTAGTCATTTACGTTTCTATAATAAATTAAAAGCTAACTTTGCGACCACTTAATTTCAGAACTTATAACATCGTCCATGTAAACCACACCGTCCAATTTCCCAATCAAGCATTAATTTACAATCCTATATTCACCCTTTACCACGGTTCACACGTAATTAAGAACTAATAACGAGTCACTCGACAAAACAATTTTAGCTTTTTAACCGTCACGCTGAACTACATCAATCATCGGGAAACACGTTTGAAAAACATGACTCAAACGATTCATCACGGATGGTAATTATCCTAACTGCTGTTTTCACTGTAAGACGTTTTGTGGTTCCGGTCGGCGGACCGTGGATGCTTTTGATGTTGCCTAAGTTGGTTAATGTGTTGTTTTGGTATTTGGAAGTATTTATGAGGATCTGGTGATACGCCGGCTTAATAGCAAGGTGATAGAAATACTTAAACAGTTATCTTGACTTAATGGGTGGGTTACATTTGAAAATTTATAATGTTTGAGATATTGAATCTAAAATAATTTAGTTTTATTTATTACTTTATTAATACTTTATACGGGTTCGGATTTAATGCCTTAGGTATTTTCTACCAATCGACCTTAGGGTGAGCAAAAACATAATATATGATACGTGCAACTAAATAAAGAGTGGTTTTGTTGTTCCGATGTTGATTTTGAATAAAACACAAATTATTTAGGAAATTATTGTCATTTTTTTTTATTTCGATAATATTTTAAGTTAGTCTGAAATTGAGAAATGTCAAATTATATGCAGAAAAAAACTTGACATTTAGGTGTGGTTCACATTCTACATCGGCCCTTAAAATTCAACCACCCGTTATATAGAAAAACAAAAAATAAATAAGTACAATAATAAATTCATACTTACATTCATACTGATAAATAAGCAATATTATTGTGAGAATCAAATCCAGCCAATAAATCCCTTAGTGGCCATCCTGACTTTTAGAGGGAGAATTTTCCAAAAAGATGTCGCCTCGATAAAAAAGAGTGGATTAACCCAAAAAGGTGTGCGGGACACCGTAGACGACGATTATTATTAATATTACTTTTGGGTTTTATATCTTGCTAACATCATAAAATTACAAAAAGCAGCATTGTAGGTAGTTGTGTTTAATGCTTAAACTAAACTTAACTAAACGATCTAAGATAATGTCAGCACAAAAATGCCGCCAGCATTGTTAAATGGTGATGAAAACAAAACTTTCTGAAGTAATCAACGTTAAACTACAAACTCAATCTGTTTAATCTTACTTAACTAAGAAAATTTACCTAGCAACGCACTGCAATGCGGCTAATTTCAAAATAACTTCGCTCCGAAAATTGTAGGCTTAAACGGACTTTAGACGTTCGTCGATTTACGTGACCACCTTAATTAGGCGGATAGACCTTCTTGCACCTGCGGAGGAAGGGGATTTACGGCTTAAAGAGGTACCGAGTCTAAGAACATTCGGGTTACTAGTATACATAGCTCATTTACCTACTCCATTCCTAAGTAAGGCCTAGACTTTGCTTTTAGAATATTAATTAAAGGGTAATTTATGACGGCAATTCAATTTTGCAGATACCTACTCAGAAGTATGGTTATTTAGTAATTAATGAAAAGGTTTCAATTTAAAACCCACTTACCGCAAACGTATTGCCAGAGATGATATGATCGTCGTAACGTGTTTATGTGTTTGAGCCCTTACGTTCGCACGTAATATCATGATATTAACAATAATTTACAAGGCCATTAACATAGCTGCTAGGTAATAAATATTTCTGATTATATAAGTTAAACTTAATACTAGAAGTTAATTCAAAATTAATCTTGCTGAAATCAGTTTAGCTTTTATACCATTACAATGTGTCTGGAAACAAAACGAGAAGGCAGGATGAGAACAAGACGTGAAATACGCTGCTTTACTAATTCTCCACAATGCAGAAGAATTCATCAGAACGCTTACCCGTAGAGTGGTCGCCTGTGATACGGTACGCAAATCGGGGAACCAAGAGAGTAGGTTTTTTCAGATAGATAAATAAAACATTTATTTGATGCAACACTGAAAATTAACAGACAGTACACAAAAGCACAATAAAATTACAAACATAAAACTGTCAAAACGTAAATAAATAGAAAATGTAAACAATCACAGACATCAATGTAAGGAGTACATTGAAATCTGTACTTAAAAAAAACACGTTAAAAACTTAACACAAAAACATAGGTAAGTATTTAGTAAAACTCTTGTTAGGCAAACGACAAAAAAAAAAACACGTAAAAGATGTGTAACTGAACCAACATGATTATTAGAAATCGTTTACTGAATTCAGTTGAGAATCAAGATAACACTTTCTGCTGGTGACTAGTCAGAGTACCTATTATTATTGTTCTGTAAGCTACCATATCACCAAGGGTCAATTTTTTTTTGTAATACTGACCAAAACAGCGTATATCAATTATCAAGCAGAAGGTTTGCTTGTTACCATAATGAACCTTATCCCGTAATCAGTGACCTGTGGAAACCTTACAGAACCCCTCAGACATCAAAGGGGAGTCCAAGAACATAATCAAAGATTTAACCCACAGACAACAATATAATATTTCCAAGAGTTTCATCCATAATCGTACCCACGATCCCTCTTGTGATTTTCATCGTGTTATGAGAAAGGCTCCCCGAGCTAATGAGAATGAATTGCACTTGGCGTTGGCGAGGCCAACATTACTTTAAAATTAGTGCATTTTTCACTCGCCCGCCTTAACGTGATCCGTCTTAGTTTAAACTCGGATTTATTAGCGTCTTAAATTGATTTAATAATGCTTGTATAGTTTGTTGCTGGTAAAGGATTAGAAAATTACCTATTTTCGAATTAATTTGAATAGCTATGAAGATTTCAATATTACTAGGTTCAATATTACGCTCATGTTATGGTCGTTGTGTCAAAATAAATCGAATAAATTCGGCCTTCCATTGTGTAACTGAATATTAAATAGTATCTATTTATTCAAACTTCATGTACAATAGTGGTACATAGGCGGACTTAATGCCTTAGTATAACTTATAAATTACTTAAAAACTTATTTCTTTTCGGCACTATATCTTCTTTTGCCTATCTTAAGGTACTAGCAGTATAAGTTTTTGTAGTAATTACAAGCATATCTTTTCACACATAATTATAATGGAACTAAAATTGCACAGTTAAAACAATAAACACAATATTTAGAATTACCATAAGCCACGTTCGTTTGAGAGCTCGGAAGTACGGAAACACACGGTGCCTTTAGACAACACGACTGTGAGTGCTTTATTTCAATAGTGTCATAATTAGGTGCCAGTAAGCAGATTATTATTTGGTTGGTAGAAAAAAATATTACTTGGTCATTGGAAAATTAATGTTCGGTTAGCAAAAAATAATTGTTTTTTCAGAGGAAAATTAATATTTGGTCAGTAAAAAATAATTATTTGGTCAGCAGGATTCTTATATTTGTGTATTAAAAAGCGAGATTTCGAATAGGACATTTGAAAACCTTTTTGGATAGATATTGTAGTTATTAATTTTGGTTTCTTATTACTAAAATTGACCAAAAAAATTACTTAGCAGTTTAAATTTATTTAAACTAACGATAGGTATCGTTAGTAAAAAGAAAGTTTAGTAGCAAGTCAAAATGAAAAGACATTCTAATGTAAGTCATAAATCATAATCACAGTTTGCTGCTCTTTTACTATTTTTGTTGCAGTTATAATGAACTTTCTATTATATGACGTTAATTATAGATATGTGTACCACTGATTATTATTTTTTTGTTTGCCAACAGCTAGAAGCAGCTTCTTTTTCTTTGTTTTCTAACCAAATATATTTTAGAGCTGAAATGTTTATATGATAAAGATTATAAACGATTTGAAAGTAAATGATAAGGGTATTATTTTAAGAGGGAAACAAGACATAGCGTGACGATCTAGATACCTACATACAGCAATAGTAATATTGAGATAGCTGAAAAAGGATAACTGGAAGAATCCCTCAGATTTAACTTAAATAATGACGGCACGTTTGGGGCAGCGCAATGGTTGACTGTCGATTAGCTGTTGAGTGTCGCGGTTTCTATTCCCACACGGAACCAATATTTGTTCGGTATACAGATAGTTGCTCCAGGGTCAGGGTGTGTTGAGTACCTACACACAGGTAGATACCTACCTACCTATATGAGATTACATGTTTGTGAACGCACCCACGATACAGGAGTAATTCCTAGTATGGAGTAACGTTTTTTAAAAAGAAAAATAAATTTTGAGGGTGGCCTTTGCCCCGTTATGAGATAGTGAAGGCCAAGTAGAAAAAAATATACGCAATGGATTTCATCTCTAATTTGATTTTCTATACGTAGAATTGTAAAAAAGGATTCAATGTTAAGATAAATTCTTAGATAACATTTGTTAGCCTTTCATTAATTTATTGGAATATGTACTTAAATCAGTATTTTAAATTATTTATTTAGTCTTTAAATTACTTTCAAAATGTAACCGTGTTCCCAAGTGATATTCCTTTGATGGTTGTTAAACTGACTTTTGTCGGTAGACAGCAACTACGTAGCTGTCATAGTGGGGAGATTCACTTGCGAACACGGCACTGTCACTTGAGCTTGAGCAGTCGCAGAGTGAACACGTGTACTTGTTGAGAAGTGTTATACCAAGTATATGTAATAGTACTATTAAAGAACTTATAAAATACTACAAAGACTTTATTTTATTCGTAATATTGAAGTGAGTTACAGTTCAGAAGTGAGATAGCACTGAGAATATTGTTTTCTCCGTGTTGCCAAACGCCCAGCACAGTGCAATAAGAAGCCAATTAAATGGAAGATCAGGCAAGTAATCGAAGCAGACGCTGCGAGACTCCTGATCCAAAGCTGCCTACCCATGCACAACGCAGCCGTGATAGCGCAAGGCACAGCCGGAGCGGAGCGGATCGCAGCCGTGGCAGCTTGAGACGCAGCCGGAGCGGTGTACAGCGCAGCCGTGGCAGCGCGAGGCGCAGCCAGAGCGGCGAGCATCGCAGCCATGGCAGTGTGAGACGTAGCCGGAGCGGTGTACAGCGCAATCGTGGCAGCGCGAGGCACAGCCAGAGCGGCGCGCAAAGCAGCCGTGGCAGCGTGAGACGCAGCCGTGGCAGCGTGAGACGCAGCCGTGGCAGCGTGAGACGCAGCTGTAGCGGTGTGCAGCGCAGCCATGGTAGCGTGAGGCGCAGCCGTGGCAGCGTGAGGCGCAGCCGTGGCAGCGTGAGGCGCAGCCGTGGCAACGTGAGGCGCAGCCGTAGCAGCGTGAGGCGCAGCCGTAGCAGTGTGAGGCGCAGCCGTAGCAGCGTGAGGCGCAGTCGTGGCAGCGTGAGGCGCAGCCGGAGTGGCACGCAGCGCAGCCGGAGTGGCGCGCAGCGTAGCCGTGACTGCGCGAGGCGCAGTAAGGGCGGTGCAAAACGCAGCTGTGGCAGCGCGGGGCGCAGCCGAAGCAGCACGCAACGCAGCCGTAGCAGCGTGAGGTGCAACTGCACTGGTAATGCGTGCAGCCGAACCAGTGCAAGGCAGAGCGACCACCACAATACAAGGATTCCCCAAGGTAACAGTACCGTTGCCGATCAGGTTAGTGACAAATTGTTGATTGCACAAATGTTAAAAGACGTTGTTCAGACCATGAAAGCTGATGGGAACAATGAACGTTTTCCTGTCTTTAATGTAATTCCCGAATTCGATCCGTCTAAAAGAAACCAATCGATAGAGATGTGGATAACTAAAGTAAATGAGTGTGCACAAATTTATAATTGGTCAGAAAGACAGACCATTCATTACGCACTCCCGAAACTTGTAGGTTTTGCTCAGAAATGGTACCAAGGGCTACCTAGTGTCATGTTTTCCTGGTCTGAGTGGCAAAGCAAACTGCGATCAGCTTTTCCGAGCGACGAAAATTATGCTCAATTGTTGTCGGATATGCTTGCCTGTAAAGCTCGTTTTGGCGATTCTCTAGAGGAATATTTTTACGACAAGATGGTGTTATTGAACAGATGTAATATCACTGGAAAGAATGCCATTGATTGCGTACTGTTTGGAATCGAAGATCGATCTATAAGAACTAGTGCCGAAGCGGCACAATACTCTGATCTTGATAAGTTACTTGTCTACTTAAAGGGAGTTAAAATTAATAAACGAATTGACAAAATCGCACAGCAGGCGAGCGTAACCGATAATAAACGCAATAAAATTAAAGGGATTAAAAGTAACAAAACAGAATCTACATCCAAATGTTACAACTGTGGTGAAGAAGGTCACCCATATTATAAGTGTAAGCAGCCAATCAAACGGTGTACTGCTTGTAATAAAGTAGGACATTTAGTTAACGACTGTAGCGAGAAAAAGGACTCAACCCCTAAAACGGTTTTACGTATTTCCGCGGAACATGATACAGATTTGAAATATTTTAAAACAGCCTCTGTTAGTGGTGTGAATCTTGACTGTTATATTGATTTTGGAAGCCAATGCTCCATGTTGAGAGAATCAGTTGCTAAAAACTTAATCACCTCATGGTCAATGAATGACTTACCTATCCTGAGAGGTTTTGGAGATTCTATTGTTAATTGTCTAGGAAAATGCGATTTAAAAATTGAAGTAGATTCTGTAAGAGCAGTAGTGCCAATACTAGTAGTCTCTGATCATTTTCTGCAAGTCCCTTTATTATTAGGACAAACTTTTACTGAACAGGATCACATAATTGTTATTAAAACTAATGATACTTTACTAATTAAGGATAAACTGATTTCAAAATTCAAAATTGCTTTACATGTCTTAAATGATACTAACGTACAAGGATTTACCGGTGTCGATATTTACACTGAAAATAAATATAATGGCGATGTTTTAATAGAACCTAGTTTAAGTCGCGAACCTGAGAAGGAATACGAAGTAATTCAGACTTTAATTAAACTAACAGATGGCCAGGGTCAAATTGTAATAAAAGGACTTAACTCGCTAGGATTTACTCTTAAACAAGGTTCGCTAATAGTTCGTGCAGTCCCATTCACGGAAATGCAGTCATACCATGTTAATAGAATTATAGGTAATAATGAAACCTTGCCCAATCCTAATATAGACAATTCGATAGTTAATGTAGGTGACGAATTAGCCGAAAAAGATCGTCAGTTGCTGTTTCGTTTATTAAACGACTATAGAGACTGCTTTGCTTTTTCAACCAAAGAATTAGGATGTATTAAAGGGATTGAGATGAGTATTAATTTAAGTGACAATAGTCCTATTGTTTATCGGCCTTATAGATTAGCTCATTCGGAACGCCAAGTTGTTAGAGGCATGGTTAAAGAATTAGAGGATTCGGGGATAGTACGTCCATCCACGTCTGATTATGCATCTCCGATTTTATTAGTCAAAAAGAAAACTGGGGATTATAGGCTTTGTGTAGATTTTAGATCTTTGAATAAGAAAACAGTTAAAGAACACTATCCATTACCGAGGATTGATGATCAATTAGACAATTTATCAGGTTTTAGGTTTTATACAACCTTAGATCTTGCGTCCGGTTATTACCAGATTCGTATGTCGGAAACTTCCAAACATTTGACAGCTTTTGTAACGCCTGACGGCCATTTTGAGTTTAACCGGATGCCGTTTGGCTTAGCTAATGCTCCGTCTAATTTTCAACGAGCTATTAATAATATCCTTGGTAACGCGCGATTTAAAGATGCATTCGCTTATATGGATGATGTTATTATCCCGTCTAAAACTATTGAAGAGGGTTTTGAGAAATTAAGTAATACTTTGAATTTATTTAGGACCTCTGGAATAACATTAAAGTTATCAAAGTGTAACTTTTTTATGCGATCTATTAATTATTTAGGATTTGAAGTGAATGAAAAAGGAATAAGGCCTGGACAGCATAAAACAGAAGCTGTCGAACGATTTCCTCGCCCAACGGACCAACATAAAGTCCGTCAGTTTATTGGTTTGTGCAGTTTCTTTCGGCGCTTTATAAGGGGATTTTCTACAATCGCTAGACCATTAACTCAACTCCTTAAGAAAAATTCTGCTTGGCAGTGGGGTAGTGCTGAAGAAGAGGCTTTCCAAATGTTAAAGACTGAACTAACGAAACGCCCCATTCTTGCTTTTTATAATCCAACTTATGAAACACAAGTTCATACAGACGCTTCTAAATTAGGAATTGCAGGGATTCTAATGCAAAGGCCAACAAAGGACTCCCCGTTTAGTGCTGTTGCTTATTACAGCAGGCAGACCTCCCCCGAAGAGGCTCGTTTCACCTCCTATGATTTAGAGACGCTGGCTGTAGTAATGTCGGTAAAACAATTTAGAGTATACTTGTTAGGGATCAAGTTCACGATAGTGACCGATTGTAACTCTGTTCGAGCTACATTTGAAAAGAAAGACATGCTTCCACGGGTTGCAAGATGGTGGAATTCTTTACAGGAATTTGACTTTAATATTATTTACAAACCTGGTTCAAGTATGTGTCATGTCGATGCCCTCAGTCGTAATCCTTTAAAGCCAAGCGAGTATACAGAAGTTAGATTAATAGATACTAATTGGTTGGCAACTGCCCAACAAAATGATACTGAATTACAAAGGATAATAACCATACTTAACGATAAAGAAACCGATAACATTATTGAAATTAAAAATAATTTTGTAGTTAAACGAGGGATGCTTTACAGGAAGACTCTTGAGGGTGAACGATGGGTCGTACCGAAAGGAATAAGGTGGCATTTACTCAGATCAAATCACGATATGTTAGGACATTTTGGTTTTGAGAAAACTTATGACAAAATAAAAAGTCAATATTGGTTTGCCAAAATGAGAAAATTTATTCAAAAATATGTGAATTCCTGTCTTGAATGTGCTCATACTAAAGTTCACACTGGCAAAAAGTCTGGGGAATTACACCCTATACCAAAGGTGGATCGCCCGTTCCACACACTTCACATAGATCATTTAGGTCCTTTCGTGCGTAGTAAGAGGAAGAATTCTTATTTGCTTTTAATTATAGATGCCTTTACAAAATATATAATTCTTGATCCAGTTAAGAGCACGAAAAGTACAAATAGTATTAAAGCATTACAACGTTACTTTCATACTTTCGGTGTACCGCAGAGAATCATATCGGACAGAGGAACCTCTTTTACTTCCACAAAATTTAAGAAATTCCTAAATTCATTGGGAGTAAAACATGTTTTAAATGCTGTCGCTACGCCACGATCAAATGGTCAAATAGAGAGGTACAATAGAACTGTGCTTGCTGCTCTCAGTGCCAAAACCTTTAATAAAGACGAAAAATTATGGGATGAATGGGTTTCCGAAATTCAATGGGGACTAAACAATACTCTTAATAAGGGGACAGGAAAAACACCAGCTCAGGTATTGTTTGGACTAAAATTAATTGGTACTAATGATTCTTCTCTGTCCCTTACAACTAATATTGAGGAAACTACGAATAATGAAGATGGACTAGAAAATATTCGAAGTCAAGTGTCTGAACATATCGCTAACAATCAAATTAAACAGAAGGAAAATTTCGATAAAAATAGAAAAAGGGTTGCATTCGGTTTGGGTGACTTAGTCAGAGTAGAAAGAGATGTTCCTTCCTGTGGTCAGAGTCGAAAACTTATCCCAAAACTTCGTGGTCCTTATCGTATAATAACTGTATTAAATAATGATAGATATATTGTTGAAGATACTCCATTGTCTCGAAAAGGTAATCGTCGTTTTACTGGCACTTTTTCAGTAGACAAGATTCACCCATGGTTAGTATTTGACAGAACCAGAAACGAATCTGATGACGATTCTAACGACGATCACAAATCTGTTCATGATGATGAAAACTAGTCTTCCTTAAAACTGTTTGATTTGCTGCAAACTAATTGTTTATTTCTGCATGCTATTAATCCGAACAGTTTATTCCAGAGAAATAATTAATTATTCTAGCTTAGTTGTCAATCCACTGAAAATATGTAGAGGGTTCAGTGGAATGACTAGACAGTGCTGAAGACATGAAGTGGCTTCAGTACTGTAATGTAACATCATGAGGCAAAAACATGAAGGGGTTTTGTCCTCAGATGATCATGTAAGATATTTGATGTAGATATGTAGAGGCTACAATCAAATGTAATATTTTGAGGCGAAAACATGAAGGGGTTTCGTCCTCGCTTAGTTACCAATGTAAAATATTTGATGTAGATTTATATAGAAGCTACAATTTATTGTAAGTGTGATTTTGAGAACACACGAAAATATTAGAGGATTTCGTGTCAAGATGATTTAGTTTTGTTATATTTATTGTTAGATATTTTAAGTTTGAAACAAATATTAAGTTAAAGTGATATCCAGTATTGTTTAAATATGAATTATCATTTTTTTTTCTGTTATTTATTGTTGTTGTATTTATGTGTTGTAAGAATATTTGATGAATCAATATTTTGTACAAACTTTTGTAATATTGTCTTCACGAGACGTGAATATGTCAGGAAAGGCCGACTGTTAGCCTTTCATTAATTTATTGGAATATGTACTTAAATCAGTATTTTAAATTATTTATTTAGTCTTTAAATTACTTTCAAAATGTAACCGTGTTCCCAAGTGATATTCCTTTGATGGTTGTTAAACTGACTTTTGTCGGTAGACAGCAACTACGTAGCTGTCATAGTGGGGAGATTCACTTGCGAACACGGCACTGTCACTTGAGCTTGAGCAGTCGCAGAGTGAACACGTGTACTTGTTGAGAAGTGTTATACCAAGTATATGTAATAGTACTATTAAAGAACTTATAAAATACTACAAAGACTTTATTTTATTCGTAATATTGAAGTGAGTTACACATTGTTAGGGATTGAGAAAAACTACTCGAGAAGAAAATAAAAAAAGATCCTGGATTTTTTAAGGCAGAAAAATGTTACTAGAATTGTAACGTAATAGATAGGAAAACTGGAGTAAAATTGGCATTTGACCGGAAAAAACGGACGACGCCTTAAGGTCGTGAGGAGTGAACAAAAGCTGATAGCAATAATGATATATAGAGAGGAATTTCACGTGCCATTTAGTAAATAGCCGGATCGCTTGTTATAGATAGGCATTTTCTTCATAATATATTTCTAAGCTCAAGTTATTCCAGTAAAAGTGTGTTATTTTGAGACAAACGAACAATATAAATTCACTGCTTAATATAGACATTGAAAGTTGATAACATAGCTACATGACTTCGATCTTCTTCGACGCTTTTGTTACGTATATACCTACTGTCTGAAAACTTTCAGCTTATCGAAAGCTCTTGGAATCTTACTCCAGCCGTAAAAACTGTAGCAGTAGGTACACTGGGTTATCCTAAAAAAGGTGTTCAATATTCAGAATCACAGCGGTAACGCACGTGCGTATCTCTCGTATATTTCTATGGAGGGCCTCGTTCCTCGCACATGTTTATCCAATTTGGCGTAGTCTGCAAAGTTGCGAGCTCGCAACACGTGTGACGCTCAAATTAGAGATTCATATTAATTTAGGGCTTACAGTGACAGCGCTTTGCGCGCCCGCACGCTAAGACGCCGAACGACAAACTTACATTGAATTTGTAACACTTCGGTGTTGTTGTGTGGGTGTTATGTCACACCTTGTGTAAAGTTTATTTTTCATCAGTATTGTGATTTTTGAGGAGCAGTGGTGACCGAATGGTACCGGCCCCGACTTATGAGTCATGGGTCATGGGTCATGGTCATGGGTTCAAACCCAGCCAGGCATTATTTTGTGAAATTTATTTTATCAAAAAATTAAAATTGCTGTAATTGATTCGTAACTATTCCAAACATACCCCTTTCAGGATGTGCGTTTATAATGTTTATTGTATATTATATTAGCTTCTGCTTCTTCTTATGTGGTGGAAGTCGCAAGACTTCAACCACATAAATGTAGGTTATTACAGATGCGAAGTGGAAGCCAGGTAAAAGTAGTATATATAGTAAATACCCATCCTTAGGTTCAAGCTTACTCCGTACCCAATAAAATCAGTTAAGTAGACTAACCGTGAAAGTATAACAGACAGATAGATAGCCAGATAGTTTATAATTATTAGTTATTTTTAATTAAATGTAAGGTTCTATGTTGAAAGTCCCACCGATATCTAGGTAAGTACCACACTCCAAAACTAGTAAGTACCTAGGAGATAAACCGTAAACTAGTTTCATTTAAATGATCCGCAGAATTTGCGCATTGCGAAATGGTATGAGAACTTTTATTCCTATAAAACTTTTTAGTACACCTGAAGCTAAGCAAAATTTAATACTTCAGCGAGAATCCGGGATGCATAATTTGCAATTTGGACCAAAAATTGTTGCAAATAACACATTCTCGTTCTACGCATCTGCATATATATCCAATTTATGGTCTCTCTTGTCGGCTTTAATACCAATTTCCTCTACAAGGCATAACTATGTATATTGTTGAACAAACTCAATAAAGTTTCCTGCTGGATTATCTGCATTGATATGCTGCGCAGTAACTCATTTGAATGCAAGGCACAAAATTAGCCGAAATAAGTAATTCCCGGACTGCACAATATAGAACGTTAGCAAATTTGCAAGATGGTTGCTGAAGTTTGGGAGACCTATTTATATTTGAGTTGGTTCACTTTATTTAAGTCTAATTTGAAACGTAAAATATAATATAGATGAAAAAAATAAAATAACAAACGACGGTTTAGTTTAAAAGTCCAAAGAAAAGGAAAATGTTCCATTTTGTATTACACATTAACCACATCATGCGAGTACAATCTACACTAATATAATAAAGAGATAAAGTTGTTTTTTTGTTTGTAGGAGGTAATCTCTGAAAGTACTGGTCCGATTGCGAACATTTCTTCACCGACAGAAAGCTATTTTATTCCTAAATGACATAGACTTATATTTTATGTACGCGAATGAAACTGCCGGCAAAAGCTAGTATTCTATAGATCTCATTTCCCGACCATATCATTGTTGTGATATCAAACCATGGAATTTGCATCCGAGCGACATGCATCGTGTTGACATGTAGTTTATAAACAGTCATCCATCATTGGTGTTTCGATTACATGCCCAATCCACACAGCTGTCATGTGAGTATGGGCTCACTCAGTTGTCTTTCCATTATGTAGTCTCCCGGCCTCTGTCGTATTCCCTCCTCATCTTCATTATGATGAAGTGTTTTAGAGGTATATACATACATATTTGTAATATACTGTTTATCTATTTATTGTAGTTTAAGTATTTAATTATAAGCGACAATACAATGTTAAAAAGTTTGATGAGGTTGGCATAAAAACCCTAAAACAACAAAGAAAAAAAAATCTTCATTGTTTACTCTTGAAACAAAAAACTAAACAAAAATTCTTCATCATCTCCTTAAGTTCTTCAACGAAATTCTTCCAAACAGTCCTCCAAAACAGTCGAGACGAAACAAATAAAAAAAAACAGCAGGACTCATTTAGAAAATTCCAAGCTGCATATTCGAAACACTCGTTACATCTAACGCCTCCGGAAAATCACAAAAAATATATGAAATTATTTTAATAAATTCTTCATGGCTCGTACGCTCAATATTTTAAGTTGGGCTTAATTAATACGCGGCGACACTCCATTCGTTGAAATTAAGTACCAGCAAAATTTTATTAAATGTGCCATGCGTTTCGGTAGTCTGACAAAAATCACGTTACAGCGTCCAAAGATGGAGGGTCACTAGATGTGCCAATTTTAAAAAAGTTTAAAGATTACACGAGATTTTCGACATTGTTTTTAAGTAACATTATTTTGTAGTCTACGTTTGTAGTATTGTCTTTTGTTTATTTACTTGCTTTAGCCCGCGGCTTCGCCCGCATGGCATTAGGTACTCAAGGAATCGGGATAAAAGGTAGCCTATGTTCTTTTCCATATCAAAGGCTATTAATGTGCATGCCAAATTTCATCCAAATCCATTCAGTCGTTTTTGCGTGATTAAGTAACAAACATCCAAACATCCAGACTATCACATTTATAATATTAGTTAGGATTGTAGACTTCATAAAAATACCAAACAATATACTAACAAGTTTCAAATAGGTAGGTATATAATTGGGAAAGGAAAAGAAAAAATAGAGTGAAAGTAATGCTCCTTTATCATTTTTTAAACGTTACTAACATTTCAGGACTTTTGTGTTGATTCAGGAAATGATTATTAAATTGACAACTTTCTCATCAAACACATTTCCTAATTTCATTTTTAAACTATACCACTCTTATTTTACACTAATAATTTAACTGAATTCTGATCAGTAACTGTAGTTACTACAAAACCAAACTTTATATTTGAGACATTTTACATGAATTCTTACACTAAGCACGACAAAATGACCCCACTCTACATCGCAGTCAAATCCGCATTATCCTCAGACACATTTCACAAAATCATCCTTCAAAAGCTAACTGACCATTTATTCAAAGTCCCTTAATCCGTAGTTTCGTAGCACATCTAGTAGCGTATTCAGGGAGGCATATAGACGGCACGAGGGGTGCAGTCTCGAGGGCCGTCTGCCGTAAAGTATCGTTTAATGACGTGTAACGAGCGTGGTCTCCGCACAGAAGTTGCATGTACATGAAAAAAAACGGAAAAGTGCAAACTTCGGTACAGTTCGGGATCCGTACGGTTTTTCCCGTTGCAAGTTGTGTTTTACTGCAAGTCAGCATCGTTACTAACATGAAAGTTTATTGCTGAATAAGGTTTGTTTGTGCTAGTACTGCAACCTGAATAACTATTTAGGCGCTGATGTATTTTTGAGGATTGATAAATGTATGCTGATTGTTTTTAGCAAACTATCCGTATCTTCCTACAATTTTTATTTATTTCTTCATCTGACATCTATCTTTGCAGGTTTTTTTTTAATCCTCAATGAGATAAATGCCAATCTTATCTTAATTATACTAACATCTAATTACAAATAAAAATTGTGTACATGTATACATATAAATTTGATGGGTCTGTTTATAATATCAAAATGATATGTTTTTACTAAATTATGCATATGAATTTATAATATTTGAGACTTACAGTAAAAATGTGATTTTTGACATTTATTATCTGTCTGTTTGTTTCGGAAGATCTCCGAAGAAGATGGACCGATTTTCAATTCGGCCCCGGTACGAAAGGCAAGAAGGAATCGAGTGAGTTTTTTAGTCAGTAAGAGTCTGACACTATCTCCCGCTCCGCCCAAGGGCAGGGGATGTCATCAAAAAAAGTAGATAGTTGATGTTATAAGAAGTAACTTAGTGATCAAATGCCATTGTGGCTTTATAAGCCTGACGCAGGCGAAGTCGTGAGGATCATCTAGTATTATATAAATCTGTTTTTTTTCTTGGGTTGCTTCCCTAAACTTAATCAGTTTTATTAGAAGTATATTTTATACACTGACTTCTGCTTAAAGAGAAAGCCATTTTGTTTTCAGATGTTCACATCACGGGTCCCTAAAACTGCCGACTAGTACCGAAATGAAAGGATCCAAAGCGGCGATTTGTTTGCGACATTTTAAGAACTGTTGTGTAGTGTGTTAACATGTAGATGGTCGACGTTATCCATGCGGATTTTACAATGGACTAGCTTCTGCTCGAGGCTTCACTCGCGGGAAAGTAAGGTTCCCCATACAAACTTTAGAACCCCGTTTCATACCATTGGGGGAGCAACTGTAGGCATGGGCTTGTGGACGGCCAGCAATGGGAAGCTCACCATCCGGCCGTTCGGTAACTGCCCGGCCCGAGCCCGAGTCGTCGAGGGCGCGTAGTTTTCCACGAGTTTCAATAAGAACACATTTCACATCATAAAAATAACCTCAGCAAAATTTCTGCGTTTTAGGTCTAAGAGTTTGAATTGGGAGTTGATGAGTTAGTGAGTGTGTCAGGACTTTGCCTTTAATATATTACTGGTTTTTACCGCAGCGGTTTCACCTGGGTGAAATTAGGTTTCTCCATACAAACCTTAAATCCCCGTTTCATCCATTTAGAGAGCAATTTTATAAAATTCTTTCTTATTCTTTCTACACATCTCTATACATCATAAAAGGTACATCTGTGCAAATTTTCAGCGATTTAGGTCCAAGAGTTTGAGTTGGGTGTTGATGAGTCAGATAATGAGTCAAGACATTGTTTACACTAATATAATAAACAGCTAAAGTTTTTTTTTTTTTCTTTACTCATACGCTAAAAGTAGGTCTAAAGTTGCATGAGGAGCGGGCTGAAAGTGATAATTTTCGTCCCTAGGGAGTTTTACTTTACAACTGACAGCTGTCAAATTATTAAAAAAAAAAAACTAGTTCTATCTTTACATTTCCATTGAACCATGTCCCAATTTTCTATACAGCCAGTCAATCACAAGGCGATGTAAAATTGAAATAACTTAAAGATAAGTATTAATTAAATAATATTATATTTTAAGCGATTTATTTGTTCAACTATTTCTTTAAAATACTTTATTTTTAAAAGATTACAATTAATTTCAAATTTTTCATTAATGAGGCTGAATAGGTAGCCGGCGACAGAAAAAAAAAACAAAATGGCGGGAAAGTGGCAATCAGTCGTTGGGTTTTTCGAGTTTTGTTTAAATTTCCGTACAACAGAGATTTGTATTAACACGTTATGTTTATCAGATTAAAATAGTGATTTAACGCCTAATTTCATAAGAGAAGAGGCTAAAGCAGTAGTGGAAAACCTTTTACCGCCTAAATCAGAAGCAAGATATCTACCTAAAATCATAGGTACAACGACTCAGGTTTTACAAACTTTTTTTTTTTTTACTTTCCTTGTATTCGTAATGAAAAGCACAGTGCTTACCTCGGGATGAAAGTAACTACTTTAGTCCCTCGAATTAGCGACCCTTCTCGGAACGAAATGAGTTACTTTCACCCCTAGGGTAACAATATACTATTGTTTGTAGGAGGTAATCTCTGGAAGTACTGGTCCGATTGCTAAGATTTTTTTACCAATAGAAAGCTGCTTCATTCCTGAGTGACATAGCCTATATTTTATGTATGCGAACGAAGCTGCGGGCAAAAGCTAGTCTATATACATTACTGATTTCTACCACAGCGGTTTTACCCGGGTAATACTAGATATCTCCATACAAACATTATAGCCCCGTTTCATGCCCCCTAAGTGGTCGAATTTTGGAAAATTATTTCTTATCCTATATACATTTCATAAAAGTAACCTTTGCGCAATATTTAAAAAAATTAAGCCCAGGGTTTTGGGCTAGGCGTTAGTCAGACAGTGAGTGAGTCAGGTTTTGTTTAGGTTACTTTGAATAATTGTTGAAAGGCTCCGTAGGCAGTCCAGAATTTTCTTAACAATCTAAGATGCTCTGACCTTCTACACTTAAACAGTCTGTATTACCCAATATCTTTAAATCAAAAATGAATTGGTTCCTTTTAAGCGAGGATGCTTTATCGTTGGCCACATCTTAGCTTACCATCAAGTGGGACATTGGTCTAGCGCGAGCCTGTAAATAAAAGAAAAAAAAAAGAATTTAGTAAAACACTTAATTTGGTATAAGTAGTGACTGAAAAGTTGAATGGAAATCGTTTGTCTTGGTATGGTCATGTGAAGAGGAGGGATGAAACGCATGTTACTAAAAGAGTTCTGAGTATACATGTAAATGGATGGGGAGGGAGAGGGAGGCCAAAGAAAAGATGGATGGATTGTGTGAGAAATGATATGAAAGAAAAGGGAGTTAGTGATTGTGCGACAGGACAGGACGAAATAAAAAAACGTGTTGTGCCGACCCCAAGTAATATGGCAGCTTTCACTTAATTTTGTACTGCAAAATTTCTGTGTTAGCAATCGAAATATGGGTCTCAATCAAAAACTTTTAAACGAAAGGCAAAAAACTTTGGTCCACAACTTTTCATGAAACATAAACCACAATACTGAAAACCATAAACTCCCCATTTTCAACACGCTCTATTTATTTCATATCCAATAAAATATTTTTATATCATACCACGGTTGGTTACATACCAAAATACGATGGAATAAAAAATAATTGCCGTGTGAAAGGCCGCGCCTCAATCACGGTTTATTCGGAAACAAGCTTGTGGAAAACTATGAATTTCAGAAGCTTGTGAAATGCGGGTTATGTGGGGTTAAGTCTTTTCCACACAAGGACACAATTATACTGGATGGATAACTTTCATCATTCACATTTAAATGATTAGTTTCAGGCATATTTTTTTGAAGATAAGAAATCATCCAATGACAGCTCGCGCTCTGGGTAGAGCAAGAAAGTATCTCAGACGTTTACTGACTAAAATCATAACTGTGTCCTTCAGTTACCCTTTGGGTTCTAAGACCACGGGTTTCCTTTTTAGAAAATCCCCGCAGCTGAAGCGGACATCGGCCGGAGCCCCTACGGTTTGCCGATGTCTCTTTGAGGCGCGCGCGGAGTACTACGCATTGAAACGGTTCAGGTTTTGACCTTAGAGAAAGGACACAAATATTTATTAAACAGAAATATTTCTAATGGGGAATATTTAAATTATTTATAAAATTAGCTGAAGCCATCGGTTTCGTCTGCGTGAAAGTAGAACATTTGCCCAAGGAAACATACTCCTTAGATTAAAAGTATCCTATGTGCTATTATAAGATATGATCTATTCGTGTGCCATATTTCATTGAAATCCGTTCAGCTGTTTGATTGTGAGGAAGTAACAAACTTACACATACACACTCACTCAGAAACTTTTACCGTTATAATATTAGTTTAAAATCGAATACTTTGCCCTGACAAAGTTGCCTGGTGCAAAGTATGTTGCATACGAGTACATCAAATCTTTCGCATAATCCAAGCAAGTTGAAAACTTTCATATTATTAAGTTCATACATTGGAGTGTGTGCGTCATCACTAGAAAAGCGAATCCATTTTCCGATTCCCACATTCCGTTTACTGAAGTACTTAAGTAAAGTTTGCGGATTGAATAGAAAAAACATTTCTACATTATTTTACTTCAGGTTATATGTAACCATAGTATATAAAACGTAATTGGTACGAGTATAGCATGCAGTGCGTTATTTGTTTTATTATTCGATTCAAGGGAGCTCGAATAGTTCGTTTCGGCTGTAAGTTTGTGGAAAGGGAGATATCAGCTGCCGGTTACTATTTTTGAAATACAGTTCCACTAGCTTGCTCTTGAGGACTCGATGGAACGATGGTGCAGGGGAAAGCTAAGGGCAAAAGGTCACGTGGACCCTCTCCAACACGGCGGACGGACCTCATCAAATCGGTGACACACTGCAGCGTTAACGAAAACTTCGAAGCCGCCAAACACAGAGCTGCATGGCGTCGTATCGTGAGAGATTCGGTATTGCAGGACTCGACCGAGACATGACCAAGACCACTCTGTCAGGAGTGTACAACTTAGAAGAGAGAGCTCTTGCTAGCGGCTTTGCTTGCGTGAAAGTAAATAATTAACCCAAGGGCATATAATCTTTTTGAGGATAAGAAGAATAAGGAGGGAGCGAGGATGCTTCTTACCTTATTTTTGGCATACGAGTAGTGTATGAACTACCTCTGTAACAAATTTCACACAAAAAGTCCAGCCGTTTGCGTGAGCAGGAGCAACAAAAATACACACAGACAGATACATAGTATACACTTTTGCCTTTATAATATTAGTGTGTTTTGTGATAGAATTGAAAATGAAACATCTGTTGGGGCAAAGGCGGGTAGAGTATGGTTAATTTGGATGGTAATTTGCAAACCGATCTTTTACACGGCATATAAAAAAAAAACCGGCCAAGAGCATGTCGGGCCACGCTCAGTGTAGGGTTCCGTAGTTTCCCGTCCGTCAAAATAAGTGTAACCACTAATGAGTTAAAAAAAATGCTTGATACGATTATACTACAAACTTAGTCCAGAAATTATTTTGTACAACCTTTTTGTCTTTTTTGTACAAAAACTGTTCTTTCCATCAAGTTCAAAATAATTTTCCTAGAAAGTCCTTATAAAGTTCTACTTTTCAGATTTTTTCATTTTTTCTAAACTTATGGTTCAAAAGTTAGAGGGGGACACACACATTGTTTTTTTTTTTTGCAATTGTTTTCGTAATTATTGAAATTATCAAAAAATGATTGTAATAAACCCTTCAATCATTTTTAAATACCTATCCAACGATATATCACACGTTAGGGTTGAAATTAAAAAAAAAACACTTTACATATAGGGGGGCTACCCTAATAAAACATTTTTTTCCAATTTTTATTTTACCACTTTGTCGGCGTGATTGATATACATATTGGTACCAAATTTCAGCTTTCTAGTGCTAACGGTCACAGAGATTAAGCGAGGACGGACAGACGGACAGACAGACAGACTGACAGATGGACTGACAGACATGGCGAAACTATAAGGGTTCCTAGTTGACTACGGAACCCTAAAAAACTAGCTGATGCCAGCGGCAGATAGAAAATTGTCTTAAGGGACATTAGAATAGAATAAAGTTTATTGTTCACCAAAATAGTTACAATTTCACAGAAACTGAAATTTACACCAATATTCTATAGTTTTAGTTTTCGTTACCCTCGGGATCAAAAGTATCCAATTTGTTATTGTGTCTATCTATGTGCCAAATTACATCTAAATTCACTTTTTCCTAGCTTTTGCTCGCAGCTTCTCCCGCGTATATAAAACATAGCCTATGTCACTCAAGAATAAAGCAGTTTTCTATAGCAATCGATCAGCACTTACAGTAATTACAGTCTACAAAAAAAAAAAACGTAAAAACAAAACAAAAGCTTTACCACTTTATCAAAGTATTCTTTGTCCGTCTCCTGATAGCTGTTATTGATCTAAATATTGTAAATAATACGACTTTCTTTTATATACATAGATTAGTGTGAAGCAGAAACTACAATAACTATAATATGCAGTTATTACTGGATTGGCCTTTTGATCTAGTGGTTAGTGACCCTGACTGCTATGCCGATGGTCGTGGGTTCAATTCCTACCCAGGACAAATGTTTGTGTCATGAGCATGATCATTTGTTCTGTGTCTGGGTGTAATTTATCTATATAGGTATGAATTTAGAATTATATAAGTATGTTTATCAGTTGTCTAGTACTCATAAAACAAACTCTGCTTAGCTTGGGACTAGATGGCGTTGTGTGATAGTTGTGGAATATTATATTATTTTATTTTTAATAGCCTATACTGTCCCACTGCTGGGCAATTATATTATACTATTATTATATTAATATTATATTGATTTGCAATGTCATTGTCTCATCCGATTTCCCTGCAACCGCTAATCAAAATCATTAGGAATTCAACATTTTCCATCGGAATGATTTAATCACGGGACTCGAGGCTGCACAATCTCATTATCTCGTCTCGTTCGCCACTCAGCTAGAGACGACTTTTTCGTCAATTTGCATACGTAATTAATTAACTTTTTTTTCCAGAATGTTTTTCTTTTTGTCCCCACAGCAGGTGGACGAGATAACAGTATTCTGTCTGAATACGGGTACGACAGATGTTTAATTTAATTTATGCTGTTAGTATTTTATGAGCGGGTTAGTTGCTGGTTTTTTATCTGTCTAGGAGACTCCGCAATCTACCGATTTTTGATCAGTTGATAGTTTGTTTGCTTTGCTTAATCACTATTATCGAACCAAAACCGCCATTACTTTTGCTCGCCGTTCGCAAGCCTAAAAGACCGAGTGTTATAAAATAAATTTTCAGTCGTTTCATCTAGTTCTAATTCAATAGGCTGTTGTACTAATATTTATTATAATGCGGTTAAAAATGCGATCCTAACAAAAAAATTTACCTTATTTTTTATTCACATCACTGCTTGGTAACATTACTAAAGAAAATTCATAATAAACATATTAATAATGAAGGTGACCGCTTTGCCTATTGAAATACTCCTGTACTCCATATTATATCGACATAACACAAGAAGCCTCAAACCTCCGCTCAACCTCCAGGGGTCTGTTAAATAATTTAACAAATTGGTTCTCAAGGTAAGTTTAGGGCTGCTCACATGACCACACACCCTTTCAGCGGCGGAAGCCTCTAAGAGGCTCGCCAGACATCGCGTTCCGTTGGGACGAAGATACAAGTGAGTCTTATTAAGGTTAGTGTATTAGCAGCTTCAAATACTGTTAGTCTCTTTTATAATTCAGGAAACGGTAATGGTTTTTGTTCGACGTATAGGTAATTGCTTATTCTATTTTTTTTTGGTGGGAAAACCATTCAATGGCATCCCCCGCTCTTGGGCGGAGCAGGAGATAATGCCAGATTTAACTGACTAAAAACCCTCTCCTGTTCTTTCGTTATCGCTGCTGATGGTTTAAACCTTTTCGATGAGTATTTGAATGAAGTCGGGGTCTAAGTAGCCTACCGAGTAGTTCTAAAAAAATATTACACAGATTATTAAGTACCTACTTAACCTGGTTTTTAAGCTATTGCATAGCTTCTATCGCGGGCCTTGAGCGCGGAGACCGAGTCCAGAAATTCCGGTGTTACTCATTTGTTTTCTTATCGGTCACCACACTCAAAAAGTGTAACTTCAATAAAATTAATATCAAAGAAAAAAAAAACAAAGGAAAAAAAATACTGCATAAATAAAATAAATAAATAGTTAATTATAATTGCATAAGTTGATAAAAAATGCTATGCAATAGCTTTACCGCGGCATTCCCCGAGTGCCACACGTCTTTTTATTTTTTGCGATTAGTCAAGACATGAAAAATAGCCCCAAAACTTAACCATTTATACCAAAAGAGAGGTAGAGACTCGTAATTGACCGTGTGGTCTAACATCAAGAGAGTTCTCATGAAAGTCCAATTGCTAAAATCGATCACCCAAGACAGATTATCCTGGCGCGAGACTATGAGGACATCCGACTCCAAACAAACAAGAATGAAGTTACAGTAAAATAAACGAACGTATGTTTTATCTTCTTATTTTGTTTGTGAACTGAAATTTTGGTAAAAATTTTAATTCCACATTCATTTAATAAAAATTAAACTAAATAGTATCAAAGCCGGTGTCATAAACGGGAATATTAACGTAGTAAGAAGACTACACTAGCATGCGGTTTCGGAGTAAAATTACATCAAATCAGCTGAATTATTAAAAAGTTCCAGTACACGCTTCAGAGTTCGCGAGTTTATTGGGGTTTACAGTCTTAAGGCTTACCACAATCTTTTACATGTTAGAGATACAACATTAATGTACATTATCTTCACTAACACAGTGTTGTATAATTATGTTTACAAATTGTAAAGTTGCAAGCAGCAGCGGTAGCAAGCTTGATAGTGTTTATTGATAGATAATAATTTTAAACGTTATTTTTAACCGACTTTAACCGACGAAGAGGTTGTCAATTCGGGTTTTTTTGTTACCTCAGAACTTCGTCGTTTATGGACCGATTTGCAAAATTACTTGGGTGCAACTTTCTTTTAATGATATAAGCCAATGCACCAGTGTCCTGATGGTTAGCAGTGACGCAATCGTTGATAGTGAAGCGCACTACTTTATTAAGAGCCTAATCACTCTAGCTTTAAATTATAAGAGGATGGGAAAACCGCAGCAGGCAAATTATTCGATGTACGTAGTATAAACGACGAGGCGAAACGTTTAGTCGGAGTAGAGGTTTTAAAAAAGTTAGTATTTTCATAAATTATAATATTTTCGAAAGAAATTTAAATAAATAAATATAACACAAGTTATTGTGTTTCAAGGAAAATCCATATTACTCTTTCCTGTATCGTTCTCAATATAAAGAAGTAAAATAAAACAACGGCTCTAAATAAAAAAATTTCCGTTTCCAATAACCTCAGGTTAATATCTCCTTAAGCTTAGTGAAGGTTGAGTAATTCAGAAACGCACCTTACAACGGTTGCCGGTAGGTAATTAATTTTCAAGGGATTACTCTACAAATGCCGAGGATAAAGGAGGTTCAGGTCTGGCCTTTGCGCCGTGTCGAATTAAACAATTTTGCCTAAATAAAAATACTTGAGACTTAACCATTTGAGTAATCTTTTTATTTTTGCTAAATACCATTTACTTTGTTTAAAATTGTATTTATGGTTTTCTTGTAGCTATTTTTCCTCAAAGTGAAAGCTTTTTTTTTCGATGGGAAATATCATCTTATGACAACCCCCGCTCTTGGGCGGAGCGGAAGATAGTGTCAAACTCTTACTGACTAAAAAACCCATCCCGTTCCTTCAAGTCTTCATACCGGGGCTCGAGCGCCCTTTCGGATAACCCTGGCCCCAAAGTGAAAGCTGTAGGCCTAAGTGTAGCCATGTTCTAACTAGATGGCGCTAAACTCTATACTTTTAGTTTTTTTGTTTCTAGTGGCTGGAAATCAAGGACATTTTTAGGTGGGAAAATCATCTAATTACATCTCCTGCGAGAGAAGCAAACTCTTGGTTCCAGAATTCTTTGACCTTGCTGGGCCCCTACGGTTTGCTGACAACTCCTTGAGGCGCGCGTGGAACAGTAGGCGTCGTCAACGACTTGGGCTCGGTTCGGACGGTTACCGGACGGTCGGACGGCGAGCTACCCATTGCTTGTCGTTCGCAAGCCCGCGCCTACGGTGGCTGGAAATCGTCATCGCGATCCCAGTGGCTGGGGCGTGAGGGTCGTTCCCTCACGCGTGCACTTGCAGCCTCTTTCTTTCCTCACGGCTGGGGTGCTCTGTGCGCCGTTGCCTGATACGGTCGGCCTACTCCTTTGCTAGCATTACTGTTTCGCAGAAAGAGGCGACCACCTGCCACTCCTCCTCGACTCGGATCATGGCCAAAGCCACCAAAGCCCAGCACGAGAGATCGTTGCCACCGACCACCCCCACGAGGACATGGCGGTGCTCTGCCTAAGTGGGGTCACACCTCTACCGTATGCTAGACCGTGTCCTTCGTAAGTCAAGGACATAGTATATGCAGAAATCGGATAATGAGAAATTATGTTTATTTTCCAATTACACTAATATTAATTTTAAAGTATGTACATACACTGAGCTGAACTCGCTTAGCTTAGCCCTTTGTTTATTACACAGGTATTGTTATTGTCAGGTCTGTTATTACTAGAACTTATAGGTAATGCAGCCGACAAAGATGGCGGTCTCTGTAGAATTTCCTACAATCCCTTTCAGCAAATCCAGATAGAAACGATTCGCTGGAACAACTCAGTGAGCCGTGAATTAACTGGTTAGTTCATGTTCTTCGTACCACGTGTTTCAAAAAGGTAAAGCTATATTATAGAACATGGAGAGTACTACCTACTTTACTGCATTCCAAAGACACAATTGAAAAAGATGCATGAATTATTATATTCAATTAATTAAATTCGATAACTTTCAATTGATTTTTTTCTTACCATTTGATTGGTTACGTTTAAAAATGTTAAATTCAGTCCTACTAGTATTTTAATGTGTATTTAATTGTTTTGTTTTTTAATGTTCTAATTGTCGTATTAAACACTATATTACTTTCAAAATATGGTTCCACTAATATGTTTGTTTCTAATTTTTACTATCAATCTTGCCAAATAAATAAAGTCCAAATATTTGATTTCTTAACAAATACGTCACAAGGCCTGAACCTGTGGGCTGAACGAATTTAGATGAAACTTGGCATATGGGTTTTTGGCTCGAGGCATTATGGCTTTCATCCTATGAGTACTCCGGCCACCGTAGGCGCGGGCTTGCGGACAGTAAGCAATGGGCAGCTCGCTGTCCGGCCGTCCGGTAACTGTCCGGACCAAGCCCAAGTCGTCGACGGCGCGCGCTATTCCCGCGCGCCTCAAGGAGTTGTCAGCAACAGCAGGGGCCCAGCCGGGTCGAAGCCTACTGGGGCCAGGATTATCCGAAAGGGCGCTTGAGCCCCGGTATGAAGGCTTGAAGGAACGGGATGGGTTTTTTAGTCAGTAAAAGTCTGACACTATCTCCCGCTCCGCCCAAGAGCGGGGGTTGTCATAGGATGATTTTTTCCATCGGAAAAAAAAATCCTATGAGTACGTATCCGTGAATAATTCTTTACTTTCAGACGCTAGTGCCTCATAAAAGTCACACAGATACACTGAAACGACCCAAAACCGAGTACTAGATGAATCCATTTTATTCACAAAGCGAAAATAAGACAGCTAGCAAAATTATGCAGTGTCACCAAACTTCAAAGAAAACCACGGCGCCAACCGCAAACGAAAATGAATATCAACTACTGAGGTTGCAGTAAAGCGAAGTAAAATAAAAAAATAAACACACTACATTCAATACAAACAAATCTGTCTGAGGCGTCGTACTTTCAAGTTCTAGTCTCACGAAAGCTTTTTCCACCTATCCTCTGTACAAACAAGGACGCCCACAAAAAACGTTTCTATGCAAATAGGGGCAAATAAACCGTGTGTGAGTCACTCGCGAGGGATGTAGGCCAACTAGATGTGCTCGTCCCGGGATTTACTGCTTGATGTTATGTGACGTGCGCTGAGAACGAAGTTAACGTGAAGGAAAAGAAATGTAAAGTGGAGGGCATTGCAAGAGCTGAATTGTTTCGAGGCTTTGTGTAGGTATTAAATAATGGAGCTTGTTTAATGCTGATGATTTCTAATTCTCACTCCTATCAAAGGGCCTCAAGATCCATTCCTAAAGAAATCATGAAATCTTTCGCATTGACTGCACGACCTTAGCAAATCAGAAGATAGAAAACTATGACTGTGGCACAGCTAAATGACCTTTGATCATGTCATAAATATGATGATGAGAAACTGAAGGAACCTTTACCATAAAGTGTAGAGTAATTAATGTCATTATCTCCAGCAAAATAATGAAATTACAGTGACACTGAGTTTGTATAAATACCTCGAAAACTAGGTACAGAGGTAGTGTTAGAGGTACTTATACAACTTCCAGCATCTCGCTAAGTCCCTGTAAAGCACCTTCTCTCCCACAAGATCGCATTTTCGGCGGCGTTTTATACGCGACGCATGCTTGATTCCCACTATACATATTTATGATGTCACCCGGTTTGCCAGAAAAGCGGGAAAAGAAAGAATTTTATGGCCTCTTACGTAGGTGACCGTGCAACAATTACGTGTGCTTCGTTTATTACGGTTCTGTAAAGTTTTTATTATCGTTCAGGAAGAAGGTAGACCTCATTTTTTAATTCAGGTAGATGTTGCCTTTGAATATCAATGATGTTGAGTCTTCAAAAAAACATAGCTAGTTTTTAAAGCGACAAACTCTTTTAAACCCACTGAGCACTTTACTTAGTCGAATTAGATTGAACCGTCACACTCAGTTTTTATTAAGTTGGGAATCTAATGACTTCTCAGATGTGTTAGTCTTTTCCTGACTATAACCACACCTACGTTTCTTCAGTTGGCCTTTGCGTCGCAAAACTACAGGTATTCCTTTCAGCAGTCGACCTACGGCCCTAGTTTGTTCAAGTAAGAGGCTTGAGTCGTCTAAGGGAGCGATATGCACAATAAAAGTTATGAAAATAAATAGTTGTATTTTGAATTATTAACAGCCTAGACAAAGTTTCTAATTCTGTGGTGTTATCTTAAGCACACTTGGTTTTTATATTAGTTAACTCGCTATACATGAAATGTTTCTGCACTTAAAACTAAGAAAAGTAATTTCAATTACTGAAGTTCGCGAGTTTACCACCCAAGGTAATACGTCGAAATTGAAGAGCAGGAGAAATTCGCAGTCGCAGTTTGATTCCAAACGGATATTCGGATAAGTAGAGCAAACACTTCTCGGGTTAGAACGTCTTAAGACGAACAGTTCACTGTAGGAGTCAGTAGTTTGTTCAATCAATCGCAACTTGTACGATAGATTGTGTACTCGATGGTACCGTTTCGCGGCTTCGGCATTGAACTACTAATATTGGAATTGTTTTGTTCGAAATTGATGCCCTTTGTCTGTGAAATGCAGTGGATCGTTCCTGCGGAAGATTAAGTTTATGAGTTCTAACTGATGTTAGGTAGGTGTTCTATTACACTGTGAATAATGAATACATGCTATATCGTAGGTAAAAACTGTACATGGCCTTCGAAAAGAAAACTCAATAAACACTGCTGAATGAGTTCTATAGTATAGAACACATTCGTGAAGTTCAAGGCTCAAATACTCCAAGCTTAAATGAGACTACCAAACGTCAGTCTATAGAAGAGTGAACAAAATACTGAAACCCCAAACTGTCTTTTTTTAATGGTAGTGGTTTTTTTTAAATCATCCAATGACAACCCCCGCTCTTGGGCGGAGCGGGAGACAGTGTCAGACTCTTACTGACTAAAAGTGCACGCCGTCGACGACTTGGGCTTGGTCCGTACAGTTACCGGACGGCCGGACAGTGAGCTAGCCATTGCTCACTGTCCGCAAGCCCGCGCCTACGGAGGCCGAAAATCGGGATCGAAATCCCGGCGGCGGCGGTGGGAACGCCGTTGCCTGCTGCGTTCGGCCTCCTCCTTTGCAAGCTTACTGCGTTGCAGAAGTTGGCGACCGCCTACCACTCCTCCTCGCTCCGGACTATGGCCTCAACCAAGGCCCGGCGCGAGAGGTCTCCGCCACCGATCCCCCACGAGGGCATGGCGATGCTCTGCTCAAGCAAGGCACACCTCGACTGTGTGCTCCACCGTGTCATCCGGGCATTCCATACAATGGTGACACCCGGGCGTCTCTTCCGCACGAATCCGGTGCAGGAACCTCCCGAATGTGCCATGTCCGGTGAGGACCTGCGTCATACGGAAGGTAAGGACGCCGTGAGGTCTTTCCAGCCACGCCTCAAAGAGGGGACTTACTACCATAATTGTGGTGTGCCCAGCACTGGGTTGCGAAAGTTGCTGACGCCATTTCACCATGAGATCCCACCGAAGCTCTGTCCGCCATGCCGCGATCTGTCGCGGCAGCGGACTTTCACCCCGGCGTTCCATCTTCACGCGCATATCGTGCATGTGTGCAAGGACTGTTGCCTACAGATCCCACGGTGGTAGGCCAGCAAGATAGCTCACCGCTTCGCGGGAAATCGTGAGGTATCCCCGCACCATCCGTATTGCCATGACAAGGCTAGATGTATTTTCAAATACATCTAGAATCCTAGTTATATAGATAAAAAAAATGTAATATCATTTACAATAGCTATACCTATCAGATATATCAGATTAAAAAAAAAAATGTTAGATCATTCACAATAATTACAACTTGGGCTTTTCCGCATATGACAGTACTGTTTAGGTATATTCTGCAATATAATTACACTTACAAAGAGTACAAACGTTACCAAATGCAGCAGTCGTTGGAACGTAAACATTGTTCACATCACTAATTTACCACCACATAAAGGAAAAGCAGACCTGAAATAAATGCAGGTATTCCGTACATTTGGCCCTGCTAAGGGGCATCCCCACAAATGGGAAATTCGTAAGCCTATGTACACAGAAACATTGAGGAAGTTTGAAAGCACAAATATAAAGGATATCGACGCGACATGCATTTTTTCCATTTGAATTCAAGAGCCTATGAATACGGTTTTCAGCAATCAGCTTTTTTGGCATTTCTAAAAATTGTGTTTGGCTAGGGTGCTACTGCAGGGCCGATTGTATTTGAGTGGATTTTCTAACCAAACAAGAATTGTTTTCATTGGTTTCTACCAAAGAAAAATGTCAATGCGTGGTAGTTAGTACTAATAAACTACTACTATAAATAATATGGTGAGTGTGTCTAAACCAGTCCGTTTGAATGTCATATCGCAATTAAGATTATAGACTGATAGTTATGCCTCTCGAAAAGGCCGAATGAAATGACTAGGTACTCAATTTTGTAATCAACTAAATTCCCAAAACCATTCAGAATTTCTGTTCTGAATGGTTTTAGGAATTTCGTTGAATTCTATTCAACTATACTTCGATCAGAATTACATTAGAAATTTATCAAAACCTTTTGTTACACTCCGTTCAACCGATTTTGACTTTTATTACGTTGGTAGCGTGACAAATGGCGGTTGCAGTAAATAGTTGGTATTGTAACCACTTTTTTTGCTCTTAATTATGCCTACGAAATAGAAGAAAAATCGGTAAATAAGGTTTTTTAAATTTCTGATCTTAAAGCGTCAACAGGTCATAGAAATGTATGGTTTATCTAATATATCAAAATCTCATGTCACAGTCTTTGTTATCGAACCCTTACGGCTTGACCCATTTTTTTTTTTACTTTTAGTTTATTTGGTAGACTATTTTTTACTCTTCTAGATTTTTTCTTTTGATAATATATATGACAGAACGACGTCTGCCGTGTGTCTGCAAAATACTGTTACGTTTTATTTTGTTTTCTACATTGTAAAAATGTTACATAAAAAAGTTACTAGTTTACTATTCGCCATTAAAACCAAAGGTTCGCAGACAAAAAAGATACACGCACGCATTTTTAAACATTCGCAGGTAGTCCTGTAAAAAAATTTATGGTGCTGTAACAGTGCTAATAGAATGCGCAGAATTTCATGGTTGTTTTCACAGATTTCCACAAATTCAAGCTCCAAGCTTCTTTTAGTTCCACGTTTAATAAAAAAGAACATTTGCTATGTTTCATTTGGATTCGTTAACGTTTAAAAGTCGACTTTGAATCAAACTTCTAATTCTTGTTTTAGAAGTTTGATTTTTTCACTGTTGCTTGGAGTAGTCGACTTGGGTATTTGATATTAATTTTTAAGAGTCATACCTCCACGCGTTTCTGAGAAAAAGGGATTTCATAGACGGACAACAATGTGATCCTATAAGGATTCGGTTTTGCCGACTTACATACGAAACCCTAAAAGCACTTTAATTGTTCTCTTTTCAGTTGTGATACCGCAAAACTAAAATATGTAGTGAGTAAGTTTTATGTTAAAGTACCGAAAGGACATAGTGGGCATTACAGTTCAATACATTAAACCTTGGACCTGTTTGTTATTATTATATTATATATGTATCAACATTGTGTATCTGTGTGTTACACTGGTCTAACTTAAGAATAAAACAGTGTGCTTTTAACTGTCAGTAATTCTACTAGTGTTCAAATGCACTGAATTTGACAGAGATTTATGTACAGGCAAATGTTTTATTTTCAAGAATTTTTGAACCCCTCTTTGGCCCTTGTCACTGTTAGTTCATTAATGCGACTCTTCTTCTCTTGTGTTAAAAATATTTTGCAATCCGGATATAGTTTTTAAACTCTCTAACATAACAAAACCTTATAATATAATATGGTTAAATGGCACCAAAAATAAATAAAATAATATAAATTGAATAATATTAAATGGTGAGATTACTTGTGAATAAATGTAAATATATAAACTACGATTCATAATCAATGTTATAAATACCGATTAAGTTTCCCAACTTACCCGACGTTTAAACTCACAAAAGATTTGAAATATTTCCTTTATCAAGATACAAATTTTCACAACAAATAATTGAGATTTCTGCAAAATTGCGATTAATTAAAATAGCTTTCTATCTTCGAAGATTCACGCTTCAGAGTATTCAATATTACCTATTTATTATTTTACTTAAAACGATTCTGTATAATCTTGTTTAAATTAACTTTGAAAGAAGCTTACAGCATCAATTTGGTTTTATACGGTATCTATTTATACTTACTTGAAATGATAAGTAGCTAATTTAGCTATGTCTATTATATTTAATTTCGTCCATAATGTGGTTTCTTTGGAAGGAAGGAAAATAGGAGCAGTATGGATTTTAAGGCAATTTTAAAATGTACTTTTTCTTTTAATCAACAGCACGTTTAGTTAGATTTATGTACTTCTGTATTGTTAGTAACTGATTTTCTGTACTGATCGAATTTATGCATCGTTCTGTATATAAATATCGAGAGAGAGAGTTAACTTTGATGTCATAACATAATCCTTTATGACCCGTTCGTAATTCGGTAACAATTTTTCCCTGCATCACCAAAAGGTTGGCTGGTAATGCCTTAAGGCGTTAAGTTCGCCTCTGTACTCTTGTGTGCATAAAGAAGAAAAAAATAACAATATATGGTTCTGACAGCGAGCTGATTGATCGAGTGTTTTTATTATTTATCAATTTCCCACAAAAAAAAAAAAAAAAAAAAACAAAAATTAAATCTCAGCTACAAAGATCCAAAAGAGACAGAGTTACACGAACTCGTTCACAATGAAACAATGAACAAGCCGAAGGAAATTAAGTTTCCAACGGTAGATGTGAAAGACAGAAAACGTTCAGTATAATTGCCGTGCGGTTAACTGAGGCCGTCCGGTATTACACGAACAATGAGAACGGCGACTGTAGTGACCATTTTGTTTTACGTTTGGGAGTTTGAAATATTATTGCATTTTTCTGTGGCGGTGACGAATTGGAATCTATGAATTTGGTTGTGAGAGCTGGTGGTGTCATTATTTTTTAGTCAGATTCAATTATTTATTACGAGCTTTCTAAGGTTTCGTTGCTGTGGCTAATACTTCAAGAACCATTTATTTGCCAGGCATAAAATAGCAGTTTAGTTTTTCATCAGTGAAATGTTTTCTGTAATTAATTGGACCAGAAGTACTAGTTCAATTACTTACAGAAAACATTTCGTTCAATTACTAAAGACAAATACAAAAATATGAAGAGGCAAACAAGTTTCGATACGAAAAATATATTAAACTAAAACATTGTACAAAATAACTTACCAGTATTTTTTTTCAAATTTATTATTTTGAAACTTATGTTTTGATGACCCAAAAAACCAAATCCTGAAATAATTTATTTACGCAGTGAAACAAAACAATGGCATCTAAACTATCACAACTTTATGCGGATAAAGGGTTTAACCTTTACTAGCGATAAATGGCATTCTCTTGTAGTGACAAGAGAAGACCATTGATCGAGGTTCCCTACAATAATTTGCAACGTTTGGCAGATGGGTTGAAATTACAGTTTTCTACTAATTCACCTAACGGTATATTTGGAAACAACTTTTTAAATCAGTATAGACCTGTATTATGAAGTTTTTTTTTATCTGTTACAAACTAGTACTTGACTGCGATCCCGCCTGATGGTAAGCAGTGATGCAATCCAAAAGTAACCTTCCTTTGTAGTTTTATCTGCTAACTTCAACTCGGCTTACCGTTTTAACTGTGTACGAGTATCGGTTGTGACCAATAAGATTTATTATGCGCACAGGCAAAGTATACAAACCTTACCAGCGCCTCTCTCTATCACTTCTTTGTATTATAAAAGACAAACTCCTCCTGATTCACTCATTGATTGATGGCCAGCTAAAATTCCATGGACCTAGAATGCTGGCTCAGAGGTTTTTTTTGTGATGTACACAATGATGTTTCTTATTAGAAAGGATGTTTTGAAATTCAATCTTAAAAGGTTTGAAATCTCAATCTTAGAAACCCGTTACAAAATCTGTATAAAGAAACCAGAATTCGCGAATTCGCTGACTGAAGTTGATATAAGTAAACTTCATATCAAATCAGAATCAAGGTAAGAGTTCACACGCTTCTTGTGAGTATGCTTTTTCAATCGTAGAACTTTTTCAGGTGTAACTGAGGTCTAAAGCAGGTTCAAAGAAAAAACAAAATAGCAATAGTAAGCAGTCGAAACGAGTCAGTGTTGCTAAACAGTTCAGTACAATATAGCGTTAATTTTAAAGTCACACTACCGAATTGTTCCAAAATAAAATAAAGAATTAGACAAAAGAATTCCAATTGATGGTAACCCTATCGTTGACGTTTACTCACTGAATGCAGAGTTGGAGACAAGATAAAAACGGTAACTGTATACAACGGTAATAATAGGCATCGTTTTAAACAAGGGCTGTTTTTTTTTTATATAAAGACGCGAGGATGCTTTATGTAGCTGTATAAAAAAAAATATTTGAAGAAGATATAGCAGCTTCATAAATAATTATGTACTATTGCCACGTGTTCGTTGAACAGCGGATGTGAGGTTTAGTTACATCTATGATCAATATTGGCCAGATATGCCAAGCAATGTTACCAGTTTCATTTTAATTAAAAAAACAGCTTTACTTAATACGATATCATGTTGAGAAGTCTTCTCTCATGTACGGGGCAAGCCCATGTAAATCGAAAATTTTCCCTAAAAACATTGTAATGAATGCTCGTGTCATCTTTGTATGACTCTCATACTGTTTATTCTTAGTATTTACATTTTAAATATTAATATATCAAAATATAAGAATAAGAATGATTTATTTGTAAACATAGGTGTGTGCGGTGTTACAGGTAGCCAGATCCTCCATGTTTTGCCCAGAGGCGTACACATATATATTGAACATTGTCCGTTCTCATTTAACTTTTTAGATCAAATAAGCTTTAACATTATTTATAAATTCAAAATTAATTGGCACATCATTGCAAATCAAATTAAATTATTTCAATAAATGTTACAGAGATATAAAAACTGACAACATTTAAGAAAAATAATGACCCATCAGAAAGTGTCCAAGCTGTACTCAGGGCCCAAAAGAGTGGAATCTCTTCACAATACGAGCCGTGTACAAGAGTTTTGCTTTTTGAAAGAAGCCCTTGATCCAGCTACCTAGCGAGGGCCTCGTGAGGTACTGGTCGAGCTCGTGACTCTATTATAACATTGGCTGATATCTACACTCTTCATGTTAGTATCCATAATTTTGCTTTACTTTCACGGCTTTAACAAAGTTCTTGTCTTACGGGACGTCTTGTAAACTATTGCACGCCTCTCACTTTTTATTCACTGCCACTATATTAGACTTATTGGCTAAAATAATCCTGTCAGTGATGATGGCCTGAACCTAGTATAGTGTGACATTGGGCAGCTACCTGTATTACCCAGAGGGTATTCTAGAGCAAGTTGCTGATAGATAATCCTAGTTACATGGTTGTGTTTATGGAAGTAGTCTCCATTATCTATACGAGAACAATCAACCAGAGGTAATATGGTGAATAAATTTTTCATGTCGGTAGGTAATATGCCCGAAAGATGTCAACCGTGTTGTCTTTCACAATTTTACAAAAATCGTCATTACTTAGTTCATAATCGCACTAACGAAACCTTTAGTTTAACCAAAGAGGTCACCCACACGCTGGCTGCTATAATTATCATAGGTTAATAACAAAACAATATTTGAAATATAAATTCTAAATGAAAATTAATATAAAACTGTTTTTACACTCTATTGTCTACATTTAATTTTTATTTCTCCTTTCTAAAGACTGCTAATAGCTTATACAGAAATTAACTATTCTTTTGAACTCATATTTATAATCTATTTTTACTGTACAAAGCTATTAATTTGAATAAACATAAATTAACATTGAATAATTATTTTTATGAATGGAGCTAAAAAACGATTTAAACAGAATACAGTAAAATTAAAGGTAAAATTTATTTTTATTAGTTACTATCAGAAACGTGTACCCTGTATGTAGTTAGTCAGCATTTTTTCTGACAATGTTTTCCAAAGCCGCTAGCGTTTTAAAGTCTGCAGATCACAAAAAATAACAAAGAATAATGGGGTGACCGCAGACATGCCATAAATATGTTGGTATAACGTTGTGAATAATTTAACCAGGGTTGGGCCTAAGCAAATGTTGTTACTGGTGTATGGGAGGTTCCGTCACAACCTGTAAGTTATCGCACGAACGCGTGTTTGAGTTCCTTAATACATGTACCTTCGCTATTGACTTTGATTTGGTGCGGGAGTTAATTTCGTTACAATGTCCCACATGTATTGACAGACTGTGGAACTATTTGAGAAGTGTAACTAGGCATAGTTTGAGGTGCAAGTTTCCTAATTTGAAGGGCTGTTGAGGAATGACGCTTGGTTAAACTTGCCTGTTCTGTTACCGATAGTACTGTTGCACTATGAGAAATAGCTTTAGTATGCGCTTTTTATGCTTTGAGGATGAGGTAACAGTACTTGTTCTACTTTTATTAGTACCTAACATCATCATCATCATTTCAGCCGACCGACGTCCACTGTTGGACATAGGCCTCCCCCAAGTGTCGCCATAATACACGATCCTGTGCGTCTCGATCCATCGGATTCCCGCAACCTTCACCAGGTCATCGGTCCACTTTGTAGGAGGCCTTCCGACGCTGCGTCTACCTAATTAGGTAATATTTATATAAAAAAACTTAATAATAATTTAACTGTAATACTTTTAACGCAAATATAGTTTTTTCTGTTGAATTTAGAATATTATGTTTGAAACTGTTTAGTTAATTGTAAGCTCAACATCAGGCAACATCAACGTTTTTTTTTTCTTTATTTTATTGACTGAAACTTTTTATTTTATTTATGTTGTGTATGCTTGCTTGATAAGTTCGACACTTACAACTAAATATTTTTTCTTTCTTTGCTTTAGATTTATGTCCATAGGTAAACCTCGTTTGGGAGAAATCATTAAAGCCTTAAAATAGGCTAGAAAAGCGAAGTATCTGAATCATGTATGCACAGTTATTGGCGCTGAATCAAATGAAACTAGCCATTCATAATAAACAGTGTTAATTAACAATGCGTGTACATTCAATAATTCACACCTAAAACCAGATTTATTGTCATCGCGGTACACTAACCATATTTTCTATTATTCAAATTCAGGAAACGGATATGTTGCAGTTTATAAATTACAAAGCAACATAACATGCCCCAGCCACAATGTCTGATTCACGGTATGAATTTATTCTACGCATAATTAATTGTGCGGGAATGTATTAAAATTATAATAATATGTCACTAAATGTCCTTGATGGCTCTGCGTTTAATTCTGTTGCACGAACTTATGTGTAGACGCATTCAAGTTAGACAAAACATTATTTATATCTAGGTGTATAATTGAAATGATTTGTTTTGTGAACTTTTATTAAGATACATTTCTCTTTTCTGTCTGCAGCGTTGGAAGGCTTGCCTCAAAGTAGACCAAAGATCTGGTGAGGTTGGTAAGGGACGCACGGGTCTAGTCATTATAGTGACGCTTGGAAGACCGGTTTCCAACAGTGCACGTCTCTCGATTGATATGATAGTTATGAAGAAGATGAAGAAAACGTTAATTTTTATCTCACACATACATTTAATTTTAAAAACAGTAGAATTAGGAGCTATGTTATGCTGAGCTTGTTTAGATACTTTGCCATAATCCAGCTCTTTATGAGTCTTGAATTCGATCTCGATGAAATGAGATTAATGAGGTCTACAATAGAGTGGGAGAACTCAGAAGATGGCTGTTCACTTTTGTTTTGAAATCTGATTGAATATAGGTGATGGGAAACATAAATTATGGCAAACAGTACCATAATACGCATAATCAATTTGTAGAAACACTGAGTATAATTGGTAGCACATACCGATGAGACATCAGAGATATGACGTGAGTTGATACATCTAGTAGCCTGGGAATACAGTAGTTAATGGTTGGAGGCTACACCAGAACCAGTAACCTAAACTACGTTTCAATCCGGTTCTAGGGTAAATTCCTTGCCTAACCCATAATTCGACTACGGCAATGCCTTTTCTGAAGTCTTGAATAATGGATAGAAATCATCAATCAGAATCAAAATTCATAGAATAATTCCCGTTGACCTAGACCCCTGAAATTTAACATGAAGCAAGGTCTCATAACACAAGTGTAGAAGAAAATTTCTAAATTTGTTATGGCCGTTTATGTCGCAAAAAAGCGTGAATGTCGACACCCTCAACGGAATCAAAATTTATAGGGTACTTCCCGTTGACCTAAAATTCTGAAATTTGGCACAAAGCTAGGTCTCATAGCACCAATATGGGCAAATTTCTGAAAACTATAAATTTGTCATACAGTCACAAAAAAAAAATATATATATTCTTGTGATATTTGTTAATTTGTATGGAACCCTCAGTGCGCGAGTCTGACTCATTTTTTTAGTTGACTTCCTATAGATATATTTAATCATAAGAAATAATTAGATATTGTTACTTAAACAATTAATAAAATGATTCTTAGCATTTGTTTAGTCAATTTACTTACTGTTTCAGTGAGAGGGGTGTAAAAAAAGGGACCAATATACCTCCTGGCAACATCCAAAATTATAATCTGCATGCTTTTCTGAGTCCAAAACTATTTGCAGAAGACGATCCTCATATTTTGCACACTCAAATCCCTTTGGCGCCTTCTCTAAAAGGAACCAGACTTTTCGATTTTACTTGTCACTAAGTTTTGCCCGCGGCTTCACCCGCGTACATAAAATATAGCCTAAGTCACTCAGGAATAAAAGCAGCTTTCTATCGGTGAAAAAATTTTAGCCACCGGATCTGTACTTCCAGAGATTACCTCCTACAAACAAAGAAAAAACTACCTCTTTATAATATATGTATGAGTGTAGATAAACCACGTATTAAGAAGTTAATAAACTTATTTATTCTAAAGCCAGACTGCTTATTTTTGCTGTAAGTTCTACTAAAATTCACCTTCGATAAATGAAAAAAAAAAGATTAAAATCGTATACATATCAAAAACCGTATACATAATTATCATATCTTAGTAACCATTTTCACAATATATTATGTGCAAACTGTTTAATAGACAATGTTTGCCACGATATTATTTGACCATTACTTGTGAAACTACCTCGAGGTCTTGGTAAAAAGAAGTGCACCTTAGAGCCTCCATTTCGGTTCAAAAACAATAACATTTGCATTTTTATAAAGGGTTCACATCCAATAACCGTTTCGTGGAATTGTTGGCGTTTTAGGGTCCTGTTCGTCAAACCAGTGAACGTATTTAAATAAGAGTGAATCCATTTGTCTCACAATCGAAAAACTTCGGCAACTAGTATATAGTGACATCTAATATAAAAAAAAACCATAATTCCGGCCACCACATCACCCGTGAATGGCTGGAACAACTTCGCAATTTTTATTTTGGTTTTTTTTTATTTATTTTTTCCTCTTTTAGACACTACTTCTTTTATGTCATATTATTGTCAAGAGAAAGGTTTTTATGATAAGAAAAATTAGAAAATTAAAAATAACTATGTCTTGTGTTTCCTGATAGCTACAACTTAGGGGTCTTTAAGTCAAGAGTGAATAGGTTATTCTAGGCAAGCGTGTTCCGTCGTCGACCACATCATCGCTTACCATCAGGTAAGATGGTGGTCAAACGCAAGCCTATCAATAATATTAATAAAAAAAAGTTTTGATTGTTTTACAGTTCGCGCATTTGACAGTCCATTGCTAAGACAGGATAACGGAACAAAGGAAATTAATAAAGTTCTGTAGTGGTAAAGCAAGAGTGTGATCTGAATCAGTTTCTCTGTAATAGTGCTACAAAAATATGAATCGAAAAGATTATATTCACTTTCGTACAATGTTAGTATCTTTTCTTTTCACTTTGTTACATCAAATATCTTAAATTTTGTACGGAATCCACGGATCTAAGGTCAGAACCTCATGAAATGTTTTTTTAATCTGTTATTACAAAGAAAGATCCCAACGTAACTGGCTTCAGTAAGTGCGCTAAGAATTGGATACTTCTGGTATGCACCTTTACAGACAAATTAACTATTTATTAACAATTTCCTTCTTTTATTACAAGGTATTGTGTTCAGAACTCGGTTCCATTACAATTTAGGAGTAATACTGACTACTATACAATGGCGGATTAGTCATGTAGCAAGAGTAGCAAATGCTACAGGCCCCGCGCGTTCAGGTTCCCCGCATGTTCGAGGATCTTGCACTTGAATACAAAAAAAAACTAGTCAAACTAAATAAATATATCGAAATCTGGATACCTACAGCTAATTATTATTTTATTAAATATGATAATCAATCTCTTTTAGATTTCTTTCATTACCGAACTTTCCACGTACCCAATCTTAAAATCCACGGGATTATTAGTGATGAAGAAAAGAAAAATTTGAAGTAAATGAAGAATGAGCAGTATTTAATAGGTCTACACAGAGGCCTCATGGTCGAAATTGCTACAGATCCCGCGCTGGATTAATCCGCAACTATACAAACCATATAACTAGGTATATATATATAACCTATGTATTTCATAAATTGGTCATCACTTGCAACGCGATTGTAACATTCCAAGTTACACAGAAACACAAAACATCGGAAAACACATAAAAAATATTTTTTTTTGTTATTATTGATAGGCTCGCGTTTGGCCACCATCTCACCTGATGGTAAGCGATGATGCGGTCGAAGATTATTCAATTATTATTATAAGGGTCCCATAGTGTTAACAACAGATGGCAATTAACCGGCGTCCATTTGTCTGTCCATGTGTGTCCCTTGAGCAGTAGGTAAAAGATCAGTTACAATTTTCAGAGTGTGTAATTCTATTGCCACTGTAACAAAAAATAATATGTGTGGAACCCTTTGTAAGTCAAACTCGTACTTAACCAGTATTTTAGATTAACAACAACAAAAAATGGTCGCATTTTGCACAAAGATAAAATGAGTAGCCTTAAACAGCAAAATCACAAACAATTTCACAGTTGTAACATTGCATAACAAAAATAAAAACACGCAAAAAGTGATAACAGGAGACTTGGAGCAATTAAAGCTGTGCAGCCGTATATTAAAAAACGGAAAAGCGTAAAACAAACGGCAGAAAAGGCAACGGAATTTGTACAATAAAAACAAACTGGCCTGTGAAAATAGGATTCTGGGGCGATCCCCGTAATACAGTTTGCTTTGGACTCGCTGTTGATTTCGGATTTTACTTTATCAACCTCCTGTGATGAGGGGAAGCGGTGTTACAATAGCGTGCATCAGAACAAAAGCCTACCTACTTGTTGAGTTGACGTATTATATTCATTTACTCGCAAGTTCCATTTTTCTGCTTCATTCATTTGTTCCCTTATCGTTTTTACCATATATACCGTTTTATATTTAAACGCGTTTGTTAAAATAAATTGACTTAATTCTGGATTTATGTTATAAAATATACTGTCATAGGATTTTAACACTGTTTTGACAAAATTAAATATAAAGTTTTTAGTTTTTACTCAGTCAAAAAATTGATTTTCTAAGTGATAAATTATTGCACTATTTACAGCTGCTGCTTTCTTGGAAATTGTAAGGATTATGAAAAAAACATAATGGCAAATAAATATCGAATCACTCAGAAAGCTTTAAATACTGACAAAACGCGCAATTCATAATGCATGGCGTTTACGTAATCAATTGTGTGAACGAAATGGAATTCTGCTCCCCCAATGTAAACAATAACCATAACGTAACCGAAAAACTGTCTAAATAAACTTCAGAATTATTATCCGGTTTGACGTCATCAAACCACACGAGCGAAATATCCAACAGTCCGGAACCTTTGCTCGAATCATTTTCGTAGTAATTTCTTTTTACATTCTGTTTTTATCGTTTTGAGCGCGTATTTAATTGCCATCACTACTCCTTCAGAAAACGGTTATGGTCCATTTAGTTAAATCGTAACTGCTTTATTCGTTGCTCTTGAGTTTTGTAACAACAAAGGGTTCTTAGATAAAACAAATAAATTGTTACCCGGAGGCAACTTGCAAAATAAGTGCTTTAGAGATGATTTTTTTTCGCAAATTGCTTTTAGAAAATTGATTTTCAACTACGGATAAGTTTATTTTTTACAAACATTCATTTTCGTATGGCAGTAAATTTCATTTTCTTATGGCCGTAAATGTGATTCGACTTTCAGAACTATTCTAGGACAATTTGAATTATATTTTAATGTACCTTATCCTTTTTAAGGTTAATAACATCTAAAAGAATAAAATAAAAGTAACCAACAAACTCTAAATGTTATTTTGAATGACGAACTAGCTATTACAGTGTAGATAGTAACTGATGCTCTAATTACAAATATCATTTTACAAAACTGACAATGGTCAAATTTGGTTATTTTTATTGGCAGTCAGATCATAATTTTTTGGCGCACTACAAGCACACATCGATGTACATCGGTAATTACATTTGTGATTTGACTTAAGAGAACAACTAGCACAGGTTTTCCGTGTTTTTTGGCTCCCGATACATCTGAATCTTCATGTGCCAGATTTTCTTCAATACTACTAGTGTTTGACACTGAAATCCCACCTGCCGACTCCCTACGCTTCGCTTTTGGGGGTAAAGAATAATTTATTGCAAGTAATAACTGTAAAGATACGAAAAACGAAACGGCGCAATATTTAAAAAAAGTTGCATAACTGGTGACTAAGGGTTTGAGAGACCGCTGCCGAACTTTAAATCGATCTAATTTACCGATTTGGGACTACACAACGCAAATAGCTCTCTCTACGGCGTGGACGCAATCCTAGTCGAAGCTACTCAGGAGTTGACACTAAGGAAAGGGGTGAAATGAAGATTTACTGACGTCGACGGGCCTGTAAGACCGTATGTCACCAGTTAACAGTTAACAAAGAGAAAAACGTCGATACTAAATAGCAAATTACTCAAAAATCTTTTTTACAGTAATAGGCTAAGAAAATCTCGTCATAAACTGAAGAATGAAAACTAAGACCGAATTTTTGTGGATACTAAATTCATTCATCGTTTCTTCTTTTATTTTATAATCCAATTTCTCTCATCTCACAGTATAATGCAATCCTAAAGTCATAAAGTTTGATTTAAAGTCTGCTTATGCAAAGTTGGGGCTTGAAACGATAAACGACAAGTTTCTTGCAAGAACTTTGAAGTTTTTAGTAAAATCGCTATGAATTTATCTTTTATTTGCAGCTTTACTTACCGATATTTTTTTAAGTTTAGTTAATATAATATGGATTGTACGTGAAGAGTGAAGAAGTAAATGCTTTTAAAGCTAGGCCACACAGCCCACATGAACCGCAAAAAATAAACGCTAGTCGGCCATCTGACCGAATGTTGGTGACGGAAACGACAATAGAACAGTTGAAAAGAAATCGTACAACTGACCTATTTTAAGTCGATTCCCGACGTATTTGTTAGACAATTTATCGAACCAAGAAAAATCTATCGTTTGCGGTCCTTGTTAAAGTTTTAGCATGATTTCTACCGCAAACTTTTACCAGTATTACGGTCGAAAATAGATTAGGGTTTTGATCTGTCTGCGTCTCTGAGTGAAATACGGCTTATCTAAAATTCCGTCAAAATGTCGTATGCTTTTAGACCTCACACAGTCTGTTTACATTCCACCTTCGTCGAAACGGAAAATCTAATAAATAATATATACTAGTTTAAAAAATGAAACGTGGAGGCGAATCTCGTGGCGTATAAATATTGTATGAAGAGTTCCGTGGACAACTATTGGACAGTAAACGCTGTTTTATGGGATAACATTTATTGTTTTAGCGAGCTAAGTCAAGATGGTTCTTTATTCCAAACCTATTGTTTATGGAGCTTCGAGAATGGATTTATTTTTGTTCTCGCAATGTTTTTATTCAATAAATTATTTATAGAGAAGTTGTTGGTTTTGGGGTTATGATGAAAAATGGTGCAGTGGTTTAGTTTATTATTTAGAAGAAATTGTTTTATGTAGGTAACAATTTTATGTTTCATTTACTTTTGGAACCATATTTTTCGACTTTACTGAAAGACTCATTGGAAAACATTAGGTTATAATAATTTTATATGTAAGCCGTCGTTGCTTGATTAACGCATGCCTTGAGTAGTATTTGTTCCAATAATTTATATTTGGTATTAAAAACGAGATTATCGAATCATACCAATTTTACACTACAATTAGTCTTAAAAATGTGTTTTATTTTTCACAAGCTCTGCAACTCTAATTTTATTAATAAAAGACTGACAGACTGAAATGATTCAATTATTGTTAAATCCAATTATTATTGCACTTGCTTTTATTAACTCGCTAGCTTTTGCCGGTAGCTTCACCCGCATACATGAAATATAGCTTATTTCACTTAGAAATAAAGCAGCTTTCTATAGGTGAAATGATTTCAATAATTGGACCAGCACTTTCAGAGATTACCTCTTACAAACAAAAAAGAAACTTAAGTTCTTTATTTATAATATTAGTATTATTTATAATTTAAATACTATGAAAACAGATTTATAACTAGGTAGGTAAATAGTTTTAAAGAAATTAATTGAATTTATTTAATTAAATTTTGGTATGTTTTCAGGATGATTTATAATTATGTACTGTTTATTTACTTATTTTATTTTAAATTACCGTTAAATAGATTATTTCCTTTAGCACGTGATTGTGTAGAAAAAATATATTAATTTAGTTCATCGGTTTTGAGAATAATTATTTCCCACGAACGGTGGATTACCTATTGTAGGTATTTCTTCCGGTCAACCTTTCAGTAAAAAGAATTGGGCGATGATAACAATGAATATTTACCCTTGGACAAAAGAAAAAATAAGGAATAATTTAATATTAAATTTTGTTATAAATCTTCGTGATTATCCACGCCTACATTTAGAACTTTCTCAAGAGGATATTATACTGGTAAATGATTTTACAGCCAAGACTTAAGACTTAGGGCCTCCAAAAGCTGGGTTAATGCTTATTTACGATCCTATTTAGAGGGTATTTCATTGGGAGTTCTAAACATCACAGACCTTGTCAAGATTATTAGCCGAATTTCGCTTTGAAATTAATTAGATAGTGAAATTGGCACAGATTAGAGATTGTGCGATGACTTTTCTTTGTGAGACGTGACTTCTTTGATTGGATTAAGGTTTGGAAAATATACTCAAAGAGATAGAACCGTTTTATTATTCTCTAGGCGGTTTCAAAATGACTGGAAATAAGATAGAGAGACTGGAAATATTTATCTATCCAGTTTTGTTTTAGTTAACAAATTATAGTATAATAACTGAATTCTAAGACAGTCTTTACCAGCTAAAACTTGTATACCGATCAGTCACCAGTTTATATAGATATTTATATAACTATACTACTTTACTTTGTATAATTTCTTTCATTACCACTGCTCTCAAAACGGTGAAGGAAAACATCGTGAGAAAACTGGCGTGTCACAGAACCAAAAAATCGAAGACATGTGACATTCACCAACCTGCATTGGGCCCGCGTAGTGGATTACGGCCCATTCCCTCTCCTAGAGAGGAAGCCGGAGTCCCAGCAGTGGGAACATTATAAAGGCTGATGTTGATGATGTTAATTATACTTGTTAAGTTTTATATGCACGTGAACAGTAAACTAAGCCTGCAGCGTGAAAAACATATGTATAAGACACCGGGGTAAATATTTATATGGCTTAGAAATTGTATGTTTGCTATTTATAGGTCATACAAATTTGTCCCGTCCGCGAATCGAACTCGCGACACGCAGTCTAGCTGCGACAACCGTTCCATCAATAGATACATCATTCTTAGCTGGGTAAAACCCAGCTAAAATTCTAGCTGTTTCAAGAAGTCTGTACTCTGTTTAAAATAACATTAGAAAATTACGAAATTTGACTTTTATTACGTTACGTTGATGGCATGACAAATAGCGACTGCAGTAAATACTTGGTATTGTAATCATTTTTTTTTTTTTGCTTTTCATGCCATTTTTAATCTAATAGAAGCAAAATAAATGTTAAAATCAGTTGAACAGACAGTAAAAATCTTAACGCGAATAGTGCATAGAAGTAGTGTGTGTTTTTTTTTATTGATATAAACTAATGCTTGATTGCGATCCAACCTGATGGTAAGTAGTGATGTAATCTCTGATGGTGAGGCGCACTAGTTTATGAGCCTATTTACTCTTTGCCTTGAAGACACTTGGGCTCAACAGTAGATTTCTTAACTTTTGCCAAACTAAATAACGCACTTTAATAAAAATTGTTGAAGAAGTCCAAAGATCTAAGCGAAGCTCATGAAAACGCACACCAGCAATGTACACAACTTAAATTATTTGTCTGAATTGTACTTCTACAGGGGAATTCCTAAAACGTCTGATATACTGTTTCACCGTGGGTCCCAATTTGTGTCTCGTTGTCAAGTGGGACATAAAACACTGGCCGTGTGTACAATGTGCTTTGTTCTGTTTTCGCTCGAGTTCCTAAGGATTTGTAGCTATTTTAAGGAATAAAATGCTTTTGAATAAAAGGAAAAGAATGTATGAAATGCTTGGCTGGGTAAGACTGAGAAAAATCCTGATTAACGTTCTGAAATTCTTGTTATGTAAATTCAAAGTTCAAAATTTTTTGTTGTGTGGGAAATCATCAGATCCTTCTGCTCTGGATGGAGCGAGAGGGAGTGTCAGACTGCTGAGTTATCTATTGACTAAATCTATCTGTTTTCCTTCAGTAACTTCACGACCTTCAGTAATGACGAAAACGGCTCGAGGAGGAGGGGAGGAGGTTCCTTCAGTTGCTCTTTACGTCTTAAGGCCGTGGTAACTCTTTCGAACAATCCTGCAGTCCTCCTCATATTATAAACGCGGTTAACACAAACGTCTGCGCAAGAGCTCCTACTCTATAAAAATCTAAATTCAATGTCAACGGGTTTCTTCCATACGTTGTTTACCCTCAATGCTGAGGGTTGTGACCTCGACAAATAATTTTCTTGTGGACTATTTTTCGCCATGTTGTCCTACCTTTGGCGATGTGGATGGCGTCACAGACTGTGGTCTCCAGTGTAACACGGATTTGGTCTGACCAGCGTAACAGACTCCTGCCCCTTGGTCTTTCCAACCTATTTTTCCTGTCAGAAGCAACTTTTACTCTCTTTCTGGCAATGTGGCCAAAAAAATTAAAGATTCTTCTTTGCCATATAGTTGTGAATCTCATGGGTGACCTGAGTACGGCTAATATGGAGTCATTGGTCCGATGTTCTGACCAGTCAACGGATTACATTTAATTAATTTGAAATGAAAAAAAATATATTATCTAAATGAATTTTACGACGTAAACTTAACATGGTTGTATTGTACTACCATTTTCAATTTGAAGCATGCAACATTTCAGTGGTCCATGAATTAATATGCAATTAAAAGAAAAAAAAAAGGATGGGTTGAAATCCACCATTACTTCACACCGCATATAATTCTGGAAAGTCGACGTGTGCAACTGACGTGACGCTCACTGTACGTAACCATTATTTTTTCACAGCCCATCACTGGCAGAACAAAATAAAATTAAACATCCATTTTTAATTTGAACTCAACCCCTATAATCTTAAAGCTCAGATTATTCAGAGTGCCACCAATGTTATTAATATTGTGCGGTACCTAATGGATCGGATTTTTTTTACGCTTGAATATTTTATTACGTATTTCAGAATAATTAAGAAAAACATTTTTTCGTGATGAATAATGGAATCAATGCTACTGTGTTATTTATTAATTCTTGGATTGATTGTGATGCCTCTCTACGACTTATTTTTAACGACTTAAAGAGCTTTTTTTTATTCATTTAATAATCTTATCTTAGTGTAGATGTACACTAATATAATAAAGAGGTAAAGTTTTTTTTTTTGTTTGTAGGAGGTAATCTCTGGAAGTACTGATTCGATTGCTAAAATTCTTTCATTGATAGTAAGCTGCTTTATTCCTGAGTGACATAGGCTATATTATTATATAATAATTATATTGTGTTGTGTGTGGAATAACAGTCAAAATCGGTTGAACGGAGAATAAAAAAGGGCTAAAAAAAATTAAACAAAGGCGTAGCGTGGACTAATTTAGACGTGGGCAAAGGCACAATAGCGAGGCTTTTTTCTTTTATAAATTTGAAAACGAAACGGCGACTGTCACAACCCAATGTTCGACCACATCGTCGCATACCATCAGGTGAAATAGTAGTCAAACGCGAGCCTAAAAAAAAACCCTCATTCTTATCCCTTTAACATTTTATTATTTTATTAATGATAGATTCGCGCTAGACCACTCTCCCACTTGATCAAAGATGAAGCATCTTTGCTTAAAGAATCCATGATTGTGCGAGGTCCCTTTGGGGCGAGGCCATGAGCCATGTCTAACTTCATTTCGAATCCAGTATAGTCATGATGAAAAATAAAAATAAATACAAAGATAATCCTATTTTTTTAGTGCAAAACGCTACTTCTTAAGAAACAAAACAAAAACGAAAAAAAAACATCAACAACCCCAGTACCTATAAACGCCAACGCATTACGTTCAGCTGCGCAATAGGTAGAGGGGGAAAGAGGTGTAAGTCTGAATCTCCTGGAAAACTAGCCCCCGGGGCTTTGGATTGATGACCCCGATGCCTCAGGTGATCCGCGGATAAATTGCCATAGTGCCTAGCCAACGGTTTTTGCTTTATGACTTGCTGTTTTGGGAAATATTATGGCGGCTCTGTGTTTGAGCTGATACAGTTGGTAGTGCTGATACGGTCAGCAACAAAAAAGAACACATACGTAACATTTTTGCACCGTATAAAGTAACGTAACGTGATTTGGTACGCTGTACTTAAGTATTCTCAGTCATTTATTTCAGCGATAGATCAGTTTTGATTTACCAAATTCATATATGATATTAAGTTATGGTTTTAAAGATATAGTTGTAACTGAAATTCGTCGTTGTTGGAGATTGAAACTAATTCTTTACTTGATTTCCTTTGATATATGTGCTATAGAGTAATTACTTCCACAGTCTGTGTGTCCAACTTATACTGTTCCCATGTTTCACTGTAAGACTGTTGACATTGGAATGAACGTAGAATTTTATATTAATTCTACGTTCATTCCGATGTAATCCTTTTACTCTAAAATCCACTGCGCCCCATAACCCAACAGTCAAATGTGTATAAGTACCTTTTTTTAGTGGATTTTTTTTTATCAAATCAGGTCAAAAACATTTATTTCTAATAGACCATTAACAGGCACTTTTGAATAGTCAAAGGTCGGTCAGTCCAAGAAAAGTGAAGCTAAATTGCACGTTCCAAAGCGTAGATCTCTATGGAGAAGAACGTGCAAGAAACTCCATGGACACTCTTTTTAAATCACATTATGAGTTACATAGATCATGGTTATATATTTCTTGTCACTTCTAATATGTGAGCACAATGTAGTTAAGTACCTAATAATAATATATAATTTTTAAAAAAATCTAACTAAAAATAGAAACTGAATTAAGTCACTGGCAGCTAAGAGATGACGATGATGGCACCCGTTACTTTCCGCTCTAGGTGGACCGAGATGAAGTGTCTACTGACTAAGACTTACTTACTTGGATTCATTCAGTTTCTCTTTACATTCCAGGAACACGGTAGCTCTTTCGAGCAATCCTACTTACAGCCCTGAGTGAATATACTACTGGCAAATACTGGTGATTTATATGACACAACACGATTTCGAATAACTTCAGCATTGTAGTCGTCTAACATCAATCATACAGGTGTGACGGTTTCTGTCTTACGTCAGCGCGGATGAGTACTCATGATATGGGGTTTATTATGATTGGTTCGGATATTGCAAATGTCATTGACCTTGACCTTTAGTCTGTTTACAGTAGGTAAGTGGCGTATGAGGCTGATTTCAAACAATGCTTTCGAAAGTCGGGTACTTTACCTGTCTTAGTGCTGGGACCGAATTGTGTAATAAGACAATGCTCCTGACCTAGTTGTCCCTGGGGCGAGACCTTTTTTGTTTTTTGCTTTTTGTAGATCTGTATATTTCTACCGAATCTTACTTAAGTAATTAAACAAATCTTAACTTACCTCTGAATGTACCTCAGGGGTATTTTAAAAGTGACAATTAATCATCAAATAACTTCTCCCGCTTTGGTTGGACCGAGAGGGAGTGTAAGATTTTACTGATTAACTTCCAGGCCTACAGTAACTCTTTCGATCAATCCCACAAACCTGCAAAGAACCCGCATGTTTTAGAACAAAAAAAAATCGAATGTATGTGACATCCATCAACCTGCACTTGGTTCGAGTGTTGGATTACGGACCGGTCCCTTTCCTAGAAAGTAGGACTGGGGCTGCCAATCCCAGGGGTGTGAAGATTATAAATCTGATTATGTTTATGATGCCAATGGTCACAAGTCAAAATCATAAAAGATTGATCACGTGTTATTAAGATGGTACCGTTTGACGTTTCACACTTTTTCATAAAAATAGCTTTGTATAGACGTAACTACTACACACTATTTCTTTTATTATTTTTTTTTTACTACGTGTAGAACTATCAAACGGTACTTTTTAGAGTTGCCAGGATTATAATTTTATACATTTTGTACTTTTCGACTATTTTTTTTTCACTGGTAGAATGTATGGCTTTTACTACTTGACCCTCTGCCATTACCCACCGAGATCATTTGAAAAATATAAGAGATGGTGAAATGACTTAGACACCTATCTTCCTAAATTGCCAAAAAGTGATCTAAAACCGAGAGCAGTAGTAAGGAAAAGAGAGAAGCCTTAGTCTCAGGTTCTCGTCATGCTGGAACGCAACATTGACCTTCATTGTACTATCATCGTCACTATTGGGTCTATCACCATTATACCCGGTTTATTAGGCAACAATAATCTTGTCAGTGATGATAGACTGATCCCAGCACGACGTGATGTGATCATTTTGAAAAACTGATTTGGTTACATACTTGTTATAATTATGATTCGAGGATCCACAAGGTTTTACTGTGTCTGAACAAATACCCACTGTTAGTCACACGAGAACAACTAAACATAAGTGTCTGATGAACTCGGCTGGATGGTGATATACTCGACACACGACAACTGTCCCGTCTCAATAATAAGCATTATTATCATTTGACCCATTTCGTCACCGTTTCACATTTTTTAGTAAACAATGTTTTATTCCGACCGGCTTCGAATTTTTTGGTACAATTAAAACTTGTTGAACATTTCCCCGTTGGATTGTATGATAAATTTTTTGTTTCAATATTGTCGGTTTGTTATTAATAACTGCGACACTGAAGTAAATTAATAATTACAAGCATCATTTATTTTTAGGTGATATGATGACTTGGATATAGACCGTGAGGTTTGTTTCAAGACGGCGCTGGAGAATAATATATATGGCTTCACAAGCCACTTATGGCCGATGGCTGCTTCTTTTTAACCCATACGTGCAGTATCGCGACCCTCAGGTCGTTGGCCAACCCCGTAGGAGGCCTTACGAAGCTGCGTCTTGTACGTGGTCGCTACTCCAGAACCTCTGGGCTCTATCGATCATCTGTCCCCTGTCACTTAAGTTTGCCAATTCTGGCCTGTTGTTGCTGTTTGATCTCACCTAATCATATCGGTTGCATCGGTCCACCTTGTGGACAAAACCCTCTATGCGCGAGTAAATAGCTCGATTTCCGAATAGAATAACGAATATCAAACGATATAACGAGTGTCAAAATAAATGCACCTGAACGAAGCATAGACGTCCGTATCTTCAGATTGCGTTGACTTGACTGAGTAAATACTCAAGTTTGCTTCCCCAAGCAGCAGTAAAAAATGATATTCAATTCAGTTTCATACCAACACGTGTTTCTGATAAAAAGGTTCTTGACAGATGGACGTACGAACAGATCCACAGATGAACAACAAAATGATCCTATAAGCAGAGGCGTAGCGTGGATTAAATTAGATGAAGGCGAGGGCGCATCAGCAAGGCCTTTTTAAGCTATTGCATAGCTTCTATCGCGGGCCTTGTGCGTGGATACCGAATCCAGAAATTCCGTAACGAAAATAACATAACACCCCCCACTCATTTGTTTTTTGAGCGTGGTGACCGATAAGATAACAAATGAGTGAACCATCAATCAAAATTCAATTCAATGTGTGAAAGTGTAATTTCAATCAATATCAAAGAAAAAAATACTGTATAAATAAAATAAATAAATAATTATAATTGTATAAGTTGATAAAAATGCTATGCAATAGCTTTACAGCGACTATCGCAACCCAGTGTTCCACATCGCCACTTACCTACTATCGGGTGAAATAGTAGTTAAGTGTGAACCGATTAGTTATATAACAAAATCTTCGTCGTGATAACCCTCCCACGCGCGAAGCCCCTTTGGGTGCGAGGTTATGGGCGAGGGCCCTCACCTGCGGACAGTGAGCAATGGGTAGCTCGCTGTCCGGCCGTCCGGTAATTGTCCGGACCAAGCCCAAGTCGTCGACGGCGCGCGCTGTTCCTGCGCGCCTCAAGGAGTTGTCAGCAACAGCAAGGGCCCAGCCGGGTCGAAGCCTACTAGGGCCAGAGTTATCCGAAAGGGCGCTGGAGCCCCGGTATGAAGGCTTGAAGGAACGGGATGGGTTTTTTAGTCAGTAAGAGTCTGACACTATCTCCCGCTCCGCCCAAGAGCGGGGGTTGTCATAGGATGATTTTTCCCATCGGAAAAAAAGGGCCGTCGCCTAGATTTTTTTGGTGACTTAGGTACGGAACCCTAAAACCAGGATTTATAAACTAATTTCAAATAACAAGAAGGTACATATAAATTGTATAAAGAGAAGAAACAACAAAACCACAATAACACAAGATAGAATATAAATTTTATTCACGTTATTTACACAGAGGTAAAATTAAATGCATTTTATCTGAACTTTGAAAATTAATTTCAGTGCAAAAGCAAAGTTTAAAGTTCACAGCCAAAGGTTCACTGTCTGGTATTTTGCACGTAGGTACCTGCTAGGTATGATAAAGTTATATTGGATGAACTTTTCACTAAAACAAAATAGATTGTTGTTTGCTGTGTTACGTAGTTTTGATTAATTAGTTCAATAACTGGTTATTTTTTAGTAGTACTAATTTTGGTAAGATTGCTTTTGCAGCGGGTAAGTTCGTAGTGCTTTCCAATGAGACTTCCTCGACCTATCTCTAACAAAGTGCCAGTGTAGAATCGCTGCACAAGACAAGCGTCACCTGCAATGTTATCTATCCACCTACGCTTTTCAGGATTAGCTTTTTAGGAAGGAGCATGGTCTAGTGTGGTGTCTTTCATCCAAATTCGTTTATATCAGGAGTATAATACATACTTACCAACATGAACGCACATACTTTCAAACTTTATCTATTATTATATTAGTGTGATTACCTTTTAGTATTTTATTTCATTTATTTTTAGTATTTTATGGTCATTCCAAGTCATCTGTCATCAAGTGCTCACCAAGTGCGTATGCTCACCCCTGCTAGAATTTTATTACTTAACGTATCAGGCTGCGTGCTAAGCAACGTTCACGAATCACATGTCAACCCCCGTTTATTTATGTCTTCGTAAGTGTATTGAAAAACGTCGTTTGATACACGTGGTGTTACTGCAGCCCTCGGCTACATAACTCGAAGGCCACGTGCCACCTTGAAAGAAAGAAGAAACGAAGAAAGAAAACACGTTTATTTGGCACATAAAACACGTGTGGGTCGCAATGACAAAATTTCTCCACTTGTATCAAGATGTACTATTATCAATGATTATACAGATTTATTCCGTTATTCTTTCCAATCATTTAAGTATTGTGTTAAGCCTAAGAACAATAAAGTTTTTCTTACCCTATAAGGCAAAGTGTGTTGAACTATCCAACAGCACCCTTAACGACTAACGATGCTTGCAATTTGTGTGTGAAAATAGACAGCTGATACTACCGTGTTTTTTTATTTACCGGAATAAGGGGGAATTAATCGACGCTTGGAAAATGTGAGAATATAATTAGGTGTTTCAGAAACAATAAAGCTATTTTTCGTTTTATTTAACATAGATTTTTGGGAACTTACTGTTAAAATGAGGTAAATAGAAACGAAAAGGTGAACAGAAATATCATTTATTTTAACATTAACATTTAGTTTTGAAGTGTAATAGCAAAATCTACAACTGATGCTCTTTTGAAACTAAAAATACGACATCAAAGATAAAATCTCAGTTTTGTTTCAAATTAACTGTTTCAATGCTATTCACCCCGTTTGTAATTGGGCACATCCCTATCTCTTCGGTAAATTTCCATTTTGAGGAATGTTTTTAGAAGCGCCACGGCGTCCTGACTTTCCATCTGACAAAAGTCCTCACCAGACTTAGTATTATCGGGACGTTACTATTTTGGAATCAAGTGGAAGAAACGCCCGAGTATCACCATCACCGCGGGCTTGGGTAGCTTGCCATTCAGCCGATAAGGACTATCTAGTTCGCTGCTCGAGTCGACGGTGGGTGATGTTCTACGCGCGCCTCAAATATATGTCGTGGAATCATAGCGCTAGGATACGACTGACAGTGGCATCTAACAATTAGTTTCGTGAACTAATTATAAATATCGTCACAAAAACCGCAAGTAGCACCCTGCAGCAAAGTCTGGAGGGAAAACCGAGTGGTGCGGCATTCTACCTCAGACAGCCTTGGCATATGCTCAGTACCACACACGTGTTTGTTTCATTTGTAAAACCGTTAGCAAAATAAAATTAATCTGATTCAAATTACCTTTCGTTTGAAGTACCCAATTCAGTGCCCACATCTACCAAGAACTATGTCGGATCGTGATGAAGACCCCATATTTCGCATCTCGGCCATCCGTTATGCGACATATATATTGAACCGGCCCAGTAGGGCTGATGCCTGCTAAGACGGCGTGCATATTAGGAAAAGTTTTCCCATCTAAAAAAGGTTTTAAAAAATGTAGTTAACCCACATTGAGTCCCTCTTCATACACTCAGTGTCAGCGCATTACGATAAGAAATAATAAGGGTTATGAATAAACGCAATGTATCCTAAAAGAGGTTCCTTGAAGTAAATATGGAAGCTCGTTAAATTTGTTAAAATACCGTGAAATATCGCGCTACGTCGGACACTCTAGGGATTCGACGCGAGATTTATCAGTCTCTTTATATTTTTCTAATACTTTCCTAAGGGGATTTGCATCTTGAATGTGCCACGGTTGAGCGGGTTCCGTTATAAAATGTTATATTAAAATATGCCTATGGGGCACTTTCGATGTGATGGAATTTGGCAAAGGTTCGAAGGAGGTCAAGTTATGACCTTTTTTGTTGTGATAACATACTTTGATAAAAGGGGTCGTATACGTTTATTGGTAGAGCAGCTTCTGTGTAGGTTTCAGTTCCTGGTTATATTATAATATCGTAATGAATCTGGGCAAAGATAGCAGTACCTAATATTTCACACACAATATAATGATAATATATTCCACAACTATTACACAACGCCATCTAGTCCAAAACTAAGCAGAGTTTGTGGTATGAAGTACTAGACAACTGATTAACATACTTATAAATTTATAACTACATACACTAAATACTGACATTATTATACTTGGCAAAATAGATAAACCCTAGAAAAAAGTGAGTATCTAAGTAGATTTTGCGCAGTGGTTTAGCAAATCGCGGGTTCGATTGCTCCTGTATGGAATAGATTACGGAATAGAGTACATATTAATATGGTCTACAGATTTTTATTCTAGGACTGGGTGTCTTGTGTATTTGTGTGTTTACACATTTGTAAACGCACCCACGATACAGAAGTAAGGGCAAGTGTGGGAAAAACTATTAAAATAGGGCTCCATGCGACTCTAAATAAGAACGGATACGAGAACTTTTTAAGCTGCCTATTAATATAGCAAGTTATTTTAAGCTCTAAACCAATTCGTAACACATATATAACGAGCTCGCTTTGATAGTCCAACTTTCAGGGCAACATGTCAGAAAAGTACTTTCAAAAGGATGAAAGAAAGTACATACCAAACAAAGTACGGACGTGAACAGAATTCGCGTTAGCACGTTTTACAATTTTGTTACATCGCTTAAATTGTAATAAAGCTTCAGAGTAACACATACGTTTGATACAAATTTGTATGTAACTGTACGAGATTGAACAAAAGAAAATCAACTCTTTTGAGAAAGGATAGAGTTTAGAATTGCAGATAAGTAAAATCTGATTTAAGACACTACTTTATACACATATCTACCGTGCGAGGTTTATAGAAAGAGGTGTACTGTGAATCCCGGATGGATACAGTTCGTATTCTATTTACCTTAACAGATGCTATCATTATTCCTTAAGCATTCCTTACGACTGAGCGTCGTGTGGAATGAAATTGACAAATTCAGAGGAAACCCAAATGCCTCGTTACTTCTCATGTGTACCTTAGATAATATTTTATGAATAGTGTTTGTTTTTCAATTTGTAGGGAAACAAAAGCACTTACATTTATTTTCTCTCTTTTTCATTTCAAATGTGAACTGAATTCTGAATTGTATCAACAAGTGCGTGAAAAATATCGATATTGAATTTATCGATGGAATTTAACATTGACCCTAAACAGACTTTGTTTTTAAAAAAAATATTGCCCCACACTAGAAATTACTCCTCTACTGTGGATGCGTTCAAAAATATGTAAAATGCTCTCAAATCTGGAATAACTATCTGTAGGTGTGGAATACAAATATTTGTGCCGTGCAAGAAATGAACTAGCGACACGCAGTGGAGCAGCCAATCTCTCAACCACTGGCCATCATCATCATCATTTTAGCTGAAAGAAGTCCACTATTGGACATAACGTCGCCCTCCGCGCTAACTGTCGTATCTCACAAACTGGCGTATCTACACTGATATTACCAACGTGTTCATAAGGTTATTTCGAGTTAGTTCTCTCTAATCGTCATATCTGTATCGTTTACCATTTAGAAGATATTCAAGTATTTCTTTTTGCGGAAGTGTAAAAAATAAGAAGAGAAAAAATATCCTCACTATCTTCGTATTTAAGATTTAGGGCTTTAGGGCCACTACTAACTAAAAGAATATGCCAAGATTAATATGTAAAACTTATTAATTCATGAATAAAGCTACAGCCAACGCAACTATAGGAATATGATTTTAACGCCCGACCAATAAACGGTCGCCCTGGATCAATTGCTGGTTACGACAGTTAGTGGGGAGGGTGACGATTAGCCTCCCCCAAGCGTCGCTAATTCCCACGACCCTCAATTCCACCAGGTCACTGGTCCATCTTGTGGGAGGCCTACCAACGCTGCGTCTTACGTTATGTGGTCACCACTTCAGAATCTTTCGACTCCATCGACCATTTGTTCTGTGTGCAATGCGCCCTGCCCATTGCCACTTAAATTTGGCGATTCTTCGAGCTGTGATCACGTAAGGAAACTCCGAGCATAGATAAGCCCTTTCTATTGACTGGCTATACTAGGTCAACATATGTATGTATGTCTCTCTATTATACGTAATATTCAATATGTAGGTAACTTGGTATAAACAGAATATAGACGGGTTTGTCAATTTCCATTAACGTCCATCCTTTTCTGCGTACATGTGTGTACCTAAATACCTATTACATACCCTTTTTCTTTCTTCACATCCAACTGTCTATCACATTTGTTTTATAAAGACTAGAGAGGTAATGTCTAACTTGTTCTTTGAAAGTGTTATGTGTTTGAAATCTGAAAGATGAATATAATGTTATATAGACGTACAAAGACCAAACTCAAAGTCGAATATGCTTTTATTGGACTTTGGATTTTCTCTTTTGAATGTATGTAGGGTACTAGCTATTCCTATGATAAAAGGACCGGCACTCGGCAGGTACAAATTCTTTCTTCCATCAATGGTTTAATTTGATATTGAATATTCTCTCAAAATATAACTACGACGTAAAATTCGCTACTATGTCACGTTTGGACGATCAAAAATTCCAATTTCATAAAGTCATATTAATGGTTATTGGGTCCTTTTGTTACCGTCCGTTTAATCAATGTTTCAGTTTATTGCTTTTGAATATTATATAAGGTTCTTACGAAAAGTAAGTTGTTCGTGTATTAATGTAACTAAATGGGGCTGCAGGTAATGTTATTTTCCTTCATCATAATTATCTGAAAGGTCAAAGATTTCATGATTAAAGATAATGTACACCTATTTTGTAAAATAAAATGAGTCAAGACTTATGTTGAGTGGGACGGCCAGGTTTGTTTTAAATTTATAAATATAAAAGGAAAAACTGGCTGTCATATAAACATAGCCGAAGGTACTGAGAATAGGAGCGTGAAATTTAGCACAAAGTTTTTATTTATGACGCAGACGCGTGTTAAGAGAGCATTTTTAAAATTCAGCTCCAAAGAGAGCCCAAAGTTTGTATGAAGAAATCTAATTTCATGCGGACGAAATCACTGATAGAAACTAGTCAAGATAATAATCATTATATTTGGTACAAGCAAAATAAAGACGAATACGAAGAAAAAAAAATTGTTAATCCATCTATTTATTATATTATTATTATTATTTGAATATAATTTAGTTAATGATTTTAATGTGTATATTAGTCATCAAAATTAAGTATAGAGTTGGATTTATCACTGTGCCCAAGACACCTATAGCCATCATCGGGTAGATTTTTTTTATTAATTTGAAAAGAATTTCAAAAGCCAGATTTAAAAAAAAAAAAAAAACAGAAAAAGCGCATTTGAAATTCGGACCCTAAGCCTGTAAAAATGCCATTAGTCCTCAGTGTAATTGCATTTACAATTAAATATGTAATTAATGAGGCAGTCTCAACAATTAATTAGAGTTCTCTATAGCATCGGAGGAATAAACGCCCCACGAAACGACGCTCGCCTGCTTTTAATAGTCCCAGTCTTCGGGCTGTGTTTAATTACTTATGTACTGTCTATATAAATATGTAACTGTACATCTGAATAATTTATTTGTATGTTGTAACTAAGTATTTAAGGAAGGATTTTGTGAGGAGCGAGTTTTAGTAACAATTCTGTAGGTTCTAAATCTGCTTCTGTTAAGGCTGTGAGTTTGTTCAAAAGAGTCACTACGGCCTCGGAGCGCAAAGGAACACGTGGGTTTAGTAGTCAGTAAAAATCTGATACTTCACCTCGTGAAAAAGGCTAAATCTACTATTTCTATAATACAACATTATTCATCAGTAACTGATTCAGTTATTCAGGGATTCCAATAGTTTTTACATCGTGTTATATTTTTACCCAAAAATATTTAAACAGGCCACAAGTTGGACAACACTGACACTAAGTACAACACAAGATACGGCAAGTCATAGCGGGCATTAGGTGTCAGCAAACAGTTCGGTGTAAGTGCAAAACCACCCACCCCTCAGTCGCCTGGATGGCGCGGTGACTGTGTATTTTTACTAACATAACATGCTTATAACTTTGTGATTTTTCATGATACAGTTAATGTTGAGGTTGATAAAATTGTGTGGAGTGACGAAACTGGATATAGTTAGAAATTAGTATATTAGAGAAATCTTGAAATTGGCAGCAGTGACTTCAAAATTGAAAAGGAATCGTTTGTCTTGGTTAATGGTCACGTGAAGACGAGAAATTAAACACATGTTAATAAAAGAGTTGTGAGTAGGTATATCTATATATGTAAATTAATGGAGAAAGAGTACGAGGCCAAAGAGAGAAAATAAAAGGAGTTAGTGATAGTATGACGGTTGACAGGACAGGTTTAAAATATGAGTAGATACAGATCTATAGTGTCAATCAATGAATCTTATAACGAGTATAATTTCATTGGAATCTATGCCCAAAACACCAATAAACTTGCAGAATCTTATAACCACATTAAATTTAATATCCCGCGTAGACATGACAACCGAACCATTTAAACTAGAGCGCAAATTAGGCCATTGATGTGGTTTCGTAAATAATATTATACTACAGTACATTACGTACATATTACTGTGCGAACTGCGACTATATTAGTTCATAAAGTACACGAGAATCAACAATGTATTATGTGTAGTATAGAGACGTAATGTGTCTTTATGAAACTAATTTACAACTGTTATTTAATGTATACGTGTGTACGCATTGAAGGAATTTATATTCGAACGTGATTGCTGGGAAATATGTTTACAAAATCAGACAAATTACCTCGGTCATCTTAGCGCACGGCCGTGCGCAGGCCAAGTTCCAGCAACAGGCCGCGCGCACACGAACCCTTTCGACCCACTTTTGACCCCCTGTAACTCAGTGCCTATTGCAAGTACAGAGATAAAATTGATATAAATATACTAAACTTGAATTTTACTCGTGACTTCGCTCTTGTGAAAGTAGGTTTCTTAATATAAACTTTGGACCCGCATTTCATACCGTTAGGGAGTGAATTTTGGAAAATCCTCTCTTATTGCTCGCCCACGTCATAAAAGGAAACCTGGTGCAAAATTTGACGCTCCCAGTTTCTGTAGTTTCGGCTGTGCGTTGATATGTCAGTCAGTCAGTTTCTCCATTTATACATGTATTACATAGATTACTACTTTCTACTTATTACTGATTTGATTTTTTTTATAAGTGGCCTTAAAATATTGTAATATGTTCCCATAGCTGGCACTTAGACTTCTCCAAAAGAAAAAATGTACCATAATACACCACGCGAGCCCAAATTGTCTTGGTAGAAGTTACATGTCTTCGAATTTTTGGTTCTAGGACATGCCAGGTATTTTTAGTTTTGAGAGCTGTAGTGATTAAATAAATTATAAAAAATAAAGCAATAGCAAAGGCTCTAACAACTCGTATGTTAAGGCCTTTGCTACTGGACCAGCCCCCCTAGCCAAGTTACAACCGTTTCACTTGCGCCGAACGCTTCGAGTTGACCTTGCCGTCAATTTTTTTTGTTCTGACCACGTGACTGAGCGTTAAGATGACGTCATTCTCTTACATTTGAAGCTTTCTACAAGCGTTAAATATTGCAGATTAGCAACTTGGCTAAACAAGCTGGTACAGTACTGGTTATTGGCTCAAAAGTCAATAAATAAATTAATGCCGACTTTTTTAGACAAACCATGGCTACAAAACTCTTTCGCTAAATACAATATCGACTTAAATCACTTTGATATAACAATATAGGTACCTTAAATCTATTTTCCTTGAATAACAGAATCCTCAAGGAACCAATGGACAAATATGTGAAAAAAGGTTATTTGGGATTTTCTTTAACAATCCAATAATATGAGGAGGCCCGGCAACGCGTGCTACATTCCCAATGTTATTCGTCCTTCAAAGTTGAGTTAATGTTAGGGTAGGTTCGAGATTTTGTATTCAGTATGGTTAGGAGCCTTTGATAACTCAGAGAGCATAAAAATAAACTTCTTATTTTCCAACAAGTAGCACTAAGTAACAGTAAGGTTCGTTTTTTAAATAGAACTGCAATAGTCGACTTAAAGATTTAAAATAAAATGAAAGTATAAAAAAAAAACTATTCGTTGCTCAGTTCATCGTCGTCATCATATTTCAACCGCCGTCAATTGTTGGACATATGTCTATCCCAATTAAAGAAAATAGTACAGAATGGGTCATAGCAAAGTCCACCTTACAATGTGTTGTGTGGCCTTGTTATGTAGTTACAAAATGGGTCATTTCCCCTCAGGGGGTCTTGGTCTACTAAAGCTTGGTCATCGGTCCCCCTCTTAGAAGCTTATGGCAATAATGGCAATTTTAATGTGGGAAAACTGCAAATAACTTCAATTGCTCTGGGTGGAACGAGAGGGTATGTAAGACTTTCAATGACTAAAACCCACCTGTGTTCTTTCAGTTGCCCTTTCCATTCCCGAGCCGCAGTACTTTTTGAACAATCCACAGCCCTGCACGTATCGCCATTAGCGGGCCCGTCACATAAGCTGAAATATTTTTGAAGCGCGTTCATCTGAGAGTGTTTTTAGGGTTCCGTACCTCAAAAGGAAAAAAAAACGGAACCCTTTTAGGATCACTTTGTTGTCCGGCCGTCGGTCTGTCTGTCTGTCAAGACCCTTTATCTCGAGAACACGTAGAGGTATCGAGTTGAAATAAAAACCATATACTCAGATCTGCGGTTCCTTCAAGCTGTGAAAAAATCAAACTTCTAAATTAACGAAAAAAAAGATACGGCCGTTTATGTCTCATAAAAACGTATATTTTGACACTCTCAAAGGTCGAAATTCATAGGGTACTTCCCGTTGACCCAGAATCTTGAAATGTGGCACAAGCAAGGTCTAGGAAAAAATCTAAAAACAGTAAATTTGTTGTTACTTAGGTCACAAAAAAAAAAGAGATTCTAAAAAATCTTCCAGACTCCATTCGGGAATTCTAGTTTGCACAGAACCCTTAGTGCGCGAGTCCGACTCGCCCAGTTTTTTTTGTTAACGTCTCATTTGTTGACAGTTGTAATTCTTTTTTTTTGTTCTGTCGTTTACTTCTTCTATAAGTACTAATAAATGCTATTTAGATATAAATAATTTGGTTTCAATTGAATTATTTACTGTAAATAACTTGTCTATCAAAAACGACAAATCTTTCCCGAACGTCGCACCGGATACATCAATTTGTCAGAAAATGAAAGAAGAAAACGAAGCAAACTTAGGGACGCAGTTTATCTGGGTAACGACCTTTTTCAAATCTCTTTTAGGTGACGCTCGGTTCATTTATATTATTTTTTCTGTCCTCTTTATCCGTTTCAACTCGATCACATGTTCCATATTACTCAGCGTCGCTATAAGAGTCACCGCACACGGGCCACCAGCCACAACCACTAAACGCCGCCACCGGCATATTTTCTGAAGGCTTCATACATTTTGTATGGATTCGCCGCACACGGTTGACACCGGTGGCCGTAAACGGTTGACGCCGCTGGCCGTTATATGCTACAAAAAGCCGCTGCTCGCTTCTTGTGGCCCCAACCGTAGTGGCCGGTTGGGGCCACAAGCCACCGCCCATATAAAATACCACCACGCGCTATTTGCTCATTTGCTTCTTCGACAGACTCCATTATTATAATTATTATTATTTTATGATACTGCACGCCTTGGTTAAAAAATGTAGCAGCCACCACACGCTTCAGCTTCCTTTGCGGCCGCTTCTAGCTTCTTGTGGCGGTGTAAGTGGCTGTGGTATGTGGCTCATGTGCGGCGACACTAAAACGTTATCGTTCTGTCTCGTGTGAAAAACTGCTATTTGTCAACTTGAAAGTTCGATGGAATTCTTAACAAGTTAATGGAATGTTCTCTCTTGAAACAATCTCGCAGACGAAGGGGAAGTGCCGTTGATTTTATCGTGTATCGTTATCTACTGAAATAAATTATTTTGTTGCAGTAATTGAAATAAGATGAGTAAACGCTTTTCCTAGATGAGGAAAAGTCACTTACCAGGGCTGAAAGATTTCTTGAAAGCGTCACTACAGTTCTAGAAAGCAAAGTAAAAGTCTGATACTCTTTCTCGTTCAACGCAGAGTGGGTGAAGTTATTTGATTTGAACCCACTCTAATAAAAATGTCCTAAATAAGTATCGATGTCAGGCAAGTGTTATTGGGATTTTCCATTTCTTTGGGATTCTCATCCGAATACTTGAGTACTGTAGGCTGCTATCTAAGTAGCAGTGTTTTTGGAAACACTGCTACTTAGATATAAACCTACAGCTTAATTTTTTATGCGACAGACAGTAATAAGTGACATTGTATTTGTGCCATAACAACACACTTCTACTTAAACCTTTCGAAGTATACAGTCTATACAAGTATAAAATTAAGTTGTTATGTGTTACTGTGAAGAAAAGGTATTTTTGAACCAAAGTTCCTTAAGTGTGATTAAAAGTCACGTAAGATTTATACTTTATATCCTCTTTATACGCCTATCTCTTACTGACTAGACTGACCTGTTGGCCTGACTGCTATGCCGGAGGTCCTAGGTTCGATTCTCATCCAAGACAAATGTTCGTGCGATCATCATTGATGTCTGGGTGTAATATGTGTGTATTTAGAAGCATATATGTATGTTTATCAGTTGTTTCATACATACACAAGCTCTGCGTAGTTTGGGGCTAGATAGTGTAGTATGACAGTTGTATATTATTATAATTTTAGTATTTCTTTCTTTCTGCGTATCTTTCTATAAGCAGGTATAAAAGTATATCGCAATTTCTTTTTCGCTTAAAAAGCGTAAGGACACACACACACGTGTTTTTTATGCTAAATATATCCATAATCTGTGTTTGTAAAGTATACAGTAATACTGGTCACACTTTTTTATACTGCGTAGCTTCTCCTATCTCCATAATATATCACTATTTTCTTCTCGGTGCATTCAGTAAAAAATATTCCCAAGAAAATACGAACAAAAACAACGCGCAACGGTCCTCTTTTAGTAAAAGCAGAGCAAATTTTACAAGAAATGGGAATAATTCCAGCGGCTGCAAGAAATAATAAGCTATAACAAATAGGAAATGTCCGAGCATCGTGCAATATGGTACACTAGAGACCATCTACAGAGGTATGCGATCCTGGTAGGTAAGTTGATTTATCTTTCGTTTAAACTGAACGAACTTAGACAAGTTCGATTTAAAAACTTTAGAATTTTTTTTTTTGGCGTAATGAAAGACGCAGTTTTGGAAATACTCCCACAAGGTAGACTGGTGATCTGGTGAGAGTCGAAGGAATCTGATGGAAGCGACACGCATTTCTCTACTCCGTGCACAGGAGCGTTCGTTGTGAGACACTTGGTGAGGCCTATTTCCAATAGTGGACGTCTTTCGGATGTAATGATGATAATGAATGAATTATTATAAAGAGGTAAGTTTAATATTTACAAATAAACAATTTTTGCTGGCACGGTTGGTGCATTGAGTTATGGGTTCGATTCCCGCACGGAACTAATATTTATTCCAGGTCTTGGTGTCTTCCAAATGTGGGGAGGCATAAAAAAGTTTTGTGGCGTGGTGATGACATAAAAAAAATATAGTTGATTTTTTTGTTTCCACATGAATTCAGAGTAGTAACTTAGTAACAGAGGGTCATTGCCGTCAATCCCATTGATATTACATGGGACTGAAATATTGACAAAATTTGTGTCAACTAAGTATAGGTACACCACAGACCATGCCAGAGGCTTTTCGAAGAATATTAATATATATATATATATATATATATATATATTTATATTATTATTGGTACATGTACGGTAAGATACATGATTGAACAAGCTTCGAGCAGTGATGTCATAAGTAGATCACGTGATTGTAGTACAATGGCTACGACGTAGCGCGACGCGTAGCACCGTAGCACTGTTCTCCAGCGCTACGCTTATCATTTTTGTATTTTTGAAGTACTAAAACCATAAATTAAACTGAATAGAATACATAAGCTGAACAAAATACAATATATGGCAAAGCTCGTTGACGGCGGGTGAAGAAAATAGTACCCAAGTGGAGTCCAAGAACTGGAAGCAGATGTATTAGTTGTCCAGCTGTGTAATTAATATTTTAAGAAGGAAGAAGTATGAGAATTGACAACATAAAAAAAGGCTTCAGTAAGCGAAGACGGACGACGGATTGATGTAATTAACAATAATGATAGAAGACCATAAAAAATATTTTACAAAAAACATCACGCATTAATTTAGCTGCAAAAATGTTTTAAGTTAACATAGATTAAATTACAACTGTAATAAAACACTTTACATACAAACTATGAATCCAAGCTTAAATCAAAGGATTCTGATAAAATTATAATAATCTCGCGAAAGACGCATCGAGATTGAAAGTATGGATCAGACGGCATTAGCATTTATATTCAGATTCGAGGTAAAAGTTACTCATCATTGCTTAGCATTCTCTTTTGGCTACACTCTGCAGAAATTCTGTATTTAAATCGTGGTATATATTTATGAATTATTTTCTACTTCGCGGCGTTAGAAGATTAAAGATATCAATGTTTAAGCAAGCTTCTGGCTGTCTCACTTATTTGTTTGGAAAGTCTCGATATTCTGAATTAATAAGTTGTTTTCCGTTTATATTGAAATTGAGATCCCTGCCTACTGGTGCATTTCTGTTTTCCTAGTAAACAAAATAAAATGGCCTGCGTAACTTGTTATGTCGTTTATTCAGTTTTATACCCATTATATTTTGAAATATTAAAAAAAAAACCACGTAAGGATAGTATAAAAAATAGGAGTCTGCTAATATCGGAAGCGAGGTCAAAGTTACAGGTGGTTAAGGCTCCAGAGACAGGATCCTTTTCACAATTCAACTCGTATCTTCTGTATCTAGCAGTTAATCCAATTACGCAACAACAACTTTGACAGGTTATCATCGAGGCTCTGGCCATCAGGCCATTGACGGTAGCGAGAATTGGCACAAAGACAGCCCAGTCTACATATCGGTGGCCTCGAATGATTTGATTTGTTTCTCTTTGTCAGCTCTCACGTGGTTCTCATTCTTATTTGGAAGAGATAACATAGATAATTATTAAGACTATGTTATCTTTTCATGAGGCTGTTGCAACTGTCACTTCGTTTAATTAGGCATATCAATGGTTCTTTTTGTAGAGATTTCCTATCACCTAATGACTTGTTCCACTTTAGGGTAGAGCGCGAGAGCGTATCAGAATTTAACTGACTAAAACCACACCTGTGTCCATCAATTACCTTTTGTGTTCTAGGATCGTGGGTTTCTTTTTCAGAAACAGTGGTGCATCCATATTTTTTTTGTTTAGACTCAATATTTCGCCATTTCTATGGTATCATTTATTAACCTTAAATTTATATTATAAGCTTATTGTTATGGTATATTTATTTCATCAGCTAAATCTGTAGTGTAGTGAAAATAGGATAACAAAGACTTTTAAGGCTTTAAAAAATTAAGTATATTAAGATTAATTTAATTAAATAAACGAATACCTACTTATTAAAATTACTCTAAGTACAAACTCCTCTTTTCGAATGCATTTAAAATTGTATAATTTAAAAAGCATAATTTGAAAATCTTCTAAATAATTTCAGAAAACGCATCGTTCAGCTAATTCTCCGCCACAACTGTATAACATGATCCACTTTATTTTTCATTGCGACTTGTCTCACATCTGTAAGGGTCCGTCTCCTCCAATTTGGGCCACAATTAAACGTAAGCATTAATTACATTGGCCCCTACCCCCACCGTTTCTGCCTTATTTCCCTTTTGCTTATTCAGCGGGAGCTATCACGTTTTTATAATGGTTACTAGAAGTGGCCTGTATCTTGAAGGTTAGACTCATTTATCAGAATTACATATCAATATTATATTTATAGTTAAAAATGGTCACTTTTCCGACTGGATAAAGCTAAAAAGTAAAAGTATTCGCAATAATATTTAAATGAGCGCTATGTTGTAATCAATTACGTGCAACTGAAGAGGCCTGTGTCTATATATATATAAGTCGTCTGCTAAAGGTTAGTAATTATTTTATAATATGATCCGCCTCGCCAGTTCCCATTAAAAAAACCCTATATTGCGCCCAGTCTGTTGTAATCTAATTGCGTGTTTTGCAATGTAATATCTACAATGATTGTATAGGTTAATATCTCTATGACCTATGAAACGTAAAATAAAAATAACTGCTCTCTCTGTCACAGAACGGTGTTTTATTTTTTGAGGTTGGAACTAAACACCAATAGGTAGGTATTTAACATGTAGCGACTCAATAATTCAACACTAGTAAATGTCTGACTCGATACTTCTTGGCAAGACTAGTTTTAGATTTTTTGGCTGCTTCTTGCAGCTTTTAACACTGAGTGTACTTAGATCTCGAGTCACCCACCATGTCACATCTAGTCATTGTACTTCAAAGACAATGTTACGATTTTATTGTAGGCAATTTACGGTGCGATATACGCGTCCCTTTAACGCCTACCCTCGTATAATTTGGATTGTGGGACTAATAAGAAAGAAACAATGCTAATGAAATAATACCTATTAATGAAGTGTCTACGTATTATTTTAATTAAAATTTCAATGTATTACGGTCAGACAAGTTATTGTAATGAAGGTAGGTGTTATACAAGGTTTTATAATATAATTTGTACTTTTATTACTGAATCATGTAGGTAGAAAGATTGTAATATTTTTAAATTTAATTTTGCATATTAATTTCGTTTAGAAAAAAAAAAACTCAGATCACAGTAGGTACACGAGAGGCCAAGTTAATTGGTAACAACTTCGAAGCAGTATAAAAAAATTTAATTTCCCCAATTAATTACTACAAAAATTAATCAACAGAACAAATTATTCTGTGTTCCTTAAAAGGAACACTCAGGTAATTACGTACTATCAAGACGACAATAATTTATATTTTCATAATTCTTGTAAATAATCAAGTGACCTTTGGGTGGTAGTCACAAATTATGCGCAGTTCGTAATAAATCACGTCCCCCGGGTGCCAGTAGCTCTGCCTAATTGTATTATTATTTATGGGCCTTATAGCAATATTGTCGTGTTTGCACAGTTTTGTGCAAACACTTCGCTGGACGCTTGTTTATAAGATCAGCGCTGGATTAAAATTATATGGAGATAGATAATTCTTGGTTGTTAATTGGGTTTTTGATTTAGGTGAAAAAATTTTGGAGAAGCAGCAACTTCTGCTCCGCATTATATATTGGACTACCTAACGACTGTGTTTTAAGGCATTTTCAAAAACCCTACATGAAAATAAAATAAAAAAATAATACGATATACGTACGAATAATACGAACGAAAATAAATATCAAAATCGTAACTATAAATTCGAAGTTATTTTTTTTTATAAGCAGCATACCTACTGTTTTGGGGTTCCGACCCTCGAAAGGAAAAAACGGAACCCTTGTAGGATCACTTTGTTGTCCGTCTGTCTGTTTGTCTGTCAAGACCCTCGAGAACGCGTGGAGGTATCGAGTTGAAATGAAACCTTATACTCAGGTCTGCGATCCCTTTTTTAATCATAAGTAAACATTCATAGTTACAATTATCATATTGTAAAACACACAAATTCCTGAATTTTCAAAATCAATACTGTAATTGAAGTATAATTTAATAATCGAATGAAGTATTTAAACTTATCATTCAATATTAGTTAAACCAGGGAAGCGGGGGGTTTCATCAGGCGTGGTATTGATATTTAATTTAATAAGTCTGATACTTGGGGAAACACTCAAGGTGGTAGGGGAAATTCTCATCATTAACTACCTCCAGCAATGTTATAATTTCATTGCTTCTAGCATTTCCTTCTACAAATGTGACTTTCGTGGTAGCTCATTAATTGTACCGTTTATTAATGGTTTAATATTGGGTTCATTTTCATGTTTCTTTTTTCTGTGTTTTTATATGATTTTTCTGTAACTAGCTTCAGTAATGATTCAGATTCAGTCTTTATAGTCCATACTAAATTACTAATAACATTATAAAAAGGAAAGATTTATAGTTTTGTTTCTAATTAATAAACTCAAAAACCAGGTACTGCTAATTTTTAACCAAGTGACATAACCTATACTTTATATTTATTTATAATATTGGTATTTTTTGCTAAAGTGAATTTCCACAGTGTTTTCATTTGTAGAATCTATCGAATGGTAGTTTTTCTATTCTAATCCAAGTTTAGTAAGTAAGTTGACTAGCCTACACTGTTCTCTCATACTTATAAATAAAATAATAAGAAAACAAGAAAAAAAACCGTAGAGTTTTTTGCTTGTTCATCTTCATACAAAACGACCGATTAGAAGTGCACTAGATTCATGCAGACCTGTGGGATAAAATATTTTGAAATTAATTGAATTATTTTTACTTATAAATTGGTAGAATGGAAATTATACTATAGAAGAATGAAAGAAAGAAGAACCAACTAATTAAGTCCTGAAAATATATTGAAGCTTACTTACAATATTGTTGCTTCCTTATGCGCTGTTCCAGATTGGTACCAAGATGCAATTTCCAATTAGGTTAGTCTGCTCTGTTCGCTTCCTCTTTACGTCTTCTTTAGAGAAAATTTTATCCTCGCTTTGTAAATGAAAAATCCTAAAAACTACCTTTAAATATTTCAAACCAGGTCCCATTTAACGTTACGTGCTTTCATATACAAAATTCCATAAATAAAACCGTTAAGGAACTACGGGACCCGTACACGGAAATGCATAAACGAGCAAAATAAGCGCAGAGCTTAGTATGCACACAGTTATGCTCAGTTGCCCGTATTCGCCTGCGGTTAAGATAAGGGGAGGTTGCGATGCCCGTTTCCTCTTCTGAACGTGTCTTTCACTATCTAGAAATTTTGAAGTTGCAAATGCATGAAGCGAATAATAATCCGGCCAGCATCATTATTTTGTCGTTTGAAGTATTTTTTTTTCGTTTCATGTTGAGAATTGAGGTCCTTTTTGGTGCAGCTTCGGTCTCAGTTATAAATTAAGGTAATTCCAGTTCGCTCCGTGTTTTCTTGCGAGAAATAGGTCACCCCTCTGCGGACGTGCTGTTCTAAAAGGAGACTTAAATCTTTCAGTGTTTCCAAAATAGGTATCTATCTATAGTAGGTCATAGTGGCGCAGCTTGAGGGAGGCCTTTGTCTAGCGGTGAGCCTCATTCAGCTGAAGTGATGATGATAAGTTAGGACTAAATATGAGATACATAACAATTTTCAGTCACGCGGGCCAGAAGGATAATTGGCGACTTGTGAGTCGAGGCTTTAAAGTCGTGAGCATCAACGCCGAGTTGCTGTTGGTTTTCTAGCGGTTGCATTTCGGGGAGTGTGCGTCGGAATCGCATAAACTAATTCCGCTTAGTCCGTTCCATCTTCGGTCTACCAGATGTACGGCGATGCGCTACCGGTACATGGTGGACATCCCACCTACACGTACAAAACGTTTTGGGAACACATTCATTGTGCGTGCAGCTAAGGAGTCGAATTCCTTGCTGGAGTCTGGAGTCCTGAGAGCTACAACCCGGGAATCTTTAAGTCGAGAGTGAGTAGGCTTCTTCTAGGTAAGCGCGTTCCATCGTCGACCGCATCGTCGCTTTCCTGAGACGAGATAGCGGTCAAGCGCGAACCTATCAACAATAAAAAAAAGAACATCAAGTAAGGTATCTACGGACGGAACGGGGTGGGTCTTTTAGTCAGTAAGAGTCTGACACTATCTCCCGCTCCGCCCAAGGGCGGGGGATGTCAATGCATGATTTTTCCCACCATAAAAAAGGTATCTACGGACAATAGATAGATTTGAAACAAAAGCCCAAATTACATCAATGTAACTTTCTCACAATCCATTTAAAACTAATATAAATTACTTTGACTGAGACAAAGGGTTTCCAAAGAATACAGGGAAGAGAATCTTGCCACGTCTAACTTAGTTTCAAAAAACCGATATCTAAGTCAGGCTCCATTCTGCCCGCACCCACGGCATTCAACCACAAACTTTATAAAACCTTCTAGTTTAAGTTTCACAACGAAATTTCCTCTTCAGGCGTTACCCGATACACGTTAGCTTATCTATTATAATATAAAATAGAAATTATGCGAAACTAGTTCTCTTGCAAGCCACTATACGTCAGATAAGCCCAGTGCGGTTTAAGTTTGAAGTCTCACTAACATTATACGGCAATTGGGAACAAAATGTACGAAGAAAATCTAATACGTTTCCAAAAATGGTCTCAAGTAAGTAAAGTAAGGGTTGTCAAGTGACTCTAAAGTAGTACAAAGTCTGGGATTTTCTTTTATCGATTACAAGTGTATGTTGTTGAACTTCTCAGAAATCTTTTGTTAGATTGATTTTTTTCTGACAGTAACAGAACTTGACCGATATATTAATCAACTAGCTTCTGCCAGCGGCTTCGCTCACGTACATAAAATATAACATATGTCACTCAGGAATAAAGCAGCTTTCTATCGGTGAAAGAATTTTAGCAATCGGACCAGTACTTCCAGAGATTACCTCCTACAAACAAGAAAACATAAAAACAAAAAAAAAAAAAACTTAACTCATTATAATAGTGTAGATATTTAGAAATTCTTCTAAAAATGATTTAATACGTACTTTATTTACTTAGGACATTTGACTAAAATTGTAAGTTATTTTAATACAAAAGGGCATGATGTTACTACCAGTCTACCTGCGATATGATCTAAAAATAATTCATATAGCCTACTTTCAAAACCACCCTTGCCTATTAAGCAAACACCATCCGAAAATTCAAATTACCGACCAAAGAAAACAGGTCCAAAAGTTTCTCAAATAAGATACCCAATTTAGAGGGATCCCACTTAAAACTGTACGGCTCGATAAAAAGGTCTGATTTCATTTAAACGGAATTTATTTTTATTAAAAGTCGATACTAGGTCGTGTTGTCCGGAGAAAAGTACTTTGAGAGTAATCTTGTGGATTGGTAAAATTCAATTTGCTCGTTGCACTAACAAAACAATACGCTTTATACCAAGTTTTGATACGAGCTCTGGTATCGATATTCGATAAAAAAGTTGTATCATTTGTGCAAGATAGTTGATTGAAAAAGTTTATTTTAATTCATTAAACCCCAAGCGAACGCCGGCGTTCGCGCACCTATTGTCTTTCAATTGTGTCTGTCATTATCACGATTGAAAGGTTTTAAATGTAATGCGGATGCGGTCGATTTGATCTTATAGTACCTAATGAGCCAAAGCTGCGGAATTGTTGATAAAAGTTACTATTGCCTTCACAAAAAGCAACTGAAGGAACACAGGTGAGTTTTAATCAGCAAAAGTTTGATACTCCGTCTCGGGCCACCCATAGCAGCAGAAGTCATTTGATATAACCGGTTAAAGACGAAGCAGACTTGCGCACCAAAGGGTTCTGTACAAACTTATTCATGAAAGTACATATTTCGATTGACAAATCGAGTTTCCAAGATTTTCTCGAATCGCAAATAAGTAATTATTTGGTGATGTAACTACAAAATTACGGTTTTCTAAATGATTTTTGCCAAATTTATGGTTTCTAGGTTAACGGGAAGGACGTTATAAGTTTGGTTTTTTTCATAGTTCCAAACTATGCGTCATAAATAGAACAAGAACGGCGTTATCTTAAGATTGCGTTGACTTAGAATTTTGATTTTTTCCCTGCTCTAAGGAGTAGCAGAATTGAGTATTTGAAATTAATTTGAACTTAATACCTTCACGCGTTCTTGAGAAAAGGGGTTTTTGCAGAAGGACAACTTAAGCTTAAACTTAACCATAATATAAAGGATCCCTTTTAGCCGACTACACACGCCTTAATTAAAATTTTGCTTTTTATTTCTATCTGATTTAGGATTTATAATTGTTTTTCAAGCTTCTAAACTCTTAAAGTCAATCAACTAAAATAGACAGAAACTTGAGTGCATGAGTAATCCAATGATAGCGGGGAGCGACTCAAATTCGATCCCAATAACACAGTTACAAGATGTCCCACGAAGGAAAATGCGTCACCGGCTATATAGGCGGCCATGACACACAAACTTTGTAAGAAGGGATGTAAGATAGCACTAAGTTTTCTTCACTCTATACAATTTAGATTGTGTACGTAGATTCAGCCCATATACTTCGACAACTCAAAAACAAGATAGAACTTTCAGATATTCAAATCTACACACATTTTTTCTTATTGATAAAGTATGTTAAATATTTGTAATGTAATGGAACAATGCAACTTAAAAAAAATATGTCTGTTGGTTTGTCTATTTGTTCCAGCAAATAGCTAGACCAATTTTGACGAGACTTCCACTGTTAAAATAACTCATGTTATAAGTAGTAACATTCATAAAAACAACTTTTTACAATAAAAATAACTTCTTGAAAGTGTGATCAATGGCATTGTGTTGTTTTATGAGTTTGTCGCGGGCGCCACCTAGTATAAAATATTATGAATGTAGTTGCATGATTGACAAAGTTTTCTTTTTGTATTTCACGAATAAGTTCACTTTCATCATGGTTTATACGACTAGTAAGTAGCATATTACAGCGAACAAACTCACAAATACACTATGAAGAGTAAACTTTTCATTTACCGAACACAACAAACCCATTCTCACCACTGAAAACCCGATTTTCATTTGAAACAAAATAAGATCGAACCCTATTGATCGACAACACATCACTCAATCACAACCATATAATGGGAGCAAGTAAGTCCACTGGTTATCCGTATCCGCATTATCCGCACTGGCGGGACTAGATCGGATATTGCCCCTCAAATTATCCGTTGACCGCTTGTAATCCGTTGGACGCCACACGCAACGCACCAATGATTATTGGGAACGATGAGCTATTATTACTAATATAGTAGAAATGCGTTAGCATTGTGCCCAGTTTAATTGAGTTGGTAATTGAGTAAAATTGTACTTATCAGTGGCAATAGGGCTGTATTTCACGATGCCTATCGGCTACCCTTTCTGACCATGGATGGTAATGGTAGCTTATCTGTATTGGACCATTTTTGAACCTCATAATCTGTCATTTTATTTTATTACAACAATTCACACTTGTCGCTTTCTTCCTCTCGTTATTATCTTATGTATATATACATGTATAGAAAAGTTAAGAACTGATAACTTTTAAACTTGACTAAAAATTATAAAAAATGTAGATATAATAGTGATCACTGTTTTTTTGTTCTTACTAAACTTAGCCATTGATTCTTCAATTGCCTTTTTTGATATAGTCAAGTTGATATAATAATGTAGAATATAATAAACTTTATGGTACACCCAATGTATTTTGGAGTACAACAACAGTATTATTGCTAACAACATTGAGAACAGTTGTGGCCGAGAGGTAATGTAATGTCTCCAACTTACAAGTTGTAGGTCGCGGGTTCAAACCCTGCCAGGTACATTTCTTTCTGTAATTTACTTCATTACCACTGCTCTCAAAACGGTGAAGGAAAATATCGCGAGGAAATCGGCATGTCCTAGAACCAGAAATTCGAAGACATGTTACATTCACCAACCGGCACTGGGCCCACGTGTTAGATTACGACCCATTCCCTCTCTTAGAGAGGAGGCCTGAATCCCAGCGTGGGAACATTAAAAAGGCTGATGATAATGATGATTATTGCTAACAGCGATATCTACCAGACAACTTTTCGATGGATTTAAAGCTCAATATTAGAGCGTTCGTCCGATGACTTGGTGAAAGGCTTAGAAATGAGCGGTATGACAGCACAAGAACGCTCAGTGTAACGACGCTTGTTAGTTGCCCAGCCAAAGATGGCTTTTTTATTATTGATAGGCTTACATTTGTCTACTATCCCACTTGATGGAAACGACGTAACCTATTCACTCTTGACTTAGAGGTTGTAGCTAATAGGTAACACAGTTTCTGGCAGGGAATTCGTTCCTTAGCTGCAGTGTGGCTTTTGGATGAAATGGGAAGTTCACTCATTGTAGAAAATTTGGCACTATCTTATGCTTTCTCCGTCTATCCTGAAACAATTTTACATTTTTATTAAGAAGCTTTTTCTTGTGACAAAGCTTATATCATGGCCAAATTTTATATTTTAATTTATGTAATTTTGTATGGGGTTCTTGCTTTGTCTGACGTAAGCTTAGAACTGCATCACCTGCAATTACCTCTGCCTATCTAGTATTCATAACACCATCTAACGCCATCAACAATAACATAAACTACTCACCACTGCGTCCCTCGCGTCGTATCATTAAGCCTCATCTAATCACTGGGTCATGACGCGTGACTGCGACTGGTAAATGGATTATGTGACTAAATGTACTCACCTTTGTCATTACGTAGTTGGCTTCTAGCTTTATCTGGGGTATTGATAGCTTGACTTCTGTGGCTTGGAGTGATTGCTGATGGATTGAATTGCGAAGTATATATAGAATTATAATAGATGATATTAATAATAACTATATAATAGATGATATTTTCACGCTGCACCAACGTTTTGGTTACGTGTACTTCAGTAAATTATTTTTCAAGAAAAAGGTAAAATTTATAAAAAAAATATTTTTGCTTGAGAGCAGGATATCATGAAATAACTTATCCCGTTCTGGGTGGGGCGAGAGAAAAAGTATCAACTTACAGTCTTTTTGCGTAAGCCCTTTGTGTACCAGGACCCTACCATGATGAACTCTAATAGAATTTCAACCAAAACTGGTAAAATATGGGTGTGCTACACAAACAATATAATGACAATGATAATAACATTCCACAACTATCACACAGCGCCATCTAGTCTCAAGCTAAGCAGAGCTTGTGTTATGAGTACTAGACAAATGATAAAGATATATAGATATATTCCTAAATAAATACTTATTATAGATAAATTACACCCAGACACAGAAAAAATGATCCTGCTCATCACACAAACATTTGTCCTGGGTGGGAATCGAACCCACAACCTCCGGCATAGCAGTCAGGGCCACTAACCATTAGACCAACAGGTAAGCCAGTCAAGCAGATATGTATATTTTTACGTGAGTTTTTGAGGAATACAAGCTTGTTTTACTTGAAAGAGACCTATATCTCACATTATCAGCCTTATCATAGATGTTTATGTAGATGTTTTTCGGGACATTTATTTTTCATCGCAGCATAAAAAAGTTTTTTTTTCTTACATGTTTCATTAAAGTACAGATAACACTAACATTTATAGTTTATGGATGCATAAAATGGGGTTGTCATGCTTATTTTTCTCTTTGACGCAGTAAAATCTTCACGGATTAAAATTATGAGACTTTTACGAGTTCCGTATTTCACCTCAGCGGATAACGCTATGAAAATTTTATTCTAGCCTATATCAGCGGAAAATTTGGCTCTTGAATACTTTTTAATACTTTTTCTGGAGTTTAACCAGGATGTAAGATAAGAATTGAAAAAGTTTATTCGGCTTTGCCTTTGTGATTTCACACTTCTGATATTTCGTTATTCATTAGTAACTGATCTTTTTTTAAATTGTTTATATTAGGTCTGGTTTCTAGGTCTTCTAGTCTTGGTCATTTTTTTTTTAATTTATATGAATCAGAGCTTGACTGCAATCCCACCTGATTATTAAGAGTCTATTCACTGAAGAAATCTAAATTATAATTTATTATGATAGACACGAAAACTTTACTTAATAAGTTTGTTGTCAAAGGTTGTAAACGTACATTTAATGTTGTTGCTAGCGCACCGATTAAAGAAGAATTGGCGAATATTAGTGTTGTCACTATCTAAAAGTTTATTCAGTAATTTTCTTTGATAAGTTGCAACTTACGCATGTACGAAATGGCTCCTTATTCTCCTATCTTTACGTTACCTAATCACGTATCTACATGGCTTGCTCCAAATTGTGTCGAACTTAAAGTGGGATCAATAGATACAAACTTAGATGGTTCAATACTATAAGTTAGTCTACCAGGTAATATAACGTCAGGCTCCTACGCATGACCTAGATTGGCCAAATATCAACACCCGACCCTAGAATATCAAGTTGAGGTACAAATTCTACAGAACTCTTTGTAGAATTTATACCTTTGTTGTTTGTTTAGTAAATAATTTATATATTATATTGAATATTATAGCTACTGTCGATTCTCCAGATATGTTTAGGTCCTGTGTTTGAGGGATCTAGTGTTTTATCATCAACATATGTATATAGAAACATATTACATATTACAAGTGGATACCCAGCTGGTTAACTCCATAAACTAATTATTATCAGCTGAATCACTTAAAACTCTATAACACGGCCTGATCCGGGAATCTAACCCAGGGCTTTATTTTCCATGGGTTATGTGAAACTGAACCCCGGAGCCCTGAAACGAAGGCAAAGAAGGAACAGAAGTGGGTTTTATGCAGTAAAAGTCTGACACGTCCTCCAATTCTGCCCAAGAGTGAGAGAAGTCATTGGATGACTTGCCACCTAAAAAAAAAGGCTTTATTTTAACCTTTCAATCGTGATAATGACAGACACAATTGAAAGACAATAGCTGCGCGAACGCCGGCGTTCGCTTGGGGTTTAATGAATTAAGGTTGCTTAGAAAAATGGTAGACATGCCACGTTGAAAGCTGCCAGTTTTCTGGTCACATATCCGGATGACAGCGATGGCACAACGCCTTAGCAACAAAGGATTAGTATTGTTGGGAATCGAACTCAACACGCGACGCACTCTTTTCCACGGACAGATGACACCTCTGAAATAATCAATTCATTATTGTCCGGGTCATATTTTTTTTTTTGGAATATTTTATTAAACGTTAATATACCAGAGCTTATAAAAATACAGTCCACTCACTTTCACCTAATACAGTGGTGTGACCAATAAAAGTATAAATATTTGGTTAATATTTAATATATATTTCCAAAAAAAAAAACTGCAGTCGTAAAGTTCAACATATAACTTAATATACTTAAAAAATATACTTTTAAAAATCCTTGAAAAAACTGAAACCTGCACTGCTCCTCTAAGCTACACATTATTCAGAGGTCTTATTTGCCACACGTCCTCACCTGCTGGCTAATTGCCGGGCCACGTTAACTGGATTTAAGTTACAATCTGGTTACCTAACGTTTAACGAATTCAGACGGAGTTAGTTAGTCCCGTACGTGAACAAGAGCTTTACGAAATCCATTGTTGCGAATTAAATGAACAGTTTTAAGTAGCCTAAGTGAAGGTTTGGAAGTGGCTCAGTTTCAAGTTTCTAAGACAAAGTAAGTTGAGTTGGTAGTTGAAGTAGTTGCATGTTACATGCTTAGTAAAGAGAGGCGTGATTAATCGCTTATGTCACAAAATAGATAGGTACAGAAGTCAATCTCATTTATGTACTTCACTTTTTATACCTATGCTAGTCGATCGCGCTAGGGTCAGCGCATTGCGCCGATCCGAGATATTGTGTCCGTGAGCGGTGTCTATGTGCGCGTTGCTCTAGCGCGCTTTGTGTGTAGATTGTCTTATGCACCTATCTATTTTGTCTTAAGGTCATTTAGATTTTGATTTGATGGTGCATTGTGCTTCATGCGGTTTTCATTAAGCTGTCAGCATAATTATAATAATAATAATAATAATAATAATAATAATCTTTATTTCATTTTTTTACACAAAATAGTTACATGTAACAGCCACAAGTAAATCTTAAACAATTATGCTGTGTCCAAGTAATAACTACGAGTATAATAATGACTTATCAAATATTTAAACTACAGGAAAATTTACTTTATTAACTAAAAAGGTATAATTACGACTTTCCCGAGCTAGGTTTATAAAACCTGTGTTTCGGGTCATCACTTACAAGACTATCACTACGGGTGCACGTAGACAGAAATTACAGAAAAACAACTTACAAACTAAACGTACAATCATACTAAAACTTCCAGCAGTTTCTCTGTGTCTGTGTAGTTAAGATTCAGTAGATAGTCCAATACCAATGTACTACATTTAATATAATTTACGCTATAAATATCCAATAATTTGTTAAACTTGTTGTATAAAAAAGGTCCTAAAAATACATAAAATCTATGTGCAAATGCATGTTTCGTCTGTGGTTTAGTGCAAACCAAATCTTTCCTCCTCCTGGTTGAAGGTACTGGGTTAAAAGGAAGCTCAGAGTGTTGATATAGTACAGTGTGCATTATAAATAGTTGGCGTACTGTTAGTACTTTACATGCAGTGTATAGCTGATGTGTGGGAAACCTAAAAGGGCGGAAGGTTGCAACCTTTAGAATTGCTCTTTGAGCACGTTCTAGAGGAAGTAAGATAGTCTTTGCAGTTCCACCCCATGAAGTAATACAGTAGGTGAGAACAGATTGACACAAAGCCAAATAAACCTGTTTAATTAACTTATAGTCGGCTATGTGACGTAGGTTCTTAAAAATATACATTAATTTACGCACTCTTGTGCATAGTAACTCGATGTGTTTACGGAAGTTTAGATTTGTGTCAATCGTAACACCTAAGTATTTTACGTGATCAGCTTTAGCTAAAGTAGGGCAGTTACAAGCAATGTCAGCATGCTTGCAATTATTATGTGCAAATAGGTTTAGGTTCGTAAGCGGTATATTAATGTTTCTCATTGAAAATAAAATGTATTTAGTCTTATCTATATTTAGTGTTAGAAGATTTTGACGAAGCCAATTAGACACAATATTAAAACCGTTTTGGGCAAGTTCATACGCTTCAACTTGAGATTTAGCGGAAAATAGTAGAGCTGTGTCATCCGCGTATGATAATATTAGCCCATTATGAAGGACTAAACTACATAGGTCATTAATGTAAATTAAGAATAACGTAGGGGCCAAAATACTTCCTTGTGGTGTTCCGAAACAACTATTTTTCATCTCAGAACTTTTGTACGACCCTATTTTAACGCATTGCTGGCGGTCCCTAAGATAATCGGAGAATAGCTGAAGTTGCACGCCTCTTATTCCAAGTTTTTCGAGCTTTTGCAGTAATATAGAACACGAAATTGTGTCAAAGGCTTTAGCGAGGTCCAGAAAAATCCCAATGGTGTGCATGCCCTTATCTAGTTTGGTACTAATATATTCAGACAGTCTGTGTACTGCTTGGTTAGTTGATCTTTTTGGTCTAAACCCAAATTGGTTATTGGAAAGCAATTTGTTAACTTCAAGATATTCTATTAATCTATTATTTATTATTTTTTCTAAAATTTTTGAGAGTCCTGTTAGTACTGAAATCGGTCTATAGTTATTAACACAGTTTTTATCTCCCGCTTTGAAAACTGGCGTAACTACTGCCTTCTTAAGCGGTTTGGGGAAAATTCCGTTAGACAAACATGACTGAAAAATATGTGTTAATGGAGGAGCAAGAAGGTGTTTAAACCTTTTCAGTATATTATTAGGAATACTATCCCATCCAACAGCGCAGTCATCCTTTAACCCTGTAATTATCCTTAAAATTACATTGACGTCAGTGTCTAATAAAACAAAGGATTTTGATGTTTTCGTAGGGCTGATCACAGGCGTTGACGTTTGGTGGGAAGAGCTACTATGGTTCAAGGATTTTTCAGCCAAGGTTTTGCCAACGTTAGCAAAAAAACTGTTTACTTTATTCGCGGCTTCGACTGGATCTATTTCTGTTGACAGTAATTCAAGGGGAGGTTCAGAATTTTTCGATCGAAAAGTATTAGTTTTAATAAATTTCCATACAAGTTTGCTGTTTTTTCCTGCCTTCTGTAGTTCGTTTTTCTCATGTTGATATTTAATTTTTTTTAAAAGATTATTGCAAAAGTTTCTATACCTTTTATATGAAATAGAAAGTATTTCATTATCAGGTGCAAGTTTCGACTTTTGGTGTAGTTTATCTCTATGTCGTATACAACGTACGAGTCCAGGAGTGATCCACGGTTTAATAGAATTATACTTTCTAGACGTTATTTTAGTAATTGTATTTTTGCTTATTGCATGTTGTAGCGAGTGTATGAAGTACTGTAAAGAAATATTTGCATCATAAGTTTCGTAAACAGGGTCAAAGTCAATACCGCGAATGTCATGTTCTAGATTAATCATGTTAATTTTTGTACAACTACGCATGCAGTTTATTCTAGGTGAGGATTTTTGTATTGTTAGTAAAATAGCTTGATGGTCCGTAAGCGATGAGTTAGTAACTAATGTTTTGTTCGGAAGTTTGGTTTTTATGATGAAATGATCCAAACATGATCCAGTCTGGTGCGTGGAATAATAATGGGTTGGTAAAAGACCATGAAATGAACAAATATTTAAGTAATTATGAACATGTGTATCTGATCTCCCGGAAGCAATATTAATATTTATGTCACCCATTAGAACAATGTTCTTAAAAGCTGATAAATGTTTTAAATTGACATCAAGTGATTCTAAAAAACTGTCAATGTTTTGAGACGGTGGCCTATAAATGGCCATAATTACAGTATCCGGGACAATTTTAATTAATAAACAGTTACTATGTTGAAATATAGGCTCTTCCACGAGTACTTTTAAGTTATTTTTGATGTATACCACAACACCATCATTCTGATTCATGTTTGAATTTGTTTTGTGAGTGCAGTAGCCGTCAAGGGAAGGTAAATTGTCTGTCTGAGCTGACAGCCAACATTCTGTCAATACAATAACATCACAGCTAATGTCAAGACTTTGTAATAGAACTTCAAACCCATCCATGTTGCGATTAATACTGCGAATATTTTGTGTAAGCAGCGTAAGCATATTTTCCCCAGAAGGAAGAAGAAGTTTACAATCTTCTACATTACAGGTATTGGCTTCCGCCACAGAGAATCCATCCAAATCGGAGATTAGCTGACTAGCCATAATAACTAGTTACTAAAGTAATAAAAGATAAACTAACTCTAACGAAACCGTAACTAAGTGCTACTATATAAACTAGTCGGGGCGCTCTTAGGCGCCTTCATAGTCTATCGAATTGATATAATTAACTTCCGCATATTTACGCGCTGGACACTCTGCGTCACCGGTCTGATGGTCACATTTCCTCTTGAAACGCTTGCACGTCGCACATTGGGGTGGAGAAGATTTACTGCTACACTCCTTGTGGGAATGCCCAGTCTCTCCACAATGGTTACAGGTAGGACTGGTTTCACGACAAAACTTGGCTGCGTGGCCGAACTGCTGGCAGTTAAAACATCTTGTGACTATTGTGAAATCTTTCACAGGGCATGATGTCCAATTTATAAAAATCCGGCCTTGATTTATTAGGACTTTCCTGACGGCAGCGGGTACTTCTAAGATAAAGTTGCAGGTGGGAAGACCTTTTTTACCTGACTTATGGCTCAATTTGACAGTCGCAAGGAAGGACTCACGAGTAGTGTTTGCCAATTTATCTGAGATGTTTTGCTCATAAATGCAGTCCAATACTTCCTTTTCAGTAAGTGCTACTGGAACTCCAACGACAGCAATCCTAGGTCGGCGTTTAGGAGCTTCTTCTACCGTAAGGCCTGATGACACCAGTTTCGTGGAATTCCTGAGCTTTTCGATATCGCCTTTGCTTTCGGTCCTAATAAGAACACCTCCGTTTCTTACTTTCTTTAGGCCACGGACATGAAGCTTAAGTTCTTCAGGCGATATAATTTTCTGCACAAGTGTCTTTGTATCATCACTTGTTTTAGTCTTGTCGCAAGGATAGATGGCCACTGAACTCAAATTTGCTGGACGGATGAAGGTTTCGGAACTTTTTTTAACCATGCTAGCGTAGGATGAAGAGGTGTTGCCGGAAGGTGATAGTTTGTTAATTACAGCCTCTTTGATTACCTTAACAGATTCTGTAAGGTCCAGCTGGTCCCTAAGGTGCTGTGCTGTGTTGTGTGCTTGAATCGTTTTTTGTTTTAATGATTGATACAGTACCGCCATCTGAGATGTTCCATTGTAAACCCTGCGACAAAGAGCGGAGACACGGAGCTTCTGATCACTGTTCATTTTCCCGTCCGAAACTATGGTGCAGACCTCAGTAAGAAGAGTGTCTATTGACCCCATCCATTTCTGGATCTCTGGTGTCGAAATGACTTCTTCCGGTAACTCACCATCCGACACGGGTGGAGCTCGAGGTGGTGTTTGCTGCCTAGGTTGAACTGGTTCAGGTTGGGTTGGAGTCGGCGGAGGACTTCGACGTAATAGTTGGCTACGCCCAAAAGGGCTAGCTTCTTGATTGGACATAACTAACACAGATAGTATGCTATGACTATGAGTTATTTAGTTCATCTTGCACAATATAAAAGTTGGTAATATCACACTACGCGACACACTTTACTTTCGAACTGACACCGCAAATAATTTTATAATATCAATTGTTGTAAGTTAATTTAAGATATTACATTATTATTAAATGCAAAATAGACGACTACCAAGTATCGCGTCTCGTAAGCGAATCCGAAATTGACGGGATCTGATAGGGTGCACGATCACCTCGGCCTTTTTTTAGGTTTAAAAATCATCCAATGACATCACTCTAGCTCTTGGTCGGAGCGTAAGGGTGTGTCAGACTTTTACTGACGAAAACCCCACTTCTGTTTCTTCGTACTAGGGCCCTGTACCCCTAGCCAAGTTACAACCGTTTCGCTTGCGCCGAACGCTTCGAGTTGGCCTTGCTACCAATTTTTTGTTCTGACCACGTGACTGAGCGTTAAGACGACGTCGTTCCCGTACATTTGAAGCTTTCTACAAGTGTTAACTATTGCAGATTAGCAACTTGGCTAGGGATACTGGGGTTCACTTTCACACAATTAACGCAAAGGTTTACTGAAAGAATTGGGGTATGTTTTAGTCAACAAAAGTGCCGTGTGCGAATTGCATGCTCGTCGTTTGCAAGTGGCTTGCGAGCGGCACATTCGCCAAGTCTGGACACACCATTAGTTTAGTTCAAGACTTTGACAGTCGTTAGAGATAGTCGAAAGCCAAGAAATCTGGCATCAGTCTTACCAGTATCGAGCCACCCAATTACTGAGTTGTCGTATTCATATAAGCAGTCATCTTTTTTATGTCTCTAGTATATTCTCAAGTAGCTCGGGGTCGGTTTCCAGTCTAACCTGATGCGGCTGAATATTCATTCTGTATATTATACCTATTCAACCTGTGTTTTACATGGAGAAACTGCTGGCTATCCACTTACTGGGTACGATACTTCGTGGATAGACTGATGGACAGACTCTCAGGCGTCTACCTACCAGTAACGAGGACAGAAAAGTGAGGTAGTTGCTATATAAAATACTGATATACATAGGTACATTATTCATCTGGTTTAATTCAAACCCAACCCCCAGACAGTTGGGAAAAGGCCGGGCAGATTAACATGAGACATAGAAGTAATATAAACGTTCTTCGTGTAATTGTAGCTGTCATTTTACCAAAACAAATATTAGTAGTTACACTGATTATGTCAGTAGCTACCATAAATTTAGTCTTTGGATGATGTCCAATATCTGTAAAATCCCTTCTAAATCTTTTCATATAAAAACCGATCAAATTGAAGGATTTAAGTAAAACGATAAAAATTGGATTTGATCAAATTCTTGATTACTCGTATTTTTAGCAATTCAACCTGCGTTTGCCAAAAATCCACTGACATCCGTTCCCGACAAATTCTTTTCACCAAGACAAATATAGGAAAAATCCAAAAAAGCATTTAGCTCGAACGTAAACTGACGGTCGACTGGACGTGTGCCAAGTAGCAGTTTGTGTTCGATTCTTGACTCTCGACGTTCATAAAACGTCGAACAAATGCACCATCGCACTCTCTAGCCGGTGCGAATAAAAACACCCACTAAACTGCTATAAAGACAATCTTTGTCAGAAACAAAGTGGAGATATTCTTTTTGAACGACGTGGTCGGCAAAGTCATGGAAGTTTTCATAAAAATGCAAATTCCACCGCAACGTATTGCCGCCAGTCTGCGTCTGCACTGAGTACTCCTTCATTAAATGTAAATTCTTTATCACGCTCTTTTGACTCGTTCACTGTTAGTTATTAAGGCATACAACAGTGCCATCAAGCCGACATCCGACACGAATATTCATTAGAATTTCAACTTTATGTTCCGACTCCTAGATTTCAATTTTCTTGGAAACTCTCCGGATTATTACGCACGCAAAAATGTACTTACTATTCATTTTATTTGTCACATCCGCAGCATTTTAATTATTACAATACTTGTGTTGTGCCTTCATTTTAAACTTAATATTAAAAAATATTGCATTCAAGTTGTGTTACTATGCAGTAAAAAAAAAGTGTAAAAAAAACTATTTGAGACCATATTGCTTTTATGCATTTGACTTTACACTGGAAAAAAATATTATTTCGAATATAATACGAACAATGTTTTGATATATTTCAGGTTATTTTTCTTGACTACGATTGAGTTACCAGAATTTACCATAGTTTATCTTTTTGCGTCTCTTCTGTGTCGCTTATACTTGTATAACCAGAAGCCGTTTTAATAAATCGAAGTACTCAAGCAATATCCCATCTTGAACGTCATAAAACTAAATTTCTAGCGCATCTGCATCAAAATTCCATTCGGCACCCACCGTCATATTTTATCCTTTTTTATCACAACCGCTTGCATAAGTACGGCTAGTATTCTTTTTCAATGACTTTATTCGCTTTCTGAATAGCAAAAGCGGTGAATCTCACTTTTTCAAGAGGCAAGGGTCGTTTCGTTTATCGATCTCGTATCGCGAACGCGGTAGGAATCCCAATCGAGTTTTCCATGAAATTTCTGAGACGAAGATCTTTTTCCTTGTGTATATTTTTTCGTTGTAGCACTTAGAATATAAACGTTTTGATCAGGCTAGTTTATCTCTTGTTTGACTACTTGTAGAAGAGTTTATTGTTTTGGTAGTGGGTAGTGATGTGAGATATAACTTGCGATTCATTCATGAATGAATGTCGCGTTGGAGATCAATGTAGCGCGAAATAGTTTCACGAAATATTGGCATGGTGTTATTCTAGCTTAGCATGTGTTAAAATCTTCTATGACATTTATGATACTGGCAAAACCAAAGAAATACGTATTGGATAGTTTATCTAGTTTCTTTAGGCAGTTTCTGCTTACCATATTGGCAGAAACGACGGTTAGGGTCGCTGCACACGAGCCACCCGCCACAACAACAAAATGCCGCCACCGGCATATTTCCTGTAAGTTTCATACATTTTATATGGATTCGTCGTACACGGTTGACGTCGGTGACCGCCACATGTTACAAATCGCCGCTGCTCGCTTTTTGGTCCGAACCGGCCACTAAACGCCGATACAAAACGCCGTCACACGCCATTCGCGCATTTAAACCTTCTTTGACAGAGTCCATTATGCTACTGCACACAAAAAAAAAATTAGCAGCCACTGGCCACATGTGTCTTGTGCAGCGTTTGTATCTGTGGCATAGTTTACGAATGTTGTGATATCAAAGAATCTTATGTGAAAACACTCATAACATCTGATTTCCTCAAACCAGATAGAAAAATCTGAGACCCTTAAAGAATTCTGATAATGATCTAGTCTTTCTGATTTCTGTTTACTACGATTACATAGTTCAATAAAAACACTGGAAATAATGTTCATCTTGTTTCAAGGAATGCTAAATGGCTACGAACTCGTAACGAACATAATCAGAAGAAAAGAGAAGAGAAAAAAGGTAGTATCTATTTTTCAAAAGCAAAACCTGAAGAAGGGAGGCACGGAGACGGTTTTTTGTAAAAAGAACTGTAACTATGAATAATGTTGTTTCAGCTGATTGCTAGTTACGTTCGTCAACCGGTGTACTCTGTTTGCTGAGAAGCATAAATATATTTCTGCTTTTTTGCAAGCATTAACTTTTCCATACGGTAACGTTATGAAAGTGAATGATAAAGAAACTGATATATACAATAGTAGTTTCACTATATACGTAACCCGAAACCGTTTCTAGTATTTTTATGTAAAGAATCTATGTGCATTTCATAACTGTATCATGAAAAAACTCAAAGTTATAAGCTGGTTATGTCAGCAAAAATACATAGTCACCGGGCCATCCAGGCGACTGAGTGGTAGTTTCGAAGTTGAAAGCCCGCTATGACCTGCCGTGACCTGTGTTGTACTTAGTGTCGGTAGTGTCCAACTTGAGACTTTTTGAACTCTTTTTGGAAAAAAAAATATAACATGGTGTAAAAACTATTGAAATCTATTCAGTTTCTGATTCTAAACAAACTATATTCAGGTTTTACATAAACTAAAAATAAAGAAGTTTAACAAAAAAATACGTGACGATGTGGTCGACAATGAATCACGCTTGTCTAGAAATAAAAAAAAAAAACACTTTTGACTCAAAATTCTCAGGTTATACAGAGTGTCAGGGGATACAGACACCAGCAGTGAATATCACTCCTTAGCTGTACGCACAATGAATGTATTCCCAAAATGTTTTGTATTTGGGCGAGAATATGTCCACCATATACCGATGGTGCAGCGCCGTACGTCTAGTGGACCGATAATGGAACGGGCAACATTACTATAAATATTCCTAAATGTAGCCTGCAAAATATGGAAACCTACATTTAATGGTAAATATATTTTTTGATTGGCCTTTTTGGGTTTAGTGGTTAGTGGCTCTGACTGCTATGCCGGAGGTCGTGGGTTCGATTCATAATGTTGCTGTGATGCTCATCACAGAAACAGAATAAATTTTGTTCTGTACCTTTTTTTTACGATGGGAAAAATCATCCAATGACGACTTCCGCTCTTGGGTGGAGCGAGAGATAGTGTCAGACTCTTACTGACTAAACGACTCACGCTGTTCCTTCTAGACTTCATACCGGGGCTCTTGTTCTGTACCTGGGTGTTTCATCAGTGTTTCATTCATCTATGATAGGTATCTATTTAAAAAAAAAATATTAATTTAAGTATGTTTATCAGTTGTCTAGTACTCATAATACAAGCTCTGTTTAGTTTGGGACTAGACGGGGTGTTGTGTGATAGTTACGAGTATAATGTATTTTAAATTATCAGAATTCGATAAGGGTTTTAGATCTCTGTACAGCGTTGTGTGAAAGTTGTAGAATATTATTATTATATTATTTAACTTTCACTTCAGCAGTATTACTATTACATAATATTATTTTCTCAAAAGAGTAAGTTCAGGACGAAATATTCACATTTTGAAAACCCGCTATATCTAGGTACTAAATTATTATTCTGTGACATTTATTCTATGCGTCGTGTGTGCACCAACATTTTCAGAGCATCCACACACGTACGCTAGCAAATAAAGCCACATTGAAATGTTTAAACTGAAACTTGAAATCCGGTACCATGTGTACTTTCGTTTAGGAATCTTGAGTTTGAGAAATGTAGAACAAGTTGCTCTTAAAATATTGTTGTACGCTGAGTTGTATTGCAACAGAAGTTGTACTCGAATGTTTGATTAGCTATATTGTTATTTGTTTTTTTTCCAAACTCCGATGATGGTTTTTAATGTAAAATATCTAACAATAACAATTTTCATAGCTAACTAGATTTTTTGATAAAAAGACTTGGAGTTTACTTTCGTTTAAGAAATATATAAATGTAAGTAATAAATTATTTGTACGATACTGTTTATTTGAAGCATTTGATTGAAACACATTGTCTTCTGAGAAAATTTTTGTCTATATATGGAATATACCATATTAAGTTTATGCGAAACCTGAATATAGTTGGTTCAAAATCAGTAACTGAACGGTTTCCCAAAAATATTTAAAAAACTCATAAGTTGGACACCATCAACATTAAATAAAACACAGGTCACGGCAGGTCACAACGGGTATAAGGCATCAGCTAACAGCTGGGTGCAAGTACAAAACAACCCCTTAGTTGCCTTGATGGCCTGGTGACTATGTAATTTTGCTTGCATAACAAGCCTATAACTTTGTGACTTTTCTTGATACAGTTATGAAATTTTTTCGCCTACATATTAAATTTTACACAAGGCAAGAAGTCTTGTGCAAAATTTAAGATATAAGCGAGAGTATTTTCCAAAACTCACTTCCTAAGGATATTAAACGTGGGCCAAGTTCGCCTCAAGGAGTTGTCAGCAACAGCAGGGGCCCAGCCGGGTCGAAGCCTACTGGGGCCAGGGTTATCCGAAAGGGCGCTTGAGCCCCGGTATGAAGGCTTGAAGGAACGGGATGGGTTTTTTAGTCAGTAAGAGTCTGACACTATTTCCCGCTCCGCCCAAGAACGGGGGTTGTCATAAAATGATTTTTCCCACCGAAAAAAAAAAAGTTCATATGAAGGAACCAACTTTCAAGCGGGCGAAGCTACTAGCAGAAGCTAATTCAGAAATAAAATGTAGCTCTACAATAACAGAAAATAAGCAATGGCAATAGGGTTAACGTATTTGATGAAATTCCTCTGGCAAATACGATTATCAGAAACGATCACGTTTCACAAACTTGGTGAACTGAAGCCGTGCAATTTGACAATTCACCTGTCGCTTACCGTTCCTGTCTCTGTCTGCTATCATGTTACCTTTCCAAAGAGTTAGTAACTCTTGAAAGTGTTGGATAAGGAAACATTGTGTTTAAATTGGACTAAGAAGTTTTACCAGTAGAGTCTTACAAACGAAACGTTTTGGAAGAACATTCATTGTGCGTGCAGTTAATGTGTGAAATTCCTGATAGCTATAACCTGGGGATCTTTAAGTCAAGAATGAAAAGAATATCTGTAGACAAGTGTGCTTTAACGTCGAATACATCGTAGCTTTCCATAAGGTGAGATAATGGTCAAGCGCGGGCCTCTATACAGTAAAAACAAAAATGTAAACTCAGAGCCTAGAACAGAAAACAAGAATTGAAATGATCTATAGAAAAAGTGGAATAGATTTTTCATTAATAGTTAGTTATGTTGGTTTGAGATTTCCTTTCTTTATAAAAATATTTACTATCTTGAAAAAAATATGTGACAAATAGAGATTGTACTAGAGGATTTCGATATAGGCAATATTTCAGTGTTCAAGCTTAAAAACAAGATTTATTTTATTTTATTCTTACTTCACTAGGAGTTTTGTAAGCTCAACAAACTTTGACATATCCAGCATCGTTTGGATCCTGGAAAAATCATAACTAAATTGTAGGCGTCATGAATCTACTATTAATACATAGCCGCAAGCCATGCTGCTCCAATTTGTTCCAATTCCAAAGTTTAAACAAACTTTGTGCGAAACTTTGCATGATTCCCGTGATTAAATCGATTTCGGATTGCCGGTGAAATTCCAAAACTGCCGATTCGTCGTTAGAAGTAAACGGCTCACCGAAGTTTCGGCACGTAAAATTTTAAATCCGAACATTATTCGGTTTGGCGCTAACTTTATTTTGGTTTTAATTCTACAAGTTTTCTGTAGTTTTTTTTTTTTTCGTGTCGTTGTTAAAATAGTTGAGGAATAGTTTTTTAGTTTAGAAACTTTTTTATGTGTATGACTTGCGCATTGCTGGTATTCTTCTCACTATAAACGATGGTGGCGCATTTTTAATGCAGGGATGACCGAAAACTTCCAACTCAATCAGTTTTGAGGATTTTTTTGCTTTACTGAAACAGCATTCGTGAAAGCCGGTAGTAAGCTTTGACACCGGAATTCAAAGCACTAGCTTTGAATTAGGAAGTCGAGTCTTTAATTTACTACCAAACTACTAAATCAACTAATTATCTTATTACGGTAGCAGATGCATCAATCAATCTTTGCCTAGATTTAATGTAGGTGTGATCATAATAATGAGAACAAAGTGAAAGTCAAAGAAGTGTAACTTAATTTACGTATCGGTCTGCGCATCGCACCTCCCATTGACCGTCGGTCTCAATCCCAACAACAGAATTAGATCTGAACCAAACTTGGATTCGAACAGTTTCACTAATAAAACGCGAGGCGGTAAAGTTAGCCGAGAGAATTTGTGATAACGTTCTATTCAGTCAAGTTTGTCTGCAAACTCGAAGAAACTGTGAATCTAATACATTGTTCAATCACGATATTTTTCAACTCCCCAAATACCATTAACGGTTTTCTTCTTATTGCTTTAAAACGTAGTTCTGAAATACCGCAATGGATGACTAAATTAGGTTTTTTCTCAGGCTGGTATGGTAGGACGGTCTAGATATTTAATTGGAGTTTTATGGGCGCAAAATTTGTTTACATTAAAATGTTTTATTTGGTTATAAAGTTAGTTGTAAGCATGAACTTCTGAGACATCGTAAAAAGGGTTAAGTGTAGATACGGAGGCCAAACATTTTACAAGATAAATATATACAAAGAAGAAGTTATATTTTACAAACTTTAACTAACTTACGGGATTGGAATGGTAAGGATAAGATAAGGAAGATAAGTGGGCAGGGAATGTTGTATGTAATGATAATTTTATCTACATTAATTTGAGCTCTTGTTTGGAAACAATCCACACGTACATTGTCGTTTAAATAAAATAGTAGTTAGGTAAGCAATTTAGAAACCGCAAACTGAAATTGCATTCCATTTAAATTAGATGGTTCCGCTAAATTGTTTGTCACAACATTAATTCACGATTTGCACAGTAATCCAAGTAATCGTTTTCGTTATGACGTCACAGTCTGGCACATGTGTCGACTGTCGGTCGACAATTCACTTATCAGCGAGATATATCCCAAGAGTAACACGTGAGGCTTTTACACCAGGCGCAAACGAACTTATTGTGGAGGCATTACCCGTACCATTGAGTTGTCGATTTTATAATCTCGTTTAGAAAAGTTTCGCGATTTATTTCAGGGTTTCTTCGGAGTTATTTTGGGATGGTATCTAGAGCTTTATTTATATAGATGTTATATAAATGTAGTTATGTATTTAAGAATAGCTACATATAGTATAAGTACTATTAGTAACATGATGCGCATTGTAGCTAACCTCTTGTTCAGCTGTTGGCATTCTCGGCTGTTACAATGTGTAACAGTTATAAACTGCATCAGAATTAGAATGAAATGATTTGTATCAACTATTTATTTGTACTTTTGCTTTATTTTTTCAGTTGCACCTGCTTTGTTATATTTTTGCCCTACCCGGAGGTCAATTAGTAGACTCCGCTTTTGTATAGTTTTGTTTTTGATTTGTGTATTTACCCAGTTATACATCATAACAAATTTTAGCTGCATATACTTAAAAAATATATCAAAACTAGAACAGCGATTCTCACCAAAAACTGATTAACAAACAACCGATAAAATTTGACTAATCTTGGAATCAACTTCAGAAACTCACTCTCAAAACCACTTTTGCCATTTCAGTGTACTAGTGGAGCTTTGGAAATTATTTGCTAGTAACAGCAGTTCTACCAGGGTTCCATGTCACGTGTGCAGGTTTACAATTCACTTATCTCAGAGTGAGATCCCAAGAGTAGTACGTGAGACTTTTGCGCTAAGTGTGAACGAAGTTATTGTGGATCAAATTGAGCAGATGATTTTTTTTTCGTCGTTTCTTTTTGTTTTGGCTTATTGAAGAATGATTTGAGTGTTGTGTCTGGAGTTTCGGCTGAGGTTAGGCTTTTAGGATGTCTGTTTAAAGCACGTGTAAATATTTCATTTTGTAAAAGTATCAGCCGATCTAACGTTTACCTATTATGGCCTTTATAACTTCCTACACTAAAAAATAAATTGCTAACTGATTTATTCCCAGTAATTTGATCCTTTGATAAGTTGTCTTTCATTGGAAATATAGTAGAAAATTACTTAAATAGCCTTTAAAATATCGGTTTGTTGTTTTAAATCCAGTGCATACAATTTTATTCAAACCACATATTTCATTAGACGCAGTAACTACTTAGTTTCATAGCGAGGTAAACAAAGTAGCACAATCTCGAAATTAGCTAGATACCGAGCACTTAAAAAAATATTATTCAAAGAAATTACATTCCCCAAGGAATATTACGTTGGCTCGTTTCTTTTTATACCGAGGTAGGTTGGCTGCAACATTAGTTTGCAGACTTAGCTGGTTCCCTTCGTTCAAAAGTGGGGTAATATTTTCCAAAGATAAATTTTAAATGCTCCCAGTTTTGCACACTTAGTTTGTTAGATTATAGCATCGTTACACAATTTATTGCTTTCGTGTGTTGTAATATTTAATGATCTTTTGTTGCTTTGTTACTTCAGTTACAATGTTCCAGATAAGGTTTATTTGAAATCTGCGAAATAGGTATTCTGGACTTTAGTGTTCTGTGCGCAGTAAACATGCAATTAAACGCACTTGACTGCCGGGGTCGAGTGTTTTCCATTTGCAACATTTGTACGATTACAAGAAAGTACGCCCGGATTGCTCGTAAAATTTTATTTCACTAGTTCCGTTTAAACATTGAAATATTCTGAAAACGTTTACTGAAATAAATTTGTTAAAAAAAATCCACCATACCAATTGACATTCAAATGCATTAGTACGAAAAATTCAGATTGTGGTGAAACATATTCGCACGTGGTCAGTTACGGTTTGATAGAAAAATCCAAATATTTGGTGGGTTCGTACCCTAAAATTTAAATACAGCATATATCAGATGTAATGGCTATAATCGCATGAATCGTATGAATGAACTCGACAAACTGACGGTCACAGAGGCTACATTGATAGCGGATGGCTTTGCAATTTTGAAGTTGCCCAGAAAAGGAAGAAATTGAGAAAAAAAAAGTTGAGGCTACCTAAGAATATTTGATTATTTCATGAAATTCTGAGTAGTCTCGTCTAAGTAGCATTTAGTGAAATCACTATAATATATTTCAAAGACGTGTGTATGTGTAATAGGTGTGTCTGTACGTGTGTATCTATGTCTGTCTTCCCCTGGCAGAAATTTATACCTACTATCACTATCCTTATGCATCGTTATTATATGATGTGATTTTTTTTTTTTTTCGATGGGAAAAATCATCTTATGACAAACCCCGCTCTTGGGCGAAGCGGGAGATAGTGTCAGACTCTTACTGACTAAAAAACCAATCCCGTTCCTTCAAGCCTTTATACCGGGGCTCGAGCGCCCTTTCGAATAACCCTGGCCCCAGTAGGCTTCACCCGGCTGGGTCCCTGCTGTTGCTGACAACTCCTTGAGGCGCGCGGGAACAGCGCGCGCCGTCGACGACTTGGGCTTGGTCCGGACAGTTACCGGACGGCCGGACAGCGAGCTACCCATTGCTCACTGTCTGCAAGCCCGCGCCTACGGTGGCTGGAAATCGGGATCGGAATCCCGGCGGCGGCGAGAGCGCCGTTGCCTGATGCGGTCGGCCTCCTCCTTAGCGAGCATTACTGCTTCGCAGAAGTCGGCGACCGCCTGCCACTCCTCCTCGCTCCGGACCATGGCCTCGACCAAGGCCCGGCGCGAGAGGTCTCCGCCGCCGATCACCCCCACGAGGGCACGGCGATGCTCCACCCAAGCAGGGCACACCGCGATTGTGTGCTCCACCGTGTCCTCCGGGCGTTCCGCACAGTGGCGACACCCGGGCGTCGCTTCCGCTTTAATTCGGAACAGGAACCTCCCGAACTTGCCATTTCCGGTGAGGACCTGTGTCATGCGGAAGGTAAGGACGCCGTAAGGTCTTTCCAGCCACGCCTCAAAGAGGGGACTTATCGCCATAATTGTGGCGTGCCCAATTATATGATGTGATGCCGACTCATACTCATGACACTTATATAGGCTACTTTTATCTGCGACAAAAGCACAATTTCAGTGAGATAGGTTAGGTAAGAACAAATATATGTTAGTTACGTAATTCGTTAATATAAATAGGCATTAATAAAAATTTTCAGCTGTAGTTTAGCTGAAAAATTTAACGAAGCACACCATGTGATTGCCTGCCAAGGCTGAGAGATTGTTAGGAAAACTTAATCTGACTTGCCTAACTCAAAAGGCAACTGAACAAACACTTGGATCAGGAAGAGTCATGATGATTTCATACGCAAAAGGCAATAAAAATAATACAAAATGGTTATTTTTTGTAAAGGAAAATAAACAAGCTTAAGCTTAACAATTAAAAAACCAGAGTTCAACTAAGTGAAAAGAAACTGGAGAGACTGGTGCTTAAAATAAATTTTCAAAAGAAATTTACGGACGACGAGCAACGGGTAGCTTGCTGGGCTGAGTCATTGGCGCGTTGTGTTCAACGCGCACCTTAAGATATGTCAGCAAAATTGATGAAGCCAGCTAGAACTGATACCTGCCAGGACTGCTTAATGTTTGAAGGAGTTATCATAGTCCTCGCAAAAAGGGCAACTATTGCTTCACTGTGATCCCATCTGATGGTAAGTAGTATGCAATCGTTGATGATGAGGCACACTAGTTTATTCACTCTAGTTTTTAAGACAACAGCAGGCAGATTGTTCCAGTCCTTCAATGTACGCGGTACAACGAAGAGGTGAAACGATTGGACCGGACCGTAGAGGTCTCGATAACGTAAGGGTGGATACTCGCACGTTTATCGGTTTGTCCGACGGTAAAAATGAGATGGCGGAATCAAGTCATGCAATTCCTGCGCACACTCTGCAAAATGCATCCGGTAAAATACCGAAAGGCTGGCTACTACCTGTGCTCAAGGCTTTATAGATTAGACTTAACCAGATCTGAATCATCAATTAGCCTCTTCGCACGCCTTTCCACCGAGTCTAAAGCTGCTAGGTGGCAAGTGCATTTGACGACTTTCCACGCAAAAATAGAATTCGAAGTAGGCATTTAAGTTTCAAGCGATTTTTCGTCGCTCTCACAGTAACCTCGACTACTATATATTGCTGGATTTTCCTCTGGTATTTATTTTAACATCAGCTTAAATCCTGACATACGATTACGACTCCGAGCTACACTGACCGTAAATATTTGTTAAAAACACGAATAAACAATGTAAATAGATTACTGGATTAGGTCACTGGATCCACTGAATTGCGATATACTATAGTAATCATTAAGCTGTTTTTTACTGAGCTTTTATCGTGAAATATATTATGTTATTAGGCTTTTGATTATACTTACAATCATATTTTTATTTTATACAAAACCTGAATATGGTTTGTTCAGAATCAGTAACTGAATGGATTTCAATAATTTATTCAAAAAGGGCACAAGTTGGACACCACTGACACTAAGTACCTACGAACAGGTCACGGCAAGTCACAGTGGGCATTAAGCGCCTGCAAACAGCTGGGTGCAAGTGAAAACAACCCTTCAGTCACCTGGATGGCCCGGTGACTATGTATTTTTGCTGGCATAACCAGGTTATAACTTTGTAATTATTCATGATACAGTTATGTTTAGTATATTACCTACCTATAGTCTAAATGATGATCATGTGAGTCTATATGTTAACGTATGTAGTTTGTAGAAAATTTCACTAGTTTAACGATTTTTGTATCTCAGTTCAAAACGGTTTATTAATATTGGTTTCTGAAATAGTTATCCATATCAAACTAAAAAAAAAGTCATAATTAGTTTGGTAAAAATTGACTTAATTAAAAATTAGTAGCAGCTTTCTTTCTTCTTATTTTAGGTCAGAAGATCAGTTTTTATTTTATTTTTAAAATATATTAAAAGTAAACCCACAACATGTATTCATGCTAATCTCCTTCATTCTTACCGTCAGAAATTATAAACTCTTGGTGAACACCATGGTGAACACGCTCCTCCTGTTTTGATGATCAATGTTTTAAACTTTCAATCGTGGAAATTACAGACACAATAGAAAGACAATAGGTGCGCGAACGCCGGCGTTCACTTGGGGTTTAACGAACAAGTGGACTTTTGCGTTCCTGGAAAAAGTCTTAACTAAAATAATAAAAAAATTTGCTAGCACTTTTTTTTCTTTAACACCTTTCTTTCAAATTATCTACATAAAAAAGTCAAAACTTGAAAAATACATTTATGTTTAATAAGCAACATACGTCAAAATATAAGAGAGGGACGAAGGGGACCGCAGCGGTCCTCCCACAGACGTTGTAAATTTTATATGGCACCGGAGCAAGTACAGTTTCAGTTGAAAATAATTTAAACCTTAAAATAATAGCTCGCTGTCCGACCGTCCGGTAACTGTCCGGACTGAGCCCAAGTCGTCGACGGCGCGCACTGTTCCCGCGCGCCTCAAGGAGTTACCAGCAACAGCAGAGGCCTAGCTGGGTCGAAGCCTACTGGGGCCAGGGTCTAGTATGAAAGGTAAGAATTAACGGGTTGGGTTTTTTAGTCATGAAGAGTCTGACACAATTTCCTGCTCCACCCAAGGGCTGCGGATGTCATTTGGATGATTTTACCCACCAAAAAAAAAACCTCGTAATAATCACAGTTTTATCCTGTCTATCTATTTTTAAAAGCAAGTGTACAATGAGCAGATTTATCGCAGAGCCATGTGCGATAAATCTGCATACATACATACAACCTTTGTATGGACTGAACGAAAAAGGTAGATTTAATAACGTTGTCCATTACGATTAAAAGGGTCGTTCTTTTTTGTTCTATAACACTAAAAACAAGAGATGAACAATCCTAATGATACCTGTAAAATGTTGGTAGAATTAAAATGGGCTGAAAATAATTGAACTGCCTCTTTAATTAATTAAAATATTAATTGATTATGATGTAAAACTAGCGGATACCTGACGTATACGTTATGTTAAAAAAGAAATACATTTTTGTTTATTTGTTGAAAAAAAAAAAAAACAATTTTATTTTTTTGGTGCGTTATTTTATGTTTTAAAAGCGTATTCATATTACATAGCAGTCTCAACATGTTTTTCTATACTGTGTGTATCTATATTTTTGGTGCGTCCAATAAAATATTTTTCTTTTTTCTTTCTATATGGCTTAAATAATTTCAAAGTCTATAATGGTTATACGCTTATGTGGACGCTCTCCAACACGATGGACGGACCTTATCAAAACCGTGACACACTACAGCGTAAATGAAGGCTTCCAAGCCGCCAAACACAGAGCTGCATGGCGTCGTATCGCGAGACAGGTGGTAGTGCGGGACTCGACTGAGACATGGCCACGACCACTCTGTCAAGAGTGTACCACTAAGAAGAGAATGGTTATAAGTAAACATGGATTAAACATTTTTTTGTTTTATAATATATATAGGTAGGTTTTGGAGTGGCGACCGCGTACCGGAAGACGCAGCGTTGGAAGGCCTGCTACAAGGTGGACCGATGACCTGGTGAAGGTTGCGGGAAACCGATGGATGCGGGACGCACTGGAACGTTCGATGTGCTGAGGGGGAGGCCTATGTCCAACAGTGGACGTGTATCGGCTGAAATAATGATGATGATGATGATGATGATATATACGTACTAGCTGTTGCCCGCGACTTCGTCCGCGTCAGATTCATAAACCAGTACAATGCTGTTTGGTTAATAGTACGTAATTTTTGCGCTGTACCCCAATTGTTTTTCTATAATAAAAGCACAAGTTAATTTTAAAATATTGCACTTTTCTTAGAGGTATCGATTATAAATAACATCTTATATTATGCATTTAGATTCTGTTCAGAGTATACATGTAGATGGATGAAGAGGGAGAGGGAGGTCAAAGAAAAGATGGATGGATTGTGTGTGGAGGAGTGACGTGTGATAGAACAAAATGTAAGAAAGAAACGTGTTACGCTGACCCCAAATAATATGGAAACCCCTTGAGCGCCGATTTTACATACGTCTGCACAACTTGGAGACCTTGAAAAAACGCTTAATTTTCTATTCTTAAATATTCTATTTATATTGATTTTTTGTTATTCCGAGAAAAATTCAGAAAAAGTTTTTTTTTTTCATTTTTTTGATGATTTACGTAAACATTGCAATTTTCCGGGTCAATGAACACCTGGCGCTCGAGAGATAAGGGCAAGAAGAAGTAAGTAGAAAACAAATATTATTTTGATATTACAAACACTTCAGTTTTATGTACCTTTAAGTATAGCTATAGATAGATCCTTCATTTCTTTCGTCTAATTACAACTACTAACTATAGGTACTTACACCACCGGGAGACTCAAAACATTTCTTTTGATGTAAAACTTTCTCTTTGTTTTCCGTCAGTGACAGATTTCCTCTCCATTAGACAAATTGTTTTAAAAGTTTCCAATTCAGAAAGTTAGCTGGAATAATGAAGAACATTTATCAGAACGTTGGGATGATCGTGTAAGCTCAAGGAGTATTGAATATTGAAACTAAAGTGTATTAGAGACGAGAGCTTTTCTACACTCTTCATGAAGTACATACTTATTACTTCATGAAGAGTGTTTGCTGAAGTTAAAAGCCTTAAGAGAACAAAGCTAGCATTTTCTTAGAAATGTAGTGACATTTATGGCGCCATATACGAACTAAACTTCCACGCGATAAGAACATACCTATTTTACATAATTATTTTTAGTTTATGCGACACCTGATTGTAGTTTGTTGAAATGTAGTTTGTAGAATCAGTAACTGAATCAATTCCAATAATTTTAAAACCATGTATATTTTTCCCAAAAATATTAAAAAAAAAGCCACAAGTTGGACACCACTGACATTAAGTACTTGTAACACCGGCCATGTCAGGTCATAGCAGGCATTAGGCGTCAGCGCCCATCTGGGTGCGGGATCAAAACAAGCCCTTCGACGCCTAGATGGCCCGGTGACTATGTATTTGTGTGGATAACTAGGTAACACAATAAGCTAATAACTTTATCATTTTCTATGTTTCAGTTGTGAAATTTATCACATAGATTCTTTAATTAAAAATACTAGACACGTGTTTCGGGTGTCGTATATACTAAAACTACTGTTGTATACAACAGCCCCAAATCAACTAACTAGCAGTTGCCTGGATCAGACAAAACATCCGTTTGGTCGAAAGATTTTCCCTTTCCATCAAAGGCATGGAGACTTAACTCTGTTCCACATTCCTCCAAAGAGTCGACTGCTGTATGACAAGTAACCCAGATTAAGTAACAAACATCCAAACATCCACACTTTCACATTTATAATATTGGTTGGGATTTATTTAATCTTAATGCAACACAAAGTACATAGGCGGACTTAATGTCTTAGGCATTCTCTGCCAGTCAACCTAGAGTGGTGCAGAGACTTTATGGTAGGTCCATAAAAAGAAAATTTTATTTTGAAAACTCGATCAAAAAAGTATAAAAGTGTAAAATACACATACATATATATTTAATACTAGCTGTGCCCCGCGGTTTCACCCGCGTTTTTCTCATTTCCGTGGAAATACCGAGATAAAATATTGCCTATAATTGCCTCCCTCAATAAATGGACTATTGAATATTTAAACAGTTTTCATATCAGATCAGTATTTCCCAAAATTACCGCGTTCATAAATGTATTTATTATACTCTTCAAAGATCTTATACTTACAATCATCAACAAATATATTTCGAAAAAGATTATTACAGGATTTTATGTTGATAAAAAACTCTATGGCCCATAACTCATTAATAGGTACCAACTCTTAACATCTTACACACGTGATAACGAGAGAGATGAAACAAAAAGTATTTTACTTCTACATAAATACTCTTGATAACATAATGCTTAATTTCGATAAAGATTAATATTACGATACATATTTAACGTAGTTTTTTTTATTCAGACGATTTAATAATTATTTTGAACACAAAATCGGTTATTGTGATTAAACCATGATAGCTAGATATATGTTCTCGCGGACTTTTTTGTAGGTCTTAATGGGATCTACAAACCCGTAGTACATCATTTAGTTCTATTGTCAATAGTTTTTGCAGCGCACGCAAAAATAGGTTTTCGATTTTACACCTTGTGTTACAAAATAGCAATTTTATTACGGATCCCTAATTTAAAAAAAAAACATAGTCTATAGCCTTTCTCGATAAATGGACTACCCAACACTGAAAGAATCATTCAAATCGGACCAGTAGTTCCAGAGATTAGCGCGTTCAAACAAACAAACAAACAAACTCTTCAGCTTTATAATATTATATAATATATAATATATAGTATAGAAGATAATATGTATGTATTTAGAAATATATAAGTGAGTTTATCAGTTGTCTAGTACTCATAACACAAGCTCTGCTTAGCTTGAGACTAGACGGCGTTGTGTGATAGTTGTGGAATATTATATATTATTATATATGTATGTACTACATATAATATATATTAATATAAAGTAAGGACAGAAGTTTTGAGACGATTCTGCTATTGGTGTAGAAAATGATTCCGCAACTTCCGTTTAAATGCATACCGACTTTCGACCGTCCTGATATCGAGAGGAAGCGCATTTCACAGACGGATGGACTAATGAAGTAATGATCCTCTTAACTCAAGCGCATCAAGCTGACATCTACCTTAAAAGTTCCGGACCTACCTCAGTAGGAAAAAACTGTACTCTTATAGAATTACTCTGTTGTCCGTCTATCTGTCTGTCAAGATTGCGATCTCAGGATTACGTGAAGATATTAATTACAAATTAAAACCATGCGAATGCATAGACTTGAATAAGTCTGTGGTCCCTTGAAGTTATGAAAAAAAACAACCTTCTAAGATAAAGAAAAACACGGCCGCTTATGTCGTAAAAAACTTATTTTTCGATAGTCTTAAGGGAATCAAAATTCGGTACTTCCCATTGAAACAGAATCCTGAAAGAAATAAAACAAGGTCTTATAGCATGTGTATAAATCTGATTTGTAATTGTCTTCGAAACTCTATTCAGAAATTGATCTATTTACATAGTTTGTGTGGAATCCTGGCAATTGTCCATTTATTTTCTAAAATATATATATTAATCTAATGATATAAAAATACAAAACAAAACTTAACAGTTGTCGTAAGCAGTTTATTTCATAAAAATACTACGATTTTACATGAATAGGAAAGCTATCAAAATGACATGCAGTATTTCATAAAGTTTAAAGCTGTGTTCGTTTATATTTTTCACACATAAATTGGAAATGTATTTCAATCTTGTAAACCAATATATTTGAATCAGATTACGGTCTCAGCCATTGACGGTATTTTTAAAGTTTAAAGCATAAGTATTTATTTGGTTCAGTACCTTTTTTTGAAGTGGGAAAAGTCATCAAATAACTTCTCCTGCTCTACGATGGAGTGAGAGTGTGTATAAGACTTTTAGTGACTAAAACCTACCTGTGTCCTTCAGTTGCTCTTTGCGTTTTTTAAACTACGGGTTTCTTTTTCAGAAAATCTCCGCTTTTAAAAGATTCCTATGGCCCTAGTGGGTTTCGGCTTTACTGCGAGCCTAAGTCAACGACGCGCGTGAAACACTACGTGCCTTCTACTTGGGCTCGTTTATTACCGAAAGGCCGGATAGTAATATAGTGATTGCTCGTCATCCGCAAGCCTGTGTCTTCGTCGGAAATCGTCCTGCGCTTTAAATTTTCCTCTTTATCGGAAGAGTCGACATACCCACATCTTGACATCAGAGCATGAATTGAATAAAATGGGCAAAGTTGCTTTTCTTCACAAGTGAGAATATAGAATTAAAACTTCATGTTAAAATCTCTGACGGCCCTAAAAGTGGTGTCATAAGATCCAGTTTTCGAGCAAATGGGTAAAAAGTTTTTGATTACTTTATACCTTTCAGATACCGTTAATTTGAGACACAATAGTAAGACAATAGATGCGAACGAGACGAACGCCAGCGTTCGCTTGAAAAGTTTTTGGCAATTTGGTTATAGAGTAGATACGTACTTTATATTAAAAAAAAAAACTTTTAACAAAAACAAGAAAAGGGGTCCGCTTTTCTGCATTGTAGTGTAGTTATATGAAATAATCCTGGTATACTGTTGGTTTAAGTGATAATTAATGGTCTGTACAAAATTAATCGTGGTTGGCTGGTAAACATTGACGAATTTATATGGAAATTAATGTGGCAACGAAACATTTATTATTTGCTGTATAGTGAAAATATTTAATAATGAAATTTATATTTCGAATAACTGGTTTAAATTGTTGTACTTATGGGATTATATCCAATAAGTACAAAGATAATCTATGACAATATTACACAGTTTACTTCTCCTTTTGTATAACACTATTCATTAGCATGGTTGGCGCGGTGGTTTGATTCCCGCAAGGAACAAAACATTTCAATTACCTGTAGATAGATTTTCTAGATCGATCGATCGATTGTAGTATTAAATTATATGCGTGGAACAGATATTTGTCTTTGGCAAAATATTTATCAGTTCTTCTGTCACTCAGGAATAAAGCAGCTTACTATGGGTGAAAAAAAAGTAACAATTGGACCAGTACTTCCAGAGATTACCTCCTACAAACAAAAAACAATAAAACCAACTTTACCTCTTTACTATTAGTGTAGATTTTTCTTTTTCACTACACGATTATAAATCCATCAAATAGCCTAATGACTACAACACAAACACTAAAACAACAATATCCACAATTCCACACCTAAAAATACAAATAACGCTACATTCAACAGTTCCAAGCAAAAACGCAACACATTTTCCTACCATTCCGTCGGTCAACAGTCGACCACAATATGTATCCTTTTCAAACATCCACCATTATGGCCGGCTAATAAGACTGGGGCTTACCAGACCTCAATTTATAATAAATCGAACAGAACGTTATCGTTTTCTTGCACACAATGAGACGACGTATCTTCGCCTACAGTCACCGGGAAGGTCCAAACACCCTTGGGCCATAACCTTGAATGATGACCAACGATTTGTTAAGACCCCGTCCACGGTCGTTACGAGCTCTTTTCAGTTTTTATTCCCCTTATGATGTTTCATTTTATGATTGCCTAGTATTAGGAGCGTACGTGACGCTATGAAATATGTTTTTAGTTATTTTTTGTGGGGGTTTCTCTTTTTGGGCGGTAATACCCGTTGTTTCTTTGTAATGGGCAGGATTACAGTAATTTTTTTGTTGGAGAGTTTTCTTGCAGGGTTTTCCTATTTATATTAAGTTTAATATTTCCAAAGGTTAAAGCATATATTTAGCTGTTCACTTTAACCTACAAAGTATTTTTTCTGTTTTAAAATAAGCCATTTTAACAAATACTTAATAACGTGAGGTAGGATCTTAATCATACAAGACGTCCTAAATTGCGATAAAATTGTTCACAATCAACCCGGATTAACCTTCAACGCTGTAAGATAAATATCTTTTACGATTATAATATATTACACTGCCTGATTACCATAAACCTTATTCCCGAAACCATATTTACACACTCTATGCTACGCTGCTCCATGAAATTCTAGCTGAAACATTGTAAGCTCAAAACGCTGGCGTCGCCTTGTTATAAATCCGTTTTGCTCGTAAAGAAAATTGTGTAATATATCATCGTGTTAACACCACGTAAGAGAACCCGTTTATCAACTCAAGCCTCCTAATAATATCTCTTATGAATGTTATACCACCTTTTTTAACATTCTAATACGACGCACATGCCCGGGAAATGAAACAACGACACGAAGTAATGAAGGTAAATAACCTAATCATAAAATGTTTTTGATTTATTTAAAAGGTGTACAAAGTGAGATAAAGGACGATGATCGATGAGTTGCTCGCTTTCCGGCCTTCTGGTAAGGATCAAGACCTGCAAGATCAATTGATGGCGCGTTGTGTTTCACGTGCGGTACAAAGAAATTTACTGCGGTTCTGGAACGCGAAAATCAACTGAAATAATGCAGGTTAGTTTTAGACAGTAAAAGTCTGACACTCCTTCTCACTCCACCCAGAGCGGGATTATTTGATAATTGCCCACCTAGACTATTTGATAATTGCCCACTTAGACTATTTGATAATTGCCCACTATTTGATAATTGCCCACCTAAAACATAATGGTACAATGTTGACACTTAAAGTCAAAAGTCTCGAACGTCGAGTAGGTTATAAAACAGTTCTCAGAATAAACATAAAACTGTTTCAATTTCTTTTGCGGCTGATTTGGTGAACCTAAATAGTACAAATAATGTACAGCCGAAGAAAAGTTTCAGGCTCTTGATTTGTAATCGAAAAAGCGGTTTCTTTTTTATGTAATCCATTTTCCAACATTGAGCGATTTATTTTGTACAGACGTTTAATATTTTTAACAGCGATTAAAATTATTAGTGTAGGTTCCGTTTGATTCAAACACACGCAGTCAGAATGCAATGTAATCAGGTCAAGATTGGAGGTCAAGATTGGGTCATGATAAAAAGGAAACCCAAAGCATACGTAAGTGCCAGTGAAGTACGGAGGGACGTGTACCTACACTTTGACAGTCTGGCATGACGATCGCAGTGTGACCAGTAATCAAAGAAGTGATCAAGGCCCCAAGAGCTTTCTTGATCTACACTTCGTGCGACGATAGTGTTTAGAAACTATCTCTCGCTCGTTTTGAATTGAATACCAAAGCCTAGATCAAAATAAATCAGTTGTGTGGTCAGGAATAGTTGTTTATTGCTCGTTATTTACAGTATGTTCTTTATAAAAGATTATGTAATCGGCATCCATGTTAGCAAAGGAGGAGGCCGCACGTGCACGCATGAGGTCGTGACCCTCACGCCCCAGCCGCCGAGATCCCGTTCCTGATTTCCGTCCACAGTAGGCAGGCTTGCGGATTGCGAGTAATAAGTAGCTCACCGACCGACCGTCCGGTATCCGTCCGGACTGAGCCTAAGTCGTAGACGGTGCGTACTGTTCCACGCGCGTCTCAGGGAGATAGATATCAGTAAGCTATGCCCATGGCCAAAGCCTACAGGGGCCAAGGGTCTGCTTCTGAAAGGAAGACTCGGTCCTGGTATGAGAGGCAACGAAGGAATAGGTGTTGGTTTTTAGTCAATAAAAGTCTGACATACTCCCACGCTCCGCCCAAGAGCGGGGGATATCGTTAGATGATTTTCCGACCTAAAAAAAAGAGCCGACATATAAATACTTATAAATTTTGATGCACCTGACAGGAATGTTTTCAATTACAACATGAGCATATGAGCAGGGTTTTCAGAATTCAATTACAAAGCCCCTGTGTCCCCCTGCGTATGTTTTATGAAAACATTTTACAATATTACTACACGTTGCAATGGGGTACTTGGATAGTAAACGTCTTGTTCTGGGGGTAAGAAAATGAAATTTACATTCGTATAACAAACAGGGGAACCGTAAAGTACACTTCTTTGCTTTGAATTTAAATTATGAACGTTTTTATTATGTAATTTAAAAAAAATGTGTAGTGTTGTTCTTGGTCGTAGATTGTTGTTGCTTTTGTGTAAATTGGACCCCAAGGTTTATTCAAAGGTTTAAAATTAAGTTTTTTTTTTGGAAAATAGCTATGTTTTTGATTAATTTGTAGCGATACCTATGGTGTCACATAAGACTCCAAAATTTTTTTTCATTTGCTTATATATTTTACCCTGCCTAACCTATATGAGCCTAAAACCTAAAATCACACATTTTCAGTGTGTTTTGTAAATTTTTCTGCAAAACGTTTGTATTTGATACATGGTCTCCGAATAAATATACTTACAGAAAGCTTTATTTACAAAGCAAAGTTTGAACTAGGTAATCGTATTTCTTCTTCAAGTACCCTTTCAATATGAATGGCCGGCCATTGATTCTACGAATCGTCGCCAGTCAATCGAAATAGCACTTCAGATACTTTTTTTTTGTTAGAACAGAGTTGTGTACTTGGGTCAAATATTTCGAAACAACCTATCGGCTTCTGAAAAGCTCTTTTAACATTTTCAACACTCTTGTGTCTGGCTAATTTAAAAAAAGAAGACTTTTAATATATGATATTGCTACAATAATGTTTTTTTTTTATGTTTCTGGCTCGGATACTAATTCTTTTAAGCCATATATATCTTCGTATGAATAGTTAATATTCTTACTATTATATTATGGATGTACACATTCTAAAGTTTTTGTTTGGCTTTCAATTCTGTAGATAATTTATTTAATCGAGAACCAACAGCTATAACAAATGGATAACAACAGTATTAGGAAACATTGAGCCAATTACAGGTTCTCACGGGTAGAAACAGTAATGTTATTGAAGTTATCATGTTGCAAAATGAACGAGTAAATTCTGTTGCCTTTTAGGAGAACCTAATAACCTAAGTTCATGGAACAGCAAAGGGCAACTAAAGGAACACAGGTGGGACTGAGTCAGTAAAAAGCTGACACTCTTTCTAAGAGTGAAAGGAGTTATGTGAGGATTTCCTCCCTCGAAAAGGTTATTCCTTCTAGAAAACTACATATAATTAAACAACTAAAAGTATATACTTTTATTGATTACTTATAGTGTCCTGGAAGGAATGGCTTAAATATATATTTAAAACACACCTACATTATTCAATAAACAATTTCCTAATTCGACACCGGAATCCCAAGCGTACAGAATCCACCAAAACAAAATATCTAAATAGAGATGTATCGACTAACAAGTATAGACTCGATACGTTCCCTCTTCAATTTGCGACTGCAAAATTGGATTTGATCCTCAACACTATTCGGATAGTCGTTTATCTCAATTCCGTAGGCACAGAGAAAACGGTAGCATCTATATTGGTGTACGAGTATCATAAATAAAGCATCGATCACACGAATCTAGAACCAGAATAGGGTTCTGATATCTCGTCTACTCTTGACATGATGTATCGATATGTCTAATAGTGAAAAGGAATATGAACCCTGAATACTGAACAAAAACCTGGGAGCAATATTATTAACGACGTATTTATTACCCTATTTAGCTTACACTTATGTATTTACTTATACAGTTGATGTAAATAGCAGTATTCAAAAATAGGGTTAAGAGTTCCATTTTTTTTGGGTTCCGTATTCAAAGGGTAAAAACGAGACCATTTTGTCCATCACGGTTCATTTTGTATCTTAGTACAAGAGCCAGGCAATACTGATATTTGTGTTAAATAAATAAATTATTATTTTTTATTTATTCATAAACATTACATATAAATTACATTTTTAAATATTTCAATATAAAAAAAAAACATTTAAAAATATAAATGATTATTATTGTTATACTAAAACCGCTTCTTCATACTGTATCCATATTATAAAAAACATTATAATTTACTTCAAACGTACGTAAAACTATATAGTATTATTGAAATATAATTAATTAGCTTTTGCCCGCGGTTTCACCCGCGTTGATAAACTATAGCCTATATCACTCAGGAATAAAGCGGCTTTCTATCGGAAAAAAAATCAGCAATCGGACCAGTAGTTACATAATTACAAATTAAAAAAAAAAACATGAAAACAAAAAAAAACTTTATATTTATATTTTCCTTTATTAAATATTAAGCGTAGATTATAAATCATATGACAAACGTAATTACAACAGCAAAAGTTTTACAATATGTGATACACACACAGATATTTTAAAATATGAATTCTTTGTAGAACGGAAACATTCTCACCAAATCAATTTATTACTCGAACAGAAAAGGATAGTTCAATGTAAAGGAAATTCTATTATTTATTGAACACTCTATTTTTATATCCGTGTTGTGGATTTAGTGGTTTCTATTCTTAAAAAAAAACATTCATTCAGCCGAACATAGAACCTCCTCCTTTTCGAAGTCGGTTAAAAATATGGAGAACGGGTCATGTATGTGTGTCCAGCAAACATCGCCTTTATCACATATCTTTACCAGTGTTTGCATAAAATCGGTCTGAAAACCCAATTTGGATTTAGGTTAGTATTCATAATAGATTTAAACTCTTTTATCATTTTCAGACATTCGTGAAATACTGAAATAAAATAAAAATCTCATTTACAAGGTCCAATGAAATCAATTTAAACTTTTCTCTAAGTAACTTTTAACTAAAATTAGTATGTATAGAATAAGATAATAGTTTACATAGTCTAAAAGCCTTTTAAAACATTATTAGAAACTAGTTTTTCCCTGCGGCTTCGCCCGCATACATAAAATATAGCTTATGTCACTCAGGAATAAAGCCGCTTTCTATTGGTAAAAAAATTTTCGTGATCGGACCAGTACTTTCAGAGATTACCTCCTACAAACCTCAAACAGGAAAACACACTGCCTCTATTAGTTCCGATATTCATCAGTGTTTAGGTTTTATCGTGTGTTATAATCAGATGGAAAAAAATCAAGAAAATCGACAGTGTTTTCATTTTTCACTCAAGTTTTAAGGCGGTGCGTAGGTATGTAGTATGCGACATGATGTAAGTGCGGTATATTTTCAGCTGTATGTAAATTTATCCCGATAAGATCTAAGCATTCTTGTATCAAGAGTAAGGGAGCCACATACGTGGTCTATTGACGAAGGAAAAAATACGATAAAAATATTGTTAAGGTTTTGCAAGCTTGCGTGAGGGGAGCATCGTGCCCGTAACTTATTATTTTTATCAAAACACTTCCTTATGAGGATCTGTGTTGTGGGAACGTGAAATTGTGAAGCTATGTCATTTGGGGTAAGTAGAGATGCCAATTAGGTGTCGTGTATGTATGACTTTGAACTACTAGTCATCAAGGTTCTTGCTATAGAACTTTAGGCATACTAGCGTCTGCCAGCGGGTCCACCCGCATTATAGTAGGTATATACAAACTCCCTACACACTTTGTCTCGTTAGGGGTTTTTTTCGATTGGTAAAAATCATCCAAATGACATCTTCCTTCCTTGGGCGGAGCGGGAGATAGTGTCAGACTTTTACTCACTAAAAAACCAACCCGGTTCTTTCGTTGCCTTTCATACCAAGGCCGGGCCATCCTCTTAGAAGCAGACCTGAACGCCCAACGATGATAAAACACAGATCAGGTGAAATATTGATTAAGAGCGGACATATCAACAACAAACAACAAGCCAAGGGTGAGTCGGACTCATGGATTAAGGGTTCTGTACCGTTCGTAGCAAAAAATCACGTGTATACGTACTTCCACTCAATCAATATAATGTGTAGACCATACTTGCGGCATCATTTCACATCAGAATTAGTTCAAACGTGAACTCTCTGGCATTCAATAAAAACGTTCCAACTTTTCATGGATAAAAAGCGAAATTATTTCCATAAAAGTCCAGTCTCTGTAAATAATTAAATTATTGAAAAGTAAATCGTTCACAAATAATTTGCTTCAGCTAATAGAGACAATTTAATTTAATCAATTGCACATAAGATAATTGCATCATCGTTTAATCAATTGGTAAACGAATAAATCTGAGTTCCATTTATTTCTGTCCAATATTTTTGCACCGTGGAATGTGAATATTTTAAAAACAGATTTTCGGATTAAATACGTGATAAATAAAAAACGATGGACGATATGGACCGGTTTAGTTTTTAGATTTGAATACATTTTTTAAATATATTTGGTAAATTAAATACACAATGTCATAGATACAATTTAAATAAAAACGTCAAATGTCAATAAATAACCCGCCCCTGATCGTACCCGGTGCAAAGGTGCCCATAACTTTTATATATTCCATTTTTGTAAATAAAAATAATAATTGAAACAGACTTCGGCATCTCTGTCCTGTGGTTGTGATGTTTGAAGTCGAGTTTCAAGACAGAAAAAATGAATGTCCAAAAATATCAAAGTAAGGTCAAGTGGGGAAAGAGCTGTATTCGTCGAAAAGCAATGCCTTTACAAGCGCAAGAGTCCTTGAGTGGACATGCGAGTCGGCCAATATTGTATACTTGAAGTAAGTAGCTGGACCGAGTTTGACTTGAAAATCAGACCGCGAATAAATAGATGTATATACAAGCTGATTTTTCACGAAAGAAATAAAAATCAATTGGAGCTAGAACATCTAAGGGCGTTTTCAATTTATGCGTACAGTAACCGGCCGGCTACCGCAAGTTTACCGTGCCACGGATGTGCACGCAGAGTGTGTGAACGTGGTTACAGTACGTTAGCAATCCAACAACAAGCGCCCGAATTGAAAACGGATCTGGTTGCCGTGCGTTAGTATGGCGGTGATGCGCTATTCAACACCAGCGCTGTTCAACACTGAATTGAGTACGTGGTGCTCGTGACGTTGCCGTCCTGTTGTCGACTGTTCGCCACACGGTTGCAGCACCACGAGCTTTGTATGGAAAATACGATCGTCCGTACGCAGAACGACTAATGCACCGCATCCGCACCGCAGCAAACTATCGAAAACCGCATAAATTGAAAGCGTCCTTAGAGTAAAACGGCACCACTCTATTTTACTGCAATGATTTGTAAAATGAGACAGTCGTCACTTGGTTTTCATATCAACTGTACTTTACTGTCTTAGTTGTCAATCTTATACAGTAACGCGGTACCCACAAGTTCATATCATATCATATCAATCGCGAAGCAATCAAGATATCAATTAAACATTACCCGTGGGGCCCTACACCACACATAAAAGCCTGGAGCAATGACATGTTTATATTTAATTTCTCAACCGAAATGGAGTCAACATGGCTGTATTTCTGAAATTAATTGTAGCCTCCGTTTGTCAGCTTGGCAATAGTATAGCGGAGACAAGGATGTAGAGAAATATGATGTGACCATAATATAAACAATGTTGAAGAGCGCGGTTCGTAGTCTCGGGTACTCTGAAGTAAGCCGTTGTAATTCTTCTTCTTATTTAGCTTATACTTTCTCACTGCTGGACAAAGGCCTCCCCAACTTTTCCCAGCTATTTTTTTCTGAAGCCACCTCGAACCAGCCTTTACGATAGGTCTCTAGGTTCTCTTGCCACCTCTTCCCAGGTCGAACTTAGACGCGTCGTCCATCCACAGGCACGCACTTTGTGGAGACACTTGCTTGGCGGGAAAGTTTGTATGTAAATTGCTTTTGACAGAACGATTTCTGTTGAGTCAGCAAGTATACAATACACTTAAGAAACCAATTATAGCACACCAAGTCTTAACTTAATTACGACGCAGTAGTTAATAAAAAGAAACACACGGCATTCCTCACTACTGGGCAAAGGGTTGTGAGAAAAAGAAATCCGGGGTCCTGAAACGAAGGCAAAGAAGGAATATAGTAGTAAATATTAGCAGGTAAAAGTCTCATACGCCGTCCCGCACCGCCCTAGAGGGGGATAAGTCATTCAACGATTTCCCAAATAAAAAAAAAGCAACATTCCTCACATAAAAGAGCCACCCAAATTCCTAAACACAAAATAACATTAAAAAACATCCAGTAGACATAACTCCATGAGTTTCCCAATGCGGTCGACATGGAAATGCCGCGGGCGGTAAATCCGCACCACACCACGTGGCGGCCATGCCACAAAAGTGCTTTTTGATAGACAGCCGTACAGTCCCAAACGTTTAATGCCCCGTGTCGGATACAGTGGAGAATTTTTAATTTAACAACCATACTAGATTAATTACTGGCAATTTTTCCCTGAATGCAAATCTGAGCGCTCTGTGAATTGATTCGAATATTTGTTTAGGGACCGTTTTCGTTTATGTTATGTGGCTTTGTTTTGTTTAGTAAATTAGTGTTTGTTGAAGATGGGGAATTTCAATTGCGGGGAATTGTAATTTTATACTTTATTGGATAGGGAAAGAAGAACAGTTAACTTTCTATTTTAAGGAGAGCAAGATGATAGACACTTACGCGCTGCCTACTGCGCCACTGAGGCTATAGGTGGACCGATGACCTGGTGAAGCTTGCGGGAATCTGATGGATGCAGGACACACAGAATCGTGTATTGTGGCGAAACTTGGGGGAGGCCTATGTCCAACCGTGGACATCTATTGGCTGAAATGATCGTCATCGAGATGATTGATTTTTTTCTGATTAGAAATTATAACCTTAAGAAATTTTTGAGTTCCCAAATATTTTTCAAAACAATACGTATAGTCAATTAAAAAAAAAAATCACAAGAAAAAAACTTTATTTGTTAAACTTATTAATGATGATTTGAACTCACGACGTATTACTCGGTAAGTCAGGGTTGTTACTATTGGGCCACCACTGGTCTAAAAGTAATAATGAACTTTAATTCTATCATAATAGCTCTCTCTTGGTTTAAGAAGGGCCCCATTTCGTAAGTTATGCAAATACAGTTTTATTAATGCTAATTAATCCGAACGAAGTAAAGTATTTGACATAGTCTGAATACGTAATTTTCCGGTTCGATACCAGGAAAATACGTTGAAGGGTAATTCTGTCTGCAAACGGAATAGTAAAGCTCAACTTCAAAAACAAAAAGGAATTTATTTACGCTAAAACTTGCGGTACTTTCCAATAACGGTGTTTATATTCCCAGTATCACGAATAAAGATCATGATACTGAAGTTTATTTTATTAGCTGCGTCTTCGGAAAACGGGAATAAGCCGATGTACGAACGAACGAACGAATGAAGTGAACGGAAAAGTTATCACGTTTATCTGAGTTAACATAAACTGCAATTACCCAGTCACCAAACGTTCTTGGGAAGGAAACGGAACGTTTTCTCGGGCCTATGAACGGGGAAAACGAGTGTAGAGAAAAAGCTAAATAGATATTTTATCACTTTTATGGGCCCTTACTTTGAGCTCTGTTTGAATTACAACTCACTGCGACTTTTTGCGTACAAACGTTTGTACTTGTACGTAATTCAGCGCTACGTTCTAATGGGCCGTATCGAATTCAGTGAACACATCGAGGCAATAATCTGCTTCCAAGAAGAGATACGACACAATCAGAGGCAGATTGCACATCTGCATTTCTTAGTACTTTGAGCATGAGGGATACTACTGTCAATGTGTTTTATCAGTAAATTGCAAGTACTGTATAATGTAGTGACTGGCCTGTGTTGGTCTAGCCGTCAGGGCGACTGCTAAGCCGGAGGTCGTGGGTTCGATTCCCAGTCAGGACAAATGTTTGTGTGATGAGCACAAGCATTTTTGTTCTGTGTGTGAGTGTAATTTACCTATAACATATTGTATGTGTTTAGAAATATATAAGTAAGCTTATCAGTTGTCTAGTACTCATAATACAAGCTCTGTTTAGCTTGAGACTAAACGACATAGTGTAATAGTTGTGTAATATTATATTAATATATGGGGTGAATTTTAGAAATGGATGCGGAGGCTAAATTTGAAGCTACTTTTATGGAATAGCGAAAAACACTCAAAGAAGTTTCAAGCCCAATTTTCATGAAAGCTGAAATGGCATCATTGGATTTTTTTGAAACCTATTATAGGTATAAAATTCTCTTCTTAAAAAAAAAAAAACTTATACCTTAAGAGGAAAGTGGACATATGATAAGAGGAAAAGACAAATGGTATCCCAAAGAAGGTAAAAGGAAAAGAGGCAGACCACAAAAAAGATGGGATGATTTTTTATTTTTTTTCGATGGGAAAAATCATCTTATGACAACCCCCGCTCTTGGGCGGAGCGGGAGATAGTGTCAGACTCTTACTGACTAAAAAATCCATCCCGTTCCTTCAAGCCTTCATACCGGGGTTCGAGCGCCCTTTCGGATAACTCCGGCCCCAGTAGGCTTCGACCCGGCTGGGTCCCTGCAAGATGGGATGATGATATAAGGCAAGTGGCAGGCGTCACATCGAGCAGAGTTGCTCAAGAAAGACATGAGTGGAAAAGGTTGGAGGAGGCCTTTGCCGACTGGCAAACAGATCTACAAAAAATAAGAAAAAATCAAATAAAAGATTAAGTTTATATTATTTAAGTTTTCTATATATAATATAATATGGATCTGAATATAAGGCTTATTATTATTATAGGTATAAGTTTCAGTAAAACAAAAAAATAATAATATTGTAAGCTATAGAAATGCTAACAATTGCTCTTTTGTTTTTAGGGTGGGAAATCATCTTATAACTTCTCCCACTCTAGACCGGAGCGAGACGGTGATTCAGACGTTTATGAACCACACCTATGTTCTTTCAGTTACCTTTTGCGTTCTAGGACCACGAGCATCTAAGAAGTGGCCTGGGCCGAGAACAATGGAATGAGGCTTTGCCCAGCTGTTGGACAGTACAAGGTAGTTATGATAATTACAATTAACTGATCTTGGGTACCGTAATTGACTATAACTAAAAGATTAAATAGCCAATGGCATCGTCTCTCGATAAAAATTTGAAATTACAGTTCGTTTTTATGTTTTTTTTTGTTTGTAGGTGGTAGATAATCTCTGGAAGAATTGGTCCGATTGCTAGTTTTGTTTTCACTGGTAAAAAGCTGCTTTATTCTTGAGGGACATAGGCTAAATTTTTTTACGCAGACGAAGTCGCAGGAAGAAGCTAGTCTTATATAAAATGTGTAGGTACTACAACAAATTACAAACTACCTTACGCTTAGCGTGTATATTGAACGTAATTTAATTTACACAAATGTATTCTTTCGTAGCCGAGGCCGCTAAACAGGCGTATGCCTGTTTAGCGGCCTGCCTTTTATTGCCTTTTATTGTATGCCCGTTGGTATCAACGGGCATACAATAGGCACAATTTATTATGTCTATTATTTTACACCAAACGCATGACCCAGCTAGATTTGTTTCAAATTTCTTCCGGCGTCGCTTAACCCGGTCACAAGTGAAAATAATAATATTTTCATACGTAACATGACGTAATAAAATGTGGTTGAAGTTTCATGTGGACTGACCATTTGTAATGTTTGACCGAATGGCGTAATTGGTAATAGAGGGCAGCTACTGGATTAATTATTATTACCGCTAAGTCACGCACGAATTATAAGCCTTCAATATTTTTTTTTCCATATTTTCTCTATTTCCCGCGTAGTGCACACAACACTGTAGAGCAGTGGTGGCCGAGTGGTAATAGCTTCGACTTACGAGTTGTATGTAGGTGGCGAGTTCAAACCCAGACGGCGCATTACTTTTTGTAATTTATTTCATTATCATTGCTCTCAAAACGGTGAAAGAAAACATGGTGAGTAAACCGGCCTAGATCCAAAAATTCTAAGACTTATCACATTCACCAACCTGCCCATTCGCTCTCCTAAAGAGGAAGCCTGAGTCTCAGCAGTGGGAACATTAAAAAGGCTGATGATGATGCACACACACACTTATTTTTTTTATGAAACTTGGCGGCTCTATGATAACAAATGGTTCTTGACCAAATAGACTCTCCAAATAACGTCTAAGGTTGAAGCTCATGACTTTCATTCACGCATGTCATCTGTCATCACACTCCCCCTTCCAATTCTCAGAATAACATATAAAATGAATAATTTATATAAAAAGGCCGAAACCTTACCCTTATCATGCGATCGACCTTAACTCAGAGAGATGGTTGAACGTTGTAACGACACATCAAGCTAACATTGGGTATAATTCTCTTCGTGAACAATGCCACATCTTTCGGTTAACGATTTCCGAAGCTTTTTTTTATTAGGGATGTGCGGACAGTCTGATTAGCCCATTAAGCTGAATACGGGTTTATAGTCAGCAGAATTACGACTGGGAAATGGAGTTTTAGAGATCTCATCACTCATTGATGTGGTGTTGTTGATAGCGCTTGTGGTAGTGTGGTGTTTGTGATTCCTGAAAAATGTATCAACGTAATTATGATTCTTGATGAACGTAATTATGACTTGCCGTCTAGTCTTCGATTCTCGTTGCTTTTGCCAATACGAAGCGACAATACGTTTGATAGCCACGTTTTATTTTTCCTTGAAGATTCTAGTCCAACGTATATGTTTGGAATTGGTTTGAAGCGAATTGCAAATGTATCTCCACTTGCGACGCTTGATTTTAGCAACAGGATACTAAAATTGAGTTGATATTTACCAATAATTACAGCGACTAAAATCTAAAAATACTGTTAGTTAAATTATTATTATGAGAAAAACTTAGCAATAACCTGTATTGCTACAATTTTAAATTTTAGCCAACTTTGAATGTTTCTTCAAAACATTTTAAATACTTCAAAATTCTGTTAATATGAGCGTGAACTGTTTAAAGTTTTCTGCCACCCTAGCGGGCATCGGCCCTGCTTCATGTTTTACTGACAACGGCGCTTCACCTCTTTACCGCATGCTCCACTGTGCCCTTCAGGTGGTCCGAACAATGGTGACACTCGAGAGTTTTTTCTGCCTTAATCTCGTATAGGAAACTGCCAAATTCACCATGTTCGGTGAGGACTTATATCATGCTGAAATTAAGGGCACCGTGACGTCTCTCCAGCCATACATCAATGATGGCTTAAGGCCATAAAGGCCATATGGTAGACTTTTAAATTCTCAAAAAATAACCATGATGAAGTGGTGATTTACAAAAGCACATTATTAGGCAGGCTGTGTGATTAGATCAATAAATGCCAAAATATTGATCTAAACAATAATATCATTACAGTCGGAAAACGTCCACTGCCTGGTTGCCTCGCCTAAGTATTACTACAACGATCAGTCCTGTGCATTTCACATTCGTTGAATTCTCGAGACTTTCACTAAGTCGTCGGTCGGCGTTAGAAGGCCTTTTGGTGCTGATGGGCTCGCCTCTTCACAAACTTTCAGCTCTTTCGAACATTTGTTCTACAACCAACTTGACCTGCCCACTATCACTTAAGTTTGGTGATTCTTTAGGCTGTCGATAACTTTGATTCTACTGCTTCTCTCATCCTAATTAAGCAGACATCAACTAAGCGTCAAAAAAGATTCAGTCCTGAATCAACAGACTTTTAAATTAAATCTCTCTGTTTACAAAAACTAAGTACAATAAAAGTCATGAAACAAGCTTTAAAGCTCTACATTGTATTTATTAAAATAATAGAAGAGACGGCATTCGTTCTACAAATCTCCATTGACATTTATGACTATTCAGAAACGCCAGCAGCAAAGTGTGGCCAGCACATCTTCTTATACAAAGTTCCTTCCGTCCGTAGTCTCTGTTACTGTAATTGCCATTTGCGGCATCATGAATAAAACATCTGCTTACTTAGATTCGCCGTATTCGATTGTGGTTAACATATTTCTTGTTTAATGGAGACGAAGAGTTGTAAATAAATTGTCGGTAAAGTATTCTGGGCAGTACTCGCTTTAAGAGTAGAAGATTAAAGAGGCAACACACGTTATCAGCTCCGCAGCGTTATTTACATTCTATTGAGATTTATTCGATTATTTATTGGAGTTTCTGTTCCGCGTGGTTTTAATTTCGTTTTACATCTTCGGGCAAAAATATTGACTCGTTTTAATAGTATCTATACTCATTTTATTGTAATGTAATACGCATTTTCTAGCGATATCTGAGGTACATCGTGAATCAAAGCATAGTGTAATTGTGACAAAATTATTAAATAATAAACAGGTCTGTAAAATTCATAGGTTCTTCCAAAATATGATTATTTTTTGTTCATTTTTGGGTTAGTAAATTGATTCCCAAATTGAGCCCCAATAAAATAACAATTTCCTCAAAGCACAGCCTACACAAAGATCAATTTAAACGCTTCATCGATCTCCAATTAGTTTTTGACAAACGAGAACGTCAATTACATCACAAGACACTGGCAAATTAAAGTAATCAATCATTCTGGCGAAATAATCATAACTGTGATATTTCAAAGGTAAAAATAGAGGAAATTCAGTGACAAATCTCGCTTCCATAATTTGAATTCGTTGCGTTGTAGGGACAGCTGTCGTTGGCGACTGGCGCGAGTGTGCGACTCTCGTTGTAAAAATATAATATCTACGTGTCCTACTGTACAGGAATATGGACTATAGTCATAGTCTAGAATAATCATCTAATTTTGAATGAATTTAAATTTAGTGGACCATTGTTTGTTGAATTCAGGTTTACAGTATAACGCGGCGCTTAAAGCCTAAACGATTGGAACTCAAATTTAACGTATTATTGTTACGAGCTAGTAAACAGCTGGTGATTATTATTACTATTTTCTGTTGCCGTTTTCTATGTAATCTTGAAAATATTGTAAAAAATAATAATATATAATATAGTTTTTATGTTGGTCCTCGATAGCATACATTATGGGTTGACTTGATTGCTTCGTTATCCGAATGTACTTAGATTGGAAAAAATACTCGTATATCTCCTACACCCTCGTGTTTTCTTTGGAATAAAACTTTGAGAATATAAATAAGTGTGAAGACACAAAGAAAGTTTTATTTACTTTTTTTACTGCTTTGGCGGACAGACAAGATTGCTCGAATAAAGTGAAATAATTTATTTCAATGTTACTCTGTAAAAGAAAAATAATATAGAGAGAAGTGTATTGCCACGCAATTTGTACTTTCGTTTTAGTCAATCAGAACGTTGATGTTGTCTGTACCCACAAATTATTAGAATAATAATTTGGACAAGGTTTTAGAATAATATCTAAGTCTCAAATCTGCTTCACTACATATTCTTTTGGCCTTATAAATCTTTAACAATTTTGTTGGTACTGGTGGTATAGTAACAGACAAGTCTTGATTATTGACACCGTTGCCTTCATCGGCGTCAATATAATCAAGAAAATGGGCAAGTGCAAGTCGGGCTCGCGCACAGAGGGTTCCGTGCAAACTACAATTCCCGAATGGAGTCTCCAAGATTTTTCAGAATTGCAATTTTTTATTTTTGCTACCTAGGTAACAACAAATTTACTGTTTTCAGATTTTTGCCTATACCTGTACTTTATGACCTTACTTTGGGTCTAATTTCAGGATTCTGGGTCAACGGAAAGGACCCTATGAATTTTGATCTTTGAGAGTATCAAAATATATATTTTTTTTTTGCGATATAAACGACCGTATCTCATCTCTCATCACAGCTTGAAGGGACTGCAGATCTGTGTATAAAGTTTTAATTTCAACTCGATACCTCCAAGCTTTTCGATATAAAGAGTCTTGACAGACAGACAGACAGACGGACGGACAACAAAGTGATCCTATAAGGGTTCCGTTTTTTCTTTTGAGTTACGGAATCCTACAAGCGAGAAAGACAACCCCAACCTAGATTTCCATCGTAAACAACAACCTTAGAACAGAAATTTCGGATGCTTCGACAACCCATCATAAACACGTCTGGCGAAAAATAACGTCGGGTGTCGTCCCGAATAGGCGCGACTATATACGGCAATGAGAGAAATAAGGGTTTTTTTTTCGGTGGCTCAAAATCCAAATGACATCCCTTGGGTGGAACGGGAGATAGTGTCAGACTCTTACTGACTAAAAAACCTACCCCATTCCTTTTTGCTTTCATACCGGGGCCGAGCCTCCCTATCGAAACAGACCCTGGCCCCAGTAGGTTTCGACCCAGCTGGGCCCCTCTCCTACGGTTGCTGACAACTCTTTAAGGCGCGCGGGAACAGTGCGTGCCGTCGACGACTCGGGCTCGATCCACACAGTTACCGGACAGTCGGACAGCCTCCTTGCTGGCCTGCCACCATGAGAGAAATAAGGGGTAATATTTCCATGCAATGTTTAGAAAGACTAAGTTCACCACAGGACATTTTCGCTCCTTCTGGCAAAAGAAACTCACGCAGCACCTATTTATATTTTTTCTTACGAGAACAAGATGAGAACTCCCAAATGAAATATAAATCCAGCTTTAAATGCGTCATTAGGCTTGGATGACGGCCAGTCCGGTACTTATTGTGCCATTTTCTTTTCACTTATATTTTAGTTGAACGACTCTGTTTGTCCGACCGTGTAATCTATTCATAATGTCCGTGTCGGCGATTGCGAAAAAGTTAGTCGAGCTAAAATTAATTAGTATGGGTGACGCATATCTCAGCAAAAAAGTTGTTCAAAATGCGTACAAAATAAGCTAGCTGACGAGAATTAAGTTCTATCTTTGGTTGAACTTGTTGTGTTTTTAATTAATGATGTCGGCATGATGGCTTGTGATTTATTTATTAGGTATTATCGCTGTCTAAATACTAATTCATTTACTGCTAAATAACTAGGTATAATAATAAAATAGTGATTAAATTTTAATCCAAAATAAATCTGCTGATGAATTTTTTCCTACCCTACTATGACGTGTCATTGCAATGATTAACCCACTGAGAAAAAGATAGTATTTTTTTAAGATATGAAATCATCCAAAGACTTCTCCCGCTCTGGGTGGAGTGTCAGAGTTTTACTGAGTAAAACCAGACTGGTGTTCTCTTTGCTTTGCAAGATCACTGGTTTCCTTTTCAGAAAATCCCCACAGATGTTACGGCCATCGGCTCTGCTGAGCCCCTATGGTTTACGGTACATCTACCATGAGTTTAAAGCAATAGTATTTGTCGATACTGGATACCGACTACGTTAATATTTTGTATGACAAATTTTACAGCGCCTCTAGCGGTCACTTACGGAACCAAAATTCACCATACAAAACATTTACGTAGTCGGTATCGAGTATCGACAAATACTATTGCTTTAAACTCATGGTAGAGGTACTGATATATCTTTGAGGGGCGCATGGAACACGTCGTGTCGACGTTTATATATGTCACGTTTACCATTGTGCTGGTAGTCGATGTCGAGGTCTCAGCCGGAGCGAATGGATGTCTATTCCCGCACGCTTGTGGCCGTCTTTTTCACTAGCATTACTGCTTCGTAGAAGGAGGCGACCGCCTGCTATTCCTCCTAGAGGTAGTACTGTGTTATATAGCTCCATCTCTGTCTTATAGTAGAATACTATTAGCATTGGCATATGTAGAGAACTAAGCGCTTTTGCACTAAGCTAGCGTACTGCAATACCATCGACATCATTACTTACTATCACAGATGAGGTAATGGTCATAGGCTATATAAATTCCTATAAATTCCTGCTGCAGAATGGTTCGAAACAGTGACCACGGCCTTGGAACGAAAAGGCCAACTAATGAAACACATTGTTTGTTGTCACTGTTTTAATCAGTAAAAATCTGATACTGCTTCACACTCCACCCAAATGGAAAGAGCAATGAAAACATTGGAAGTGTGATACAATAAGTCATAGTGAATCCTATTACATTCTTTCTACAGCATTTTATAGGAATAAAAGCGAAATTCTTTATGTAAAAAAACAGGCATTGCTTAAACCCTGAAGCTCTATCACAAGCTCTTAACGAGATCCATTTGACAACCTAAAGTGAATTGTATGTGAAGCGAGCGAGAAAGAGATGGAGCTATATACGCTCCATCTCTTTCTCGCTAGCACGCCTGACTTTTTAACATGTCCTGCTAAGGCCCCTGTTCAGCTAAAAGGGAACGACCTTTAAGATAAGAAGTATCAATCTTATGCACGTTTCCAATTCTGACGGGTCCTATAGAACTTAGGTGAGGGTATTTGAATTAGTTTGAAAAACTTAACCTTATGGAAAGTTATATAACTCAAAGTTCGAGTCAGACAGTTTTAAATGAAGATCGATGATCCGGAGTTGTCTCGCAAGCTGTTCTTTCAAATTTTGATGAAAAGTCTTTTTTTATTAGAGATGGTAAGAAAAGAAAAGTAGATGAACCAAATTAAAAAGAATTCACCCTTTTGTTAGGTATTTTAAATATCTGAAACTTACCTTCAGTAATTTGGTCTTGATTAATCATTTTTTAATGACCCAATAATAAATCGTAAAAATGCACTGTTTTGTGTAGAATATGATCAAAATACAATAATAGAATAAAACAAATAAAAAATAGAATACAATAGAATATGATCAATATAAGAGAGCAGTGACCATTCACAACAGAGATTAATTTAGTCTAAATATTAATAAACATTTGCCCAAAACTAGGTAAATGTATGGTCTGCTTAGTGAGAGTAGAGTATCAAGGCTAGACTTCTTAGATTTTTGTATTTTAGACCACAGACAAAAAATCAAGATTATCGGATAATCAACCATACTGTATATATGAGTGATATCACCAGTAACTGAAGACCATTCAACATTCTCATGTAATTTTTATTTTTGGTGTACAAAAAATAATCAATCTATCTATCTATTCATAACAGAGATTCACTTAGTACGCAGGAGATATTATGACTTCATGTGTAATGCACAAGTGCGCAAATATAGTGGCATTCGCTGTTCCTTTCCTCTCATAGTCCAAATGGTCGGCAATCCGACACGACTAGACAGAGATCAACCGTAAGTCCAACGGCTCTATACGCTTTCTGAGGCAAGGGGCTGTTACAACACCAACGCTACTACAAAGTTATCCTTAATCTACAATAATATTATAAAGAGGTAAAGTTCGTTTTTTTTTTATTTGTAGATCTCTGAAAGTATTGATTTTTCTGTTTTTTTTTTTCTGATAGAAAACTGTTTACTCCTGAGTGACATGAGCTATATTTTATGTACGCCTGCGAAGCCGTGAGCAAAAGCTAGTGGAAAAATAAAATAGCACTTTTTGCCAGCGCCGGCACTTAGGACCTCACACTCAACAGTCGCGTTTGCGATTATAAAACCAACAAGTCCTTCAGTTATAACGGTATCAAAACTATAGCATACAAAACCAGTGTCCATTGATAAATAATTGATTAAACTCTGGTACTTCAGCTGCATGATATAATCAAATTAATACGATTTCAGGGCCGCCAGTCCCAACGGGAGGTCTCGACGGTAGCAATTGACAAATGGACGAAATACCCACTTGACAAACAACCACATACCACGTGTTGGTAATAAAATTAACGGCTGTGATTAATTGTTGAACTAACGTAACTGAGGTTGGATTTAATCAGGATGTTTTTTTTTTAGTTGGCCAAGGTTTTTCAGAGTTAAAAGTATTATTTAATTCAGTTTGGGAAGGGTGTGTCTAGAGAGTCAGTTAAAAAATAGAGTGAGTTAAAATTAAACACTTTTTAGGGTTCCGTATCTCAAAAGGAAAAAAGAAACCCTTATGCGATCACTTTTTTGTCCGTCTGTCTGTCTACGTCTGTCTGTTTGTCGCGTTCGAGTATCGAGTTGAAATTAAAACTGGAGTCCGGACACTTAAAGCTGTGAAAAAAAAAATAGCTTTTGAATTTACTAAGAAAAAAGATACGGCCGTTTATGCTACAAAAAAAGTAAATTTCGACACTCACGAGGGAATCAAAATTCATAGGAAATTCCCGTTGATCTATAATCCTAAAACCTGGCGTGAAACAAGGTTTCATAGCACAAGTATAGGAAAAAATCAGAAAATGGTTTTTTTTTTGTTACGTCAACTTTTTCTGCGATTCGGAAAAATCTTCATGATTCAATTCGAAATTTAAACTGTTTTCATAGGTTAGTCTGTACGGAACCCTCAGTGCGCGGTCCGATTCACACTTGCCCGGTTTTTTAATCTGTCTAGTCTACTGTCATTATTCCCCTGCTAATACATTTTTTTGATGTTTGCGTTAGAAATGCAAATACTTCAATTATAGAAGCCTTGGTTTGTTTGATAAAATATTGAGACAAATAAAAACATAAACACAACCGTAACTTACTGTGACAGAATTTTTTATTATTGCGTCAAAGTCTGAGAGCAAAACAAAATATATTTCCCTGAAAATCACGCTAACAAAAGAAAAATTCTATTCATACACTCAATCGTAATTCTGGTAAGTCGAGACCCTATGAAATAATCAAACGATCATGTAGGCGGCGTCAACTCTTGAACATTCGGTCATCAATAATGTATGAGTTTCAAGCGACAAAGTATGAAGACAAACACACTACGCTTGTAGGGTGGTTCATTTGCACGTGCCAATAGAATAGCACGGTGTTCACATGTTGGAATTATGGCGCGACCACGGCTTAGTAGATTAGCGGACTCAGTTCCGGTGTTTGTACGATAACGTTTGGTTTTTGACGATTTATTGGATTGTGCTATTTAGATCCTTATGTGGTACCTCCACGTGGTTATACGCAGCGGGCAATTGAAGTTGTTTTTTTTTAAGTATTATGTATATCGGTGATTTAATGCGACAAACCACTACAAATCAATTTTTGAACAATAAATAAATAGGTAATAGATATTCAAAATAAATGAAGCTTAATTTCAATAAGTTTAAGGCTGTTCAAGTGTCAATTTTAGGTCTGATACTAAACGTGAGTTGAGTTTACTTACTTTTTTTTTAAAAACTGTAAGTCCTCCAAGCTGTAATAAATAAATTAATTTAAAAAAAAACCGGCCAAGAGCGTGTCGGGCCACGCTGAGTGAAGGGTTCCGTAGTTTCCCGTCCGTCACAATAAATGTACCCACTTATGAGTTTAAAAAAATGCTTGCTTAAATGATTATACTACAAACTTAGTCCAGAAATTATTTTGTAGAACCGTTTTGTCTTTTTTGTACAAAAACTGTTCTTTCCATCAAGTTCAAAATAATTTTCCTAGAAAGTTCTTATAAAGTCCTACTTTTCAGATTTTTTTCATATTTTCTAAACTTATGGTTCAAAAGTAAGAGGGGGGGGGACACATTGTTTTTTACTTTTGGAGCGATTATTTCTGAAATTATTGACATTATCAAAAAATAATTTTAGTAAACCCGTATTCATTTTTAAATACCTATCCAACAATATATCACACGTTAGGGTTGAAATTAAAAAAAAAAATCACTTCCAACTTTACATATAGGGAGGCCCTAATAAAACATTTTTTTCCAATTTTAGTTTTACCACTTTGTCGGCGTAATTAATATACATATTGGTACCAAATTTCAGCTTTCTAGTGCTAACGGTCACAGAGATTAAGCGAGGACGGACAGACAGACATGGCGAAACTATAAGGGTTCCTAGTTGACTACGGAATCCTAATTAGGTTCTTAAAATAATAAAACACATAGAAACAATTACAAAGTAATAAGTACTATGATTGATGAACATATACTTAATTATACTGACAGGCATGTCTGTCCATGTAAAATATTAGGATACTGCTAAGACTAAAACTAAATCAAGAGGATTTCAAGCAATAAGTAGTTCAGAATTGTCTTTTTGTCAGATTTATTTATTTACTAGCTTTTGCCCGCGGCTTCGCCCGCGTGCAAAAAATATAACAAATAGGTTGTTCAGGAATAAAGCAGCTTTCTATCGGTGAAGAAAAATATTATAAATTAGATCATTACTTTCACAAATTACATCCTTCTTCTTCTTCCTGCCCTTATCCCATATTACTTGGGGTCGGCGCAAAAAAAAAAATGTTTTTTTCTTCCATTCTGTCCTGTCACCCGTCAAACTATCACTATACACAATCCATCCATCTTTTCTTCGGCCTTCCTCTCCCTCTCCATCCACCTACATGTATGCTCAGAACAAATTACATCCTAAAAACAAAAAAAAAACAACTTTACCTCTATATAATATTAGTGTAGATGTACACACAAACACTTAAAAACTAAAAGAACAAATACAGGTAGAAGAGCATAAGGGTGCAGCTTATTTTAAGAAAAATTTATCTCCTAGTAGACCTGGGAAATGAGACTTGAGTAAGAGTTGTCAGCATTTCAAAGTATAGGTATAAATTAGGTTAGAAAACTTGGACAATTGACTAATATCCTAAATAAAAAAATAGTTACGAACATATGTCTTATGAAAAAAAATTATTAAAGAATAGTTAATAAAAATACACATAAATAAATTCAAATTTATTTAATAGCTCATCATATTTTTTTTAGTTACATGCATTGATATACGTATAAATATATAGTATCTTATTCTTCTTCTTCCTGCCCTTGTCCCATTTTATTTGGGGTCGGCGCAATACGTTTGTTTCTCCCATTTTGTCCTGTCAATATATAGTATACAAGGTGCAGTTTTAAAACTGCACAATATTTTAGGAGGTTGTAATAAAACTCATAAATAATCATGTGAAAAAACGATACCTGGTCAGTAATACTTGTTATTTTATTTTTTAATTATACTAAACTAATTCGATTGATCGATGGCAGCGGGGGCGTGGCTAGGGTGTGGCGTGCGGGATGATGATTGGATGATACATTATTTATGAAACTATCGTTGCGAGTTAGTGTGTGTGAAAACGCCCTTTATTTTTCCGTGTTTGTGTGTGTGAAAGAAAGCACGGTTATAATGCAGGTATCAGACTGGCTGCTTTTTAAGAAACGTAGTTCACACACCGATTTTCATAAATAAGAAAAAAAAATCCTACTCATTTTATTATTGATTCGGGTCGAGAATCACTAACATAATTACCTCCTGAAATATTTTGCAGCTTCAAAACGACACCTTGTATATGTACTATTTCATGAATCTCATTTCAATCCAATTAGACGTCGACATGATAATGCAGACCAACTATAGTGGAAATGGTAACACATACCTACTCAATCAAAACTATTATTGTTCAAAAATTAACCAGTTTAAAAAAATATTCTTTTACTTTGGTTACCCAACAAGGATTGAATTTAAGGGTGAGTTGCACCATTTAACTATAACGATAACAAAGCCGTTAACAGTTGTCAAATCGTCGAATTGAACAATAAGCGGCCATTTCACGGCTGGTTAAGGTTTGGTTATCGTTATAGTTAAATGGTGCTACTTACCCTAAGTAAAGTACTCCTTTTTATATTTCACTCAAAATTTTTTTCAAATCAAAGCATTTATTTTAAATAGACCATTTACTATGCACATTTTTTTTACATTTTTTGAGTAGTCAAATGACGGTCAGTCACAGAAAAGTGAAGCTAAATTGCACGTTCCAAAGAGTAGGTCTCTATGGAGAAGAACGTGCAAGAAACTCCATGGACACTCTTTTAAATCATATTATGTGTTACATATAATGCTTGATTACATATTACTTGTTGCTTCTATCATGTGTTTTCAAAGCCTTTTCAAATAGTACAAAATATTTTGACAAAGTGCAAAGTATTATCAAAATAACTAGGTACCTCATATAAAAGTAGGTCACCTCAGCAAAAGCGAACTATTTGAGTAAAGTTAGTCGCAGCGTCATCTTGAAGACGTGTCAGAAAACCGCTTCCGCTATCTCTCATTCACAAATCACGACCCTAAAACTTGGTAGCAGAGCAGTCGCGACTGTACGTGCCTTGCATGTCTAATGTCGGCAAGCGGATTGAATGAAAGTATTGTTCAGGAACAGATAAAATATAAAAAAAAAAAACGAACTACTAGGTGAATGGTACACAGTGCCTTTCAAATCCATGAACAGTTGTCTCTTCACTCAAATTGAATAAGTTTTCCCGCAGTGCTTTGTTATCGGGCATTCCATCGAGTATTTTTCTAGTGAAGTGCCCGTACAAGATTTCAAATATACTTTTAAATGTTGATTTTGAATTGTTATTTTGCGAAATTCTTGTTGTTTTCTTACGTAAAATATTATGGTGGGATGTTATTTTTCCGACGGTAATCTGTGAAGGAATATTTGTTGCTCATTCACCCAGTCTAATCCTCAAGTAACTATTTACGTTGAGATGAGATGGGAGATCGATGTGGGAAAATGTATTGACGAAATATTAGAGACCATAATAGTTTTGTGACAAGTTTCGTACGGGTTTATACCCTACAATAATCATGTCATCAACATAATTTCAGCCTCGAACCGCTTTTTTTTTTAATTTTAATAATCATCCTATGACAACCCCTGCTCTTGGGCGGAGCGGGAGTTAGTGTCAGACGCTTACTGACTAAAAGACCCATCCCTTCAAGCCTTCATACTGGGGCTCGAGCACCCTTTCGGATACCTAACCCTGGCCCCAGTAGGCTTCGACCCGGCTGGGCCCCTGCTGTTGCTGACAACTCCTTGAGGTGCTCGGGAACAGTGCGTGCCGTCGACGACTTGGGCTTGGTCCGGACAGTTACCGGACGTCCGGGTAGCGAGCTACCCATTGCTCACTGTCCGCAAGCTCGAGCCTTGAACCGCTGCTACGGGATTGTTCGAAACAAATTACCGTAGTCTTTGCTAAGTGTAACAAAAGAACCACAATTTTTTTTAGGGTGGGAAATCATCTAACGACTACTCCTACTCTGAGTCCAGCAGGAGGGCGTGTCAAACTTTTTCTGACTAAAATCAAATCTATGTTCTTTCTGTTGCCCATTACGTTCCAGTAGAAGTTTTGAGTCAACGCATGGTCTTAGTAAGCTTCGGCCCCTGCGGTTTAGCTGAAATCATTTTGAGGCGCGCGTGGAACACTACGCGTCGTCAATGACACAGGCTCGGTTCGAACGATTACCGGACGACGAGTTACGTATTGCTCGTTGTCCGCAAACCCACGGCTACAGTAAAAGGAACACAGGTCTCTTGCTCTCACCCTGATGACAACTAATTCTGTGGTCGACAATACCTTTAAAAGAGCTGTTTAAGTGGCTTGTAGCCACATTATGGCGTCACATTAAGGACCAATTCTGCTTTTCCGCGCGATTTGAGCATATAGAACAGCCTAAAAATTATCTATCGGGCAGTTGCTCACCAGACATAACATGTACCTGGGGCCCAAGTCTGCTATTTTTAAATCGTCATTCCAACACGATCTCATTCATTTTGCTAAAAGTTCGTAATCTGCTAATTCATAATGATCGATTATTGATCGGTCAGTGGTATCGTAATAGAGTTGTGGTAGAATAATAATATCGAGCATATTAAAACCAATAACTGCACAATAACATTCTAATGGTAGAACACTGATCAAATAAACTGTCAAAGTTTTAGCAGATTACCGCATACAACAAATATTCATTTATCAATATGTACGAGATTACTATTCTATGCCACTTCTTTCAATGAGTGGTTGACCATTGGAAAGTCATAATGATGCCATTATATTTAGTAGATTACTAAACTTATCAAACTCGACAATTATGACATCAATGATAGACCATTCTGACACTATTGTAATAGCAGACTTGAGGCCCTGGTCGGAAAATCAACGGAGTTATGTGGGACTTTAATCTCTATTTCGTCTCCAAAAGCTTATTTGAAAAAATAAATCAAGATTTTATATAAATAAGTGTTCATGTTTATTAATCTTAATGACTTCGTAACCATTATCTGCTATTTTGTAAGGACATCAAATGTAAGAAGGGTATGTTGTTTACTTCAAGTTATTGCGTTGTAAAGTGAAAGTGAACCGGAAAACTGGGTAAACAACTGGTTGTACCAGATTTCAGAGATTTCTATCGCGATTTAGATCTCATTATAGAGCGTTTACATTAGTCCATTTGACTGCAGAATTTGTAAGTGTTCGTGATTTATGTGGACACCTACTGTTTCAAGCATTCTAATATAACCAGGTAGTAGATACGGTATCAAATGTTGAGTTCCTTAGAATTCCTGAGTAGAGCTACACGAATACATTTAATAATTTTTATCTACTTTGTAAGGACGTCGGGTACCGTAAAGACCCCGACGGTCTTGGCGGCTGGGGAGTGAGAATTTTTGTTCTCTTACGCGTGTAACCTCCTCCTTCGCTAGCATTATTGCTTCGCAGCAAGAGTCAATCGCCTGCCATTCCTCCTCGTTTCGGACTATAACCTGTACCAGGGCCCGGCGCGAGAGGTTGCTGCCAAAAATTGCCTCCATGAGGACACGGGCGGAGCTCGGCCCAAGCGTGGCACCCATTGACAGTATGCTCACCAATCAAAGGCTGGCAAAGCCTTTTCTGCAATTACAAACACAACAACAACTCTACGGAGTTAATAGTTCTTACCCAATAAAATTTAAACCACCAGGATCGATGTTTAGCAGCAGCTAATGATTCCTAAAAGGTTTAAAGTCAGCCACTAATGGGCCCAGTTTCACCTGTGACCCGAAAAGTTTGAGCGTTAATTGCAAACACTTCGCTCGCGGGTAATGAAGGCGAAAGTGCATATCACTGTACATTGTACGTTTTGTAGGGCTGGCGCTTGTTGGAATATATCCATGAAATGTTAAATTTAAACTTCGTGCCATTTAATAGAAGTAATTTTTATTAGGGTTTCGTACCCAAAAGATAAAAACAGAACCCTGTTGCTTACACTTAGCTCTCTTTTTGTTTGTCACCGCCTGAAGTCTAATACAAGTCTTTTTTTTTGTGGTGAGTCTTTTCACTGCTACCTCACTTAGATTCATCATCATCATTTCAGTCGAACTACGTCCACTGTTGGACATTGGCACAACGACCGTTCTTGTGCATCTCGCATCTATCGGATATCCTCGACTGTCAACAACTTAGATTAAATCCACTATTATAAAGACGTATTTGTATGTAGAAGTAATCTGTGAAATTACTGAAATGATCCGGCGTGAGATATCGTTGCCACCAATCGCCCCCACGAGGACACGGCGGTGCTCCGTCCAAGCTGGGCACATCTCCACCGTATGCTCCAACGTGCCCTCTGGGCGGTTCACACTATGGTCACACCCAGGTTTTTCTTCCGCACGAATCTGGTGCAGCAATCTCCTGAACTTACCATGTCCAGTGAAGATCTGCGCCATGTGGAAGGTGAGGACGCCGTGATGTCTTTCTAGTCACTCCTCAAAAAAAGGGACTTACCACCATGATTATAGCTTGCTGGGCACTAGGTTGCGATAGTCACTGCCGTCAATTCTGCATGAGACCCCGCTGGAACTCTGTCCGTTATGCCACTACTTTGGGCCTGGCTTTGCATCTGCATGCGCAAATCGGGCATGCTTGCAAGGGCTGCTGCCTTTAGATCCCATGGTGGCAGGCCAGCAAGGAGGCTCACCGCTTTGCGGACCATGCGCTATCCCCATTGAAATGGTCCAGAAAACTAATACGTAGTTTGACTATTTCTGAGTGCCTAAAGCACTCTCTCTTTCTCTCTATAAATTATTTACATATTACGAAAATTAGTACAATTTCACGTGGGTGAATCCGCAGACACCAGCTGGTAACACCTAATTTTCCTAATCAAGTTAAGATTGAGCGGAATGTGTAAGAAATTAGATTAAACTGTTTTCGGTGTCAAAAAGCCAGGCAAAAGAACAAAGACATAACTCAATCGCTATTATTATTGTGACGTCAGAGTTTTCCCTTTCACCTGTCCCGGAAAAGTGTTCCAAGAATATATCACTCTACCCCCGTAATATTTTCTCAGTTCAGGTGGCAGCCCTAACGCCACCGGATGGTTAGGGAGGTAACTTCGCTCGTTATTTATTATTGAGCCGTTGTCCTGTAACGACTTTAATATGTTACGGCTCATTTCAACACTTTCATATTTCGTACTTTAGTGTAGTTTTTTGCTCTAACTATAGAGTATAGAGACTCCTTAGTGGCCATTGTGGCCAGTTTTCTTAAAAAAAAAAAACAAGTCTGTCAGAGACCATTACCGTTTGTTCGTAAAAGACGACCTGTATCGACTTCGTCTTCAGGTATAACAGTAGAAACGTGCGTTCAGCGCAATGTCGCAGCCTCAAATATTAGAAAAAGTGACTTTGTTCGCTGCTCTCCCGATGTTCCGAGCTCTGTAACTCTAACCTTCATATTAAATGGAGCGATATTATACTAAAATATACGTAGACCGGTCAGAGAGTAATGGTCGTAGTTCATTATATCGGCCCGTAAAAGTCTGGCGCAGAATAAGGGTCTTTTAGGACCGCTACGATGATCGGTCGCTAGGGAATGTACTTATTTACCTCAACAATTGAAATAGTCTGGGGAGTACTACTACGGATTTATTTTCTTACAGAACGAGCTGCTTCGATACGTTTACAATGTTTTGAATCAATAAAATCTTGTAAATACTCGTACATATTTACACAAGGTTTTCCCCTCCACTTCGTTTGCCAGTATGACCATTATTGCGGACGCGAATTCAGAAAAAAGTAGCGTATTCGCGTGTAATCTCTTTTAGTCTCTTATAATCTATAGAGTTAAAACATGCCTACTTCGTACTAAATTTCATCAAAGTCGGTTGAGTAATTTAATCTTTATAAGACCGATAGGTACCTACAGTTACTTTCAAATAATATAAAATAAACCATAATATAATATCTTCAGTTAGGATTGGGGTTGTTTATGTTATTACGATGCGTACATAAAATGATGTAAAAACACAAACTGCATCTTAAGAACTGAAAAGGTTAACGCCATTACGTACTTCAGCCGAAAGACATCCGCTGCTAGACAAAGAACTTTCCCAAGCGTCGCCACAAGCAGCGGTCCTACACTTCTTACATACAGTCTTGTTGGAAGGCCTACAAGTTGACGATGTATCATCATCTTCCAACGTTACACATTTTGGTGCGCAATCGCCTCGTTAAAATGTTTTTGATAGAGAGCATTGCTCACAGAACGGATGGTTTACTTATGGCAATAAGTAAATTGATTCCTTATAAGTATAAACATAAGTTTAAGTATAATCCTCATTATTCGCAGTCCTTTTTGCTTGCTATACTTATAGTATGCACCAGAACATTGTATGAACCACTCGAAAGGCACGTTGAAAGCATACGGTGTGTCTCGTTTAGGCGTAGCACTAGTGTGCTCGTGGAGGTGATCTGCGGCTGGGACCTCTCGGGCCGGGCCTCGGTTCAGGTTGGAGCGAGGAGGAATTGCGGTCGCCTCCTTCAGCGAAGCACCGATGCTAGCGAAGGAGACGACCGCATGCGTAAGAGGCAAACATCCTTACACCTTAGACGCCGAGACCCCGACTCCGACTTTCAGCCACGTTAAACGCGGGCTTGCTACTTCGCCGTTCGCCTGTCCGATAATCGTCGAGCCAGGGTCGTCCACAGCGCGTAGTAATCCACGTAGGCAAACCATAGTTGGCCCAGCAGGACTGATGCCATCAACTGAAGGACGTCATGTGGTTTTAGTCAGTAAAACACTGAAAAATCCTCCTGCGGAAAAACCCAGAGCGGAAGAAGTCATTGGATGATTTCCCACTTTAAAAAATCTACGTCTGTTAATTATTCGCATTATCTTCAGTCTCATAAGATAACCATAAGAGACTGAAGATAATGCGAATAATTAAGTCAAAGCAAGTCCCAGTATCTATTTTGGAGTTTATGTTAAAGTACCAAGTTTAGTTAATGTCTCTTCTTCAGGCAATATCCCAGTAACAGATAGACGTTTTAAGTGCATTTAAAATTAATATTTAGTTTGTGCTGAACTATCATTAGCGTAATGTATTTTAGCCATTAAAATGTTGAATAAGTTAGTAAATAGTTTACTTTTAAAATCTCTGAGTTACGTTCATCCATTCATTTGGACAACCTAATTTTAGAAAATGAAGTCTGTCCGTAAAGAAGTCAGCGCACCTCCTATAGCAGGAATGGTGAATCCTTATTTGGAAACGTACCACTAAATAGGTACTGTAAAAAAATTATGCTATGCTAGTTATTAATTCTTAACTAACCCATCTACACTTGTAAACATTAAGATGCAGAGGAGGTTTTTTTTTGTTTGTTCCTACAAATTACCTCCTGGTAATCTCTAGGAGTACTGGTTCGATTGCTTAAACTTTTTTCACCGATAAAAAGCTGTTTTATTCTTGAGTCACAAAGGCTATATTATGTACGCAGGCGAAGCCGTGGGTAAGAGCTAGTAATTAATATTTGCAGTTATTTGTTTGATTACTGGTGTTTTAAAACGCCTGCACGTTGTAAATATTACACTGGAGTACCATAGGTTCACCGCTACTGTCCGATAAGCTCACTCATGTGCATCCACAGATTTGTGCTTATCTCCTTCTGTGAGAACGTGACAGTCCAGAGAATGCCACCGTGTGGAATTTAATTCCATTCGGAGAAGAAGTGGTCGGAGAGGACTATATTTCAAACATGGTGTTAGTTTTTTTTTAAATATTCTTCAAGTCAAAGTCCAAATGACTTACGACTAAGTAAACTTTAAAAGAAAACTCCCAGGACTAAGTCATATGTCTTCGAAACTTACCTCCTTCACTTTTGCAGTTGGCTTGAGAAAATATCAGAATTGAATACGTAACAGTCAGACATATTACAAATTGTTAGCAATATTTTACTTTTGAAAAATGACAAATCTTTGTTTTGGAATCCCTGCTAAATAATATTTTTACTTAGTGAACATTTGATTCAATTTAATCAAGTTTTTATAAGGATGATTCTAGTGAATTATTAAAAGTAAATAATAACTTTTTTTGGATTTATGAGACGTTTAATCATCATCATCATCATTCATCATTTTAGCCGAAAGACGTTCACTGTTGGACATAGGCCTCCCCCAAATGTCACCACAATGAACGGTCCTGTGCGTCTCGCATCCATCGGATTTCCGCAACCTTTACCAGGTCATCGGTCAATCCTGTAGGAGGCCTTCCAACAGCGAGTCTTCCGTTACGCGGTCGCCACACCAGAACCTTTCCATCTGTTCTGCGAATAATGTGCCCTGCCCATTATGAGACTTTTAATTGGTATATATAACTCAACATTTATCAGAATTGCCCTAGATCTATGTATTTTACGTTTTCATTTTAAAGTTATTAAGTTTTTCAATAACAGTCGAGTAAACACGAAATTATTATAGTCCACCGTTGAATTACTTTTTCATTGGCCGCTACCGTTGTATCTGTTGAAAACTACAAAATGGAAACTGCAAGCAATGTTCGTATTTTTCCAATTCCGCCGATACTGTGTCATCAGGCTGGTCGGCGTCAAAACACGATGATATATAAACGAGAACCGTGGCTGGCTGCCAGACCTGACTGCTGGGAGACACACGGGCGCATCGATCTGTTTGTAATTAGATTAAGTGAATCGTATGACACCTCTGCGGAGTTATGAGAACCTGGTACCTGATTGGAATTTTGCTGTTTTGTTGATATTTAGGGGATGTTTAAAAGGTTTAGATCAAGTATTTTGCACTATTTTACCAAATTTTTCCTCTCTATTTTCCTTGAAAAAAAAAACTAGTAATTTTTGTCTCTGAATTAAATCAAGCGACTAGACTTTCAGATCCACTAAATTCTGGCCTAGAAAGCACAGCACCCAGTAACGCTTATAATGTATATACTAATATTTTAAATGTGTAACTCTGTCAGTCTGCGTGTTGCATTTCATGTCTTGGCGTATTTATATGAAACTTGTTGTGGAACTTGGGTAGACCATGTCCTGGGGTAAGACATAGAGTACTTTATTTATCGGTAATATTATAATCTCTCAGAAATTATCCTTAAGGTAAATTTTTTCTATTAAAAAAAAAGTCAATATTCATAGGATCAATGTTGAAATTAATAGTCTAGCCTAGTACCTACATTGCTAGTCAAGGAAAATACTTTGAAGAGGATTTCTTCAAAATTGATGTAAGCTTAAAACTTTGCTTGTTTAAATTATTTTCCAATGTTTTGATCACATGACCTATACATATAAGAACCGGGACATTTTTTCACTTAAATTCTTCATTCATTACAAGTGTTATTTAGATAAGAGAAATAAGTTTTTCCTTTTCCTGTCTAACCTGTTGTAACAATTTCTGGAAAACGTATACAGAAAAAATTGCAAATATGACATGGGTAAATGTGTTTATTGTTTATCCCTTTCAAGTATTCCAGTTTGCTCACGTTTTTATCCCAATGTCTGTGTGTCCGTATATGGATTCAGGCATAAATCCGTTTGCGAAACGCCAGTCCGTACCGTGCCCGTAGTACGCGGAATCGATGCGTAGTTTTGGCGCGCCCGACCCTTGTAACTCATAACGAAATGGCGTATTGCTATCCTTTGTTGACCGTATTGAGGGGTATAGTCGGATCTAATTTAGATTATGAGGTAAATGATACTTGATCGTTCGATATTGCTCGATTATTGTTTTGTTCTCCGCAAATAAAATTATCAAAAATCTTGTCTATTTTCCTATTCCGAAGAATAACCAGACTTAAGTGACAGTAGGCAAGGCACATTGCTCGCAGAACAGCTGGGGCGAAAAAGTTCTGGCGTGGTGACCGCGTATAGATAGACGCAGCTTTGGAAGGCCTGGTGAGGGTCGCGGGAATCCGATGGATACGGACCGCACAGGACCGGTCGTTAATATTGGGGAAAGACTATGTCCAACAGTGGACTTCTTTTGGCTGATATGACGATGATGATGACTTACCTACCTACTTAAAGTTTCCTATTTTTTATTTTATTTAAAGTGTTGGCTCTAAATAAATTAATCAACATTTATTAAAAAAATGTTTTAATCCCACCTCTATACATTACTAGCTTTTGCGAGTCACTTTGTTCGCGTGAAAGTCTAAATTATCCCTAGAGAAAATATACTTCCGAAATAAAAAGTATCCTAAGCATTATTCCAGAACAGAGTCTACATGACTGTGTGCTTAGTTTCATCCTAATTCGTTGAGACGTCTTAGCTTGAAGGATTAACAAATATTTATATAAACACACACATTATGTACATAAAAACTTTCACCTTTTTAATATTACTAATTTATTCAAATGATTACCTTTTAAAACATATCTTTATTATTTTTTGCTTATTTGCGCTTGAAAATCATTTAGAGTATTTTTTTCAATGACTTCCAGGCTTCACACATTTCAGAACATGGCATGTCTAAAGCGCATATCTTTGAATACGGTGACAGTTAAAAGCATTAACCCATTTTAAACGAACATTAAGCGCAATTCTTTTTTGTAATGCGGCTCACAATGGCCAAAGAACGTGACAACGGTCCAATATTGTTTTTACCTCTCAAAAACATCGTAAAAGGCAGTTAACATGGTATAATAGACCGGATCGGACAGTGCTAACCGGACGCGGGCGCCGTTTCTGTTTATGTTTGACGATCCGGTCGTACAGGGTTGCCCAATCATTGAAATTAGGGTGGAGGTATCAACAGTTGTAGGTATTTTAAAAGAAGTTTCGAAAATTATTATATTGTAGGTAAAAAATGAAGTTAAATCTCAATATTGTGTTACGGGTCGTTTCTGGCTTCAAAATATGTAGGCAGTGGGCTCCTACGTGAAGGGAATTTATGACTCTTGAATTGACTCATTCTGCGAATATGGCGCAAACCCTAACATTGTATGAAATGTATGACGCATAAATTCTATATTCACCGCCAATTTTCAAGACAACCACCACCTAATTCCACCATTTACTTTCAGTATTCAAATATCCCGGTATATTACATTTCCACTTGACAACCCTAGCGGTCCGGCCGTCCTTCGTCCGGTTACCATTACCATAAGGCGGGCGCTTTTATTCAAATCGCCGTTTGTTCCGGTCAACGCCTAAAATAATGTGAAATTGTACGTGAAATTTTAGTTGAGTATGATTTAGTTTTGGAATAATAACACTAGGTGTTCGACCAGTTAGTGAATGAATAGAAGCGTAATTGTTGAGAAACGATCAAAAGTCCCAAAAAAAACATCTTGAAAAACAGCGCACCTTTTTTGTGATGTTTCAAACTTGTTTCAAGATTAACTGCACGCCGCTTTTGCCTACTAGATATCTCTTTTGTTGGGCCAATCTCCCACTCTTAATACAATAATAAAAAATAATGTATCCATCAAGACTACAGAAGTCCACTGTGCTAGCAAAAAAGCTCTTAACCTATGTTAGTATTTGATATCTATTATCTGTGCCACCCCCATCCATGTCTGCCTGTAATGGGAACAAATCTTCTACCCATATTGCTACCGGACGACCAATATATCTTCTACCAGTCCCCTCGATCACTTGTTTAGTTAAGAAATATTTCATTAATTCGTCATTATTTCAACTGAGAGATGTTCTCTGCTCATTCTCTTATATCAACTGGTCGTATGTTTCGCACATCCAGTGGACTCCCATGGTCTTTATGGGTCATCATTCCGAGAGGCGTTCTAAGGCTGCATTTTCCGGTACTCGGCCGCGACGTTTCCAGTGCCTTTCGTCCTTATCGGATATCGGTTCTGCGAGCAATGGATCCCACCCACAGTCATTGAAGTTGAACAATTCAAATTTATTAATACTGGCTTCAATGAAAGTTTACCTGCTAGTTATAATCGGGATATACAGAGTTATTTTTAAAACACTAACTATCTTGCAGGACTTTTTTACTGTATATCATAAACAACAAATAATAAAAAAACAAAACAAAAAAACTTACACCTTTTGGGTGAGTTGCACCATTTAACTATAACGATAACCAAACCATAACCAGCCGTGAAACGGCCGCCCGTTGGTCAATTCGACGATATGACAACTGTTACCAGCTTTGTTATCGTTACAGTTAAATGGTGCAAATCACCCTAAGTGTGATTTGTAAGAACGCACTTGTCTACGAGTACTTACACACACCCATAAAGCTAACTTTATAAAAAATACGTATCAGCCAACTCAAGTATATAAGTATACTTACATAAAGACTACTTCAGACATGCTATACAAGTTCGATCGAGAGTAAATGAACTTGATGTCAATCAGGCATGTCTGTCTGATACGATCAGACGAAAAAGGGATAAATAAGCGCCTGGTCTGGGGATAGCTTCTCAGAAAATGTAGTACATATTGCGTAGAAAAATAGTCCTATGCGTACAACGTTCTTACGTCTTCTGCGTAAAAAGAATATTGTTGAAAATTAATTTGATTCCATGTTACTGTCTGGTAGACATTGCTTTTAGCTACTCGTGTAATATGGTATATTTATTTCCATCTAGTACGTCTGCATGTTTTGATTAGTTTTCTGAATTTATTTTTTTGTGTCATTGGCCTAATTTTTAATTTTAGGCTTATGTTCTATCTTTTATGAAAAGAAATAAAATTTTGTTTTCCACCTCGTTATCTACACTTATGTGGTGTGTTTTTTTGTTTGTAGGAGGTAATCTGTGGAAGTACTGGTCCAAATGCTAAAAAATTTTCACCGATAGAAAGCTCCTTTATTCCTGAATGTTATAGGCTATATTTTATGTACGCGGGTGAAGCTGCGGGTAAAAGTTAGTACCTTTTCCCTTTATTATTAAAGGGAAATCTATTTATTTATAGTCTATTTCCTTGGGATAAAACCTATCTTCGCGCGAGCTAAATCATTGGCAGAAGTGAGTCACTCAATAAGTCACACAAGCAACCATGATTTCATAAGTAGGTAGGTACCTACATATGTAGTTTTTTTTTTTCAGTTCATTTATTCCACTTTTATAAAGAGAGAACTGAAAAAATACTACATAAGTATTCCACAATCGAGTCAAAGAACCTTTGCTCTTCAACTCGATTACCAATAGGTACTCGAACAAAAAATCATCTTTATACTCAATTTCACCGTAGCACGTAAGTCTTTTAATCCAAACTCACTTTCACAGTCTAGCGAAACTTACATGCTTATATTAGAAGGGAATCATCTAAGATGGGCTAATAAAACAGCAATATAAGGGTAATCGGTTGTGAGCCATCGATAAACGAATCGATTTAAGTTCCCCAGAGTGACTCGCAAGTCGTGGTAAGTTTAAATTGCTACAGAGGAATTTTGCTTTGAAGGACTCCGGTTGACGCAGAGTGTTTATGTAAGTACTCGTTTATTCCTGGAAGAGTTATGTTTTGTTGGTTTTTGAAGTTCGTCGGAGATAATGTTTATGTGTCTTTGTACACGTACTTGATTGGTTACCAAGACGTTATATTGATTATTTTATTCTTATTCCAGTGTGGGTTTGTCATCCGAGTGTCATTGCAAAATTCTGCAATACTTCGGTCAAATTGCAAGAAAAGACGATAGAAACTTCGAAAGGCTAATCGTGACTGATAAAGTAGATTCAAAAGGCCTCGCGGGCGCAGCCCAATACTAATCTGACGAGATCCGCGCCACTCTTGACTCCACAGTTTAGAAGGCCCTTCACACATCATAAAAATCATCATCGTTCAGTCCATCCAAAGGTTGTCTGGTAGAAATTGCCTTGCGCAATAAGACCGCCTATTGTACGCATAATCTTTTGTTAATGTTTATCCTGTATCAAGCTAAGGTGTGCAATAAAGTTATAAATATATAAATAAATAAATAATAAAAAGTAAAGTGATGAAAAAGGGAGGTCACGACCCTCAGGTTTGAGGAATACTACGCAAGGACACTGGCCTCCCCGCCAGTGTGGGTAAGAGACAGAGCTATACAGGTGGTCCAGCGCCATCACTTTATCATCACCACAATGAAATAAGAATGAACCAATCTTTCTTTGAACGTCATCGTAACTCACCTACACTTACTCATATTGTATAACTGCTCAGTAAAAACTCTATTATGAAGTCTTAAAATTATAAAGGATCCCTCGTCGTCGTGTGAAAGGGAGGTGCTTATAACACAGAACAGATGTACAACAAATAGGTCAGAATGGCCTTCTGGGCGGGGTAGGCCTACCACATAGTAGGGCAATACTCATAGTTCAACTATCAATGGCAAACTTGCGATCAAAGTGTGCGTGGTCTCATAACGTATAACTATTCGATAAGAATTCTACCATGACGTCTTAAAATTATAAAAAATCCGTTGTCGTCGTGGAAAAGGGAGGAGCTATACCACAGAATACATGAAAGAAGTTAGAAAGGCGCTGTGAGCGTGGCAGACATGCCACAAAAAAGGGCAATGCTCGTAGTTCAACTACCAATAGCAAACTTGCGATGTAAGTGTGCGTGGTCTGTTAGTTGCATAATACGAGTTCGTATTTGGATTATTGCCTACATAATGGAGTTAAAGAGTGTGAGACAAGCGGCAATACTCGTTGTAGTACTAATCGGAAAGCATTTCCTTTCTATCCTCTTTTATCTTTTCTGTGTGCTATACAGTATATACAGTATTGTCTTTCTCTCTCTCTCTCTCTCTCTCTCTCTCTCTCTCTCTCCTTCAAGCTGAAGTTGTGATGGTTTAAGATGTAGATGATGGTTGGGTCTGATCTTACAATAAAAGGGAGAATATTTTTACAAGTTAAGTGTACAGTATAAGTGTTTGATTTGTGAAAACTGACTACGAAAAGCTTCAACGAGGAAAACTTATTTTATTTTATTCACTTGTTAGAATTATTTTTAATGACTTTTATGGGTCACACGGATAGAGAAATAATCATGCTAATTCATACTAATATATTAAACCTGAAAAGTTGTGAGTGTGTGTATGTGTACCTATATATTTGTTACTTCTTGACGTTCGAACGGCTCAACAGATTTCCATGAAACTTGGCACTCAGGTAAGCCATGTCTTGAAATACCCTTTATTCCGTTAGTATGTTCCCTCGGCGATGAATAAGCACGATTTCTTCGAGTCACTATCGCAGTAGACAGTAGTAATATACAGTAGATATATCTTCATACATAATTTCAGTCTTTAATTTGGTTTAACTGAATTCGTTAGTTCCATGGCAGCTTCGGTGAGAGCGCAGAGGTCGCTACTGTCGCTAACCAACGCTTCTTAGCCTTTAGGTTTGTAAATTTCCTAAGATACTAGTAGGGTTTCTTTATAAGTAAGGAAGTCATCAAAATAATGAATTATTTCACTCTAGGGTGGAGCGTGATTCAATGTCCGACTTTTATTGATAAAAACCCCAATTATAATCTAAATAATCTACATTAATATTAGAGGTAAAGTTTGTTTTTTTTTTGTTTATAGGGGGTAATCTCTGAAAGTATTTACTAGTCTGATTCAGGTCCAATTGCAAAAATTTCTTCACTGACAGAAAGCTGCTTTATTTCTGAGTGACATAAGCTATATGTTTTGTAAGCGGGCGAACCCGCGGGCAAAAGCTAATTACATATATTCTTCACAGGACTGCACAAAATAGTTATTTAAAAGTAAAGCGGATCAAATCCATTAATTAGCATGTCAATTAAGGGATACCTAGTCTTGCCTCTACCCGATGCTGATTGAATTACCGATTCTAGGTCATAGACACTTAACCTCACGTAAGTTACCGAGCATTTACTGAGGTAATTAACTAGAGTATCACCAGCAACAAACGCATAATCAGGGCAGATGAGATTTTAAAAACCCATGGAATAGGTTTCATTGCTCATTTATAGGCTCATTGCTTGATAGTCGATGGGACCGAAAGGTTCTAAAGTAGTGACCGGAAGATGCAGCATTGAAAGGCCTCTGACAAGGTGGACCGATGACTTGGTGAAAGTCGCGGGAATGCGATGAATGCGAGGCGCACAAGATTGTTCGTTATGGCGATCTTTGGGGTTGGTCTAAGTCCAACAGTGGACGTCTTTGGGCTGAAATGATGATGATGATGATGATGATGATGATGAAGTGTCACGACAATCTTGCTGACGTTGTCTTGTCTTAGCTAATTTGAGTTTAAGCTCACATGAAGGGTAGCCTTCCGATGACACTCATTGGCATGTGTGTCCTAACCTATAGCGCTCAAAGTTAGTCACTTACTGAAAAACAAAAGTCCAGACTAAAGATTTGTAAAAGAGCGATGGAGCGCAGCAATAGAAGTTAGGCGAATAAATCACGTTAGAAACACCTAGCTGCTCTCCATAACTCAAATAGCAGATGTCGGGAAAAAAATAGTCATGTTGAAGTGGCAGTGAGCCGGTCACGTCGTACGAATGCACCCGGTCAGATGGGCGAGGATTGGGCACGTCACAATCATGGTGGTAAGTCCCCTCTTTGAGGCGTGGCTGGAAAGACCTCACGGCGTCCTTACCTTCCGCATGACGCAGTTACTCACCGGACATGGTTCGTTCGGGAGTTTCCTGCAGTCGAATCATGCGGAAGTGACGCCCGGGTGTCGCCACTGTGCGGAACGCCCAGAGGACACGGTGGAGTACACAGTCGAGGCGTGCTTGGGCGGAGCATCGCCGTGCCCTCGTGGGGGCGATCGGCGGCGGAGACCTCTTGCGCCGGACCTTGGTTGAGGCCATGGTCCGGAGCGAGGAGGAGTGGCAGGCGGCCGCCGACTTCTGCGAAGCAGTAATGCTCGCGAAGGAGGAGGCCGAACGCATCAGGCAATGGCGTTATCGTCGCCGCCGCCGCCGGGAATCTGATCCCGATTTCCGGCCAACGTAGGCGCGGGCTTGCGAACAGTGAGCAATGGGTAGCTCACTGTCCGGCCGTCCGGTAACTGTCCGGACCAAGCCCAAGTCGTCGACGGCGCGCACTGTTCCCGCGCGCCTCAAGGAATTGTCAGCAACAGCAGGGACGAGCTGGGTCGAAGCCTACTGCCCGCCAGGGTTATCCGAAAGGGCGCTCGAGCCCCGGTACGAAGGCTAGAAGGAACGGGGTGGGTCTTTTAGTTAGTAAGAGTCTGACACTCTCTCCCGCTCCGCCCAAGGGCGGGGGGTGTTAATGCATGATTTTTCCCACCATAAAAAAAAGATGGGCGAGGATTATTACTCACTGGACGCCAGAAGGAGGTCGACGCCGTCGAGGTCGACCGCGGCGAAGGTGGTGTCACGATCTAATCATTATCGCAAGGCAAAGCCCGAGATCGCCCCAGACAAAGAAGTCTGGAAGGAGAAAGGGAAGGCCTTTGACCAGCAATGAGATACACGATAGGCTATAATAAAATATTTTTTCACAAAGGCCGTAAAAGTAACACTGAGTGTTGAGTTAAATACACTGAATTAAGTCAACCTATTCGACAAAATACATGATACATTTTATGTTACAGTTTGAAAATACATGGTACAGTTTGGCAAAAGTGCTTTTTATCACATTGCAAAATTATCGAGTTGGGTAAACTGAATAGCTGACTTCATGTAAGAACATAATTATTTATCTATTTTTGAACGCCAATGTATTTAAGTATAGTTTCTATCCACAGCTTTCCTTGGGGTTAAAGTGCTTTCAGCAAGCACGAAAACCTTTGTAAGGTCATGTTCACAATATAACGAACAAAATGAGCAACATCCATATTTTGTTCATGCATGACTGGCTTTACTTTGCCCTGCAGTATTGGAAATCATAATATTCTGCACATACAATACCTACGTGACGTGAGAAATAAAAATCTTTGCATACTGCGATGGGATGTTTAGACATCGAGACTGAATGTTTAGGAATCTTGAGTGCTGTTCCAACATGGTAGGTATGCGATTTACATAATATAAGAGAGAAGTAAGAATGAAGTAAAAGTTCAAAGTGAAGACGTTTATGTAGGTGTATACCCTTGACTATAATCTCTTAGAATTTTGAGACAAAGAATTCAAACTACTGGAATATCAGTAATATTTCTGTTTAAAATTAAGAATTACTTAAGTTTTTGCAACGAGTTACTTTACCTAAATAGGTAATATTTATTAGGGAGCATTTAGTCCCCTGCGGTTTACCATGTCTTTGTTAACTTATCGTCATCGTTTTAGCCGGAGGATGTCCACTGTTAGACTTAGACCTCCCAAAAGTGTCACCGCAACCAACGCTCCTGTAAGTCTCGCATCCATCGGGTTTGGCTTTGGTTGCTCTACTTCCTGAGATTAGCACTTCCTTTTCTTTTCTTTTTTTTATAATAATACTATAATATATGATAAGTCTTGTATTATATTTATTGAGGACTGAGTAAATATGTCTAATAAAACCATATTTATATAATTTTAGCGCAGCTTCCTACCCAGTTTTAGTAAATCTCTAAAAAGATACTACGATCGTTAACCACAAAAATCAATTTGATCAAAACAAGAACATTCATTCCTTCATTCCGACCAGTTCCATTTCCAGGAGCGGGCGCCTATCAAATATTTCATAGCAACGTACCTCTGCGAGACAGTAGCGAAGACATCTGGTGGGACAGGCGCGGGCAGAATTCAATTATATAGAACGATAACATCGCGACAGAGTTCGCATTAAAACAAACAGCGTTTCGCAATAACGCGTCCCGGTTTCTGCTCTTTGCATTTACATAGCGAGGTGCACGTGTGTGTAACTGTATACTTTCTTTAGATACACTAAAGAGTTACCATTTCAAACATATTCAGCATTAATTACTTAAGTAGTTTAAATTGAAACAACTACTAGCTTTTATCCCGTACTTTCATAGATAATTCAGTGCAAATACGGTAAAATAAAGTGCAGCTCACAGCTAAACAAATAAAAATAAACTTAATATAGAACACGCTGAAGCAGTCGGTTGTGTGCACACCATTGTGAGGTCTCCGGTACTTCCCACATTGTGCGAGCCAAGATTGGATTTCTTCAGCAAACCTACGTGAAATGTGATCTGCCGCGCTATCTCAAATAAATAGGGGTAGTACTTGTGTAAAATAAATATTTAAACGAGTTGCTGCTTTAGGGCCAGACAACTGATAAGATTTTGATTTGTCTAGATAGTTTGGACAAAGAGCTACATTTACGAGCTGATAAGTAAAAAAATTGTTTATGTTATGAAAAAAAATTTTACTTATTTAGTGACATGATATACATGTGTATGTATGTTTTTTTTTGTAAAAGTTACTACTAATGTAGTAGGTCCTATCTCCTTCATTACATAGTAAAGCCAAGTACTTGTTCATCTTGTAAGTGCCTACCTACAATATGAACGAGTATCTGGCTCACTACTTGTGTACCAATTGGGAAAAGAAGACTAAGCACTAATGGATATCAAGTTTGTAAAGAAAGTCATCAATTAATACTCATCAAGACCATTCCATAAAGCTCAATCACGATAGAGTACGATAGATCTTAATTCCTATCTATGGCCATCTTTCGATTCCATCACCAGATCAGCTTCATGTCATAATATATTTGCATTGTAATCTGACATTACACATGCATGCAAAATTTCAACTAAATTGGTATCCGGGAAATGCAAGATTTGATTACTGACAAACAAACTTTGGGACAAGTGCAGCTAAATAGAAGCTTGCAAAAATGACTCAACGTCCACTCTACAATGAACGGACCTTGCCCTTTTTTTAAATGAGAACTATCAAATGACTTCTCCTGATACGGGCCTGTTTGGAAGTGTCAGACTTTTACTGACTAACACTCTCCTGTGTTTCTTCAGTTGCTCTTTGTGTTTCAGGGCCGCGGTAACTTTTTGGAATAATCCCGTAGCTCTAGCATTGGATCTGGCGGGCCCTGTGAATCAAGCAGATAGAGCTAATTTTACTCCACGCAAGGTAAACGGATTGGTATTGACAGGTATGCTCCTAAAATGACACGGACTTCTAGGTTCTTTATAATGCAAAAGTGATATATATAACCATATATATAATGCGTCAAATTGAATACCATTTATTAGATACATCAAGTTTTATTTCATACGAACAAAAAAATGAACATTTAATATTTACTTATTTTCTCACACACCTTTTAGAACGTATTACACTCAGAAGTATATCAGTATTATTTATTCAATAAACAGGGAAAGTTGAATCATGTCGGTAAATCCAATATATTCTTCGTTCGGATGTCAGCGAGTGCCTATAATATTCGTTTACACGTCGATCTTCTTTGACGATATTATTTTATTTTGCTTCCTTCTCGCCTTGGTAGACCGGAAGTTTTAGGACCTGCTTTCAGCATATAGTTGTATTCTACTAGTTTTGATTGAACCAGTAGCAGACTTTACTGTGGTCGAAGTAGTAACAAGGCAGCCAAGAAACGGCAATATGTTTTGTAGTTTAAAAAAACTGGGCCAGTGCGAGTCGGACTCGCGCATTAAGGGTTCCGTGCAAACTACAATTACCGAACGGAGTCTCAAAGATTTTTCCAAATTGCAAAACAGTACTTTTTTTGTGACGTAGGTAACAACAAAAATGTTTTATTCCAGATATTTTTCTATACCTGCGCTATAAGACCTAGCTTTGTGTCCCATTTCAGGATTCTGGGTCAACGGGAAGTACCCTATGAATTTCAATCTTTGAGAGTATCAAAATATATACGTTTTTTTTTGCGACATAAACAGCCGTAAGTATCTTTTTTATTCGTGAACTTAAAAGTTTGATTTTTTTAAGTTAACAAAAAAAAAAGCAGACTTGAGTGTATGGATTTAATTTCAACTCGATATCTCCACGCGTTCTCGAGATAAAGAGTGATCGTATATGGGTTCCGTTTTTTCCTTTTGAGGTACGGAACCCTACCGCTGCCGCGACAAGTCACGGCATGGCGGACAGAGTTCCGGCGGGATCTCATGATGAAATGGTGAAATGACGACTATCGCAACCCAGTGCTGGGCACGCCACAATCATGGCGGTAAATCCCCTCATTGAGGCGTGGCTGGAAAGACCTCACGGCGTCCTTACCTTCCGCATGACGCAGGTACTCACCGGACATGGTTCGTTCGGGAGATTCCTGCACTCGATTCATGCGGAAGTGACGCCCGGGTGCCGCCACTGTGCGGAACGCCCGGAGGACACGGTGGAGCACACAGTCGAGGTTTGCCCTGCTTGGGCGGAACATCGCCGTGCCCTCGTGGGGGCGATCGGCGGCGGAGACCTTTCGCGCCGGGCCTTGGTTGAGGCCATGGTCCGGAGCGAGGAGGAGAGGTAGGCGGTCGCCGACTTCTGCGAAGCAGTAATGCTCGCAAAGGAGGAGGCCGAACGCATCAGGCAACGGCGTTATCGCCGCCGCCGTCGCCGGGATTCTGATCCCGATTTCTGGCCAATGTAGACGCGGGCTTGCGGACAGTGAGCAATGGATAGCTCGCTGTCCGGCCGTCCGATAACTGTCCGCTCCAAGCCCAAGTCGTCGACGGCGCGCATTGTTCCCGCGCGCCTCAAGGAGTTGTCAGCAACAGCAGGGACCCAGCCGGGTCGAAGCCTACTGGGGCCAGGGTTATCCGAAAGGGCGCTCGAGCCCCGGTATGAAGGCTAGAAGGAACGGGGTGGGTCTTCTACTCAGTAAGAGTCTGACTCTATCTCCCGCTCCGCCCAAGGGCGGGGGATGTCAATGCATGATTTTTCCCACCATAAAAAAAAAAGTTCCGGAACCCTAAAAATAGTAATTCAGTTCCGGAAACATACTTTTGTAAACCAATACAATACAAACATCGATATCCTAGCCTTTCTTGTATAACTATTCGAAAATTTCTCAATAGGTCTTTCACTAATTAATTAGTCTTTGGCAACCTGTCAACACCCGTAAATGAGAGTGTTAGCATATCTACTAATTAAGTTTAATCGCTCAGCTTCGAACTCACTAATAAAACTTAATATCTCCCCCATTTGGCCTTAATATCGACACCTCCAAAGATTTATTTACTTTTCTATTATTGTTGATTGAAATAAATGCGAAAGTTTGAAAGATGAGTTCCTGTTTTGGGATACATTGCTGGTGTTACTGGGGAAAGGGGAGTGTTATGTTGTATACAGCGAGTAATGGATTGTGATCTGTGATGTATGGTCGTCGAATACGAAGCAATTAATTTGTGCGTTGCTACGATTTGTAAGTTATGAACGTGCGCTTCGCGCCCCCTCATCGCACGGACAGCGTGCATTTGGGTTGACAAAGAGTACGAAAATATAGAAGAGACATATCCTTAGTTCAGGTTTCACAAATTCTTTCTGCTGACTTTAATATTGAAATGTCTACCTAAATCAATCTTTTGGTTGTTATAAAAATAGAGAAAAATGCTATGAGAGAAAATTATTTACTCATCAGTATCGGCTACTACTGGAGCTCAATTTTATGGATAGTCATCCATCTAGGTCTTAACTACAGTACTGCATACACCATTAAAGAATATATCTAATAAGAAAGATGCATAAGCCTCCCCCAAGTGTGGCCATAATGACCAGTCCTGTGCATCTCGCATCCATTGGATTACCACGACCCTCACCACTCATATTATTAACTAATTCATTTTATCGTACGAGAATTTAAAAAGTAAAGGTGTTTGGTCCTTTTCTAATTAATATTAATGACAACGGTTACTTTTTATTGAAGTGAGACCGTTTTTCGTCTTTTTTTAAAAGAGATTGAAAGATTTCTGTCGCACAGCAAAATTATCGCTGAGTATTATAAATTAAATATTCCAAAAAATAAACAAGCAAATGATAATGTACATATATAAAAATAAACTACAGTAGTTAAATCACAAAAAAAAAAAAAACAGTTACTAATATGTATTTGTGACCAAAAAATGTCAGATCAGAGAAAACTCTTCAGTCGTGACTAAGGAGCCAAATAAATATTAAAATTTATACCTTTTATTCTTAGTCTTTGCTGTAACGATTGATTTATACGGGCCCATTTACTTGCGCGTGCGCACGAAACAAATATATCATCGTCGAAGCTTTGATGCGCCGCTTGATATATTCACTTTTGTATTTGTTTAATAATTTCTCAGCTTGGTGATTGTTATTTTTATTTCAAACGAAATTGGTTATAATTTACAGTCGTAAAATATTTTGCTTTAAACCATTTGTCATTTTGTATATTTCGAATTTTAATGATGAAACTTTTACAAAGTGTTGATTAGAATTTAAGGCTCTGTAGTTAAAAGTATCAAACGAGTGCTTGAAAGCACAAACATTAAATAAATATGTTTTGTTTTAACGTTAGACTATACGGTTAACTTAGCCAATTCTCATTTTACGATTAACTATTAGTTAAACTACATATGTTTGTAGGTATATTGTGAAGTAGGTGGAGTGATATTTCTATATCAGATTGTTCTGTGTTCAGAACCCTGTAATATTGTCACCCAAAAACCACACCATAAACTCAAAAGTTAAGTGATAACCCTTTATTATTGCTTCCAAAACTGTTTCCAATAATGCAACCGAAACTGTAACATATACATAACATTGGTCCCAGTTGTAATTCAACCGGGTGTAACTCTACGTCAACGCTCGTCCCCTTTAATCCCCCTTTATGGGTTCAACGTTATAATTTTAACCTGTATTATTTTATATGTTGGACCATTATCGTGGATTAAGTTGAATATAGCGTATTATTTATGTGTTCCGCATGTTGGTAACACGTGTTTATCTGTTCTGTGGTTTATCGTTGAATTAAGGTGAGAATAATCCTATTAAATTCGATTGGTGGAGTATGTTATTACTGCGGTGTTCTGAAGTTAGGGCAGAAGGGTTATTCATAATTATTTTATTTTTGTCTTCCCAAATTTAGACGTGTCTTATTAATCTATAAGCTAATTTGTTCTTTATAATCATAAAAGCAAAGATCAAAATGAAAAGTTGAGTGTCAACCAAGTTCTATAAATTTTTGGTACGTGGATATTATATAAAATCTCCTGATTGACTGCCAAGTTAAGGAATCCTAGGATTTGAATTTAAAACGAGGTGTGAAGCATGGTGAGACGTAAATCTCCGAATTTATTGACTTTAAGTCTAGAAATATATTCTACAAACTCGACTGAGATAGACTCTCCAATCTCAGACTTGCGATTGAAGATAACCTCTGGGATATGTTAAAAGATTTGAAAACTGAATTTGAAAATGTCATTTTACTTAAGGATGTATTTCTAAGACTTTTGTGAATAGCAACTTTCCGTGAGTCAACATTCGATAGAAATAATTCAAATACTCCTACATATGCCTATATTTACCTGAACACGAAACCACCCAAGGGAGTCAAATCCAGTTGGCAAAGAAACTTCGCCACGACTTCTAAGCGTGGGATGTATTCGGGGCTAATAAGCATATTATTCAGGAGTATATCAAACATTTTAGCCTAGTGTAAATTTCCTAACAAAGTAGATTATGAAGGTTCATTTATAATTGAAATGTCATGTAGATTACGAACTGGATCAAAGGGACCGCCTATGTTCCATTACAATTTTTTAAATAGAAATGTAAAGGTTTATTCAAAGGCTTTTTTACGTAATATTTTATTAGCTTAAGTAGGCTTATTAATAATTTTGAATAGGTTGCTTTAGTACAAAGTTAATTTTACATAATTTAGCTATCCTACTACTTATTTTATCCTAATAATATTCATTTGTTATCGAAATTGTCTTGATTAATTACTGCCTTTGTAGTTCCAATATTGTCATTTATTTGAAACAATGTTTTGCTTTAACTTTTATTAGAACAAGAATTATCTTTGTTTTAGTAAGAGTACTAAATCAAACACAACTACATAAGTTTAACTAGATAAGAAGTTACCTTGTAGCTTTAAAACGTCAAATGATTTGAACATGACCATTAAAGCTTCAATTCATATCTAATATATTTAATGATTCACTAAGGCGTTCTGAACTCTTTGCTTTAGTCTTCACTTTGCTTAATTATTTAGTTTGTATGCTTGGTAAAAAATTCAAATTTTAACCCCAGAATGATACAACTTGGTTTCAAACATTTAAATATTTTCAGCTGAACTGCTAACGAAGGTCTATTTTAAATTGGACTACATGCTACAATCATTGAATTATGTATGTAGAATAATTATGGAACAGGGTAAGCGGTAGACATTTCAAATTATTTCGTTACAATTGATTTCGATTGTCTGGCTTCTAAACTAACGCAGGACTACCTTGACACTAATTGATATTGCAATCAAAATTATATTAGTGGTAGCTGGAACTAGAACAAGAAAATATATTGTGTCTAAAATATAGTACATAATGACAAACGACGTTCATTGAATACATAATGCAATTCACAAGATAATCTGTCATGGCGTATTAATAAAATTATATTACAAAATCATTTTAGAACATTCACTTGGTGATAATAAATCTAATTATGATCCTGTCACATTTGATCTTGAAAAGGATGAAAATAATTATGCTGATACAATATTAATAATAACGGTGAGTGAAGGAGGAATTCTGTCTTTTGATGAGACAAATGTAGTATTAATGAGTCGTTGGTAGATGGTTGTTGAATGTAGATGACTGTGAGATTATAGAGAATACATGTGAAACGCCAACTCGTGGGTGTTGAACTGTTGACGTGCCGCATGCATGATTAATTCTGTGATGTGCTTTTAGATTTGTTTCGCAAGATTAACTTCGGAATAATGTTTTAAAATTAATTAGATTTGTACGTTAAATTCTGTTAAAATATATTTGTATATTTTAAAATTTATCCTTTTAAAATTACCAGTCAGTTTAAGATTCGTGTTCTTTCTAGCCTATCTTTTTTATTAATGCTTTCTTGTTGTGAAAAAATTTTATCTTTATGCGTGTGGTATATTTCATTTATTGTTTTTGAAAACATTATCTGTTTTTAGGGTTCCGTAGTCAACTAGGAACCCTTATAGTTTCGCCATGTCTGTCTGTCCGTCTGTCCGTCCTCGCTTAATCTCTGTGACCGTTAGCATTAGAAAGCTGAAATTTGGTACCAATATGTATCAATCACGCCGACAAAGTGGTAAAATAAAAATTGGAAAAAAATGTTTTATTAGGGTAGCCCCCCTATGTGTAAAGTGGGAAGTGATTTTTTTTTTCATTTCAACCCTAATGTGTGATATATTGTTGGATAGGTATTTAAAAATGAATAGGGGTTTACTCAAATCATTTTTTGATAGTGCCAATAATTTCGGAAATAATCGTTCCAAAAGTAAAAAAACAATGTCCCCCCCCCCTCTAACTTTTGAACCATAAGTTTAGAAAATATGAAAAAAAATCTGAGAAGTAGAACTTTATAAGGACTTTCTAGGAAAATTATTTTGAACTTGATAGAAGGAACAGTTTTTGTACAAAAAAGACAAAAGGGTTCTACAAAATAATTTCTGGACTAAGTTTGTAGTATAATCGTATATTTGCATATACGTGCATTTTTTTAAACTTATAAGTGGGTACACTATTGTGACGGATGGGAAACTACGGAACCCTACACTGAGCGTGGCCCGACACGCTCTTGGCCGGTTTTTTATTTTTATTTTTAGTTTTGTTTAACTGTCGACGCTCTATGTCATATTTAAATTTCCAGTACTTACTTACCTCTCTGTACTTTGAAAAATAGAATTATTTGCCTAATCCATCACTTCTTCTACAGCCCTATGATATCCTATATTAACATTTCTCATACCAACAAGATTCTCTTAAGTAACCTCTGTGTCATCATTAACCTGCGCCGCACGCGTCCAGTGCAGGGTCCGGAGCTCAACGCGCGTGTGACGTTTAATTTTGTACCCTCATGATTGATGGCCCACCTCGTTCATTTTCATACTTTTGTTATATTCGCGAATCTAACTGGAAGGACTATGTTCTGTAGGTATTGTTGCCAATTGATTTATGAGCGTTGTTTTGAGGTGTAATGTAGTGTTTTTTGTATGATTATTAGTACAGATTTAGTCTATTGTTAGAAAAAAAAGTGTTAATCATTTTTCTTGCTCTAGTGCAAGGGAGTTTCAAACCTTTAATAAGTAAAATGTACGCGTGTTTCTTCAGTTGTCTTGTGTGTTCCAGGCCCTGTGGGAGCGGGATTGCTTAAAAAGGCCCCGTTGACTTTTTCAAGCAATCCCGCTGCCTCAGGCCAGTGATTTGTGTCCAAACACAACGTATGCTACAAACGGACAAACTAATGAAGGTAATGTAAGTAATTTTACTACTATAGAAAGCGGCAGATAACTATAGAATATAGTACATTGAGTTTTTTCTAATATCTCTGCATAGGTACTCAAAAAACAAACAATGAACTGCTTTTCATTACTAGATCACGTAAAGGATGACGATACAAGTCGATTCAAGATAGCTTTATGTCTTTAATTCCGTTTTTGAAATTAAGAATGTCAACGTATGTAAAAGGGTCAATGACCGTTATTCCACGGTTATCTGGCTCCTACCATAGTGTGTTTGTGTTTTAATATTTTAAAACGTATGAGCTTTCAGTTCTGTGTCTAAGTAACAATAATGTATAAATAAATGTGCGTAAATACAGTTCAATCGACTCGAGCAGACAGGACGGACAGGTTCATACGGCTTCTCTATAAATAATAATACATATGACTGTGGAAACCTTACAAATCCAAACAACTTTGTTCGTTTGGCAAACCTACAAAACGTCTAATAAAATTTTTACGTATAATATTGTTTTTGTACTGGCAAATTATTGCAGGTGTTAACAATTTGTTATGCTTATTTTTGCCTTTCTTAATAAAAACAAAAGAATCCAGTTGTCGTAGGTATACTTCGGGTCGCTACAAAAACCATTAATAACTGACTGCCAAAATCTTAATTGGTGTATTCACACTAATATTAGAATGGCAAAAGTTTGTAAATGTGTATGTTTGTTACTCCACCTTTACATACAAAAACCTGAAGGGATTTGGATGACCATCGACATTCACATACAAAAATCTGAACGAATTTGGATGCTATGCACATAATATAAAGGGAATATGATCTGTGAGACGATTTCCTACTTTGGCACTGACGAAATCGTTGTAAGACCTAGATACAATATAAGATGGATATATCGTGGTCACATAGAATAAATAGATCACTTCATGGTATGGCCGATTAAAAGCAGCCAGATCGTTTAAACGCTATGACATGTCAATCCTCATTTGGCCATATCATTGATGTAGGACTTCTATGATAATTATTTTCTTATCATAGTCGACTTTGTTTGAAGAAAGTATGGTAAACAAGGAATTTTAACAATGAATTTTCATTAAACTTGTAAAATTTTCCTACTTTGACTGGCCATATCATCAAATGACCAATTTCTAAGATCTGGCCATAACAGATACATGAAATAAATATATACCGATAAGAATACCAAATTCTTTAACATATCCACAATGAGGAAATTTGTAGTTAAGTCAACAACTGTGTTATTTAGTTACTGTAGAACCCAGATACTCAGTTACTGTGTTGTGGAAGTCGGTTAGCCAGTTCTTTACGTAAAAATACAAATACTCAGACTAAAAAAGGGAAGTCAGGTTAATTGGTTTTCTCGGAAAACTTACAATTAAAAAAAAAAAACCATATTGCTACTATTTCAAAACTTTTATGGAAAGTTAACCATGTAACTGGACCCCAAACTGGACCCTGGTGGTCTTGAAAAGAAACACCGAAAGACATTACACACGCATTACATTGTATTCATTTGTGATGCGGGCTTGTCACTCATACAACTATTATACAGCCAATAAGCGATTGTATTGAACAGAACCTGATGTTGACATGACGGGGGGCATACGGGCTTGCCCGTCTTATGTCTCATTATACCTTGTTATGTTTGTCACAGAAAAGTGGCCAGGTCGAAATAAATTAACGGTAATCAAGTGGTGTTTAGGATAGTTGGATGTGTATTGTAGCAAAGGGTCAAAAATACACAAATAAAATTATAATAACCTATCGAAGTTCTTTACACGTTATGTTTATTGATAATAAGTAATGATGATCAGATAAAACGTCGTTTTTCCGATTCTGAAGTTTTGTAAGTGCCCATGTGCCTATGTGAAATAATAGTGCATTGTTACACTAGGGGTGAAAGTAACTCATTTCGTCCCGAGAAGGAGTTGGCGGGCGAGCGAAGCGAGGTCGCTAATTCGAGGGGTTAAATGGGTTACTTTCACCCCGAGGTAAACACTGTGCTTTTCATTACGAATACGAGGAAACTAAAAGTAAAATAAAAAGTTTGTAAAACCTGAGTCGTCGTACCTATGATTTTAAGTCATGTCATCATGTAAGTCAGAATCTTACTTCTGATTTAGGCGGTAAAAGGTACTAAGGCACTACTGCTTTAGCCTCTTCTCTTATGAAATTAGGCGTTAAATCACTATTTTAATCTGATAAACATAACGTGTTAATACAAATCTCTGTTGTAGGTACGGAAATGTAAACGAAACTCGAAAAAACCAACGACTGATTGTAACACTTTCCCGCCATTTTGTTTTTTTTTTCCGCGGCCGGCCAGCTATTCAGCCTCATTAATGAAAAATTAGAAATTAATTGTAATCTTTTAAAAATAAAGTATTTTAAAGAAATAGTTAACAAATAAATCACTTAAAAATATAATATTATTTATTTAATACTTATCTTTAAGTTATTTCAATTTTATATCGCGCTGTGACTGATTGGCTGTATGGAAAATTGGAACGTGGTTCAATAGAAACGTGAAGATAGAACTAGTTTTTTTTTTAATAATTTTACAGCTGTCAGTTGTAAAGTAAAACTCCCTAGGGATGAAAAGTATCACTTTCAGCCCGCTCCTCAGGCAACTTCAGACCCACTTTCAGAGTATGAGTAATGAAAAATATTTTTACTTTGACTTTGAAAAAAGGAAATACACACTCCGAAAAGTAAGGAGACGGTCGCACCTGTGACATCCTCACGCGTCATTTGCCGAGACCTCGAACCCAACTACCAGCCACCGTAGGCGTGGGATTGCGGACGACGAGCAATGGGCAACTTGCTATCCGGCCGTACGGCAACCGTCCGGTCCAAGCCCGAGTCGTAGACGGCTTTTTGTATACTGACCACCCCAGTCTATTTTATTTCGTTCAGTCCATCCTAAGTTTTTTTGTATGATTACACTGTGCGATAAGACCGTCCATTGTACACTTAGTTATTGCAAATGTTTATAAATCCTGTCCACATTCTGAGATATACAAAAAACTATATAAGTAATAAATGTATCTACTAATTTCAAAGACCCATAAAAATCTCAAAGTTTCACTGTAGGAAAACTCGTGTCTAACGATGTCCAGTATTATCAAAGAACATCAAGTTTGTGATCTTACTACAATACATGTACATACCATAGTCATTTAATTATAGCATGACAATAGCGGTTATTGCTTTGTCACTAATATGCCTTCATAGCAAACCGAACTATAACCGCATAGAGGTCAAAATACCTAGAGGCTGAAGCCCCAAACTGCGATCGGATCAAATGTCAGAACATGGGCATGTTTTGGCATGATGTATTTAGCATTATAGTGGACTAAAGGAGTATGATTACCCATAACACACGAAGACAAGTTGACTTGTTCAAAATTCGCTACAGTGAGATAGCAATTAGGAAGCCAGAGCAAACCGAAAAAATTGTAACATTTTTTTTCCAACATTTTTTACTCGTGAAAGCGATGCAATAATTGCTTTCAATGGAACTTCAAACTATGTTGGGGACTAGGACTTCAAGTCTGCTATTACAATAGTGTCAGAATGGCCTATCATTGATTTCATAATTGTTGATTTTGATAAGTTTTGGTAATCTACTAATGTAATGGCATAATTATGACTTTTCAATGGTCAACCACTGACACTCTATTGAAAGAAATGGCATAGAATGATAATCTTGTACACAATGATAAATGAATGTCTGACGTATGCGGTAGTCTGCTAAAATTTTGACAGTTCCTTTGATCTGTGTTCTACCATTAGAACGTCATTGTGTAGTCAGTGCTTTTAATAAGCTCGATGTTGTCATTTTACCACAATTCTATTACGAGAGCATTGACTGATCAATCATTATGAATTAGCAGATTAGGAACTATTAGAAAAGTGAAAATAGGATCGTGTTGGAATATCGAATTTATAAAAATAGCAGACTTGAGCCTCTGAGTAGGTGTAAATTCTGTACAGCTTAAATTCTCATAAAAAAAAGATTGACAAAAAATATAGGTCAATGACCGCTTCTGTCACACTAGAATGCAAGAACTATCCAGCTGACGTTGTTAAAACAAATGAGGTTCTTGTTACTGATTGGTTAGCAGAATTCCAAGAGCCAACACGAAAGACTAGATAGATAACGTACGGCAGGGTAAGGTAGCCAATCAGACATGCCAAGTGAACGTCGCCCCCTGATGGATAGCTTCGTAGCCTGGCTGAATAATGTGGTTACTGTCTAGTAATGCCTACGGGGTTCAGTGAGATTTTCTAGTGAAATCTTTCAATAATAAAAAGCTTTGTGTAAGAGAGGAGATAGGTATGTTGTAATAATATCAATGTCATTATGGCGGATCATACTATTCATAAAAAAAAGAAGAATCGGACAGAGCTAGCCTACTTATTCTGGCTGCCGCAAGAAACCTAGGGAATCCCGAGCCCCAAGCCCCGTCCCAGCCAACGTAGGCGCGGATTTTTAGACGGTAAGCAATGGGTAGCTGGTCGTCCGATAAGAACCAAGCCTGCGTGTGAATTCCACGCGTGACAAAAGGGAATACACGCTAGGGTTTACCTGATAGGTTTGCCTGTACAGTTGAGTTAGACAGGTAAACCGGAGCGGTATGTTACACAAATGTGCAGGTTTCCATATAAGCTTCATTATCATTATTTCAGCCAATATACGTCCATGTTGGACATAGGCCTCCCCCAAGCGTTACCACGACGATCGTTCCTGTGCGTCTTCCGGCAACCTTCACCAGGTCATCGGTCCAAACTGTAGGAGGCCTTCCAACGCTGCGTCTTCCGGTACGCGGTTGCAACTCCAGAACCTTTCGGCCCCAACGGCCATCTGTTCTGTGAGCAATGTGCCCTGCCCATTGCCACTTAAGTTTGGCAATTCTTCGTGTTATGTCGGCAACCTTGGTTTTCCTGCGGATATCTACATTTTTTATTCGATCACGCAAGGAAACCCAGAGCATAGCCCTTTCCATTGCCCCTTGGGTGACTTTAAGCCTTCTGATGAGGCCCATTGTGAGCGACCACGTTTCGGAGCCATATGTCATCACTGGTAACACTCACTGGTCAAAGACTTTCGTCTTGAGACACTGTGGTATGTTGGACACGAAGATACAGGTAATCATTTCGATTGAATAAGAAATCTGCCATTTATCTATGTTGTGTACTCCTACCATAACTCTCATTAATCATTCACCCTTTTTTATGGTGGGAAAAAATCATGCATTGACATCCCCCGCTCTTGGGGGCTCTTACTGACTAAAACACCCACCCCGTTCCTTCTAGCCTTCATACCGGAGCTCGAGCGCCCTTTCGGATAACCCTGGCTCCAGTAGGCTTCGACCCAGCTGGGTCCCTGCTGTTGCTGACAACTCGCGCCATCATTCACCCTTTTCACTGTATAAATTGGTCTTAACTCAGACACGTGATTCTATAAAGTGTCAATTATGACTATAATCTATATAAGCTACATCTAGCTAAATGAATAAGTGATTCGCTATTGCATAGCGAAGACATTAGGCACAGTCAGAGGCAGACTTCACTGAATAATTTGGGTACTGCCAATTTATATTACATCGGATTCTCAAAGAAATATAGCCTCTTCAGATATAATTTGGTTACTAATATACATTAAAACGACGTCTAAGTGACGCGATGTTTGTGTGCAAAGTTATGACTTACAAGATTGACTGTCCTCAGATATTGAACACTTTCAGTTTCCACGAACCCGCAAGAATTCCCCGCAGTCCCATAACACCACTGTGTCCACCACAGAGGAGAACTGTTTTAGGCTCCAATTCTCCTTATGCGAGATTTTGCAAGGTGATTAATAGTTGTAGCGACACAATCGATCTGCACTTTTACTCGTTTAACAAGTTGAGAACTAATATTTATCAATTTTGTCTCGACTTGGATTAGACATACTGTATGTACGAGTACAATGACTCGTGGTTTCAATAATAATTGTAGGTTAGTTTAGTTTTCTTTATTTTGTATACTTAAACAACGTATTCTTAATGCATGCGGAGTTTACCTTTAAGTGATTGTTACACCATTGTACTTTATATATTGCATGTTACTTTTACCATATTACCAGTGTAAACAATTAGAAAAGAATAGAATAAACTTTATTGTACACCAACAAGTAATACAGCTTAAACAAAAACTTAAACAATTGTTGCAATTGTTGTGCAACAATTGTTGGTGAACCAAAAAATAAATAAATTAAAAGAAAAACTCACTTAATCGGATCTGGTAAGTGAACACGAATTTACGTGTGAAATCACCAAATGACTCCTTCAGGGAGAGAGCAAGAGGAGTGCCGACTTTTACTTACAAAAACCCATCTGTCTTAATACAGTTGTCCTCTGCTTGCGAGGGCTACGTTAACTCTTTTAAATAGTCCCGCAAACTTCAGCACCCTACGCTCAGCCTGCAGTCGGATATATACCACCTAAATATCAGGCATACGAGCGAGAAAGATGGATATAGCTATACCCCATTATTAAAGCTATATATCTGATTAGGTTGTAAATTGGATCGCGATAAGAGTTCATGGTAGGACTGCAGCTTTTGCTATCATAATATGAATAGTCTTTTTTTTTCTTATTGATAGGCTTGCGTTTGACCACCATCTTACCTGACGGTAAGCGATGATGTGGGCGACGATGGAACACGCTTGCCTAGAAGTAACCTATTCACTCTTAACTTAAACACAAGACACAAGACTCTGGCAGGGAATTCCAGTCTTTAGCTGTACGCACAATAAATGTGTTCCCAAAACGCTTCACGAACGAAATCCATTACAATTTAATAAAATATGTTACAGTAGACAGATGGTAAACAAATTGGCGATCAAAATACAGTCTATTTTGATAACGAACATTTTTCCTGAACAATTCAGAAGAAACATCGCCCATTCACAAACCATTTAACCTCATTACTTCCTTAACGTAATTTTAACAATACCCAAATTCATGGCACCACTGTTTAAATACACAGTTGTAAATACTGAACGTTAACCTTAATTCAAAGCTAATGACTAGTTCATTACACGTTGGTCGTGTATTAAACTGTTTAGTTCCCTGGACAGGGACGTGGGAAAGCAAATAGTGTAACTGTGACGTCACGCGATTATACATGGTGTGTTTTATAAACACACTAGCTTGAATGCTTTTGACACCTAACAGAATGTTAATCGGATACCTTTGAACTTTGGTAGCGGTATGGGTTTTCCGCTTTTCAGTTGAAGTGTTAAACTTGTTCTATTTTACAACCAGTTGATCTTGATGTGCGGAATGTTCAAAAGAGTTACTGCAGCCCTGGAAAGCAAAAGGCAACTGAAGAAACACAGGTGGGTATTAGTCAGTAAAAGTCTGACAAATTCTTATCTTAGAGTGGGACAAATATTTTGAGTTGAATTTTTAAGTGAATTGTTGATTACCCACTTCAAAAAAAGTGACAATGTTCAATCTCCAGCGGATCCATTGCTGATCTAGCTATCCAGTATCCATAACTGGATTTTCAAACGAATTCAGTGTAATCTAAAGTGAACCGATTATTCTCGTATTCGGCTGAGCTCTATCAAGCTCTACGAATTCGACCAGATCGAGCACTAATCAACTGGTGCTATCACGATTATATAGATCGGTTACCTTGTTGTCAAACCGTCACACGCATCCAAGATTAGCCTTCGTGAGATAGGTATGACTGGCTGGTTAGTGGCCTTGACTGCTATGTCCAGCATATCACATAACAGGTTGTGGGTTCATAGGGACACCCAGAACAAATATTTGTGTGATGAGCACGATCATATGTTCTGTATCTGGATATAATTTATCTAAAATATGTATGTATTTAGAAATATATACGTATGCTCTTCACCTGTCTAGTACTCATAACACAAACTCTGCTTAGCTTGGTACTGCCTACAGATGGCGTTGTGTGATAGATGTGGAATAACATCGTTAAACATCATAGAATAACTACAATAGTCTAGCAATATAATATCATTTGAAGAATCGTACCAACACTTTGAGAGTTAATAAATAAATAATGTAAATAACATAACAATATACGTCGCAAGACAATAGTGGAGTGGAATTCCCTGCCAGAGTCTGTGTTTCCTGATAGCTACAACTTAGGGGTCTTTAAGTCGAGAGTGAACAGGTTACTTCTAGGCAAGCGTGCTCCATCGTCGACCACATCATCGCTTACGAGATGTGAGATGGTGGTCAAACGCAAGCCTATCAATAACAATAAAAAAAGACAAAAAACTATAGCCAGTGCGTGTTGCCCGTGATGACATGTAGCACTAAAACGTGGCCGCTCACAATTTGCCCGGCTTAAAATCATCCAACGGGCAATGGAGAGGGCTATGCTCGGAGTTACCCTGCATGATGGAATAAGGAATGAATCAAAATTAGGCACCAGATGAAGAGAATCAAGATTAAGAACCAACTCAACCTAGTCCAAAGAAGAGAATCGCTAAACAACGTTGTTTGCAAACTAGATGGTCAAAGGAACAGAACGATTCTGGAGAGATGGCTGCATTCTGGAAGATGTAAGAACACTTCCCAAAATCTGCAACTATCCGACCTAGTGAGAATCGCAGGAATTCGGTGGACGCAAGAAGTATAAGACCTGCCTATGTGGTGACAGTTAGGGGAGACCTACATATGTCCAGCATTGGACGTCATTCGAATATTCTAAGGCCGATAATACTATATCTACTTAGCTTAGAAGTACATAATCAACCTAACATCACGTATAAGCGCGCTTAATTACTTAACTTCGATCATCACATTAAGCATAGATCTCTTTAGCTTTGTATTTGTGTCAATCACTGAGTTAAACTGATTCGAAGCCAATCTCTGTACTATTCCTGAATCTCATCAACAAACAAATTAACACGAAACGCCATATTAATGGCCAACGAACGATCGCAAACGGGTCATATTGCCGGCTAAACACTACCCCATTATTAGACTCGTCTCTCTAAAGGAGCAATGAAAAGCGAATACGAAGTTCATTTCAGAGAAATGGTTGTTACGATGAATTGTCCTTAAAATAGACAGATACCTATCTGCTTTGTTGACAGATAAAAGTTGAAGCTAAAGAAGAAAATGATTCAACGCTTTGTGTATTAAAAGATTTTAGTGTTAATTGAAGCGCATCATCCGTATTTTATAAGTCATTATCGATTATCGTCGTGAGGATCATACTGGCGTAATAAAAGAGCTGCATCATTTTCAAGCTGCTCTTGACTTCATAATCAAATCTTGAGTAGGTAGGTACTGTGAAGAGAACCATACAGCTTGCAGGCTGGCAGAATAATAATTCAGAATAGATTTGAACATTCGTTTGATCTGGAAGGTATTGTAATCTTTTCAGTGCATGGGGTCGTGGCCGACCATGAAGGAGCTGGCAGGACAAATTAGACAGATTTCGCCAGGTCTGGAAAAAGGACGCACGGGCCCGAGAAAGATAGTACAAGTATAGGTGTGATGTGATGTGTGGTATAGCGTCTGTCCAACTCCTGATGGAAAAAGGCTTCCGGCCTTTGCCTGCCAGGAGTGGGACAGATCAAGTTAACAAAAAAAAGACGTGTGGCACTCGGGGACTGTCGCGGTAAAGCTATTGCATAGCTATTTTATCAACTTATGCAATTATAATTATTTATTTATTTATTTAGTATTTTTTCTTTGTTTTTTTTTTCTTTGATATTAATTGAAGTTACACTTTCACACATTGAATTGAATTTTGATTGATTGTTCACTCATTTGTATTCTTATCGGTCACCACGCTCAAAAAACAAATGAGTGGGGGTTGTTAGGTTATTTTCGTTACGGAATTTCTGAATTCGGTCTCCACACTCAAGGCCCGCGATAGAAGCTATGCAATAGCTTCAAAATCTTTACAGTACCCACTGATAAACAACATCCTACAGTAGACGTTACCAGAAACCTCTAAAGATTAATATATAACAATAGCATAATCATCTGCTGGGACTCAGGCCTCCTCTTTAAGAGAGGGAATGGACCGTAATCCACCACGCGGGTCCAGTGCAGGTTGGTGAATATACCTAAGAACTCGTAAGTCGGGCCACAACAGCTCTAGAGCTAAAGATTAATATAAATAACCAAAAAAAGTTGCATTGATAGTGTTTCATGAACTGGTAAAGGAATTAACATGATCACAAAACAGAAGATCTGCTTCACAAATTGAAAAAAAAAAGGAAGATTTTCCAAGAATCGTTTTCCCAATTCCAACGCGGGCCACTAAAAAACGGACGAAAATATTCAGAACGTTAAATGAAAATCTGTAGCAGTAAATTTGTCGTCATTCGAACAGATTATAAGAAAATGTAGCGTGATATTGAATGGCGAATTCATTTGAACCTTCCCCGCTTCGCTTTATTTATAGCGAATTTGACGATCTGACTTACTCGGAACTTTTTAAGATCCGTGCCATGCCTTTACAAAGTGGTCGTTGCTGGCCCATTTTTTGCTCTATTCATTTTTAGCTGATCAACGCGGTTCTACGCTAGTAAATTGTATATTATTGTAAAATAAAAAAGGGAGTCAGTTTTTACGCTTTTTACTCAAACGCGCAACAACTATCTGTAGATCATAGGTATACCTTTTTGTGACAGAATCAAACTCCATTACAATTGTTTCAATCGAATGCAACCATTGCGCCTATAAAAGTGTTATCGATTTTAAGTGTTTATCTACACTAACATTATAAAGTGGGAAAATTTGTATTTTTGTGTGTCTGTTTGTAATAAATAAAAAACTACTGTGCTGATTTCAAAAATTCTTTCACCATTGGAAAGCTACATTCACCCTGAGTAACATAGGCTACATTTATTGCCCGTGCAAAGTTGGGACGGGCCGCTAGTCGTTAATAAAACAAAGAAATCAAAGAAATTTTAGTCCATAGTGGGACAAAAACTGAGCACGCAAAAAAAAATCTTTTTAATTAAGCACTTGCAAAATTGGATTATTTCTAGCTGTCCAAAAGCAATAATATAAATACCTATTTCAAAAAGAAGAAAAAAAAAATATTTCAAGAATCTAAACATTTTCAAATTAAAACAAACTGCGAATATCTTACTGCGTACTTTACAGTGCCTGTCATAACGAACGTCTCGTTCTCGTAAACATTTCAGTACAAATCTGTCTTCGCCTTTTTGTATTCTTCGTATTAATGATTATTAGCTTCATAAGTTTCCGCTGGATCAAATAAATTGGTACGATGGAACTTGTTTCATTCTGAAAATTATTAGTATGATACTTTAGGATGTGTAATTTTTATTTTTGAGTTGATTTAGTGATTTTGGTGACAGCGTTTAGATTTGCACGAGGTTTCATTCAAAAATTCATAATGTCTAAAATATATTTGTTATTGCTCTAACAAAATGTTGTTTTTGTGAATAGCTAGTTTATATACTGACTGACTGACATATCACACACAGCCAAAAATCCCCAGTTTACGATCTCACACTCTTAGTCCCAACTAAGAGTAAAAGTGTTAAAGTGAAATTTTGCACTAGATGTGTTTTTCTGAGTAATAAGCGAGGGTTTCCCAAAATTCATCCATAAAGGGATAAAACGGGGATTCCATGTTTTTATGGAGAAACCAACTTTCAAGTGAGCGAAGCCGCTGGCAAAAATAAGAAACGTTTTTAAAATTTTATAATTTTCAGTTTTATTTCCAAATAATTTGAGTCTCATTCATAAATAACTTTCAACGAAATCTGCCAAATAATTGTTACAATTTAATACACAATGAACTCCAATAACGTTACTCTAAATTACAATCAACATTGAACCGTAAAACCGTTTCAATAAATGCATAATACCGTTCAAAATCCATTATTGAGAGCAGATGCATTTCACCGTAACCGTATTAGCACGATCGTAGTCAACATGACGTATAGGGAACGTGTCGTTAACAATAGGATCGAAAAACTATTGTCAAGGATCCATCCGTTGGTAATAGGCATTAGATCTTAATGCTGTACAGTACTAGTGAATCACGTTCTGCAAATGGTATTGGAATAGATGGTAATATTTAGGGTGAATTGGAGTGATTAATGGGAGGTTACCGACATAGCTCGAAGAATCGCCAAGCTTAAGTGGCAGTAGGCAGGAGACATTGCTCACAGAACAGATGGTTTATAGGGACGAAAGTTTCTATCGTGGTGATCACGTACCGGAAGGCACAGTGATGGAAAGCCTTCCACAAGGTGGACCGATGGCCTAGTGAGGGTCGCGGGAATCCGATGGATGCGAGGACGGGACAGGTTATAGTGACACTTGGGGGAGACCTATGTCCAACTGTGGACATCTTTTGGTTGAAATAAAGAAAGAAAAGTATATATTTTGGCGCAAAAAACACTGTAGACAACAAAACCTTAAGACAAACATGAAACAAAAAAAAAGTAACATTGTCTATCACACGTTTGCGCCAAAAAAGATAAATGATGATGATGATGATGATGATGATGATGATGATGAAGTAAATGTTTGGACATTATTATTTTTTAATGAAGACAGATGGTGTATGAAAATACTGAAAGCCTAGTAAAAATATGTAGAACAATTTGACAAGGACTATACCCTAATTTACAACACTGAATTGATCGGTGGCGGCGATCTCTCGTACCGGGCTTTGGTACAGGCTATGGTCCAGAGCAAGGAGTAGTGGAAGGCAGCTGCCTCCTTCTGCAAAGCAGTAATGCTAACAAAAGAGGAGGCCGAACGCATCAGGCAACGGCGCTCACGCCCCAGCCACCGCCGGGATTCTGATCCCGATTTTCGGCCACCATAGCGCTGGCTTGCGGTCGGCGAGCAATGGGTAGCTCGCTGTCTGACCGTCCGGTAACCAGCTGGAACGAGCCCTAGTTGTCGACGGTGCGCACTGTTCCCGCTCGCCTCAAGGAGTTGTCAGCAACCGTAGGGACCCAGCAGGTTCGAAGCCTACTGGGGCCAAAGGTCTGCTTCCAAAAAGGAGGCTCGGCCCCGGTATGAAAGGCAAAGAAGTAATGGTGTGGGTTTTCTAGTCAGTAACTAGTCAGTAAGAGTCTGACACTATCTACCGCTCCGCCTAAGTGCGGGGTATGTCATTTGAATGATTTATACCCACCGAAAAAAAAAATCAATTGATCGACATTTTTTTTATCTTTATTTTAATGATTTTAACTTGATAACTTTGTGAGGGTCACGGTTTGCAGGATGCGAGACACATATTATAGGACCAGTCATTGTGGTGACAGTTTGGGGAGGTGCAGGACACTACGTGCGGCAGTGAACGTCTTCTGGCTCAAATGATAATTAAAATTATTTAAAACTTATCTTTCACTAAGTGTAATCTCCTGGATCAGTGTTTATAGAAATAAAAAAAACTTGGAGACTTAGACTACACTTTTAAGGACAAAAAATAATCCAGAATACCTGCATTCATATCTCAACACTAAGTTAATGGTGGAAAAAAAACATACTGATTATATAGAGACGGGTCTTCAGACAGTGTGGAATTATAGAATTTGGCTAATGTAGATGATGATGTGTTATTGATGTTGTGTTAATCATCTCAAAAGCTTTTCATTAGTACTGAATTGTTTTGAGAGATGGCGAGACATAAATTGACTATTGCATTGAAAACATCACTACACCAGTTTATATGCACCTTACAGACATTAAAGGCACAATGGCACAATATTTAACTCTAACTGTTCACTTATACAACTATTTTAAGACTTACTGTACCCACCCTCAATAGAAAGCATGTATTTATGTTATGAAAACTCTGATTTATGATTTTCGGTTGCTCCGATACATAACGTTTATAATTTTATGTTTAAATTATGCTTCGGTATCGTAAAATCGTTTTACGATTCTATAAATGTGTTCAAGTATCGTGTCTTTTTTTAGGTAAGCGGTTAAATGGAACAATAGAGAATGTAGAACAAGCTTGTAATGAGATCGATGAAAAAAATTGTTTCATAAAACATTTGATCGATTCTCTTTAAAATGGGAAACGAAGTGTTTTGTTTTTTATCTCATTGGTTCTCACAACCTTAAATTTTAATATAATGTATCAGTGGTTTCTGTAGCTGTAAGTATTTACATTAATTCCGAGCTTAATGTGGAAATTTGTATTTATTGAATTAATTTCTTGCCCTCTAATCTAACAAGGAACCGAATCCCGATAACCAAATTACAAAACAATCAATTTACCTAAAACGTTTATATCGTGATCGTAAATATTTATTTCGATAAGATACACAAAGAATCGTAGTACAATCTTGATTCCGTTCTTGTTTTCCTAAGTTGATGGAATTCCAATCACAGTCCTAAGATACTACGAGTAGAACCAGATTTAAACTTATCATTTCCCTTTAAATAATGGGTCAATTATCGCTAGCAACTTATCAGCCTGCACTTATCAAATACTCAAAGCTGTAGGGTAAAATATTTTCAGATTTGATAATCAACCTTATCTTTGCGATATTCGAGCTTAATTTTACTTGTAAGACTTATAACAAGGTAAAGAATGGCCTGACCGGAGTACATTATCAACTTAGTTTAGTTTCGATCGACACAAAACTTTATAACTCGGGCCATGAGATTTATTGTAATGAAATCGTAAGGATAGCATTTTCCTGTTCGTGAGTTATAGATTGCTGTGCGAATCGTAAATAGTACGGTTTGGTTTAATAAATTCTTTGGGTCCTTTGATCGTAAACTGAACCTGATTTGCGGAGGTTTAATATGTTTCCGAAGTTGTATTTAATGATAATTTCAAAGTTTTAAGTACGGTTGTAAAATTATGTGACGACATTGAAGGATTGTCCGTAATTTCGATTTGGTAATTTGACCTGTCATGTCGATGTTATGACAAGCCCAGGCGTTAAATTTTGTTATGACTTGTGTCGTAATTGACGATTAAAATTTTGATTAAAATCTATTTAACGTGGGACCGTCGACCATTTGAAAATGTATTTGTAAGTTCTCAAATGGTCCAGTGGGCATGAAACCTGAAACTATTAAATCACCTATAGTGGGATATTTGTCATTATCATTTCAACCGAATGAAATCCTCTGCTAGACATTTCCATACTACCATTGGTTAGGGCCATCTTCCCTAAGCGTCATCACAGTGACCGATAAATTCTGAGACATTCACCAAGGTCTCGGTTTAGCTTGCGGCCTTCCAAAGCTGCATACACCGGTACATAGAAAAAACTCCAAACCCTTTCGACCCCACTGATCATTAGCTCTGCGTACGATTACCCAGCCTTATCTTTGATGACTCGAAGTCTGTAACCTTAGTTCTCTTAAAATAGATGTAATAAATATCAGTATTTCTGATTTTAGCGTGTCAGAAGTCTCTCAACATAGCCTTCTCCCTCTATGGATAACTTCAAACCTTCTGATGGGACCCTTGGTAAGCGACCATGTTTCGAATACTCCTCCACTCGAAGTTGTAGACGATTACATTTATCTGGGACAATTTGCCAATCAATCGGGAAGAGGACAAAAGTTGAATCACTCGGCTGATCAGTGTTCACGAGGCTACGTGGTATATTTTCATCTCACATACAGTATTTCAAGATAAAAGTCCAGGACCAATACGGCCGTTTCTCCAATGATATCATATGGCACTAAAAAGTGGGCTATTAGGTATCAACAGTTTGATCGTGCTCAGTAGGTAGCATCAGCATTTGTAGAAATAATTTACTACAATCTCGTCTGTTTATACAAGACATGTAAGATACCAAACCGTACCTACCTATGTGTGCAAACGATAAAAGGGACGGAGATAGAATTAGTCTGGAACATAGACTAAAGTTGCAGGTCATTATTTTAAAACTGTGCCCAAACTTGAACAATCCAGCATAATTCAGTTACAAACTACAAGCTCAGACATAATTAAGTTATCAACAATATTGCAACGATAAATTCAGTGGGAGCTACTTTACGAACATCTAATTCATGTGTAACTTTATTCAAACTGTCAGATTGAATCCGAAACTACAGTGCACAAATCACGGCTATATTAGATTCCACAAAATTTATCGCCTCGACGACTGGTAAAGGAGACGGATCGTGTTCCTCCGAGCAAACTGAAATGCTGTATCGTTCACTTTTCAATCTTGCTACCGAATTTCAAATGTTACTATTTCTGCCGATTTAAATTTAAACCCAGACTTGACAGTGCAATTTGGGCCATTAGAAGACACTGTAACTGATAAATTCCAATCATTGAATGGGTAAATTTGAGTGCAACGGCTTGCTAAATTGGGGGATCTTCTGTTTATAGAATTGCTTTATGTTTTGTGACAAAATCAAAGGATCTAGACGGTCCTGAATATTTTCTAGTCCATATTTGTAAGGACTGGGTACTACTTTATTTTGGCTGTCCAGCATTAGTCTAGATTAAACTGATATTTGCTGTTATTGTATTTGGCTAGTTAGTGCAGATTATAATTGCATATACATATATTTTAATTCATGAATTGTTACGGGTTTGAAATCTTAAAATGTACCTAACTTTACTTACATAAGTTGAACATCATCAAACTTTTACTCAAAACGATTATGACCCTTTACCTTGAGAGTAGGTCTTAGTTTCGTTAGTGGAAACATTATAATATTGACAATGCTATGCTAAATGCATACAATCTAAAATATGTAAGCAAAATTATATTTACTAAAGCTACGTTATGTAAATAGCTAGAAAGGAACGCAGACAACTGAGATACAGGACATATGTTCTAGTTTAGGCGTTAGAAGTCACATGGTTTATGCATGTACCAACACTTACCCTAATCACAGCAAGGATTTTACCGACACAACAATGTATTTGTTCTGTATATTTCTCTCCATTTATATCAAACTTATGTACAAATACATTATTTTCATTATATATAATTATTATTGATCTTTCTATTAGTGGGCGTAACTTTCCTAAAAGCTTCGGTTATTAATTCAGACGCAGATAGTTGATTACGAGTCCCGCTACGCTATTCATGACAAATTAATAACCAAGCATTTCAAAATAAAAGAAAACATAATATTCAGTGCTAATTATACCTAAATTTCCCGCCCATTTTTATTTTGGCATCGTCAGCATTAATTTAAACTGACAAAGATATACGATATAAAAACCAGTACAAAACAGGTTATTGGAAAGCTAATTAATCACCAACGTAAAAATTAAGTGTCATTCGATATAGAGATTATGTGGAGCAACAAATTATGCCCACACCAAAATCGGTCATGATACTATTAATTAACACCTCGATAATTACTCTAGTGAGCAGAGTCACACCTAATTAGCTGCCACTCCAAAGAACTCATTCATGTGATTATCTCCGAGCGAGTTGAAATGCTTTCAAGACATTCGATACTGAAGCCAAGTCCTCTCAAATCAAAGAATAAAACGAACTGTCATATTTCCTAAAGACACACGAAATATTACTGGAACACCCGCCTTTTCGTCACGTTCTACGATCATTCTTCACGCTGTGTGACATTTGGAACGTCTCACAAAAACAAAGCGTCACTTTGGTGGCGCTGTGTACTAAAAGACCAGTAAACTTGGTCACAGACTAAAAATATTCCTTTGGAATTATTTTTAGTCGTAAATATTATTGTAAATATTACAAACCACGAATAATGGTGGTTTGTAATATTTACAGATATGAATTTTATAGGCTGTGGCATATCTTTCTGAGTGTAACATTATCTCCAAATTATTCATGTCAGTGGGCAATCGTTGAGTCAATGATTACAAATTATAGTCTGTCTAGTAAGTTAAACGACTTGGAATTTTTTCAAGGAAACGGAATTTTAGTTGTCATTCACTTGTTTTTTGAGATGACGATAGTTCTACAACAGATCTTGATCGTAGTATGGCTACTGATGATGAATCAGTAAGTGTAATAGAATATTAAGATTCCAGATTTATTTTATTACTTATGACACTATTATTGTAACGTCTTTGCAAATGTATCCTACTTTTGTAATAAGAATATCATTAAAGAGACTGAAATAGGTATATTTTAAACGAAAATCTTTTGCATTTTTTAATGTTAAAAAGTCCCCGAATAGTATTAAATCATATAAAAAAATACTTAAATTGGATACTTTTTATAAGGTTCCATTATTAAAAAATGACCAAAATCTCATAATCAACCTTTATTTCTGAACCAGTGTTGAATACATCAGATTTTATTTTACCCTAAAAATTACCCAAGTCGTTTATTCTGTATAGACAGACTATACAGAAAAATACAAGGATTGTCAAAACTATCGTGAGAGTAATTTAAAGAAAAGTTTGAATCTTGGGAAAATAAAAACCTCTTTTAAATCTTATTAAATGTATTTTTGAATATATGAATTATATACTTATTATTTATTGTACACCACATAAACAAATATACAGGACAAACATTATTAAAAATAAGTGTTATTAAGACATGTTACATAGTTTTAGAATGTTTTATAAAACCGTATATTATTTGTAATCCTTCTGGTTTGCTAAACCTCTGTCTTTTATATATAGAAAAAAAAACAACTACTAAAAAGAACATAAAGATACGAGTGAGGTAAATATTTAAAACGGCTGTCCATATTTTAGCGCATGTGTATCACAAAGAAACAAAGGTATTGTGGGAGTTAATTCCAGTGAGCAAGTTTTTCTAAAACAAAGCGTTACTGTGGCTGTACTAAAAATAAAAAAAAATATCCCCTGTGGCATCGCCAGTACTAAAAAATAAATGCGACTTTGGTTTAACCACATTAATTTTCTTATGTATAAATTAGTGGATAGAGCGGTGCTAAATTCTGCATCTAAGTTTGGATCGTAATTTAGTGTTATTGATTCTAAATAATTATACATTTTACTTTTATTCCTCTTTTTCCTTTTTAGTTTTATGAATATTAAATGCAGCTTATTCTTAATACTTGTAGGTTAGATACTAACTGAAAAAGCAGGACACAACATAAATTAATGTCATCGGATAAATTGGAAATACCGTTAGCTTATGATAAATCATGTAAAATTTGAACTCTTCATTTTCAATAAGACTCGGAAAGATGGAGGAAATTTATGGTATTAATCTTAATTAATCAATCTTACGATGCACCGTAAGACACGCACTGTTTTGGGAAATGTTGTTTAGCTATGCTAAACCATATCTCAAATTAGTGTGCTCGTTGCAAATTTGGTCATAAAATTTTTAAGCACACTGAATAAAAGTACGCCAAGTGTTAAAAGTAATCTGTTCCCCCATCGCGACGGAAGCAGAGCTAATTCCCGCAAAGCACTAACTAAGAATATACGGATATTTTAATATAATTACGGTTTAATATTCCACATTGACATATTTCTTTACTGTTCCGAGTAAGCGGCTATAAAAGTACTTTAACGACGTCACTCAATAGACCTTGGCGGGATTTATGTTTTGAAAATTTATTGACGCCCCAATTGAATTTATTGTCAAAACTAAAAGTTTTATTGCAAAAATTTACATGCATGTATTTGCGAGACGAGAGTTTTTAACGAGCTTCTTTTATTTATGACTAGGTTAAATTCGGCGTTTCATCCGTATTGTAAACGAAAATGTACCTTTTATTGACTTTTTCGTCTTTTAATAGACTTTACCGGGTGTCAGTTTGGGCATTATAGTTTCGAACTGCAAAGTGCAAACATATTTTTGTCTGCTCAATTTACCAGGTGGCATGCCAGTCTATGGACTTGACAAGCGACTTCGAATATTTAGATTCAACTTCTATTTTGAAGCTTTGGCTGCGCATATAGATTGTTTTTTTACTACAATATGGAATGAGCGGTATCGCTGGTAGTACGAGTCATGGCTAGCTCCAACAGGGTTCTGAGGATGATAGCTGACTGAATGGGCTGCTGTTGTTGTGAACACACTACTGTAGTTTACATTTGTGCCGTGCTATAATTTTATTTACTAAACATTTAGTTTAAGATTATTACTATGTTTTGTTTAAAGATTTATTAATATTATTATACACAAATCAAGTTTGTTAATACAATCGTTATTTTTGTATCAATCTAGAGCTCGGGGCAAAAATAAGATTTTATAACACAAACACAGATTTCTATTCATAAACCTTCGTTAGTACGAACGGAAGCAGCTTATGAGATCTTTATGAGGATATGCAGTGAAATGACTTCCTTAGTTTAAGTTTAAAGCTTGCACACGATAAGTACCACAGTGATAACCGTTACATTTAAATATAAGTATAGATCCTTGCGGTACTCCGTAATCCTCAGATTGCACGTTATGGTTAAACAGATTCTAAATTTAAAAACGGATCAAGGTTTTCATTTGTTTCTTGATAAGTCTGCACTTGCCTTTGATCTCGTCTGATGCAATATTAAGAATAAGGTCTACAACGGAAGATTATGATAGGCCAAGTCAATTATTCTGCCAACTTGGTCAATGGTTTTTCTGTACAGTCATATATACCTTTTTATATTTAGATACACAGAAAACTAAGTTAGGATTATTATCATGGTGTTGTGATCATTAAAAGTGAGTAGATAGTTCCAATTCCTAAAAATACGTATCCAGATAAAAATAAATTTATTTGGTCATCAAAGTTTTGATACAAAGAAATAAAAAGTCATTTAAAAAAATTAAAAATATTATTTACTAAAAAGTTGAATTTCATCTTGAAGATTTCATCGGTCTTAATAAGATAAGTCAAGTTTAATCATGTCGTAAACTTTATAGTGCCTAACATTAAATAAAATTTATTTTAGAAGTGATTCATATTCAATTTTGAGAGTTAAGTGATTAGATCATGTTTTGGACCATGTCATTTTAATGTCTTAATCAAGTTTTACAACTTAAATATAAATCAATTCAGCCATAAAGTTTTATGTTTAATTTGCTATGATCAAGATACTAGATTTAGATTGAGAGATTAAAATTATTTATTCAATGTAGAATTTAAAAAAAATGCATGACTAACTGAAAGTAATTACTTACTTAAGTAGATTAAAATCATTAGGGAAATAATCATAATTAAATGTCGAAGCTACCGGGATTATAGGTTAATGTTTTAATTTATTTTGATATACCTTTTTGACGGAAATATACTGTTCGTAACTATTTACTTCTGCCTACTTACTGTTTTAATTGAGTGTGACATTAAAAATATTATTAAGAAAATAAGAGTGTTCATTGAGATTAAGTGATTGGTCGATGGGTTTTTAACGTTTTGGAGTGGGTACTACTTACGGAAGCCTGCAGCGTTGAAATGCCTCCCATAAGATTGAATGGTGAACTGGTGAGAGTTGTGGAAATGCGATGGATGCGAGACGCACAGGACTGGTAAAGTGGTCATTGTGGCAATACTTTGGGTTAGGCCTGTGTCCAAAAGTGGATATATTTTAGCTGCAATAATGATGATAAGGTTTGGTACACTATTGTCTATAGAACAAAATAAATAATTAAATTGTCTGAAACAGAACGCCTCTGTATTTTCAGGGCAATTAGGAAAAAACCAATGGTTCTTTGTTACGTGATTCCAAGAGCAAAGGCTGTTACAATTCATGTATTACCTAATTAGCCTACTGGAACTTAACAAAAGAACGTATTAACACAAGCAGTAACAAAGCGTGCGAGTTCAGTCGTGTTTGTAAACCCAACCAGGGCTGCTGAATCCAGCCTCATTGAATTAAGTGGTCAAAGTGGGGCCGCGGACGCCGCGGCCGCACGTGTGTGGAATGCCTTATAACTAGGGTAACCAGTCAATGAAGCAGAATGTTCAGTTTCTAAGAATTTTAAATTTCAATGAGTTTTTTTAACATCCTGTTCCGCATACCTATGCGGAGCCGAATGTTAGTCTAGCAAACTATCTTTACAAAGTGAGGATCCTTCGATCCAACGCGTGTTGTGTCTGATGCGAGCAACTGCCCACTAGTTGATTTCGGACTATGGTACATATTTAAATAGCGCAGAGAATTTAAGAGTTCTCCACACTATTAGAATATGTACCATAGCACCACGATACAAGATTTTGAATTTAAGGTACTATGTGCTATCATAGATGTCGCTAGAGCATTGAGATACTGAGGATTGGGAGTTTAATAACTAGGGTCTGTGTTGTTTGGAACTTTACATAGATGGATTGTGACAGACCGAAAAGGCGGGATGCCTCAGATTTTAAGAATTGACGAAATGAAACACAACACTGAGGGAATTGGGAGGAAAAAGTTTGTAAGAACAGAAAGGGAAGCAGTTCAGGCTAACTGACACAAACATTTTTAAAGCTTTTGTAAATCGTTAATACTTTTAATAAATAATCTTCGAAAATTACTTAGGGTATTAGTTTGTTCTTCCGAATATGGGATGAATTGGTAACCCATAATTCTCTCGGGTTCCCGATAATGTAATTACTTAATCCCAAACATAGGATATCCGCAACGGTAATGGTTCACCCCAAGAGGTATCGGCTCTATAATGCGTTTTAATTATTCCTATTCTAAAACAAGAGAAGGGAAACCTACATCAACATTTTTAGCAGAATACCTGTAGGCTTCTGGTTAACATAAAAACTGCTGTGTGAGAACATTCAGCATAATTTTGTCCATAGTCGACAATACAAACTAGGTACTATCACTTGAAATTACCACTTACGATGAGAAGTGGTCAAATGTGAACCTATCAATCATAAAAAAAAACTTCTAAGAAAAAGCCTAAAAGGTAACTACCACTTAAGTACCATTATAACCATTATCCCTATGACACCCTATTTTGGCCAGAGTGCCCTTTACTGCTAATAAATGTAACCATGAATAAAAACGGCATATTAGAGAAATTTACATAATGATGGTCACCCTAGTTATAACGTGTACAGTAAAAAAGTTTGTCTCGATAGCCGTCCTGTCCGTGGTCGTTAGCTTGGCAGTTATGTGAAGAATATACGATTAGTAGCACTAGCTTTGCTCCGATTTGCTAGCAGATTTAGTGGTGTGATGCATGGGACTTGTTGGTGGCCTTTTGTTTTTTAATATGAGGTGGTTTTATATGCTGCTGTTGTAATGAAGAAAGATGTAAAAAGACAAGTATGAGGAGGAGAAATACCTAGTTTCCTCTTTGACTAACATCACATGTTACTGACAAACTGTCAAATGACTGATGATGTCTGTGAGATAGAAAATTGGCATAAATTGCCACAGTCACGGAATAAATGGCAGAGCCACAGGCCTAACCTGGTCTAGGAGACAGGGACTTAATATTAGAAGACACCTTCCAAATTTAATTTACTGATGTTTGTATGTCTTAACTTTTTTATTAGGTTTAATTGTTTTAATTTATTATTATTGTTAATTGTTTCTGAATTTATAAATTGTTTGTTAAATTATTCTTAGTATACGACTACCAAGCCACGTAGTCTACCATTATTTTGAGAGATTTCCGCCACCAATCGTTTCCACAAGAATACAGTGTTGCTCCGCCGAAGTGGGGCAGACCTGCACCGTATGCTCCACTGTCTCCCTCAGGTAATCCGCACAACGGCAACACTCGTGCATTTCTTCCCGCTGAATCTGACATAGAAACCTCCAGAACCGCCAAGTACTTCTACTATAATATAAACCTACCAAATATTTTGGTATTTGTTCGGCTTTCAAGTTCATAATCTTCATGTAGCCTATATGCCTTGGCAAGCAGGCTTCACGAAAATTACGGAAATACCAACATCATCCCAAAAATAACAAAACATACCCACAACAAAACTATTTTAATCTACCATGAACAGTCCAGAACAAGTACACAATTACTCAACGAAAAGCTGCTTAACGTTTTACAAAACAGGGCGACAGTTCCCTAGATAGTTCATTTATTCTAGCGGGTATCATCTGTTGAATGAAGCATTATTAAAACGTGTTCGCAGTGAGAACGCAAACAAACCCCGTATTAGTTGTTTTGAAAGGTACTATTTGTTCTAGTTCGCTCATTTCCTGAAGTTTATTTGAAATTAACGGAGATTACTTTAGCTGAATCGCTTTTTTTGCCGTATTTAAAAAAAAAACGGATTTAAGTCAAATTAAAATAGGAAGTAGATTAATATATTTAGTTAGTAAACTATTCATAGCTCGAGTGTTGCGTACTTTACTTGATAAATTTATATGCCACTACAAAACAGTCTTTTAATCCTATGAATGCCCGGGATGATTGATTGTACAGGAACCGAAAGTTGACATATTGATAAAATAATTTTGTAAAAATTGGTATGTACCAGAGAAAAAAAAATTCTTCGCATAGGTAGTTAATCAACCGGTGACGATGTCGTTGGACGAGATGAGGTGCAAACTCCTAGTAGCTCTTAACGTGGTTAATAGGTGTCCTAAGAATTAGCATATAGCACTTTTGTGTAACATTTAATGTAACTCAAAGCATTATATTAAAGTTGATAGCCTTAAAAATCACAAAATTATTTTTCCATGTTGAGTTTTCATTGTGTTTTTCTAACTGAATAAAACACAATGAAAACGTTTTGTGGTTTTTTAGAATACATGGTATTGTTACATGGTTTGTTTGGTTGTTGGTGGTTTTGTTGTTGGTTTGGTTGTGGTTATTGTTGTCGTTGTTGTTGTTGTTGTTGTTGTGGTTTGTGTTATGTTGTTATGATTCTGTTTGTTGTTCTGTATGTTATATATTAGTACATAAATCCTTTGATAAATTATTGTGTAATTTCAATTAATTTGTTTCTGTCGACATTTTCTTGTCGACATTTAATCGGGGCTTGTAGTGTTACGCCCCGCTGTTTGCTAAGTATATGTTTAAGTAGCTGTTTGGGTTCTAGAATATTAGCTTGACATTTTGATAACTAACTCAATAATTATGATGTGTGGCATCAGAAATGAGAGTGGGAGTTCTACTGAAAACGGTTTACCAGAATCCGTAAATCAGATTCTATTTTGGCTGTTTCCTTTAACGGGTTAGGAATATTGTGTAATAGATTTAACATAAGAAACAATGTTTACAAGAAACAAAAGAATAAATAGATTATCCTTTGAAATACCGTAATTAGAGACACAGCGTTAATGGAGCAGTGGTGGCCGAGTGGTAACGGCCCCGACTTACGAGTTGTAGGTCGCGGGTTCAAACTCAGCCAGGCGAATTTCATCATCAATGCTCTTAAAACGGTGAAGGAAAACATCGTGAGGAAACGAACATGTCCTAGAACCAAAAAATCGAAGACATTTGTGACATCACCAACCCGCACTGGGCCCGCGTGGTGAATTACGGCACATTCCCTCTCCTAGAGAGGAGGCCTGAGTCCCAGCAGTGGGGACATTATAAGGCCAACTATTTTAATTAGAGACACAATAGAAAGATAACGCGGGCGTTCGCTTGGGGTTTAATGAATTAAATTCTGTATCTGAGCCTAGGCTTCCAAGACGTCATTAAATCTCTTGTTTCTGCCATTCACAAACCTAGCTGACATTTAGCAGGACATAATTTACTGTTCAGACAGTTGAGCAGACTTCCAGAGTGCAGACACCGTGTTACCTTTAAATAAACAGTAACCATGCCCGAATTAAACCAGTTACCAGAAGTTAACTCTTGCGAAATGTGTGAGAAACACAGAATCACAGAATTAAACACAGTAGAGCAACTTGTTCTACGCCAGTGCTTATACTTGATGTCTGAACTAAGAGCAGGTGAAACAAGTCTCCTGCAACGAGCTCAATTTCTAGATTACGTTTGCTTTGTATAAATACACTGGAAGTTTTGAATACTGTGTGGTGCTGGACAGAGTTGTAGTTTTCTCTTGTTACGTGTATCGTTGTAGTTTTAAAAGCAATTGGTGTGAAACATGTTTAGCACGTTGCAGAACTTGGTTAAGTCAAAGTTCTAAATGGATACCTACTTTTACCCAGTTATCACTATCATCGTTATCATTTCAGCAAAAAGACGTCTATTGCTCGACATAAGCCTCTCAAATGTCGCAATAACGAACGGACTTATACGTCTCGTGTCCATTGAATTTCCGCATCTCTCACCAGGCTATCGGTTCTAAAACATCAGTCATCGTTTCTTTTAACATATAATATAGAAGAGAAACAAGCTCCTTGAAAACGAGAAATCTGAAACTGTAAAAATACATACCAATCTTCCAGTTTCTATTGCACGTACGTATTTGAATTTCACAAGACTGCAATACGTCAAAGATTCTGAGACAAGTTTTTAAAATAAAGTGTTGAATTTTTACTTCTATTTTTCACAGTGGTTGTTCAGAAGTACAGAAAAAATTGAAATCTTTATTTATTACAATGTAGTCTACCACTTTTTTATTAATTATAACTAGATCATAAGTCATCATTATCTGAAATACCTGATGTATTAATATGCGTTGCCATCCCATCCCTGTATACGGTCGTAATGAAAAACGCTTTTCATTTTCTTACGACTGTACTTTCTTATCACTTAGTAAAAGGTAACATTTTATACATTATATTTTAACTAAGTACTGAACCCTATTCAACTTAAGTGCATCCTCCAATTTCTAAAAGTACGCCTTCAGAAAAGATAGCGGCTTTATGTTTCTCGATTTCCTGCTTTGCAAAGCGAAGATTCTGTTGCTAGGACCGCAAAACATCTTGAACTGAAATGCGGTTTTGAGTTGGAACTTGGTTCCTGAGTAAGACAGTACTGTCTTATTCAGAGACCGAGGTTATCTACCTAAATTACGGAAGTAAGATTCTCTAATAAAAATACTTATTCAACATTGGTTGTGTAAACTGTATCTGGAATTTTTGATACTTGATAAATAGCTTGTTTTGATTTTTACACAGCCATAGTAACTGAACCAAGATTCCCTACGTTACGTGGTCCTGATGGCAAGTGAATATGGGCAGAAAGTGTGAGAGAAACAACGTGATCGTAAAACCAATTGATGTTTTTTTCTATTTACAGAAAATAGATAAAATATTGATCTCAAGTGTCTTTTTCTTTAGTTAATTTTGTGACGTCACACTTAAACAGACTGAAAAGAATACTACCCAATCCACTGTATATATAGTCCAATTCTTTTTTTATGATTTCTAAGTTAAAGATAGGACAGTTTTTTTACCTCAAGTGTTTTTTTTTTCTTCTTTAAATTGGTTAATTTTATGATGTTCAGTCTTCTCAGGCTCAGTCCAGTTCTCTATGATTAGTATTTCTAAGTTAATAATATAACAGTTTTCAAATCTGTCAATTGTGATACCTTATCTAAATTCTTTACATCTATTTCCTTTATTCGGTTATATATCCGTAAGTATTCGAAAACATGTGACATTCACCAAACCGCACTGGGCCTGCGTGGTGGTTTATGACCCGTTCCCTCTTCTAGAAAAGACGATGAGTCCCAGCAGCGGGAACATTAAAAGACTGATTGTGTTATGCTATATCCGTAAGTACCGTTTATCCGTAAATGTTTACCTTTACAACATTAAAACCTAAGTAAAAGGTCACACACAAAACAATAAAAACAAAACACGACTTACACTAAAACAGAATACAACATGTGAAACATTTAAATGTCACAATACACCAATTTACAAGTATTGTCCTAATGTCAATAATGTGGGGCGCAACAGTTTCAGGGAGAATTTTTTGTAGCGAAAATTGCAATTGCTTAGTTAAATAATTATTTAGTGTAGGTTTGAAGTGGTAATTACAATGTCAGAGACAAAGGACGTTAACATGTTTTTATTATTTACGTAGATAAATAGATTGGCTGGATAATAAAAAGAGTGAAAGGTCATGTGGGTGACCTAGATACGGGGAGACCATAAAACATTTTTTTGGCAATCAGAATGATTTTTGCACTAAGAGAACACTCTCTTGGTACACACACACCTGTACTTAGTAGAAGTATTTATACGTCAACATTATTTTAAGCATACAACATTGTTATTAGTATATATAAAACCTGAATTTAGGTTTTTCAGAATCAGTAACAAAATTCCAATCATTATTACACCACGTTATATTTTTGTCAAAAATATTTTTAAAAATCACTATCTTGACACCACTAAGTACAACATAGGCCACGGTAAGTCGCACATTTGGGTGCGTGAGCAATACAATCCCTCAGTCACTCGGATGACTCGATGACCATGTATTTGTGAGGACAACCAGGCAATATATCAATCTTATAACTTTGTGATCTTTCATGATATAGCTATATAGATTCTTTACATAAAAAATACTAGACCCGTGTTTCGTGTTTCGCATATACTAAAAAAAAATAACGTTGTATAGGTATTTGAGGATAACAAAAAAAAAAAACAACAATAAAAACAAAACACAACTCGCATCAAAACAAAACACAACATGAGAAACATTTAATTGTCACTACACAACAATTTACAGGTGTTGTCCTAATGCCGATACCGTGGGACGGAACAGGCCCGGTGTGGTAATCAATCAAGCGCTGTCCCAACTTGGAATACAATTATGAACTTGGTCCGTGTCACTGCAGTAGTGTTGGACTGAAGTGATTAATTAGTGTTCTGTATAAAATTATGGATGTGTGTTCTGTTCTGGTAGGCCTGTGTTGGTTTTGGTATGATTTGTCGATGGGGTTGCTGAATAAAAAGAGTGGTAAGATGTTTTTGCGTAAAGGATGCATTTTGGAAAGTGTGCGTGGGAATTACATGATTTGATTCCACCATCCCATTTCTACTATCAACCCAACTCACGGCTAGTATCCAACCTCACGTTGTCAAAACCTTTACGGTCCGGTCTAAGCGTTTCACCTCGTAATTTATACCACATACATTGAGAGACTGTAACGATTTGCCTGCTGCGGTCTTCCCGTCCGATTATAATTTAGGGGTCCTCAAGACTAGAGTGAATAGGCACTTAATAAACTAGTGCGCCTCGCCATCAACGATTGCATCACTACTTACCATCAGATGGGATCGCAGTCAAGCATTAGTTTATATCAATAAAAAAGTTAAGTTATTCAGTGAGTTTCTTGCGTTTTACTTCATTTTTTTTTCCTGTCATCTCTCAAGTCCTTCTAGGCATTTTTTTTCCAAGCTGTCTCGAACCATTCCTCTTAGTACGTATCTAGATCATCTCACTACCTCTATCTGGACCGGTTCCGTTGGCGCTTTCCTTCTGCAGGAACCCACTGAGTGGCGTCACTTGCTCAGCGGTCACTTTGCAAACTAGGTCATCATTGTAAGGTACTAAATACATGGCATCGGGATTGTTCGAAACTGTTACCGTGGCGCTGGAATGTAATCACTTTAGTCAGTATAAGACTGAAATTCCTTGTCGCTCTACCAAGAGGAGGGGGGGGTCTATTTAGTTTTACTAATAGCACTAATGAGACAAGCAGTGATATTAGAATTTTCATAATTCCTACGAAACCAAAACAATATTACAAAAGCTTTAATTTAGGGTTTCATTGTTATTATTTTTATTTTACTTTAATTATAATTATTTATAAGTAGTATTCTACCCTAATTTTATCAAGAGGAAAATTTTTTATTTTTGTGTTTGTAATGAATAAACTCAAAAACTACTGTGCCGATTTAAAAAATTCTTTCGCCATTGGAATGCTACATTCATCCTGAGTAACATAGGCTATATTTATTGCCCGTGCAAAGCCGAGACGGGCCACTAGTATTATATAAATTGTATTGAAGAAAAAACTGTAATTCAATCTCGATGAACTAAAGAATTCATTTGTTTATCATTCAACCTAAATTCTTATTACATACACACCAGAATTGCGTAAAGATGAACACACTATATTTTGCTGACAACAGATTTAGATTAACCGATTTGGGCCGAGTCTATAACTCAGCGTTTTTTCCAATACAAAATCCTGGGGGATTAAACGATGGGTTTGAAACAATGCTCGCTGCAACAATGTGGACAAAACAGTGAAAACAAAAACTATATTTATTTTCTGGTAACAACGATATTTTTTAATAAAACCCTGTGACGTAACAGTTGTTCACGAAATGTTCTAATCTAATTTCGGCCCAATTTTCCACAAAAATAGAAAGATATCTAAAGCTATAATACCATTGGGCGAGATTGCTTTATAAGGATCTGTACACACGTAAGTATGTTCTTATTCAACTCAATCTTATTACTTCAATTCTTACAATAATACTTCCTTTACTTTTATAAGTCGATGGGAGAAGAAACTTTTATCTAATATTTTGTGCGATACAAATCCGTGTAGACCTATCTTAACTGCCGAAATGGTGCCTCAATAACAGGGATTCGGAGCAAACGCTGGTTTGCAACACTAACTTGATATTGGCTAGTCCAATATACACGGGCGTAGGATTATACATTGTGGGAACACACGATCGAGCACGGAGTTAGTTTGTGGACTGGATACGGTATTAAAAGCTTTTGTAAACGATTAGTTATTTACATTTTGGCTCTAATCCACGTTTCCATCTTCCTGACTAGAGATAATAACTATTTACTGTTCATGTTTTTACGAGATAATCACCAAAAGCCTATTATATTCAGCCTTATAAAGTTCACACTGAGAAGGAGGCCAAAGAAAAGATGGGTGAATTGTGTGAGGAGTAATATACAAGAAAAAGGAGTTAGTCATAGTGTTGTCACACTTGAGGACAGGATGGAAGAAAAAACATGTTATGCCGTCTCCATATAAAAATAATAAGGAATTTAGTTATCTTATGTACATTACCAGGAAAAACCACAGCAGAAAGTAAAAACAGATAACATTTAATTTTCCGAAAGAGTTTCTTCAAACCATGTCAAAGTTTGACCTTTTTGTGTTTTGCCCTTTGTAATTACAATAACTTCTAACCTTTAAGGGATTTAACTTATCAAAAAGTTGAAAATGTATTGTCGTTTGTTTATTTTAAATGCAGAAACTTAATTCTAATTTAAAATACACAACCATCTTCTTCTAACAGCTATACTTAATTTAATTGATTACATCACCACTGCTTTCAGAACGCTGAAGAAAAACTTCGTGAGGCTGGCATGTCCTAGATCAAAAATTATGAAGGAACTAGCTTCTGCCCGTGGCTTTGCTTGCGTACATAAAATACAGTCTCTGTCATACTCATATGGCAGCTTTTTACCAGTAAAAAAAAATAGCAATCGGACCAAGTACTTTCAGAGATTACCTCCTACAAAAAAAAAAACTTTACCTCTTTATTATATTAGTGTAGATGGCATTTAAACATCCACCTACTCGCACTGGATCTGCGTGGTGGTTTACGGCCCATCCCTTCTCATTTTATGCATATATTTAATCGACCCTACCCTAAGAGTGTAATCTAATGATAGAGGTGAGCTATGATTGTATTCTCGTGGAGAAGTTCGATAGCGGAGACGTCTCACGTTCGGCCCTGGTTTAGTTTATGGTACGGAGCGAGAAAACAAGGGAAGCAATTATCTCCTTCTGCGAAGTAGCATTGGTAGGGTGATGCTTGCTGACGGTGAGCTACGGTGAGCTTTTTTTCTTAAGATGAGAAATCTTCCAATGCCATCTCCCGTCCTTTCGTGTCAGACTTTTACTGACCAAAATGCAGTCCTGTTCCTTCTTTGCTTTCATTCCAGGGACCCAGGATTTTATTTCGCATCACCCATGGCCCCAGTAGACTTCGACCCTGCTAGCTCGTACTGTTGCTGTCATCTCCTTGAGGACCGAGTGGAACACTACGCGCCGTCGACGACTAGGACTCGTTCCAAATGGTTACCGGACGGTTGGACGGTGAGATACCCATTCGTCCTTGAGCCCGCACCTCTGGTGGCTGGAAATCGGGGGTGGAATCTCGGGGGTGGAATCCCGCCGGCGAGCTACGTTGAGCTATGGTGCTGCCGTCCGATATAAAAACATGCCCAGCTGCAAAGTGCTTTGTGTTCCACGTGCGCTTCAAGGAGCTGTCAGTAACAGTCACGAAGCCTGCTAAGTCCGATGATTGCTAGAGTTTTGGTGCGATTGTTCAAAACAATCACTAGGGCCCGGGTACGCGAAGGGATCTAAAAAATAAAACACAGGTTAGCTTTTGTTAGTAAAATCTTACCCTCTTCGCTCCACCAATAGCGGGAAAAGTTATTTGATAATTCACCACTCCAAAAAAACCTAGCCTAAACTAGTTTGGAAGGCGCAGTGTTGTAAGGCCTCCTATAAGATGGACTGATGACCTGGTGAAGGTAGGAACGTTCTATGTGGCGACGCTTGGGGGAGGCCTATGTCCAACAGTGGACTTGTATCGGCTGAAGTGATGATGAAACGAGTTCTAGCAAAATGTCACATGGTCGACTCCAAAGACTTTGAACTTTAAACAGTTGATAATATTGTTAAATGATATTTTTTCTGAAGCCTCTTATCCTGTTATCTAAGGCTGGAGCAACATGTTTAATTTTTCAAAAGGCAACCATGAAATGTTTATGAATAGGTAGATTTTACTAACAACTTACACAGAACCACCAATGCATTTGACGAGTTTTGATCAATGATTAATTATTATTATTCACTTCACTGTGGAAGCCTGTGTCCCATATTTACCAGTTATGAATAGTTTACATTGAGCTGATTATAATCACCTATTCAGGTGGACTCATGTTATATTGATTTAGCTAAAATCCTCTGGACCAGTTCGTGAATATGGACCACATTTGCAATCTAAATTTAATAACAAAATGTCTCTGCCTAGACCCCAACATAGTACAGCTTCCATTCAAACCAAATATTGCTGGATATTAGTATTTTACATAATGCGACTGGCCTCCAGAACCCAGTAACTGGGTAACACGAAACCTGTTAGCAATACTAGAGTCAGTTTCTGGTTTCTGACAACCCGTAACGACTATCAACGCATATCATGCGCTTTTTGAGTCAGAGATGATTTTGTCTTATAAGATAGTCATACTTTGATAGATGATAAATGATGATTGTGTTGCGTAGCCTTGGGAATGGACCCGTGCTGCACTCAACAACAGCATGAATCTCATAACAGTTACTAGGTACTTTGACCAGGTACTGTTTTTTTTTTATGTGGGAAATCATTAACTTATCCCGCCCTAGGGTAGTACGAGAGACTTTTGCTGACTAAAATCCACCTATATTTTTAAAAAGAAAGAAAACAGTTTATATATTCAAAAAAAGACGCAATCTTAAAACTTGATAACAAACATAATTTAACATCAATCGATAGGAGAGATATGTGTCACATCTGCGCAAAACGGCCAAACGCTCAGGATAAAGCTTTCATTTGCCATTTGTGTTCTAGGGCCATAATAACTTTTTGAAACGCAGCACCACCAGCGCAGTAACCATAGTAACTCTTTGAAGCACAGTACCACCAGAGCAGTAACCATAGTAACTCTTTGAAGTGCAGTATCACCAGCGCAGTAAGCATAGTAACTCTTTGGCAACCCCAACAGGTATCAACTATACTAGGCATCTTCAATTTTGCAGACATCTTTTTGAGGCGTGCGTGGTATATTACGCGCTGTTGACTGGAGTTTGGTCCTTACCGGATGGCTGCACGGCAAGTTACTCATTGCTGGTCGTCTGCAAGCCCACACCAACGGTTGGCGAAATTGTACTGCAGCTTCCAAAGCCCGGGGCGACTTCTGTGGTGGCGGTTGGGGCGTGAGGATGTCCATTGTCTTTTAGTTGCGAGCGTCTTAGGTCGACAGCCACCTTGTACTCCACTATGTCCTCCGGGTGATCTGCATTCACACGGCATTGTCACGACACCGTTTTTTCTGCTATCAAAGTGGGGAATTCTCGCCACAATTGTAGCATGCCCAAATATATGACTGCACGATTCCCTTGATTCGTGGACAGTTGGTATTATTATTGAGAAAAAATATTAAACACTGGCTTCCAAAATAAAATGCAGCTATGAATTTTGGCGCAAACTTACGCTATGTCAAAATTGAGATCGAGGTATATTATTTCACAGTGAGTTTTTCCTCTGTGCCTATTTACTCACCTTTATACATACCGTTACTTCAACTAATTCAATTACGAACCAGTCATCATCCGTCACCTCAAAGCGCAAGTTTCTTACAAATCTCCAACAATAAGGGGTCATAAACACTCGGCATGAAAACGACCAAGTTTATTATTACTAGTAATTGCATTCTATATTATTATGATTTGTGAACTAATTCCGTTCGCTGACTTGTTTCACATTAATGTCAGGCCTGAGGCTTCCAAGTGCCATTGTGTGCATTATTTTGAGCTTTAATATACGGTCATTTATCAAGATTGGTTGTAAATGCTACGACACTATTATTTGTACTGTAATTACTTCAACTAATTTATAATAGGTATTATTTAAACTTAAATCAAAATTGATTACAATTACTGTGGAATAGGATTTTATAATATATTTTTATTTATTTATTTTTACATTAACATAACATGAATAAAAAGCTGACATTTGGTGAAGATATGTTTTAGACATAAAAGAAGTAGAAAAAATAGTAAAATTACACAGCAGTTCTACACTTATCTTTTTACGCTCAAAGCTTGAAAAACATAAAATAATTGACTAGTTTTCTTAACTCTCAGTAAAGAAAATCCCAAAACTATTATTAACTAATTATAAGTATCCTAACATTGCTTGTCCCATGTAAACACTGGGTTCAAAACCTCACAACGGTAAACAAAATTTAATTGGTAACCCCTGCAGACTTTGTCTAGCCGTCTACATGTTTACAATGCCCGTGTGTCGTGTATCTCTGCATTCTCTGCAACAGGGGTTGTAAACCTAGACATTGAGAAAATAAAATTGAAAGTAAAAATCGCTCGTAAATCGAAATTTATTTATTACGGCTCCAGTAAGACAAGAGTTAGGTTTCAACAATTATGAGCTACTTGTAATTGGCAGGTACCTTAAAAGGTCTTTTGAAAAAGAACTCATGTTAAACTAACAATAATAATATAACGGTACAAGGCAAGCTAGAAAATCCAACTTTACTAAAATCATACAATGCCATCTAGTCCCAAGCTAAGTAGAGTGTGTTATGAATACTACATAACTGATAAACATACTGATATATTTCTAAATTCATACATATAATAAATAAACACCCATACACAGAACAAATGATCGCACTCATCACACAAACATTTGTCCTACACTAACAAGGCAGTCACTGAAATTAAAAAATCTAATCGTAATAGAGATTTCAAGAAAACGTTCAAACACATTCTAACAACCGACTAAGCAAGTCACCTGAAAATAACAACCAGTTATTCCCTTTCCATGTCTTCTCCAATTACTCAAAAATCTTTGTTCATGAACGTTACTATGACGCGAGCAATGCTGAGTCGACAGTATCGCGCCCGCCAGAAACAATATTTTAGCGGTTTAAAAGTATAAAGAGAAACGTGAGCCGTGTGTACGGTGTATGTACATAGAACTATGCTCAAACAGAGACGGCAACTCGGCAGTATTCCTCGGGTTTCATTGGGTAATGGTTACTGGCACGCTACGAGTATTTTATCGTCGCCATTTTATGTCTGAGGTCACTAGGACTTTTGTTAAGAGAAAAGCAACAAAATGCTTAGGTTTGGATTAAATTTTCAGGCTAGGTTCTTCTTGAGGAATGTTATGGTTTTGTTCCAGTTTTTGTCTGTTTATTATTGAAGTCCATCTCAATTGAGGTTAGTACTGTTACACAACAATTGAAGTAGAAGTAGCTATATGGTTTAATTTAAAGCTTACTGTTACCGATGCGATGTCAGTCTCCATTAAGTTTCGCCTCCCTGAGCAAGTGCAGATTGTAGCCAAAAGTCGTCTACCACTGGACATAGCTTCCCCCAAGTGTCACCTCAACGACCGGTCATGTGCGAGATGTTATGTTGCAAACTGAATGTAATTAAGTTCATCACCAGTCATTAGTAATTGTCTTAGAACCAAAAATTCGAAGACGTGCGGCATCCACTAACTCTGCACTCCAGCACTGGGCTCGCGTGGTGGATTACGGTCTATTCCCCCTCCTATAGAGGAAGCCTGAGTCCCAACAGTGGGAACATTATAAGGTTGACTATTTTATGCTAATTGATTAGAGTACGCCGCAAGCGCGACGATAAGTACCATCTTTTGAGGGGTAGTTAGAAAAGTGCTATGGCATTCTCACTTTTCCTCTGATGCAGGTCCTCACCAAACATGGTTAGTTCTTCTTTCCAAGAAAAAACTGGGTGTATAAGACCAATGTGTAGCATGCCGTCCAATAAGGACCAAGGACTCGACAGCACGTTGTGTACGTGCGCCTCAAAGAGCTGTCAGAAGAATTGCCACCGCTGTAGGGTGGTGGGATTATTCAAAAGATTTACCACGGCTCTAAAATAGAAAGGGTAAATGAAGGAATTCAGGTGGGCTTCTCCGAAAACGCCATACCCTCTCATGCTCCAGCTTGAGCGCGAGAAGTTATTTGCCGGTTTTCCACCAAAAACAGCCGTGCTTAGTAAAAATAATTTCGGCTGAACTGATTTGGTTTTAAGAAGAACCACTAGCTTTGACAAAGAGTGAAAAAAGCTTAAAATGGCCGTGTTTATTTTAAAATGAATTCGATATTTCCGCCGAAAATTGCATTGTATCAAAATTCTAATTTAAAATTTTATTAATAGTTCTATTTGTATAATGTCAAAATCAAAATCAAATGTATTTATTTGTTACGTTCTGGATTTAAATACGGGCAGACCACTAATGTAATCCTTTGTTCAATTATTACCGCTCTAAAATACCTAGTGACAGGTTTGTTACCTCTTCATATAGGGGTAATTGTTTAACAAGAGAGTAATTAGCCGGCTATTGTCTTGTTCATACAACAAGTTAAAGGGTCAAGTAGAACATTTCCCACAGTTGCTCCAACAGCTTATGCGGGTACTTCAATTAAATTGCACTTTAAACGTGGAACTTCTATAAGTTCATAGAACTTAGTTCTAAACGTATATCTAAGTTGAGGTGTTCGTTGTAACTGAGCTTATTAAAAGTGTAATGCAAGTTTAAGTCCACCCATAGTAAGAGGAGTTTTGGTACGGGGACTACTATTGGAATTTTGGTACGGGGGAACTTGCTAGCGTATTGTCAAGAACTATACTAATAAATATTACCATATAATAATTTAGTTTATTTGTAAGAAGCTATCTGTGAAACTAATGACCTGATTTTGAAAATTCTTTCATCAATAGATTGCATGCACAACTATCTGTAGTCTCCAAGACTTTTAAACAAAGCCAATGACAGAGCTATCCAGGTGGCCAAATATTGGTCGGACAAAACACGAGAAGAAGAAGAAGTAGACATTGAAATAATATTTTTGAATGATATTTAATAAACTAAGTAAAAATGCTTGACGCCTAGTGAAGTGGGAGCTGGCCAGCTAGTGTTGTATATTTGCAGAAAGGGGCACGTAGTACTAGACTTTTTTATGTAGATTTATATTGTACACTGGATCCTACTCTCCAATATGGAACGGTACTAATATCTGTAATTATTTGCATTTTTATTTATGTATCTCTTTAGATTCCAGGGACTTTGGTACGACGTTTTCACATTCAACCAACGATTCCTCTTAAGCGCTATGCAAATGCAATCACTCAAGGGCAAATTATTTTTATATTCATTATTCATTTACGAGTATTCAAAAAATAAAATGTGCTATTGAAGTTTTCACGTCTCTAGGTAATCATAGCAGGGATTTAATTGCCTTGCACAAAATGTCTAAAGAGTTTACGATTCTAATACATAGATATTTATTACTCGTAATTCAACTGCAACTGAATTACTTTTCAAAGAAACTATTTCATCTCTAAATATAAAACAATTAACAATTAATTTCTTTGATTAAATTTCAATGCAAACAGTTTATCACAAGAGTTCAATCAAAAATAAAATATTGAATTTTAACTTTACTTAAAAGCAATAAAGTCTGAAATTGACTAACATTTAATCGATAATCGCTTAAACCGTATTTTCAATACACTTAAAAACCTTCGAGCGTTTTCTAATGAAGCATCACTAAGGAATGTTAACAGCTACTAATATGGTAAAAAACTAATTTACAAAGACCTTAGCTGAAGTTTTACGATTGAGGAGTGTGGGAGAGTTTGCGGGTGCATTTTAAACTGGCCATGTTCGATGGGATGGCAGTATTTCACTTGGAGATGAAAACAATCGGTAAATATTAAAAGAGCGAGTGAATTTTTTACGCCCCCAATGCTCTGATTTATTTTAAGGCTGTTATGAATCGATGCACCGGCGTTCTTAATAACATGTATCGATTCTGTATGGATCGCTTATGAATTTTTCATGTCTGTTGATTCGTTATTGTATTTCGCTGATAAAAATGCAATTGTGATTTTAATGAATATTGGTATTTATTCAAATTTTCGTAATTGTAATGGCTTTCAACGATATATCTTTGTTCGGTTTTCTTTATTTTTTTACTTCGATTCGAAGCACACTTTGTTTACTGGGAATTCTAAGTAGCTATTTTTGTACATATACATTTATCCAATGTTGCTAACGGTTTCGCCCACGTGGCAGTAGATTTCTTCATACAAATTTTGGACCCCATTTCATCTCTTTAGGGGGTGAGTTTTGAAAAATACTACTACAAAATACACGCTTGCGACTTAAGAGGAGGTTTCTGATTCTACTGATTTCGACTGTGCGTTGATGTCAGTCGGTTTCTTCTTTTCCATAGTTATATGTATGTCGCAGTAAGATAGATAAAGCCGTAATATAGTTATATCCCTAGGGATATAATTATATACCGTAAAATAGTTATACGAAAGCGATTCTTTACTATCTCACTAGGATAGTTATAAAACCGTCGAAGTTTAGTGATATACTTATATTACTAGATTAAGTTCAGTGTTATAAATATATTAGGGTTTGTCTCAAAAAAGTCATATTGTCATCATATTGTAGTATATTAAAGCTTATTTATTCTCAAACATTTTTGAAAAATTGAAAAAATTTCAAAAGTGTGCCACTTTTTTGAGACCCATTACTTGATTAAGTTTAGTGAAATAGAAATCTACCATATATAATTAAATAAAACAAAATTTTATTGGTTTTACCTTTATTAATAAATTAACTTTATGTATCCTGCAGTTAGTTACAATACTTTGTGACATAAACACGTATTAAAGTAATTATAATTAAAACAATCATATTTTTTTGGAATTTAAAAACATTAACAATACAATTAAAACTAATCAAACATTAAAAATCTTTTTCATTACTCATACTCTGAAAGTAGGTCTGAAGTTGCCTGAGGAGCGGGCTGAAAGTGATACTTTTCATCCCTAGGGAGTTTTACTTTACAACTGACAGCTGTCAAATTATTAAAAAAAAAACTAGTTCAATCTTCAAATTTCTATTGAACCATGTTCCAATTTTCCATACAGCCAGTCAATCACAGAGCGATATAAAATTGAAATAACTTAAAGACAAGTGTTAATTAAATATTGTTATATTTTAAGTGATTTATTTGTTCAACTATTTCTTTAAAATACTTTTTCTTTTAAAGATTACAATTAATTTCTAATTTTTCATTAATGAGGCTGAATAGCTGGCCGGCCGCAGAAAAAAAAAACAAAATGGCGGGAAAGTGGCAATCAGTCGTTGGTTTTTTCGAGTTTTATTTACATTTCCGTACAACGACATTTGTATTAACACGTTATGTTTATCAGATTAAAATAGTGATTTAACGCCTAATTTCATAAGAGAAGAGGCTAAAGCAGTAGTGGAATACCTTTTACCGCCTAAATCAGAAGAAAGATACTTACTTAAAATCATAGGTACGACGACTAAGGTCGTACAAACTTTATTTTTTATTTTTAGTTTCCTCGTATTCGTAATGAAAAGCACAGTGTTTACCTCGGGGTGAAAGTAACCCATTTAGTCCCTCGAATTAGCGACCTCGCTGCGCTCGCCCGCCAACTCCTTCTCGGGACGAAATGAGTTACTTTCACCCCTAGTGTAACAATGTAGTATTAAAGCCAAACAGTTTTGAGATATCTCTATTTCTTATCAACAAGTTGAGATCTTGGTTTCTTTAAAAGTATTTTTTAATTTTTGTTCAGACAAGAAGAGGAATCATGACATCTAGAATTACATAGCACTGAATGCTTCTTACAGGCACATCTTTTAGTAGAACACTGTATATTCGATTTTTTACAGGAACACTGCGGAATGGGGAGTGCGTAAACACAACGAACCCCTCCCCCGCCGCGGCGGGGAGGCGGCGCGCCGCCTGCGCCGCACACTCCGAAAGCTATTTCACTAAACTTAATCTAGTAATATAAGTATATCACTAAACTTGGGCCGTTTTATAACTATATTCCTAGTGAGATAGCAATTAATCGCTTTCGTATAACTATGTTATGGTATATAATTATATCCCTAGGGATATAACTATAATTATATCCCTAGGGATATAACTATATTACGGCTTCATCTATCTTACTGCGACATGTAGATATAGTAAATTACACCTGTTTTGACTGCTTCGTTGGCCACATGGTGACAAACGCGACAGCTAGCAAAAAGTCATGTTGAGTTTTGAGGAATTACTCTGTAGCAGCCCACAGAATGGAAGATCGTGATGTAACACTACCGTGCCTTGTACACGTAAAACTGTTGGTCCTGCGCCCAATCGCTTCCCGTTCGTGTCAGATTGCCATTCCATCGGACTATGAGAGTTATGGGAACAGAAAGTGCACCTGTGTTTGTGCACATATTTGTACACTATAATAATTATCTCTTCTGTACTTTGGTAATCTTCTTTGATACTGGCCACTGTTATCAATTTTTCATTATGCCAATTTATAAAATATGGCCCCAAAACGTGATCGCTTACAATGGGCCTCATCAGAAGGCTTTAAGTCACTCAAAGGGAGAAGGCTTATGTTCGGAGTTTCAGCGTGATCACATCAGAAATGAAGATATTCGCAGGAGAACCAGGGTTACAGACAGTCAAAGAATTGCAGTAGGCAGGGTACGCTGCTCGCAGAACAGATGGTCGATGGGGCCGAAAAGTTCTGGAATAGCGACCACGTACCGGAAGATGGTGCGTGGGAAGGTGGACCGATGACCTGGTGATTGTCCCGAGAATCCGATGGATGCAAGACGCATAAGACAGGTCATTATGGCGACACTTGGGGGAGGCCTATGTAAAACAGTGCACGTCTTTTGGCTGAAATGATGATGATGATTTATAAAATATTTTTGAAAATAAGCTATTGTAAAGTCCACAGGATTAGATACATACTAAAATATTTAAAAAGAATTAAATAAAAATTTCAAAGCCACCCTTTCAAAGGGATGATTTCGACCCCATACGGTGCTAACAAGTGCATTGGTACCGATAGCGATCACGCATATCATTATTAGGTAATATAGTTTGTTCACCCCTAATATAATAGCTTGAATACAGTTGCGATTATGAACTGTCAAAGTACTGTGTGATCTAACAATATTAGCTCCTTAGCACTAAATTACGCCAATAATCACACATTTGTCACAAGTCTACAATTCATTTGTTATTTATTTGCTGTTAGAAATAAAAAAACTCCTCTTAGAATACCGATTAAAAATAACCTGTGTTCCTTCAGTTGCCCTTGCGTTCCAGAGCCGCGGCAACTCTTTCTAATAATATTGCAGCCCTATTAGTCTGTCTACAGTCCCTTGGAACTGTGAATAAATCAAACTTATGATTTTAGCATTTTAAATATCCATTTTGGTTCTTTTAATGAAATTCACAAGATTTCCTGAAATTCAAAAAGTATTTTCATGAAATCTGTTTGTTTGCAAGAAACAAGGTCTCACGGCACAAGTAAAGGTTTCTACATTTCTACCACACAATAAAATTGTGATAGCAAAATCACATTTGGAGTTAGGGAATTGATCGTGACCAATTATTACGAGTATATATCGATTATCGACGTATGGAACAACATTTTTTCAAATACTATATTAATTCCTTCAATCCTACTCATACAAATTAATAAACGGCGCTTTCATAGTTTCCTTTCAGTAGATAATGTTAATTTGTCCAGTTTTTTTGGTTTATGGTCCAGACCTGTTTCCTTGCTGTTCCGTTTCGCAATTAACTAGTTTTCACCACAATGTTTCGGAATGGTTTCACTGTATGTGCTATTTGCGTTTTTAAATGGACAATTTTTATAAATGTAGGCAATAACGGTCATTGACTCACCGGTCAGTGTCCATTGTAGCCATGCTAAAACGAAACATCCTCCCTGTATTTCCCACAGAATAATCCGCGAGAAAATCCGCAAAAACAATCTCTTTAAGTCAAAGTTCAGTTCAATATAGAACTGATGTACGATCGTTTTCTCGATATATTAAGCGAACAATAGCCTAAATCAATTAGTTACTTACCTGTCATCAGGCCCATTTTATCTGAGCTGCCAGCTCAATAATATAACGTCCAATTGCACTATCCAACATCGGGACCGATAGTTAATCGATTGTGTTGTGTTGGGCCCTAAAGAACGCGAGTATTAGGGAGCGATTATGAATTTTTGTATGGGTGTGTGTCAAACCTTCTATGGGAGGCGTAAGTTGTTGTAAGCCACAAAATGGCGATTTTGTGTTTTTCACTCAAAAGTATCTAATTATATGTAATCTATTACTAAAACTTAAAGATTCCAAAAAATCTTATCATTATAGCAACTATACTCGCATACTGTTCATAAAGATTTATTGAAAAATGTGGTTAATATCGCAAAAAGTATCTTTAAAATACTCTCCAGTAAAATTGCAGTTTTGGAGTTACAATAACTTACGTGGGAGACATCGCTATGTTAATGTCTAACCTACCAAAATAGAAGAATCAGTGCAAAAAAAAATAGAAATTACCTAAAATAGAATAGCTTAGAATATTTTATTCACTAAAACTGTTATGCAAGTCCACACCAAATTATGTTTTTGGGATCAAATAGAGGTATTATAAATAGCGGTATTATACCTAGCTGCATCTTAACCAAACCGCTTTAGAAAGGAAGGAAGGGCAATAAATAATCTAGTACATTACATATTTATACAGACATGACATTATATAGCTATTCATAAAAAAATACAATAAGTTCATTAACTTAAGTATTTTGCGAAAGTCCTACAGAAAAAATTATCCAGTAAATAACAGTTTGACATTTTATTTTAGTAAACTAACTCATGATTTATGAGGTGAGCTTAAACATAACCTAACCTAAAACTTCTACACTTGGAAGTTTATTATGTGGCTCTAGAGCAAGATTTGTTGTAATAAAGTTGGTGTCTGTGACTGACTTGTACTTTTTAAATATTTACGAATTTAACCAAAGTTCGATGAGTTTAAAAGACACTATCTAGTTTAGAAATATTTTTTTTGAAAAAACTTGCAACCAGATAGAGTGTAAAATAATAATTTAAGACTTACGTTCAGCTTCTGTTAATACAGGAGATTTAAATAAATCAAGTTGGTAGAATAGTTCGTCAGAAAAAGCCAAAAAAGCCAATTCCGAGCCAAAATATTAATGATGATGAATTTGAATAAGTTGCCTGTGCACAGAATACGTATTACTAAGGCATATAATAATCATAGGTTTAACTGTTTATGATTCTCTATCACGGAAAATTTGAATATTGGATATAGAAGAAAACGCTGTTTTCATGGCCAAGCTCGGGAACAAACGTCGTATTCACGCAGAGGGACGTTATCACGTCCCGTGTCCCAGCGGGCAGGAGGGCCGGTTGTGAGGGTAGACAGGTTCAACTAATGATGCTAGCTTGCACACATTTTTTTGTTATGTTTTGCTCTGTGTTGGCAATGTTGGTATATTTATAACTCACAACAAAGGCTTCGGAAAAAGGTTTATTGTTTGATAAAATTAAGACGATTATATAAACTTGTTTCTTCTTAAATAACTTACTTAGTACAATAAATTTATGGAGTAATGGTTGCCCAGTATTAACGGCCATAAGTCAAATCAAATCAAATCAAAGCATTTATTTCAAATAGACCATTTACAGGCACTTTTGAATAGTCAAATGTCGGTCAGTCCAAGAAAAGTGAAGCTAAATAAGATACAAGATGTGGGTTCAAATTGGTAAAACAATCGCTTTAACTTTAATTTACTTTCTCACTTACGCTCTTATAACGGTAAAAGAAAACATAGTAAGAAAACCAACTGGTCCTAGAACCAAATAATCGAGGATATGTGACGTCTACCAAACCACACTAAACCTGCGTGGACAACCCATTCCCCCTCTTAAAGAGCAGGTCTCAGCACTGAGAAAATTATGAGGCTTATTATGTACTATACTTAAATATTTTCATATCAATAGTTTAAGGCGAAGTAGTTGGTTGATATAGTTTAACAACAATGCAAAATGCTGTTGTTTGGAAACAGGACTTGTGTCGGTGGCATGCGGAGAATTCTCAGTTGCAAGTAAATTGTGATTTCAAGGAAGTGAAGAATTTTCACACAAAACTTAAATAGTTTCAGCGGTGTTACTGAATGGTGTCATTGCCTATACAAAAATGTTCTGTCTTTAATAAACTACCTTACTAACTTTACACACAAGAAAGCACTAATTAAATGTTATTATAAAACGAAATTATTTATAATTGACTTAGGAAGCACCAGTGCCGCAATATCTTTAAACTGACAAACCAGGATTTGGTATCAAAGAGAAAATTCAATTATTTCAAATTCTGAATAACTAATGAACTTGTTAATTAAAGGAGAGCAATAAAGTCGAATATAAAGAGAGTGCAATTAAGATGTTACAGCTATCAAGAAAATAAAATACTAAAGCATTAAGTTTTACGTAAAATTTTAAGGTTACTGGACAGTTAAGAGGCCTAAGGCGCGACCTACTACTGTTCATTATGGTCTATAAAACAAAGTGAAATTATAAAATTTTGCGAAAATTGCAAGGTTTGCACGATAGCCTCGGGGCCGAACTACCGGGTGCTGACATACTGGCGATAAGAACAGTCGAGTTCAAATATTTTTTTTCGGAAAATCAACTCTCTAGATTATCAATTTCTTAGAACTTACGTGGAAACTTGAATATGTTGTTCATCCAACATCAGAAGTGTTATTTTGTAAATGCCTTAGAGCGGTTTCTGCACCGCACTGAATCCGATATCAAACCATGATATACTACTCCGAAGTAGCTGTAATAGGATTTCAAGACGGTAAATGTTCTCTATTAGGAGCGTTTACGCATTACAGTGGAGCTGGAATGAAACTGTCATTGCACCCAAGTTTTTATAGAGTGATTTCCAAAAAGAACCGGCAATTAGCCAGGCACGCGAAAGAACACAGGTGGGTTGTATAAGTTTGGCACTCCCACTTGCTCTACCCAGAGAGGGAGAAGGTTTTTGATAATTTCTAACCATTATCATCTCCCTAGCCTTTTGTCGAACTAAGAAGTCGACTCCCAGTGTAACCAGATGCGGCTGAATACCAGTCTTTTACATAGAGCTTCTGCCTGTCAGACTTTCACAATAAAAATATAATTAATTTCATTACGTAGAGAAGTACCGACCTATATCAACTAGGTGTTTAACAAAATTCTGAGTTGAGCTCCAGTCATCAGCTGTTGTTCAGCTTTTAATTAGATATTAAAATTAATTCCAACTTTCTCCCTAAAATGCCCCTATAAGTTGGTAATACTTATACTACATTAGGAATGATATCCTTAATACTCTCTCAGCTTTATCCATACATAAGTTTGTTATTATCAAAAGTGATTTTTGTAACAAAATCCATCATTATTTTACTATATTCTAACTTAATTCTTTCTTTTGTCTTTATTTTTTCAGATCTCTAATGGCTATCTCTCAAGAATTGTTGATTTTCAAGGATATAAATAACTTATGCTCAGTGATAGTGTGGTCTTAGAAATATCTATAATGCCAATATTTGTTTAGCCAACGATATTTGCAATTCGCTTCTCACTTACTGTAGATAACAATTCGGTCCCTAACGAATTTCCGGCTTGCCATTCTCCACACCGGTAAGTATCATAAGATCATAACTGTGCTTCCATTGAAGGGGTTCGATCTAAGTCAATGTTTGTCCGAAGATAATACGTAGTTGAAAATCTCACGGTTTGTTGTCGAAGCGAATGCCGCCTTCATCGCTTAAATAACATGCTGACAACCATAAAATACGAGTACCTAGCCATCAAGTCACTTGAATTATTCAAAAGGTATACTTCCGTCATCTTCTGGTACCTACTTATTATTATCAAACAGTAGGACAATATTGATCTTCACCGTCAATTTTTCTAAATGCACCGCTAGAAAATATGATTTCAATTTCTAATAAGGTAAAGTAGTGAAGATTTTACTTCTAAAATATCAATATATTGCAAATGTTAGCATCGTTGTTTTACCCTGAATTCTATATTTTTATTTTTTGGATATGTTTTTTGGTTACTACCAAGTGAGGTCGTAGAAAAACACTAGTTAATATAAATTTTAAAATAATAATAAAAAAGTACTCAAAACAAAAGCGGTCAGTGTCATGTGCCTTTGAAGCTTCATATCGTACGTTTAGTCCAGTAATAACAATATCTACAATAAAAAATCCACCCACTCCAACAGGCAGAATACTATAATCAACAGACTCTCCTGACTAACCAATCGGATATTATAACAAAACAAATTTCCTTAAATCAACGCTTGCGATTGATCTTTCCATCGGATATGTATCAACCAATACCTATTAAGGAAGTATTGGAGCTAGATCGCAGTCCTATTGAACGAAGGGCCAGACATCATTAGGTTAATTGATTTCACGATACTATCGTAGAATGGATAAAGCTTATCACAAGTATCCCTGTCACGACGAGATCAATCGTCCGGCTCGTTACTGACTCTAACGATAGCAATCAGAATAAGGGCGTTTTTTGCCCGTTATTAAAGAGTTTTCTTTTTCTTTAAAGGTGTTATTAAGGCGCTATAAACGTCAAAGACGCTGTTAGAAACGAGTTAGCATTATCATCTTAAAGTAATGAGTGTCATTTCAAAAGTTACTAGAGTACAGAAAAACATTGTGTTATAAAAATTGGATCGTCTTAAGTTAGACTAATATGAGCTAGTTCTTTTAAATTGAATTGTGAAGTAGGAGGGACACTAATGCATTACATTCTTCTAAAGCCTGGTAATAATCTAGTCTGAAGCCCAATTTAATTTCATTTCACGATAATAAACAGGCTTAACTTTTTTAACTTAACTTACTTAGATACTTCAGAATTTGCCGACAAAATATTAAAGTTAATGTTTCTGAGCTTCTAGCAAAATCGACGTAGATTGAGTTTAAATCGCTTAATCCGTAAAGAAAAGTATCGTCAGGACACATAACATAACAGTAATGGGTACGAATATGGTAAAGTTATGTGTTATCTTTGCCGTCGTTTCATCTTATGACATCATATCGTTTAGAATGCAAAATTCTGTTCAGAGTTTAGAACATCTTAAAAACTATTGTACCGTCACTAAAAAACTGTCGATGACCCTTCATCTCTAGTATTGAAACAAACTATGCGAAGGATAGTCTTGGATAATATTTGTTTATAAAAAAATTGGTAAAGTTGCACCTTATGTACACTATTTCTGAACTTCTTAATACTGCTCCAAAGGAACTAGATTTGCCTAAAGTTAATGCGGTAATAATTTTTCAACATTTTAGCTCGTGTCGTGGTTTTGGGTGAGTGGTTTACTGACCGTTTGTTAGATGTAATACCTTGAAAGCCTCTGGTTCAGAGATCAACATCGTGAGACAATGAGAACAATAAACTGATTGCTTACAAGCATCATAGGGACCATTGCTTCACGGTAATAGTTATATTTAATTATGCAATGTTATGCTTTGACAGGCTTGGTTATAATAGCTTTTGATACTGAACGAGCACCTTTAGAGGTAAATTTTTCATCATAAGTACTTAAAACAAGATAGATTACAAATCTTTATAAATTGTAGGAATTAACGTGTGAAACAAACGAATGAGAAAAAAGACTGCATCTAGCAGAAATGAAAATCTTCAGAGAGATTTGGATGAAATTTGGCATGCCTTTGACATGAAAAAGAATATAGGCTTTTATCCAGATTCCTTAAGTACCTAATGCCACGCGGGCGAAGCTACGGGCAAAAGCTAGTATATGATATATTATTAGTCACCGTTCATAAGACAGATTTTAATGTGTTTCTTACAAACGCTCCCAGAAACAAACATTGAAATCATCTAGAATTTTTCAAAACACTTTTTCGGTCTCGTCCCCTTTTATCAATACAGCATTTGGTTGGTCGGCTTCCCATATTAAATATCGCGAGAGATCCTGAAAGCAGTACCTTCGTCAAGAGGGCCCACTCTTGACGTTGCACAGAATCTTTTCAATTTGATCCGGGACCCTGATCAGACCTATATTAAGTCTCTAGTGCCTGATTTGCATGAAACTTATTAAAAATAAAATTATGAGATCCCTCGACCTCAATATAAAGAATAAATTACTCAGCGTCGATTAAAGATTTATTGAGGTTCTGTTTCATTTTTTCTTGCAAATACGTCATTTTTAGGGTTCCGTACCTCAAAAGAGAAAAACAGAACCTTATACAATTACTTTGTGATCCGTCTATCTGTTTGTCTATCAAGAACTTTTATCTTGAGAACGCGTGGAGTTGAAACCATCTACTCAGGTCTGTGGTCCCTGGAAGCTGTAAAAAAAATCAAACTTCTAAGTTATGGGAAAAAAAGATACGGTCGTTTATGTCGCAAAGAAAACGTACATTTCGACACTCTCAAGGGAAACAAAATTCATAGAATACTTCCCGTTGACCTAAAGTCTTGTTTGGCATGAAACAAGGTCTAATACGATTAGGAAAAAAGCTGAACATTTGTAGTTACGTCACAAAAAAATATCTATTTAGAAAAATCTTCGAGACTCACTTCGGGTATTAAACTATTTACATAAGATAGCTTGTACGGAACCCTCAGTGTGCGAGTTCGACTCGCACTTGCCCAGTTTTTTCTAGTAACAGCAGTAAGCTTTTATTCAAAAATTTTCAAAACAAGTTGAACGAAAATAATATGGCTTCTCCTTAAAATTAACGTAACCTAATATATGGAACTTCAAATTCCTGCAGGCTGAACAATATTCGAATTTCATACAAAGCGTTACCGGTTTTATCTTAGAAACGTTAGAGAATTTGATAATCTTGACACAGTTACTTTAGAAGTACGTCTTTATCGCTTTAGATAAGTTCGAAGCGAGCACAAATTTTCTTCAACATAGAGGAAGTTGGGATAGTAGCTCGAGGACAAAACATAACAGAGAAATTTTCAAAGTTACAGTCTAGATTCCACTGTGTTACGCCGACCCAATGACTTGGAAGTTTTCAAGCTGACTTATCTCGGCAATGTTATGACGTAATCTCACCAGTACTAGGTCACATATGATTTTAAATGTTTCAAACCATAAAACACTCGGCTCATCACAAGGCCTACACCGTAAATTTAAAAGGCTTTATACGTGGGTTTGTGGGGCACCCCTCCATTACCATAAAATTACGTGATATCACTTTCTTTTGATGTGTCGTAAAAAATAAAAAACGTGAGTTGCACAGTGAACATTTTAGGCGTACCCCTTGCGGCGTTGTTAATTAAATTTAATTATATTTCCATGCTGATTTAGGTGTCAGTTTATGTCTCAACTGCAGAGATATTAAAACCAACTAGGGGGGCTGATGCCTGCTACGGTTGCGGAATTATTTGAAATTTACCATGGCCTTAAAAAGCAAAAGGCTACTGATGAAATACAAGACGGTTTTATTCAGTAAAAATCAGACACTACTTTTCACTTCACCCGGAGCGGGTGAAGTCATTTGATTATTTGCCGCTGATAAAAATACTAATAAGAGATAAAGTAACTTTTTTTTACACGGAGTCAGGCATTCGATAACTTTATTTAAAATGCATAAAAATAGCTGCGTGCTACGAAAACTCCGTCAAACAGTCAGATTAATCAAGGTAATGCATTGATAGACGTGTACGAGTAGTAACTAACTAAACCGCATTGGATGATACCAATATTCCTGCAATCCCCATTACGTAGCGTTGTTAACATAACACTGTCCATTTATAATCGACTAGTTTCTTCCAGCGGTTTAACCTACGTAAATGTTGAAAAAAGGACATACTCCCAGAATAAGAAAATTATGTCCTATTTCACGATATGGTCTTCATCAATCATTATGATAGAAGGGTACCTAGTACCTACACTAGGTACCTTTCTGTCATAATAATTTTATATAAAATTAAATTCGCATTTATAAAAGAATAAACCTATCTAAACGCACGTGAACCAAATATATACAATTACTTATATGGTACATACCTCGTAACCACACACATCTACATCAATCATCTTCTATCTGATTTAGATCAAAAAATTATATCAAACCAACATAAATCATTTTCGACAACGCATTTACCAATGAAATATGGTAATTTGTTAGTCGACCCATGAATGCAATGCAAATAAAACACGCACGCTGCGCACGCGCTGCGCATAGGGTCCTTAAAGTGGGCGTGCGTGTCCAGCAAATGTGTTTGATGTTGTCACCCGCATATTGTATTAGGGTTTGATGTATGGCTGCACCGTGCACGTGGATAATTTGTATTAATAGTCACAAATTCAAGTAAAAACAAAAGACGGTCAGTGCCGGAAACTTTTTTTTTAATTGTGAATGAGAACTTGATTTGATTGGGATGATAGCGACTTCCATTTAAATGAACAATTACTGATTATTTATTTTTAATTTATTAAGTATTTACTGGAATGTTTACAGGGGATGACTCCTTATTTATTGATTTTTTTAGAGGGGAAATTTTTACAGTCATTTTAGTAACTAAATTTATTTAATTTGATTATGGTACCAAGCTGTAAATTACAGAGTTACGCAAACTTTAAAACAAACAACTGAATAACAGATTTTTTATTTGTTATTTCAAAGTTGATCCTTTCAGTAAAAGTTCACTCTAAAGAACTTGTAAATTTGAAAGTATTTATTTAGTAGGTTTCAAATACTTAAAGTTTTACAAGCTAAAAGTTTTATGTGTAATTTTGGTTTAAGTCATATTTTAAAACTTAATAGAACAAACCGTCGCACCGTTGTGTTATGTGTGTAAAATGTAAAGTAATTACGAAACATGCTTACCTACTATCCTTAAAACTTTTATGTAATTTGGCTGCTTGTGGTTAATTTAGTTGTGATGAGTTTAGCGAGGGTTTCGTGGCTCCTAATTTGATTTTTAATTACTTTACTGCAAGGTCAAGTTAAATAGTAAAAATAAATAGTTACAGTGATTAATTGCAATATAAGTTTTTTTTTAAGGTGGGAAATCATCCAATGACTTCTCCTGCTCTGGGTGGAACGGAAAGGCTTGTCAGACTTATTAACTTAAACCACACCTGTGTCCGTCAGTTGTCTTTTGCGTTCTAAGACTACGGGTTTCCTTTACACCTCCACCGTATGCATTCAATGGTGACACCAAACTTACTATGTTCGGTAAGATCCTGCGTAATACGGAAGGTGAGGATACCGTGACATCTCTCCAGCTACTTCTCAAAAAGGGAAATATAAATTGTGTTTGGAAAAAAGTCTCTCATTAGTGATATATATTTAAATAGATAAACGATTGCCTTATACTCATAACGCTTGATCGAGAAGTATGAAACAAGTTTTATTTTTTATTATAACGTACTGCCATCCACACACTATAATATCGTTTATAACAATCTTTTGAAATTAGAAAATACTGCTTAGACTGATCAATGGAGGAATTTTTGGTTGAAATAATGAAAGCATAAAAAAAAAAGTGTACTAAGGTAATCATTTCTTAGGGTTAAATAGGGGATGCAAGTTTAAAGGGAACTTTGTATTTTTTAGGGTTAAATAGGGGATGCAAGTTTAAAGGGAATTTTTTATTTTTTTGAGATCTAAATCCCATGTAATATATAACTATTTTACGTCATAATAATATGTTATTTTGGTCACGTGTCACAACTTTATGAGAGCGGTGACACGATGATAATGTTTTATTGACACTTCGATGCCAAATCGTTATGTCGCTATAAGGTCAGTTTATGGTTTGAAATAAACGTTTATGAGTGTAACGTCCACCAATATTTTAAAGGTCAGAATTTCGAGGTGTTACAAATTCATATCCACATTTAGAATAAAATTAAAAAATAGAGAACCAAACTCATATGTGTTTTTCATGGTGGCTTTGATTCAGCTTTGGACAGAAAATTTCTAAATTAAGTAATAATTTATCTTTGTAACGCCAATGTAAATTTATTAAATCATAGTATCTAAAGCTCTTTCCATTACAAAGAACGTAACTAAAAATGTTATACTATTGGCAAGGAGGAAAAAAAATGCGAATAAGTGATAAATTAGTAATTTAATAGATAAAAAACTGAGTGAGAAAATATTGAAAGTATATTTCTTTACGTCTTGCGTTACGAAAAGAATCGGTGCTAAGTAGGCACATAGCAATGCAAACAAAATAAATTCGTTAAAATTATTCACTTGGCCTACATAAGAATATTTTATAGCCAACAATACCTATAATTGTTGGTTTACACTCACACGCTACTGCTAGTATTATCGCCTACTTATACACAATTCGAAAACGGCCATACAACGACTGTTTGCATCATAAATAATAATTTACCAAAAAACACGGAATAAAGTAAAATTTCGACCAGTTTTAACATTATTCGCCTAAGCGAAAAAAAAAATCGTCGCCAGTTACGCAAATAAAGGTTAACTTAAAATGGTAATTGGAATGCTGACACGATATCCACGAGTAAATATTGTATGCAAATATGTAAATAAAATTTTAAACTTTCAGTTTAAAATGGCAGTTTTATTTAGCGTTTCCCGATAGCTGTGACACGAAGGATGTAGAAAACGTATTTTTTTCCGAATATAGAATGTGAATGAATTTAAACTTGGAATACAGTTAACTGTACTGTCGAGAGAACACCTAATTATAACAGTACAAAACTACATAATTTCAGAAAGGTTCGGTGAATTAAATTAATTATATTTAATACGTGTTGCGCCGGCCCCAAATGAAACGGGACCAGGGCAGAAAGATGATGGCGATGATATTCAATAAGCTCTGTAAAGGAACTAGGAGTAAGTACAGTGTAAAATTTTGGTTCATTAGCATGTATTTGTGCGATTTTGATTGAAATTCTGACTAAACTTAATTTAAATTACGCTAAGTTGACACGAGAATCAATATTTGATGTGATGTTTGTAGAGATGCCAGCAAAGCAAGTTATATACTAACACTTCAAATGGCTGAGTCCAAGAATCAACTACCCACTGACTGCGGTCAATTTAAATTTCTGAAAGTCAATTAGTAAAACTCCAATGTTAGTTAAAACATAAATTATAATAGAATACAACCAACTTCTATTAGAAAAATATTCAAAAGTGCAAATTAACTCCATAAGACCGCCCATTGTACACTTATTTTGAATAATGTTTGTCCTGTATTTTTTTGTTGATATAAATATAAATAAATATATAACTGTTATAGTTTTGTATTTTTTCGTACGTTTATGACTTCAGAAATTAAAGTTATTTTGCATTTTTTAACGTTTCTTGTATTGAGTAAGTGGTACCTATGTTTTTTTATAAAAACTTTTTTATTTCATCCTTTTCAATGGTGTAACTCCCAACTAAACCAAAATATAGATCCTGACTTGATAACTATAAGACCAACAGTAAAATATACCCATTTAAACAAAAAAGGAATTTTCCTATATTAATGTAGGTTTTTTTGAGTAATTGGGGAAAAATTATAAAAAAAAATCCGATGAATCTATAACCTCAACCTATTTTGAAGTTGTTTAAAAATTAGATGTATTATTAACTCATAAATACGAACAGTAACGCATTTCAAATATCAATTATAAAAGCTACAAAGACATATTGTTACTTACGTTCTCATAGCCAAAAACCCATTGCAAGGGCTGAAGAGCTTACCATACACAATAACCATTTAATATCTTTTATAACACTGTCAGCAACTCCCGTTTATCCCTCTAGAAAAACAATAAAATCCATACAAACACTAGCAGTCTGTTTCCCTATAAAACCCAATATATTTCTTGAAAACGGGATTTATGTCAATGAAGTTGAAAATCGTCCCCTCGGCAGCGCATATCAACACGTCAATATATCAGATCGGGCCTGCCATTTGTCAGCCATTGCTATTTATAGGGTAGATACGTTGCCCAATCGATAGGCTGCGATGTATAGGAAATGTGTTCGGTACATTTGTACTAAATAGTTTGAAATTTTAGTGTGCTTGTGCTTAGTAGTTTGATTGGCTAGTTTAGAAGATCATTCTTTTATTTTATTTTTTAGCACGTAGGTAGAAAGATATTTTCACAGGATATGAGTGAGAGGAAGTATGTACGATTGAGAAGATCATGTCCTGTTGTGGTTATTAACGGGTGCAGAAAAACACGATTATATGCGCATTGATGCATTACGTGTTCTCAATATTGCTAGTACTTACATAAATAAGAATAACAAATGACACTCAGTAAGGGTTAAACCTTCTTTAAAGATTTTCAGGAGAAGAGTTAGTAAACATTTCTTTTTCACATGACCCATAAATGAGTAATTATTATAATATTATTATAACTAGCCCATACTGTCCCACTGCTGGGAAAAGGTCTCCTTCAATTCCGTTCCCGGTTTTGAGCCACTTCTTTCCAATTTCTAACGAATAGAATAGCATTTATTCGGCGTAAGGAACACAATATACCACAACATAAAATAATAATATTAAAAAATGGTACAGATATACAACACAGTTGCAGTGACTGTGCCTGAACCGAAAGGGACATCTAAGTCGTCGCGCCATCTCATTGAATGAGCAATTATTGAATTAAAATAAAAAATATTTCAGACAAAACAGTCCATAAAAGATTATAATCATTATGATTATGATTACCTATTTGTTATCATTGTTAAGATGTATTTGTTCTTTTAGGTATTCTATAATATTATGTACGTGTATTATGTGTTGTTCTTGTATTATTTAGTGTATTTAAGTAACGGTATTATTAGGTAGTTTAGGTTTTGTTTTGTGCATTTATGTATAATGTGTTATGTAAATCTATTGTTTCACCTCTAACTTCTTGAGGTTAGTTATACGAAAATACTTTGTGTTGAGCTCACTTTTACACATTAACGACTTATCCTTTAATTTTTACACATTAACTACGTGTATATGTGTTCTGTGAGCAACAAAAAATAAGACTATATAAGTATTTAGGGGCCTATGTTAACTGTCAGAATTAAAAAGTAAGCATACAGCTGAGGAAAAAGAAAAATCTTCTACAATCTACAATTACGACAAACTACTAAAACTGCTAATAACCATTATAATAAATCAGGCAACCATACATAAAACATAAGATTTATCGTCCGAAACTCGTGTTATCAGCAAACTAATACACTTCATAGAATACATAACAGCAATAGTTGCTAATAGCCATTATCACGTGCCCAGTGCATTAATCTCTCATCTAAAGTAATCCACTATACCAAGATAGGGTATCGGCAATTCTGTAGAGGCGTGCCGGACCAGAGTCCAATGCCGGAATTGGGACGGTTTCATAATGGACGATGTGTCATTTTCGATTGTGTGCACGCGATCTTTGGTATCTCTCTGGTGAAATGCGAAACGTTTCTAGTAGTTGGCTTAGAAACGTTATATATCTCCTTCAAATTAGATAATAAAATACTAGAGATATTTCTAGATTTATCAGTTAATATTATTATTATTTTATACTAGTTTTTGCAAACATTTAGAAATAAAGCAGCTTTCTACCGGTGAAAAAAAATTAGCAATTGGACCAGAGTTTTCAGAGCTTTTTATTTACCTTATCTACTACAAACAAAAAAAGCAAACTTTACCTCTTTATAATATTAGTATAGATTATAAATTTGGCGCCAGTTTTTTAGAGGTATCCAGGTTTGTCAATTACTCGGTTATGGAAGGCTGATAGACAGCCGCTCCTTATTAAAATACTGGTACAGTTTCATCTGGTTTGACTGAAAACTGACCCAAACATGATTGGGAAAAGGCTGGGCAGATTTTGATAAGTAATTTTCAGTATATTTAAAACAATTCGAGAAATAAGGCATGAATAAATTCGATCATCTACTAACTTCTACGGATGACCCTATGTCCTAATGACCATGGTATACACACACATGTGTATACAATAGTACATACAAAATTGTGCACGCCAACGATCGTCAAGTATGAAATTTTTAAACAATGTATGCTCGCCGAAATGATAATGTTATTATCCAAAAGATCCCAAAATACAAACTCCATCTAACACTACTATGTTCGTAATACCCATATAACATAAGTACTGAGATGCAATACACTGATATCATTTATAGTCGAGATGGGTGCCTCTGATAATTACACACACTCGGTAATTGATCACAACTCATACAAAAGTCGTTAGTCTATTTAGATTTGGGTCGCATACATTATTTGTGATAATAACGCGTGGAATATGTTTTGTTGAACACTGTTTATCTTTTCCATTGAATGTATTGGTCTGGTTCGGAAATGATTTTATCATTTGTATATTCGATTAGTTTAAAGATTTTGATAATAAATTGTATTAAGTTACACCTAAATCGTGTAGTTAAGCTTTTTACATTTATAATTTTTATTTTATTGTTTTTCTTAAATTATGTATCGAATCAAATCAAATCAGTTTATTGCAAACATGTTATACAGTAGTTGAAATAACAATTAAAAGTTTCAAACATGCAATAAATTTCACTAAAATAAAATACATTTTAAAATTCCCTTTAAAAACATCAGATGTATTTTTAAAACTATATTCACTGATAATACGACAGATAGAATAGAAATACATAATGGCTCAGGCAGTAACAGACAGTTCCACGTTAATCATAAGAAAATGGTGTCGCTTTTGAAGTTAGTTAATGATGATGAAATATTATAACGAATAACTTTTTATTATTTCTGTAACTATTGACTACCTTTTTTCAGAGCCTATAATATACCAAAGACGTTTTTATCTTATGAAATACAACAAAAATACACGCGTCTGCCTCAATTAATGCCCTTACAAAACACCAAAAGACGCTAACATTCGTCGAAAACCAACAAGTCGCAATTACAACCCTAAAGATTAATCAGGAAACGCCCAAGTAAGCGTTTAACCAGTCCAAATTGCTGCAAAAGGTACACCAACATTGTGATCAATTAAGTTGATAGCCGATTGAGTACCCCACTTTGCTATACCTATGGGTACCTATGCATTGTGGGTGCGACCGCAAGAACCCCAAATTCCTGGCTGGTACTTGGAACGGAACTTTAATTGTCTCGGTAGTAGGATGTAGTTTAACTACAGTTTTCGTTTAAGTAAATAGGTGGTCTTATTCCTACGGAAACATAGTTTTACTTAATGGCATGTGAAAGGCTTTGTCGCCATGTAAACGTTGATACAAATATAACATCAGTTGAAGTTCCATAAAAATTTGTGTGAAATTTAAGAATATCACAAATGTAACAATACTCACTTAATCCTTGCATGATAGTGAATATAAACTTTTCTAAGTTGTGCTGTCAAGCGTCCTATTTTCCTCAAAGAACCGGGGTATAATAGACCTAAATTCTACGAAATTCTTATCAATTGGGATAAGAAAATCCCTTGCAGAGCATCTTGTCATAATGCTTTTTGTCATATAAGAGCCATGAAACTGTAGAAGCAAAAGCAGAACTTCTCGAAATTAGGTTATGAAAATGGAGTAAAGTTATTCTTTGAAGCAAATATTAGGTAGGTACTTATTTTTGCCAAATCATTTGGGAGATATAATGTGCCCGAATAGTAACAATTCGATTAGATCAACACTTTCACGGTACATTTTTTTTCAACATTTTCTTTTTCACAGATAAATTCTTGATTTGTTCTTCCGTTGTATTAAAGTGGCAAGTCATATATGCCTCTCGCCATTAAGGGGTGAGAGTAGCCGCGGTGCCAATTACTCTCAGGAACACCGACATCCTAGGGGTGGGCGAAATAAACCATAACATTCATAAAAGGGATAGTGTCGTAGTACATACAATCGGTGCCAATAAAACAGCGAGACCCCACGCAATAAGCAAAGGAGAAATAGCGCGGAAACGGTAGGGGAAACAGTATTAATACTTATGGTTAATTGTACCGGGGTTACGCGGGTGTAAGATGATGCTGAGCAAAGTTATGAAAATAAAAGAAGAGATTGAATAGCTTTTAAAAAAGCTCTAAAGCTGCAGATACAAAGGTACATATGTATATTATGTGTACAGTAATCTTCGAGAAATCTAATGCACATACGTATAATTTTCCTTACTATAATTAATTATGAACTTGCTCCGAGCGTCTTTACTTTTCTCTTTTTATCTGTCTACTGTCTCTTGTTCTGCTCTAATATTATCTGCGAAAACTTATTATTGGCCTTCTTTCAATATTTTTCAACTATCTGTATCTCAGCTGTAAGTTTTCCGAAAAAAAAATAAAAAAATAATAATATAAATAACATATTTCGTTTTGATAAACATGATACTTTTAGCAAATAAAAAACCTTAATAAATCAAAACATACCACAGTTACAAGAAACTACACTATACTAGACACACACATATGAATATATTGTATTCTACTTATTGAGTTTAATTGATTTTTATATTATAAAATAACACAAAATAAAAAGAACAAATCACCAATCGAAATTAATAAAACAGACACAATACTACAACAGCGCAATTTTAGCGCTCATCCACTGAAGGGTGACTGTGCTTCCCTTTAAGACGTGTTCGGACTAGAAAACGACTTTCCGAGGTGAGATGCGCACAGTTCATTACAAATACTGCGAATGAACTAAAGAATTTGATGCTTATCAATTGTGTTATCGTTTTCAAGTGTCGCAATAGAGGCGCCATGAAAATAATAAGTATTCATGTGTGCAGGGGTTGTGTTGACAATGCGTATAGTTAAAATAATTGTGGTTTATTTTGTGAAGGAGGTTTTAAGTATCTATTATTAAGTTTCAGTCCGCTTTGTCTGCTCTGTCCGCTTTTGAGATCTTGCCACTTTATCTGAATTGTCTGTCATTTATTTATCTTATAAGACCAATGTATTTGCTTTTGTGTTATTCAATATCATTTATATCAACCTAAAATTACTGTTGTATGTTACCCAGCTGTTAGTTGCTTCAAACATGTATACAATTTCCCTTAATCGCCAATTCATGTTCTATAAAAGCAAGTGAATTGGTGATATAACATGAAATTATTTTTATCTCAAATTATAAATTTTAGGATTATAAAAGTATAATTTCTATACACAACTCTGCATCTGCTATATGCAGTGCAGACAATTCAACCAATTATATTGAGGCGTGTCCTATAGTAACTGGCAGTCCATAGAAATGTCAATACCAGATATTCAGAACAGGTCCCAACGTAACGCCTTGCGGTACACTATGTCATATCGAGTTTGGTATCGGTTCGATATTATAGCATGAAACTAATACGTCTTTTATCAGTTGATTACTTGTATTGAAGATAGCCTGAATATTGAACAGTAGAAATATGTCTGGCAAACAAGGCAAAGAACTTTGAGATGAAGGCTTGCCAATAATGTAACGATGTTTTGATTAATTGAGGTTAAAAATGACGAAAACCTTTAATTTTTCGATTCACTTTTTGAGAACCACCATCTACATGAGTGATGGACAATCATAACTAGCCAGTATATACTGGAAGAAATAACGTAATCAAGAATCAATACCTCAGATCACGTACCAGAATCATTAGTTTTAACTGCACACACTACTTATAAACGATTAATTATTCATTGACCACGTTTTCCCACAATTTTCGGCTCCAAGAAATGTTGGTAACTCGGCTTTAAGTTCATACAATACGTTTCAATTTCTTAGAAGAGTACCTATGCACTATGGTACAGTGAGGGGGAGCTTGACAATGTGTTAAATTAGTTGTCTACGTGAGGCTCATCTATACAGCTTACATTAGACTTAGGACGTGAGACGCACTCGTAATAAGAAATGAAAATAAATAGTTTATTATGCCATTCTTCATCATAAAAATAAACTTGGTTATTTAGGCCCAGTTTTTGTTCGTATTTTTTCAGATTGTGTCTTTTTTGTTTTCTGTTCCATCAATGTCTACGTCTACTGTGAACACTTGACAGTAAATAAAGAGGCAATATTTTTGTTGATGTTACATATTTATTTTCTTGTAGAATTGTCAACAAAATGTTTTCGTATATTTCATGTTTTATCAGGTAAGTAATTGCTTTTAGAACAAATGAAAGTTGGAGTCATAGCAGAGTTTTAGTACACAATAGTTTTGTAGAATATGATTAAAAAACCTTTTTTTATTAAGGTCAACTTAGTGGGCGCAATTTTATAAATTGTTATTACTTTGAAACTAGCTTTTCATGAATTGTTCTAAACTTTAGGCTGTGTACGTAACCTTTGTAAAAACAAAATGCCTATCTATTGCTTGATTTGCGTACTTTAAGTACTATGTAATAATTTCAATATTATTAAGTTTTGAATTCATTATTAATTGCTTTTAGGGTTCCGTACCACAAAAGGAAAAGACGGAACCCTTATAGAATCACTTTGTTATCCGTTCGTCTGGCTGTCTGTCTCTCAAGAGCCCTTATCTCGAGAACGCGTGGAGATATCGAGTTGAAATTAAATCCATATACTCAAATCTGCGGTCCCTTTAAGCTGTTCAAACTTCAAAAGTAATGAATAAAAAAGATACAGCCGTCTATGTCACAAAAAAAAAAACGTATATTTTGATACTTTCGAAGATCAAAATTCATAGAATACTTTCTGTTGACCCAGAATCCTGAAACTTGGCACAAAGCAAAGTCTTATAGCAAAAGTATAGGGATAAATCTGAAAACAGTTTTGTTGTTACTATTGGTATTTCTCCGATAGACTACGCCAGGATTTGTGTTTCATTATATTTATATAACGACATAAAAATCCTGGCGTAGTTGCTGTCTTATGCTGTCATTATGTTTGGTAGTTAGAACCTGTCAACAAACGGTTTGGTATGAATTACTTAAGACACCGAATCAAACTATTTTAACTTCACGCCGTTAAAGAGTTTGACGCTAACAATCGACAATCATAATCATGGCCATGAGGTTTCCCGGCCAGAAAAGGGTCTTGTAGAGAAAAAAAAAAACTCCAATTAAAATATTATCAACCAAACTAAGATCTCCAATTCCAGTTTCATCTATTTTCTCATCAACTTTTTTATCTTTCCTTTGATCACAAAACGCAATTCTATCCCATTTATACAGTGAAATTGAAAAAAAGAATCTTTGTTCCCCCAAAAATGTCGGGGCTAGTTACGTGTACACATAATGCGCATAAAATAGACCACTCTGTCTCGTGAACAATATCCATTAGGGAAATTTTATCTTTGAGAGCAATAAATTATGTAGAACCCCTCTTATAAAAAGCAGAAACGAAACGCCACCGGAAAGTTGTATTTAAACAAACTACATTACTTTATAATGACCAATTCAGTCGACAATAACTCGAGTTATGCATGATAATTTGATCAGGTGGTAGTCAAGGGGAGCCTCCTAACGCCCTCACAGTTATTAGGCGAACTAATGACGGCTTAAGCAAAACAACTCCCGATATTACACCATAAAAAGGTCTATTGAAATGGGTACGCACCCCTTCGATTATTTTAAATTTTCCATTGTTGGGCAGATTTGAATGCACGAAAGAACAATGTGTGGAGTCACATTCGCGTATGAAAATTTAAAATGAATGCCGTGATTATTTGTTTTTTTTTTGCCTTTTGTGTTTATTTAAAATAAAATATAAGTAGGTATTAAAATAAAAAATATATAGCCAAGAAAAATACTTAAGTAAAATATGTACTGGATGTATAAAAGACGAGGCAAAGGACTTCATGGGTGGGCATAAAAAATTGTCCACATGGCGCTGTCAACGTGAAAATTGCCCAAAACCCAGAACAGAGAATTATTCACAGTCACATGGCGAGTCGGGAACCTGCTGAGTTCACGAAAAAACTCAATGAGCACTCAAAAATCATGGCCCTAGTGATTCAATGCTAAACAGCTCAAACATAATTATAATCATCAATAAAGTTTCTGATTTTCTTCACCAGCAACTATTGCGATCGCCCTAGGACAGCTCATAGTGCTTTGAAGATCAGATGGCGCAGGATTGTCAATGAATAGATGCAAAAATGTTTTTTTAAACATTCATGTCACAAGGGTTGATCTTCGATAGCCTATGAATCGATGCGAAAAGATGTTTATTTCCTCCATTTTAATTAATTTGTTCAGTTTGTGTCTATAATTTGTGTTTAATGTGTATGGAATTTGCACTCAATGATTAAGAGTACAATTTTCTTATTTTATTATAAGATAAAGAAAGTAAATTGTTTTCAAGCCTTATTAATACCTGGTTAAATCAAATAGTTTAACAAGAAATTTATTGTTTCTTGAAAGTAATTCCGCATTTCATCAGAACTCGACTTAACAAGAGAATGTTTTCACATGTTTCGATTCCCACCAAATATTTTTAAGGAATTTAAGTACCAATTGGTAACATCCAAATACATAATATTATTGCTTATTTTAAATCAACGTAAAAAAAAAATCTTAGAAACGAATAGAAAAATAGCTGAACAAAAAACTCCTTTGACTTTGCTAACACGATACCCAAAACTGTCACGCTTTCAACTCCTTTTTTTTCACTAAAAGAAAAATGCAACAGTTCCATTCACGTCTAAAGGACGATAACGAAGGATAAATATGCAACATTTATCAGTACTGTAAATATGCTAAGTGTCGCTCTGTCGTATAGAAGTATCGCTCCGTCCCTACTTCCTGGCTTGAAGGCGTCTGTAATAATGGATTACGAGTCTAGACGCGAGACAAAGCCGTTTCGAGCCCTTAAAGGTGGTAGTGTATATGGTGTTGATAGAAGCGACTAGAGGAGCGGAGGCGAGTTAACTACTCAATTCCAAAAAAAAAGGATAATAAAGAAGATCAACTAAATGGCAATATGGGTTACTTAACTAATTGCTTATAATACAATTTTAGTCAGAACAATAAAGCAACAAAACAAAAAGGCACACCAACTAAGCAGTGTTTGTCGCAGTGTCAACGCTATATAACTTTACCTACGAAAATTGCTACTAAAGTAGAAACTAGAACACAATTTCAAAATTATAGCCCATAACCGAATTACCGCTACCGAACAGCTTAGCACTTATATCGTAAAACTAAAAATTAACCCTAAACAAAAGCTACCCAAAGACTTTAAAATACCTGTTTCCGTGTCAAATATCAACGAGAAATGCTCGTTAACTTTTATGCTCGTCGTGTGTGAACAATTGTTATTTTGGGCACATTTTAGTGGCAGTATTTTATTCGCTGTTTTATAACCACTACAATCCGAGCCTTGGCTACGCTATGCGTGCAACCAGCGAACGGCCTAAGATTGATGGTAGGTTCACATGACATGGTTCGCCCTGAGCGGAGCTACCCTTTTGATGACTTCACTAACGGTTATTTATGGAGAGGATTTACTCTGATCCCCGTTTAAAATCCGAACTCTCAAATTTTTAAAACCTTTTTTAAACAGAGCTTTGTGATTCGATTGAGGTTAGATTCTTTTATTTTTGCAGATGATTGTGGATCGGGCAAATGTCTTTATATACTGTCATGTTGTAAAGTTAGATCAAATTATGAAATCAAAAGTTGTCAATCGTTCACCCGTTCCATATCGAAACAAACAATTTTTTTTTTTTTTAGAGTGCATCTTGACCATATATTTAACATATCATAATTGACGTTGACGAAAAGAATATTAAATTACACAACTTAATAGAGTTATTATAATTGAGAAAAAGGTTATAGCAAAAAAATCGTAACTATATTATAAATGTGATAGTGTGGATGTTTGGATGTTTGTTACTTAATCACGCAAAAACGGCTGAACGGATTTGGATGAAATTTGGATGCATATAGCCTTTGACATAGAAAAGAACATTCATCTTATTCCTACGAGAAAACATGTTTAGAGTGCAATAACCGAGTACACGTGGATGAAGTCGCGTGCGGACAGCTAGTATAACAAAAGCATTGTTTTCCGCATAATAATAATCAATCCAAAATGAATTTTTAAATTAAACAGTAATTTCTAATTAGCTCCATATTTATATTATCTGTGGCAGTGCACCCTAAGGAGTTCGCCGCACATCATTACATCGGAGTAATGTTAAATTTTGGGGCCATAAATTTCCAATATTTTAAATTGTGTTTTTGATGAAATTTGATAGTGCACTCGGTTATTTAGTAAAACATTTGTATGATACTATAAACACACATAATCACACTCACATGTTAATAAGCTTTGTGATATCATGAACTACTATAAAATAAAAGACTCAAGTAACAGCTGCTGATGTATGTTTTTACACATGATCATCAGCTGTTACTATACGTCACAGTATTGATTCTTTACCTCACAGAAAAACACATCGGATATGTTTTTCTATATATATGTATAAATATTACAGGACAAACTCTATCTAAACTTCGGATATACGCATACAAACTTCAGTACATTTGAAATTCGTATCATAACACGCGGCGTACTTTTGCAAAGGCATAAACAACTCACTTTACTTTTATTCCCCAATCAACACAACAAAGTTGCACGTTACAAAAATATTTCTTTATATTTGTACGAAACATAACTTATTAAATGCGCCAACGAAACAAGAACAAGTTAGAACACCTAGCACATGCAGTTGGAAAATTTTAAATTACAAAGAAAATAAGCTTCCGACTTGCATACAAGTTAGAAGTTTCTTGTAAACTTACGTAGGATTCGTAGAGTTAAAATATAACCGTTTTGTTTATTATAGGTAGGTAACTTTGTTCCTTGGAGATTTGTGTTTGAAACAAAAAAAAACATGGAGAAGCGTAATAATCCTGTGCAAGTTATATTAGTTATGTCTAAAGAATGCTTGTGGCTAACCGATATTTTATTTAGTAAGTTAGTTGCTCGCAGAACAGATATCCACAGGACGGACAAAGTTACTAACATAGCTCGAAGAATCGCCAAAATTATCTGGTAGTGTGCAGGGCACATTACCAGGTAATTTTGGCGAGGACACACAGCACACACAGGGACACACAGACACACACAGGGACAGTGAGCAATGGGTAGCTCGCTGTCCGGCCGTCCGGTAACAGTCCGGACCAAGCCCAAGTCGTTGACGGCGCGCGCTGTTCCCGCGCGCCTCAAGGAGCTGTCAGCAACAGCAGGGGCCCAGCCGGGTCGAAGCCTACTGGGGCCAGGGTTATCCGAAAGGGCGCTCGAGCCCCGGTATGAAGGCTTGAAGGAACGGGATGGGTTTTTTAGTCATTAAGAGTCTGACACTATCTCCCACTCCGCCCAAGAGCGGGGGTTGTCATAAGATGATTTTTCCCATCGAAAAAAAAAAAAAGATGATGGAGCTGAAAAATTCTATAGTGGCAAACGCGTACTGAAAAACGCAGCGTTAGTGGTAGACTAACGCTGCATCTAGCGTTAGGGTCTCGCAATGGACAGGTCGTTGTGGCAACCCTAGCTTCTGACATTATATAAGTGCTTTTGTAAGCCTATCTACACTAATATTATAAAGAGGCAAAGTGTGTTTTTTTTATTATTTTTTTTTAATCTATGGAAATACTGGTCCTATTGCGAAATTTTTTTCACCGATAGAAGACTGCTTTATTCCTGAGCGACATAAACTATATTTATGTTTGCGGGCTAAGCCACGAGCAAAAGCTAGTGAGAAATAAAAAGATTGTGAAAGTTGAAAATTTTGGGGAGTGCTATGTCCAATTAAAAATTATTATATTAAATAATTTAAAATAAACGTATCCTACTGCGCAGATATTATGTTTATTTCCTTATCATCTTTTGCCAGATGCTTCTTCTACATGAAAGTATAAAAATATCCCAAAGGAACTGCTGGGATAAAAATATCCTATGGTCTATTTGAGAACTGATCTAATGGATTTGATAGACACACGGGGTGTTTATCAAATCCTTCCAGCTGTTTGAGCGGGACGGAGTAGCAAACATATACATACACATGCATACTTTTGCCTGTATGATATAAGTGTAATCTTTAGATATATACCTATTTTTCTTTTTATTTATTTTTAAGCTATTGCATAGCTTCTATCGCGGGCCGTGAGCGTGGAGACCGAATCCAGAAATTCCGTAACGAAAATAACCTAACACCCCCCACTCATTTGTTTTTTGAGCGTGGTGACCGATAAGAAACAAATGAGTGAACATTTAATCAAAATTCAATTCAATGTGTGAAAGTGTAACTTCAATTAATATCAAAGAAAAAAAAAATACTGCATAAATAAAATAAATAAATAATAATAATTGTGTAAGTTGATAAAAAGCTTTACCGCGGCAGTCCCCGAGTGCCACACGTCTTTTTTTTTACTATCTTTTACCAGCAGCTTTTCCTGAATGGAAGTAGAAAATATATCACTTAGTAAACAAGTAGCATTCTAATGTTGAAAGAATTTTTAAGAACGGTCCAGTAGTTTTTAAGTTTATTCATTATAAACAAAAATACACACTTTTCCTTATAATATTAGTACCAATAGTTTTTTTGGTATGATTAATACCTGGCGCCAAATAATCACTTTTACTTTTTTTTATCATGAAGGGGTAGTAAGTAGTAAGTTCTAATACAAATACCAAATGGTGAAGTGGTTAAACGATTGGCTGCTGCACTACGCTTCGCGGGTTCGATACCCGCATAGAACAAACATTTGTATGGCATAAAGATAGTTGTTCTAGGAAGCAGTATTTTGTGTAAGTATATAAATTTACATATTTGTGAACGCGCCTACGATACAAGAGCCTAGTGTGGCAAAGTTATTAAAAAAAAAAAGCAAATGCCATGAAATAGGGTTGTTACAAAAGTTTTGAACTAGGTAGGAGTCACCACGATAGCAAGCAACACGCGGATCGCTGTCTACATAATAATTATATACCTTGTCCATCAAAGGATCAATCAGAGTAGTTAGCAAAGTTGTGGTGGGCGGTAATTAATTGACACAACACTGACTGTAACATCACTTTCTATAATAGCTTGTCAATACTCAACATATTATAGGGCATTGATTGCAGTACTGTATTTAGAAATGGGCTTACAATAGATCTCATCAAAAGGCTTCCAGATCTCTGAACCAACTGCGGACTCAGGTTGGCCGCTGCAAAGATAATCTGGTCAAATAGGGTTTCCTTGACCCATTGCAAATACAGTGCCAGTGTGGAACCCTTTCACAGGATACGTGTCACCTCCTTTCCTGCCTGCATGCACAACTACCTGCACCCTCCTTGACTTAAACGAAGCCAACGACAGAGCTGTCCAGGTGGCTAAATATTGGTCGGAAAAAAATTGAGTCAAATCGACACGAAGAAGAAGATTAAAAGGCTTGAAGTCATTCAAAAGGCAATAGAAAGGGCTATGCTCGGAGTTTCCCCGCGATATCGCATCTGAAGATATCCGCAGATTGCTCGTAGAACAGATGATGCGACCACGCACTGAAGGACGCAGCATTGGAAGGCCTCCCACAAGTTGGACCGATGACATGATGAGAGTCGCGGGAACGTGATGGATGCGAGACGCACAGGACCGCTGGTTGTATCAAAAAAAGGGGGCATTAGCTGAAAAAGTATCATTCGTCATTATTATTTCTTTAGCTTTTTATTTGAGGTTCCAATGCAATTTTACTGTCTTGCAACTGAAACGCCCTAAAAAACAAACATTATGAATTTAAAAACACAATTTGGGTTCCATGTTTAAATTCATTGCGTTTAAACGGTCGCCAGCGCTGTGACGGCCAGTGACAGGCGCGCGACCAACGCGATAAGTCCACGATGACATAGCACGCGCCCTTTCACTGTGGGGCCCAAAATAGAATAATTATTCAGTATTGATTATAGCAGACATTAATTTCGTTACTCGAGTACAGAATATTAATGCAGATTTTGCAAATCACAAAAAGAAATATGCATTGGTTTTGATTGGAATATTAATTGGTTCGATTTTTTTTTTGCGATGAAAAAATTTGGTCGTTCTAAAACGAAAACGTTGGTTATCTCGTTTGTTAGAAATATATGAGTCATCGGATTGATGAATTTGCAATACGGTGCGACGATGCGTGATCTATACTGCCGCTATAAAGAAAAAGGGCGCATTTGACTAGAACACTGAAAAAAAAAGGTCTGAAATGAACATTTGTTTGGTGAAACCTAACTTTCCACTTCAGTTAATCGAGCTCCTATAGCTTGTAGAAAAATGTATTAAGTACCTACTAGATGACCCTTATTTCCCTGATTTCAATTTTGTCAATAAGTTTCGCTCATATGTACAGATATATTATGCCGTTTTTCTTTGGATGACAGTATATACCTTTACATTGTTGTATTTTATACATACATAATACTCGTATCTAAAGGAACATAAATAAAAATGCCAAAACTGTTCACACTTTTCTGTTCCATCGTCGAACCGTGTTTCAAATTATTGATATCACATCAGGACCACCCTTCCAAATTACAGTGCCAGTACTGTCTAGACCGCAGGGCGGATTGGACGTGTGTACGTGAATAGCATGCTTTCACAGCTCGTTTGGCCAACAGAATTGGTGTGCTATAGGAACGGAGGCGATTTCAGATTGCACACGTAGCAAGACAAAGTGTAGCTATTGTTATTGACAGCCGCCGCCGCCGTTGAGATTTCTTGGCGTCGTATTTAAGTTTTCCCGCTGTGCCTCGATTGTTGAAGAATTTGTCGAATTTCGGGACAAGTTTTAATAAAATAAAAAACCAGGTTAAAAGAATAGTATAAAAACAGAACAGAACAATTTAATGCTTTTATTGTTTTCTGTTGTATTGTAATGTAATTTTATTTATTAATATCTGTACCTTTTTTTTAACTTATTACTATTAGTAATCGTTACCATTTGTGTATAATATTAATTACATAATTATTTAGGTATAACCAAATATAGTTCAGGAGGTAAGTTTTGTTTTAATCTACACTAATATTATAAACAGGGATTTTTTTTATTTGTGTGTGTGTGTGTATGTACTCAGTAGTTTTTGAGTTTATTGATTACATCAACATCGGATTGATGAATTTGCAATACGGTGCGACGATGCGTGATCTATATTGCCGCTATAAAGAAAAAGGGCGCATTTGACTAGAACACTGAAAAAAAAAAGGTCTGAAATGAACATTTGTTTGGTGAAACCTAACTTTCCACTTCAGTTAATCGAGCTCCTATAGCTTGTAGAAAAATGTATTAAGTACCTACTAGATGACCCTTATTTCCCTGATTTCAATTTTGTCAATAAGTTTCGCTCATATGTACAGATATATTATGCCGTTTTTCTTTGGATGACAGTATATACCTTTACATTGTTGTATTTTATACATACATAATACTCGTATCTAAAGGAACATAAATAAAAATGCCAAAACTGTTCACACTTTTCTGTTCCATCGTCGAACCGTGTTTCAAATTATTGATATCACATCAGGACCACCCTTCCAAATTACAGTGCCAGTACTGTCTAGACCGCAGGGCGGATTGGACGTGTGTACGTGAATAGCATGCTTTCACAGCTCGTTTGGCCAACAGAATTGGCGTGCTATAGGAACGGAGGCGATTTCAGATTGCACACGTAGCAAGACAAAGTGTAGCTATTGTTATTGACAGCCGCCGCCGCCGTTGAGATTTCTTGGCGTCGTATTTAAGTTTTCCCGCTGTGCCTCTATTGTTGAAGAATTTGTCGAATTTCGGGACAAGTTTTAATAAAATAAAAAACCAAGTTAAAAGAATAGTATAAAAACAGAACAGAACAATTTAATGTTTTTATTGTTTTCTGTTGTATTGTAATGTAATTTTATTTATTAATATTTTCTTTCTTCTTTTTTTAACTTATTACTATTAGTAATCGTTACCATTTGTGTATAATATTAATTACATAATTATGTATAACCGAATATAGTTCAGGAGGTAAGTTTTGTTTTAATCTACACTAATATTATAAAGAGGAAAACTTTTATTTTTGTGTGTGTGTGTAAAAGAAAGAAAAGAAAGAAAGAAAAAACTTTTATTCGTACCTCACACACACAGTAGAATTCGATAATAAAAATAAAAAGAAACACTTTAAAATCTGTGCAAGGCCAAAAGGGCGCCTAACTCAGCATATGCTGCGATATTTAAAAAGATAAATAAAAATAAATAAGTAAAAAAGAAAGTAATAAAAGATAAGTGTGTGTATGTTGTAATCAATAAACTCAAAAACTACTGAGCCGATTTCAAAAATTCTTTCACCATTGGAAAGCAGCATTTACCTTGAGTAACATGAGCTATATTTATTGCCCGTGCAAAGCTGGGACAGGTCGCTAGTATAATATAAATGTAATGTGTGAGCAGTTGTTGGCTGACTAAATAAATAAATAAAACATTAGATCTCACTATATTTATTTTGATGTATTTAGTAACAAGTCTAGCTATCCATTGTCAATGGATGCAAAATGCATCTAAATTGAATGGATGGAATGGAAAAAATCATGAAAGATGTAGAATGTGTGATATCATATATTCGTTGTTTACTTAGTACCTATGAGTTTATATATTGTTTTGATTGGATCCTTTGTATTTGAATTTTTTCCAAGAATATTAAATTAGAACAACATAATTGCCAACGAATTATTTCACAGATTAGCAGAATTTAAGAATGTAGTAATTGAAAGCAAATTATGAGTAAAAATAAAATAAATATGATTGATGGTACAAGGAGGACCTCACCAAATCTGTGACACACTCTAGCAATAATGTTAATTACTCCCAAGCTACCGAACATAGAGTTGCATGGCGTCGCATCACGTGGTCGTGTCTGTCAAAAGTGCAAGATTAAGAAAAAGAATAAAAAAAAAGTTTGTTGACAGTATATAAAACTAATGTTTATGAAGTTGTTGAAAGGTTTTGGAGCAACCTTTTCATCTACTTTAATTTATAAAAGTCCCAAACATAGATCCTTTTTTGTTTATCGTAGGTACACTCGTATCCACAAAAATACATCCCTTTAACTTTCCCGTTGGTTTTACTTGTCCAAGTCAGATTTGTGTCAGCAAACCGCTATTTTAAGCTGTATTTCGGAATTAAAAGTTCCACACTTACAGGTATAAAAACAACTCGGTTTAGAAAAGCAAAAGATTAACGCAACAACTTAGAGATAAAAAGTAAAAACACAAGCCGATTGTGGTGCGAATCAGCTTATTCCCCCTCCGTTTTTTCCTTGTATATGTATAAGGGTATAGAAAGACTTTTAAGGGGCTGGTCCCGTTGCTTATAAATGACTACGAAATCAGGAACAGAAAAATTACGGGACTGACTTTTTATAGTTGCTCTTTAAAATATTTCAGTCTAAAATCTTTCATCCCAATTAGTTTTGTTAAAAGAAACGTCCCTTTTTTATTTTCTTATAGTTGTACAAAACTCGTTTTTACAGTTCGCATTATTTTCTTTTACGAAACTTATTTTTACAGTCGACATTATTATTTATACTTCTGATATCAATCGTGTAACGTTTTTTCTTTTTCGTTTTTTGACGATTCTCGCCTTACATTTTTCTATTTTAGGCACTGCCAAGCTAAATAAATAAAAAATTAGAGGTCCAGACGACCTCTAAATTTTTATTTTATTAGTGACGATTTCTTTAGTTTACAAATGGAGTGAGAGCAGGAGACTGTTAGAATTTTAAAAACTAAAACCCATAGTTGTCTTCTCTCTTTCTGACAATCGTGCCGCTTTGGAATTAGAGACGATTTCTTTTGTTTACAAATGGAGCAAGAGCAAGAGACAGTGTTAGAGTTTTAACAACTAAAGCCCATAGTTGTCTTCTCTCTTTCTAACAATCGTGCCGCTTTGGAATTAGTGTGATTTCCTAAGATTGCTTTTATTGAAAGGTTTCTATAATAGTTATGTCTTTTTGCTAATTAACAACAACTTCCGGAATTAAAGTTATTTTGCACTTCTCAGTGTTTTTTTTTTACATTGAAGTCGGCTGTATATTTTTTGTTTTACACTTTTTAGTTATGGTATTACCACTAAAAATACCTCTCAGCCAAACTTAAATACCTTATCAGACAGAGTGCATCTTATAATGATTTTAATAATACTAAACATGGTTAGATTATGCTTTAATTTAACTTCCGACTTCATCATCAGATCAGTTCGATACATTCCCTCCCCTTTTCTTTCAGTCAGTCATCGACTGCATGTATAAACTACATCTACAAGCTATTTTACTGCCGTGATCCTATGAGGAGTTTTGTTCCATATCTTCAAAGTTCATGATCAGATCATAAGAATATTTCTATGGCACCAATTTGAAAACTATCTATCAAAACAAATATTTTCAAAATCGGTTCACAATTGACCGAGATATCGGTGAACATATATAAAAAATACATTCAATCGAACACTGAAGCTCCTCTTTTTTGAAGTCGGTTAAAAAAGAAAATTCCATTCCCAATTTTTTTCCAACTTAATCCCCAGTGGAACTAGCTTATCAATAATAAAAAAGCCAATACTATTGCCATTAACCAGGGCGGTGCGGTGCATTGTGGAGGGCATCGGTCCGTGCGATGTCGAGACGCCCTCAACTTGCGACCACGAACATTAATATACCCATTCATCATGCGACTTCATAATTGAATGTCGCAACATTTTTGGCAATGGAATTTGTTTGTAATTTGCTTTATGGCAGCTTGGTATGTAGTGGTGGTAATTGATTTTTCTTTGTGGAATGTTATCGGTTTTGTTCTTTTATAGCGTACATGCCCAAATCCTGGTGATACACATATCTGTGAGTTATGGACAAGAGAGTACATCAGTGTGTGCGTACACATATCACAGCCCTCACTCTTCGATGCCAGAACCTCACGCTCAACAGTCCGCTACACCGCTAGACCAAAGGAGTAGTTCCAAATGCTATTTTATTACTCATTATCTAGCTAAAGAAGGTGTTGGCACAAAGCCAAACTATTTTGGATTAGTCAGGAAGCAAGCATTTCTTTCCCGGAAATCCGAATAATGATACTGCAATGTCGTACCCACTCAAGAAACAGGTTTTTTCTGAGGTAGGAAATCAGCCAATGATTTCTCCCGCTTTAAAAAAAATAAACATACATTCAGCCGAACATAGAACCTCCTTCTTTTCGAAGTCGGTTAAAAAGGGAGAAAGAGGGCGTGTCAGATTTTTATTGAGTTAATCCACACATCTACCATGGACCATGGCCTGTACCAGGGTACGGACACCGTTTCAAAAGGACTCAAGAAACGATGGAGATCCACGCATACTTACAAGTTATCAAAAAACTACAAAACAACAATCGTACATTCACAAATGCACAATCCATTTACCGGAATAACCATTTTTTACAAGTTGCCTAAAAATCTGGTATCACACGTATCGACAGATAGGATTACATTAGAATTAAACACATCGGGCTGAGAGGATTTAGTACGCTTATCACTTAGATCCCTTTGCCAAATGTTGAGAGATGCTGTCAAAAATAAACCAAATCTGCGATGGAACGGCAATTTTATGTGAAATAGTTTAGGGGAGAAATAAATCTTTAAGTAAATGGAAAGGTTCCTCGCTATGTAGGTATAGGTATTTGGTTAGATTGAAGTAAAGATTGCTTTTAGGTATCTATATTTTAAATATAGGGATTTTGAAACTCAGGTGTTCTTATTAGGTATGTCAATGCTGGTTAATTCAGAAAACTGCACTAGCTTCTGACGTTTTATAAGTGCCCATATAGACCTATGTGAAATAAAAGACTTTTGACTTTGACTTTAAAAAAAATGTTGATAAAAATTGAGAGGGTCATGATGAGACCGTGAGGAGTTGGTAAATGATTGATTCTCTTGAATAGCATAATCAACCTTTTTAATGTTCCCACTGCTGGGACTCGAGCCTCCTTTCTATGAGAGAGAATAGGCTTTTTTTTTGGTTTGGGAAAATCTGGGCGGAGCTGGAAATAGTGTCAGACTCTTACTGACTGAAAACTCACCCCGTTTCTTCAAGCCTTCGACGACTTAGGCTTGGTCCGGACAGTTACCGGACGGCCAGACAGCGAGTTACCCATTGCTCACTGTCCGCAAGCCCGCGCCTATGTTGGCTGGAAATCGGGATCGGAATCCCGGCGGCGCGGCGGCGAGAGCGTCGTTGCCTGATGCGGTCCGGTAATCGTTTATGCTAAATCATGATGAAAAATTTAGTCAATTAAGAACTCCTATGATACTATGAAGACTCTGTGATCTTCTTGAATCTTGTTCTTTTTACATTGATGCGATGAAAAATTTATATCAATAAATAAAATCTTACTATTAAAGTTATCATTTTTAACTCCGTAAAAAATCAAGAAAGAAATATTCACACATTAAAACTTCTCTTTATATTCTGTATCTCAAATCAGTTCGTCTCATCACAATAATATGACCTACTAGCAAAACTGCTACAGCAGCAGTTTCCCTCGGACACTTAACTTCCGTGATTATCGCGATGCCTGCCAGCCTTAAAAATAACACTAGGAAAAGCTAAAATATGAATACGGGGCAAAACGTACGACGTTGTAGAAAAAAAAAACTGAACACTGTTGCAGAACGGAAGGCCAGATGTTCTATAAATTGTAAGTTTCTTTGTTCTCGGCGGAAAATTTCCAAACTGTACTTCGTAGTCGGCATTCATTATTACTTGGAAATATTAACTAAACTTCACTATTCACTCCACATGGGAGACGGCGCGGTAAAGGCAGGTTTCCGCTCGGTATAAAGAATTTTAATATTCTAACAATTCGCTTAAATATGAATATAAAAACTTTTCCCAACCTTGGGATAAAGGGGCCACAGCTGTTACTTACCTAATTATTATTCTGATAAAGATTTTTCGACAGTCTGAAAATCAGTCTAGGTATTGAGAACTTTTTTTTTACAAAAGATTATTGGTATCAAGAGAAAATGATCAATAGGTATTGTTAATAATCTGAGCTACAACTATTATTATAGGCGCACCATAATTATAGCGGTTAGTCAAAGAGGGGTCTTTGAAGCGTGGCTGAAAAGACCTCATAGCATCCTCACCTTCCGCATGACGCAAGTATGCATTTGTCAGTATTTGTGTAGCTCAACTTAGGACTACAAAGTAATCCTACAACTTGATAAACAATATCATAGAAAGGACATTCAATAAATTTACTATTTTCTTCAAGGAGACGCGCACTCGGACCCCATGAGCCAAGCATTTCGACCCCAAACGGCTCGAAACTGTAATTACCAATAAGGTTACAGTATTTGCGCCGTTAGCTATTCAGATGTTTAGTTCTGTGTGTTTAAGACTAGTCTAATGTAAATAAACTGTGGAGTTCAATGTCCCGTACTTCTTCTAAAAACCTACTCCGACACAAAATTAAATATTCCATTGAGTTTTGTCTGCGGTGCTCAGAGTTACCAGACAAACATGAGGTAAGTAGATACATGCGCATTCCAAATTAGGTGCTATGGTTCTGTAGGTACTCTCAAAGGCTCAAAGGACTACCCCCATCAAATGTCACCTCTTTACGGTGTACATAATAAATTAGACTGCTCGTACTTGAAAATGAGAATCTTGTTTTTTATGAAGGTTAAAAGGCGCCAAAAAACCAGGACTATAAGCTTCTAGTGACTTTAGATGATGTTAAAAGTTTCAAATATTTATTTATTTAATTATTTTCCTTTATTCACTTTCATAATATATTTAACATATGTATTTTTTTAAATATTTCTTACAACAATATAACAAACAAAAAAATGCAGAAAATTTTAATCAACCGGTGTCGGTAAAAGAATTCTGCCGGTGGTTAGAGCCACCACTGGCAGCTTGAATTCTGCTACCAGAATCGGGACCGTCTTCACAATGCGAGCTGTATCGGCGAGTACTGGCTTCTTTATTGGGCTCTTGCTCCAACTACGTAACAACAGATTCGACAGGTGCTCTTGGAAGCTTTGTGGCCATCAATAAGGTCGTCGGCGTAACAACCGGCATACTAACTGCCGAGTCAACATTTCATTAGTCGACAACCCCGTGTGCTAAGATTTGCTTTTTTATCTCAAGTTTTACGAAATTTTCGTCATGTGCATGATACCAATTTTATCATGGTGTGGCGCGCTAATCGATCCTCTATATCTATCTCTACTGATCTCTACTATTTGACGACAGGAGTGGGTTCCATCATCATTGACATAACATGTTGTAGTTATTGACAGTACAACGTGACATGGTCATCTTCGAGTACTGGATAGGAGACATACTTGTAATATGGTATCTCAAAAGTCACTAGTTTGTATTTTAAGGCAAGTGGCTGGTGAAAAATCCTTGCCATTTTTTTACGTCTGGGTGTGAAAAATCAAGAAATCGAAAATAAGTAGATATTATACAATTATGTCTAGTTGACTAGACCGGATACACAACACACACAACAACACACCATGACATGTATACAATACATCAACCATAATTTCCTTCACAACACGTAGCTACATTGTCAAAATGACTTCATCCATAATCGCACTGACAAAAGAGGTTGCCGAAGCGTAACCCAGCCACGGAAAGGAAAGAAAGAAAGAAAACTATTTTATTTGGCATACACCCTCGTAGATACACACAATGTAGTAACAACATGTAGACACTAATTATCATATAAAAAAGACAACTAACGATGTGTGTCTCACGGCGGCGTAAAAGACCATCAGATTCGTGAAGAGCCGAGAGTGGAGCTTCTTTCCATACCTCCTTATAGTGGTCTGTAGTAAACGCAGCAAGTTTATGTTGTATATTAAAATTTAAATAATAATAACCTGCCTTATATTAGTATAGTTAATTAGCTATTAATATTAGACAAAATAAACCTATCACTATTTTCTTACAGAACTGCACAATAATATAAAAAAAAACCTTCAACAATTGTTTGACTTTCATTTTACTATTTGGTATCGAATCCTTTTGATTTGCAGCAAATTCTTTAAGACAATATTAACTTGTAGCTCCGCTCCTATTTTAAATAAAGCGAACTTATTTAAAGGAAATGAACACGAACACTGAGTATCGTATTGCAATGTAGGACAGCGCTTTAGCAGCTGGAAAGCAAGAGGATTGCGTTAGACATGAACACCGGCAGTATATTTATATCCCTTTGTGAAAACAGACGTATTCAAGCCATTAGCTCGTGCGACTCGCGAACTATTCGTATTAATTAAATTTAATTGTGTAGAAACGGAGTACGAGATACTCTCGTAAATGTTGAAATAAAATAGGGACACTTTACTCCCATCGTAAATTATGCAGCAAAGCTGAAAATATTCATCTTCGTCTAATCGATGTGATTAAATATAAAAAAGTGTCTTGCGCTACGAAGATGATTTTTGCCGAGAAAATTGTGGCCATAATTCACGAGTTTGCATAGATATTGGAGACTTTTCTGTAGAATCTTTTTATTTTTGAGTGAGAATACCTCGAAGTAGTGTGCATAATATAACCGTAATTTTACGTTCCATTTTTTTTTTCTATGATTTTGTTAGGTAATACCTTTCTTTTCTACCGGGCTCGATTTTTTTTTTCAATTTTTATTTCATTATTTTCCCAAAGCTACGTATACATTTTCTACGTATAAATATGAAAATCAGATCTACACGTTTATTGAAGCTATTACTTTCTTAAAATGAATAAATTAAAAAAAAAGAATGGTTAATTAGGATTTTTCGCGGCCATTTCTGCCTGATCACTTAAAATAATTTTTAAGTGATCAGGCAGAAACGGAATCCTGCCACGCGGTGCCAAACTAAACACTTTGAAATTTTCGTTTCAAGTGCAATCAAAAATGAACTTGCGGTACGGCGTTAGCGGTGGTCGGGTGGAAGCGTCTTTGATAGTACATATCTACTAAAATGGCCGTTTATTCAAGAGACTTTCCAATTATTTTTATTTCAATTTTCAACTAATAACATAGAACTAAATTACCACTTAATATTGCCACATAAAATATATTTCATCTTAAGACCATAATCCGTCGAATATTTTAAGTCACATTTAGGGGATCAAAACTCAATTAGTATTGTTAAGGGGAATCGGCATGCACCATCTGGCGACGAACACTGATGACAAGTTAGTGCCTTAGGAAATGGTAAACGAGTCAAATATAACTTTGTTTTCAATAGAAAGCACATTAAGGAGGTTGTGTTTTGATTCGGATAGAGAAGCTGTGGATGAGAGGGGTTAAATGGAGACATCCGTGGGTGTTTGGCATACGTTTACGGATAAATTAGCAAAGAAATGTTTCAATAGTTTCTTCATTTAAGGTCTGGTGGTGATCAAGCCGTCAGTAACAATGTTTTGTTGAGATATAATTGTCACTTTAAAAAAAAAAAATTGCAATTAGAGTGCCTTTTAAAGCAAAAGTATTTTGTGATCTGGCTATGATCTGTTCTAAGATTTTTTTAACCATTAAAAATATATCTTTCTGGTCCTCAGAAACCGAAGAAAAAAAAACAAACTTAAGAACCATGTAAATACATTATAACTTCTAATACTCTGGAGGAATTTGTATTGGATAATCATACTTATTACTTTGTATGTCATTATAAGCGGACTGTATGTTCTTATGAGAAATAAATTTCTTTAAACCGAAAAAACATATAGACTACTGCTACTAATATGAACATCAGACTAGCCTAAATACTACTAACATGAACACCAAGCTCCAGAACTTTTAAATTTCTGGAGATTTAAGATCATGTGACCCCTTAAAAATGTATCAGTTACTCAAAGACCAAAGAAAAAAATATTTACACTAATAATAGATAAGATTTCATATTATTCTTTTATATGTTTGTATAAATATCCTTACTCAGTTTTATAATTCATTCATTTATACACCACATTAAGGTACTTTCATTCAATGGTTTTATACGTTTTTCCTGTCTGCCCAAAACCACACACGAAGTCACGTGTATTTTTGATCTGAAATAAAAATAACTGTATTTACTCTGACTGAAATCGAAAATAAATACGAGTATCATGATACGCTTGTGAAAACAATTTGAAAAGTTTGTTTTTCAGAGCTCGCTGCATAGTGTAGTGTGTCATCCCTTTGATTTTGGGAAAAAGAAAAAGGCGTTGAGAATAGTTTAGTCTTAAACAACTTTGTTAAGTATAGTTTTAGGACTGTTCATACATGCATTTAAAATTATTCATTTAAATAAGTGGTTTAATTTATTAGTTGTTATGTATTGGTCTATCCGTGTTCCAAATTTCATTCAACCTTTCGAGCATGAAAAGTAACAAACACACTCACATACTTTCGCCTTTAAAATATTAAAGTGATTGGTTAGTTAGACTAATCACTTTAATATTTTTAAAGTGATTGGTTAGTCTTAACATTTTTAAAATTATGTTTTTATATGTACTTTGAATCATAGAAGTAAATTTTCTTTCCTGCAAAAAGCACAAACTATCGTTTGCGTTGTTCCTCCTGATAAGGCTCAATATTTATTAAAAACAGAACATTCACTTAATATTAATGTGCAATTTTAAATACTTACTATATTACTAACCGAAGGATAAAATGATACTCAGAAAGATTGCAACCAATAACTCCTATTTTTACGACTTAGGAGAGGAGAGAAATCACCTGGCTACATCTTGTAGGATTAGTAGCACTGCGTTTGTTTACTTACCCAGCCAGTTATCTTCCGGTTATATTAGGTAACTTCCGATAGGTAAGTCACTTACATCTGACCTCTGACCAATTATTGGGGAAGACCAATATCATAACGCTTCAGTGGGAACTGTTGAATGTGAATTCCTAGCTGCCTGTAACAATTTCCAAAGGTATTTAGTTCTGTCTGAGGCAAGGCGTAAACTCAGTCTGTAGATCACTCCATTTATTGACCGTATACTGGTTCTTAAGTTCGGAAGTAAATAACTTCGTCATCATCATTTCAGCCAAAAAACGTCTACTGTTGGACATAGGCCTGTCTCAGGTGTCACCACAACAAACAGCAGCAATGTCTACGACTTACATTCATCCGATACCTGCGACCCTCACCAGGTCATCGGTCCAGTCCGGGGAGGCCTTTCAATCCTTTGTCTTCCAGTGCGAGACCACCACTTTAGAATCTTTCGGCCTTATCGACTTGCGAGTAATGTGTCTTGTCCACAGTTTTGATGAGGATATCTTCATTCCTGATGCCATCACGGACGGAAACTCAGCCTTTACTTACTGGACTGGACTCTAAATACAAAGCACTAGCTTTTGCCCACAGCTTTGCCCGCGTTGAAATAAAATATATCCTATCTCACTCAGGAATAAAGCAGCTTTATATCGGTGGAAAAAAATTCAGCAATCGAACCGGTACTTCCAGAGATTACCTGCTACAAACAAAAAAAAAACAAACTCTACCTCTTTATTATATTATAGTGTAGATAGTGTGGATAACTTTTAATGATTTATCCAAAAATAGCATTGAACTAGCATTTTGGTTGATCACTTCGGTATTAATACAAAGACTAAAGAACCGGCAATTACAGAAATGAACAGCCGCACATAATTCATTATATTGATCACAGAAAAGATAAAAGAGGTTAGAAAGGAAATACTTTCCGATTTGTACTACAACGAGTGTCGCCGCTTGTATCTCACCTTTTAACTCCACTACAGGCAATAAACCAATACGAACACGCATTACGCAATTGACAGACCATCCACACTTAGATCGCAAGTTTGCTATTGGCAGTTGAACTATGAGCATTGCCCTACTTTGTGGCATGCCTGCCCCGCCCACTAGGCCATTCTAACTTCTTTCTCTAATCTGTTCTGTGATAGAGATGATCCTACGGGGCATATTACTCTGAAAGCTACAAATTACTTCATCTCGTCTGCTCATAGTCTGACTGACTGAGTGCAAGTTTACTTCTATTTTAAAAAAAAGCTCGATCCTCTGCCTCGATGAGTTATCTGCTTCATTGGTGTATTGAGATTTGGATTAGGATACAGCTAATTTGCGCTATTGGGTTTTTCTATTAAAATTTACTTTGTAGCAGCTTGCCAGCTCTGAGGTCGTTGATTCTGTGTCCGATCTTTCTCCAATAGTCTCAAATTGCTGTCCCATCGGACTATCTAAGTGAAGGAATGGAGAGTTGCACACTAATCTGTGTTGAGATTGACCACCGTGACTGAAATTCGGTTGGAAGGATTACATGATGGGACTTCATTCCACCATCATTCTCGTGATCACCTTTCATTAAAGGTATCACTGGTGAAAAAAAGTTCGTTCTTTTTAAGCAACTTATTTAGTTCATTCATCCATATTTAACCAGAATCATTTACATGTTGACACAACGTTGATTAAAGTAACTTCGGTGACTCGAAGTTACTTTAATAACACATCCAGAGTCATTTTCAGCTTCGAAAGTGTATGTGCAGTCGGAAGATATTAGTCGTGCAATGTAAACCATCGGAAAATTGGACCTTGTGCGATATGGTTTATTCATGACATAGCCATGTAACCGTTGCGTTCTGCAATTGTATTTCGGTACATTTTGCGATACAAATTGGAATTTTGATGTGGAATTTACTTGACAGTTGGATATTGAAACACCAGGCTGAATTGTGACGATAATGAGGCAGGTAGTTACTACCTAGAAGTGTTTAGTGAAATTGGATAGGAGTTGATTTTTGTTTGGGTTAGACGTGTATATTGTGAATTGGTTAAGGTAAGCAGAAATATAGAAAGTTTTTGTGTTTTTAAACCACACTTTTTCAATATATTTTTTATATTTATTATTTACTTTCAGGAGTTTTATCAGGTGGTTATAATGCCTTTTCTGTTAGAGAAAACAAAGATATTAATTGAACACTAAACGCTGGACTGCCCTGGAGAATACAATATATAATTATACGGGCCGCAGCAGACCTCGAAGGAGATGGCGGGACGACCTGGATGTCTTCCTTAAGAATTGGAAAGAGATAGCTATGGACCGTGATCGTTGGAAGGAAGCAAGCTTTTGCCCAGCAGTAAGATAATACAGGCTGGCTGTAACAGTAATAATAATGTCACAATTATACGTGACTAGTTTTTATAAACTATTAAATCAGTTGAAATCACTCAATTACCAATAAGAGTCGATAATACATCTTAGGCCCCTCACCCATGAGGACTTTTTTGTAGCGATACTGTCGCGCGCTTACGGAACGCGCGTCGCTATAAACGCGCGTTAGTCGTATTTGCAATCGCTGTAGAAAAAAAATCCAACGCGCTGCAGCATCACGACTGTATCGATCCGAACGCGCTACAGTATCGCTACATAACGTCGCTGTGGGCGTGAGGCCTCAACTTCCTCCAGGTAAGCTAAGATGCTGCTACATGTCTCGCCCTTAAACGATTAAAATAACAAAAGTTATCAAAAGTAAAGCGTGCCGTACGAATAAACTTCCTATCCCCATCTAATGCTATTATATCTCGATAAGATTATAACAAGTAAACTAATACAAACGAGAAACATAAACTTTGTGTTATATTAATGTTTCAGGACTGTTATTGAACACCGTTTGAGACATCATCGATCAATAAGTTATGTTACATTTCCTGGTTCTGTTACTTGGAAATGTTACACCACTATGGCAGTAAATAGCCTGCTGGGGCCAGGGTTATACGAAAGGGCGCTCGAGCCCCAGTATGAAGGCTTGAAGGAACGGGATGGGTTTTTTAATCAGTGAGAGTCTGACACTATCTCCCGCTCCGCCCAAGAGCGGGAGTTGTCATTATTGGATGATTTTTCCCATCGAAAAAAAAGGTATTTGTTTTCCCACTGTAAGCACATACCCCAAAACTTTATAATAACTACTTACTTACTTTATAATTTTTCTTAATAATTTATATAAAAAGAGAAAGTGAATAATTGACATATCAATGCACAGCCGAAACTACTAGGACTTTAGAAGTGTGAAGAAGCACAAACCTTCCATTTATAACGTTGGCGAGCATTAAGAGGGAATATTTCAAAATGTACACCATAAGGGGTCTTAAGTTAACATGGAAAAACCTCATCATCATCATTTCAGCCAATAGACGTCCACTGTTGGACATAGGCCTCCCCCAAGCGTCGCCACAGCGAACGATTTTGTGCGTCCCGCATCCATCGGATTCCCGCTACCTTCACCAGGTCGTCAGTCCACCTTGTAGGAGGAATTCCAATGCTGCGTTTTCCGGTACGTGGTCGCCACTCCAGAACCTTTCGGCCCCAACGGCCATCTGGAAAATTTTGAAAAACCTAGTAATAAAAAAATAGGCCCCGCCTTCAAGGTTATCTGGAAGAAATCGCCAAGTGTTATTGCACTTGACAGTTGAATGAATGGATTACTTCTAGGCAAGCGTGCTCCATCGTTGACCACATCATCGCTTACCATCAGATGAGACAGTGGTCAAATGCTAGTATACCAAAAAAAAAATTGTAATCTTGGTGTGTAATAGAGTATAAATAATTTATTTTGGACTAAAAATATTGTCCATTTTGTAAACCTACCAAACTACGTAAATGTTTTTCGGTGCTAATCTCGCCTTATGCAATCTCATAAATCTAAAAAAATCAATAAATTATCTAAAACATTATTGGATTAATGTTGAAATCATTTTTGTCAGAATATCATTCATCAGAATATCATATCATTTTAACTTTGTTATTTTTGTTCCAATCCTAAAGAATAACGTAAATCTCTCAAATAAGCCTACCTATACAGAAGTGTAATAAAAATAATTAACTTTTAATAACACACATTAGCAGTGTAATAAAAATTGCATAACCCATTACCACGTTAAAACTCTAACGTTGTATTCCAAATAATAAAGAACATTACAACAGAGTGCACACAAGGGAAAAAAACATAAAAATGCTACCTCAAAAATTGTCAACGCCCTAAGGTTGGCCCCCATATATCACAAGGATTTATTTTCACCTTTGCTACTTTCTCGATTTCTACGTAACGCCTTAATTCAATATTAAATTTTGCTCCTTTCCCGTTTTCATACACGAACAGATGTCTTTACGCGTTTCGTTATTCATATTTCTCATGCACATTACATTATGGATGTAAAAAGGGATGTTGAGCGTAGTATCTTTAGACTATTGAGAGTACGTAATGAAGTTGTTTTGAATTAATAATTTAATGTGAGAAAATAGGAATATATGTATGCCCCTTTCATTTTGTTTTGTTTATACAGAAAAGCAAGGAACACATTTGTATGCAATAGTGATAATAATTGCGTTTTAATCAAGTTAATCGAAAACGAATGTTATATAAAACTAACGGTCCCAACAGACGTTGTCTTGACTGAAAGCTGGTTTATTTTCAGACAAAAATTGCAAATGATTGCAGTGCCTACTACCGGGTCAGATTGTATTTTCAAACCATCCAAAGACCCACTTCAATAGACACACAAAATGTTATCAAGAGTAAGGTGACAAACACACTTACGATATTGAAAAAGAGAGCCATAACACTGTCAATAAGTATGATGGTAATCGGTAAGCGATAGTGTTACGACCACGGTACGTTACGACTATCATCGCAAAACTACTGTAATGTTTAAAAATATAATAGAAGCAGCTATAAAAGAGACGTTGAATGAACAAATTACATCTACTGGTCAAAGTTAGATGAGGTTCATGCGAGCACTCATGAATGAATGCTCGTAAAACTACCGCAGTGCTACTTTCCTGTACAGAAGTGACACCTGGTTAGCCAAGCAACACGTTGCTGCAACTTGGTCGCACGTCAATAAAAATATTATGGATGAGTATCACACGTAGTCTTAGACAGGGAATTCAATTAAATGAAAAGGAAATAACAAACACAAGAACGGGAACCAGCTATGGCACTATGAGTCAAGACAGAAATGGAAATAGATTATTCTAATGCTTCAAGGATCTAGACTGTTATCAATCTGTCGCAAACCCAATATTGAAATGCAAATACAGATTCACAGCTTCACATAGTGCCAACACTATTGAATTAACTGAAATGCTACAAAGCATATTAAAGAAAATAACCCGGCAATGTTTACCTGGAGTAGACGTTTCATACGATTACTGTTTATTTTATTAACATTTTGTGGCATATCCATTAAAATTTCATATCTCTACCCGTTTCCTTCACCAAACTCGAGAGTTGATTACGCGGCGCTATCTTTTTGTAGCATCTCTTACCAGTTTATACGATTAAGAACCTTTTATGTACCAGTATGAAGGTAGAAATTTGGTTAGCTTGGAACAAATTAGCGAGTTTTTGGAAGATGACGGTTTGGTCACAATGGTAGCCACCCAGAAGCGAGAATTAGGTCGAATCCCACCCAATATCTTCTCACAATATTACAGTTCTGGGTATAACCGAATATCGTGGAAATATAAATGGAGCAGTTTTATCTTTCTTTAAAGAAATTGAATTTACTTAAGTGGTAAATATTTATGAAAGTATGAATATTTTTACAAGTGGCTATTAAAGTGAGGTATTTGTTTGGTGGTAATAATATTCTGCAACTTTCACACAATGCTATCAGGTCTTTTTTTTTTTTTTTTCGATGGGTAAAATCATCTTATGACAACCCCCGCTCTTGGGCGGAGCGGGAGATAGTGTCAGACTCTTACTGACTAAAAAAACCATCCCGTTCCTTCAAGCCTTCATACCGGGGCTCGAGCGCCCTTTCGGATAACCCTGGCCCCAGTAGGCTTCGACCCGGCTGGGCCCCTGCTGTTGCTGACAACTCCTTGAGGCGCGCGGGAACAGCGCGCGCCGTCGACGACTTGGGCTTGGTCCGGACGGTTACCGGACGGCCGGACAGCGAGCTACCCATTGCTCACTGTCCGCAAGCCCGCGCCTACGGTGGCTGGAAATCGGGATCGGAATCCCGGCGGCGGCGGCGAGAGCGCCGTTGCCTGATGCGGTCGGCTTCCTCCTTAGCGAGCATTACTGCTTCGCAGAAGTCGGCGACCGCCTGCCACTCCTCCTCGCTCCGGACCATGGCCTCGACCAAGGCCCGGCGCGAGAGGTCTCCGCCGCCGATCACCCCCACGAGGGCACGGCGATGCTCCGCCCAAGCAGGGCACACCGCGATTGTGTGCTCCACCGTGTCCTCCGGGCGTTCCGCACAGTGGCGGCACCCGGGCGTCACTTCCGCCTTGATTCGGAACAGGAACCTCCCGAACTTGCCATTTCCGGTGAGGACCTGTGTCATGCTATCAGGTCTCAAACTAAGCAAAGCCAGTATGAGTACTAGACCACTGATAAACATACTATATATATTACATAAGCGTACATAAAATATTGCCTATGTCACTAGGAAAAAAACAGCTTTCTATAGGTGAAAAAAAATTTGCAATCGGACCAGCGCTTCCAGAGGTTACCTCCTACAAATAAAAAACATAAAAATAAACTTTACCTCTTTATAATATTAAATTAAACCCAGACACAGAACAAATAATCGTGCTCATCACATTAACATTTGTTCCACTCAATCAGGAATCAAACCTACGACTTCCGGCGTAGCAGTCAGGGCTTCTGATCACAAGACCAAGAGGCCCGTCATTATTATATTCTCTTAAATATTGTCTTTTACAAGCATTTTCTTTTCACCTTAGCTTTCTCACAATATGTAACAACGTGTCGAACAGTTGCACATTCCAAATCGCCCATACCGCGGACACTCTCTGCGCTTAATGCTCTCCAAACATATCAAAAACACAGATTTTGATATGTTTGGGGAAGAACGGAAGACGATACTGTCAAAATGTATGAAATTCTGTGACATGAATGCATCACTGTGTCTACTATTTATGAAATAATTAGTGTCTACCACATATGACATCATCCTTTGCGACATATGACTTGTCAGTGTTCTTTTTAATGTTTAAATAGTGTTATTGATTTCGACCGTTCTATTTGAATTAAATAAATAAATAAAGTAACTGAATCTCGACTTTAATTGCCGTACACTCAAATCTGTCCTTAATTCAAACCAGTTTAATACGAACCGCTAGTATGTAAGCATCATGACATAAATCTATACGACATATCACTTACCTAATAATAGAAACAATTACATCGTTATACAATCTACCGCTTCACTAACTCACGGATCTAAATTTTAATCAAGCCCAATATAACTTGACTCCTTATTTTGATGCTAGTGATTTATGTTGAGAGGTCTGGTTATGCTTGCAGGTGTGTGCTAAGGCGTGCCGTATTGTATCTCTCATTATATCGTTCCGGTTGACTGTGACACTATCGCACACCGGGCCTGTCAGTAAACAATCAATGTTAGGAAAAATCAATGATAAGAAACTGTTTGAAATGCTCTGATTGACGGCGCGATAACGTAATGTTTAAGAATTGTTTGTGCAGCCTATCTACGAAGTGTGTTCGAGCTGAGTCGACTTTCGTTTGATAAGGATTGATTTAGTTTGTATTGGAGTAAGGGCTGTATTTAGGTATATGGGCTGTGTAATATCTTCAGGATTGTTAACACCTTCACACGTTCAATCCGTAACAAGATCTATTAGACCTCGTACACCTCATCCTTACTGTGCGGCTATTTAAAACTGCCTTCTCTACCGTAACTTCAATTTGGTTTAGTTTGGTTTAAAATATGAATATATACAGATAAGATGTTCTATTTAAAACAGAATGCAATGGTGTATCTACTTTAATACGGGATCACTTTGACCTCCTACTACACTAAACTAAAAAACGCTTTTAGTTTCTTGAAAGTTACGGGGTTTAATATGCCCCTTACTTAATAATGACAGTTTTTAAACGAGTTCTCAAACGCCTCGTACCGCAGAAATAGAAATAATATGAAAAATGAGTAGCACTAGACTATTTTTTGGGTGGGAATCTATCAAATAGCTGCTCCAGATTTAGGTAGAGTGAGTTTTAGTCACCCATGTTCCTTTAGTCTTTCGCGTACCAGGGCCGTGGTAACTCTTTTTAGTCTCATAAACCTAGTCCACTTTTTTGCTAAATATAGCTATTCAAGTTGGTAGATTCTATACATCATGTTATACTTTTTCCCAAAAATATTTAAAAAGGTCAAAAGCGGAACACCATCGACACTAAGTACAACACAAGTCACGGCAGGCCTAGGCGGGTATTAGGCGCCAGCAAACAGCTAATATAATAACTTCGGTTTTTTCATGGTACAGTTATGAAATTTTGTACATTGATTTTTTACATAATAATAGAAAGAAAGAATAGACATATGTTTCAGGTTTCACACAAACTAAAACTAATGTTGTATAATATCATCTAAAGCTTCAAGTATTATTTTATCCATTACCTTTACTGAATTATTACTGCTATTGAGCCATTTGGTATGAGGAAATCCATTTGTTTCCCCTCATATCCCAGGACTTTAAAACACGCAAAGCGTAAAATTCAATATTGAAAAAGGCACTGCATTTTAATCAAAATGGCATTAGTATAATCTTATAGGAATGTGCGTAACGATTGAATTTACATACAGATAGAAAGAATTACCAACTTGTTGTCAAGTGCCTAGTTAAAGTACGCGCCAGATAACAAAAAAATAATGGTCATTGACCCTCCTGCATTTATTGATACTACCTATTAATTCCAAAAACTAAAATAAAGAAATAAAGCTATTTTCAATCAACATCTATCGTGATCCTTTATATTTTCTAGTAATGCAAAACAGTTCGTTGTTTGTTTTTAGGGTTCTTACGCAGAGATATTACGAAAAGGTCAATGACCGTTATTTTATTGTTATCTGGTGCCTACCTTAGGACAGATTATTTTCCATATAAACCATAGAGCCCTTGACGTGTTCGATGACGCTACTCTCACCAATCAATCATACGATGGCCTGCAGATTACGTACCGCCTATTATACACTTTTTTATATGATCTTCGTCCGGTATTATTGTAAGGTGTATCTACAGAGTTACTCTAACAAGGCGGCGAGTCACAATAGATCTTTTAGGTCGCAGTGACTACATCCCCTACACTATGGGTGATGCATAGCCCCTTATCATCTAAACAAATAAAAAGGTGTATCTACAACAAAGTATAAATAAGTTTTTTTTGCCATAACAATCACCAATACCATCTCAGCTGAAAACGGATTCACTGCTGGATACACGCATTTACCAAGCGTTTTCTCATTGAATGCTCTTATGCTCCTAACATCGGTTGAGATACCCGTAGTCATTTCAAAACATCGGTCTAAAATGCAGAAAATTGTCATCATTCCGACACCTGATTCGCCACGACAATCGTAGATATATTCTACGTAGAAACTCGTATGTTCTAAAAGATTTCATTAGTTATAAATCTATATTTTTATTTACCAGTGAAGTTTCTAAGTTTGTAGCAGATGCTTCATTACTTACTCAACCTTTTTTCGCAAGCTGATATACAAAGTTCACCAAACGGCCAGCCCGTGTGTATTGAGCATTAACTAAAGGGTGCCACGTGGCCGATCGTGCTGACACTATTACGTGGGGACGTAAAATCCCTGGAATTTAACTTACAAAATTGAATATTATTATATTTGTTTGTACCGATTTTGCAGAATATTGAACAGAGTTTGTGTACAGTCTAGGCAATTTAAAAGCTTTTAATTTATTAGAATTGAAAAAAATTGCTTGGTCAATTTTTTATTTGAACTTTTACTGTTCAGCAGTTTAGCTTTTTCTCTCTCTGAATGTAATCAAGTAATAGAACTATTAATAAATTTTGCAAAATGATCAGTATTTTTATGAGTAAACTTGAAAAGCTGTGACGGGAAAATAACTAGATTATAATGTTTATTTAACAACAAAAAACAAGTAAATAACAATGCAGCATATATACGCATTTCAATTCCATTTTGCCTCACAACACAAAATTTAATTAAAAAACAATTTCTAACAATACGTAACACAACGTAAGCTTTTACTCCACACCAAAAAATGTTAATTAAAAAAATATTCATTAAAAATCTTTGTTCGTACATATCGGCATTTCAAAGGGGGGTTTAATCAGAGTTACAAATTCAATTTAGCCCGTCGGAGGCCGATTGGGGACGATATCGGAATAATTTGCATAGTTATTATAAACATGGGTCAGTCCTGCATAAACTGTGCTCGATGACAGCTACCGCCTCTCAAATGCAAATAATGTACACGAATTAGGGTTGATGGATATGACAATTGGATTGGTTCATGTGGCGGTGTAGCCAGTTTGAGAGCAGTAATAGCGTAAATTTTAATACAAAGTTATTTGTAATATTATTTGACGATACCTAAAACAAATATAATTAGCATTGGAAGTCGCACGGTGAGTCCCGATCACCGTAGGCGTGGGTTTGCAGACGGCGAGCCATTTAGCTTACCATCCTATGATCAAGCTCCAAGGTCGATGGCGCATTTTGTACCTCGTGCGCCTCAAAAAGCTGTCAGCCAGGATTGCGGGGTCGTTTGAAAAAGTTACCATAGTTTTGGGACGTAAAGGGCAACTGATAGAAAACATTTGGGTTATTTTTCGGTCTGTAAAAGTCTGACACTCCGTCTTGCTCCATTTAGAGTGAAAAGAAGAAGAAAAGTTATTATTGACGATATGCCTTAAAAAGTGGCTATGTAATAAAATTGTTCTCATAGTTATCTATATTTGCTACTGTGGCCTCTTTCACTAGAACGGCTTATGTTCGACAATATTGTAGCCTTCTATAGTCTTGAAAACAAAATTGAATTGGATCTGTATCTTCTTCTAGATACAGATCTATTACCTCCTACAAACAATGTTACCTTTTTAAAATTTGTTTAGATTGACTTATTTTAGTAATCGCGTAAGTAATTTCTTTTTGAGATTGTATTTTTTGCGTTTAATGACTCTAAGCGAGTCCGTAACATAGAAACAAAATATCATGCGGGTAGATTCGTTACAGTGAGGGCTTTCTCTAAAGTGCCAATTGCACTTTTTAAAGCACTAAGCATATTTGTTTGGTAGGGATTTTACAAAACAACATGGCATTATTTTTATGGTTATGGCGTTACGCGTGTAATTTTATAGGGGTTGGGAAAAGTGTAGGCTTGTATGTACCCTTTGTAGGAACCTACACCAAAATAATATGAAACAACATTGCGAAGGTTAATAACGTATACTATTTTTTTTTTCTCTTGCGATTCTTAAGTTTATTGTCAGGGTTGGCACTTTATTTAAATGCTAAACAGGTAGATACGTACCCACGATACGTTCACATGATAGACCATCCTTTAAAAAGAAAAATAAAAAATATGTTCTAGCCATGACACATCCATCGCCACTACATTCTAAACATAAAGGGTGCTTACCAGTACTCCAGGTAAACATGACCAATTTAGCTGGAGCCACGATGAAGCTTTCAATCACCCCTTAACCCTTTGTAATCCAAAGAGGTGAGAGGGGTGGCTGAGATCTTATAGTCTGGTTGCGGCTAACACCAAAGGCGGGAATACAGAGTAATCGGGGGGTGTGTCAGTCTTTGTATTTCATAATCAAATGCATCACTAATATTGAATGTGGATAAAGTAAGCTAAATAGTTTTCATTATGGACGGCTGGCACCACATATTTTTATGTTATGAGAATTCACATATTTTGAAAAGGGAAATCGGCTGGCTGTTTTAAGATGACTCGAAACTATAAGAATTAGGTCTTGAGCCCTAATTCTCGAAGGCATCATACAGACAGACATACAAACAGACACATTGCAGCACATAAATAAACTAGTGCCCCTCACCATCAACGACCGCATCACTACTTACCATCATCTAGGATCACAGTCAAGCACTGGTTGTATTAAAAAAACATAGCACTAAATGTTGAGTTAAACTTGCCTTTGTACATTAACTGGCAACTGTGTACTACATTAAGCTTCTTGTTTATAATAAAGAATAATGGTATAATAAAGCCTCATATTCTAAAGCAGTTTGAAAAATCTCGACACAGACGCTATGACAATGAAAAAGTACCCTCGATTATCCGTCCGATTTTTCTATCCATTTAAGAATTGGCTCCTAGTCTGAATGCACTTGGATACCAAGGGCCTAAGTCTGCTATTTTTATAAATTCGTCATTCCAACACGATCCCATTGTCATTTTGCTAAAGTTTGTAATCTAATTCATAATGGTCGATCAATGATTGTAGTAGAATGACAATATCGAGCTTATTAAAAGCACTAATTGCGCAATGACGTCGTAATGGTAGATCACAGATCAAAGGAACTGTCAAAATTTTTGCAGATTACTGCTTAGAATTCATTTATCATTGTGTAAGAGATTACCATTCTATGCCATTTCTTTCAATGGAGTGTCAGTGGTTGATCATCGGAAAGTCATAATGACGTCATTATATTTGTAGATTACCAAAACTTGTCAAAATCAACAATTATGAAATTAATGATAGACCATTCTGACACTATTGTAATAGCAGACTTGAGGCCCTGATCACGATTCGGCATTAGCAGCGCGCGGCGCGACGAGCAGGGTGGCATCGGTAACAGCGGCATCTCGTGGCGTGCTTCAAACATTTTCACACTTTTCACCTTACCGCTTACCGCCCCGCGCTTAGCTACCGCTCACAGCGTCAAGGTCGCGAACGGGTCGTTAAATCTAATTTTAACGACTATTGTCATTTATTCTTTTCATACGAACAGAAAAATAATTTAACTTATCAGATCGTACGAGGCTTACAAAAAACACGAACCAAATAAATACCTACGCACTTATATATTCATTTCATGAAATGAATCAAACCGATCGATCTGAACGAATTCGTTGACTACTTTTAAATAAAACACACATACGGTAAAAAGGCAACGCGAGTATTATGAGATTTTTTGGTTTGTTTTGCGGCTTAAGGACGGGGACACACTACAGTTTGATTTGTGATAACTTTGACAGTTTGTAAAAAAATAATATACGTAGACATGTTTTTTTTTTTTTTTGAGGTGGAAATTCATCCAACAACTTCTCTTGTTTTAAGGTGGAGCTAATGGACGTGCTAAACTTTTACTGACTAAATCCACACCTGTGTTCTTGAGTTACCCTTTGCGTTCTATGACTACGGGTTTCCCATTCAGAAATTGGGAAAAGGTTGACACGGGGATATGTATGATGACAAGCACCATCCAAGTTTAAGCTTGTGCCAGATTTATTGAGACTGTTGTAGTTTATCACTTATTTTTTCATCATATTTTCTTCATTAAGTAATGTATATTGTGATAAGCTTTTTTTTTTCTTTCTTTGATGAGGGAAGTCATCTAATGACAAAGTCTATCACCTGCTCTAGGTGAAGTCTAAAGGTTCCGGGTGTCGCTACTGTGCGGAACGCCCGGAGGACAAGGTGGAGCATACAGTGGAGGTGTACCCTGCTTGGGCGGAGCATCACCGTGCCCTCGTGGGGGTGATCGGTGGCGGCGATCTCTCTCGCCGGGCCTAGGTACAGGCCATGGTCCGGAGCGAGGAGGAGTGGTAGGCGGTCGCCTCTTTCTGCGAAGCAATAATGCTAGCAAAGAAGGAGGCCAAATGCATCAGGCAACGGCGCTCTCGTCGCCGCCGGGATTACGATTTCGATTGCCGGCCACCGTACGCGCGGGCTTGCGGACGGCGAGCAATAAGTAGCTCGCTGTCCGACCATCCGGTAGCTGTCCGGAGCGAGCCTAAGTCGTCGACGGTGCGCACTGTTCCCACGCGCCTCAAGGAGTTGTCAGCAACAGCAGAGGCCCAGCTGGGTCCAAGCCTACTGGGGCTAGGGTTAGTTAGAAAGCACGAAGGAACGGGGTGAGTATTTAGTCAGTAAGAGTCTGACACTATCTCCCGCTCCGCCCAATAGCGGGGGATGTCATTGGATCACCCAGCAGATTTGTGTCATATTGAAAAACATGTGGCATTCTAACGGAATATCCCTCGTTTGAAACTCCGACGACTTTACATTTTGGTTCATCGAGGCTTGACCTATTTTAACTTACACTGTGGTCTACATGGGTCATTTCTCTACGACCTTAAAACCTTTTGTGGTTTCAAGACTAATGTATAATTCTACTGTAAGTAAAAATGTGGTAAGCTCGAGCTGATCCAAAACTACTACACGGACTGATCGATAAAGATTACATTAAAAATCTGAAGGTAAATAAATAATGGTGCCGTCCAAATCATGGCGACATATTTTACTCAGAGGTCGTATTAATTTATTCATTCGTACCTATTTACGGATATTTTGTCTTTTAAATTATTTCTTTGAAATTGTTCAATAATCAGTTCTTAAGGGCTTTACGAGTGACGTATCTACCTAAATAGAACAGTGTGTTATAGTTTGATCACCGTAGATACGGACTTGCGGACGACGAGCAATGCGCAGGTCGCCGTCTACCTGTCCGGTACGGACCGAGCCAGCCTGTGTAGTCGACGGCGTGTAGTGTTCCACGTGCATCTCAAAGAAATATCAGCAAAACTGTAGACTGAGCCTAATTTCTGAAATAAACCTTTGGTCGTAGAACGTAAAGGGCTACTGAAGGTCCTGTGTGATTTTAGTTAGTAAAAGTTTGACACGGCTTCTTATCTCTCGAACTGAAAGTAAGTGAAATCATTGGATGTTTTCCCAACTTAAAAAAAAATCTTTTATTTGGTGATTAGACCGATAAAACTTTGTTTTATTAAACTTTTCTCCTGTGCATAAACTGAAGTTATTTTTAAGATGTAGTCAAAACAGATATTTTTTCAACTGTGTCAATGAAGAAAAGAAAAAAAAAACCATTTATGTATATTGGGTCAGATATACTAAACAAAACTAATGATCTAATACTTTGAAGCACTGTGCAGCATCTAACAATTATATAATATGCAGATCAGGCTCTTTATGCAAGAAAATTTCCAAAGCCAAATGAAGCCAGTTAACCAACAAAGGACGAGTGAAACGAAACTAAAAATTCAACATTCCATCCTTTAGACCGCTCAAACCAGGCAAAGCAAATTACGGCTGAATCCGAAAACGAGGATAAACCTGATTCTTATCGTCGATTAGATCGCTTGCCTACCTATACATAGACACATTGTCGTGTAAATTGGAGATTTACGCACGCAATAAATCAGTCAAGGGATCGTGTATAAGCCCGCCAATACGTTACGCTCACCGACCGCTGTCCCCCACTGCACTACCTTTGTAAAAATAACTATATCAAACGTGATGTGGGAATAAAAATGTTCGAAAGGTGATTTTACTGGTTGTGAGTTATGGGCTTTTGTTTTAGATTGTCGGGGTCGGGTTACGTTTTAGATCTGTTACGTAACGTGACTATTGGGTTCGTTTCACGTGTGATCTGAACAGATATTTTTTGTAGGTGGGAAAAGCATCCAATGATATCCACGGAGCGGGCAGAAAGGAAGATAGTGTTAAACTTTTACTGACTAAAAACTCACTCCTGTTCCTTAGTTGCCTTTCGTACCAGGGCCGAATCTTCCTTTCAGAAACAGATCCTTGGCCTCAGTAGGCTTCGATCCTGCCGGGCCCCTACGGTTTGCTGACAACTCTCTTTGAGGCGCGCGTGGAACAATACGCGCCGTTGAAGTCTTAGGCTCGGTCTGGACGGTTACCAGACGATCTGACGGCGAGCTACCCGTTGCTCGCGCTCCACAAGCTCATGCCTACGATGACCGGAATTCGGAATCAAAATCCCGTTGGCGGCTGGGACGTGAGCGCCTTTCGATTCTTTGCTAGTATTACTGCTTCTCAGAAGGACGTAACCGCCAACCTGAACAGATACTTTCTATAAGCTTGTGAAAAGTAATATCTGAATACACAAGTTCGATCGTGTATGAAGGTACTTACTGCTTTCATCTTTATGACGGTTCTGATGGAATCTATTTAAAAAAGAGTCAAAAAGATCATCGGCTACGATGCAAGGGAAGTTTTAATAGTCTTGAGCATCGACACTGGGTTGCTAATCTTCAATTGCTTCGATAAATTATCGAACTACTAGATGTAGCTACTCCACTGGTACTTGGTGGACATCCCACCCATACCCATCAAACGTTTTGGGAACAAATTCACTTGTGTGTATGGCTAAGCAGTTTTTATTTATTTAATCTTCTTACAACACAAAGTACAAAGGCGGATTTAATGCCTATATAAGTAGTATTATTCCCAGACGGAGTCTCTATTTTCGGATAACTAAAACCTAGGGATTAAATACCCCTAGGTTGTAGTTATCCTAAAAGTGAATAGATTCAAATCAAATCAAATTAAAATCATTTATTTCAAATAGACCATTTGCAGGCACTTTTGAATAGTCAAATGTCGGTCAGTCCAAGAAAAGTGAAGCTAAATTGCACGTTCCAAAGAGTAGGTCTCTATGGAGAAGAACGTGCATTGTTAACCATCAGGTGACATAGTGATGGTATATATAGGTGCGAGCCTGTCAATCTTATCCTGGACTAGCTTTTAATTCCAAAAAAAGCTCAGTTGTACAAAAATTAAAGAAATAAGTTAGATAATTGGTACATCAACTTCAAGTGCCTTAACAGAGCGTTGTCTATCAATTTTAACCAACTGTGTTTTTTTAGTTTTTAAAACGTTGCCCCGCGCCTAGGCCTCCATACATTTAAAGTCACATAACTAGATACTGAGATCTGAAACAACGAGCTGTGGGTCATACAAATATTAGTTCCAATTTCGCTAAACTGCGACAAGCAGCGCGGCAGTCCACCAGCCAACCAATTCGCCAACTTGCCCAATGATTTCTAAATCTTCATATGCCATATTAACACTAACTACTCTACCTATTAATATTCGGATAAGGTTAGACAGAAACGTGTTGTTCTGAACTTTGTCTTTAATGATCATTCCTGATCTTATCGTCTTGGAGATATCGAATATTACTTATCCAATTAACGCCAGATAAGCTATACTTTCTGAGAAAGTTGCAAGAGGTGACTCAATGGAGAAGGCTTGCTGTGAGTCACTTTCTTAACGGCACTAATGAAATTATACAGTAAAAATATACTGATAATTAGACATCCCTTACTCTTTGAGCACTTCGTAGGCTTTCTGCTTTCTAAACGTGTTTTATATGAAAGTTAGTTATCATTTTTTTTTTATTGTTTAATTGATGTAAACCACTGCTTGACTGCGGTCCTACCTGATAGTAAACAGTGATGCAATCGTTGATAGTGAGGCATACAAGTTTATTAAGAGCCTATTTACTCATTGTTATGGCGAATTCGTAACGACTAACGAGACGACATACTAGTTTTTCTTTAACTTAAGTAAAAGTAAGTAGTCAGGAAGTATCCATGAAAATAATTGTACTGAAATATATACTATGTTTATCAAAACATAAGATTTTTCTACCTTTTTAGCAAACATGCTTTTTTTATTCTTCGACTATAAATTATGATCTATATGAAAACTTTTTCAAAATGTTTGTTTCTCTGAAAGAGCTGAGATAAAAATATTGAGAAAGTTCATCGTCCTGTCATATGTTATGGTCCACAAAATAAACGTACAGGAAAGAGCACTCTCGAACTCATTACGGTTTGAAAGCATATCGCTACATATTATTAAGTTTCCCACAACTTTGTGGGGTGAAGAAAATATTCTTTAAAGTTTAGTAGTGTGCATATGCTTTTTTTCTCATGTGTGCAACTTATTTATTCAATCTAAAGGTATGATATATTTTCACAAATTTTGAGAAAATATCGATGTAATTCATCTTGCATTTATTTTTAATATGATATTCGTAGAACTTGTAAGAATATACTGCCTAAATGCTGGAGAATGCCTAAAGCATTAAAGCCACTTTGTGTTGCATGAAATTTTAATAAATAACCAGTGTAATCTTGGGTATTATTATTGAGTGAAATAGTGAATAAAAAAATTAACAATATCATTACCAATTGCAAAATATTTGTCTGAAAATTACATAATTGTATTATTTTCTAGGCGCATACTGCAGAAAATGTCTGAAAAAATAATGGTAAAATCGTCATATTGTAAGATATCAGTTGTCGTTGGTCGGTTGTATAGGCTAGGCTAGGATATCATAGTTATTTGCATTAATTTTAGGAATAAATTACTATACTATTTTCTATAGTCTGTCTATGGTTATTGTAGCCCAACGTAAAGTTTCTTAGTTGAGTATAACAGTTTTAGATAGTTTCTGTGTCCAGTAGGTAGATACTGAGTTCAGCAACTGGTTAGATTGATGACTAATTGACTACCTATTTATGTATCGTAACGAATAGATACTGATAAAGCTTAATCTAGAGAATTAATCCTAATCCAAACAAGATTTCCTGTAATAACAGTAACTTTCAATTTTCCAAACCCATGTTATATTGAGCATAAATAACGCATTTAAATGGTAATTACTATTTAATGAGTGCCAGAATAATTATAATCATTCCATACTCGTATTTTTTGGTTGTGTAGTGCGTGACACGGAGTAATATTTTAAATTCCATGATACACAGACGTACTAAAGACTTGTGGATGCATTAAAAGCGGCTGATTGTGCGGCTAAAAATTGTTATTACGTTTCGTTTCGCAGTTTAATTAAACTTTTAAATTAAAGTATTCTACAGAACTTTGCAACTGTGTGCGTAAGATTTTTTGACAGTGTTAATAAAACAAAAAAAGTGGCGTTTTAATGAAACAGTCGACGATTTTAAACAAAAGCTTTTTCGGCGGGTGCCATCGTTTGCGATAAAATGTTTAATTTAAAACGTCTCCAGTCTTCCTTGTAGCTCAAAATTTGCTCTTTATTGTGATTTAAATTCTGTTATAAAAACGAATTGTTCTCAGCAAAAGTTCAGTTCATCGTTCAGAATACAACACGAAACAAAAACAAAATATCAAAATAGTTAGAATGGTCAGACACAAATTCTGAAAGATTAGCTGAACTTTTATATTCACATTAAAATAAAACCAACCATTACGAAGAATTTATTCAATTACTTATAGATCCATATAAGTAATTGAATAAATTTTGAAAATAACACAAAAATAACCATTCATACAAAATCCCAGTGTCACATATTGAAAATGTCGTAAATATCGGTCGCGTGACCATTCTTCTGCCCTTTTGTCACGAGACACTTTCGAAAGTAGAAGCTGTTGCTTCAAAATATCACTTTATGGTAAAATAATGACTGGTTGGTCGAGGAGTGAAATTTTACCATTTTTGTGTTGTGTTTCCTTGCTTGTATATTGATTTATTACCTTATTGGTTGAATGAATTTATGATGCGCTGTAAAGACGTAAAGTGTATGTTTTCAATATTGAAAGAGGATCCAACATATAACGTGTCACATCTGTTTGTAAAAATAGAATTATGATGGTTATTTTTTCTTCCGAAGGAAAGGAACTTCTCTATATTCTTCTTCCTTATACAATGTAAAACTTCCTTAGATCCAACTTTCAATGAGAGTTCAATCTTCATTATGAATTTATGATTTAATAAATTCTACGAAAAGATACTTAGCCCCTTTTCACTTTTGGTAGTATGCTTTCTTACAACAATTCAATCAAGATTCTTCATAAACGTTACCGTTCCAAATGTAAACACTAAAAATATTTAACCTTATTATATGTTATTTTGCGACATGGTTAGCGGTTGAGCAATTTTCTGGTTCGCTGCGTGTGGTGTTTTCTTTTTGAGGTAGAGAAATCGTCAAATGACTTCTCTGCTATAGGGTGGAGCAAGAGAGCATGTCAAACTTTGACAGTCCATAACTCGTTGTTCTTGTAGTTGATTCGTGTTTTGCCCTTTGCATTCTAGGTTTACTGTAACTTTATCTAAGGCTCCCGTATTAACATGGGCTCGGTACTTATTGGACAGCCAGACGGTACCCCTTGCTCATTGTCCGCAAGCCTGCACCTACGGTACTGCGTAGCAGACCACGCTGACCCCGTCAGTGAGGTCGCCCCGCAGCACGTAATCGTACCCGATGTTCCACAAGGGTGGCCCTAGTACCGACCCCTGTGGAACACCGCACGACATCTCCCGACGTTTCCAGTCTCCCTGGTAACCGGGGTAGACAATATACCTGTCCGACAGGTAGGCCTCGACTACTCGACAGAGGTATTCGGGCACCTGGTGGTACCGGAGTGCCCTCCGGATCGTACTCCAGGGCAGGGAATTGAAAGCGTTAAATTCAATGATACTTCATTCCGTTTGAAATATTTATTTTATTTATTGTGCAAACAGTGTAGTTTTTTTTTAAAGTCAAAGGTTGACTGGCAGACAACGCTTTGTTGCATTAAATCCGCCTAAGTGCCACTTCTGTACATAATGTTTAAATAAATAAATAATAAGCAACCTAAAATGCTAAAGTATTGGATAGAGTTTTAAAAACTAAAAGAATTCAATTAGTTAATGATGTACAGTACCAATATCATTTTTATATATTCTTATAAATTGATGTTATTATAATTTGTAAATATAGATTGATAGATGAAAGGAAAAAAAATTGGACAATGAAAAACAGTAAAACAAAAGCAAACGATCCACAAATTGTTTTAGAAAACAAAATGAAGCCGTCTAACAGCCTCATTATTTTTGTACTCGATTAGATATTTTGATCGATACACAATCTCCTTTGGAATGGAAATAAATCGTAACAATTTTGACTGAGAAATAATTAGGCGTGGATAAAACGCTTCTTAAATGTGTTTTTAACTAAGTATAAACATTTATCAAAACAATCGATGTGAAGAATTGAGAACCTTAAGCATCAAGTTTTAAGTTCCAATTTTAGTTATTTGTCTTTGTAGAATCTTAATACGCTCTTATGCATTTGCATAAAAGTTATGTTCATCAAGGAGGCTTGACCAATTCAAGAATGGGGTCGCCCGAAGAAATTTCGCCCACACATGTTTTACTTTTTGTTTGTATGTAATCGGATATTTGTATAAGTCGTCCTGTCCGTTTGTCCGTTAAGAATTTATGTCATTCGCTTTCAAATTACATCTGAGAACGGGCTTGTTTCTTAAAGATCTTGAGCTTAACAAAAATACCTTTTGTATTGTGACAGGCTCGTATCGTAAACTGTTTTTTGTAGTTGAATGGCCACATTCCATATACGGTTGTTATAAATTAAGATATTCTTGTTTGTGTACATTATTATATTGCAGGTGTATCTGTTTTACAGTAATTGTAAATAAGTGTCACGCGGTTTAAAGTATGTTTAAAAGTTGTGGTATTTACGTTCTTAATTTAAAAGTTGTGATCGTTTACGTTGACAACCTTTATGTTGAATTTTGAAAACGATTGTTACAACTTATAATTATTATGACAAACAATATAATATAATAAAATGATATAGGACCACAGAATTCTTTTTCAGAAATTCTCCGTGAAACTAGAGAGCATCAGCTCTGACCGGGCAAGCGTTCGTGGAACACGACGGATTGCGAGCTATCCATTGCCCATAAGTCCGTGTCTACCGAGGTTGGTAGTTGGGATCAAGATTACGGCGGCTGGGTCGTCAGGGTGTCCAAATTCTCGGCAGCCATCTCCTTTACTAGCATAACTGCTTCACAGGAGGAGGCGACAATCTCCCTTTCCCTATGTTTTGAATCCTGGACACAACCAGGGTCCGGGGCTCTCTCTCAACGTAATTATGAACTTTTCAACAATCTTTACCATTGACCGAAAGTCACTTTGTCAAGAAGCTCTGTCACAAAAGTTTTTTTTTTATCAAACTTTCTCTTCAAGATGTACGATGACTTATTCTTAATCATCATCATCACTTATATCCACAATCCGACATCACCCACAGCTGAGCATAGGCATCTCTAGTCTTGTGTTTTTCCCACGTGTCTGTATCAATCTCATTCAAAGTTATTCTTACTGACTAATTATTCAATTAAAAGTAACACAGTAAAAAGTATGCGTATCTACATGAAATAGATTTTCTCAGACTTCTTTCCCTTATCATGCTTATAATGGCATGCATGACGACATAACAATTTCTTCGTTGAAAACAAAGGAATTATAGTTCACCGTACCCCACTTGTCGTAACAGAAATCAATAAGGATTGCATCGTACAAGAGTCCTAATAATACGGCTGTTCACATTCATTTGTACATTAATTCAAGAACTAGGTTTCTATGTTCATACTTATGTCCAATGGTGGACGTCTTTCAGCTGGAATGATAGTGATGGTGACAGTGATATTCTAATAACCCGTAGGTATAAGACGAAAAATCCTGTCGTACCGACCTAGTTAAGCCCAATAATGACCATTAACTGCCATCAAAGATGAATTCAATAATAAAGAAAGGATTAGCATAGATGCATGGCAATCACGTTGGAGCGGTTAATCGTTCATGCTAAATGAAATTTCAATTCCAATTTTTTAGTCCATTTCCAAAGGCATTAAGTGGATAGACTTAATGGAATACTTTCTGTATTATGTATTTATATCCCGCAGTAATTAAAAATTCTTTCACATGGAGAAGTTGTGATGAGATTTGGAAGTAGAAAATTAGGTAAATATTAAATAACTTAGACATTTATTAAGAAATTCTCATTTACTGTTTCGGCGGCCTACTTATTTACTATTGTTGAAGCGGCCACTTAGAATTTACCTTCCCCAAGAAGATACCTACCGAATACCTACCTAAAAAACCTAAATAGCACCAAGAAAAAGGTCTCTTCTTTTTCCTGCTCTTGTCACATCTTATTTGGGGTCGGCGCAACACGTTTTTTACTTCCATTCTACCCTGTCACCCGTCATGCTATCACTAACTTCCTTTTCTTTCATATCGCTCTTCACGCAATCCATCCATCTTTTCTTTGGCCTCCCTCTCCCTCTCTACCCATCCACATGTATACTCATAACTCTTTTAGTAACATGCATTTTATCCCTCCTCTTTACATGACCATACCAAGACAAACGATTCCCCTTCAACTTGTCAGTCACTGGCGCCACTTTCAAACTTCCTCTAATATACTCGTTTCTCAGTTTATCCAATCTCGTCACACCACACATCCATCTCAACATTTTCATCTCCGCTACATGCAATCTTTTTTTCATCCGTCTTTTTCACAGCCCAACATTCTGATCCATACAGTATGACCGGTCTTATCACGGACTTGTAGATTTTACCCGATGATCATAAAATTCACTGATATTATAAAGGAGAAAGTTTATGTGTGTTTGTGTGAGTTTGTTATTTCTACATACTCAAAATGCTAATCAGGTTTGAAGGAAACTTAGTAAATTATTAGACCAGATCCTGGAATAAGATGTCAGATATTTTTTTTCCCAGAAATATGTCCCAAATGTTTGGGAAAATTTCATCCTTTCACTCGTGCGATGCCGCTGGCAGAAGCAAGTTAGAAATAAATAACATTCTGTGATTATTTTCATCGTTTATTTGTACTTAGACTCTACTATCTCATAATCATATTTACAATAAGACCCTATTCTATTGACAGACACCTTTATTCTGAGACATTTGAATTAACACAATTAAATTAATGAGAAGCAGAAAAGTAATCTTTGCAGAGCAAACAACGGTAGGTTTTTCTTAAGAAGAGACAGATCTTGATTCAATTAGAACTTGGAGACAAAATACAAAGCAGCAGCTGCGACCATAGATTAGTTAGTTCTCTAGTCGTTGAATTTTAATACCTACTTGCTCCTATTTACAAGCAATCTTAACTGACGCAGAGATGTGTTGCAAGTTCAAAATAGTATCGATAAATATTGTATTGATTTTTTCCAAACATGATTTTGACTTCTGAATCTATTTGAAAACATATTGACTATTCAAGAAATTTTCGAGAGAAATTTTCTTCAAGAACCTTTTTTAATATCTATTAGTTCTCAAATCAATGCTGCTTTTGATGTAAGTACGATTTTACGTTTGTGAAACGATATGGTTTTGACTCTTCATAAAAGGTGCATTTTTTGATTAGTGTTAAAATAACGTTTTATTTATATAAATTAAACAAAATTATCTTAATGTACCTATATAACCCAAAAATATTGTTCATTGTCATCATCATAATTTCAGCCAAAAGACGTCCACTGTTGGACATAGGGTCTTGTGCGTCTCGCATCCATCGGATTCCTGCGACCCTGATCTGGTCATCGGTTTACCTTGCAACGCTGCGTCTTCCAGTACGTGATCATTACTATAGAACCTTTTGCCCCATCGATCATTTGTTCTGCGAGCACTGTGCCCTGCCTACTGTCACTTAAGTTTGGCGATTCATTTTAACCAAGGTTGGCATAGCAATATCTGTAACCATGGTTCTCCTGTGAGTATCTTTATTTCTGATGTGATCACGCAAGAAAACTCCTAGCATAGCCCTCTCCATTGCCCGTTTGACATTCAGTCTTCTGATGAGGTCCATCGTAAGCCATCACGTTTCGGAGCCACATCACATATACGTATAAATATCGTTTTTAAAGAAAAATATCCATGAATACGATGAATGCTTTTATACAACCTAATGTGCAGCAGGGCCCCAAGTCTGCTATTTTTATAAATTCGTCATTCCAACACGATCCCATTGTCATTTTGCTAAAAGTTTGTAATCTGCTAATTCATAATGATCGATCATTGATCGGTCAATGGTCTTGTAATAGAATCGTGGTAGAATAATAATTTCATGCATATTAAAATCAATAACTGCACAATAACGTTCTAATGGTCAAACACTGATCGAATAAGCTGTCAAAGTTTTAGCAGATTACCGCAAACGTCAAATATTCATTTGTCAAGATGTACTAGAATACCATTTTATGCCACTTCTTTCAATGGAGTGTCAGTGGTTGACCATTGGAAAGTCATGATGACGCCATTATATTAGTAGATTACCAAACTTGTCAAAATCGACAATTATGACATCAATGATAGACCATTCTGACACTATTGTAATAGCAGACTTGAGGCCCAGGTTTTAGTTAACACCGGCCTCAATTCTAACACCTACTTACGCAAAATTCCAGTACTGTCGTTACCGGCACCACAGACACGATAAGAAAGGTTCAAAAGCCACTTGCACATTGACTATTTGACCGCGTTCCTTTGTTGATGTGTGGTCCACACACTTACCTACTTTAATTAGAAATTAAATTGACAAAATACGGATATAAGTAAGCTTAGTGAGACAGTCTTGGCCGTACAGTAATTTCTAAATGAATAAAAATATGATCAAATAAAACTTAACAACGTTAAATCTATTATAAAAGGAGAAAATGTCTGACTGACATATCAACGGACAGCCTGGGTCTAAAAACGTAAAATTTTACACAAAGTTTCCTGTTATGATGTAAGTGAGCACTATTGTCCAGAATTCACTTCCTAAGGGGAAGAAATTGGGGTCCAAAGTTTGTTTGTACGCAGGCGAAGCTGCTGGCAGAAGTTAGTTCAATTATATAGCTACCTAGTTTGTTCCTATGACTTCACTCTCGAAGCCTATCTTATGGGAAGCGTACTTTTATAGACAAAAAGAGTTGTTATACACTGAAATAGACGCATTGACATGGATATAAGGTCAACTACGGTCACATGAAAATTTTAAAATTATGCCCAAATGTTGAACGTAATCTTCTAGAGCAGTCATTTATTATTTAGCAAAAAACAAATGCCTCTAACTTTTAGAAGCTTAGTTTTTAGTTTAGTTTCAGATTTTTAAGCCATAATCTTGTTATAATAATAATATTAAATAAAGAGGAATAATAATATTCCACAACTATCACACAACGCCGTCTAGTCCCAAGCTAAGCAAAGCTTGTGTTATGGGTACTAGACATCTGATAAACATACTTATATATTTCTAAATACATACAAATTATAGATAAATTACACCCAGACACAGAACAAATGATCATGCTCGTCATATAAACATTTGTCCTGGGTGAGGATCAAACCCACGACCTCCAGCATAACAATCAGGGCCACTAACCACTAGACTAACAGGCCAGTCAAAGGTTATGGTTACCACATGCAAGTGTGTTTAAGCAGATGCAATGACTTCTCTCACTCGTTGGTGGTGTGACAGAGTGTGTCAGAGTATCGCACATGTATCCTTTAATTGCCCTTTACGTTTAAGGGCAACCATTTCCCTTTCAGAAATTCCCCGTAGTCCTAGTGGGCATTTGCTGAACTGAATGCCTACGACTTTGCCGACATCACTTTGTGGTGCACATAGAACATTATGTCGGGGATCATCTTGCAACACTCGGGGCGTCTTCTGTCGCGATGGCTGAAGTGGGAGAATATCGAATGAGAGGTCACCACCGATTGTATCTACGAGGAAATGGCGGTGCTCCACCCAAGCGGAGCACACCTCCACCGTATGGCCGCCGTGTATGGCCACCGTGTCCTCTGTCTATACAATAGGGACACTCGGGCAGTTTTTTCCGCCTGAATACGAAACAGAAACTTATAGATTGTCTTGTGAGAAAATACTTGTAAATCTTGTAATAGAAAGCTCTAAGTGATAATTTAGCTTTCTATGATTGAAAGAATTTTTGTCATTCCTTCAGAGATTATCTTCAAAAAACAAAGACGCAATCAATTTAGCCGTTTGTAATTATAAGATTAAGTATTGTACCTAATCATAAGTCTGCGTCTATAATAATCATTGCATTTAGTAGACAATCGTGTCGTAAAGTACGGAGACATCAATTATTCAACGACGATTCATTTTGAGATGCTCCTTTTGAGTTCGCCTCGCTCGCATTCATTGAATCATAAGGTATTTTACCATTAGTACCAACCAAGTAATTAGAAATTGAATAGCATAAAATCATATTCATGTTTATGAACATGTTGTTTTGATTCTGGAATCTACACAATAATATTGTTTTCGATTTATCTTAATTGGAAAATGTTTCAGTGTACCCAATTAGGTTTTATTGGATTTTCATAAAGCATTGTTCGGTTTATTTACGTTAGATTTAATAATATTAATATTGTGCGTACGGCTAATGTATGGAATTCCCTGCTGGAATCTTTGTTTCCTGATAGCTCCAACCTTAGGATTTTTAAGTCAAGAGTGAATAGATTACTTGTAGGTAAGCAAGCATCATCGTCGACGACGTCATCGTTTACTATCACGTTAGATAGTGGTCAAACGCGTTATGTATGATAACAATAATAGAGTAGTTTCCAGGGCCAAAATATTTATATTTAGAAATAAATAAGTACGTTTATCAGTTGTCTAGTACCCATTACACAAGCTCTGCTTAGCTTGGGACTAGACGGCGTCGTGTGATAGTTGTGGAAAAAAAGTTTAAAATTATTACATATGCGTAGGTTAGCTACCTACGCATATGTAAGAACTCCAATTGAAAAATACCCAGGCCATATAAGAACCCAGTAAAAATTACTGATTATTCAACAATAAAACGAGGCTCATAAATAAATAATTCAATTCATCGCTCATCTGGCCGACGTTTTTAATAACCCCGGTCCGGTGACACCGATCACCAAGTTAACAAATTGTAAATCGAATCGTTGGCTAAACTTGTTTCAGGACTTGTCCGTTGAATACTCCGTTGACAGTTGTTCGATAATTGAACTGGGGACAATTAGCCAACGAGTGGTTAATATCCGTGGCGCTGTCACTACACGATTGGGTCCCTTGGCAATGGACTCTCAACAATGTCGAGTGTTAATCGATTCCTCGATCGAGATGTAAGTGACAAGAGATTTTGGACTGTCACTAGACTTTTAGATGGGTGAAGTGGGTGCTTAATTTTTTTGTTGGTATTATTTGGGGGTAATCTACATCTACAAATATAATAAAGTTTAAGTTTTTATATTTTTTGTTTGTAATAGGTAGTCTCTGGAAGTTCTGGTCCAGTTGCATTTTTTTTTTCACCAATAGAAAGTTTATTTATTTTTGAGTGATATAGGGTATGATTTATGTACGCGGACGAAGTCGCTGGGAATACTTAGTTATTTTATATTATTTTTATATAATCTTTTTGGTGGAACACAGAACGGCCAGTAGAACGTGTATTTACTTAACTCGCTGAAAATCTGAGTATCGATAATAATCTTCTTTTAAAGAAGATTTTTATAAATTATCTTCATCTCATACTCTTTTTCTACACCTCCCACCTCACCTATTTAAGCTAAAACAACAGCCCGTTAAGCCGACTATTTCACAATCCAGGTCAGAATTTAAAAGTTTCCACTGAGAATCTTATAACATTATTTCTGCACGAATAAAGACTTCTTCAACGTTAACAAAAAAGTAATAAGGACTTATCTAAAAGTTTTAACTTGAGCAATTTTTCATAACTTCAAGCCAGTGGTCTACAGTGACCTACTAGAAAGACTCACGTAACAGACATTAGTAAAAAACCCTTTTTTTCAGGGAATCTAATCTTTTTTGTAGAACCTCTTCTTTTTATTGGCTTGCTGACGTTCTATTTTTTCAGCCATTCTACGAGCATTCCCTTTTACCCCGTTTTTGGTTTGCTACGTTTTTATATATCTGTAAGTTTATTTTTTGCTTCAACGTTTAATTACTTTTATTTAAACAGTTTCAGGTTTTCAGAATAAAACTCGGCACGAATACGCGGCAAGTATTCTCATTTAAAAATACTTAAAAATCCTGCAAAATCATGGTTCATGATTAAATAAGATAATGGTAATTCCTTTCTTTGGCATGAACCTGATTTGGTTAAATAATCGTAATGCTTAGTAATTGCAATTCCCTTCCAATTTATTGATCATAATTTATTCAAAATGTATATTCTAATAGCGTCCATATGACGGCATTTAAAAGTTTTTTTTAATCATACAGACTAGTGACCGCGATCCCATCTGGTGGTAAGCAATGATAAAATCGTTGATGGTGACGAAAGTAAACTGCTTCGTTACGGGTAATTTACTAACAAACTTACACACTCTCACCAACTAAAACGATGGCTAAACCTCATTACAAAACGCAACGTTAAAACTTAAAAAGTTAAAACTTCCCAGTTAAACATACGCTGGCATGTACGGAGCGTTACGTGAACAATGAATAGTCTTCTTTTTCTGCACGCCTGGTGAATGCCGTCGAGTTGCGAAAAAATACAAACAATAAAAGACCAGCGGAGGATACGAGAGACGAGTTTTCGCCGCCCTTGCCATAAAATTAAATGGGTAGAGGGCTTTTTGTGGAACGGCTCGCGAACGCGACTTCGGTCGTGAGTTCGGAAAAACGCGTCGGGTTAAAACTCCTCCGAGGGTTGGCTCGCGTTTTGGAGGTTTGGCCGAGTAAGGACTTAAGTGACGTCGTCGCTTGTTGTGGTTTGGCACGATTCGCTCTTACGTAAGTATGTGCGAACAAACCCGTCCGTGATGTTTTGCGTTTTTCTTTCATTGACAAACAGAACGTTTGTAAACTTATTATGCAAGTTGTTATAGGGTTCGATTCGATTGGAGATGTATCTACTCAGATTTTTATGTAGTGCAAATTCAAGATACGGTTACAGCATTTTTTTACTATTTGCTTTGCATCTTTTACTGCTACTAAATTTTATTGAATTAAAAAATTGCCTATCCAAAAACTCTATTGTCCAATTCATCTCCAAAAAAGTTCATAAATAGAGCTGAAAAATGTTTTGTCTTTTTGTCTTCAGTAGCCAAATACCGACCGGAAAATAGAAACTCATTTTGATATCATCCAACAAACAATCCCCACTAATTTTAAATCCATTTTCCTTTCGAAACTAGACAGACGAGTGGCCAAAATTATTGGTTGTTCCGTGACTTATCGAAGTAAACATCGATTAGCGAGATAGCAGACCGGCTAAGTAAATTACATGTTGTAGGACCACCTGCAAGGATGTCGGCAATAAACGCACGTAATCATATGTCTGGACTTGATTCTCTTGGCTAACATTTGTGCGTGCGCCTCGATTCTCCCCTTTATTGTGATTATGCCCTCTTTTATTTGTTCTCAACAAAATCGGGGTATGAAAGCCGGGAGCCAATAAACAGATGTTTTAATCAGGAATGCCTAAATGCCTGTGTCAAAGTGTCCATCGAATTCGTAACCCTTTTTGTTAAATTGAGAAATAATACAATGACTTCTCCCGCTGCAGGCTGGAGTAGAACACGTTAGACTTTTAGTAACTAAAATCTTCTCTATATTCCTTCTTTGCCTTTACGTTCCAGGAGCAAGGGTTTTCCTTTCGAAAGTCAACCCATGGCTTTTACTTAAGCTTCGGCTCTGCTGGGGCACTACGGTTTTGCCGATATCGCTTTGAGGCATGCGTGGATCGCTACGCGCCGACGACGACTCAGATTCGGTCCGGACCGTTGCCTGACGGCTAGACGGTGAGCTAACTATTGCTCGTCGTACGCAAGCCCACGCCTACGGTGGCTGGAAGTCAAGATCGGGGCCCCGATAGCTGGGACGTGACAAAGTACGTTCCCACGCGTGCGGCGGCTTTCTTTGCTAGCATTACTACTTCGCTCCAGACCATGGCTTGTACCAGGTAACCGTGTGAGAGTTTGACGCCACCGAACGCCCCCAAGAGGACACGTGGTGCTCTACTAAAGCGTCACACCTTCACTGTAAGCGCTACCGTATCCTTCGAGCAGTCCACACAATTGTAGACCCAGACGTTTCCACACGAATCAGATGCAGGAACCTCCCGAAATTATCATATCGCGTTCCAAATGACGCAGACCGGGCCGTGACATCTATCCAGCTACTCTTCAAAGAGGGGATTTACCGCCATGATTATGACGTGCCCAATATTCGTTACCTTTAAGACGTCAATACGAGTATAATTCTTCTTACAACTATGAAATTGGTAGGTACTCAGTAAAATTCAGAATCTAAGCAAAATCATAATCCAATATTTTCAGCATTTCATGAATATAGATAATCCTAGTAGAAACTACTAAAGCTTCAGATTACATTTCCATACGTAATTAATTGTATTACTAGTATGATAGCGACTCGAGACTCTGATAACATAATTATTCGTAAAATGAAATTATTATCTGACGAAATCTATGAAATATTTAGGCATTCGTTCATGAAAATACTAATAGCGATTTCTTGGAAATCTTATAATAAGGTGGCTTTTATTATGGACTAAGAAGAAATGAAAATCTTCCAATTTTTTTTTTTAAGTTGTAAAGTCATCTAATGAGTTTTCCTGCTCTAGGGCGGAGTGGTCGTGTCAGACTTTTACTGACTAAAACTACACCTATGCTCCTTCAGTTTCCCTTTTGCGTTGTAAGACAACGCGTTTTCCTTTCACAAGTCAACCCATGGCCCCTGTACTTCGGCCCTGCTGGGCCCCTGCGTTTTTGCAGCCATTTCTTTAAGGTTAGCGTGAAACACTGCGAGAACCCGACCTCGGTCCGGACGGTTACTGGACGGCCACATGGCTACCCTTTGCTTGTCGTCCGTTCGCCCACGCTTGTGATAGCTAGCGCGTGAGGACGTCCATGCCCTCAATCCTGCAGTCTTTCTTTAACTAACATTATTATTTCGCAGAAGGAGGCGACCGCCGTCAATTTCCTCTCGCTCTGGACCATAGCCTGAACCAGGGCCCAGCGCAAAAAGTGGCCGCAAGGTCCATCTGAAGATCCAAGTTCTATCTGTTTCTAAACTTCTACACCTTAATGGCTGAACAGATTCCTTTAAAACTTAGTGGATTTGGTTATCTAAATTATGACATAGAATACTTTTCATTCCAGTATTGTGGTTCGTTTTCATAATATTTATATCACTTTTCGTTACTAGTTTTCGCCTAGAAACCTAGAAACTAGTTAGGAAAAAAACTGCAGGCTTTTATATAATAGAGGTACATAATAATAATAGAGTAACATAACAAACATAAATTATTCAGAATCTGCTACCTACTGAATTAATTTCAGCTATTTTTTAAATGGGCATCTTTGGGTTGATAATCAAGAATTATTTTAAGAAAAAAAATAACCTATTTTGATTGTGTCACTTGCGTGTTTTGTGTGAAGCTTAGATGTCAATAACGAAGCGCTACCAATATCTAAAGTGCGTCAATACTTTTTCTTAAAAAATTATCTACTTAAGGGCATTTAAGTTCCTAAGTTATGATTGTAGCTTAATTTTTCCAGTACAGTGACAGTGCAGAAGATACGCAGGCGCACAAGATGTATGCGCAAACACAGGTGCACTCTCTGATCTTCTACTCTCAGAGTCCAGTGGGATGGGAATCCGACGCGACCTGAAAGAGATCAGACGCAGGACTATCGGTATTACGTGCTTTCCTAGGCACACATCACCTACTTCTTAAATTTGGGTTAGAGTATCTTTTAAAATAAAAGTCTAATAGCACCTTTTGTCCCACCCAAGAATGGAATACAGAACCGTACGTTGAAGAGTGACGCTTGCGACTATGAGACAATTAAATTCTATAGACCTATATGGTTCTGCTAATGCACAGATTCGTATAATGCCGACTTCAGGTTAGCAATTAAATATAATTCAAGAAATATGTTCTTACCTTTTACAGTCACTTAGTACAAACTCATTTACCCTAGGTTTAGCATAGAGAAAAATAACTCGAAAGCGACTCATAAAAATCAAACTACTACCTTCTAGAAAATAAATCAAAGAACTAATAACGACCATAAACTTAATTTTCAAGCTCAGTTTACTAGTAAAGGGCTTCAGAAAAACAGTAAAGTTGAATATTTAAATATTTATTATTGAAAGCGTAAGTTTACGCAGAAATTATGGCACTTTGAACGCATTAACATTCCGTTTAGACCACCTGTGAGTGCGGGCTGAGATCTGCAATTACTGAGACCTTGTCGATGGCTTAGCTTCGGACAGACTGCTTTTTCGTTTCACGAACTTTCTCAGTTATAGCAAAATCTATATACACCATTAAATTTTGATCGTTTTAATCCCGTGGAGGGTCGATCCGGTATTGATGATGATTTTTCCCATCGAAAAAAAAAAAAAAATCCGGTACATGAAACACTATCGATTTGTAAAGATAAAATTAAAAAGTAAAGTAGGTACGTTTTTTTCAAAACTCGTAGTAACTTCCGCATGTACGAAATTAATTTCTTTAAGAAAACGTCAGCTGAGCGAGTCCAATGACTTATAGGTTGTAGTCGGCGTCGCGTACAAACTAACTACAGGTCATTCGACTAATTGATAAGACTTCATCCTCAATTTGATTCTTCTTGAAAGTTATATTGTAAGGGTGGTTATCATCATTCTCTAAAAAAATCATTGTGTTATCATTTGTTGACCTCATAACATCGTCAAAGCTACTGATCTTAGACGTATCAAGATCACTGCTAGCTTCAATTTCCGTATTAGCAGTACCAATATTTGCATTACGAACCTGATTTTTCTCTCTAAATCCGAATCCTTCTGCGTTGTAAGTTCAACTTTAGTGCCACGCCGCGCTATCGAGTCACGTTTAGTCCCCATAGCTCCGCATTGAGACAAACATTTGTTCCTAGTCTGGATGTCGGTGAATTTGATTTGTGTATGTAATGATGCTGTTTGGCGTTCAGTTCAGGTTAAAATGCATGGAGAAATAGTGGACGGCAGAAGATTTTATCCACAGTTTTCCTTTCAGTTTTAACATCGTACTCATACTCATCATAATCATACTTTTATAAGGGTATCAATTATAATTTAGGTGTCTTCAAGGCTAGAGTGAATAGGGTCTTAATATACTAGTATGCCTCACCATCAACGATTGCATCACCGTTTAACATCAGGTAAATTCACAGTCAAGATTATATCAATAAAAAAAAAATAGTTAAGTGTTTTTAATTTATCTTGTTTTAACACTTTATTTATCTAATACATATAACAGTAAGACTCTAACTTTCAAAAATAAAGTTATTAAAAAAAAATCCGGCCAAGTGCGAGTCGGACTCGCCCATGAAGGGTTCCGTAGCAGCAAGTAACATAATATAAAAGTTCTTGTAATGTGTTGTAACTTTGATGGATGTTTTAATAATAGTGTATTTTTTTTCGATTTATGACGCATTAAAAAAAACTACTAACTAGATTTCGTTCAAACCAATTTTCGTTGGTAGTTTTTATAGTAATGTACATCATATATTTTTTTTAGTTTTATCATTCTCTTATCTTAGAAGTTAGAGGGGGGGGGACACACATTTTACCACTTTGGAAGTGTCTCTCGCGCAAACTATTCAGTTTAGAAAAAAATGATATTAGAAACCTCAGTATCATTTTTGAAGACCTATCCATAGATACCCCATACGCATGGGTTTGATGAAAAAAAAACTTTTGGGTTTCAGTTCTATGTATGGGGACCCCCAAAATTTATTGCTTTTTTTCTATTTTTGTGTGAAAATCTTAATGCGGTTCACAGAATACATCTACTTACAAAGTTTCAACAGTATAGCTCTTATAGTTTCGGAAAAAAGTGGCTGTGACATACGGACGGACGGACAGACAGACAGACAGACAGACAGACAGACAGACAGACATGACGAATCTATAAGGGTTCCGTTTTTTGCCATTTGGCTACGGAACCCTAAAAATTACTAGCTGTATATATCTACCTGAAAAAGGTTTTGAGTGATGACTAATTTTGAACTTGGTGCTTATGCTTACTTTTATGAGGAATTCAACTTTTCTGGTCATACTTAGACCATGCTTGCTGCTTTGCTGTGAGGAAACTCTTAAATATACTTTCAAGCCAAAATTGCGAAAACTGTATCTGCGGAACTAATGATAATGATAACAGTGATGCTGCAGCATGATCGTGACGTAAAATGGTGTTGATTGTATTAGTTTAAACCAATAATAGCATAATCAGCCTTATGTAACTTCTCACTGCTAGCACTCAGGCCTCCTATTAAGATGTCAGGGAATGGTTCGTAATCCACCACACGGGTCCAGTAAAGGTTGTTGGAAGTTACATGTCTTCGACTTTGTTTAAAAAAACTTGAGCTTATTTTCCTTCACTGTTGTAAGTGCGAGCAGTGGCGATGAAATGCATAAACTAAAGTAAAGCGACTACCTGGAGTTTCACGCACGACGTAGGACCCTACTGGCACTGGACCATCACTGCTGCATAGCAATTACCATGAATCTATTTGCACTCTGTGTTTTTTGCGTAAACAGGAGTGAAAGACTTACAAACACTTGAAAAACATAACCCTCCTTCTGACGAAGTCGGGTAAAAATTAATTAAAATTTTGCTTTGTAATTTTATTTCTTTTACATGTCATTGTATTCATTCACACTAAAAGTAAACCTTCCATATGTATTGTGTGTATATTGATCATCTTTTCTGTCCGTGTGTATCAAGACTCCAAGACGAACAGGTTTCTTCATGTTTCTTTTTACCAACTAATGCAATCCTAAGTTAGACTTGGACACGCTTTTGAAGTAGAGAGTTGCTGTTGTACTACAGATCAGATGCTCATTTACATTATAGGTATTTAAAATAATAGGTACATCAGTATTATTAATAGTATTATTTTAATTTTAAATCCAAATATTAATTAATTAATTTTGGAAAAAAAAAATTGTATCGTATATCTTTGTATATATTAGTTCAAATGTAATCCGTAATTTTATTTATAATTGTTATTAATTTCATGTATGATCCATTATTGATTGAAATAAATAAATAATAATAATAAGTGTGGGAAGTAATTCTGCGCAAAAGTATATTGAGTTATTAAGTTATTTATTTGATACTTATGTTGTTTCTCAGTGTCTTTAGCATCCGCAGTGGCGATAATTTTCATAAACATATATATGTCCAATTTATCCCAGGTTGGCTGCTTGCTTTGATATATTACCCTAGTAATATATCAGCAAGCAGGTCAAAAAACAAAGACAAAAAGAAGCTAGTAGTATAGTGCATTAAGCTGTTTTATCTCTAAATCTAAAGACCTACCAACTGCATAGCTTCATACTTCAAAATCCGATTTCCCTTGCGTTTACTGTAACTAACGAAGTTTCGAGGTCTTACAAAAATAAAGGCGAGTTCATCGTTGTTGGGAGGAAATTCCAAATACGTTTTCATCATGATATTCAGGTATTCTTTCATGTTTGTATTTTATTGTAAAGTAAACGAATATTGTGATTTTAATTATTAAATTAAATTAATTTTAAACTCTTTATTTCTTGCATGTGGCCGTTACAATATCCACTTATTATGAGTTGCTTCTAATGATTTGGTGCTCTTATAAAGAGGAGACAACAGAAGGACCGGTAACAGATTTGATATACTTTTTCTATTATATACCGCACTGGCTACTATCGGTAAGTCCTTTTTTTGAGGAGTGGCTAAAGAACCGCCCATCGACTTCCTTTTCCGCACGACACAAGGTAAATTCGGGAGGTTCTCGTTCTAGAAACAGGTGAATAAACGCCCGAGTGTCACCATTGCATGGACCCACGCAGGACACGTGCATTCCGTGGATGTGTGCAACGCTTGGGCGAAGCACAAACGTATCCTAGTAGTGGCGATCACCGGGCTCTGGTTCAGGCCATAGACTGAAGCGAGAGGGAATGTGATACGGTGGCATCCTCTGCAAATACTAGCGAAAGAGACGCATGTAAGAGAGAACGTACATCCTCATGCCAGCCGCCGTGACAGAATACCCGAGCATCGACGACGAGCGAAGTAATCGGTTCCCTTATCCTATAAGAACCAAGCCCAAGTAGTCGACAGCGCGTTCAGCTATAGATAACAGCAAATCGTAGGGGCCCAGTAGAACCGATGCCTGCTATTGCTATAGGGAAAGGCAGAGAGGCATACTTGTGGTCTAACGCAAAAGGCAACTGAAAGAATATAGGTGTAGTTTTAGTCAGTTAAAGTCTGATATGCCATTATAATTAAGGCTTATTATGCATAACATGTATAGCATACAGCTGACAAGGCTGGCTATATAATCATTATCAAAAAAATAATCTATTGCAATCTAGACACGATTTTTTAAATGATCTTTACACAATCAATAGAACTTTTAACATCAAAAAACTCAATACTTTATAACTTAAAGCACGAAAACAAAATTCTAATCTGTAACTTGGTACTTATTAGCTGAAGTAGATGTCGTAAAACACAGTTAATGTACCCTCTACGTCGATAGAACAACACTCGGGAGTTAGGTAGTGTGTACAGTGAGGTATTTCGAGGCCAAAGAATGAATTTGAAAAGCTGGGTCGCTCATGGCTAATTTAATTTCGCTTTGGTGTAATCAAAGTGAAATACCTAACCATCTCAACATGTAATATATTCTAGATTAAGATAGAGCCCTGTTCCACCATGTATGATTACGTATCCGTTAACTTACTTGACAACTTCATTTTTTAATAATTTATTTTATGAGTTCTGAGTTGTAGATTAGGGCATTATGAGGTGCATTATAAGCTATATTTTAGATTTTTCTAATCTCGAACACACCTCCTAGCAGCTGAGAGGAAATTATGCTGAGGCGTTAAGTACCATATTTTAATCTAACCAAATAAATAGAAGCCAAAAACACTTACTTCTAATAGAACCGTTAACCACTGGTTGAATAGAAAATAATTTCCGAGATGGTTTTCTTCGTAAGACCTAACAGCACACGCATATAAAATGTACTGACTTTGCAGCATGCATTTCAATACCTTTAGTGCGACCTGGCTTTTCCTAAGCTTCTTACAATGTTGTTACCAACTCGTAAATACACGCCGTTCCTGGAAAATCGTACGAATGTGGTTACGTCACTAACTGAATGCATTGTTTATGCATAGGTACTTTATAAAGTAGGTAGGTAGCTTGACCGGTTCTGTGTTTACGAGGTTTTAAGTAGAAATATTCTACAACTACTTAAATTAAATATAAGTAAGTAGGTATTTAATTTAATTCTAGAAAATCGTTACATATAGCATTTAATACTTATCAAGATCAAGCTAGGAGAAACTATACCATTATCCCTTTTTGTCTTTGTATAATTTTACTTTTTGCAATACTCAGTGTGTAACTTGCTCAACGCTTGAGTCCTGTAAGTATTTAAAACAACGACCATTGCGCTTAGTTTTGTAAATCGTGTGCCGACACTGAGACGAGGCACAATACATTTTGCACGTAGCTGGAAAACCAACATTACACGTTTCTTCCAGTATTACAGTCATTGGCATCGTAAACTACGTTAAGGGCGATGTTAAGTGGCAATCTCCGATCAGTTAAATGTGTTCTTAGCACAAACTTAAAGATGTGCACAAATGTGTGTGCTTTTGCTGAATATATACGTACTTTCTATATTAAATACTTTAATCGCTGTTTTATAGTAATCAGTACTTATTTATCTTTATTTATTAGACATACATACGGCTGGCTCATTACTGACCAACCCAATGCGATAGTGTAATATATATAAATAAATTTAAAACAGTTATTATAACAACTTGTATTGAATATAAACTATGAATATAATGAGTTTATAAAGAAGATACATTGAAAAAAAAAACTTTTATATAAGCATGTGTGGTGTGACGTCCTTGCGACGGCAAATGGCACAGAATATTTATGATAATTAATTAGCTTCTTTCCTTAGTAATTAATATTGTCGTCTGTACTTTCGCTTTATCGATAAATTAATATTTTTTTATCTGCTTGCAATTAGAAATTTGAAAATATCACTTTTTAAATCAATTTTTCATTACTCCGTAAAGCCTTATTTAAAATAAAATAAATAATAATAAACTTAAAAGGCTACCCCATTTAAATGAGACAAGCCAGAATTTATGTTTGCTGCTTGACAAACTGTCGAACAAAGTAGCGCAAAATTTGTGCCCTAAGATAGTAAGACAGAGTCTTGGCTGGCTACGTAGGAGATAGCGGGAGAAAGAAAATGTTAGCTAAAAAAAATTAAAGCCACATAAATGCACCAAAGTATCACGCGTATAATTTTTCTATCATTCTACTTACTTTCTGACCGCAAATATGTATAAAATATAGCTGTTTATGTGAATACATAATACCCATTAGAAGCAAGGTTTACTATTTATTTATTTTCATATTATATTTAAAACAAACTTTACTATTTTTCCTATTATATTTATGAACTACTCCGCCGCTCTATATTTCAACCCCACCACCCATTCAACAAAAAAATCTTTTAAAATGATACCACCTCCTAATATTTATAGCAGCTACAAATTGCCTATTCGCAATTCCCGTCCGGCTATTCAAACGGACCAGTGCCGGTGGTCTGCCGGTGTGAAAATAAAAAGTTAATTACAGTGCACATACCACACTCAGGTAAACAAGTCTGAACACCCATGTTGTGCCACAGAATGGCACGATACTGTAAACTGATACGTAGTTAGCTAATACAACGAGTATAGGTGTTGATAGTACTTTTTTACACTGTGCGTGTTGGATCTTTCAATGACGTTTAAATTGACGAGTGTGGTGTTAAGTATGAGTTAAAGCGTTTTGTTTGTCATTTAGTACCTGTTTAGTGATGTTTGCTCTTGACTATGTTGTGTCACTTTTATGTAAGTTAGTACTCAGTTAATCAGTATTCTTCAAATGACCCCTTTCATTTAGGGTAGACGGACACCTTTGAGACCCCGACCATGACTACTAGTCTCCGTAGGCGTGAGATTGCGGGCGACGAGCAATAGGTGGCTCGCCGTCTAGATATCTAGTAGATAATCGTCTGGACTGATCCAGAGTTGTTGACAGCGTTTAATGTTCCACGTGTGCCTCAAAGACATGTCAGCAAAACCGTAGGGGCCCAGCAGAACCGAAACCTACTAGCCTTAGAACACAAAAGGCAACTATAGAAACATAGGCGTGACTTTAATTAGTAAAAGTTTTACACAAAGGGCGAGATTACCCTTTTTCTGGTCATTAGATGATTTTTAACCTTAAAAAAACCTTAAAGTTATTTTTACCAACTGATTACTGTAATAGAACTGTTATATTAAAACGAAGTTTTTAAGGACCAAACGGGAAAAAGTATTGAGTTCTGGTAATATATATTAGTACAAGTACCACAAAATTTTTACATATTATGTAAATTTATTCATAGGCAGTTATTGGTACGTCGATTAACGAATTCACCATATGTTAATGTCTAGATAAAATAAATCAACGCTCGTGGAATAGGTGAGGGCAGCTTATTTATTATGAATCGGTTTATTATAATAATAGTTTGCTACGTGTGAAATTAATAGGTGGCCAATGAATTTTATGTAGGATATTTATTCAACGATTCAGCGCATGTAATTTGTGTGTGAAAATAATATCATAATGATTTCAAAATCCCTCTTGCAATTCTGAATAATTAACGTATCATTAAAAAAAAATAACTTGAAATTGCCGTGAGAAAAGCAGTAAATATGAATTAAAAATCTCTCTTGGGATTCTGAGGAATTAACGAGAAATTAAAAAAAAATTGGAATGAAATTATTGAGTTTAAAGAAGAATGGTTTGAAGAGACAGAGAATACCAAGGAAACTATGGACAGACTCAATAAAAATACATATTTGGGGAAGAAAAGAACCAATAATACATTTAACGATTAATAGAAAAGTTTTTTTTTTTCGTAGTTTCATCAAACAACTTCTCTTGGTCTGGGAGTGTCAGCCTTGCAGTTTCCTTTTGAGGTCCAGAACCACAGTAACTCTTTTAAACAATATTAAGTAAGTTCAACATTGGAAAATAAAAGTGTGGCTAGTAAATGTTTGGTCAAGGGTCAAAACTGCAGTAGCACTCTACCAAAATTCACCATCATCATTTCAGCTGCAAAATGTTGACATAGGCGACTGTTGGACCTGGACCTAGACTATGATGCTTAAAGTAAGCTCGTTTTAATCTTGTTTCTGTGCGGGTAAGAGACAGAGCTATACAGGTTGTCTAGCGCCATCTCTTACCCACACTGAAACAAGATTAAAACAATCTTACTTTGAACGTCATGGTAACTCCGTTGGACTTTCACCAAGAGTCACCACAACGACCAGTCCTGTTCGTCTCGTATCTACAAGACCAAAATTAAAGAGTCTATCTATTTATAAAAGAATGTTATGTCATAAGCAAGCATAGAGCAAGAAGACCATGGAGAGACAAACTAGATAGAATCCGCCACAACTGGAAGGGTTTACAAGAGATAGTAGAGGTAGTGCTGGAACCCCTTTGCCCAGTTGTGGGAAATAACAGGCTATCAAAACAAATTAAGGTCGACTGGCAGATAATACCTTTTTTTATCATGAGAAAAAATCATGCATTGACATCCCCTGCTCTTGGGCGGAGCGGGAGATAGTGTCAGACTCTTACTGACTAAAAGGCCCACCCCGTTCCTTCTTGCCTTCATACTGAGGCTCGAGCGCTCTTTCGGATAACCCTGGCCCCAGTAGACTTCGACCCGGTTGGGTCCCTGCTGTTGCTGACAACTCCTTGAGGCGCGCGGGAACAGTACGCGCCGTCGACGACTTGGGCTTGGTCCGGACAGTAACTGGACGGCCGGACAGTGAGCTACCCATTGCTCACCGTCCGCAAGCCCGCGCCTACGTTGGCCGGAAATCGGGACCTAAGACATTAAGTCCGCCTTTGTACAGTTTTATGTGCATAAGGCTTTAATAAATAAATAAATAAAGACTGTGGTTCACAAATACTGTATACAATGGTATAGAACCATGCTATAGTTAAATAAGTTGTGAACACCATCTATTTAGACACTTTAGTCTTGATACAGTGAACTTCCTATAACCATCGAAATAATCATTAAATTCTGTAGAGGTATGAACATTTTAGGTTTCCATTTTTTGCACAACGAATTTTCATGAATTTTTAACGAGACCAATTCGAGGGCATCCTCTTTCAACTAAAATTGAACGACGCAAATATATTGTACCATTTTTTTGAGTACTCGATGTAGGTAACTCAATTATTCAAATCATCGAGATCGAACGTATAAAAATATACTTTTTTTCTAAAGTGTTAATAGAATATGCATTTTCAGTTATGGTTCAAAAATATTATAATTCTCGGAAACTTTCGGTAAAAATATTTTATAACGAAAAATATTTTTTCATAACTAAGAATTTAAAGCATAGATTTAAATGATTAATTTAACATTGAAAACGTTTGATTGAAAACAGAAAAAAAGTATTGCATGTGGCATTGATTCAATATGTTTACTCACGATTATTTTTCGAATTCGGTACATTTACACCAAGTTTAGTATAGAGTTTTGTCAACTGGAAAACTCAACGGAAACAAACAATTGAATTTACGACTGTCGTCTTATAGACATTCTACATTCACGATTCTGACCTCGCCATAACACAACAGCATAAAAAACTATTCAAATTCTTAATCCCCATTAAATTATTTATCGATACGCTAGAAACACAGAACAAATAAATAAAATAGCGCCATCCAAAATTTACGACAAAGTGAACGCCTTTAATTTTAAATTTTACTATTCGCGTTCGGAGTTCCCGTCATACAGTTTGCATTTGGACGTTTATGGACACCGTAAATTTTCCGCTAGTCGTAACTTGGTTCCTGTGCCTTCAGAATTATAAATGTGTGTGCTGTGTCTTGTACAGTCCACTGGAGTTAATGTTGTGCGATATCATGTCTTAGGCAAAGGTTGGAAGGTTGTTTGTGAGAAAAAGTGTAAACCAGCAAAGATTTTCTTAAGTAACTTGGTTTTACTATTGTTATTATTATTGTTTTTTTTTCTTAAAATGATTTATATGGTAACAGTTACTGTTTTTCCTAAATGCCTTCATTAATGGCAAAATCGCTTGAAAATAGGTTTTTACATACAAACTTTGGACCCCCGTTTAATCCTCTTGAGAGGTGAATTTTGAAAAGTCCATAAGTCCATTCTTAGTGTTCACCTACATTATAAAAAAAGTCCTGTGCAAAATTTCACGCTCTAAAAAAAAGTGAGGAATCTTCATAATACTGCAATAGACTTCCACAGTACAACATGACGCCATCCCCTGGGTTCTGTCACAAGATTTATTCGCGCGCAAACTAAAAAATGGTCAAAGGAACATGATATAAGGCCGCCGGTGAGCCGTCATAAGTCATGGCTTGTATAATTATAGGCGCGTATCACACAAGCTGCGAATCGCTGCGATTAGTCTACGTTTGTGATTTCAGAAATGACTCCTTGTATCTGTCTGTGAGATGAATGTATGATAATGCAGTGGAATCATTAAGGAAATAATTACATTTTCTGGCTTCTTGTAAATACTTGTACCAAATCGTTCCTAGAATTCGCTAAAAGGTTCCCCATAGCAAAGTTACAAACGTTTCGCTTGCGCTGAACGCTTCGAGTTGACCTTGCCGCCAATTCTTTTGTTCTGACCACGTGACTGAGCGTTAAGATGACGTCATTCCCGTACATTTGAAGCTTTCTACAAGCGTTAACTATTGCTGATTAGCAACTTGGCTAGGGGTACAGATCTTTAGTATTCCGTTTCGTATTACAATTGAATGGTAACTAATTGATATTTTTCTTGTTACCTAAGAGCCGAAATAAATAAACAGTTATTAATTTCTTAGAGATTCCGATCACCATTAAAACATCGAATACCTACCTAAAAATAATGAAGTCGTTTCCCAGAAACAGGTGAGCACTCTCCCCAACATTGATGTACTGTCGATATTTATTCACTGCACCGTGGATCTGCTTGTTATCTCTAAATAAATACTCGTACACCAATATACCTGCTGTTAACACATAATCCTTATGTTGTGTATAATAAAGTCTACAATAGTTTGAAGTAAAAAGACTAGGAGCGAAATCAATTTCACCGGCTCCACAAATCGTTAATGCATTGCTGCAGCAGAAATACTGATTTGCAATCAATTGAAATAATAGTCAGACTCAGATAAAGTGTTCCTCATTAATAACTTGGATAAGATATGAATGTCTGGTGTAATAAACAAGTTTTATGTCTGTATGATATTTGTAAATACTTAGATATGATCTATAAAATAATATACTTACTTACTTTTGCGGTAAATCGACTAGTACTCGGTTAGTAGATTGAGGGTGATTTATTGAGCAAATAGTAGTTTAATATTACTTGACGGCTTGTTTAAGACAACATCTGAATTCCTGTTTCCTTTGGTAACTTGAAGTTAAATGTGACAAAGATCTATTGGTGTTGCTACACAAGTAAACTGAGTAATCCATGACTTTACGGCAATTTTAATGATGTTTGGAAAAAAAATTATATCTAGTTCCTAATGTACGGTGAAATTAGGTTTTTAGATAAATGGAACTCAGATCTAAGACTACAGATAGGTACTTCCATCAGACCATTAGCTGACAAATTGTTCGATTTCCATACAAATCCAAATCAAATTTCCATCTATTTACACAAATTGGTTTCATATTGACTTTATAATCACTCATATTGATATATTATAAAGGCGAAAGTTTGTTTGTATGTGTGAATATTTATTACTTCTTCACTTCTCAAAAAACTGAACGGTTTGGTACAAAATTGGACACTCAAGTCGATCGTACGCTTATACAACAAAAAGGGACGTAAGTCAACAAAGAAATTTGAAAATGAACATTATTTTTGAAGTATATGATCCCTTTTGTAACTGAGTTATTACAAAATATAAATGACATGTTTGATCAGAAATGGCTTGCACTGTCAAAAGCACGGATAAATTAGCACAAACGGGAGACCTTTACTTTCTTTTTTTTAAATCTCCCGTTTCAAATTTCAGTTAAGCTATCAATGTAATAATTATGTATTATCATGATTTTATTACATTTATTTTATGAATGAATTAAGTCATTATTTATATCATCATTCTTTTTAATGTTTTCTCTTCAACTCCCTGGGTAGATTGGTAAAGAATGCCTAAGGCATGAAGTCCGCCTATGTGCGTTTATGTTGCATGAAGTTTAATAAATAAATAAATGTTCCCACTGCTGAGAGTCAGGCCTCCTGTTTAAGAGAGCGAATGGGCCGTAATCCACTACACGGGCCCAGTGTAGGTTAATGAATGTCACATGTCTTCGAATTTTTGATCCTAGGCCATGGCGGATTCCTCACGATGTATTTCTTCACCATTTTGAGAGCAGTGGTAATAAAATAAATTACACAAAGTAATGCGCCTGGCCGGGTTTGATTTTGAACCCGCGACTTACAACTCGTAATTCGGAGCCATTACCACTCGGCCACTACTGCTCTATGATAAAATAATTATAATCATCTGTAAATTCCTATTGCAGGCCTAACCTGTTTGTTTAAGAAAGGAATCTATGTTGTGTGAAATACTTGAAATAATAATCAGGTAAAATTTTTGGATTTATTTATTTAGAATCCATGTTTGTAAACAGATTTGTTAACTTACACATAAGGTCTGTTTAAAAAAAATATAAATATTGCTACAAAAAGTACGCACAGTTAATGATGTATGGCTAACAGAAATTAAAAATAAAAGTGAATTATACAGCTTAATTATTATAATCACAAGTCTTAAAACAACGCTATAACCACAAAACCTATGGATAAGTTCAAATCTACCTGAGCATCGTTAACATAATTTTGATTTAAAATAAATTATATTTTTAACATTGAATTTTTAATAAAGAATTAATTTTATTGAATATACAATTGTCAAAAGAAATATATTCTATCTACAATATACAAGTAACAAACATTTAACTATGTACATTCAATAGTTCGGACTAGTTCGCGATTGTATTCGAAAAGTGTGTAAGATTTCTTTTTTACAAAATTTACAAGAGGAACACCACGGACAGTCTAGTGTGTCCAATTTTGACACGAATGGCTGAGCTTTTACAAAAAAAAAAAATAGGCAAAACTCTTCAAAAACATTAAACACAAATATTTAGGCATTTCACGTGAAGTAGTAACAACCACAAACAAAATTGAATATTGGATAGTGAACTGACATGTTCAACAAGTTCTTAGATATGAAATATTTTATTGAAATACTCGTAGAACACTGAGACTTTTGCAAATACAAGATCAGAATAGAAAATATTGTTCTTCTACAAACATACATCGATATGTATAACGGCACACATTGAAGACAGTTCCACCTTATCCAACAATATTAAAAAGAAAATCATATTATGTAGTACAATATGAAAAACGTAATATTATTTCAACAGGGAGATGCGACAGATTTCCCGGCCTGCGAAACCTAATATTGTTTTGTTCGCGTCTGTAGTTTGACAGTAGTTACAATTTTACGAGAGCCCAGTCACAAGTGTGAAGATCGTAAAGTATGTCACATTGCTTTACCATGACACGGAAGATCGCGGGGTGAAATTCAAAATTTCACTATTTCACTACATTATCTGTACACACGGCATACCGCATAAAGCTCTCTTAAAAAATTACAAAAAACTTGTTATCAACATATAATAATTAACCTATCTATAATGTATTTACAATTATTGCTATTGAATGTTGCGCTTCCAACGCCCAAGTACTTACACAAACTGGCATATTGCCTCCTCTACTAATACCTAAATACAGTCATAAATGCTTTTTTAAATACTCTGTTCAAAATAAACGATAGAAATGTGTTGAAACTGAAAGTATTCTGTACTTTCACTTCAAAATATCATCCTCGTACTTGGGTAACGTGGACATTACCCGGACATTTTATGTACTGCGTACGAATGGACAACATTGAAATGAAATTATAGTAATTTACCTTTGCAAATTAACAGAAAAACTAAATTATTGCAACATATAAAACTGATAGAAGAAACATCAAATATACTGTAGATTGTATTTTGAACAGAGTAACGAATTAAAAGCCAACTAAAAATTACAATAAATTGCTGCCATCCATGATATGCTTTTCAATTTATAACGGAATGATAAAAAGCGATTTCAAAATCCGCATGTGAAATCGTAACAAGCAACCTATATAAATATCTACAATCCATAATAATATTCCATACTGAAATCTATTTTACGATTGAATCTATTAACATCGATTAATTTATCTTTGTCCACATTGTTTACTTGAATATATCAAAGAAGAGGAGTTATTATAATCTTTACATTATTGCATTTTAACTGTTAATCGTTTCATAAAAATTACAGCACACACAAGTGCTTTGAAACTCAAGTCAGTCTTTAAGTAACAAGTTCTTACACAAAGAATATTTGTGGGTTTGACATCGTAAATCATTGATATTTTAAAGACAATCGTCTAAGTAGACACTTAATTGCTTCAGTAGAAGTCAAATAGAAATTTACCCACACTTATCTATGATCGCACCGCCCAAAACATTTAAATACCTCTTTTTTCCCATTCTTATGCAGAAAGTAAATTTCAGTCTTATTTTGAGTAGGTTTAAATACTAAAATGTTTCTGGCAAAATATGATATAATGAATCCTTGTAATAGGAATACTTAGTGCGATATATTGGCAATGTAAGACGATTTTTTAGTATCCGTTAAAAAAAAGTGAATTATGAGGTTTTATAATTTACCTAGCTCATTCGTTTTCAGGTTCGGGCGGCGCGGATGGCTCAGTGTCGGCGGGGGGAGCGGGCGGCTGCGCGGCTTGCGCACGCGCCCGCGCCAGCGCCTAGGCAAGCGCGGGCGCGGCAGGCCTCGCTCAGGGACGGTGGGGGTGGGCAGAACTTAATGACGAACTACTCACCCCCGAGTCGCTACTTTTCTCCGATGCACATGGCTCCCCGCCAGCTACGAACTTAACTACATTAAGTCGGTGATCGGATTCACAAGTGTCATCTCTTGCGCCACCGGGAAGACCACCACTTCGAACAGTCGTTCGTTCCGTACCTGTGCCCGGATAGCGTTCAATTCGGTCGCATTCCGCGTCGTCTGGCTGTCGTCGACGAATGGACCGCTTAGCTTGCGGCGCTGGTTCTGGAGGCCTGTGTGTCGGCTCATCAGCTCTGTGGACTAGTGGTGAAGTCCGGACTCGGACGCCACCGACTCCGACACCGGCCTCATAACACCCCGAGTCTCGAGGAAATTGACGTCGGCCGAAGGGAGAGTCACCACCTTCGGAGCTTGAACCACCCCCGTCAGCTTCTGCTTCGCCTTCGCCACCTACGAGAGTTGATAATTTTCTTAGAAGCTTCATAACATAGATTACTTTATTTGAGATAAGTGGTCAAAATTATGGATCCAACTCACATTCAAGTTGGTGCAGAAGTTGAACAGCAGCGAGAATTCGTGTACGATGTTCAGGAGTCATTATTCCCAAGTAGTCTAAATCAGATGGTTCGATCTCCTTGAATAGTTCTATGTCTTCATATCCATTCCTCGCAAAGGCCACAGCGTACTCCAATAGATCTATTCGTCTCAACAATTCTTCCACTGTGCGTGGTCGAGTTTCCCAAAGCCTTTCGCGACTTTTGCACCATTTAGACGATCTTGAATGGACTGTGTCCCTTTCAGATAAAACTTCGACATGGGCAAACTTGAAGTTTCCAACTTTATTGTTCAATACGCCTCGCCATATGCCGGATGCATTCATGTTTATCACTTCTATGATGTCTCCTTTCTGTTGACAAATAACACGTTATTAGAAATTCCTTCCGAGATGCGAGCAGCGGGTACGCTTTGGTATTAAGTCGTCTTACCTTGTATCTCAGGGCATCTTTCTCATAAATATTGGGAACGTAATCGACGAGGGCCCGAGCTCGACACAGCATTTGCGGCACGAGTAAACTCCGCCCGGCTGGACTTAATTCTATGTTTTCTTCTGCCGAGAGAGATGAGTGATTACTACCGGCGCGAACCAATGCTTGTGTGCCTGTACATAAATATTCTAGGCTCAGATAAAATAAATTTCAATGTCTACGACCGACACATTGAAAGTAGAATACCTGTGTACATCTTGTTTGACTGTGAATAGGTAGTAGTTTTAGTATTTCAATGCGATGCAATTAGTAGGGTTAGATTACGATGCAAAATTGAGAATTACGTAAATTACTAGAGGGTATCTGTAAGTAACACATGGGGTGTTATGGTACAAAGAAAGGAAAGACCAACTTATTTACAAAACCATTTATATTAACACAAACAAAAAAACTCAATAAATCCACTCACTACTGCCTGATCCGCTGGGAAGACTTTCGAAAGAACTATTAGAACATGGAAACGCTTGGTCACCACTCGTCCGTCTGTCACTGCCTTCTGGGCCCCTTTCTTGTCTTAACCTTGATATTTTTCTTTGGACGTCTTGTCTGAGACCTCTCACTTTTCCTGCCAAATTTGATACACCTTCGCATTCTTCAGCTGACTGGAATTAGTTAAAATATGTTAATTGGGCAAAGGAATTTAAAATCAAAAGCAACATTTTTATCAGCTAATTTATTTACTTACTTTAACTTGATATTATAAACAATGTTTCATTGCAAATAAAATATAATAAATGGTAGAATATTGTTAAAATTACCTTGTGCACGGTGGCTATGTGCTGTGAATCTGTTTCACTTTCTTGATCTTCGTAATCAGACGAAGCCGGTGATAAGGGATCAGCGCCTATCCGGTAACCAGACATTTGTCGGTAGCCCCTTCTGGAATCTCGTTCCGACCGGTTTGACTCTAAAGAGATGCCAGATAGTCTTGATCCTATAGATTGGATATCAGACGCGGCGTAATCCCCACTCTCCCGATCTCTTGCCGTTCGCAGGGGGATCACGGTGGTCGGGTAGGGGCCACTCTGCGGAATAATTAATCCCCTCCGAGGGGTTCTCGCTAAACTTATATCGCCCGCGCTTCTTAGTGATATTACGCCTTCACCTCTGGATTCATTCCTTAAGTTGAGGGTAAAGCAAACGCGTCCATTCTGAAATGAAGCCGCTGGTGCTCCTCCTCCCATCAGGAAGTCTTCAGGGTCACTCTCGTACGGTGGTTCGTCGTACCAGTGCCCTCTTCCAGAGAGCCCTCTTGCTTCGTCGTCGTACATATATGTGTCGTCTGTAAACGAGCCTTTTATTAGACCAGTGCAGCTCAGATCCCAGTAATGCAAATAAAAAATACGTGCTAACAAAACTGCCAAAAAAGTTTACCGTAAAAATGCCTTCCATATAGTGGCGGGTCACTGACAACACTGCAGTCAAAGCTGTGTACGAACATCGTTAAGCCGTGCGTGGTTGCAAAATATTGTTTGTCCAAAACATGCATTCAGCATTTTTCGCAAAGAAAACATTGACTTGATGAATGATAAATAATGGCTTTGATTTTATTAAGTAACTTTTCTATCAAAGTCTACCGCGCTTATGATTCCAAGCTGCTGCTTACGATAAAATCGAACAACAATAAATAATAATCGATTAAATTGAACTCTCGAGTGAGTTCATGTATTCCAACAAATAATAAAATGATGAATGGCTGATGCACATCGAAAGCATACCGAATGATCATGATGTCGAACGTGTAATTACATCGTCAAAATAAGCATTCCGCACAATATTGATCAAATAAGTATTCAAAAATCGTGCAAGCATCATGCGTAATCACGGGAGCTCAACAATAAATAGCCAAATCTGTTTGTTTTAATACTTTAGAGATGTTAAATATACAATTTTATATTACAATCAATTAATGATATTTTTTAAATGTAATTCGATCTTTCCCAAAATACCAAAAACAATCAGATTAAAAACGTAAAACTTAGGTCAAAGCACATTTTAAATTGTATTTAAACCTTGTCCAAACCTTAATAAAACATGTTTTTGGACGAGGTCATGTCCGGCATTAATTACAACATACCTCCGAAAGGTCCTCGCACACCGTCTCTTCCCATGTTCATGAGACCATGTCTTATATCTCTTAGGATCTGTAACAATAATGAATGCTTGCAAAAAAAATTAAATGCATCAGACATGAATATTTTTCGAGGAACGTTTTCCCCCAAAGTAGATAACATTACTTTAATTTTGTAAAGAAACTGAGCTAGCTATTTTGTAGGGGAGAGGGGAAACAAGATAGGAAAATTTTAATTTTAAAAATAATGAGCAATTTTCACGAGTCCGTTCCATTGTGCCTAAACATTTTTGGATTTTCCCACCCGCCGAGTTCATCCCGGTTTCTTCGTGTAAAATAGCAATGCCTTAAGTGAGACGTAAAATCTTTATGGTGTTTATAAGGAAATGAGATGCTTTTATTTGGCTATGTGTAGCTATGTACTATTGTAAACACGAATAGAGATAAAAATATTGTAAAATTCATAAGCAAGTTCATAACCAAAAATAAACATTTATTATTGACTAAGCTTCTTCCAACGTCTTCGCTTGCGTGAACGTAAAAAATATATTCATAGCTATGTCACTTAGTGATAAAGTAGCATTTTATTGGTAAAAGAATTTAAAAAATCGATCCAATATTTTTTGACTTTATTCGATACCTACAAAAAAAAAAAAAACATAAAAATACGATATTTCTTTTTGAAAATATTAGTAAGACGAGGCTTATTTTTCAGGTATTTAAATTAAGAAACCTCTATAGAAAGAACATCGTTAATGACGTATACGTTTTTAAGAGAAATCCTATTCCTGCAAAAAATGCAAATTTTTGTTTACGACGTTCTTCCAGAAACGGCTTGATATTTTACTAAGCAACGCGTTTATCTAGAATTTTGATGCATTTCTTTTTAAACATAAGTCTTACGACAAACGGGTCGAGAAATCTTTTAAAATGCTTCCTCACAAAATATTTTCCTGAATGCGTGAACACGATAATAAATATTCAAAGGGGGCAATAAAAAGACCACTTTCTCGTAAGTAGAAAAGTATTGAACATTAACTTAATTTATGCACACTTAGTTACCAAGACGGCGCAGTTTATACACGAAAGGGATTTACGTGTCGCACTGTTTTAGAAAATGAGATTTTAGCACAATTTTACGGGAACATGGTGTAAGAATATGTAATATGAAAGTATGCAGTAATTTAACTTTTTGTCGTCTATTAACAACTAGTTTCTATCAGAGCGAAAACCCACGTGAAAGTAAAAAAAAAACTGGGCAAGTGCGAGTCGGACTCGCGCACTGAGGGTTCTTTGCAAACTACAATTCCCGAATGGAGTTTCAAAGATTTTTTCAAATGAAATTTTTTTGTGCCGTAGGTAGGTAACAAATTTAAAGTTTTCAGATTTTTTTCTATACCTGTGCTATAAGACCTTGCTTTGCCCTATGAATTTCAATTTTGAGAGTATCAACATATACGTTTTTTTGCGACATAAACGGCCGTATATTTTTTATTCGTTATCTTAGAAGTTTGATTTTTTTATTCACGGCTTAAAGGGACCGCAGACTTCAGTATATGGTTTTAATTTCAACTCGATACCTCCACGCGTTCTCGAGATATAGGGTCTTGAGACAGACAGATAGACAGTCAGACGGACGGACAACAAAGCGATCCAATAGGGTTTCGGTTTTTTTTCTTTAGAGGTACGGAACCCTAAAAACTATGGAAACGTACGTAAATTCCTTTGACACATTGTCCCATTTATGCTCATATTCGGCCTTGTCTAGATTAAGATGATGAAAAAAAAAAAATGACGAGTAAAAGTGTTTTTTTGCAAGTAGCGAAATAAATATCATTTATCCCAGTTAGTTAAAAAAATAAATCGATGTATCCTGGACATGTTCTACTCTGCCAAATTACATCCCAATGCGTTCAGCCTTTTGAACGTGAAGGAGTAACAAACATACACACGTAGGTTTTTCAGACTTTACTCTCTCTTACCTTTATTATTATTCTTATTTTTATTATTGTGATTGACAGCTAATTGTCAATAAGATTCTGAACTGTACATATTTATTTTACAAGTGTCCAATACTTTTAATAAACACCCAATATCAGAATCACCAATTTCAGTAATACCCATTTCAGTATCACCGATTTTAGTATTACCGAAATTGCGGCAAACAGTTTATTGGAACAGTAAAATTTCAATGTTCAATATTTCGAAGTTCGACCCATAGTTTTACGAGTGAAATGTGCTGAGCAAGGGGCTTCCGAAGTTTCGTAGGGAAGCGATACAACTGCCTCTAATAGGCTTAGTCCGAGATTAGGGCACGATTAGCTTGCCTCGGTAGGTGCGTCGAATGGTTGAGCCAGTCAGGAGATTACACGTTGGTGCGAGACTGCCATCAGATTATTTTCGGATGTAAGCTTTGTGCACAAAGGGAACTTTTTGATTGCATTAACGCATTGTTTTTGAGCGTAGTTGTATAATATAAAACATCTGACAGAAGCGTTTTTGGTAACACGTTTTGTTGGAAAGTTTATGTATCGTTTTGTAATATTTTAAATTTTAGACAAAAAAAATATTTCCATTTTCAAAATTGTCCACTGTTTTTAGGGTTCCGTAGCCAAATGGCAAAAAACGGAACCCTTATAGATTCGTCATGTCTGTCTGTCTGTCTGTCTGTCTGTCTGTCTGTCTGTCTGTCTGTCTGTCCGTCCGTCCGTATGTCACAGCCACTTTTTTCCGAAACTATAAGAGCTATACTGTTGAAACTTTGTAAATAGATGTATTCTGTGAACCGCATTAAGATTTTCACACAAAAATAGAAAAAAAGCAATAAATTTTGGGGGTCCCCATACATAGAACTGAAACTCAAAAATTTTTTTTTCATCAAACCCATGCGTGTGGGGTATCTATGGATAGGTCTTCAAAAATGATACCGAGGTTTCTAATATCATTTTTTTCTAAACTGAATAGTTTGCGCGAGAGACACTTCCAAAGTGGTAAAATGTGTGTCCCCCCCCTCTAACTTCTAAGATAAGAGAATGATAAAACTAAAAAAAATATATGATATACATTACTATAAAAACTACCAACGAAAATTGGTTTGAACGAAATCTAGTAAGTAGTTTTTTTTTAATGCGTCATAAATCGAAAAAAAAATCACTATTATTAAAACATCGATCAAAGTTACAACACATTACAAGAACTTTTATATTATGTTACTTGCTGCTACGGAACCCTTCATGGGCGAGTCCGACTCGCACTTGGCCGGTTTTTCGTTTTATGTTTAGGCTTTTGTGAATATCATAACTATATTTCTTTTTTTATTTTGCATCGGCACTATTGTTCTGTTCATAACCAGGTATGCTGGAATCACGGTTTTAAATAAACTATTACATAATATATTACAATATCTACTCAATAAAATAATACTCATATATTACCTCTTCCTGCTCTCTTGCTAGTTTGTCTTTTTTCTTCATTGCTTCTTGGACTTTTAACTGCAACAAGAAATATTATAAGTTTAATATTTCAGTTTTTATTCGATTCCTTAAAAATCCTTTCTTCTTTGTTCGTTGGTGAAAAAAAAATTAAAACTAAAAACATTTTTTGTGAGTTTTCTGAAAAATTATACATGATCGTAAAAAATGTGCATATAAATGTGAAAAAAAGAGCTTTTCAACGAAATTTGGTGTTTTGTGATGTTCTTAAATAAAAACATAAAGTCCATCGTGCACAACATGCATTTTTGTGTAATTAATTACCATGCATAACATTTTCTTTTCGTGCAAATAACGCCAAACTACGGAGCTGTGCAAAAATAATAATATTTTTTATATAATGAAAAGAAAATAATAAATAAAAAATGATGAAAACGGTGAGAGTTATAAAATATAGTTTTATGCGATATTATACGATTCGTAGAGCCACCTCCAATTCTTTGAGCATGCCGATTAAAAGAAGCCAAAAGTGTTTGATGAGATTTTGAATTTTGAAACCTGTTAATACTCTGTTTGGCAAATAAATACGAAATATCAGAATACATAATACATCGATCACAACGACTGACATATTTACTTGACAATTTTAATTTTGAAAGACTTGTAAATACTGATATTTTAAAAGTAGCATAAAAAATGAGATGATACACAACACTTAATAAGTAAATAAACTAAAATTTAAGCAGTATTTAAATTATACAAATAAAATGGAGCTATATTTTATTTTAACATTATAAAGACATTTAAAAAGCCAAACATAACTAAATTGATATGCCTAAACAAATAAATAAAAAAATCGTCTATACACATATAAATGGGCTAAATATTTTTTGCCATCCAGAGCATAACTGATTGCGGCATTTTCCTGCAGCACCTTTGAGAGTCAGAGCGTTTTATTGCACAGTTAACCAGAGACATTAACGATACAATATCTTTTACATAATCTCTTTTTAAAATGCCATGTTGGGAGTGCTTAATTTTTTCAGCTCGTATTATTTTGACAAAAATTATAAAGGAATGAAAGATCTCCATTTTTTTTTTGTCGGTAAAATTATGTGGAATTTAGTAAAAAAATAGTCTAAACGATTTAAATGTTATACGAGTATACCTTATGCAAAGTAGACAAAGTTGACTTTTCCATGGCAATTCAAAACAGCTCTATCCCAAAGATTTTGAAGGAAAATGTGCTGAATGCTCACCCTATGTATAGTCTCTTCGAAGGTGTTTGGTTGGGCGGCACTCATTTGAAAGAAGCGGAGGCGGTCATAGTCTCTTGGGTCAACCATAGACCTAAGGGCCGTGTCGGGCCCAGGCCCAAGGCCAAGGCCACTTTGTAGCACGCTGTCCGGTGTGTCCACCTGTTGGAAAGTATCGCTTGTAATTTTGAGGCCAAAACCTGGCTTTTCTACCAAGATTTTTTTATTAATTTTCCAGTTATTGCGGCTTGGATTTTTGTTCTGCAAAGAGTTATGGCGCTGTTGTGTAGTCGTTGTCATAAATATTATAATTCTAAATTATATATATATAATTAAATATTATTAAAATACACATTATAGTATGAAGCTATGTATATCTTACCAAACATACTCAGTGCGTACCGTCGAACGTTATATCTGCGGTTGAACGGATACTAAATCTAAGTTCTACACAACTTTAATGTAACATAAATTAAGTACCTATTCAGAACAAAATTTACATCATTTATCATATGATTGGCCAGTCATTTTTCTCATAAAGATTTCTCGCAAATACACTAGCAAGCTACTTCAGAAAGTCTAACTTTTTCCCGAATCACCGTAGCCTCGAGCGATATGATAAATTATCGCCTCAACTTGGCTGAAGTTTTCAACCATCATAATTTTAGTGCAAACAAAAGTTTTGTAAGCGAAGTTTTTAGGTAGTTATATGAAATTAGTACCTCCTAGAATTCTCATTAATTATAATAAATAACTATTTTGATAAAAAGTACTTCATTAGAGTAAAAATATTAGAAAATTACATGTCAAAATCATGAATAACTTTTAACCTATAACTAGTATCGTGGGGTCTACGCGGTCTCCAGTAGTCATATTTTTATTTTTTTCTTGAGAACTAAGCATTGCGCGTAGTTAATATTTTACGTCCTCCCAATACGTTGCGATTAGCGGCTAGTCGCAAGCTTATGGCACTGCAGATGTAGTATTACCTATTAGGAAGTAGTTAAGTACTTCCTGGGGGCCGCGCGACCCCACAAATGTCAGTTACGTTAGTTTTTTTAGAAAATTTACGTTACAACTTTTGTGATTTATTCTAATAATTAAGTACGGAAAATAATATAAATATAATTTTAAAAAGTTGATAATGCTATACATGACGTGTTCAATTTATCATTTATGAACTTTTAAACAGTCGCATTGTTAGAATTTCTACATTAGAAGTAAAATTTTGGGACCGTGCGACCCACACGATTCCAGTTACGTGTATAAAATTTACGATACCAGCCAAGGGTTAATAAGACCTAAAATGTCAATGTTATCCAATATTTTTCTACCTTACAATAAATATTTAACATGAACAGGTACGTTCATTTCTATCTCCAACGGAATGAGGGTATTAACGTTTATATTAGAAACGTCGTGTGATTGAACATCAAAAAGACACCGATGAAAAAAGATAAGGCGACCTTTTTCAGCCGAAAGTCAAACAATTTTATACCTTTAGCAGGCAGGTGGGCACTTAGTTATTCCATATATTCATTCTATATTCATTGCTCTTACAAAATAATATCACTGCGGCAAAACTGTACCAAAAACAACATCCTGCTACAGACGAACTACCAAACTAACATTCAATATTTACCAAAACCTCAACTTCATTCATAAATTCACTATTGTCTGTGCCAACAACGACAAAGCAAACGAAGTAAACAAACAATCAAAATCACACCGTTCTAATTAGCATACGCTCATAACGTCACTACAACTAGGATGACAATGGCTTTTCATTTATCATTTTCACTTAAGCAAGGAAAAAGCTAAGGATATCTGCATCACAATGAAAGCATGTACGTACGAATCAATTAATCATAGGACCAACAATGCGCGCCCATTAACTTCCACTTGATAAGGGAATAATGCGAATAGCCTACAATAGGAGCTTCTATAATGCGACAACGCCGATGCCCCAAACTCGAACCTCGAACGATTTATTGGCCCCTTATCAAAGTCACACACGTTTTCTTTATGCGGAAATATCGTTTTAAATTGTGTCTGAGCTATACGACGATGACGGCTTTAATGGGTTTGGTTTTAGGGATGTTTTTGTGTAACATTGTTTTATTTGGATTTTAACCAATTTTAGGGAAAGGTTGTAGCACTAATCTGTTTGAACGAAATCTTTTTAAAAGTTTCTATTTACTTTTCATTCATTTAAATAATGCAAAACTATAGGTTGTATTAGTGACCCACGTTGTTAGCACAATATAAGGAGTGTCAAACTCAGCAATTGAGATTTATACCGCCAATGATAACAACACTTACAATGTAGCACTAAATAATTTCCGACATAATAATAAATCATCCAGAGAAACAAATCAATTTCGCAATTAACATTTAACTTGACACTAAAATGGTATCTGCTTAGAGATTGATCTATCTATGAACATTGTTTAATAAATAACCTATTTGCATCGCAATAAAATTTAATTTTGATTGACAGGCCTACCGAGTAATTCAGGACTGCAATTGACACGATAATTGGCGACAAGCATTGAGAGATATTGGATTATTAATTCACTTTATCCATTGTCTATGTTTGATGGTGGAAAGTGATTGGCAGCTATGTATTGAGCAAAAATCAGTGGAAATATATAACAGTGTTGAGGTTTTCACGTGATGGTGTCTATATTGGCGGTAGATGTTTTAAAAGCACGGTTTTATTTTCGGTAAAAGAACTGGGGCTGAAGAATTGTTCGAAAGAGTTAGGACGCTCCTGGAATGCAAAGAGTTATTGAAGGAACACATGTGAGTTTAAGTCAGTAAAAGTCAAACACATCCCACATCTACTGGTCCTGTGACTTGTGCATCTATTGGATAATGAGGATCAATGCCAAGGACATTGAAGAAACAATGCCAATTATTATCTACTTCTAAATAACTCTTCAATTAAATGAAACCAATATGAAATCCTAACCATAAAAAGATTTTTTTTTAACCAAAACTATATAAAACTTTGTACAAAACCGCAAACTAGGCGAAACATTCAAGTCATTTAGTAATGCAAAAATATTCAAAACAAAGTTGCATACAAGTTTCATAGCTAAACGTGCTAGGAAAGTAATCTGCGTCAAAAACAATGGTTCTGAATACATAACAGCGGTAAACTTGATAAATGTGGTGTTCGCTAGGGCTGCCTCGCATACGGGTTCTAATCTGGTTTATTGTTCAGGTCAAAATAAAAATGCAGGATGGAAACAAAATGAGGTTTTGCAAATTCGTATGCTGGTGTTTCAAGATTAAAATCATAATAATGTATAAATCTATCAAAAATCACACAAACATATTTTTATCCCTTCATTTTATGTCATGTCCTCCAATTTGACTTTTTCTCGAATAATGAAATAAATAGCTTGTCATTTCTCGACACTTGATTATTTTATGAGTCAGACGGTATAACTTTAAACTACCTTTGAATTTTATTTCATTTCTTTTAGTATATCTATATTTTTAAATTTTCCTCTTAAGTATTTTCAGAATTTTTCGTCAATCATAACTTAGTACTATCAATACCTCTACAATAACTGCTTCTTTTGAAATTAGAACAAATGATACTAGTTTGTAAAAAATGATCAAAATATTAAATTAATTGCTAACCCTAGTCACAGCGAAAAACTTCACTCACTTGTGAAACTTTAATATCGGCTACGTTTTAATCTATTCTACATGAAAATCTTTTTACGATTCATTTGCATGGTTCGCTTTTTGCAGTCGAATTAAATATTATTTAGTGGTACACAATTTGATATTAAGTCCGGAATTTGTTTAATTCTTTGAACTCATACAGTTGTTTTGTTTGTAACTGCTCTAATAAAATTTGGACTTTAGAAAGTTCTGAAAATTGTCATGTTTTGAATTTCTGATTTTGTACCAAACCACCTCTGTGTCTCGCTTTATGGCACGAATGCCTTGAACGTAGTTGCCGTTTTGATTACATAATAAAACTGCTGCTTAACGGCTCTGGGCAAGCCTAAACATTTTATATCGGTGTCAGACAAAAAGTTCAACCTTATAGATAGAGTAATGTCAGCCTCGCTACACAGTTTTCAAGTACCCATCATCAGCAAATCCTGTTTTATCTCGTTCTTTATTACCGGTGAATTTGGAATGGGCGCCTAAACACGCAATATACTCGACCACTAAATTGTCTAACAATGCAGCGTGCAATACTCGTTTATCGGTACAAGATGCTCGTATTTACGGTCTTCGAAATGCTAAAAGCACCCGTAGAGCAACTATAACGTTTTATTACCCTCTATAGAGCACAAACCATACACATAAACATGGACCAATAATACCTCCCACAAGAAGTATCGAAGGCAACGTGCCAATACCGTATGAAGCGAATTGGATGATTACTTTGTTCTTACTAAAATGAGCTGTGGTTAAGTTTAAAATTGTTGTTGCCAAACATTTTTTTTGTTATAGGTAATATAAATTCCAGTGGATCATTTTATCGACAGTATATAGCGTTGCCGTAAATACGAATATCGACAAATAGTAACGCTGGCAATTTTTTTCCTTCATCCATTTTAGTATCATCTTCAAGGTTACATACATATTCTTATATCAAAAACAGCCGACTACTCAGAAACGGAGACTAATCCTATAAATAAATATTTTATTGGTACTTACTTACGGTTCCTTAGATATAAAACAAGTAGGTCAAAGATTAAAGAAAGTTGTGTCCCATAAGAATTTTTATTTTCTTCTAAACTGCTGATTCCGCAAAATAACAGCAAAGGCTAGTGAAGTTTATTCCGGGATTTGCCGGCGTAATATCAGACGACGGGGCATGAGACTAAGCAAAATTAAATTTACCCCAGTGAAAATTGGCTGGACTTACTTTAAAAAGGAAATGCTGCTTGACGCGGCAAAAATGATTTATGTGAGCAAGACATGCTAATTTTGTGTGATACATAATTGTTAAACAGCCTGACAGTTTAGATATTTTTAATAAAGTAATTATAACTTTCGTGATAAAATGAAACGACGTTTTGTTGGACCTGCGTGGTTGATTCTCTCACACATTGAGAGAGGAGGCCTCAGGCCCAGCATTGGGAACCATAAAAGGCTGATTATATAAAATAAAATACATTTTCTCACAGAAGAGTTTAATAATTAAGATTCTTTTCTTCAAAATTTCACGAATTTAAGAAAGCAGCCTTAGGGTGCCTTCAAATTAGTCGCGAAGTGCCGCGCGACAGCAACGATACCTAAGAAAAGATTGCCGTTATTTGGTATACGTCAACGAACTGAATTTCATAAAGTTAAAAAGCTGTGACCAGAATTTCAGAATTTCATAGTATTTGCTATTGACTTATCAATCTCATCGATAAATTATTCTTCAACCTGATTTTCGTTTATGTTTAGACTTGAACAAAAGTGCGTATCATCACTAGTCGACCGATGAACTGGTGCGTGGCTGTCGCACTGTTGTCACTCGTTTTTAATTTGTATGAATTAACTAAGCAGCGCAACGGGAGCGCAACGGCAGCGCAACGGCAGCGCAACGGCAGCGCAATGGCAGCGCAACGGCAGCGCAACGGCAGCTGCTATCGCGCTGCACTTTGCGGCACATTGGAAGGCTACTAACATTTTTAATTTCAAATATTTTGTGTTGGTTGTAATCAATATTTTTCCCCCCTATCCATCATTTAATCCTTAATCTCAACAAGGCTTCATACCAAACCCAACATTTTAAAGTAATGGCCTACTCACAAGCATTACAAATAACGCCATCCACTTCTGATCCCCTAATCACAGCTGGACACGGCTTGGTCAATAAACCGAAAAAGGCGACTTTTGACAACACTAATCCTAAGTGCAACTTGGCCGATAAGGATTATTCCGGGGCTCTAATGGCCTTTATCCCTTGGCCCAACAAACGTTCATAACTCACCGTCTTGGCTTGGCTCAACCGACTTAACTTTGGCAGGCGTCATTTCTCAAAAGGCATGCGGTGACGCACTACCCAGGAGGGGGGGTGGTGCTTCACCCCTCTCGTCTGGAGATTAATAAATATATATAGGTGGACGTGAAAAAATGTAGCACTTAATTTGGCTGAGATGAGTTGCGTATTCGAAGCGTGTATTTCTTGTGTGAGGGTTATTGGTATGTATGTCGAGGAATTCATATTTTTCTTGTCATTTCATTGTGAGAAGTAGCCTGATGGCTTGTACTGTAAAATATGTGTTCTTGTCAAAAATATATTCAGTTTTGCTATGATAAAACCTATAGTATTATGGTTGATCATATATTTGTAATTTCTTTTAAATTTTTGCATCATTTTCATTCATACGAATTTCTTCAACACGTGATTATTTGACTAAAGTTCTGCATAAAAAAATTGATCTCCAACAAAATTCTTTCATAACAATCTTCCCGCCGTAACCTCGCAAAACCCAGACATAAGCACAAACATTCCAAAAAAATTAAGCGTCGCAAGTACGTATTGTACGTACGTTGGTACACACGACGCGTCATACTAATTGCTCAGAGTGCATGTCAAAGGCGTACCGGCGTCGCGCCGGATCCACATAATGGTGCATGGGGGGTTGCAAAAAGGAATGTATGAAAAAAAACGCGAGAGACAGACGCCGTAAACGTGTACTCAAACTAAGATTCGGTTACAAACAGTTGTTGTTGCTAACGAGAAATCGCGACGACAATAGCGAAACTTGTGTGTGGTGAACTTTATTGGAGCCTCAATTGTTTCCGACCGAATTGTGTTTGACCTAAAATCTGGAGTGGTTGGAGACCTGAGCTGCTCAAGTAGCAGTTGGCAATGTATCGTCACCATTAGTGTTTTAAACGTAGTTTTCACAATAAAAGCTTTATTGATTCGATTGAGTAGATTCTTGGTAACTCTCTTTACAAATAAGCAATTTTTTATTGACGTTTATAAATATTGGCCCATTTGTTCTACGAGTAATGTATATACTTGTCCGTGGCTTTGCCTAAGTAAAAAGATTATAGCCTATATCACTCAAGAATACAGCAGCTTTCTATCTGTGAAATTATAGCGATAGGACCAGTGCTTTCAAGATTAAAAAAAAAAGTTCTCTTAAAGTTCTTTTTTATTGTTGTTAGGCTTGCGTTATCTCATCTGATGGAAAATCGACAATGGAGCGCGCTTGCCTAGAAGTAATCTATTTACTCTTGACTTAAAGATTACCAGGTGGTTGTAGTTATCAAGAAATACAGATTCCAGCAGTGTATTTTACTCCTTAGAAGCGCAACAGAAAAAAATATAGTAAAACCTACTTTTCAGCAAATTAATTTATCGTTGAATTTCACTCGCTCAATTTATTATGGTTGGAATTAGATGTTGTGCATCAGTTTCTTTTGACTAAACTTTTAAAAACAACTAGTTCAGTATAGGAGTGTCAATTTATAAGCAGTACGTTTCACAGCATAATAGGCCACACACAAAACCTGTTCTGTTATTTTTTTTCTTTTGTGTTTGTGCAATTAGCCAGTATCGCCTTCAGAAAGTATTTCATTTTCTCATATAAAATTAATGCAGTAACTTGTTTTCCTTTAGAATGCAAATATTTTTAAATTCTAACGTTTGGTATTTGTCAGTCTTGTAGACAAGTTTCGCTAAAGTAGTTAAAAGTACAATAAAATTCAGTGGGAATTAATTTGCAGAATATTAATACAGCTACTGAATTTCACGCAAAATAAATATTTTTAGTAACTTGAAAAAAATTCTGTAGATTTCTTGCCTTAGACATTTGTGGTTAACATTTTCATAACATATTTTAGTTACTAAGTCATATTCTAGTTAATATTAATCAAATTAATTCATGCCTACATTATTCTAGAATATTGAAATCAGGTATTAGCTCAAAGTCTATCAGTAAAACGTTGTTATTTGAGGTAACACTCCTGGTATTTTATTTAGTAAAACTAATCAAATATTTAGTGATGGGATTTTCATGAAAGTTGTACTTAAAATGTATCTTAAAAAAAGCGTCAAGATATCAGAATAATGCTTTTATTAGTCACCATCGCTAAATAAATGATTGGCCTGTTTTTATATACGTACACATTTTAACTCACAAAGTCACAACAATCCTGTTAATAAAACACACAACATTATTTAGGCAAAGGCATTCAAATGGCAAACTGATATTTTTTTATGCAATTTTTTGATCTATTTTGAAAAATGATGTTTGCTTCTCTGAGATTATAAATGAATTGCTCTATACTATAATTGCTATATAATGGTGAGGATAACAGCTGTCAAATTCGTACAATGTCATACCTATCCGTTTCTGTCATCTTAAAGATGCATATTTCGTCCTTATAAAAAGCTGATCTGATGTCTGACGCTATGTATGTCTTGAACTCAATTGCCAAAAATATCAGATTACCAACCAAAAAGCTTCGAAATACGATCAAAATACTTACCCGTTGGGGTGGCAGTACTTGTCGTGGACTGTGAGTGTGCTTCGGCGAACAGGATCCATGCTTCTCTTTCCTATGGGACTTCAAACCTCGCAGTAGTCTCGAAAACGTAGTCACCTTCTTCTTGGCTGTACCCAAGCAGTTGTCTACAAAAAGAATGCCTACTTAAAATTAAATTGTTACTAACTAAAAAATTATGGGAAAAGGGAGAATAATATTAATTGGCTAAAGAAAAAAAGTTAACTGATCAATATCTTTCTCCCTTTAGACAATGAAGGAGAAAAATATCAAAAGGACTTTGGAAGGCTAAGAAAAAAAAATTGATCAGTGTAATTTGAGCAAGAACTAAAAAACCGGCCAAGTGCGAGTCGGACTCGCCCATGAAGGGTTCCGTAGCAGCAAGTCCCGGTAGGGGCAAGCACATTATAGGCTGGAATAAACATGTGAGGGAGGCTCACGGTAAGGCTCGGCAATGTTACCAGAACTGGCTGTTTTATGGGAAACCTAACTCTGGCCAGATATACAATGAAATGACTGAGTCTAGACGTTTATTTAAGGTGAAATTGAAATGGTGTCAAAATAACCAACAACAAATTAAAATGGATATAATTGCACGACACCATTCCAATAACAACTTCTCAAAATTTTGGAAATCAACAAACAAGTTGAATCTAAAGCCTAGCCGTCCCGTGAGCGTCGAGGGCGAACACAAGCCAGATGACATCGCAAGATTGTTTCGGCAGCATTTCAGGGTTAAGCCGTTTGTAATTCCTGTACAGTCTGAAGCGATGTCGGTGTCTGATGCTGGGGCTATACCTGGAGATATCAATGTAAGGTTCACTGCAAAGGATGTTGATGTAGTTATCAAATCTATGAAGAGAGGAAAGTCTCCAGGTCATGATGGCCTCAGCATTGAGCACCTGCGGTTTGCTGGGGTACACTTGCCTAGAGTTCTGGCTTTATTATTTAATCTGTGTATTAACCACTCTTGCCTACCTGACGATCTCATGTATACCATTGTTGTCCCTATTGTAAAAAACAAAACCGGAAATGTCTCGGACAGGTCTAACTACAGGCCTATTTCCTTAGCCACGGTTATAGCGAAGGTAATGGACAGTTTGCTTGACGGCCATTTAACAAAACATATTAAACTGCACGATGGTCAGTTCGGCTTTCGAACTGGTCTATCCACTGAAAGTGCGATTTTGTGCCTCAAGCAAACTGTGCAATACTACACCGCGCGTAAAACACCAGTATACGCGTGTTTCCTGGACCTGTCCAGGGCATTCGACTTAGTTTCGTACGACCTGCTATGGACAAAAATGTGTCAAGACACTAGTCTACCCCCCGAAGTCGTATCTATATTTAAGTACTGGTACAGAAATCAGAAAAATACTGTTAGATGGGCGGCTAGTAGGTCGGATGAATATAGGTTGGAGTGTGGGGTGAGGCAGGGGGGGTTGACCTCACCAAAGTTATTTAATTTATATATGGACCGCCTGATTGGAGAGCTGAGCAGCACTGGCATCGGGTGTCACATAGACGGAATTTGCGTAAATAACATCAGTTACGCGGATGACATGGTGCTGCTCAGCCCCTCAATCGGTGCGTTGCGCAAGTTACTCCGTATGTGTGAAGAGTACGTGGAGGCTCATGGGCTCAGATACAATGTGGAAAAGAGTGAGATTATGGCTTTTAAAGCACCTAGAAAAGAGGTCACGGTGTTACCTCCCGTCACACTCTATGGTACACCATTAAACCAAGTCAGTCACTTCAAGTATCTGGGCCACTGGGTCACAGAGGACCTTAAAGATGATATGGATGTGGAGAGGGAACGCAGGGCGTTGTCTGTTCGCTGTAATATGTTGGCTCGCAGATTTGCACGGTGTACTGAACAAGTGAAGGTCACATTATTTAGAGCTTTCTGCCAGACCTTTTACACGTGCAGTTTGTGGGCCAAATACACGCGGAGGACATACGACGCCCTGCGCGTGCAATATAATAACGCGTTCAGGGTGCTGATGGGGCTGCCGCGGTACTGTAGCGCGAGTGGCATGTTCGCGGAGGCGCGCGTGGACGGCTTTCACGCTGTCATTCGAAAGCGAAGTGCGTCTTTACTGGCGCGGGTGCGCGGCGGCCCCAGCGCCATCCTGACTGCGTGCGCAGCCAGATGGGACTCTGTACTGATGGCGCACTTGATAGGCCTACACGCGAGAGCAAGCGCCTAATATATTTTCATGATTATTATTATTATTTTATTAATGCTTTTCTAACACTAGGCTAAGACATTGTTACTAACAATCTATGGAATGAATTCTGAAATAAATTTTATTATTATTATTATTATTATTATAATGTGTTGTAACTTTGATCGATGTTTTAATAATAGTGTATTTTTTTCGGTTTATGACGCATTAAAAAAAAACTACTCACTGGATTTCGTTCAAACCAATTTTCGTTGGTAGTTTTTATAGTAATGTACATCATATATTTTTTTTAGTTTTATCATTTTCTTATCTTGGAAGTTAGAGGGGGGGGGGGACACACATTTTACCACTTTGGAAGTGTCTCTCGCGCAAACTATTCAGTTTAGAAAAAAATGATATTAGAAACCTCAGTACCATTTTTGAAGACCTATCCATAGATACCACACACGCATGGGTTTGATGAAAAAAAAATTTTTGAGTTTCAGTTCTATGTATGGGGACCCCCAAAATTTATTTCTTTTTTTCTATTTTTGTGTGAAAATCTTAATGCGGTTCACAGAATACATCTACTTACAAAGTTTCAACAGTATAGCTCTTATAGTTTCGGAAAAAAGTGGCTGTGACATACGGACGGACAGACAGACAGACAGACAGACAGACAGACAGACAGACATGACGAATCTATAAGGGTTCCGTTTTTTGCCATTTGGCTACGGAACCCTAAAAACCGACTATCCTATAAAGTTTTTGAAGTAAAATTTATTGAATCAGCATATTAAATATCTAGTTATCGGTAAAACTGTCAAAAACTTAATTCAGATTTATAACTTAAAGAGAACTTGTACCCATCAACTTGTCTGCTTATAGACTCTTCTCGGAAAAAAAACGACATACTATAAAAAACTGCTTTTCACGAATTAGGTCTAAAAAGCAAGTCATGAGTCGACACGTCTAGCCCACATTAGAAGGTAATAAATCAAGCACTCACGTACTAGGTAAATTTTAAGTTTTTTCTTCACATTTGTAGCGTGTTTTCAAAGGTCTTTTAATATTGCTTAATTGCTTATTAACATTGAGTGACAAGGAAAGTAATAGGAGAAAAATATCAACAACGTCCAAGTACAATTTTTTGTTGCATGTGCAAGTTACTGCTTGGTTTTACTCTATTCCAATTGTAATAATATTTTAGCACCTAACGTAATGGGAAAAGTCGTGTTTTGACGTCGAAAAATTAATGACATACAGCTAAATTGCAAAAATGTTTTGATTTTAGTCTCACGTGCAAAAGAAATATTTGTAATTTAAATATATATAATTCTTCTAACTATGCTACAATATATATTTAATTTAAAATAGTCAAGCCGTTTAGTAGAAGTTAAGTAACAAAAACTTCTCCTAAACGGCTTGACTGTTTTAGTTAAAATTTTGTGTATATATTTGAATGCGTTCCTGGGTTGTTTTAAAATTCATTAAAAACCCAAGGTGTTGCTACAATTGGATTGTCTATTTCTAATATGTATCATCATAAGCTCAGCTTTTGGGCAGGACATCTCTCAAGACGGCCAATCCCGAAAAATATGTATTTACATACCTAGATGATAATATTATTACTTATCAACTACAATTTTAATTCGTAAGTAAATGTCAGATACTCACCGCTTGGTGGAAATTCGTAGAAATATGCCGACCGTGGACTTAGGCAACTGAAACAAAATAAAGCAAATATTAGTCTAACAAGAATAAAAATAATCATATGATTACTGACACTCATTTTATGGACACACCAAATATGCTTTAAAAGTGTTTGGAATTTTTAATTTATATAGAATTTAGTAACCTAAAGTTGGTCACTACCGTTTATTTGCATAATCCAACTAACAATGCACTTCACAATCCGCAAACCCTATAAAATTCTACAAATTTCATACATCAAAGAAAATAAAATCAAAAACCGAAACCCAACAGTTGCCGTGAACAGAGCAACACTCGGATATCGCGGAAAACAGGTTAACAGGAAAAATATCGGACTAAGCAAAACATTCGGAATTCGGAAAATGGGAAATTAATCGACTCCGGCATTAACAATACTCGCTAATGATGATTGTCCGTAAAATGAGTGGCGGTTAATGAAATCGTAAATTTTGTAAAGAGTTCGTTTTGATGTGTCCGCGTCCTTAATCAGCTTCGACAATTGAACATTTAAAACCGACGTTAATTTTGCGAGCATATAATTAATAAGTCTGGTATTTTAAATGTTATTTCAATTTCATGTCATTGAATCTGAAAAATTGACTGTCAGCAGATAATTGAATAATGTTTGACTGAAATGGAAGTCGTACTTTTAATGGATTTATTATTATGTAATCTGTATAATTATTTAAAATTTTCTTTAAACTTTGATTTAATATAGAAATATTTTTTATTTGCAGACCTTTGATAGTTATTACGGATAGTCAGAAGCCAGGAAATCTGACAGCAATCTTGCCAAGGGATATCATGTTAACTAATTAATGGGTTGTGAAGAACCGATCCCAGAGTTGGGAAAAGTATGTATGATCGTTCGAAACTGCGAGTTTCTTCGGCAGAGTTACCGAGAACCTGCCCCCCTTGCCAAGTTACAACCGTTTCGCTTGCGTCGAACGCTTCAAGTTGGTCGCTTCGTTTTGTTCAGTAGCCCGATTCATGTAATGAAAACCGTAACGATATCCATTTTCATATTCAAATCCATTAATCGAGTTTGAACACCGATTTTAAAGTCGTTTGAAATTCGTCGATTTAAAAAAAAAAACTGTATTACATTATTCTGGTAGAATACTTATTAATGTAACTGTAAATAAGTCGAAAGATCGTGAATACCGCTTTTGGATAGGACTTCGATCGAACGACTATAAAACTTCAACGATATTTGGATTGTTTGATTTAACGTGAATCAGGCTACACACCACGTGACTGAGCTTTGAGATGACGTCATTCCCGTGCATTTGAAGCTTTCTACTAGCGTTAACTATGGTATGATTGTTTTAAATATTAGTAACAAGTGTTGCTATGTAGTGCCCAGAACGGCTTGTATTTGCTACTAGTATCAGTCGAAAAAATGCTGGCTTGCGTGCCCCTCTTCATCGCCTTACGAGCAATTTTAATAAAAATTCATTTTAATCTGTTTTCTGAGCCTAAAAGGAAATTTAAAATAATGTTACTCAACATATTAGAGAATAAAAATAATTAATAATAAGCCAGCTCTATTTTTTGTGAACCACAATTGTAATTTAAAGTAACTTTTCGCATTCCTTTAAAAAAAAATAACAGCACTTGTCAAATCAAATGTCTCATGTTTATATGTGGAGAACGTTGTTGATATTACATGTGTAAAATTATTGTTAAGTCTTTTTTATGTAATTCCCCATGTGTTATTATTTGTTTTCCCTAATAAATAAAATAAAATAAAACTATTGCAGGTTAGCAACTTGGCTAGGAGTACTGAGATGGAAAAGGCCACTTAAAAACATGGGGGGGTTTTAGTTATTAAAAATATGACACTCCCTCTTGCTCTACCCGAATGGAATCATTTGATGATTACTATGAGAAGAGAATCTACCGAGAAATTATACTTTTCTTTCTTTGTTTTTATTTTGTCTACTTCTTTTCATTATGCAAAAAACTAAACAACAAATGTTTATTTATTTAAACCTCATGTACTCTTATACTGGTACATAGGCAGACTTAATGCAATATGATATTCTGTACCAGTCAAAGTTTGGATAAAAAAAAAACAACACTGTGGTAGGTGTGCACAATAAATAAATACTAGATATATAAAATAGAATGAAGTATATAAAAAAAAAAAGTAGAATCTAGTTGTACTGTACACCCAAAAGGTGAATTATGAATTATTGAATTTCAAGACGCGTATTTCCAAACAATGGTTCAATATCGCACATGTTTCAGCTCGCAAACCCAATATAAAGTTGGGATCGGGCAATAAATCACAATGAGTATCATATCGGCACCATGCAATGCCGCGGATGCAATGAATATTGATTTTCTCAACAATTTAGTTCTACATATGTAATAAATTTATATTAATTCCGATTTGGTTCGTATGTTCACATACTTTATCAAAAACTTAGCGTTAGTTTTTAATCAGATATTTGATTTATTATCCGATTATAATGAATTTCCATTAGTTTTTCTTGTAGCTTGAATGGTTTTATAATATATGATATAATTTTTTAAACGCATTATTTATTCCAAGAAAGTTAGTAGTAAGTATTTACAATATTGATAGCGGCATTACATACCCGATACCCATTACAAAATATTGAACACAATAAATACTTCATTAAACAATCTAAAACTATTTAATTGTCGTTCAACACCAAGATTTCCAAAGCGGTCTTCATTTGAAACCCATAAAGTTCAATTTAAAGACGCACGTTATAACTCTTACTCGGTCATGACAAAGCCAATAATTGTCAGGCGACTCATAAAAGCTATACGAAACCGGACTTATGTCGAAACGTAATCGAAGCCAGCCAACAAAGCAGATAGCGAATCAGAAATAACGACGCACCGCGCATTCTACAGCACTTAGATAAATTTCGTCTAGTTAGGCCGCGTATCACGGAGTTTCTCGCGTTTCCCGTATCTCGACGCCCGTAATCGCGTACCTTGTTAGTAGGATTCCCGTCGGTGCGTAGCGTTAATTGAGTAACGAGTACGTATATCGCCCTAAATGCCACTACTATACAGATTCTATCTGTATTTAGAGGTGTAGATAGGTATTATATTGATTTTATTAGTTAAACACAGCTTTTGATTTAATGCTGGTAGTGTTTGTCCATAATATAATACATTTTATAATATTTCCACTATCGGGACACAGGCCTCTTCTTCTAGGAGAAGGAATGGGCCGTAACCAACTATGCAAGCCCAGTGCGGTTTGGTGAATATCGCATATCTTCGAATTTTTGGTTCTAGAATACGCTGGTTTCCACACGATGTTTTCCTTCATCGTTTTGAGAGCAGTAGCGATGAAATAAATTACACAAAGCAAAGCGCCTACCTGGGTACGAACCCATGACATACAACTTTTAAGTTGGGACCGTTACCACCTGGCCATCACTGCAATATTTGTTCAATCGAGTAAATATTATAAGTATGCTGCACAAAGATGTGTGTACGATCTTAAGAGGACAGGTTGTATTGCTTATGCCTACATTATTGCAGTTCCTGAGAATTTCTCTGACGAAAGCTTGTTAGATCTACTAACGTTGAATAGAGAAAGTATTTCTATACTATTATAAAACCTAGCTATTAAAGAACCCACGTTTATGAAGATCTACGGAACTGGGGCAAGCAAAGTTGGTAGCAATTTTCAATGCAAAATGCACGTTTTCTTTACAAAATATTTTCAATCAGTTTCTTAACAAAACGAGGATGAACTTTTACGTAGCATATGGTAAAATCTTAAATTGTTTGTAGTTTTTATGCACCTATGTAGGCTTGGAAGACGAAATGACAGTCTTAATATTTACAACAATCGTACATCTTTCTCCTCATACGTAGTCCCTTACCGGCTCTGTTCACAATTAAATCAAAAACTACCGAACGAATTTTCATGCGGCGTTCAACATCATTATCATGATTTTCTCAAGTATCATCCCGAGGATCAGTTCTGTGCGTCTCGTATCAAACAGATTCCTGCAACTCTCATCAAGTCATCGGTCCACCTTGTGGGAGGTTTTTTAACGCTGCGTCTCCCTTCACGCGGTCGCCACTGCAGAACCTTCTGTTTTGCAAATAATGTGCCTTGACCACTGTCACTTTCTGGGCCTTGGTACAGGCCATGGTCCGAAGAGTGGCAGGTGATCGCCGACTTCGAAGCGGTAATGCAAGCGAAGGAGGAGGCCGACCGCATCAGGCAACGGCGGCGCTCACAGCGCCACTGCCATCGCCGGGATTCCGATCCCGATTTCCGGCCACCATAGGCGCGGGCTTGAGGACGGTGAGCGATGGGTAGCTCGCTGTCCGTCCGCCCGGTAGCTGTCCGGACCGAGCCCAAGTCGTCAACGGTGCGCACTGTTCCCGTGCGCCTCAAGGAGTTGTCAGCAACAGCAGGGGCCCAGCTGGGTCGAACCCTACTGGGGCCAGGATTAATTCAAAAGATGGCTCAAGCCGCGGTACGAAGGTAACGAAGGAACGGGGTGGGCTTTTAGTCAATAATAGTCTGACACTATACACTGTCACTCAGGTTTGGTGATTCTTCGGGGTATATCAGCAACCTTGGTTCTCCTGCCGATATCTTCATTCCTGATGCGATCCAGACATTAAAATATGGTAGAAAAGCCGTGCATCTCAAAGTATTTTAACACTCAAAGCCGGGGTGGGTGGCTAGCAATGTAATATTCAAATATTATCTCATCATCTTTACGTATGTTAATACCATAGTGTTAAGATCGTTATTCTCATCGTTTTATACCCATCAATTGAGACAAAATTATGAATGGTATGTGTCGAATTTACATAATATATATCGTGAAGGTTCGTTAGTTCGTCTGTTTCACTTGTCATATGTAGGCGTGTGTTTATTGTATTTAAACATTGAAATTGTTAGTCGTCAAAGTATCTTGGGTTGATAAAGTGGGATATTTTATTGAAGGGTATCAAAGGTGATGTTTGATTTATAAGCCTAGAAGATATTTTAGATTATTTTAGTGTAGAAACGATAACATTAATATTCATACTATGATGTTCAATGCTTGCAACATCTTTATGTATATGATAATTTAAATAAATTGGTATTTGGTCAGAAAGTCATTTTGCATTTGGTCATGTATTATTCTAGTAGAGAATCAATGGTCATTATTTATGTTTTACGTTTATTTAGATCTTACTAATATTGTTCATTACTTTTTTGCATTTATATATTATTTAGATATTATTCCAAGTTCCTGCGAAAATGATTTTTATACAAAGACCATTTTGAGGATATGGACATTCTCAAGCCCCAGATGCGCCGAGACCTAGAAATCGACAACGAGCCACGATAGACGAGCAAAACGAGAAAAGGAAATCTGCGTTTCTAGACTACAAAGTGCAACTGAAAGACACAGGTGCGGTTATAATCAGTAAGAGCCTGATACGCCTTTACGTTCCACTTCAAAGCAGAAGAAGACATTCAATCATTTTCCAACTCAAAAAAAGAAAGAAAAAAAAGAAGGAAAGAAAAATGAATATAAGGAAAGAGCCCAGGACAAATTAAAGTAACACAGATAATTTTAGTCAGTGAAAGTCTGACACTTCTTGCCCCCCCAAGAGCAGTAGGAATTTCAAATATCAGTGTTACGAAACATCAAATGTCAAAAGTAACAGTCATGTGACAGCGTCTTTACATCAAAAACAAAAGGGTAAAATAATTCAACCTTACAAGATAATTTAATATCAAGTTGAGAATTTTCCACCGTAACTTCGCTAAGACAAGCAGAAAGAGGTGTCTTTATATTTTAATACTTTAAGAAATCACCAGCTTTGATGCTTGGTCGGATGCAAAGAGTTCAAGGTTCTTTAAAGGGATGTCGTTATTTAGGGATTCGTTCATTTATATTTCAGGAAATGTGAGAAAATTTGCAGTTACCCCTAAAACTTTTTGTACATTAATCAGAGGGCAACGAGATATTTTTTATGCAGGGGGCCGGTTCATTTGATTTATGATTCCATTTTTCTGGTGTTGATCTATGAAAAACAAACGAGGAATTAATATTTTATTTAACTGGCAGTAGATAGGAAAGAAGCATGGGGACTGGCACAAACAAAGAAAGGCCTAGAGAGAGCAGTTGGAATTTTAATAATGATGACGAGTTCTATATTTATTTAATGCTTTATCCACATAAAAGTACAGAGGCGGATTTAACGCCTTTGACTTTGGCTTGGAGGGTGTTTTAGTCCAAAACAGCTAGGTATTTCTGTATAATTAAGCTTATCAATAGTGTTTTGATTAATTTGTAGCAGTAAACCGCATAGTAACCCTTGCAGTATTTAAAATTCTTACGATTCATTCTAAGGTTATCTGATTGATATCAGCGATAAGACCGCCATTGTACCCATAGATGCAAGTTTGAGTATTATTACTTCCCCCAAGATTATTATATTATTATGTTATAACTTAAAAGGTGTACAAACTAAAAGTAATAATATTTACAAAAGGGTAAAAAAGAACTTATTGGGCATCAAAAAATTCATCCACATCCATGTCAATGGGAAAAGTACCCAGAACGCTGGCAGCATTGCCACGTTTGATAGCAATGTTGATTCGGTGACCGAAGTAAAACCCAGCCCTCTGGTCGCACGAAGAGTCGACCAGCTGTTTTTTGATATCACGCACTATTCGATGAGTGCTCGGACCCCATGGCCTTTGCGTTTCAACCCCAAGCAGCTCAAACATATAACTTCTCCCAAAAGTTTGATTAAAATATTAACATCAAAAACAACTACCTGCGCACATGACCTACATAACCATCAACTCCTCTTCATCAAACCAAGAGATAAATTGGCACTCAGAATCAATTTCCCTAGGAATCAGTTAGCAAGCCGCGGAGCTCGTAAACGTTGAGTTTATAAACTACCAGTTTTCATTACTGCTGCAAATTGGTTAGGCGGTGTTAATGTGAGGCTGTGGTATGGCTAATATCGCAAGATAGGATGGGTAAGATGGGAACAGGAATAATTTTATTTAAAGAATAATAAGTATTACTGGGCTTGCGGACGATGAGCATTGGGTAGCTCACCGTCAGGCCGATTGGTAACCCTTCGGACCAAGCCCAAGTTGTCGATGGCTCGTAATGTCCCACGCTCGCCTTAAAAGAGGTCAGCAAAACTATAAGGGCCAAAGCCTACTAGGGCTATAGGTCGACTTCTGAAAAGCTTACTCGAGGTCCTAGAGCGCAAAGAGCAACTGAAAGAACAATGTGTGGTTTTAGCTCGTAAAAGTCTAACATATTTTCTCGCTCTGCTCTATAGTAGGCTTTCTCAGGGTCACCCTCTCATTAGATGATTTCTCACCTATCCAGCGATTTCCCGAAATTTCTGCATGCCTACAATGCAGAAAGTTTGCAAGTGGGCTACAAGATTATTTGACAGAGTCACAGCGGCCCTGGAACGCAAAAGGCTACTGTGAAACGAATGTGGATTTAGTCAGTAAAAGTCTGACACTTCCCCTAGTTCCACCCAGAGCGAGAGAAGTTGTTTGATGATTTCTATCCCAAAAAAAGGAAGCTTAGATTTTTCCACGCAAAAGATATGAGAATTAACGGCTGATTGTAAAAACAATCGTTGAATATTTTTATAATGATTACCAATTTAAGAATAAGCTAAAAAACAGTTACTGAATAGCAGCTTTATAGCAGGTTTTACCACCTATTTTCGATCATATACCAGCATAGCTTTTAGTCGTGCATGAGCGAGTACCAAGAAACAAAATATTGTTTTATTACTGAGGTTTTATAAAGCTCATTTAAATGTTTTATTAATTTCAAAAAAGTTTAATTCAGCTAAACTCTAGATGCGTGTCAACGGCAAATGCGCCATTTGTTTAAATTGCCCAATAAACTTACATAAAAACAAAGAATTAGAGCAATCAAAGCTGTAAAAGTACTTTTTAACACCTCCATTTCTTCATTTAGTAAACTGGCCATATTATAAAAGCTAACTAGAATAACGATATAATAATTAATTTAATTAACTAGCCGTTCGGTTCACTTAATGGGAAACTACTGCATATTATAATTTTTATTGCAAAAGCTATAAAAGATAAAGGAACTAGCTTAATGCTGAAGCATTTCAGTTTAATTACTAAAACAGGAGCTGTTTGTGGAATTAGCACGACAACTTTATTATTCTAGTGTTTCTTTGCTGCACTGCACTATAATTATTGTCAAATTATTATGCAGCTCGTCAACTGCTGAACAGATAAATAAGCTCCTCCAGTGTATGGAAGATTATTGCTTTTAATCATTTGGCTAATGGATTGGTATGTAGAATGTCCATACGACGTAATAACTTACTCTTATTACCACACTTGGCAAATTCAGAAGTCCGTCTTGATACCGACTCGGTGTAATTTTTTTTTGTATGTATCTACACAAATAATAAATCGATAAAAAAAATATACCTGTCAAAAAAAAAGAAGTTGTAGAGTTATTCATTTAATTACTGTAACTTTTATCTTTTAAATAAATAGCTTAATATTATCACATTTCATTACAATAACATCACATTTTACTATATTGTATATAATAGTAATGTTTTTAGAGTAACCTCGTCGACCTAGCGTAATCAAATCCCGGACTACCGATTAACAGACGCCCACCAAGTCCATATTACCATAAATAATCTCTATTTGCAATCGAATAACACTTTTACGAGTAATTCATTAGGCAAAGTAGTGGTGCAAAGATCTAATTAGCATTGTAAGACATGCTAGATTGGATGCGTGGGAGCTGACGCGGTTTACCTGGTACAAATTTATGAGAACACCCCCGCTTAGTCGAGAAAGCAACGGATTTTAATATTCCTGACTATGTATTGATGTGTTAAGTTTTATGTTATTTGATGTAGTTAGGGATAAAAGTTAGTTTATTGATTGACGTAATGGATAATAGGCGTTTCTACGTAGGCTGAATTCGAAAAATAATAGCTAAATCATCTTTTGTTCGTGTCAGACTTATCCAATTGGTACGCCCACGATGCGATAGGTCTCTTAAATGAAAATATCTTAGATACGAGTAGTTTCAATAATTTTCATTGATGTGGCTCTAAAGGCTGTCCAACTTAAATTTTAGGTTATTAACATAGTTTTTAAGTTTAACTACTAACAAACATATGGAACTGTTTTGTATCTGTTATTTAAATTGATTATTTAAATAGGACTGGGCAGGACATGTTGCCGCATGTCTAACGAGCTGAGAGTCCGTAAAACACAAGGTTGATGTCCGGACACAGAGACACGGGGCCGCGACAGACCACGAAAGAGATGGCGGGACGACCTGGATGGCTTCTTAAGACTTGGAATGAGAAAGGAGCCGTGATCGTTAGGAAGAATGGAGGGAGGCCTTTGCCCAACAGCAGAACAATGCGGGCTAGCTAAAATAAATAAAATAACAAGTAGTTTCACTGAACAAAGTTGGTTTTGATATTACTATAACCTCAATTCTAGCCAAATTCTTCATGATATCCAAACATTCAGAAGAAAAAAATTGCAGAATCATCATCAGTATCTTAATGATCGGGAAATAAGAAAACAAATGAGTAAATACTTTTTTGGAAATCAGCAGCCTTTTTCTATAATAAATTAATCATCCCAACCCAAAGACCACCCTTCAGGCACGAAAACACAATTAGTACGCTTGACAAGTGGGCTGTGATCTGTGCATAACATAATCAGTGGGCACACGCACGGATGAATATACCCACGACAGGCGTCCACCTGTTATAATCTTTTCATAGTTGACACCCACCAAGTTACGGCGTGGGAGGCCTATTTTTCCCTGATAAGACTCGTCCTTTTTAGAGGATCAATTTTGAAGCTAAATATAGCCAGCCTATTAGTAGAGTCTATTTTGAGGAATATTTTTTAAAATTTATTTATTTCTCCATATAAATTTTGGACTACCGTTTTATAAATATGAATAATCCTTTCTTATTCCCTGAAATCAGAAAAAAAAATAGTGAATCTAAATTGCACGTTCTAAAACGAAGATCTCTATGGAGAAGAACATGCAAGAAACCCTATGAACACTCTTTTGTATACCTACATCATGAAAGATTCCTTTGAGCAAAATTTCAGCAATCTAGATCCAAGGGCTTAGGCTAGGTGTTGATGAGTCAGGACTTTACCTTTTATATATAAAGACTATATTTAAAAAGTCAGCAAGAAGAGACCAAGCTTTTAACAAACATTTGACAAAACCCCACACAATATATTGTCAGTCAGACGTGACAGCGTAACAGTTAATAAATAACTATTACTTGAACTATTTCCAAGTATAACAATACGGTTTTCAAGCATAATGTATTCATCACAGGCTTACATCATGACTATTATGATGTAGCATTTGTATTCCTCGTGTCATACTCGAACCATTTTTAATCCGTCATCGGAGTTTTATTTTTCTCAAAAGTATTACAAGCAATGTGTGCTGCACATTATTCATATTTCTGTTTAACTCTCTGACAACACTGATGTTTGTATTAAGATATCTAATATAGTCTTATAAATAAAAATGTCGCGTCACAGTGTTTTTCATCGAACTCTTCCGATACGGTTTGACCGAATTTTATGATTTTTTTGTGTATATTTGGTAGGTCTGAGAATGGGTCATAGGCTATTTTGTACCCTCCTATCCCCAACCCCCACTTTTTGTTTGATAATTTAAATAGTAGAACAATGTTTGCCGTGTCATCATAATCATCATCTTCCCGCCCTTGTCCCATGTTATTTGGGGTCATTGCAACATATTTCTTTCTTCCATCTGTGCTTCCACCCTTCCTGCTACCACTAACTCCCTTTTCTTTCATTTCACTCTTCACACAATTCATCTATCTTTTTTTGGTCTCGCTCTCCCTCTATCCACATGTATACTCAAAACTATTCAGCTGGTTTTTTTTTTTGATAAAAAAAAATGATATTTTGAGCCTTTATTGAAACAGTTCCATTTGTCAATGGCTCAAAAACTATAGTAGCTTTTCACACTATCATCGTCTTTTTTAATCCTCTCAAATTCGCAGCCAGATTTAAAGTAAGCTTTTCTCATATAATGACCATTTTTTAAGACAGAAAATAAAATATTTATACCCATAAATCTTCAGCAACAGTTACCTTATTAGTTCTAGTTTAGTAGCCAATAAAGATTGTCCTTCATTTAAATACGGTCTTAACACAAATTTCTTCGAGCGCCCGGCCCGGACATATCCATCAGTAGTTAATTTGAATTTATTTTACAGCAAGCACCGGTGTAATGAGAACTTACTTCAGCGGGACTCAGTGTAGGGACGATTGACGAATATTTATGTTTGTGCTCGGTTCTTGTTTGGGGTTAGAATATATTATTTAGTTCGCGAAAATATTTTCTTTGTTGCTGTGACGTGACTGGTATTAAGCCTGTTTGTCGTCGAACATAACTTATTTAGATATATGTATATTTATCACCTTTTTATTTTTGGTAGGCTCGTTCTTAACCATTATCTCTTCTGATGGAAATTGGCACTCACATATTTCCCCCACAGGGGTAGGTAGGCATTACAGCATTTCACCTGCTACGATCCGTACATATTACTCTTCTCAATCCCTTTCGCTCCACATAGAGCGCGAGGAACTCCCGTTTTAGATGGAGCGAGAGAGAGCATTCGGCTTTTACTGATTAAAACTCACCTGTGTTCCTTTCATTGTCCTTTCCGTTCCAGTGTCATGGTAACTCTTTTGAACATCTGACAGTCTTATATATTCCTTGTGCTACGTGATTACATCTGGCCATTCAAATTTTGCACTAAAGAATAACTAGGACCATGAATTAAGGAGTTAATTGGATTAATATCACTGAGTTGACTAGTTGACAAATGCGGATACAGGTTTTCCTCTATCCAATTTTGCATTCCCCCAAGTAAAATGCAGTGTGCCCCTCCCACTAACCGTGCATCACTTCACCTATTCTCAACACGGAGGCCGATTCTGTCGCCAATCGAATGTCTGATTTCAATTTAGATTAGCATTTAAACATGCAGCGCAAAAGCTTATCTAACGAGTACACCTGTTAAAGTCCAAATAATTTATGACTACGTCCCGTGCTATTCTCGTTATCGTTAACATTTCGTGTAAGCCGACCGCGAAATTTCTAAGTCGAATAAGGATAAAGCTGTTTTGCCTTGCGTCCGCATTTGCAGGGTTGATTGCAAGTTATTGTCGTAATGATCATCATTCGAGTGTTAGTGATACTACCGTTACATTTTATTAGCTGTTGTTAGACTTAATTGGATATTTAATAAGCTGACTTGAGTTTTGTCATTTGACATGTCTTACAGACCTAGCCAAGTTCGGAGCGAGTAGGAGTCACAGGCGGTCGCCGACTTCTGTGAAGCAGTAATGCTCACAAAGAAGGAGACCGAATGCATCAGGCAACGGGGCGTTATCGCCGCCGCCGCCGCCGCCGGAATTCTAATCCCGATTTCCGGCCACCGTAGGCGCGGGCTTGCGGACAGTGAGCAATGGGTAGCTCGCTGTCCGGCAGTCCGGTAACTGTCCGGACCAAGCCCAAGTCGTCGACGGCGCGCACTGTTTTCGCGAGCCTCAAGGAGTTGTCAGCAACAGCAGGGACCCAGCCGGGTCGAAGCCTACTGGGGCCAGGATTATCAGAAAAGGTGCTCGAGCCCCGGTATGAAGGCTAGAAGAAACGGGGTGGGTTTTTTAGTCAGTAAGAGTCTGACACTATCTCCCGCTTCGCCCAAGAGCGGGGGTTGACATTGGATGTTTTTTTCCCACAATAAAAAAAGGCCTATCCAAGTTACGATGGTTTTGTTTCAAATCTCTTTCTATAGTCGGTAACGCCACCGATTTCTTTGTTCTTGCAACGTGACTTAACGTTGAGATGATGTCATTTCCATACATTTCAAGGTTTCTACTTGTGTTAACGATGGTAGATTATCAACTTGGTTAAGCCCTCTGTTTTGATGGTTTATTTGTCTGAATAAAAGAGACCTAATATTCTGAAAAACTAATTCTTATTACAATTTATTTCATCATCATCAGTTCAGCCGATAGATTAGTCATTCACTACTGGACATAAGCTGCCCCCAAGTGTTGCCACAAGGACTAGTGCGGAGCGTCTCGCATCCATCAGACTCCCACAACTTTCACCAAGCCATAGGTTTACTTTGGGGAAGGCCTTCTAATGCTAGGTCATTTTCATTTTTAGGGTTCCGTAGCCAAATGGCACAAAACGGAACCCTTATAAATTCGTCATGTCTGTCTGTCTGTCTGTCCGTCCGTATGTCACGGCCATTTTTTTCCGAAACTTTTAGAGCTATACTATTAAAACTTTGTAAGTAGATGTATTCTGTGAACCGCATTAAGATTTTCACACAAAAATAGAAAAAAACAATAAATTTTGGGGGTCGCCATGCTTAGAACTAAAACTCAAAAATTTTTTTTTCATCAAACCCTTACTTGTGGGGTATCTATAGATAGGTCTTCAAAAATGATACTGAGGTTTCTAATTTCATTTTTTTCTAAACAGAATAGTTTGCGTGAGAGACACTTCCAAAGTGGTAAAATACACATTTTACCCCCCCCCCCCCCCTCTAACTTCTAAAATAAGAGAATGATAAAACTAAAAAAAATATATGATGTACATTACTATGTAAACTACTAACGAAAATTGGTTTGAACGAGATCTAGTAAGTAGTTTTTTTTTAATACGTCATAAATCGAAAAAAGATCACTATTATTAAAACATCGATCAAAATTATAACAAACTACAAGAACTTTTCTATTGTGTTACTTGCTGCTTCGGAACCCATCATGGGCGAGTCCGACTCGCACTTGGCCGGTTTTTTATTTTAACAATAATTCAACTTACATTACTTTTATAAGTGATAAAATCTATTTATGTAGTAGGTATTGATGTTTATTGAAAGCGTTAAATATGATATTCGCACTTTTGATGTACCTTTTATAATATTGTATAGGCAATTGCATTAAGCTCGATGTACTCTGGCGTATACTTGACAGCTTAATGCAGTTGCCAATCCCAAATGATTAAGTTTTATATGCAAACTCGAGCGAAATTACATATTATAAAACCTGCTACGGTGTGGTTCAATTTTATTTTTTGATACAACGTGTGTAATACTTATGCTGCATTATTATTTAAACTTTGTTTTGTTGCTTTCAATTTTTTTTTTATCATCATTCATCATTTCTTGCGGCCCTTACCATATTTTTTTAATAAATAATTTATATTCTGTCCTTTTTTAAATAATATAAACAGTGCCTGACTGCGATCCCGCCTATAATTGAATCCCATAATAATATTAGACATTTAAAGGCAATTATATTTTATCACTATGCAGATGATGAAGCGACTCCGACACCTGCCGAATTGGTTAGCGCGTACAACAGAAAACAAAATGTATTAAAGGAACCCATTTTTTGCGCAGTTAGACAATGTAAGCTAACCCAGAACTAGCCATAGGAGCGTAGGTAGACTATGATAGAAAATGCACCCATGATCTAGATAAAGTAGCAATAGGGAAAGCACGGGGAAGGGTAGTGCTAGAGTGGCGGATACCCACACTTAGCATCGGATAGATACGGGTTAAAAAGGATAGGCACGATTAGTTTTTAAGTTAAACACTCACCTTTGATAATTATGTTGCGTATTGTGCATAAGCGGTTGCGTCGGTTGCGCCAACAACAGTTGTTTTTGTTGCTGTTGCCGTTGCAGCATCTGTTTGCCGAATACGCCGTACCCAAACCCGTATATTTCGTCCTCTTCTTTATCTGTGAGGCAGCTTGAAGGCTGTTAAAAAGAAACAAGCTGTTAAAAAACTACAAAAGTTTTATATGTGAATTATGTGGAAAGGATATTAGACTTAGATCCTATTATTATTTGAGAGAGCAATTTATCTACTAAATCGGTCTCTAACGGGTTCCTTCTATTTGGCAGAATCTTGATACTCCGATTTTTATTTGGCATAACTCACATGGCATAATCTTATTTAATCGAATATTTTTAAGGCATAAAAATTATTTAGCATAACTTTTGTTTGGCAGAATATTTACGTGTCCGAATTTACAATGGCATACTTTTATCTTGGCAGAATTTTGTTTCGCATAATTACCTTTGCCATAATTAATATTATGCATAATTTTGTTTAGCATAACATTTATTTAGAGATACGATTATTTGGTATGGGTGCTTAATTGAACATCAAAAATTTTGTGACAGAAACGAATCGCTGCGAAACCGACTTTACGCAGTCTTGTCTGCCCTACCCCTAGAGTGTAATTTAAACCCGCGTAGGCGCGGAGGGTCGCCCTACCCCTCCGCTCCTGAGCTTCAAACCACCTGCTCCTCACCTCCCGCGAGCTGAGGAGCAGGTGGTTTGAAGGCCCGCTACCGCGGCTGAGGCTGGCCGGCGAAGCCGGCCAGCAAGCCGAAGCTGCGGTGGTGAGCGTTAAAACCATCTGTGACGATAAGCTCGCGTGGCGCCGCCCAAACCCCGCAGCGCCGGAGCCGTGACAGAAACAATGCTTGCTGCATGTTGCATGCCTGCTTGCATGCTGCATGCCTGCTGCATGTTGCATGCCTGCTTGCATGCTGCATGCATGCTGCATGTTGCATGCTTGCTTGCATGCTACATGCATGCTGCATGCATGCTGCATGTTGCATGCCTGCTTGCATGTTGTATGCCTGTTTGCATGCTACATGCATCCGTTCATGCATGCGTTCTGCCTTTTAATGACTATCGATATAAAATGTATGCCAAAAGACGATTCTGACTGTGAATTTTCTGCGATATGATGGTTCTGCTTTTTAATTATTATGGATATAAACGTTATGCCTAAAGATGATTCTGACTAACAAAATTATGAGTTTTGAATGTATGACAACTGAGTGTATGCGAAATGATTTTCTGCGAAATGAAGTTTATGCTATCCGTTGTTATGCAAAACAATATTATGACGTAAAAAGTTCTGCTATAAAAGGTAGACCCGTCTCTAACATCTCTAACAATAACACTAAAACTAAATCGAGTAAATGTATATAATCATCTTAAAAATAGCCCTACTTTGATTGAGTAGCGTGGCTTGTAGCCACGCTTGACCACGTGGCTACAAGCCACGCTACTCAATCGCTTTAGATGGCTCGGCATCCACAAAATTTCTAGTGCAAGCCTACCGTCGGCGTTCAAGTCTTCAATCCACAGCACTTATCGGCTGTATGCAAAAAATCACAAGTTATCTATGTTTATAAAATGCTGAGCTTGATCGATGCTGCAAACGCCTGAAAAGTAGCTTGCTTAGATACGACGTTGCCGAGAACACAAAACAATTGGATGAGCCACTCAGTAGGTTGGCATAGTATAACTTCATTAAATTCCTCCACCAATATTGCAGAGCGTCCGCTTACTGGCTATGAGTGAATGGGAGTCGGGAGGTTCATGCCTGCGTCTTGATGGAGTTGTCACATCGTTGTCAATGAATCTTCAAATTTTTACCAGCTATTTTAGAACTCAATCGCACGTGAAAATAAGAAGAAGCCAGACAGAATAATAATGCCTTGGAAATTGGGTATGCCTTTGGTATAGGATGCAACATCCGTCGATACTCTAACATCCCATTTTCGCGGAATCTTGGCAGCTGCTGTAGTTGCAAAAAAACTCAAATTAATATATATTTTTTGCACCTACAGCAGCTGAAACATGTAACTAAGAACAGGATATATTGATATCCTGTTGTTAGTTTCAAGTTTCAGCCATTTAATGTTGCAACATTAGGGCAATAGTGTTTGAGTGCTTATCGAGTTTCTAGGAATATCAGCGAACAGCAGGCTACGCGACTCTTCATTTGACCAAAGAGTTGGGTTTTTTTTTGGTCAACGAATCACCACTGTTATACAACGTGCTACCTTATACTGACAGAGCTCTGGCCTCTAATCTAATCTACTATCAAAAATAATAAAAATTAATAAAATGTAAGTAGACAGATTTTGACGGTAATAAAAGTGACCTTTATCTATATCTTCAATAACTTCAGCAAATTAGATTTATAAGGCAGAGAAAAGAAAATACCGTCTGAAGTTCTAAGAAAAGCCATAATAGGTATCTTCACAAAAAAATCTATATTATTAACAGACTTGATATAAATGCGAAAGAAACCTTCTGAGGGTAGGTAATCCGCTTTGCGTATTTAGAGGTGTTTTCATAAAAAAATAAAATCATATTCAGAAAAACGGTTCAAATATCACTGGCAATGTTGAAAGCCTAATATTCCTGGCTAATTTTACACAAAGCGACGATTTGGCCCGCTTAGTCTGATTACATGACATGATCCTATTATTTATTCAGGCCGTTTTATCTGTGGGCCTCCGCGGGGCTCATCATTATGACCTTGGACTTTTGTCTGATGGCCGACTGAGGATTTACGTTCAAGTTCATCACGTGATTTCAAATTATTTTTGCAAGGTCGGTTTTTTCAGTGGAGTTTGGTTTTGAACTTGTTGTTACGTGTCTTAAAATTGTGTTAAATTATGAAGTTTTACTATAGATTCAATGATTTTATTTTAAGTGAAAATAACAAATTACTATATAATAAAAACTGACGAAGTAGTGAAAACTAGAAAAATGATAACTTTAGTAGAACTATTAAAAACTATGTCAAATAAAATTGGTACAGATAACAAATCTCGTATGGAGCCAAAAAAGTAAGCTGATGTGGTGCCAAATGCATGCTACACTCTAAAGTATTTTTCACGAACAACTTTCAAATTTATGGATATACGTAAGTAGTTCAAACTTCAAATTCACACTCACTCATGCATCAACAAACAACAGAAGCCAGCAAATTATACAAGAAAACAATTGCTTTAAATCTACAATAGAATACTTCGTGAAATTGATGACCATTCCCAAAAATAAATGAGAACCTCACTCAACTCACCGAATACTTTCCAGGCACATAAATGGGCTGCGAATGCGACGTGGTCAAGTTATTCAAAGCTAGGGAACCAGGACTTGCCGAAGGTGGAGTTTGGGGTGTTCCAGGGCCTCCGAGGACCCTCATTCTTGGAGACATCTCGTCCCATTCGTGTCTCCGTAACTCTTCGAGGTGATCTAGAACGTCGCCGTAGTGTGTGGAGAAGAGATCTGCGTATCTGGAAGCCAGACCTTCGAGATAGCCTCGGTCTCCGTCCTGTGGAAGAAGAAAAAATAGGTTAGTTTGCAATGAAAGACTATTTCAAAGTTATATGTACAGCCCCCCTAGCCAAGCTACTACTGTTTCGTTACGATTCTTTTGCGTCGAACGCCTTGAGTGGGCCACGCCTCCGATACCTTTGTTCTGACCACGTGACTGAGCGTTGAGATGACATCAGCACAAAAGAATCGGTAAAAGTCTGACAGTTTCTTTCGTTTCACTCAGAGAGAGAAAGGTTATTTGATGATTTGATCCTAAAAAGGTTTGATAAGACTTCAATGCGCAATCCTCATTACGTATGATAATACAAGCCTTATTTCTCAAGAGAACATAATGTTATGCTACTGCGTCTCAAACTAACACTAAACCTGCGAAACACTTGTCATTCAAGATTGTTCACGATAACTTTATCTGATGATATAAAACCACACATCTTTTATATTCCTGACACTTAAGCTTTATATGAGGCAGTAAAGCGGTTAAAACAATAAAGAACGAAACATTGATTGAATAAATTAGATAGTAACGGTTTCCCAATAATGACGTATCAATCGAATACCATCTAAGTGTCGCAGCACATCGGCCACAAACGTAACCACGAAAAGCTAGAAGAGGCCCAAGTCAGTTGTGACTAGTGGCTGCTACTTATTTTAACCCATGTGCGCAGTAGTATAATGGACTCTGTCAAAGAAGGTTTAAATGCGCGAATGGCGTGTGACAGCGTTTTGTATCGGTATTTAGTGGCTAGTGCTGGCCACTAGAAACGAGTAACAGCGTTTTGTAGCACGTGGCGGCTTCCAGCGTCTTCCAGTGTGCGGCGAATCCATATGAAATGTATGAAACCTACAGGACATAAATTATGTCGGTGGAAGCGCTTCTTTGTGGTTGTGGCAGGTGGCTTGTGTGCGGTGAACCTAAGCCACGAATGGAACCAGGACTTTTTTTTTAAGTAGTAATCTAATGATTTTTCGCGCTTTGGGTGGTGGCAGAGTTTTAGTGATTAAAACCATACCTGTGTCCTTTAGTTTACCCTTGACGTTCTAATATCACAGGTTTCCTTTTGAGAAAATGCCCACGGCCCTTGCGGATATCGGTCCTGCTATACCCTTAAGGTTTGCTGACATTTCTTTGAGACGTGCGTAAAACGCTACACGCTGTCGACAACTTGGGCTTGGTCGGGACGATTACTGGACGGCTGAACGACGAGCTACCCATTGCTCGTCGTCTAAGGGAAGGGAAAGGTGCGTGATTGTTCGAAACAGTCACCGCGGCCCTGGAGCGCAATAGGACCACGGGTAAGTTTTATTCAGTAAAAGCTTGACACTTTCTCTCGCTCTCAGTAGATTGAGAGAGAAGTTATTTAAAAATTTACTACTCCAGTCAAAAAATTAGGCAACAAAAGATAAGAAGTGTGTATTATTCTTTACAAAAAAATACATGATTAAAAACAAAAGCATATCGTATGATAAAATAATTCGCCGGCGAATTATTTTCCGGATTTCTTATAATATCAAACATGAAGAATAAACGATAATAAATATCGTTTCAATATATATTTATTAAGGAAACATCGAAGAACCAATTCCGACGTTAATTCTCGATAAACACGGCGTTCAATTACACAGTAATTACAACTGACACGGTAAAATTAACGAAATTGAGAAAAAAACTCGTAATTATCCTACCTAGACCTATTTGTTTTAAGTGACTTTTCCGAGCAATTTCCGTTGAGTCACAAAAAAGGGGGCGAATCGACGTAAAGTAAGGTAATTAAAAAGCAGAGGGTATTAAAGGCCGGTTCTTAAAATTTTAGGTGTTTGTTGATGCATAATTGGTTTGGTGTGAAGCTTGAAATGTGTCAGATGGATGTACTATGTTTTACCGACAATTTGTTACGACGGCAAGGTCATGAAAAGGTCACAGATTATCCCGTATTTTGTACGTTGTTTTGACATTTTTCTAGTGCGCGGCTTTCGGGTATACCTAATGGAATTGCTTTGTCAATTAGTGAGTACGTTGTTTTGAGGCAGAATAAGAATAGTCTGTGTCTAAAACTGTTTTGGACAGAAATTCGCAACACTGAAATTATAGCTTTGCGCATTTGCGGAGCTCCAAACTAACTTGATGTCTTTTTTATAGTTTTATGAGCATCCTAAGCTTTAGCTAATTTAATATAATCATACGCTTTTTTACGTAGCAAATCATCACACTACTTCTTTCCACTCTGGGTAAAGAGAGAGAAACGATTTTTCACGCCGTGCCTTGATACAAGCTATGGTCCGAAGCGTGGCGGAATGGCAGGCAATCGCTTTCTTCTGTGAAGCAGTAATGCTAGCAAATGAGGCGACCGCAAGTGCACGCACGAGAAAGCGGCCTTCACACCCCAGTGGCCGGGATCCCGATCCTGATTTACGGCGTAGGCGCGAGCTTGCGGATGTCGAGCAATGGTTAGCTCGCCGACCAAGTCCCACCCAGTCGTCAACAGCGCGTAGTGTTTTACGCGCGCTTCATGGAGATTTCAGCAAACCGTAGGGGCCCAGCAGGCTCGAAGCCTAGGTATTGGGGCCATGGGTTTGCTTTTGAAAGGAAAACCCGGCCCTAGTGTGAAAGGCAAAGAAGAAACAGGAGTGGGCTTTTAGTCGGTAAATGTCTGTCACACCCTTCTGCCCCGTTCAAAAGGGGGAGATGTCATTGAATGACTTTAAACCTAAAAAAAAAAGACTTTTACAGATGAAACCCCAGTAATCTTTTCGAACAATCCACAGCCCTAGTGCCTGTATTGGTCTCTTAATAGCCCTGTCAATCTTACCAACATAATATAAATATACTTTCTCAGAATATTAACAATTCACGCAATAAAGTGCTACAGAAATAAATACAAGGTTCCGTTCGTAGATCCTCCGTTCGTGCGGAAGTTAAAATAACAAGTCGAAATAATCTCGCCACAAAACTCTTTCATTAAGATGGGGCTGACTGAAGAAGCTAAAGACGAGGACTAAGGGCGGATAATTTCTGAAATTCCTTTGGAGAAAGAAAATAAATTATCCGGTAATGTAGTTTTTGAAAATTGTTTTTGCTTTAAGTAGTAGTGATATATTTAAGTTTCAGTATACTTTTATGTTTAAATAACTGAATGAAAGTAAGTAAAAAATATCAAGGTGAAAAATCAAACAGAAAAATCAAAAGTGACGGAAATAAAGTAGCTTGTGTTAGTTTTCAGTAAATATGTTTAAGTAATTAAAATATATGAAATTTTTCCACTTTTTTATTTTTTATTATTGATAGGCTCGCGTTTGACCACCATCTCACCTGATGGTAAGCAATGATGTGGTCGACGTGGAGCACTCTTGCCTAGAAGTAGCCTATTAATTCTAAGTGATACCTATCAGAAAAAAACAGACTCCGACAGGGAATTCCACTCCTTGGCACAAATAAATGTGTTCCCAAAATGCTTTGTGTTTGTATGGATGGGATTTCAGAAATATCATTTAAAACACACAGAAAACAAAAGGTTCATAAATGTTTCGCACGAGATCTACTTTAGGCATTTACATAATTTTACAATGTTTACCCATCGCTTTCTTAAATAAACATTTCAGATTGAAAGTTTATCTTTGCGATTCATAAGAATTTGCCAAGACAAACACTAAGTCCGTTAACACTTTCCTATACTAAACCACTTCGGTGGTCTAGCTTTCATAAAGTAGACATGTTGAAAGTTTCAATGTCTTGCATGTGGTATAATGTAGTCTGCAGTTTCCTGTACATGGTTCAATGTCTAGATATCCTGTATTACTATTTCCTTTATAACTCATTGATACTGCGCAATAAATCAAGGCCAATCCATCAAATGGGTAAAAAAATCGTAGCTGTATCATTGAAGACCGCACTTAGAATTCCACTAGCGGTCGCATTGAGTCAAAGATGGCCGTAGGTTTATTTCCATTTTTAAATGAGAGCGGCTAAGAGCTTTGTCGGCTCGGAGTTTGTGCTCTGCGTTTTAAGTGGATTAAATCGCTCCACGCTCGTAAAACCGACAAGTGCTCGAGCTGAGAATTAAAGTAACCGTTCGACTTTTGCATGAGAAAGTGCTCGCGGGACCTTGCCCGTAGTCACTCCACACAATTTGATGCGGCCGATTTTTATTTATTTTCCCCCTGAAGCCTGGAAGCTGTTCAAATGAACTCTTTGCGGACTGCGACTGCTTTGTGAATACTCAACTAAAGAAATTCATTAACACTATCCGAATGGAGTGCTGTTGATTATCGATGCTTCTCACGCCCGCTCTGCGTCTATCCAAATAGAATAGTCAGTAGTAGAGCTTTTGCTGACTGAAACACTTAAAAATATAGCGGAGTGGGCGAACTAAGTCAAAGAACCGCCATAAAAGACAATAATAAATAGCTCATGATGCCTCAGTAGAAGGCATAGTAACTGCTCTTGAATTTAAATGGTATATTTAGACCACGACCAGTCGTTTAGAGCATAGAAACGGGTTCATTGAATGGTTTGCCAACGGCAGCTGGAATGTTTACGAAAAACAACCAAACGAAAAGTTAGGTAATAGAAACAGAACATGGCATTCAGAGAATTCTTTTATCGTTTTGTTTGAGATTATTCGTGGAATAGCATTAGTTGTCTATACGACCACAAGTATCTCCGAGCCGCTGTTACTAAATACATTAATGGACTGCATGTAAATGTTAATTACCATGTGTTAATTTTAAAATTTATTAGTATGAGTGGTTCTTTTCCGTGTTTTCATTAAATTAACGTTGTGTACCTTTTGTTAACATAATGAATAATAAATTATTATAATGATTACAAAAGCATCTAAAAGTGTCTATTTTTGTATAGGAATCTACTTACAATTTTTAAATTGAATAGATAGTTTAAAGATAGATAACAAATACTTACTTAAACAAGTAAATTCCTAAAATACTTCTTAAAAGTCACAGCACTTCCCAGTGAAAAGAGGAAAATATAGAAATTATAATATTGGAATATTATTTTACGAAGCAAAATATTAAAATGTCACCTTATAATATCAGATTACCCAACTCCTTGGCTTAAATTAAACTTGTACACAACAAGTAACAAGGAAGACGAAATTATCAAGTTGAAAAGATCTGAAAAGCGTTAAAATAATCAATTCAGGTCGTTGGTTACTGGAGAAACGTCTGCGCCATCGAACTCAACTTTAAAATGAGTATAAATTGCAAAACTTGGGAATTATTTGCGTCGTCTCTTCGCAGAAATTTACTCAGTTTTTCCAGAGTTTCATTATAACAAGTTTAATTGAAGAGAGCGTCCGGTACATAAATTTAAACTTTTGGCATGCATTTTAATCTGCTTACCGGTAGTTAGTTGGAGGTAATGGCTACTAAATGAGTTTCTAGTTTGCTTTAAATTGTCGGCTCGTTAATAAAATTGGTGTAGTGTACGTAGTTCAGGAGCGTTTGTGGTCGAGCCTGCTTGTTGCCGTTCAGCAACTTGTGTATCATAGGTGCTCTGTGCCCGGACATTCTTGTTCGTAGGACAGTTTACACGTGTCGGCCACCGCTTGGGAACGCTGCACAACAATATGTAAATTAAATATTCAAAAAGTTTTAGCTTTGCATAGTACGAACGTTTTAAAATTCTGCTTTATTAAAAAATATAAGCTAACCAGCTTACCTTTACAGGTAGTATTTATTTCAATATTTGTTCATGAAATATGCTCTTTTATAGACTCTTCATTCGTTTTTTATGCTCTTCTTTAATATGTTAACTGAGGTACTACCTACATTTCTACAACATTATTATTTTCAATTTAACTTAAACACAGAGCGTAAGTAATCACTCAACATCGCATGAGTCTAATTTTAGCGCATAATAAGTCTAAAAAATCTATAAACGATGCACTCGCAGTGGAGAAAAATACAAAATGAATATAATAGGCAGTATAAAATACTGGTTTAATCGGTAATTTATGCTCATCAAGGAACAGATGCGGACAAGCTAGGAGTCACCATTAAGGCTCTGTCATAAAACTGGTCCCGGACGCGGTTATGTAAGTATATGGCTTGGCTTGCATTGAGAAGAATTTATTATTAGGATTGTTTACTGGCGGAAATTGGAGTAATACAACTGCAGCCAATGCAAATCATGTTTTACCAACCAAATAAACTTATCGTAGTGCTATTGAAAGCTGTTCCTAGTCAAATTAAATATGCCTGTAAATGATTGATTCGAAATATGTAAATGTAATTTAAATGGTTTTCAAAACCTAACCTCAACTGAAAGTGTGAGAAAGCAGAAAATAGTAATAACGACCCCGAGCTTACAAGTTGTAGGTCTCCTAGAGAGGAGGCCTGAGTCGCAATAGGGGAAACATTATAAGGCTGATTATACTAAAAGTATGGAACAAAATAAATCTTTAAGGAAACCTTATTAATAGACGCCTCAATGTGTCAAATCCTGCTAAGCGCTTCTGACTAAGCTTTGGTGACGACCCATCAGAAACAAATTGGATTGTTGTAATTCGATCTCGAGAGCTATGTACACTGATTTACTTCGTATTAAAATAACTTTATTTTTATAATTTCGTGAAATATTCTTACTGTTATATACGTAATTTGTGTTGTATCTTATAATAAATATTTTTGTGAGTTATTTTTAAACAATTCTTAAACAAAATTCAAATAAAATAAAAAATGTCATATAAAAGAGTTTTACGACCCAATCATTCATATGATTAGCTATAAGATTTTTACAACTCTCCGTCAGATACTATTTAGATGATGTTTCTTTATTTAACTTATTATTTAGAAAAAGTTACGCCTATATAATATACAGGCTTAGCCCAGCTGCAATACTAACATAGATTCTGTGATCTGGACCTAATCATAGACATTATTTTAGTCTACACTTAATATATATAATAAAGAGGTAAAGTTTTTTTTTTGTTTTTTGTTTGTAGGAGTGGAAGCAGTGGTCAGATTTCAAAAATGTTTTCACCGGTAGTAAAGTGTTTTATTCCTGAGTGACATGGACTTTATTTTATATAGGTACGCGGGCAAAGCTGCGGGCAAAAGCTAGTCTGAAATAAAAGTATTTTTTTTATTTTATAACCCCTCAACCGTGCCAGTTACTTACTCATCAGCTTCCCTAGTTAGCCGCGGCGGTCTGTGACAGTCCAAGCCTTTGTGAGGCAGACGCCTGTCGGCTCATGTTGTGCCATTACATCCATTGTATGCTGGGTTCAACGGACCCCAAGGTATTCGATGCAGTATTAATTATCCGACCGAGAAGAAGGAGAGTTATGTTTTATGTCACGTAAGTTTTAAGTCAAATATTATTTTCATTGTCGCCTTTCACTAACATAGTTGAGAGAGTGTTGACATGAATTTTCCATTTGTTTTTGGCAAAAGAGTGTCATTTTATAATGATTAGATTACAAAACAGACACGACATGTCTTTGTACTAAGCTATAAAATGGAACGAAGTCTTAAAAACAATTGCCAATAAACAATCGATGTGCAGCGCAAATACAGGAAGAAGGTGCCACCCCATATAATCCGAAAGTCGTTTAATACCACCCGTGGGAAGAAAAGGGGTGGTCTTTTCGTCCTAGCACAATAGGTATTAACAGTGTAACAGGATTAATTTATCCCGGAAGCACGATAGCTAAGGAAGGCTTCCACATAAGATGTACCAGGTATGTAGTAGAACGAAGAGCTGTTTGTTTTAGTGATCGTGAAAACTTTATGCGACGGACTTGTATTGTGCCTTTACGTGTGAACCTGCAACTTTAATACATTTATAAACTTGTGACAAAGAGTATAGCGATGCCCCTAGTCTGTAATCTGCTATTATAGACTTTTTACTGTATATCAAATTCAGTATGTACGGACTGAGTTACATCATTCTTGGATTTGTTTTTCTGATAAAGAAAAATTTACACATGTTTTTCTTGTGAGGAGATTGCAAAAAAAAATGATGTTGGAAAAAGTACTGTTCCATATCTTTACAAAACAAAAATTAACCTAATATAAAAACAAACATTTATGTGTATCTATGTGTCTTTTTTCCTCTTTCACGTTAAAACGCCTGAATGGATTTGTATGTTAGGCACCAGGATAGCTTATATCCTAGATTAACTTTTTTTTTTTAATCTTATAAATTTAGGGACTTTTGGTCACAGTACGACCATGCAGGCAACATCGTAACCTAATACAAGTCAAGCTTTATCAACTATGAGGGCTCACAACCTTACTCACTATTTTATAAACAGCGATGGCTGCGTTAGAGAGGGGTTCGGACAGTATACTTTGGATTACTTAATAGTTAAAATCTTTAATGGGAAGGAGTACTAAAATAATTCATATGGGTAAAACCGATGGTAGGAGATAGTAAATAATATAATATTAAATTATAAAATTTGCGTAACCTTAACTATATACATAACATTAGACATACAGATGTACATATTATCTTATATATAAAATTCTCGTGTCACAATGTTCGTTCCCGTACTCCTCCGAAACGGCTTGACCGATTCTCATGAAATTTTGTGAGCATATTGAGTAGGTCTGAGTATCAACCAACATCTATTTTTTATACCCCTTTGTGATAAGGGTTGTCCACCCTTAACATTTAAAATGCAAAACAACGTTTGCCGGGTCAGCTAGTTATCTATGTAATAATAAAATTCCACAACTATCACACAACGCCGCTTAGTCCCAAGCTAAGCAGAGCTTATACATATATAATAACTTCAGCTAGAAATGTAGTTCTGCTACTGACATAGATAAATCAAAGGCAGTCGTACTTACTAAAATAGCTAAGACATCTATATTAGCCCAGTATTTTAATGATGACTGATTCAAAACCGGTTCACAAGATTGAAAGCGTCAAAGATTATGCTGTTACTTTAATTCCTCACATTAATGTCGAGTCATTAACATAATTAACTTCAAGTTTAGGAACGAAATCATTCACAGTTAATTTTACGATCGAATTACATGTAGGTTCTGTTGGTTGATAGGCACTTTAGGGGCTTTTTGTCCATGATAAAGCAATTGAGATACCAGTGTCCAGAGTGAGTGAGTGAGTGTCCAGTTTTATTTATATGGAGTAGGACTTAAACACATAAACAAGTTACGACGACGCAACTTGCCTCCCAAAAGGCAATGGAAAGGGCTATGCTCGGAGTTTCCTTGCGTGATTGCATCAGGAATGAAGATTTCCGCAGAAGAACCAAGGTCGCCGACATAGTCCGAAGAATTGCCAAACTAAATTGGTAGTGGGCAGGCGAAATGTCCCACCCAGCCGGGTCGAAGCCTACTGGGGCCAGGGTTAACCGAAAGGGCGCTCGAGCCCCGGTATGAAGGCTAGAAGGAACGGGGTCGGTCTTTTAGTCAGTAAGAGTCAGACACTATCTCCCGCTCCGCCCAAGGGCGGGGGATGTCAATGCATGATTTTTTCCCACCATAAAAAAAGGCGAAATGTCCCAACAAGCAATGGCTCGTAGATCGGATAGTCGATGGGACCGAAAGGTTCTAGAGTGGCGACCGCGCATTGGAAAACGCAGCATTCGAAGACCTCCCACATGGTGGAACGACGACCTGGTGAGAGTCGCGGGAATGTAGTGGATGCGGGACGCACAGGTCGTATGGCGTCGCTTGGGAGAGACCTATGTATATGAACGCAATCTAAACATAAGGCCGGATAGGCTCATAATTTGACACTCGTTAGGACATCAAAACCGTCCGTGCTAAAGGGTCTTATAGCACGAGTATAGGAAAATATCAGAAATGTGTTAATTCGTGGTTACGTCACAAAAAAAAGTTAAATCCGGAAAAACCTACGAGTCTCGGGAACTGAACTATTTTCATAAATATGTTTGTACGAAACCCTCTGTAGGCGAGTCCGACTCGCTCTTACACGGTTCTTATCATATTGCTTTTAGTAAAATAACGAATAGAAATTCTAAGAAAGAAGATAAATTAATCCTCGACCTAGCAAGGATATATTAATTTATCAAAACCTTGTTGCGTATATATGGGTAATCTAGTTGGATCGAGTGCTAGAAACGGTTACATAAAATACTTGCCTTAGTATTTTTAAATATTATTATTTTGTTCCATCTGTAAAACTATTTTCTATCAAAACGCATTACCGCATCGTGAAAACCTTTAAGATAGAGTTACAACCTTTAAGACAAATTACAAACCATCGTTTGTTTCTGTTTCAAAAAAACTTAAGCAGAACGAAAAATTTTATAAGTCAAAAATTAAGAAGGAAATACACAAAATATCAATAGCACATGAGATGACAAAGGTAGCTGGTAGGTGGACGAAAACTCACATTATTCTATTCTAATTGCAATACAAACCAATTCTATATTTCGCAAACAAGCTGAGCTCCAACATCGAAGATGGTGAATCTAAAATAACGCGTCCCGTCTGCCGCTAAACAAAACAAATGGTCACACAATAAGACGAGGTTCCGCGTGCCACGGAGCCGATGCGACGCTGACACGATTTATATACAGATTCACCTGCCCTCCTCACTTTGTGGCCAGAATAGGCTGAATTCATTCATGCTTTTCTTGTAGAAACTTCTAGATATAAGTGGGATGAATCAGAGGGTAATGAAAAGATTGATAGTAATTCTGACGGTCTGTTTGTTACCTTTTGCAATTAAAACATTGAACCGCTATGATATTTGATAAGATAGCCTAGTACTTGGAGGAAGAAAATTGAGTGGTCCAGTTTCCGAATGGAAAATTTGAAGTTAGAATGTGATAAATTCTAATTCTAAAAAATTACAGGTTTTCCGGTTTTAGTTTGACAAATACTTGTATACAGTTATTGAATATAGAAACAGGTCATAATTATATTATACACATAATGAGGTAGCACATGCTAGTTTTTATCTTGAATATTTATAGTTTACACGAAAAAAAAGTCCACAGAGACGAAGTCGCGGGCCAAGAGCAGAAAGACAGCGTAAAATTAAAAAGTAGTGATAGAAACCTTTTTACTTAGCAAACTGATAAAGCTAAAGAAAAACATTGTAGATGTAATAAATTCTGAGTAATTTTTTTGAATGAATTAATGAATTTTATTAAGATTGTTCCATGAAAATTGTATGATAATTCTAACCTGCCTAATCAAAGGAAAAAATATGAATAACTTAGTGGAAATAACCTTTTGCGTAGGTGCTAGAAATAACTGATACAATTTCTCAACAATTTATTAAGCTCGGTTAAAAAAATTAAATTCTATTATTTATCATAGACGTTTACCAATATTGATAATTAAATATCAGGAATCTTAAACTTTGAACCAATTGTAATAGGTTTAATAAACGTATTCAGAATCTAAGCTGAACCATTTAGCGAAGGATTTAATTTTATGTCTGTAGCAAATATTTGGTGTTCGTTAAATAGCCATTATGAAAGTAATTACTTTCACAATGAGTGTATCGATAGTGGAAGGACTAAAATGAAACTGCAAACTAGAAATTCCCCAATCTCTGAACAGTGCGCAGACTATATGCGCAAAACGCGATATGCTATTACCAGAAGATTACCCAAACAATAACCCATGAAATAAGACTACCATACACTCGTAAAATTTAATGCCAACTAGTATTGGAAAGTCGACTTAAGAGTTGTATTTCAAAATATTTATCGTGGCAAATGGCACAGAGAAGCACTTTAGCCAAGACGGAAATGTGAAATCTATAACAAATGTACCGAACGGATATTGAGTTTTGATGTCATAGATGATGCGTGTCTGGAGTACTCTCGAGATAATAAAATACTACGCCAGTTCCATCTCATATTATATTACGTTGAGCAAGATATTCCACGAGATATTGATATTGTTAAAAGAAACAAAAATGATGACGCAACCTAATAAGTTGGTTTTATTTTAAAATGGACATTAAAAGTAAACTTTTATATAGTAGAAATGAAAATTGAAATTGCTATTGACGTATAATTAAATTATCCTTTATATAAGACCAGATTCATTGAGTATTCTGGTACTTAATAATTTCAATCCTTGCTAATATTATAAAAGCGAAATTGAGTTTGTTTGTTTGTTACGTCTTCACGACAAATGGAAAAACCATTTTTGATGAATTTTGGTACAGAGATAGTTAGGACCCTTGAGATGGACAAAGGCAATTTTTTTATTAAAATGATGAGAAAAGTGTTAGGGTTAATAGGACACCAAAGAAAAACTTCATTTTAAGGATTTCAATAATATCTGTTTATCCTTTTCTTTATATTGGGAAGGTGTGTTTCAGTAACATCACGTGAGACGTGTGCTCCTAAGCAAGGCTAGTGAAATACAGTAACTGTAACCATACTAGGGATTTCAGTCAAGTGGTCACGGGGACTTTATCCATATATAATATTTATTGCTTAGAAAGAGAAAGACCATAGTGTTAAAGCAGGATGGATTTGTTTTTGTTATATTCCAACAAAAAGGGGGAGAAAAAGGGAAGGCGTTTTAAGTACGCGAGCGAAGCCGCAGGCAAAAGCTAGTATTAGATAACAATTACATTAATATTAAGTTGACAATAGATGATGATTGATAATTGCTTTGATACTAAATGTTCCCGAAGCGCAATCTTCTTTACACTTTTAGATTTACAAAAATAACCTCATTGCATTTCGGCCCTTACAAATTTGATGAACGTCAAATTAATTACAAAATAAACGAAGTCAAAGAAACCTGTAAATTAATTGACGCAAAAGAAAGTGATGAATTTGAAGTAAGAAACCATTAATTCGATGTGACAGCTTAAAAAATTACAGACAAACCGGAGGTTATTTATTTAATTGGTCGAGTGAAGATTGACAATGACGTATTGTTTCCTCAACAGTTGAACTTGCATAGAACATGGATGAACGTAGCCCACGCTAGCCCATGGTGATAATATCGGATAATAACACAGTTGTGAAATAACAAGAGATTACCTGGCGTGAGTCATGGGGCTTACGTTGTGATATATATATACGCCTGAATAAATCATGTAGATACATATATCAAAAGCGATACCTAGATTTTAAAAATGTTCACACTTAAAAAAGTAAAGAAAGAAAAGTATAGATCTGACATTTGTCCCTAAATCCTTTCTGGTTCAGATTCTCGAGCCACTTTGTACTAGCTCCTTTGGTAAGCGTCTAAGTCATCTTACTACCTCTTCTGTCTTACTTAATCTATAGTAAAATATATTTTTTTAAACTCTTAGCATCAGCTCTACCTAACCTTTTTCAACTAAGTTAGGTAAGACTCGAAATCCACCTCACGTTACTAGTCTCACAGGATGCAGTTAAATACAAGTCACCAGGACTATATTTCAGCAGGTACCAGATGCTTATAAAATATTATAGCAGATACTAAATTAAATCTATATCTTAAATGACTTGCATTGGACACTATTTCTGTCAGACACAAACCCAATGTAGATACAACTCAATTCAATGTATCTATTGAATTGAAACATTGACGATTTAAGTTAAAGCTATGTTTTGCAGTGAATACATTTTGGTCACGTAATCATAATTTATGAGATGTAATGTTATATTTGCTGGTTAGCAGTTTCTGTTTAATTCAACGCACATTTACAACGGCGTTATAATAAGTCTAAAAGTATCTAAATTAAAAGAACATATTTTTAAAATGATGAACAGATATAAGTTTATATTATATGACAAAAATAACAATAAAATGTTCGTGCTTTATATTTTTTCATAGCCACTGTATTACGGTACCAGTTTCGATACCACATATTTCGGAATACCTTCAATATTTTGATATTTTGTGGCATCCAATAACACTAGTGTTCCAATATTACGAGTTGCATTACTACAATGCTGAGTCATAAAATGTTATACGGGCAAAGGAATTGGATTCAATATACATTATGAAACATTTTACAAAAGATAGGCTATTGTAGAATCGCGGGCGTATTCTGTTGTCCATAAACCACATAATGCATAAACAAAAGCATTTGAATAACACGTGGGTAGAAAGTGACAGCCGAATGGAAGCATGCTACACATTCAACAGAAACTCAATCGTTTGATCGTAAATATTCCCCATTCGTATATTTTACCGCAAACATTGAAACACTGTCAATGGAAAACACATATTGAAATTGATAGTATTGACATCGGAAGTCGAAACGCGTTTCTCGCCATCACCTTTTATGAGGCTGATAAAATCGCCATCTGAGCTTTATTTGTATTTGTAGTCGTGACATTTGAATAACAATAAAAAAAAATTGTAGCTTGTTGACAAACCTAGAAAAACAAATCATAAGGCAGCTGAATAAACAAAAATAAACATTAAAATCGGCAGACTATATTTCATTAACGGTTCCAAATAAAGGATGGTTGTTCTAAATATAAATCGTCCAATCTGTCAACGGTCGAGCGCGCGTGTTGTGCGACGACGAATGGTTGCAAACGATACCTACATCTGTTGTCTATTTTCAGAAACGTCACTACTGAGACAACTGTTTGCGCCGGAACTCAAGACTCAACTCTATCTTCTCATAAAAACCCCTAACGAAGAAAGGAAATCACGCAATTGACACTTCTCAAACTTCGATTCGATAGTCCGTCAATTCAGAAAAGTTCGACACAATCCCCAAATGTTTTGATTAAAAATATCTAAGCGATCTGTTGGAACGAGAAGCTTCCCGGTTTCCACGCTTATCGCAAAGCTTTGTGTTCAACGCATTAAGCTAATTTGAATGGTGAAGGGCCGCTCAAAAAGCCGTTGTTTGAATTCTTCTCTTTAGTCGGGCGGTTGCCGGCCTGATTGTGGGAGCCGACGCTGCATGGATTGCATTCTGTTCGTCGCACAAGAAGACAGGCGCATTGATGGCGGCTTTTTGATTTAACCAACTGTACGCGAGCTGGGAGCCATGTATTTGCGTTGTAAATTTAATGCGCTCATTACATTCCTATGTTTTATATAAGTTAGAGTCTGCGGTGCAATTGCGGAACGTTCATGGTACATTTATGGCTTGATTATAAAGCTTTCTGTCGGTGACTTTAAAATAACCAACGTTTATTTAAGTTAAAAATAAGTCTTTCAAGACGATGAAATCAGATAAGCTAGTAATCTCAGGTTGTCATCACAACGACTAATAAGCCAAAGTTATCCAATAAAACCCCTTATGCAGAGTTGGCTAAGGTTCATTATGTATTTAAAAAGGAAGTGTGTTGACGAATGCCCAAGATGTAGCGCCGTGGGTGAAACCATTGACAAACGACTTGCTCTGACACACCGGTGATAAATAACTGATTATGTTACACTGCATTTTGCCTTCATAATTAATCGACAACAGCTATCGAAGCGGCATTAGCGTCTCAAACGATTCTGATTATATTAATCGCACCACTTACAACCACATTTCATAATTTACTCTTCCATTACAAAATAACTGACAATTATCGCCCAGAATGGAAGCAATTTAACCTCTCCACGGTCGAAACATGCGCCCCGTTGAGTTGAATATATATTTGTATTGCTTTATTATTTTATTGGCATTGCAAGTGCAAACTGCCTCTCGTTTTTACGATTTACTTTTCGAATGGCTTATGGACCATAAATCTGTGCGGTTTAAACGAGCATACGCCTCGAGCTAGAGAAGCTACCGCATTAATATTGGCCAAGATCATTTGTTATTTCTTACAGACGTTCGCACGCTCAGACATTAATAAGCAGCTGGAATTAAACATGCTCTGAATGAAGTCGTTTTGAACGAAGTAACGATCAAACATTGTCTACAAAGTGTTTGTCTTTGATGTTTTATAGAAGAAGTTAGTTAAAATTTGTATATTTCCCACTCTAAAACTATTTGTTGACAAAAAAAAAAAAACGTAAACAGTCAAAATAACGAGCGAAATGATCGTTCACCCGAAATAGTGATGGTTATTCCGGTACCGTCGTCTGGTAGTTAATTGCTGCATTTTTTACGCGGCCGACTGCCACGGATTCCGTAATTTGTCTTCTCAGAAATGAGTCGCGTCGTCGAATGCAAGCGACATGTAGATACGGCTCGCTTTTTTGTAGATACCCCTCGAATTTCGGCTGGCGTAAATTACGTTTTAGTAGAATACCCTGGGGAAACGTTAGACGGGTTCTTTCGTAATTACTGTTTTAACTGCTGGGACAGAAACGTCAAACGTAACTTATTTTTGTGGGTAAAATTTCCACTGATGTGTTCTGTCTTTGGTTTTTATTTTACGATAGCTCGACAGCGTTTTGTACTCGTGAAATTCCCGAACATGGGGTGTGATTAAAAATGTACATAGGTGGCAAGTGAATAATTAAAATTGGGGGCCACAGCATTGCGGTCGCAGTGTAGGGCGATGTAATGCAATCGATAAATTGACGTCCACAGCGCGGTTGTGCTAACGATCGCTCAAAAGATTTACGCATACCACTTGCGCTATTTACGCTCACCGCTTTTCATGTTTACGATTACGCTCACGCATATTACGAAACCCTGTCCGTGACCCCGCGATAGAACCCCAAAATACGACAATACAAAACCGCAACCAGGTAGTCTATATTTTCTCCAACGCTTTGTCATTCTAGCTTTACGACTTTGTAATTTAAACTCAGGACAATCAAAAATTGAAAATGAGCCAGTAAGTACGGTCGATATTCCAGTCTTCTTTGTTTGTAGTTGTTTAGTACCAGTTATCGTGTACTTACTAGTTTGTATTCTAATAAATTTTGCTGTTATGATTCACGTGCCAGAACGAATCTGAATTACAGATGTCACCAGAATAACTCAAGTGTTTTGCAATTAAAATATTAATGACTTTAGTCTTTGATGTATTATGCGGTTTGTTTAGATGGAGTACTTCACATACTTGAAAACGATGAGTTATTACTGGTATTTGTAGTGCGGTTATCTAGAAATGCATTAAGTTAAAATAAAAAGCCATTAAGATTAGGAAGATAAGTGCAGTTTAGCGGAAGGGAAGGTACCAATGGGTATTTATTTTGGTCTGAATAGTAGGTATGTAACTGAAGGAATACAGGTGAGTTTTAGTCAATAATAGTCTGACACTACATCTTGTGCACCTAGAACAAGAGAAGTTATTTGATGAGTGGACAAAAAAGAAAGCTAATATTCTTAATTATCTTACTTCATACAAATTGGTAATGACGGTTTTCATGGGCTTCAAAAGTGTGCAGAAGATACCTACCGTTTGTGAATAAAATTGAACCTGTATACATACTTTCAGTCAACGAAATGAATGAAAAATTAATAAACCAAATCAAATAAAATGGCTTGATTAATAGATCCATTTTCGTTTAATAATTTATACAGGCAAAAAATCAACACTAGTTAGATTCGAAATCCACTGTAGGTAGTCATTACTAAAAGTCTTTATCACTATGAACGTACAAGACAATTTAATGAGTTGGTATCAGTTCGTTAAATAAAATCTAATTTATAACATGTAACTATTATGAAGAGAATTAAACCTATTAACTACCTAGGCACTTAACTGTCTGCACTTGAATGAAAAAGTAATTAGGTACAATACAGAATGTAACTACAATCTATACTAATATTATAACGAGAAAATATTGGTATTTTTGTACATTTGTATTTTTGTTTATAAACTCAAAACCAACTGGACCAATTTAAAAAAAATCTTTCACCCTTAGAATGCTCCTTTATCACGGAGTAACACGTTATTTCTACTCTCATGCTGGTGAAGCCACTAGCAGAAGCTAATAATATAAATAAAGAAGTAACTGAAAATATTAAAGTACCTAGTACTACATTAACCTTTAGAAAACCTTAATTAACGACCCAATAAAAAGACAATGAGAGAATAAACGCCGGCGTTCGTTAAACTTGTCACAGTTTGTTTTTTTTAATTAATTAATATATTGTGCAGAATTACCAAATTGAATAACAATACTAATGTGTTAGCCAAAGAAAAGCCCAGCCTTCTGATCACATGTAGAGTCAACTAGCTTTTTAATTAGAATAATTTTGTACCTCAGAGGTAAACAACAGTAGGTATGTGCCAAAAAGTAAATTTTACAGGAGAGGCAAAAACACGCGGATAAAAACTTTAAATGTATTTTTGACATCTATTGCTATAAAGATATTAAAACAAACTCAATTGTATTTTTTATAATTAGGTATTAGATGGAATTATTATTACACATAATTACATTTTAAGTCTTATATCCGATATGTTTTTGTTATAATACGATTGGATATTTCTCTTCTTATATGTTGTAGGACTTGATGCCATATACCATTACGTAGAACTGGTTCTTACAATTTTAACAGTGCAAAAAAAAACATATTTTCAAAAAAGTGGAGTTACTATTGTTTATCTCTGCGGTACAGAATTATCTAGGTATCTGGGCCAACATCTCATGCCTTTACTACTTCATAAAAATTTAAAACTCATAATAAATACCCATTCTTATTTAGACCGACCGAAATAGCAAATAAACGTACAGAAAAACCAACACATATTAAACCTATTACAATAATACAGCTCTGTAAATTACAGTTTGTATCGTACGAGCAATAATTATAGTTCACTATCAACGGTAATAATCTAGACAGCGACACGTTAAAATTGTTTTACGTACCACTTTCTATGATGGATGCCTTCAGACTTCGTGTTGATAGATGTTACGTGGCAGAAAATTAAGTGAAAGAGTCATTAAATGTCGATTCAAAAGTTATTGGACTTATTATTCAGTGAGTTGAAAAAATGTGAGTGAAAGAAATATTTTTTTTCCTTAATCACCAGCATTACCAGACTAATTTGAAATATAATTTTCTTTTTTATTTAGTTTTATATACTTTATGTAATATAATAGGAAAAGGTCGGCCACTGACTACCTGGAGGTGATCCATCCAGAACAACCTACTGACAATGAGCCTGATGCCAGACTTAACGCAAAAATGCCTAAAATGGCGTCAAAGTACTGCTAACCCAACCTCAATCCAAATAAGGAACAAGCCAGGAGATTGATTGAAGTATCATAATAAACGTACAGGCATCCTGACAATACTATGTTTAGAATCAGTTACTAAATCGATTTCAGCTGTTTTTTAAACACGTATTTTCTAAAAAAATTGGTTGCCTGTAAAGTCGGTATACGGGCGAAAGTTTTACGTGACAACGACTTTTATGTCTGTCTCTCTCGCTTTTAGGCGGACTAACCATGCCCGAGTGGAAGGGACGCGTGCCTCTCACTCGCTCTCATTGTGAGCGCATAACGTGAGCGGAGCGTAACGCAGTTTCTTGAAGTGTCACCCGGCAAACCAATTTATAAGACGTTATCACGTCAATAGCCAGGAATAATTTAAAGTCACCTATTTCGATAAATTCTTGCCAAAACTTAATTAAGTCACAAGCGTGTTTGTATGTTTACGTGCGTAGATACTGATGCAGTACCAATGCAGTATTGTTGTATTATTTACTTACAAATTAGGAGAACTAATTTCTGAAAAATACTACCTAATTTAGGTAGCTTACTAAAATTAGTGTTTCTAGTTATGATTGTAACATAATTTTTAATTGGGCTGTGCATTATTCCAGTTATACGTTATGCATATTAAAAATATGTTTTTTATTAGAAATCGTCATATAAGAGGTTTGGCTAGCAGAACTTCAGTAATATGTACTTATAATGAGTTTAACCTATCTCTGTTCTGGTAAAATTCTTTTTTTTTTATCAATAAGAAATGGCTTTGCCGCACATGCGATTTTGCCACCCTGGTTGGTTTAACAAAATCATACAATTCTTAATAAATTTGCTAATTAATATAAATTTGTGGAAGTGTCAAAATGTACTCGAATAATCGTATCGATTATCGTTTCCAATCTATGAATGATATCATAACCATCGGTTCACATCTCTTACTGCAACAATAAATTTGTAAATGTATGTGTTTTAATTTAAATAATTCACCTAACTTACAACAACGGTCAATAATACTATAGTAATCTCATTTTTATCACATCTACATGCTCAAAATCCCAATGTTTTTACGATTATAAGGTCCATTATTATGCCATCGACTTTAATAAAACCAATTTTATTCGAAGTAAAGTGATCATTGGAATTGAAAATATTATACTAGACGGAGTTCTTTAATTTAATCTAATTCTTTTAAGAGTCGGACTAAATCTATTGACTTTAGAAAATTTGATGGAATAAATCTGGCAACGTAGTATAATTGAGACGGCAGGGGTGGTCATTCTAAAAATTTAATTTATGTTTTGTTCATATTCAGCAGTTTAATTTTAATTTTGTTTACTTATTTATACCTACAGAGCTTAAGTAGATAGAAATACAGTGTATCCAACTGGATAATATAAGTGAATCTTTAAAATCTAAGGTTATAAAAGCCTCCAGGAACCACTTCTAGTAAGGAACAGCAAAACGCTTCTAAAGGAAGTGAAACCGCGAGGCGGCTAGACACATAAAATATTGAAATATATCCATCGGCCGTGTGAAAGAGATAGCACTACCTGCTTGCAATATTCAGGACCTGAGCAAGTCTTGGCAGACACCTTAGTTTGTTCTGTACTTTATTTAAGCTGAGGTTCCACTGAAATAGTTTCGTGACTGCGACAAGGTACGTCTGAGCTTAGGAATGGAAGTAAATGGTATGTAGTAGGGTATGTCTACTGAATTATGGGCCTGGAAAATTGTAAGCATCTTGAAAGTAGGCTATAAAATTTAATGAAATATAGAATACGTTGTATTTTAAGTTCGAATATTTTAAAACTAAGTAAAAACTCCTAAGTTATTCATCTTCGACTACAAAGTGTTGTGACTTGTTATCTCTGCTAGGTCAGGGACGTAAGAAATGCATAAACTTAAATCAAGAGAGTACTTGATTGTGCAGATGTTATCTCACTTTCGCGCTCCATTTCCTTCAAAGGATAAAAACCGGCCAAGTGCGAGTCGGACTCGCCCATGAAGGGTTCCGTAGCAGCAAGTAACATAATACAAAAGTTCTTGTAATGTGTTGTAACTTTAATTGATGTTTTAATAATAGTGTATTTTTTTCGATTTATGACACATTAAAAAAAAACTACTTACTAGATTTCGTTCAAACCAATTTTCGTTGGTAGTTTTTATAGTAATGTACATCATATATTTTTTTTTAGTTTTATCATTCCCTTATTTTAGAAGTTAGAGGGGGGGGGGACACACACATTTTACCACTTTGGAAGTGTCTCTCGCGAAAACTGTTCAGTTTAGAAAAAAATTATATTAGAAACCTCAGTATCATTTTTGAAGACCTATCTATAGATAAAAATTTGAGTTTCAGTTCTATGTATGGGGACCCCCAAAATTTATTGCATTTTTTCTATTTTTGTGTGAAAATCTTAATGCGGTTCACAGAATACATCTACTTACAAAGTTTTAATAGTATAGCTCTTATAGTTTCGGAAAAAAGTGGCTGTGTACATACGGACGGACAGACAGACAGACAGACAGACAGACAGACAGACAGACAGACAGACAGACAGACAGACAGACCGACAGACAGACAGACAGACAGAGATGACGAATCTATAAGGGTTCCGTTTTTTGCCATTTGGCTACGGAACCCTAAAAAGGATCATAAGCGATATCAATCAACAAAAAAGTTGTTTCATAGGAACCTTTCATATGGAAGATTTTAACAGCAATCACAGATTTAAGGACATCAGTTACATAATACTTCTACAGAATAAAACTATGGCAAGTTCAAAGCAAATGTGTATAGTAAATGTTATGATTTGTAACTCTTTTATGCTGGAACAGCTAAATAGATCTCTTTAGATTTAACCCATCGAAAAAAAAAGCTTCCATTTAGACGATTTTTACTTTAAATAAATAGAAAGATAGATATAATTCTCTCGGTCATACATCATAAGAAATTACAGTAGGAGCTTAAAATACTAGACTAACTCTACTACTTGTAGAAGTTAGTAATAAAAACTTTAGTTATTTCAATAGGTACTACTTCAGTTCAGACGCTCGATTCAAAAAAACATTGGCTACTTAGAAATGTAAGTATATCTTCTGCGTGGGACCTAATGGTACCCCGTTCGATGCTGATACCATTTACATTTTCTTCATAACTTGATTCCCATCCACGATACATTGACAGTTCATTCCCCCATTCCCTATACTTATACTGATTACACAATCGTTGGCACGGTTCAATATTGCTACTTCTCAGGGGCTAGAGTTAACCAAACTCTGCAAAAGCTTTGCCAAATATCTTTAAGTTGTTTTGTAAGAGTAACTACGTAGTAATAGTCAGTGAAGCTACAATATTATATTATGAAAACAATAGTAAGATTTGTGTAAGAAGTTTACGCGCCGAAGTTTGGCAATTGAAAATAAAATTGATGGAGAAGGCTCTTGGATTCAAAGTTAGTTTCTGGATTATGGTTTGTTTATTTTGAAAGTATTTTGAGATAAACGGGATGAAATATTTTGTTGTTTTCGTGGTTGTAATTGTTGATGTAGACAGTAGTAAGAAAATATTATTTTTCATTACTCATACTCTGAAAGTGGGTCTGAAGTTGCCTGAGAAGCGGGCTGAAAGTGATACTTTTCATCCCTAGAGAGATTTACTTTACAACTGACTGCTGTCAAATTATTAAAAAAAACTAGTTCAATTGAACCATGTTTTTCATACCAGTCAGTCACGGCGCTATATAAAATTGAAATAACTTAAAAACAATTATTAATTATTACAACAGAGATTTGTATTAACACGTTATATTTATCAGATTGAAATAGTGATTTAACGCCTAATTTCATAAGAGAAGAGGCTAAAGCAGTAGTGGAATACCTTTTACCTCCTAAATCAGAAGAAAGATACCTACTTAAAATCATAGGTACGATGACTCAGGTTTAACAAACTTTTTATTTCATTTTCAGTTTCCTCGTATTCGTAATACACAGTGTTTACCTCATGATGAAAGTAACCCATTTAACCCCTCGAATTAGCGACCTCGCTTCGCTCGGCCGCCAACTCCTTCTCGGGACGAAATGAGTTACTTTCACCCCTAGTGTAACAATGTACTATTTCATTGATGACATCTTTTAGCTTCATTCTACGGCTAGATTAATTTATTTTATAAATAATGGAAAATAGTACAGAGTATAAATCCATTTAACATAATATAACAATGATTTTCTCAACTAAAAACTATATCAGGCAGACTCAATTACATCCCAGAACAAATAATGATGATACGTAACTCATTATGCAATAGTGAATAGTTTAGTGATTGTTATAGATTCTTTTATACATAAATAATGTATTAGTTTGTAAGATATTTGTATATTTTATCTATGGGCTTTAGCTGCCCGATAGTAAAGGATTATTATTATTGCTATTATTTGAGGGCTGTAGTCGATTTAGCTTGAATCAGCAACCAATTGTGTCGGTGCTCTAAAACAACCAACAAATGAACTAAACATTAACGTACAATTACATACACTTGCCAAGCTAGTTCTAAAATCACATTATCTAATTTGCCCATGCTAATGGCCCTGGGACTGCAATAAAAATAGAATGCACGTTGTACAAAGTACAGGCATTGTGTAACTGATTGTCCCAAGGGTATGGACTCGAGGGAAATGGTTACTTAATAGTGCTTCGGGTTACGGTCTAGTGATCTGTCACTTACAGGACAGTACAGGAATAAAGTGATCAATATCCATTAAGTGGTCCTGTTTCGAGCTAAATAGATTTTGTGAGGCGTAGCCAAATAATTTATGGGTGATAAATATGTACATAGATAACTAGGACTAATTTGTAACACATTAGAGTGCCCACATCTGCATTTTGGAGGACCTAAAAACATCACTGGCCCCACTATAAACGTAGCAACTATCTGGGCAAAAACTTAGTGGGATATAATATCATCGATTCGAGATAAACGAAGAAGTAATTATCTTTTGCTTGAGATGGTAAATCAGCAAATAACTCTTCGCTGGGTGGAGGAAGAGAGAGTGTCAGACTTGATCCGACTATAACCCATTTATGTTCCTTCAGTTGCTCTTTGCATTCAGCGGTAGCTCTTTTGAACGCTTTCACAACACCAGCAATATGTAATCACCTGTATCTATATTTAAAGTTTCATTCATCTGTATACTAAACAAGATAAAATGTTTATATATTTTTTTATTATTTCTAAAAGAGTCTTGAGCACCAAAACGTATATCATCTGAACAAGATATTGGCAAACGAATGAAAATAACCAGACTGTTACAACAGATCTATTTGAGGATCAATGTTCCTGTTCAAATATTATATTCTCCGTGAAAATAGTGAAGTCTTATTGCACTAAGCCGGCCTGGGAATGGCTGCCAAATTGCTTCGCGTTGCCTTACACGCGTCATTTAGCCGCCGCTTGTACCCTGCCTGAAGGAGACTAAGCGAAAAGATTAAGCGTTTAGAAGCGTTACGACGAACATTGCTCGTAAGGAGCTGTGATTGTCACTTTTCTGAATAGGAACATTTATATTTGAGCTTGGAAAATGGGAAAGCATTTGGTTTTCTCAGTGCTTAAATGGCTAATATGTTCACAGACCTTCAATTAAGCCAGTTAGTTATATCTCACAACATTATCCCACGAATCCCATGGCTTTGGAATAATTATTACGTTTAACAACAATGCGGGGTGACAAAGCATTCACAGCTTCACAATATGACGTAATTACCGTCACACAACCGCTTACGCTTTTGACTAATTAGTAAAGACGTTCAAGGACCGTAGTCCTAACAATAGGCCGGATATGCGCCTCGACGCCACTTCCTACCGCTAACAAGAATTTATCGGACCTCTCACCTCTCCCTCATTACTTAAGTGTCAAAAAGAGAAGGATTACTTGTCAGGTAGATGGCTAATTAAATTTTTATACTTTAAAATGTAAAGTGAATCGATTCAATACGGTCATGGGATAATTTTCCTAATGTCTGTCGTTTAATTAGAAGGCTTGTTTCCATCCGTTTGGCGTATCAGCTGTGAACCGTAGTTACCTATTCATAGCCATGTATGCGAGAACCGTGTTTTTTATAATGGCTTTGAGTTTTTTTTTCTTCGCAAAATTGCATAGTGTGGCAAATTAATACGTCTTTGTCGGTACTGTGTGTTTTTCATGCATAATTTTTGTTCAGTTTTTCTTTGTTTGACGTTTTTTACTTTACTTTTTCCTCTTTTTGTCGGTTTATGAAGGATTAATGTGTGCTTTGTGAAGTACGAGGAGCTTAATATTTTTTAGTTTTGACACTGACTTTGTTGAGCGGTAGTAATTTGCTTGAATGTTTTTTTTTTTTCAGATATACCCTGTTATCAATTTGAATTATTACTATAAATGAAACTTTGCCTATCTGTTTGTTACCTTTACACGAATTAATGGTTGAACGAATTGGAATAAAATTTGACACGGGTCAACTACTTGTACTCGTATATTCGGAAGTAGTACTTGGTGCCGTTGGTTTTCATCTCGGAAATATATTCCCTTGTACGCAGACGGAACCGTTGGCAGAAGTTAGTCTAATAATTGTTTAGCTTAATACATACTTTTTTTTAAATATTTTTTGTAAGTACGAAAATAAGTCATACTAAATTGATTTATCACCCTCATATTTTTGCTTCGATTTAAACTGCCGTTCGAATTCTTTCATAATTTGATATAGCTGAACTAGTTTTTCTTAATCTCTTTCAAAACCAACAAACATTTACCTTCTTTTTCCACATCATTATCCCAATGTAGGTACTTATTATTAATTTGTCCAATGCCCGTTATGTCGCCCACTGTCCAAACCCCGGTCCCCCACATCGCATTCGCCCCAGACAGCTTCATTAGCTCTCGTATGACGCAAATTGCGTGAACAAAAGACACAAAGGAAGTTGTTGTGATAAACTAACGATTGCTGAATTGACAGCCACCAGGAGGGTCGATGAGTGCTACGCTACGTGCCTTGAAAAATTATCGCTGGTAGCTTATGTATTATCACGAGTGCACAAAGAAGTTTTTTATCATACCTAATAATGCCAATTAATTACAAAAATTCTCAAGTTTTTTGGGCATATTTCCGGTAACGAGGACTCGATGGAACGCCTGCTGGTGCAAAGAAAGGTCGCGGGTTAAAGAACCTCTGGGCGCTTTCCAACACGGTGGACGGATCTCATCAAATTTGTGACACACTCCAGCATCGATGTCAACTTGCTAAACAAACTGCTAAACGCAGAGCTGCATGGCGTCACATCACGAGAGAAGTGGCGGTGCAAGACTCAACCAAGATATGACCACAAGAGTGGTTGTTGTCATATTTTGGTCATATCAAATGTATTCAAGACTACTCAAGAGTATAATTACTATATGACTGAGAAGAGAAAATTATAAAAATATTGCCAAAAATAAAATCTTATACAATATGAAGAAGGAATGCATGACTTTTATAGACTCTAGGTTATTAAAGTTTATTTATGCTCATATCTTCTCTAAACTATGTATCTTGTTACGGGATTGTTAAAAAGAGTTACTGCGACTCTGGAAAGCAGAGGGCGATTCTAATGGCTTTTAGTCAGTAAAAGTCTGACACTATCTCACTAAAATAACCTAGCCTAAAAAAACAGATGCTAGACATCATGATAATTTTCAAAATTAAGATTACCAACAAAGTCGTTATTTTAGATTTCAAACCGAATATCCGTTGTCAGAAAAGTGAGATAGTGATTGAGAAGAGTGAGATTGTAGGCTACAATAACATTCGATTTTAACACATATGTTCTAAAAAAAAACCTATTCTATCAAATTAACTATACTATATTAAGCTATAGAGAGTCCCCACACAGATCTGCTCCACAAGTTAACTGTAGAACGCATAAGCTTAATCATTCACTGAAACCCACGGCACCAGCAACGAAAGCCTTCATTAAACTTAGAGATTCTGAACAACTGACGCAAACGTGGGTGAAGGCACGCTTTGCATGCGAAATGCATAGGAGGGACGCGCGCCGTTGTACGGAATACGGACATCGTATGTGGCATGTGCGTGAGTGGCTAGTGGCTATGGCTGTCTTGTTAGAGATTCATAATTGTGTCGTACACGTGTGCTATTGAGTGGCTTTTTGAATTAAAAATTGTAGCGACATCATGGCATCGCAAAAGAACTAAAGTAGGAACACCTGCATCGTGCAATTAGAGTTCTCTGTGTGATTGAAACATGTACAACAGCCCAAAATTATCTAAGGGCAGTTGCCCACTTCAGACATAACTCTCGTCTGGTCGGAGGATCGTTTTTATTCAACGGATGGACTTTACGTCCTGTTCCGCATACCTCTAAAAAATCATCAAATAACATCTCCTGTTTTAGGTCGAGCCCATTTATTGTGCTAACAGTTAAGGAGTGGAATTCCACAAATCTTAAAGTCAAGAGTGGATAGGCCAATTCAAGGTAAGTGTACTCTATCGTCGACCACATCATTGTTTACCATCTGGTAAGATAGTGGTCATGCGTCATTAAGAAAAAAAAAACAAGAGGAAGTGTTAAACTTTTACTGGCTAAATTCCACATGTTTTCCTTCAGTTAACTGTGGGCTGTGGTAATTCTTTCGAACCACTTAGCAGAAAATAAAGTGGCTATGAAATTTTAGGATGTAACGATAAGATATCTTATTCATTCATGGTTCATTAAACACATAATTATGAATCATGAATAGAGTAGAACTAACTAATACATTTTTGTAAAAAAAAGAAACAATAATAATATTCCTCTCGACCAAATTCTGGTCACAGTGGCCAATCTCAACTTAAATTAGCTAAACACGCAAGAGATATTATAGTGCATAAGAGTGTGCGCAAACATAGGTGTACTTACTGTTAAACTCTCATAATCCAAAAGAATGGCAAGAGATCATGCTCAGGACCAACAGGTCCAACCTTTCTGAAGTACAGGGGTATAACACCATTAATTTTTGAACTTCCGGCTGCTATTCGGTAAATTCTAATGGAAAAATATAAAAAGCACTTTTTGCCCGAATCTAGACTAGTCCTAGACTAGTCGCGCTTGCGACCATGAGGCCAAAGAGGCGAGAAAATATGCGCAACATTACTTGATTGACTATAATGAAAAACTGATTAATGGCTATTACTACTTTTAACAGTCACCTTCTTCTGAAGACAAATATCCCCGTGGAGATTTGAATATTATATTCCCTGTTAGCATAAAAATCCAACAGAACTTTCCCTGCCGTTTTTCATTATGTTGTAAACCTTTATCAGATTACACATTAAGCATAGTAATTACTCTATGCTTAATGAAGGATCTGATTAATAGTTTAATTTCAGTTTCAAAGCACGCTAGAAGACCAACAGCTGTGTTATTAATTTGTGCTGTAATAATTATCATTTACGTGACCTCTCATGTTATACTTATTGTGCGTGTTTGCTGGTCAATTAGGTAATCAAATCAGCAGGTGCGTTTACGCTACTTAGTTTATTGAACGTAGAAACTTTTTTATTTAACTATTGACTCTCACGCCTGTCAATGTTGAAGGGTTAGAGGTAATGGGCACATTTTAAAAGCTCGTGTTTTTTTTGGAGTGGTATTATAGTTAAAACCATAAAAAAGACAGAAGCAGTAAAAAATAAAAACATTTGTTGCAGGTGGTCTTGTTTTTTTTTATTTATTTTTTTGAGATATTTATTAATCAACCACGCGTCAATATCTAAATAAACGCACAAAGACAGAAGACCAAGACTTAAAATAAGGACAGTTCTCCAATAGTAAGTTCTCAGTGAATAATTTTCGATTTTAACAAAGAACATACAAATAACAACACAAAAAAAAATAATTAAATATACAGTTTGACAATGAAAACAAGATGAAAATAACAACTATCACAGAAGACTTTACTCCTGATTCAAAACAAACGACTGCAGAAGCAAAAGACAAGAAAAACAAACATAACATCATTATTTTATTCATACCGTACCAAAATAGACCAGCGGACTACATTGACTAATGAGTTATCACACGTAATACTACTATTAAGTAAGGCACGGTTGCTTAATAATGCACAAAAGACATCATCAATTACACCGGTTCTCTGTGTACCAAGTGTCTCTTTGATCTCATAACAAAAGGGATAGTTATATGTGTTCGGAGTCTACGCGTGTTATGGTCCAAGATTGGGGACCAAGGCGATAACATTTTGGGTACGATAGAGGGTCCAATCACGAGTTCAAAAAGTTAAGCTGAACCAATTAGGTAGTGTATTGGTCGATAGAACTGGACGAGTCAAGTCAAATATGTTGTTTATACCAAATTGAATATTTTCTAGAAAACCGACTAGATCGTGTCTATGAGCAATTTCGTGCTTATTAAATATTGATTATTATTTTGAATTAGAACTTGGAAATAAAGGGCTCATAATAATTTTTTTTTTTAGATCCTCTTTACATATTCTAAACATCAAAGATTATATAATAAAAAAAACTAATTTTCCGGCAAGCAATACGAATTTCACAAGCTAATTTCGAAAACATATTCACCAAGTCGGGTCCACATTTATATAATTTCGGCTAAAATAATCACAGCCTCCAGTCTCCAAAATGTACATATCTAGAGTGACACAAATTTACAGAAATGTGGACTTTGCATTAGTTCCCAGCAAACTGTCACATTTACCGTATTTAGAAGAGTTTACGTCACGTACAATTTGGTTTAACTACAGCCCACGGGGGTTTACGACAACATTATCACGCTGTACATTTTCCCAAGGAAATACGACGGACATTGGCGCTACAAGTTTATGGCTTGTAGTATATTAATAAGCCAGTGTGCCGACCAGGATCAATAGAGCATCAAAGTAAATGACAATGAATGGGCAGCTGGTGGCACGCCGTGACGCAGTCGACAACGGGGTTGTATCTGTTTCAAGCTTGCTGTCGGCACGCACATATGTGGAGGCAAAAGCTAAGTTCTACCTTACCTCCGCCTTCGCATGCGTGAAATTTAACTACTTTTAGTGGAATTGTAACAGGATTTTCGCTCTTAAGTTATCCGAAGATATAAATCAAAGTTTTTACTTCCATATAGTATCTCGTACTAAGTCCAAAAGCCAAGCGATCAACTATTTTGTAGAGCCAGTTTATAAAATGAACCACTACAGACCCGTTTCTTTTTGTGAAGTACAAAGTTTTGCCCCATAATTATAAGGTCGATTTTTTTCTTTCAATAAATGCAATTGCAATGCAATGTAATTTTTTCCCCCTACATTCGCAAAAGTCAACATCTGCATCTCTGCCTCCGCATCTACCTTCATTACATTACAACCCTAGATAGCAATACCTAACGAGCTATTTGTTTGATCAAATTTATGTTGCTCATGTGCTCTTAAATGCGCACTTTAGGAAATTATGGGTTTGCATTTCTGTTGGACAGTTTACGATGGATGGGTGTAATAACAGTAATTGCTGTAGGTGGATGTAATTGCAGTTTTTTGGAGGTGTTCAAATTTTTTGTCATTATTTAGTAGATACTTATGGTGCTTACAATGGTTTGCTATGTTTTAGTACCGATGATAGTATTACATTAATATTTTTTTCTGGTTAAAAATATTTCTTGTTTGTTGTCACAAAGTCACTTATTTTGGTTTCCAATAAAAAAAATCCCACATCGTATAATCCAGAAATTATCTTGTTAGTGTACTCTCTAAAATTAATTCAAACTAGGGTTCAATCAGCGCATACGCTACGCAGGAAACAGCCCGTATGTTCCGTCGATGTTCGCATATAACGACGGTAATATTGGCAAAATTAACACGCTCCACCGTGAAATCACATAGTGCGGTAACATCGATACGCAATTTACTGTCGGAAATGCTACGTAATGGGGTACTTAGTGGTACGTGTCGTACTACGAATACGTAAACTTGTTATTCGACATCTGCGTGGTAGTGCTCTCGATATTAACTTTTGAAATCATAATGTAGATTGCTTATGATATTATTAGAGTTGCGAAATTACAGCCTTGGCGTATTACTATCTGGTAACGATATTATTAACGCTTTGAATTGGTATAAGTTAGTTCCAGAAACAATAATTATGTAAATTAGAAATAATTTATATATCAAGCATTACTAGGCAAAGCATCTTGATCTAATTAGGTGATATCAAAATTGAAATAGTTCTTGAAGTAAGTTTTAATAAAAACGTCGAAGAAGTAATTTAAAATATATTATAGTAGTATATTAAAGTACAAATACTGCCCTTATAAACTTTAACGGAATAACTTCTTAACTATTTAAATCTTCTCAAGTTTATTCGAAAACTTTGAAGTCCACATTAAATTAAAAAGTAATTTTCATATTTCGTTGGAAACACAATTCAAGTAAAAATAAAAGGTCATTTTAAAAGTCCACGGTCACCTTTACAAAAGGTGTTTCAGAATTAAAACCTCATTACGTAAAAGCAACAAAATGATGTCCAATTTGGGTAAATTTCGGATGAAACAATGGCAGCTGTCACCCTCCATGTTGGTCATCAAATGTTTTTTTTTTATTTCCCACAGGTTGTCAAACTTTGCTTGAGTCACTTTTGATCATTTCTGTAGATATTAATAAAACAAATGACATTTAAATAATAAGGTTACTTCTAGGCAAGCGTGCACCATCTTCGGCCACATCATCGCTTACCATCTGGTGAGATAGCGGTCAAACGCGTGCCTATCTATAATAAAAAATACATATATTTCAATCGAGATCTAGACATGATGTATTTAGAACTCCTTCGTTTTATTAATTAATTTAAACAACAAGTAACGCATTGCATTAAAGCTCACTTAAGAAAATCTAATTCACTTACCCATTAATCACTAATTTATTTCAGATACAAAATCCATAATTTATTTGTAGAGCACTTCAAATTATGTTTATAACCAAAATTATAGTATTAATACAATTATCAATTAATAATAAATCCCATTATAGATTACAAATAAATAATAATAGATGTTGGTTCTGTTTAATGTTCAACATATTATATAATAATTGTTACTTTCAAGCAGCTTAAAAGTAATGATATCAACTCTATTCAGCAGTATCTTAATGTACAACAGCAAAGAACCATTAATACCCGTTCGGTAGTAACTTTTGATGTTCAAGTAGAAAAGAAACCCTATCATATCTTTAAGCACTTCGTCACGAAATATGTAAAGTACAAGGAAAAAAGAGTGCTCATATTCTGAAATGAATTTCTAACAAGCTTAGTTTGAAAATAGAAAAAGCATTATACCAACATTACGAGCATTACTTTCTTTGCGTGTTGAGAGGCTTAAAAATGCTGCTCAACATTTTTACGTCCAAGTGAATAGGCGAAGTTACTTTGCGAGAAAAGGCAACGGTTATGACTGAAATACCTATGCTTTATTCATAAGTTTTTAGGAGTATCAAAAACCTTTTTATGACATCGCTATCATAGATTTTTATTTATTGGTACAACATACTGTACTCTTTTTATCTGTTATCAATATTTGACCTATACTGGTAACAGCTGAATAGCAGCTTAACAAAGCATTATTTTATTTGGGAAATCATCCAATGACATCTCTAGCTCTTAGGCGGTACGGGATTGTCAAACTTCTACTGACTAAAAAAAAAAAAAAAAAAAGCTGAAAGTAAATTATCCTTTAAACGTAAAATTCGGAACTACTACTTGAAGTCCTCTCAACCTTAGTTCGGTCTTCGTTCAGTATTGTTATTAAGTTCTCATAGTGATTTCATATTTTTCATAGTATTTATTAGTTTATTATTTTAGCATATGTATGTATTTTATTATTATAAATAACTTATTTTATATTTTTCCATTTGAACTATTTGTTATTATGTATTTGTTTATTGTGCAAACCTACCACAGTGTTGTCTTTTTTAACCCAAAGGTTGACTGGTAGAGAATGCCTTGTGGCATTAAGTCCGCCTATGTACCACTATTGTACATGAAGTTTAAATAAATAAATAATAAATAAATAAATAAAACCCACTCTTTTTCCCGCTTTGCATTCGTTCCAGGGCCCCGGTTCTCTCTCGCTTCGCCACTGCTGGCCCCCTTCGGTTTTGCTGACATTTCAATTTATTAAGAGCTCAAGTTCGGAAATTACTGAATAAAATTTTAAGCATATTTTTTTATAGAATCATAAATATTTTCTTTGACACCCAACAGAAGACGATGCATCATATAAGGTAAAGGGACCATTATACCAGCATTATATCAAACAAAAAACCGTGTACCTTAGTAAGGGATCACACTCAAGGACAACTGACCTCACCTTTAAATGGAACACCGTCTCCTTATAAAGCCGGAGTCATAATCCTCAGGACGTCCTTCCCACACTACTAAACAATCATAATAATTGCTCCTACAGTTTTTGTCCAGCCACTAATCGCGGCACATAAAATATTTTGACGTGACGATAAGGACTAAAGGGGCCGAGCTTTGCCTTATCTTATCGGCCCTGAGTGTTGGGTCTCTAATGACCGGCTGCCCTACCGCCCTTTGCTTATATACTTCCGAACGCAATGACAACTTCATTACTGAAGGTGAAAACTGGTTATTTAGATGTGGCACTATTTCCTTTACGAACGCTTAGTGGATTTAAGGAGCAGGCGAAGTTTGGTAAGGAAAATTAAGCAATATTAAATACACATTTGAATAAGTTGTAGCTTGAAACATTAATATTTATAACCATACCAAACCATGACAAGAAAAAGAAAATTAGAAAATTTCACATCAAAACCGCAAACCAAAATAATAGACCAATGAGAAACAATAAATTGATACTAATACAGCGAACAAAATAAAGTTGTAGATAATCTTCAAGGGAGAAGGTATTTTCCGACGAGATTCAGGATTCGTGTAGCGTAAGTCGGGCGGCTGACATGTGATTTATTTCTTTTATCTTAGAGAAGTCGGCTTTTCATCTGAGATAAGACGGTACCTACGTAAATCAAAGCCATGTGTGATTGCTCGAGCGATGAAAATTGTAATGCAGCTTACTATTTTGCTGTCGGAATCCTCAGTAGACTATTCTAATACGGTTTCCAACTTATTTGTAGTAGCAGTTGTGTCTGTCTTCAGAATAGCAATAATGGCTATTATATTTGCGTCAAAGCTGCGTACAGTAGGCATTAATTCAAAATGAATTGCGACAGTCATACAACAGCTGTAGGATTCAATATAATTAATTAATAACGAAGACGCCTAATATTACGGGTGTTATTACAGGACGATGAATTTACGATGGAATATCAAAGCTAAAACTGTGGGTACGTGATTTTAGTATAATATCTATAATTTTTATGAAAAATTTCAGAACTGTTTTAGCACCGGATGGAAAATTTGAAATAAAAATGGTTAAATTGGTAATCTAATTGGAAACAGTTCATATGGTTATAATTAAAAGATTGTATTTCTAAGTCACCTATATAAAGTACTAGACACCTTCTCTCAGGTTTTAGTTTAGAAGTAGTTTTCGAGATACTTCAATGCCCAAGAACTCTTGTATTAACCCTTCAAATTTGGTTTACATCATACTATTCAAATTCAACAAAAGAGTCAAGAACCTCTTGGTTTATCTAATCACAAGAGAAACCTGTCATACTTGACTTAATTTAAAGCCAGCACTTACCGTCAGTTTCATAATTTAGTAAACTTGAAACAAAAGATACTTTAGTGGCTGAGTATCATGAATAGTGTAGGTAAACTCCCACGGGAATGTATCGTGACTCATATTCTTGTCAAAGTGGGTGACAGGATATTTCTAGTAAAGGGCAGTATAGGTAAGGGATATATTGATAACGCCAAGTGCTAAAGTGGTTATTGATTATCTGACTGTACTCAAATCCCAAAAAAATCTAAAACTAATTTATACAGCACTTTCAATTACTGGTAAATATAGCAATAATTTATATATTATTATATCAGGACAAAAAATGAACAAAAAGTGTTTTCAAATAACCATTTATTTTTGGTTTTTCAAGAATTTAATCGGTTAGGAAATTGATGCTAATTGCACATTCCAAAGAAAGTAAGGAACTTTATGGACACTTTTAAATTTGTGATTAAAATAAGTGCCCATATATAAATACTAATAGCGAAAAAATAAAATTTTGTATCGATGAAATAAATAAAAAGCATAAAGTTATACGGGACACCGTTCTAGCATTTTACAATATGCAACGAAGCTACATCTCAAATATATTGTTAATCGATGTATTCTATTAAAACCAAGCAATCCTTTTAATAACTATATCTAAATGTAAACAAAAGACAAACACGTCCAAGCCCTCATAAAACGCCAATTAGTACACAGTTTCCGTGTTCTAATAAATCTTATAATCTTAACACGTTATCACAAAAGAGCCGAAAGACTTTACAGAGCCATTTAATTTATTATATCAATTAAGAAATTCTTCACACGCGCTATTACAATTATACGAACGAATAATTCTCTGAACGCTTGGTTTGAGTCCTGTATATTCGTAATTTAAAACGCATTAGGTTGTAAAATGGTCTGCCAAGGATAATTGTTTAATCACCAAGGCCATATTTTTTTACTCTAACCATATATTTGGCAGAAAAATTGCATATCTTTCGTATTTTCGCGACAGGTGCTGTTTGGAACAAAATTGACGTATTGTGAAATTGTTGCTTGTTAGTTCTACTAAACAGTCCTGTTGTTTCAATTAGTGAAAGACTGACACGCCCTCTTGCTCCACTTTATAGCGGGAAAAGTCATTTCATGACTTTCTACCTCATACAAAAAAATCGGCCAAGTGCGAGTTGGACTCGTGCACGAAGGGTACTGGACCCATTTCGCCCGGTTCGTAGCAAAAAACATAATACATATATAATAATACAATACATATATAACACAGAAGTATAATACTTCTAATGTCAGAATTTAATACGTAGTAACATTTACCAATACAATAAGTGTTTAACTTATAGTATGGTACATGTGTAATAATCCCTTGTATTGACTGCCATATGTGACACCTACGGCTAGAGAGATCCTGCAACATAGACATTTTTATTAACACTAAAATAAGTTATATCTCCTCTAAAACTGAAGAAAATATGACTCTGAAATGTTATAGAAGAAATAAAACCTACTTAATAAACACCTTTACCACTTTATTATCTATTTAGTTTTGTTTTAAGAAAATATAAGGCGTCTATAATATTTAAAGGTCCAATAACTTTAATTAGTATCAAATATCAAGCCATCAGGTTGGTGATTAAACCAATCACTTTTCAGATAAAGTGTCCTTTTCTGCCATCCATTACCTTCGTTAGCCATTAAATAATATTAACACAACGGGGTTATAAATAACTCAATATTAATTGAGTAATACGATAAAATTTATAAATTATGACAGATTTCTACTGAACACAGGCCGTTACGAAGGCACAATAATTACTGTTATTTATAACTCCTTTCGTTACTGCACTTTACTGAAATCAATTTCGAAAAATAAATGTTTTTTGTTGAGAAAATTCTTAGAACTACTGATTTTCCAAATAATCAACAAGTTAAAAAATATCTAGAAATTATTGACGTCGTCAAAAACTGGTTAGTGGTGAAGATAAAAGAATAAAGCAACCGAATGATTGTTTTTTCTGTTTGTATCTAAATACAAAAAAAATATTTAAAGGAATCGAAACTAGAATGGCTTGCTGGGAATAGAAAAGAAAGGAGAAGATAAAAGATGACATCCTTTTTTTGTTTACTTTGTCTAATTTAAAACTATAAAAGAGTAGGAACTCACAACATGCCAACATAAAATAAAATTGATTAAGATGATCGTCACCATTATCCTTTCAAATAGTGTTTATTTATTTATTTATTAATAGTACTGCCACATCACATACATTTAACATTATTGGAAAACAATTGCATTACTATGGACTGATGTACGTGACAATGAGGACGTACATAGCATTTACAATTTAACATCTCTTATGAAGTGAGTGATGTGACGAGTGTTGTAACTGATGGTTGTAACTGTGAAAGTCACAATGATTACATCAAATATCATTTTTATTTATATCAACAAATTAACCCATAAACCGACACTTGTAGATATCCGGATAGTAAAAGTTATACGAAAATATTTTATTGCATTTATATGCAATGCATCAAAAACTTTATAGTTCAGTCTCACAGTACCATTTTAATACTAATCACGTGCACTATCATCTCATCGCTATTATGTCATTTCAGTTTGTTTATTAGAAAGTTAAGAGGAACTAATTCAATGTCACATTAAGTCAACGTCGACGACGTCTATATATACGATAGACTTTTTACGAGTTCCCAGTATGAAATTTATTACATTTGTCACTAGAGAGCAGTAAAATCAAGCATGTTTTTATTTTATACAACGACGATAGGAATTGTACACATTTACGATTACTTTGAAGATAATTTATTGGAAAGTCATTCGACAGCCGTTGACAGCTTGACACTATAATTTGATTTAAGTGTCACACATAAACTGACACTTTTGAAGTAACGATATATTAGTATTACGTTCTGTCGAAATAGTGAAATTCAATATTATTGTAGCAAATCGAATAATGCTAGTCGATACAAAAATAAGTATCGATGTTATGTGAACAATGTAATCCGCTCTTCGTAAGTGGATACACTAAAAGATGAAAAAGAATTCATCAATACAAATACACTTTGTGAGGAGAGGTTCCGTAAGTGATATCATGTTGACTCGCAATAGAGAGGGCCTACAGCTTGTTTGCTCCTGCCACAATCTCAGTTTGGTAATAAGATGCGACACATGTATTATCCCGATTAAATCCCCCTGGAAAGGGGCTTAGATGTAGTGATGTCTGTAGGCTCAACGAACGAGAAGGAATGTCTTCTCGTTCGTTGGTAACAACGCCTATTTTTAATACAAATTTTAATAAGACATGTGTTTCGCCTGATTGAGACTTCTTTTTTGTTTTCATTTAATAAATTAACGTTCGATATTATAGCTGCCATAACTGAATTACCTACTGTTCCATATTTAGATTTAATTGTAAATAGTGAATACAAACACTGCCACCATTTAATATCCACAACACGTCCGCACTCCCAACATAATTACCAACAAAAAGCCAACAACACGAACACCAGTTCCGATTCCTATCGATATCGGCGTCCGGATCGACGAATCGACAGTTGGCACGTCGCCCGTTCGTACCGCACTATTCGATGATTGATCGGTCGGCTTCCCGCCTGAGCTTGTCAAGGCGAAGAATAACATTGTTACGGCTCTTGTAAACGTCTCACTGCCGCGAAATCCTCTTAAAGCAGTGAGTGACTACGAAAATAGAACCGGAATTGTATTATTAATATTTTACAGGAACAAACCCGTACGTGGGTAGCAATGCAAAGAGAATACAGAAAGGATTGGATTTGAAATTTAAAAATGTATACGTTTTTTTCATTGTTACGTGTTTTAGTCCGCGTTTGGATTAGCAATTTTAATTGATGTGCTACTGGTATATACGTCATGTGGTAAGTCTAGTCACGGTATAAACATTTTTTTCCATTTTCAGATCAAAACAAACGATCGAAAAAGCATTCTATTGTTGTACTATTATTGTAATGTTTACATTTTTTCCTAAAAGTTTTTATTGATCCAAAAATCTTGTTTACGTAACTAAAAGTAATGCGTCGCCTTTACTTGTTATCATAATATTTGATATGGCAACATCAACCGTAATCAAACATAATCTATGTTGACACCAAACATCACTCCCCAGAATCAACTTCATCCTTTTTTATACTTGTCTAATAAAAATACGGTCGCAAACAAAATAATGGATGTAATAAAGTAATATAGAGTTCGACAAACTGCTTAGCATAATGGCCTATGATCCTTTAATGGACAATGCGAATGGACGGAAGCTGAGATGTGAGAACAAAAAAGAAACTGTAAATGTGGACCACCGACCTAGCGGTGGACTTCAAAGGACATTCCCTCCGGTGTATAATCAAAGGCCGTAGATTTACAAACACTGGAAACGTTTTACGGTTTTCGGATGACGGTTTTGGTTTTAGTGACTTTATATTTGAGTGAAAGGGAATTTGAACACATTTTAAAATGTTTTCTTTTTGGTGTTTGTCATAATATTATCATAATGTATTTATAGCTAGCAAATAAGGCGCTGCGCAAATGGTGACAGTTTTTGCTTCAGTTACCGACACTTAACACTTTTTTAATCGTTATGAGTATATGTTAAGTGGTTGGACACAAAAATGTTTACGTATGCACAAGGAGTGGATAATATCATACTGGTTCTAATGTAATCAAATATTCATGCAGTTGCTTGTATCTGTCACAAGACACACGTTTGTGCCAAAGAGTATTTAAAAAAATACCACTTTTATTTATGAACAGTATTTTACTGTTACTTGAATAAGAAGCTAAGTTAGCCAGTAAAATAAGCACTATTTTTGTATCGAGCACGGTTGGCGCTATGGTTTAGCGATTGGCTGCTGTGCTGCGTGTCACGAGTTCCATTCTCGCACGTAACTAATATTTGTATGACCTATATTATTATAGCTGTCCAAGATCTGAAGTATATTTGAAATTACATGTTTGTGAACAAACATACCTATGGTAAGTAAATGAGAATTTCTGAAAAAAAATCTATAAAACAAAATACTTAAGGGCCAAGCGCCCGAAAAGTGCCATAAAACAGTGATTTTCTGAGGCCTACTCCTCCGTAACGGCTTGGTCAATTGGTTTGAAAAAAATATATGTTTATTATACATTCATGAACAATAATATCAACATTTAATTTTTTCGTGCAATTAATACTTTTGTCAAAAAAAATATTTAGCAATTTTGCAACTTTTCGCAACTTTTCCCTTCTCCTTCGAAACGGCTTGGACCTTTAGAAACATTTTTACATATAAAAATTGGTGGTTGAATATTCTTCAAAGTGAACATTGTATATGTAAATCAATCAATATCTCGCAGAGAAAATGGATATAAAGCGCTTTCCGGGCGCTGCTGGCCGCAAATAAATGCACAGATTTGCGTACTGCCGCCTAGGCGAGTGCGAGAGTTGCGTTCACATAATTTCGGCCAGAAGGTTCATGGGACTATACGCCTTAAGTGCATCGATTTCAATTTAAACTACAAAGACACATCAACAATTTTCATAACAATGCTTTTTCATTTCCCTGCTTCCTTCAAGTACACTTCATTACCATTTCACTTTACTAAATGCACGCAGCAATTATATCTCCTATCCTCGCTTATCACATCTAGAGAGCACGCATCATTGTACACTTACACGCGTATTAGAATGAAGCATCAAAGGAAGTCGAGTTTGAACTCGAATGCCTTACCATATTCATTGAGAGGAGACTTTTGTGGAATGCTTACCTGAAACAAAGATGATGAAAAGTCAGAATTTTTGATGGGAGAAAGGTTATAGGTACTGTTTATCATTAATATCAAACAAGGGAGTGACTACACGATAAAAAAGAAATGACCAAGTTCGTGTTGGACATAAAGAGGTTCGTGGTACCATTGTCTATACAACATTATACACTACGTATACAACCCCCCTAGCCAAGTTACAACCGTTTCGCTTGCTTCGAACGCTTCGAGTTGACCTTGCCGCCAATTTTTTTGTTCTGACCACGTGACTGAGCATTAAGACGACGTCATTCCCGTACATTTGAAGCTTTCTACAAGCGTTAACTATTGCAGATTAGCAACTTGGCTAGGGGTACAGGTATTATAACTATTATTACGAAAAATACGGCAAAAAAATCAAATTTCTTATAAAAAAAAAAAAATATTTAAGTGAAGTTTTATTGTTAAAGCAGCAACCGAATTACATCATCGATGAATATTTCAACTGTCTAGCTATCACGTTTCATGAGATACAACCTGGTGATAAACAGACGGACAGTGTAGTCTTGCTAATAGACTCCCGTTTTTACTCTTTGGGTACGGACCCTTAAAAAGAGCTCTCGATTGAAAAACAAATAATATAGTCATTGGACTCGTTGCTCCCAGACACTTTTCTTACTCAGTTTGATCTATCTCGACAAATAGGTACGTTAAGTTAAATAAAAAATCTAGATCCTCCTGTCTAGAATCTAGTCCTGAATATATTTAGGTAAAAGGAAAAATATTTTCTTCTAATATTGTGGCTGTCAAGATATTTTCTGTAATACCGAACTACCTCACTCAAATCCCAAGGACATAATAATAGTAAAAACGTGAACCTAACCTTAAAACCCAGTACAGACATCTGCGATAAAGCCTACTTCCCAGTAAAATCACGCTTAACAATATAAAGACATGCACACAACGTACGAACGTGATCCATTGCGTGATATAATAACAGGTTTTTACCTTTATAAAGGTTGGAATATATCGAGGGTGAAGGTTCTGCTAAAACTTTGCCGCATGCCATCGAGTTGCACCGCAATGTGTTATCTTAACATTCTAACGCCTTTACTGAGCTGCAATGGTATGCCGTCGGTGCGGTGAAGTAATCGAGAATCATAGGCTACGCTGCCACGCATTATCTTATCATGTAGAATAGTCAAAGGTACTCTCCTCGGCTATATTCTGACGAGTTTTCACTACACCCAAGCGTAAATGTCAATTTATATGAAACTGACAGCGTTGCTTCTGTTCTTGATTAGAGATTCAAACTAAGCACGGTCCGGACTAAGTGTTTTGTCTCGTTGTTTACACTGCGTACATCGACGAAAACATCCAAAGAATCACTAAACTTAAGTGGCAGTGGGCAGGGTACATTGCTCGCAGAACATATGGTCGATGGGGAAGAAAGGTTCTGAAATGGCAACCACGTACCGGAAGACGCAGCGTTGGAAGGCCATTCACAAAGTGGACCGATGACCTGGTGAAGGTCGCGGGAATTAGATGGATACGAGAAGCATAAGCCAGCGACGCTTGGGGGAGGCCTATGTCCACCAGTGGAAGACTTTCGGCTGAAATGATGGTGATGACGATGATGACATCGAAAGAACGGAGCAACTTGCTTCCTGCGCTCTTCCTGTACGATTATACTTTAGGTGTCCTCAAGGCTAGAGTGCATAGGCTGGAGTGCATAGGCTCTTAATAAATTAGTATACTTGCATAGTGATCTATGCATTCATTGATGTCGTTATAAGCCACTGCTTACCATCAGGTAGGCAGTGGTTTACAGCTCACCAACACATGGGATCGCAGTCAAGTACTGGTTTCAGAAGACGAGCCTTTATTTTTAGGTTTGAAATGACTTCATCTGCTTTGAGTCGAGGAAGACAGAGAGTCAGACTTTTACTGACTATTTCCCACCTATCTTTTATTAGTAACTATTCCATAGTTAATAGTGAGCAGTGGCAGCTAAATGGTAACGGCTCCAACCTACGTGTTATAGGTCACGGGTACAAACGCACCCAGGCGCATTATTCTGTGTAATTTATTTCATTACCACTGCTCTCAAAATGGTGAAAGAAAACATCGTGAGGAAGCCGGCATATCCTAGAACCAAAAATTTGAAGACACGTGACATTCACCAACCCGCAATGGGTGCGCGTGGTGGATTACCGCCCATTCCCTCTCCTAGAGAGGTGGCCTGAATCCCAACAGTGGGAACGTTATAAGGCCGACTATACTTGTATGAGTTGCTCTTTGTGTTCTAAGATCGTGGAAGCTCTTTCAAACCTTTATGCAGCCCTAGCAGCCATTGGCCCTTAGTTCCATTAACTGATAAGCGAACCAGACTTAGTTCAGAGTTCTAATACTCGTGTGTAACATTTTGTTAGCTGGCTTTATGGAGCTACTTGCTCAGTCTGAACGCATTAGAAATAGTTAAGAAAATTCCTGACCGTAGTTTTTTAATTAAAACTGCTGAAGACGACATCATGCTTCCCAGTTATTTCCTTTAATTAAGTGCATTCCCATTATGTAGGATGATAGACATTCTGGTTAGTAATTTTATGACATAAACTGCAGTACCTTTGACTTCTATTAGTAGTTTGCGTAGATGACATTCTTGTCTCAATGTTCAGTGTGTTTATGTTCAAATGAATACTGTTTTTATGATCCTAATGTCAATTACACAAATAAGCAAAATATTACCCGTAATAATTATTTTTAGGGTCCCGTACAGGATCATGTTTTTGTCCGTCTATTGATATTCATTTATGAAGAATGTATGGAAGTGTCAAGCTAAAATTAATATCAAATACTCAAGACTACTAACGCTTTAAAGTCCAAAGAGAGTAAAGATAACACTATTTATATTTATTTATTTTTACAATAAAATTGCAGATAAGTTTTGACATAAATAGGAGAAATTTCTAACAACACACAAAAAAAATGAAATAAATTAAAATGATACCACTGGAAAATTATATCACGCAATATTAAAAAGTAAAGCACCTTACATAACATAACCATAAATAACAACAATATTATGTAGTTATTTATTTTTATTACCAAAATATTCTTTGTTTAGGATTTTTATACTCCGTTTATGGCGCATATTTTGACGTTCGCTTAGGAATCAAAACATTTAGAATTTTAGGCCTAGAATCATGTTTATCAAAAAATAATACAATGTGGCACAAGTCAAGAAAAGAAAACCTAATACCGTAAATATGTATGTAATTACATCACAGAATATTTATTTTTTTGCAATTATAAGTACTTGCCCGAGCTTCGTTCGCGTACGTAAAATATAGCCCATATCATTCAGGAAAAAAACAGCTTTATGTCGGTTAAAATATTTTAGCAACCCAGGTACCAGACCAGACCATTACTTCTAGCTGTCAGACTACCTCTTTATAATATTAGTGTAGACAACTTTGTACGAAACCCTTGGTGCGCGAGTTCGACATGCAGTTGACCGATTTTTTTTATTATTCTTTCTCAGAACATACACAGATCCTATTACGTAGAACTTTTAGTAACATAAATTGCTCAAAATACAGACTAAGCTTTTAAATTTCATTCAATTAAATGTGAACGCTGGTTCTGTTTGCTCGACAAATATAGTTGGTAATGTACACAAGGCAGCGGAGTTACATTTCATGTTTCATAACGAATATAGAACTCTGTATAACCTTCTAAGCTTGGCTACTCTTGACATACTATTGTTCTGTCTCATCAAGGCAATTTCTGTTGAATACGTGTGTAGATTCATATGTACGATTTTTTTTTCTCTGTGTAAACTTGGAGCGGTATTATATTTTTTTCAATATACTTATTCGAAAACTCCCATCGCGTTTAGACTCGCAATAGACTGTTTTCAACACCAGTGCAGAAAGGTGCACGCGCTCTTCCCTGCCACAATATTATTACATTTATCGTATCAGGCTGGACGCGCGTCGACCCCCACGTGTCGCTGGTCAACCTCCGCTAATTCATTTTTTCGTAAGTGTATTGAAAAAAGTCGTTTGATACACGTGCAAAGTCACTGCAGCCCTCGGCTCCAAAACACACTTGCCTAAGACTCGTGCGAATTTCACCTCGGTCGCAATGGGAAACTTTCTACACTTGTATCAAAATGTAATATTTTTGGGGTGGTTTCACTCTGGATAGAGAACGAAGGAGTGTCAGATTTTTACTGACTAAAACCAAAATTTTTATTATTTTTGGATATGGGATATCATCAAATGAATTCTCACACTTTGTAAAGTTGAAAAGAAATCATTACCTTGGTACGGTCGCGTGAAGAGGAAACGCATGTTACTGAAAGAGTTATGAATATACATGTGGATAGATGGAGAGGAAAAGGAAGGTTAAAGAAAAAATGGATAGATTGTGTGAAGAGTGATATGAGAGAAAAGGGAGTCAATGATAGCGTTACTTCGGACAGGATAGAATGAAAAAAAAAGTGTTGCGCCGACCCAAAACAATTTAAGACAAGAGCATTAATATGAATGATGATGACTCGGTCAGCGCAGACAGAGGAATAATTCTCGCACAGTCTCCGGCATTTTCTGACAGATCGCGTAAGCTCAATAATGTGCCGCGCCGCACGCGCTTGTTACCCGCATATCTTCGGGGTTCAAGCATATATACACTTTATTTTAATAGCTTTGAAGTTGATTTTTGAGTGCCTTAATAAAATCCTCTGCTCTGCGTTCTCTGTCTGTGCTGACCCTAAGGTCTCTTGAGTTTTCAGTTGCCCTTTACGTTCCAGGAATTCTTCATTTCTTCTTGATACATGTCGATTGCACTTAAATGACCGAACAATATGTAGCCACCTAGATAGTTCTATCATTGAACTCGTTTAAATTGTGCAAGGTGCATACCAAGCAGGAAAGGAGGTGACTCATATCCGGGTTACGATAACTACTTCGGACATTTCCGTAGCCCAGGTGTCATTAAAAAGAGCTGACGCACCAAAAGTAATGTGCATGACCCAAGACCGCCTTCGTGACATAGACTGTACCACATTTCTCTTATAAGACCCCACATAGATATTTTTATGTGCGCTGTCGTTCAGAACGTCATGTGATAGTTTGTAATAAGCCATATCTTTAATGCAAGGTATTGAATTGTCAACGTATCAGGTTTGCTACAAACGGCCGAGCACTGCCAAGGTCCAATGGTCAGCGGTGACCGCTACCCGCGATAAACTTGAAACGAAAGCCGCTTGCGGCTAAAAGTCGGAGTTATTAAAATTCTATTACCGTGCACTGTATGGCCACTTAAAATTATAGAATTCGTGTTTTGACCATTTGTTTTTAAGATGAGTAGGTGTTATTGAGATAAAAAGTTTGTTTACGAAATATTATGTGGTTTTATAAGTAATTTAATACAGAATATTTTCTCTGTGGAATGTAATATTTCTATAAAAAATTAATTGCTTACGTTTTTTTTTAACTAATTAACAAAAAACCGGTTTCCTGGTGATTGAAATCAGGCAGTAGTCAAATCGTAAAACTAACTAATAAAAAAATAAAACTATTTACATTTTGTATACAAATCTGATGAAAACACTAGATATCATTTTTATAAACAAGCTGTAGAAAAAACTTAGATGAAAACCAAAAAAAATATCAGTTTAGCCAGAACATGACTAAGTTCCTAAGTCATATGAAGCGACAGTTTGAGCACGTATATTGTGTAGGTGGACTTTTAATTTATAATAATCCAGCTAGAGAATTTCGTGACTGAACTTTACCTAAATAACGAAAAATAAAAATTTTATTGCACCTTATTCTGGATAATTCGGGCCGAGGTAGGTAGTTACGGCTTGACGTTACGCATGCAAATGGCCGATTCAGTGAATGGAGCACGCATTTTTTGCAACCTTAAATTTGTTATTGGAAGCATCCCGGTACCGTTACCTTTTGTCAAAAACGGTTTATCGATTTATTGGATGTAATTTTGGAAGCTGAAGCTCGCACACGTAATTGATTAAATTAACTATAAAGTACTGTTCAGATTCAAACACACAAAAAACCAACCAATACACTGCATTTTTTAAAAAGACTTTTCAGAAAGTAGACATTTAAAATTACTTAGGACAGGTAATTTTTTATCGCAATTTACAGTATACCTCAAATCGACAGTTTCGTACAGGGCGATATGAAAATGGCGGCCCGACATTCGACTGTGGTTGCGTTCATAATCCGATTGTCGATACGGCAAACGCGAAGTCGAACAATCCAATGCAAAACAAAGAAATAATAAAGGTGCGTTTTATACACCACGATAGTCTTGCCCTTTATTGCTGGCTGGAGAGGCGACAAGGCCAATAAAACATTTTCTCTACGGAACGTTATTATGGAACCCGATATTCGTGTGGGTACCCAACGTACACGAAGTCGGTTCAGATTATTCGATTTTTGAAATTAAATCTTCATAGACGTTCGTTCGGGAATTGAATGTTTCGTAAAAGATTTAAAACGTGCTTTGTAATCTCCGGAGGTTCACGTTTTGAATCAAATAGGTATTTCGAACTGAAATGGCAAAATTCTAATACGGCTTTCTCTACCTCCAATATTTTGTACATTTTCCTTAATCCTTCTTTCAGTAAGTACCTACCTACAAGTTATTCTACTAACTAAATTAAAATACGAAATTTGTTCATGCGTGCTTATTATTTAAGTAGTTCGTTGACCTCTTTAGTCCATTACAGTAGCATTAAAATGCCAAAATGGACTTTTTATAATGAAGCCTTTCGAATACCAAAGCTCAGATGGCCATTTTATTGTTAATACTGATATCATCCCACAGAGTTTTAAAGTAGCTTTAAATGTTAATCTTACATTAAAGGAATTCTTTTAAAAAATCCTATCAGACGGTGTAAGTTAGTGCCGACTCAATCCGCGTATCGTGTGTGCAATAAAAACAAAACGAGGGTAGAACGTGGTTTAATTGGCGGCAGTGCGAGGTAACACGATCATGAATTCTGAGAAACGACGCGTTTGCCTCTTATTGTGAATACTTTAGTTCTGCAACAAAGGTAGCGTTAGCGTAATGCTGAGGAAATTGATCAGGAGTTAAACAAATACGAATAAAATGCTCCATCATAAAAAAAAATCGTCATTAATTAGGAAGGAAAGTATTTTAAAGCTGAAGAAAGTTTAATATAACGAGCAACAAGCTTACAAGGAGCTTATAAGAAGCGAAACAATCAAAACTCACTTTGATTCTACATACAATACAGAGACATTTTATTATTCTTTCATTAGCAACAACTTTTTTATCCGCAAACAGCCGATCTTCCGTCCGCCTCGGAAACATACGAAAAAGAGACAAACGGTCCGAAAAAAAACACCAACGTACGGAGAAAATGTGGCGAACAAAAGGCGAATGGGACGCGGTTTAATCCTGACCGGCCGTCATTTCGACGGGTAGGGTGAGAGAAAATTGAATTTATTATCGTTTGTATTTGAGTGACGTGTTATTTTCACACGAAGAAGAGCGCGCGGTAGAATCGAATCAGTCAGTCGACGGATACGATAGCGACTCGATAGTAGATAGACGGATGTGCTGCAAATGACGTTTTCTATTCCGTGTGCCGTGAAGTTTTTACACGGGCGGTAAAAGGCTGATGTTTTCACGCGTATGCTTGTGGATTGATGGAAATGGAAGTAAAACTCTTTTATGTTGGGGTTTATTATAATTTTCTTTTTCTATCTCTGTGTAGTTTCTTGCGTTAAGTTCGCCAGTTCTATCTTGTATGGTTGTAAAATAAAACACGTCAAAAATTCCTAACAAATCATGCATTCTAATTGTTTTCTTATTGCTTTGTTTTGCTTCTGTCAAAATATTTACCAACAAAGAACAACCCACATAACTTACAGACACATCGATATATATATACTACGCACCAGACACATAATAATACAACAACAGAAATGTTTATGTATTTATGTCAGCTACCACAATGGTTTTATGCAGCCATGTTTTTTTGATCAAGGCTTATATTACTAAAAAGGGTAAAAACAATAGTAATTGTACTCCATTATTTAGTTCTCGATCTGAACAAAGAATAAGGCGGGGTTATATCGAGGGGGTGGTGACTGCATAGCTCGCTAATTGGTTCAAATATCTTTAGTATTGGTGCCGTAAAACTTATAGGGCGCTATAAGACTAGGTTATTTCATTAGAGCATTCCAAAGAAAGTAATTTGTTTATAACTGGCGATGACCGCAGCTTTGGTCGGCTTTCGAGCTATGGGAAATGTTTATTAGATTGATTAGGACGTAATAATGTGTTTTATTTCTTAGGCTGTTCGACAGTCATAATAAACTTGGACTAAATATAAATTGTTTTTTTAATGATATAAACTAGTGCTTGACTGTGATTTCACCTTTATGGTAAGAAGTGGCGCAATCGTTGATGGTGAAGGACACTAGTTGGAGATTATTGACTCTAGCCTTAAAAAAATACCTACATTATGATAAGTATTAACCAAAAAGTACTTATCTTCCTCTTTTTACAAAAAAAAAAGTACCTTTATCGATTCCATTATTCTCGAAATGTTAGTGCTACAAACTATCGTATCTTACTACTCTACCTGGGCTTAACCCTTCAATGAAAATCTATACGTCACCGGGGCCGAGGCTACCCACCAATTTATTAGCCAAGAAGGCATTTTCTGTACGTTTCAAGGTCGCTTAATGGTATTCGAAGTAAATGTAGGTATTCGAATTGCTAAGCCTCTTTGGATTGCTACTGCTTTTTGCGTCTTTATCTCATTGGTTGATAACATGGCTGTAATTCTAAAGCGCTGTGATTGGCTGCTTTTAAAACAAATTCGAATTACGTTTTCCGTCAAACGAAGTGACGCCTCTTTCATATGAGTCATCATTGTTATTGTATAGCATAGAACAGACCAGACGTCTGCTTTGAAACCAAAAAGTAATGCATATTTAATTCTTTTCATACTAGACGAGCAATTTCATTTTCTGGATTTAATTTACATAGTAAAATACTACTTCACTCAAATATTACACAAAATTAAGAAACCTTCAGTAGAAACTAATCTAAAGAATGATGCAATTTCAAAGAAAGCAAGCATTTCCAAGCGAGCGATCACAAAAATGAAACTGGTTTTATCCGGTATGATTTACATAAAACTTGTTTAAATGTTAATCTTTGTGCTTGGGTGGATTATGACGTGCCCTCTGACATACACTGATGTACATGTACGTACATGATCCTACATGTGCGCGCTTTAATCATTAATGCCCTTTGTAGGGTTATGTTTCGGAATAGTCGGTAAAGTAACAGCTATTTTGAATTCTTCATTGGCAACCACATTTTAAAGAGTATAAAACTGACTTTAAGTTTTCTTTCAATAGTTGTTTTAATTTTATAACTTCCACTAAGACCACTATTTATCATGTCCGAAACAACCTCGTACAAAAAACCAACAATCTCAATTATCTTTGCACTTTTTGTTGGCAATCTGATAAAATAATCTCCTACCTAATATTTTATCAAAATATTATTTCTAGCCAGGTGCAATTCACACGACATAATTACCCTTCACCGCATTCGGTACCCACAGCATCAATTCCCATGCATCTAAATTAACCGAATACCGACAGTCAAGAAGTGCCGTTTTTGTTCACTATCAATTTGAGCGTCTACAATTTATACGTCACGTCATCCGGATGCTACTTGTAATGGAATATTACAAAATACAAAATTACTGTGATCTTCGGACAAATTACGGTAGGGAACAACGCGTTTTGGTGTAATTGGTCGCTGTCGGTGCAGTTTGGGAAATTCGGGCGCTCGGGCAAAACGGGCGTTCGGGCAAATCGGGCAGTCACTTTTGTTTCGGCACAAGGGAGAGGTAACCGCGACTCCACGATGAACGGATGTGGACACATTAGAATTGGTAATGTTTAGCTGATACTACTGGGTGACGCTATATTGTTTGGGGATGTTTTTTACTTTAACGCCATATGAGCTGGAAAAAAATCAGGGATGCGCCGTTACAGGTAAACAAACGCTATTGCCTTATTTTAACATATTTTTATTAAATGTTTGATGACAACGTAAGTTCTGAAGATTAGATTAGATTTAATCAGACTTTGAATATTAGGTATTCGTATAACCATTTTTTTTGATTATGCGATTCCAATTTAGTTAGTAAAAGGACTCTCGCTCCACTCTAGATGGGGTGAACTCATTAGATGATACTCCAACTTAAAAAAAAATCACAGTGGTTCACTCGAGTGACGCCCCGGTCAGTACTTAGCCACGACCTCCACCAATATAGGCTAATAATATAAACATAACAATAGATTAGTTACGAGTAGAAAATCTTCACGAAATTGTTTACTTCGTTGCTTCTTTCAAACGTCGCTTGTCGCCTTTACCTTTCACATCTTCCAAGGTTCCCGTACATAATGATGATGATCGTTGCCAAATAAATAATGGACGATCGTCAACGCTGCACAGATGATTTGCCTTGATGGATGAATATTTGACGACGGCTTTATTACACCGGATTAAATGACAGGAAAAAAACCTTTTAATTTTATGTCCGAGTTACATTATTGCTTGCGTACAAAAACGTATTTGTACTGGGTTTTGTTAATTTGAATGGAACGTGCAAAATTATGTTGCGGTATTTTAATTTTCAGGGACGCTAGACAGCTTTTATTTATTTAGGAAAAAACGGTGTTCGAAAAGTTATTTGAATAACAAATTTCTGAATTGATAATAATTGAAGTTAAAAACTTGTCAAGCTCTACTTTGATGCTTAAAGCTTGATAACTTCTTATGCTAAAATACACTTTGATGTTCCTAAACTTAGAAATTATCAGTTTAGGAACCGAAAGACCATAATTATCATTATTTATTCGATTTCATAAAACGTGTATTAAAAATATTAAAAATTTATTTATTACTTAAATATTTATAAGACTTAGATATATAAGTTAGTAACTTGCTGATTCATCTTTTAGCCAAGTCTATCAAATCTAATGAGTTGAGACTGCTTTATATCCTACATAATGTGAAAGTACTCACACAAAAGGTGGCCACATATCTGCTAGGCTAACTTATTTTTATTCAAGCTTGACCCGATGACCTGAGGTAGCCAGCATTGATAGCTCCACTCGCATGCCCCGAGCGATTGGAATCATTTAATAGTTTACTTGGATACAAATGTGTGCGTTACTGGAAGTGTCAGTTTGTGAAGTGCTCTTAATATTCACGAGTGAAAAAATAAACATTTTTATTGATGAAAAACAAATTAATAGGAACAGTAATTTAGAGCTAATGGAAGTCACCGTGGTAAAATCGATTAATAAATCTGTAAGGTAGTTATGACCATCGCATTTTCATTATACATATTTGTTTATACATAGCCTATCAAACACCAACCATTAATCATTGTTTTGAAGATTTTTATAAAATAAATATTAACTTATTTATGATTTCTCTTATTTATCTTACAATCTGGCTACCTACTCAATTAAATTTATCCAAACAAATCAATCAAATATTGTGGATTCTTTCAAAATATTAATTTGAGCGTTAGGATGTACAAATACGCAGCCACGTATAAAACTGATTAATTGTGTAGACAAAAAAGAAACCTGCTTGAAATGCCAAACCGAATGTTTTTTTGTACCTGTCTCGACTTGGATATATTGGTAGCCGTCTCACGCAATGAAAAGATAAAGAGTGTCCATTTTTTATATTTATTTTATATCAAGTTAATCAGCTACTTCAACTTACGTCATAATTCATAAAACTTTCAATGCTAAATTCTTGCACGAAGAGGGACATGCCAAAGTTTGTAAACATTGTGTTATTTTATTAACTTTATTTAATATCTATTGCTAAATTTATACAGCAGGTAGGTTATATATAGGTATCTTACTATCTATGTTCGATACTTATCAAATGACATTTGCAGATATTAAGCCGTATAATAAAATATAAAGCTTTTCCTGCTTGAAAGTTTTTGATTTTTCAACTTCTAAACACAGTTATTCAATCATGTTTTTATTACCCAAGAGTTGGTTATCAAACGAACAGAAATCAAATAACCTTTATTTGCATTCAACTTTCAAGTGTCACTTCTTGCTGCTTTATATCGGAACGTTATTTACCTGCGACCGCAAACAATAAATCGAATTGGAAAGCAAGCATCTCGACCGTTGTAAATCAATCAAGTGATCATGAAATATGATCGTTCGTAATATTATCAATATCGAACTGTGTATCGATTTTTGTTGATTAATTTTCGGCTCGAGTTTTGTAGCTATTGGCGACTTTGTCGACATGGTGTGAGAATGTTGTTCTGTGTGTGGTATTTTTATATGTTTCTACTGATTACCTTACTTTTAGATTAAGTTTGGCAGTCTGCGTATTTGCATGTCTATTTATTCCACCTAAACTACTTAAGATCTAAATTGAACAAATGAGGTGTCTTTAGATTTTTATAATTTATTTACGTATAATAATTATGTCATCATCTTAAAACTTTTCTCTCTAATTTAGATGATAATAATTTCTTTTCCTGTACATGTTTATTCATTTTTTTTTTTTCAAACGAAACTAATTGCCTATCAAATTAGTCGATAGTTGATCAATTTAATAGATTGGTATTTCACTTATTAATAGATAGATAAGTCTTTTGACAAAAAAATAAATAACATCTTCAATAATGGTCATCTCTAAAACACGCAAATATACACGTTAGCAATTTCATTTTTTTAATTTCAAATTGAGAATAGGTACTAAACAGTTTCTCTATAATGATAACAGTCAGTGCAATATTTTTCCTTGTCCCAGTAATTTACCAGTAGAAAAAGTAACTTATCTACAATAATGACCACCTCGGCTTATCTACGCGTTCTATAGTTCTGACGGTACTCGGTAGTGGTGAGCCAAGTTCTAATTTATTTACTTTGCCAAGTTAGAGGTCTCGGCTCCGGACTGTTGCTTTTGTTATTAAACTAGTTTGCTAATGATTTTTAGGGTTGCCAGAGTTTTGTTATTCGTTGGTTGTTTTAATGAGATAGTTTGATTATTATACGCTTGAGGAAATTTTGTTCATTGAAGTAATTTTATAATATTTTACTACGGCTATTAAATAGTTTGATGATATTTTACTGGCTAGGTTTTGAGCCAGTTTAGAGCCGGATTATGTTGACAATATTTAGAAAATATTGTCAACATAATCCGTGAAAGTATAGAAAAGCCTGTTGTCTAATAAACTAAATTTAATTTACAACGTTCAACTACAGATTTGATATATGTTATCTTGCGAGATTATGGCAGAGATATTTTAAAAGCCTTCACTTTCTTAGAAAACTGCTTAGCATCGTGATACAAGACCCTTTTTGAGTTATACTTAGTTTTAATTATAGTACTTATGATTAAAGCTTATTAATAATAACAATATAAAGTCTTTCACACACACATAATTAAATAAGTAAGTCAAACAAAGAGGGAACTCATTCTCCTTTTACTTAAACCTCACGCTTAACTAACCACGAGCCCACGAACGGGGAGCGTAAAAACTCACAGACCTGCCAAAACTTCACATACCGTAATTAACTGACTCGAAGTTTTTCCAACAAAGGGGTTCCGCCTGCAAAAACTATATTCCATTACCATGACGACGCACAAATAAAAATGGCTGCACACAAGCAATATTAACAAGAAATTGTCCGTCATACAGTAATTGAACCGTAATAAATGATAATATATCGGTTTTATTCTTTTACAATTGCATTATTTTAATTGGGTCGCGGTCTTGGCTGGTTGAAAACGTGGTAATTGCTTGTATGGGTTTTGTATGAAATATTTCATTGCAGCTATATAGTACTAGAGGCTACTCATTAACCTTTTTGCTGATACTTTCAATTATACATCTTATTAAATTCTCTGTGGCATTGACTGTGATGGAAATAATGCTTTAATTTGAGCGTCCATGTAATGTTTATGAATTTGCAAACAATATTTTATGAGAAAATTCTTTCATACTTGATATAACAGTGTATTCAATATGATAATTATACAAATGACTTGTTTATGAGATATACTATTTATGAACTAAATAATTACGGTACTCAATTTATTAGCGAAATCTATTATACTAACGCAATTTGCCAGTTGAATTCAAGATTATTTCACGCCTTACTAAGTGGGTGTTTAAATCAATTGGAAGGTAAGAACTCGAGAACGTACTTGGATTATTGATAACGACGCCCAAGCACGAAAGCTTTGACTATTCGATTTATTTTTCCAATAAGGTGCACTGAACGATGTCGCCGCAGAACGAAACACCGCCCCTACAACTCAGACAATACGATGAGATAGTCTGGGCGCATTACTAAGATTACTTTGCAGTTAAAACAATCCTTATTACAAAGACTGAAAGTTCAAAATATGGGATTGGTTGTAATTTAATGTCGGTGAAGTATACGTGCTTCGCAAATCAAGTGTGTTGAAGAGGATGGGAGAACCACGTCTATGAAAAATCGTGACGAGGGTGACACAATAAGTGAGGAAAGGTGAAGGGAGGGCAAGGTGCTTTAATCGGAAATACGTACCCTTCGAAACTGCAAGGCTAAGGGCGCAAGCCGGAGACACGAATCAGGAACGCAGTGACTAGAGAGACATCAACGGCGACCTCTTTTGTAAATATTATAGAGAAGAATGTCTTGTACGTTGTCAATACCAAACAACAATGGGTTTTTTTCTGGTGGATTACGGCCCATTTCTTCTTCTAGAGACTATGCCAAAGTTCCAGCCGTGGGAATATTATAAGGTTGATTATGGTGAGCTTATGAAATGCAGTACTGAAGCTGTATAGATTAACAAACTTGAGAACATAGAAATGAATTGCTACAAAAATCTCAACTCCGCTAACCTTAAGAATACCATGATTTCCTGATGAAGCAAAGTTTCAGCCAGCCCTATTGACTAAGCTCCTTATCCGTTACTCACAATGCAGCGAAGGGTAAATTTTCCTCTACGGGAAACTACAACACTATCCCTCATATACCTCTCATGTGTTAATGGCAAAATCAAATTTACGTATACTGTTAGCAAGTTAATATAGCTGGAGTGGAAAGTTTGTTAGACCGGGTAGAGAAGCGAGAAGCATTGGACCAATTACAGGCTTCGACAGTGGGCAATTGCGAAACCAATAAAGGCAAGGGATGCGTTTGTGTTGTCTCTTTATTCATACGATTAGGACATAGTGAAGCTTTGTTGCCTTTTGCTTTGTAGCCCTTCTAGCTCGGGGCTATTTTGTCATGCTTTTGACGAGAACTTTTAGCAGAGAATGTCAACATTTTCACTTCATTTTTAGATTTATTTTTGTTTGATTCAGATTTTACTATTGGCTTGAAAACATTTGCTTTGAACTTTATTATGCTATTTTGTTGATCATCATTTTGTGTTTTTACTAATTAGGCATTTGCTTATATTTGTACAATATTTTATAGTAATCATCAAATAACACTAAAAGAAATCATTTTCTGAAAATATAATCAAAATTGGTTAAATGAATCAGCAGGGAGAATGACGGCTTGGTGGGACTATTTCGCTATCTCTTTTGAGCGGTGTCATCACAATTCAGTATGAGCATCCATAAATTATTGTTTAACAGTTTTTCTTTCCACCAGATTTAAAAGTTTTAACCCTTATGATGAAATAATTTTAAAATTTCTGCCTATTTTGAATAAAATCACCCTTGGATACAAACAAAAAAATATTCAGTCTAGTGCCCAATTAGAATTACTTAATTGCAAGAATAACATCTTAGACAATTTTCAGCTTAAATAACAGAAAATACAAATCGAATAGAACTTGTAAGTAACATAACATGACGACAACAATGACAATTCTCAGTAATATGAGACAGACAAGAACGATTTAAAATTCAAGATCGTTAACATTGATTATTCAATCGTTTCTAAAGCAACAAGCTAGCAACAGTGCTCACAAAACTTCAACGCTTATTAACACTGTAGTAACCGATTTTCTCTTCAGCTACTTTCAAACTAACCCTTATATCGCGCACGGGTAAATAATTGACTTGCACGCTACATTATTCTCCATTCTAAGACTGGCAAGAAAAGAAAAATGGTTGGCAGACCTCTTACTCTTACAGCCAAGCAAAAATAGTTTTTCTTGAATACTAGGGATTCGATTTGTCTTATAATTCAATGTCACGCAATACTGAGTAAAGGTTTAGATTTTTCATGGAAATAAGCAAGGTGAAGGCTGTTCAACTGCTTCAGTCTGCGGTAAGGAGAAATGGGTTTGGAGTAATGAGGTTATTTTTAGTCTTGACACCGAGTTCAAGGAAAATAGGAACATAAATTACGTTGTTAGTCAAAATTACATGGGACGTTATTCTCGTGTTATAAAATTACGTGTATTTCCTTTTGCCTTAAATCTGATAGATTTTTGAGACACTGTATTTATTTTCCTTATGTTTTAAAACAGATAAAATAGACTATATTTGGAACTTGAAAACCGGTTACAAAAAAAAAGTGTCCAAATAGTTTAGGGGCTCCTTGAAAGCATTTCAGTTGACGTGTATTTCAAAATCAACTCTATACCAAGACCAGAAGATTCTAAACAGAATATCAATATTTTATACATGCGCGCACTACCGTTTGCCCCCAGAGTGAAGACTAATGAATTAGGCCGTCAATAATATCAAAGCAAATGCCAGATGTCAATTTCGAGTGACAACCGTTTCAAGGGTTGATTTACTATTTTGCAACTTTAGACTTAAGCCCATATAAATTAAGGTTGAATTTACGTCGTATTTTATTTTATTGTTCCCTTTAAACTAGGTGTAGAGATTTTATTTGATTGATTACGTTTGTAATGTGACAATTGCGTGTTGAAATATGTTAGATTATGGATGAAATAAAAATAAATGTAACTTTGAAAATAAAAGATAGTGATTTACTTCAATTAAATGTAGTTTCATTTATCTTTACAAAGGTTTAAACATTTATACTTAATAGCAGTTACTCGTTTATAATAAAAAAAAAAATGAATGATTCTAGCATTACCTAGATATCCTACTCATTCTTAACACCTAGAAAATAAATAAAACTTTTTGGTCCTATAAACTCACTACCAAAAACAAATGAGGATCGCTTAGGTACTTACAGGAGTCAAGCAGTGAAATAGAATTTTATTTTTTTAAACTTTTGTTCACTATATCTATGGTCAAAGATAGATAGGTAAAGAGAACTGAATGGGATAAAGCTGCAAGATTGTTAGATACAGTCACCGTGACCCTAGAACGCAAAGAGCTACTGAAGGAACACCGTATGTTATAGTCAGTAAAATTCTAACACAACCTCTCGTAAAAGTCAATAGACAAATAAATTGGATATAAATTCTAAATTTTGGGTTTAAAATTAAAATACAAAATCGTCCACGAAAAATCATATTTGGTTTCTTCATTAAAGAATCAATCATTCATAACAATTGCTACTAGAAAATACTTCGAGCAGTATTGTTCCATTTTGATCGTTATTTATTAAATCATAATCAATATCCTGTACAATACCTATTTCCATAAATTGAGTAACATATTGTGATATAAACAAACGCTGAAAACTTTGCTGTTTATGAATATTATTTATTGAGACTTTACTTAATTAATAACAAGACCTTTTATAATAAGCCCTTTAAGTATTTATACTGTTTAAAAATTAGTGGTGTGTAAATCGTGCACAGTAGGTATACAGAGAATATTTTATCAACGTAAAGTGTAGGGTAATTTAACCAGTACAATATTGGATTGTTCTAAAGAAAACACGTAGGTAGAGCAAAAAATACACATCAAATTTCACAAGTTGACCAACCAAGTCAATTTCTCGGTTGAAGTGGCGTGGCGTGTGTCGCTGGCCACATGTTGCTTGGCCACAACATTACCATGTCAAAGCTTAGACTAAGTCTCAATTACCGTCTAGGTACTGTAGTTAGCTTAGTTACTCTATTATATAGTGTTGCTACCTAAAGCTTGTTAGTTTTAGTGCAAATAACTTGCATAGTTAGTGGTCATTTACATTTGAAGTTCTTTTACAGTTGCAGTTATTTACATTGTGATTTTATGGAAAGTTTAAAAAATGAAAGATGCAAGTTTAATTAAAATATTATTTATTTAATTAAATTCCTTTCTACTCTAACCGTTTAGCCCAACAAGTGCAGAGATTCGGCATTAAGCTCGCCTTTGCACCACCTTTGATTTCATCTTCAAACACAAATGCTTGAAGATGAAATCTCACTAATATTATCAAGGTGAAAGTTTGTGTTCATGTCTGTAACTTTACTCTCGATTAGCTGATCGGATTTGGATAAAATTTTAAAATTATGTTTTGTTATTCTGGGAGTATGTTCCTTTGACACGCAAGTGAATCCGCTGGCAGCAATAAGTTATAAATAAACAACACCACTCTTCCCTTAGGGCCTGCGCTCACTTGAGACAAGACGTCTTAGACAGACTTGTCTAAAACAAAATAGTTTTGTCAACGACACGGCGCGTTAGGGCTGTTGATAAAATATCGAAATATCGATATTATCGCAGTACTCAAACAGCTGAACATAAACTTGTATTTGTAAACTACTTGAGAAATATTGGTACGCATAAATATTTTATTAGAATTGAAGAACAATTACTGAGAACGCTATATTTTCATACAAACAAATAAAATTATTAAATTTTATTTGTTTAATAAATATCATGAATTATAAATAAAGTAAATTATTTTTGAGCCGACTTATGATTGTTATGACAAAGCCGATAAAATAAGCTCAAAAAAAACCAGCCAAGACAGTGTCGGGCCACGCTCAGTGTAGGGTTCCGTATTTTCCCGTTCGTAACAATAAGTGTACGCACTTTTGAGTTAAAAAAAATTCTTGCATATACGATTATACTACAAACTTAGTCCAGAAATTATTTTGTACAACCTTTTTGTCTTTTTTGTACAAAAACTGTTCTTTCCATCAAGTTCAAAATAATTTTCCTAGAAAGTCCTTATAAAGTTCTACTTTTCAGTTTTTTTTCATATTTTCTAAACTTATGGTCCAAAAGTTAGAGGATTATTTCCGAAATTATTGAGATAATCAAAAAATAATTTTAGTAAACCCTTATTCATTTTTTAATACCTATCCAATAATGTATCACACGTTAGGGTTGAAATTAAAAAAAAAAACATGTAGGACGCTACCCTAATAAAATATTTTTTTCCAATTTTTATTTTGCCACTTTATCGGCGTGATTGATATACATATTGGTACCAAATTTCAGCTTTCTAGTGCTAACGGTCACAGAGATTAAGCGAGGACGGACATACAGACATGGCGAAACTATAAGGGTTCCTAGTGGACTACGGAACCCTAAAAACTAACTCGCCCCGTGTCGTAGAAAAACAGTTTTGTCTAAGACGTCTCGACAGGTCTTAAACAAAACTGTTTTGTTTAAAATGTCTACGTTTTAGACAAATCTGTCTAAGACGTCTTGTCTCAAGTGAGCATCAAGTGAGATAGTGGTAAAGCGTAGATCTATTAATAATAACAAAAAAAAATGTATCTAGTAGGTAGTTACTTACAATGGAACTTCCATACAGTCATGTGATCTAAATTTCGCTATCTGAACGTAATATTGTAACTGTTTTAGATGACAGTAAATTCATTTATCTAAATATCTTCAGTCCACAAATGCGATAGCAAACCAAACAATTTGCAAAACAATTCCAAACTAATATCAAAACCCTTTACAACTTTTGCGTCCCTTCTGTCCTTATTATAATCATACACGAACTGCTTAGCACTGGTAAAGTTGGTCTCATAAATCAGTATACGCGTACTAACATGCATGCAGTCGGATTCAGAGGCACCTCGGCAATGCCTCGGCATTACCTCGGCAGGCCTCGGCTTTGGCACGAGGCCACGCACCCAGTAGGTCGATTCACACATCGCCGAACGAACCCTGCCACTGACGGGAATAAGTTACTATTCACATTTTCCGCGAGGTTAAACGCCTAGAGGCAGGTAGGCAAAACGGTTTCTCGTGTACGACATCCAAATTACTGCTACTTGAGACTGTCTATGTGATTTGGATGCTAATATCGGAATGGCGTGATAGTAGAAACGAGTGGAAAAAAGCAAATATAACCATTTTGGTTCTTTTTAATCATAATTATAGAGTGTCCGTTTACTTCAACTCGTATTGTATACTTTAAACTTAAATCATATTAATATTTCAGTTTCGATTAAATGTAAATCGTCCTTTACTCGTATGAATTTAAAGTATGCCACAATGCAAGCTGACTAAAGCAATGGTAGTTAAGATTGTAATGGTAAAATATGATCGCAATATAAAGGAACTTGTTTATTTACGCATCATTATTATGGATGTGATTGCAGATTCAGTCAGTAAAGTCAATTGATTTTCAAGCAATTAAAGATTAAAACATTGATAAAAATAACAAGTTTATTTATAATTGCATGGTTTTAATTTATTTCAAGAGAGGTCAAAATAAATAATACAAAATGTTTACAGCAAAGGCTTACACGGACGATACGTCTGGTGTCGTCGGGTATTGCGACGTATCAATTCAATTTATTCTGACTGCGAGTTTTGCATGCAAAAACGGTGTAACAAAAACTTACACGACAGTTGAAGCGAAGCCCTACCCGGCTACGGTGAAGTCGACTTGGCGAAAGTAATTAATCGCAAGCTCGCGCGCTGTCGCCGCGTCACAACGCATCAATTGCTGGAAACTCACTCTGTCGTAAAATTGGAGCCACGACACCGACTCGAGTGAGAAACACAATCGTCCTACCCATAGTGTCCGAATCAAAAATAGATCAAAGCAACTCTTCAATACTACAGAACACGTCCTCATATTAACGTTTATTGATTCAATAGCGCCACATAACAAACCTATGATTCACGGCAGTAGAATTACTTACTTAACTCAAATAATTTATTTGACCATTGTTGGTCGTAAGTAATAAGAATTAAATAGGAATATATCTCTGTCGTTTTGTTATTCATATTACATTACCGTATCTTCCTTTTCCAGACGTTTTAAGCGTTGATTATTCAGCGCTATCGCGGCGTACCATCTGGTGCGCAGATGCACGCGAATAGCAGTTGTGTAGTTTTAAGAATAAGGCATTTTTTCGGGTGCAACGATGAGTGGAAGAAGGTTATAGTGAGGAGACATTATTTTGTCACAATGGTGGGTGCCGCCCACGCTACGGGCAGCAGCAGCGCAGTCTTCGGTGATGCACTGCTTTAGGGAACGAATAAATTACCCGGTCCGTTCACAAGACTTACACCGCATACAGTTTCACAGTATCTTTAGAATACCCCGTGGAATAATATTCTTACAAGCGGACAAATGTCTCGGAGCTACTGTGAATATAAAATGTTTTTAAATGAAATAAAAGCTGTATCTTCTACGCGGACGTATCTGAAGTAACTTTAGACCAACGAGTGCTGTTAGAGGTGTGGAAAAAACGTGTTAATAACACCTTCCGCTTGAAACAATAGTAGGAATTCGGATTAGACACGTACGAGCTAGGAGCAGTGCGCACCGTGAGAAGCTTTGTAACCACAATGCTCATGGCGTCTACACAAACCGCAAAGTAGGTAATCTAATACACGAAGCTCAGCGACACTGGCTTTCATGGCCGCAAATCTCGTATTACACGACCGAGCTGTTTCATAATTTCCAATTTTAAAATTATGCGATAATCGACCGAATTCCGAAGTAGTAAGTCATGTTATGAAGTTTTGCGCGTGCAAAGCTGTTGTGGGCAAGCGGCCGATTCATAGATTGCTTTTTTGTCGGAACTCGGCCGAATAAAAAAGTAGCAACAATCCGCTCCACTCCGCAACGTAGGTGGCTATCGTGTGTCGTGTACGTTTTTGCGTGAAACATTCACAAGAATCGGTATTGGCAAATTGAAAAATGATTCTTTTATGTCCGCTATATGGGGAGTCAAAAATTCTACTTCGGTTTATAGCTTTGATACAGTTTCTGAACTTTTGTGTTGATGATGAAAATTGACTTTTCCGGAATCAAGTTTGGCGAAATTCGTTTATCTAGCGAGCTATTGGATTCCATGGATTTTTAAGGATAAATAGAACACTTATAGTCGCATTTTATCTACTTATCTGATATCTATACTAAAATAATAAAGAGGTAAAGTTTGTTTTTTTGTTTGAAAATGTTAATTTCTGGAAGTACTAGTCCGATTGCTAAAATTATTTCACCAATAGAAAGCTGCTTTATTCCTGAGTGACATAGGCTATATTTAATGTACGCAGGCGAAGCTGCGGGAAAAAGCTAGTTATATATTAAAGGAGAAAGTGACTGACTGACATATCAACACACAGCCGAAATATCGGGACTAGGAGCGTAAAATTTAGCAAAGGGTTTTCTTTTATAACGTAGACGAGCACAAAGAGAGGGTTTTCCAAAATTCACCCCGAAGGGAAGGAAACGGGCGTTCACAGTTTGTATGGATAAACCTATTTTCACGCGGGCGAAGCCGCTGGTAGAAGCTAGTTTAAAAAAGACGTGTTGCACTCGGGGACTGCCGCGTTAAAGCTATTGCATAGCATTTTTTATCAACTTATGCAATTATAATTATTTATTTATGCAGTATTTTTTTCCTTTTTTTTTCTTTGATATTAATTGAAGTTACACTTTTTGAGCGTGGTGACCGATAAGAAAACAAATGAGTGGGGGGTGTTAGGTTATTTTCGTTACGGAATTTCTGGATTCGGTCTCCACGCTCAAGGCCCGCGATAGAAGCTATGCAATAGCTTAAAATAAAAAAAAAATAGTTCAAACCATCTAACGCAAACATTTTCAGTAACTTTTGTTTGCCGCTAAAACCATATTTATTACTAAAGAGTTATAAAGCTAAAACAAAATGTATTTCACGACAATAGGATTGACGCCCGCACAATACTCAAAGCTCAGCTTTGAAATTACAAAAATCTTATTTCACCATCAGTCGAACATAAGTAGCGAGGACGAACAATTTCTGTCTCGCGGTTAAATCTCGAGAGACATACAAAACGTTTATTCTCCGAGTCTACTCAACAGGGTACGGAATACTTCATATTATTTTATTTAGCTGTTAATCTGTGTTCAAGGAGGCATATGTGAGAGAAATTTTTGCATCATTGTACTTGTAAATCGTTCTTTCTGTCTTGAAGTTGTCACTGGCTGTCAATTTTTGGTGCAGATAAGTGAATTAAATACTTATATTTTTATGTGTAATTATAATTTATCCCAATATATCACTAATCATCATCATCATTTCAGCCGATAGACGTCCTCTGTTAGACATGTGTCGTCACAATGAAAGATCCTGTGCGTTTTGCATCCATTGGATTCCCGCAACCTTCACCAGGTCATCGCTCCACCTAGTAGGAGGCCTAACAAAACTGCGTCCTCCAGTACGCGGTCGCCACTACTGAACCTTTCGGCCCCAACTGTCATCAAAGCAATTGTCAGAGCACATTGCTCGCAGAACAGTATGTTAGTAATAATGATATTTAATTTTGTCATATAAATATCATAAAGCCCTATCATAGGTTATAAGGCCAATATGAAATTCCAAGAAAAGCCATTGCTTATATTTTTATTTTTTCAATAAAAGTAAGCCGTCGTCTATATTTATGAACACATTAAATAAAACTACCATTTCGGTTTACTTCTCATTCTGAGCTATTTTGTAGCAATAAAATTTTAGTAGTGCATTAATCGGCTTTATCTAAAGAATCACATTAAAGTTGCCCATATAGTCCATCTTAGGCACACGTACCAAACATACATGACAAATTTAATAGCTTTTCTATTCTAATTACTATAATGAGCGGCGTTGTTAACGTTTTTAGCAATAATATATTCTGAATATGCAAAAATAATTACGCTGGAAATAAAATGGAGCTTTATATCATAGACATTTACATAATTAAGGTCTGTGTAGAAGTGGTTTTGGATGTTCGTTATATTAACGGGCTCCATGTTTTACGCATGAATATTCGATTGCCCATTCAGCAGCGAGTTGATTTATCGCATAAGGCTAGTCTAGTTTTTATACCGCTTGTTACACTATAGTTTGCGATTATAAACATATTTTTATTTCCAGCAATAATCGTAAAATGCGTTGATAAAGATATAAATTTTTAAATGAAGATGTGATTACAACAGATATAAAAGTCACTGTCGAAGCTATTAAAATGACTAGGTACTTGACTAGTGTCCATACTTTTAATCATGCTAAATGAAACAAAAATTCTCAACAGTAAAAATATAGACGTAGGTACTCACACCAAGCGAATAAAAATTAGCAATCCACACAAATAATACCAATCTCTTTGCCGTAAATTGGAAAGCTTATAAACCACCCGACGATAATTTCAAGTAAATAAACCCTTTCGGAATAACAAAGCCAAGAATTAGTCGAAATTATTTAACCCGTGAATTGGCTTTCGACGACTGTAAACTTCAAATCAAGGAGCCAATTCACAAGAAGGCCGCGCCCGCTTTAATATGCACTCCACAATAGTAAGGGGTTCGAGTTTTGAAGAGGTAAATCCTTTATCTTCCCACTGGCGCGCTACCATCACGAGGGACGGGTACGATTAGAAGTCTTAATCTTTAAAGGAGTTCAAGACAGCCAGTTGCGAAGTTTTTTCGACTATTTCTGGTATTAAGGGTAAATGACTAAAATATTTTTAGCTATCCTTGACATATTTATTCTGGTTTCGTCAAGATGAAGCATCAAACATTTTGAAGTACGCCACACAAGTTGCCTCTTTTTTGCACGCTGTAAACTGCGCTGAGATAGCAAACATATGATAAGCAATGACAGATTGCAAACGCTTTTATCTACGACGTTTCTAAGAAGCAATTTGTTTTCTGTCTTTGCCATGCCTTTCTTTAACGTACTATTGTTCTCCATCTTTACAGCAACATATAATTCTTGTTCGCTTGGTATCACAATATTGCTATAAGTTTAATTTCTCCACAACAGCTAATACTTGACATTCTTGACCAAAAGTTCGCACATTACGTACCAGCAAAACTATTCTTAACACAATTCTCAAAATAACGTTTACACATAAAGGGTTTATATCCGATGTTATACCAAGTTTGAATAAAATACGTTACCCAAGGGTGTGTTCAAAATAAATTTCCGTGAGCCGGACAAAACAATGTGAAGATCAAAGGATGTTTTGGCAACTTTATAAGGGGTGATCTCAGTATGCGGTAACAAGATGCTAATGTAATCGTTCTTTTAAATTACGCGGGGTTCCGTTATCGTCTTGAATTGTTAGAGGAATGTTATTAGTATTTATCAGCTCGTAAAATTGGGATCGTTTATTTCCTGACACGTTTCCTGCATAGGAATGAAAAGTTTTTGGTTTTATCTATGATAGTTTTGCAGGCTGGTCTGTAAATTGAAAGTACAAATATTGGCCTTTAAGTTTGTGTTTGTCTTGTTGTGTTAGATAATTACTCAACAAACATAGTTTAGTGTGACTTTGTACCAGAGGTTTGCACTGAATGTTTATTCATGTCAGGTCTTTATTATTGTTCACTTGTTCAGTTTGCTGTATTGACAATCAAATCAAAGTATTTCTACCTTATTGTACTAACTACTACTAACCAGGACAAAACTGCAGTAACTAACTGTTAAATATCTAGACTTAGTTTAAACTGGTGGGTTGTATAATACTGCATAGCGTATAATTAAATGTTTACCAGATGTTCCATTTTGCACCACAACTACCGCTGTCCAGTTACAAATTGCTTAAGCTAAGTCCACTTATTAGTCCACTAAACAAATCGTAAATCAACAGCTTGAATAGTATTTAGTCCACCAGTAGACAAGACGTCATGTAACGCTGAACAATGTTGACGTATTTCAACTATTTCTTGACGGAAATCAACCAGGTTTCGTTCTGTACCTCTACCGACCAGATGCCAGACTGCATTGTAATTATTGTTGGTTACGTTATAAATTCTTCGAAATGCTACTTAGTTACTAGGAATTATTAATTGGCTAGCTTGTTTCGTTGGAACATTGGAAATTAGAATAATAATTAATAGTACTTGTAAGTTATTGCTGCAGAAACATGAATGCATTGTCGTACTGCACTTCATGTTGTAGGTATCAGTATTATATGACAAAAGAATACAAGTAATATCTCTTGGCGATATTCTTCTTTTATTAGTTGATACAATGTTATGGTTTTATAAAAATATACCGAACATTTTTCAGCTTTGAATATGCAGTTTTATACTGACACGGGTTGTAATAAAATGCAAAGAGTACGCTAAAGTAATTTCATAGAATATTGCTAAAATATGAAACGAGGAACTGAGGTAATGAATAATAGTATTTGCCAAGTACCGCTTTTAAAAGATTGAAAATTTTCTTTTTTTTTTCATATCTAATGGATAGGCTCGTGTTTGACCACAATTCTTGTTGAATTTTTTAGTATATTGTAAACAACTATGGAAATTTTTAATCAATTTCAATAAACACTAGAGGTTCTCAATGCCACTGAATGTTTTTTTTTTCTTTTTTTTTGTAATTTGTACCGCGATATTTTTGCTAATTGTTATCCGATTTTGATAATTGTTCTTTTGTTTGGAAGATATTTTTTCTTAAATAACACCGGTTTCCAAAATTAAGTTAATGAAATTTTTAGCCTTTTTATTGTGGAAGTTATTATCGGTTGTATTTTTTGTAAAAAAAATGTTTGTGATTATTTATTTCTTTTTGCAGAATTGAATGCAGCTATTCAGTACTGTTGTTATTCAAGTAAATTGTAAATTGAAATATCTTCACTGCCACGATAAACCTATACAAATGAGCTTAAAAGTAATAATAGTCGAAAATATTCTTTAGCAAGTTACTAAAGGCTTAATAAATTAATTTGACTTTAAAAAAATTATGCATTTGTTCTTGGAACTTAATTACTTAAGTTTAACATTTTTATCACTTACTGTATTTCGTTGTTTCGAACTGTTTCTCTGAATCGTTTCTAAAACAATTCCGAGAAGACTCGCTGATGCAAGTTCTCAAATCTCCCCAACTGTATCTCAAGTGCTATCTTCAACTCCCTAGTGTCAGCTATCCTTCAATAACCCACTTGATTAAACGTATTAAATCAAAACAATTTCCAATCACTCAACAATCAAAGCGTCAAACCATTCTCGTAAACAAAAACATAACGAACTCAATTACAATAAGCCGTATTGGTCCCATTCAAGCGCAATATTGAAATGATCCAATTTGCATAGTGATTATAAACATAAGATTGGGGATTTAAACCATACGAGGGACAGAGAAAGCTCATAATAAAGCTGTAGAAACAAAAAAGGACAGCAATAATAGTCAGCTGATGACTAACAATATGAGAACGACCAATTTGAAAAGAGCTATACATCTTATATTTTTTAATGGACAAACTTTTTGTTAAAGCGGTCTACAATTTTTGCTGCTTCGTCATTTAGTAATAAGATTGAAGACAAAAATATTGAGCTAGTATACTTTAATTAACGATTTACTTTCATTTTAATTGGCCTAATAACGGGTGATCTAATAAAACGCATAGCCAAAAATTAACTATATCGTTAGATTTGTTTACGCAAATATAGCCATAGTTGGCTTTTGATTAGAATTATCAATTGCAGAATGGTCATGAATTGTGTGTAATATGAATTAATTATTATATGGATTTTGGACAATAATATCATTGTTCAATGCTACTACTGTACCTTTTTACTAATTGAACTAATTGTAAATTCTCTGCATTACGGGTTATTATTTCAATTGAACCAATACGTAAATAACATCAATATTGGCCAAAATCATATCAATTCAAAAATAAACCGAACAAAAGAAGAGCGACCCGAAAATAAAAATAACACAAACAAAATATTGACATTACATTCTTGTACAAAAACACACACGGAAACCTTGCAAGCACCCTAAAAACTTGTAAATACTGCAGACGTGACGGGCAACGCTGCTCAAAGGCTGGCTTGAACATTCCGGTGGACGATCGATCCGGATTAGGCTCGCCCGACCGACGAGCGGACTAAATAAACAATGTGACGAGGCTGCTTCACCCTTTTAACGAATCCCTCTGCACTCGCGTAAAGCTAGTAAGTATTATTCGTTACTTTACACTGTATGATTGACTGGACCTGATTTGGGTCCCCGAAAATCCCGTCAGTGTAGATTTCCAAGTGTGGTAAACTTACAAATCTTAATTAGATGTAGGTGATGGTGACTTACCTGTAACAAAAAATATTTTATCGGTTAAGTAGGTAGGCATACAAATAAAAAAGACACTCTAGAATACAGAATAGTAGAACACGTGTTTAGACTTTGACAAGGAAGCATCTTCAGCCAAAAATAAATAAACGGAACTAAAATGTGTCTAGTTTAAAAGAAAGTTAACAGATCTAAAACAAAACTGAAATAAAAGTAAGCTAGTTTGCAAGTACACGATAAGATCTCCTTGCTGTGAAACTATTCATATGTGTAAGATATCCTAATGGTAGTATTAACTTCATCTTTCGAACCGATCGGGAGTAAGGTCAGCCGTGCATTATCGTACGAACAAGAACGTGGAACTAAATATACGAGATATGCTAGATGTGGAATTGTGGACTACATTGACATTAATTTTACAGGACCTACAATTTAATGTGATTCTTCTTCCATTTTATCTCGTCATCTACTGTAAAATATAATATAGTAAAATTAAGATTGTCTGTTTCATTTTCAAAAAGCAGATTCATCAACTCGTTTTCGAGCTACAAACAGTTTTTTTTTTCTTTAAAATACGGCCATGAAGTGATATGTTTTCGTAAAGGCATTTTAAGTCACCGTAAAATATGACGTCCAAAATTTCTGCTGCAAAATGTAAAATGCAATTAACTCGTTTCATAGAAAAGGGTGGCATAACCACTATCAACCGGCCCAGGGTTAATTTATCTTTAAATTATAGAGGCATCTACTATACGGTACTCGTAAATAAACAGCAAAACTGACCATTGAATAACAAAACTGCTTCAAGATGTAATTCAGTGATACTAGTGTTGAATGACTTTATTTCGTAGTTTTTCTTGTTTATGAGTCATGTTGTCCTATATTGCGTGTGTACGAGTATATTTATAACCTCTAGACAAATGATTGACTATACTATCAGAGGTATTGAACTGGTTTCTTATTAGATTCTTATGATAATAATAAATTGCTCTATGCCATTAATCAACACTATCATGCCGTCTTTGACTATTACAGAAAAAACGTCTGGTATTAAATCTAACCATTACATATAAGAAGTCGTTTCCATTCAACATATAGAGTAGAGGTTCGCTTTTTATACAATTCCTTGTAATGGCCGTAGCATTTTGCAATTCAAAGGCCCCTGGGCGACTTCGAATAGGCTTCGCTACAGTTCGTCGGAATACGGATGAGTCGCCTTGTTTAATGCATAGTTTTTTTTCGAATTTCGATGTTGTATCAAAGGAATATTTAGCAGTCAAATATAGCGCACGAAAAGTGAATAATTTAGAACCATGTTAGATGTAACGACGGTTGATACAGATGTAAAAAAGGACAACTTTCTTTTACATCTTTGTTTTTTATTCAAAAAGGGGTTACAGACTTAGCATATGTATAATTTTTGATGCTGTGTAGTCTACATTACAATTTCTTTTATTAGATTATTTTATAACAATATTTAAGAGTATCTTTTTGTGTCCATATCACACTATTACTATAGAATTAAAGTTTTTACTTGTGTATGTTTGTTTCTCCTTCATCCTGGAATAGCACATATGTTTTATCCCGGGAATATGTTCTCTTGCTATAATTTTCTTGGTTCACAAGAACAGAAAAGAGCTATTTAATATTATTTCAGTTAAAAACAACTTTTCTCCAAACATAAAGCAAATTACAACAAATATGAAAAATTACTGTTCTTCCAAAAGAGTTGAGAAAGAAGCTTTAATATTTAAAAGAAACAAGAAACTCTGAACACCTGAAGCTATAAAGCCTAAAATAATGATGTTACAATACCGCCAACATTTTAGCACGGGTTTAAAACACAACAAATGGTCCAAAACTTTGTTGACGCCCATCGCCAAAGTTGGACCATTACAAGAAAATATGCGTTCATCTATTAGAAAATATACCACAAGGAGCGAGACCTTCAGTGGCATGTTTATATTCGTATCGCGTGAGTGTGATGCTCCCAGGCCTTAACATAACAATAAGACTACAAACAAAAGCAAACTCTAATGAAATGCAAACAGATGTCAGTTTACAACGCTGATCACTTGACGGAGCCGCGAAGTTCCGGTACCCGTTATACCTGTCATGGATTTGAAATACTAGTATTGCTTTTTCATACTTTTTGTATATGTATTTAAATAGGTATTCAAGTGAGCATTAGTTAGCTTACATAAGTAATCGATACATTTTGTAGGAGTGGTGAAATGTAAACGTAGAAAAAAGCGCCTCATAAGAAAGATAAGTAAACGGAAATTCAAAAGCTTACATGCTCATAATTATTCAACTTTTAATGAATGTATAGGCTAGCAATTAGAGTAGCTAGTTTTTCCTGAAACCATAATGTAACTTGCTGGACTTTTGCTTACATGTAGGCTACAGCTAGCCAACTAAAATTCTAACCTATTCCATAAAAATCAATCTATCACCAGGAATCAATAAAAAACAAATCAATTTTTAAAATGAAAACTTTGTGGAACTATCAATCAAACATAACCGAGGTTTTGTCGGATGTTAGAATACACAAGCCGATTTAACTATCGCGGAATTATAGGTTGCGGTCAGCTGAAAAAAAAAAGGAAATTTGGGAAACGTGGTAGTTTTGTTCATATTTTTGCTATTGTATTGTTTGCATTTTATATTCAAATATATTTATGTAAAATGTTAAACAATATCGCTAATAGAGTATTAGTTTTTATTTGTCTACTAATATTATCGGTCAGTTAATTGTAATTTCTGTGCCCTGAATGAAATACAAGCTTGCAGCCCAATTTAGGCACCAGTCTTCCCCAGTGATGAAAATTTTTAATTTTTAGTGGGGGCAAAATAAAAATATTTTATTATTATTTATTTATCTTATTCGCAATTCTTTTTGATGTGTTTTTGTCATCTTCTAGATGGTTTCAACAATTTGAATGATACTTTGTGGGTATATTTGAGTGAGTCCATGAATGTTTTGAAAATACAATTGACCCCGTAGGTGGCGCTATGGGTTCTCATTTTTTTTTTCTGACGAAAACTAACTTTCGGGCAGAATAACGTCTGTCGGAATCGCTAGTTCATAATAAAATCACAAATCAGTGAATCATCTCTAATTACGGTAATTGAAAGGTTAAGTTTCATTCTACTTTAGTATTATAAATGGCCCATGCATATTTTCTCTTAAAAAAACTAAATGATTTCTTTCCTATAAAAGAACCCAATTATATATTGAAAATAAACTACGTGACATAGGTAGGAATGTAAGACTACTTATAAATCTTTTAGGTACATATGTTACCTCTGATTAATTTTTTTGCCAACATTTTCCACTTAAATGATATAAATAATCGATCAATTCGGAGCATGACTTAACAAAGCCATTGTCAAAGGAACGAAGCACATCTGATTGAATGATTTGTGTAGGTACCAAAATTGTCTATTTGTGTAGGCTAATCTCTAGAATCGTTTATTCAACCAATCAGCAAACATTTTGAGTTTAGATGGTACACTGAAAACTTACTATGGAAATTGAAGCTTAATTTGCTTAGCACAAATTAATAATTTTACTAAGTAAATGTCAATTGCGATTTGGATTTGGAACTGAAGTACTTTCTTTAGGTGAGAAAATCATCCAATGACCCCGCTGTTGGGTGGAGCGGGAGATCGTGTCAGAATTTTATTGACTGAAAACCCACTCCTGTACTCCTAGCCAAGTTTCTAATCTGCAATAGTTAACGCTTGTAGAAAGCTTCAAATGTACGGGAATGACGTCATCTCAACGCTCAGTCACGTGGTCAGATCAAAAGAATTGGCGGCAAAGTCAACTCGAAGCGTTCGACCCAAGCGAAATGGTTGTAACTTGGCTAAGGGGGCTGTTCCTTCGTTGTTTTTCGTACCGGGACCGGATTTTCCTTTCAGAAAAAGATCCTTGGCCCCAGTAGGTTTCGATCCTGCTGGGTCCCTACGGTTTGCTGACAACTTCTTGAGACGCGCGTGGAAAACTTAAGTACTTTGCGGTTTTTTTTCCGCATGTGGTTGCGGGCCCGCAACTACTTATTCATGGAAAAGATAGTGCTAACAAAATATTCTTATTTTGGTTAAGTAGCGCATTCGTAAGAAACATAAACCAGAATTACTAGGCTCATACCAATAAAAACCTAAGCAAACATAACTTCCAATTAAACACACTATTTCCGTGTTTAAAAATAATTACACTGTCTCGAAGTAGCGGGAAATCCATTTATAGAATCGATATGCAGTATCCAGTACTTATGTACATACATACATTTTACACTGGCGTTCCTCATTACACCTGTGTATTAAGTGATATGGGGTCGTTGCACTCGCTAGTTCAAAGCTCGCCGTTCAACGATGCAACACTGGTCTCTGAATCTTATAAGCTACTTGTGTGTGTGTGTGTTTGTGTGTATGTGTGTGTGCTTTGATTGATCTATGAATGTTTGTGAATTTGGCTTGAGTAAGTATTGTAATTAAGTAGATTCATAGCTTGGCTGTGGATTGACGTTCTAAGTTCAAATGTCAACTGTTTTTGTGAAGATTGTTGCTATTTCTAACTTCATTAGCTACATCGTTTTTGGGTTCTCGCTTAGGCCTTTCAACTCATCATCTTTTAGTCTGAAAGCTGTTAAAGGAGACAGATACGCTTTCGTACAGTCTTGGGCCTGGGTAGTAAAGAAACGAAGGTGATGCCAGATAATAGCTTATATACTTTCAACCATTTACTAAAAATTCATATAATTATATAATTTTGGTCCAGAAATCACTCCCTCCTTTTCTGAAGGAAAACTGCCCTGTTTACAAAACCAGAATTAAATTTCCTCCTCAACCAAATCAATTATCAAAATCAAATTAATCCGAATCCGGGTCGCAATTACGGCTTGATTTGAATCAAACATCTAAATCTAAAGTTTCGATAACTTCAGCTGAGAATATGGAATATGTACAGTTGAATACATTCTAAAGGCACTCGTATATATAGCAAAGTTAACGTCGTAGTTTTGTCATAAGAATAACTAGAGGAAACTGTCAAGATTTTTCATCTTTTTCATGTGGGAAAGCATCAACTAACTTCTCCCACTCTGAGTGAGGCAAGAGGGAGTATCAGACTTTTACTGACTAAAACCAACCTGTGTTTCTTTACTTGCTCTTTGCGTTCCAAGGCTACGGTAACTTGCAACAAATTTTTACATTTCTATAGGTGGTGTTCTCAAGTTGCTTAACAGATAGAAAGCAATAATTGCATTTGGACCTTTCTATGTAAACGAAGAATGTGAGTATAAACTTACTTATACTAATATTTAAAGAGATATGATTCTTATTTTTGTTTTACTACTCTAATATTATAGAGGTATTTTCTTTTCTTTGTTTGTTGGAAGTAATCTCTGAAAGTACTAGTCCGATTGCTAAAACGTTTTCACCTATAGAAATGTGCTTTATTCCTGATTGACATAGGCTTTATTTTATGAACGCGAGCTAAGCCGCGGGCAAAAGCTAGTAATGAACAATCCTAAGAACTGCTAAACCGATTTAAAAAAATTTTCACACAGTCAAAGCCGCTGGCAATAGGTAGTTAATGATAAATGAATAACTGTATTTATTGACTAACCGATTAAGTTAAATATTTATGTAAGCAGCGGTGTCTTATAAAGTTAACTACTTGTATAATATCTTATCAACATCATAGCTAGCCGCTTCGATACTTTTAATAATGTATGAAGCTTGAACACACAATTTTATTGGTTTCCTTATCTTCACGCGGAAGTATTTAGTCACCTAAAAGGATATACGGTTCCGTGAACTGGCTACTTATGTAAGCAAGCACGTTTTGAAGCTTTGTGTGGCTATAACACGTACTGTGTAGACTGCATACGATGATATTCAATTATAAAATAGTCCATATGAGTGTGAAAAGTAAGAACGTTGATATGAGGTCGATTAGTTCAAGAATCAACTTTTTACATCATATTAGATTTCAGAAACTTGAAAGTTAAATTCGATTTTTTTTTTCTATAGAATCAAACCATATTATTGTTTTATATTATTCAGAGCACCTCTTTTCATTATTTTGTATGTGAATGTTACACATACAATACGATTACTCAGTCTGTCAGTCATGACACACATGTGTATTGTAGCATCATCCTTTCATTACTTTAAGGACTCAGTACCTGCAGGTAACCAACGGATTTTTCATTCAATTTTTAACTGAATCGCATCTTTAGACTTCGATTCGAATTAATTCAAAAATCGATCATCTTCAGGAAAAATGCCATCCCTCGTACAAAGACGGATTAATGCTCTTAAAGATGGGCACGACGCGATAATGTGACTGATGAATGCAACAGTGAGATTTTAGTCATCATCGTCATTTCAGCCGAAAGATCGTCAATAGTAGAGCGTAGGCCTACCCTTGTTCGTCATAACTACCGGTTCTAGTGCATCTCTCTCCCGCGACCCTCACCAAGCTATTGGGCCCCTGCTGCATCTTCCGATACGTGGTCACCACTCCAAAACTTTTTCTGGCCTCATCGACCGTCTGTTCTGGAGCAATATGTCCTGCCCACTGACTGCTCACTTAAGTTTGGTAATTCTTCGGGAGTTTTTGTAATAATTATTGCAAATCTCTTCTATAGGTAATAATGTCGCATTTTCGTGTAGCCTCTCTGCGTGGTTAGATTCGCAATCACATTTTTATTTTAGACATACATATTTTTAAAATTTCTTCAATATTGTTTTTTTGTGTTGAAACTTAGCCATTTTATAACAGAACCTTCATTATGTAGGTTATTGACTACTGAGTTGAACAGTCGTGATTTCTTCATAAGCCAGCTAATCAAATGCCTTTGACTGTATAAACTCTTACACACGACTTTTGTGTTTTGAAGTTCATTGAACTCGTATAATGTATACAACGTTAGTTTTATTATATGCGAAACCCGAAACATGTATCTAGTATTTTTATGTAAAGAATCTATGTACAAAATTTCATAACTGTATCATAAAAAATCACTTAGTTAGCTTGTTATGTCAGCAAAAATACATAGTCACCGGACCATCCAGGCGACTCCGGGGTTGTTTAGCACTTACACCCAGCAGTTTGCTGGCACTTAATGCCAGCCGCCGACCTGACCTGCCATGACCTGTATTGTATTTAGTATCGGTGGTGTCTAACTTGTGATCTCTTTAAATATTTTTGGGAAAAAATATAACATGGTGTAAAAACTATTGAAATCCATTCAGTTACTAGGATTCTGAACAAACTATATTCTGGTTTCGCATACAATAAAAGAGTACGACCGAGAGAGTTTTTTTAACTAAAAATGTAACAGAAACAGTTCTGGTCCACAAACTTTAATTTCTAAATTGACTTTTGAAGAATTCCGTTCGAAACAGCGGACTAGTAATTTCGATGTTTTGGAATATAGGAATCTAATTTCATTTCGGTCGACTGGGTAGCACATGGAGGCTTAAAACTGAAATCAGATTGACTGACATGCCTTTGTGAGGTAAGGTCTGTTTCCGACTGGTCTGTACCTATGTATTTACTGACTGAGAGATGCTTTAATGAAATTGTATTTGAAACTTCCATCATTTCGTTGGATAGCCGTTGAAATGGAGTTACGAAAGTGGATAAAATATTCTTGAATTTCGTAATAGCTGAAACCAGTCATACCGTAAAAGGGATAATTTTATTTCTATATTTTTTTCGCCTTTTCGGTTGTTTAATGTACTTATAGGAAATGTCTTTCGAAAGGAGGATGTTTGCCGGAAATCCTAGTAGGATTGTTCCCTGAGGCAAGAATGAAAATCAATAATGCTATTCTGGTTCTACCTACTCTTAGTTCTTACATCACTAACCCAGCTTTGTTATTGTACTTTTTTTTTGCTTCTTTCTATGAAATGGTTTAATATTATGTAATTTTTCTAAGTATAAGTATATTTATATTATATATATATTTTCTGTATGTGTTTTGTTTTATTATTTTGACGAATAGCAGACAGGACTTCTGTCGGTAGTATAAATACCTATATATACATATATGTTTTTAATGTAATATTTTATGTTTGCTTAATTTACTAGCAGTACACCGCAAACCACCCCTTATTAATTTTGATTTCTTACAATTCGTCAAAAGATTGTCCAGTAACAATCGCTGTCAGCGATAAGACCGTCATAGTTGTACGCATAGATTTAAATTTTTATTACTATTTTGGTGTAAAATAAAGGAAAAGAAAGAAAGAAAGAAACAAAACGTTCAGTAATAGTTCAAAATATTCTCTGAACTTCAATTTCTACAGTCAACACTTCCGGAATATCAAAGCATTTATTTTCTTTAAATCTTAACTTCATTAGTAAAAGTAACAAAACTTGAAATGGCTATTATCTTAGTCGGGCAGCGATGCTCGTTACAAGTTCATCAAAGAACCCGTCGGTTACTCGCAAACCTTGAGATAAGAAAACACATTCCTCATCGAGTATTCGAATTATCTCAACTGTGTTGACACAGTTGTGTTTCGGATGGATGGCTGAAGATATAGGAGGAAGCGAGTGTTGAAGTAGGAGCGATTTCGTGACGGTCATTGATGGCAATAAGTTGTACGATGAAAGTGTTCAAAAAATGGAAGCAAAATATTAATTACCAAGTTCTGGAACATTATAGCAACATAAATGGCGCCAAATAGAACCTAATAAATTCGAAATCCTATATCGCGCAATTAGAGTTCTACACGCGATTCGAACATATATAATGGCCCGAAATCATCTATCCGGTGGATGCCTGGATAAATGTCGTCTTGTTGGAGTATCCACCCTTTTTAATGAGAGTTTGTGGGACTTTACATCCCGTTACCTATACCTCTAGAACATGACTTATCGTAAAATAATTATTTGAAGAATTGTAAATTGTAATCTTGATATTTTTTAAACCATATTTAAAAAAAAAATTACTAGAAATTACTCCTGTATTATGAGCAGGTTTAAAAACATTTAATCACATATACACAACTCTTAGATCCAGAACAACTATCTGTAAACCACATAAATATTTGCTCTGTATGGAAATCGAACACGAAACACGCAGCGCCGACAACCGTGCTGTCAAAACAAAAATAATGTACGAAAATATTTTTTGCAATTAGGTTCGGTTCGTTATCCTAAGATATTCAAATATTTTAAGAAAAAAATTACGTTTTAATCATAAAATTCACGTTTGTTTCAGAACTTCTAGAATGGCGTTTCAGATTGTTTAAAAAAAAAAGTCATAATATAAAATAGGAAAATAACATATACAATTAATATTTCACAATTTTGACATAGCGTCATCTAGTCCCAAACTAATTAGAGCTAATGTTATGAGTACCTACTATAATATAACTGAAAAACATATACTTACTTATACCACAAAATATATAGGTACAGAAGTCAATCTACATACAAAGCGCGTTCGAGCAAACGCACACAAAGACACCGCTCACTGACACGACGTCTCGGTCGCGTCTCGGATCACTCGTCGAACAATTCCGGCTCAAACGCTCATTAGTGTGCGTCCACTGAGCGTATGTATAAAAAGTGAATTACATACATGAGATTGTCTTCTGTACCTATCTATTTTGTACTTATACATTTCTAAATATATGCATATTATAGATAAGTTACACCCAGACACAGAACAAATGATCGTGTTCATCTCACAAAGACTTGTCTTGGAAACTTCAACATCACAAACCGCTGTCAGCTCGTAACTTGGCCGCAACAATCAAATGGAACCAGTAAGCCAGTATATCTGAGCTGCCGTAGTATTTATATAGCGCTGATTTGGACCCGACAATACTGTGTAAACTGAGGGCCCGATAACCTACCACCCTATCGCCACCTATTTGTTAACTAATTATTGTCGGACATTATATTATTATATGTCAGACAACACTTGTAATCATGTTTTTTTTTGTTTTATTTGACTTCAGATTTTGTTCCTAATTATTACGATCCGTTGACATTTGCGGTGTTTGTGTTGTTTGCTGATAAACTGTTTTCTTAATTCTTTTGAAGTTTTTTTTTTTACTTTTATTCATCATCATCATCGTCAGCCTTTTTGATGTTCCCACTACTGGGACTCAGGCCTCCTCTCTAGGAAAGGGAATGGGCCGTAATCCACCACGCGGGCTCAGTGCGGGTTTGTACTTTTATTGTCTTGGATATTTTCGATTGTTACCTTATGAAACAATCATAACATTATGACTGAACAATTTTTCCTGTTTCAAATAAAATGATTTATATTTCTGTTTTTATTTTTTCGCTTCCATTTACGCTATAATGGATGCCAAGAATTACTTCCCTCATTATAATTAATAACAATAAAAAACGACTCTAGAATATTCAATCACATAAATAATAAAGATTTAATTTACTATGCGAATGGAAAGTTTAATAAAATATGCATAGGTAATAAAGTGTAGTGCCACTATTAATCGCATTAGGGGTCCAAATGCTTAATCTTGTAAATAAATCTTAATAATGAGTCCCTGAAGCATGCAACACCTGAAAACATTTCATACGTAACGCGGCTTAACTGCTATAAGCTGTTTATATTAAGAGGCACGCGATTGCCAGAAGTTTTCCTAGCTCTATTGTTTAAATTTCCAGTCAGATGCGTTTTTATTAAAAGAATTATTTGAAAAAAATAAACTGTCTAAGTGCGAGTTTTTTTTTTATGGTGGGAAAAAATCATGCATTGACATCCCCCGCCCTTGGGCGGAGCGGGAGATAGTGTCAGACTCTTACTGACTAAAAGACCCACCCCGTTCCTTCTAGCCTTCATACCGGGGCTCGAGCGCCCTTTCGGATAACCCTGGCCCCAGTAGCCTTCGACCCGGCTGGGCCCCTGCTGTTGCTGACAACTCCTTGAGGCGCGCGGGAACAGTGCGCGCCGTCGACGACTTGGGCTTGGTCCGGACAGTTACCGGACGACCGGACGGTGAGCTACCCATTGCTCACTGTCTGCAAGCCCGCGTATACGTTGGCCGGAAATCGGGATCAGAATCCCGGCGACGGCGGCGGCGATAACGCCATTGCCTGATGCGTTCGGCCTCCTCCTTTGCGAGCATTACTGCTTCGCAGAAGTTGGCGACCGTCTGCCACTCCTCCGTCTAAGTGCGAGTTGGACTCGTGCGCGAAGGGTTCCGTACTGTCCTTAGTAATATTTGTCAAAAAAAAAAAATGCGCTTGTTGCATGACTTCCGTACCATCCCAGGATTTATGAATGGCCAGGACCAACGGTTTTACGTGCTTTACGAGGCACGAGGTGTCAGTAGTGTGTTAGACAAAGGGAAGTACCCATATACGAATTTACAAATTCTCATTAGTACTTGCCTGGATTTACCTTAACCACTGGGCCATCACGACACTAGCTAGGGCACAAAATTAAATATTATTATAATTAAAAGTCTCAATCAAACACTATGTAATAAATTCAAACTTATTTTAGGAACCAGCAAATAGCCCAACATGTATCGCGGTATAAAATTGTATATTTCTCAAAATAACAGAAACAGTATCGAGAGCTTGCTTACAGTACTGCTTATCATCTCGCACAGGTCGTAAAAATCCCTCAAGGGGAAGGGTTACTATACCCGAAGATAAACGACGTGTTGGCAATGTGTGCGTCTACTGTCGTGCAATTTAATCAACTTTTAACACTGTTCTAACAAACTAAATGGTCCACGTATTCTAAATGTTGTTTTGCAGACAGTTTTAGCTCTAATTAAAACTTTGACTATACTATCACAGTTTAGTTTGAATTTGTGCTGAAATTTTCCAGACCACTGTGGGATTGATGGCAATAATACGTTTATATTACCTGTGAGTAAGTTTAGTAGGCATAAAGGGACAAAGGTATTAAAGGTAGCCTTTGTAATAGTGTTAAGTAGACAATTATTAAGGACTTGAGGTAACTTGACTTGTATAGTTTAGGTTAGGTTATACTTTCACGGTTAAATTACTGGAACGATTTTAATGAGATTTAGCACAAAGTAAGCTTGAGTCCCAAAACAAAGGATATAAGCTACTTTTTATTTGACTTCTACCTCGACATCGTGTCCACATACACAACATTCACGTGAACGAAAACATAATCAAAAACTACTAATAAAATAAATAAAGAAATCAATGTTAAATAACAATGAAGTTAATCTTGCTAACAGGCCTTAAATACGTTAACAACGAAAAAAACATAAGAAAAAAGAATATCATTTTTGGCTAAAATGTCTGAAGCCATTACGATGCTTGTTTTGGCAAATTCTGATTAATGGTTCATAGGAGGGGAACGGTAAATACTTAATTGATAGTTATTAATGACACTTCATTTGTAAAACTCGTGTCAGCCATCGCTCTATAAACCTAAAGGTCAAATCACACCTGTTTGTATAAAAAAGTTATATGATCCAACTTGGGTATTTTTTTTCGATGGATTTTCACTACGTAACTCTTTCTGCCTTGAGTTGCGAGAGGGAAATGTCAGATTTTTACTAACTATGTGTTTCTTCAGATACCCTTTCCGTTCTAGGACAGCGGAGACTATTTCGAACAATCCCGCAGCCCTTGTTGGTATAACTATATTTTTTTCGGTCTGATGATGGCAAAGCCTTTGTGAATTTATACAGAAAAGCTGTACAGTTAAGATTTACTAATAGGATCCATTTCTTCAGGCCGGAGGTATGAGACAACCGCAATTGTAATTGAGAGTGTGATCTGAGGTTTATCACTTGGCTAGTTTTTCAACGCTATCGTCGAGGATCACGTTACATAGGATGATACAAAACCGGATTTAATTCTATACGTGTGAATTTATATCAAGAAGTCAACAGATTAATCGTTCTCTTAGGAAAATATTTCAAATATTTTATTTTAGTCTACAGGTCGTATCTTCTGTTATTTCTGCAACTGATCCCTCACTAATGTCAGTTTTCGTAACAAAACAATATCATACCTACATTACTCGTGGGTCCAAAATGAAATACCAGCCGCTTTCCTTACATATTACGAACCCGAATCTCAACGAATCCGTTTCTGTTTTCCCATGAAAACAATTCGTCAAGAACGGCCTCACTTTCAGCATTCAAAAGGAAAAATGGAAGGCCAAACAGGCGAGCAACGAGTTAGGCCGTAACAAAATTCCAACAAAGGGATGATTAACGATTTTTCCACCCCCAAAACTCATTCAAGCCGCGTCGATATTGAATCCGTTAGACGGCGTAAAAATGAAAGTTTTCCTCGTTTCTTTTCCAAACATGTGTGTTACACGGACGGGGAAATTGACGTGCATGGTACAGTGACATCTTGGTAAGAATGTCTATAGCCTAAAATATTGTCATACAAACATACCTTAATTTTGCTCAGAGTGCCCAGTGCGAGTTTGTTTTACGTTAACGCGATCGACTAGTTTGTGACGTTCAGTGCTCTGATTGGCCCACTCCAAGCATTTTGACCAATCAGAGAGCCAAATTCGGGAAACAATTCTCACTCAGTGTAAAGATGTAGGACCAAAACTATGAATTCACCAGACCACAGGCATAAAACAAGCATAATTTAATATAAAATTCAGAATGATGAACATGTTAAAAGCTTCATATAAATTACCAATGAATTTCATTAATAATTTAATTGGATCATATAATAATCAAACAAACTAACTGCAACGGTTCAAATTTGAAATCAAACTTCTACGTTCTATGTACATATTTCACATTCGGCATTTCTACGAAACGGCAATTCGATGTAAACTTCGTCATTCTCAACTAAGGAATACATTTCGAGTTCGATCCCGGAACCCCGTGTGTCCCTCGCACAGTTTCTACCCGAATCGTGATGTAACTACTGTAGCAGTTTTTTCCTTTAGTTAGTTTTGAACTTGTTCAAAATAAATGACTGCCATTTGAACGAAGTGACAAGTAACTCAAAGTTGATGTCGTTAGAAATTTTGTGAAATATCTTTCTTATAACGAGTAGAAGCTTTGGGCATTGTTTTAATAGCTCTTTGTTGTCAGTTTTCTAAAAGTACTACGTTTTTCTTTTGTACATATAATATATGATAGAATATTGTTAAGTACCATTTCAGTATTTTAATATGTACCAAACTAAGCCCGCAAAAGTAAAAACATAAAAACAAAAGTAACAGAAAGATCAGGTTTTAATAAAGATGAATAGGTAAAAGATTGTCAACAATTTTTGGTAAAAAAACATCCATCAGCTTTGATCCTAACATTACATACACATTTGCCCATTTCCCGTCTGCTAAAGAAATCTTTTAGGTTCCAAAATACATTTGTGTGCTCGAATTTTCTTTCAGTGCCTATGTGATTGATTAATCTACACACGAAACTTGCTTATAAAAACAAAGGAGGTCCTTTTTCTTTATTTCCTTTGATTACATTGAGAGTCTGATCCGGCAGTAATTCAATAGGCCGTGAGTTAAGTGGCTCATCTGTCCTCCTTGGTCACATGAGTTATCGGGTTGCAAATTAAAAGGAGTATAAAAAGAAAAAAAAATGTACTCCATATTAAGTTTCGCGTAGGAACAATACAGCAGGTGTTCTTAATTCACCTGGCCAGCATGTGTTTTGAACACGTTAAGTTAATTAAGTGTATTTATAAATTGCTGAAATTTAAATTAGCAGTGTAAGAACGCGCTCTGCAACACTGATGTGGCCAGACGAAAAAAAAACTGTATTAAAGTTTTAATAAGACTGCAACACTAACTTACTGACACTTAAGTGTTAGAGATACGTTCTTACGTTTTAATTAAATAGTATAAAGTTCTACATACGGGGAGCAATTTCAAAAAAACCCTCATGAAAAAAGGTAAATTCTCATTCATTTATTTGTTTAGGTACAAAATTCTGAAATTAATTATTCAAGTTGAAGGAGTTTCGTAATAGAAAAGGGAGATTAGTACTTAAGGCGATTATGGGGAACTGAGATTCATAATCTGATCGACGGTTAAGTAAGACGGTACTTAATATTTGTAAACCGTTTTCGAATAGGTCTCTAATATCTCCATTCATCAATTTCAAATAAATAGGACAAGATAAAAGTTAATAACGCAAACATCTTATTGGTTTTACTGGCCTGTTGGTCTAGTTGTTAGTGGCCCTGACTGGTACACCGGAGATCGTGGGTTCGATTTCCATCGTTTATACGATGAGCGCTATCATTTTTTCTGTATCCGGGTCAAGTATGTAGGTATTTAGAAATATACAAGTATGTTTATCAATATTGTCTAGTACTCGTAGCATGAGTTCTGCTTAGTTTAGGCTGTATTTAGCATGGCGTTGTGTGAAAATTGTGGAATATTATTTGAAATAATTTCATGGTGTTAAACGCTTCGGGAAACATTTTGTGATATTCTAATCACTCAACGCCATGCGTCTTCTTGCGTTGGGGACGAGAGGGTTGCCATTAATTGCGTGGTAAATAACGCAAAGGGTTAAACGTTCTCTCTTTATTTATAGGTAGGAACTCGAAATTAAACCACTGATTAGCTAAAATTACTTAAACTGGGTACAGTACTGTAGCGGTCCAGCAGGGTCGAAGCCTACTGAGCCCATGGATTGTGACATTGGCTCGCCGCGCCATCGCGTCATATACGTCACTCCTAATTCGTTCCCTGCGTTGCTGCATATATCTAACAACGAAGACGATTGGCTCGCCAATGTATGGAATGCGCAAAGCGATCTCCACTCTGACGCCGAGCGCTCAAGATCCGTTTTGGCAACTGTAAAGTAATTTTAACTAATCACCGCTAATCGTGTTACCAAACAATTTCATACGGTGTTGAAACTTAAAAATTATATTAACTTTAAAAAGCGTGACAACATCGTATATCCAACAAAACATATTAACGGAACAAAATTACTTCATGTAAGCCAACTTTCCTCACTGTAACCCATAAATAAGGGCTAAGCGCGGCATCACAGCTATAAAACTGCTAATCGGCACGCGCGTGCGTTGGTCCAGTTAATGATATAATTAAAAATCCTCATGCCAAGGTAGCGGTAAGTTCTCCGGGTTTAGTGGTCTGGCTTAGGCTTCGAAAACCGAACAAGTTGCCCCCATTTGCTAATCTCCTAAGCCAAATAACGACGCGGCGCAAGTGATAAACTTTCATAGTAAAAGTAAGCCGCGGGTGGCGGTCGTATTTCAGTTGTCACCTTTGTCTATACCCGGTTGTGGGAGATTTAATGCGGGTTGTGTAAGTTATAGGCATAATATTCGTTTATGTTCCAGTAAGTTACGGTCTGCCAAAAGTTTTGTTATGGAGGGACTAACTTAGGGTGTTGTTATAAGGAAACGACGCTGTTCTTGAGTTTACTTTACTTTCTTGAGTAAAATGTTTGTAGTGAAATCGTTTATTTCAAGTAAAAAACAAAGCTCTTATGCTTATAAAACTCGGATGACAAGCAATGGGTAGCTCACCGTCTGCTCAACCCCTCTCATCCTCACCAAGCCCGAGTTATCAACGCACGCCTCAAAGAGATGTCACAAAAACCATAAGGGCTCAGTAAGGCAAGACAAAGAAAGAACATTAGGAATGGGATTTCGTTCTCCCGCGGGAGAAGTCATTGGATGATGAATTTCTACCTTAAAAAGACACATACAACTAAAATATTCTTAATAATATTAGCCTACTCATTAAGTGTCACCTACTATTATCTAAACCGCGGAAAAAGCAGTCACACAATACCTTTGCAGAAACGCCATCGCTTCCACCTCATACCACACATTCAACACGAGCTTGCCAGTACTCGCAGGTACGGTCACGAATAGCGCCGAGTAATGAGTTTTGTTGTTCCACAGTTACCGCTAGATTAAGGGACACTGGTAACGATATACGACCTCGCAAAGTAGCAGCACTGATGGTAAATGATGGCCTCCGAGGATGTTCAGCATACATACATATGAGATTAAGGTAGAGGTCTTTAACGGGTTAGGAGCAGTCCCGGTACCACATGAGTAAATAAACGGCCGGTACCGCGGAACCGATAATGATACTAGTTTTTGTGCGGATGTGGGGTGTTAAATGGTTTTATAGTAGTAACAGAATGACAGTTTATCGCTTATGGGTATGCTAACAGTACTGCCTGTGAATAAGGTATGCCTCCATGGTACACACTTACACAGTATATTTATTTATTTTAGTTTTAGTACAGAAAAATAGCTATTAACGCTAAAAATACGATAATCCTTTCACTTTGTATTCTCACAGAACAGCAAACTTTTTAATCATAACATCTTCCATTCATTAGCAAACAAATCCAGTCCAGTATTGGTCTCCACGTCACATTGGATATCGTTAGCATACGCAGTATGGGGAAGTTGAATCGAGCTACTGTGTACAAAATGGGACCCTAAAATATGATTTCAGCTTTAGAAAACGATTTTAATTTTTCGGAACAACAGTCTTTAAAAACCCAGATATCAATATCCAATTTCCCCGTATCATCGTTCGCAATTTGGTTGTGAAACACTTGAGGGCACCGTTAATTTCTAGATGGATGGCATGAAACGACCAACCGTTGTCCCGAAGCCTCGAACCGTTGTAGTTTTCCGATAAAATCATGTCCGCAAACAATTATGTGAACACCGGCCTGATTGGATCCCGAAGCGATCATACGGAGAAAGGAATGTTAATCGAACCCTTCGTCGGGTCAACACTGGAAACACAACATGTTTAGGCAATGTTATACACGAAGACACTTCTTTAATGCATAAAACATAAAGATTACAACAGACTGAATTAACATGAAGGTATCTCGGAGAAAGAGACAATGATGTAATTTTGTGGATTGTCGTCGTGGCGTGTGAAAGAATCGCTGATTAATTCTGGTATCGTCTGTCATTAGCGGTATATATCATTAAATCTATTCACGAAAAACGATGCTAAGACACCAACTGATCCACGTATACAGGATGATATAAAAATATTCATATACCTTTTATTAGTTAGTCGCATTAATTTAGTCATTTCTTAAGGACCAGTCGTTACGGTTCTCTACCAAGAATACCTCTTTATCATTGACAACGATCACGTCATTGAAATCCATCCTTGAAGTAACGTATTGGTTTGAATACAACACTGTATACTCTTTCAGGGTTGTAGTCGTAAAATTAATCGTAAATGTTTAATTGCGTCTGCCTACCAAATTTATACTGCACGCGACATAATATTTAGTCAAGTTACAGCCGATTGTGGGCATGCAAAACAACGTTAAACCGCATTTCTTAGTTATTTATTGTGTATACAGCTTCTTATACTTTGTAAATAAAATCTTAACTGGTGTAATCGTTAAATCGAAACTGTGCATATTTTTTCTTGCCGTATTTGGTCTGAGATATTTTTGGATTTTATTGCGGTTGTTACTGTACGGGTGCGTTTGAATTCACGAGAATCCATATTCTGATGCTTTGTATTGAAAAATAAAAGAACTACAAAAAAAAAAAACAGTACCCAAACCAATACCCTGTGCAGCCCAAAAATCGACACGTTGAAATCTAAACAAAACAAAAATACCACGCGGTAGATTTTTTACCATTACAGGAATAATAAAGGTCATTACTGTTTCGGCTTTCGCGTTCACCGTAAAGCAAAATTGCTCGGGAAAAAAAATAAAAACAAAATCAGCTTCCCTGTTTAATTTAGCGGGGTTGGCGACAAAAAACATTTGCTCTTGTTGCCTTTTTGTTGACCGAACGTAACAACAGGAATGCATTGTTCCCGTTACACTGTCCGGGCTAGCTAGTTGTAAAAATATATATATATATATTCTACCCCGACTCAGTTTATTGGCGGATGCGTCACTTTAGGGTAAGAGTGAAAGAATTTGGGACAGTGATTCATCTTAGGCTTTTAATATTTGAGGCATTTTCATGTTTCTGTATTTTTGAGACGTGGCCTGATTTTTCTTAGAACGTTCACAAAAAAGTCTTAAACAATTTAACTAAAATAAAGTAAAAAAGTAAATGCTCAAAACAACATTTGTTATAAATTGTCATTTGTTTTTTTTTTTCATTAAGAGAAATATAATGGATTTTACCTTAATTTTTATGTTTTTGTCCTGAATGTAAAAAGTAATAAAAAACTTTACCTTACTGTATAACAGTTTATAACTAATCTACGAATTTAACAATAGAAGTTTGGTTAAATAACAACGTTTCTTATTCCATTTTGGCCTTAATCAATTTCAAGCAAACTAAAAAAGTTTCAATTCGGATGCCATTACGAGCCCTTTCCTTACAATTGGTTGTTAATAGCTTATAAAATGGTCATTTTATTTTAGACTAGCTCTTTCAGTTCTTCTGCGTGTAACATTTTACCGTAATTATCTGATCCAATAACAGATTTGCTCCACTCTAAAATTTAATTCAAATTAATATCAATAATTTTTCGTAGAGAAAATTTTACAACGACCAGTGCATCCTTTTACCCTTTAAAAGTCAATTGAAGATAATGCTTGTGGGTGTTACGGGTGAGACCATTTGACACTTGTAAAGTGTCAAGTTGTCTGCACGAGCAAATTGCTATAGCTAATATATTTATCATTATTGTAGATTCAAGGGGCACCCACGTCGCTGTGTAAGTGCTACTTAGCCCTTAGGAACTTATGCTAATTGAATATATGTATACGGTTTATGGCACGCAGCCCTAACTATCGTACTGCCTATCACTAGCAAAACTGGCGTGCGTGCGTAGCACTGTGGCTAACTAGGGCACACCGACCGCCTGGTTGGATGATGGTATGTAACTTTTAGTTTAAGGCACCATGCATCCTTTGTTCTGAAGACCATACATCCTCATTGCTTTTAGAACGGACTTGTAAGTCATAAACCTTAAACAGCAATAAGATTGGTTTCTGAATAACATGAGGCTAATTTTGGTTTGACGCGGAACGACTGCCGGATGACTTCTTAAACTAACTTGTGAAATATTGCAGAATATCCAATTAGCAGTATATATTGCACAACATAGATCTACAGAGTTACAAATAACGATCAGTAAAGAGGCATTACTGGTCTAGCCAACAGACGATCGATCCAAACAAAGAAAATTAGCGATATAGCAGCAACAATGTTGCACAGGTCTGCATCTATTGAAAGTACATTTTTGTAGACCTATGGTTATAACTGCTTATACCAGGCATACCTCAGATATCTCTTACGACACCCTTGCAACTAAACCATACTGTAGAAGAACCGAGTAGGTACGAATGTTTCACAATTTGAAGTACCTCAGTGTGTAGAAGTGTGTAGTCAGGACTGATGAGTAGGTACCTATGTTCGCTTAACTCATTATTAGAGGATATAAGGGCTTTTGACGATCGTCTAGACCTTTGGTCGACTGATTTTTGAGAGCCTAGTAGGCATTACCACGGGATTATCGCTCAAGAGTCGTAAAAAACGAAGCAAGAGTCTCCGCTCGAGAGCACGTACGGATCAGCCGATAAAGCTTTTTATTAGAATAATATAAATTATATTATTTCTTTTCCGAGATCGAATACCTTTATTCTACCAATTGTTTCATAAAAAAGAGACTAGGTTGAGTTAAATCAAATTGTAAGGACTTTCGTAATGCTAAAGTGGCATAACCTTATCGAAGATATCATCAATGTTATTCCTCAATTCCTTAGTATCAAATATCATTGATATTGAGATTCAAATAAAAAAAATCAGTTTCTACGTCTTTATTTAATTTTTCATCATACATGACCTTAACCCTCCGTCATTAATAAAGATCCTTATCTACCGTTAATAAAATACACCCAACAAAAGAGGTGTCCAGCAAAAAAGGATGTTTCACAGTAGTGTAATAAATTAACTGAATCACAAACACCTATGGTAGGTCCCGCTGTGCCAGTCGTACTCAGGCGCCTTGGTTGATGGACATAAAAGTGAGAAAACAAAAAAAATGCGTACACGCATGTGCATGGTTAGCCCACGCCGAGCTATTAAATAAGACAGTTTATCGTCCCATTCACGAACCATACATGAAACCTGATCACTTTAACCTTTTGAAGTGAATCTAATAGTTCATGGTGTACTATTAGGTATATTAGGTTACGTGAGCGAAATTAGATTTGAAGCTCACATATTGCCTGGATGGAGGTTCTGTGTAATTAGATATAGCGCCAGATTGGAGCAGCGTCGTAAAGTTTTTGATGTCAGGAATTTTATTAGAGTTTCATATTTTTATTTCTTATGTCAAAGATAAAATTAAAATATCTAAAAGTGTAGTAGTCCTATATCTAAACGTGAAACTTTAACGTAAATATCATTTATAGACGTATAATAGCGGTAAAATAATCACATTAAATGTAAAATTTTAAGACATTTGAAGCTAAATTTTAATAATAAAACAAGGAAGCTGCATTGTTTTGGACAGCCTATCATTATTAACCAATTTCGTTCGGGAACCAAATTTGTGTCCAGTGGTCTGAACCGATCACGAGTTAATACGAAAATAATAGCATTCGAATGTCGCTCATTATAGACGGAAACGTAATTGGTATCCTTATTTAAAATTTAACAAAATTGGGGCAGGTAGAAGCCTTCTACAAGTATATTCGCGGTTAAGAATTAAAGGTTTTGCTGCTTTTAAGTCCAGTTACGTTAAAATAGTTAGTACTAAGAATAGCTAAGTTGATACAAAATGGAGGTCCCAGGAAATTAGCACAAAATATTGTACCTACAAAATTATTTGAGTCTAATTTTCTTGCCTATATGTGGACTATAAATAGTCCTCATAAGTTATTCATGTAAGCATGAGGAACTAAGAAATAAATTTCGATACTTTCAATTTGATGCCGTACCAATAATAGTTGTGTTTGTGAGCATATGAAAAGTACTCGACACATCAATTTATACAATTTACAATTTGAAACCGTATCCTAGCTTAGAACCTAAGCAAAGTACTCGATACATTCAAATACCGATACTATTACAAGTACGATACTTTTCTTTCGATACTACTCATGAGTACCGTATCGATACTTTTTATTTGATATCGTGTGGAGATAGAACATTTTCAAGACGGGTTATATGTACTTATGTCGCGGCTTCAAATGTCCTCCTATCCTAGCTGTAAGCCACTAGAAACAAAAACAGAGATTACTACAAAAAATTGGTAAAACCACGAACCACCGGAGTGGAACTAAAGGTTTTTGTTTATTCCAATGTTTGTTTGTTTGTTATACCTACACTCCAGCCTAGCAGAATACATAGTACAGTTTGTAAAGCAATGTTTGGCAGAGCGGAGACTAAAGCTGGTGGTATTAAGGCTTGTGAAACACAGTATGGGATGGTTGTAAGTTTGTTCTAGGAATCTGTATTCTATACCAATATTGATACTCGTAGTATTCAGGGAATTTTCATCAAATTTTCCGCGTATCTCTCAGTCCATTGTACTTCATTTTTATTATTTGAAATCCATTTGGTGTTATGTTATATTGAAATCAAGTACACAATGGTTTAAAATGCTAAATTGTAGAAAAAGCAATTGTAAAATTTTACAGTCTAAGATAAATTGTAGTTTTTACATCGGCACATGCCAATTAGAAAATTGAAATTGCGTTGAATACAAACTTAACTATTACAGCTGACTACGATGGTTTTACCGAATTCTGATTACTAAGTACAATATAAAATCAAAAATCCAAAATTATGTCACACAACAAATCAGTTATTATATAAAAAATACATTTATCTTTTCCCGTAGAGTCTTCAGTAAGTATGGAGGAAAATTAAAAATTAAGTCTAAGATAAAATTAATGACCGTAATGTTAATTTCAGTAAGCTATTTATATGAGTCTATTCTGAAGAAGAAAGTGATTTGTACATTTATATTTTACTAACGTATATATTTTTATTGTTATTTTTTTTTTTTTAATAATACACATTACGTATATTTATTTTAATTTTAAAACAACATTATATCACACCATTATTATTGTTTATAAGGCTACTTACTTAACTAAAGAAACTTAAGCAACATACAGCTAATTAGATTTCGGTTGTAAGCCGAAATCAGACATGTAATTTAGTACGTTGTAATCTTTCTTCTAGGTACATTGTACTATGTTAATATGTACCTACTGTTTCGTACAAAACTAATTAAGTAGGAACTTCTTAGAAAACAATTAGAATAACTATTTTTTTCTTCTGGTTTTATAGTTATTGTGGTGTTGAGAATAAGTAATTAGGGATTCGGGTTGTTTAATTTATTAAACTAAATTATTAGTAAGTAGCCACAACTTAAGAATGGCGTCCAGTGGTTTCCTAGGACGGATTGGGACTACCCACAATGTCACCACTTGAGTTTGTCTATATTTAATGCGTATATTTTAACACATCTCTTCCTTTTTAGGGTTCCGTACCTCAAAAGGAAAAAACGGAACACTTATAGGATCAGTTTGTTGTCCGTCTGTCTGTCTGTCAAGACCCTTTATCTCGAGAACGCGTGGAGGTATCGAGTTGAAATTAAAACCATATACTCAGATTTGCGGTCCTTTCAAGCCGTGAAAAAAATCAAACTTCTAAGTTAATAAAAAAGATACGGCCGTTTATGCCACAAAAAAAACGTATATTTTGATACTATTAAAGATTGAAATTTATAGGGTACTTCCCATTGATCCAGAATCCTGAAATTTGGCAAAAAGCAAGGTATAGGAAAAAATCTGAAAACAGTCAATTTGCTGTTACGTAAGTCACAAAAAAAAATACCATTCAGAAAAATTTTCGAGACTTCATTCGGGATTTGTAGTTTGCACGGAACCCTCAGTGCGCGACTCCGACTCGCATTTACCCATTTTTTTTTTTAAATATTGATTTAGACTTTAAGTTTAGTTACAATAATTAGCACTTTGATGATAATTATTTACAATATTCGCTAGTTTAGTTATTGATTATCTACAATTACAGTATTCAGGATTTTTATATGTACTAAACGTATATTTTTCTTCAATACTTTTTTTTTTAATAACTCTTAAAGTTAGTTTCATTGAAACCGTAAAAGAAAGTGCGAGTTACAAATACATAAGTAAGTATTTAAAAGTTATAAAAGAAAGTATGTAGGGCGTAGGTAGCACCCACAAATACCATAAGTTTTATTACGTAATTAAACACCTACTTACGACAAAATCCTTGGATTTGTAATAAAAGCAAAATTCTTAGAAAGCAAGCCTATGTTGGTTTACTGTTTAAAGCTAAGTTAACAATAACACCGCACTGATACTGTTTATTTCTCAGTAAACCTATCAGCTGAAAGATAACTATCAGCAATTTTAAACACATTGTTTCGTTTATCATTAGGCAAGCAATTTTAAAACGTCAGTGATAGTAAATTTTATCATGATTTTTGTTCGGAAATGTTAATTTTTTATATGTCCGAAACAATGTTGCCATGAAACAGCTGAGCTAAGACCTAAGCTCATTTTTCTGTAGGTGGCACTAACAGAATGTAAAATGTAAACTAATTTTTATTTACAGAATTTTATTAGAATAAAGTTAATATATGGGTAAAAGACACAAAGAATCGCCAAACTTAAGTGGCAATTTGCAGGGCACATTGGTCGCAGAACAGATGGCCGTTGGGGCTGAAAGGTTCTGGAGTGGCGACCGCGTACCGGAAAACGCGCGAATCGTTGGAAGACCTCCTACAACACCTGATGAAGGTTGGGGGCATCCGATGATCACAGGATCGTGCGTTGTAGCGACACTTGGGGGAAGCCTATGTCAGTGGACGTCTATCGATGATGATGATGGGTAAATAGATTAGTTTCCGTTCGAAATATAATCTGAAATAAAGATGTCCGAAAGAGAACCAAGGTTATCGACATAGCCCGAAGAATGACCGGAACTTAAGTTGCCTACCTACTTAACTTTAGAACAGATGCTCGTTGGAACCAAAAGATTCTGAAGTGGAGACCACGTACCGGAAGACGCAGCGTCGAAAAGCCACCTACAAGGTGAACCGATGACCTGGTAAGGTTTGAAAAATCCGTTCGATGCGGGTCGCACATGCCCGTTCATTGTGGCGACACTTGGGCTCCCCTAAGTGTCGCCAATACACAGACAGAAGAAACAAAAACAGAGGATGTCTTTCGGCTGAAATGATGATGAAGTAGAGTCGTCCAGTCAAGAAAGTATTGAAATAAGAATACTAAGGATATTTTTTTATGACAACCGCCTTTTGTAGATCATTACTTTTCATTAACTTGAAAATTTACGGTTTTTCGCTAATCATTGTTTCATAAAGGTAATGCGAAACTTGGTAAAAGTATTATCACTTTTTATTTCCTTTTTTCTCATAATGTAGATTTTATTTTAATTTATTATTATTAATTTTTTTTACGATATTTTCTGCTAAGTGATTTTGTATATATGTATTACGCCTTTTATTTGTAAGTTAGCAATTAATAACAAACAAGTCTTACTTTAGCCCAAAATGAGATTTATATAGTGAGAGTTACTAATTAGAACAGGTTAAAATAAAATTAGGTAAGTTTCCTTTCTTTATTAAGAAAATCAGCAACAGCTATGTATTTTCGGGATAGCGTTTCTCCTTCGATTTACTTGAATTACTGCGGGAAATGTGGAAATGTTTAGTCAATTCGACTCAATAGTTAAATTCATTGCGAGAGAGAGGATGCTCTCGTATTTGCAGCTCAACTGAATACGTAGGTAATTGACGTCTTAAGATATTCCAGGATTAATCGAAGTATTAAGGAATCCATTAGTGAGATTTGAGGAGTGACCTACATCGACTAGAACTGTTTATTTGATCTGACGCCAATTGACTGACAGATTGACTATCTGACAATGCTCTGCAGCAGATGAAAATATAAACAGTGGAAATACTTCTTCGTAGAGGCTAAAATATGATGACAGCTTTAGAAATAAAAAATTGTCTTTATCGAGACTATTCTAGATGGTTCGATCAAAGGTGTGAAGCCACAGGAAATAGCTAGTTAAATTTCATCTATACCAAAATACCAAACATATATCTTTTTTTTATTTTCGGAACTTCGAACTATAGACAAATATCAAAGGATATAACTATGAATATTCTCGTTTGCGACAAGTCAATGTTTGATCGATGCCCGCACGAACCGTTAAAATTTAAAGCTAACACCAAAGTGAGAAACGGTGTGCAAATGAAAAATTCCGCAACGTTTATTTCGCTATTGTAACCAATTTCTGACGCTCCCCGAAGCGCATCATTTTGATTTTTTTTTTGAAATTTCTGTGGTGTTGCGATTTTTTTTTAGTTGCGATTTATACAGCAGTTCATCAAACTATGTGATTTGACGTAACATTGGAGCGGGCTGCTTTTGTTTTTTATTTTTGAAAACTAAAAAAGTTTGATGTACTGAAATATTACTCAAATATGTGTTAGCAAACAAGTTTACTATACTTTCAGACCTAATATAGACAATATTGATTATCGACATCAAAACGTTGCTCTTCAAAACATTTTGTTTACTTATCAAAAAACAATCAAGCATAGCCAATGAACTAGAAGACAGTGTACGGTATTTATTTTGTACAAACTAACAAACTCTATACGAGAAAGCCACCTAAGAAGCCAAAACAAAGACTCAAACAGTTTATTTTGAGGCTCACCTTCTCAGAAGGCCCTTGTGTGTTTGATTAAGAACTCTTATAAATAAATCTTCCAGTAGACAGGTTATAGCTGAAGATCTATCACCATTTGACTTCAAATGCTTTGAACCAAATTTTATGAACAATTTCTTTTTGAAGTTAGTAATTCTTTTTAATATTTTTTTTTTACACCGCGTCTTAATAAGTATGGAATTACTTGAAATCGTTGATTCAAACTTAAGCAAAACTAGCAATCTATTAAATACCTGTCACACCCAGACTTTAATTAAAAAAGCTAACTGGCCTTATAATTATCAGCGAAAAAAAATCTGAGAATTCTAGACATTTTTTTTGTTTCTGTTTTAGTGTTTAAAAACTTAGTTCTCTTCGCTCAAGAAAAAAGAACCTCGAAGTATTTATGTAAATTATTTATATCAACTAACAAAATAACCACCGTAGGCGCGGGCTTGCGGACAGTGAGCAATGAGTAGCTCGCTGTCCGGCCGTCCGATAACTGTCCGGACCAAGCCCAAGTCGTCGACGGCGCGCGCTGTTCCCGCGCGCCTCAAGTAGTTGTCAGCAACAGCAGGGGCCCAGCCGGGTCGAAGCCTACTGGGGCCAGGGTTATCTGAAAGGGTGCTCGAGCCCCGGTATGAAGGCTTGAAGGAACGGGATTGGTTTTTTAGTCAGTAAGAGTCTGACACTATCTCCCGCTCCGCCCAAGAGCGGGTTGTCATAAGATGATTTATCCCATCGAAAAAAAAAAATTCTCATCAATTATAATTTTCTATGTAGACATAGCAGCAATTTATACCTAACCGAGTTGTAAACGTATGGAAGAGGCTCAGAAAGCTCCTACATTGAACTGGTTTAAAATTCGGTTGGACAGACTAAATATCCCTAAACTATATGAAACACACTCATGCTGCTAGGGTGCCTATATAATAATTCTACATGACATGCTTTACTAGAACATTTTCATGACTGATATAAATTATCATGTCACTTTCCACGTACTGATATCTTTGTAGGTAGAACAGTGACTAATATGACCAAACCACGTAAATAATCAACATAACTGTTTCAGTGTACATACAACATATTTCAATAACCGGATTACGTGAAGTATTATACCGAATATTAACCTTTTCATGTATATCGACGACCTTAGAAAATCGGTCGTCTTTTATTAGTTACACGTGATGTATTGAAGATACTCACGGCAGTTGTATTAAAAACGATATAGGTACTCCATCAAAAGCTATGATGATCGAGGTTTGAATATGACTTAACTAATGGGTACAATACATTTCTACCGGATACATAATGAAATATCTTGGCCTTGAGGAAAACATAATACGTACGTAATACGTATTATGTTCCATACAGGATGATACGGAAATGTAGTCATATTTTAAAAACTGCTTCTGCCTATAGAATGACAAGCAATTCGGAAAAATAATTGGACCTCCTTTTTTTTTTCGATGGGAAAAATCATCTTATGACAACCCCCGCTCTTGGGCGGAGCGGGAGATAGTGTCAGACTCATTGGACCTCCCTAATTTTGATCATCTGATCTAACCTGCATAATATCTTTATCTTTATAAATCAAAATTCTTTTTCAATAACTCACGGCTACAGTGATGAGTCAGAAATAGAAATTCTGATTATTCTATCAGTCAATCAATGACGCTCTAATCTATAAAAAGATTGGCCTTATAAAGTTACGGTTAAAAAATATGATTTAAGTGTCACAATAAATTCTTCGTATTTGACTTGAGATGATGTCAACGTCTTTGAAAAAGAAATTTAAACTTAATCAGCACACAGTAGACTCGATAATAGGATAACGAGTCATATACAAACACTAACTCCTAGCAGTGACTTCGCCCGCGTGATATTAGGTTCCTCTAAGCAAACTTTAGACCTCCGTTTCAACCTTTCAGAGTGTTTTATAAAAATCATTGACAAAAGCCTTACCTTTATGCCAAATTTTACGCTCCTACGTCCCAGTAATTTCGGTTGTGCGTTGATATGGCAGTCAGTCAGTTTCTCCTTTTGTATTTACAAATGTTCGCCAGCATTCGAAAATAATAACTTTTTTTAACATGTATTTCGAAAGTGGTATTGATAGGGAGATATTTCTTAGGAATACATAGAACCTACAGCAGCGCACTTGTGAAATTAATGTAAATAATGCTACTAAACATTTTGATGTCAAGTTGACAGAGTAACAGCTACTACCTACGCTATCGTTTAACAATAATTTCTGATACTTGACCGGATACTTTTGAAGAGAAATACAAACCTGCTACATGTAGGAGTTCTAAAGTTATAAGGTACAAAAAAGAAAGCGAAGATACGTAGCTTTATTCCAAAGATAAATAAAAAGCATGCATGAAAAAGATAACTTATAGCCAGTTACAATTTCAATAGGTACTTTTTTCTAATATTCAAACTTGAAAGTTATATTTTGAATATTATTTTTTGATATGCACAGCGCAACATCCTTCCCATAATCTATATTCCTGACGCTTTACAACTTCGTGCGTACTCAAATCTCGTAAATATGTTATATGTCCGGTATATGTACTTTGACTACGAGAACAAGAATGCCAAGAGCCTAGACGTAAACCCAAAACAAATTCGCACATAAAGTTAATCAAGATAGAACAACTCCTTATCTCCTTAGTTATCAAACTGAGCATAATGAACAGCTAACAAAGCCAGACTTGACAAAATACAAATCTAATTTCGTACAACTATAGATCCAGCAAACTTCCTTGGCCTTACAATTACCGATGCTAATCCCCTTGGTGAGCTGAAGAGCAAATCTCTAAGTTTGTCGACTTTGGGCTTGCAGTCTGTGGGCATAGTAAACATCTGAAAGCGTCAAGCAAACTTGCTCAGATCGCCTTACACCTGCCGAACTTCAATTGTTGATGTTTCCGACATTGAGAATTGTATTCGGGCTTCAAAAAAGATACCGAGAAGTTTTAACGAAAATAATTTCGTGTTTTTTATGCTTTCTTTTTTTTAACTTCGTCTACGGTATAAAAACAAACAAACAAAAACAAAAAAGACACATATATAAAACACACATATAAAAATCTATTTTTATTGGGTTTTACAAAACGGAAAAGTTTAACATTTAATAAACATACGAAAATAGAACTGCTATATATTGTCCCATTTATCAAATTCATCTACGAAGTTATTTCACTACATGTGATTAAAGTTACCAGGCATACATAAGCCCAAAGCGGCGGAGGAATATCAAGGAGCCGGGATACCGCGTGACTCCGCACACATTCATTGTAACAAAGCGGCGACACAGGTAGAAAAACCCGCTCCAGCTAATTTTAAAACTCGTCTCAAAAGCAAACAATTCTTTGTACAGGAGTACATTTTTAATCAAAACAAATTTTAGTTAAACAGAACACAACGTGCGTTCAAATGAATACAAATTACCTACACAACATGATAAATAACGGAGATCGTATGTGGAAACCAAGAGACATCTAATCATTTGGACCAACAACAACTTACAAATCTCGTACGATCAACCAAAGCTATACAAATAAAAGTTTGAAGAATGGAAACGAATGCTTTCATTTACTGCCTTGTGTAAACATTATGGACTTGCCCACGCACTTTAAATGGGCAGATAGAAATGTGACTAACGTTGTGTCCGATTCAATTCGTTCATAAACATCTATTGACCTTTATGGTCCTCTTTCCATTAACATACATAAACTAATTCTTATGAGAACCATCCAACCGTTCATTAATTTACTTTTTTGTATCTACTCTACCTGTTTACTGAACCATTTTAGCGTATTGAATAGATATTAACTTTCCTCTTCGTACTAAAGTGAACTCTAATCGTAAGACATTATTTTTTACGACCATTAAAATCCGTGTGGTATTTTAAACCGTTTTGTATCAGTGACTCAGAAGTGGACAAACATAAAAGGGACCGATTTTAATGTTGACGCTATCAGAAATAAAGCTGTCAATTTAGACATTTCAATTGTTGAATAATATATTACCACCTTTAATTACTACTTTAGTCATATTGATTATAGCTCCAAAGATTTTTTTAATCATATAGCCATGTTAAACTATTTTGAATAATTTTATATTATGATCATAAATTGAGTATGAGAACTTTTTGCGGTAAACTTGCTAATAAAATATTTTTATGGTAATTATCGCGATTCGTTCGGATTCCAGACTAATAAAATACCGCCATGTATCATTTGAGAATGAAATCGAATCCATTAAGAGGCGTTAATGTCGATATAATCCGTTACATCCGCACCTCGGCTCCCCTCGATTAAAATTAGCAACGTAAAGGAAGATGTGGATCATAATGGGCTCACAGAGATACTACAAAAGATCGGTATTTGTAATAGGTACGGTTAGGAGAGGATTAACTCTGGCCCAAGATCGTTAACGATTAGTGGAAACAAATTGCCGGTTTATTAGATTCTTAATTTGCCTTTAAATTCTTAGAGAAAGAATAAAAATATCGATTTTAAATGGTAAAAAAAATATGTTTTTTTCCAGTTTGGAATTCATTTCTATTAACATTGGTTATGATTACTGCTTGCCATTAAAAACCTTTGGTATTAACTTTTAGTTACACAAAGTTGTAAGTGAGCCTATCAATTACAGAACACAATTCATTGCAAGCTGTTACATGGAACAACCCTAACTTTGACAATAACGGTGATCTCATAGCGGATGTAGCAGGCACAATGCACGACAACAGCACACAAATATTAGCCATTAAATCGGAACTACGATATTGATACCCACCAAAATTTCGTCAGAGCTTTTGTGCACAGTTCCGGCGGTAATCGCTTTACAAAGCGTAGACAAAAAATCCTAGCCAATTCCATTGTTGCCGGGTAAGGTTGAAAAGGAATGCTCCCAGGTAGACATGGGGGTGGATCGATCACAATGCAGCTGGGTGATAATTAATCCAAAGCGTGTTACTTTGACAGTACATTCCGTTAATAGCGACATTGATACAAATTAAGGCGTTAATGACATTGGCGTCACCGCTATTGAAACTTCTAATAGGGAGAAAATTATTTCCGTTTGTCTTTTAAAAAAATTGTCAACGCAAAATAATTTCTCTCAAAGCAAATATTGACTGCTTTGTTGCTACTCCAGAGTTATACATAGCTTCGGTTCCAAGATTGTAATGCCAGTGGCATTCTTAGATTATTTTTTTGCCGGCGATCCAATGCGCGCCTGTTCGACGTGGGTTCTTGGCGCACTTGAGCCGAACAGGTTTCAACATGGAGACCGAAAACCGGTAAAAAAATCATCACAGGTAATTACAGTAGGCTCGTCGCTTCACAATTCGATATAGAAAATATCGAATATTAAAAATACAATACAAATATCAAAGTTTGAGAAATTTTGTCTGAGATTTGGCCGGAAGTTTTAAGAATTGGTGCTTAAATATTTTCTAAACAATTTAACATTCCGCTTGCAAAGAAGGAATTTATTTTATTTTCAAACGGTTTTACTATAGGCACTGTCCATTGTTGCGTGCTATTTTCCAACCACTTGTTAGCGAAATTAATAGAAACAATGCATTGTAAGCTAGGTTGGAAACAAAGAAATTCCGTAAGTAGTAAAAAGTAAGGAATACGTGGAAAGCTTTATGGATTTTGTGTTGGTTTCCTGGGAAGTAATACTGAAAATTGGTTGTAGCAGTGAAATAAGTTATACGTGCACAGTTTTGTAGCAAGCTAAATAAATAACAGCTTATGTCCACATTTTAGTCATACAAAATGTTAGTTTCAATATTAGCTTCTGTATAATAAGGCAAACTATGAAAAAAATCCTAAAATAATCAGTGTTATCAAATCAGAGTATATTTACGAAGATACAGAAAAATCAATGAACGATAAGAACTCTACGTGCATGTCAAGTTGCTGACAAATGTTGGGTATAATTTACATTACACAGAAAGGCGTACCCTCGAAGCAATATTCCACCGTCTTAATCACTACCCACTGGAATAATTAATAACACCTCAATTAAAATATAAACTAAGCGCTTCCGTCCATGTGATAAAGATAACGTTTACTCGAGAAATTTATAAACTTTTATACAATAACATGTTATTACCTTCTTATAATGACCCATTAAACGTTACTTTATTTTAATCGTTTTCTTTTATGATTCCCTCTTATTTGTCGTTGTTTTATTACAGGCCCAGGAGTTCTCATGTTTATAGTTTCTAAATGTCGTTTGTTTATTTTAAGGTTTTTTATTGCCTCATCATCAAAATAGGTAGTATAATTACATAGGATTTGTATCTTTTTAAAATTCAGTTTTTTTTTTAAATAGCACTGCCAATTTCCACTACATAATTCAAAGAATTATATGCAACCCAGGAATTACGAAAATCTTATCAAGTCACGGAATGCAATACACTAACTTTAAGTTCCATCAGATATTTATATGGGAATGAGATCTTTGTTTCATGTCAGAACAAGCCGTATTACTAATTAACGCCTTAGGGAGCTAAAACAGGTTTCGCGATTTATCGTAAAACCCAATTTAGAGCCAGCAGGCACGCGATTACAATCTTCTCACGACAGGAAGGCGCGCAAACTCCTCATCTCGAGGGAAATCACGCACGCAACAAACTTTATGGCAACACGTCCCGAGGAGCGATTCGCTCGGGGCGGTCGAAGACGGGCCGCACCACACACAGACTAATTCAAAAGAAATAACAAGACGCAGGCAGTGTCTCTACGCGGTCGGCTCGCAGTATACATAGTGGCAACTCTATATTCACGTCTCACTCCAGACACAAAACATACATTCAGAGATATCCTCTCACTTTCACAAATCACGGGTCATAACCGCGAGGAGCACTGCCCACGATTTAGGGCTAATAATCACTGACCGTGGTGGAATATGGCTGCAGACTCAGACGGATCCCATCCTGAGCGAGGCGTTCTCGAAGCAACCGCTTCAGTTGCATCCGAGGTATCTTCACTAACTCTGCTTTCCCTTCCTCATACTCATCAACATATTTTGCCGGTTCCACTGCTGCTGTTGCCTGCTCTTTCCTTGCTTCTTCCTCACATCTACAAGAGTCTCGAGCGGCGGCTGCCTCTTCTAAAGTAAAATAAACAGCCGCCGCTCCTTCCTCTCTCAAAGATCTGACTGAATGAAGCAATCGCTGACGATGAGCAGGGTTCAGGACACCGATAGCATCCAAGTCTGGTTCTCCTACTTGTTTGCATATTTCTAAGTCATCATATCCGTTATCAATAAAACTTTCCGCGTATTGGCCCAAGTGGAGCGATCGCAACCACTCGACGACGATGTTGCCGCTCGCAGACGAGGCCATGTCGCGTCAAAATACTGTGAGCATTACAAGGCGTGCTCGCGGCGCGGTGGTCGGCGAGAAACTGGCGGCCACGCTCCCCTTTGCCCCCCTCTCCCCTCTATAAGCCGCGGTCGCCGCCCCTAGTACTTGGTGCTTTTGCTTTTTGACATTTTGTAGCTTAATCGTTTCGTTTCATAGAGAGGTGCGCGTCGCACCACGTGATATTCAGAATTAATTTTTCAAATGTCATTATCATATCCGATATGGCATTTGTCGTTAGTTGCTGTCTTATAAACTTGTGGCATTATTAAAGATATCTAATATTTGTTTACGTAACTAAACGTCGGATTAATGGGAAAAAATAGGGTCACAAAGTCAATATAATATGAAACAGCGGGTGGTCGTGTGTCGAATGATATATGCGTAGTTTTATTTATTAATCTCTGTGGCGCCTCTATTTTGTGAAATGAACTACATTTAATTTTATTTTGCCCTCATTTTGTATTCAAATAGGAGTATGGCTATTTATATCGTTTTACGACATTGCGTCTACCTGTTATTTATGTTAACTGTGAAACAATTATTTTTTACAAAAAAGTAAATCAATGTTGCTCACTGTGTTGCTGTATATACACTCTCGAGTAGCTGTACAAGCTTAAGAGCGACCAACTTGAAGTAAATTTTCACACAACCGCTCTTACGTGATTATGATGTTATTTATACAAATTTCTCCAGATATTTTGGATATCATTTATAAAAATCAAAATATAAATTCGTGTAAAACAAATCCAGTAAAGGCAATTGAAAATCTACTATTTTACGTGAATTTTGGCCCTCCATAATGTACTCTGATATTAAAAAATTTAAAAAGGCATATCTACAGAAACCTTGCACATTTAAAAGAAATTCTGAATGACAAAATGTATTTTCAAAAACTTTAAGGGTTTTAAAAAAACATCTATAAATATTCGAGTAAATCAGGGAATTACCGAACGCTAACAGAGTTTTCAGGTGTTATCTCTCTTTTTCGCGTTGCTTTCTTGTTAAACATCGTGTTGCCTTAGATGAAGCAACAAGCTTTAAATCCATGCTCGACATTGACGAACAGGCGAGTGAAAAAAGACCCTCTTAAGGAACAAAATTGTAGTGTACAATAATAATTTAATTACGAGGTAAAGACGAGCCAATATCATCTTCGACTCATGATTTGACTTTTACTTGTTTAGTGTATGGATTTTAAAATAAAATGAAGTGACCAACGAATTTTTTTCGATATTTTATCTCGGCATAGTCAACTGGAAACACCAGCTTCATTTATTTAAAACTTCATACAACGAAAAGTTACAAAGAAGAACTTAATGCCTGGCATTCTCTACCAGTCAACTAAGGCCGGTGAAGACCACATACAAGGCGCACAAAAATAAAATGAAAATATTAATAAACAGACAAAGGTACAAAGGTATAAATAGTAAAATAAACATTCATGTATTATTTTTATTAAAAAACCAATACAATAAAAAAAAAAGTTTTATTAAAAGTATTCTATACAACTTTTTATCTAAATAATAATTATCTTCTTGTAAAACTTCCTAAATCGAAGCCAAAAAATATACACATATCTCCCCCACACATAAATCTTCAAAGAACGAGCCCTGCGTACCTGTTTACTTAATAAAGCTAATTAACCACAAACGGGGAAGAAGGACAAAGTTTACTTTTGCCAAAGCTGTTATTCATTAAACTACTTGACCTGTTTTATCTCATTTCGGAAGCTGCAACTAAATGAACGAACTTGCTTTATATAAGTTTGCATAAAGCGGGCTGAAGATTGTTCTCTATTTTGTTTATTGTCTGCACTGTATAAATATTTAGTCAATGTTGATGTTAAGGTTCGTATTGTAAAGGGCATTCCAAAGAAATGGGTTAGATAGTATGGAACATCTGAACCTGAATGAAGTAAAAATGTATGAATATTACTTATCTACACTAATATTATAAAGAGGTAAAGTTATGTTTTATTGTTTGTAGGAGGTAATCTCTAAAGGAATAGTCCGATTGCTAAAATTATTTTATCGATAGAAAGCTGTTTTATGCTTGAGTGACATAGGCTATATTTTATGTATATGAGCGAAAAAGCGGGCATAAGCTATAGGCAAATAGAAAAAAAGGGGAAAAAAGAGAAAGAAAGAGAAAGAGAAAGGAAATATGTTTATTTGGCACACCATGACTCATCAACAAGTAATAGCGAACTTAAATTAAACATTAAAAAAACATATATAAAAAGAAAAACTAAGTTTAAAAGTAGCGTTGTGCCATTGTTAAGTATGTAATCTTGGAGATACCACCCATACATACGTACTCAAAGCGTTTTGGGAGGTAGTAGTCAAAGTTACGTACAATCTACCTACAGGTCATTGGACTCGCACAGCTGACGTTTTCTTAAAGAAATTATATTTGTACATGCGTAAATTAATACGAGTTTTAAAAAAAGGTACTTTATTTATTAATTTTATCTTTATTAATCGACAGTGTTTCGGGTACCGGATCGACCCTCTATGGGATTAAAACGATCAAAATTTTGCGGTGTATAAGGTTTTAAAATGTAACAAAAACATGTGTACCTAATTGTGTAGAGTAATAAAAAATAAAAGTAAAATTAGATAATTTACTTAGGACTATGGTGTAGTAGGTATGTAAGTTGTAGCAACATATAACAAAAATAACAACATAAACAAATTGATAACCATTGCTTTAGTATTCCAGCCAAAATACTAGAGAAACGATTTATCACAGAACAAACTACTCGTATGTTATCGATTTTCGCTTTACAAAAAACTACATTAATTTGTCCATACCTACTGACCTACCTCAATGAAGTACCGACAGGTTGGGTGATAAATTACTAATTTATCATTAGGTAGCTTTTAATTAAACTACAATACACCTCCTACTATATAGAAGGTGACAATTACTAAACGCTTATGAATAGGAGGTCAATGGACCTACAAAGGTCAGGGTGAAGTGGGTAGGATCAGTTCCCTCACAAATATTTAATTAACTGTTTGAAATGGCAATATCACTTTCCTATTAGAAATACCACATTTCAGTGAGGCGTTGACGCTGAGAATCACTTAATTTTATTTAGATCCTCCCTGGCGGAGGCTTTACGTTGGGTTCGTGCGGCCTATGGCTCTTTACAGGGCTCCAGTGTGGATGCGGTCACTTCGGAAGCGACTGGTCCGCCTGTCCGAAAAGGCCATCCAGATGGCGTGGGAATACCGCTCAATCTTTTACGAGGCGACGAGCCATCGTGGATTTGGTGGTGCAACGGCATAGGGGTGGAAATTCGCCACGACGACCAATCACGGTATGGCGGATAGAGGTGGGATTTCATAGCGGTATAGACACAGCAACAATCCCAACCTAGCACTGGGCTCTCCACTATCGCGGCGGTAAAACCCCTCTTCGAGGAGTGGCTACAGGGTCACCACGGTGTTCTCACTTTCCATCTCCCAAATCCTCACCGGACATAATTGTTTCGGGAGGCACTTGTATCAGATATAGGCAAAAAGAAACGCAAGGTTATCACCAGCCCGGAGAAATAGTGGAGTCTTCTACAGTGTCCTCATGGTGGTAATCGACAGCGGTGACCTCTTACATCCAGTCCTGGTTCCAGCCATGGTACGAGAAAGAATGGATGGCGATCACATCCGTTACGTCCAATAAAAACTAAGCGAGGATCGATAGCGCATCATGTTCCACGCACGCCTTAGAGATATAATAGTAATATTGACAGGGTAAGTTTGATCCGATACCTGGCAAGGTTGCAAATTGTTCTAAAGAGTTACTCTCGCCCTCATAAAAGGCAACTGAAGTAATACTGAAGGTTTTAGTCAGTAAAAGTCTGGCATCGTTCCACCTAGAGCAGGCGTCATTGGACTACTTTCCATGTAAAATAAAAATCCTTTCTTTTATTGGAAAAATATATAGATAACTAGCTACTGCCAGCGGCTCATGGGTAAAAAGTTGCCTATCCTTCAGTTCAAGTTCAAGATTGCTCCATACTTATCAAAATGGATTCAATTGTTTAATCGTGAAAGTGTAACAGGCATAATATTAGTATGGTTATCGCATTCTATTTATTTTTATTTTGTACTTAGAAGTTTTTTTTTTATTTTTTCTTTAAATATAGTTTAAATAAATAAATAAAATATTGAAATAAAAAAATACTCTTATATAGTTATTAAAAAAAAATAAGGCCAGTCTAATCACGGCCTCTAAATTCTGCAGCAGCTGATGTGCTTAAGGTCGTTTTCAACGACTTCTTCGCCGATTTAGGGGTATATCTCGGCAATAACTTGAGATTTATGAACTCCAACGTTACAGGTTGGTTAATATAGATGCTTCAACTAAGAAAAACTCATAAAAAACCAAGAATTGATACTTGTAGCAACAGGGTTGTATTGCCTGTAATTTACCCGTAAACATCAACTTCTTGCTTCTGTCTAGACCAAGTAAACAATTTAAACAGTACTTTTAAGGTCAAGATCAAACAATTCATTAATAAATTATTTTAAGCTATATTTGCGTATGAATCATGTGACGCATTTATTACAGCAGTGATTCAAACATAAGAGCAACTCAACGCATATCTCGCACTTATCTACAAAATTATGTTTCTATTCGATGCCTAACAAAGCTATAACCCTAATGTCGGCTAACTGAGAAAATCGTCAAAGAACTTTTTCGCTCTTGATGGAGCTAGATAGAGGACCAGATTTTATTGGCTAAAAGACACCTTGTTTCATCAGTTTCTCTTTGCGTTCCAATGGTAACTCTTTTGAAAACATCTGCAACCCTAATAATAAGTGTTTTTTAAATAAAATAAACTACTAGCTTTTGTCCGCAGCTTCACTCGCGTACATAAAATATAGCCATGTCACTCAGGAGTAAAGCAGTTTTCTATCGGTTCATCTTTAGCTATTGGACCAGTACTTTTGCATTTACCTCCAACAAACGAAAAAACATAAAAACAAACTTTACCTATTTATAATATTAGTGTAGATTATTGGACTGCGATTCCGCCTGATGGTAATCAGTGTTGCAATCGTTGATAAATAGGCACACTAGTTTATTAAGAGCGTTATATATAACCTTAAGATGGTAGAATCGTCACAGAACTGATTGGTTGGATTCGTTTTTTCACAAAAACATTGTTTATTTGTAGTATGAATCTAAGTATGTATTTATTGTTGTATTTTTGTCTCTCTTCAGTTTGTCTATTTATTAACTTGCATCTGCCATGTTATGTTTCTGCGCCACCCTAAGGTCGACTGGTAGATAATGCCTATGGCATTAAGTCTGCCTTTGTACAGTAATATGTGCATAAAGCTTTAATAAATAAATAAATATTATCAAGCCTATGCCATGTGCTATTACAGTGTGAAGAGTTTGGGAGCTTTCGATAGAGTTAATCTGGCTCTAGAACGCAAATAGCAACTGAAGGAACACGGAGCGATTTCAGTAATTAAAAGTCTGACTTTTCCTTTCGCTGCACACAGCACGAGAAAAGCTATTTGATGATTTTTCCACACTCAATATAAAAGTATTACGATGCCATACATTTTGGACTTTCTGAAGCCTTGTTAGTGATGTAGTGATACATTATCTTACCCAAGAGCCTCTATATAGTATTATTGTGAGCTGGATGCTCATTAACAGCTTCAATTATATACTATATCACAGGCCGCAATAATATTCTGGTTAGATTGCATACATAGCCATCTAATTACAGATACAGGAAGTAGATAAGCTGCCTGATATCCGCCGCAGTTAGAGATAGGGTATTTTCGCACTTTGATGTCGTTAGCGTACAGGATGCTATGAACATTCTAATGTAAATTATTCTTAACCAAATTAAGTGTCGATTGGCGCACATTGCTCGCAAAATGGATGGTCGAAAAACCCGAAAGTTTCTGGAGTGGTGAACACGTACCGGGAGGTGTGTTTGGGAGAGCTGTGGCAATTTTCGAAAGAGTTACCGTCGCTTAGGAATGCAAAAAACGAGTCTTAATTAGTAAGTTTTGACCCACTGGCTCATACCACCAAGAGCCAGAGAACTTATTTAATGATTTCCCGCCTCAAAAAAATAGGTAGGTACCTAACGTCATGAGACGTAAACTTTACCAGGTTGTAGTCTACCTTGGGGGTAGGCCCTTAGGTGAACTATATATAAACTGGATAAGTCGCGGAATTTTGCTGGATACGAGAAGCACTGGATCCATTGTTGTGGGGTGTGCGGTGGATCGGGGAGGCTTGTGTCCGGACTTGCACCGCAAATATTATGATGAAGTTCTGAAGTAAACACAGCAGAATCATAGCTTGTACAAAGATCTGTAATTCGAGACATTTAATCAAAACTATTCCAAACAATCTTCGCTCTGACTTGGAACTAATAATAAATTAAAGGCTCATTTGTAGTTTGTTGAAAACAATAATACATGTCGCTGTTCCATAGCCTGAACTAACTCCACAGTGCGGTTTTGCAGAACGTCAGGATTTGCCGCAAGTACCACGACTGACGCGACATGACCGAAGTTTAGAACTAAGTTTCCTACGAATATTAAAGGGACATACGACCCTTGCAGCACTGACAGGGCTATTTATTCTTAACAACAATCAGCCACTTAAGTTTACCAGCAAATCGGTCAACTCCTTCTGCAAAGTAGTAATGCTAGCGAAGGAGATGTCCGCATCAGTGAAGGAACCACACATCTCAGTTGCGGACTTGCGGATGACAAGCAATGGTTAGCTCGCCGTCCGGCTGTCCGGCTTTAATGGCTAATCTAAAATAATAATTTAAAAAGCTAAAATTGTTTATTTGTTTGTTTGCAGGAGGAGGAGGAGCTTTGAAATTACAGATTCAATCGAGACAATTCTTTCATTGATGAAAAACTACGTTAAAGCAGAATCATCACTATCGTTAATTTCATGCTAAAAGACGTCCACTGTTGACTCCAAGTGTCGCCACAACAACCAGTCCTGTGCGTCTCGCATACGTTGTACACGACCAGATCTTCGGTCCACCTTGTGGGGACACAATAAGAGGTTCTCTTACACCGCGTCTTCCAGTACTTGGTCACCAGCCCCATCAACCATCTCTTCTGCGAGCAATATACCCAGCTAACTGCCACTTAAGTTTGGCGATTCTTCGGGTTATGTTGATAGTTTTGACTCTGCTGCAGATATATTCATTTCTGATTTAATCAAATTCTGGTTGCTACATAAGCATAACCCTTTCCACTGTGCTTTGGGTGAGCGACTACGCTTCAGAGCCATATGTCATCACTAACTACACGCACTGTCGCAGAGGGCACTTTATTAGTAACTAGCTTTTCCCAACGACTTCAATTGCGTACATAAAACATATGTACCCTATGTCAATTAGAAGTAAAGCAGCTTGCTATCGGGGAAAATAATTTAGCAATCAGACCAGTATTTTCAGAGATTATTTTCTACAAATTAAAAAACATAAAAACAAACTTTACTTCTTTATAAAATTAGTGTAGTGATATGTTGCCTATATGATAAGAATAGGCAACATTGTAACGACTTTTTTTATTCAAATGAAATGAAAATTAATAACTTAGCTGGCTTATCGTGATATTCGCTAACTCGGCAGATAAACTAGATTATTCCAACCTAGTTTTCTGCGCGCGCACTATTACAGATAATTAAGTTATGGAAGAGCCATCGACATGACTGTGTTGATTTGAATAATATCATTGCTGTAAAAAAAACTGTTACGTGTGAACCTACTTACCATCAGTTGGGATCGCAGTCAAGTACTAATTTACATCAATTAAAAAAAAACAAAATGCCATTGTGCAGTAAAGTGTTAGTGAGTAAGCCCTAAAACTCTTAAATTTTCTTTTTAATTCAAATTTTGGTTTAATTTTGGGACACCCAATACAACCTACATCAGACATGGTTCCCCAAAAATGTTTATAATAATTTTATATTTTCATACATGAGTGTAATGTAGTACGTAGAAAGTACCTACTAGTAGTAGTTGTAGTACCTTCAAATACACATACGTAGGTATTTACTAATCACATTAATATATAAAGGTCTATACTGCTATAAAGAAAATAAGACTAGTTATATGATTTAAAAAAATAATTGACTTGGATCTTGGTGCAAAATGGGTAAGTGAGACAGTGGTTCGATACAACTAACGCCATCTAGCTTGCCAGTTGAAGATTACGCAGTAAAGCTCGTAAACTTTGGTTAAATCACTGTTTAATGTGTACACACTAAAGTACAGAGGCGGACTTACTACTTACTAACTGCCTTAGGCATTTTCTGCCAGTCAACCTAATGTGTCAGTATCGTTTCACTACATTACTAGTCTTTAGATTAAGAATGGTTATAGAAAAATGAGTGAAGAATAAAGTTAATTGAAACTTTTTGATTACAATGGCAGTAAAAAGCTTCGAGTGGTCACTCTCCATAACTCTAAACTCACTCGCAAAAGGTTTTTTTTTTGTATTTTCTCATTTATTTGTAGATTAAAAGCTCACAAAAGTTATAGTCATTTATGAGCTTTTTATGGTATTGAAAGCAATTTTAATGAATACTTTGACCGAATTAGCCTCATGTGTGTTTTTTTGCCAGTTTTTTATGTAAAGAAATCTTTTTCGATTTTTATATGCATTCTGAAACAAATGGAACGGTTTAATCAATGATTTATTATTCAGACACTTCTAGTGATTTCATAAATGTTATGATTTAACAGGAATGAAGTGGTTCATGAAATTATGTTAGAATCTGCACTTTGATATTGCATTGTAGGTCCATTCGTTAAATGTCGTTTATAATTGCCAAAATACAAATTGAAAATTGTATTTCGAATTAACAAATATTTTGTAAAATTAGGTTAAGTGAATCAATCTGATAGAAACATATACATGCATATAATATTCACTGATGAATGTAAAACAGCTACAATGTAGAATTATTGGTTCAGTTAATTAAATTATTTGTTTTGTGTTAATACTTCAAACATGGTAATTGCGTAAAAACAATTAATTTTAAATGAATCAATATTAATCATATTGATTCATTTAAAATTAATTGATGAAATTAAAATTAATTATTTATATTGAGCTGATTTTCACCAGTGCGTAAAGACTCTTTGGGGGGTTCTAGGCATGAAGCTAATGCATATTTTTTTTCGGTTTTAAGCACCTATACCTAAGTGTGTCTCTGATAACGGGTAATTGTAAGCTCAATAATTTTATACTAAAAAGTTTATAATAAATCACGTACAATTGAAAACTCTGGTTTTTCTTCATAACGGTAGAACTACACTCCTCACACGTGTGTCACACACGCCGTTATGGCAACTAGACTGATCTTGTAGATCCACACTTGATCCACTCTATGCCACGCCACGCGACATCGTTCTACGTACAAATCAGGCGTGTTACACGTGTGCCTCGGTCTAATTTAGTTTTAGTTTTATGAACGGTTAATTTTTATTTGTGATTTATGTACAATAACAAAATACAAAATTATTGTATGGATTTTTTTATATTTTAAATGCTTAACTATTTAAAATATAAAAAAAATGGGTAGGAATAAAAACAGTGAACGATTGCATCACTGCTTGTGATTACTATCAAGTGAAAACGCAGCCAAACACTAGTCTATTTATTTATTTTAAAAAAAGTGATGAAACTACGCATAAAGTCATAATATATTTTATGAGTAAAATGGTATTATTTTAAATAAATACTTTTATTATTTCCAAATGCTTAACTATTTAAAATATAAAAAAATCCATACAAATTTTATATTTTGTATGGAATATATTATCAATAACTGACAGTAATTCCAATCTTATAGTTTTTTGTAAAATTTCAGCAACATACATACGTATAACCCAGAGTATCTAACATAATGATAGAGATAATAGACAGTTATTCTATTCTACTATTATATTAAGATTTTGTCCTTTTTGTTGGTATTCAGAACTAAAAGTGATCTCTCTTTTCTAATTCTTGTATAAATATCCCAAAACCCCAACAAACATTATAACTATCACAATAAAATGTAACACAAACAACATAACCTAAACGCAGATGTCCCAACCAGTTGTCTAACGACCCTACAAATCTCAGAGAACTATTTCCTTACTATACATTATTTCGTTTTACGTCCAATTTCCATAGTCGGTGAGCGTGAACAATTTAATGGACCAAAAGATTGCTCCTGCTCGGCCTACGAAAAGGTTTTTTAAAGTATGACTAGTTTATTTTCGAGCATCGCTTCTCTGGCTATAATAGAATATTTTTCTGTGAATGAATAGAACTGAATGACTGTAATTATTTTTAGTTGTTTACTGTAATGCTTTAAACTAGGCTATTATTATAATTTACTGTTTATGGGTACGAATAAAAACAGTGAACGATTGCATCACTGCTTGTGCTTACTATCAAGTGAGATCGCAGCCAAACACTAGTCTATTTATTTATTTAAAAAATATGATGAAACTACGCATAAAGTCATAATATATTTTATGAGTAAAATGCTATTATTAATAATATATACTTTTATTATTTCTAACTACATCCAGCGTCTGGTACTGTGTTTTTATACTGATTATTAATTACATTAATGTCTTTACTATTACAAAAAAAAACACGGCTATCCTGAAAAAATACACTTTTGCCATAAGACCTTTTTTTATGGTGGGAAAAATCATGCATTGAAATTCCCTTGCCCCTTATGCATGAGGCATCGAAATAAAAGTAATCAGTGTGATTTATTCGATACCCTGTGCTTCCAATTATCATCTTCTGAGGAAGATAACTGACCAAAGAGTCTGAATATTTTCCAGGCGTCTAACTTGCAGCTTAACCTTTTCTCAAACAAATTGAGGTCGGCTTTCAGTGAAACCAGATGCGGCTCAATTTTAGTTTTTGCGGAGACTGGCGACTGATTTCCAGTATCAAATATATACATTTTATCACTTTCTATGGAGGTAATCATCAAATACGAGTAAATTCTTCCACTCTGAGTAGTTAGTGAGCAAAGATTGAAACGGAGCGAGTTCCAATCAAAACTCACTTGTGTTTTTACACTTGCCCTTTTCGTGCCAAGACTGTAGTAAATCTTTTGAATAATCCTACAGCCTTGGAGCAACATTCCTTTGACCTTGGAAATTAACTTGAGCAACGTTCATTCATCAAAGGCATCAAGTATATACAGGATTAGCTTTTGCTTGCGGCTTCAACCGTTTACTTAAAATATAGCCTATACCACTCAGGCATAAAGCAGATTTCTATCGGTAAAAAAAATTGTTATCAAGCCAGTACCTTCAGAGATAACCTCCTATAAACAAAAAAAATTATAAAACAATTTTTGCCTCTTTATAATATTAGTGTAGATCACTGTCAGAGTTACCAGCACTCGCAATATTGATGACTACACCTAAATTAGCGCCATCATGACACTTTACATAGGCATAATAATGACATGACCATTTTGCAAAATCTTGTACTTTATTAAACATGTTACCTGAAATCACTACACAAATAAAAGATTTCCACCTAAGAAAACTCCATTCCTTTCTCAGAACCTCAACCAATATAACAGCTAAATAATTCAAAGCCGCGTTGATTTCACGAAAAACCCTATTACGCACTAATACATCCTTCCCAAAATCACTGGTGCCCTTAGGATGTAGATAAATGTCCGTCTTCCTTCGACCTGACACTTTTGCTGGACTCCGGAGCGAATAATGACCTCGTGCGGGCCTTTCCCTTTACTATTTGTGTGTCCATTTAGGTCAATTGGGCTTCGAAGGCTTTGTGCATATTTCTCTGCACCAGCATATGTACGCTTGAAAGCTTTCTACTTTGAGTCTGGAGTATGACGTCATTTATTGCTGTTTATACTCAGTCAATGCCCTATTTAACGAACTCATAATGAGGATTTCCTGTGAATGTTAAAAACTCTTCAATTTTAAACTTCAATTTATTTTATTTTTTTATGTTTAGCTTTCGAATACCGTCAATTAGAGACACAATAGTAAGACAATAGATGCGCGAACGCCGGCGCTCGTTTGGGGTTTAATGAATTAAACTAGTTTCTGTCAGTGGTTTTGCCCGCATAGACTATAATATTATCTATGTTAATCAGTAATACAGTAGCATTCTACCGGTGTAAAAATTTTGGGCCAATAGTGTTTAAGTTAATTAATTATAGACGAAAAACAAATCTTTCTTCTTTCTTATAAGATTATTTCTTTGGTATAGACTTAAAAAAATGATTTAATATAAGAAAGTTTAAATAATGGTGACAAAGGATTACAAAATGATATTAAATTTAGCATAAAAATTAATATCTTAAATGTGAACAGAGCGATATAAATGATGTGATTAATGTCCCAACTACGGATAAGAAAGAATTTCGAAGCATATAATGCCAGTTGATCCTATTTGTAAGTCTTTATATGCTTAAATTAATTCAATATTATTAAAATAACAAACAGAATTCGTGGTATAAAGTAAACAGAACTGATTGATGTTATTGATCAAACATCAACGTACCAATGTTGACCAATCAGACCTCAGCCAAGTCAATACACGAGGATTTGTTATTACTATAAACTTGCAGATTCCAAACATAAATTTTTCGCTACTATTTAAAATATAATCGAGGCTTTGCTGTCTTTTCAACTGGAAATCACCAGATTGAGGAGTAACCTAATGAATTTCTAGTCTACAGTTGTCATAACAACTTGACGAAAAATCAAAAAAAAAGTGGGAAAAATCATGCATTGACATCCCCCGCCCTTGGGCGGAGCGGGAGATAGTGTCAGACTCTTACTGACTAAAAGACCCACCCCGTTCCTCCTAGCCTTCATACCGGGGCTCGAGGATTTTAGTTTTCACACTTAGTCTATGATAGATCATTGTAGGTGAGTGGCGGCCTTCATTCCAACCCGCCCACCTCCCTCCAAAAGAAAATTAGGCTTCCCAGTTTATTTAGAGCGTCTGTGAAGGAATTCGGTAATCAATTTACTGCTGAACTCCTATCAACTCGTCTACATTAATTGTAAATATAGGAAGTAACTAGGATACCTCAAAATAACGAATAATGCATCTTCTGCTCTTCAAAAACACTGAAATATCAACACAAAACCCGCCAAAAAATCTCATAGTCTTCCGGGGCTGAAATCTTCAACTAAAAGAGGTTGGATCAAAATAATATCCAAGCTACGTGGGAGCATAAGTAGCCGTTACCTTAAAGCCTGCACATTTAATTTAATGGGCCAGGCAGCGTAGTCCGAGGGGTTTAGTTTTACACCGGATATTATGAGGAATCTTGAAACTTAGGGTGTGTAGGTAGATGGGTAGAAGCTGTTTAGTTGCCGCTTTGTTGTATCAAGAAACATTTTTGGAAGATTATTTCTTGTCTTCGCAGTACAACGACCCAAGATCCTGGGGCTCTCCAAGTGACATTCGAAGTATGATACAAGCTATTGAAACTTACAAATCGAACTTTACTCAAATAACTGCCATTTACATAATTATCATTAAATTATCTTTGATTTAAATATTTATTATTTCTAGTGTCTACATCTCTCATCCAATTCTCCTATCGCAGTTCTCCTGGAAGAAATTTCATTTGAAATAATCTGCACGTTTGTGTTTTTCTATCGGAAGATTAAATAAATAATTAAGTTGCTATTGTTTTCGTTTGTCAATATCAATCGAATTTTACGTAATAGGCACATTGATTTATTTTACTTATTTATTTAGTTAGGTGCACTTATTATCTTACACTATGTAAATTGTTCGAAAAAAAAAATTACACTGCTGTATTTTTGGGTTGTCCATAAACCTCTTTTGTTTTGGTGTAAAATCATCAAATGATTTCGCTTGCTCCGTGTGCACCCGTAAGGGACTATCAGACCTGTACTGAGTAGAACCAACATGTATTCCTTCAGCTGCCTTTTACGTTCCAACTCTTTAGCACAATCCTGTAACCAAACTAACCTCTTCGTTGAATAAAGCCGTGATTAACGTTATTTTTCTTTTGTGTTCATCGCAGTTCCCTCGTTACAAACGTTACTTGAAACCTTCATCAGCTTTGAGTGGCAATACAGTTAGAACTCTCAATGGAATAGCATCATAATCAGAAGCGCTTGGCAATTAGTCGATCAGTGATCAATGATCCATTAATTGCCAAGTGTATACTCTAATTACAAATTTATGTCGTTATATATGATGTTATTAGTCCTTACTTCTACTATTGAGAACATGAAAATTATATTACACTAATAATTATAATTGTTATGATTAAAAAGAGAGATAGGGATACCATACACATATTTGTTACTCCTTCAGTTGATAAAGTAGTAAAAAAATTACGGTTTATAATCTTAAAACAAAATATGTACTTATTCTTTTAAAAATTAGAAGCTATAGAATAGAATAATCATGATTGTACACCAAAATAGAAAAACTTAGCGAAAGCCGCCTACGATGGTTCGGTTATATCATAAGACGCCTCGAATACCATGTCGTAAAACGGGCCCTAGCACTGCCAGAAAATAAAAAAGGTTGAGGACGCCCTCTAGCCACCTGGTGGTCCACAGTGGCCAAGGACTTAGAGCGTGCCCAAACAAATATTTCGACATCCTGGCGCCGCAGAACGAGGAGAGCCAACCCCAAATAATGGGAAATGGCTAGGACAAAGAAGAAGAAGAAAATAGAAAAAAAAATACGCGCTTTAAGTATGAAATTTAAATAAAAACTAAGACATATATGGGTTGCCTAAGTTATACAAGTAATTCTTCATAAATGATTTATACACTTTTATAACAATTAGCCAAAGTCAGTTACAGAACTCAACGAAGGAAATCTAAAACCCATGTATCAAATGTGTCCTGATCAATAAAACGTATTATCAGATTAGAGACTACGTTGAAGACTTTCTTTTTAAAACCATCTTTTTAACCGCATTATCTTTTAAAAATCTACAAACTATGTACTCCATTTTTGTTTTGAATTTCACTATTCTCGAAAGAAACTATTGTTAGATAAATATTGTGAAATAAAATACATTTTATTTTTTTATTTTGAAAGTATCTTAAGATTTTATTTATTTTATTTTTTAGATTTTATGTGCCTTATAGAGAAGTATTGGTTAACGATGATTGAAAATTCCTAAATGCTTTTTTTTTTGTTATTATTGATAGGCTCGTGTTTATAAGTAAACATGCAACTGACATGCGCTACCTAAATACGACGTGGACATTCCCTAGAAATTGTTATCACTGACGTAATGTTATTTTCATAATATAAGCAGTTACTATTTTAAGATCTTGTTGAATAACAAAGTCTTTTATATAATGCGTGCCTGCGAAATGTAAAAGTGAATCTTTTTAAATGTGTAATAGTATTGTAGCGTATATACGTAAAGGACTTTTGAAGCGTATGCTACAAAAAAATTTTGCAACAATCTGTCCTGAAAATTATTTTCAAAAGTAAAATGAAAAATGAAGGTAGCATTGACTCTCTTTACCGGAAATCGTAGTCGACTAAGTTCTTAGCGCCATTTGGAGTTTCTTTGAGAAGTTATTCGTTACAAAATTACTGTAACAGTACAAAATTAGAATGCTTCGCGTCAGTTAACTTTGGCCAACTCAAATTATTGCTACTTTGTAGATCTGAAATAACTCTTTAATTGTTTCAAACTGTATAATAGGCTTTCAAGCCACAAATTCATATTATTTCCACTAAGTAGATACACAAACGGAACGATTTTAATATAAATTAATGTTTAGGTTACAATAATAGTTTAAATCAATATAAAGTATAAAGATAGGCATTTTGTTTACACTCACTGTATAAATCTATTGTCAATTTCTCATTTTGTCCCTTCCTAGCAATCAAATCCCAAAACTTTTCAGTGCCAGACATAGACTAATGAAGCGATCACAGTATTTTGTCATTCATTACTATGCAAGCTATTTTTGCATGCGGATAAATGACAGCGCGTTGTGTCATAGACACGGGAGGCGGATCGCTCCCTGTGATGACCCGACGTCCGACCCCTAGGGCAGCTTGTGTCACTAGAGATGTGACAGTCGTTGGAGATATCGATAACTGTGACGCTTTCAAATATTTTTTTTTTCTTTTACTTTAATGTGTTTTCTAAATGAAGTCATAGCACACACGTTATCTTCGTCTTTGCTTTTATCTTTTTGTATTTTAAGCTATTAGTTTATTAATAGGAAAAAAAATCACGGAAAAAGCTTTATCGATACTTTTTAATTTTGTTACTCAAACCTGATTAGAATAAAATCATGATACTTAAATCATTTCGTAAATTTTCGCAAAAAATATACCGAGTCAACCAAAACTAAAACTACAATCAATAAGCACATTTTATTAGCAAACATTTTTATCACGTTGGGTAGTGACCTGATCACCTTTGAATATATTATGACTATACATAAAAATTAAACATTTGTGAGATTTATAAAGAAAAAAAAAATCTCATTAACTTAAACTTCAAGCTTGTAGTTCTTACTTATATTTCATAAACCATTCAAAAGATATAACTAACTTTTTCCGTTTTACTTTCGACTCCGTTTATCGACACCCGCCACCTCTAGTGTACGGCAATGCGGACAATTCGGGACGTGGACAAATGTGCCCGGCGACTCGCCGTGACACGTTCATTGAGCTTTCATTTGGGCAATTTTCGACTAAATCCCGGCCAATCGGACACAAGGCCTGCCCGACCCAACTGGAACAGTTGCCAGAATAAATACAGGCCTTTGAAATACTTGGAACTAAGGTTTTAATTACGAAAATGTCAATGTAGGAGCTAAAGGCGCAATAAAAATATGGTGTTGTTTACTTTGTACTACGATTTTGAAACATGTAGGTAATAGTTTTTTATTAAATGTTGGATTAATTCCTATCTTTGCTTCAGAAATGAAATCCAGGTGTCCTTGAATGTAAGGCAAAGAAGGAACATAGTGGGTTTTAATCATTAAAAGTGTGACACGTCCTCCAGCTCTGCACTAGAGCGGGAGAAGTCATTAGATATTTTTTTTCTTGTTGATAGGTTTGCGCTTGAAATGAAAGGCGACGATGCGGTCGACGGTGGAACGCGCTTAACTAGAAGAAACCTATTCACTCTCGACTTGAAGATATACAACCTTTTTTTTTTTAAGTAGGTAATACCGCAACTAAAAAAACAAACATTATTTTTTTAAATATTATGTTCATCAGGACTTCAGGTGAGTTGCGTTTGATATTGTGTAAGGTACAAGATAAGAGAAATTCAAAAAACAAATATTTTTTACTTTACTTCAATATGCCATTGAAAAATTTGAAAAATATCAAACTTTGCTATATTTTAAGCTCACAAATTGCACGCCATTTCTCGTACACACGAGACTTTATCAAACATTGGAGGACTCCAACATGATTATAACTTTACGTGCTCCGAATTCGATTCCCAGTTGAAAAGGAATTGTGGCACATCAAAGAAACTCGAAGAACGCTTTGATTTTGATATAAAAAAGTGTTCTTGTTATCGCTACAGAATAAATTCCCCCTTTGTCAGTATCATTATGCCACTTTCTTAAGAGATAGGCGGTACGTTAGATAAATTTTACATCATTATGTTATCAGAGAATTTAGAACTTCACTTTCTCGCGTAGTTCTTCTTCTCTTGTTTTTCCTTCCAATTACTTGAGACGGCGTTTTGAATAGATTGTATTAGGTAGATAACTGACAAACCAACATGTTGTTTGTTTTGATCAGAGAAATTGCGGTCGTTATATTCCCCTATCTCTCATCAAAGCGGATATGCATTGTCACGCTATTTTCTCGAAAGGGGTAACCAAATTCTCGGAGTCAATTTTCTAGCTATAATGTTTGCACTCTTTGAATAATGGCATCAGAAATACTGCTATATTGCAATGTGGAAAAAAAAAAAGTTTAAGTTACTTCACCTTGTGCTAAATATTCGAAAAGAAGCAATGCTGGCCGATGTCCACCTATTGCATACCAGGGTTCGGAAAACACGTTGTCATTAGACTCGGCTGTCTTTTGAACATCTCTGACAGTAGTTACGGACATTTGGAAGGAAGAAAAATTGACACTAGCCTTCTCAAGCTACTGCAACCTAGATACTGGGTTGTTAAAGGCAGATGGGCAGTCGCTGTAAAATAATCGCGATCGCGATGTAAAATAATAGAATAGAATAAAATTAGGAAAAAAAAGTTTTGCAGAAAATTAAACGCCGCGTACGTCGAGGGACTGGAACAATTTGCCTGCTCCGATTTTTCCCTCTGATTATAATTTAGGTGTCTTTAACTCTAGAGTGAAAAGGCTCTAGGTAATAAATTTGTGCGCCTCACCATCAGTGATTGCATCACTACTTATTTATTTATTTAAAGCTTTATGCACAAAAACTGTACAAAGGCGGACTTAATGCCTTAGGCATTATCTGCCAGTCGACCTTAGGGTGGTGCAGAAACAAAACATGGCAGGTGCAACTTAATAAATAGACAAAACAGAAGAGAAACAAATATATACAATAGTAAATACATACTTAGATACATACATATAACAACTAACCATCAGATGGAATCGCAGTCAAGCACTAGTTTATATCAATAAAAAAAAGACGCGTGGCACTCGGGGACTGCCGCGGTAAAGCTATTGCATAGCATTTTTTAACAACTTATGCAATTATAGTTATTTATTTATTTTATTTATGCAGTATTTTTTTCCTTTGTTTATTTTTTCTTTGATATTAATTGAAGTTACACTTTTTGAGCGTGATGACCGATAAGATAACAAATGAGTGGGGGGGGTTAGGTTTTTTTCGTTACGGAATTTCTGGATTCGGTCTCTACGCTCAAGGTCCGCGATAGAAGCTATGCAATAGCTTAAAAAAAATATATTATCTGTAGGTACAATGGTGGTCTTATTGCTGACAGCAATATCTACAAGACAACCTTAGAAATAAAAACCATAAGAATGATAGTATTCGAGTGTATCCAGATAGACTGGAAGCCATTAAAGGCTAGGTAGATTCATTTGATTGATACCGGACAGACAATCAAAAGGCAGAAAGTCTAGAACAGCAAATTCCATGACACAATATTGGGTTACTAGTACTTGGAAGGGAAGAACAAAAGACGCGATCAATGGCATGGGTATTCCATTGAATTAGCGTCCACATCTGTTCAATGGTGCAAAGTTTGTAAACATTGCTGTCAGCTGCTACTGTTTTGAAGACGCCTTGGTAAAGAGTTGTTTAGACGGCTATAAGTGATTAACTAATGGTGAATGGAGTATTTCTTTGTGTAAAATTAAAGAAATTGGTCAAAAATAAATGTGTTTGTAGAGAAGTAAAAAGTGAAAATTTACATACCTACTTATTTCCTTTGAGTGGAAAATTATCAACTGGCTCTCTAAAACCCACCTGTGTTCTTTCAATTTACTTTTGCGTTCCAGGGTGACGGTAACTCTTTTGAACGATCTCACAACAATGACCCTGCTGGGCTCTGTCAATTTTGCCGACAGCTCAACGAGGCGCACGTACACAATGATCCGTTGTCCTAGGCTTAGTCCTTATTGGACGGTAAACTTCCCGATGCTCACCGCCCACAAGCCTGCGTCTACGGTGGCTGGGAATCACCTTGTAACTGTCGACGTCCTGTGCGTCTTCTACGGCGAAAATGTCTTCTTACTCACGCTTTACGCCACCGCTATAGCTTGCTATTGTTTCGCAAAAGGATGTGGCAAATTCCCCTTCTCTCTCGCTCATGGCCTAAACCAGGGTTGGACACAAAAAGTACACGCTGCGAATAACCTCAAGTAGGACATGGTGGTACTTTTTTCAAACGTGGCTGAATTTCTCCGTATTTTTCACCGTGTCCTCCGGCTGATCTACACAATAGTCACAACTGGGCATATCTTTCCATGCGAAACAGAGATCCCCTGAAACAGCCACATCCGGTGAGGACCTGCATCAAGTAGAAAATGTAGACGCCGTAATTTCTCTCTAACTACTCCATCAAAACCATCCTGATATATTATATAATATGTAAGTTTACACATATATATTTTAGCTGAAAGTTATTGTTTGTTCATTTACTAACAATACTTTGTACAATAAACAATCACTGTAGGTAATGCAAACTATTCCGTAAAGTAAAGTTTTACAGTGATTCTACAAAGTCGTTCGTCTAATTTTTAAAACGTTAAACAAAAAACAAATGAAACACTTGGTTTTCAGCGCAGCAGGAGTCTACACCTACTAAACACGCAATGCGTGTTGCCAAGTTTTTGTAACGGCAACATGCCTTAGATTAAGTCAATGTATGGAATGGGTAGAAATAAAACGAAAATTTTTCAGTAATTAATTTTTATCTTTAATCGTAACTTAATTAGATTACATCTATACCACGGCTAGGTGGCCCAGGTAGATACCGGAGCAGAGGTCACCCATATTTGTCTTAGGGAGTTTTTGGACCGTGAATGCGGTCCCAACTCCCACCTATAAATTATTTTGGGTTCGCATAGAAAAAGCATTTAAGTACCAAGACCAAAAAAAAAAACTGTATTTTTATTTGTGGTCCCAAAATTCTACTAAAAAAAACTTTTCATAGGTGCCGTGGCACGGTGCGGGTCCAAAGAGCTCCACGACCTGTCCATATGAACGTTGCTTCGACAAAATAATAAAAAAAAAACAGCACGAGTTGACTGGATTAACAAGACCAGGGACAGATCCAACTGGAAAACCTTGAAGGAGGCCTATACCCTAAAGGGAACTTACAACCCCAGAATAATATTTACCCGTTTTTATTATTACTATTTTCATAAGTAATAAATTATTAAGTATTTAATAAAATAATGCCATAAATTATATTATATTAATATTATTTGCCCTCGACTGGGAAACAGAACTTCTCTCTGCAGTGGCATAGCTGTATCATCTAAGCCCCGTAGCAACGACATAAGACGGGGCCTCGGTTTTTTTTTTAACTTTTTTTTTTGTGTTGAATAAATTTTGTAAAATAGGTTTGATTACTTCTTCTGAGCTTACGGCCTCTTTGACGGGGGCCCCGTCGAACCGGGGGCCTTTAGAACTTTGCTAGTTTTGCCACCCTATAGTTCCACCGTTGCCTCTCTATGATATGAAGGTTGAAATTATATTAAATATCATTATATTAATTTAATTAATGAATGTGATGCAAGAATACCTATTAAAACCAAAGGCAAGATTTTCATAAAACAGCAATTAGACCAGTCTTGACGTACGGTAGTGCTGGGCTATAAAGAAAGCTCACGAACAGAAGATGCACGTAAGCGAGATGAAGATGCTAAGATAGCCAGCAGGCGTAAGTCGACTCGATAAAGTGGGAAACGAGCACATCAGAGAAAGTTACAAGGTCGCGCCCATAGCAGAAAAACTCATCGAAAGCCGCCTACGAGGGTTCGGTCATGTCATGAGACGCCCCGAAGACCATGTCGTGAAAAAAGCCCTAGCACCGCTAGAAAATAGAAAAGGTACAGGAGAGGACGCACACTAGCCACCTGGTGGTCCACAGTAGCCAAGGACTTAGAGCGTGCACAAACAAATATTTCGACAACCCAGGACAGACAGTCCTGGCGCCGCAGAATGAGGAGAGCCGACTCCAAATAATGGGAAATGGCTAGGACAAAGAAGAATAATTTAATTAATAATAATAAATTTAATTATAATTACTTTTATTTATATAATTTTTTATCATTTTTATTAATACAATTTAAACCATGGCTAAAATTAAACCACACAAGTCAATCAACAAAGTTATATACCGAGATTCCTCCATGCTTTGGAAAACACGCTAAGCCGTTACTGCCAGCTTTCATCTATAGATCTTTGACAGTGTCGTTACGAAGTGTACGGTGCCAGGAAATCTGACACTAGTATTACTAAGGGATATCGTGTTTACTCAATTATTGGGTTATGGAGAACAGATAAGCAGTAGCTTCATCTAAAATATTTGTATTTAGCTGTATTCAGTAAGACCAGAAATACACTATCAGGAAAAAAAATATTGCCTCACACTAAAAGTAACTCTTGTGTCTTGGGTGCGTCAAAACACCTAGACCTGGAACATCTAAATAAAAATATAAAATAAAAAAAATAAAACAATTTATTCTGTGCGTCAATCAAACCCGTGACAGGCAGCGCTGCAGTCAATCGCACAACCACTGGGCCAAGCGTGCCGTTTGTATGGATTTATTCAATGTAATATTTTTCTTCATTCACTTCTAATCTATCAATATTGTCATACCTACCACTTTTTAAAAAAAAGAGTAACCATGGAATTTCTTGCCGGTTCTTTTCCATAGAAACGACCAATTCGGAACCGTCCACTAGCTTCTGACGTTTTATAAGTGCCCATGTAGGCCTATGTGAAATAAAATATGTTTGACTTTGACTTTGATTGTACATACGATGTCTACGAATTGTGCAGTCAGTATTGGGCAATTAATTCATAACTAATTATTAAAATACTATTATAAGGATATATTAAATTATGTCCTTGATTTTTTAAATTTCAAATAGCCATGGTCCTATTTAATCATTAGCCACTCAATCATAGCCAGTTCTTGATTTATATTGTCATGATTATTTTTTTAAGTCATGTAAATTCAATTATTACAAATCAATCATGATTAAATTAGTCATTACTAATCAATTGATTGACAAAAATAGTTGACTGACACAACACTATGTACAATTAAGGCAGAAAGTACCAATGTTAAATTTCAATTTGGCTATCATAGTATTATTTCGTAAGCCTTCGTTTATCATATCTGATACAATAACACATCGCAAAAATTAATATAAATTCCTGCAACAAAAATTAATGAATTCGCAGAATGTTCTGAATTTTATTAAACGGTTGCTTTTGGTTTAACGTAAGTTCGTATTTTTTATTTATTCGAATTTCAGTCTGATAATATAATCCACCTGCAGTTTTACAACTTCAACTACATCCGCATTCTAATAATGTACAGTTGGGACTCTAGTCCACTAGCATTCTAGTCTTTTACCTATTCTAAGTTATCAAACGCATTCAGCTTCTTGCTCCATTGACCCCGTTTCTGTGCCTGCAATTTTACAAAGTCGAGGGAAATTGAACCTTGTAACAGTAAAAATAAAGTTGGTTAAGCTGCATTTCTAACTTTGTAACACAAAAGCCTTTATTGCGTAGTGTCACGTAAGGATCCCAGGTGTGGAATGCTTTTACATGGAAAACGGAGGATTACTTGACGCTGACTTTAATACCTACAAAAAAGGAAACATTACTAAACGGCCATAACCATTTTGCGTGTTTTTGGAAAGGACTCATGGAACTTTAGAACGTATTTATATTTCAATAAGGGTGTCGGGGAATTTATGTATGGGTCGGAACTTTTTAGTTGTTAAAATATTACCTCTATTTTTGTAAACGCAGTCGGTTAAACGGCAGTGTTACATGCGATTACCACGTTTCTGGAGTTAATTACTTAATTAAATAACTTCCTTACTTAGTGGCCGTTGGGTAAGTGAATCCAAGGCATCCAGAATTTGGTAGCAGGTGTCCTTTTATATTTTAACCAATTACTAGAGTTGCTTCCGGTTGGTAAATTGATAAGTTCGTTGTTGTATAACTTTGCAGATTGTTTGGAGAGTAATTTGTTCGTCGAAACTTTGTCACTAACAAAGACTTATCAAATAAAGTGGTAGTAAGAGTTAAACAATTGAATTCGAGTTACATATTTTCAAATTCTAAGGGTGAGTTGCACCATTTAACTGTAACGATAACCAAACTATAACTAGCCGTGAAACGGCCGCCTATTGGTCAATTTGACGATTTGACAACTGTTAACGGCTTTGTTATCGTTATAGTTAAATGGTGCAACTCACCCTTACAGATTTTTGTGCGAGCCAGTTTGATTTTAGAAAGATTAAAAATTAAACAAGATAATAATCTATTTTGCTATGAATTTAGCAATATTGAATGAAGGTACATACACAAAAAACAAAGTTACGTCAATATTGAGTCGTTTAATGGAAGAAGTAAGACATCTGAGGCCCTACCACGAGCTTAAGAGCTCAATCACGAGATCCATTTAACCTAAACTGAACTGTTAAAAATACGAAGCTATCTATGGTGTATTTCCATCCCTCTTTTTCGCTCGCACGCCTGACATTTTAACACGTCTTGGAAAGGCCCCAGGACATCGGCTCCATACGTCAGTCACGACATGGCCGGCACAACTTAGTCATTCACTTAAAAACAGTATCGTCACAAAATATATGTACAGAAGTCAATCTACATACAAAGCGCGCTCGAGCAACGCACACAAAGACACCGCTCACAGACACGATGTCTCGGTCGCGTCTCAGATCACTCGTCGAACAATTCCGGCTCAAACGCTCATTAGCGTAGGTCCACCGAGCGTAGGTATAAAAAGTGAAGTACATACATGAGATTGTCTTCTGTACCTGTCTATTTTGTGGTATCGTCGATTTGTTGGGTCGGTTATAAATCCAAAACCAGACTACTTTTTTACTGATGAGCAAGTATGAGCCTTTATAGGCCATTATTTTATGTTTATCACTAAAGTTGCATTTAACCCTGCAGGTATTTTTTTTTTAATTTGCTCCACACAAGATATGTTTCATTTATCACGGGAACGTTTATAGCATCTTCATCATCAGCCTTTTTTAATGCTCCCACTGCTGGCAGCATTAAAAATACTGTTTATAGCATAGCATAATTAGGTTAATTATATTCCCACTGCTGGGACGCAGGGCTTCTCTCTAAGAGAAGGAATGGGCCTTAATCCACCACGCGGGCTCAGTGCGGGTTGATTGTCCCAATATTTCTTCAAATTTTTGGATCTAGGACATGCCGGTTTCCTCACGATGTTTTCCTTCACCGTTTTGAAAGCAGTGGTGATCAAATAAATTACACAAAGTAATGCGCCTGGCTGGGTTTGAACCCGCAACCTACAACGCGTAAGTTGTAGTTATCGTATGTTAATTTAAATACACTAAACACCCAGTCCGGGAACACTTACTTAAAAGCCAATATCCAATTATCTGTATGCCGTAAAAATATTGGTACCGTACGGGAATTGAACACGCGACACGCAGCGAAGCAGCCAGTCGCTCAACAACTGCGTCAACCATCTTGTCGAATTTCTAAAATGAAGATTTATTGTTGCTTTTCCACTCTGTCAACGACCATCCTATATTAAAATTTAGTTGAGTACTGGACCGTATCATCCTGTGAGTAAGGGTATATAGGAACATAAGCTCTGGTTACCGCATGTTTGTGAACTAATTTAATGCACAGACATGCACCGGTGGTCCAGTCGCAAAGCTTCGTTAGTTCACAGCCTGCCACAGTGTACTCTACTCCTTTATTCTTTGCTCATTGTTATATTATTTTTGTTCTGCAAATTTTACGACTTGGGTGATTTTGTGAAGCAAATTCGATTTTGCAGTATTTTGTATTAGTTCCTTTTTCTACAAATTAGAATGACTTTTCTTTGACTCGTATTTATTTTTATGGATAAATGATAGAGAATTACTGCAAGTTGGGTTTCGGCTGCGGCCAGTGTTGACTAACTGGTTTTGGTTTCTGGTAAAACTGCTCGAATATTCGGCTCAACCAAAAATAGTCTTTGAGCTGAAGGTTGTGATAGCTACTTAAAAACTGATTGACTCGTTCGTCTATGTGTGTTATGAATTTTATGTTATCGTCGATTTATTCGGTTATTTAGTATTTATTTTATTATATATTAAGTATTAGGAGAATTAGAATTATAATATATTTAAGCATATCGAAGTATAGTTACTTTTATTCGTTGGCATTTTTTTGTCTGTTGCCGCGTCAGTTCCGGTTCCACAAATCGTGTTTCCATCAGTCACTAGTAAATAATAATGAAAGTTCTACATGAAGTTCAGAATTTAAAGGTATGCAAAACAGTGTTTAAAGTCCCGCAACCCTCCAAGCCTGGACCGATGACCTGGTCAGGGTCGCGGGAATCCGATGGATGCGTGACGCACAGGACCGGTCGTTGTGGCAATGCTTGGGGGAGGCCTATGTCCAACAGTGACATGATGATGATGATGATGATGAATCCTCCATGCTAAAGGGAAGATCCTCCGACCAGACGGGTATTTTGTCTGGTCTGGACAATTTGCTCAATAGTGATTTCGGACCGTTGTTTATGTTCAATCACGCGGAGAACTCTAATACCGCGATACAGGATTTTGAAGTATAAATTCATATGTGATAGCATAGATGTCACTACCATTTAAGGTCACATACGCATACCAGCCAGTACACCTCACGGCAGGTACGTGTACTAATTGTACACTAACAAATCGTTTTAATTTTTCACCTGAAATAAACTCAAAAAGAGGTGACCCACTTCCGTGCTAGTCCACTGAAAGATCATTAAGAAACTTATTTATTTAAAGATAAAATCCAACAATGAAGCAGGAAAACAAAAGAAGCATAATTAATTTTTTTCCTACAACAACTTAGTTCAACGACATAATAAAGACTTTTATAATATGAAGCCCTCCTTTTTCTTCCGCTGACACTTTTTAATAAGATTCTAATAAATTATGCAAGAGCGCCGTTCGGTGATGTTGCTTCAAGGAAATATTAATATATTTCCGATTTTTATAAGACGAAAGGTTGCATTTTAGTAAGTAAAGAAGTTTGCTTTGAATTTACATTTTCGATTTTGATGGGCATATTGAAGCCAATAAGTGATACGGATGATTTATTGTTTGGAATGGAATTGGGGTAGCATTACGTTTAATTAAAATTAAAACCTTTCATTTCATTTTGTACTATTTTATTTAATATTTAAACATTACATCTCATAATTTAACAATGTAGGTTTTCATATTCTTTACAAAAGCTATGTGTACATAGCTTTTGTAAAATAATAATAATAGGACAGCCGATGTACACAGGCGAGTTTTATCCACAATTGGATTTTCATACAGCAAACCTTGTGAGAGGAAAATTTTGCATTTGAGGATAATTATAAATGTACAACAAAACATAAGCATATTAATTAAATCATGCTTAAAACTAAAAATATACTAAACTCATAGCACACAATACATAAACATAATAACTGCAATAAGTAAAGACCCATATTAATGGGTCATATTTACAGAAAATGTATAATGTAGGTTATATACTTTTCTGATATATTTACTTCAGTATCAACCGGAATGCTACATTTATACATTTAGAAAATGTGTAAAATAAAAGAGATCATACTGTAAATAACTAAAGAAATAATGATAGAAGTGATCCGAATCTTAATTTAAGATTTCTTGTGACAATCTAAATATACATCCTCTAGTCCGTTATAATAGAACAAGAATTTGAGTACAGCACTATCAGTCTAAAACCAAAATAGAAAACTAATATCTTCTTCAGGATACTACGACATTATTCCTGAATTCTAACCCAGAATTATGGTAAATCCATCCATAGTGTGGTGCTACATCAGTATACACCACATAATACGATGGATCACATTGCGTCTGTCCCGGTGATACTCCACACTTTGAGAGGACTCCTCGAAGTAACCAACTGATCATGTGATCTGATTGGATGACACTCATTACGAGCCCTCCTCCACTGTCTCCGTTGCGTGGGTTGATGGCTGAAAAGAATTGGGTATGAAATTTAAAAACTAATGACGACAAAATGTTTGATCAATTTAATTTTACCTAACTAAACTCCACTATTTTTCAATTACATAGTATATATGGGGCTCTATACGTGCCCGTTACTGATCGTATTTGTGTCATTATCATCATCAGCTTTTTTTTTTAATTTTCCCACTGCTGGGACTCCGGCCTCCTCTCTAGAAGGGGGAATAGGGCGTTATCAACCACGCGGGCCAAGTGCGGGTTGGTGAATGTCACATGTGTTCGAATTTTTGGTTCAAGGACTTGCCGGTTTCCTCACGACTTTTTCCTTCACCGTTTTGAGAGCAATGGTGATGAAATAAATTACACAAAGTAATGAGTCTAGCTGGGTTCGAAACCCACCTACAACTCGTAAGTCGGGGCCATTACCACTCGGCCACCACTGATCTCATATTTGTGTAGTCAAAACGAAAATTTGTCATAATTGGTAAATTAGTACAAACAAAATGACTAAGGTAGATGATATATTCGTAACAACAAAGTGATAAGGTGTTACACCATTTTAAATGATCAATGATTAAATCTAGTAACCGATAGAGTTCGATAAAATTAATCGGTCAATAGATATTTTATCGAAAAAAATAGGATAGTGGAAAAATCGGAACAACATCAGATCAATAATTTCGGGAACTTGTACCCGCGGCTGCGTTCCTAATAGTCATTTAGTTCCAGGAATAATAATATTATGAATCTTAGGTATAGTGTCTCTGTTTATCAGTTAAAAAGTAAAGTATTTGAATGCTTTTATAAACAAACAAACTTTGCATTTTATCTATGTTATTATATAAACTTGCGACCCACCTCAGCTTCAAACGGGTATAACAAATCATTGAAATTCTCGGGTTTTCTCAACTATAATATTTATGCATGTATCATCTAAATCTAACTATAAGCCAAAATCCACCATGAAGGTTTCCTCGCGATGTTTTTCTTCATTGTTTTGAGAGCAGTGATTATGAAATAAATTAACAAAGTAATGCTCCTGGCAGGGTTTAAACCCTCGACCTGTATACTGGAGCAGTTAATACAGGGTCATCACTGTTCTGATGCAGCTCAATGCCAATTATTTTGTATAGAGCGACTACTTAGCTGACCTCCACAACCCAGGCATTGGATTACACGATTCGAAACCCCTTAACTAGACTGATGCCTGGTTACTGACTATCAAAGATCTATTAGTGTCAGCAAGGACCACTGGCTTAGCGTGCTTTCTGGAGCTTATGTTAAGATAGTCACCTTTGGAGAGGCTGTTTATTATTTCAGCTGTGAGCTCTCTAATAATACAATATTACACTGTAAGCACAAAGTAATATTAATAATCTATTCAGTATAGAGGCTATAACTAAACAGGTATCCACACCGTCGGTTACAGGTCAGCGATCAATTTAATCTTCATTACTATTGTACTAAGACACAGTACTGAGTTCATGTTGGTAGTCGTTTATCCTAGTGTGCATTGTTCTAAGGATATTTAGGTTTCGAATTTGTAAGTCGAGTACGTTTGTTGTGGAAGCTGTACCTATTGTTTTGAAGACGCTGATAATAACAAGGATTGAAATTGATTAATAGTTTATAGGCTCTTTTTTTTAGTGGGAATATCATATAATGACATCCCCCGCTCTTGGGCGGAGTGGGAGACAGTGACAGACTTTTACTGACATAAAACCCACCCCGTTCCTTCGTGCCTTCATACCGGGGCTGAGCTATTTTTTAAAATTAACCCTGGCCCCAGTAGGTTTCGACCCAGCTGGGCGCGTACTGTTGCTGACAACTTGAGACGCGCGGGAACAGTACGCGCCGTCGACGACTTGGGGTCGGTCTGGACAGTTACCGGATGGTCGAACAGCGAGCTAGCTGTTGCTCGCCGTCGGCAAGCCCACGCCTACGGTGGCCGGAAATCGCGATTGGAATCCCGGCGGCGGCTGTGAGCGCCGTTGCCTGATGCGGTCGGCCTCCTCCTCTGCTAGCATCACTGCTTCGCAGGAAGCGACCGCCTGCCACTACTCCTCGCTCTGGACCATGGCCTGAACCAAAGCCCGGCGCGAAAGGTCTCCGGCGCCGATCGCGCCCCCACGAGAGCACGGACGTGCTCCGCCCAGTTTATAGGCACCATTCGAAGTCAAATTAGACATTTAAACAACCCTTTTTTAGTGCCCGTTCAACCGATTAATACAATATACACATCCCAACTATAATATTACTCTTAATTAACTTTTTCTTTTTCATCTTTGTCATAGAATGTCTAACTGTTCACGGACCCGTGACAAAAAAATAAAAACTGCTGACAAAGCGGCAACGTCATGTCGTTGCAGCTTTGTTGACAGTTACATAGTTTTGTTTGTAAGCTTTTTGTTATTATTGTTGTGCGTATAATACGCGTCTATTAAGCAACGCATCTGTAGACAAAATAATTTAAGAGACATTCCATGTAGCCTTCTGGCAACGGCCTCTTTTACCTTCTTCCATTTTACTCAATCAGTATGAATTTACAAACTTTATCACTGAATTTCCTGATAGACGTCCCAAATAAACTGAAAAGTCTAATCTGCTACGAGAGTTGATGGCTGGTTGAAATGAAGGCCACTATAATCCATGTAAAATAGTTCATTATGGAGTAAAGGCGGAAACGAAATAATAAACATGTAAGTGGTTATTTGAATTCTAAGTATTTTATTTCAAATTTGAATTCTGTTCTTTATTTATTTTATATTTCTATTTTATGAACTAAATCTGACATTGTATTATTTACTTAACTGTAAATGTATTGTTTTTATTACAAATAAAATATAATTTAACCTTTCAATCGTGGAAATTACAGACACAATAGAAAGACAATAGGTGCGCGAACGCTTGGGGTTTAATGAATTAATGTAAAATAAGTAATTTGATTTATTCTTAGTAAACTATGGGTATTTTGGAACACCCTTGGGCCTGAAATAAATAAATTTATTATTATTATATCTACAATAAATAACTTAAAAGGTTACTTACTTGAAGACGGCCCATATCCAGCACAAAAAGTGAACTCATTCAGCAACCGTGAGTATAGTTTGCGAGAAAAGTTGATGCATGTTGTGTCGTTCTGAATAACAGTGTTAGTTGCTCTGAGAATATCAGACGGCTTGTTGTGTTCTGTTGTTCCAAAGCCTACGACCTGAAAATGAGAAGAAAATAAGAAAAAGAAGAAGAAAAAAATTGTACCAAAATAGTTTTAAAAAAAATTAAGAAAATTAGAAGACTAACTATAAAAATCTGTTTTAAGTTACCGTAGAACTACACTTCTAACCGGTGTGCGGACCAAGTCTAAGTCGTCGATGGCGCGCACTGTTCCCGCGCGCTTCAAGGAGTTGTCTGCAACAGCAGGGGCCCAGCTGGGTCGAAGCCTACTGGGGCCAGGGTTAGTTTCGAAAGATAGTTCGAGCCCCGCTATGAAGGCTTGAAGGAACGGGGTGGGTTTTTAGTCAGTAAGAGTCTGACACATCTCCTGCTCCACCCAAGAGCGGGAGTTGTCATTGATGATTTTCCCACCATAAAAAAACCGTGTGCCATACACGCCGATCTGGGCACAAGAGGCTAATGATTTCTGAGATAATGGCCAATAATTGGCATAAATGTAAGGATCAGAACTTATTTCGTCAAAAATGCATCAATTAGTACTAGGGAAGGAGAATGATAAAAAAAAACCGGCCGAGTGTTCTTTGTCTTGCGTTCCAGGACAAACCCATGGCCCTAGAAGGCTTCGGCCTTACTAGGCCCCTACGGTTTTGCTGACATCTCTTCGAGACGCGTGAGGGACACTACGTGGCATTAACGACTTGGGTTCTGTCCGGTTGATTTACCAACCACCAAAGTCTGACTGATTACCAAGACGAACTGCTCATTGCTCGTCATCCGCAAGCCTACATATCTAAACTACTCGTACGATGATAAATAATATTATATGGTCTAAATAGAACCATAGTGGCTTGTTAACTTACCGTAGCTTCCATCCCAAAGTATTTAGGTTTGTTATACACGGGGCCCCAAATGCAGACTGGCTGTACATATTCAGTAAACTCTAGAATATGGACCTTGATGATAGCCAGGTCTGATGTAGATGAATCATCATTGTATGCAGGATGAACTATTATTTCTTGTGCCTGGAAATTTGAAGAGCTTTTTTTACAATGTCTCAAGATGAAAGTCTATAACCAGTGCGTGTGCCAGTGATGACATATGACTCCGAAACGTGGTCGATTACAAAGGGCCTCATCAGAAATCTTCAAGTCACTTAAATGGCAATGGACAGGGCTATGCTCGGAATTTCCTTACGTGATCACATCAGAAATGAAGATATCTGCAGGAGAACCAAGGTTGCCGACATAGCCCAAAGAATCGCCAAACTTAAGTGGTAGTAGGCAGGGCATATTGCTCGCAGAACAGATGGTCGACCGGGACAAAAGGTTTTGGCGCCACGTCCCTAAAATCGCAGCGTTGGAAGGCCTCCCACAAGTTAGACCGATGACCTAGTAAGGGTCGCGGGAATCCGATGGATGCGAGATGCTCAGGACCAGTCATTATGGCGACACTTTGGGGAGGCCTATGTCCAACAGGGGTCGTCTTTCGGTTGAAATGATGATAATGCACGAGCGTGTGTACAAATACAGGTGCACTCATTTTTCCTTTACTGTCATTGTCGGATTGAACGCCTATCATACGCATTGGCATTGCGCTTTACATGTTTCCCAAGGCCTCAAATACCACCAACTTGCTAACTCCGGGCTCCTATTGAAACATTCGTAATTGAATATCTCATTATCACTCTTTGCCTAATCTCAGTTTACATGTGATTGGATGGAGAGGGAGAGGGAGGCCAAAGAAAAGATGGAAGGATTGAGTGAGAAGTGAAATGAAACCAAAGGAGTTAGTAATAAAGGACAGAATGGAAGAATAAAATGTGTTGCGCCGACCCCAAATAAAACGGGACAAGGCCAAGAAGATGATGAGCCCGATCTGGCCGAGTTGGTCTCATGGTAGCAGGCACGCTTACTACCATGCGACCAACGAAACAATCAAGGTACATCCTATTGTTAACTAAGGATAGGTTTCTACTTTGATTATTTCGAGTTAAAAACGTATCAAACTCTTACCTAAATGCTGAATTTTGACAGGTTTTTGAGCTAAAATTTGAGAAAAATTCAACAAATGCCCTAGTTAGTAATCGGGAGTTATTAGCTCAACTATTAGTTTGTTTGCTACCAACAATACCTATAGTTTCAGCAATAGGAAAATGCAGACTGTATTTATGGCAGTTAAATAAAATCGGTAATAGAATTATTCTAATGAATCATTTAATTACTAAATTAATATGCGTCTAATGAACGCTTTGGTCTGACATTGCAATTGAATTTTAGGAACATATTTTGTATAATCGGCTATTATTTCAGATGGAAGTTAGTTTAAATGTCCATAACGGACAAATGATTTTATCACAGTCACGTATTGTGTAACTAGTACGTTTTGACACAAGTGCAAAACAATTTGTCATTGCGACCGAGGCGGAATTCTCGCGAGCTGCAGGCGAGTGTGTTATGGAACCGAGAGCTGCAGTGACAAATTTGCACGTGGATCAAACTGCTTTTTTCAATACACTTACAAAGAAATGAATAAACGAGGGTTTAACCGGCGATTCGTGGGAGTCCACCCTCTCCCGGCTTGATAATATAAATGTAATATAATTATGGCAGGGAGAGCATGCGCACTTTTCTGCACTAGTGCGAAAAACCCTTAAAGGCGGTGGGTTAAGAGCGATTTTTCGAGTAGATAAGTGTATTGAAAGAATATTTTTAAAATACTTACAGCGAGTGTTTGTCTGCCTGGTTGACTGAGATCTTTGAGGTTATTGATACCAGCGACGATTACTACTCTGTTTGCTTCTGTAGTATTGCCATTTTTGACAACACAATGACCCGCTGAAAATTAATTATAGATTAGTAAGTAGGTAATTCACAAAATATTGACAAGTTTGTTTTAACTTATTTCTGGGAAACTACAGTTCGATGATGAAAGCAGAGTATTCCACGTTATTTCACAGTACAGAAAATAACTTTGGTTCGATACATAGAAGTATCAAACTTAAGTATATTATTAAAGAAAAAAATAAGGCCTTTGGGGTCATGGATATAACTCTATTCAAAATCAAACAATTCAATTCAAAAGCAAAAGTTCACATTGCTTTTAAATGAGTTTCTGAATATCCATTACCCCAGGAAAGACACAGTAGCACAGTGAATGCAGCACCAGTCATGCTAGGGCTCAGTGAAGGCTTCTTTACAGTGTCCCTAGGCTTGGGAGCCTAGGCAAAGAGGATACTGGTCAAGTGCTTGTAAAAGGTCATGGGCCCTTTCCATGTGCTGATGATCACCAGCATAAATATACTGGCTCAGTGAGTAGTAGTGGTAGTGCCCACACACAGAACTTTCTTTTAAAAAAAAGACTAAGCTTTTCTCACCAGTTAAAATTGAAGTCCTAGACACAATGTTACCACCACAATGATACTTCAGCACATTATATCTATCCTTGACAAAGATAGCGACATGCCACGGCCAGTCACCAGCTTGGGCTTCAGTCCTGACTGACACCACCTCTGTATGGTTGATAGATCTTCTACCGCAGACTTGAGCATACTGGTTTCTTGGATAACGCTGAGTGACGTTTAACCCAGCTACTGTTTGTGCTGCCTGAAATTTTTATATCAAATGATTAAATATGAAACCACTAGTATGGACTTCCTCACATCCTAGCCGCCGGGACCCCGACCTCCACTATCAGTCACCGTAGGCGTGGGCTTGCAGACGACGAGCAATGGGTAGCTCGCCGTCCGGACTGAGGCCGTGTCGTCGACGGCGCAAACCGCAGGGGCCCAACAGAGCCAAAGCTTACTAGGGCCGTGAATTGACTTCTGAAAGGGAATCTCGTGATCCTAGTATGCAAGGCAACTGAACGAACGTAGACTTAAGTCAGTTAATATCTGACACGTCCTCCTGCTTCGCCCTCGAGCGAGAGAAGTCATTAGATAATATCTCATCTCAAAAAAAAAAAAATCAAAATCTTTGACAGTGTCAGCAAAAACGAACATAAACTCGATTTATTATGTTATGTTATAATATGTTAATGTGTGTTGTTATTTTGGAATATCATTACGTCTGCTCTTTGATAATTAATTAGTTTTCTTTTTTATTAATTTTAAATAATTATGTGCATAAAATACAATCATAAGAGAAAAGTTTAATTTCCGATTTTTTTAATCTTAATTTATTTCATTCAACATCTCTATGGATTACCAGAATGGGCAATGAAGGCATCACAATATTGAAATGAACGCCAGCACATGGAACAGACGTCAGTTGCGGTTTTTTTGCCGCCTCAACTTTGACAGGCGCTTAAGTTATTATCTTCACAAAGTGAGTATCGATCATTAACCAAAAAAAAAAAATAATACTTTTCATGTTTTTGGGTTGCTGTCACGTTCCTCAAACTAACTTTGAGTATTCTTAATTCTACAACTTTGATCGTGAAAAACAAAACTGAGCAGAAAAAAAATTAAAAAGGTGAGAAGATGATAGTATACCTATTACCTAATTAGTATGCTTCTCGCATATGCCAGACTCCTATGTCAAATAAACTAATTTACCTATTAACATATTATAGTGTCAATCAAAGTGCATCGTATTTATAGGTAATTATTAACCAAAATAAAATAAAAATATATAAAGTTACTAAGGAGTTTCCTGTTCATTGGTTTCCATAAAAACCTACTTATTCAAATGGCTAGGCTGGAGTCCCATAATTTTATTTTGTAACTGTAATTTGGTATTCAAAAGTATTTTTAAGCTATTGCATAGCTTCTATCGCGGGCCTTGAGCGTGGAGACCGAATCCAGAAATTCCGTAACCAAAATAACCTATCACCCCCCACTCATTTGTTTTTTGAGCGTGGTGACCGATAAGAAAACAAATGAGTGAACAATCAATCAAAATTCAATTCAATGTGTGAAAGTGTAACTTCAATTAATATCAAAGAAAAAAAAACAAAGGAAAAAAATACTGCATAAATAAAATAAATAAATAATTATAATTGCTTAAGTTGATAATAACAATGCTATGCAATAGCTTTAGCATGGCAGTTCCCGAGTGCCACACGTCTTTTTTTTAATTATTGCACACCTACCAAAGCGCAGTATTTTAAAGCAAAAATTGACTGATAATTCACTAGCCTCGATGCCTTACACCCGCCTTTATACCACTTTTTTTTTAGACGGGAAATCATCTAATAACTTCTCCCACTCCAGGGTAGGGCGTGAGGGCTGTCAGACTTGTACTGACTAAACCTACTCCTATGTTCCTTCGTTGCATTGTTTTCTAGGAGCCCGGGGGTACCCTTTTGGACAACCCATGGCCCCAGTAGACTAGAGCCCTCTTGCGCCCCTACGATTTTGCTAAGATTTCTTTAAGACGCGCGTAGCCTTTAAGTCACTGCTGTACATAAAGTTTAAGTAAATAAATATATAAAGTACCGTTTATTACACTAAATACAACATTACTATTAGTTTTTGCGAAACCTGAATATAGTTTGTTGAGAATCAGTAACTGAATGGATTCCAATAGTTTTTACACCGTGTTATATTTAACCCCTCAGTCACCCGGATGGACCGAAGACTATGTATTTTTGTAGACAACTAGGTAACATAACAAGCTTTGTGATTTTTCATGAAACAGTTATGAAATTTTAAATAGAGATTCTTTACATAAAAATGTTAGACCGGTTATTCGGGTTTCGCATAATATACTAAAACTAATGTTGTATAAATTATACAACTTTGACTTAGAATGCTCACCTTGATCTTATCATTGCAAAGTGTAACATTATTCAATGTTAAATTATTGACAATTGGCACATCACTTTCGTTTGTTTTTAAGTTGTCCGTTGACACGAAAAATATGTAGCGAGCTGGAATCGGCCTAACTCCATGTCCCACTAGTTCATGCTTGTTTGTTCTTCTTAATGTATAGTTGATGACACTAGGATACTGAAAAAATGATTTTTTTTAATATATTATCTACATAAAAAATTATTCTTAAAATTAATTACGCATGTTTTCAGTTGTCTAGTACTTATAACACAAGCTCTGCTTAGCTTGGGACTGGACGGCGGCGTGAGATAGTTGCGGAATATTTATTTATTTATTTATGCTAAGAGGTATATGAACATATTTGCACATTACAAAATACATGAAATCAGAAATTACAAGTAAAAATTAAAAAAATATTTGCGGTCTATCGCACCTCTACTTTCAAAGATTTGAAATATTCGTAATATAAATAAATTAACTGTTTCTAAAATTAAACAACATTCATTTTTAATAATAATGTAAATTTTGCAATCGCATGGTACTCAAGGATTCCAGCGGCATTGGATGACAATTAACCAGCCAGTTAAGAATATTATTTAACATTTATATATTTTCTTCTTACATCTGTCTTTACTGTTTTTTTTATCCCCAATGCGATACATAACACTGAGGCACTGACTTTGGCCATGGCCCAACTTGTAACTGAATTCGTCGATGTAAAAATACTCAAAAATAAATATACTCACAGAATATACTGTAACTTCATTCTTGAACACTATCACCATTTCAGCTTCAACAATATTTTTATAAAGCCCAAAATCTACAGTTCCTCTCCAGTAGTTTTCATTAAATCTATCGAAATGTATCAAACCTAAACCACAGGGGTCATATCTTGTCAAAACGGAGCCTTTTAGGGCCACGGAATCAACTTCCCATAAACTTATTAGCATAAAAACTAATAATAATATACTCCTTCTCATTTTCTTTATTTTGCGCCAATAACTTTAAACACGTACTACTGAAACTTAAGCTTCAATGTAATTAATATAATTCACTGAATATATTCGTATGAAATAATTATCACACGTTTACCAATAAACAGGGTGTTCAAAATGTATAGATCTAAAGAATGGTTTCAGGTACTCCGCGAGTTGCCTTTTAAATAAAATTCATAATGACTCATAAGGAGGACACTTACACAAATACCTTTGTTCTATCAATTTTAAAATGCATTTTTTTTACATTTAATTGGGCTAGTATATCTACAATATTAGTCAGAATGTATTATAATGTGTTTATTAACAGATACCTATAGTAATTTTGGCTGATATGTCTACTTGTGCGTGCGTCAAGGTTCTTGGTTAAATACAATAGTCGGACAAGGCGGATTCGGAAATATATTAATATATCTAATATTATAAAATTATATATTTAATCCAATTGTTGAATACATTACTTACAATCATACATTAAATGATAAAGTTGAAAACCTCCACCAAAATAATTGGTACCATATTTTTGTATTTGTAAATGTATAATGCTGCGTGTTTATTATGATTATAACGTATATAAAATGTCCTTAAATTTATGGGGTAGTTAAATTATTGGGACATGCATAAGTAAGATTATAACAAAGCAAACCTATGGTATAAAGCAGTGCTTATATTATATACAAATGAATAAACATCTGTTTTGAATAACCCACTGACCCGGACAGTAACCCTATAGAAAGCTACAGGTGTATGCACAACACAATTTATTATTATTCAATATTACATAAAAGCAGTCATTGTTTATATAGTTGGATTTGGATTAATATAATGTTTAGGCTTACTTGGGTTCTGTGATTCATTTTAAATTTTTTATAATATTTTTAGTTTAAAATCTATAATATATTAGCTGCTGCCAGCGGTTTTGCTTGCGTACTTTTTGTTTATGTAGTGTACAACGAAGTACAAAATAAATAAATAAGAAATAAAATTATCCCAAGAGAATAGCACATAAGATTTTTTATCCCATAATTATTATGTGATAAAAAATCTTATGTGCTATTCTACAACATGGTCTACACGTGTACCAAGTTTCATCGAAATCCATTCTGTATTTCTTCCGTAAAAAAGTAACAAACATTCATACATACAAACTTTCACGTCTAAAATAGGTATTAGTAGGATTTTTTCTTTAAAAATACGGTGTTATTTAAATTCAGCTTAAAATAAAGTACACTTTTACTTTCATATTTAATTGTTTGTATTCAAAATAATTTATCGTTAAATTATGTTTAAATACAAACAATTAAATATGATACATCCTGTATTCAAAAATTAAATCACAAGTGGGGTCATCTGACCAACGATTAAAGTGACCTTATACTTCTTTGAATATGTTTACAATAATACTAAATACTTAGCTATTTATAAATACTTTTAACACATAATTCAATTAGGTATTGTTTTATCCAGTATAGTTTTCCTTCCGATGAATTCCGAGAATTAATTAATTTTATCATTTTTGCGTAGTAACATCCCTGTGCGTCAGTTGTCACTTTTATTTCAAACTATATCTCAGTTACAGTTAAATACGGTTCACTTGTAAAAATTATAAAGGCATATTTGTGACTTCTCCCGTTCTGGGTAGAGCGGAAGGACGTATCTTTCACTGACTAAAACTACACCTATGTCTTTCAGTTGTCTTCGCGTTTAAAGACTACGGGTTTCCTCTTCCGGAAATCCCAGGGTTCTAGCTGGCATCGGTCTTGCTGTACCGTACCACAATCTTTTATCTACACCATCTACATCGACTTCTTTCTTCTTCTTCTTCTTTATTTAAAAAAATATATATTATAAAGTGGTAAAGTTTTTTTTATGTTTTTTTTTTTTGTTTGTAATAGGTAGTCATAGTTATAGTAGTTTATTGGTAAAGGATTCTTACAAGTCATAAACAGATATTTCAGATTACACAATAGTTAACAAATGAAGAACCGGCTGGAAGTACTGGCCGGTTGCTAAAATTTTTGCGCTGACAGAAAGCAGCTTTTTTCTTGAGTGACCTAAGCTATATTTTATATACGCCAAAGAAGCCGCAGGCAAAACGCAGGCAAAAGCTAGTGAAAACATAAAAAGCTTGAGCTAAAGGTTTTTATTTTCACGTGTTAGAACTTCAAACGGGGATCATACAATCCGACAACAAAAACAATGATGACTCAATGTAACACAATAAAGCAAGCTACCCACATCTGCAACTTATGGAGGGTTCGTCATCGTCAAAGCATACCAACCGCCCCCGTTTGGGGGCGAAATTAACACAATACTTTTAAGGGTAACAAATATGCACGAAATTCGCTTTCATAAAGCTTCTGCCAAACCAATGCGTGCAGTCGTCACATATTTTTGAAGTACTGTAATCAAAGTTTTGACAGTACTGGTAAAATTAATTTATTTGATATAACAAACAAAGTTCATAATTATATCGTATTATTTGAAGAAGAAGGATGAAACCAGATAAAACGGATGTTACTATAAGATTTATGGGTACATGCGGATAGATGGAGAGGGTAAAGGAAGCCAAAGATAGATAGATGAATTGTATGAGGAGTGATATGAAAGCAAAAGGAGTTACAAGTAGTAATACCGCAACGGGCGACAGGACAGAATAGGAGAAAAAAACGTGTTGTGCCGGCCCAAAATAATACGTGACAAAGGCAGGAAGATAATTATAATCGTGAAAATTAGAAGCATAACCATTTCTACCTTTAATTAGGTAGGTAAGTAAGCCACAGATTCGAAACACACACAAATTCGAAAGAGTTACCGTGGCACTGGGGTATAAAGGGTAACTGAAGGGAGAAAGGTGGGGTTTAGTTAGTAAATCCTGACGGTCTCTCTTGTTCAACCCAAACATGAAGTGGTTACTTAAATTTACAATTATGTTGTTTTTTTGAGATGGTAACTCAAAGAAAGGCAACCGTTTGCCTAAAATAACCTTAAACTATAAACATTATTAAACGTTACAACTACTAACTATAAATATACCAACTACTAACTATAAACTTACCAACATTAACATTATATTTCATTTCTAGTGTAAACTAGAGAATAACATCCAATCTAAGCAAAAGATGTGCTTCCGTAATGAGTTTTATGAGACTAAGTACTGTAGAACTGAGGTCGTAACTGTTCATAATTCATCATTTCCCTAGACTAACAGATTCTCGACTACAACCGTGTCATCAAGCACTAATTTACCTGCATACATTACACATTCACGACGCTAGTAGATTCTAATTATTCAAGCAATTTAGCGCTCACTTGCACATAACAGACATTATTATCCAGGTAGTACCAAACTTGTGCACATTTTGTTGACTTCTTTCATTAGGTACTCTTTGAGTTGTGATCGATCAAAATCATATTATATTCTTTATTGGACACTTTATAAAAACTATCTGGCAAGAAAAAGCAAGATAGAAGGAGTGGATGGAAGCTTTTGCCCAAGAGTGGGACAGAAAATGCTAAAAAAAAATAATCCAAAATCTTGTAAATATCCAAAATAAAATAATTAAATACAGCGATTTGATTTGTGTACGTAATTTTTACTTATGATATGGCCGTATAGATGCAAAAATATGATTGGGCTTCTAGAGCTAATAAAATACTATCTAGCACATTACTATTCTAGCTGATACGTCATCGCATTTAAACCGAACAGCTCCGAAATGACCCGACGACCCGAAGTGTTCGTCTGACGCCTCACTTAAGACCTAGATCCACTACACAATTGTTGTGTGATTATTCTGTCAAGACCTAATTTAGGATCCTTTGTAAATAATATTTCAGCGCAGAAAAGCTTTAATAAAGTTAATATGATTAATTATATGTTTTATTAAATAAACAGAACTGATTTGAGCTCTTTAAAAATTTATGTTTTAAAAACATGACGTGAAATAACGAAATTAAATTAGATTTTACTTTTATTTATTTGATATTAAAATTTAACAAGGTTTAATCAAAACTTATACAAAAATAAATAGATTCGTAAATGAATATTATTAAACTACATATAACTACTGTGGTACTACAAATTACCCACTTATGTCCAGCTTTTAACAAAATATGTACACAAATTAATGTCTTAAATATTAAATAACAACGAGAATGTAGAACCTTACTACTCACATAATATATATAATATATAAAAATCAAATAAAAAATCTACACTCGGGCGTTCAAGTACTTATTTCTCCTTATTGCTGTCATTTGGGTGTCTAAAACGATTAAAGCGTTGACGCGATCGACACGTTTATGACGTTCGGCGTTCCGATTGGTCTTCTCCGAGGTCTTAGCCAATCAGAGAGCCAGACATGGAGAACGTTTCGATCGCGTTAGCGTAAAAACAGCTCGGACTCTGCGCAATGAACTTGCCGGAAACTTGTCTAAAAGACTGGCAGGGTAAGTGACCGGCTTACACTAAAAAGTTGTATAGGTCTGTATATGCCTGATTCTTTAAATTATCAATTTATACTGGGCTAGTTCTAGAATTTGGAGTACCAAATTTCATTTGAAACAATACATGTAGATAGCGTTAAAATAATGTGAAAATCTTGCGGGCAAAGCTAGAATAATATCTTTCAAAGGATTCAAATTGGATATGGACTCTCGACCCAATCAAACCCAAATCATTTGTGACACGGACACAAAATCTTATAAGAAATATTATTTACGATATGATTTTTGTTTGTTTGCGTTTATTTATTCGTGAGAGAAATACTGAGTTTGAATCTGTTACTCTATACGAATATTCTCAAAGTTATATTGAGAAACATTACAAAAATCAAAGCGTGATATGAAATTCTGCCATTTTATACCTAATAAAATAAAAGTTACATGTATTAACCGGGACCTGGAAAGAGGTGGCGAGATAACATTGACGCCTACCGCAAGGGCTGGTTCGAGGTGGCTCAAGAAAAGTAGGTGGGGAAAATCATCCAATGACAACCCCCGCTCTTGGACGGAGCGATAGAGAGATAGTGTCAGACTCTCACTGACTAAAAGCCCACCCCGTGCCTTCTAGCCCCGGTGCTCGAGTTCCCTTTCCGATAACCCTGGCCCCAGTCGGCTTCAACCCGGCTGTTGCTGACAACTCCTTAAGGCACGCGGGAACAGTGCGCGCCGTCGACAACTTGGGCTTGGTCCGGACAGTTACCGGACGGCTGGACAGCGAGCTGCCCATTGCTCACCGTCCGCAAACCCGCGCTTACGGTGGCCGGAAATCGGGATCAGAATACCGGCGGCGGTGCGGCCGCGGCGAGAGCACCGTTGCCTGATGCGGTCGGCCTCCTCCTTTGCTGACATTACTGCTTCGCAGGACAAGGCGACCGCCTGCGCTCGCTTCAGATAGCCTGTACCAAGGCCTTAGTCATAATCATAGTAGTTTATTGGCAAAGGATTCTTTCAAATGCATGATACTGTAGTAGTTTGACTACCTAGTGGCTTGTCCAGTGCAGTGTAGCTACAATTAAAATAGGTCTACTTCACCGGACCCCTAATTATTATTTTATTGTTTCTACAAACAGAAGTCGGCGACCGCCTGCCGCTAACACTTAACCAACGCCCGGCGCGAGAGGTCTCCACCATCGAAAGAAAAGTATACCTGGAAGAAGTTAGAGGTGGCCTTTGTCCAGCTGTGGGAAAATAAAGGCTTTTAAAAAAAATGTATTAATCAAACCTGTGGCAAAGTATGATGACGCTATTAGTAGCTTACAAAAATATAATTATTGCTTATCGGTTCACTAAATAAATGTACAATATTGTTACAACCAATATGGTTACTTGCTATTTTTTTTTTCATATTCCGACCGAAATTCATAAATATAAATAACTTACAAGCTTCACTTACCACCGTTGTTTATATGGACTCATCTGATAAAATATTATTTTTCAACTAAGTTGCTGACCTGATGAAAAGCGACAATGTGGTCGACGATGGACTACCAGAAGAAACCTATTCACTTTTGACTTAAATATCCCCGCGTTGTTGTTATCATATTGTAACGGACTCCGAAAGTGTATTCCACTTCATAGCTATACACACAATGAATGTGTTCCCAAAACGTTTTTGCTTATGGGTGGGATATTCAACATATTTGTTTTAGTTTTATTTGTTTCGGTGTTTATTTTCAGGGTCATTGTCAGCTAAGAACCACTATCCTCAACTAGTATAAAGTGACGAAAAAAATTACTAGTTTTTAAAAAACCTGTTTGCAAGATAAATATAATTTATCTATCATCTATATACCGGCGACGCATCGCAGTGGTCTGATAATGGAAATAGCTTTTTGGAAATAGGTTATTCTAAAACACACTTTCCGAAATGATACCGATAGGAAACCGATCGGCTAAAAACTCGGTGTCGGTAGTCTCAACTCGATTTGAGACTAAACAATTATACCTAAGCAAACGTAATGATACATCACATTTTCCTGAAAAACAAGATAAGATTATTTTTTATTTTATAATCTTCCCGACTGAACGACCATAGCTGTGTTCAACCTCAATGGGCATAAGTCTTCATTCGTAAGAGATATTATAGTACCCATGCAAGTGTATGCACTGACTGAACAAGAGTGCAATCTCTGTTCGTTTACATGAGTGCATTAAAATATAATGCACTCATGTAAACCAACAGAAAATTCCTTTACTCTCATAATTCGATAGGTCCGCAGCCAGGAATAGATCAAGCGCAGGACGACTTACGTGTATTCTAAAGTACGCAGGTGTTACCTTTCACGTTCCAACTCAGTATTCTATTGAGTTAAAAGAAAAACTCAATGTCACTTTTTTCCTGACCTAGAGATCGTACGCAAGACTCGACACTCCCAAAACCACACACTCACGCAAGAGGACAACTGAAAGATACTGATAAATTTCATATGAAAACTCTTATAACACTTTTCCCGACCTAAGCATCGAGCCCAAGACCTCACACTCAACAGTAGTGCTTTGCAACCACTAGATCAACGAGACGGCTTTGTTTATTTATTACCCATTGAGACAAGTTGCCTCTTTACTTAACAAGTCTAAAGAAACGACCTTGACAGTTCCGTGCTATAATGAAATTTCTTTTTTATGGTTCAGTAAAAAATAAATTAAACACCTAGTTCATAAAGGACCGTGTTCTTAAATATCAATATTATTTATTTTTTCTGAGCCCGGGTTTTGAATAGCAAATTTCCGAAGTTCGTTAAAAAAAATCAATGAGTTAACTTGTCACTAAGTTATTGCCTGCCAACAATCACAGCTTGGTTTTTTGTTAGGCAATCTAAATAAGTTACTCTGGCTAATGGCAGTGCTTCCAGTCTTCTGGGCACGTTGAATACTTCTACGCTTAAGAGTAAACAAACAATAAGATGCACAAAGACACAATGCTTGCAAATATGAAGTATTTTAGTAATTTACTAAAAATCTACAAATTTGATCATAAAATTGACACACTATAACAGTAAAATGTTGTTTGTAGAATAATTTGACAAATATCAGAATATTTACCTGTATATCATACTAGTTTTTAATTGATAAATGTTATTATTTCAGGCATCTTCTTGATTCTTTTTTATCGTACTAAATTAGCTGCATAATGTTTTGAACACACTATCTATTTAGCATTTATTCAGAAAGATGACATATTTTTAAAAAAAATTTCACTGTAGTAGATCTTAATTATTTTTATACAACTTTGTGCATATAAAAAATCGCAATTAGCTCCTGTAGTCCTCTTAAGTGCATGTTATTTATATATATTTTTAATAAAGTTGTTCTACACACTAAAAATTACTTCTTTATCGTAAGTGCGATCACAGACATGTAAACTTACACGCAAACCTGAAACAACTATCTGTTGGCCAATTTGTTCCTTGTAGAAATCAAACCCGCGGCACACAACGGGGTCTGTAGTCGTTTGGGCCCGCTCGATGTTGGTCCCGCGGGCCCAAACGCCCACACAATTTATTTTATTTATTTTTGGTGGTCGATTGGGCCCATATACAAATTAAAAAAAAAATCCATTGTTTAAAGCTACTGGTGGATACAGTCAAGTGCAAAAGCGGTAAGTCAAAATATAATAAAACGTAATTCAGTTAGATTTAAAAGTTTATTAAAGATATTAAAAAAACAGGCCTATGACTGGATGACCCGAGAAGGTAATCCGAAAAAGGCCCAAATGCTTGACCTTGAAATTAGTAGTGCTTGTATACGTAATTTAGGTATTATTACAGTAAAAAATATGTAGTTTTAATGTTTGCAGACAAGTATGACACGCTGTAAGTGTAAGTACGTAATTGAATAAATCAAAAATACATATTCTCAGTAATATAAATAATATTAGGTATATACATATTTTAAGTCATAAAAATAAAACTTAAAGATTTGACTTTCTTTCATGACTGTACTTATAATAAAATTCGACCGTCGATTGATCCCGCGGACCCAAACCGAGCGGGCCCAAACGACTACAGACCCCACAACGCAGCAGCCAATACTTACTACTTTACCACTCAGCAGTGCCGTATAGTATATACGTACACGTTTAAGTGTAGTATAAATAGTTAGTATTTCAGTTCTTTGTGTTAATAACGTGTAATTAAATAAAACTCACGCCTACCTAAACCAGGGACTTTAATAAAATAAATGTGTCTGGATTGTGCCCGCCAAATAGAAATTAGCTCGTCCCCTGAAACATTTTGAAGACTTTAACGTAACTAGGAACATGAAAGTGTATTAAGTAGATACAACTGTGTACCGATGACCTGGTGGTAGTTGCAGGAATACGGTGGATGCGAGACGCACAGGACCGTTAGTTGTGGCGACACTTGGGGGAGAAATATGTTCAACAGTAGAGATCCTTTGGCTGAAATGATGATGATGATGGTGAACTGTATTTAACCATTTGTTTACGGGTGGGAAATCACCAAATAACTTTCTTGCTCGAAGAACTAGAAGAAGGGTTGGAATTTGACTGACTAAAATCCACTTGTGTTCCTTCAGTTGTCCATTGCGTTACAGGGCCACGCAAACATTCCGGCAGAAGTGTTCCATTCGTCGGCCACATCATCGCTTACCATCAGGTGAGATAGTTGTCAAACGCGAGCCTATCCATTAAAAAAAAAAGACTTGTGGCACTCGGGGACTGCCGTGGTAAAGCTATTGCATAGCATTTTTATCAACTTATGCAATTATAATTATTTATTTATTTTATTTAGCAGTATATTTTTTTTCTTTGATATTAATTGAAGTTACACTTCCACATATTGAATTGAATTTTGATTGATTGTTCACTCATTTGTTTTCTTATCGGTCACCACGCTCAAAAAACAAATGAGTGGGGGGTGTTAGGTTATTTTCGTTACGGAATTTCTGGATTCGGTCTCCACGCTCAAGGCCCACGATAGAAGCTATGCAATAGCTTAAAAAAAGTACAGCTGTGACCCATCAGGGAATACAGTTGAAAAATATTATAAACAAATGTACCTATTAGATGAATATTACAAAAATTTGACATTGAATAATACGTCATTGTAATTTTAATTTTTTGTCCGTGAACGGGTGCTGTCAGTTGAGACTGATCATCTCTGAGATGACAGTGGCTATTTATAATATATCTATATTAATTTTTATTTTTACTTTATTTACATTGTTCTCACATGATAGAGACAAGAAACATTTTCATTTTAACAGAGATATTTTTAATTACATGACATGATTGAAAAGAGTGTCTATGGAGTTTCTTGCACATTCTTCTCCATGGAGATCTACGCTTTGGAATGTGCGATTAGCATGGTTTTTTTTGATTGACTGACTTCTTGACGTTTCATAAGTACCTGCAAATATTTTATTTGAAATAAAATGCTTTGAAACTTTAGTAACAATGAAATGGATATTAAGTTTTTCAAAGTAGCGTGCGTTCGTTACAGTGTTTCGTATTGATAAACTTATGGGGACGGATTATTCGATGTTAGACTTTTCTGAGTCAAGTAGCGCACTCTTATAAACAAATAACGTCGGAGGTATACTATACTAAATTGTCTTGAAAGAAAATTATTTCACTTTGTTTGGCTATCTCTGAGAAGATATTATTTTTAACAATATAAGCCTGTTGCACTCCGCATAATTTCCTTAACTCTATTCAAACTCAAAGCGAATACACGGCTCGTGAAATCGTGCAGCAAAAACTATTGTTTGCATAATATTTGCTCAACAAGTTTCTTTTCATGAAAATGGGATTAACGAGAGAGATCTTAGCCCGTAATGATAGCTTCAAAAGAGAGCAGTAGTTTCCATAATATTTATCTGCTTATCATTTTATGGATATACATCTAAGCTAATCTAAACAGTGAATAACCTCGGATATGCAATTTTATTTTATTACATTTCTGAAAAGAAAAGCTCGAAACGCACAATCTTGTATCACGCAAAAATTTGATTCGATACTTACGCATATCCTGCTCGAGTCAGTTTGGTGTGGTCACCTCGTGACGGCGCGGCAAAACAAGTGGAAAAAAATTAAAAACAAGACAAACAAGCGTTTGAAATAAACCAATAGTTTTAAATATTTTAATAAAAGATGTATAAGCATATTAAAATTGCATTGATACTTTTCAGGAGGAAAAAAAAAAGTTTTTTTTGGTCCTGAAAAATTACGTAGGTATTTCACAGTTTCGAGATTCACTCTAAGCCATCGATAATGTCCATTGTTTGAAAATACGTATTGTTACTGTAGAATTATTATTTTTTTGAGGTGAATCATCCGATAACTTCTCCCACTTTAGGGTGAAGCGAGAGGATGTGTATCTATCAATTGCCTTTTATGTTCCAAGACCATGATGAATGCATAATACTGCTGAAAAGATTTACAACGTCAAGTCCAAGATGAAGTGACTTATCGTGTCTACATCTGCCTCCTGCAAAGTAATTGCCGTTTCTTTATATCTTAAGGCATATAAAGAAGACAGGGTAAATCTTTCTCACTTTGCACATATCTCACTGTTATATAATAAAATGATGCTATTATCTACTTTTTTCTTTCAAATGATACATGCCCCAGTTTGGTTTAGCTCTGGGTCCAAAACGCCCACCCGTTTTTATATTTTGACGGCTTTTTTTGATTGTGAGAACGCAAATAGCTCAAGAGCTTGTGCTGTGATGATAATGATGATAGTGTGAGAAATTAAGAACATTATAAGTAAGTACAAAAATTCTCTAATAGATGATGTTTCCATTGGTATTTACATATCCTATAGCTATTGAGCTTTGAACAAGGTTTCCTTGGTCTGATGCCTATTCTCCTTTTAATCAACAAAACTAAGTCATAAGCGTAACATTTAAAATTACAGTCGTCTGGAGCCTAAAGTTATTTATTTATTCATTGAATCGTGAACGGAACGCGTTTAAGTGGAAACGTATGTCATCAACTGAATTGTGAAGCGCTCAATTAGTGATTGAATCAATTTGACTAATTGGTGAGAATTATTGCGCTATTTTTATTTATAGGAATGTTGTCTGGCTAGGCCAGACGAACTTCAGTTGAAAACAAAAACTCTGTTGATCATTGATTATTTCAGAATTTCCATTGACTTAGTACTAGTCACATTTCAAACATAATGGGAATTTGTTATGGAAAAAAAAACTTATTCTTAATTCAAAATTTTCTATGGATTTTTTAAATGTAGAATCCAACAATCTGTATTTAATTGAGTTTTTTATTTATAAATGTATAATTTATTATCTTGGTGTACAATAAAGGATATATAATAATTAAATAAATAAATAAAGCTACTTAAAATTAATATTTTCGTGTGTGTCGATTACAATTATCAATTATGTAAAAGACATTTAATATTGACATATCGAAATAATCTACAGTTTTACCTTTATTTAGTTTAAAGTCAACATCTAGAGCACAGTCTCTTTTTATATTAAATTAAAATTTATTCTCTACCACAATAATATAAATACAATGTCTCAAGCAATTTCTCACAAGTCATACTGTCACAAAACGTTAATAAAAACATCTATCAAATGGAAAAGCCTTTACAAATCTAGATCCATCGTTTTAATTCCTCTCCGTATCTGCTTTTACATTCTCACGAATATTTATTGCTGTGGATGCAAAACTCTTGAGTTTAGTGCTTCACCCGCCGAAGACAAACGATCCCGCTCCTTCGTATTTTCTTACATGACAAAGACGAAACTTTTCCAAGTCGACGTTTCAGAAATATTTCTGTTGTGTAAACTTTAATCTTAAGACGTCGCGACGTCTCGCAGGATGCTCTTTTAATTTCAACTGTGATTACTTTATGTGATTGCGATTCGTCTAAGTAATGCTTAAACGTTGAAATTACATAAATTTTATGAATAGTTAAGTGGAAAAATTGCTTCATTATTAACTCTCAAAATTTATTGATATTCCCTTAACCTTTCAATCGTGGAAATTACAGACACAATAGAAAGACAATAGGTAAGCGAATGGTTTAATGAATGAAATCACACCGAGAAAATAATGATTAAAATTCCATCTCAATAAAGTTAATGGAAGCTGAACTTCCAAAAAAGCAGCCATAAAAATTTACGCTCAAGGTATTATTTTATTCATTAACCGTTATCACTTAATTCTGCAATAACATTTGTATAAAATTTACCTTCCTTAATAACGCTTCAAAGCCAATATTTGTAAATTAAACGGAAAACAAACGCAAGCCAATTAAAAGCCTGTTGTTGTAATGAAATAATAATCCGGTAATCGAAAGAGGAGTACCCTTTCTTGAAGATATAAGTCTCAATGAGTGCAGACGAAAGATACCTACAGTTACAGTCGTTTTATTGCGTACTAGAAGTGCCATTAGCGTTACTTTGATTGTTCAGGCTATAGGGTTTCAGATGGTGTAATGGGATCGCAGTAAAATGTAATCTAGATAGCATTAGGCTTTGGAGTTAGTACAACAATAAACTGATGTTTATAGTACGTTTTGTTAGGCATGATGTAAAATTATAAACCTGTGACTCTAAAAAAAAGTAAGAACAAAATTGATCAACGTCCAAAATACTTACTTGAATTTAGAACTTTTGAAAATCTTTGTAGTTGATAAAGAGCACTGATGGCCCAGTAGTAACGGCTCTGATTTACGAGGTGTAAATCATGAGTTCAATTCTAGGCCAGCGACATGACATGTCTTGGAATATTTGACATATGACATTCTACACTGGACCCGCGTGGTGAGTTACGGACTGTTTTTTCTCCTGGAGCCTAAGTTAGCATTGGAAATATTATAAAACTTATGATGCTTGTTATGACAGAATATCTCTGTGTTTTGAGTTGTCATTTGAAAACTATATATCTAAAAAGCTACAAAACTCGTCAGGTTAAAATTATTAGGTTAGTAGGTATTTTTTGTAAAGTTTTGAATGAAGTCATAGGCATGTTTCTAGCCTAAACATTAAGGTATTGTTTATAGTCCTTAGGGTCTGTACTTATGCTTTTGATATCCTTCATTCTAATAAGATTGTCATCAAAAATATCGATTTATAACTTAATTAAAGTTTCATGCACGGATTAATTGTCAATATGAAATCCTTAGACGTGGCAAAATATGTCATATCCAGACATTCTATACATTCTTGTTCCTTGATTAACTCGAGGCGTCGAGAAAGTCCTTAACAAATGCTTTATGTGTACTGCCACGGCCCAACGAGTGAGAAACAAGCGATATTATGTTTAATAGATCTTAATTGGCAGTTGACACACGTTACGGTTCTAATGGCGGTTTTAAATTAATACGTGTGGGAGACCTTTAGTTGCTGGTTTTGTTGGGGAGTGTATTGAAGTCTATTTGTTGATTTCGTCTACATGGAGCTGTATTATTTGATTTGCGCTGTGATTAGGTATAGTTGCTTAGTCATTACAGTCGGTGTGCTTAATGAGTATTATATATAAATAGTGTATTCGGCCTCATCTAGTTTAAATTGACGAAAAAATTAACGTGGAGTGTTTTTAAAAAACCTATTATTTCACAATGTGCAAAATAAATATCATTTATCATTCATTCAACATTTATCTTTTATCTCTGAAAGATAGAAGCAATGCGACCATAATCATTAATAAAAACTTTACTACGTCATAGCGTTTTACTTGTCGTTGTTTATCATTGAGAATAGCCAAGAAATCTAAAGCAGGTAAGAATAACAATAGCAAAAACTGGAGGTCTGAAAATGAGATAAAACTACTTAGCCATAATTCTTGGAGATTTCGTTGGTCGAGACTGGAGGAGTATTTTATTTGTAAGGATTGTTCATTTTATTATATAGATGCTACAGAAACCAATAAAAAAGTACTAATAACCACACTTTTCATGATATTTTGCGTTTGAATGAAATACGAAAATAGAAAGAGATTACCAGAAATTAAGAATGTCTGGAAACCTACATTACGATGTTATGTATTAATTTTAATTAACGCTGTCCCTTTTACACGGCTTGTTGTGTTAAATTATTCAAATTAGGTACGCCAAACCAAAAAATAATAATAATAGCCCTAAACAAACAAACTAAAATATGGTGTCGAAAAACTCCTCCGCATCGCTGTCGACTGGTAACATGCCTAAAAGACTGGGGGCTTTGCCACGCTGTATGACAATATTTATTCTGTCTATAGTAGAAGACCAGTTCTTGGGACACGCAAAGTGTCAACAAGACGTTTCTTTAGACAGATCTTTCAATAATTTGCACATACATTATGTGGACTTAGCTTTTTCACATGCTACTGCTCCGAAACGTGGTCGCTTACAATGGGCCTCATCAGAAGACTTAAAGTCACCCAAAGGGCAATGGAAAGGGCTATATTCGGAGTTTCCTTGCGTGATCGAATCAAGAACTAGGATATCCGCAGAAGAACCAAGGTTACCGACGTAGCACGAAGAATCGCAAAACTTAAATGGTCAAGGCACATTGCTCGCAGAACCGGCTGTTGGAGCCGACAGGTTCTGGAATGGCGATCACGTACCAAAATACATAGCGTTGGAAGGCCTCTTACAAGCTGGACCGATGACCTGGTAAGGGATGCGGGAATCCGATGGATGCGAGACACGCAGGACCGCTCGTTGTGGTGACACTTGGCGGAGGCCTATGTCCAACAGTGGACGTCTTTCGGCTGAAATAATGATGATGATGACTGAGGGCTATCCCATAAAAAAATCTTTCTGGGATATCGTATACATGAACGATACGATACCACCCCCCTACGATACTGAGCTGTCCATCACTTGAAAGAGTTTTTGCAATTAAATTAGTTACTTCCTAAAAACAAACAGTTATACCTGTTTTATCCATGATGATTCTAAATAACTTACTGTGACCATAGCCATGTCTACCGAAATAAATAGAGCAACTAATGAATCAACGTAATAAAATGGATACGTATGTTTTAATTGATATCAGTGGCTTTGCGGTTGTTTTATATTGCATGAATGATAAATTAGAATTTGTGACCATTGTTATTCCGCTCATAACAACATCGAGCTTTGAGTACGGGATGGTAGAGTACTAGCACAACCCGTAAAATGGGACATTTGGGAATCATCTAAAAGTAACATTATATGGGGCTATGTTTCGTCAAAATTTCGTTTTACATTCGGAATAAACATTTTATACTAATTCAGATCTAATTGTTTTGAGTTAGACTAAGTAGGTACTTAGATCCTTTCATCGTAATTAAGTATACAAGAATTATTAAAATTTTAATTTAAAATATTTTTATTCCACATATGGGCACTTATAAAACGTCAGATACTTCTAACTTTTCACCGCGAGTTCACTCTCATGGTCTTTCTCAAGAAACTTATATTTTTCCGAGATAAAAAGCACTTTGCGACAGTGTTGTTTCCTGTCAGTGAAATATTTGTTATAATAAAATCAGATATTCAATAAACAATCGTACTTATCATCAATGATTCAACTTGTCCGACATTGCGTGACCTGAGGACTGACTAAAGAATTAGTAGTTGCCGTTCAGTGGAAATACTGCCAGTCTTTAATCTATCTTCTGGGCACGTTTGTACCCATATGATAGCAATATAGAGGAGCATTTTAATGCCTAAGTGTATCTGATTTTGTGTACCGGTGTATACATACACATACATACACTCGTGTAATAAATTAATATTGTTGCAAAAAATGAGTACTATAGGTTCAGAAAATACATAATTATCGATCCCGGAATCGTGTTGGATTTCATCATTAGCTTCGTCCTAAATTAAGAAATAATTATATGTGAAATTTTTTTGTAATATATCAAGTCGTTTCTTTATGGTAGTAGTTTATATTATTAAATTGAGTATTCTAGATTTTTTTTTTCGGATTTAATTCCAAAAACACAAAAATTTGTCTTATTCCATTTAATCGTGGAAGTGGCAATGAAAATTATTTGTTTTCGATGTATTTATATTATGTTTTAGTAAACACAGACCACTAATTCCACAAATGAAAACGTGGATTTTAATTATTCGCGATTTTCAATTAAAAAAAAAACCCCTATGTGTGTGTAATGTATGGCGCAATCCCATTTATGCTCTCTCTAAAATTGAGTTTGTAATAAAGTGATATAGTGATATTCATTACAAAATTAGTTAATTAAAAGTTATAATTCTCACGTAATTTACATAAGTGTTGTAGTAAGTATAACTTTATCTCTATGTTTATATAGTTCCTAAGTAGCCATCGGATGGGATTACAATCAAGCATTAGTTTATATGATTTAAAAAAAAATCCTATTGAACTAGATTTTTATCAAATAGCTTCCGCTTTAGTTGTAGCGAAAATGAGTATCAGACTTTTATTTACTATAAACCAGCAGTGTTGATGCAGTGGCTTTTTGCGCTCCAAGGACGTGATGACCATTTTGAATAATCTCGTAGCTCTGGCACACATTGGCCCTATTGAGTTTTGTGCGAAGATTGGTGCCTAACAAGAAACAAATGCAAAACATTAGTGAAGATTAGAGCCAAATATTTTTTTTCACTTCATCTCAGATGGGTTCACTACAGGATCTTCAAATGTGTGACTTGCTAACCAAAATTAATTACTTACTAGGTAAAAGTATTTTAAAGTCTGACTATCAGTCTATCAAAAAAGTATCGACTATAGTAACCCACTTACTGTTTAACAACAGAAGTCTGACAGGCAGCCGCTCCATGTAAAACACGTCTTCAGCCAAATCTAGTTAGAATAGAAGCCAAACCCAAGCTATTTGGGCAAAGCTACCCTAAGCTATTCGAGAGCAGTGATGGCCCAGTGGTAATGGCTACGACTTACGAGTTGCCGGTCGTGAGTTTAAATCCAGCCAGGCGCATGAATTTGTGTAATTTATCATTAATTTTATCATCACCACTAACCAAGCTTCCAAAACGGCAAAGGAAACCGGCATGTCCTAGACCAAACATTCGAAGACATTGTGCATCTACCAATCCGCTCTGAGTCCGCGTAATAGATTATGGCCCATTCCAGAGAGAATATAGGAGAGCCTATAAGGAGGCCTGAGTCCCAGTAGTGGGAACATTATAAGGCTGATTATGGTTATGTTATGCTTATGCCAGTAAAGTCATAACAAAATATCCGTATTTTACATGTTCCAGCATTATTATATCATTACATGTTCGCATCGCATTAAAAAATTTGCAAAACATTTAATCACTTCCCTCTCAGCATCCTGCAGCTACTCATATTTTACAATAATAGGCGCCAATTAAGATTGTCAACTTAAATTCGGTGTATTATTTGAGATCCGAATTTAACTGTCTATTCTATTTCATTTTAGCATTGATTGATACTGACAATCTTAATTGGTGCCGGTTGCTGTAAAATATGAACACCCACAAAGATATAGAGAGTAAATTTACAGACAAAGGGTAACTTCACCTAGCCATTTGTTATTTATTGTCAATTTGTGTCCGGGCCTGCGACCGTTCGTTAGTGGCCGTCCGGTAATAAACTTATTAAAAATGCTGGCGCTCACACCGTTCTGTAACATCAAATTTGCAACGCGTAGGTATAGTGAGGAATATTAAAAGTATATTTGGGTCAAAGACCACTCAATTACCTACAACACTATTCTTGCAAAGTTAATTAAAAACAAACCGTTTTTCTGTTTTAAAAACTGAATATGATAATGATCCTAAACTAATTTCGTGTTCTAATTTTAAGAGATATTTTCTCTACATGATAAAAATCATACAATCATAAGATGCTTAATTGCTTATCGATGTGAATACCTTTTCTTCTACTAAGAACGCTACGTTTTATAAACTAGATAAGTTCAGTGGATAACTGACAACTTTAGAAAGATATACATCAACAGAAATTCAGAGATCTATTTTGGAGATTTTTTGGGTTCACACAATTATTTGTTAGTGGTGTAATCATGTGACAACAAACCAACGAGCAACAATCTGAATATTAATACTGGGTATCAAAACCACGTAGTATGAATATACTTGAAATATCAGTGATTTATAGCTACGAGTATATGGGACAAGCTAGATCACTTTTGGAACAGTTTCAACTTTAATCGTCCAGCTTATTGCGCTATCACTCTGAGAATTAATATCTAGTTGATACTCGTATTTTTGTGGCTAGTTCTCGGTGTGATAACCTCCTAAAAAAGTTTTAGGGGACACACAGGCAGCAATTTGTGAAATTGACGGCAGTGTACTTTGGTAACTGAAAAAGATTTGAACAAAAGGATGACTGACTTTTACTCTCTGCTATTATTACAGTGCCTTAGGTTTTAGGTACGTACCCAAAGTACCTAAAGGAATCTACTTTATTTAGCTTTTTTCAAACAATTTTTGTTAGCCTGAATGTTTAGTCTGAGCAATAGCTATGTTGCGAAACTACGAGTATTTTGTTTTCAAATGATGGCAGGTTTTGAGCGTATTATTTAAGATGCAGCAGAGTGTCTTGCTACCATAATTTGCGTTAGTAGTCATAGTATTTTATAGGTAAGCAATTTCTCATAAGTCATATTTTTATATATTAAAGCGACATTTTTCAATCTAAGATAATATACAAGTTGGGTATATTGTACGAAACGTAAAATAAAAGTCAAAAAACAAATAAAAAATTCGTTACATTCTTATACAATGTCAAATCAACAAAAATAAAACATTTAAAATAAAAATTAATAAAAAAAGTATTACAAATGAATAAAAGTCAAATAAAAAAAGTATTACAAATGAATAAAATCAAATAAAAATAATTAAAAAAACTAATAAAAAAAGCTACAATAATTTATGACAATATTTTTTTTTCTGTTAAACTCGTTTACTTATATAAAATTTACTTGTTACATTTAATTTTTAATCAATTTACTTTTTTACTTACAGATCCGTGTAAATGTATCCACTTTGTGTACACCTACGCCTCTGTGTGTTTATGAATTATTTGCTTTTCCCAACTTCCCTGGAAAATTATAACGTCTACGTCCAATAAATGGGGCTATCTGACTGTCGCAGCAATTTAATCGTAACTACAGTTATAACAATAAAAAGTTTTCCGTGGTTTATTTTCATATTATTTTTGCGGTTCTTGTGTGGGAGTTGTTAGTTTTGTTTACCAAAAAGTTAAAAATTATATAATACATGCTTAATACTGAATACTCCAAAAAAACGATTAAAAATTTGCATTAAAATAAATTAAATGAGTTTCTGTTGTCTATTTCTATTCTTTTTGTTCTAAATGTTGCAAAAAATAAGTAAAACAAAGCTTTTGCCCGCGGCTTCGCCCGCGTGGCATTAGATACTTAAGGAATCGGAATAAAAGGTAGCCTATGTTTCCATGTCAAAGGCTAAATGCATCTAAATTTCATCCAAATCCGTTCAGCCGTTTTTGCGTGATTAAGTAACAAACATCCACACTTCCACATTTATAATATTAGTTAGAATTAATTGAACTTAGCTCTTTAGATAGAAAGAAAAGTTTATAAGAGAAAAATATACCAACACGCTGCATAAATACAGCCCCTTACACGCTTGACAGACAACCCCTACACGATCACATGTATTTGAAAATATTTTTATTAGTGTCGGTACAACTCGAAGCGTCTCGACAAACATCTCCGTTGTTTAAACGAAGAGTTCCTATTTACAATTGTTTCCTAGAACGTTTTCATGAGATTAAACTTAAGTTGGGTAATATTTTTCAGACGCTTGAACTGAAAACTTCTCCTTTGTCGAAGAGGAACGTTCGTATATGTACCTACTTATGTTATGTAGATATTGTTAAGTCGCCTTGCTTTTGGTGAATCCTCGTGTATAGATATTTACATAGGGGTCGTAAAATATTTATGATCTGGGGTCTACATGTTTTGATAAAATATATGGAGAATGTGATATGTAATGTATAAAACTTATACAAATATACATGATATTGGTTACCATGTAAAAACTCGCATATATAAGCCACCAAGCCTCATAAGTATTGATATGATTTTGCAAGTATGTCGTTATTATAAAAACACCGTTTCTTTGCATCTTTACTTTTCTTTCTATTTTGGTGGTCTTATTTATGTATCAGATTACAAGTGTGTTTGGGTGCTTATCAATACGTTTGGCATAAGATTTGAGCTCTTCTGTTATCTCCTGCTTTTTATTTATATCTTTTAAAAATAAAATGAAAATACTTAATTGCAGACCGTAGTCCATATTATACTAGTAATCATACCTCTTAAAAACGATGTTAGCAAAAGATACCATAATGTGATGTACATGCACCCAGTCTGCTAAAGTGGCGCAGCACCGCTTGTCACATTTTTTTTTACTTTTACCTTTTTATTTTATCTTCCCATCAAAGTAACCGACTTCCGCAAGGCCACAAAAAAAATATATATATAAACAATATATTTTTTCTATAAATCCGGGCAGCGGTCAAATCAGGCACATTAATCAGGAGTTGCCCGGCGTATCGGAGCATCCTGGGCAATACCAAGTAGCTCTGTGATTTATTGGCTTGGCAGAAAGCGTCTGCCACCTGTCTGCCCAATACTTGGCAACGAAACTTTCTGCTATGGTATTGGGATGCTTAGGTAGTTTATAGTGTGGAAGTTAAGATTTACTTTTCTACCTGTTTTTTTTTTAAGGTGAAAATCATCCAAAGACTTCTACGGTTATAAGGCGAAGCGGGAGAGTGTGCTAAATTTTACTAACTTAAACCACACCTATGTTTCTTCTTTGACTTGCGTTCCAGAACCTCGGATTTTCCTTTGGGAAGTCAACCCATTTTTTTTTGGACATGGCTCTTGGCTTTTTGCTGACCCATCTTTGAGGCGCGCGTAGATTACTATGATCTGTCGAAGACTCAGCCCGGGATGGTTATCGGACGGCCGGATGGCGAGCTACCCACAGCTCGTCGTTCACAACCTCACACCTACAGTGACTTTTCTACTTGTGTTGAGTTATGCAAGTCTATTTTGTGTTTGGAAATCAGTTTTGTCATTGTTTGATATAATGACTGCCAGAATGGATGTTGGTTTTCTAATCAAATTCTTGAGTACGATAACGCTTCAAATATAACTAAATTTTGTCACGTGATCTATGTTAATTCACTCAATAAACGAAAGTTTATATACAGGATAAAGCTTTTGTGTATAGGAAAAACTTTTCTTTTTAGGGAACTCATTGATTTTCTAGCTTGACTCATCAGTATGTGAGCACACACTGAAGAGTGAGATAAAACAAAACGGGGGAGAAAAGGCATCAAGAAATTCGGGGAATTTACTACGTGTGAGGTAATGAACGGATTTTCTTTGAGAAAACTACCAACAGTAAAACTTTGATATTAGTTTTTGTTATTTTACACTTGAACGATTGCTGAAAGAAGGGGAGCACTCAAATGTTTGAAGGGGAAACTTCAAATAACTAGACTTATTTTAAAATCACTTTGCCAGATTGATCTAAGTTGAAAACTGATGGTTTAGTTGCAAGTTCCATTGCTCTGGTTTATCTACGTAGGTTCTTTGAAAAAAAAAAAAAACTTTAGAATGATTTGTATCATCCTGCTGTCCTTATAATAAAAAAGGCAAATGAAAAAATATAGGTTAGTTTAAGGTAGTAAAAGTCCCTGGCATATCCTTTTGCTCCACCTTAAAGCGAGAGAAACCAACTAATGATATCCTATCTCAAAACACAGTAATATGTATCGACTCTTGAAAGGCATAAATTACTAAGCGTTCATTGAGATTGACTGGAGAGTGATTTAAAGTTAAAAATAGAAAAAAAATGTTAGTTTTAAAAAAGTCGGTTTTAGATACTATTACCATAATGTTAATAATATAAATCCGACTATTTCATCTGTTTTAACAATATTTTGTTTAAAAAAATTAACTAAATCACTCTCCTGTAAAGTTCACTCAATGTCGCTTAGTAATTTTTACTTTTCAAGCATCGATATGTAGTTTCTCATTAGTAGGTAGTTAATACCCGGGTACCCGAACCACATTTCAGTATTTGCTAACAACTAGATCGCGTTAACTCCAGACAGTCGTGCTAATAATTAAATGTGTTTGCTGTTTGATTGACTCTAGTTGCTTCAGACTTAATTAACATTCTCGTACTTTACATCACATGCCTGTGTTTAGTACTGAGCCGTTTGTCTTGACTGAGTTGCCTCTTGGTATACCTTATTCGATATTACCTTGTTGCCTTCTATGACAATAATGAAGGGGATTCAAGGTATAGACGGTTAAAGGTGAATGGTAATTAATCCTTTAACAAAGGATCCTTTTCTTTTTGAGGTGTAAAATCATCAAAATTTATTTACTTCTTCCACTGTAAGGTGGAGCGAGAGAGCGTGATAGACGTTTACTGGATAACGCCCACCAGTAGTGTCCTTCAGTTGCCTTTTGAGTTCCATGGACGATGACGATGATACGATTTGGCTGATACATCTTTGAGGCGCGCGTGCAACATATGCGATGTCGACGACTTGAGCTCAGCCTTTATCGGACGACCGGACGGTAAGCTACTCATTAATTGTCGTCCGCAAGTTGTCATCCCGACACTCTGGGGCTGTCTTTTTCACGGCTGGGGCGGAAGGATGTCCGTTCTCTCAAGGAAGCGGCCAACTTTTTCTCTAGCATTACTGTTTCACAGGAGGCGACCGCATCGCACTCCGTCTGGGCCTGAACCAGGGCCGGGCACGAGAGAACGCTATCGCCTCCATGAGGATACAGTGCCCCAGTCGCCTAAGAGACAAACTTATACCGTGTACTCCACAGTATACACCTGGCGGTCGATGTTATTGAATGATTTAAAAAACTAAATATAATAAAAGAGGCATCGAATGATAAGCGACATGCGACTTTGACCAGATACGCTTAGTAAAGTTAGGCTGCAGAGTGACTAAAGCCATTCCTTATATTTCATAGTCTGATTGTTCCTTTAAAATAATGTAATGGTTGTTTTACGACGATTGGTCCCTGCCTTTAAAATTTTTGAAAGTAAGATGAGATAACACTTTTCTACTAGGAAAAAAGACTAACGCGATTATGACACTGCGACGCACCATGCAGCTTAGCGTGTGAATCCGTATTTAAATATTGATTGTAAGTATCTCCATTTGTATAGAAAACACGCACAGGGGGCTAAACACAAAGTATGGCACACTGAGTCTCGTAGTGCCGTGCGTGATATTGTATGAAATGAATCTACAAAACGCAACTGCGCGCGTGAGTGCGTAAAAAACACGCACGATGATGCAGATCTGCACTCCCGCAAGTAGGAGCGTTGACATGCAACATGCAGCGTGATGCGTGGCAGTGAGATAATCTCCTAATAGAAAAACAATTTTGTTGGTACATAAATTGAAAATAAAACTGATTAATTGGAAAATTGGACTTACTCCGGAAGAAAACATCAAAAGCCAATAAGATGATCATAAACAGTAACTAGCTAAACTATCCCGACTTCGAAGGCTAAACTTTCTAGAGAGAGCCATGCGTTAACTATTCTCATTACAGACACTTTTCTTGCAAACGGATAAAGCTACTTCTAGCTATTTAAGCGCTTTAACTTTATTTTAACCTACTTTGCTGAAGGAAAGTAATAAAATAAATGAAGAGAGCGAGTTGCAGAAATTGAAGTGCATCGGGTAATGTTTTTAGACGCAAGTAAATGATTCAATAATAAAAACTCTCTTTATATGAATCTTCAGTGATAGAAAAGGTTGTAAAACTACAAATACCTTAATTAAGAAAGTGCCTCCGAACAAACGGGTCTAGTCCGAACAACTTTCTATAGTTGATTTCGGGCTGTTGTACATATATGTTCTAAACCTTGAACTACATTTGACCGACACACACATGGTGTAATACGCCTGATTTGTACGTAGAACGACGTCGCGTGGCGAGGAGAATGTATGGAGACCGACGCGCCCAGATCGGCGTGTGGCACACGTGTGCGCAGTGTAGTTCTAGGTTCATGATCATCATCATCATTTCAGCCGATAGACGGCCACTCCGACATAGGCCTGCCCCAAGCGTCGCCACAACGAACGATCATGTGCGTCCCGCATCCGTCTGACTCCCGCTACCTTCATCAGGTCGTCAGTCTATCTTGCAGGAGGCCTTCCAACGCTAGGTTACTCAGCGAAAAACTCTAATATGCAGGATTTTGAATTTTACTTCCTATGTAGCGTAGATGTCGCTACATATGTAATACATTTAGATGCAAAAAATCATGAAAGTCAATTTTGTTTCCACTTGAAACTGGGCTTACTGTCCTATGTTATTTGTCTAACGATAAAAATCTTCTGAGTCAATAAAAAAAAATAGTATAACCACACTGAGCAAATGAAGTGGTTTCAATTTATTTTCTGAAGAGCGTAATACACATATAAGTTTTCCAAATTGTAATGACGCTGTAACTAAATATTAGAATGTTAGATTCCAAAAGTTATAACAGTCCCTGCCAATATTGTTCGAAGTTTAAAAGTGATCGAGGTTAACACGACCTAAAAATATTTACCTACCATTAATATTTTAGATTGTCAAAGTTCTTACTTAAACTAACTGTTAGACTAACACAAAGGTGGTCGGAGTTAAGAGTTTTCTTTGTTATACCCATTAATCTAAAATTCTACGTAAGTAAAGTGGTAAAGTAATCTAATCTTAACATACCCACACTTGGGCATGCCACAATCATGTTTGAGGAGTTATTAGAGAGGTATAATGGCGTCGTCAACTTTTGCATGACACATTTATTCATGCACAAAATAGTACAAAGGCGGACTTAATGCCAAAAGGCATTTTTTTTTTACTCGTGTTTCAGAGGATCGGAGGAACCATTGTGTGGACGGCAAAAAGAATATGGTGGAGCATGCCGTAAAGGTGTACGGAGCCCCCGCTGCTGCCACAGAATACGCGCCGGGCATCGGGAGTCGCAAGGTGATGCCCAGTGACCGTAGGCACGGGTTTGTGGATGATGAGCAATGGGTAGCTCACCGTCTGGCCGTTCGGTAACTATCCGGAGCGTAACTGAGTGGTCAAGGGTGCATAAGTTAAAAGCGCACCTCAAAAATGTCAGCAAAACTGTAAAGGCACAGCAGAGTCGATGTCCGTTAAGGTTACAGGGATTTTTTTTTAGAGGAAACCCGTAGTCATAGAACGCAAAGATCAAATATATTTATAATTTGACACAATTTTAATAATTATTCAAGAAAAAAACCATGAAAAAGTCACCCATACCGAAAAAGTTGATAATTTATTTCAGCCAGAATTGTATCTCTAATTAGCCGATACGAAAGGTTCTTAAAGAAGTGACGAGAGTTTTGATATAATACAAAGTCGCTTTCTGCGTCTGTCTATTTATCCGCTTACACACATCGGATTTTATACGGTTTTCTCTAATAGAAAGAACAATAAATAAAGAAGGTGTAATCCTAACTAATATTATAAAGAGGAAAGATTTACAAGGTGAAGGTGACGCTGCGGAAACGACGCCAGATCACCCGGGAAAGGATGTCCGGGCGCCGCCCACCGAAGTGCCATCATCGGTGTTGCGGCGCCCCAGGCCGCCTACGCGACTGCCACTTCAATTGTCATGTTTTGACATTTTTCTTTTTGGCATTTGAACAATTTTTTTAGTGTTTATTTTTAGTGTTTTTCCCTTTATTTAGCTGTGTAAGTTAGTGGTTAAGCGTAAATTTACTTCTATTCAATGCCTAGTGACAACAGTGTAGTGGTGGAAAACAGTGCAAGTCAACCTTTGAACATCCTGGAGAGGTGCCCTCTGTGTACTGAGGCACGATTTTTTAAAGGTAAGCGGGGTCTGAGCGTGCATATTGGGAAGACACATAAACCCCAAAATGCACTCAATGCAGACCCTGTAGTTACACCATCTCCCTCAGCTACTACTTCATCATTAGACCCGCTTTGGAAAATTCTTTCAAAGTTCAAAAATTCTTGCCCAGTTCTAAAGCGAGTTCCCCGCGGCGCTAGAGCTCTTGTGGCCCAACACCTAGCAGGTTGCATTCGCCTAGCCGTACGGGAGAACTCGCAAAGTGCTTGGGAACATCTGCTCACCTTCCCCTACAGAGTTTTACACGTTCAAAAAAATTTGGCAACAAAAAAGACTTTAACTGCACAAATCAAAGAAAACTGTAATGTTTCGGCCTGTGATTTAGATTCAAAATTACCGTTTCAGAGAATTATATCTTCAAAAGGTATATCTCACCTAGTAGAAACAAAGCTAGGGGAAGGTGATATTAGCGGAGCAGCCAGGATCCTATTTAGTAGTGACGTGGTGGCAGCGTGTTCTTCAGATACTCTCGCAGATCTGGAGAGAAAACACCCTGCCCCAGCGGATGGCCTTTCATTTCCCGACCCCCCTGTTCCGGACATTCACACCCTCACCATTACAGGTCGAGAGGTGGTCACAGCCGTTTGCTCTTTCCGGAGTGGTTCTGCTGGCGGCCTCGATGGCCTCAGTCCTCAGCACCTTAAGGACCTTATCAGTTCAGGCGCCGGGGAAGCTGGTGAGTTGCTCTTGAGGGAGCTTACGGCCCTGATTAACCTAATGCTCTCTGGCAATGTGAGCGAAACCGTCATCGACGTCTTATACGGGGCTAACTTATGTGCCCTGCGCAAGAAAGATGGCGGAGTTCGTCCCATTGCCGTGGGTACCACCTACCGTCGTATGGCAGCCAAGATTTGTTGCAAATTCTATGGTGAGGTGGTTTCGAAAAAATTTCAGCCCCTGCAGCTTGGCTACGGCTCCAAAGGGGGCTGTGAGGCTGCCGTACACGCGTTGTCGACCTATCTAAATTCAGGCAAAGGAGAGGCTATCCTTAAGGTTGACATAAAAAATGCATTTAATTCTGTTAATAGGGATACCTTGTTGTCAGAAGCTAAAAAAGAAATACCTCAAATTTTTAGTTTTCTCTGGCAATGTTATAGACAACCATCGAAATTACTATTTCGTGACAAAGTTTTGGAATCCGCTGTTGGCTGTCAACAAGGTGACCCCCTCGGGCCAGTGATCTTTAGCTTAGCTATACACCCAATAATTCGAAAACTAAATTCCAAATTTAATGTGTGGTACCTCGATGATGGGACCTTAGGAGGCGATGTAGACACCGTTTTCAATGATCTACAATTTTTAAAAAACCATCTTTCTTCTATTGGACTAGAACTCAACTTTTCTAAGTGTGAGTTATTCCTATCTGAAAGTATTGACCAAAGTCTGACTTATTCAAAATTCAATGCAATAGCTCCTGCAATCAAAATTATCGACAAAAGTTCTCTTCGCCTCCTTGGGTCTCCAATTTTTGAGGATTCCTTTCCCAGTTTTGTGGAGGAAAAAGTTAAAAATTTCAATGATGTTTCGGAAAGATTGCTTGAAATTAATATGCATTCGGCCATTACCCTAATCCGTTATTGTTGTTTCGGTCCTAAATTAATATATTACCTTCGTGCTTCCCACTTATGGAAGCACCCTCACCTTTTGGAAAAAATGGACCAAATTATCCGGCACACCCTAACTTTAATTTTAAATATGACCTTGGACGATCGAGCTTGGGCTCAAGTTACTCTTCCCATCCGTATGGGAGGCCTCGGCGTCCGCAAAATTACCAGTATTAGTTTACATATCTTCGGTCCACGGAACTGATAAATTAATCAGGAACATCCTAACTTCTACACTGATTCCTTTAGAAGTGCCGTGTTTCGCCGAGGCTTTGGATGCCTGGAGAATCGCTTGCCCGAATACAAATCCACCTAACAACCCGGCTTCCCAGAGACGGTGGGACGAGCCGCTCTGCAAAGTAGTTCAGGAAAACCTATTCGTAACATCTGCTACTGCTGCGGAGCGTGCGCGCCTGCTGGCTGTGGGAAATTGGGAGTCAGGTCTTTGGCTTCACGCACTGCCATCGTCGAATATTGGCACCTTGTTCGACGATACTACTTTCCGCTTAGCTGTTGCCCTACGTCTAGGTGCTCCTTGTTGTTCTCCTCATCGCTGCCACTGTGGCGAGGTTGTCAACAGCCTCGGTCACCACGGCCTGTCATGCAGTCGAAGTGCTGGACGCATAGCGCGGCACGCGAACATTAACGACATCATCCGACGAGCCCTTGTCACCGTCGGCGTTCCGGCTGTTTTGGAACCTCATGGGCTGGCACGCGACGATGGTAAGAGACCAGACGGTATGTCTTTATTTCCTTGGAAGATGGGTAGGCCTTTAGTGTGGGACGCTACCTGTGTCGATACTCTTGCGCCATCCCATCTTCCTAGCTCATCGTGCTGTGCTGGTGCTGCCGCGACGGCTGCAGAGAACCTCAAGCGGCGGAAATATAACAGCCTCGTCGGCAGTTATATTTTTGAGCCGTTTGGGGTTGAAACTCTCGGGCCGTGGGGTCCGAGTGCTCATATGCTTTTTAAACAATTGGCAACACGCTTAATTGACGCTTCGCGTGACCCAAGGGCTGGCTTCTACCTCGGTCAGAGAATAAGCATTGCCATACAACGTGGCAATGCCGCCAGCCTTTTGGGCACACTTCCAGTCGACAGCGATGCGGAGGAATTTTATGACGTCATATTTAGCTAGGCATTTAGTGTATATATTATTTTTAATTATTTAAGTTGTTTTTTTAATATTTAAGTTTATTATGTATATATTTTCTTGTAACTAAATAAATAAAAAGTTCTTATGAATATATAAAAACAATTTGACACGTTTTCCACCCTACTCAAGAGCCAGAGCCTGAGAAGTCACTGGATAATTTTTAATTGCAAAAAAATAAAACACGTACTAACACAAGTTCTTCTCATCGCTGCTCCTGTGTGGTGCGGTTGTCAACAGCCGCAGTCATCATGCAGCTTAATTAAAGGGCTCATATTGCGGCATGCGAATATGAACAAGATCATCCGACAAAACCTTGTCGCTGTTAGTGTTCCTGCTGTTGGAACCTGATGGCCTGGCACGCGACGATGTCAAGAGACCGGACGGTAAGTCTTTATTTCTATGGTACATGTGTAGGTGTAAACGTGGGATCCTGCCTATCTTAAAATCTATCACTTCCTCTAGCTCCAGTTTTTACACCATGTTATATTTTTTTCCTAAAATATTTTAAAAGGTCACAAGTTGGACACTATCGACACTAAGTACAACACAGGTTACGGTAGATTATAGTGGACATTAGGAGCTAGCGCACTGCTGGGGGCAATTGCAAAACAACCCCTCAGTAGCCTTGATGGCCCGGTGACTATGTATTTTTGCTAACAGCTACTGTTTCAATGCTCAAAGAGGTATCAAAATGTAGGTGCTAATTAAGAACATACGAGTAACAGATTTTGTCTTTCCTTTTCAAATTCAATGTGTACGCAATGCAGGTGTTGCTTTTCATAGCGTTAAATTCGCGGTTCAATATCGAATTGAAAACAAAATACCGTCGTTACCGTCGAACTTCTGAATCTGAGTTAGTATTGATAAAATAGGTACCTTTATACCGAATCAGAGTTGTCATAAAATACTCAGTTAGTGATTAAAATGTTACTCTGAAAATAAAGCAAAACGTAGTTAAGTCCACTTTAATTTGATTAAAGTGGTCGGTCCATTATAATGGCTTTTTAGCTTGATATCAACTTGACATTGGTAAAAAGGTTTGTGCTTTTCTACTTTTTATTTAGTAGATAAATAAACTTCGTTTTACGTATTGCAGTATTCTTTCGCCTTTAGTTTAGTGCCGTTGCTTCAGAGGATATATATTGGCTGACTTGGCTGAATAGGTACACCACTAAATATTCATCATGATGAGCCAGCCTTTTTAATGTTCCCAATGTTGGAACACAAGTCGCTACTCTAGGAGAGGGAATGGGCCGTAATCCACCACGCGAGCTCAGTGCGTGTTGGTGAATGTCACACGTCTTCGAATTTTTGGTTCTTAGACATGCCGGTTTCCTCACGATGTTTTCCTTCACCGTTTTGAGAGTAGTGGTGATGAAATAAATTACACAAAGTAATGAGCCTGGCTGGGTTCGATCCTACGACCTACAATTACTCTATATTAAATATTAATTAGTACAAATAAAGGGATTATTAGAAAAGGTATTTTTATTATTTAAGTAGTCTCAATAAATAAAGTTTATAAACAGAAAATTTATTAGCGTATTTTATAACCCAAAATGTCACTCAATGTATAGAAATATTGTAGAGGTTATAAATGAAGATCAAAATGAAAAAGCACTGCAGGTAGTATTTCCTAGTACCTAGCAATTGTTATGTCGAACAGTGGGTGTTTTTCTGCTGAATTGATGGTGATGATGAATTGTTATGAATAATGGATTCTATTATGAATATGATCAATAACAGGTACGGTTAGAGCTCCATTTTTTGAACTAATTAATTAAAAATAGGTGTTTAAAAGAAATAATTTACTAAATGACGAATATAAACAAGCATTTAGCATACCAAGAACCTAGTTGTAGGTTCGTGCTGTATAAAAGGCTGATTTTAATCAACAAAGCTGAAAACCTATTACCATTTAGTTTAGCGGTTATTTCATTATTCATCTCAGAAAACTATTACCTACGGCTTTCTACAAGAAAATCCTTCACGTGTGCGTCTATTCATGAGTCGAGCTCCACAATGATCGCATAACAATAAGGTGTCCTCAGTTTTCACAACACCACAATAGAGACTGGAAGCATATAAAGTCGCCTTGTTCCCACTAATTAATCTGCTTATTCAAGCCTCGTTGAGGGAAAAATTAACTTCCCTTGAAAGGGACAATTGTGTTCCATAGTGTTTTTTCTTTTTATATAATTAAATAGCGTGTCAAAAGGAATGTGGAGTCTGTTAGTGAAAATACTTTCTGTCTCTCGTAATAATTGAGAATTCCTTTATTTTTGTGTAGTTTTTTTTTTTATTTTTCAGTCCGTCTCTAAGGCCGACTGTCTCATCGGTCTAGTGGTTGCAAACTGCAATTGGTGAGCGTGAGGTAACATTTCCCGAGTCGATCAAATGGTATTTATTTAAGGCTTATGCGCTTATTACTGTACAAAGGCGGACTTAATGCCATAGGCATTATCTACCAGTCGACCAGTCGATGGTGCAGAAACATAACGTGGCAGGTGCAACTAGATAAATGGTCAAACCGTAGGGAGACAAAAATACAATATTAAATACATATAAATAAACAATGTTGAAATAGTTGAAAAAACAAATCCAACCAATCAGTTCTATGACGATTCATTTTTTGTGTCATTGGATTTTTCAACTCGGAATTTCTCAGTAGTAACCTAGACTTTGAACGTTGGTGGTATGATAACCTCGTGCCTTAGAAAGCCAATTTCAGGCGGATTGTGTCAGTTTACTGCTCCATTGGACAATGAGAGTAAAGAAAAAATGAAGAGAAGAATACATCGGTGATTTAGTACACACTCGTGCACTATAACATTTCCTGTGTAATTTCCTAATCTCTATAAAGGTTGACCACTGTGACCAAACTTTGTTCGGGAGAATTTTACACGCCAACTATTGCCTGCGACTGCGTTCGTGTGAATATCAGTCATTACGGTAGCGAAGTCAAAACTAGATAACAAATTGCCCATAGCTTGTACTTTAAGGATTCCTCAGTACAAGCTTACTCCGTACCAAATTTCTTCAAGATCTGTAACTACACAGGAAGTGTAATAGAACGTGTTACTTTCATATATTTTATAATTTATGTATGGATAATTACAGCGAGTATGCAATGTGATTTATGTGGCGATTTAGACAGTAAATAAATGTAGGATGATTTTTTAAGTGAACTCAGTATATCTGCTCCTTTACTTCTGTAATTACAATCATTTAGCGGTGCATTTATAGGGTAGGTGCTTAAATAATTTTATGCATTGAATTTTTATTCTCTTTAACACCCAGTTGGGTAAATATTTTTCTAGAAAACTGCCATATACTTGAAAAACTAAAACAATTTATAAGATACGATAACACCAGGTAAGTTAGAAAAATATTTTAAAAACTCTTTAGAAAATATTTTCATTCTTGCACAAGGTAAAACGCAATTTGCATGCATAGATAGCGTCCGTTGCAGTTATGAAATATATCCCTGCACCTACAGGTTGGTTGGCTAACACGAACGAATTCTATCCATTGCTGGTTCAGTAAATACCTTGATAAAACTTCTCTATACTGGAGAAGTAATAGATTTAATCCTCCAGACGATGACCTGATACGGCTAGAAGGAGTATATCAAGTTGCTACTTATAATTCATTTCGTAGCGACATGGATGAAATGAAACTGGGTCCCTTGTGGCTATATTTCGTGAGATATTTCCTTTTGACTAGAAGAGCTTTATAAATATCATCAGATTGATTGATTTTTGTTCGATTTGAGTAAAGGCTTGCTTCCAGCGGATTTGTCATAGATCAGTGATCCTTTGCAATTTCTTTAGGTAAAATGTAGTTTCAAAAACATTGACAGAGGTTCTCCTTAGGCGATTAGCATGACCACACGCCATCATAGTTTAACAGAGATGTATCTCAGTGATTACAAATTTTCATACTTGAATACCTTTCGTAGCCAGGACTTGAACAACCGTAAAAATACTATGTAAACTTAAAACAAAATATTAAGTTGACAAACTATTACGACTGTAGGCGAAGATGTGTCGTGAGCCCCTCGTTCTTGCAGTACTTTGCCTGTGTTGCTAAGATAATGCCTCGCATACAAGTTAGTGCAAACTAAAGCAAGCGAGTAACGGCGCACACGGCCCCAGCAGTTGTTGAGAAGTTTAATTTTTGAATGTGCAAGAATATTGTTTTAATAAGTATGGGATGTTTGTAATGGCAGCTGCGTTTTAGTTGAAATTATAATGTTTTTGAAGTTAAGTTTTGTTTGCATGTATTGTAAGTAATTGTTTAAGTTCTATTTGCTACTGGTAAACATGTTTGTCGTTTGAAGTTGGAATGGAAAAGCATACAGAAAAAAAATAAGCTATTATAATTACAGCGTGTACGGTGATGATGATGACGATTACAGTGTAACCTGGAAAGGTTTAAAGTTTAGGTATAATATTTATAAGGTTTAGGTATTTTCATGATAGAGAACTCTTAACGAATTGACATTCCATTGGTGTTCGCGATATGTCCACAAGACATTGCAACGTTTTACATAAAACGTATTTTTAATATGAGGACTATGCTGTGACAACGCATGTACTTTCTGAGCAGTTTCACTCAATTTTTTTTTCTAAAAATACCACCTCAGAAATTAAGAGACACCTCAGGTAGTTTTCACAAGATTTGACCATTATGTTTTTAAGACTTTAAAATAGGCTTAGAGCTTCTGAGTTTATTTTAGTGTTTCTTCTCAGGGTAATCAGTTATGTAAAATGATGTTTAAAAAAACTCTTTAATAAATTCGAAGCATTAGTTGATGATTCTTTAACTTGATCTAAGTGCAAGCACAAAATTTGATAAAAGACATTCTTACTGAACTCCAGATCAACAGAAAGCAGTCTTTTGAACCTTAACTAAACTCAATTTTCTACTAAAATATTTGCAAAGTAAAGCATAAAATTGCGAAAAAACAATCTCCACGTCTGATTGGCAATTACACAACGCAATCAATAAATTTCTGTAAACAACTCTATTAGTCAGTGAAGTGTTAATATCGAGCAATAAACATTCTGTGATATTTTCTTAACGGAACTGTATTTACTGAAAAATATTGAGATTGGAACTATATAACAGATGGTAGTTCAAGATGTTTCCACAGATATTTGGTTTTTAGGAAGGTACTTATGTACCTTTGACGTGGAATTTTTTTTGGGGTTTCTTCACTGGGTAGTCAGCTAGGAAACACTGGACTCTCTAGTTCAAATTGATGAAAAAAATTACGTGTAAAAGTGTTGTTTATAACCAATTTGCATAATAACCATTATTTTCATGCAATTTGCATAATAAATACTATGTATTTTTTTTTGCAAATTCATAAATTATTATATATTCATTATCAGTCATTTTTCATTTATTTTTCTCTCATTAATCCCTCGTTTTATTTATGGGATATCATTTAAAGCGCTAAAATTTTTCTACGAGCCTGTATGTAACAGCTACAGTTTTTACGTTACATACATCGTAGGTAACCAGTCCACTTAAGCCTCCTAAAATCATAGTCCGAACACAATAAAGTGAATGAAAGCTTTTTTCTAGCAAAATAATTGGAAATTCTGTTTAATGGCTATAGATTCTCTGAAACGAAATAATGCAATATGAATACGAAATGTGTTTAACATCGATGTAATAAAATAAACTTATACCACTTCTGCCAAGGTACAATGATTCCACGTGAAGTGAAATTCGCTTGTAAGTTGGAAATCATTGTAAAAAAATATACTGCCAGGATAAAATTCTATACAGAATGCAGTTCTTCTTGAAATCAAGTCTAAATTTGTACCAAAATCTCATCAATCATCAAAATGAAATACACAATACTCTTCTGGCAAGTTCGAGCTTATGTACAAGTATTTATCGTTTTACAATGACGTATGGTATCGTCATAAGACTCATTTTTCCATAGTCTCAGAAAATGCTCTGCTCTGCTCTAAGTGTGCGTTGACGCTTAGGCGTGAACGATGCAATTAGAGTTACTTTTGCATTTATTTAGTAGTAATTATATGAATTATCCTGATTCATTTTGACATGTATTTTCAGAGTGTAATTGTCAATGTCAAGGTTTTGTATTGTTCTCATTCGTCTTTCACTAAAGGAAAATACGTGCAATAATATGAGCAGGCAAGATGAAATAGGCACCGTTGTCAATAATAAACTTCCACTACAACAGAGGTAGGTAAGTTACTAGCAGATTTACTACATGAGTCAGCACTCCAGCATCCCTTTTCCCTAGTAAGTTTTTACGATCTACATGGGATATTAACTGGCCCATACATTTTACTGTTGTTTTGTCGAACTTTCATAGTATATTATTGAAAGTGTTCCCATCTACACATACCTGATGAATAGCAGTTCAGTTTAGGATATCATTAAAGAAAGTAAATGTAATGTGGTCACAAATAAAAAACTATTTTTAACCGACTTCGAAAAGCATTAGGTTCTATGTTCGGCTGAATGTATGTCATTTTTTTTTTTGTTTTTTTTTGGTATGTTCGCCGATATCTCCGTCAATTGTGAACCGATATTGAAAATTCTTTTTTAATTGAAAGGTTATGCTTTCGAGTTAGTTCCATAGAAATATTGTTATAATTTGATCATGAACTTCGAAGATATGGCACTGAACTCCTCATAGGATCACAGCAGAACTGTCGTAAACAGTTTTACAAAAATTGCTTTGTTTATACGTGTAGTCGATGACTGGCTGAAGGAAAAAGGGGACGGGATATATCGGCTAAATCTAATGATGAACCAGAAGGTAAATTAATGTAAATTAACCGTGTTTGGGATTATTAAAATACTAATGAGATGTTCTTTGGCTATAAGTTATTTAATTTCGGCTGACAGGTACTTTTTAGTGGTGGTACTATAACTAAAAAGTGTAAAATAACGAAGAGACAAAACTATCATAGAAACACCGACTTCCGAAATTAAAGTTATTTTGTACTTTTCAGTGTTTTTTTTAACATTGAAGTCGGTTGTTTTTTTTTTAATGTTTTTTTGGTATCTGTGAATGTGGTTGATGGATTTTCAATCAATTTTTAATTGTTCTGAAAAATACTGGTGACTGTTGATTCACTATGTCAACTATGAAACTCTCCAAAATTATGTAATTTGTTCTATACCCTTTAGTTCCCCCTCATGCCAATAAATTTAAAACTATTAGGTATGTTCCACGTCAGGGTGACATCAAGTAAAATAACTCTTACCGCATATAGTCTGATGCCAGCTTTGCCGGGAAAAATAAACCATACCTGAAAAATCTTATCAGACGCTCCGCAATCATGAAAATCGAAACGTAAAATATGCAGAGTCGAACGCATGAAATAAATCGTCGATAATCATACCGTACGCAATATGCAATCGAATGCAGTCGCACGAAAAATATTGGAATCCATCCAATAAGTTGATGTAATGAAAGCGACTTTACTGCCATGCTTCAGGGGGGAGGGTATCTAAGACGTTTGCAATTTCCGAACAAAATCTTTGTACGTTTTACGAGCAAGACAATAGATGTTTACTGGCGAACGGTGTTGGCAGACGGCCGAAGCGGCGATGCGAACAACTCATTTTACGCTCCGTGTCGTCTACTCGATCAGCATCCTTATTCCCGATCAATCGACGCGAAACACCGAGGTGTGCAGCTCTGCACTGTAAGTAAAATGTATTGTAACACTCACAATTCAAATGGATTTTCCTTAAAACAGAATACGGATAGAAATGTTTCGTACAAAACATCGATTCTTTAGAATGGACTTTAAATGTGATTCTGTTGTGATAAATGACGATCGTTAGTTGCATTTCTTTGTTCCTTTGTTGTTGGTGGTGTTGTTTCTTTTTTTTGGAATGTGACATTAATTTGTGACAAAATGACAGACATTTGGTAGTTTTTGCTGAAATAGCTACAGATTTTTCATTCTTAACAACTCCTCTTTCTGAAGTTATTTTAAGAAATGAAAATATTTTTGTGTTGTTTATAGTATAAATTTTTTGTTTATAGTAAGTAGCTACGTCCAATTGAATAGGTTTACAAAAAATCTTAAAATCACCCATTTTATCCAACCCAACATTAAAAAAATAATAACAACTAAAAAACACAGGCAAAAAAACGAACCGTGAACCAACAAAAGATTTCTTAAGAAACTGCTGTAAAGAACGCCAAAAGACATTGAAGGCGTTGCAGACGACGGCAAAATCAGATACGATTCATTAGTGTAACGAGCTTTTAATATTTAAGGGTCGGCTTTGATTGGAATGGCTTGGAAGTGTCAGACGTTGCTTGAGGGTCCACGGCTTTGAATCCACGACACATACTTACCTTTTCAACGTATGAAAAGTACCACTTGAGTTTTTGACACTTTCTTAAACTTTGATGTGGGATTTTTGGTGTAGTTATTTAAGAACCATCTTGGTTTATGATTCAAGGTACTTTCAAGATCAAAAAGCATCCATAATTTAAAATGATTGATAGTTAATGCTTGACTGATATATCAACGCATAACCGGAACTACAGAGCCTAGGAGTATGATATTTTACACAAGGTTCCCTTATAATGTAGGCACTAAGAAAGAATTTTCAAAAATTCACCCCCTAAAAAAGAACCCCCCTAAAAGAAGAAGGCTAGAAGGAACGGGGTGGGTCTTTTAGTCAGTAAGAGTCTGACACTATCTCCCGCTCCGCCCAAGAGCGGGGGTTGTCATTGGATGATTTTGTCCCACCATAAAAAACCCCTAGGGGCAAATATTAACAACTACCATAACAACAATTTTTATGCACTATTTTTTAATCCAAACGTTGACTCGTAAAAAATACCTTGTTGCATTAAGCCCGTCTATGTCCGTCACTACTTTACTTAAATAAAAATGAAAAATAGAAATATTTTATTTCATATTTTCATCGATTTTCGGTGTGTAAAGAAAATCGATTTAACAAAACATGCTTACTCAAAATATCTTTCGTTGAACTTATAAAGTCAGAAAACAGGTTATTATTATGTAAAATTGCACCCCCGCGTTGTAGAAAGGGTTGATGCTCTAGGGAGGTGTCGAATCATTCAAACGAACTCACTAACACTCTCCCCTGGGTTTTCCTGCACCCCGCTGATGTTTGGTGCAAATTATAGATTTCAGCGTTCATTAAATTGAACGTGGTTATAGGAAAAAAAAAATATATACGTGTATTTTTTTGGTGTGGTCGCAAGGGTTCATACCTATATTTATTGCATTACCACTACTCACATAACGGGAAAAGAAAATAAACGTATAAAAATAAACGATTGAAGTATAATTTATCTAGCCTTAATGCCAATTCATGTAAGGTCTACGCAAAATTCCTGCATCATTTATACTTCTCATTTAATTTATAATTTTTATTATTGATATGAAACGCCATAAGTACCTATATATAATCCAAAGGTGACCTGCTCTCATTCATTATTTCTAAAAACATGCTAATCTACACTAAAATAATAAAGAGATTTTTTTTTTGTTTTTATGTTTTTTTGTTTGTAGGAGGTAACCTCTGAAAGTACTGGTCCGATTGCTAAAAATGTTTCACTGATAGAAAGCTGCTTCATTCCTGAGTAACATAGGCTATATTTTATTTACACGAGTGAAGCCGTGGGCAAAAGCTAGTAAAATATATTTTCGAAGATGTTATGAATATTTTTCAATTAAAAAATTTCTAAGTTACATTTATACTAGATAGGAATCATTATGTTACAATCACTATCATTACTATCTCTTATTCTAAAATTGTAGTATTGATCTGAAAAATTCGACCTTTGATTTAAGGCTCCTAGTTTGTAATTAAGTTTAACTAGCGTGATGAATGTTTTATGTCAATTAATGCCCTAGGTGACAGTTTTATATATCAATCGATAAAATCTCTACTTTACTTTTTTTAATTGCTCTGATTTTGTCTAGGTGTCAAAGTATTTAAGTCACGTCCTCTAAAATCTACCACCACTACTAATATCATCAATCAATTAAACTTTTAAGGGATTAGAGACCGGTAGAGCGGTAAAATCAGACCTGTTAATTCTATAATTTTAAAGTAACAAGACTGGCAATGATTTTTTTCTGACTATTTATTAAGTAGCTTTTGCCCGCGGCTTTGGCCGCATTAATAATATATAACCTATGTCACTCTGTAATAAAGTTCTTTTCTATTGGTGAAAAAAAAATTCAGAGATTACTCCTACAAACAAAAAAAAAAAAACAAATTACCTCTATAGAATATTATAGTGTAGATTATCTCTAGTACTCACCTAGGACAGCAGTATTGGCCCAGTAGTAACGATCCCGACTTACAAATTGAAGGTAAAGAGTTCAAAACCGGGCGGCGTGATGTCTAGAAAGAGAAGGGCCTGAGTCCCGGCAGTGGGAACTTTGAAAGCTTATTATGTTAAACTATCCCACTGCTCGACAAAGATCTCCCGCCGTTTCTTCTCCTCTTCAATTGTTCCTGGCTCTGGAACTTTGCTTCTTCCTAAAGGAGCAACCCCGCCATCTGTTTAATAGTCTGCCGCGACTTCGCCTTGCTATTTCAGGCAACTATTTTTATATTATACAAGCCCACCGTTTAGACCACGTTCAACTTAACCAATTGAAAAAGCTTTAGCGCGTAACCTTTTACCGCATTACGCTCTACGCTTATAAATTATGACTTAGAATTTAATCCAGCGCCGTTTCTCGTGAATATTACAAAACTGCAATTTCCGTATCAACGAGACGTAAATAAATAATACATCATGCTATACATGTATAGTATTAGTGCGCACTTGTTAATTGCTATGCATTTAGATAAATAATTAAATGTACAGGTAATGAACTAGTAGAATATTATTATTCATTTGTTTCTAGTATTTTATATTTATATTAAATATTTTCTATATCCATATATATATATATATATTTTCGTATATATTAAAACTAGACACTGATTAACTAAAATATGAACACAGCCGTAACTACCGGGATAAGAAACGTAAAATTTTGCACAAGGATTCCTTTTATGATATAAGCAAGCACTAAGAGAAGATTTCCCAAAATTTACCCCCTAAGGGGATAAAATGGGGATCCAAAATTTGTATGGAGAAAATATTTCCGCGGGCGAAGTTGCTGGCAGAAGCTAGTCTTATAATATTGACTAAACCTTCAGCGGAAGCTACAAAATAATATACACAGTAAGTTAATCTACCTACTTTAATTTTACTTTAAATATTATCAAACATTACCAGAGCTGATAAAATTTCGAAGAAACCATTTTCTTCGCACGTTAACGTTTAAAGGAAAAGCTTCCTCTGAATTATCAATAAAACAGATCCGAAATACATAATTCAAGTTTCATTCCAGTTTAGCAGTCGAAGACTCGCTTTTCTATTGAAAACCTTGCACGGCTACAGTATCAGTAAAAGCATAATTTCCTGTACTGAAATATTTATACCGAGACCGTACGTAGGAGCTACGACGGTGCTACGCTCGTAGCTATGTGCTACGACATTGGTTCTACGATTATGCGACCTAAGAGAACTACGTATTTTGTAGTAAATATTGAAAATCTACTAGCTAACATTTAGTTTTGTGAAATTTTAGAAATATCTTTTAAATTACACTAGTAAGAAAGTTAAAGTTTAGTAAAGTTTGATTAAAAAGGTCATTCCAAAGACGTAAGTTACACTTTATGAAAAACAATTTCATAAAGTGTGTCTAACTTTTGGGGTAGTGAAATTTAATATTAGTACTAGAAAGTTTATCGTAACGACTATTACACTTTTAGTATCTCGCAAACAAACAGAACAATAGCAATTATTCTGAATACAATTTTATGTTTTTTTTTTTTGGTTCTTAACCTCTAGTGCTTTGAATAAATAATATTAATAATATTAGAACAAGTGAATACCTGATTCTGAATTTCAAAACGCCCGCACGAATAGATGAATTATTAGAAGGTAGAAAAGTATTTTTAGATTATTATTAAACTTCGAACTATGGAAAAGGTCAATTTCTTTTAAATATTCTCCGAGAAGGATTAAAAAATTAATATAGATTTTTTTTTTAAACGAGTTTTAATTTTAAATGCTCTAAAAAAAAGAAAGCAAACTTTTTTAATCCAGCTCCTAAGAATGTTTCCGAAAATTCGGTTAAATCGGTTAGTTGTAACTGTTTTAAACATTCAATCGTGGAAATTACAGATACAATAGAAAGACAATAGGTGCGCGAACGTCGGCGTTCGCTTGGGGTTTAATGAATTAAAATCAATTTACATAATTTGCACTAAGCAAACACATAAAAACATTGAAAGTATAATAAAAACTAATTTAGACGTCTTCAAGGCTAAATTGTTTAGGCTCTTTATAAACTAGTGCGCCTCATCATCAACTATTGATCGCAATCAAACACTGGTTTATATCAATAAAAAAAATGCTTGTATAAATACACTACTCATGTAAACTTACACCTACAATACACCCACACCCAAAATAATCGAATGAAGAATTTTAACCCACAGCACGTAGCGCAGCAGCCAATCGCTTAACCGGTATGCGACTATTGACAAATGCTAAGAAGACATGACTTGGACAATTTTTTAAATTTGACTGTTCGGAGAATGTTACTTAAGGGTCGTCGCCACCGGCATATTGCCTGTAGATTTCATATATTTTATATGGACTCATCACACATGGTTGACGTCGCCCGGTAGCCGCCACACGCTACAAATTGCCGCTGCTCTCTTCTTGTGATACAAAATACCGTCACACGTCACTCGCGCATTTAAACCTTCGTCAGGGTCCGTTATGATACTGCGCGTATGGATTAAAAAAACCGGCCAAGAGCGTGTCGGGCCACGCTCAGTGTAGGGTTCCGTAGTTTCCCGTCCGTCATAATAAGTGTACCCACTTATGAGTTTAAAAAATGCTTGCATATACGATTATACTACAAACTTAGTCCAGAAATTATTTTGTAGAACCCTTTTGTCTTTTTTGTACAAAAACTGTTCTTTCCATCAAGTTCTAAATAATTTTCCTAGAAAGTCCTTATAAAGTTCTACTTTTCAGATTTTTTTCATATTTTCTAAACTTATGGTTCAAAAGTTACAGGGACACATTGTTTTTTACTTTTGGAGCGATTATTTACGAAATTATTGCCATTATCAAAAATGATTTTAGTAAACCCCTATTCATTTTTTAATACCTATCCAACAATATATCACATGTTAGGGTTGAAATTGAAAAAAAAATCACTTCCCACTTTACATATAGGGGGGCTACCCTAATAAAACTTTTTTTTAATTTTTATTTTACCAGTTTGTCGGCGTGATTGATATACATATTGGTACCAAATTTCAGCTTTCTAGTGCTAACGGTCACAGAGATTAAGCGAGGACGGACAAACGGACAGACAGACAGACATGGCAAAACTATAAGGGTTCCTAGTTGACTACGGAACCCTAAAAAGTAACAGCCAATGGCCACAAGCAGCTGTGACACGCTGTAGCTTCTTTTGTGATCGCTTATAGCTTCTAGTAGCGGCATTTGTGGCCGTGGTAAGTGGCCCATAAGTGGCACCACTTACATAGCCTCTGTCTCAACTGTCAATTTTGAGGTTTTAACGTGTATCAACGTATAAAAGTCTCATAGAACACAAATGAAACTCTATAACGTTTAAGCAAAACCATTATATCTACTACTACAAAAGCAGCATAAACTCACAAACTAGTTGTTATTTAGCCTGGCTGGAGAATCATATTTAGCCTAAATTAAGCATGCAAATAGAACTTACGATGTCTGATAGCGTTGAGGTAGGTATGTGACCTCGTTTAACCTTTCTGAATTCAGCCTGAAACTATACCTGGATGTTTAAATATAAATCATCAATAAGTGATTTTGTTTGTAGACTTGAGGTAAGAAGAAATGGAGGGTACTTTTGATGTTCAACCACAAACATTTTTACACTGAGGAAAGAACAAAAACAAAAAATAGAATCTTACAAAAAAAACAAGACCTTGTTGCTAAGATCCCGCTGTCCGTTTGTCTATCACCAGCCTGTATCTCGTGAACCATGAAAACTTTTACGAATTTTTATAGGTGATGTATTTATGTTGCCGCTATAACAGCAGTTACTATAAATAGAATAAAACTGTTTTTTATTTTTTTTTAATTTGAGCATACACCAAACGCGTTTTTTTACCATTTTTTGCTACGAACAGCACGGAACCCTTTATGCGCGAATATGACTCGCACTTGGTCGGTTTTTAGTTTAAATTTTTATGTCTAATGCAGTTAGCTATAATATTCTGATTTGAGAGAATATTAATTCCTTTAAATAGGTATATTTTCGTTCCTGTAGGCAAGTACCTTTTCAATAAGTTGGTAAAATGATATGTGGTCTTGTTCCACCTGTTAATCTTTTATTATACATGCTGTAATTTGTTCTAGGGACAGAACCTCTAAATGGTTTAATTTAATGCTTCTGATGTTATACTCATGTATTTTCCTTTTAAATGATACCTGAGTGCTTTTGTAACTTTATACTTGAAAAGCAAAATCATACCACAAACGACAGTAATTTGTTCCAATTTGCTTTTCTTTACACTTTGTTATTTATAAAATACTTTTCAGGAACTCGCAGTTAGATAATAACGGCCTCACAAAATGATTTCCAAGTTTAAACAATACTTGCCGAGGTCGGTCTTTGGCCTAGGAAAGCACGTTAAGCCCTAAGTTCCGGCTGTCATGTGTAAAATTTTGACAGTATTACGGATAGTCAATATTTGATACGAGTCTTCCTAAAATGTATTGGGTCACCTCATTACTGAGTTGTAGCTTAGCAGTGGATCCACAGCAAGTACTGATATTCAGCAGCATCCAGTTTGGCTGGACTCTAACGAAATTGGGAAAAGACTAGGTAAAATGTTTACATTTAATTGTATTAGAAGTGTTTTGATTTTACTGGCAAGCAGATGAAGATAGGTCTGAAGACAGGTATCCGCAAGAGAACCAGAGCTACCCACACTGTCCAAAAGTGGCTAAAGTGACAGTGGGCTGGGCGCCTTACTAACAGAACAGATCGTCGAAGGGGCTGAAAGGTTGGAGTGGCGGCCACGTGCCGCAAAACGTAGCGTTAGAAGGCCTATCACAAGTGGACCAACATCCAATCTGATGGATGGATACGAATCCGATGGTTGCGAAACGCACGGGATCGGTCATTGTCGTGATACTTAGGACAGGCCTATGTCTAGCAACAGACGTCTTTCGGCTGAAAATGATGATGATGACGACGTGAAGTTGTACCCGTAAATTCAAAACGTTCACTCGACTTATAAACCGTGTCCGTACTCGGTAATAGAAAAAAATCTATATCTTGTGTAATAAACTCAACATTTACATAAATACCTAATGAATCGTTTCGAAGCGGCTCACTATTGACGACAACATAAAACTTGGCCTGTCAATTTTATATATTTCTACCTTGTTTTTTGTAACAAACGCTGCCATAACATTTTTATAGTACGAAACAACCTATAAAACGGGTTTTTAGTGCACTGACATTCGTGTAAATGTTCATTTTAGTATCTTATTTTTTTTAGTATCTTATTATATAATACAATTATTGATAAATGTTTATGGCACTTATTTCAATGGGTTATGATTGAAAATTTAATAGTGGAAGGGTTATGTGTTAAAATAAATGTATTTGTTTTTTCATGCGTCAAGTAATCAATTTAAAAATGTTGTACAGAGCCATGGAACGGGTTATGCTTAGTGTTTCCTTGCGTGATCACATCAAAAATGAAGATTTATCGCAGGTAAATGTTTGACTTCTTTTTATTACCTAATCGTTTGTTCTTAAGTTGACATAACAACAAACAGCCCCTCTAGCTAAGTTAAAACCAGTTTGTGTCGAATTCCGTTCTCTAATCGGTAACGCTTCGGTGACAGCAATTGTAGAAAACCATAAGTTGGTAGCCATGTTGATGCGCCTGAGTCGGCCGCTCTTTCTACAATGTAGCGTTTGCCTAACAAAGGATGTAGCGTTAAACATTGTAGAAATGATTTTGAACGCTGTGAACTTGGCTACGAATTGTCTATTCGTTTGTTCTGACCACGCGACTTTACGTTAAAATGACGTGATTCCCATATGTTTCATCAGTTTTCAACAGCGTTAACGATTGCAGAATAACAACTTGGCTAAGCGTGCTGTAAGTACTAATAGATATTCCGAACTACGACTGACCGAACTTATCGCAGGAGAACCAAGGTGAACATAGCTCGAATAATCTCCAAACTCAAGTGGCAGTGTGCAGGGCACATTGCTCGCAGAACAGATTGTCGATGGGGACGGAAGGTTCTGGAGTGACGACCACGTACGGGAAGACGGTCGTATTGGAAGGTCGGAAGCATTGGAAGATCTCCCACAATATGGACCGATGACCTGGTGAGGGTGAAACGTACAGGACTGGTAGTTATGGTAACACTTGGGGGAGGCCTTAGTCTAACAGTGAACGCCTTTCGGCTGAAACGAATTGGCGGGAAATGATGTTACATGCCTTGACTAATTTTATAGTAACATTCAGATGAAATAGCTGTTAAGTAATGAGTGAATAACTTTTTCTTGTTAGGAGAAATACGCCAAAGCCTCGAAGCTAGACGAAAACACCAAAAAAGCAAACTCCTTTACGCTCTCGTCTCACGTCGATAGCCCAAACTGTTGTAATGGATTCCATTTGGCAAGTTGCTAAGTAGCCTGACTTAGCGTTGGATTGCGCCCTCAACGCTTTTTTACCGAGACACTCTGGCTTAATGTGTCTACCGCTAGATATCTGTGTGCTACTTACTAATCTTGTGAGGTTTTTCTACGCCAATTTTGTTATCTACAATAAGCCACTATGCTCAAAACACCAACTTTATGCTTGTGTTTAATCGTAAAAAAGTTGGTTAAGCACAGTTTTTTTTTAATTCCTCCCACTCTGTGTGGACTGAGAGGGAGTGTAAAGCCTACTGTCTACGGACTCATAGCTACAGAGATGCGGTATTCGTCAATATACGGTTTGTGTGTACGAAGCGCCAACGACACAATGTCTCGACGTTGCCGTCTCATCGTCAGAGGTTCATAGTTTTGTATATAATATGTGTGCAGGCGTACACCAAGCGTATAATAACTAATACGCGTCTATGAAGGTACGCGTCCGTGTACAAGACGTCTAAAACTTTTACTGACTAAACCCACCCGTGTTGCTTCAGTTGTCTATTGCGTTCAAGGGCCGCGGTAATTCTTTTGAACAATCTCTGTCAGGCATTGGCCCTAGTGCACTCCCTCCCTTCCCATTTAGCTTCACTTGTTTGACTGACCGACATTTTGACAATTCAAAAGTGCCTGTAACTGGTCTATTTGAAATAAACATTTCTGATTTCTGATTTCTCCAAGTCAAATACAGTCCTATAGTGTTGATATTTCTATGAAAAAGGTTTTAAAATACAATTTTCTAATAAATTGACTAGTTTTTGCAATTTTCCTTCACTTTAGTTGTATTTGCATTTGCATTACGTGGGTTTGGTTTGGTCCATGGCTTTTTATGGGGCGCTGTTATGAGCACCGTCACTGAGAAAGTGAGCGGCGGCCAAGCTGAACGCTTGCCAGAGGGTCATAGCCATCCGGATGGTGCGGTGATACCGCACGGTTTTCCGCAAAGCGACGAGCCTCCTTGCTGGCCTATCACAATTTGTGCGTGGACATGCAACGCCAAGTTGCAACTCCGCTGCCAATAAATTATTTTGATGAAACATAAATAAATGTAAAGAAAACTACCAAAAATCAACTCACACTAAAACCAGTAACAAAATTCAGTGACAATATGAGTCAATGTTCACAGGCGTCCTTAAACAAAGTTGAGTTTCCTCCTAGCAAACCATTAAACGATAAAAAGAGATCACAATAGAGAATAGCATTCAGTGCATAAGTTTAAAATTCCATTTATAAAAATCCCATAAACAGGTCTAAATATTTGATTTATACGCTAAAACAAAAGTCATGGATTAAGTCGACTCGCGACGCATTACCAACGAATCCAATCACTCTGCCTCAAAACCGATCGTAGACGCTTTTTAACCTCCCAGGATTAAAGTAAAAAAAACAGCATAAACAAAAATCACTCGAACACTTAACAGTCGTCTGGAACCAAAAGCTATTTATTTATTCATTGGATCGTGAACGATGCGCGTCCAAGTGGAACCTTGCTGTTTCATCGGCTGCATTGTGATGCGCTCAATTAGCAACTGCTAAAATGTTGAGCACCCCGACTTGACTAATTGCTAGAAATCATTGAAGTGTGGTGTAAAATATGAAGTGATCTTTTTATTGTTTCGGTAGATATGAATTTGTTACTTGAAAGTATATTGTAAAAATCTAAAAAATAAAAACAGTAATACTTTGTTCACTCGTAATTTTTTCAGGAGTTTTATGATTTTACATTGATTTTCTAGAATAATTAACTTTTATTAGCTAGCAAACATTTACCTAAGTTGTGTTTACATACACAACTTATTACTTAAATCTGGTGGATTTGACTGATTGCTGGACATTTTTGTATGAAGTGAAATATAAAATACAATAATGGAGGAGATTCTCCTTCTCCTTTTCGAAGCCGAAGAAGTTAAAAAAGCACAAACAAATAACGAAGAGACAAAACTATCTATTTAAAGTTATTTTGTAGTTTTCTTCGTTTTTTAACATTGAAGTCGATTTTTTTTTTGTAAAAAGTTTTTTCTTTAAGTGTGTCGCTGAATGTTTTATATGTATGTTACACTATTTGGAGGTATTTATTTCCAGGCGTTTTTGGAACATCAGTTTTATAATGTAGATTATGGATGATTGATTTCAAAATACACATGTAACCATGATTACAATGCACATACTAACGCCAATTTTACTGCCAAAAAATAAATATAATTTACAAAGAAAATAAGGAAATCAGTTTTCCTTTGAAGTGATCGCTCCTTCATTGCACACCCTACATTGCGTTAATTTCGAACCCTCCGCCCTTTTGAACTGCTCAAGTCAATCGAAAAGTCAATCCGTTGGTTAAACATCACAAATGAAAAGTCTCCAATAGAGAATGTTTTAAGTAATAGAAGAAATTAAAAATGTTTTCAAGATTTTCAATGAACGATGAACGAACAAAGGGAGAAATTGGGATTTTATTCGAGGTTACAATTTATGCCGACTGGAGTTTACTTACAATCTTATAAATTAATTGATTGGGTCTCTTCGATTTGCTTTTTTACTGTTTCAATTTTATTGTTTTACATACCTGGGTTAAAGTGATTTATGAATTCAAAGTACATATTGGCATTCCATAGTTACAAAGTATGTAATACTAACTACTGCCAGCGGCTTCGTCAGCCTGAAAATAGAAAATAATAATAAAATATAAAGCCTATTTCACTCACAGCGGTAGTAAATGGCTCATCATCGCTGCACGAATGCATGAAGAAGGCAGCCATCAGAGAGGAGTGGCGGCGTGTTGTGAAGCTAGCTTGGCATCAACATCTGAAGTGATGACCACGACCAGTCTGTCAAGAGTGATACCGACAAAGGAGAAGATCACTCAATGTAAAAGTAGCATTTTAAAGTTTTTCATTACAAACAAAAATACAAATCTTTTCTCTTTATAAAATTAGTAGAGATATATTACTTTATGTTTAACTCATTCAGATATAAGCTGAAAACTATAGATATGTGTTATAATATGCATTTATTCAATGAAAACATGGATGCAGGCGTAATATATTACGCTTAATCATTATCCATATAAACCATTACACTTGTTACCAAATTAATCTTGGAATATTAAGGACAGCATACAAATTTATTTTTAGAAATAAATGATTTTTTGTTTGAAGTGTAAGTAATGATTGAATATTTAATTAAATGAAATAATATTGTCCAACATGTTTATTACCAATTATAAAAATATATTATTAAGTAGGTATAGTTCAAGCTGTATAATGGTACAAAAGCAGACTTACTGCAACAAGGCATTCTCTGCCAGTTAACTTTTGAGTTACTAGACTACATTGTGATTAGTGTGTTAAATAGCATTAGGATTAGGTACTTATATTACTTCAAACATTATAATTGAGAGAAATTAAAACATAATAAATTATAATGAAGATCAAGTATAATAAAATATCCAGTAATAGTTACGAATTTTCCCCTTTACTCTTATAATAAAACAATTATGATATATTATTATGTATTTGTGTGTACATAAATAAATAATAATATTCCTGAGTTTTATGGTGAACCTGATTAGGACTTCTAGAATCCATTTCTTACAAACACATGTGGCTTGCGTAGTACTCCTCAATGCTGAGGGTCGTGACCTCCCTGCTTCATCACTTTTATTCGTACGATATTTTTCCATCTGTTTCTGTTTCTGGCGGTGTGTAGGGCACCGTACACCTTAGAGTCATGAGCGTTGCGTATCTGGTCGGACCAACGTATTGGGCTGTGTCCACATGGCCTTTTCCCATCCACTTTACCGGTAACGATTAACCCTAACCACCTTTTTCGACCAACACGTGTACTGCCAAAAAAAATCCTCTTTCATCGTAATAATAATGTAAATAGGTCGTATTCATAAAGAATAATTCAAGACACGTGTGCCCCTAATAAAAAATCAATCCGCATTCCACCACGAAATCAATCTCGAACAAAAATACTTCTGTATACTTTATTCTGCCTGCATTTGTACCCCTACGTATAAATACAGCAAGCCCTCATTGCGTTAATGCTTCGCCCTTTGATATTGTCTAGTCAATCGGAAACATATCCTTTTGTAATACGTAGATAACTCCATGTGCGGAATATTATTTTTCGCTTGGTTTGTTAAGAAAATTGAGACAGCATCTGCTTTGCAAGTGGGTACAATGTTTTAGGACTGGTAGACTGTTAATTGGATCCTTCGTATGACGTCGGATTGGGGACGGAAATTGTTATTTTAATGAAAGAAAGTTAGCATATCTGTTATCTTTTGTGAGTGGGGTTTTTTGGGGTTGAAATTTAAATTACATGAGACATTAGGTACGCGGTGCAAATTGAAAGAATATCAATTAGTTGGTGTTGATACTTTGGGTGTTTTGGATCGAATGACGATAGTATTTATTTAATGTTGAATTTCTGCAAACGATTCTTTTTGGAATTTATCGCTGTTTGCTGATGAATGTTGTTTGAAGTCAAGAAAAAAGTTGTTAGTCTCCAATTCTACACCTATATGGGTAAAAGTGTTCTTTATGGTGGAAAACTATCAGATTCTTCCACTCTGAGTGAAGAAGCGAGAGACAGTGTATTTTTTTTTACTAAAACCTACAATTTTTACCTAAACCTTGTTCCTTCAGGGCCTCTGCATCGCAGGACTGCAGTAACTCTTTAGAATCTTTCTAGCTTTGCCCCATCAATCAACCATTGTGGTGCGCGTGGAACTCACTGTGACGTCGACCTGGGCCTGATTCTTCTCGGTCAGCGAGCTACACATTGCTTGCCATCCAAAAACCCGCATCTTAGTTGTCCTAATTCGTCCCGTGACTCCCGAACCCCAGGGCGTCTCTTGCGGGGATGAAGGCTTGAGGATTGAGCCCTTATGCATTGCACGCATTATGCAAAACTGTTCCTACTGCGGCTCAGCATACAGGTCATCATGGTTTGAAGACAGAAGGTATGTTGAGCAGTCATCTTACTTTTGCGAAGCAGTACTAGGAGCGGGAGAAGTATATTTGTTTTTTTAATTTCTCACCGACATGAATAATTCCCGATAATAATTTAGGTGTCTTCAAGGCTAGAGTGAATAGGCTCTTAATAAACTAGTGCGCCTCACCATCAACGATTGCATCACTGCTTACCATCAGGTGGGATCGCAGTCAAGCACTTGTTAGGGGTAAACATAAGTGGCGCTTGTTTAAATAAATAAAAACAAAAAATGGGGTGATGAAGTTTCGTCAAGCCGATTCTGATGGAGACGGGTCTTTCATATATGATTTAAGCAGTTTTAATATGTCAATTTTTACCAAAACCTTAGTTGGTACATCTGTGATGCCTCACCTGTTAGGACAATCACTTAATCGGCTCCAATGGTGCCCATGGGATGGAACTGCTGTGTCCTATTTAGTAAGGGACCACAAAGCTTAATTGCGTTGTAATTAATTTACATATTAAACGGCCGCACTATACGCAATAAATTAATTCTGTTCCTTTGAGCGAATAGCATATTGATTTTTTTTTCTAGTATTGCATAATGTATTATTTTTTTAAGGATTTTTCTATTATTTTTAACTGACTTTAAAAATAAGAGGCAGGTACTCAGTGCGTTGTATTTTTTCTACCTCAGAAATGCGTCATTTAAGTATAAATTGATTTTGAAAGTTTTTCTTCTGTTTAGAAGGATACTTCCAGATTGGTCTCATTTTATGCCCAAATCTATTCTAACGATAGAATCTATGAGGTCTTCAAAACAAAATTAAAAAAAGAAACACTTGGCACATTGTGAATTAAAAAACGTTATGCAAGTAACATTAATTTAGGAGATCGGTGTTAAATCACGAAGATAATCAAAAACAACCACTTTGAAAATTAAAGTTGTACTGTACATATTCATTAGGAATGTTAAAAATATATAGGTAAGTATATTTATTTTCAAATATATTATATATTTATTTTCTATATGTATATTCTCACTGGCTTCTATCAGCGGCTTCGCCTGTATGAAAGTGTAAACAAATATCATAATAGGGAACATATTTTCGGGATAAAAAGTATAATAGTGCTAATCAAGGACATTCAGTTTATTATTTATATTATTCTTTATCCTTGTTCTAAATTTCATCGAAATCCTTTAAGCAGTTTGAGTGTGAAGAAGTTACAAACAGAAACACACACTCACAAACGTTCGCCTTTCTAATATTAGAATGATAGTGTGATATAATGTAAATATGAAAATAAAAGTACTGAACGTAGTAAAACCAGAATACTGGCAATGCTCTCTTACTCCTAGGGAGAGGCTGTAGGGCACATTCTGTACCAGAGAAGGTACTAAATGTACGTATAACAATGACAGATCGGATACTCAATAATATTAAATGGTACTATTTATTGTTGTTTGAGCTACGGAAAATTACTGAATCCAAATTCTATATCAAAGGAATAAAATCCGCCACAGAAGTCGTATGACATCAAAGCACTTTGAAAATAGAATTTAATAACAAGGTTAACTAACGAAACGTCTACCAACTAACAGATCTCGACGTCAAAAGATACAAAGTTTAGTACAGATTACAACGCAGCCAATTTCCGTAGTACATTCCCATACTTAGAAATGTCCTATATCTACATGTATTGTGACAGTAAAATGTTATGACGAGATATGAGACGAACTTATACTTACTTCTACGTTTTACCCTTTATAAGAACCTGTTAAAGGATTCCTAATCTTATGTCTACCATCTTAAGGCTCGGTAGAAAGTTTCGACGTGTACTGATAATTTGGTTATACAAGCAAATGTTACATGAAAAGGGGCTAAACTTTTTACAACTTCAATACTGTACGAAAGCCGATAAGATCCCATAAAACGCGTATTGAGAATGTGTACCTAACTCTTGAAAAATGTTTGCAGATAGTCAAAATTTCAATATTTCAACAATGTTCAGCTCTATAGTTATACTGGTATTACAAACCTTGTCTACATATTTTCTAGAATAGATATAAAAGTGAAGACTTACTTTGGTAAGTTTAATAAAAAGACTAAATGAACTTAAATCTATCTTGTAAGGGAAATTGATCTACTTCGTAAAAGTGGAAATGAAAACAGTTTATAATGTTGAAACAGGCGAAGTTTGTAAACTACACGGAGACCTGGGTTGTATAAACGAAGCTGTATCGACTACAAATGAGCTTTAAAGTCGAACTTTTAACTTTATTTTCAAGTATTGGTAGCGAGTTTCCATTATATGGGTTCCGCATAAGAAATCCTCTTCCTCATTCCGGGATACCAAAAAATAAAACGGTTTCTATCTAGAGGAACTAAAACTCACCTGCATCACAACGTCAAAACTATAAATCATTAACTTGTACTGGCCTGGGTAGAGCGAGAAAGAGTGTGAGTTGTCAGTGCCAGACTTTTATTGAATAAAACTTACCCATGTTCCTTTGAGCACGCTGTAATTATGGCGGTAAGTCCGTTCTTAGAGGAGTGGCTGGAAAGAATACATGGCGTCCACATCTTTCGCATGATGTAGGCTCTAACCGATCACGCTAAGTTCAGAAGGCTCCTGCATCGGATTCGCGCAGAAAAACACGCCTAGGTGTGACCATTGTGTGACCCAGAGGGCATGGTGCAGCATACGGTAGAGATATGCCCCGCTTAGACAGAGCCGACAGAGCCGACAGAGCCGTGCGTGTCCTCGTGAGGGCGATTGGCGGCAACGACCTCTCGTACCTAGCCCTGGTACAGGCCGTAATCCGGAGTGAAAAGACGATGGTGCTCTACCCAACAGGCAGGCCCAGGGCAACAGGCCTAGCCAATCATTCTGATGTCTCTTTAAGACGTTTTTTCCTTAAAAACCATTAAATGAATAACGGTTACTGAAGAACCTTATTACTATTAATAAGCTGATGGTGATAATGATCATCATAAAGTTCTTACTCAATAACAAAACTGAAATCCCAGAATGTAGCATTCTCCTACTTTATTACACACCTTAACCTACTCTGAATCTCCCTACAATAAACATAAAACCGAGCTTAAACTAACAAAGCTTTACCTGAAAACTACATAAACAAAGTAACACTAACTAGATATAAAATATAAGTGAAAATACCTTCCGTCGTCCTGTAGTCACGTTCAATTTGCACTATCCTCTACACTTAAACCTACTTAATTCGTACTAAAGAGGCTTCTGAAATTCCCTTGTTCATTTATACGACGATTGTTAGCCATGCGCACTTTTGGACATAGATTCTGTATGAGGAAGTATACTGAATGCGACATGTAATTGATTTTCGTCGATAGTTAACTTAAGATAAAATGATCGTGAATTTTATTCACCTATGTATATCTTACTCTTCAATTTTTTCATTGTACGCTGTAAACGCGAACTCGGCCTGTTTATATGTCTACCTCTCTGCACGCTTTAATAGCAGATCGGATTTGGATGAAATTTAGCTCACGAGTGACCATGTCTTCTAATAGGATACATGGGATGATTTTTTTATCCTGGTGTACATTCCCTTGAAAATATTTTGAATACTTATCACGTGAGCAAAACCAGTAACAGAAATTTCCAAGTTTCTCTAAGCACCACAGGTTTGAAGCTAACCTTGCATTTTCTACATCCTTGTCTTCTCTTCAATGTTTGAGTCCAAGCTATATTCTAATACTTGCTCTTCTATTACAGATAGATCAGTTTGAGTCACAATTACTTATCAACCTCTAACTTTGAATAAACTTCTGGTCCTTGTCACATCCAGCAACACTTACATCACCATAACATGTTACCGCATACTTGTACTCATTGTGCGGTGGAGAGGTCTCACGTAATGGCTCAGGAGGCCAGCCTGCCCATGAATTACAAATAGCTACTGTAATTATACTGTACTTCAACGTTTCACGTGGATTTATGCTTTTAATTTTAACACCTAAATAGCATCCGACGTTGCTTTTAGATTATGTGTTGTGGTTGGTTTAAACATTTGCGTCTTAGTTGTCGTCAGAGTTGGATATCACAGAATGTTAGAACGACTAAGATATTTGAAGTTTCCTTCATCTGTACGTCATTGCGGGGTGCCAACTGAAATCCAGTGCTGGGTGTCTGATCCCCTTACCTTTACCTTTTCGGTTTGGGCACGCTCGCCTCATTCTGTAATTTTATTTTCTTTTACATTGCGTTGGTAACCGTTATGCTGTGTCTCTCCCGAATAAAAGTGTTTCTATCCTAAAAATTTGTTTTACTTAAAACATAACAAAATGAAATCAAATAAAGATCAATGAAACCAGTTTTAAAATCCATCAGTAAATGTATAAAAAATTAAAGATTCATGTTCACGCACATCAATTTATGGCAGTCTCTCACTGGAAAGGGTCATCATTTGACCCAGATGAGATGTTTGTACTACAAATCACTCAAATGCACAAACATTTCTAAGTCGCAGTTTGCACTCTAGCTTTCATGCTATCCCATATCGTTGTTCATACAACGGCTTGTCTTTGATTAATTGATAGTATTTGTTATTCCACCGCTACGGCAAAGGGTCGTATGACGTCACACACTAGACTGCAGCGTGAAACGAAATATTTCAGAATGAAAAATTTTAAAGTTTTGTACCTTTTCAATTTGTTAAGAGATTTTAATGATTCCTTCATATTGTAGTAAAGTTATGTTTTGCATTCTTAATTCATTTAAAACATGGAAACTTCTACTTTGTTTTCAAATAAGTTGCTCTTTGATAGTCATTCATCTTTCAAATGAATTGTGTTATAAGCCGACTGATTTCAAGAACTAAAAAAGCTAACAAAATCATTTTGTTTTTTGCCACCAGCACTGCTTTCACCGTCGAATAAATCGATAACTATTCACCCATTCATCACTTACACTAAATCAATTTGACTTTGCCAAGCCATACATTAGCCGACTTTTACCACAATTGTCCCCACAATTTAGTACTCTAGCAAATGGATTAAAACAAACTTGTTATGAGAAATTAGGTCGCCTCGTTTTAGTGGCGGCTCTCAAAGAAAATTCGTTTTTGTTAAGGCTTCCGCCCGAGCCGTTGTTTACTTGTGATAACGGTCTTTCATATTTATTCATGAATCTACGGTTGTTGCTCGGTCGGGAACTAATCAAATCCGAATTAAATGCTGGACTTCAAGTCAATGGTTCTATTGATTTGACTTTTTTGTTCAGGAAAAACAAGGGTTTTCCTGTTTTGGTTGGTTGGGTATTATGCATAATTAATATTAGTATTTATTTATTATTGGGTTCCCAACAAAGATTATACAAATTAATATTGTGAATTATTGTGTTTTTCTCCAATTAATTATACGAAAACGCACCTATTACTTAAAAACTGATTACAAAAAAGCTCACAAGACAATAAAATTAAATTGTTCTTGTATTTTTTGCTAATAGTGCGCTTCTTTTCTATATATTTTTTTAGAATATGAACTTGCAAAATTTTTGACGATAAAAATTTAGTTGATAGAAATATTATGAAAGATAAAATTAAGTAGTCGAAGACTATTTGAAAAAATTATGGAGCATTACAAAAGACTCATGTCAGTATTTCCCTTCATCCTCAATACAGTATGTACAAGTATAGAGTAGGAAACATTGTAAAATAGCGACAAAAGTGTGAATCCAATGCGATTTCACGCATCATTTTCAGCTACAGCTATCTGGTATATTTCACACAAGAGCGGTTTAGATGGTAGTTGTAAAACTGCTATGAAACCGACTATCGTTCAGCAATACTTTTATGACTTCTTGGATATAATTTTGCACAAAGTATTGTAAATGTGTGATGACATTGTAGGGTAAAATATGCTAAATAATTCGTTAAAGATGACACTATTGGTAGGTTAAACAGTTTTGGCCGGTAATGTGATGAATAACCATGGAGTTTTTTGCCGGTTCTTTTCCATAGGAAATGACCAATTGAAACCGAGCATCGGCTTTTGACATTTTATGCTCATGTGCCTACTTAAAATAAAAACATTTTTAATTTGAATAGGAAAATTGACTACCAAAAGTTGCATTGATCTTCAATGTCATGACCGGTAATTAAATAATACGTGGCACAAAAACATCAATGCTCAATACACACACAAAGAACTATCTCACTATATCTACAAAATGAAGCATAAATAAAAACATTCAAAATTACAACCCAGAACAAAAAAGCGCCCCCATAAGTACCAACTTCCGTTCAACCACAGATACCGTCAAATCACGCTCAAGCTTTCAAAATCTAGTCCGATAGATTGGCACGTCTCTCTCTCGTTATAATGAGGGCGTGCGGCCCTTACACACAATGAGGCTTATTTATGTAACAACAAAGGACGCCGTCACGTGACGCCCTCCGGCTACCAACCGCCGTCGTCTGCCGTCGAGAGCTTCACTAGACGTCCGTAATCGCATCTACTCCCGATAGATCGTTAGTAATGGAGTTTTAAGATTTCGTGTTTCGAGGATACGGAATTTAATTTCGGATGAGGAGGGTCAGTTTTATAGGTAGAAATTCTTTTTATCTTAGCGTTTTATTCCGGTCTATTTAGTACGCAACTGCGTATATCGGTATCGGCTTTGTTAGAGCGTTTGATGATCTCATGCTCAGTTGGATCATTTGGCTACTATGAATCAAGCGTAGGTTGTTTAATGACTTCTGGTTATCTTGCATCTTATTCTATTTTCTATCTTTATGATATCTCCGTTTTCTCCATATTTGTAGTTTTTTTTTATATATTTCAATCTTTAACCACCAAATCGTGTCGTACGAAATAAATTGATTTCCTGTCGATTACTAGAATTTGTACTTTTACTTTTTTATTCAAAGTAGTACAAAATCAATACGCTTGAAGTGCCTAAAGTAGCGATTGGGACTGATTATGAGAATTCAAAACTTTTATGAACTGAATTTTGGTTTCTCTTGAGTTTTGCTTTGTTCATCATCATCATCATTACAGCCGATAGACATCAAACATAGGCCTCTCCCAGGTGTCACCACAACGAACGGTCCTGTGGATCTCGCATAACACAACACACAAGGTGAATCGAGGTTCTGATGAGGGTTGCGACCTATCAAGTCATCGATCTAGTTTGTGGGAGTCCTTCCAACACTTCATTATTCGGTATGCGGTTGCCACTCCAAAACCATTTGGCCCCATCGACCATTTGTTCTGCAAGCAATGTGTCTTAGCCACTGCCATTGTTTGACGATTCTTTGGGCTATGTCAGGCTATGTCGATCACATTTGTTCTTTTATGAATATGTTCACTTCTAATTTGATTACGCAAGGAAACTCTGTGCTACCAAGCCGAGTCAGACTCAACGATTGACCTTCTCGAAGTGAGACCAAATTAAATCGCATCTATTGTCTTACTATTGTGTCTCAAATTGACGGTATCTGAATGGTCTTACTCGGAAGCTCTACTGAGGCCATCGAGCTTTGTGCCGAAGTCCTCCATAACTGTTATATCAGTACTCGGCATTGACATGCTTGCTTGCTTAATATTTAGAGCATACATTTAAAAAACATGACTATAATTTTCTTGATTTATTTACTAAGTACCGGTTTCAATTTCTGGATTGCGCAAAGCATACGTAATTGAGTTCTGCCAATGAGAATTTCTTAGTATCTACTGACCTAAACTTTTTATTCAAGAAAATCATAAAATATCCCCTCTCGCTCTTGGTGTAGTAAGACGGATTAACTAAAACTTATCCAACCATAGTTTCAGGGTCGCGGTAACTCATTTGGATAAGGTCGCAGCCCTCGAACCTGCTAAATTCTAGATTGACGCCTGCTGGATTATAGAACAAATCTAAGCTTGCCTTTGTTTTTGGAAGGAACTTAAACATGTAGGTGTGCTATAGATACAGCTCTGCTAATCCCTACAAATAAAAAAAAAATGAAAAAAAAATGAAATGAATTATATAAATAGAGGTGTGATTTTAAGTCTGCCATTTTTATTGAAAGGTTCTGCCGTAGCAATCTCTTGCTGGAATATGCACTGTTAGAGAGCTGCAGCTGTGCAATTTCAGAACCTAGCAACTGACATTTATAAAAAAATGTGGTGTTTTTGAGTTTTCGACTTTATGGTTATATTGCTATCTAATACGCCTGTCAAAACACCTAAAATTCAAATTACAAACGAAGTTGCCAATAATTCAAAACCTAGCAACTAAACAAACTTTTTGAAATAAGCATAAAAAAACTAATCTAAAACCTAGCATCTTACACCGACCAATCGATAACCTAGCAAGTAATTGCAGTTGTTAGGTTAAGAAATTGTTTATCTAATTGCTAGATTTTTAAAATTGTAACATTCATTTAAAAAAGCCTGCGTAACCAAATTATGCGTCAAGTGGTCACTGCACACGCTGTGATTTTGTTTCTTATTCCAAAATCCCCATATTTTGAGATGAAAAAGCGACGAATTTTATAGATCGAAATTAATAATGAGGGCTTTGAAGGATCAAAAGTTTGCATTGTGAGTATATGTAGGACACTCTGAAAGTTTTGAGAAACTAAAAAACTAGTTTCTAGGGATAAAATATTTTTATCATATCTTTTCAAAAAACTCTCCAACAGCCTGTATACAAAGTTTAATGCGTCTGAACCAATTTTCGAAACATTTTTTCCAGTCGTCCGTAGACACCTCTTCCACAGCCTTCTCAAACGCTGCTAACGCGTCTTCCAGCGATGAAAACTGTGTCCCTTTCAGCAGATTTTTTTTTATTTTAGGGAATAAAAAGTCACACGGTGCCAGATCAGGACTGTAAGGAGGGTGCCCCAAGACTATGATCGGTGTGGTGTCCAGGAAGTCTCTTGTTTTGAGCACTAAGTGAGCGGACGCGTTGTCATGGTGAAGCAGTACCCCGCGGAGCCCGATGTTCGGTCGCTTGTTGCTCATTGCAGACAAATTAAGGCAGGCATTTTGTGGTATACCATTCGGCGTTGATGCTGCTTTGGTTTCGTAATGACATTGAATTCTCGATCGCTTTACTTTTGCAAGCGTTGGTTCGTTTTGAAACAGCCAAACTGTCGACTGACGCTTTGTATCTGGATTGTATTGATAAATCCAGGATTTGTCACCTGTCCACACCACAATGTCGTAAACGCGCCGAGACGAGCCTGCTTCAAATTTTTTAATCATATCACAGCACCACTCCACACGGGCCTGCTTCTGAGCTTCGGTGAGGTTTTGCGGCACCCAGCAGCAAACTATCCTCCTCACGCGAGGGTGCTTATGTAGGATCTTGTGAAAGTTTCCCGAACCAAAGTACAGTGTATAATGAATCTCTTTGTATGTAACGCCTGTTTTCTTGGATTTCATTTTTTACTGCCAGCACACTTTCTTCCGCAACAGCCATCGTAAGACGATCGCTCCTTTGTTCATCTTCCAAAGCACGGCGACCATGCTTGAACTCGTTATACCCGTGATAGATGGTTGCTTTAAAAGGTCCTTCATCTATAAAAGCAATTTAAAGTCGATTAAATGATAGCCCGGGTGACACCACAATGTGGACCACCCGAAGGACACGGTGGAGGTTACGGTAAAGGTGTGCCTCGCTTGGGCAGAGCACCTCCTTGTCCTTGTGGGGGCGATCGGTGCTGCTGTCCAACGAGCTGACGTGCCGGCCCTTGGTGTACCAACCCACAACGACAGATCGCTGCCTCGTGGCAAGGGGGCGTGGCAAGAGGTCGCCTCCTTCTGCGAAGCAGTAATGTTATCAAAGAAGGAGGCCGCACGTGCACGCATGAGGGAACAGCCTTCATGCCCCAGCCACCGGGATCCCTATTTCTGGCCACCGTAGGCGTGGGCTTGCAGACGACGAGCAATGGGTAGCTCGCCTTCTGACCGTCCGCTAGCCATCCGGACAGAGTCCAAGTCGTTGACAGTACGTAATGTTCTACGCGCGCCTCAAAGAGACTTCAGTAAAATCCGGTCCCACCACCGTAGGGGCTCAGCTGGATCGAAACCTGCCTGGGGTCAAGGGTTGTGGTAGGTTTCTGAAAGGAATAGGACTGGGTTTTTAGTTGGCAAAAGTCTAACACACCCTCTCGCTCCGCCCAAGGGCGGGAGATGTCACCTAATGTTTTACCCACCTAAAAAAAATAGGTCCAGGGTGCAAAGGTTATGTGCACTTCGATTATTTGGTTTTCGTTTTAGAAAAAATTGAACCCTCGTTTATAGCCTTCAATTAATAACTCTGCAAGAGTTATAAAAGAAAGCAAAAAAGAAGGTATAATATTACTTCCACTGATGCCTCTGGTTAGAAGAGAGTTTTGGCTCGATCTAGCTATTTAAAATTTGATTAAAAATATACTTTATTATTTTGATGGTTTGTTTGATGTTAATTATGATTCTTACTAGGTTTATGAAATAGAAGTAGTGTTTATTTTATAATTCATTGTGATTTTTGTCTAAATAAAAACCTAGTGAAGTACATTAATAGCTCTTGGTATTGTTTCAATACTTTGACTTAATAAAACAAATTATTCCTTAGTATCTGCTCTCTTACACGCAATAAACAATATAGACACAATATTAATACTGTTTCTTATAGCCAACGATATACCTACTGCACATTTTGAAATTACTTCTAACAAGCTAAGATAAATAGTTTTGAAATGGCATGCCCTTAAAATAGATAGAAGTATTTTTTTTGCTCTCCTGTAAAATTTGCTTTGAACCACTTGCTAGGTTTTGATTTTGCACAGCTGCAGCTCTCACTAGATAGATATGTAAGATCCACGGGACCAGTCGTAGTGGCCATAATCGTGGGGGGCATAAGATTAGTATTGGACGTCTTTTGGCTGAATGATGTTTCCTGATGTTTCGTACTATTCGGTGAAAACGGAACCCTTTAAGATCAATTTTTTGTCCATCTGTAAAGACCCCTTTTCTCAGGAACACACGCAGGTATGAAGCTAAAATTACTCAACACTGAAAAGGCTTGAGGTAGTAGACTATTTAGCAGAGACAGCAGACTTGCAGAAGCGAAAAAATCAAACTTCTATAGGTCAACGCAATTTAACCTTTTGAATACCGTAGAGACACAATAGGAAGAAATAGCTTGGGATTTAATGAATTAATCATAAGGGCGTTTATGCTCAGTTTAGGGTATAATTTGATAGTCGCTAAGAAATCAAACTATAGCGTACCTACTTTTTGTTGACTAGAATTCTGTTTGGCATGAAAGTCTTATAGCATAATATAGTAAATTTAGTAAGTATAGTGTAGTTTAGCTTTTCGTTTTTTTAAACCTCAGCTTTCTATAAGGATGATAGTCACATTGTCTAAAATATCTTCACGAAAGTGTTAATTTTTATCACACACCAACATTCCCATCGAGCTTTAATTTGAATCCCTGTTACAGTTTTAATCACATCAGACACAAAAGGCAGCAGCATCTAATTAAATGAGAACAACAAAATAAATATCAATAGACATACCTACCCATGTTATCAACATCGAGTGCTATAGTAGTTGAAACATTCGCCACGAATGCCTTCATCTCCCCATAATGGTACAAAGAAGATAATTTCCTAATACTAACTAATCTCTCAAAGGTTAGTGGTTTAGGGTCGAGACCGACATCATGCGGGCGTTGGTCTCGGCTCCATTTTAACCAAACGGGTTAATTATTTACAAAGCCTTTTAGTGTCGAAAAGGGAAGGTGGACTTACCCACTCATTTATGTTTAAGTAGGCCACATTTGGCTGTTGCGAAATTGTAATTAGGTAGGCGTGTGTGCACAGAATACTGTTACAAGGTAAGAACCCTAATAAAAAAGCAAACTAAAGTTTTGGTCAGTGGGTAGCCTTAGGGGCGGTTTTTTCTATCGCTTAAAAACAGACTTATTAATTGAAGATTTTATTTACATAATAAAAAATTGTATGAAGATTTACTTATTCAGTTCTTTTATTTTGTTATAAGTGACATCTGCCGTAAAAATAGGGAACTAGATTACGGCAACTGAAATGATGAAATCAGGAAAATCTTCGTCCTCTAGTAACTACATAGTTTTAGTACATTTGAATAGATGGCGCTGGACAATTCATGATGAAGTCGTTGTAGTGGCATAGATGGCGTTATTGACTAATTTAATCAAGTATTTATTAGACGGGTAGATGGCGTTGTTTAACTAACCTCAAAATTTTCAATTTTTCGTGTATCAAAATAAAGTTGTGGTTTCAATTACCAGTATACTACATTATCAATTTTGGAAGGTGAATACTTTAGAGTAAATTGTACCTTTTATTGCATAATAATGTTTGTTTTCATTTAATAGACCAAGGAAAACCTCAAAATATTGAATGAACATAACCTCAAATTACTTATGAGGCATGTTGTGATAGCAAACAAACACAATGAGGTGCTTGCTGTAATTGTAAATAAACAAGGTTTAAGGTAATAAGGAAACAAAACTTCAGTATAATGATGGAATTTATTTTCCAATATTTCAACGAAAGATTACATTTTTTTCAAAACAAAAAACTTCTCACGATGTTAAAATTACAGTTATAACATGGTTTTTTCTACAGCAACAGTTAATTTAATGAAAGAAAATATATTCATGGCTCAATTCTATCTATAATCTATCAGCTTACTTCATCAAAATATCAGGCTCAATATGAGCTATCAAAATTCTCGACCGTCGGCCCTTGCTAGACTTTTATTGACAAGGTATTAAGGCAATCAAGTCAAAACTACATCATTCTGTCAAATATTTCTTTATTCCTTCATTTCATTTTAATTATATCACAGTAAGGACCGGGCGAAAATCTGAATAATTATACTACAAAAGCAATTCGAGCAACTCAACATTCAACAACTAGGTCATTTGATATTCCATCGTGATATTGTTTGATTTGTCATACTTATAGTCAATAATATCAGAAAATATTTGTATTTTAATCGAAATTTCAATGTCACGTTACACTTAAAATTGTACCATTATTCAGTCTCACTCGCAACACAAAATGAATGATCTAAAAATACTGCATCAAACAATAGGATGTTTCAAACCTCAGCTCTCACACAATATACATACAGTATGTATAAGTTCATAAACTACTTTGATCGGAGTTCACTTATGAATACGATCATGTCTACAATAAGTTAATGAACTACGAAATGCCCTAATTAGTCAAAAATTACATTTAACAAGGCATCATAATTGTTTATTCATAATTATTGGATTTTCGTCACTAGTATGCGCGACCGCATCTTCCTAATTCACATTCATAGCTTTAAATTAATTAAACTAAATTCATTTGACTATCACTCTCATACGATCTGCAACGGAACAACACTCAAAAGTCACAAACATCATTTTCTAATACTTAATAATACAATTTCTAGGCTTAAAAATCACAATGAAGTGGTGAATGAAAAGAAAAATATTTTAGTAACATTGGTCATTAGAATTAATTGGTCGAAAGGGATATGTTCAGAAATAGTGGCTATCAAGCCGTGCAGGTTTGCAATTTTGATATTCGAGTAATGATATAAGTTGATGTTTAACAACCGTCGAGTTGAGGTTGATGTCATCGCCTTTAGATCAACGTAGCGAAGTATCCTGCTTCAGCTATAATTACTAGTCCTTGTGTTTAGTACACATATATTTGTTTGAGCTGTGGCTTGAGCTCAGGCGGGATCGTGTAAACTTCCTGTTCAGGCTTCTTTTTCACTAGTCGCTTCCAACGACCACCGATGTTCTTGCGAAGACTGCGGAAACTCGCACGCTCGTTACCGTGCGGCTGCATGAGGTTGTCCTATAAACAATACAAAAAAATAACGTTATTTCTTGTTATGCCAAAGACAAGACATGTTCGGGAGTTCACAAAGGTTTTTGACCCTAAAATGCATGCCAGCTTTCGATTCCGTTACCGACCCCAATGCATTCACCACATTTATTTCTCCCCGCGTAAACCAACTTCAGCCGTTACACAATACCATTCTGCCGCTATTTTTAAACTGTTGTCAGGCGAGAAAATAAAAGAAGCTTGAGCTATTATACTTTGGAGGAAACGTTTTTTGTTCAGATGAACAAAAAGGCATTTTCTTGCTTTACTTGGAAGTAGAAACGTAAAGTTCAAGTTTGTTTAAGTTGGAAATAAGCTCTGCTACATGACTAGGAAGCTAATATTGCAAAGTAGAAGTAATGTTGAGGCCGAACAAGAATGAGGCAAGCCTTGAATACGCTATTCAAAGACACATTAGCATTATCTACTTCCTGGTGTGCCGTCTTGATATGTGCTCATGCTGCCGTTGTACAAACAGTGTACGATTCGATATAACAAATCAATGGGCCGTTTCGCAGGTAAGCCTCGCCTCGGGAAGCGGTTATCAGAGCGTGATATTGGGGTCAGTGTTTTAACAAGTTAAAATTGTATACAGACTTTTGCATTAGCCTCTTTTGTTCGTCAGACAGCAAGAAAGAAGGTCGGGGCGTTACGACATGCTCGCCTTGTGCAGCTTTCTATTCAACGAGCGTGTCCCGACATTTAAATTTATTTCGCACTTAGATATCGCGTCTACGTGTTCCACCAACTCTCTCTCTCAGTGGCGGGGAGGGTCGAAACAGTCACGATTTCTTTCATATTATAATGTAACGTTTCTTTCCCAACGTGCAACTTTCAATATTGTTTGTTTGTTATCGAGGCTAGCGGAGATTTGCGAATAAATTGGAATGCGTTGCAGCTGGACATTGAAGCTCGTTAAAACAGTATTGGGGTCAAGTATAACGGCTGGAACTGGTTTCGATTCTTAAAATAGTTAGTTGGCTTTAATGTTTGGGATTGTTTTTGTTTTTAATGAAGTTGTGTACATACCTGATCGTGAGGATAGACGTAAGGCGGGGGCAGCGGCGGCGGGAACTGCCACAGAGGCTGCTGGCGGAAGGCGAGCGGCTCCGGCTGCGATGCAGGTGCAGCCTGAAGAACTTCAGCTGGGTGCACCGAAGCCGAATGCTCCTCCCGCTTGCGCAGCTTGCTGTGGACGATGCGAATCGCCATCATAGTACCGTTGTTTCCAACCATTGTTGCAAATGGTCCTTCGACGCAAGAATAACTGATCACACTGGGCTGGATCACAGGTAACAAGTTCCAGTCGGGCAGTCACAACATTTCAATTTCACAGTTTTCACTCAACTCACAGCCGTATCGCGGTCTAATTGACGCGTGTAACTAAAAACTAATTTAAATAAATTATCACAATTATTTTGTTGTAATTAGGCTATTGCACTATATCACTGTTCGTAGGAACGCGCGGCAGACCGCGTTACGCGAGCTACAGCTGCGCGGTTGGTGACTAGAATTATATCGTAAAGAGTGGCCGGCAGGTGCCTAGCAAAGCGCTCGCTCGTGCCAAACGACCTCTACGGAGTACTCCATGCGTCTGAGTTGAAGTGGAGGGGAGCGCATGGCTTTTATAGACGCGCATGTGACGCGGCGCCAGCGCGGGCTGAAGGGGGGGTGGTGGGGGGACGGTTGACGATATGACCGTTTTCCGCGAAAAACTACGAATGTTGGCGTGGCGGCGGTGCCCGACGCTATCGTAGTGGTTATGACGCACCAGAAGGCCCGACCGTTGGTTTGTCCGATCAACCGGCACATATAAATTGTTTTTGTCTACTTTAAAAATTGACGGTAAAACCATATTAAAATTTACGACAGCTGTGAGTGAAGAACTGGTTAATTTAATATATTCCGTGGCAATTAATTATTCTTGCGTTTTTTAGGACCTGTTTAAAAAATACATAAAAACATCATTTAACATAATGGAGCTATTTCATACGGATATTACAGACATAGTTTTAAAAGTATATGTACTCTACGACATAAATTAAGAGTAAGCACTTAACAGTATACAATACAGTGCTAGTACTGTTAGCTTCTAGCCAGTAACTGATAATATAGGAAGCGTGTAAACACCGAGCACGCCCTCATTAAAACTGCTTTAGATATAAAAGTAATCAGACATGGACGTATCGATCCCAGAGATAATAATAAATCAGAAGGAGTTCTGCATTTCACCATTAAACGAGTTCAAAGTCCACAATATAAATATGCATAGTCAAGTATAGCTAATACTTTACGCACAGCTGTGTTTATGGATAAAGTAGACGCACTAAACGCTGACGTTGCATCTCTTTCCGACCAACACTTACATTCACACGACGGTAAGAGAGGCTCATATTGAGAGCTTTCGACTCCAAAAGTTAAAGTAGGGCTGCAGGGCAAGGGAGAGCGCAAAGGTGCAATGCCCTTAGCAACGACTAACTTAAGCAAAGCTCCGGGCCTTTGACTCGAATAGTGCCTGGTGGGATAAAAAACACAGGTAGTGAGCCATTATAAGTCGTTACCCTTGAGATACGTCTAGAGGATATTGTTATAAAAAAGAAAAAAATGCTGTAGTTTCTTCAAAGAACAAACGAAGGCGATTATTTAGCTATAAATTCTACCTTTTGATAGACAAATCTGATTATAATATTCTAAAATGTATTATACATAATACATATATCTGTTACTATCCACACATGTGAAGAACTTTTTGGACATAATGGGTATTTACGAGTAACATGATACAAATATCGATTGAGATGTCGTGCAAAAGTACAATTGGTTCTAAAAGCTATACATAGTACTAGTGTACATAAATACCAAGTTTTGAGCTTTACACAGCACAACGTCACCAGACCATTAATGCTATTCTGGCATCCATGCATACACATGCATGTTGAGTTTGTTCCCCTTTTATCAAGCATAATAAATATTATGAATATCAATTATAATATCAATCCGAACATAATCGCTTGCATGAATGGACCAAAGTTTTCTGTTTATCGCACTGACAAAGACTAGGTACATCGTGTTTAACTTAGAGATTTATATGCTCGTGCGTACGGTGCATGATTGTTTGACATCAGAGCGTAAATAATAACAAAAGCGATGTAGAAACCTCTGTTTCGTCTACTCAGTATGCCATGTCATTTGTTTCATTATCATTCAGTACTAACAGAATTGGTGCGGTTGCTTATTCAAGTGTTTTTTAAATATTGCTGCTTGAGAAATAACCAGCGGATGTTAATATCGCACTGAGAATATACGCAAACCTTCATCTTATATTTAATAAATGGTTTCATATTCAAATGACCGATACATAATTTAAAACATTGGTGCAATGACAGTAAGTACTTTGCCATGAGAAGACATTCATATTTATTAATCAATACATTACCTATTCATTTTGACTGGAATCTTCCAGTTGACGACCGCTTCTTCAGAGATTGCTTCGCTTATGCAGAAGTATTATCGAAATGATATTGACAACAATGTTCATAAGTAGCTTACTATGGAGGCATAGTAACAATTTCTTAGTAACCAAATATTTTTCTGACCTTTTATTGCGTCAATCAGGGGCTATCTATTATTTTCGTGCTGTTATTTAATTTGAGGATAAACAAGCGTCATAACCTGTGCATCAGGTTTTGTTGTAAAAGCTGTGTTTTCCTCATTTTTTTTTGTCTGATGATCGCTAACTGGATACACTGTTGATGTTGACGTTGTTTAAAACTAATTAAAAATTCCCATTCAAATTTCTCGATTGCCATTGCCGAACAATAAAAGTCATTTGATATGAACCTTATTGATGAAATGGTTATATACTCATATGCAGCGTATGATTGTTAGCATTGACGTCAAACTGTATGATGGGAGTCAATAGGGGTACATTTTTAATAGGACTTGAACTAACAAACAACGGAATTATTTAAGAAAAATAGTATTTTCTTCATGGATTTATAACAATAAAAAAATCGAAAGCTACAGTTCAATGCTATTATATTTAAGCTTTATTGAGGTCGCGACGTGTCACTAATCGATTGTTTTCAACTTTCAAAACTTTCTTTACTGAGTTCATATATTATAGTTATGAAATTTAAATAATTTCATAAAGGCGTTTTTGATCTAACCTTGGTATAGGTAAATGTTCCTCTGATCTAAGATCATATTATGGCAAAGTTTTGTTTACCTCTAATGTACTCATGTTTACTTATCGGATCCACATAGGTTATTCTGATGTTTGAAGAAAGTCGTAACACCTGCTCACTCACACCTGCCCAGTCAGTGTAGGTTAACATGTTACCAATATAGATAGAAGGCTATCATGCTCAACCTCCGCTCTGTATAACCTTTTTTGTTTAGGCGAAGTATGCATAGTATACTAATTAGTTTTCTACGACCAATATTTATGTGTTCCGTTTTATCTACTCACTTCCGCATACCCCAACACCTTCTTTCCCTGTCTGGATGATCGGAAATCATTATAAAATAGATTCCAGTATTAAAAGCGATTTTATTAATAATGGACTCAATAAAATCATGATTTATTTTTCAACGTCTCTGCTGCAATTTTGTTATTCCGCATGAATATTAATAAGCAATAAGTTATTTGGTTCTTTCAACTAGTATTTGACAGAAGCCATTGTACGGTTGACCACGACCTTGTATGATTCTTTCGGTCATCATACTATTCTTGTCAAACATACCTTTACATAGTCAGTGGGTATAGCAACATTATCAAGTTTTTGTCAGTTACCGGTAACAATATAGTGACTCATTCAATAGAATTGTTGGTTTCTAAATAGAACGGTGTACGTTAAGTAAAATAGCCAATCACTGAACACGGAAACCTCGGAACGGCACAAAATTAAAAATGTCCAGTTATTTTAGTGTCCGTTCTTTTAAAACATATAGGTACATTCAGATATAGACTGGAGTATGGCCAATTGCAAGGAATTTGCCTTGACCATATTGAAGACAACCTTCGAACATATACTGAAATGATAGCAAACAGGTTTTTTATTTGAGAAAACAGCGATTTTTGTTGCAGAATATAAAATAATAAGCTTAAATTATGTGATAAAGTCTGTATTATCCTGTCATGACAAGTGGTTTTGCCAGTTTCTTGATACCTATGAAACCATTTGGTGTAACCACTAGAGTTGGGGAACCATTGTGTGCTGTTACCAGTTATTAGTACACTGGAGATATATCGAGGTAGCTAGTTAGCCTCGTACCATAATTCAGAACGATGAGAATTACCCGCGCTCGAAGGGATTGTTCCTATCCCTTCCGCATAGGCAGACGATGGTCTTGTCAACAGATAACACGATCAGGGAGTTGTGTTCTAGCACCACGCCGACTTCGCAGTTTTCCTCTTTACACTTCATCGCCTCGACGGCGATAGGAGAGAAGAGCATCGAAACGCGTGCACAGACACTTTACAGACACAGGTTATAAGGAAATTTGTAAGTAAGGACAGCTGAGGCAAATCGCCAACGTGAGCCGCGCGTAACGAGTGTTTTGGCGCACACTGGCAGCCAGCGCCAGTGCGAGTTTTCAATACACACGGCCGAGCCGACGGTGACTATTTGACTGGCTGAGCGGAGTCGTGGCGCCGGCCACCACGCCTCGCGCAGCGGTGGGTGGCGACTGAACACGCACCTCTCCCGTTACCTTATTGCGATGTTATGGGGACCGACCCCGCACTGCAAAAGCCCTTCGTAATAGTCCGTCACGTTACTGTAATTTGCATCCATTTCCACCTATTTCCATATTCAGGAAACTCCACATTTACAATGCGAACGACGGCCGAGTCCCAAACGTGAGCAATCCATTATCCAGTCATTTGTAGACACCAATAACATCGGACACACACTTGAACACAACATTGAAATATTAAAACTTGATAAGTGTAACAAATTAACACATTGTTTTCTTCAGTTGGATATGTCTTACAAATTCAAATGATCTCTTTGAAGACGGCTTTGTTATATGCTCGTCGTGGCTTAACTGAAAACAGTTGGACGTCAACGGATGTCGGTCCCCGTGTGCCGCATTCATACATAACAAATATCGTGGCCTGTAGGAGACAAGACAATCGAACAAGAATTGTGTATGTAACACGGCAGAATATTTTAGACTCTCTTTGCATTGTAATCGTTTTGGAATATTTGAGTTTATTCTACAAACAATTTTAATTCTCATTATAATTAGGCGAAGTATTCATTAAAACTAGGTGAGAAAATCATTTCACAGTGAGTGGATTTAGTCCAAATAAAACTGAAATAAAAAGAAGGACAGAAGAAATGAAGATATGTGTAAACAAATCCGTTGCAGCATTAGAGAGAGTTCGATCAAACATTGACGTCAGAGCTTACACAGCTTTCTGTTATGCAAAGCAAGTTGATAATGTTATTGCTACACTAACAGTATTGTTATGTACCGATTAGATAAGTTGACACTTTTAACGAAATCTACTAAAACTGAAGTACTGGCCTAAAATAGTCACGGTACATAAATAAACAAAGCATTCAGACAAAAACTGCTTAAAAATTTGCTTACTCGAAAGTTACCCAAAAATACCTGTATTCGCGTCTTGAGTAGAACTAAGAAAAGCTAATTGGAAGGAGAAACTAGCTTAGTGAAATATTCGCTACCCAAGTTAAAAAATGGAAGTGGGTCGATTTATTTTTGATGATTACAACGTTCACCAACACGCATAGAGGTAATTACGGTTAGGTCACAATACATCACATTACGCGGTAGGGCAGTAGGTATGTTTCAAATGCTAATCATCAATCCATGCATTCATGTCCTTGTCGTGGGAACGCCATGCCCTGACAGGTTAGCCATGGTAGATGGTCACAATGGCTGACCTCGTTCTGACTGGCGTGGTTAATATCAGAATTGTTGTATTCATTGGAGCTGTTGAGGTTACAACAGATGGCAACCCTGCATGCTTGGTGGATGCAATTTAACAGATGAGAAACTTGTGTATATTTTTTCCAGCATATAATTTACACCGGAAATATTACAAATATGTATTTGAAATATTACAAACGTTTTGGATAATTAAGTATACTTGTATTACGAAGAGAATTCTAACTAAAATGTATGAATATATTTAAGCGAGTGATTTGTTTGACCAGCAGAAGCCATTGGAATTTAAAGAACGTCGATTTTTTTAAGGAAAATATTACTGGTGTTTAATCAATGCTTCTAATTCTTGCTAATAGAAGGTTAAAAGGTTAGACGTGCATTTTACACAAAAACATTTACAAAAACTTTGACTAAATTCTCCAAGAACTAAGGATACGTCTATTTAAGTAAAATCTGTAAGTAAAACTGTTAAAGATTGTTAGCAATTTGCAGAAAAGATGGGCTCAAAACTATTTCCAGACATAAATTTTGAAGATTCATTGCTACATAAAAGTGAATCTCTCGTTTGGAGTGATGAGACAAGAAGTTTCTTTTAACTGTAATTGCGATTCGATCGCTGTGATTTGCGATTTTTAAACAGCACAGTTAACAAAAATAAACAGATTATTGTAATGTCCAGACGGGTTGGGTAAATCTGGCATACTTCCAGTCTAACGTTGATACCAAACCTTGGGGATCTTTATGCGTTAAATTGCAAATTTTCTAATAATAACCGCCATTATGTACGCGTGTTATACAAATATTATCATAATTCAGTTGAGTAACGCCTTGAAATATTTCTGTTACGTTTTTTATATTATTTGTATTTGAACTATTCAATGAAACGACAGCTTTCATGTCTGTAGGAATTCTTTCAAAGTTTATTTTGCCTTCATAATATTATTGTCTAACATGAATATAATTTTAATACACTTTAAAAGGTAGACTTATTCTAATATTTTTATGATCGTGCAGATATTACGACGCCGAAGTTTTGGATGTTTTGAAGTTTAACTCGTCTGTCAGTAAACAATAAGATTAATCATTCAAAAAAGTTAATATGGATAAAAATATTTGCCATTTCTGGTAACTTTTTCATATCCTTGGGAATATAGATGCATTCATTGTTTTTACAGAAAGTGGAATAGATAAAATTGGTTATCAGGATCTTTCAGTAGTGGACGTTATATTAAATGATAGATTAACAAATAAACTTTAAACGGTCTCAGTTTCGACGAAAACAATATTAACTAAAGTGGTATAATCAAAAACATGTGCAAAACAATTATTAAAGTCCGCAATTATCCAGCTGTGAGATTAATTAGTGGCATAGAGATCCCAATGCGGAAATATCAATTTACAAAGGACGTGGCTTATTAAAAACTAACGTTTACTAGGAATATCTGGTATGAACCATCTAGTTGTACCCAGTTCTAAAAGGTTTAAACAATATAAGTTTGACATAGCCTAAACATCGATATTGATTAGCGTTTATACAACAGTTGAGAATTTTTCAAACTCTTTTTAAATATTTTCCTAAAATTTCATTTACAAGTTACGATTTAATCACCATAAATGGATAATAATTCCTGTCTCTAATACTCTTTTGGAGGTTAAATAACGAAGTAGCCATATTTTACTGCGATTAATATCTTGTCAAGGCTTTCAAAAGGCCGCCACTGGTCGATAGTCGATATATTCATTGACGTCCACTATTGATCCTGGTGCACTCGAGTGTTGAAGTGGGCAAAATGTGAAGAGCCATAACTGGAGAATACCAGTTATACAACATTCTGGTTTTGTTCAGTTCGTCCTATTAGTACAAAAGGTATACGATGATACACATACTCGCGAAACGTGACTTTGAATTTGCACAGCTTGAGCAATCTAATAAATGTTAACTATTTCCTTGTTCAAAAATTAATTGGTCCAGTTCACAACACTTGCAGATTTTTCCAAAATTTTCCAAGATTAGGATACTTGTCCTAATCTAGAAAAAATTAGCAAAATTCTTCGAGGTGTAAGATAAATAAGGGAACCATCACGACGGCGGATATCCTTTCATGGAAAAAAGAGTGTTAATTTTTTTGGTAAAAAGTTATCACTTGCTTTATTTGCTAGCTTAACGTACCCATGTTACTCGAAATACAAAGCAATAAAATATATTGTAGTTGCAAAGCAATTATTTGGCGATGGTAATTGAAAGCAATTCGTAGAGGTAACAGAAGAAGATAAAATATACGACACCTTAATGCTAAAGTGAGACAAAGAACAAATGCTATGAGGCCACCTGCCATTAGTGCCATCGATTTACCTGTATTTCGAAGAACGACCATTTTACTTAAGTCTGTAAATATTTAAAAATAGCTTCATATCCTCTTTCCAAGGGCCTAGCACTAAGTAGCTCAAGCGAATGGCCGTGTACTTAATAATTATAAGCAAGGGCATGAATAGTAGGTGCCTTCATTAATGATACTACGTTCTTCCGGATTTTTAGCAGGCCGTTCGGTATTGTCTATAAACTGAGGATGACTATAAAATGAGAATAAGAACTCTGCTCAGTAATGCTAGGAGATTGCTTACAGGTAGGTATGAGCCAGTTGGAATCAAAGGTAGAAAATGCAATGAAAATAAAACAAATATTATTAAGACAAGGTAAAGTTGCTAAAATGCAGAGGGCACTTATAAATGTTTAATTACTTACATTTTGCGGAGTATCTTTTTGAAGGTACGTTTTATAACACTTAAGACAATCATGTTAAGTTTGGTTTTAAAAATGGCTAACAGAATTATAAAGAAAACTTTCTAATGAGAGAAACGAGTCAGGCAAGCTGAATGCCAGTCGAAAGAAATATTACGTCAAAAATTATACGGAACTATACCGTTTACAACCTGCGAGTTCAAATTTTAAACTTGATTAACAAGAACATAAAATGGAACACCTCGGAATATCATCGAGTATTGAGGGTACTTACGGGAAGTGTGTTTCCTGAATACCTTCATAATTAAAAAAGTGACGGGTTAAGGTGCGTTCAGAGAAAAGGATAATAAAATCTAAACTTCTACATAGAAACCAATGGTATTATAAATTAATATAATACAGTTGATAGAAACCTTGTAATTTGTTAAACTGTGTTAACAATTTATTATGCATAAAATGGCTCCCAGTCATCAACATCAAGATATAACCAAGAAATGCCTTCTGGGTATCTAACACTGATCATGATATGTTTTTCTCTCTTTACACACCTCCAATATACTGTGGTAATAAAATAGTATAGTTATTTGCTACTAGTACTAGTATAACGTAGTGTTTCAATCCAGATTTAAGTGTAAAATAAGGGCCAAGTGACAAATCATAAAACCGAACAGATCGGAAATGATAATTACACCCGGATTTTGATACCCACAGACATTCTGTCTATTGTATTACTCACTGGACAGCATAATTCATAACCAGTATAATGATATCAATTCTAAGCCCTATACGGCAGACCCTGCCAATCTGGTCTTACATAAATTGTCTCTATAACGATCATAAATTCTGCTGGTAAAACCTACGGTTTTCCTCTGAGGAAAATCATTTAATTTTTAAGATGTTAGAAATGTTGTCTGGGTACCTACGTAACATGCATTTTTTTTTTAATTCAGGTTTTTTTGAGGATAAAAATGTAATTATTTATTAAACATTAGAAAAAATGAGAGGATTATACAAAACCTAAACATTGGTGGTAGTTAATGATTTTATATAAAAATCTGGTTTTAGACTTACGTAACATTATTATTATTAATTGGTTAAGAGGACAGGAAAACTTTTTATTATTTATATGGTTTTTGAGTTATATAATGTTAGCTTCGATTTTTCGATTGCATATTTTTTGGCAAGCAACTATAAATTTTTCCTTGTATCGTTAAATTAATTTTGTTACTTAAAGGATTTTAAATAAACCAACCCACCTGTACCGACCATTAATTAGTTTTCAACTGAATAGTTAAAAGTAGATTTTGTACACAAAGTGAAAGATTTATAGACAGCCTTAACACAGTAAAGCATGATTCATACAAACAAGCCATGATCAAAATATCTACTTGCATCCACGAGTAGTCGAATAAAACGAGGTTCATTTCGCAAAATCCTTGAAGTGACCCAGTACAGATGATCTGCCATTCTATTGCCTTGACGATATGATTCGTCTTGAATTGCGAACGCTGCAAGTCGATTGTATTATTATAATTCATACGTCAGTCTCGTCATCATAGAATTGTGTAATATTCTACAGAAACATTTCAATATGGATATAACACTTAACGATTATATTTCATGGTATTTGAAACGAACAGTGGTAAATGTGACGTCACTTCTGATAAAGAACACCAACACGCAAAAATATATTCGTAACAAAGATTTTTTCATTCGTCATCATCTTATGACAGGTTATTGCTGCATAACAGCTGATTTTGTGTATTTGCAAAACATACATTAATTTCATTTCCTGTATTTTTTTTAAACTGACCGTCAAATATTAAAATTAACTAGAGTACCAACCAATGTCCTATGCCGGATACAATTATTTTAGTAAATTAAAAAACTCATAAAAACTCATAAAAAAGCTCATAAAATATGAGTACAATTATCATATTTACTGAAATATTCTAGAATTACAGTCTAGTCGTGTAACGTCAGTATAAAATGACACTACTGACTGGGAATCTGAAGAATCACAAGACCCTGTCAATTTGCCAAAGATACAGTAATACGTATAAATTTTATACCTATAGGTGCATTTGCGTATATGTATAACATATTGCGTACTTCCTATAAACAATCACACGTGTCTACATATTTAAGTAAGTCAGTCAATTTGTTTTATAAGCAGAAGATTTAATAAGTGTTACATCACCTGTACGAGTTAGCAAGTGTTATTAAAGATGCTTTGGTACGCACAAACTTTGCTAAACTTGCGTATTTTATCATCAATTAATTCTATCACCTCAGTAGTATGTACTTCACCTACATTTATTTGCTAATTGCATAATCATTGAATCTCTTTGTGACAAAAATATGAAACTAAGCGTTTTTTTTTTTTTTGTTTTTTTTTTGTTGTTGTCGATTAGAACTGTTCCCAAAAGACTGGCGGTATTGCCACGTTCTATGGCAATGCTTAATCTCTGACCAATATAAAAGCAAGTCCTCGTGCAAATTGAGCGTTTGAATATTTTTTTTAAATAGCTTATGAATACTCGGACCCCACAGCCCTAGAGTTTCAACTCCAAACACCTAAATATTTTACACCTAATTTAAAATATTTAGTTGAGAATTTTTAGTACAATTGTATATTGTACATATTATGTGTATATACTAATAAAGTAAAGGCTAATAAAAAAAAAATGCTAGTTCATTTTTTACATACTATTTGGATGGTTTTATTAAAATCTTTCCGACAATATTCACAACATCTGATCAAGAAAACATTAAGCTATTCATACAGAATGTTACATCTGGGACACTTCCCTTGTCGCTGAAATAGCGGGCATATGACCATATGGCCATTTTATAAATTATAGCATCGAGGAAGTCACGCCTATTTTTACTGTTGCTAACAGAAACTTGTTGTTTATCTGCATGAGTTTAGTCATGTGTGCTATGTTTTCATTGACCTCTAGCAAAACTGACACACTTTTAAAATGACGTTTCAACTTGAAAACATTTATCAATTTAGAAAATTTCTCTTAAAGTTATTAGTACCAACGATTATTAGCCCTCGTTTGACAATAAAAAAGATATTAAGATCAAGACTTAAATGAGGTCAATATTAAATATGAAGGCGTTTCTAATAAAACCTGTCCTTTTCTATGTTATGCCAATTTTGTCTTCAATTCCGCGTTATAACTTAGAAAGAGTCATATCTTCATTTTTATAAGCAGTTAAGTCAAAATGTAGACCAATTTTGTCTTATGTTATTATTCTGACATGCTACATAGTTGGCTAAGACTTTGACTTGTGAGTGAGAGGTCACGGGTTGAAACCCAACACGTTAACCACTGTCGTGTTCGCAATCCTTGAAATAGAGCATTGTTTGATTTAGAGGAGTTCATTAGATATAACATTTTTAAATGCTTAAGGCAGTGACCGTACTACTAAAATTCACACAAATATATTTTTTTTTTTTTTTTTTGAATATATTATATCATCTTAGCCAGATAGATCCTACCAATTGTTTTCTCAGAAAAGTGCTTAATACTGACGTCCGACCTGATAAAATATACTCCAATAAACAACTGAAATACATATTTTAAAAAAAAATTGTCTTTATCTAAACTTCATTTACCCACGCACTTGCCTGCCATGTTTTTAAATAAAATGGTGAGACAAAATTTTAGAACCACCTTCTTTTCTCGAAACAAAATAAAACGGTAAAAATATCGGCCAAGTTCAACAATCCTTATGTTTTTTTTATCCATCATCGGAGATCTCAGAGTATGGAGATCTCATTGGAGTAATATTATTCAGTATTTCCGCACAATTTAGCTACGATATTGATTTTATAGTCAATCCGCTTTGATTTACTACCCAAATCAATCGACAGGAACCGTTACCAATGAAAATATATATTTTTTCTTGCGCTTTATCTTTAATTTAACGACTGCGAAGTTATCGTAAACGTGAGTGCTTTGAACATGCTCCATTTTATGACTTTTTGATATCCATGGATCTGATATGGAGATCGATGTATCCTTCTTCCTTATATTCCAGTTTGTTGCAGGAAATTGTGTCTGTTAATGTTTCTGGGAACGAAATACGATTATCCTTGCCTTTATCCGTACCAAAGAGGAAAAGGCCTCAATAACGTTAATTTCAAAGAATAAATTTACAATACTTGCATCTCTGCTGTTATAAATGTTCCCTAATCCAAACAAGTAAATTATAAATATCTTTTGAACGTTGTTATTAAACCTATTTTAAACAGTTACTACTTAAACTGTGAACTTTGATCGTTTATATAGAGCAGAACTTTACTGAGACTGTTGGTAAAAGCTAAAAGCATTTCAGTAAGTTAAAACTTTTACATCCCGTTGTCAAAATCCCATTAACTTTGAATATATAAATGTAGTATTTCTACTTACTTTATTGTAAGTGCCAGCAACACTATAATGAGCCCGACGAGGGCCATCGCGATCACGACACCACATATCATGTAATTCGCATCATTTGGGGCATCTGAAACAAAGGAAATAAAACTTTAATACTAAAGGCATAAACTTCAAAGTCATTAACATTGTTTGTGAATAATGTTGACGTGGTAATAGTATGCAAAGAGGTATTTTTTTGCGGATTATTGCTCAATTTTGAGCTAAGAAATACCCTTTCCCACTGACCCGGAACTCTGACGTCATGTATTTTTGAAAAACATTCAGTGATCAGTAAACCGTTAATTAAAAATATCAGACATAAATTGGATTGGAATGATCTTAATATGCAAACCTAATATTTAATTAAAAGTAATGTACTTGTATTTTCTCTTCAAGACCTGCGCCGGACAAATGTTAATAATATTTCTTAGACAATAACGCATTTTGTACTTCTCACCTTTTAATAACACCCAGAAAATAGTATTATGAATGAAAACAAAAAACTTTATGTTCATAAGAATGTGACAAGAAGTGATTATGGGATTATAATAACAGATATGGCTAGTTAACCACAAGAACAAAAACCATGAAAATTAATCATCATACTTAATTCTACATTTGTTCCCTAATAATTTTCGTAAAATAGTAGGTACAACTTTAAACATACAACCAAGTATTACTACCATTAAAGAACGCGTAGCCTTCACAGTATACCTGTGATTATTAATAATAGTATAACCTACACTCAGCAACAGAATAAAAAACCTATTTAACAGAAATGGTTACCTACCAACAACTACAAAAAAAAATCAAACGCACGCGTTGCGAACGTGACTCAGAACCACACCAGAGTCTAATAGCATTAATAACACGATTTAAAAAAAAAGTTATATATCTAGCTCTAAAATGCAGATTAAATAGCGTTATGTCACCAGTAAATGGAACCAGTTGCTTGGTGGTCAAACTTGTCCGTAGTGTTCAGACAAATGAAGTAAAAATTCTTCACAATATTCCTGAGAATAAAAGAGAGCTTTGAACTAATTTAAAAAGATTTTTTGCAGGTTCTAGGTACCTGAATACAGTCTTATAGGAGTTCTTAAACAAAAGATTTGTTGGAATATCGGTATTCCATTGTTTGAAGAAGACACGAGTTATTATGTAAACGTTTTTAGCTGCCAGCCCATGCCATCTGTCTCCTGACTCTCAAGCATGCGATAAACAGAATACCTTTCTTGTAAATATTTTGGCATTTCTTTGTCTGTAAATTCACTAGTTTTGCTGATGACTTGGTCCACCAATGATTAAAAAAATATCTTACAAAAACTATATTTTGTTCTAATCTAGATCGTGGTCAACAAGTATGTCAATTTTTGTCATGAACAACAAAGAGTATATTTATCTATCTATCTATAAAGGTATGATTAATTAAAAGTAACAAAACATAACACCAAAACATCCAAATATACAGATTTTCTCGTTACTAAGATTTATAAGACCGAGCATTACAATAAGTTCAGTATTCCATTAAACTTACTTTTCTACTCGCCTTCTATCTGGCCAGTACTTTGAGCTAGTACGTTAGTGCGTCTAAACGCAGTTACTAAACCCGACTAAACCGAACTACGCATCTACGTACCGGCTAACGGGTGCGCGTACCACTTCACCAATTGAACGGTGCTGCATCCTTAACGCTTTAACCGTACACAAATCGATATCGTACGGATCGATGGCAATTATCGAATCGAGACAACTCGGTTTCGAATTGACTTTTATAATTTAAACGGTTTATATTGACTTATCCTTAAAGTATTTAACAGCAGAATACTTGTATGTGTTTGTTAACCTTTCAGTGGTAGACGTGGTCTCAACACTTTTGTGCAAGAGATGACCTAAAAACGAAACACAATGTCAAATTTAATTAATCGAATACCTATATAAAATTGTTCGAAGTCATTGTTACCTTGAGTTTACAGACAACAATCAATTTGAAGTAATGTTTTTTTTTTATGACCCGATAATGTTGAAATTTTATTACCTAGCCTACAACTAAAATAGGTAAGTACTACTGGTCAAGCAATAGAGAAAAATGCTGTAGATACTAGGTTTCAAGCGAATTAATGAAATACAAAACGAATATTTGTGTAGGTAACGCTAAATAAAATGTGGGACGTGCATCCGATAAGATCGCTGGGGTTTTTTGACGCAGACCCGTTATAGGAAAACGAAGTTTCTCTTTATAACTTTGCAATATCCCGTAATGCGTACCAGGAAAACTACACCGCTACATAAAACATAAACTTACGGTGTGTTATTCAACCATACAGTCTAGGAAGAAACGGAAAAATAAAATGTCAGTTATAAACATAGGCACATCATCAAAGAGCTCCATAACTAATAACAGTCAACCAGTCAACAGTCAAGCCAAGACAAATAGAGAGAGAGAGAGAGAGAGAGACAGACAGACAAGAAGGTGAGGGTGAGTGAGAATCAAGACGTCACGATCTCTAAAGTTAGCTAATCTGGTCGAGGTCAGTCTGTAGCTGGGTGACACTGTTAACATATCGTGCCTCGAAATGCATAATATATTTCGCTCGTATCCGTGTCTTAATTTTTGACATTCATTACTGGTACTTAAATACCCAGGAAACTAACACTAACTGGTTTTCTTGGTCTTCGTGTTATCCAAATTCTGAGTTGTGGAGGTCAGATAGGACTCCTAATATCCAGGTGTATCCGTTCAAACTGGAAGCTGACACCAATATAGTTGAGAAAATGTTAAGCAGATCGATTGAACCTAGGCGCATTTTAAGAACTTGAAATTCAGAAGTTCCAAAAAGAATAAAGAAGTATATATCAAACCTAGATGCGACCAGCGGCTTCACCTGCGAACGCGAACGTAGAACGTAGACTCGGAATAAGAAAGACATAACAAGACACCCGCGCGTAAAGTTTCATCCAATCGAGCATGTAGAAGTAACAACCACACACACACACACAAACTCTCGCCTTGAAAATATAATGATAGATCTTGAAACCGTATGATTCACGCTATTGACAGATACCTTTCATATTCATTGACAGTTCCTCTAGTAAATAGTATTGTAGGCACATAGCCAAAGCACCAGGTAAATATTACTAGAACATATACAAAATACACTATGAATATAGCTTCCTCCTTTGCAGTAAACTTAAATAAACTGCAGGGCTAGGCTTACCTATTCCATTACTAATGGCTGCATAGTTTACATATCCATTTACTTCTTAAACAAGGTTTGAAACGGTGCTCACGTGTCCATTAAAAAACCGTAAATGATGAACACACTAAACTCATGCAAGCAATCATTTTACACTTAACTCAAAAGGGAGTGTCTGGTTTCTACTGACTAAAACCTATCCGTGTTGTTTCAGTTATTCTTTAATTCCAGGATCACGGTAACTCCTTCAAATAAACAACAACAATAACAACAACTATCAACGATCTCGCATTCCAAGTTTCAAAACGCTAAATCTGAATCCAAAACACTATCTAGATTCACCTCTCAGTAACTCTCACTTTTGTAAGTAATACAACAAATGCAACAAGCGCTAGCCCATATTACTTTAGTAAAGAATCAAGGAGCTATAGATGTTAGTTTGGAGATTTCGGACCACCGTATTTTTTTTTTATTGATGGTCTTGCGCTTTAGCACTATCTCACCTGATTGTCGACGATAACGCAAGTTTGCCTAGAAGTTAGCTATTTACTCTTGAGTAGCTATAACTCTGACTCCGAAAAGGAATTCCACCGCTGTACGCACTACGAAAATGGTCTCGTTTATGCGTATCGGTGGGATCTTTACTATGTATTGGTGGTTGGCAATAATAGGACAAGCATAAAGCAGTATAGACACAGGAGCTATTAGGTTTGAATGTCAACAGCCTACCTTGAATAGTAACTAACTGGACTAGCCTTGCCTTGAGCAGAGACTGCTTACTCTATAGATATTATTTTGCTGACAGTCATTAAATAAATACTTAGGCTTACGCTATAAACTAATTGCCTGTCGTCTGACATTACTGTGATAAATGTCTACTCGAAATAACAGTAACCACATAGTGAGGGTTACAAAAATCTGTCAAACAGATTCCAAACCAGCATACAAAACACCTAGTAGGTAATAAAACCTGTTTTTTAAAGTGGGAGAAGTAAATTAGCAGGTTCGGCTTATACATTCTAGTATAAACATAAACACATGCATCCCGAGAACGCATTTACACTTTGACTACGCAAAAATTCCCATTGCGGTCAATTAAACCGAATGTTGGACCGACATGACGCAATTAACTATTTTATATTTATTATAAAATGTTTTCTGTTTTCCTCGTATTATTTATTATAAAACGTTACTAACAATATGGCGACACCGCATCAAGGTTGAATCAGGAATCAACGTTTCTGATAACGGTACACTCTTGTGAAACTCAAAATACGGTGTCAAGATTGACGTTATAATAAAAGACACAGAAAAACACTGTGCCTGGAACTAAAGAAACGCGTGTCAATTATACCTTGTGTAGCCAAGCAGTTGGAAATCTAAAAGATGTTTGCGGAACACTGATTCTGCGAAACAGAAACACGGTGATGATAATACGTTGTGTAATTTATTTGATTGAATTCATCTGTCCATCTGTTTGTTGCTACATCGGATCGAAGGTATCAACTAACCATGAAACCATAACACGATGAGAACAATTAATAATCGTTGCATTAATGAAGATCTATTTATATAATTATCCCTTCTTAGGCACCAAAGAAAGAAAGATCTCGATATGTATACTAACTCAATTTATTAACCGACTTCGAAAAGGAAGGAGGTTCTATGTATGTATGTTCACCGATATCTCGGTCAATTGTGGACCGACTTTGAATTTTTTTTTTTATTGGTTGTTTTTGCTTCCAAATTGGTCCCATAGAAATATTGTTATGATCTGATTATGAACTTCGAAGATATCGAACAGAACTCCTCAGAGGATTATAGCAGAACTGTCGTAACAAGTACAATAAATTGATTTATTTATACGTGTAGTCGAAATATATTACGAATCGTAAATAAATATTTACAAAAAAAAAATACACCTGACTTCAATGTTAAAAAAAAAACACTAAAAACTATAAAATAACAGTAATTTCTAAAGTTGGTGTTAAATAACGAAGAGACAAAACTATTATAGAAACACCAACTTCAGAAATTATAGTTATTTTGTACTTTTCAGTGTTTTTTTTAACACTGAAGTCGGTTATATTTTTTTTTTTTTGTAAAAATTTTACATTTTATTTTAATAACTTATTATTTTAATGAGCTCAGGTTTTTCAAATCCACTATATATATCAAAATGTCATTTAACACTACGTCACGCTCTTTTTCCCCAGTTTGAAGAGTATATCGGACATGCAAATAAGGTTTCAAAATAATCGAAAAATCATATAGAGCGAAACTTCGCCAAGCAGCTTGTTTTTTTTTTTTGTTTTTGATTATGTTTTAAGAAGCACTTTATATTCAAAATCCCCTAAAATATACAAAAACTAAGTAGCAAAGGAAGTCCCGTCTCGATAATCTTCTCCGAATCAAATTTCGAACTTCCTTTCTTTCTATACTAAAAATATTCTCACAAAAAATACGAAAGCATCTATACTTTGGAGTCGTTAACCCTTTAATGTCTCACAACTGACGTTACTGTACATAGTATACGAAGGTTTAATGTTCCACAAGTAGACCTAACGATGGAATCAGGTGTAGCAAGTGCATCGCACTCGCCGGGTTAATGCACTCCGGCTGGTATTTTCCTATAGCGTTTCGGGTGTCCTGTGATGGGAGGCATTTGCGGTCTCATTGCCTCTTTTATCTAGTTTAGATCTTGATTGTTGCGAGTTTTTATTGAACACCTTTGTGAGTCTTAAAGCTAAAATTTCAAAATCATTACTGGCTTTGTAGTTAGCTTGGCTATTTATGTTCGATATCAACTGAAGTTATTTATTTTGGAAAGTATTCAATCTGTTTGCACTAAATCAAAGGCCAGCTGTTGTCTAGACCAAAAATTTAGTGCATTGAGAAAATTTCCAGAAAAGTTTTTTCTAGATTTAAAGTTTTTGCTCCAATTTCCAGTCAGTTTTAATTAACTATTTATAGAAACAGAATGACGTTAGTGGGCTAAGATTTTATAAGGATTCTATATTGTAAGCCTTTGTGACGAAACCCTAAAACTGACGTAATGTATCTGGCGCCTTTGACGCAATCAGGTTCCTGGATGATAAATAGATTACCACAGGTAAGACTTCTCTATATACCTATGGGCTCAGCCTGCCTAGTATACAAAAGATCAATAATTCATAATGCAATCAATAATTGCAAGAACTAATATCAAAGGTTGAACAATGACAACTTTTTTTATTTGATTCAGATTGCCAGGAAATCATAGCCATGACACTTAGATCTAAAATTAAAAATTAATTGTTTTATTATTTCAAGAGCATTTCCTGGTGTGTCAGAAGCCTTTCACATTCTTCTACTGGACATAATATTTGATCGAGGCAAACTAAAATCACTGGAATGGATTCCTCTCGAAAAGAACAAAGCTCAGAGCGGATTGAGGACAAAACTTGAGGAAGGATACAAATAGGTAGCCCTTCGATATAATCGCTTTAAATTCAGTTTCTGAGTGGTTGATTAGAGATTTTATCAAAATCTATGTGCATTTTCCTTCTTAAATTACGGTACTGGCCTTAGTGACCAATGTGACCATAAAATAGATTTCTAAGCAACATTAATTACCTACTCCCTAAATACGCCACTGTCCTCGCAATCGACTGTGTAGCCTCCAAACATGCAAACCCATCATTTTTGCCATGACACGTGTGACCTTGTTCCTCATACGGCTTGATCGATATCGTACTAAGAACGCTTATGCGGTTTAACTGCACTTTTGCACTTATTACTGTTTTATTGCACTTGAGTCTTATATTTCGCACAGCAACCTGTAGTTGGATCTCTCGAAGTCCGGATCAGCAGTTATTTTTTATTGGCTTAGCAACAGTCCAATGTGTTTGGTTCTCCAGTGTCTTCAGCTGATCGTGTATAGAGGCATAAGACCAGAGTTCAAGACTTTTGATTACGATAGCAGTAGACACGTGTATATTAACTTATAGGTAACTAAGTTGTTATCTATTCTTTAGTTCCAATAGTCTCGTCCAACATAAACTACAGATAGGAGCAAAACCACAGAACCAAAATATATTTTCTGTTCTGTGCAAAACAGTGTCTTTCCGAAGAAACCATGACGGAAACAAAGTTTAAAATACTTAAAAAATAAAATGGTTTTACATGTCTTTACCCGATTCCAGTTGACCTGTAACTTCTGTTCTTGAAGTATACAAAAGGTCGACAAGCGATGCCAGTAATAAATGAATAAAATATTAATGTCCTTTAAAAGTCACGACGGAAGACCTTGTCAGAGTAAGGGGGAAGGGTAAACAGTAAGGACTTTGATAGCGATCGATTTATGTACTTCCATACGGGTTTAGAATAATGTTACTGCTAGATTTTATAAATACTTCCTATGAACTAACTCATTCTCATTTTTAGGTTGGGGAAATGTCGCTTGAAGTTTTATAGTCATGGTTGAATTTAGACAACGATGGCTGCGCCTACGCATGTTTCAAGTGCATGATCGTTTCATGCTCGCGGAAATTGAATGTATCCACTACAAAATTACTTACGACGTTACCATACCAGCAGATGGTCTTCTATTTTTTCTTAAATTCTTTTTTAGGCAAGGCACATAGATCAATGCAGAGTAAAGATTATAAAATCTCCGTTGTATAATATGAATCGAATACCACACTATGTATTGAGAATCAATCCAGAGTACTGTTACCAAACAAAGGCAATTGTTAAAATAATCAACACGTGACTTAGTGCTCCAGAAAGTTTAATATACAATGATTTAAAGATCACACGTGATTTTTTACGGTACGTTTGTATAACATTATTCAAAAAACACGTCCAATCACGTACTGTACAACGTTGAACGGAAATCTTTTCTAAATATTGCGTCAATGCTGACGAACTTTGTAATATATGACCTATCGTGAAGAGATATACCATATTGCGATCACTCATAACAGAGAATGTGACATTTTTACATCAGTGTAATACAATATACAAACATATCAATATGTGGCGAGTTTCTAAATACTGTTTGTTGTAATGTTTTGGCTTGAGTCACTGTTATTTTTTTATTCGGTTTTGTCATATAGTAGTCTCGTTATAGACAAAGAAATATTTTGTATTGCAAGCCCTACAGCGGATTATTTAGCATTTAGCACGATTTTACCTACTACAATATCTATCCACAATAGTTAAACGATCAACCCATAGTTTATTGAAAATATGATTTAATGGTTTCATCCTAAACAACAAACAAGTATAGAGGAGGATTTAATGCCCGAGGCATTCCTTACCTGTTAACGTTTGGGTGATGAAGAGACAAATTGTGATGAGTGCAATATTTAACATTAAATACTTCGTTATTTATTGTCCATCCCTTATAGCGCATTCTCATATGCTGTGATAATTTATAGCTTGAATATTAATCAGTTTTGTAAGGATTACGTAGTTGATACATGAAATTAAAACAGGATCAGTTTAGTAGTTTTTACACCATTTTCTTTTTGCCACATACCTACTCATCTACAGTTTAATTACCTATACGTGAAAAAAATCTATTATACATTTTATTTCTGAAAATATATGTTATAAAACTATGAATATAGTACCTTACTTTCAATATAGTTGATTGGTGATAAACTAGTATTTTATTTGTACGGACTCAAAATGTCATCTTAGTAACTAAATGGCTCAAAAAGAATAACAGAAAGCTACACAGTAATTGTGAGACTCAGTAGAGATTTCTAAAAAACCGTGAAGAGCACTAAGCATCTAATGGGTCATACTTTTACAAAACAGTGAAATCAGTTGTCTTTAAAACTCTAAGAAATGTGGCCGACGATAAAATTAAAAGAATGGTATACTACGCTCTCGCTCAGTCCTTAATAAATTACTGTATCACCTCCTGGGGTGGTGCTCCTAAAAGCACACTCCTGGAACTAGAAAGAGCACAGAGAGCCATTCTGAAGGTTTCTTTGTTCCTACCCTTTCGTTACCCTACAGCATTACTATATCAAAAAGCGAGAGTTTTGACGGTGCGCCAACTGTTTATACAACAAATCCTCTTGAAACAACATAGACTACTAACCTACAATCCCCTACTCTCTCAAGGCAAGAGAAGGTTTAATCCTGTTGTCAACCATCATACTTCGTCTTCAACATCTTTCTCAAAACGTTTCTTTTATCACCTCGGTCGGCATCTCTACAATAAAATAAATAAGATCATATCTATTTATGAACTTAATAAAATAAAATGCAAAATGAAAATATATAGTTGGCTTCAAGAACTCAATTACGATGACACTGAAAAGTTACTAACAATATCAACTTAAATCCTAAATGCACATACGCTACAAATAGAAACAAAATGAATATACAAATACATAATAACCTCACAGACACACACACACACATACACAACCACTGCACATACTTTTTTAACTACGCTTATTCAGTACACACTCAACTCAACTCTCACCCTAACTAACTTAACCATATAGATACTAACCATAAGTAACTAAAAAATTACAGCTCAAAAAAATAAGCTTTTTCAAAATGTTAACTTTATTCTAATTGCATACCTTTTGTACGAGTTCATTCTTAATTAATTTGTAAAATTTAAATGGAGGAGTCCTGGTGACCTGAAATACAGGCCCCAAGCCTAGTTTAGGCACCAGTCTCCCACAGTATAATGCCCTCTTATGTTACCGTAGAAATAAGGCTAGCGATTAAGAATAATATTGTGGAGAAAATAAATCATTATTATTATTATTATTATTATTATTATTAGTTGCGCTTAGAAAGGAGAGAATATACTTTACAAGACTAATCTTCAATCACGCGAAACTACTAGTCTAGTGATCGTGAGCATGACTGTCGAATGTAAACTGATTCCATCAGTCAAGTTATTAAAAGTAAAAGCTAAATACAATTATTAGACTTTTTAAGTTGCCTTGAATCTAAAACCGTCAGTAATAAATGCAAAACTTAAGCCTTTTAATGCAAAGTTCTTCAAGAAACGTAGAACCTATCTCATGATAAATCAGAGAAAGCCATTTTGTACCTTGAAAAACTTCCTTGATAAGAGCATCTGTTATTTACTTAATCTTTTCATCCCTTTAAGGGGTCAGTGTTGGATAACCCTCTCTTAGTGCTCAAGTCATAAAAGTAAACCCTGTGCAAAATTTCACACTCCTAGTCTCAGTGGTTTTGGCTGTGCTGCTGGGTTAGTCAGTTTCTCCTTTTTTTATATGAATAAGTTTGTCCTACTAGCCAAATCAATACCAGTAAGTTGTGATAATTCCGTCCGGTTCGGTAACTATAGTTGAGCAATACATTCGAGACCGACTTTCACTGGTAACGACCAAAGTTATTATGGTTGTGTTCTGCGGAAGTACGATCCAGTTATAGAGAAAGCCAGCCCCAGGAACCAGTGTATTGCGTTTATTGATCGGTTGAAAATATCTTGAAATTGTCTCCAAAGTTAGGTTATGCAGTCATTTATCGAGATTCAATATCGAGACTTACGTATAACTTGGTTTGATTTTATTCTGTCTTTGATATTTCAATATAATTTTCTATTAATACCTCAATATGATATTACCAAAGTTCAGGGCTCCGAATAAAGTTGAGGACAAAAACATCGCTCTTACAAAAAAAAAAAAATCTATTTTAAAATTTGTTCAGGCTTACAAAGGACTAACTCTCAATCATTTTTTGTGGCAAGAACATAGAATTCCAATATGGTTTTACGGCAAACCCGACACCATAATCAACCAACCGTAAAGTGTGGACGTAAAAACATAGTGAGAACGTTGAGGATGCAATATCCCTTTCGAGATTCCAGTTCTTCTATTTGGGTTTACGTCTAAAGGAGGATCATAATAAAAACAAGTGAGCCTGGATCCACGGCGGGGAATGTGGGCCCTTTCTGCTGTAAATAGAATCGTTTCTTACTCATGGAGCTGAGCTTTGTCATCGAATGCGAGCTCCGGTAAGTGTTAGTAAGTGGTCGGGTGTATTTTGGTACCGTATTGACTAACAGTGAATAAACAAACAAAGAATATTGACTAGAATTACAATTAGTATTAGCATGCTGATTTCTTCCTTTTAAAAGAGGTAAGATTCCTTATTATTTTTTATAAATGTTCTCGCATTTTCTCGTTTAATCAAACTAAGTTCAATTCCTAATCAAACTCATTACGAAACTTAATTACATCCTAACCCTCACAAAAAATTATTAGTTGGTCATAAAAAAGTTACTTATAACCTTGAATAAAACCTACATTATGGCGATGCAATGACCGGCATAGTCGTGTGCTAATAAATCAAGATGCAGACTGTACCGGAGACGCCGTTGAATCACACAGTAGTCAGGCTTGACTAAGTCTTTCTATTAATAAGATACCACGAAATTAATGTACACCACGAATATTTTTTTTTTTTTCTAAATATCAGGCCAGACTTCTCAGTATGAAATTTTAACGTACTCAATCGCATTTACCTCTGTTGGTCATAATAGATAACGTCATATCCATTTGTATCAATTTGATTTGATCGATTTGACATTTATGCGATCGTTAACTCGAATGATTTAAATTTTCAGATATGTGAAAGAATTACCACGGCCTTAGAATGAAAAAGACACTGAAGCTAGGTCAGCTAGGTGGATTTTAGTCAATAAAAGCCAAACATTCCCTCACGACCCACCAACAACATGAGAAATTAGTTGCTGATTTCCTACCAAAAAAATGGATTGTTAGATGTATGGACATAAACGCATCAAAAAAGCTTGTAGGATCATTCCAGGTGGCGATGTGTAGTTTTTCCCTACCTCCATGGGATAAAAGACGTGAGCTTATATGTGTTTTGCTTAGCACATATCTTTTTTTTTAATGGTTGCTATCAATGTTTTTTTTTTCTAAGTTACTCTTTTGATATTAGTTAACATTTATTTTTATTTTAGGTACTGTGTTGTTAGTTCACAAATAAATGTTTTTTCTTTCTTTCTTTCATAACAGAGAAATTTTCATTAGTAAACGAATTCTACAAAAAGGAAAATTTACTTACTAAGTAAGGTATATACAGTGAGTAAGGGATAATGCACCAAGCAAGGTTACTTACGCATCGTAGGCTACCTAATAGTGGAAATGTAAACAAGTACTTATGTCATCAATTCACATTTTGCTTTCCCTGTTTACTAGTATGATTCACTATCATGGTTATTTCATTATTCCAAGGATACCTACATAAACTTTAGTAAATCTACAAAGGACTACTTTGGTAAAAGTTATGAATTGGGAATACTTACACATATTGAAACAATATCTGTTACCTAACCAGATTATATCAATAAATATAAAAAATAGAATTCCAATATTGTGAATACAAAATCAAAACTGATCGACAAACTGAACTGAAGAACAAACGAAATGTTTTCTTTTTACAAATACATACTGTTATTTTATTTATTACTATACTTTATTATAGGTTCATAAAAAAACATAACAAAGAAATTTTGGTCTTGTATTTGTCTCTGTGCGTTTTATAGCGCTCAATCGTAAAGTATTTTATTTAGCACCTAAAAAAAACCGGTATTTTTCTTTTTGTGCAGGTAAGTACAGTCCTATTCACTGTGAGTAATAATCAAGTACCTATATTGTTGCGCCCATAAAAATAGGTATAAAGAGTATCCAATAAATTTAAATATGATTTTTCTAAAGATACATGGTCTAGTGTTTAAATAAAATCGTCAAATGACTAAAGAGGAAATCCTCATTATAAATATTACCTTGGACTGGTAACTTACGTAATTGTTCATGTTTAATATTATCAACCTTGATGTTACTAAAATGTATTTTAAATTAACACTAACATCAAGTTAAACAAAAGTTAATATTGTAAACTAAAAGTAAAATAATAGGTAGGACCAAAGAAACCGCAGCGCAAGCTTCACGGGGCGTGCATGAACACAATATTACAGGTAAATGAATACTAAAACCTATTATGTACTTAACTGTTCTGTTCATTTAATATTTGAACATGACCTACCCTGCGACAAAAACAGCATCGCACCTTTATACAGAGTTGGCTAAGGCCTCGCAAAGATTTGCACTTCAGAGTGACTCCAACATAATTATGTTCAGCTTGTGCGATCAGTGCTTTTTTTGTTTTCTCTTAGGTACTCCTTAAATCTCATCGTTGGACCATTACACCCTAACGGTAGTTGGGGTCTTCCCATCTGATTATAATTTGGGTGTCTTCAAAGCTAGAGTTAATAGGATCTTAATACACTAGTGCGGCTCACCATCGACGATTGCATCACTACTTACTATCAGGTGGGATTGCAGTCAAACAACAATTTATATCAATAAAAACATAGGACAGATTCAAGTCTAGAGAAAGCGCACAATATCCATCCAATATAAGGTAGGTGGTTTCTAAAATAAATTAATAACCACTTGAACGCGGTGAATAGAACAACTATCATTACTGATCAATCTCAGGAACTACGTCCTCTGGATACACCACTTTCACATTGGGCAACTCAGTACTTTGCGCTGGTGGTTTCCTCGGGGTATATTAACTAACCCGTTAAGACTGGCTATATTTATTCAGGTCGACAAGTTGACTACTAAATCATGTCCTAATTATGTTTTTGAAATACGATCTTTGGTTTGTATCTGACTTGACTTGAAACAATTTTCGTCAATGAAAATATGCCTGAGAAATTGAAGTCTCGATATTCTCTTACGGAATGGATTCGTATTTCACGTTTTAAAAATGAATAAAACGACATTATTGAATTTTTTACCATGTTTTGGAACAAATAAAATTGCAAATTTTTGTTTACTTTGGACACGTCAAGATAAGACTTTGACCGTACCTACCTTTTTTATTTACTACCCATAATCCGCATTTTGATGTTACTGCATTGCACGGTAGGTAGGTAAGTAGATACCTAACTGTTAACGTTCGTTTGTGGCGTATTGCAGTGATGATTATAGTTAGAAAACTTTCCATTGATATTAAATCCTACTCTTTGATATACACGCCATTTTTTTTTGTAGATAGCATTCGCAAGGTAGCTATGAAATTTATTTTAATTTAGCATTATTTTATTTATAACGATATTTTACTAGGTTTTAAGCCGCAGCTTTTAAATTGCCACATGAATATTTAGAACCAAATAAATAATTAATGAACATTCACAGGAGGGATGATCCAATGCTAATTTATGAGGCACGAGGAAAACTTATTATTTATTTACCACATTCTTTTATTCATCCTCAACAATACAATTCAATATGGCGCCAACGAGGAAAATAAATAAACTAGGAATCGTGACCCAATATAATGAATAGGTATCATAATTATATATTAGCACAACATCGAAAAGTGGCTTTAAGGGGTGAGAAGATTTCTGAAACTGAAAAAATTCCACAGCATTCCAGTAAACTGTTTAGTCATGAATTTATTCAGCCTATGACTAGAAAATTCTTTGCATTAGAATGAGTATTGCATGTATACTAGGCAATCAGTCACGTGAGATGAACGTGCTCACGCGACTGACTACTGATAGCCATTGGTAGTAGTCGAGTGGTGTGGTAGGCAGAAACTAAACTCTGATTGAATTATGTTTTCCTAGTACATTTACGTCATTGTAATCCTCCTTCAGCAGTATTGAAAGCGTTTGCCTTGGTATATTAAGACGTGGTATTTTCTATGCCAAAGAATGATAGACTTATAAAGGCAATGACTAATTTTTATATTTGATTAAAAGACTGAAATGTGTACATTGTATAAAACCCATGAGGACAATGACGACTCCTCTAATTAAATATAATACCTCTTGAAAACCCACAGGAAGAGGCGGAGCTCTGCCAGTTGCAAAATAGCATTAGACACTAATAATATGCAAATTATATGATGACTAACAAACTATAGGATCGTAAACGGTTAGTTCTGATTCACCAGTACTACTGAAGTTCTGTTTACTAACGATTCCGGTCGATCTATTACATATGAGTTACTAGTATCATTGCATAATGTTATGGTCTTAGAACTTCGGTGAATTATCGAGGTTCTTGTTTGAATTTCTTGTAAATCCTTCGTGTGTTTTCTTAGTAGTATTATGTACACATTTGATTATTAAGTTCAAATTAACTTAATATTCACATTAGTTGTAAACATTTGTTGAAAAGTTATAAACTTTAGTAAAATAATTTTATAATTATTTTTTTAAAAAGCAAGGTGGGTATTGTTTTATTATATATCGTATGTATCATTGATATTACTTATGAATCGGAGCCAATAAAAAAATAATTAATAATTATTTTCGGATTGACTTCGAACAGTACCAACCCGTTTAAAAAAGATCCAATTTAATAGATAAGGGCGTAATACCTACATACGAACAACCTTTAAACATGAAAACCTGAAGAAAAACAAATTATGATCAATCATTTCACGACTAATTAGTCGCAGTGTGATATAATCACACGTGCCGAGTAATCGAAAATCCACGTTTTTTATAAACCAAGCAAATTTTACACTGTAACATGCAAGTTTTCACTTTTTTTGAGGTAACAATTAATTCTATGACTTCTCCTACTCTAAGGTGGAGTAGGGGGGGGGTGTCAGTGTTTTACTGACTAAAACCTTATTGATATCCTTCAGTTGCCCTTTGCGTTTTAAGACCACAGGTTACCAAGGTTCCACCTCGCTATGTAATTTATACCCTATACTAAAAATACCAAAACATTGACGTCCAATATTTTGTCACACAAAAGTTCTACGAGAATTAATGTCGGTTTTGCGTGACAACATCAATTGAAGTTCGGTCATTTTTATGACATGAAAAATGTAATGTGATATCTTGCTAGTCAAAGGTCGAGGTTAAAAGTTGAATGTCACTGTAGCATTCAATCAAGAATTGTCTAGTAACATATTGCGTACGTTTACACTGACACTTACGAGAAAGCGAATTATAAAGTTGTCATAATCATCAAGCCAGTCAAAAATCAACTTTGACGCTAGGAAATAAAACCGATTATTAGTTGTCAGATTTGAAGGTAATCGTATTGGTTGCCAGAGAGTTTTAAATAATGAAAGTACGGGTGTCAAATGAAGCGAAAGTGAGTTGTTTAAAGTAGGTTAAGGTACTTACTTATTCAGGGTGTGCAGAACCCACAGACGCCTGATTGAGTTGATTGCATAAATACGACTCTGAACTCAAAACATTGACTCATGTCATGCATCTTGTCGATTCCTTATCATGTAAGCCTACTTTATACTAGAAGCCTACACGCTTCCAGTTTCACCAGTCGCTTGTCAACGCCCACGGAACGGTATTCATCTAATTTGTATGATATGACTACATCATCATCATTTCATCACCATAGTTGGACATAGGCCTCCCCAAGTGTCGGCTCAATGAACAGTCCAGTGCGTCTCGCATCCACAACATTGCCGCGACTTCTATCAGGTTATCAGTCCATTTTGTGCGAGGCCTTCCAACGCAGTGTCTTCCGAAGCGTGGTCATCACTCCAATGCCTTTTAGCTTCATCGACTTGCCACTTCTACGGGCAATGTAATCTGCCTACGGACACATAAGTTTGGCGATCTTTCGAGCTATGTCGCGTCGGCCACTTTGGTTCTCATACGGATATATTCGTTTCAGTAGTTTTTGAGTTAATTCATAAAAAACTTAAAATCTGCTTCTTGTTTCTTTCTTTATAATATAAGTATCTACAGATTGGATTCAGACCTTTGAAACTGCTATGCATTATAGAAGGTACGTGAGTTCAATACATAAACGTTAAACAGTCTGTATTTTGACATGTTCGAGTTGAAAGCCACAATGTAGATATTTAAAGTTCAAGGAGATATTTATATATGTGCCTGATTTGATATTACACGATTTCAGTGCATGCACATTCATATTGGTCACGTTTTGTGATTTTTCAGGGGTTTGTGATTTAAAAGCAAAGATATTATCTTTGTTTCTTTTATTAAATGTCTATTTAAAATAATAACCTACCAAATAATCTTTTCTATACTATACAACAATAATTTACAATTGTACCATTAATGTTGACATCCTCAATTAAAAATATTCCTAATTTAGAATAAAATTTAATTAGGTACACCTAATGGGAAAAATTAATGGAAACCTAAAAGTGGTCTCATTTATACTCGTAGCAACAAAATGGATACGGGAAAAACAAATGCTTACCTAAGAGTTATATTTAGAATTTTTAATATTTTTAGGGTGAGTTGCACCATTTAACTATAACCATAACAAAGCCGTTAACAGTTGTCAAATCGTCGAATTGACCAATATGCGGCCGTTAATCGGCTGGTTATGGTTTGATTATCGTTATAGTTAAATGGTGCAACTCACCCTAAATTTCCTTCTAAGTATGTTTTAACCTATAGGTAGCACAACCATTAAATGTTCGTTTTGTAATCGAATAGGTAATCGCGTCGAGATAATTAAATTATCTTTTAAAATCGTTAAGCAATTAATGGAAGATGCAATCGGTCCATAGATTGAGCTATCCATAGGCTACATCTTTAACGTGTATAAAAATATAGATAATATTTTATATCAGTAAACTATAAACGTGACTTCCTGCAAAATAAAATAGAAATAATTTATAAAATAAAACGATGCTCAGTCTACAAGATATGTAGATACGAAATGTATGGGTAAAATAAAAATTAAAACAGATCAGATATATGTTTATATTATATATCCAGTTACTCCAAGATTTTTATTATTCACCTTATAGGTTACAAGACATAAGTGTTAATAATTATGATTCTTTATAATGATAATTCGTTTGGTCTTGTCACTGGTTTACTGGATCTTCATTTTGCTGTTCCGTGTTAAGGCAGACATAAAAGGCAGTAACTATCAATTTTCACACAATCCAGAAAGGTCTGTTCATTAATCTGGATTAATTATTATACGAGTTATTTCTAAAACCATAAAAAATATTGTTTATGATGTTAATGATAAAGTCCTGCAAGGTTTTTAGTGTTTTACAGATAAACCTGTATAATATAACATTTGTTCTGAAATTCTCCTCACTTCCTACATGTTACCATGCACGTCGACACCATATAACATTTCCCTGCCACCATTCATCAAACTGGAATGTTGACCCAGGAATCAATCGAAGAAACTTTCAATTTATATCTATCAATCAGTTATACTTATGAAGAAATAACTGGCCAGTAAAATAAATGATTGACAGATTCGAACGGCCGATGGTAAAAAGAAAACAATATTTGTCAAAATAAAACTTCTCATCCTATAAGAAAACTAGTTTTTGTATCAACTCTTCCGTTTAGCTTTATGGAGTGATTTAGTTTCTAACTTTTTCTTTTTAACTGTTTTTATGCAAGTACATTTATGTTGCGCAACTGTTGCGGTACTCTCGAGCAATCGAGGTTATGTAAGAACACAAAGAAAACTACATCGTTAAGTCACGAATCTTGCGCAATATTAATTTTCATTGTATTTCTTACTGAAAATAAATTTAATTGGCATGTTAATGTTTTATTAACTTTCTAAAATAGATCACCATAAGTACGAGTAATTTCAAAATTAGTAAAATTAACTTTAAAATTATTTTAACTTTAAACAGCAGGGTTTCATGTCGTGACTCGTGACCAAAGTTTACTTTAACTTTTCCTGTACTTTGTTTAAATTAGTACAACCAACTTCCGTCTATAACATTATCGTTGTAAAGTTCAAATTTCAATATTCCCTTTGTCTCATTGTGATGAAGATTTCGCTTGCTACTGTGAAGATGTTCTCAAGAAATCAGGTCACTGAATTTGTTTAAAACACATCTGTTAAAATAATGCTTAAAGACTTTAGAGAGCTGGTTTAAATAGGCCTTCAAGTAGTAGTTTCACACCGATTTAGATAAGATCAGCCCAAAAAATGGTACCAATTTTTTATTTTTCAGACACGCTATGTTTTGCCCCAGATCGCTCAGTGTTAGTAGAAGACAGAAAAAGAAACTGAAACTAATTTATCTTTCATTTGTTAGAACTCATGCAGCTTTTCAAACAATTAGTACAAGTACATACATCACACCTTGTATCTAACTACGGTGAATTATTTTGAAGTAATCCGGCAATGCAAACAAGATTGGTTAGCCATACAGAGTGATTCACCTCAGACGACCCAGTTAGCTACATGGGGGTAATGAGCTGGTCTACTAAAAATATACGCTGATTTTTCTTTAAAGAGTATCGAATTATGTTAATATTACGTTTTAGATTTTAGTCATTTCTGTTAGCGTCTGAATCACCCTCAACCCTGTTGATGACTCAGAGTTTTCCGATGCTTTACACCATATTACTAACAAAGTTTTTTTGAGAAAAACCCTTCTTCGTGGATACGCTTGGATTCATACTTCACACAGAAATGCTAATAACTCAGATAAATATCTAGTATCAATGACGACTTTAGACAAAAAATCTTCCGTATTTGAATCGGGGGAATTATTATTAGGTACTTTTCAAGGGTTAATAATATTATGTTATTCTGAACTTTTATTGATGAATAATTGGTTTGCATTTTTACTTTATCGAAAGTTGAACATTTCAACTTTCAATTGAGCTCAAAGCCGACTTTAATTAGCATTTATATAGCTGAGTTTTACAATTATTTCTTTAATATATTTTGTATATTTTATGTACACGCGCAGTGGAGTTAAATTACAATTGTTCTTAACGATGTCACGTTGCAATTAATGCTTTTTGTTATTTGCAATCAGCGCGTGACTTATCCTAACAATTCTGTCTATTCTTTAATTGCGCCTTTTCCTTTTATAGAAGTTGCTATTTTAGCAGCTTATTCTTTGAAATATTATATTCTTGGTACAAAGACCTTTAAGTGCTAGTTTCTCTGAATTCAAAGATGCCGAGTGTCTGTTTGCGGTTTTATATGACATGTATATAAAGCTATAACTTGTACATCCTGTCCATTTTGTCTGGCAATTAATGTTTCAAGTACTTACAAAGTTCTCTTTTCTCCCTCTTTCTTCTCACTCGTTCTCTTTCTGTGTATTGATTTTTAAATTCGAGGGGAACGTAAATTAGGACATCGCTGGTTTTATAGAATATTGGTTCCACGTAATAATGATGCATCTATGTACTTACTAACTTATGAGAGCATCTATTTATAGCTGTAATGATTTCAAACCATCACTCTTCATCAAACGATAAACTAGATTACGTTTGCTTACAAGATAAGTGTTCGGCACAAATTGCGAAATATTAAGTCATTCAATAAACAGGCTGACGTTTACGTTTTATATGATGTTACGAGACTGGCCTGATTTGGTTTGCAGAGAAGTTTAACTTCTTGCCAAAGGATTGGCAAGTCTCTCAAAGAATTTCGTCCTTGCAAAAGCATACCCGGTAAACATATGTGGTAGATAGATGTAATTTACGGCTTGACTAAATAAATCAATTCATGTCTATTCAAATATTCTTATAATTATATTATTTGCCTCCAAGGTGGATGATGCTGCTTTGAGAATTTTCAGAAGAGTTACCCTAGCCCTCGAACGCAAAATGCAAATGAAAGAACAGCTGGATTTAACCCTCCTTCTCGTTCCACCCAGAGCAGAAGAAATTATTTGATAATTCTCCACCAAAAAAAAGAAAAAGAAATAGTTTGATGATGTTAAAATGCAATGTATATCAACATCTCTTCAATAGTCAAGAGATTCAGTACCTATATCATTTTCTATCAGAGCAAGTACCACTTTGATAATAAACTCATGATCAGAAGGTTGGTATTGTGTCACAATAAGTCAGTACATTTACTTCTACGTAATACCATATCAATGTTCTGACTTCTGCCGTCGGTACCTTTATCATTTCGTTTACCTTCGATGTGACAACTAACACTAATTACATTATACTTTATATACATTTATATATATAATATTTATTAGTTTAGATATTATAAGCAGATAAATTGATGATCTCGGAAAAAATCATTAAGATGTCAAAGGATATTTTGACATCTTAATGATTTTTCCGAGTTCATAATTCAAAGTTGTATAAACTATAGTAAAATCTAAAAAAAAAGAATACTAATTGAAGATATAAATTAGTCAAACAAAATAAAATCTCTAAAATCTTAAAAAAAAATATATATGACATGTTTCTGTAATAATATTGTCTTCTTTTGATGACGTCAGAATGGTCATTGTCGAATATACAGTATTAAGGCCTCCAATTCCCACACGTACTGGTTTTATAGCATTTTAAGACCTCAAACCAAAGTTTCCACTCTAACAATAAGCCTTACGAATTTTAAAGCGAATTTTATGAATTTTTATGATACGGCTGCAATTCTAAGTCGTAAACTGTAAAAATTATGACCATCTTATATACCTACATACTGTACATACAGTTAGGGATTATAAACTAAGCTACTAAATAACATTAGAAAACTTTTATCATAATTGTAATAGCTTATTACTCAAAGCATGCTTGAAAATGTGGGTCTCACGTCATAACACACCCGATTCGGGAGCTATTTTAGTCACAACGCCTACTTTACATCTGTTAGGATTATCCTAGCTTTTGTCTGTAAATTCAGATCAAAGGGTCAATAGAACACTTGTTAGACAGATGTAGAAAATGGAAATAAGGCATTATAAAAAAACTAATACTTTTTTGATAGCAGTACCTACAACATTGGTAGGTACATAAGAACTTTTTGTCGGAATTTATGTTGAAACATTGGATGTTGGTAACTTTATGTCTATTAATTATCATGCTCTTTGCATAAAGCATTTAAGGGCCAAATTAAAACCTACATGATGCATGTCAAGTTCAGCGAAGTATTGGGGCCAGACGGTGCTGCAATCACGCGACTAAGTCATGCCGGCTGTTATGAAAGGCCGCATTAAGACGCTCCCACACAAACCGTTTCGGTATATAATTTTTTAACCACATACTGTTTTTGTTTGCGGAAATCGTTCAAGACTATAATTTTTGTTTCGTTCTGCATTTGAATTTAAAAAAAAATCGGTGTAAAACGCAAACGTTTGCGTAATTCCGGTTTTAATAAAACAAAGTCAGTTTTAAAAATACTGCTACAATTCATTCTCGAATTCTCTCTATTAAATATAATATAATGTTTATAAATAAATCAGTTAGTAGGCATTGTGAGTAACAAATTAATAAGAGACAATGCCCAAGCACGTCAAATTGATCACGAACAAATCACATGGCTTAATAGCCAGCCTTTGTCTGATAAAAACATGAATATACAGCCTGTTTAACCTCTAAACATGCCTTATGAATGTCGGTGGCATTTAGAAATTATTTTAAGATCGTTCTTGACTGCTAAACAGTTATAACTTAGCTAATACGTACTGGTTTGACTAGGAACACTTTAATAACCATTATTTTTTATACTTCCGGAATACCAAAACTATAAACGTTATATTCATCGATTCATTTCCTTGTCGATACATAAATCATTTTTTTAAATGCAGATTGTCATCTCACGGAATTTAAAATAGCTAAACACATTCCGTTTTCGTAGCCTAACTTAGCAACAATGAAACAAAGAAAATATTTAGCCGATTTATCATATCACACATATACAATTATAAAAACGAAAAATTTTGAGTATAAGTGTGTATGTTTGTGACTTCTTCACGCTCGAACGGTTGAAAGGATTTGGATAAAATTTGGCACACAGGTAGACAATATCCAGGAATAACACGTAGGACACTTTTTTTATTTCAGAATAATGTTTCTTTGAGACATTTTAAACTTTTTAAAGCGGTGGCTTTAAAAAGTTTAAAATGCAGCAGCTAATTTCTACACTAATATTATAGATATAGTTTTTTTTTGTTTAGGTAATCTCTGAAAGTACTCTAAAATCTTTTCACTGATAGAAGCTGTTTTATTCCTGAATGATATAGGCTATATTTTATGTACGCACGCAAAAGTTGGTAATTTGTATAGGTACCTACTAGGAAACTTAACCTTACTTGGATCTTAACATTTTTTTTTTTGTGGGATATCATAAAATAACTTCTATCGTTTCCTTCAATTGCGCTTTGCGTTCCAGGGCCGATGTAACCATTTCGTATGATTCTATACCTAGAACTTCAGTACAACCGTCACTTCTTGCTTATTAGCAATTCTAAACCTACCATTATAAGTGCTACGTAGAGCGGGAAGGCACAGCTGTGAAATAGCTGGCCTAACTGTGCCAAGGCAACACCTCACTGTCGCCTACTCGAACACTAACTTATATGCATATTATTAGTATTTAGGTACGACAATTTTACTTAGGAACTTATACTTATTCGATTTTTTGAACTTTTCGTAGCTAGGATGTTGCAATTTCTAAAATTTAATTATCTGTTTTTATGCAAACATTTGGTTTTATACAAACTTATTTTTTTTATTATGGAGAGGTTCGCGTTTGATCACTATCTCACCTGATGGTAAGCGATGATGTGACCGACGATGGAACAAGCTTGCCTAGAAGCAATCTATTACCTCTTGAACCCTAGGCTATAGCTTTCAGGAAAACCAGACTCCGGCAGTTAAAAACCAGCTCCTTATCTGTACGCATAATGAATGTGTTCCCAAAATGCTTTGTGCGTATGGGTGGGATGGCCACCATGTACCGGTGGTGCAACGTCGGACATCTTGTGGTCCGATGATTGAACGGACTTGGCGGAATTAAATTATGCAACTCCAGTGCACACTCCCCGAAACGTAAACTATAGAAACCGATCACTACCGACGTATGTATTTATTTACTGATCGTTTGTGAGTTTATATATAGAGGATAATTGTTTAATCTTTGATTCAGTGCTATTACTCAAAGGACTCATGTCCTTTGATATGGGATTTTGTTAAAATTCATCTAAGCTCTATAAGTAGGTACTCGTAACGTCGCAATTAATTCTGACCTTTAATTTATTAAATTCATTAAATTCTGCGTGTTTATAGAAACAGTGAGTAATTAAATTAATTGGTTATAATGATGTACAAAATTCATTTTCCTGCGCAGTTTCAGTGAATTTTGAGCTGTCATTCTGAAATTATTTACGTATTGACATGTTATCAAAAACTTTTTGCGTCGTACTTACAGGATGGGTCGCATCAATAATGTCCTGAATCGCTCTAGCGGAACTGATTGCACTCTGTTGGTTGTTATTGTTGTTAATTTCGAAGATAGTATCTGCGCAACATTATCGCGATTTGATAAAAACACGAATGTTTGTTTTGAATTGTTTCCAAGAACGGGGGTTTTGGCCAACAAGGAAAAAATAAGTCATTATCAAGAAGTATGTAGTAAAAAAAGTAGCTTTCATGACTCATGACGAAAAGTTACCTATATCAAATACTTAATCAAAAAACTTCCATAAACAGAGTTGACTCATAATTAATCTAATAATTCAAAACCAGGGGTGCTATTCTCTAAGAAAGCGCAGCGCTGGCACAGCGACGAGTCGTCAGCGCAGTACATTGAATTAACAACCCAATGCCCCTTTACATTGGATTGTTAATTCAATGTATTGCGCTCCCGACTCGTCGCTGTGCCAGCGCTGCGCTTTCTTAGAGAATAGCACCCCTGGACGAGAAAAGGGAGTCGCATCTATGTTCGCAAGAAATTCTATCCGCGACTTTACACTCTCAAGGAAGTACTATCAATTTTCTCGTTGAAAAAGTTACAAGACCTTTATTCGCAAATGCTTTTTAATTGGAAGATGTGATACAGACAGTACTGCTATACTGACTGTATCACTTATGCTGTACTCAGCACCTTACATTTATTTATTTATTATTTATTTATTTAATCTTCATGCAACAAAAAGTACATAGGCGGACATTACTTATTACTCTCTTCTGATGTTCTATAGCGGTCAACTAACGCAGGTAACAGAGTACAGTCTACCCTATAGTATTGACTGTACCCTTATCTAAGCGATGCATTGTAGCTATTGGAAACTACACAAAAAAAGTTGGGGGCACAGTTAGTTTATTTAACACAGGCAATAGAGTAAGTATAGTCAATACCCTATGATATTGATTGTGCTCTTACCTATGCCTAAGCAAGCAACGAAGTTCGGGGCTCAGCTATTTTGTCTAATCATTCAAAGTCATTAAATTTATTAAAAGGGCTTACAACGAGCGGAAGACGACCTTTGATTATATTTATAGTCAATAATAAAGAAATGAAGGCAAGAGCACGCAGCTCTTATCAACCAACTCAATGGAAATAAGACTACCTGAATCATTAAGCATGTCTCCAGATTAATATATACGTATGAATCAGACATTATTATACAATAAGAGACTTATCACAGGCAATATGTACAATATAAGTGCAATAGATTGTACTCGAAATGCAGTAATACTTTTACAGCCGCGTGACAAATGACATCATATTAAATTATTTAATATAGAACTTTCCTTCTAATCTGAACAATTGATTACTTTAAACACTTTTCCTGTAGTACTTAGATAAAAAGTTATAAATATAATGAGTGTTCTCAAAACCTTTTTAGATATATGTAGTAAGTATATCCAGAAATATCTCCTCATCTATTATCTTTTTTATTTATATATTGTGTTTCGTAATTGTTATTTGCAATAGTGCTATCTTTATGATAGGAGTCAGACAATGGTTACTACATAGTGGGGATGCTTGTAAACAAAGGTACAATTATAAAAAGGGTTCAATGAACTTTTCACATAGTTTGATGCGAACCTTAAATAGTTACTGATCCAGTAACAGTTACTAACACTTTTTCAAAACACTTTCCCAAAAAGCTTCTTATGCCTACTATCGCTTTTAAGCACGCAATTTTCTGTTGGAAAAGTGCGCAAGCTCACCCACGCCACAATTTATTATACTCAATGCATCAGGCTGACCTGGAGTCGCGCGTCTATCCCTGTTTATTAATTTCTTCATAAGTATTTTGAAAAATGTCGTGTATACACGTGAAAATTTGTCACTACAGCTCTCGTTTTCATAATACCCTCGGCTCGGGCAAATTTTCTCCACTTGTCTCAAAATGTACTATTACATTATCAGTATTTTAGCTCAAAAGTATAATAGTATCACACTAATATTATAAAAGCAAACGTTTTTATGTATGTATGTTCGTATGTACATATACTCTACCACGGTCATACCTCTGTAATATTATCATACTCATACTACTGCACGAATATATTTGAGTTACTCATGTAGACTATGAACACAGGATACTTTTTATCCTTACAGTATGTTTTTTTTTTGGCATTTAGTTTTTTAACACAGGCAAAGCCGACAGCAGAAGCAAATTGGGAAATAAAACGAAAACCTTACAAATTGTGATAAAATTTCATGCTAAAATTGAGGACAAGGCTTAGTTGTGTATAATGGAATCAGATCAATTGCTTTGATCTTGAGCTATCATGTACATCGAAACTTCCTTTGATGAAGAAAGTATTAGATCGTACACGCGACTGTCCATGTGAGTTCCCGCACGTTCTACTACAATGTGTTCCGAATTTTTATTTATTTTGTTTTCTAAATCGCGGTTAGATGTTTACGTGGAACATAAACAGGCATAAATTGAAGGATTTGTAGGTGAGCTGTAGATGGATGAATAAATTACTTGCGTCTAAACCAAGGTGAAGAACGGGTTTCCTATAATTATATTTACTTTTCTGAACTGTTCCTCGTTTGCTTGTACTTACCTAACCTAAAAGCTGTAATAGCGTTTCAACCTACTTCATTCAATGAAGTAGGACTTGTTTTACTGGGGCAGCCATAATATTTATCTATATATACTTACTTAAAATATTTATCGATTGATTTGTATATTTTTTGGTATGAAAATTCATCACATAAGTACTCGCGCTCTGCACAAGCAAAACCCTACCGTGTTCCTTCAGTTACCTGTTAGGTTCTAGGGTGACTCTTTCGAATTGTCCCACAGCAGGATTAATCATGAAGCGTGTCTCTTTGTCTTCTTTTGTGTCCAAAGAAGACGCTTTTCGTCATCATCATCATTTCAGTCGAAAAACGTCGACTGTTGGACATAAGCCTCCTCAAGTGTCGTCAAAATGAACGGACCTGTCTACCTCGCATAAATCGGATTCTGGCGACCCCTTACCAGGTCATCGGTCTACCTTGCGGGAGGCCTTCAGAACATTTCGGCCCCAACGGCCATCTGTTTTGCGAGCAATGTCCTGCCGGCTATTCTTCGGCCTATATTTGCAACCTTGACGTTTTTCACAATGTTATTAACACAAGCAAAATTCTATGCCTGTAATTTTTCGGAATATGTTTTGAAAACAGGCCGATTACTACTCCTTGAAACTTTCTAGAAGAATTAATTTAAAGGAATGAAATGGAAAAGGAATACTCTGAATAGGAATACAAAGTCGTATTCATTTTATAAAATTAAACAAACTTGAAACACCCACCATGTTTTCGTTCATAATATAAACCCGGTTTTAATTTGGTATTTTTCTCTAAGAAGATGAATGTGTATTACTCAGCTTTTTATTTGGAATTGTGTGCATGGGCTTTTGTGGTTAAACAACTGAAACGCGGAAAGAATTCCACGTTTGCTGAAGGGTTCTCGATTCCACAAAATATTTGTAATTATTATTATTCAATTATTACTTTATTGCGCACCTTAGCTTAGTACAGGACAAATTTACAAAAAAAAAATAAGTACAATAGGTGGTCTTATGGCACAAGGCAATTTTTAATAGACAACCTTTGGATGGGCTGAACGGAAGGAAAATATTGGGGACTGACAGTGCACAATAATATAAATAATGTAAATAAATATTTATATACAATACAATGGAAAACATATGATACATACATAAATAAGTTACCAAATAATAATAAATATTAATAATATACATATATTAAAATACAAAATAGAGATCTAATCATATAACTGTGATCCATATTGAAAACAAGTAAAACTAATGAGTAAGCAGTGACTTTGTCCACTGTTCTAATTTCCACATAAGTGGACAATCGTGTCTACTAGCTATAGCTCTCAGGGTGCTTTGGCGACTTCCACGAAACCAGACTGATGATAAATGAGGTATTTTTGCTCCAGATAGGTGCAAAGCACGCTTCAACAATAATATTAAAATGTTTTTAATTAATAGAATAGAATGCATTTATTTGTCAGAATATTGTACAAAGTTGTTGTGCTTATTTATAATATTATGATCATAATATTCTGCCATTTCCGGCGTACAAATATGGTTAGTAACAATTATGGGTCAATACATTACAATTATATTATTAATTATTAAAATTACAAATAATTTAAATTAATTGAGCAATAGTTAATACATAATATATTATAAGACGTATTAATTATATAAGTCAAAATTTAATAATAAAGTCAAGGAAATAAAGATAAGAAATAAAATTCATAGGTGAATATTAGATAAATTTTTCAGTCATAAAATTTTCAGTCGAGTAATAACATTTGCTTAAAAGAAAGTTAAATAGCTTATTTTTAAATGTTTTGAGGTTGAGGGTTTTGAAGCCATCAGGTAATTATTGGCTTTATAAAGACTCGAACAAAGTACTTATAATTACGCGTTAAGTTTAATTATAATTAAAATTCTCGTGAACACTGATCTCCGTGAGTCACTGTATTTGGTATTACACTGTATAATAATATAACTATTAACCTACCTATATGAAGTTATAATGACGCACTTGTGAAGAAAAAACTTTGAAATAACAATTACGAATGAATATCATGTTCATAAGATACGTCTTTGCGTACGTAAGAAAAAGACTCTTAGTAACTGTATACGTCACAATTAAGTTGGTGAAATCCACTTTGAACTGCAAAAATTGGTCAAAAACACTTCCAATTAAAAAATCTTTCAAAATGACTAACATTTACTCAAAAATCTACTAGGTAAGTACTTTTGGATAACCTTAGAGACCTAACTGAAACGTTTCATAATTTATAATATACTTATAAACCACACACGTTTTAAGTACTAAGATACTAAAACCAATCAAAACTGGTTTTGAATACAGTATTGATTGTACATTTTTCAATTCATATTTATGTATTTTTGTAAGTTCATATTCAGGATATTACTTACACCCCGTACCACGGAAAACATAACGTAAAGAAGTTGGTCCCGATTGTTATTTGTCGATCTTTGACAGTCGTTACAGGTAGTCAGATGGCAAAGAGTCTGAGTAAAAGTCTGTCCAAATAGTATCGTGTTGCCTAGTAACTGGGTTGTGGAAGTCTCATAGACAGTCGCTCTATGTTAAACACAGGTATTCAGCCACACCAGGCTAGACTATAAGCCGACTGTAAATTAGTTGGAACAAAGGTAGAAAGATGATGATTGACTGTCTATACCATTATATTCCTCTGTCTACTGTATTGTTTCCTATAATGTATTGTGAAATCATCTGTACTTACCTACCTGGAAATTACATGTATGAGTCACTTACGTTCAGCGTCCCCTTCACAGATTTACATACAAACATAAGTCATATTAAAACCAACCTTGATGGCAGTGACGATGTAGGTAGGTACCCAGTCCGACATTTTCCATTGCAATTTTCTGAAGGCACTTTCCGTGATTAAAATAAACGTCAATTCAAGCAAGTATTTTCCGTTTGTCAAAGCATAATAATGTATGGGATCGTAATATATGGGAAGCATATTATCTAAGGTCATTGATACGGATCAATGCTATGTCTAAACTTATCACAACACGAAACATCTGTGAGTTTCCTACTTGTAAAGAAAATAGATTGTTCATCGTTTATTATTAGTTTAGTTTAGTTATTATGGCCCTCGCCTACTTAGAAATCTCACAAGTAGAAATAGGGTCAACTATTTTTAGATTCAATACGACTTGGGAGATTTATATGGAGATTCTTCTTTGGGACGGGCAAACCCATCTGGTAAATAAAATCCCTTGGTCAGAAAGTTGGTGCTGGAAAAACCAGGCATTTACCGTCTTACGTAGGTTTTACTGGGTAAAACATAACGGTACTTTGAATCTAGTATTACCTACTGGAATATAGACGGTTATCGTTTTATCTCTGACCTTAATATGTTACTTTGCTGCGCATTTCATAATGTCCGGTACATATTTTCTTTTTCGTTTTTGTTTTGGGGACTGAGGGCATTACCTACCAAAAGGCATTATGCGAATGGACTGCAACATATACAATATAATCAGACTTTTATTTTTTATACAAACCACATATTACAACAATTCTGCGAACTATAGAAAAACTTATCAAGAAATCTTTACGACCACGGGTAGTATGAATGACCAGTACAAAATGTACTTGAAAATTCAATAATAATTTTGTAGGCTACTAGTACTAGTATTTTATATGGGCATAGCACCTACAACACTCTCTATAAAATACCTGCTCATATCTAATAGGATATTTGTAGATTTATTTCTCTGGCATTTTCTCATTTCCTTGCAGCTTACATAAACCTGTAATCGAAGGTTTGCTTCTACTGTTTGCAAGTCACGTGCCTAAACGTGCATTGTAGTTATTTGCTATTATAACTGTCATTCCTTTTATGCAATAGGGTCTAAAAGAAATGTACGTACTATTTGTGATAATAATGTAATACGCAAACTATTTCTTTTTATGACTAGTTCAATGATAAAGTTAAATAGATAGGCAACATCTATAGATTACATCACATGAATTTTATGATTTTTTGACCTTCTCCGCACTCTTATCACACAATCTCACATTTCGTCAACCCCTTCCCCTACCTTCAAAGTATGACGTAAATTACGGATGGCCCCGAGTATGGGTCAAACTAATCATGATATGCCAGAGATTAGATAGCTACAGTTTTACAAGCATCGCATCACACTTATCTCTTTAGCCTTTTTTTGATGGTAAGTTTACTCTATGTAAACGTGTCTGTTACCATGGAACAAGAGGTCCGACCTACACTAACGTTGCCTTGCAATAAAAACTCAAACAATTACTCAGTAATCCCAGACGCTGGAGTCACATATACATTTGCCTAAAGCGTTAAGATATGAGTTAATTACTGAAACCCAACTCACAAGGCACACAGTGAAGCAATCAAACCGACACACATCGGTACAGTGAACCACACGTCCCTCTTACATATACGGCTTATATAGCGGTTTTATTTCGTAGTGCTAGCAGGTTTTAGAGCCACAAGTGTGTGCGGTTGATTGTACATAGCCGCACGCGTCTCAAGTGTGATATGAGCCGACACGTGATTCCTATGTGTGGCCACAGAATAATTGTGCAGACGGTCCAGAGCATACAAGTCAATACAAACTAATTAATTTGTCTCGTAAATTGTGCAATTACATAAAATTGTTTTAATTGCCTGATTAATATTTTGCTGCAATGTGTTTGTGGGAACTCATCAGCAATTTTGCTTGAATACAAATGGATGTTAATAAATGTTCTAATCAGAATGTCTGAAATAAACATGATTGCTTAATTGCACGGTCACTTTTAACTGGTCATAAACTCGATACAAGTAAATGACATAACGATTACTTGGGTTATGGGTAGGCCCAGTCACGTAATTGCTACTTATTGTCACTCTAAGTAATCGACTTTTGCAACCGACACAAAGGTATTTAGGTATTCACAATTGCGTAAAATCAATTCGCAATGCATTGTCTTAAAACTAGGTCAATTTGACCCCGACGAAACGGATCTAAAGGGGTAGGTAAGTACTTTGATAATAATTATTACTATCGTGAACATAGTTTAATAGTAAGGCGCATTTGTTAAGTCGATAAAGTCTTATCAGCCACTGGAATATGAAACAATAAAGGTAAATCATGACATTCATATCTTGAAATAATAATGGATTTCCCAGTGAATTCCATTATTGGGAAACCCAGTGTAAATATTATGCCTAGATATTTGAATTTACTGTTATAGATCGAGATTATGAATAATTCCCAATCCTCAATTTCTAATATCTATACAACTTGATATCACCATTGACATCTTCATGATTTTGGGCTCAAAAAAAATGCTCCTCAGTTCAATTTTCTTCTCAAAACACAACAATATTTTTTAGAGAAAAACCCATATATTTGTATCTTTTAAAGTTGATGGATGGACTGTGTGAGAAGCGATTTGAAAGAAAAGGGCGCTAGTGAAAGCGTGGCGAGTGACAGTACAGAATGGAAGAAAATAACGTGTTGCGCCGACCCCAAATAAAACGGGACCAGGGCAGGAAGATGATGATGATGATGAAAGTTATTTATTTCAAAAATCGTATCTATGATTGAAAATGGCTTGCTTGATTGAGCCTGAAAATAATTTTCAATAGTAATAAGATTATAAAGTGGTACATGTAAATATATTTTCTCAAACATGCCGTATAGGCACCAATAGCGCATAAAGAATCGTGTATTTCAATTGCATTATTTTGATTGTTCTGTGACATATACGTAGGTGGTCGAAACTACACACACTTGCACACATTTTATATTAACTAACGAAGTGTGTAGCTAACGCGTGTATATTTCAACTGAAACTAAACGTGAACGTTACCTTAGTGTTTATAAGAACCTGCCTAGTTTGTTTTCGAAACAGCGGAAATTAGAGGAAGCGTGGGATTCTTACTAGTTTGGGAGATCGATTGCTTGAGAAATAGCCTCGCTATCTCGATGCGATCTTGTTTGAAACACAATACCTACGAATTGATCAACTACTGATGAGAAAGTCAAATCTGCTTGTTACCGTCTTCATTTAAACAATATTGACACTTATTTATGAGAACAAAAAGTAGAAAACTATAAAAAGTCAACTGAATCTTGAGGGATAAATTTATTAATTCTCATAGGTAGGTACATTTGCGTGTACAAGAAAATATGTTATTCTATAAAAACTATTCACATTACATAAATCACCGTGTGTATTATTATTTTTTACTCAATAATATGAACACTTTATGTGTAATTACAAGTAACTTATTGTAACTCACAAATATTTAACGAGAATTGAAACATGAATACTTGAATAGGTATCCAACAAATGTTGCTAGGCCAGGATCAATCATCTGTCTAGCTTTTTCTCAACATAGCTAAGGTTGGTTTCGAGGCTGATTGGATGAATCTAACCAGTATTTTACATCAAGAGACTACTTACCTGACCTCCACAACCCAGAACTACCAGGCAGCAAGATACTCCTTGGATAGATTGATGGTTGAGTTTCTGGCAACTGACTACCTGTAAGGACTGTCAAAAGTCTACGATCTAAAATCGAGACCAACAGCTTTACGTGCTAACCAAGGCACGGGGTGTCAATAATGACCTAGATAATCTTAGAATAGAACATAGGAATATTTTCATTATCATTTCAGCCGACACTTCTGGTCATAGCAGGCCTATATCTCCAACTGTCGCCAACTCGCCACAATAACCTGTCTCCTGTCGACGACGTCCTGAATATACGTAGCATTCCTCGGTTTCCCGCGACCCGCACCAGGTCATCGGTCCACCTTGTCGAAAACCTTGCAACGCTGTCTTCTGGTACATGGTCTCCATCGACCATCTGTTCTGCGAGCAATGTATGCCATTATCGGCCCACTCCCGCTAAGATTTGTTGCTAAGTCAGAATGAGACTGTTGAACTTGAAAGAACATACTTCTTACCGGATGAAAAACAGATAAGATTACAGACAGCTAATAAAAAAACCGGTGACATTAGTAAATAAAATTACAAAGAAAACCTCTCGTTTTATGGTATATTTGATAGCGAATGGAAAAGTCTGTATGAAATGTTATCTTATTCTGTTGCCATGATGATAGAAGATACGGGTTAACATTTTGTAGTTAGGTATACATGTTAAAGAAACCAACTTATTTTATGGAGTAACTGATTGTGCAATTAATTACTAAGCTAACACATTAAGCTTGCCTTACAGTGATTTTTTACTTCTGTATAAAAATGTAATAAACAAACAGTAAACGGAAAATGTATACGATTGATTTAGAAATATTATCTAAGTTACGGTTTTTCTAAAATACAGTAAAAATTCTTTTCAGGCTACTCAGAATTATACATTCACCAAATCAAATAATAAATGTTATTAGAGATTTGCAATAACTAATGATGTAACTGTTTTTGATAAACTGTTGCAATGTGATTATATCATTACAACAATTTAATGGATAAATAACGAAATTCACATTAACTTTATCGTTACAAATAATAATTGCTCATTTTGGTGCCGTGTCTTACTCAGTCATTTGCTATTTCAATGTTTTTTTTTTTTGACGAAATATGTTTTTGTTGTGAATATATGTATAGGTTAATTAAAATTATGTCACGCTTTGTGCCGAGTGACGCATAAACGTTTCGATATAATCTTTTTTTATAAGAAAGCGTAAAACGAGTTTTTTTTTATTATTGATAAGCTCTCGTTTGACCACTATCTATCTCATCTGATGGAAAGCGGTGATGTGGCCGACGATGGAGCACGCTTGCCTAGAAGAAACATGAATGTTTCACTATGGAGCTTGGAATTAATTTAAAAAATAAACTACTGATATAATTTGCAAATACTGACATCGCATAAACATAATAATATGCCAATAAAGCCATAAACTTAATAATTGCTTGTTTTGCCCATGGAAATTGAACTACAGAATTAAAACTGGTTATCTTCTGGTTATTATTACTGCTAAGTACAATATTATCGGTAAAAAAAACTATAAGTTTATCTATTGCTTGTAAATACTTTTTATAAGTTTTCTAAAACAAACAGTTTAAAAAAAAACCGTTTGGAACGAGTTTTTTTTAAGTGGTAAATCATCTAATGACTTTTCTCACTCTAGTGCGGCGAGGGCGTGTCAGACTTTTACTGACTGACTGAAACCTAATCCTATGTTCCTTATGTGCCCTGCGTTTTAGAGCCCCGGGTTTTCCTTTCAGCGGCTTGAGTACTGCTGGCCCCCTACGGTGTCTTTCAAACAAGCTGCGTGATTATTCGAAGAAGTCACCTTGGTCCTGGAGGCAAAAGGCAATTGAATGAACACAAGTGGATTGTAGTTAGTAAAAGTCTGATAGTCCGTCTTGCTCAACCCAAAGCAGGATAAGTTATTCGGTGACTTTCCACACAAAAACAAAAAAATGGTGTCTTTCAAACACGAGTTACAGATAAATCAAATGCGAGACGGTTCAAGAATCTGAGATAATCTTAATCACATACTGTCGTTTGTTTTTATCAAGACATCGACGGTACCGTTTGCTCTTATCTACGAGTATAAAGTGATTAATTGACATTTGCTGACTTGATGTCGCATGGAAAGTGTGGAGACGAGTGAAAGTGACATGGACTTTGACGGCTGGAGAAATTGTAACAACTGCTTAGAAGATTTCGTAATGCTAATGAGTTTAATCTTGACATTGGTTGACAATACGGGTTTTTATTTAAACTTCAGTTTGATTATCCTTAGACCTCCTCTCTAAGAAAGAGAGATTGGATCGATACACCACGCCGGCCCAATCGGAGTCGATGGAGGTCACTAGCCTACCAATTTTTATTTCTTAGACAAGCCGGTTTCCTCATTATGTTTTCCTTCACCGTTTTGATAGCAGTGGTGTTGAAATAAATTACACAAAGTAATGCGCCTGGCTGAGTTGGAACACGTGACCCACCACTCGTACGTCGGGGTCGTTACGCTCTGGCTTCCAGTCTCACTAGGTGCAATATTGATTACCTGTATTTTATATTGATTGATTGCCCCGAGAATTTATTCCCTGAGTGAAACTTTAAAAAAGTCACTTTAAATTTAGGGGAAAAAGCCGGGGGTTGTGGGATTTTTGTTTCACTGAAAGGTGAAGGTTGTGGGAAACCGATCGATGCGAGACGCACATTTGCGGATCGTACATTGTGGAACACTTGGGGGAGGCCTATGCCCATCAGTGGACGAATATTGGCTGAAATGATGATGATGATAATGAAAAGCATCCCGGTGATGGGATCAGCACGTGGAATAGGACTGTAACGCCTATTAGGGTTTTTCCCTATAGTTTATGTTTGGTGACCAAGTTATGCCAAATATGAGCCATAATCACAAGGAATTAATAAGATTTCAAAATAAAAACTCCTTAAAGTTTTAAGAACTCCATGGCAAGCTAGTCGTGGACCCTTGATTTAAAAAAAAACCACGGGCCCTCTTCAGAGGAAACCGGAAACGAAACAAACTATATCACATTCCAACGATATTATTTAACTGGAAAGAACTTAAGAATAAGATGTAATCAAATTACAATAAGGGCCAGGCCACACGGTGCGGTGCGGCTCCGGTGCGGCGCCTGAGTGATGAATTGGCGGGCCGTACGAACGGGGTGGCGTCACTCGTGTGCCCGCCGATTCGTTGCTCAGGCGCCGCGCCGGAGCCGTACCGCATCGTGTGGCCTGGCCCTAACGAAAACCCGCCCATTGTTCCGAATATGTTTCAAATTAACATGTAACGGTTCTCACACACTTTCGTATATTGTAAACAATACATTTGTCTGTATGTCTGTCAGTTAAAAAGTAGGTCGGATTAGAAACTGAGCGGGTGACATTGATAACGTATACTGGTTTGGTAGCAACTAGTACTAACAAGATGGCATAATTATTTTTAGCAATTTACTAAGATAAACTATTATCTTAGTAAATTGCTAAAAATAATTGGTCTACATTCAATGTCAAATCGAACGTCATTATTTTAACATATCATATGTAAATATTAATTACTAGCTTTTACTAGCGGCTTTACACGCGTAGAAATAGAAAATATATGCCTATTTCTCTCACTCAGTGAAAATGTAGTTTTTTGAATTGTGAAAGAATTTTTAAAGTCGGTTCAGTTGTTTTGAGTTGAATTGTAACAAACAAAAAAAAATCTTTCAACTTTGTAATATTATTTTAGATTAGAATGTGAATTCGGCCATAGTTCTGCTGATTGTCATTACCGCCAACGGCTTTGTGGCTTAAATTATCGACGACCATCTGTCGAAGCCGTAATTGCATGGTTAGATAAAGGGCCTATTATAGAAGGCAGTAGGTAGGTACACCTTAATTTAAAAAAACGAGACTCAGGCGTAGACATTTCGCGATTACTGTTTCATCATTTTAATGATTTTGTGAAGTAAGAATGATTTTTGCAAATTCTACAACATCATTGAATTGATATCGATAAGAAATCGACATCCTCGAAAATTTGATACGATAATATTTGAATAAAAATTAAATATCATCAGATCCTGCTTCTTTATTTTTAAATTATTGCCAATCAATACACATATATAGGTACTTCAACATTTCTTTAGTTTTTTTCTCTGTGAATCATGTAATTTTCCTTAAGCATAATTAAGATAATAGTCCACCTAGTCAAGATAACTAAGGCAATTTACCTCAGTTAGGTATGTGACAGTATAATGAGTAGTAGATTTTAGTCAATCACGATACTATAACATGTTACAGCTCGTGATGAGTTAATCATATCAGTATTATCTTTGTACTCATAATATATGAAAAGCTTTTTTATGTAGTTTTATTTTATTTGATCTGAAAATCAGGAGGTAGATGTTAAATTTGTAGGTTTACCTTTTTTGTTAACAACCGGAGATAGGTATTTATAAAACCACTAGGTTCGGCTAGCGGCTTCACTTACATGAACAATGAAAATTTTCTCTAAGGAATATACCTACTCCCGGAATAAAAAGTATTCTTTTTCCTATTGTAGGACATGGTCTATCCGTTTACCACGTTTCATCTGAATCCGATCAGCTGTTTGAGCATGAAGGAGTAACAAACCTAAACACACACAGACATACAAACTTTTGCCTTTAAAATATTAGTTTGATTTAGTATCTTCCTTCCTTCCTTACAACTCACTCACTGTTTACTCACAGATTTAGTTTTAGTTTGTCGAAGTTTTTTTCCATCATAAATATTATGGTTAGTTGTCTGCTAAAGTTCAGTGCTGATGGTTATCGTCAGTTGTTCGGTTTTTAATATTTATTTACTTTTCATTGAAATAAGTCGGACATAATAATTTTTACGTAATAAATTATACAAATTTACAGTTTTTACAAAAAAAAAGAAAACACTTGACTATCATTGTAAATATAAATATAATACATAATAATATACACTAAATTAAAAAAAAGATTTCAGAACTAACTAAAAGTATGGCGTCGAAAAACTTCACCGCATTGCTGTCAAAATTATAAAATAGATTAGGTAGGTAGTACATTGCAACAAAAATAATGCAACACTGAAGCAAAAAAAATGCATTTCTTTTTTTCACTTAAAACTGTTAAAAACAAAACTGAACAATAAATCTGCCATCGCGAATTACTCTTTCATGAAGGCTTTACGTACGACATCTTTTGTGTAAAGTCCAGCTGTTTCAAATCTCTGAAAGCATGTTTAATTTTCCACAATATTTCATGTATTGGACGAAAACGTCATCAATTTACCTAGCTGCTTATAGAAACAGGTGGCATTATATTGTTGCTCCGTCTTTTGTTAATTACTTCAACTTGTATAACGTCATAGTCGTATTATCTGCTACCGGTCACTACAATAATAATAAAATATTCCATAAATATCACACAATGTCGTGGTACTAGACAACTGTTAAATATACTTATATATTTCTAAATACATACATATTATAGATAAATTACACCCAGACACAGAACAAATGATTATGCTCATCACACAAACATTTGTCCTGGGTGGGAATCGAACCTATACATAGAGGATACCGGCTGATACAATATTCATCTTCATTACTTCAGCCGAAAGACGTCCATTGTTGGACAAAAGTCTCCTCAAGTGTCGCCACAACGAACGTTCCTGTGTGTTTCGTTTCCATCGAATTACCTAGACTCCCACCAGGACATCAGTCCACCTTTGGCAGTCGTTCTAACGCTACGTACCTATTCCGGTATGCAGTCGCCACTTTAGATCGTTTCGGCCCCATCAACTTTCTGTTCTGCAAGAAATGTGCCCTGCTCACTGCCACTTAAGTTTAGCTTTTTCTTTGGATAAGATATTCTTCTTCGTCAAATATTTTATCTCTAAGAGAGGAGGCCTGAGTCCCTTCAGTGAGAACATTATAAGGCTTTCGATTGTGTATGTAGGAGAGGGTACTCTATTTTTCTTTTGCGCATTGAAGAAATTTTCAAATTACGCTTAACGCTTAAAACAAAATATCATCTAACATTCACACTCTCCTAGTTCTAAATCAAGAAAGATGTTGAAAGATTCTGATGTAACCGCTGATTGATTATACATATGAAATTTTAAAAAGAATCCATCATTACATAACCCGGAAAAATGTATTCATTTCATATTTTTCCTTTTAAAAGATTAACTTATAGATAACATGGGACTGAGAGACGAGATTACGATAAAAACTAATGAGAATCACGAATCCGGTATGTGGTCGGAAAAATATGGCTGTATTAAAAGCTTATAGTATTTTAGATAACTTAATACATTTATTATTTTGAATGATAACATTTAGTTGCGTAAAAAAACTATCACAAAATATAACGACAATAAAGTTTTTATTCTTTATTTTCGTGAATATTCCGCTTAAAAATGCATTTTACATTTGTTTTCTTGATGTAACGAAATGTATAAACATATTTAATAAATATTTTTATTTTACGTGAAAAATCATTAAATGACTCATCTTGTGTAGGATCTGACTCTGGGTTGAGCGAAAAGGATTATCAGACTTTTACTGACTAAACCCACCTGTGTTCATTCAATTACACCTCTGTGGCCCAGGGAACAACAACACACGGACGAACATGGAAACGAGCGAACAAACATTGTTCGAATTCTCTCGAACAATGTTTGTGAGACGAGTACAATCATTTGTTCTGTGTCTGAGTGTAATTTATCTTTAATATGTATGTATTTAGAAATATAAAAGTATTAAATGTCTCAACTTAGTAGGATACCGTGAACTACTTTAATATTGCCTTTAGTAGTATTTGTATCAATAAAAAGTAATATCAGACCAAACATACACAGCTACTAGACCAAATTGACACGTGGTTAGCCGACAAAACATAAAATTGTTAAGTTATTGACACAATGTCCATCAACCTGCAATAAACATAAAGGCGTCATTTTTACGAGACACTTTTAATTTAGTTCACACTAACATAGCATTAAATTAGTTAAGATTGACGGAATTACTACAAATAAATGTTTGCGGTGAAACTTTTTATTAGGTTTATATTCGTCAAATATAGTACATTGTTTGTTGCACAACATGGTTTTGTTGTTAATTGAAACCATGTTCCACTTCTTTTTCCACTAACATTTTAACCTCATATATGACGTGTTACACTGGCAAAATGTCCAGTAACGTCTTGCGTCACGTGAATGCATTGCAAAATATTGGTGGGCAAGTTTTGGGACACTGGGTAACGTTGAAGCGCCATGTAGATTGAGCGTCGCTCGTCATGTTAGGGGGATATTTTGTCCCCAAATTTGTCTGTGGCTTTGGACTAAATAAGGAAAGATTCCCAAGGTGACATGAGTATTTAACAACATCACGTAAAAAATATGAACTCATTCAAGATCAGTCACAGTTTTTCAGAACGGAACTGGACACTATATATAACATAAAAACGACATTTAGTGCATTCAATTTAAGCACCATGCATGTTAAACGTGATGGTTTATCATTAGCCATGCGTACCCCACGACTTAGGAAGTTTAAGCATGACGCAAAAACATGGTTGACACATACAGACTTCAGATCATTTCAATCAAGAGAATAAAGCAAATTAACATGATAAAATCTTACATAACATAGCGTCATTTTACACGTATTTTCTCACACTATTTTCCCAAGATAAGGAGGTTATTACTAATCTCAGTTTTAAAATCTGTGGGTCGTTTTGATCCGTGTGGGACACAGCAGATGAAAGCTGTTAGAAACGTGTTGGCAAATATAGTATAAGGTTACCATATTTATTTATTTATTAAAATTTCATGCATCACAATGTTACTAACTAGGTACCTACTTAATGCTTTAGGCATTCTCTACTACTACTACTATCTATAGGCAATGAAGACAACACGTAACATGCATAGGGAAGAAAATAGTAAATAAGGTATCCTTATTTTCTAAATTTAAACATTACTAAAATAAACATACATGTATATTTAATATAATTTATGGCTATATGTATAATGTAATCGATTGATAATCCTGTCTTGTCACAATCCCAAATAAAAAGGTTTGGTCGCTTATAATATGTAGTAGATGAATTGATTCGATGCTAACACAAATAAAGGTAAGATAATAGAAAAGTAAAATAGACACTATTGCTGAATATGGACCATATGGGCGGTTCTTCTGAGACAGACTATAAGTCCTAAGCCACGCCAAAAGTTAGTGCTTAATAATTTTTTAAGTTAGGTATAAAACCTAGAATTAGTTCGTTTCCTTTCCTAGTTTTATAGACCAAAAGTAGGTACGTATTACTTTTAACATCCTAAACTTTGGTTTTACCACGGTCGAGATGTCCAACAGATGCAAAAACCATGTTATTTTTATTGTAATTACACCTAAAGTACTATAAGATCCGAGCATAAAATAAAAACTCTTTCATTCAGAGATCAAGGATCTTAGCGGGTTGTTGAACCTATACTTCTTAGAAGTAAATGGGAATATACGCGCGTAACGCCTTTTTAGTGTAAAGACTTTTTTGTATATTTTAATAAACGAAGTGTGGAAGAGTAAGATCGTTGACAGTAAGATTTTTCTTTATTTCAATTAATTCCTTCTTTCAGCTTGTTTTAAATAATTCTGTCAGTTTCTAATTACTTAAGTCCTTAATTTGGATAAAAAGGTATTTTTGTTTGGCTTTTGATATTTTCGGCTATACCTACTTAAAACACGAAATAAATGCATTATGCTATACAATATTTACAAGCTCTTTTGAATTGTAAAGAAACCGATCAGTTAGAAGGATGAGCATAATTATTCATTTCAAAACTTAGATCTCGTGCTTTACACTCCATGGTCACTCTTTTAAATTATGTTATTGTAAAAATCATGGTTACATTATTCTTATTGCTTCTAAACATGATAAAAAAGAAAAAAAATAAGCTAGTGGCGGTTTAGCGATGACCAGTTTCAACTGACGGCGCCTGTTCACGACCATAACGCGTGTATCAGTACCGTTTAGTTCAACCATTTTGATGGGAACGCCGCGAGACGTTTGAGTGAGCAAAATGTTTATTTTCACTTATTAACTTTAAATAATCAGTTTGTTAACAAAAACTTCTGCCTGCATTATATAATACAATCGTTGAAACCATTTGAAAGATTGCATAAGCCGTGATAAAATGAAGTAATAACTGATACTATGTAATATTTTGAAATATACTCGTAATATGCAAAAACGCTCTAAATGGGAAAACTGTGCAAAAATTATTCAATTGTTCTTGTAGGTTCACATGATGACAGATAAACAGCCATATTTTTACGTATTCAAATTAAAAATTGGAACTTGAAGTAGTTTCAGCCCAAAATTGACGTGAAATAGTAAAATTTTCAATCACGTGTATCAGCACGTTTATAATAAACAGTATTAGTTATGAAACACTTCACTCAACCTTCACGAAAGTTTTTTGGCGCCGTTTCTAGACTTAGTTTACAGTTTTTTACAGAATTCTTTCAATTTATTTATTTTAGTTAACATTTCAATTAAATGTGTCTCGTTGTCACGCGACAAAAAGATGATTAAATTTTATTATAAGTACAAACTTCCATGAGTAGTCCGAAAGGGACCCCGAGGGTCCCTCCTAGTACTCAAGGCAAGGCAGGAATATAGGTGTAGGATTAAGTCAGTAAAAATCTGAAATGCCTTCCTGCTCCGCCCTAGAGTGGAAGAAGCCATTGAATGAATTATCACCTAAAAAAAAATAGATGCAAACTATTCTGTGAACTTTAGGTACTACATACAGTACATACTAACCAACTATTTTAAAACAAAAAAAAATGTGAACGAAAAAAAAATATTGGTACGGGTTTTTTTTTTCTGAAGTAATGTATAGGTACTTATTATAGTTCTTGGCTTCAAATTCACATAACTTTACAGTAATGTACGACTTTTCTGTGGGAGGAGCAGGCAAAATATCAAACTCTAGATACGAGCCGAGCTATTGAGAACCCTAGTTTGTTGCTAAAGTGAGTCACTGGCGGCCAGGAACTGATGACATTCCGCTATAACGATTAATTCCATATTATACAAGCTTATTGATATTTATATATATATTGACGTATTCCCGACAGGGCATGATAATGTGACCCATTTGCAACAATTAAGCACTCGAGAAAAAGTTTTTTTTTTTTATATCAACCCAGAACTTGATGTTTCTACCTACCTGATTTCCCCAAAAGAATTTAAAACTAGTTTAAAGGGGTGCAGTTTATGACCTTAATTTTGCAAATTACCATGATGTGTCAAAATGTCAAGCATGCGAGTAAAAAAGAGGGATGTAGATAGCTCCACCCCTTTACAACCCTAAACAGTTACACAGCAACCTGTGTAACTTTTACTGTGTGAAGCTTGTGTTATTGCCTTAGTATAAACACGATAATTCGATTAATTATTTTTTGTGTGGACATAGACAACTTACGAGTATGTGGTGACTTTTGGTTTGGTCTTAAAACTACTAATTGAATATTTGGATTTTTTCAAAACCTAATGGAGGTTACCGTCTTGCCTTCTTCGGGTGCTTAATTGTTGTAAATAACTTACCTTACTTACCTCCTACTAGGGATAAGTCAAGTTACCAGTAATCCTGTATAATGTACGTACTCTCTCTATATCTTAAAGGGCGATAGAAATAAAATAAAAACAGCATTATGAACGCAGGTGCGTAACCGGGCGTCGAACTCGAAAGGTAAACTGCACAAGAACAAATAAAAGAGGTAAGACATAAGTCTACATATGTTGCCATTATCCTTTGTATTTATAAATCTTAAGGATTGTACTGCAATTGTTTTGTGCGTTGTTGTAATCGTAAACAATTTTCTTTAAACGATTTGTTTCATCTGTATTTTGTTTGTATGTTATTACGAAAACAGTTTACATGTTTGTTTTGTATGAATTTTTGTTTTCGGTTATGAATTTTAATTTAAAATGATTTAGGTGTAATTGTTTGCAATAAAAGGGTTAAATTTTGTAAATGTTTATACATAACATCATCATCATATTTTAAAGTTGATTTTAAAAGATTTCATAACAAGCCTTAGAGTTTCCAATGTTATTTCTGTGTTTATTTATTTATGGTCATGAACATTGCCAATACTCGCTTAGAAATTGCCCACTAATTCAATCACATATCTAACCACTTAAATATTATTCCGTTGATGGTTCTGGTTACTTCTATAAATCGTATGTAGGCTCATCATGCAAATGACGAATGATGATTTTAAATTAATAGCCAAATTTACTTTGAAAGCTACCATGTTCTACTGTTCTAATAACCTAGTGATAAAAAAAAGATAATATATATTATCTTTTCCGTTATTTATAATCTACATATACCTGATACCTACTTATGTGTTTGTGGCTTCAGTATAACATTTTTTGGGTTATTGTATACTTTGTTGTAGATATTTTACAACAAGAAATATTACGATGAAAAACTTATATCTAAAACATGGAATGGAATGGACAGTCATTGTCAAAATATGATAATTGACGATTGCATCACTGCTTACCAACAGGCGGGATCGCAGTCAAGTACTAGTTTAAAACAGTTAAAAAAAATATTATTACAGCCCAAATGATAACTAATAACAGTATTAGTTGAACAAAAAGCACAAATATTTATTACTAAATCTATGTATGTTATAATAGATACACAGATATACATATATAAATGTTAGTGAACCTTGTGGCTTATCCACCAGGACGCAATGTTTACATAATTAAAAAGTTAGTGTGGTAATGAAAATTATAAATCTGCTGTTTCAAACCACAACAATTCACTACCCATTGGTATTTCTAGTAACAGCTTTTTACCTTATCAAATATTTTAATTAAAATAAGAAAAAAACCACCTTCAGGACAATCAACCTTAAATTAAACTTCAGGCATTAATACCTTCTTTGCGTGCCTAAACATAGAGAACCGCATTCAGCCACGCATTTTTGCTATAGCGAATTTACATATTTACGATTGGCAACACCCCAGACCGGGCGAAACGACCGTTGGTTGGTTTGAATAAAAAAATTCAAGGGCATGAGTCGAGGACCCGTAGATTCTTGACCTCAAAATCGTGCGTGACTACTCGCGTGATCGCAAAATATGTTTCTACTACATCACTAGAGCGTTTACCCCACCCAATGTTCCCAAAAGACCAGTGCCAAATTGGAAAATTTAAGGCCAGTTGGGGTGGGTGTGGTATATGGCCTTAATTTGTAAAAGAGACTAGGTTAAATACGATAATTATATTAGATTATTTTTGATTGGGAATATTTTTTTGGGATTATCTAGATTCCTAGTAATAATATCACTAAAGATTAATGTATCATATAAATAGAGAGTAATATAATGGTCTTTAAGTCATAGGTGAATAAGCTACTTCTAGGCAAGCATGCTCCGTCATCGATCAGATCATCGCTTACCATCAGGTCGAGCATACGCCAATCCATCAATAATAATAAAATAAAAATTATAATTGTCATCGTGTAAAATACACTAAAAGGTAACATTAGTAATTACTTGACCTATTCAAAGACCATTTACCTACATCAGTTAAATCTGATATTACAAAAAGGTTATTCTAGAAGACATATCCGACTGTAATTTATTTTTATAGCAGCTATATGCCAATTCCAGCATTAACATTTTTAGACTACCTTGAAAGTGCAACTGCATTTCAAAAGATCAACCAGCTCGCCACGAGGCAACGGATATGGATGACTTTAACAGAGCTATAAAAAATATAACTAGGTATAATTATAGCCATTGTTAAGATAAAAATAGATAGGTACCTACTATTCGAACAATAGAAATACTAGCACATGAAATACTTCACTTAAATTACTATGAATACATTCCTGTTTATAAGCGACAAGCTTCAACCAGCTGCTTCATCCGCCTAATATTAATTACTCCCCCACATTACAAATAATAATCAATATATTATTCAAAATCTGTTCCATCCTTACAAATTGTCACGTTTATAATATCAGGTACTCGCTTCTGCCAGCAGCATTTCTTATTATTATTTAGAAGATAAGGGGCTATGTATCACCCATAGTGTATGGGGATGTAGTCACTGCGATCTAAAAGATCTAAGCAGCTTTTCTTGCATGAAGTTAGTTCTTCTCATTCTAATGTTAATCGAAAATTAAAGCTATCCTTCTTCCAAAGTTAATCCAAACCCGTTTAGACATTTGAGCGTGATTGAGTAAAATTATACCTACACATACATCCATAAACATTTCCCTTTGCTAAATGGGGTATTAAATATTAATAATTATGTCATCGTATAGTAGGAAGTAGAGTAGGGTAACAACGATGTATCTATTAATACCAGCTTCTCACAATACATAGTAATTAGATAGTAGAACAATTAGAAGTGATTATATAATTAAAAGGAAATAATAAACAAACTTTTCCTTAAGGATAATCTTGGGATTAAAAGAAAAGTTTTTGTTGCTCATATATCGTGTAAAACGCGAATTAATCTTACTAGATTGATTAATAAAAAAGTTAAAATATACATATTTTTGTTGAAAAGTAATAAAAATCTGAAAGTTCTGTTAACTTTTTTCTGGAAAACTCTACGAAACAACAATTGAAAATCACTTGTTTTGAAGTAAACAATCTTTCATTTACGTAGTTTTTTAATGTTGTCCAAAACAAACACGTTGTTTATTTGGCTTCAATAATTCAGAATAACAACGTTTGAATAGACGCCAAATGCACATTTTGCCAAATTAAATAACAACCCAGACGAAACTATGAATGTACTTATACCTAGTCCATTAAGACAGATATAATATATATGTCGTCTAAAGTCTGGGGCTAAATTTTACCACTACAATTTTAGTATTTTCTGGGGCGATATTTAAAATTTAAATAATTATATAGCTTATTCCTATAAGACTTTAAAACTCAAATTAGCACAGCACTTCATTTTCAGAACAGTAATTGCAATTAGGTCGCCTCGGTTTTGTATGCCGGTGATAGACAAGCCAAAGAAGAAATTAGTCACGAAACATTTGAAAAATGTATGTTTCATAATTCATTTTCTATGGTTGTTTAGTACATACTTACGTCCAATGTTGCAATATTATGAACCATTATTTAGAATGATGGAGGGACGCGAGATTTATAGCAAGTTTTGCCACAACCCTGAATATAAAAAGACAACTGAAGAAGTGCAGTCAATACTAATCTGACAGTCCTTCTAACTCCAATTGCAATAGAAGAAGTTATTAGACAATTTTCAGTTACATTTTTAGTTACAAAAGACAAATGGAAGAAAATAACATTCCAAATGTTACATGGCCAATGATGTTTTGATTCTAAATCATTTAGAACCATTTTCTTTTAATATTCATTCCATAACCATTGATCACTCTGACCCTCATATATTATATTTATTACGCAACGGTATCTCCCTTTTAAAACGGGTTAACGTTCAGATAATCCAGTTACATCACATTGACGTCACATTAGAACGTTCTTCTCAAAGAAATGGGTCAGTATTCCGTTTTCGCTTTCTGCGCCAAACATCAATTTGTTATAGATATTGGTCAATTCATATTTGCTGTTACATAGAAATAAGCTAATGGATTGTGACTTTTATTGCACTGAAAACGAGCGAGGAAATTATAAGTGAGTGACAAAGTAATTGAACATCATCTTCAAACGTTTAGGCGGCAATGTTAGGCCGGTTATTTTAATGGATTGTGGTTCTTGGATTCAACATATATTTTTGTAGGTCACCTTAATCTTGCAGTTTACATTAAAGGAAATTGGATATTCTACCCGTCAGAATATGCCCTAATTCACGAGTATTCTCAGAAACTTTTTAGAACAAGAAAAATGGACGTTTGTTTTGTGAAATTCTAAATATTTTACGCGTTTGAATATAAACGAGTGGACGTCAAAATGCAAAGTTATGGCTGAAAGTCAAACTAGCCAAGATTGCTGGACATTGAGGAGATGATCGGTGACTAAATTTATTGTAGTCGAGCTGGTTCCGAAGTCACGGGTGAGCATGTTTGGCTAATGAAGATATTATTCTGAAGTCGATGAACTACATAGTTTAACAAATGAAACGTAATATTTGAACATAAAGTACCCATAATTCACGCTTGTTTCAAGATGATAAAAATTTTTGTTCTACCAGAAAGCAATACAAATGACACAGTCAATTTACGTTCTGTTATTTTTAAAGTCAGATTCAGTTGAAATAGGGCTACAATTTTAACTAATCTACAATATACGATATCGGAAGCAACGACAAGACCTATCTAAGATTCGCGATAAAGATTTGGCCCACATCAAAAACTGGTAAATTGTTGCCATGAACTAAATATAAAACTGACACAGTGAACATACGCGAAAATTAAACTAAAATATCAACAGTTGAATGTTGTCTAACTCTTGGAATTACATTTATGACAACTTATCCGGTTTGGCAGATACTAGATTTTCTCATAAACTTTGATGATGTTATCCAGGCAGATATTATCATAAATATGAGTTATGAAATTTCACATGAAAAGTATTTAAGAAACTAATTACGTAAATTGTAATATTTTTGAAAATAAAATAAAATTCAAAGAAAATACCTCTTGATGAAAATAGGTTAACCAGAACCTTAAAACTAAATGTGTGTTGTATTATTACGCATTTGGTAATGGCTTACGTCACAATGGTGGCAAAGATATAGTTCGATAATAGTAGGTATAGGTACCTACATACTGAACAATCAGTTACCAAGGGCGATATAAAACTGGTGATATGCCAAGACATTTCATTTTATATCACTTACGCAAGATATGCCTACTAAACTTCTCCCTATTTTATTTTCATCTCCATTGTGTTATAAAATAATTTATAATAATACAGTCATGTAGTGTAACATTAAGGCACAGTTATTAGATATTATTTGCACAAACATTACCAAATATACCCAAGTCATCGTTTTTATAAACTAAAATACAACTTTCCCACACGTCAAGTAAAGTAAGTTAGGGCTAATAATGAAAATATAAGGAATAGAATAGCATAATAGTTACACGCCTCCCATTTACATGAACTTAAATCTATGGTTATAAAGGTGGTCTTATCTCCAACAACGATATCTACCACACTACCTTTGGATGAATTGATACCTTGTGATGAAAGTAGTATGTATACCAAATTTCTATAGATTCACGTCACAAGATAAACTAATGTGACTATAGTCCCAAGGTCTGTAATTGTCGTGAATATTGGCACTTCTAGTCTCCACGGGGTAAACAATAGTTACCTATACCCTATTGTAGCTTTATGGGTACTTAAGCAATTTATGTATTACAAAGCAGCCAAGTTTTCTCAGTTTCCGAAACCTGTTTATCGCTTGTGATAAATTTAATTTACGTGCATGCATATTTAAAACTAATTGGCGTATCGAACTTTACCTCTGCCAGTACTCTGTCTGTACCTAAATGCGCTGTTACTAACCGATTAATACGGTCGTCTTACAATAGTGGTATCTGATGGTTCCTTATGAGGTACATCTGATGCCGTTTTATTATCTCTAAGACGTAATAACTTCTATAGAAACCGTGTCTGGTTATATCCTGTAAGACAAAAGATTATGAAAAAAAAGAATAATAAAATATCGAGCTCTCTCTATTCTCATAAATAAATGTTTACTGACTCTCACGTCATTTAATTATAATGATTCCTGTTTGTCCAGATGTTGAAAACTTCGAAGGTTAAAATCGGAAAATATTAAATACTCGTAATTCGTTCACTTGAGTAATGCTCTGCAGATGGTAGAGGCGTAAGTTATGGGACGTTAATAAACAATTTTCGTAAACAACAAGGAACTAAAACTAACGAGTTCTGTTTATACACTAGTTACTGAAATGAATAAATAATTTATATACAGTTTAGCGTAAGCTGCGAAAATAAATAACAACAATTTGTCTTCAAACAGCATCCATCATGGCTTGCCAATGTAATTTGTCTGCATTTGAAATCAAACGATATCGATAAAATTATTAAATATGTGAAAACTCAGATAGCTCTCAAATAATATTACACCAATTCGAAACAATGAAAGTGCTGAAAAAACCGCGAAGTCTTATGAAGCTGTGAGCTAAGACAACTACTATGCGAAGACTGATAGTGTCGTATCAGGCCACACAGAAGTTGGTGGGACGGATTAGGTAACAGTAACATCTAGTGGTCCACACTTGCCCTGACCTGAAACAGCTGTAAGTAGTGGTGGAGGCGTTATCCTAACAATAGGTTGATTTAGGCTGACGGTCACTAATTCAATTCTAAACTATGCTATGTATGTAAAACAATTAAAGCAGACACATTAATTACCACTTAGAAAGAATTTGCATTGTCTCGATATTTCTTCAGAACAAACGTTTGGAAGTACGCAATAAATTACGAGTGAATGTCTGAACTATAAAAATGTTACAACAACCACATTATAAATCTAGGTTTGAAAAACTCGAGTACCAGGCTTTGTTTATAATTTTGTTATGTTTGTTTTTAGCAACAATTTAACCAAACCAACCAAACACTTCCGCAAGCAATGTTGCCTCAATTTTTTGGAGCATGTATGTTTTGGTCAATTTTTCTTCCTTTAGAGTAAACAATTATCCATCGTTTTATTTGTTTATTTACCGTTGATAATTTATTTTTTTAATCAGGTAGACAATGACTTTCGTTATTTGTAAAGGCGAATGCACTTGGGTTGAAAAGATGATATTACAATGTCAATGTAATTATGAAAAATTTGACGTGTTTATACCACGAAAAACACATTATATTTTTCCAAGTACTTCAATCAGTTTATGTAACCTGGTTAATTCTGTCTCGAAAGATAATAATCTATGTTGAATAGAACATATTTGTGATAGCACATACAGGTTTTCAGGTATCAAAAGCAACAATTTTCCTTAAAGCAATATAATTTTAACGTAAAATATGAACTGCTGAGGAGATAATCATAAATAGATGTAATTGGAATAGTGTATTTAAAGTTCTGTGGCAAGCAAGTATGGCTTATATGTTCATGGAAATAAAGATTATTAGTGGTTCAATAGCATTTGTAATAATAGATACACGTGTCGAAGCAATTATGATATAAGTACCTGTTAAGACTTTGTATCCTTGTAGATGCAAGCAAGCATACCTACATTTATAAATATCAGAGAAAAGTAAAATATTAGTCAAATTGGACTGCATTGTAACATATATACTACTAGCTGATCCGGCCACGCGTTGCTGTGGAGCAATAAATTAAAATTGTGACTATAATTTGAGATTTAAACTATCCTATCTCTCAAGTTGGATCGAACTGCACATGGTGTGCGAATTTTATTATAATCGGTTAAGTGGTTTAGGAGTCCATTGAGGACAAACATTGTGACACGAGATTTATATATATTAAGATGTATATTAGGAGATGTGCCTACTCATTTAGTTTGTGATCTTCTTTAATCGATAGTGACTGGCTCATTAGGTTTGCTATTGACATTTGTTTTGCCGCTTATACAATATACTATTCAATAACTACACATAGTCGTGCTACACGAAGTAAAATAATACATGTAGTGCATACTCTTTTAAAATGTCAATCGTGAAGTTGTCAACTGATTTATTTTTATTCTTTACAGTAACGACTTCCGCACGCCATAACGTTTGTTCTGTAGCATTAATACTGTTGATGCTTTGCAAAAATCTCAAAACGTGTATTTATTCTGGCTACCAGAGTGTTTAACCTGTTTCTCATGTGCTCAAATTATTTATTATCACATAATCAAGAATATGTTTTGCTATAATTCATTATTTTTTCTATTTCAAAGTGGGATATTAAACAAATTGGCACCAGCGATGTTTTGACTGTAACCAACTTTCAATTTATATTAATTCTAAATTAGATTTAAGGTTCACGTGCACTTTGAATTGAAGATTTCCATCAAATATTATGTGGTGAATAATTTATAGCATTTATTTGGAGGGGTGTCAACTTTCTGTGACCGTTGGATCGAAGACTATCATCGAATATTCTATTGAATATTAATAGACTGAAATGTAACAGACGAATACATAACATATGTATACATATAGACAAACGTGGGTGTGTTAGTAACAGGTAGGTACATATATACAAGACATCGAAGTGTATAATATCGATCCAGACGTAGGTACTGTTTTTTTTTTTTTTTTGCTCAATATGCTATTGATAATATAAATCCAGTTTTTTTATAGGCTACATGGAAAGATACGTCCAACTTATTTGTAATTCAAATCAAAATTTTGCTCTTTTCGTGCAATCCTCAATACACCAAATCAGTATTAAATATTCGAGACACGAAGTCTTTCTATCGGAGGCATAATAACAATAACACATTGTGTTTTATCTTTATTTTTGCAACGGTAAAATGTACCGTTTCCTCTAAATTATAATTTTAAACAAGCCCCGCAGACGGAAATTTTCCATTACGACGTTTTATTTTATACACTTCATTAGGAGTACCGGTACTGAATAGACAGTAATTTAACAAGACTATTGATTCCTGTCTCATAAATAATTAAATATAGTAGTAGTTTGGTCGGCGGCAACGCAGTTCAGACTATAGAGGTCAGATGTCCGCGGACTGTCCTCATTCCAAAGCGAACGGACATTAAATTTAAATCACGCCTTGAACTTGAACTAAACTCTATGTAAAGATTACAAATGCTAATAGTAACTGCTATTAATAGTAAAGTTGAAACATACATGTATGTTCCAATTGTTGTCGTGTAAACATTCTCGAATAAATAGATAAGTTTATAATGCAGTGGATTTGACTTATTAATAACCTACATGCATTCATAATACAATCTAGAACTCAATATTTCTAACGCAAAAGGCAACTGAAAGAATAGATGTGAGTGTTTCATCGGCAAATGTTTGCCCTCTCCACTCCACTCCACCCAGAGCGAGACGAATTATTTGATGATATCCCACCACAAAAAAGTCTTTTACAGGAGTTGTGACGGGTTTTGGAAAACAAGAAAGGTCCTTGCCCACAAGAAAGGCCAACGCTGAACAATAAAATTGTTAACTTATAATCTCACTGCCAGACAAAGACCTCGTCTGACACTTCCGATCTCAATCAAAAACGAAACGAATGATGCGCCAAAGAGCCAAATTCTCAGAATGAAGCAAATATCATTTATATGATTGGGGAGATACTGTTGAACATTTCACGTAGAATATTGCTATAAAGCTGTCCACAAATCGCTCTAAAACATGATTTTTACCACAGACATATGGAAAAGTCTGGAAGTCATCGCAAAACATCAAACGGTAACGTTATAAATAAATATATTATAATATAGGAGCCGATGAAACTTCTCTGTCACTTAACTTATTTAGGCTAACGTGGCGTGATCGTCGATATATACGTTTATTTAATCTGTAAGAAATGATATATTGATATGACGTCTTATTTATTTTAAAAATACACAGTCAGATCAGACAGTCTGGCAACTAGGACCATCCAGACGATATCTTGGCCACGCGTGATACATCCAATTTACAAGTCCTACTCACTCCCAAATTTCTTGGAACAACTTCAATGGTCCTAATTTTCTTTTAAATGTTCTCTTAACAGAATATGGGTTGTTACTTGACGTTGATGATGGTACGACAATAAATTACAGAAATTTGTGTTTATACTTTAGTTTTTGTAACTGAAATAATAAAATATAAAAGCTTTAAAATTTGATTGTTACAGGCTTGTTAACAATTTTATTAATACGTAGACCATGCGGTATATAATTATCTTTTTTAAGGTATTACCATAAATAATATTAATTATATTTTAGTACCTATAAAGAAAGTTCTGTTTACGGAAGTTCTAGCGAAGGAAGTGAAACTCGCACCTCTGGTTGTAAATCCTATAATAACTAACAGTATCTGCATTATCTCATAGATCTTATCTTTTACTATTACAGTAAAACATTTAAAAAGGAATGTGAGAGGCTATTACTTTTATTTTTCAGTAATAGACGACGCGGCAACGTCTTAAAATTATTTAATCTTCAGAATATACACTTTGATTTTAGCAGCACGCCTTCTTTGTTTTATTGACTTATTGACTCCTTTCGCTCTTTGCGGAGCAAAAACGAGTGTCAGATTTTACTGACTGAAACTTACCTGAGCTTCTTCAGTTACCCTTTGCGTTCTAAGACCGCGGTAACGGTTTTGATTCCACAGCTTTGATAGCCGTCAGTACTAGTGGGCCTTGTCAGTTTCGCTGACATCTCTTTCAGGTGCACTTGGATCATGACTCGTCGTCGCCTAGCCTAGTCTTTATCGGACAGCAAACTGACCATTAGTCATAATCCGCAAACCCGTGTCAAAGGAGTCTGGGAGTAGACTCCCGATGCCCAGGATCTTTTGCGAAAGCCAGAGCATAAAGATTGTCTCCTCCTCATTCTTATCGCTGCTACCTGATTTACTTCCTTAGGCAAACTGTTACTTCGTTGAAGGATGTGACCGTTTTCGATCCCATCTTGCTTCGTATGGCCTGAACCAGTAGCTACCTAACTAACAAATTTGTACCGTTGAAAAAAAAAACAATTGACTAGTTTTAAAACTAGAACTAATTTCAGGTAACCATTTTAGTCCGGTTTGCGTCGTAGAAACCCAATTAACAAACTAGTATTAAATATACAGACGCAATTAATTTCCCTGATAATTGAAACTTGAAAGGTTTTTAACCTATCGGACATGGTTCGGTTTTATTTTAAAGTCAAGTATTAACGTGCGATAACATAATTAGTCCTTTTTAGTAGGCAATTAACAAAAACAAATAGCTAATTATGATATACTATGGCAATTATTTGATATGTAGAAAAAGATAAAGAGAGATAATCAGAAAACGGTCTATTTATAACAGTATACGATTACCAATGCATGCTATTTTACTACAGTCAATGCCCTCAAAACATTAGTTGTATCAGGACTATATATACACCTCATTAAAATGCTAATTTTAAAGCAACATCAGAAATATTTACTGTGGACCCATATCGCTCTTTATACGGAAGATAAGGTGATGATAGAGTCCATATTTCCTCTGTGTAACACAATTGTGAACTTGCAAGACAAACTACACTCAAAGCAAGACTTCAGCAGATGAAAAACAAGACTATTTTAGTAAGCAGAGCATATAAATTTAATGCATTGAAAACATAAACATGTATAAATTCAATTAAATTTACGATGACTGTACTAAATTAAAGGAGTCGGGAAACCTCTTCCTTCAAATGTTTACATTCAAAAGATATTAATAAGATACATTTGTTCATACTTCAGACTGCACGTCGACTCCAAATCGGTGGTTCCTGTTTATATATTGTTTATGATTTATTGGTTTTGCTCCAAATGGTGTTCTTCAGAATCTATGAGTCAACTTGTAGAAAACATATGTTAAAGCTTAGAAAAACTTTGTAGAGTAATAATAATATGCTAATAAAAAGCAACTGTTACTGATTGAGTGATTTATTAATACAGAACTCAAACCACTGAATGCATCACGCTGAAATATAGCACACAGAAAGTTACAAACACCTAAGAATGCACTGGATCCTACCCTCTAATGTGATCTCTCACTATAACTCAAAGGTTTGCTGGGAGAAAACTCCACCTAAGTACATGAACTCTATTATCCACATAATATATTGTAACTTTTTATGGTGCTCAATAAAGAATTAAACATAAAGCAATAAGAAAACGAGATATTCAAAAAATTCACCCTCTTAGAGAATGGGAGTCCAAAGTTTGTACGAAGAAACATACTTTCACGCGGGTGAAACCGCTGGCAGATGCTAGTATAAGTAATTTAGCTGCAGCTTTCATAAATAAAACTTTTCCCTGTTTGTTTTTCCTGGGATAACCACATGTGATAAATTTTTGAGTCGTCTGTGCTTATGACTTAAAAGTGCATACATGTTAGCCATATAGAGAACATAAAGAAAACGTAAAGTTATTTTCCTTGATGACATGTGTAATGTAATTTCCCAGAGATTTTATTGTTAATGATGTAGGAAAACCTCTTTGTTGTCCTGTAAAGATGAGTTGAAAGTAACTCATCTGTTTTGCAATTTAATAGTTTGGTACTTTCTTGATATGCTATTTCGTAATGATTTACGAACATCCGATCTTTTCCCAGTATAACCCAACGTAATTGTATTGTTGGCACACGAGAAACATAAATCAAAATCGAAAAAAAAAAACTAGCATCAATAGATCCGGCGCTATTTATGCATTTGGAACACATCAAACATTCAATCGTTACGATCAACGATGAGGCTAATTCGAGCACATTACGAATCTGATTCGTAAATCTTTCGAATCGATTACAATAATCGATTACAAATCAAATGCAACAGACCTACTTCCGATACCGATTCATCAAACCGAATGTTGTGTGTTTTCGAGTTTGTTCACCTGTTTGTTTGTGTGTCTCGTTTGAGTTCAGTGACTCACAATAAAACGGTCCTCTCGTTAATTTCGTGCACAGACACATTTGGAACGGTCATCGTGTCGGTAGTATTAAAGTGTCCTATCTTTCTTATTTTATCATTCTGCCATTTCTGTGTCACACAATAATAATGCACCTTTGTGTAACCCAAAACGGTGGAGAGTAGTTAACCCCTTACCGGGTTCTACCACTACAGCTCATTTTCCTCAATCAGCTTTAGCTTACAGCGTTAGCGTCAAATAGACACAAATATTTTATGTTATATGAGTGACTGTTTAGAAAGGGCCACATTTCAAAGCAAATTTACGATATAAACACATTAACGTCGCTGAAAACCGTTTAAACTAGATTCATTAGTAAGAACAACGTTGTTCAATAAACCCGTGCTTGATATCCAGCCAGCACGTATTCAAGATCAGAACCAAAACAAAGCAAGACAAATTCAAACAGTCCGACTTTTCAATAAACATTAGGGTGTGTTACAATACGCGGTTACTACTATGTTAGACGTCAGATAGTCAATCCTATGTTCTTTACCTCGGTCCGAGGTAAATATTAGCCAATCCCTTGCTCCTCACCTCGGTGCGAGGTAAATATTTACTTTTCTATTCCATGAAAATGTTTTTCAGACGTCCTGTAAGGTGAACTACATAATCTTATGCAAGTAATGTTGAAGATAATTTCTGGATTGAGTTCATCAGAAGTTATTCTTAAATGTTTTACATTAAATGCCTTAAAGCCTAGAAGGTCGATAAACAGGGGCATTTATATTTCGATTTTTAACTACACTCAGTCCTGTCTACATTTTTAATACCTACCTTACATAATTATATATAAGGTAAACTATATAATCTTGTGCAAGTGATGTTGAAGATACTTTCTGGATTGTCTATCAGAAGTTACTCTTAAATGTTTTACATTGAATGCCTTAAAGCCTAAAAGGTCGATAAACAGGGGCATTTATATTTCGACTTTTAACTACACCCAGTCCTGTCTACATTTTTTAATACCTTACATGACGTAGTGCGCACCAATTCTGCGAGCATCAAATTCTTAATCAAGCTTTAGTAGAAAGTTTACAAAAACTACTAGTTATGAGTCGTGACAATATATTTATTAGCAATAACTCTTGAGAGATGGCTATTAGACTAGAAACGATTGCCACACACAGACCCAAATGTCAGCATTGACGTCATAGGGGGAGTAGCTAGCGAACTAAATATACAAGCCAGTTAATAAAGATGGAAGCGTAAAGCGTATGAGGTAACAGTGCCGTGAAATGTCATTTCACTTCGACCTTTCTAGTGGACCTTACCTGTCATTTTACGTGAAATGACAGGCAATTTTGAATAATGGCTTTTTGAATACTCTGCTATTAGGAAGACGAGTTGTTTGAAGACGTTTAAAAGTCCTTGTCGGGGGCATTATATTATGTAAGTCGTCTCATAATTCAAATAATAAGAATATTTAAAACCACAAAATATGAGGAAAACTTAACTTTACCGGGGGTTTTTACTGACGTTTTCATTGTCGAAACATTATCTTTTCAGCGTTAAACTTGAATCTTTTAGTACGACCAAAAAATAGAGGGTCTTTATAAAAATCAGGTAAATAACGCGATTAATCAATCTTGAACACAAGATCCTACCTTTTTATCATTATAATTAGGTATATATTTTTACTGATTAACTTTAAACATGATGTTTTGATTAGGTATCTAAAGATCTTAAAAAGGTTACTTGTGTACAAGATGCAAAAGTCAGACCACCTGAAGGACATCATCGGGACATCAGTTGGTTACCCCCTAGTTATTTTAATGTGAATTCCAACAGAAGGAGTTAAAGAACACATTAAAAGTGAGAAATGATTATGAACTGGCTTACAGACAACCCAATATATTATATTTCGTCACTCGTAGACCAAAATGCATCCAGAGATGCGTTCTAAAAAAACCTAACCAAAATAGTCTGGCAGTAGATGTAGGGCGTTCCTGACGTCATTGGTAACCCAGTCTCAAAATGCATCGTCCCTTCCCGTTGCGTACACGTGTGGCCTAATTAAATTTTATTGCTTGCTTCGTAATCAACCCGTCGATGAGCTGAATCATTAAAGTTATGGAAGACTTTAATCTTGGATTTTATTTCAAATTTAAGTGGCCGTATGTTTCGTTACCTCGTCTTTATTAAGATTTTACACGTCAATATCATCAAATCTACTACTAGAGCGTGCATTCAGATTCGTTATATTGATTACAATTTCGTAACTGCGTTCCTCTCATATATGCGTTCAAGTTGCATTTGGAATCTTCAGTAGTCTCGTGCGTTGCAACAGTAAATGATTTCAATCGACTTAATAATTCCTTGGTTTGATCTCTAATAATAGAATCTATTGGAAAATCATGTTTGATCTATTCTACTCCTACTGAATTCCGTTTTTAACATCTGCACTCAAGAAATCGTAAAGAGAAATGGCTAAGTGGATCTCTGTTACAACATAGCTTTATCATCGAAATATTTGTCTGACTCATACTAAATAATTCGAACTATATTATTATTAGGCATACGTAAGTGTTATATCTTTAACAGTTTACGGATTACTTTATTCGGTACGTAAAAAAGTTTACTCTCGTAACGTGAATGTACTACAGAAAATATGTATATGCCTGGCGCTGAGTACAAGTTGTTGTTACGTTAACACGTTTAAAACGTTTACCGCAGTTGACCCTCTGATTGGTTAAGAGCTTGGAGCGACCCAATCGGAGCACTGACCGTCATAAACGTGTCGATCGCAAGTAATCTCGCACTAGCCACTCAGAAAATCGTTCGCACCAAACAAGAGCTTGAAAATATCTGCTAATTGTAAGTTCGTAAAATCGAAAAGTCTTAATCATTAAGCCAATAAATCTGTTCTTAACCATAGTACAGGTGAAGATTTTCTTAGTAAGTTTATTATTTTAATACTAACAACAGCGAATTCGGACATAAGCTCTGCTAAACTGTTCGATAGAAGATTTATTTTCAACAGTCTACATAAACCGTTTTATTTCAAAACCCTTATTACCTTTACAGATTTAGAAACAGACGTTGGCCAAGTCACAGACAGAAGACAGTAAATGTATATTAAAAGGCAATAAAACTGTTTATAGCATAACATTTGAATATGTCACATGTGCCTTGAAGTCTACAATGTACTATTGACGTAGGTAATACAGCATGAAATCTGCGTGATGACTATAAAGATTTTTGGCTTTCTTTGCCAAAAATGGCATGGCTAAAACTAGCATGAGACAATTCATTTTCATATCATTCATTCTATATTGTTCACAGATATGTCTTCTTGATTCCGTGCCAAGCATAATGGCATTTGTTTTGCAATGAAATCGTCAGATACCTTTGTTGAAACTGGTTTTTCATTATCAGTAAGCTTTTTAAGTATTGTCATTTATTACATTTTTAACGGCATCTACTTTATAATTACTATCTACCATACATGGAATTGTTCAATAAAATAAATGCATCGTGTGTTGTTAATGTCGCATATATGTTTTTATAATTTTTCCCATTATGTTCTAAGTTGAAAGGAGGAAAAGCATAATACGTGTTAGTTTCTAGTGATCACGCGCACGTATTTAAGTGGTTAAACGACACATGACATGGTTATTTACAGTTATATTGTTGAGAATAGTAGTTTTACTTATTCATTTCACTATGTCTATCTTGCAAAAGTGTAATGAAAATGCTCAGGTGAATTGGACGTGTAACCCGGCTAGACAAAGTGCGAAACAAATATGTCACAGGATCGTTTAAGGCAGTCACAAAAAAATCACATGTGATAATACGGTCATATCCTTAGACGAAATGACGACCACCCAGTAAGAAGGCCTTAAATATCCTTGAACAACCATGACAAAGAATGCGAACACCCACCACCTAGTGGTCAAGTATACAGAAAGAGATGCAGCTAGCATATCTAAGTACACAGATAATAAAAACAGAGGATTTGATGTAGACGTACAAGGAAACTTAGCTAAACTGCGAAGAGTTTTGGATGTGTCTTGCAATTTCACATCATCAACAAAGCATTTTAGCACAATTTGTTTCAATATCAAAGGGCAAGTGAAAGTATTAGCCATATGTGCACACGGTGACCTTGTTGTCATCAATAGCGTTTCAGCAGTTTTGCACCCGAAACTTACGTTAACCAAATATAAATATATTCGTCTTATAAGTTTTCCAGTACATGTAAATAATAAAACTGTCTTCGTCCTGCTTTTCCTCAGTCTGCCGGAACACCGCACGTTTAATTTGGTTTCGAGAGAAACAATAAGACAGAGCTTTATAAATTTACGGTTTACGTACATCTTGGACGTTTACGTGCGTCCTGCGTAAACGCCTTGAACGCTTCGTGTATTGTATCGTTTGCAATAAGTTTCAAAGTAAGCTTTATTCCAAGCTATTGTAGCGTCTAAGAAGGTCACATACTCATTGACTTGCAAAATGACAAGATAATATACTTTTAAGGTTTATGTTTAAAAAAGTTCAAGGAAAGAACTATTGATTAGAGAATTTCAAATAAGTAAAAGAATAAGCAAATTAAATATTTTTAGAAATAATGTAATCACGAGTGCTTTTAACAACATAATAATAGTAAATCGAACTAGAAGTCTTTGATTTGCGTCTCCATACACTACACTATTTTGAATTTTTAGTATCTTGTTAGAAAGTTAATGGCTGTTTGTTTGTCTTGGATTTGTTGCTTCGTCTTCTTCTCAAATCGATGGTTTTCTTACCCTCAATATTTTTAGGCCCACTAGGTTGCTACATTTTTAGCGGTAATGGCGGTTCGTGTGAATCATGCACGCTTTCCAAAAATGAGCGTTCAATAACGAAGTGTTTTGTATCCTCAATCAATAAAGAAATCTCTCTGTTACTGGTACCTACAACTTCTATAAAATTTATAATTTTATTACTGTAAGATTTTGTATGACTGAGTAACAAAGAAGATTGATTTCAAATGCAATATTATCAGGTATCGTCGATTTTGTCTCGTCGTCTATACAACGTCGACACCTTAAGAGCCATCTCGAATTCTTCTGCAAATTAACCGTTACAAACATGAGAAGTCTGAATACTGCAGACGATATTTATGCTTCTCAGAGCATCATTTATTGCCATCGTTACAAATCAGGTGTAGAGTTTTATGGTGCAGAGTTCTGTATCTGAACAAAGTCTGTTTCCATGTATCGCAAAGCTTTTTTCATGTGACGATACGATGCCGACTGTAGATATCAAATGTCCACCGACGTATCGGTCCCGACTATGAGCTGGGTGGCCGAGTGGTAACGGCTCCGACTTACATGTTGTTGGTTACAGGTTTAAGCTCAGCCAGACGCATAACTCTGTGCAACTTATTTTATCACTACTTCTCTAAAAACAAAAAAAGGCATTTTGAATTTATTCCATTATCAATTTTCGAATTACGTGAAGTTGAAATATTAAAAATAAAAATAATCGTACTATATATAAACCCAAACAATAATTATAACTACAGGTAGTATAATTTAGCTGATTAGAAAATACGTGCCAGTTATTTATAGCACTTTCAAACAGATAGCCCTTATCAATATTATTATTAAATATGACTCACTCTCACTCACTTCTATGCTAATAAATTGTATACGCCCTAATTGCCTATGACGTATCGCAACCGTGTCGTCACATAAAAGTGAGCCTCAATACTTCGCTTTGAATAGGCCAGGTGAGTCAGATCTGAACCAATTTAGTTTGAACGGAAAATTTTGCAAAACTACCGTAAAATACCTGGATACTCGGAAACTAGGTGATGATTCTACTATTGCTAGATATACTCGAACTTTTAACTTTCGTGAAATTAATTCTTCCCACCTTTATAAATTATAGCCGATGTATTAATCCGGACGCCAGCCCTACCACAAGCTCTTAACGCGATCTATTTTACGCCCCAAACTGAACTGTTCAAGAGATGGAGCTATATAGGGAGTATATATAACTTCATTCTTGTTTCTCGCTCGCACGACTGACATCTTAGTGTCCCACAGAAAAAGTCGCTTCAAGCTTCTTTTTGAGGCGGCCTTTTTTGTGGCGCGCTTCAGCTTTTTTTTTTGTGGCCGCTTCTAGCTTTTTTTATTTGTGGCGGCTTTTTTTGTGGTCAGTTATCGGGGTCACTTTTAACTTCACGACTGGCATGTTAAAGCCCCTGGATAAAAGTTAACCATGTACTGTAGTGTAATGCTATCACCAAAATGTTTTATTAAAGGGATATACTAGAAATCTTTAAGTCAAAAGTGAATAGGCTACTTCTAGGCAAACGGGATCCATCGTCGACCACATCGTCGCTTACCATTTGGTGAGATGGTTGTTAAACAAGAAGCTATCAATAATAATAAACAAAAAAAAAAATACAGTCACGCGTATTGATGATAAAAAAAATCCCTTTTTTGATCTCAATGCCAATATTAATCCAATATGGTTTAATACATGGCATTGAGTTGCAGTTGACGAAATGCATTTGTTTCCGCATTTGTAAAAAAACATAACTCTAAAGGCCTTGTACATTATCAATTTTATCATTAGAGACATTAAAAGTGCGTTTTATCATTTCCCTATTGTCAAAAAAAGTCCCTATACATTTAATGTGTATCCTGTTATACAGGTTGATTCCTTATAATAACTAATTATCTGAAAACCACTGTTCGCATAAATCACATCAAAGATTTTAGGATTTACAGACCTATTCATCATTTCTGTTTGGTATGGTATATCGAGCTTTTTTAGAAAAACAACCATCGATAAGCAACAGTTCGCAATTATTTCAGAAAGGATTTTACAGTCCTAATTAAAAAATATTTATGATTATACATATATCAATATTGCCTATCCCAATAGACCTGTCGTTTGTTTTCACTATTGATACGCTGCACCACTATCTCACTCTCACCTGATGGAAAGCAACGATGTAATCGACGATAGGACTTGCTGACTAAGGGGCTGCGCAAATGTAGACTCTTGTTCCAGTTACCGACACCGAACACTTTTTGATCGTCACGAATATGTGTTAAGTGGAAGAAACTGGATACAAAAAAGGTTTACATATCCGCAGGGAGTAATTTTATACTGGTTCTATAGAAATCAAATATTACTCGGTAGCTTGTATCTGACACAAGACATAAAAGTGTCCACGAATGCACCCTGCCTTAGAAATCCTCATATTGTAGCTATCAGGAAACTTTTGAATAACAAATGACAGTTTTAAAATAATATTGTCATGAACCTTCCTGCAAAAAGCGCAAACGTCCGGTCACGTGTTCTTCCTAATAATGCCATGTGAAATTTTACTAATTGGTAATTACCAGCCTTATCGAATCTGTATGATAAACATCTTTTACTTTGTTTATTTTCAATGATTACCTAATTATTATTTGATTAGTATAAAAAAAATATTTCAATTTTGTTGATAACGTTATTAATATTTTAATCACCGATTTAGTCAAAATATTATTAATAATATGTTTTTAAAAATATATATTAGATTGGGTAATGAGATAATTATCTTTCTTGGAAATCTTGAAAAACAAATAAATGTGTTGTTGTGAAAAACAAAGAAAGTACCTACGCAGTACGTAGCATTGGTACTAGTATTATTTTTGTGGGGCAATCAGAAATAACAGGATATTTTGTGCTTAACATTATTTGTTCTGCTTAAGTAGCCAGTAACGAAATCAAATTATTACTATAAAAATCAGTGGCCAAAAAGTTCTGGAGTGGAGGAATCCGATGGATGCGAGACGCACAGGACCGGTCATTATGGCGACGCTTGGGGGAGGTCCACTTAATAGAAAATGGGATGCCTATGTCCAGCAGTGGATGTCTTTCGGCTGAAATGATGATCATCAAAAAAAATCTCCGGTGTATTAACCTAAAAGTGAATTTCTTTCCAATTAAATACCAGCTGACCTAGAAAACGTACCACTTTATAATTTATCAAAGAAAAAAAATGGGGGTGAGAGAGAGGTACGGGTACCAAATAAACACAAAAAAATATTCAAATCGGTCAAGTCATATCGGAGGAGTTCATCGTTCGACTGACTCAAGATTTTTATATCTACACTAATATTATAAAGAGGTAAAGTTTGTTTGTTTGTTTGTAGGAGGTAATCTCTGAAAGTATTGGTCCGATTGCTATTATTTTTCACTGATAGAAAGCTACTTCATTCTTGAGTGACATAGGCTATATTTTATGGACGCGGGCAAAGCTGCGGGCAAGAGCGAAATTCGATATAATTTTTATTTTCGACTTCACGTTAAAAACAAACTTATTTTCCGCGTTGCTCAAACTATTTTTCATTCCTGTGGAAAAAATACTTCAAAATCGATCACGAAAGACGCGGAAAGAGCAGTAAAATTCATATTAATCACCTTCGTCTTACTAAAATATTGATTATAGCTTTACGCCGATCAATATCAGGTCACTTTGGAGTTAAATATTAAAATATTAAACTGAAGGTCTGTGCTTGCGTCATTAGTGACCGCCAACAGTGGATCAACCCTCACCCGGCTCGTCAGATAAAAATAATCCCTTTGATTTGTCACCCTGTCAATCAAATAGACCAGTGGGTGGCACAAATAGTACCACAACATGTATCTGTCTATGATATTGTAGATACATGCTCTTCCTGTTTTGTAGTTTCGTCATTCATAATTAGTTTTTTACGTCGTAATTAATTTTGGCGTCATTATGTGACGTAGATAATTTAATAAACATGGCCATCTAATGTTTCGTAGTATGAACTTCTATCGACCATGAATTCATCATTGTAATTTGTAGAAGTTTAATTATGTTAAAAAAACCTTGTATTGTATATTTTTCAAGAACGCTGCAGTATCAAAGTAAGAAGGCCTTCCAAATGTTACCTTACATTTAATTTTTATATTGTCACATAAAATCGGTAAACGAAAACCATTTACCTCGCCCAGAATGAAATCGTAAAGTTTGTGACAAACTCTCGATTTGGCCACGTAAGGTCAAGATCACCTTCTGAGAGTGGAACACTCCGCCGATGCGGTAGAGAAGACGTTCGGAATTCAGCCATGACAAACACTTCAAAAGTTTCCACACGTAAATAAAAACATTTGATAAATAACCGTAATAACTGTAGGGCAAAGACTAGTTCCTGTTTCTAGAAAAAAAAATGTTTACGACGAAGGGATCGTCAACAACTAAATTGTGATTGCCTATAATGGTGATCGTTTAGGTAGGATCGCTTTCAAAACATTACCCATGCACCTTGAAAGTAGCTCAGGTCAAGGTTTGGTCATCAAGGCCTCCAAACGACTTTGAAGAAATTGATCTGTCTGTGTAACGTCTAGTCCTTCATTTGAATGTTTTATATGCCAAACACGTGACACGATATTATGAGCATGGGTGATTAGTAGTCCAGACTTCGATAACTACGCAATACTGTAATATAAACCAATTAACTTTCTGCATGATTCATAAATGGTGTTCATAAAAAGTGCTTTAAAAGATTTATATACTAATCCTAGCCGTGATACCGTGATATAATGATTCAGTCGGTACCAATTTCTTTCGTGTTTTTGACCCGTTATATGATTAGTGCATAACTTTTAGTTTTCACTTTTTCTATTCTGTAGAAAGTGAATAGAGAACGCCAAACTACTCTAATTTGCAATGTTTGATCTTGACTACCCTAATTCATTATTTTGTAGTTTCTCTGGAATAGTGCGTGTTGGCATCTTTTTATTTAGGGCAACTATATATCAAATAATAAAGCAGATTACTTCGTGTTAGAAGACTGTCGTGTTGATAAATTGTATTAGCATCACTAAAAAGATGCATTTTCTTCACACAAAAATCGAAAGTTTATGTTTGTTCAAATGTGTCGCTATTAATTATACGGGTACAAAGACACTGTTTACAAAATTCGTAGAAGTTCCCCAAGATCGCGTAAAGACGTCACTGTGCCCATTGTTCAATCTTACACAAATCTTCGGGACACAAAATTCCGATGCTACGACGCGTATTGCGCAGTTGAATTGCTATGACAATATTGTCGCGTCATTAGTTTATAAGGGTGTAATTTTTAGCCTTATATTTAAGATCTTAAGAGTCAGAATTGCGTGGTTTTCTTTTTTAAATATGTTCAATGACATGGCGAAGGTGCGTCTTGTCTAATTGCGTCTGGTCACGTGACCGCCGGGTGTGACAGTGTCGAGCGAGCCGCCCACACAGCCGACGGATGGGCCAATACGTCACAGTCTGCTTTAACACGCGTTTTAAATTACTTTTCCGTTGGAAACAATATTTTCGTAGAAGAGGAAACAAAATAGGTAATAAAAATGTCGACTATAAATGATTTCTATTTTATTTCTGGAATATATAAACAATCATTCAACGATAGTACCTATTCGTAACTACGCCATAGGTTAATAATTTACATTATTTTGTAGTACTTACCTACCTCTGATATTTTATTAGTTATGCAATAGACGTAATCGATGTATTAAAACAAAGCACATAATAAAACAGGAAGATACGAAGGTGTTCATTAAAATGCAGTTATTGTACATAGCATTGTTGTTGGTCATTCTGAAGGGATCCTTTGTAGACTTAGACCTTTGTGTACTTACTTACTCTAGAAACTTGTCCTTTACCTTGTCATGTAAGTAAGTACAGTATCACAATAGGTGGTACCTGTTTTGTTTAAGAGGAAATATAAAAACAACAACAGAAGACAAATAAAAACGAGGAATAGAAATAGATAACCCTTTCTATTGGCTAGGATTGGACAGACGGAATAAAACCTTGAACAGAACAAAGTTCCATTAGGTACAAGTCAACAAAAACAAAAGAATTATAATTTATTAATTTTATATGGTAATTAGCTGAGTATTACTATTCGGTTTGTGGGTACCATATATGTACAGACTGCCAGGGCTTTTATTTTTTGTTTTTAGTATAAATTGACTTGACTTCTCCCACTCTAGACTGGAGAGGGCACCGTGGACACCTATGTTCTTTCAGGTGCATTTCGCGTTCAAGAATCACGAATTTCCTTTTCAGAAGTTTTCCCATGGCTCTACCAGGCATCGGCCCTGCTGGGCAACTACGGTTAGATCCTGCTAGGGCTGTGGAACTATTTGAGAGAGTTTCTGCAGCCCAAAGAGCAATTAAATGAAAGCAGTGAGTTGCTCTTGGGGCTGTAAGTTTAGTCAGTAAAAAATTGACACTTATTCTTGCTCTATTCAGAGAAGGAGGAGTTAATTGACGATTTTATTGCTGCTGTTCAAAGGCAGATTTAATGTCTTAAGTATTTTCTTTCAGTCGATCTTAGGGTGGTGGAGGAATGGAACATGGTAGGTACAACTTCATGGTAAACAAACAAATACAATTACACACACAATTACATTAACCTACCTATAAAATTAAGATAACCCAAGTTTTACCGGTTTAATGGTCATAATATTATGATAACCAATCGTATTGAATAAAAGGTAAATTACCGAGTGGTATTCAAGTACCTAGACAGATTCTGTGTTTCTACGAACCACCTGGTAATCAGTTTTGTGATATCTAAGTTTGAGTACCTGCCTACCTCATATGGTAAGTAGGTAATCTTGAAGATAAAATACAATAGTGAGTAGGTACACAGTTAATACCAACCAATACGACAACCCTGAAGGTAAGAATAAAGACGAAGATTTTTTTTAATAATGGCTCCTTTATCGTAGGTGCAGTCACAGACGTATAAACACATATAGAAAAGACAGCCTAGACCTTAAATAGGTACCTATCTGTAAGACATGCAAAGATTTGTTCCGCACGACAATAGGATCCAACTGCTCCTTCTTATTATCTCACTTTTATTTGGAACTCACCTAAAAATTAGAAATAACAAAGCAAAGCCTCGTGTATACGCGTAGGGTCGCCAGCCTTTCAGTATTCTATAGAGTGCATTTAAGAGAGTCTGCGCTGAAATTACATGACTTGATTCCGACTTCGTCTTTTTACCATCGGTCAGCCCAACGTACCCTTACATTGTTGACACCTCAACGGTCCGAACTAAGCGTTTGGCTTCGTTTTTTATACCGCATACATCGAAGGACTGGAACAATTTGCCTGCTGCGGTCTTTCCATCCGAATAAATAATTTAGGTCTCTTCAAAACTACAGCGAATGGGCTCTAATAAACTAGTGCTCATCATCATCAACGATTGCGTCACTGATTGAGATCGCAGTCAAGCACTAAATTATAACAAAAAAAAAGAGAAAGTAAACTTGCAAAAAGGAAAAATTTATTACACTATTTAATAATTAATCAATTAATTTAGGTATGTTGAGGTGGAGTGAAGATAGAGTTTTCAGAAGTCCCATTCATAATAAGGATGTTTGCATAATAAAATTATCTGACGTGGCTCACCTGTTCATTTTTTTATCAGTATGAAAACAAAACGTAAAGATTAACATTGTGCAATACATGCGTAATAAACGCTAGGTACGCCGTAATATTTTGGTGAATGACACTTGTCCAATAAGTGCGTAGCAACCTATTTTCATTAAAACAATTACAATGTAAACGAAATATCCATTGAATTGAGCGTGACAGACATTTTAACTAATAAAGATTTTAACAAGAATATTTAAGCACCTAAACAAGAAGGACCCAAATAAGATGGGACAAGGGCAGGAAGAAGAAGAAGAAGAAGATTTAAGCACCTAAACCGGGTATTGAACTTAAAACCTTTAAAACTGAATTCGATTGTTGCCTTATCCCCCTATGCCAATAGCCGATTGAATGACACAAACAATAACAGATGTATAATAAAAAGTAACTAAGATACTTTAAAACTACGTGTGTTTGAAAACTAACTCAAATGTAGAGTAAATAAAACACGTACTTGCTAAATAAAGTCAAATAAATAGTTGAAGGAACTGACGTCCTACGTTCAGTAAAAACAATAATATTTACAAAACAACCATTTATAAGAAAACGTAAAGGAATTTCCACATTTTCCTCGAAATTATAAATAAACATTACAACATAATTTAACATATTTATCTTATCACTGACAATCGTAGAAGAATGTTAAAAAATCATAAAAACAAATATTATCACGGTGGAAACTGATTTTGTTTTATTATCTAATCGGTACTGTTGGTTATGTTGATAAACAAATAGTGAGTTCATCGCTTTATCAATTTGTGTGGCCTTCTCCTTGACATGACGTGTAAGTTTATTGAAAGATGCAACATTACCTTTATGTACTTTTGTATAAACATATAAAGGTAAATCAATAAAAAGATCATTGATATTCCTACAAAAGTATTGGACTTTTGACATTCAGGTCAGATTACATAAAAGACTTCTATTACGTATTACAATAATTAGACGAGTCATCCAGACGGTTTAACCTGAATTGGAATTAAACATCAGGCTGAAAAAGCGACTTTTATATTTAATGTGACATGACACATAGGCATCATACATATTTATAACAGAAACTGATACCAATTATTACGACATAGACGAAATGGAAGCGACAGGCAAAATTATACTGCAGAGCAAAGCTAAACCAAAACGATGATCAAGCTAGATGACGAAGCACCTGATATTTCAGGTGCTTTATCATCTGGCTCGAATATTGCTTGTGGACGTGAGATTCGGCAAGCCACAATACAATCTAGCTAGCCTTTTCGCAACTACTGTGAGGTCGCCTTCCAGTCGCACTAGAAGCTGGATCTCAGTATTTTACATTCTATAAGATTCTTCAAGCCGAGTATACATGTGGATGGAGAAGGAGAGAGAAGTTCAAAGAAAACATAGTTGATATGAAAGAAAAGGGAATTATAGATAGCGTGACGGGTGACAGAACAGAACGTTAGCTCACAAAGGAAGAAACATCTTGTACCAATTCTAAATAATATTGGAAAAGGTTTAGAAGTAAGTGGTATGACAGCACGTGCCATGAAAAACACGTAAAGCCGTTAATCTTACACCTGATCTCTCCTTGGTTTTGTCAGAATGCCGTCCTATCGTACTACGAAATTAAATTAACAGTATCATGTTTGTGCAAATGCTTGTGCAATAAAAAATCTCATGCTTACCGGGTTAGTCTCCTTTAAGATTGGCCACCATAATGGAAATTAGGCCGAAAGGATTATTTTTGGGAGGATGTACAATATTTAGCTAAATATCTACTGAAATATATGTACATTTGAAAGTTACAACGTAATAAATGTGATGGCTTGATTCATGAGAATTTCAAAGATAATCGACACATTAGTTCCACTGATATCAAGCATGAAGCTAAAATCACATGTTCTATTGATACCAATACAACAAATGGTCATACTTACACTACTGACGTCAATCTTTTGAACTATTTCGCCACGGTCACCATAAAACTTTAGTGGAACATTAAGAAAGACGAACGTGCTTTTAGAACAAAAGTTAATTGACAAATTAGTGTCGCTGTTTTCTATAGATCTCGAATCGTCCTGACAACGAATGGGCGTGGAATAATACCAAAGAATATTTCAGACAATGACCTATAAGACAATGAGTCTCGTTGATCCCAGAACAACGAAACGTTGTTTTTCATTCATTTTATTTGTTTCCTTTGTATTATATACTAGCACATAACCCTTCAAATCAGAATCGTAAAGTTTACACATTTTCCAGGTGGTAAATAATATCGATTTGCTAATATACTGTATCAAAGCACAATAATAAACATGTGTTTAACCTTGAAGCTTGCAGCCTGAGGTCCACAACAAAAACAAGAAAATCTGATAAACCTTGTTTGTTTGCATCCGCAATTAAAATTAACTACCAGTAGTACTGGAAATAGAAATAGTAATTGCCACATTATTGACTGACTCATTAGAGTCCTGATAGACGTGGCATCACAAGCCCCTTTGCGTAAACATTGCACCTGTATTGAAGACGCAAGAGTCACGCCCCCAGAGATATCGACTGCTATAAATATCATGCTATTCAACGCTTCTTCTTTTCCTCGTCAGCTGATGTGGCAGCCTTGGTACCCAGCAATGTTATTGTGTAATTTCAGGTGAGATTACTACAATTAGGTTGCGTAACTACGGGATTTAGGTCTGCAATGTTATTCTAAAACATAATAACTGTCTATTGATAATCATAATGCGTCAGTGTCTGTAACTGTAACATGTTAATATTGGCACACGATACGAAAATTGTTTAGAAAATCAGGGATCAACTTAGATGATTTGTTTATGTTTTCAATCAAACTATCATTTTAATGTTTTATACTCAGACCCAGATCTATCATAGTTTTTAATGTTTGTAACCTTGTTTTATTCCGTCGTTCTAATTTCAAACAACAATCTTTAATATTGAACATCGTGTACTACATCTATTATTTTTCTTATCTAAACCTTCAAATCTTAGATAACGTAATAAATAGGACTTACATCTATCAATGTCAGGCTGAACTCGACAAAAACTTGACAAAATCTTCAGTTACTTATGGATCTTTAGATTTTGAACACAAATGTTTTATGTTTACAAGCAAAAACAAATTGTAATCAAACATCTCAATGTCGAAAGCGGCTTTATTTAGCGTCAACGTCTGCAAAGTGACGCGGGAAGATATTTTTAGTAGTAAACAAACGTGGTCATTCTGGATTTGACTATTTCCTTCAACATTATTGAAATAGTGCAACAATGCGGTTTGCGTAGGTAGCCTAAAGGGCACAATAAAATGCAAATTCTTGATCGACATAAGTAAAATAGTTCCAAGACTATCAAAGCTCAAATATAGTACCTACGGAAAATGGATTTCCTTGAAGCCATCGTTAACTGTGTACCGAACTATGTAATCATTGCATAACATTTAATTGGTATGCACCAGATACCTATTAATTAAGTGCATTCTAAACCACCGTCTCGGTCGCTAAGTTACATATTATTATGGCATCACATACTTCAAGTATTACATAAATCTTACATAACTATTGTCCTTCGCAGTTGATATACTTACCTAGTAACTACTCAATAACAATTCAACTAGATCTCTTAATACAAGACAAAATCTTCTCTTTTTTCCAATTATGTTCCTGCCGCACACACTAGCTTCATCACAGTTATGCCTGTGCAGACCACTAGTGCATAATATATGGAAAAGTTTAGTTCAACGTCCGTTAGAGTACCTATATTTTTGTCCCTATATTACCTGCATGTTGATTTACGCAGTATAGATACTACGTCATGAGGATAATTTAAGGTTCATCCTCTTGTCAATATTAATAAACCATAACAAGTACTGATAGATTAACAATCGCAATATGTATTATATTTTTAATTTACAGCTGCAAGAGCCGTTGATCTTCAATAAAGTAAACACTGACTAATCGTGAGGCATTTGCAAAATTTCTAATTTTCCACTGTAATAGCGAGAAAATTAACACATGTAACGGGGCGTTCTGTCTTTTTAACATATTTACGTGCACGTGAGCACTTCAACGTCTGGTCGGCGCTTGATTTAAGTGCGTGCCGAGCCTGGATTAATTAAAGAGATTGGAACCTTGAGTGAAGAGTTTGTAGATGTACTCACTCATACCACTAAGGCCATTAATGCATTTATTGATGAAGGAATAAGCTACTATCGATGCTAAATAGTTACGTCATTACCTATCGCCTTATTTTTATTGTTGTTTGAAACCTTTAAGTTACTTGTCCCGTTCTGGATGGAGCGAGAAGATAATCAAACCTTTACTGACTAAAACCCTGGGTTGGTTTTAGTCAGTAAAGATTTGTTTCTTCCGCTGCCCGTAGTATTCTAGGACGGCAGTGATGTTTTCGATCAATCCCGTGGTTACCACAACTAATTGTTTTCGTGAACACGCAACCTGCCAGTGTAGCTGCCGAGAAAAGTAACTAAAACATCTGTTTTCTGGGATGCACGTGAGCTCACAGTATTTTTAGTCAGTCACGTTATTTTACCGAGCAGTAACTCGAATCTGCATTTTATCTCTAACAACCAAAATCACCGATTCTGAGAAGAGAAATAGCGTCAACGGAACAAACATACTGTGACTAGGTAGTACATACAACTGAACTCTCGAATTTCGTGACGTTTATAAATTAGCGATGTCCTATATCTTAACAAAAGCATGAAATTGTTTAATTTCATACATTCGGGTTAGTAGGTCGGTCGTGTCATAGCAAGGACAGGCCATACACCATACGAAAACAATTTTAACTCATCGCCAATTTGTTAGCAATAAGCGTAAAATAAACCTTATAACTTAAGCTGTAAAGTTCAACGTTTTTTAGGCAAATGAAAAAAAAATAAAAACGCGAAAATAATATTGGTTTGGCGATATATCGGGATATCGCCTAGACAAATAAAATTCGACCTTCGTCGAGTTGCACGTCGCGAGTCGAATATCATATAAACAATGATTGACAGATGCCCCAGAAAGCATAAAACGATTCGTTTTCATTGAAATTTGTAGGTAACTGCGTCAAACTAGGCAATTATATTACAAACTTGCTAACCTGTACTCATTTCATTGGGTGTCAAAATTTTTTACATTTTTAGCCTATATCACTTAGAAATGGTGCTGATTTCTATTGGTAAAATTTCTTTTCTACTTACTAATTCCATATTTGTTCCTACAAAAAAACTAAAAAAATTGGTATAATATAAAATATAATATTATGCGTCTATATGTATAGATTAAATTAAGGTGTGACACAAAGTTCGACATGATAGGGAAAATCACCAGCAAATGTTTGATTTTCATGTTACAAACCCTTTTGCACTACGCCACTTAATTTTAAAATAGGTATCCAATAAATTATGACAAAGTACTAACAAACAATGAAAGATGAGACTGCAATTTTAATATCAATCGTACTTTTAATTCTAAACACAAAATCTACCTCAAATAAGCAACTAATTTACATTTTACTTGATAATAAAACGTTCATTTCCGCCGCTCGTAAATCAAAAATTATGCAACTGAAACAGTTTTTGATTGACCTGACTTGATTTAAAAAATATTATGACATTAGTTTTAAATAAATTAACTACTGCTAAAACGGTAAATTAGGTATCTTATGCCTCATGCGCCTGGACAGAGACAGCTTGCGCTTGATGGCGGTGACAATCACCGGACACTGCACCCTGAATAAAAACCTCCACACAATAGACAATATAGATAGTCCCCTATGCAGAGCATGTTTGGAGAAGGAAGATACAATTGCGCATGTTCTCTTTCACTGCACAGGCGTCACTGATACACGCATACAAACTCTAGGATCCCGAAGTTCCTTTACAGATGCCCTAAGAAATCTGGGAGACCTAATCAGTTTTTGGAGGGAGACGAGCCGTCATGACCGATTCCGATAGATAGATAAGTATCTTTTTTTTCCTAATTGAAATAAACTAGTGCTTGACTGCGATCCCACATGATGATATCTTATATGTTTTAAATTTTAAATTATTGAGACCCTAAATGGGTTTAATAATACAATCAAAGGTAATAACAGGGTTTTCACAAAACAACATGGTGGTTTATTTAACGCTAATGTATTAAGACCAGTTGCAAATGAATAAAACTAGTGTACACTAAATGTAAATATCAAAATAATCTTGCATTATTCTAAAGACAACATTCTTTATGGACAATAAATTATAATGTAATTCAATGCCCCTAGTGAGAGATATTTTAAATTATGTAAACTGCTTTGGCCTTTAAGATAAGATACTTTAGAGCCTTATCAAATGACTACTGAACTTTATACTTAGAATAAAGACTAGTTAATCCCTATTCTTGTTACCAACTAACAATTAGTTAGTAATTTAATTCTTCTCTTACTTTGCTATTTGCAGAAAAAAACCTCAAATAAACAAACTCCTCTTGGGAAATCCGAATTCGTTTATCAGCAGAACGCATATCACTTTCGAGAAAATGTTCTGGCCACAAAATACAGATTGCTCGTAAAAGTTGTTATTTTTGTTATTACTATCAGCTTTGGTTGCAAATCCTAAGGCAAATTTTCTCCTTATACCTAACTAGCAAAATTCTTCTCCGGAACATCGCTGCGTAGAAACTCGTCAGATCTTTTTTCGTCTTGTAAAAATAATCAACACTGGTTTAATTGTTCGCTTGATATGCTCTGGACAGTTTCAACACCACAATATACTGCGTCTCTAAAATTATAAATAGTCGTATTGAAAACACATTTAATGTGGTTCATTCTAGGGAATTGTGTCTAAAAACCACGGGAATACGCCATTTTTTTGTGTTTATACAGTTTTTCAGTTAATTTTCCTGTTTTTTGTTTACATTTTTTCTTGTTTTAATGTAGTGGTCTGATAGATGCAAACAAATACAAATGCGCTTAGTGTTATTTTTACCTTTTCAACAACAATTTAGAATACATTTACCTCCTTATCTGTATCACCGTTTAGATGCTTAATATTTCTATTTATCCTCTCATACTCCCGTTATAAACTATCATAAAGTACTGACGCAATACTCCAACAAAATTTACATAATTTTTGTGTACACAAATTAAAAATTGAGTTTTCAACAATTGTTCAATTATGAATGACCTTTTTGTCATCGTCAACAATTGCTACGTTGCCCAGCAACTCAGGCGTAAACTTGCATCAGTTCATTGGCCTAAGACGTTTACTTTCATTTGTGATGGTGTCTTTAAACAAAAACTTGATTTGTCTTTTTTATGTTAAAAGAATATTACCTTATCAAAAATTAATAAACTTTAATCGCCAATGCGATTAAATAATGTTGATTTACGAGAAAAATAAATGACATTATTTACACAGTTTGTCTTTATTCTTAAAGTAAACTCCATCATGCCAGTAAGTGGCCAATTAAAACAGTCTGAGAACTGAAGTCTGTCTTAAATGGATAGCGCATGTGACTGACAATGTGACTTGCAATGTGACTGAAATTATTATTCTGTCGTTACACATAAATTAGTGCAAGTTATTAAAATAACAAGAGAAACGAACTCACGTTAAGACCGGAGACGTGAAGAAAATCTTAATAAATGTGAGAAATATTCATACAAAATACATATTTATGATTTAGAAGCAAATTCCTTATAACCATCACGAATTGACCACATGCTAAAAAACTTTAATGAGGTAATTTAAAAAAGGTGATTTTCATAAAGAGTAATTCAGAAATAATAATTTTATTAGCATAATTTATGACTGTATAAAGGAAACCTTAAGCATTGTTTCTTTTATACTAATAGTTTACGTTTAAAGGTAAGTACAGGCAAAATTCTCGCAGGAATGTTTCTCAAGAATTTTCCCGAACATCTATCACAGCTGTCACAAAAAAAACTTACGCTGAGTAATCGTAACAATGCAAAACAAGACGTGATATGCCACAGTATAAACAAATTTTGACAAAATGAAACAAACCGAACGTGCGTAAGTAGTTTTATGTGCTGAAACGAGATTGCGTAGGTACCTACTCTACATACTTCTTATTTTAAGAACCCAGTTTAAGCGATCTTTGTACCGGTATTGTATGCACAATAATTAGTTACAACCTTTGTCTTAACTGTCATGAACTCTGGAGCATTGCCAGCATCGGTATTTATTTCCCCAACCCAACTATAAACTTCGGAAATCTTTGATAATGTACTCGAACCACTGTTTACGGAAATTACAATCATAGATTACTAATAGAGAGCCAAATCAAGCAGGATGAGGAAGCTGCAAACAACGTTACTGCTTGAAAAGTAATAAGGTGGTCGTGTGTGGCATTTACGAGTATAACCGTATTAATGGCAATTATTGGGAAAATGCCAAAATGTCTGAGAATTTTAACGAGTTCTCGAGTAAAAGTTACTGCACTCACTTGACATGATCTTGGAGAAATAAGAGTTTGATAATTTGCAATGAGCACGTTTTGGCTGATGCTCCCCTGAAACACACGTGAGTGTCAAGTTAATTGACATGTCATATATGTATTATTGTAAACTGGAATTAAATTATGTAAATTATGGAACATAAACGGTTCATCACAGAATTACGAATTTTATTCTTAGTAACTAGCAGTCTCATAGTAACCTTAATATACAGCGCAAAAAGATGTACCTACAAATTGCCAACAATTGCAAAATTCCGCAACAACTAAATTGTGTAAATGAACATTTAATAGAATAAACTACATGAACATCGGAGGAACTGTACGTTAGTACCGAATGCTGACACCAATTACTGTTATGAGCCTTAATTGAAACGCATGCTGGTACAATAAGGCCACTGTGAGCATCAGTTTATCATATATCGAACAATTTGTGTTTGTCTGTTAATCAATAATATTGTTGTAATGTGTAACGTGTGCAACTGCCCTACGTGCCCTGATGATCGATTTGTTATTGAGACGAATGCGCATTAAATCCGTTACTATACAAGATTTCATTACAAGATGTCGTTGTACGTCTTTACATTCAAAATCAATTCTTGAATCAAACATATGTCTTTACTTAATCAATATTTCCATCAGTAACCTGACCATTTCATTAAATGTTGCTTTGACTTCTGTTATTCAATTTCACCTATGACATAAACTATACTGTACCATATTAATAAACACTTGTATTGTGTAATTGATCTGTCTGCTGTTGATATAAATGTATATATTAATGTGACCACAAACACACTAAATAATAGTTTTATCTGCGTCGTAACACAAACCTTCAATACATTTCAACACCACTTTTCAGAAACTATACCTACAATAAAAACCTTATGTCCTTGTTTAAGATGCATTATTGTATAACTACAACTTAAATATTTAATCTAAAAACAACTTGAGCATGGCATTTATGGAATGTGTATTTACTTGTAGGAAGAGGGTTTCAAGTATTGCAAAAATATTTGACATTTATCTTGGTATTACGGAAGGCGTCAGACATAACGAAGTCTTTAATCAAATGAATTATTGCAACCTATTTCTACTTTTGTTACAGTACAAGTTACAAATGATATTCAGGCTGTCGTAAAGTTATTTAGAAGGCCAAACAAAAATTAACTCGATTACCAACATCAGTTGTATCTCGTTCTCCTTTGACTAATACTAAGCCATTGTTTAATTAATGTAACCAGAATGGCCCCCAAATCATCGTTAACCTCGCATGAGGAACTCATAAATTCTTCACTTCAGTGCGATATTGAGTGACAATGTTATCTAACATCGGTCATTTTGCAACCTTCTTCTATTTCTACAGCAGCAAAAATTAGGTTTTTAGGAACATAAGCTCCTATATTCTATCCATTACTCGTATTGTCACCTTCAATTGTCAATGTTTCTTCACATTTCGAGCAATGGACGAGTAAATTACTAATGATTCCGGTGTTCAATACATGAGAGTACGTGGCCACGTAAGAATAGATGTTTATTTTGGATTTCGCGCCTCGTGGCAATGGTTTAAACAAAACATCCTATTTGAGGTATTATATTATTATGTCATGCTGTCAATCAGCTCGGTCACTATTTTAGAAATTACTTAATACTCAGGAATGGGCAAAGAATTTTGATTGATATAAATAGTAGGTACTTTAAATTAAAGTAATTGTCTAGATGTAAATTAAAATCATTTGCCTAAAGTTTTACTGTACTGGGTAAGTCAGTTTTTACCGAACCGAACTGAATGTTCATTAATTTTCACGGTACAGCAAAAACTACTATCAACAACATTTTGGCTATAAATATACGTAATTACCAATCACCTGTATTTAGACATTACAAAACATAAACAAAATAGCAAAATTAAATGTTGATGAAAAACAATAACAATGATATATGTAGGTACTCACCAACGTGTGATAGACTCGTGAGATCTGATTCTGAAATAGAAAAAAATAAAATGCGTGAAAAAAATGTAAAATGAAAAATGCGTGCAACACTCACAAAATGGTAAACATTAATATTGTTAATTTATTACTATGACATCATGAGATTTTACAAACATTGAGACGTAAAAAACACGTAAAACATAAAACACGTCACACAATATTAACAAAACATAAAATGAAAATTTTCTTGGAAAAGTGATCATTTTTGGGGAAATCATCAAATGACTTCTCACGAGCTGGGTGGAGAGAGAGAGAGAGCCAGACGTCTACGGACTAAAACCCACCTGTGTTCTATCATTTGCCCTTCAATTTTTGGCATGACTTGACAAAATGTACTCATCGGCTGACTTTTAATATGTGATTTCATATTTGGTCCATTGTAAAAAAAAAATCATAAATTAATATTGCTAGTGTTTACATTTATTTGTTATTGTTTTAATATTTTTTCCTTCACATTGTACACCTACCTATTTAAGTACCGGTTACTTCATTTTTCATGAAAATATTGAGTCAGACAGCTGTGGTTTCAAATAAATACTGAATTATCAGTTTTATTCACAGTTCATTTCATATTTGCTCTTTGGAATTTCTCGCCATTTTCCTTTTCTCATTCATGACGGCATTTATTTATGCGGTTTAAAAAGGAGATGAAATCAGTAATATTTTTAATGAATGACCTTATTGTTATTTGAATAACACCTAAATAAATTCTTAGTCGCAAGTTCAGGAACGTAGCATGACAGAACAAAACCACGTGACATTCAATTATTGGCATACTGTCTACAAAAGTCAATGACAAAGGTATATATATTAAAGCAGGCAAATCAAGTAAAAAAATTGTTAAACCTTATAACATTTTTTTTACTTAGCCCCTGTATTATTGGACGGTCTTGTGGTTAGTGACCCTGACTGCTATGCCGGAGGTCGTAGGTTCGATTCCCATTTAAAAAAAGTGTTTGTATGATGAGCACGATCATCACACACGATTTATCACGATTGTTCTGTGTCTATAGTTTTTTATTTTATTTCATATGAACTAGTCTTCGACTGCGATCCTACCTGATGGTAAGTAGTGATGCAATCGTTGATGGTGAAGCGCATTAGTTTATTAAGAGCTTATTCACTCTAGCCTTGGAGACACCCAAATTATAATCGGATGGGAATACCGCAAACTTATTTATCTATTATATATAGAAACCAGTGGTGATGAAATAGATTTCACACAGTAATGCACCTGGCTGGGTTTGAATCGGCGACCTACCCCTCGTAAGTCAAAGTCCAAAAACCCCTGAACCACCAATGCTCATAATGATATATTTAAAATTGATTTAAGTACATTTGTAAAATACTTCCACATTTAACCAGAAAAAAAAACTTTGAGGAAAAACTAATTTATTCATAAAGCGCTCGTGCCACCACAATTTACATTGCGACGACACTACACACAAGTGTGTATTTTTTTCCTTTCTCACTAAACGGAATTATTGGAAAACGCAGCAGGAAAATTACGTTGTCGCATCATAAAATATGCAGTAGTCGTTCACACATTTTTCCATATCCCAGGAAATTCCGGGTGAGGAAAACGGCAAAATAAAGCTATTTCTCTGTATAGTTTAATTCCGGTTTTTTATTTATTGACTGTCCAAAGTCTGACGTCTCCAAAAAAAAATTGTCATTTTCATAAAAATAGAATAGAATTTATTCGACGTAGACAAAACAATAGAAAACAACAAATAGTTAAAAAAATAGTACAGAAATACAATACAGTTGCGCTGAGTATGCACGAACCGAAAGGGTCGCCAACTCAGCAATTGCTGGGCGTTCCACACCCAGCGTTGGATACTTAGAGCAGGATCAGTATAAGTACATTCTTAATACAAACGGATATTTATACCTTTGTGCAAAACTCCAATCAACACTACCTCGCTGATAATATTAAAAATTTAATTAATGTTGTCAATCCTCCAAATACGCCAATCATTTCCCCTCAAAACACGAACATTGTCCTAAATATGTTCAAGGCAAATGATAGGGGTATTGACCTGTATACACACACATATAATAATAAAATAAGTGCTTATATCCATGGAAAACAAGTCTATTAGTTTAGTTTCGTTCGTATTTAACCTATATTTCTGGCGTAAATTTTACGACTTTTGCATCAAAATACGGCTGATACCACGATACGTTTAATGTCATTCCCGAATTAGACAACGATAATGAAACAGCAGAAAACAATGTTTGTAAACAAAGAAGAAGGTCTTTAGAGTGGAGCATGAAGTTAATGGACTGCCTTACTTTTCACTGATTTGAATCCGTTAGGTTTACTATATACAGATGTGTTAATTTATAACACAATTACACAAAAAATAGAACAGAAGAACATAACGATGACGTCAATTTAACTAATATCATTGGCATAAGCATTTTGACACGTGCCAGTATCTGACGAATCAGTGCTACCACCTGGTGAACGTCATTTTAGGAAACTCTCATTCAAATTCATGAAATTGGAATATTTAACTCGTATGAAATTGCTAATAGTCCAGTCAGTATCGACACAAAAAAGCACAAACATCGCAAACGCGCATGTAATTACGATTTTTTTATATGTTGTTAGGTCCTTTGAGAGTAAACTTACACCCAAGTTTGCAACCCTGAAACATTGTTCTTTGTTTGCTACTCACATGGTGCTCGAAAAACTGCAAGATTTTGGCACCTTTTTTAGTTTTTTCAAAAAATCTACCCGAAGAAAGCGATTTTCAAGATCTTTGTTCATTACAATAATAAATACAACTAAATTTGCTACTATTACTGAGTATCAAATTTAAGCTAATTTAATTTTCTAAAAACAAATTCTTGCCTCATAATTTTCTCTAGGACTATTAGTTTAGCCAGTGCGTGTCTTTGAATATGACGCAAACAAAAAATATCCCTTTTCAAAAAATATGCCTACTTTGACAAGCTGCATCTCTACAACCAATAGACCCAGAGTGCTGAAGTTAAGCAAATATACTTAAAAAACGTTTCTTTGGGTAGCTTTATCCAAAAAACTAAAAAATGTGCCAAAAATTTCGCAGTTTTTAGATTACCATGGGAGTAGCACTGAGTTTTCAGGGTTGCAAACCTGAGTGTAAACTACTCTCATGGAACCTAACAATATATTTAAAAAATGTAGATACATGCGCGTTTGCGATGTTCGATGTCGATTTTTACTGGACTATAAGTTTGACAATAAATGACCAAATACAGGTAATGCAAATTGACCAATATTAGTACCTACTAAACAAAGTAAATGTTATAAAATTTGAGTTTATGTATGACATTTAAACATGAATTCTTAGCATTCTTTTTGTAGGTTTATTTTTTATTAATATTAGTTAATTGAATAAAAATGTTGTTCACCTTATAATACCAGCCAGCGTCACACTTCGAAGTGTGGAATAAAATTACTATTAGTTTTTTTCTATAGCAACCAATATCATTGTTCATTTATAATTACTAGCATTAATTAGAAGTAATTATCATAGTCCCGTTCACTATGAAATTATTTATTTAAGCATTTTATTTTATGTCATAGATTAGCGCCTTAGGTATTTTTTTATGGCCATTAATAGTAATTTATTTATTCTAGAATTATCGTTACAGTATTATGGAATATTCCAAATATTACGTCATGGTATATACAGTTTTCCACAATATTCTATAGCAGGAAATGATACCTTTATGTAAATAGTGAAGTTTTTTCCAATATAGTAATATTTATTGTTAAGGCGTTTATACATATATATAAAAGTGTGTGTATGTTTGTTACTTCTTCACACTTGAACGGCTGAATGGCTTTGTAAGAAAATCACATTGAAAGATCAAGTCTTGAAATAGCAAATTACCGGTAATTTTCTATTTTCACGTGAGCAAAGCCTTTGTCAAAAGCAAGAAACTATATATTTTTGCTAAAGATCCTCGGAATCGTTCTGGAATACATAGGAAAGTGATTAAGCTTCCTTCAAATTATTAGAAAATGTATGACTTGGGGTAAAATTTTATGTATAGGTAGGTATTCATAAATTCTAATATCCTCTCCTGTGACTCGCACAGGAGTTTTTAAAGTGACGTCATTGACTAAAAAATTGAGGGGCATCATTATTAACTTTTTTATTATGAGCAGAGAGAGCAAGAAAAGAGAGATAAGAAACGCATGATACATGAGGATGGACCTACCTTAGAAGGAGGCCAAAGAAAAGATGAACGGATTGTGTGAGGAGTGATATTAAATAAAAAGGAGTTATTTAAAATCATAGCATGATGGTTGACAGAACAGAATAGAAGAAAAAAAAATGTTCTTTACCATCAGAGATTGCATCACTACTTGCCATTAGATGAGATCGCAGTCAAGCACTATTTTATATCAATGAAAAAAAAAATGTGTCGTCGACCCCAAATATCACAAGACAGGCAGGAAGATGATAATGATGAAATTCTCGAATACTGAGGACTTCTACTAATGGTTTTGTTTTAATATTATTTATGGCATCAAACATTTAATGATTGTATTACTTATTTAAAAAACGTTAGCAGGAGAAGTCAAAACTCAGATTTTCCAATAAATAGTAAAATATATACATATGAGTCATGATAGTGATTATCACGCAGGTGGTATCGGATCAGATACACGTAGAAGTACACACAGTTCCCAATGTATTGTATTACAGTGACGTAAATTATCTCGACATTGAAAATATTATTTTACACAACAATGAGCAAAAACGTGCTTTACGTAATTATTTCCACACATGACGTTATTTTTATATTTTTTTCGTTATATTCTGACATAAAGCAGTGTCCGAATTTTTCAACCGTTCAGGTAATTTTGGTTATAAAGAAGTTATTCCTTCTGCTTGTAGTTTTACCGACTTGAAAGTGGATTAAAATATCCTACCAGAATCATCTACCGGAATTAAAATGATATGCCCTTATCCAACCATAATCAAATTAGGATCCATGTTTTATCAGAATCATCTCAGCTATTAAAGCATGATTGAGTAACAAACAATCAAACATGAATACAGACTTGATTTTTTATTTATTAAGAAAACACCGAAACAAATGAATCACTTTAATTCAGTCAAAAACAAAAGAAAAACTAAACAGGATGTCCCTGAAGACAGTTGGTTGAATGCTCACAATGCATGATGAAACATAGCATGATGGGATCAAATCTCTCAAGATTCAATCTGCACAAGCACTCAAAGACTTCCGTGTTATGTACTTATCTGTAGATTATCTTATTTCATTGTAATATTTCAGTACCTACTTTAAGTAAATACCTTAATGAGGACCTAGAAGCTTATATATAACGTATTCGATTGCGTTAACGTAAACGGTCATTTATGTGAATCAGTACATTTTTTATTATTGCCACCAGATAGCGCTTATAGGTACACAGTTTCAGAACAACTGATTACTGAAGGCCCCTTCAGGCTCGTAAATAAGTTAGACCTAAGTTAATACACAAGTAACATCCTGTTATGAAGATATTCAAAGTTATGCCATTCATTATGTAGAATTTATTATGATTCGGAACGATCGCATAAGACGTCATAAGAATCTTTGTAAATTATCTGAATTCGAAGACATATTTGTGTCAGATGGCTGACAACAACAAAATATTATTCATAAATTATCACAATCAGGAAACGGATAATTGATCATAAATCTATTGGTCTAGGCTAGACGATGCACTTGGAAAATTTATTCCAGGAAAAACCAACTTCCTTTCCTTGCTTCCTTAAGAGGCACTGTTTCCGCCAATTCATTTAACGACCGGATGTAGTGGAAGCTAATTGAATTGTTTGTGGGTGTGTGGCCAACGCCCATGTTTTGCACTACCAGCATACATAGAACACTCTATGAAATCAGATCTCGAGGTATCTATGTAGGTACGTAGTTTTATCCTTTGACGTCGCTTGTGGTCGCAGATGTAACATAAGCATGGCGCCGTTCCGTCATACTGCATCGTAGGCTGAACATAGATACCTAGGTAAGTAGACACTATCTCAGTTTAACTATTTTATAGGTATTATAGCTAATAGTTTAGCATCGTCATCATTTCAGCCGGAACACGTCCATGTAGGATATATATAATTTTTGCTTAGTATGTAAGAGATCCGAGTTTGACAAGAAGAGGTGGGAGTTATGCGTGACGTCATATTTGTGATTTGATTTGAAAGCGGTATTTCGAATTTGGAAAGAGGTTTTAAGCAAAAGTTTTTTTTGACGTGCTTGTGTCAATTGCCTACGCGTGTTTATAAATTAGTGGGAGTCTGTTTAATCTTCGTTAAACGATCTTTACAATATATTAGATGTTGTGGTAGGTTCGTAATTTAGTTGTATGATCATAGAACAACAGCCAATAATGTTCTTTTCGATATTTTTCCACTTGGTTACTAACTGTTATTTTAAGCTATTGCATAGCTTCTATCGCGGGCCTTGAGCGTGGAGACCGAATCCAGAAATTCCGTAACGAAAATAACCTAAAACCACCCACTCATTTGTTTTCTTATCGGTCACCACGCTCAAAAAGTGTAACTTCAATTAATATCAAAGAAAAAAAAAAACAAAGGAAAAAAAAATGCTATGCAATAGCTTTACCGTGGCAGTCTCCGAGTGCCACACGTCTTTTTTTTGATAAAAACCTCCAAATGAGATTGAACTAAACGCAAAAATAAACTTGTTTACATTCATTTTAAATTGCGTCTATTTGGAATGAAAATAGTAAGCGAAATCAGTAACAAACAATGCATGATGAAATGGGTCGCGTATTTTCAAACAACACTACAATTTATCTGGTCCGATCATGTACGCCTTGATCCGAGGGCATGGAGGATTCCACGGTCGATAACTGCCTGATAAACACGTCAAGAGGTTAAGGTGTGTCAAGCACTATTATTAGCTTGTTATCGACAGCGTGCCCCCCGCAGATTGATAATAATAAATCGCTATCAGTGTAGGCCACTGGTACTTTTTGTTGTTGTTCCTAAATACGCGTCATATACATATAATCGTATGATTTCTATTTTAGTTAGATTATTACGTATTAATTGATATCTAGTTTCTATGGAGATTTTGAAGAATAATATTTTTTTATCAATAATGTAACCTTCGGAAACTAGTTGTACAGCTCATTAACTACCATTACCATTATTATTTTACTAAATTAATTTCTGTTTACAGAGAGCACGAGTGATACCGACTTACGACTAGTAGGTCGTCACTTCAAACTCAACCAGGTGTACTACAGTCAGGCGCTCTACGTGTATTTCTTTATTACCAATGCTCTCAAAAAGGTGAAAGAAAACATGGCTTGAAAACCGGCACAATGAAAAATACAACAATATGTGTCATCCATCATCCCATACTAGGCCTTCGTGGTAAATTACCTTTCCGAGAGAAGATGGCGTAATTATCATAGAGTAAAAAATACAAAGGCATATGACACCCTCACCTTCACTGGGCTTACATTATAAATTACATGTCATTGCTCCCAGAGAGAAGAGTCCAAACCAGGACTGGAAACATTATAAGGTTGATTATGTATAAATCTGTTGACTTCTCTTCAGTCTGATTTGTTCTCCAATACCAATTTTTACACACACACACACAAACTTCTTGCAAAGTCAGCATGGTCGTATTAGAGGCCAGTTGATCCGCTTTCTTTTTTAAAAAATGTAAACTAGTGCCTGACTGCGATCCCACCCGATGGTAAGCAGTGATGCAATCGTTGATGATAAAGCGCGAATTTTGGTAATTGGATCTAGAGTTGGAAATGTGCTATTTATTACTCTGGGTTGTGTGAGAGAGTGTATCAGACTTTTATTGACTAAAATCTACCTGTGTTTTTTTAGATGCCCTTTGCATTCCAACATTCCCGCAGTCCTAGCAGCATCGGCTTTCTTATTTTGCCTTAAACTTCGTTCTAGAAATTCAAAACTCTGAACTGTATATCTGGTTAGTACGTCATCTTCATTCTGGTACAGTCTTCTTTGATTGGTTTATTTTTTGTCACTAATTGAGCGAGTTGATTGTCTAGCGCGTCAGTTGTTTTAATTTAAAATGAATTCATTTATACAACTGTAGTTTACTTGTTTAATTTGTGCACTGTTTAACTCAAATAATATAAATGTTATTGTATTAGTCTATGTTTGTTGAACAAGACGTATCTAGGTTAAAGACCTCAATGCTAGCTGGGTTTTCTGAAGGCTATAGATAACCAAGGAAAGTTCTTGAATATTGATCTACTAATGTATGCAATATTTACGTACCAATGTACTCAATATTTACCTACGAGTATATTGATAGTGCCTTAACCTTCTTACCTGCCTAAGGAGTGACATAGTATAAAGGTCTTGTCTTTGTATGACTTTGTAGGACTTGTCTTTGTATGTAAGCCTACGGTGGTTGGAATACGTCCAGCCACCGTGAGCATAAGCTTGTGGTCGAAAAAATAATGGGTAGCTCGCCTTTCGGCTGTCTGGTAACCGTCCGGATCGACCTCAGTAGTCGACTGTACGTAGTTTTCTACTCGCGCCTCCAAGAGATGTCAGCAAAACCGTAAGAGCCCAGCAGGGCCTAAGCGTACTGAAGCTCCTGGGTTCTGAAGCGCCAGTTAAGATGAAACATAGGAGTGGGATTTAGTCAATAAAAATTTAACATGCCCTTTTTTTTTTTTTTTTTTTTTTTTTTTTCGATGGGAAAAATCATGCATTGACTGACATCCCCCGCCCTTGGGCGGAGCGGGAGATAGTGTCAGACTCTTACTGACTAAAAAACCCATCCCGTTCCTTCTAGCCTTCGTACCGGGGCTCAAGCGCCCTTTCGGATAACCCTGGCCCCAGTAGGCTTCGACCCGGCTGGGCCCCTGCTGTTGCTGACAACTCCTTGAGGCGCGCGGGAACAGCGCGCGCCGTCGACGACTTGGGCTTGGTCCGGACGGTTACCGGACGGCCGGACAGCGAGCTACCCATTGCTCACTGTCCGCAAGCCCGCGCCTACGGTGGCTGGAAATCGGGATCGGAATCCCGGCGGCGGCGGCGAGAGCGCCGTTGTCTGATGCGGTCGGCCACCTCCTTAGCGAGCATTACTGCTTCGCAGAAGTCGGCGACCGCCTGCCACTCTTCCTCGCTCCGGACCATGGCCTCGACCAGGGCCCGGCGCGAGAGGTCTCCGCCGCCGATCACCCCCACGAGGGCACGGCGATACTCCGCCCAAGCAGGGCACACCGCGATTGTGTGCTCCACCGTGTCCTCCGGGCGTTCCGCACAGTGGCGACACCCGGGCGTCACTTCCGCTTTAATTCGGAACAGGAACCTCCCGAACTTGCCATTTCCGGTGAGGACCTGTGTCATGCGGAAGGTAAGGACGCCGTGAGGTCTTTCCAGCCACGCCTCAAAGAGGGGACTTATCGCCATAATTGTGGCGTGCCCATGACGGGGTTGCGATAGTCGCTGACGCCATTTCACCATGAGATCCCGCCGGAGCTCTGTCCGCCATGCCGCGACCTGTCGCGGCAGAGGACTTTCACCCCGGCGTTGCATCTCCACGCGCATGTCGTGCATGTGTGCAAGGACTGTTGCCTCCAGATCCCACGGTGGTAGGCCAGCCAGAAGGCTCGCCGCTTCGCGGGAAATCGTGCGGTATCCCCGCACCATCCGAATTGCCATGACCCTCTGGCAGGCGTTCAGTATGGCCGCCGGTTGCTTTTTCAGCGACGGCGCCCACACCGGCGCCCCGTAGAGGGCCATGGACCGAACGATCCCCGCGTAGAGCCTCCGGCAGGAGGCGTCTGGACCCCCAAGGTTGGGCAGGAGCCGCTTGAGCGCAGCCCCAGTCCGGTTGAGTTTGGGAGCCAGACGTCGGAAATGCTCCACGAAATTCCACCGGCTGTCGAGGACGAGTCCCAGGTACTTCATCGTCGACCCGACACCGATGTGAACTCCTCCTACCGTTAGTTGGGAACTCAATGGCGGCGCGTTCCGAGACCGGCGACCGTGGAAACACATGGCCTCGGATTTGTGAAGCGCCACCTCGAGTCCCAACTCCTGGATCCTACCAACGACTATCGCAACCCCGCGTGTCGCTAAAGCGACCGCCGCCTGGTATGACTCTCCCTGCGCTAGAACCAGCGTGTCGTCTGCGTAGCATACCACGCTGACCCCGTCAGGGAGGTCGCCCCGCAACACGTAATCGTAACCAATGTTCCACAAGGGTGGCCCTAGTACCGACCCCTGCGGAACACCGCACGACATCTTCCGACGTTTCCAGTCTCCCTGGTGACCGGGGTAGACAATATACCTGTCCGACAGGTAGGCTTCGACTACTCGACAGAGGTATTCGGGCACCCGGTGATACTGGAGTGCCCTCCGGATCGTACTCCAGGGCAGGGAATTGAAAGCGTTGGCAATGTCCAAGGACACTGCCACGACACACCTACCCCGGGACACCGCATCCCCCGTCGTGAGGGCTCGCACGCGCATGATGGCGTCCACCGTCGAGCGCATTCTGCGAAATCCGAACTGTCCGTCCGAAAGGTCCGGCCCCACCCGTGAAAGGCGCGCGACGAGGCGGCTCGCAATCACTCTTTCAAAGAGCTTGCCCACCTCGTCGAGCAGCACAATGGGCCGGTACGCGGACGGAGAGTCCGCAGGGCGCCCTGGCTTCGCGATGAGGACCAGTTTCCCCGTCTTCCAGCGAAGTGGGAACTGGCCCCTCTCCAAGCATGCGCTGAAGAGCCCTCTCAGTCGAGGCCCGAGAGCCTCCATGGCCAGGACCCAGGCTTTCCCAGGCAAGCCATCGGGTCCTGGGGCGGCGTTCTTGGCACTCAGCCTTTGCACCGCCACTCTCATCTCTACCTCGGTCACCTCTGGAGCATTATCGTCGTCGTCGCTATTGCGGTCCGCGTCAGACACCACTGGCGGAGGCGGAGCCATGGGCGGGGGGGAGTGTTCCCCTCGCACAGGGAACAGAGCGCTTACCACACCCTCCACGAGTTGGGGCCGGAGACTCTGAGTCAGCGGGGGAGCCCAGGGGCGCAGTTTCTCCCGTACCAATTTGTACGGGCGCCCCCACGGGTCCGCATTCAGAGACCCCAGCCACACGTTGCGGGCCTCAAGTTTGGCCCGCTTAATCTCCGCTCGGAGGGTGTGTTTTGCCTCTCTGTAACCTTCGTACAGCTCCGCCTCTCTGGCCTCCGCATCCGGCGGGCGGATGCGGCGCCTGCAGTATCTGGTGTACCGGCGTCGCGCGTGATTGCACGTGTTGCGCAGTGCAGCGATTTCCGGCGACCACCAGTACACCTGGCGCTTAGCACGTCCTGGACGGACTCGGGGCATTGCCGCATCGCAAATTTGCGACATGGCCTCCCGGAACCACTCCGCCTCGACGTCGATGTCGACAGGCCTGTCCGGTGCTTGCACCCAGGCCTGTACCGTCGCGGCTTCCAGGAGGAGCTCCCGGTCCATCTGCTTAAGCGCCCACCGCGGACCGCAAGGGCTCTGTCGGACTGGCGCGGCCGAGGTTTCGGCGGAGACGTCCAACCGGATGTACCGGTGGTCGGAGTACGTCTCCACCTCCTCCATAACGCGCCAGTCGACGACACGCGGCGACAGAACGGGGCTGGCGAACGAAAGGTCCACCACTGATTCACCCCGCCTCCGCACCAACGTGGGGACAGAACCCCGGTTCAGGACGACCAGGCCCAGCTCCAAGGCCCAGTCCTCCACCATCCGACCCCGTGTGTTCGTGCGCCGGGAACCCCAAGCCGTATTCCAGGCGTTGAAGTCCCCGCAAACGACCACGGGGAGGGTACCAAACCCAGCGACGACGGCACTTAGCTCCATAAGGGAGACATGGAGTTCGTCGAGAGATCTGGTCGGGGACAAGTAGACGCCTACCACTGCAATGTCCCCGACCCGTGCTGCCACGCAACCCCGTCCCCTCGCAACAGCCTCGAGGGGCGGGGTACCGGCGGCGGCCGACGAAATTAGCGTCACCGAGCCGTCTAGGTCCTGAGCCCAGCGGGGATGGACGTAGTACGGCTCGGAGACGACGGCGACATTTATCGACCACTGCGCCACGCTCTGGAGCAACAGATCCTGAGCGGGGGCGCAGTGGTTGATGTTCGCCTGGAGGAGACGTAATGGTGTCGTTATTGACATTCCATTACAGTCTCCTCCTGAGCCCCCTGTGAGGGCACCACCGCGGCGGAAGCGGCGGCGACAGCGGCGGCAGCCAAGGTGGTGGCTGCGGCGGTGAGGACGTCAGGGTGGATGGGCCTGACCTTGCCCTTGGCCTTGGCGGGGGGGTCGCAGGACCTACCCCCAGCCCGGTGGTCGGCCGGCTTACCTGCAGCCGCACATGCGTAGCAGTGCGGCTTTGCACGGCATTCTGCGGCCTTATGCCCGGGCTGTCCGCACTGGTGGCAGCGGTCACTGCGGTCCTCTGCGGCGCAATAGGCCCCCACGTGGTGCCCCACGTGACAGCGGTAGCACCGCAGAGGTCTGGGCTCCAGCATCTTTACCTGGGCCGAAACCCAGCCCACCAACAATCTTCGGCCCTCGGCCGTTATGGCCTTGGCCGCCGACACGGGACAGCTCACCGTGACGGCTCGCATGCCCGTGCTGTCAGCGCGGATGGTGCCCGCCCGGACCTGGTCGGTCGTGCACCCTCCCGCCCTGACGATGGCGGCCACTACTTCCTCCACCCTAACGGAGTCGTCCAGACCCATGATGCGCATGTCTACGCTCTTGGTGGGTCTGGACACACGGGCCTCCTCGGCGTCCAGGGACGCCCTGATCTTTACAGCCAGAGCGTCGGCGAGTTCCCCGCTATTTGCCCCAGGGACCTCCAAGATTCGGGCACCGGTAGCAGTGCGCCTCATCCGGAAGCCCTCTGAGGCCCCGAACTCACCGAGGTGGCCAATCACCGCCTGCTTGGCTTTTGCCATGACTGCGTCGTAATTGACGCCCTTCTTTTCCGCAGCCGGCTGCAGTGTGATCACTACAGCTGCGGAAGTCGGGGCGCGAAGTCGAGCAGCCATGGCCCGCTTTTTGCGGTTTTGTCGCCGCCTGCGATTCTTGGCCGCCCTTGCCGCCTTGCTCGCCTTCTTCTTGGCGCCGACGACTGTCCACTCAGCGCCAGCCGAAGGATCTTCGGGTGGAGGAGGCGGCAGGCGCGACCCAGTCGCTGCCGCAGCGGGAGACCTCGCTGGTTTGATTTAACATGCCCTCGTGTTCAGACCTAAAGCGGAAAAAGTCTGGTGATTTCCTAAAAAGGCTAGTGAGTTGAATAACTTTGTAAAAAATTTTCAGATCTATTATTAACTTGCAGGTAGCTAAATATTCAAAGCTGGAAAAATTCAGAAAAGTTACTGTAGCTCTGGAAAGCGTAGGGCAACTGAGAAACACGAATAGCCCAGCGTTCAGAATTGCGATAAAAGTCATTATATCGCAAATCCGACCGAATTTGATAGTGACTAAATGTAAGGGCTATTGAATAATAATTGTGACGTTGCGCGTTGGTCGGATTCGCGATATTATCGCTTCTGTCGCAAGGGAACGTAGGGTAGGTTATAGTCAGAAAAGTTTGACACGCCAACGGTATTTAAAGCTCATTTACAAATAATGAATCACGAGCTTGAACTTGAAATTTTGATTTATTTCTTTTAATAGCACTATAATTTACATAAAACATTTCCTTTCTTAACAGTTATAGTAGGTTTGTTAACATTGACTTTTTGCTTTTAGGAGGTTTTACCTTCCCACGCTAAGAAACTGTAAAATTAAATAATTATTAATCATTTATTATGTTGGAAATATTATGTAATAAAATCCTTGGCAAAAAGTTTCGTATGAAGTTGATAATTTATCTTTCCCTGTATTTCAAAAGTGTTCACAGGCTTGTAGTAATTTATTTATTTAAAGTTATTTATTTGCAGAAATGATTTCGGTAATTAAAATTTAATCATCAGCATCATTTCAACCGAAAGACGTCCACTGTTGGACACAGGTCTACCCCAAGCGTCGCCACAACGACCGATCCTGTGGGTCTCGCTTCCATCGTATTCCCGCGACCCTAACCAGGTCATCGGTCCACCTTGTGGGAGGCCTTCTAATGCTGCGTCTTCCGGTAGGCGGTCTCCACTCTAGAACCTTTTGTGCCTACCTATTGTTGAGGCAGAACTTTCTATACGACTCCTCTCGCTCTGGGCGGAGCAACATGGTGTTTCAAACCATTTTCGAACTTTTACTGATCCTGTATTCTCCCAGTAGCGCATTAAGCCTAAGGACCGTGTTAACTATTAACAATTCTGGTGCATGTGTAAGCCATGCATACGTGCCCCAGTCGGTAACATGGCCCACTTGCGAAAATACAAGCATTTAAAAAAGTGCTTATTTGAGCCGATCGTCAGGGGGTTTTTAATTTCGTGCAGTTTTGATCACGTAAGCAGGATTGCTCCGCAAGGATTACCCCCTCAAATGTCTATTTCATACTAGTATTTATTGTAATGTACGAAAAACGTACGCTAGACACGTATTTTTGCATTTTTAAATTTTCTGCATGCGACAGAAACCCGCATGCATGATAAAACACCCTTAGTATACACAAGCATATCCTTAGAATAATGCAATTTTGATAACATATTATGTTATTAAAATTGCATGTCTTAATTTTGTAAACTAGGCATGCGCAAGTCGGTAACGTGGGGGCACGTTACCTACCGGGGCACGTATGTCTGGTTTACTATAGATAAATACTTTTTGCTACTACAAGAGACATCAGTGTATTCATTTAACCTTTAATGGATAAAGAAGTTACACATGAATCATATCATGTCACGCGAACTTGTGTTTTTATTTCAACCCATTATTCCTCAATCAATGATAGATAATAATTACTTCATACGTCAATCCTGACCTTTCAGTAAAGAGTACGTGCTCATTATTATTGAATATGATACCCGAAAGGCCGAAAGGCACCGATACTACGTCAGACAGATAAAAGAGACTGAGAACCGTTTTGTTTTTACAAATGAGCTTTTCAGTTTGTTGCCATCTGGCTAATGAGTATGGAGAAATTATGTTATGGGCACTTGTACAACGTCAGAAGCTAGTGCACGGTTCCAATTGCTCGTACCCTATAAAGGAGAGCTAGCAAGAAACTCGATGGTTACTCTATTAATTAAAAAAAATGATTAGTTTTGCAATATTTCCCTAACCTACACCTTACAATTTACAATATTAATAAATACCTATGTGAGAAGTGTTGGCCAGTCAATTTACAAAAATAAGCCTAAATAAAATAGATATAAATACTATCTACCAACTAGTCCTAAATTCTACTTAGATAAAATAAAAATAACTGAATTTTTATCAAGATTGTTTAACTAGGGTAAAAATATAGCAACCTACCTAATGAATATTAAATTTGATATATATATTATATCCGTCTGTTTGATTGACATGACTGGGTAACATTTAGCCAAACAGGGATTATCAAATAATCTTTTGCATGTTAGTGCACAGTTGTTATCAAATTAATTGTATTGTAAATAGCGTCTCAAAGAGATGCCAGCAACCAATATAACGGAACCAATGCTTGGACTGTGGTATTGTTAGGAGGAGATGCAACTGAAAAAAAGACAGGTAGGTAGGTTTTTAATCAGTAAAAGTCCAACTGTCTCACTCCCTGTTACACCACTTAGAGTGGGAGTAGTAATTTGAATAGAATTGTTTATCCGCGTTAAAGAAAAAGGTATAGAGACTCAAATAGTTTTGTAGCTAACATGGAGATGATTCACGATTTGTTGGTATCAGCATGCTACTAGGAGAAAAGAGCATTTTTATACTTTTATTTCTCTTTTTTTTCCCTCGCCTTGTCCCATTATAGAAGGTGGGCTGTCCTTATCATGATCCTTATGGTATAATGCGACTTCATTATGGTTCGTTGACTCGTTTCCACAACGTTGATCGATGCTTTATATGTCCCTGTAGGCATTTGCCAACTAGGTACCTACTTGTAGATGATTCGAGGTATCTAATTCCCACATCATCGTGTTTATTTTTACTTTATTTACATTGTTCTCACATAATAGTAGCGTGTAACAGATATATTTGTAATACTATCATGATTGAAAAAATATCCATCGATTTTCTTGCACATTCTTCTCCATAGAGATCTAGGTAAGCCTTGGAATGTGCAATCAGCATAATTTTTTTGACTTTTTGATATTTCAAAATTGTCTGTAAATGGTTTATTTCATTGACTTAGTTTATTTGAAATAAAATGCTTTGAAATTTATTAGTAAAAGACACTTTTCCACGACATATCTAATAATCGGGCCTTCGCGTTATGCGACCGTTTCATTTGAACCTTGACTCGGATATTTAGTCAATGATGTGTGCAACTTTAGAGCTGCCTTTTCTATGCTGTTATTAATAAAATGATACGAATTAATCACCTAGCCATTGTATTAAATGTAAAAAGTTTTTTTTCTTTTGTTGGATTTTTTTTTCTTTTGGTTTTGCGAATAGGTACCTATTCGCAAAACCAAAAGAAAAAAAAATCCTAATCAAACACAAGAACTTGACACAAATAATGAACAGCCTAGCAGCAGACTACTTGAAGAGTGTTTTTCCACACCTCATGCCTTTGCATATAAGGTAGGTACCTACTTAGATTCATAAAAAAAAATATTTCCGCGAAAACCAGTTAAAAAAATGGGCATTCAGAAAACTTAATGTTGTCATATCCATTGACGCAGGTTACGTTGAAGCAGTGATTTATTTTAATAGTATAACAGATTAACACTTTAGTAACTTGTTAAAGAGTCAAAGACACACATAAAAAAAATGTGTTCAGCCGTCTGTTATGGGAACTGACGACATTTTATGACGCAGACGGACCCATTAAGTCGACCAACGTCGATATTATTTACAAGTCTTAACAATACCTACCTAATTTCCGCCATAAAGGTATGACGCAATATTCATTACAATAAATCGTAAGTATTCTATGGGACGTCTGAATGAAAATCTAAATTAAGAAGGTGAGTAGAAATACAAGCACATAATTATTAACTAGATTTTACTATTACACCTACTAGGTACTTCATCAAAACGTTTAATAGAATAAGATTTTTTTGTTAAAGGCATTAAGTAATAAAAAAACACTAGATTAGAGGCGAGTATTTAAAAAAATAATTGCGTTTAGGGTAATACTATGGAATTGTATTATAAGTAAAATTATTTTTATTGAATCACTGAGCATAGTGAAAAGAAATACAAAGTTTTTACAAAACGAATGCTTATGTGCGACATCTATTAGACAATGACGGTATTTACATAAGAATTCTCTACTAGTGCTCCCTAGTGGTATTGTTAAGAACTAACAAACGGTAAATACGCACAAGTTTCCGGAAGGTGTCGCTAGTAGCGACATGACTTATTTTATAACAGCGCCATCTATTGACAAAGCGTAAGACTGTTTCGCCACACGATCTTGTATTGTTTGCAGAGCCATCTGTGATATGTTTTCTAAACTTTTTCATACAAATACTTCGTTGTCATAGTACTTGTTTAACTGTAAGACAATAGATGGCAGTAAACTATATATTGTTTAAAATTTGTCAATCTACAAATAAATATAATATTACCTGTATCATTGAGCAGGGCATTGATGTCCGTGGTCGACCCATCGGCCGACATTGCTGAAACAAACAAAAAAAAAGGTCATTACTTCTCTAATTCGTAACAGTCAATTATGTTTGTACCCACTCCAATTTCAGGCTTTTCAGTGCAAATTATCTTTAAAATTATTTCAGAATATTTTTTTTGTATTACATATTACAATGAAGATTTATGTGGTTACCGTGGATAATAATTATGTATCTTAACATATAGTTTAACCAAATAAACAACTGCTTTTTCATGCTACCTGCTTGCGCCTGAGTGATTAAGAAAAACATTAGGTAAAGTCAACATTATATCACATCCACTTTATGAGTGTACCTATACTTATAAGTAGTTAAATTATTTATTAGGATGCTAGTTGATTCCAATATCATTCGGTTTAACCACAAGTTCAGTGCTGAAAAACTAACATCATCAAAACTTTTTAGATTTTAGTTCTTCTAACGTCAACGTATCGGTAACCAAATAAAAACTTTGCTGATTTTTATTAACACTAATAAGAAGCTTGATTACTCCCCCGTCGGTAGCTCTCTGTAATAATAATAATTAACTTTATTTCAGTAGATAAATTGTACACAAAGTATGGTGGAATAATTTATTTATTTATTATTTATTTAAACTTCATGTACAGTAGTGGTACATAGGCGGACTTAATGCAACAAGGCATTCTCTCTCCCAGTCAACCTTTGCATAATCTGGCTTATTCATCATCATATTTTCAGCCGAAAAATGACCAGAGCTGGACATAGGTTAAGCAACCCAGGGCCGATGCCTGCGGGCCATAGATTCGCATCTGAAAGGAAAATTCAGTTTCCTGGAACGCAGGGCGAAGAAGGAAAAAAGGTGTGGGTTTTAGTCAGTAAAAGTATGACACGTCCTCCCGCTCCGCGGTAGAACTGGAGAAGTCATTTGATGATTTTCCACCTACAAAAAAGGTAGATTACTCCCCAGAAGAATTTTTGAAAGATGCCGTAGCTCTGGAACAGAAAGGGCAACTGAAGAGTACAGGTGTGTGTGGGTAGTGAACAGGGGACACAGATATGGTCATGATGACGATGCTGATGACGATCCTCGATATCCAGTACAGCTGGTTATTAGCTTATCAGAGAAGCTTAATACACGAAGAAAAATAATTATTCATTAAACTTTCAGATACCGTCAATTTGAGACACAATAGTAAGTAAGACAATAGATGCGCGAACGCCGGCGTTCGCTTGGGGCGGCTGGGGTTGGACTTGTCTTACTATTGTGTCTCAAATTGACGGTATCTGAAAGGTTAAGCAGATATAAGAAATTTTTCTTCTGGAAAATGATTTTCTTTGAAGGTAGCTTTATACACCCGATTACCCCCCGCCCTTCCTGTAAAATCTACCTACTACTAAAGTATTTTTTTAACTGTAGGGGGCCAGTAGCGTCGAAACCTTCTGTATCGCTTTTCCAAGGAAACCCCGGGACCCTGGAATGCAAAGCAACAAAGGGATATTGGAGTGGGTTTTAGTCAGTCAAAGTCTGACATGGCGGGAAAAGTCATTGGTATCCTTTTTTTATTATTATTGATAGGCTCGCGTTTGATCACCATCTCACCTGATGCTAAGCGATAATGTGGTCGACAATGGAGCACGTTTGCCTAGAAGTAACCTATTCACTATTGACTTAAAGAAGTTGTAGCTATGGAAGCAGTCTTCAGCAGGGAATTCCACTCCTTGACTGTATGCACGATTATTGTGTTCTCAAAACGCTTTGTGCGTATGGGTGGGATGTCTACTATGCCTACCTAAAAAAAGGTATTTTTAATATCTGTAAAATTGCATCATATTTTACCTATGTTTACAATCTGAATTACATAATTGGCAACGTCGATCGCGACTCGTAAATCGTAACTCCAGCGAGAGAAGGACGCGAGTGGAGCGTGTCGACGCGACACGGTTGACGGAGATTTGATCATTTCATATCATTGCCAGTTGTTTGTTATTTAAATTATTATTCACTGTTTTTGACTTGGCTTGTGACAATTTTGCAGGTGGTTTGTGGAATAGTGTAAAAAGCAATTGAATTAGGTGGGGTATCATCGATTCAACCCTAATGCCGTGTACTGAATCAAGAGCCTCAGTCGCAAAACATGCCACATCGCCTCGGTGATCCAGAGTGGTAAAGGGATGATTCAAGGTGGTCTAGTAGTCCCTAATAGTAGTGCACCACTCGACCTAGTCCCTCAGAGACATTTATGCAAAAGATAGAGCCATACAAGTTTCTACATAGATAGATAGGTCGGTAGATACTGTGCGAACAAAATGTAGAGAGATGGGAAAGTAGACAAGGTAATTACGTACATTACTCGTATCTGGGGAGATATAAGTATCTGCCATTCGCGTCATAGCGCATGGGAACAAGACCCAAATTCCTGTAGGCTGCTTTCAAGAGACTACAGGTACATTAAGAAATTTTATACTGAAAAGATATTTTATCGCTTGGAATTTGATAAGGTGGCATGTGCCAGTAATATTACATTTATTTGTGTAAGGAAATCGTTTGTCTTGGTAAAGCCAAGTAAAGAGAAAGGATACAACGCACGTTACTAAAAGAGTTGTGTATACATGTGGATGGACGGAGGGGAAGAGAGAGGTTAAAAAGGATGGATTGTGTGGGAAGTAAAGGTACGATTCCGAACCACGCTGCACGCAGCAGTGCTGCCGCAGCAGTGCTGCCGCGACATTACTGGTCCCCGTACAATTTCTATTGGCTTATATGAGATTACATTCCGAGCTAGGCAGCAATGTCGCAGCAGCAATGTAGCGGCAGCACTGCTGCGCGTCAGTGTCGCCCTACCGCCGCGACAGACCAGTAGTGACGCGTATGCCGCCGCAGCAAGAGTACCTACTTGAATGTTGACACGTAAATTGACAACAAAAGGATGAATTTCTCTGACTCAGAAGAGGAAGAGTTAATTAACTATGTGACTTTATATCCAGCCCTTTACGATAGTATAAATAAAAGTTGGTCATCAATCGACATCTTGTCAACTCAAAGTAAACTAACGAATACACAACAACGCATCACCACGAACAGAGCGACACTGCCGCGTTGCTCGGAATCAGCGCGGCAGGCAGCACTGCTGGGCAGCACCTTAGTGGCAGCACTGCTGCGGCAGCACTGCTGCGTGCAGCTTGGTTCGGAATCATACCTTAATATGAAAGAAAACTAAGTTAGTGATAACGTGACGGATGACAGGACAGAATAGAAGAAAAATACGTGTTACCGACCCCAAATAAAAAGTAACAAGGGCAGAAAGATGTTGAGATGATGATGATGTCCCATGGACCACCACGGTAGGTACATATGCTTGAGTATATCCCACCAGAGCATGAAAATTTTCCTTTCATTGACGTAGACGGCACTTGCTTAGGTAATAAATCTAATCAAAAACGTAATAGACAAACATCAAGTGTCTAGCTTCTTTGTTTTAGGTGCAATGATTCCTAAACAAGTGCCTAGATACCGCTGGAATTTTACAAAATCAACAACAGTTGTTTAACGTGGTAAAACACCGATCAAAGGGGTACTCATGCTGACGGATAAGATAAGTTATACTGTACAAATACTTAGGGAGTACCACCATGTATGAATTTAAAGTTGCTTGACCTTTGCAAAAAAATCTTTACATTTATTTATATTCACTTGAACATTCAGCATTAATTTATAATTCTATTGAAGCTTAGAGAGCTTCAGATGCGCAAATAATATAAATCATGTTTTGCTACGGCAGCCATGTTATATTGACTTCGTTAAGCGCGGTTACATATCTCGTAAGTCGAACCATAAATAAAATCAGACATGCAAAGGAAGAGCTGGTCTAGGGAAATGGAGAAACGATATTTTGTAGTTTTTATAAACATTTGTTTCGTGCTGTATTTACTTCTGTAGTTTTAAAAATTGATGTATTTAAAAAAAAATTTTCGATGGGTTTTGTTATGTGTTATTTTTATCATTTATTAGTCATAAGGTATATTAACGTAGAAAGGAATGTGTTGAAATTATTACTTTTATAATTGTTATCACGTGTGTTTAGTTAGAGTTTAAAATTATGTCAGTCAGTAATTTTGATGATAATGTACATCTTCTATGTTCTATTCCAATATAATTAAAGATACGTAAAGGACTTACTTACATCACCATCATCATCTTCCTGCCCTTGTCTCGTATTATTTGGGGTAATCGCAACACGTTTTTGTTCTTTCTATCTGTTCTGTCACTCGTCACGCTATCACGAACTTCCTTTTCTTCATTTCACTCTTCACACAATCCAACCATTTTTTCTTTGACTTTCCTCTCGCTCTTTATCCATCCCTCATAACTTTTTTAGTAACATGCATAAAGGACTTACTTACATTACGTGTTAAATATTCACCCCATGACCGATACCAAAGAAAAATCAGCGCAAACGCAGCCTCATGCACCAGTAGTTTATTACAAAGATCGACACGTTTATCTTAGCTGTATCTGTGCAGTAACTTATAACACACGGGTATTCCCATACCTATACCTAGTGAGATAAAATTTCATAATTACGTATTGAACGAGCGATTAGTTTTCAACATAAATAATATAATGTAATTAGTTATGTGTATGTTGGTCAACTTAGCTATTTCATAATGAGTTAACAATCGTGTAATGGCCTATTCATTGATAATAATGAATTTTTAACTTTTCTCATTGTTTTCTTTTGTAAGACATACATTCTGAAGTTTAGTCCGGAGTACGGACAACTTCATCAACTGTTACCTCCTTTTCTAAGATTTTTTAATGTGTTAATTAGATAATTAATTGATGCTGCTGTTTGTATAGTCTGTCTAAAAAGTCAAACGACTTGTGAATTTTGTTAAATATTTCATTTAAAAAATACTTATATTCGATTCTTCTATTAATAAACAATGATCAAGATCTCATAAATAACCTTGATTATTGAACCAGTGTTGACTTCATCAGATTTCATTTTGCTCTTATAATTACCCAAGTCGTTTAACTTTTTAGACAGACTCTACCATCATAGATAAAATGCATTCATAGATAAAATGGGTAGCTAGATGGAACTAAACCAATTCTGAAACAGAAAACATTCTGCTTACTGCCATAATATATATTTGTAAAATAAAAAAACAAAATCATCGGAAAATTCTTAATGTATTTAGGAATACTTAATTTCATTAAACCCCAAGCGAACGCCGGCGTTCCTTTTCTTATTGTCTTTCTATTGTACCTGTAATTAGCTATTTGATATTCGAAAGGTTAATATTATTTGGTAATAACTTTTGAAATTGGCAATGGAAGACCGACCAATTTACAAAAATAGTTTGTATAATGAAATTCAAACTTTTCTTTGAACTTTAACCACAATGAATGCAACATTCTAACCTTGATTTAATAAAAAATCTCTTATGTCTAAACTTACCAAATCTTGCACTTTGATGAGGGTGTCGCTAATGTGATACATAAAAACTGACAGGTGTTGCGAACGGACTTGTTTTGAAGTCTCTAAGCTTGCATAAGAAGCTGATTACAGATAAAAAGGCTGAAGGATTTCCCATTATGCATTATATTTTTGGTATGAGGAAAACCAAAATTGTCCTCTCCTGATTCGTTTATATCAACACCAGTATGATTTAAAAGCTTGTGGCTTCTTCCCGCAATGTTTGATGAAGAGAAAAAAAGATATTGCTTGAATGCTTTGTTGGTGTCCGGTAATTCCATCACTCACTCGAATATTTCACAAAACTTGTTCATGAGATGTAGGTAGGTATACACTTTTAGCAAGGGTAGGTCCCTTGCTAAAAGTGTATACAACTGAAGAGTGTAAAATAATAAACAAGTGCGAGTCGGACTCGCGCTCTGAGGGTCCCGTACAAACTCTTGTATGAAAACAGTTCAGTTCCCGAATTGAGTTACCTAGATTTTTCTAAATCGCAATGTTTTTTTTTTTATAAAGTAACAACAAATTTTCAGGATTCTTGGTTAACAGGAAGTACCCTATGAATTTTAATTTCCTTGAGAGTGTAAAAATATACCTTTTTTGCGACATAACCGTTTTTTTTCACTAACTTAGAAATAAATATAAATAAACAGTCTTGGCAGACAGACAGACGGACAACAAAGTAATTCTATAAGGGTACGAAACCCTTAAAAAACAACGAACTTCAAAATATAAACACCAACTTTTGAAATTAAAGTTTTTTTAAACGGTTTTTTTTTGTGGTTACCGTAAACAACATCAATTACATACCTATATCTATTACCAAGGATAAAAAAATAATTGTGCCTATAACATACCAATATGCCTCTATGGCGTAACCACAAATCGGTCAGTATCATGACCAGTCTAGTCATGTCTAGTTTTTTTTTTAATGAATTTATTTTTATATAGCTCTTGGTCGCGGTTTTGCTCTATATATTTATAGCAGCACTTATCTTGATTTGTTTGCGGTTTTGCAGAACTATTATATTAATTACGTCACGATTATGTTCGAATGGAATTAAATTACTCTGGACATGTTTGACCTATTTTACAAAAATAGAACACGCTCTATTTCTAGTCGCGCTCACGTTGATATACTGTATTTAGAGCAAAGGCTGCAAAAAACTAGGTAGTAGTGAGATCCGTGTCACTTATATAGATCTACTCTTACGTTATTGAATTCTAAAGAGGAACATATTGTAATAATCTATAATATTTATTTGTCAATAGCTTCATCATTTCAACCGAAAGACGTGTATTTTTTGAACATAGGCCTCCCACAAGTGTCGCCTCAACGAGCGGTCCTGTGCGTCTTACATCCATCGAATTCCCGCGACCCTTACGTCGTCCGTTCATAAACTTTCGCCTTCATTAAATCCTCTCGAGCGCCAGGGGTTCATTAACCCGGAAAATTGCCGTGTTTACGTAAATCACAAAAAAAATGTTTTTTTCTAGAAAAAAACAATAATAAAATAATATGCACAGAAACCTAAATTTTCGGCCAAACACTTCCAAAAATTTTGTATAAACTTGGCGAAAACACGAAAATTAAGCATTTTTCAAGGACATCCAAGTTGTAAGTACAGACGTATGTTCAATCGGCGCTCGAGAGGATATTAAGTTAGAACTACATTAGACCATGCACACTTGTAACACGCCTGATTTGTACGCAGAACGACGTCGGGTCGCGTTGATTAAGTGTAGCTCTACAAGTCTAGTTTAAATATAAAATGTATGGAGACCGACGTGCCCAGATCGGCGTGTGTGGCACACGTGTGAGCAGTGTAGTGTGTTGTTTTGCAGTGGGAAATTATCAAATAACTTCTACCAATCTGAGTGGAGCGAGACGGTTAATCGATTATTTACTGACTACAACCCACCTGTGTTCTTTGAATTGTCCTTTGCATTCTAGAGCCTTGGTAACTTTTTCGATTTTTCCCGCAGCCGTAGCATGCTTAAACTATTAAAGTGAGGTCCAAACAAGTAAATAGAAACCAAAAATTTCCAAAAGAATACGCCTACGTTTTCTACTCAAAAATATTTTAACTGTCCTGTTGGTCTGGTGGTCAATGGCCCTGGCTGCTATGCCACAGATCGTGGGTTCGATTCCCACCCAGGACAAATGTTTGTGTGTTAAGCACGGTCATTTGTTCTGTGTCTGGGTGTAATTTATCTAATTTAAGTATGTATTTAGAAATATATAAGTAGGTATGTAATCAGTTGTCTAGTACTCATACCACAAGCTCTGCTTAGCTTGGGACTAGACGGCGTTGTGTAATAGTTGTGAAATATTATATTATTATTAATTTAGTTTAAAAATTAAGTCCAAGCATAGCTAAAAAAAAAAAATTGCACTCCGGGAGTGCCGGCAGAAGTGAAAACTTGATTATTAACGTTGAGCATGTTTGATATTTTGGAATGGTTAGGGAATAATTTTGCACCAATTGCTTTATCAGTATAAAAGTACTATCATTTATGTGGTAGAATACAATATTCATTTATTGCGCTATCGTACACAAACATGACAATTTATATTACATTAAAAATTTAACACTTTAAAACTATTACAATTATTTTACATTAAAAAGTTTACCATCCGTCTTACGTTTTTTCGATCAGGTCACGTGTCCTGACGCAAGTTTAAGATTTTATACCCATTACAGAAAAAGTGCTCAACGCCGCTAAAGAAGTTTTCACTTCAAAAATATGTACCAAACTACATAAATATCAATTCCAATCAACCACTAATTAGTGTGTTAGCAAGTCTTACAAATTTTTTAAAAGCAATTAAAATAATTATATAACAAACTACATAATACATTGCAATTCGCCCTTGAACGAATATATAAAAGACTCAACACCTATTTATGTCGCTGGCTGTATTGTTTGCAAACAAATATAAAATCAAATGGGTTTCTATATAAAGGTTTTGTGATTATTTGTGAAGTAATGGACATCAAAATATTGGATTATACAACATCAAGTGAGTTAGTGTAACATCAGTGAGGCAACGCCATCTATACAAAATTAGTTTAAGTATAATTATGCAAAACCTATAAAATAGTATGTACAAAATTTCATAACTGTATCGTGAAAAATCACAAAGTTATAAGCTTGTTATGTCAGCAAAAATACATAGTCACCGGGCCATCCACGCGACTGAGCGGTTGTTTTGCACTTACACCCAACTATTTGCAGGTTCCGGCTCAGTAACCTGTGTTGTATTTAGTGTCGGTGGTGTTTAACTTGTGACCTTTTGAAATATTTATGAAAAATAATGTAACATGTTGTAAAAACTATTGGAATCCATTCAGTTACTGATTCTGAACAAACTATAAATCAGTTTCGCAAAAACTAAAAATAATGTTGTATAGTTACATAGGAACTAAACTACAAAATCATACACCGTCCGAAATCAACAGTCAACGTCCAAATCATACTTATACACCGACCGAAATCAACAGTCAACGTCCAAATCATATATATACACCGACCGAAATCAACAGTCAACGTCCCAATCATACATATACACCGACCGAAATGAACAGTCAACGTCCAAATCATATATATACACCGACCGAAATCAACAGTCAACGTCCCAATCATACATATACACCGACCGAAATGAACAGTCAACGTCCAAATCATACATATACACCGTCCGAAATCAACAGTCAACGTCCAAATCATACATATACACCATCCGAAATCAACAGTTGTCCAGACTAAACATAATACCCGTCTAGATCCTCCCTTTTCAATGGAGGTTTGCAGATAAATCCAACGGTTTTTCATATCGACGCTTGAAAGGCAAAAATTACTAAGCGACTTTCAGTACATTCTTCTTATCGATATGGATTACAATATTGACGTTAGCGAAAAATTAAAGGAGAAAAGTCAATCACACATACAGTCAATCTTCTGATAAGTTATTAGTTACATTCATTGTTTAAAGTAAAATTAATTTGTATAAGGTGACAACTAAACAAAGACGTAGCATTAAGAGATTATAAAAATCAATCAATTAAGTTAGTAAAGTGGAAATAATAAAAACACAGGGTCTTAACTTGAAAGTATTAATTGTCTTATGAACAATAATATCATCGGCGACACAAGGTTGACAAGTTTACAGTAAATAAAAACTTCAAATGTTTATCGGAAAATGTATTTCAACCAAAGCTTTATATTTCGTTACAATATTTAAGAACTTTGAGAACCTTGTGGGAGGCCTATGTCCAACAATGGACGTCACGGATGAAATGATAATGATGATGATTTCTGAACTTTTTTTATTGAGACACGGTGACTCTTTTAAACTGTACAGTCACCTAAAGATAATGTAAGTTTATCTATATAATATAAAAGGAGAAACTGGTTGATTGACCATATGGCACAGCTGAAACTACTGAGACTAGGAACATCAAATTTTGCAAAAGGTTTTGTTTTATGACGTAGGCGTGCACTAAAAGGATTTTCCAAAATTCACCGGAGTCAAAAGTATGTAGGTACGGAGAAACCTAATTTTACGTGGGCGAAGCCGCTGGCAGAAACTAGTCATCATATAAACTTAGAAAATAGGCAGGCAAGCATGGCCAATGGTGACAATTTTTTTTTTTTTGAACATGGGAATTTATCCAATGACTTTTACCACTCTAGGGTAGAGTGAGAGCGTGGCAGACTTTTATTGACTAAAACCATATTTATGTTCCTTCTTTGCTTTAAGTTTCAGGACCCCGGAGTACCCTTTCGGACAGCCTATTGAATAACAATAAACTTAAGAGCTTAGAATGTATTTAAAGAATCAAACATGTTTCATAACACCTCTCTAGTACACCAAAATATTACGATATCGATCAACAGTTCAATAACAATCGGAAGTACAATAGGAACATAAACACTTTAAGGTCAATCATATCAATTTGTATGCACGAGGCACAGTGTCTACGACCCGTGCCCATATGGTCCACACAGAGAGCCCGTGTCAGTGACAATGATACATAACATGAGGTCACACTATTGTTTGTATCATGTGATTTGTTCACGTGTGGTTTTGGTGGTTAGAGTCTACCTGTGCATGTAGTGTTTGTCCGTCAAATTGGCTTATCACTTTCAAGGCTATAGAATCTACAGTGTTTCTACTTATAGCCATAGAAGCGCTTTTCTGTCAGAAAAAGAACCAAAGATTCCGATACTGATCTTTACTACTTTAAAACCTACAATGTTCCTACTTCTAGAAATAGAAGCACCTCTCTATCAGAGAAAAAACCGATGTTTTTGAGAAATGATGCTTGTCAATCCCAGGGCTATTAAACCTACATACACGTCTAGTTTAAACTGACTGAAAACAAAACTGACGTGTAAAAGTGTTTTTTTTTTTAAATACACTTATTTGCAAAATAAAGATCATTTACAATTTCATTTATCAATTATCAGTGTTCCTACTTGTAACCATAGTTGCACCTCTCTGTCAGAGAAAGAACCAATGATTCATATCACTTTCAAGACTTTAAAACCTACAGTGTTCCTACTTGTAGCTATAGAAGCGCCTTTGTGTCAGAGAGAAAGAACCAATGTTCCCGGAATTTACAGCAACAGAATGTAATTCCTTTTTCTCTTCGGATTAAAAGTTATTTCACTTGGTTGGCCCTACGTTAATAATAGTTCCATTGGAAATCGTCACTAAATAAAGTGCAACACTATCACAAATTATTCAAATTCGTAGTTGCCAACATTTAATCTTCCCGAATTTCTCCAACAAACTTGTCCAAATTACCATCGTCAATTCTAAATATTCAGTATCATGTTTAGCAAGTTTTGGTTTATGTTTTGCTTTCTTCCGGTAACTTAAGTTGTGACATTGTGTGCCACAAGATATCTTTCTCCATATGGCAAAGAGTTTAGCATCATCATGATATCCATGTTTGCTTTTAAGTTCCGATGACGTTTTAAATTAAGAACCACCTGCCAACGTAACCAATCGACCGTTCGAATCGTACGTATAAATTACACTCACGATTATTTCAATCTGATTAACAATCTCGTTGAATCTAAGATTTTAATAACTACAATATTAATGAGCTCGATGGAAAATAAAACCGCAAAGTGTCCTTCTACAGTACAATATGTAAATACAAAGTGCACACGAATATAAACAGACACTGTTGCATTGAATGAGATAATCATGGGTTCGCGGGTCGTAAAAATTAACACTCAAACTAATTATGAAATTACAAAGACATTATTATTGAATGGTGGTGAGGTTATCTGTCTGTTTGTCATAGTCAGATAGTTGTTGGGTTATCTTTCGGGCCATCGCTTACTTATCTTGTTTAAGTGTGGGTTACTTTTCTTTAAAAACATTTTTAATTTGTTCATTCATATATTGACAGACAGAACAATCATAACTGCTAAGCATACAAATATGTAATTTTTTAGAAGCATATATATTTAAAAAGATAACTAAGTATTAAGGATTAAAATGAAAACGTTTATGGAAATTTTATTTTTGTTTCGAAGTAAAAAAGCTTCAATATTATTTGCTTTTGCAATCATACCCGTTTAATATATTTGATTAATTCTAACCACATAGAGATGCATCGGTTTTGTGTGAAAACTTTAAGGCCCATTTTCTTCGATTCGCTGTTACAGTTCACAAGAGCTAATTAGGAAGAGGATGAAGCCAAACCTAATTTACTGACAGCGAAGCATTAGTAGGTTAGCCGCTGTAAAAACAATATGGCCAAATGGGGCTTCCTCGACCCATCTCTAGCACAGTGCCAGTGTGCAGCCTCTCCACAAGACATGCGCCACCTGCTAAGCTGCCCATTATGCATAACCACCTGCAGTTTTCAGGATCTATAGGAGGCCAACAATAGAGCTGTACAGGTTGCCACATATTGTTCAGAAAAAATATAGTTTGAGAGCATCGATACGAAAAGTAGAAGAAGATTATATTGTAGCCATCATCAAATGTACTACTACATAATGTGATAAGTTTCATGCTCCATATTCATTTACTCATGCAAATTATGTGGGGATAACTAGACAGATAAATTAACTGTGATCATTATAACGGACACACTCATTACTTTATCTATCAAACATGAAATTAATCTATTTCTACAATAATATATAGTGATAACTGGCTGAGAGATAAACGATTAGCAATTAAAGTCAACCGTCTGAATGTTTTATTAATGCAAATAAAATTAATAACTGGACTATCATGTGTTTAGCTTGAACAGTTTTGTCTCATGAAACTAGTTTGCATGAGGTGATGTTCTAGATCTGTGGTGCCCAACAGAGGTCTCTGCTGTTAATGTAGTCAATGTTGGCAAGCAATTTTAGCGTATTTACTTTTAGGCCAGGAGGATTATGGCACGAGGTGACAAATAGCTAGCTTTTATCGGCAGTAGTAAATATACTAAAACAATGGATCTATTTAACACAATGGCATTAAAAAAGAAAATGGCTGAAAAGTTTTCGAGAAACTTTGCTCTTTTTATTTATTTATTTTATAAATTTTTGATCATGCTCGCTTTTTTACTTTTATTGTTAAATTGATTTACTAATTGCTGAATTTCAGAGTAGTTAGTAAACGGAACATCGTGGGTCGAAACAAGTTGACCACCTCTGATCTGTACGAGGAATTTTAAATTATTCTCTGCCAGTCTGAGTAGAAGAATTGTATGGGCCTTCAGGAATTGTCGCCAACATTAGAAACGTGGCTTCTTTGGGCATTACTCTGTGATGTGACTTTTGCACTGATTTTAAAAGACGATTGAGATTTACTTTTTTGGTTCTAATTGGGTGTTAAACTCAAAATGTATGCAATTTATCCATAAGTAATGTAAAAAATAAAAATACTCAGTTAGCTGATTGAATTATTCACAAATTGATTATTAGTGGGTATTGTGATGTAAAATTGTGTAGTTTGGCATTTTAAATGTCTACGCAACTGAACAAAAAGTGGTATTATTGAAACAGGCGCGATCACTGTTAAATGGATGTGTAAATTTTATTATAGATTGATTATTACAGCGAATCTTTCCGAGAAGGCTTATTCGATACCGTTGCACACCAAATATTGCAAAATGTGTGAATGTGTTAAATCCGCATTTTAATGGATAAAAAAAGTGTATTGTGTATCTAAAACAAAAACTTTCTTAACTTGACACTGGCTAGGTAAACAAACCGTGTGAAACAAAAAAAATATATATATTATATATAAAACTAGCTGACCCCGCAAACTTCGTACCGCTTAATAGTTACCTTTTATCTAAGCTGTCAACTCTACCTACTCTACCCTACTCTACCCTACTCTACCCTACTCTACCCTACTCTACCCTACTCTACCCTACTCTACCCTACTCTACCCTACTCTACCATACTCTACCCTACTCTACCCTACTCTACCCTACTCTACCCTACTCTACCCTACCCTACCCTACTCTACCCTACTCTACCCTACTCTACCCTACCCTACTCTACCCTTCTGTACCCTACCCTACTCTACTCTACTCTACCCTACTCTACCCTACTCTACCCTACTCTACCCTACCCTACTCTACCCTTCTGTACCCTACCCTACTCTACTCTACTCTACCCTACTCTACTATACCCTACTCTACCCTACCCTACTCTACCCTACTCTACCCTACTCTACCCTACTCTACCCTACTCTACCCTACCCTACTCTACTCTAATCTACCCTAAAAAAAAAAAAAAAAAAAAAAAAAAAAAAAAAGTATCCTATGTCCTTCTCCTGGTTCTTAGCTACCTCCCCGCCAATTTTCAGCCAAATCGGTTCAGCCGTTCTTGAGTTATAAGTGGTGTAACTAACACGACTTTCTTTTATATATATAGATTAATGTAAACAAATTAATAACATTTTTCACGAACAAGTTTTTTTAAACTTTTGTAATAAATTTCAATAATATAAATTAAAAATAAAACTTACGTAATCCTAGTTTAATGAATTATAAATGAAATTTACCAGTTTTCTATATACATATACGTATATATTAAAAAAAAAGCTGTTCAAATAATAACTCTTACGACGATCGAAAGAATAAAAGTAAGAACAGTCGCAAATACAAACTACAATATACTCGTATATAACTCATTCATGATAATTGCAACTTGCATATCTAATATTTAGTTTAGAAAAACAAAAGGCCTATATTTGTCGTAATTCTACATACTAATGAGAACTACAATATCAGTAATTATTGCAAAGTTAAATAAAAGGACCACACACCGTCTCTATGTGTGTAACATATTTCTTAGTCTAAGACATCGATATAAATGTATATAGTACGCACTAGATTAGGTGTAATGTGAATTGTACACCTTGAACATTACACTATGTTGAAGGAAACGCGTAAATGCCACGAAATTCATGGCGCTTAAAACATTTTGATCGTGAAAAAAGTATCCTCTTAAAGCTCTCTTAGCGCTGCATGTTTTAATAGTTCTGTTAGACGACATAATACCAATTTAAAGCTGCAGCACACTTTTGTTTTTGTTTTTTTTTTATTGGCGATTGAGCCGATTGCGACTATTCTGCCAGTGTCACGTGGAGAACTTTTGTTTTAACTTTTCGGTATTTTGACAAATAGTTGCCATGAAAGGGCTGGTCTGTCGCTAGAATATAAGTCGATGGTCTAAGAAGTGACCGAGAGGTGCTAAGAGTTGCATATTAAACTATTTACTAATATGTAGTTATCTCAAGTGCAGTGCTTTGACTGCGGGGAAATACAGTTAACAAACCCTAATCTTAACAAAACTTGACATTAATTAGGTATATGTTATTTATTAATTTAAAGTAGGTAAGTAAACTAAGGACAATACGTTTATCTATGTCAACTTTAAAGTACATTAATTGATTGCTGAAAAATCCCTCTAGGTGTATTTAATACCCACATATTGTGGGTACTACCGATATATCTTCTAAATAAAAATACACTAATATTATAAAGACGAAACACACACACGATTAGATCATGTCTTGGAATTGCACAAGTTATAATTATACCTACTTTTATCCTTGGAGAATGTTCCTTTTGGTTAATTTTCTACTTAAAGCATAGCCGCTGACAATTGATAGTAAGCATATATCTTTTTTTAGTAAAAATATTTAAAATAAACTTTCCGCAGCTGTCTGTTCATCCGCTAAGACGATTATCACACTGCCTTTCTGTTTGTTGGACTGTGCGTCTTTTCTAAACAAACGGAGATACTTACAAGCAACGTTAAAAACCACGCATTCACGCGCTAGGCTGCGTGGTACGTGGCAATGTGTTAATCGCCTAAATCCTCTTTAACCACACAACACGCAGTGCAAGTTTGTACGGTTTTCATTCATAGAACGAGCATTTGACAATATTGACTAGAATGGCTGGTGTATATTACTGTCAACAATTGCAAATTTTCACAAAGATATCTAAAAAAATATACGAATGTGGGTTTTCCCCCGAACTAATTTAATTTTCAACAGTTTGTCTTTTCCAGCGGGTAATTTTCTTTCCGCTCTGGGTTGAGCGAGAGAAAGTGTCAGAATTTCACTGATTTAACCCGCAACCGGATTTTTGCGTTCTAGAACCGCGATAACTCTTTCGAATATTCCTGCAACCCCGGTTTCTTTGGTTAGTCTTTTTTTATGGTGGGAAAAAATCATGCAATGACATCCCCCGCTCTTGGGCGGAGCGGGAGATAGTGTCAGACTCTTACTGACTAAAAGACCCTTCTTTGGTTAGTCTGGCATATAAATTTTAATATCGACGTTTTAGACGAACACGGAAATCCCAATACCTATCTATTTAATTTTCCCCTCGTAATACCTAGAAATATTATATTTTAAAATAATACGATTTCCGATTCAATTATTTAAAACCACGTGAGATATCACGTTTTGGTCGTTTGTCTAATATGCAATAAATCGTCATATGAATTAAAAGGTACCGCACAAAGTCAATTAGTACCTATTAGGTACGAACGGTGTTGATTCAAATGTTCCTGGAAATGGCACATAGCTGTAAAGTGATAATATTTGGTCGTGTATTTTTCCACTTTTTTGCTGGTAGCACATACACAGCTTTTAATTCATATTTTTTATTATAAAATAGCTGACCCGGCAAACTTCGTACCACCTAATAGTCAATGTATGTAGTATATCTTTCGATATCATAGTCAACCGACTGCAATGAAACAAAGCATATCTTTACTGTATAAGTTATCTATATCTAATTCGTACATTTTACGTGATGCGCGCACAACTAAAAACTTCTACAGACAGATTAAATAAATTATGTAATTAGTCTTCTTCTTCTTCCTGCCCTTATCCCATATTACTTGGGGTCGGCGCAATACGTTTTCTTCTTCCATTCTGTCCTGTAACCCGTCAAACTATCAATAAATAAATTAATTAGTAAAAATAATAATTGATTAATTTAGATATTAGATTTATTTTTACAGATTTATTATAAATGTATATGTCCCTATGATCCTTTGGATTGAAAACGAACTATGATACATTTCGAAATCTACAACTAACTAGCTCTAAACCCACAGATTTGCTCGCACAGATATTTCTATGTTACTCAAGAATCAAGCAGATGAATTTTTTTTTGCAATTTTTGAGATTACCTCCTACAAACAATAAAACCATAAAAACAAACTTTACTTTTTTATATTATATAAGAGTAGATATTTATCTTGACCTGCATGTCCACTGCAGGTGACACTGGCTGGGTAGGAAATGATAAACGCTAATAAACGAGATTGTCTCATAAAAAAACTCAATAAACCTCAAAACGTACCAATATTATTATAATGATATTAAATAGTGAAATGCATCAACAATTTAAAATCAATGTAAGGGCACGAAATTATAAAACAGTTATGCATTCGAGCTGGTAGCTTATCCGAAAGGGCGCTCGAGCCCCGGTATGAGGCTTGAAGGAACGGGATGGGTTATTTAGTCAGTAAGAGTCTGACACTATCTGCCGCTCCGCCCAAGAGCGGGGGTTGTCATTGGATGATTTTTCCCATTGGAAAAAAAAGCTTTAAAGAATTTATCTAAATATTAGCTGCTACCAGCTTGATAGTAAACACTTCCAGGAAAAAAGTATCCTATGTGGTCTACCCTTATACCAAGGGTACCGTTGAAATCCTGAATGGATTGATGAAGCTATTTCAGAGTGAAGAATTAACAAATAGGCATACTCACAAATTTTCGCCATAACATTTTAATGTGACAGAATTGTTTAATTTTAAGAGAGTGAAGTGTACATTAAGGCAGGTTCGTATTTGATTGTGACAGTTAATTCAAAATTATGAGTCATCCAGTTTACCACTCATTGAATGACCCCGAAATACATAAAACAATAGAATATTGTAGCACTTGACTAGATTGGGTAAATACCCGTTCCATAAATCAAATTATTTATTGTTTTCTAAAGTTTTTAATCTTTGGACTTATCGCACACTTTAAATGCAACACGAGCGCTACTTCAAGGGGATTACTATAAAGACCGTTTAAAAAATAGACATTGTCATATACTTAAGGAAAATATATAGAACATAAAATGTAAAGGCTAAGCTTCTTTCCTTGTTCATACAAAAAATCTGATCATAGATTTATTTAAGGAAATAATAGACCATATTATCTACAAGAAAAAAAAATAAGAACAGTGGACTTACCAAGACCAGTGCATTAAAATTCATTAGGTTCCAAGTTACAGCCCACACGTCGTTCGGAAAACTGTGCAATCAATTTATCAATCCGGAAACTCTAGTATCATACCCATTCAATTCTATGAGCTTTTGCAACTTGAAAGACCCGGAAAATTGTTAAAACAAGTACCCGCAGTCTAGTTAATGATCATAATTGGTTTCGACTAATATTGATTAAAGACTTGTCCTAACTGACCAGAGCGAAGCTGTGCGATTCTTTATAATCACTCTAATATTATAAAGGTGATAGTTTGTATGTACGTGTATGTGGATGTGTGATTGTGTGTGTATGTATGTTACTCTTTCTCGTTCAAACAGCTGGACGGATTTGGATGAAATTTGGCACACATTGACCCATGAGGTGGGAAAATCATTCAATGATATCTCCCGCTCTTGGGAGGAGCGGGAGATAATGTCAGATTTTTACTGACTAAAAATACAATCCTGTTCTTTATTTGCCATTGTTCCAAGGCCCCGGGGATCTCTTTCGCTTCAGAAAATCTCTTAAAGAGCGCGTGGGACACTACGCGCTGTCAAAGACTTGGGCTTAGTCCGGACAATAACCGGACTGCGTACTACCCATTGCTCGTCGTCCACGAGCCCGTGGAAATTGAAATTGGTGAATGTTCCCTTGGGATTATACTCCACTTTCACGCCGAATCACGGTCCTTAGTTTTAGAGCTTTGAAGTTTAGGGATCACAGGTTGGCCATAGACCTTTTTTTTATTAAGTATAGACTTGCTTTTGACCTCTATCTTACCTGGCTAACTAACTTTGGTTTTTCCATGAGGTACATAATATTTAATTGCAGTTTGGAACATTTAAAATTTTGCGGTTAGTGCAAAATACTAGCCTGCAATGGAAGTCGAAAAACGTGTGTGAAAAAAAACTCAAATAGTGAGGGCATAAAAAAACTGGTGAAATTAGGGTGTTCCTTTTTTGCATTAATATTCACGCGTATTTTAACAACTATAGGTACTTGAACACTAAAGTCATTAAAAACATAGCTTTGACAGATACAGTGTTACTGGGCCACTCACCTAGCACATGCACTTAGGTTCAATACATGTATGAGTCTGCCGTTACGCAATGAAAACTAGTTTTGAACATGTGCGGCCTAGCAGCAGGCGCTAGCAACCGTATCGTATACAGCTAATTAAATATTATACATTGACTCACGCCAATCTTACGTCAATCAAATCCTTCTTTTTTTTCTTGGGAAATCTACACAAATAGCCCCCCTTTAGGCTATTTTTGTAGGGTGGGAAGTCATCGAATGCCTGGCATCGTAACTTCTCTCGCTCGAGGGGCAGAGTGGGAAGGCTTGTTAGACTTTAACTGACTAAAACCATTGACCACGGAGGGGTTTTATAACCCTAGAAGGCTTTGCCCAATAGGGCGTGGAACTACTGCGTCGACGACTCGTATGGTTACCAGACGGCTGGACCGTGTGCTACCCATTGTTCGCCGTTTGCAAGCCGGCCTGCGAGATCATCTACCATTCATCGAAGATTGTCTCTGTGTCGAGCCTGAGGGTAAAAATTACCGAATAGGCGAATACCAACTCAAGAACACGTTTACTACAACGCAACTACGGCCGGTCCATTACCTCTTCAGTTTTGCATAATCTGTATTTCCACTTTTATTGCAATGGAAAAGCTGACTTTTTAATTAGTTAAAGAAGCAAGTGGAACGTTTTAAAAGCAAAGTTTTATCATCTCCAGACGAACGTTCGATAGAGTAAGTTTTAGTTACTATTATGAAGCGGAAGACAATACAAGATATGGAAATAAATCAATCAAAGAGCGTAAGATACGGTATTATCTAATCAGCATTGTTTTTGATTTACATTATGTTAAGGTGGGTCTACACTAGAGGAGCCGACCACGAGAAGAGCACAAGCCGAGCTCAAATTCGTGTAATGTCGCTTGTCTTTGTCTCTTTCTTTCTTTCTTTCCTTCCTTGTCGGTACCATTCTAGACAGAGTGGTCGTGGTCATTACTTTAAGTGTTGGTGGCCAGCTTCACAACACGCCCACATTCCTCTCTGATGGCCGCCTTCCTCATGCATTCGTTTAGTGATGATGAGCCTCTTCAAGATAAATAGATATACACTTTATTGTACATCATAAAAAAATACAGTTGGAGTTTAAAATTAATAGGGTCTAACAATGGGCGGTCTTATCGCTGAAAGCGAATTTTTACAGGCAACCTTTGGATAAATTTGACAGAGAAGGAGATAGGCAGGTAGTTCGTAGTGTACTATTGACATAATAATACACACTATACGAATTTAAACTCGGCTCATGCTCCGCTCGCGCTCGACTCTTCTAGTGTAGATCCACCTTAACGTATGTAAATCAAAAACAATAACTACTTATATAATTACTACTACTTAGAGAAGTATAAGTTAATAATCTTTATAATCACACCAATAAAGATATAGGCGGTATTTTGCGGTTTGAATGCACCAAAACATGTTTTCATTGCACCAAGGAAACTGGAATTTTAGCATTAAAGTACTAGATGCAATGGTGGAAAACCCCAAAAAGTTGTTTTTACAACAACCTGCTATAAAAAGGTACGGCAAGTAATTATAAATTTATAAGTGACGTTATATCCGCAATTAGCAACAAGTGCAATTTGCGGAGATTATTTAGCTCTTGTGATATTGCAATATATTTTGATTGGGTGCAAAGTCAATATATTAATAAACAGAAAATAAAATAAATGTAGCTAGTAGCTACCAAGTTAATTACAGGAAGCTCGCGCGATTGAGTAGCGTTACAATAAAAAAATACTTATTGCGTCTTGAGAAATGCTGCTTCAATAAAATTTCCATAAGCATATAATGTCAATGAGACGGAAAGTTTGTTGAACGATTGGTACTTCAAAAACTATATAATAATATATCAAAACCAATAATATTTGAAGAGAGCTAAAGGTATTTAATCTGGTACAGTTTAAACTTTAAAATTTATTTACGGAAGAAATCTTACGGCTTAGTTGAATGTAACTGTAATGTAACCAAACTAATAACAACAATGTCAATTGATATTTAATCATGAAATAAATAATTATCATGCCGTAAATATCAAACAACTGATTTTATTTATTAAATCAAACTGTATTATTGTAATAATGGCAAAAGTAATTCTTGTTAAAATGAAAATATTAATTAAAATATAGGCAGGTGAGGTTGCCGTCTGCCGCAAACCGCTGATCCAATCGCAAATCGTGGGTTTTACGATTGAACGCAATTTGACATGTAATTGAAATACTAGTTATTTTATTGAGACCACGCAATGTTGACACTTTTTCTACCTATTTTATACGTATATCTATGTACTTGCTACCTCGAAAAAATATGCCAAGGGATTTACATTACGGGACGAAGGGGGAGATTTAGGAGTAGGTACATTGTAAATCGTAATGTCGAGTCACTACTATGACTCCATCTTACTCAAATAGCTGAACAGATTTGGATAAAATTTTGCAGGAAAATGAGGGTGTGAGACAAAGATACTTTTCATAGATAAATTGTAACACGGTACCTCTTGTGGGTTAAAACCAAACCTACATAAAATCATAAAACATGTTGCTAATTAATTTTAAGCAACCGTTCTCCATCGTTGACCATCATCGCTTACTATCAGGTGAGATAGTATTCAAACGCACCTTTCAATCATCAAAATTACTAGCTCAATAGTTGACATACTTTCTTCATATCTATAATGTGTGATTCTTCTTATCTGGAAAGTTTTCTTATTATTATTATTGTCAATTTGAAGATGTTTGGGTTGCTATTAACTTTAACTAGGACATAGTTCTACATTATAAGGCTAAAGTGCCAAAGACGCGAAGGTTAAATAGTTATTTACTTTCTGAAATTTTGTAATTTACGGTGCATTTTTTTTCCCGTAAGAACCTTTTACAAAGTATTTAAAAAAAAAGACGAAAAAAACGGTAAAATTATTGTGTGATTGTTGTACGTCACAAAAAAAAACTTGTTGTGATTCGGAAATCTTCGTAAGTCAATTCGGGACTTGAAATTTGAACAATATTCATAGGTAAGTTTGTATGGACCTACTCACACTTGCCCAGATTTTTATTTTTTCATTGAGTAGTTTATATGATTATTCCTTCGAATTAAACCTTCACACAAATTTTTTAAAAAAAAGTAACATACCTGTACAGTAACTGTACAAAGCTAATGATGAGCACGTGTACATCGAGATAACAAACAGAGTTAATGCGCAGGTAAGTATAATCATTTATCAATTGTACCTTGATCCTTCCAGAAAATAGCACTTGTAAAGTTTACAACAAGCAAAATACGCATTGCTGCATGTTCCATTACTATATCCTTCTGCCTAGTCTTAGGCGTCCTTGCAATAGTAGTAAATGACCACAATATAAATGGCTTGCAATGGTTTTTGACAGGCCTGTTGGTCTAGTGGTTAGTGACCCTGACTGCTTTGCCAGAGGTCGTGGGTTCGATTCCCACCCAGGACAAATGTTTGTGTGATGAGCATGATCATTTGTTCTGTGTCTGGGTGTAATTTATCTATAGTATGTATGTATTTAGAAATATATAAGTATGTTTATCAGTTGTCTAGTACTCATAACACAAGCTCTGCTTAGCTTGAGACTCGATGGCGTTGTGTAATAGTTGTGGAATATTATATTATATTATATTAATGGGCCGTAATCCACCACGTAGACCCAGTGCGTGGTGGTGGTTGTTCCATATTTTCGAATTCTTTGTTCGAGGACTTGCTGGATTCCTTAAGATGTTTGCGTATAGGCTGTCGCTTCTACTGATACTTGAACTAGTACAGAACTGCATCCAAATAAACTGGAATCCGACTCCAACTTTGTGAGGAGAGTTTTTTAACTGTTTCAAGGAACTAATAGCAGACTTAAATAATTATTTGATGTTAGTTTCGCCTTTTTACCACGTTTTAGAGCCCAAGGTCTTGGCAGACCGATATCAATGTGATCCTACAAGGGTTTCATTTTTGCCGACTGAGGTACCATCACGGTAATTTCTGGCAGATTACTTTAAAAAAAATTTGCTTGAATCTTGCGACGCGGTGCCAAACCAAATCTTTGAAATTTTCGTTTCCGGTGCAAGTAAAAAAATTAATTAAGCGGTGGTCAGGCGGAAGTGTCTTTGATAGTACAGAATGGGATTTCTTGGTTTTCAATCGTCTTCAACTCAAATCTTCATTTATCTTTGATTTTGGGTAGTGAACTTTAAGTTTGAAGGTATACGAGCCTAATTTAGCTTAACCAAAATATCTACCAGATATTCCTTTGACTAACTAATTAAGGATTTAGAACATAAGTAGCCTTATGTTGCAAACACAAAGCTGCATGCTTGGTGTCACTTATAATTAAGACCATGGCAGACTCCTGGAAATAAGATTCCAAAACGTAGTCACGATCCCATTGATAAAACAAGGATAACACCTGATAGGGAAATCCCTGCGTACAAGACACGCATTGCATTGGACATGTCGTTATTTATAAATGGTTTACGAGCTAATTTGAATGCAATGTATCGAACCCAATAAAATAAATGCTACTTTTATTGGCACGTTTCAATAAGGACAATAAGAGATTGTTGCATGATTTTATTGAAGGCCCATTTGAATTCCCGTTGGTAACAAAACTGAATATTTAAGAGAATATTAAAGTGAAAGTTAAGAAAGCATTAATAGTATCTATGTATTGTACTGTATTACAGTCTCCTTAGGGATATACCTTAATAGGCGTAGCAAAAGGGAGCTTTGGTCTGGTATTTATAGAAGTAACGAGGCCATTTATACGTGGTGGTAGTGATTAGTGAGGTGGTTTGATAAGGTTAACACTTTTCGGACGTACCTCGAAAGCCCAGGAGCCTTTTGAAGATATCATGCAAACGACGAAAAATTCACAAGTCAAAGTCAAAGCATTTATTTCAAATAGACCATTTACAGGCACTTTTGAATAGTCAAATGTCGGTCAGTCCAAGAAAAGTGAAGCAAAATTGCACGTTCCAGCGTTCACAATTCACCACGCCATTTCCCTCTTCCATATTTTTATTGAATGTTGCCTATTAAATTGAGTCTCAAGTCAAACCTTGTTTTCTTTTTCCATATATATCATTCCAAGATAAAAAAATGGTTATATTAAAAGCTGATCTGCAGTTGTGATGGACCCGACAACCACAATAGTTTTAGCGAACGACTATCTCAAGTAATTTCGGAGTTAATAAACTAAACATGAAGCACGTGTATTTCTTATCGTACTAAGTATGTTTTTTCAAGCAGAATCTTAATATGGCAGCTTTATATTTTCTGATCATTACCATAATAAAAATCTTTATTAGATAGAGCCAAGGCCATTTACTTCATACATCTGTTTTTACGAACTAAATCATGAGAAGATTTATAATTTTGTTTAAATCTTAACGATGTACTTCAAACTGGTTGTATTTAAACAAGCAACTCCTCGGTGTATAAATAGTAGGAATTAAAAAACAGCTTTGGATTAAAATCGTTTGTTAAATATGCGTACCGTTTGCATATTTAACTCTACACTTTTGAGTGTGCAATAATTTAAAATATTTAGAAATAATTAACACATATAATATACACATAGAACATTGATGGCTTAGTGGTCTCGACTTACAAGTTACAGGTTGCCGGTTCAAACCCAGCTGGGCACAATACTTTGTGTAATTTATTTCACCACCACTGCTCCCAAAACGGTGAAGAAAAACATCATGAGTAAACACGAAAACGCTACAACAGCTGTTTCTATGCACATCCATCGAATTCTGACGACCCTCACTAGGTCCTCGGTTCAACTTGTGGGAGACCTGAATTCTAAAGCTTTGTCTTCCGGTACGCGGTCACTACTAAAAACCTTTTGGCTCCTTCGACCAACTATTTTAAGGGCATTGAACTCTGCTACTTAAATTCAGTGATTTTTCAGGGTATGACGATAACCTACCTACATTTACCTACATACCCAATTAGATATAAATATTTTATGTTCACATGTTCACTGAGCGAGTTCTCAAAAGTTGCATCACACTTTTTATGTTATAATGAATGCGTAGTAAAATAATTAAATAAATATATTATAATATGTTATCTATATTAATTTTATTATATTGACTAATTTATTTGAATTTGTAAATGTTATTTTGTAAAAATTCAAATTGAATCTAATTGGTATGAAATCAATTATTGTAATTTATATTTTTGACTAGGTACACTATCATTTCGGGTTGATCTGTAATGTTAGCTGCATATTTATCGAACAATTTTTTTTTTTAATAACCTACTTAGTTAAATATAAGACTACCTACCCAGATTTTTTAAATTTTCAGCGATGACATTACCTCTAAAAGCAAGACTAAAAATCTCCGTCTGATAGACTACAAAATAAATAAAGATTAACAAAACTGTAACACGGAAAAAACTCTAAATCCAAATCCAACACTCAACATGTTTCCACGGTATTGGTCCACGAGATTCTTTTGACGCGATACTTGTCAGTACATGTGATAACACGAGATAATGTGTTTGATAAGAAAACAATAGAGATTCCACTGGAGTGATAAATTCAACTATTTGCCATTAACAAGTGCATGGAACGTGATTGCGAAGGATTATTTTATTCTACGTAGTATTGTTGCTGGTGTATCGTTGATTGCATCTATTTTTTGCGTTTTGTTTTGCATAATTGCAGGTTTTATGCTTTGTCTTTTATTTATACTTTTAATTATGCAACTGGTTGTGATAAGAAGTATGACTGTACTAGTCGTTAGTACTCTGTCTCAGTCTGTGATCCCTTTAACTTTGAACTGGGGCCTTACTTTACTATGACATGTTAAAATGTAAGTAGTGCGAGAGTGACAGAGCTATACATCCTATATAGCTCCCTCCTATAGTCCAGTTTAGGTCGTAAAATGGATCCCATTAAAAAATGATAATAGGGTCTCTGTTCCTACTAAACCAATGGTTAGTAAGGCCGCTACGATAATTACAGCACGATCATTTGCTCTGTGTCTAGCTGTAATTAGTCTATAATAAATATGTTTATCAGTTTTCTAGAACTCATAGCACACGCTCTGCTTAGTTTAGGACTAAATGGCATTGTATGATAGTTCAGGAATATAAAAAAAAAAATATAGTCTCAGTACAGTAAAAGGGCGATGCATCAGACTTAATAGCCGAAATAACAAACAACAATAAGCGATTGAAGCCAAAAGACACTTGCCTATAGCATTGACTAAATTGACGGCACAGTTGGCGCAGTGGTTGTGCTATTGACCGCTGCGCTACGTATCGAGGGTTTGATTCCCGTACGAAACAAATATTTGTACGGCCTTCAGATAAATATTCTGGGTATGGTTGCCTTGTTTACATATTTGTGTACATCTACGATACAGGAATTATTCCTCACACGTATTTTTTTTTTAGTAAAAGAATTGGTTACGTATATTTTATAGCAAGTGGCCGATTGCGTGAGTACTTCTAGTGTTATAAAAAGAATATTCAACTGCACTTACCGCTATTTACGTATACTTCATTTTATAATACAATGCAATTGAAACACGCATAACCTAGACGACAATGTAAGGATAAATATATTATTTAAACCATTATTTTGGTAAATAAACAACTTGTGACTAAGTAATTTTAATGACTTTGACATACTATTTACGTAATATGTCATTAAAGTACATTAATTTTTCTATATCAAAATCCTCATTGGCACACGTGTTACACGCCTGATTTGTACGTAGAACGACGTTGTTTGGCGTCGAGAAGCGTGGATCTAGTGTAGCTCTACAAGTCCAGTTTCTACATAAAATATAAGGAGACTGACGCGCCCAGATCGGCGTGTGTGTCACACGTTTGCGCAGTGTAGTTCTATCTTAAAGCTAGAACTACGTTAGACCGACGCACACGCGTATAGATACCGGCACGGATCTTGAGTTCTGGCTTCAAGTTGCGCAGAAATCAAATATTCGGTCTCTGTAGTGGTACGGAGTGAGACGCGGGGGCGGGGAGTGTCAGTGATTGGCTCGCCGCACCATCGTGTCATAGACGTCACTCGTGATTTGTTCGTTGCGCTTGCTGCATGTATCTAACAACAACAACAATTGGCTAGCCAATGTATGGAATGCGCAAAGCGATCCCCACTCTGACGCCGAGCGCTCAAGAATCGTGCTGGTACCTATAACATGCCTGATTTGTACGTAAACGACGTTGCGTGGCGTCGCGTGGCGTGGATCTAGTGTAACTCTACAAGTCTAGTTTTCATATAAAATGTATGGAGACCGACGCGCCCAGATCGGCGTGCCTGGGCGTGATATTTCATATTACGACAAATGGGGCTCGTCATAAAATGCAAAATAGCTGTCAGAAGTGACGTGACAAAATGCTCCAAAGAATAGTTCGTGCATTGCAACGTGAGCTACTTACTCTATGCAGAGATAAATTTAATATTCTATAACAGAGTGATCGAATAGATACATTTATTTAGTAGGTTGCCGTTTTGAATTATTTATGTACTTTATGTAGAAGATGGACAAGGCATAGTGACTACAGACAAAGATTTAATGGGCATTTGACATCATTTATCAGTCGATTTGCACCTTCCAAAAACTGAGGTGTTTGTTTGTTAGCATTTTTAGTGCATTCTTACTAATTTCACGAAGCTTTGAGATCATCACGTGCTTTTGATTCATGTGACGGTTTCTATGTATGGTCTTTGAGCTTCAAAAAGTGTCAAGCTAAAAAGATCAACGACCTTTATCAAATGGAGCACGATGTATGCGGAAATGCAAATGATTTTTTTATGTTAGTAGGGCAGATTTCAGGGTCAAAATAATTATATTTTATACTTATAGTCCGAATTTTAGGTTATAAAAAAATATTGTCGACGTATTTTTTTTCTTTTTTCTATTAAACAAAAATATAGACAATTAACCTTTTGAATGTCTTATGTTACACAGTTCGACATAAGCAATTGTCTTTCTATTGTGTCTCTAATTACGGCATTCAGAGTTAAATTTACGTGTGACGTCACCCCGTGCGAAAAAATGCAGCACGGCGTGACGTTACACGTAACTTTAATGGGCTATATCTTTGTCATTTTTGGTTTAATTTACAAATAAAAAAAATACGTGTCCCATATTTTGTAATAATCTAAAAGACATACTAATAAAATTTTTGACGGCAACTAGCTTAATATACTTTATTTAATGACTTGATTTATTGAGCTGTTACACTAAGTAAGGACCAACAGTTGGTGCACCAATGTCATACTGTTTACTGCTAGAGAGTACCCTCCCTACCAGGGCTCTGGGATTGTTTGAAGGAGTTACCACAGCCTTAGAACACAAAGGGCTATTGAAGGAAAACAAAGGTGAGTCATTTCCACCCAGAGTAGAAAAAGTTATTCGATGATTTTCCCCCAAAAAAAATTAATTTAGGTACCCTGGCTGGTAGACCCAGGTACAAAACAGACAAATCCTACAACTAAAGGAAAGTTTGATAAACTAAAGCAGATATGCAATTATTAGCATAACAGGTCAAAAATATTCAAGAAATTGCAATCTACAAAGCCTGATGAACAGGCTTAGAATAGCCAGTATTTTGGTATTTTACAGGTTGCATTTTGTATTGAGAGTGTCCACGAGAAGTACATGACTTTTCTAACATCGGACAACCCGACGTACAATGAGAGTTCACCCTTTCATTGTCAACACTTCTACAGTCCGGAATCGAAACGCCTAGAAACTGTCGAAACGCGGTATAAAAGTCGAGACGGTGTCGGTTTTATACCGCATACATCGAAGGACTAGAACAGTGAACAGTTTGCCAGTTAAATTGCGGTCTTCTCGTCCAATCATAGTTTAGGAGTCTTCAAGACTAGAGTGAATAAACCAGTGCCATTAACGATTTCATCACTGCTTGCCATCAGGTGGGATTGCAGTCAAGCACTAGTTGTAAATCATTGAAAAAAAAAGTTGCTTTGATAATGTACACTAAGTCCAATAGAACATCGACCTATAGATAACCTAAAAAAATGTATGCGGAAATGCAAATGTGTTGTGATACGCTCAGCTGATTGACTTGATTTAATATGGTAAAGTTATTATCTGTATGAACTGAGGTATAGTTTTAATGGTTGTTATAAGTGTAGGTTGTACTAACCACGTTTTTCACATCATGCTCAGACACATGACATAACTACGCCGCCTACAAGATTATGATGCTTTGCAAATTGCCGATGGGTATAATGAATGTATCTGCGTCTTCCTGTGATATTATGGTGATGACTAAGACATTTTTTTTCATATTTCGAACTTGCAATTGATGTTGGTGGTTTGCAAAGTGAATATAGAAAGACTAGATTTTGACTTCGCCCGCGGGAATGTAGGTCTTTCCATATAAAGTAGTAAGTAACGCAGACTACACCTGTATTGTTTTATTCGTTTCAATCCATCCTAAGGTTGTCTGGTAGAAATCGCTGTCAGCGATAAAACCGCCATTGTACCCATAGATTTTTTAAGTTTATGTTTATGTCATTTTACTTTTGGTGTACAATAAAGTTTATTCTATTCTGTTCTATAAACTTTGGACCCCCATTTCATCCTTTTAGACGGTGAATTTTGGAAAAACCTCTCTTAATGCTCGCCTTCGTCGAAGAAAACCTTGTGCAGAATTTCACACACCTTATCTCCGTAGTTTCGGCTGTGCATTGATATATCAGTCAGTTAGTTTCTCCTTTTATACATATATAGATAGAGAATGAGGTAAGGAACGTAAAAACAATTTACGCAAATTTTAATTTGATAAGTTTTTTGCTGAGCTACGAGCTGTAGGCGCGTAAAACGCTGGATTGGTGCCCGGACACAGCAACGCGGAGCCGAGGCAGACCACGAAGGAGATGGCGGGACGACCTGGATGACTTCCTTAAGAACTGGAATGAGAAAGCAAGGAACCGTGATCGTTGGAAGGAGTGGAGGGAGGCCTTTGCCCAGCAGTGGGACAGTGTGGGCTACATGAAAAAATAAAAGTTTTTTGCCTAAGTTAACATACTCATTATTCTGTTAATAAACCACGATGGTATAGTTATAGCAATTCACAGATGTTTATTTAAAAATCGAATATGTACGTGATGAAAAACATTAAAAAAAAAAAAACTAAAAATAATATTGTCAGTCGTAGTTTAACCTGAACATAATCAATATTTATTTCAGGCTTCATTTTGCAATGACATTCAAAGTCTAAGTAACCTAGGCAAGTGCATGTCCCTATCGACATTCCCTCCCGTCTGGAAGGGTGAGTCAACCCTTCAATTATGTACAACCCCAAGCACCTAGGGGACGAAACACAACCTCACAACCTCACATCGATATGATTGAAAGCCGACCGCTAATCCGTCAATTTTATGCATGGGACAAGGTGTTTTTGTTTTACAATTCAGTTAGCGATTCTAAGTGGCTTGTTAGGAAAACTAGCCACCTATAATTGTGGACTGATTTATGATATATGGTATCAACTAGCAGCTGCCAGCGACTATGCTCGGGTGAAAGTAGAAAATTGTTCCAAGGAAACAAACTAACAAACAAAAAATTATGTGTTTCTAGCTTATGCCGCGCGGCTTCGCTCCCTACTCCACACTACTCCACCCTACTCTACCCTACTATACCCTACTCTACCCTACTCTACAGTACTCTACCCTACTCTACAGTACTCTACCCTTTTCTACCCTACTCTACCCTACTCTACCCTACTCTACCCTACTCTACACTACTCTACACTACTCTACACTACTCTACACTACTCTACACTACTCTACACTACTCTACCCTACTATACACTACTCTACCTTATCAAACTTCACATAAACTGTCTACTAAATAGTCCGAACAAAGCCCAAACATGTGGTTTGGATAGGTGAGCCAATCCTTGAGTTATAAAATTACAACGAAAAGTGCCATTGATTTTTATAGATATAGATTCCAGGACATTGTCAAAGTGTACCCGTGTGCCAATTTGTAGCCATTAGATCGAGAAGAAGTAACAAACATACACAGACACTCAAAACTTTCGCCTTTATTACATCAAAGCGATTAGTGTGATATTTAAAAAAAGTAAAATTAATAGTAAATCTATAATAAGTAGGGACTGGTTCTGGGGCCAGGGTTATCAGAAAAGGGAACTCGACCCCGGTATGAAGGCTAGAAGGAACGGGGTGGGCTTTTAGTCAGTAAGAGTCTGACACTATCTCCCGTTCCGCCCAAGAGCGGGGGTCGTCATTGGATGATTTTTCCTACCATAAACTGGTTTTCACAAAATTTTATGTGTGAGAAAGTTTAAGAATAGCTCCAAATAATCTTTCTGCCCTTGTTACTTAGAATCGGTAAAACGTGTTTCCTTTTTCCATGTTGTTCTGTCAACTGTCACGCTATTACTTCCTTTTCTTTTCTTTTATATTCATAAATACTTTCTCTCTAATTCATTTAAACAATGATAACAATGTGGTAAAATTTGTTGTAGCTTTTGCCCAAAGCTTTGCCATCTTACATAAAATATAGTCTGTCACTCTCCTGAGTGACATAGGAACAAAATACCCAGCTTTCTATCCGTGAAAATTTTAGCAATCGGACCAGTACTTCCAGAGATTACAAACAAAACAACAAGCTTTACCTCTTTATAATACCTATATTAGTTTAGATGTGATCTAAATAACAAACAACACCAAAAACATATAACTTTTCGAAATTGGTTATCATAAATGAAACATCAATTTGCATTTCATAGAGTGTTATGATGAAGCGTAAGGATACACATGTAACTTAATTTGAGTTTACGTCAAATTTTAGTTTGCGCATCCTTTTTATTTTAATTGACCGTTTCCGTTTACCGCCAGATTAGACAGGATTTTAACTTACTTAATTTTATACAGAATTGAAAAATTATTTCAATTCGCAGTATTTAATAAAGTGTTTTTATTAAAATAATAAAATAAAATGTGTCAACTAGATATCCAATTAAAATCAGTATCAATAAGTTTCATCTTAGATTGATTTGACTCGATTATTCAATTGATTCAAATCGAACGTGTAAAAACGTGTTTAAAGTTGTCAAAAAACAAAATGTCTGTTTTGACATTTGTATTTTGACTACCTAGGGGCTTGTCCGGTGTTGTGTAACTACTACTAAAGTAGCTAAATAGCTACTACTACACTGGACTCCTAATTATATTATTATTTTATGTTTTTTAAGCTATTGCATAGCTTCTATCGCGGGCCTTGAGCGTGGAGTCCGAATCCAGAAATTCCGTAACGAAAATAACCTAACACCCCCCACTCATTTGTTTTTTGAGCGTGGTGACCGATAAGAAAACAAATGAGTGAACAATCAATCAAAATTCAATTCAATGTGTGAACGTATAACTTCAAATACTGCATAAATAAAATAAATAAATAATTATGATTGCTTAAGTTGATAAAAATGCTATGCAATAGCTTTACCGTGGCAGTCCCCGAGTGCCACACTCCTTTTTTTTTCAGTTTCGTTCCAAGTTACATTCTAGGGTTTTCTTCTCAAATGTATGAACGGCCCTTTTATTTTTTAACTACTCGTAGTTTATGGAGTGAAATATCCGAGTATATACAATGAATGTTACGACATCCTACATAGTATGTGGGTACACATGGGGGCAATAATAGATATATATTGAACACATGCCTTCATATCTATTGACAATCTAAAGTTACACGCATTACTTCAAAGCTGTTAGGTACGTTTTGCAAGAGTTTTACAACGGTTAACTAACTGGTTATACTGCAAGCCTTAAAAGGATTAACTATATAGTGTTATCAAATACATACATTATGTTTGGTTTTGAAATATGATTATTTACTGTATGTTCTCACGTAATAAATTACCTATTATGGGCACATAGTAATTTCTTTAAGACAAAGATATTTTAGCGGATGCTTTTCGTGATAGTTCTAACTTATTTTCCAAGTAAGACCATCTGTATATTGTCAAAAATTTAATTGCCGAGCTAATAGCAACACTTCAAAGAGACGAAAATTACTCATCGCCAAAAAAAAGAACATAACTCAAGGCGGAGTAGACACGACGGCACGGCATTGCCGCTTCGACGACAGAAATTCATAGTTTTGTACATAAGCTGTGAGTAGGTATACACCAAACATATAAAAATGATTACGCGTCTATTACGGAGAAGCTACGCGTCCGTGGACAGAAGATTTTATGGACGGCTTGTAGATAAAAGTATTTTACTTTTTGACAGGCCTGTTGGTCTAGTGGTTAATGACCCTGACTGCTATGCCGGAGGTCGTGGGTTCGATTACCACCCAGGACAAATGTTTGTGTGATGAGCACAATCATTTGTTCTGTGTCTGGGTATAATTTATCTATAATATGTATGTATTTAGAAATATATATGTATGTTTACCAGTTGTCTGGTTCTCATAACACAAGCTCTGATTAGTTTGAGACTAGACGGCGTTGTGAGATAGTTTTGGAAGATTATTATATTACTTACTTGGAACTACGTGAAATTCCTTCCAGCCAGTGAGTTTTCAGCTACCATAGACAGCTATGGCACTATGAAGTACAAACACTCGCGGTCTCTTTTGCCAGAACTCTTGTTTTTGTACGGCTAAAATTACTACCGCGACTCACTGACATTGCACTTATTTATTAACTTAAAATCTCACATGACACTACACTTAAATTAAAATTAAATTAAATGCAAAATCACGACTATCATTACTCACTACCACGCAGTAATAACAACGAATATGTTTTAAAATACTTGTCGAAATCGATGTCCTTCTATCTTCGAATGTATTTCACGGAACCACCCTTTCATATGTGTTGATGCCTTGATAACGACTCGAAATAAACCTTGAAATTGAGAAAAAGCTTCCTCCCTTCACAAAAAAGAATTATAAATAGATTCCTATGTTGTCCGGACGTTCAAAATGATTACATTTCAGTAAAAATGAAGCTTGTATATTTTACCTGTTAATTTTAAAATTGACCGTCTTGATCTGGTTTGATTGATTAACTGCAAAGAGAGTCGAATTAAGCATAAGTAAACACAATCAGCCTTTTTAATTTGCCCACTGCTGGGACTCAGGCCTCCTCTCTAGGAGAGGGAACGGGCCGTTAACGAATTAGTTAATTTTATTAATAGCTACATTAGCTACTCATTTGACCTGATAAGTATTATTATTTAATTGCGTAGGTTTCTTAGGTGCTTGAAGTAGGTACTTAAATCAATAGAAAAACAAGCCATAAAGTTCACTGGTCCACTTGTCGGGGCAAAGCTTGCAAAGTTTGAGTTTCAACGCCAAGTTGGTATCCTGTCGATTTTCTACCGGTTACACTTCGAAGAGCGTGAGCCAATCCCGTTTCATCAGACTACTAGACGTAAGGCGATGCACTGGTACTGGAGTGTACTCGTGGAAATTACGAGTGAATCTGTGTTTCCTGATAACATCGACTTGGATCTCTTTAAGGCAAGAGTGAATAGTTATTTCTAGACAGTCATGCTCCGACGTCGACCACATCATATTTTCTTACCAGCAGGTAAGATAGTGGTCAAGCGCGAGCCTAAATAAAAATAATCTAGATATATATTTATTCACGACATTATTTTCATTTCATAATAGGTAAAAATGTAATTAGTCCGTCTTTTGGAACAATAAAAAATAAGCGACACGTATTTTTTTATTTGTAAATTAAACTAAAAATGACAAAGATATAGCCCATTAAATTTACGTATAACGTCACGCCGTGCTGCATTTTTTCGCACGGGGTGACGTCACACATAACTTTAATGGGCTTTATCTTTGTTATTTTTTGTTTAATGGAAAAAAGAAAAATACATGTACTTACTATATTTTTTTACAATTTAAAATACGGACTAATTAAAATGTAATTATTTTGACTCTGGAAACTATCCTAATAAGTGTAATAAATAGTAAAGTATATACATGAGATTGTCTTCTGTACCTATTTTGTGGTAAAAGTGTCTAATGTAAAATTTTTAGTTGAACAATTAGGTACAGCGCTGGCACAGCGACGAGTCGTGAGCGCAGTACATTGAATTAACAATCCAATGTAATACGTAATACTCGTACATTCCACGTACCTACCCCTTTTTCCGTAACCTTTTATTTGATCTAGAATCTACAACACTCTTTGGGAAGGGTTTTCGCCTGAAATGTCGATAATACTACTGTCAATGTGCGTGTATAACAAAAATTTATCAAAGCTAAATTAGTGGATCCAATTAACACAATTAGCTGAAATGCAGACTGTCAATTTATTAGCAAGAAAGGAACCTACCTATAACTACCTACCGACTAAACTAGATTTCGTCAGAAACAAAATATCGTTGGTAAGCACGAAACACGCCCCTAAAATTATGGTGTCACTTGAAGTATAAGCGTCGGCGTTATAGCTTCATTATTCTTTATGGGGTCGTTATTTAGTTTATGACCTCTGTGGCGAATTTATGATGCATTTATGACTTTTAAATTGATAGTATATTCGCCCACTTTCGACACGTAATAGAAAAACTCGAGCGAAGAGAGCTAAAATGATTAGGTAACTTAGTGCTCGAGTTACCTATATCATCCTGATACAAGATGAAGCAGTGGCTTTTACAGGGTATATTTTTTTTTGTTTGGCTATTTTAAGGAAGTGAAAGTATATACGTACCTTCGCATGTAAACAAATATCTCGGCCTCAAATCTGAAATCGCCACCGTTTTGTCAATTTCTGCAGGGTTTTTTATAAAAATGTCATAAGTAAAAGAAAGAAAAGCTATTTCTTTATTAAATAAATAGTATCTAGTTTATGGGTGGTTACTGCAAACCGATTTGTGAATAATTGTAATTAATTCTTTATTAATTTGACAAGAATAACATGTAAAATATCCCTCCCACCAATAAATATATTTTCATTAAACATGGGCCCAAAAAACTAAGCCGTATAATAAAACAAATTAACATTCAACGCGGGCCTTAAATGACATGACCTTGTAACCTTGGCGTGCTTTTTAGCAAATTGGTCATTTGCCTGCTAAGTGATAGCTGACGTGGACAACGCCCAACACTGACCTGAACTGGATCGAGGTAGATAATAAACTTACTTGAATTTGGGCTGGGCAATTTTATTACTATTTAACTAAGTAGGTAAGCGAAAGTTTAGCAGAGAATAAAATAGAATAAACTTGATTGTAAACCAAAAAAGTAACACAACATAAACAGACACTTAAATCTTAAATTGAATAAAGTCACCCTTAGTTACTAAACTAAACTTTGAATAAAGCGACTTTGTGTTAGTAATGGTGACTTAATTTAAAGTTTTGTATTTGTCAGTTTATGAATTATTATACAGCGATATCTACTATACAACCTTGGGATGAATCGTAAGAACTTAATATAATTCTACCCCCTGAATTATATTAAGTTCTTACGATTCATCTGTGGATTACTCGAATGCCGTAATTAGAGACACAATAATAAGACAATGAGAGATCGATCGACGCGGTCGCTAGGGAAAAAGTTAATGAATTAAGTTTGTCTATGTACTCGTACCACAAAATAGATAGGTACAGAAGTCAATCTACATACAAAGTGCGCTCGAGCTACGCACACATAGACACCGCTCTCGGACATGATATCTCGGTCGGGTCTCGGCACGACAAACGCTCATTAGTGTGCGTCCACCGAGCGTAGGCATAAAAAGTGAAGTACATACATGAGATTGTCTTCTGTACAAATCTATTTTGTGCTTGTACTTACCACTACTCACACTTATTTCCTAATATTTAGATAAATAGTAACTACATAAACCTCTATTAGCTAGTCTCAGGGACTACTGGTTCTAATTGAAAAATGCAGACCTTGTGTACCAATACATAAGCAGAGTTAATGCAAACAAGGCATTTTCTACCAGTCAATCATTATCCAAAATATTAAATATAGATAGTGACAGCTACTTTCTTGAGGGTAATTATCAAATAACTTCTGCTCTGGGTGGAGAGAGAGAGAGAAAATCTCAGATTGTTACACACTTGTACCCATATGTGGTGCATACCGAAGCATTGCTCTTGAACACAGTCAGATGTACTAAAAGCTTTCAATTTTATGGCCAAAATTGGTCCATATTCATGAAAAGTTATAAGTGTATAGAACATTTCTTCAATTTTGTTGCACGTGATGTTTAAAGCATGTACGTATATCAACATGGAGTTTCCAGTTATTAATTCCTTGCTCACTGGTAGGTAAGTTAATGTGATTAAGACGATGACCTAAAAGCATGTCTTTGTTTCTATTTACAAATTGATTTTCCTTCCTTGATATCGGTTTATTTCTTGATTATTACTATTTCTAGAACTGCACTGCAATTTTATTAGTTATCTAAAGCTGCTCAAGCGCTTAATGCGAAAGGTCAGCCGTCTGCCCTGCAATATGCTTGAACTGTTCAATCGTTGATCTACTATGGATTAAAATTGTAATGTATTATATTAGCATAATCAGCCTTTTAATGTTCCCACTGCTGGGACTCAGGCTTCCTGTCTAGGAGAGAGAATGGGCCATAATCCACCACGGTTGGTGAATGTCACATGTCTACAAATTTTTGGTTCTAGGACATGCCGGTTTCCTCACGATGTTTTCCTTCTCCATTTTGAGAGCAGTGGTGATGAAATAAATTACACAAAGTAATGCGCCTACCTGGGTTTGAAATCGCGACCTACAGCCAGTAAGTCGGGGCTGTGACCACTCGGCCACCACTGCTCACCGTTGATATCACTATGCATTAAAACCGTACTGTGTTACAATAACATTATTGAGTGTTATCAAAATATTAGGTTGGTATGTTGTTTCAGTAGACGATGTATTTTCTATGTTAATAATATTTATCTCATAGTACCATTGAACCATGGCGCGAGAAGCAGCTATGGAGTATGGAATTTGATCGATTTGTTCTTCGTTCGGCCCACTGAGTTTTGTCCCACATAAAAAATTCCTGGTTTGTCCCATACTACATGCTTCTTTCGTCCCAAAATGTTATTTTAATTATTTTGTTCTCGATTCGTCCTATTTTATATTCCTTGTTCGGCCCATATTTTTTTTGTATAGGCGATTTTAACATTTTTGTACACTCAGCAACAAAAACGTATTACTATTTTATGAGTACAAACTATATACTAGCTTCTGCCAGCGACTTCGCCCGTGTGATAATAGAAAATATTTGCCTATGTCACTTTATGTAATGAGGTAGGATTTTTCTAGTGAAATTACTATTGAAGGCGGTCTTGTAGTTTTTATTTTATTCAGTACTAGTTTATTATGGGCCTTGAAGACACCCAAATTATAATCGGACGGGAAGACCGCAGCAGGCAAACTGTTTCAGTCCTTCGACGTACGCGGTATAAACGACGAGGCAAAACGCTTAGTCCAGACCGTAGAGGTTTCAACAACGTAAGGGTGAATATTCGCCGTACGTCGGGTTGTCCGATGGTAGAATTGCGATGGCGGAATCAAGTCATGCAATTCTTGCGAACACTCTCCGTGCCCTACGCCTGTGCTCAAGACTTTGAAGGTTGGACTTAACCAAATCTGGATCACCAATCCTCTTTGCACGCCTTTCCACCGAGTTCAAAGCTGCCAGGTGGCATTTTGCTGCACCAGCCCATATAAGACTGCAGTACTCCACACACGAACGGACCTGTGCTTTGTATAACATTAAAAGCTGTCCCGGTGTGAAGTACCGCCGGACCTTTGCAAGAACGCCTAGTTTCCTAACAGCTACCTTGGCTTTGGACTCAATGAACCGCCCAAAATTAAGGTCTGAATTTCAACCACCAAGAGCTGAAGGCGGTCGGTGTACTCCAGGGATAAATTCTGAAAAGTAGGAACCAAGGTGCACGGGCTCCTTTTGGCGGTGAACAGACACGCTTGTGTTTTGGCGGCGTTGAATCCCACCAGATAGGCTTCACCCTACTTGGCGACTGCCTGTAGTGAGATATTCGTTCGCTCTACCATAGCCTCTCTTTCGGACCGGATTAGCTCCTTAGCAGCCCGAGCACTGGGCAGGTATCTCTCTACAACTGTGCTATCATCTGCATACCCATAGATATTGAGCACCAGCAGATCGTTGTCGTAGCAACAGGAAGAGAGTTGCAGAGAGAACAGACCCCTGAGGAACTCCGGGATTAGTCGTCATGGGCTCTGATGAGCATCCGTCGACAACAACTCGGAGAGACCGTTCCCTCAGGAAGTCTTTTACCCAGTTAATCAGACCAGGGGGAATGCCATACGCTGGAAGCTTACTCAATAGGCTAGCGAGCTATTCATCATTTCAGCCGATACACATCCACTGTTGGACATAGGCCTCCCCCAAGCGTCGCCACACCGAACGTTCCTGTGCGTCCCGCAGCGAGCTATTATTTTTTAAATATTATTCAAAAATTTCAAATAACCACTTACATTATTTTTGATGACTGTACTTTTAAAGTACTTGTGATTCGGGACGAAACAGAACTTCAATAGTGATGTGGGACGAATAAATAATTTTTTGGAATGTGGGACAAAACTTCGGGACGAACGAAGAACAAACCATTTGATCATGTGTCTATGGCCTGTTATGCCTTTTTGCTGTAGCTAACTGGAAGTAATTAAAGTATTTTATTTGAAAAGGTTGGTAAGAGACAAGAATTGGCTATCATCTAAATGTTGAGTACTTAATGTTAATTTTGATAATTCTTTAAGTAGAAAGATTTAAGGATGAAAAAATTTCTTCGAATAGGAAAAATTCAACGTTTGTTTTTTTTATAGCTTTTTATATACCTACCTAATGAGTTGCGCTAAAATACGTGTCTCTTATTAATTATAGAAAGAAAATAGAAAGTATTACTGCAATCTTTACTTTACCATATAGCTATTCCACTTTGTATACAATCTATACAAAATCGTAGTCTGTAGTTCCATACGAATATCGTACCTTCAAAGTGTGGTATTTCACACCATCAATTTGTTACGGTGGATCAATATAAATATCCGTTTTAATAACACGCTTGACCCTAACTGTACTGTATTCAGGTATTCTTCAAAGACATGTCAATGACATTGACCACTTATACTGTTGCTACTCGTAATACAAACAAAGGTACTCCCGTATTAAACTTAAGTATATAAATCCTCGGGTCAAGAATAGTTGTAAAAGTTTATGACTTTTTTATTGTTGTAATTTTACACTGTTTGTGTATTTCACCAGTGTCAAATATAGAAAGTGTTTCGTTTTACACATACAGAATACAGTTCACTTTATTTTCCATTAAAATACGGATGTAACATATTGTTTTGTTTTGCAGTAATACAAAATAAAACTCCCAGTTCTATTTTATCGAGATCGTGCAGTTCCAATGATTTCACATATTGTCCAGTCGTGTAGACAGTTGAGATACAAAGTTGCATCAATTTTATAATATTGACTTCTAAATCCACAAGGAATCCACAAAGAAAATCGATTTCGACCACATAACCATTTTTTTGGGTGGAAAAATCATCAAAATGATATCTCTGGTTGGAGCGAGAGGGTGGGTCAGACTTTTACTGTCTGAATACCCACTTCTATATTTTTTGAATTTAGGAGCTTCATTCTTGTTCCTTGCACATTATTTTTTCTTTCAGTAATTGAGTGGTAAACAAACAAGCAACCTACTTGACGGTATAATAAATTTGGACAATACAGATTAATTAAGCTTAAGTAGTTTTTTTTTTAACTAAAATCGGTTCCAAATAACCGTGTGATTATTTGGAACCGATTTTAGTTAAAAAAAAAACAAAAAAGTACTTTGACCCCTGAGTTTGTTTCGGTGTTTCTTCTCAGGGTAGTCAGATAGGAAACACCGGCCTCATCTAGCATTATTTGACGACAAAAAAAAAATTGACGTGTAAAAGTGTTTTTATAAAACCTACTTGCAAAATAAAGATCATTTATCATTTATCATTTATTGAACTTTTCCTAATATCTCTGCGTAGGTACACGAAAAACAAACAATTTACTGCTTTTCATTACTATGTCATGCAAAGGATCACGATACAAGTCGATTCAAGACAGCATCATGTGTTTATTTCCGGTTTTGAAATTAAGAATTTCAACAATTGTATTAGGGTCAATGACCGTTATTGCACGTTTATCTGGAATATAATACAGTCTTATTTTCTGTAATCAGTTTTTTTCTTCTATGAATGCTGTTTATCCTGCAATTGGTAACTGTGTAAGACTAAGGTTATTAATATTATAACTTCTACCTAAGATACCATTGTACACAGAAGCTATTGGTTTTACCTGAATAAATAAAATTTAATTTAATTAAATAAATACAGATGGTAAATGGCTACCTCCTCTTACGGAATTTGCAATACCAAAGACATCACAAGCGAAATGTTCCCAGAGCAACTCCGCGCAACTCCTTTGTCAAGGTTATTACTCAATAAATAAGAAAAATTATAAATCAATTTATCTTAGCTTAGTTATAACTCATTTTATAAATAAACAACGGGATAACGAGACCTCTAATAAACTAATTCGTCTTTTTTACTACGCCAACTAAATATTCTTAGTCCCAACGCAACCAAAGCGAGTTCGAAAATTTAGAGTACTCCGACACGGACAGGTTAGGTTAAGCTAAGGCAGGAGCGGAGCTAAACGGAGCTCCCGCATTAGCTTTTGTGGTTATTTTTATCACCCAGAAAGTAATATACATAGAAGACAACTAGTAGCTTAGATAGTATCATTCGGCTGCCTTAATCATTTCGAAGGCAATACAGATTTTTAGAAGAAGTCTGTTTAATTAGCAACCAATAAAATAATAATTTATATTTCATACATACAGCTGTTGGAAAGATAGATTCTTGCTCATAAATATTCCGAACTGGATGCTTACCTGGAAAAGACAAAAAAATGGTTAGTTTTACATGCTTAAACACTTAATATGATCTATTATCTATGTCCGACTGGAAGTTAAATTTAACTGCTAGTTATCGAACATAGTAACTTGTCTTTTTTGTTCTATACATCCTGAAATACTACTTGAAACCTTGGAAATGGCTGTAAGATTTCCAAATCATTCTGTGAAAAACAACTTGATATTGTAATAATTATCTTCCTGTTATTTTCGCATGTTAATGTGTTCTTCTTCTATTTTTCCATCTCAACCGTCATTATAAAATTCAATCTTTTTTTTTATGTAAATACTCACACAGCCCATCTATTCTGTTTTTTGCATTTCTTTCTTATATTTAAAATAAAATAGTTATAGTTAAAATCGTTTCGTCAAAATTATTTTAATTGCATAGGAATTCATCAGAAATACTTTTAACCAGTTAAAACTACTTTAATTTTTTTTTTTAATTCAGATAAACTAGTGCTTGACTGCGATCCCACCTGATGGTAAGTAGCGATGCAATCTTTGATGGTGAGGCGCACTAGTTTATTAAGAGCCTATTCACTCTAGCCTTGAAGACACCCAAATTATAATAGGACGGGAAGACCGCAGAAGGCAGACTGTTCCAGTCCTTCGACGTACGCGGTATAAACGACGAGGCGAAACGCTTAGTCCGGACCGTAGAGGTTTCAACAACGTAAGGGTGAATATTCGCCGTACGCCGTAAAATTCTTTACCTACTTCGAATGTGTTGAATTCATTTTTTTTTCTATGTTGTTATCATTGATATTTGAGTACTACGCACGTTGTTATTTCATATGGGTACCTACTTAAAATGTGTCCAAATTATTTAATAATAAAACAAATGTTTTTCCTTAATTGCTTTTTGGACTAAAGCCAGTCAAAACTATTTTTGAAGAATCAACAACGTTGATTGTCTACACTTAATATTATAAAGAGGTAAAGTTTGCTTTTTGTTTTTTTTTTTTTTTATTTATAGAGAGGGAATCTCTGAAAACACTGGTCTGATTGCTAAATTTTTTTCACAACTAGAAAGATGCTTTATTCTTGAGTGACATAGGTTAGACATATATTATGTACGCGAGTGAAGCCGCGGGCAAAAGCTAGTAACATATAAAATAATATATTCAAATCACTCCACTCCTTTAGTCATCAAAGTTCCACTAAATTAAGTACTTTGCTTCAGGAAACAATTACATAAATACATCTCAGCTCAGAATTATCAATTATGGCAAATTATTATTTGTATTTACCTTTGTCATTTGTTTGTGTTCTCGCAAAAAAAACTGTACCGTTAGATGCTATTACATCATAAGTTATTAACGTAGATAATGATTCAGCTATTATATCACGGAATAAAAAAAAGTGATTGATTCTAATGAGGGACTAGTACGTTGCATACTGAGTCTCGTGACAAATACAAATGATATTTATTATTCAAATTGAGTTTTTTTACCAGTTTATTGAGCACCTCATACTCAATTTCGGGCATGAAATTGCGTGTAATTTTTGTTAGAGATGTTTTGAATATTTTGTTATTAAATCCTGGCAAGGCATGTTTATTTAAAAAAGGTAGGTAACTAATATACATGATGCTTAGTTTTCAACCTATAGTTTTCATTAGATGTTTAGCGAAAACATTTCTATACACATGGTTTAATTAATTAAACCCCAAAGCGTTCGCTCTCTCATTGTCTTTCTATTGTGTCTCTAATATTGCAGTATTCGAAAGGTTAAATCTCGTTAGATATTACAAAAGAAAAAACTTTTTACAAAAAAAATAACAACCGAATCCAACGTTAAAAAAACACTAAAAAGTATAAAATAACTTTAATTTCGGAAGTCGGTGTTTCTATTATAGTTTTGTCTTTTCGTTATTTAACACTGACTTCCGAAATTAAAGTTATTTTATACTTTTCAGTGTTTTTAACACTGAAGTTGGTTATATTTTTTTTGTAAAAAGTTTTTTATTTCACACTTTTTAGTTATGGTACCACCACTAAAAAGAACCCGTAATTTCCTTCTTTTTGAAGTCGGTTAAAAATTAGCATTTCCTGATTTCGGTTACACATATCGTAGACAAATTGTAGTAAGCATTTTTTGTAACAATATTTCTATTATGACATATTAATGATGATTGTATCACAGTTTGAAGAGTTCTCAAAGAACTCATCATGACACAAAAACATTTTTAAAAAGATATACCATATCAAGAAACAGCTACTCATCATTCCTCAACACAGACATCGTGTGAAAACTGTCTTGATCGGGTTAACGTCCCCGTGCACAATTTTCATGAACCGTTTGCCTAACAACCTCGATATTTGGCAATAATTGAACATTTCCTACAGGCAGTTGGAACATTACAACAATAACATTTTTACGTTGTGCTGAACACGTAATGTGTGTTTATGCTGACATAATGACCAAATCACCAGTACTTGAATTTTGACTTCCTAATTCATTCTTTACTTCTGATTTTAAATTCGTGCAAAAAGTGTTTTTTTTTAACGTTAAAGAAACTTTAATTTTCTACGGCTTGGACTAAGCGTTTTATCTCGTCGTTTACGCTGCGTATTGTACGCGGCACATAACTTGAACTAAAATGGCGATTGTAGCTATGGCTACGCGCGGCCCAGTTATGAAAGGCAACGTAGGAACGGGGTAGGTTTTTTAGTCAGTAAAAGTCTGAGACTATCCCCCGCTCCGCCCAAGGGTGGGGGATGTCATCTTGATGATTTTTACCCATCGAAAAAAATAGGTAAATACCAGAAAACCTGTTACTGCGCATTGAAGTTCACAGTTCAACTTACGTCTCGTTAATAATAAAGACTGGAACAGTTTGCCTGCTGCGGTCTTCCTGTCCAATTATAATTTAGGTGTCTGCAAGGCTAGAGTGAATATAGGCACTTAATAAACAAGTACACTTCACCATCAACGACTGCATAAGCATTGGTTTATATTATTAATAAAAAAAACATTTTGGCTGTAACATTTTCAAGTAATACTAAACAGGGGGTTCGTGTACTGTTGCTGGAACTTGGCCTGCGCACGGCCGTGCGCTTAGATTTAAAAAGGAAAAATACATTTTAATATTCATTAGAAACAACATGAGACCGGCATTTCGTAGATATAGTATTTCAAGTTACTTAAAATTTACTATCTATGCCGAGTGTAGGTACATCTTTTCAAGTGTAGAGTCAATAACCTCTGAAATGCTTATAATAATATGCTACAGCTGCAACTTAAATCTAACTTAATTTGCGACTTTGTGTTATGTATTACACATAACTGGTACGTTTACATAGGTCAATGCTCTGGCACTAAGTGTAATGCTTTTGAAGCTTTATATTTAGCTTTGCTGGTCTATATGAAATCACTGACTAATTAAAACTATTGATCTGGTTGGTTAATTTCTTTTTATTTATAGGCTCGTGTTTGACCACTATCTGACATGATGGTAAGTGATGATATGGTCTACGATGGAGTACGATTGCTTAGAAGTAACTTTTTCATTCTTGACTTAAAGACCCCCTAGGTTGTATCTACTTATCAGGAAAAATAGACACCGGCAGGGAATTTCACTCCTTAGCTGTACGTACAAGAAAATGTTTTCCCAAAACATTTTATACTTATGGCTGGGATGTCCATCAGGTACCACTATTTCAATTTCATCTCATCTTTATATCATGAATTTTATTTCACTGATAGATAAGACTTTTTGTAAGAGCGGTTGTTATTATCGAAATTTTCAAAATTGACACCCCTCTTGCTCTGAGTGGAGCGAAAGGGTGTGTCAGGCTTTTACTGACTAAAATCCACCCGTGTCCCTCCATTTGCTCTTTTGAACAATCCTGCATCCCTATTAACTTAGATTTAGATTAACATTTAGATTATTTTATTATTTGAATTTCTTTTTTAGATAAACTTTAAGTTCGCTATACCAACTTTGATATGGTAATTTTTTGCCATAAGTTACATATTAGCATTTTTCTCGGCAATCCATTATATAATATTAACATTTATCTCGCCAATCAATGACATCGCATGGAAGTACACGTGATAAAAATATTTGTTGACAATTAATATTGAGGATGGACTATAAAAAAAAATGTAAATCATTAAAATTCCAAACGTACTTTTTTTATACTGAGGCTTCCTTTGCTATCACATTATGCAAAATAATGAAGCCATTAATAAATAAAACGATTTTTTTTTTTCGTTAAAGCCTTAATATTTTTTTATTTAATTAACATGATGTACGAACAAAAAAAAAATGAAATGGAGATAAACTATTTACTTATTTATTTATCTTTTGATTAATTTTGAGTATATACTTTTATATTTGTTTTAATTTTTTCAAAATCCTTGTTAAAGGGATTTTCGATGATGTCCTTCTAAATATTAATGTATCAACTGTGCTATAAACATAGTAAAATTAAAAATTAAAATTAATTGATTCATAGATACCTACATTCATAGATACTAATTACAATTTTACTACATTTTTCTTCAGTTGGTCTCAGACAGATTTTCATTATAGTTTGCTATAATTTATTTTTTCCGTTCTAAACTGTTCCATAACTAGGCAAAGATGCATTGTTTTTTTTACCTTACCGATTCTAAACTATTCCATAAAAAAGTACAAAAATTTGAATTTGGAAGGTTACCCTGGAGCATTCACCTTAACATTGACCCTTCCAACAGTCAACGCGACAAAAACCTGCGATTAATAGTCGTAGATTGTTCAGTTTATCATGTTTTTCAGTTTCATGGCGATAATTTTGTTAGTATAGAAGGTACAAGGTTAGAGTTCAAACAACTTGAGTACTAATACTGACCATGCACGGTACTGGTTCCCAATACCTAGTAATAAATTTTCTTTTTACTAACGAAGAATGTGAGATTGTATTTTATTTTTTCCACCAATATTTTGGACGATTTGTATCTTTTTTATGTCAAACATGTTTATCAAATAACTTTTTGCTTTGGGTGGAGTGGGTCAAATATTTTTGAACGAGAAGAATGCGTACAAACAAAAAAAATATTTTTCTTAGTAACAAAGAAGTCAGGAATATATTTTGATACCTAGTTCTATCAGATAATGTCAATTTCGTGATTAAAAGGAAATTAAGAATGTATTTCTGTTATACAGTTCAACTTAGTTGGTATCCAATATCATATTCGCCAAAAGAATTTGAATTTATTTTTCTAAAATAAAAGTAGCCTATGTTACTCTTTATTACATCAGCTACCTGCCAAAAAAAGTCCCGTCAAAATCGGTCCAGCCATTTCAGAGATTAGTCCGGACAAACAGACAAAAATTAAAAAAAAATGTTATTTTGGTGGTATGTACCGAATATATATTATAAATATGCATGTAGTAAAAGCAGTTATTTCAATATTACAAACAGACACTCCAATTTTATTTATATGTATAGATGTATAGATAAAAAGAATCAGATACACAGTGAACAAAATATGACTAATCATCAAAACCTACCTAGTACGCGAATCAGCAGCCATACCGTTTTTCTTCAAAGTCCATTTACAAAATGACATTTCCTATGAAGAGCATAATGATGTCTATTGACTCGCATAGAGGAGCACATGCAAAGTGCACAATAACGTGTATTTGCACGTGCACCGTACATACCGAACAAATTGAGTGTAACGAACTTCATCCCACTTCATTGAACGAGCGACTAAAGCTAGAACAACATTAGACCAACGCACACGTGTAACGGGCCTGATTAGTATTTGTATACACGGTGTGGATCTAGTGTAGCTTTACAAGTCTAGTTGCCATATAAAATGTATGGAGACCGGTGAACCCAGATCGGCGTGGGTGTCACACGTGTGCGCAGTGTTGTTCTAGCTTAATGGTTACAGCGTGAAATAGGTAATACTGTTTTCTTTGAGGGATTTAGTGGGTACATGAGAAAAATTGTATGGTGTGTTACAAATCTAGCTCGAGCATGTCGCTACTTATACATAATTCTAGATTTAAAGTTAATTTTCCGTATGCCCTTAAATATTGATGATTTAATTATTCGTTGATAATTAGTATAATTAATTATATTTGTTGTAAGATTTACTTGTAGCTATTAATGTGACAATTTCGTGTAAAAGATTAAATACAGATTATTATTTATTATTATATTTTATGATATAACTTAATTTCGAGCATCTCCCGCTCGAAAATAACCCGTGAAATTGAAATTGTCTTATGTTTTTTTTTTTCATTTTGCAGATCAGATCACTCAAGTTATATGTTGATTACAATTAATTTACGAGCGTAATAGGTACTTCTTTATTTACGGCATCAAAATCATTAACACAGCGGCCTCTCAGTTCGCATCACTCCATTGAATGGTTATTTCACAAAAAAGTTGCTAGCACTTTCAAGGATTAGAAATGCAATTTAAAGGATACAACTTTCAATAATATTTTGCAATACATTCTTTTGGCTTATATAGAACCGAATCAGATTATGGCTTCTGATAAAAGTAAGTAATAATAAAATCAACTGTCACTGCCACACAACAGGACTAAAAAAATCTATAAAAGTAGTAAATGTCAAAATAAAAATAAATTAAAAATATAACACAAATAGCTTCCATATTTCTGCCTAACTATAAATTTTATTGCCTATTAGAATTGGCCCGAAGTAATATTAATACTTATCTTCCTTTTTCACAAAAAAGACCGGCTTTTTTTTAGATCTACACTGGTCCATTCACGTGCAACGGTACAAAAATATTAGGTATACAATTTATTTTTATACCTACAGAATCCAATCACGTGCAAACCGTACGCGATGAGAAGCACATGTTTATATAAAATATGTAAATTGACTGTAACAATATATAAATTATTTAGTTACGTACTGGACATTTATATTTATTGTGTCCACCTTCATGTATTTCTTAAAAATATGAAAGTTGCAAAAGACCGCTAAATAATTATGGTCATATGATTAAACTGTTGTATTTAATTCATGAAACCCCAAGCAAACACCTGCGTTCGCGCACCTATTGTCTTTCTATTGTGTCTGTAATTTCCACGATTGAAAGGTTAAGACCCCGCCCCGTTGCAGTCACAGAGTATTTTATAGGTACACGTTCGGGTCTATGTCAACTTCACGGCCCCATGACCGCGGCTTCGCCCTCGCACATAGAATGTATCCTATGTCACTCGGGAATAAAGCAGCTTTCTATCGGAGAAAATAATTTAGCAATCGGACCAATACTTTCAGAGATTACAAGCAAAAACTTTACTTCTTTATTATATTATTAGTGTGGATTAAATTTTAATTTTATTTATTAAATACAAATTCATTAGTACTTTTTTTTGTTACTAAATAAAACAAAACGATTTGCTTCATAAACGATCAATAGAAACCTAATTAATAAGGAAATACAGGATGTTATTTTAAATGAAGTTGTAAAAGTAATGGCGTATATTGCTCACGACCTACTCTATAGTTCGCATCATATTCATCCATATTTAGGTACCGACTTTTTGTGATAAACATTTTAAGTGTTAAAAAATTTGAGTCCTTTGTTTTTTGAGTCACATTTTCTAAGAACTATTGTATTACCCATATTACCCACGTCAATCTCCAGTACCTATATAAATATATGGCTAAACAAATAGGAAATTTTTCCTCATTAATCAATGATTCAGTATTGTCAACCATATTTGTTTGAGACGTACCTGTTTATCTACATTAGTTTTATGCAAAACCCGAAATACGTGACAAGTATTTTTATGTTAAGCACCTATGCACAAAATTTTATACTGTATCATGAAAAATCACAAAGTTATGAGCTTGTTATGTCAGCAAAAATACATAGTCACCGAGCCATCCAGGCGACTGAGGGGTTGTTTGTACTTGCAACCAGCTGTTTGCTGGCGCTTAATACTCGTTATGACCTTCCGTGACCTGTATTGTACTTAGCGTCGGTGCTTTTGGTAAAAATATAACATGGTGTAAAAGCTATTGGAATCCATTCGGTTACTGATTCTGAACAAACTATATTCAGATTTCGCATAAACTAAAAATAATTGTATAAGTACACTAAATAGAAGCGGTCACAAAAGACTTTACCAGTAGTTTTGTACTCCTTATATTCCTTATGAGGTTGAAATACGCGATGAAACGTTTCCAAGGAATATTCAACCAAAAAAAGAAAAAAATAAAACGGTTGATCATGAACGCAACTTCATTTTTGGGCCGGATTTTTTCGAGTTTAGTGACCGTTTCAATTTTTGGAGATATCTAATTGGTATTGTAATATAAATTAGTGTAATTTTAAAACCATTGAAAAAGACGCAGTCTCTTTAAAATATAACTAATATTTTTTATAACACTACCTCAGCGAAATCATTTGATGAAAAATACTGTAATAACATTAGAATGTGAAAACATGCGAATCTAAACTTGATTGTGGCTAAAATGCACAGACCGTGTCAAAAGAAGAATAAAAAAAAAATATCGAAACTTGCTGAAAATTGGACCACAAGCACCGATAGCTAGTTTGTTAACTAGAGTCACCTGAGGAATTTATTTTTCCTCATTACTTATTGATGAAAAAAGGGTTTCCAAAAGGGAGGTAGGCATTTGCCCTGAAATTATCATCATCTTCCTGCCCTTGTCTCATATTAATTGGGGGCCGACCCCAACTAATATGGGACGCACGCTTTTTTCCTCCATTTTATTCAACTCTGTCAACAGTCACGCTATCATTGGCTCTCTTTTCTTTCATATAATCTAATACTCTTCTCATAGTCCACCCAATTTTTTAATTGTCTACCCTCTCCCTGCCTATCCCATGTCTTTGCCCTGAAATGTTAAACTTAATTTACTTTCATTTAAGCGCTTTTAACAGCCAGTCTTATTTCCCACACTCCAAAATGCTAATCTTCTATAACGTTGCATAGTTTTCCATAGTTCCCACGTCCTTAAGAAAATCCCAATCAGCATTCAAGTCATCTTCTTAGGAAATCCAGAGTAAAGTAGAGTAATGTGTACAGATGAATATCGTTATTCAGCGATGGTACAGCACTTGGGCAAAGTTGCCAAGTCTAAAGGTCAGTGAACTGTTATAGAGAACGGTTAAATACGCATGTCGAGATTTTAATGGGCATTCTCTTAATTATATCGTTACGTCTATTTATGTATTTCATTGAAGTATTATGTCGTTCTTTTTTTAAATATTCGCACTATGAACTTGTTACGTCGTTTAATAGTGAAAGTAGTTCTAATTTTTGGAAAGGTGTTCTATAAAGGGATTCTGCAAGTTTTATACAAGGTTACTGGATACTATATACTCGTATCTTCCTAGTCTAATTTAATGATAAGTGTTTTACCCGCGGCTCCCGTGAACATTGATCATAATTTAGATCCGTAAATGCTTTGAAATACTAGTAGCCATTTTTATATCTATCAGATTAAACAGATAATCAATATCTATTATAAAAAAATGAGTTTTCATCTATTTTATAGTAGCCCAAATATTTAAACATTGGTTACAATATACAAGGCAGTTTCAAATTTCAATAGAGGTGATTAAATCGATTAAACTTCAAATACCTTTCCTGATGATTATACCTCAATTACCATACTAGTCTTTACTACCAACACGTCTCGATGTAACCTGAAGTAAATGGCTTAATCATAATATTAAAGTGGTTACTATGTTGCCATCAACATTTACCACTGCAGAATATTATGTCCTAGAACGTTAACTTTGTTATAAAATCTTTGTACTTTAAAGTTCCATCTTTGGTATAGCTACAAAAGTAGGTACATAGTGGACAGTATTTTTTCTAATTTACTTGACAGAAAAAAGTTCAAATCACGTTTTTTAGAATTACAAACATTATTTAGACTTTAAAAAAAAAATCGGCCCTTTACAAGATCCCTTTTTTCCGCCTAAATGATGCACGATAAACATGACATTGATTAAATGACACAAACCGTACGAAGCCAAAAAGAAGAAAAAAACAAAATACACACACAGCTCTTCAAATAAAAAAAAAATGCACGTGGCAAAATGATATTATACCATTATTAATCACATATCACAAGCCCATCTCTACGTCTACAGAGGAAAAAAACTTCAACATGTATATTTAGATACTTGTTTTTATAGTAATTTTATTTATAAACTTTTGGCTTCCGCCATAACATTGCATGTACCTACCTAAGTATAGTCAGATTGTAGTCATTATATCACTTTACTGATTGTAGGAATCGGTGCTGAAATGACATCTTTGATGACAGTACAATGACATGACTTCAGCCATTATAAAGGTATAATAACGAACTTAAGATAGGATTTTTTTCTCGACTAATTTATGGTATTTTGCTTAGAAAAATAACTGGTTGGCCCTGAATTATGAAGTATCGATTGTTTATTTAAAACCCGCATGAAAAGCTTATGCAAAAAATTAACAGAATCCAACGAAAAACTGGGTTACAAGCCTAGCTAAACGGTAGCTAAAAAAAAATGCCTAAGAAACAAACAATTGAAAGCCGCCTATTCCTTCCGTCACGTTTGAAAATCGAAGACGGAATGAAATTTTACGCTTTTGGATATACTTCATTATTTGTCACTCTAAGGAGGCTAACATTCGAAACGGACCTCTTTACCTCTTCATTTTCCTAGAAGTCTACAAAGCTTGTACGCAATCTATCGAGCTCTATATGTAAAAAATCTCAACGTAAATACAATTATGTTATTGTTAGTGTGTTTACAAAGTTGAGTCACAAAGACATTAAATTATGTATTCTTCCACGTGATCTGTAGGAGGCTGTGTTCATTATGTGAGACACTTAACAAATCTTAGTCTGTAAAACAAAATAGAGGTACATAGGCTCTTTTACAAATATTCTGTAGGTATACCACCGAGTAAAGAGTTCATGGTTAAGGGCTAGAGGTTATACCGAAACTGGTTCAATAACCGAACTATAGGCACGTGAATCAAGTGGTTTTATAGTACTCAAACACGTTAATATACTAGGTATAAATAACACATAATCATTAATTTACTAGCGGCCTGCTTCTGATTTAACGACTTGACAAATTACGAATATTTCTTTAATATACATAATGTAGGTACACAGGTGTACAAAACAATCATTCTGGAATAAATTTATGTTTATTTAAGGGACATTTGAAGGTGATATTTACAATGAACACACAGTTTAGAAAACAATGTTTCCCTACGGGCACAGGCAGACATATAAATTGTCATCATCATCATCATTTCAATCAAAAGACGTCCACAGCTGGACATAATAATAATAGTAATAATAATAATAATAAAGCCCTTTATTTCGAATGTATATAGATTTAATTCTGAAACATGCTGTTATACAAAATCCCTTAATTCGGTGTGCCTAATGGCAAAAGCCTCCTCCAATGCTTTCCACTGTTGTCTGTCATGAGCAACTTTTCTCCGATTTGGTCCTGCTGTTTTTTTAATGACATTATGTCAATAAAGCAGTCGTGGTCGAGTGGTAATGGCTCCGACTTAAGAGAGCCTGCATTACTTTGTGTAATTTATTTTATTACCACTGCTCGGCATTCACCTTCACCGGCATGTCCTAGAACTAAATATTCACCAACCCGCACTGGACCCGCGTGGTGGATATCGGCTCATTCCCTCTCCTAGAGAGGAGGCCTGAGGCAGTGGGAACATTAAAAAAAGGCTGATGGTGATGAAGATGTCAATATAAAATGGAACAGAAGCCATTATTGTAAACCGCGATACTTTTAAAATCATGAAGCATGTAGGCTACAATCCAACAGTGTGTATAAAAAATATCACGCGCAGTTTTTTACATCCAATGTGTCACACTACCTACCTCACTAGTGATTTTATTGTTTACTTCCCTCGTACAATCATTTCCATGTACCATTTTATATCTGTCACATTTTTACTGATTCATTCATTTGCTCTGTTATTCAGAGCGTTATGTTTTAATTACTGTAAAAAATGCGACTATACCTAATTATTACAGTTAGCTTCACAAAAGGGTTTTTGTTTAGAATTTTACTGATTTAACTGGAGTATAGTTTTTATTATTAATGTGCCTAATTTTTTTCAGTTGGGGTCAACTTTGAATCAAACCGAATTGAGCTATATACTGGTGCTTACTTTACAATGAAACGACTGGCTATCTGATCTCCATAACCCTACAAAACGGTAATACGTTATAAACCAGTGCTAACGCCATTGAAAATGGTAAAAAGTGAAATAAAATCACAGTAGGATGAAACCCATTGGAAAGGAAAAGGAAGAAAATATAACAAAAATGAGAGGAAAAATAATTTATGGGCGATTTAAGGTCGGGAAATGGATGAGTGTGTGGTTTTAAGGATAAAAAACAGTTAATCTCGATTTTCGGCATAACTACAAGTAATGTGGAAAAAAGTAAAATGGAAAGCTTTAGGTAATAAAAAGATCTAGGTAAAACTTTTGTATTGACACATTTTTCACATAACTTCAAAATTTAAGTGAAAAGTTAACCTTTTTAAGTCCCGAACACATAAACAACCAAAAACATAAGCAATCTTATGTTTTCGGTTGTTTATGTGTTCGGGGTTCGGGGTTATGTTACATTGATAAACAAAAAAAAACCAAACCGGATAATAACAATGAAATCAGAAATAACCAAACTTTAATTTACAATGAAATCAGTTAATAAAGTTAATATTTAATAAGACACTTACAACACCTTTAGAAACATTGTGTGCCTATTTATTGCTATTTTAAAAAAAGATAATTTGTTTACCTGAGTGACCTACGGATTTAAGCCCATCAAAAGATATTTCATAAAGAAGCGGGAAAGGGGCTAGGAGGGTCTGCGCCTTACTACCTGTTATTTCGTAGCAGCTGTAAAAACCGTTCACCCGTTCATCTCAAATGTAACACATTACATAAAAAGAACAATTTATTTATTACAATAATGCAATTTACCTCTGTTTGGTGACTGAATAACGTAAATATCAGTTCCGAAAGTAGGTAGTGATTGCCAGCAACATTCCAAATTAACAACGCCGCTCAATCGGTAGGCTACTTGCAAAGACTGCATCAAACACTACGAGTATTAATGGATCATAAAGGTAATCAAATATCCGCGGGTATTCACGTTCAAGTTTAAGAACATACATGTTGATGACTAACGCATCAATATTTGCTTTTTTACCAACCCCAGAACATTTGTACAGCCAGTTATGGGTTTTTTGTGCGCAGAAATGTGGTTATGACATTCCGGTTTTTTGATGAGTTTTTGGTAATTAGAAAGAAAAACTAGTGAAGCTCAATATTGAAACCGAAAACCCTGGGGATTTCTGTTTCAAGTTTGAACATAAACACGGAAATATTCACAAAAGTTGTAAGCGAAAAACTTTTCTTTACCAAATGAAACACTATTCATAAAATCCCCAAAATTACAATCAGAAATGAATCTGAATAAAATAAAAATAATTTCAATTCATATATGAGATATACTGTCGTATACCATCTTAAAATAATTATTTATTTTTACCCTTATGGTAATTAATTAATCTTATAAAACAATGAAATCTTGTACAAAAACAAAGAAAAAATTAAATTCATTCTCAACACACTGACGCACACGTTACATTAACTTTAAACCGGAAGATGTTGCCTTTTCTTGTTTCCAAAAGTCGTGGAACAAAAGCAGTTTATTTTCACGAGTATGTTCACCCCTAAACATTCAGTTAACTTATAAAAATGCATAAAAGCAAATAGTACCGTACCGTATGAAGCTTTACAATTAGTATCTCATTTGCATACAAAATTAGAAATGCATAAAGCGAATTGCTGAAACATTTGTCAAACATTGTGTCAAGAAACATTTTCATCTTTTGGGTCCTTCGAGCCGGATTTGGAGCGACAACTTATAGTTGAACCGCCGCGCGCCGCCTCCGACAGAGTTATCACGTAGACATGCAGCCCCTGACGTCAGGCCTACACACGTGATTACACCTCACCTACGATACAGGACTAATTCTTATAGTGTGAGACAAAGTTAAAAATATATTTACCTACATAATTACACAACATCAATTTTAGTATATACGAAACCCGAAACACATTTCTAGTATTTTAATGTAAAGAATCTATATACAAAATTTCCTAACTGTATCATTCAACATCACAAATTTAGAAGTTTTTATGTCCATCCAGGCGACTGAGGAGTTGTTTTTCACTTGCACCCAGCCGTTTACTGGCTTCTAATGCCAGTTATGACCCACCGTGACGTATGTTGTACTTATTGTTGGTGATGTCCAGCTTTTGCCCTTTTTAAATATTTTTGGGAAAAAATATAACATGGTGTGAAAACTATTGGAACTCATTCAGCTACAGATTCTGAACAAACTATATTCAGGTTTCGCATAAACTAAAAATAATGTTAAATTATATTGTAATAAAGCGGCAGTAGATACACAATCGGCATTCATAATAACATCGACATCATTAGCAATCAGGCACGCTACATACATATAGCATTAGTTACGTGGTAGTTAAAGGTAGTCAATCAATCAGATTTTACTTGGTTTTCAGTGTATTTTGAAATGATAGTGAAAACTCATTGGAAAACTAGTTGAAACCTAGCAGAAAATATAAGTTCTTATTTTACAGTAAAATTTTTGAATAAGTCACGGCTTCGCTGACATGGACGATGCTGGCGCTAATGATCTGGGAAGAGGTGCCGAGACAACATAGACGTCTATTGCAAGGGCTAGTTCAAGGTTGCTCAAGAAAATAATACCAGCCCCCCTAGCCAAGTTACAACCGTTTCGTGTCGGATACCTTTCTGCAATCTGTAACGTCTCGGTGTCAGCAATTGTAGAAAACTATAAGTTGGTACCCATGTCAACGCGTCTGAGTCGGCCAATCGTTCTACAATGTAGCGATTAACAAAAGATGTAGCCTTAAACATTGTAGAAATTCATTCTATCGTTATGAACGATGTAAATTTGGCAACGAATTTTCAATTCCATTCTTCCGACCACGTAACTTAACGTTGAGATGATCATTCCCAAACATTTCATTAGTTTTCGACGAGCGTTAACTATTGCAGATTATTAACTTGGCTAGGGGTGCTGAAAAGATTTAGAGTATACCTTGCCCTAGCAGTGGGAGTATAGACTTAATAAAAAATAGTGGCTGTTATTTTAATATGATCATTAACTGATTACTTTTATTATTATTTAAATGTAATTAAATTTCCCACGCTACTGTAAAATGACCTTAAGAAAAATGTAAATTAAGATAAAAGGTAGAGATTCCCACTGCTACAACTTTATTTATTGGCCTGTATTGAAATAGAAGTTATCAAGGAAAAAATATTTTTCATAAACAAAGATCACCTCTATGTACTCTTTATTCAGAGGAAGGAAAACTCCTCTGAACATGACATTCAATTATTATAACTTCCTTTTATCCGGCTCTTTATACAGGGTGACTAAACTGGTCCAACTTAAAAAAAAGAGATTTTTTATCAAACAAATGTTATTATTTATTATATATTATATTATAATTATTTATTTATTATATATTTTACTAATTTTACCAATATTTACTACTACTATTACTACGTCTAGTACTTACTTATTGTTTTGTTACCAATTTTATCATTTTTATGTTTTATATCTTCACATATTTATAAAAATAACAACATCGTTCAGAACTTTCTCTGCTGGTTAAAAATACGTTAGTTCTTAATCTTTGCATACTTTAATAGGTAGATATATATCAAGTTAAGACTATTCTACTTTTATGGTTCACGATTAATCACGAAACGTTCTTTCAGATAACTGAAATCGAAAGAAAATAAATATTCAGAAGCAATATAAAATCTGAGTTACCTACTCAGATTTTATATTGCTTCTCTTCCTATAATTTTAAAATGAAATAAGTTTATAAACCTTTAAAAATCATTTGAAGTGTTTCAATCTTAAAAATCACTCATTAGCAAAGTACAAACTTTGCTTGCTTTCAAACATAAGCAAACTATATGCATAGATATCTAATAGCCATTAGGTTCAGGTAGCTGCTATGATGAAAACAGGGGTAGGAAAAGGGAGAAAACACGAAGGGTTTGCATTATCTGGGGTCACCATAGCGGCACTAACTACAGAACTTGAAAATCGGTTTTAATTACAATGTGTGTTTGCTGATATGTCACACTGCCCATAGAAAATGTTAGGGGGAAAATTAAGCGATAATATTATTTACCCCTAGAAATATTACATGTAAGAAAATAATATTGTACTGCTTAAAAATATTACTTGTATGAAAATAATATTGTATTACTATTTTTCTTGCTTTCCAGATTTTCCACTCTTTCAAATTGGGCACCAAGAATGATTGATACGTATTAGCTCTGTTTTCATATAATAATTTTATGCTATCTGAAAATCAACATTCATAGTCAAGTAGGATAATGTTAATAAGATAATCACTTTAGATAAAAATTGTATTTTACCTGTTTCATTTGTATTCTAAGTGGATTCAACAGTGATTCACCATCTCAAATCTTCATTACAATTGGACTACCTATTACCATTAGTAAGACGTGCATAAAGTTTTACTTGCTCGGAACAAGTTCAATTGTATAGCAGGCATTCTGCCAAATTATTCTATACCATCACTTAATATGTCGTCAACGTTTTCGCTTACATTCACTTCATTGTTTTAAATGACGTCAATGGAGAATTTGATTGAATCTTGTCTCCTAACTTAATCATTGTATTCACTTTGCAAACTGCACGTCATTCCATATTCCTACTTACATAAGATACCAACTTATTTTTTCATTTAAGCTGAAGTGTTGAGCTCGAATATTAATGTCAAAACGAAATATTTTTTGTGCACTTCTTCGAAAACATGTTGTATTGTTTAAATATAAATATTTATCAAAGCTGGAAGGCGGACATAATATTTGACAAATGATGGATGGGTTATTTAGTTTGATGTTATTTTAACAACGTCTGAACACGTTGAATTTTTTGTTTTTTATTAATCAGTTAAATTATTCCTATCATGTTTAGGTCGTGTCGCCTGGCAATAAATTTTGCATCAACCTGTATTTTGTTCATTCATACATGTTTTTTAGATTATAAATTATAAACAAAGCAAAGGTGACTAATTTAAATATTTGTGATTTTTTTTTTAAAATAGACGCCGAATTTTAAATATATTGAAACACCTTTTAAGCGTAGTATAATCAGCCTTATAATTTTCCCACTGCCGAAACTAAGGCTTCCTCTCTATGAGAGGGCATAGGCCGTAATGTACCAAGTTGGCCCGGTACGAAATGCCACTAATGTCTTCGATATGCATGTCTTGTCATTCGATGTGTTCCAAATGTTTTAAATTTTTTCAGTCATCCTTCAAAGAGCAGTATTGATGAAATAATAATGTAAAGCGTTTGCCCAAGTGCGCTGCATTGCTTCACCACTGCTCTCGAACCACATTTTAATATTATAGCCAGTAACTTGTATAAAATATAGACCTGATTAACTTTATCAATGTATCCATTTGCAGTCACATTATTTACCGCCCTTCGAGGTCAGACCGATATGTGTCAGTCCTAAATATGTATCTATGAAGCAAATAGGGAAATGCCTTGAAGCCCACAAAAGGCAGCACCTTGGACAGGTAAATAAAATAATTTGAGAACTCGTAAATACTCATTTTTATTTTGACCCAGAACTTGAAGCTGCTGGATAAGGGCAAAAATTCAAACTGTACCAAAGTAAGGTGAAAGACATAACTTGAATCATGGCTGAGGTTAAAAGCAACTGCCGACTTAAGTTCGGTTGTATGTCCCACTGGAATAACCCATGTCCTCGAAGATATTTACCTAAAATTTCCCAGGAAAAAGTAAGAAGCATAGGTACATGCGTAAGTGCATAGTTTGTTTTTTTTTTTGTTAATGATAATAAAACTTTATTTCAGGATCATAATTTTGACTTCCAGCAATGGTTTGATAAAATGGGTATGAAATTCTATCGACGAAGTGATATCGACGCGACGGTACGACGCGGACATAGCCGCTACGTCGACAAAGTTTTAGTTCTTTAGATAAACGGTGAACTGGGCATACACCAAGCGTATAATGACGAATAAGCGTCTTTAAAACTGTGCATCTGTGACTGGCCTAAATGAGAACCTGTACTGATACTGATACCTATGTACTATGTTAGTTTGTTTCGGTGTTTCTTCTCAGGGTAGTCAGCTAGGAAACACCGGCCTCATCTAGCTTTGATTGACGAAAAAAAACATTAATGTGTAAAAGTGATTTTATAAAACCTACTTGTCATTTATCATTTAATCGGGAACATTCCCGATTAACGGTCGGCGTAGTATATGATTAATAATTATATTACATAAGTGTTTACGATTTTATTTCTGATGCTACAGGTCACCATGAATCATCTTCATCCTTTCTGTAGACAATACGGTCAACTCAGTCACAGCGCCTTCGTATGAAGACTATAGCCTGATATTTTTATGACTTTTCCTCAAGTTAAGTGGTGGTATGCATTGTGTATATTGATAAATACAAGCTAATAGAGTTGCTTTGTCGTCGCTAACTACACTTTTGTCTAAAAATAATGGTACATCTATTTTTGTAACCCATCATTTTTTGCGGCCGTTAATCAAGCGAGATTCCGCATTAAAATACAGATTTTTGGGCAGCCATCTATCTTATTTTTTAAAGGCATGATAGCCATCAATCTTTATTTAAATAGTACGACTAAGTTTGGGTAGAGATGTAAATTGCTAAATCTATTCAGCCGAACAACAACCACAGTACTGCGAGCTCTTAACGCGATCCACTTGACGACCAAAACTGAACTGTTAAAGAGATGGAGCTATATAGGTTGTATCGTTCCATCTCTCTCTCGTTCGCACGCTTGATATTTTAACACGTCATGTCTACAATCTACAGTAATACTATACAGAGGTAAAATTTGTTTTTTTAGAGGAGGTAATCTCGGAAGTACTGGTCCGATTGCCAAATTCTTTTCACCGATACAAAGCTGCTTTATTCCTGAGTTTCAAAGTCTGTATTTTATGTTAGCAGGCGAAGCCACGTACAAAAGCTAGTCATTAAATAATTTTAAATAGTCTTAGACATTTTACATTAGTATTACAATTACAGATTCGTCGCGTCATGTCACTCAAAGTGTCTCCTGAACGAAGCCAGGCCATATCTTTTTTTTTTTATATCGCATAAAACGTTTAATACATTTAGGTACACTTTAAGTGGTTGATAATCGCGATACAACGAACAGAATACAAAGGAATCCATCGTTCATTCAGCGAGCATCATTTAGGACTTCAAGTTGTCATAGCCAAGACAAAAACTCTTAACAATAGGTACATTTTTTGTCGTTGACAGACGATTGTCGTGTTACATAAAAGTATAAATAGATATTGTACTTGGAGTACTTTAAGTATGAATTTGAAATTGAATGAATTAACTTTATGAATTAGTTACCATTTGTTTACCATCAGGTGGGGTCGCAGTAAAGTACAAGTTTATATCAGATAAATAAAAATGTTAGAAAAAAAAACACAAAAACTCTATCCAGTTCAGTTCTTTATAAAACTTAAAGATTTAGAAAACAAATTACGAGTATTTATACTATATATTATTTATACTATATATACTCGTAATTGGTTTATATATATTGGATAAAAAGAAAATTAGATTAATTAATAAAATAAATATTTATCATTACCTTTATTTTAATTGTTTTAATTTGATTTTCGTTTGATTTTCTTATTATTATGATTTAAATTGGCCTACATGGATCAAGTTATGTGAAATAAATGATTAATTTATATTAAAAAAAAATAGAGAAAATTAATAGGCTTTCAAAATTTCAATGACTATTAATAATGTGGTAAGTAATTATTAAAAATTATTTGTCATCCTAATATTTGGGCCACACGTCACACAAATTTAAGCCTCTAGAAAGAAAATATTTGTACGATAGTTTTAGTTTTGTTGTACCTATTCATTGTAGGGTTTTTACGTTGTACGTGAAGCCGAGTTTACTACAAACATCATACGTCACGTCTACCATTCGTTCAGGTTTAGGTTTACCTAAAGAGTTATTAAGGACTTTGCTCTATTGCTAACTGGAATTTTATAAAAATATTGCGTTCTATCCTCTAAATGTTGGTGTCATTCATGTTGATTTTTTGGGGTGACTAATTATAATTTTCTACCCCTAAAAAATTATACATGAATTGATAATTATCAAATAACTCTTTTTGCTTCGGGTGGAGCAAAAGGGAGTGTTAGACTTTTACTGACTAAATCTCAACTCTGTCTCTTTAGTTGCTATTTGTTCTGTCGAACAATCTCGCTGTTCTCCGCAGGTATTGGAAGATAGCCTTTGTATAACATTTCAGGCTACAGAGCCACCCGAGAGGTCGGTAAGGAGTAACAAATTACCTGCTCGTCTACGCAAAATCAAACTGTACCTTATATCCAAACACATCCAAACGAACAATCGCTTAAAAATTAGAAGAAAAAACTGAAAAGAGCAAGACAAAAGTATAAACGGAGTCGTTATCAAGAGCGCTTGAGTACACAATCATCGAGTTGCTTGTGATCATCGGAGCAGTCAAGGTTACGGAGTGCTCATGTTTTATGTACAGCTAGACGATACCGCAGCTTCACTCGCATAGAACCTAAAAAAACTATATATTCGATGATAAAAAGTGCTCCACGAATTCGTCCTTCCTTGACCTACAATTCTCTAAGACTGAACTCAGATCTATCGCTTCATTAATTTCATTAGACGAACAAACAAACTCTCTGTCTGCATTCTATGTAAGTTCAGGCACATTTGGTGCGTATTTTCACACGCAATCAGTAGTTTGTATTGTGTTTACCTAATTTATTATTTTGACTGTCAAGTCGGCATTATACAAAAAGATTGTCACGTAAAATAAATTGTAGCGATTTATCATTCAGTTTTTTGTCATACTAACCGATTGTATTATTCCTATACGAGTTATTTTGATAGACGTTGACATATCTTATCAACTTTCTTTTTATTTTCAGACAAATCTGATCCCTAAATAAATATCTATAGACACGATAATCTTACCTATCTTAATTCACGTATTTGATTCTGAGATCAAGCTGACCAAAACAGAATGAATCACATCAATTGTGGACAAATCACTCTAATATTACAAAGGCTAAAGTTTGTATATGTTGGTATGTGTGGGTATGTATATTTGAGACACCTTTACGCTGAAATTAATTTAGAAATTTGAAATTCGATACACGGATAGACGATGTCCTAGGTTAGCATATAGGATACTTCCCTTAGGATAATTCTCTACTTTCATGCGAGTGAAGACGCAGCCAAAAGTTAGCTATAAATATTTACATAGTGCACAATGCGTACCTTAAGATCCCTAATGGAGAATAAACGTCGTAATAAATATATCTATATCTACTTGATATACGTCATTGCGCCAGTAGCTTATACTTATATACGTATGTTCTATAACACAAGTAACACCATCTCAACTATCTGTGAGACATGCTATGAATTTTTATTACATAATTACAGGTTTTTAACTACATTTTCCTTTATACGAATGTGAATTTCATGGAGGAAAGATATATAATAAAGTTCTCTATCAAATAATGCATAAATATCGAGAATCTTAAAATAACTCCGCACCACACAATATTATGCATCAAGTCATAAATATGGGTTTTAGACTCGACGTAGTAACGTCGTATTTGTTTTTGCAATTAATCAATTTAACTTTGACGTTTGAATCTCTTGTTATCTATATAAATAAAAATCAATGCCACTTTTGGTTGTAATTTTATAACTCAAGAACGGGCTCACCTATCCAAACCAAAGTAGATGGTTTATGTGAAGTTTGGTAGGGTAGAGTAGGGTAGAGTAGGGTAGAGTAGGGTAGAGTAGGGTAGAGTAGGGTAGAGTAGGGTAGAGTAGGGTAGAGTAGGGTAGAGTAGGGTAGAGAAGGGTAGAGTAGGGTAGAGTAGGGTACAGTAGGGTACAGTAGAGCAGAGTAGGGCAGGGTAGGGCAGAGAAGGGCAGAGTAGGGCAGAGTAGGACAGAGTAGGGCAGAGTAGGGCAGAGTAGGGCAGAGTAGAGCAGAGTAGGGTGGAGTAGGGATGGGCCGGGGAGCAAAGTTGCGCGGGCAAAAGCTAGTATAATATATGAAAGAATGTATTTGACGGTGTATAAACATTTTGAGAAATACCACGAATATCAGTTGCGATTCCAATAATATTACTTAATTTATTTATTTCGCGATATTACTTAATTTTATAGTTAACATTAAACAAGACGTAATCAATGATTACGAGGTTTATGTTCATAATCATGTAATTCCGTCATCTTGTAATTATCGTCTACAATTAAAAGCACAGGCGATTTGAAGGCAAATTTTCCTCAACTTATTGTGTTTGAGATAATATTTATCTGGAGATTATTATTACTTTCAGTTTATATATGTTGTTTTGTTGTTGTTTGCTATTAAGCTATAATATTTATTAGTTAAGATATGTATAAAAAGTACGTTAATAAAAAATCTCTCCCCTGAGACCCCAAGCATTTAAATAGGTATAAATACGGAAAAATGGAAAGGTTGCTTATTTTCGAAATTCACAGACTACTTTACGAAGAATTTCTTATTTACATTTTTAGATACATAACCAATAAATAAAACGCTCAAAATTTTAATAATCTACGTGGACTTTTAATAATCTTAGTGTTCAACCGAATGGCGCGAAATCTCGCATGAACGCCGGCGTTCGCGCGAATGAGCCCGTTCGCTTGGGGTTTGAGGGGTTAAGAGCTTGTAAAAGCTAAGGTTACTTAAAACGCATATTTTGATTGAAAAGTTAGTACATTCATTCATTCCCATACATTCATAACATTCACTCAGGCCAATGCAACCAAAAGATTTGCATCATTAAAAGATGAATCATATTGAACTTGATAACGAGGTTCAGAGGATCAAGGACTTTTTAAATAGGAGTCTTCCTGTTTTCCTTACGTGGCTGATGAAAACTGGACAAAGTTAGAATTGCTGACATCAAACAGGTGCACATACAAAATTCGAACTAATGTCTTCAATCATAAAGAATGATGTTGTTTTACAGAACAGCAAGTTAAATCATCATAGGACCTTGCCATGGACCTCTGATGCGAGTCACGTATCGAATTATAGCAATCACTACGAATAATTCACTTCCATGTGACATTGTAATTGTTCTTAATATTTATTTCGTTTGTGTGTTGCTTTCGCAATGAACGCATGACAGTTTAAAAAGAATAATGCTGCTGACATTTATTTTACCTTCAATGCTATGATAGTCAGAAAAAAAAACTAGAACTAGGTACATGGATATCTAAATTTGAAAGCATTTTCATGTTCACCGTCAATGTTTACACATTCTATGGCTTACTTAAACAGTATCTTTCCTTCCCTTGAGAACGTATTATTATGATAATTTTTCGTATCATGTGTTTAGTTAAATGTCTTTTGTACACAAGTGTCCAGTGATGTTCGCATTATCGTTTATATGTTCAGTAAGGACATAGCAATGAAACTGTCTGTACATAACACATCAGTTGATATTTATACTGTCACAGGTTTATTGTTAAAATCATCAATGTCTGTTTGCTTTACATTTTCATAATCACTTTTAGCACTTTGTTTTTCTTATATGTTATTAAGATCTTATTTACTCGTATATAAACGCACAGTTTTTGTTGAACCAATCTTTTTTTCGTTTCATGTTCCTGTTTCATGTATTTAAGGATTGCGATTGATCAATAAAAGTTGACTAGACTAGTATTGTCTGTCTAAAGGTTCCAAGTAGAACGCAATTTTATTGCGTCCTTGTCCCTTTTTCCTCAGTTTGCAGTCATTAATCTATTTACTGATGTCTGTTTGTCTGCATTTCTAGATCGCAGTTCATCAAGTGAGTCTGTGTGTATATCTTTCTGTAAATAGCTTCGTAACGCATCGGATACTTTACTTCACATTAAAGAAAATATTCACAATATATCGACTTAGTTACATACATGAATATTCAATTAAAACCTTGTTTATAAGAGAATTGTTTATGTGATAGATTAATGGGTTTAGTCTGACAGCCTGACAGGTTGAACATGACCCGCGTACATAATAAAAAGTAAGTGAGCCCTAGCCTTTAATTTACCGACACTATATGAATGTGGTAGTAAATTGAATTACTAAACAGTTCGTAGAAACCCTGAAATATAGGTAATGGATTTTGTATATTCAATTATTTTAATAATAACTAATATTGTGTTCTTCTGTTTGATATTAAAGGGATAATAAGTAAATTATGAGATTTTTATGTACAATATTTTTTTTTTTTGGCCTGGCCTCTAAAGTCTTTACTAACTATATTTTCGTATTTATCTTCTAGTTTTGTGATTGTTGTTTATATACACGATATATGATTTGTGTATTATAAAATATGTAGAAGGACTTAGCAAGGCTTTGCTTAATTTTTGCGACGAGTAGCGACCAACGAAATAGGGATTCATTTTTTTATATATATAGGGTGACTGGCAATTAGTACTTAAACACGTGATTGTGCACATGATAACAATTTGTTTTTTTTTTGGGAGCAAGATAAAATTGTAAAAAAAATATCAGCTGTTCAGTACATTAGGTAAATGCACAATCACGTGTTTAAGGATCGTACACCAATTATCAGTCACCCTATAAAGATATTTTAACAAGGAACGACCGCCATTGACTAGCTTGTCCATCATATTTTATGCCTACAAGAGCAATTGCTAAAAAATTTTGCACGTTGTGTCTCATGACTGAGTATAACGTCATGTGCCACCATCCATCACGCACGGTTGGCTCTAAACAAATTCGCGAATGATACACTTTATGACTTATTTGCCAGTCGCTGGTAATAATAATTATGTTTTTTTTTAGTTTATATTGGATAAATATTTGTTACCCACCTGGAACAATATTATCTATAAAATGTTGAAAAATTGATGGATAATTTAGGTCTCTTCAAGGCTAGAATCAAGAGGCTCTTAATAAACGCCTCATCACCAACAATTGCAGCACTTCTTACCATCAGGTGAGATCTTAGTCAAGTACCTACTAGTTTATATATTTTCTTTTTTTTTTCGATGGGAAAATTCATCTTATGACAACCCCCGCTCTTGGGCGGAGCGGGAGATAGTGTCAGACTCTTACTGACTAAAAAACCCATCCCGTTCCTTCAAGCCTTCATACCGGGGCTCGAGCGCCCTTTCGGATAACCCTGGCCCCAGTAGGCTTCGACCCGGCTGGGCCCCTGCTGTTGCTGACAACTCCTTGAGGCGCGCGGGAACAGCGCGCGCCGTCGACGACTTGGGCTTGGTCCGGACGGTTACCGGACGGCCGGACAGCGAGCTACCCATTGCTCACTGTCCGCAAGCCCGCGCCTACGGTGGCAATTAACTAAAAAATATAATCAAAAACATTTTCCATAAACAAGGACTTACTATTCAACTTTTGTATTATAAGTTTAACGATTTCATCAGAACTAATTATGTTGTCAAACTTGCAAATAAAAATCAGTAAGGACATTCTTATTAAAAATATCTTAATCGAGCATTGATTCAATTCTGTTGACTGCAAAATTATTAGTTTAGACATTTGCTATGATAGTGTATGCAATAACGATTGCAGTCGGCATTGTTTCAATACATGTCACCCAATCATTTTATCTCACACTCAGAAACCTAGTCTTATTCGTAATCTTGACAACATAATTTAATCTTTTGATGTGAAAATATTATTGGTAAACATGAGTAGCTAGATATTCCACCACGGTATTGGTGTTACTAGTGTTACTACAGGTATTGGAGGTATATTTTAAAGTAACAGGTATTATTGTCTGTGTCTAGTGTCAAACCGGCCTTGTACCAAATCCAGCTTGTTTCGTTTACAACTGGTCTAAATGTTACTGGAATTAGCAGACAGAACGGCCTTACCTTTACGGGACACACAGTCAACCCCTTCAGAGCACAATTTCACAGATAAAAATGTCATTGTTCAAGAAATTTTTAAGATTTCCGTAACTAATTTATTCAAATTATATTTATAGTACTGGTTCATAGATGGTCTTAATGCAACAAGGCATTCTCTACCAGTCAACCTTTGGGTTTCTTCAATGCCGTTGTTATGTTATATTGCTATAGTTATATATCATCGTCAAGTTCTTAGAATTTGCCAAGCAACATAAATTGAATTAACGAATACTACACTGTGATAGGCTTGCAACAATAAATAAATAAATGGTAGATAAAATATAATAATAAAAAAAAATATAAATAAACTATTGGATTGTTAATAATTATATTGTCAACATTGAACTAGTAACCAATGATGTCATATTTTAGATTGTTTTTAGTTAGTTTTAATTAGTTAAAGGTTTTTATTATTCTTTTTTTGTAGTCGTACCTATAAATATTAATTTAGTTACTTCATTTTTTTACGTCAAGCAAGTTTTAAACATAAAATAAACAAAAAGATATATATAGCTAACTTTTGCCCGCAGCTTTGCCCGCGTACATAAAATATAGCCTATACTACTCAAAAATAATGCAGCTTTCTATCGGTGAAAAGATTTCAGCAATCGGACCAGTACTTTTTGAGATTAGCTCCTACTAACAAAAAAAAAAAAAAAAAACAACTCTACTTCTTTATAATATTAGTGTAGATATAAAGACGAAGAAATTGACCCTGGAATACACATGAAAACCCAAAACAGACACAGACTGTCTCAAGTGGTTACGCTACAATTAACATACGATTACGTAAATCAAGACTGAGCTATCGTCAACGTTTCCTTAGAATGCTTGTTACATGATTAATTATAGTATTTTACTAGTTAACCCATTTCAAAGCAAGTTTCTTACTACCAATTCTAGTGAAAATTACTAGGTAGTCGGTAATTCAGAAAATATTTTCTGGTTCTGTGTTTTATATTTATTATAAGCTGACGATCAATAATTTAATCTTAGTAAGAACTAGTTTGTATGACTGTAAAAGGAACAAATTTAAAAAAAAAAACTAGTGGAAACGATAATAAAACTAGCAGAGATCAAAATTAAATGTAACAAGTACGAATAAATAAATATAGAACTATAACAACTTACGGTGTTAAATTAATATTGTTGAAAAGACAAGGTATATAAAGACTGGCTGTGTATTTTCCTGTGTGGCGCCTAGCTGGTTTAACAACCTGTGAACTAAGTGTCTCGTGTATCCAACACACATCGTATATGTGCGGAACAAGGAAAATGGGAACAAGGCTGACATAAAAATGAGTACCAAGTATCAAATGATGAAAATAAAACATTAATAACAACAAGTTACAAGATAAACAAAAGACACTCAAATATTGGTCTATTTTTTAAATTTAGAAACTTAAAACAATGTTATCATAGAAATGCAAGCAAAATCATAGAACTGGCTCATAATAAAATGCAATGTCATCTGACTTGACATTGATATATTTATCATAAAACCAATATAAATCTATAATCTCACATGGTCATTCATTAATTAAAAATCTGAACTTGGCGTGTAGGTACAGCATTATTAAAATGTTATATAACAATTTGCTTAAAACACAATGATGGATCGCGTGTTAACCAAACATTGGAGCAGTGTGTTCGATACTAACCTTGGTGGGGTCGGCGAAATGGCCCCTGGGACAGTCGCTGACGCAAAGAATCAAGGTCAATGGTATACCATTATAGTAGGTGGTCCCATCGCTCAACTATTGTCTTTGTAAGGGTGCGAATAGGGTTTATGGGTGTATCAATTTGTTTAATGGGAGTGGATTTGGGAATGGTCCGAAATAGTCTCTAGGTCGTCGCTTGACAAAGGGTGTGGTGTATTTTAGCTTGATGTTTGACTGTTATTTATGTGACCTGATTAAAAACCACTTTATCAGTTGAGCGTTCTGGCATTTTATTTTGCTGACTCATCTTTTCTGCCACCTACCAATTTTATAATTTTAGTTGTAGTTTTATTCGATGATATGAAAGAAAAGGGAGTTAGTGATAGTTTGACGGGTGACAGGACAGAATCGAAGAAGAAAACGTGTTGCGCCGACCCTAAGTAATATGGGATAAGGGTAGGAAGAAAAAATTTTAGTTTTATTCGGATTCATTCTTGTCCATCAAGAAAACCAGATTAAAAAAACATTACGCAAGATTTCTACATAATAATAAACATGCAGTTTTATATTCTTACCGTACCGGTTTTTACAAGTTTGATGAACACATATTTTTTCAATTTAATTTAATTAACTTGTCCTAAAATTACTATCACGAGCACGCGCTGAAAGCATAGTATTGCTAATAATTCATTTCCTCTGACCTTTTGGGCTTGGCATTTAGTAAGTAACTTAAAATCGATACTGCTAGAGGGAAGCATTTATTATTTAGTTGTAGGTGGTTAATATAGCAAAAGTATTTCAATTATGCATCTAAGTATCAATCTTTGAAACTGATGAGAATCAGATATTTATAATGTTTTCTGCAGCTTCTGCATACTGTAATGATTAAACGATTGGTACATCACTACAAGTTACTTTGGGCAACCTAATGCTTAAGCTAAATAAATAAAGTATTTTATCGTGAACGAAAACATCTGGTAGAGTGATTGATACCACTGTTACTCCTCATTAAACATAAAACATGAAAAGACCCGGCAACGTTGGCTTATCAATAAAATACAATGACATTAGGTATTCTTATTTCTGCAAACTGGTACCTGCCATGGAAGCTGCAATAATTGTCTCATGACGTAGTTGAGGACAATATGATAAACCGAACAAGAGTATTTAAAATACACATAATCACAATATAGTTCTAAGAATTGAAGATATGCATAGATGAAATGAAGGTGTTATGCCACATTTTAGAGACTTGATGACTTTTTGCCATAATTGAAAACTTTACATCCAGAATTCCAGATACGCATTTGGCCCATTTCAAAGTTAGACGTACGATAGATATTATATCTAGAAAAGAAATTAACTAATTGGATGTCGATGTTATGTGTGTCGGCGCTCCACACATGGCATGTGTAAGTAATCACAGTAATTAATAAATGTGTTAAAGGCCACTTATTAGTTTCATCTTCTTTTTAAAATGATTTAGAAAATAATAAACTCATTATGTTTTGTTATGGAGAAAGGAGTGATGTATACACATCTAAGTAGATACTGAAGTTAATCATGGAATGATGATATGTTGTTTTTTACATAAAGTCTATACCTTCTTATATATAATATTTATACCTTCTTTTGTTTTAAATATGATATTTGAACATATTTGAAAAACTAGCTCAAACCTACCAAGTAAACACAAAAAATCGGTCAAACTGTTGCGGTGGATTCGATAAAAAATACTGTACACGAGATTTTTGTGTTTGAAAAACATAACTTTATACCTATTGCAAACTGTTTGTACCTCAAACTGACACACATAAATACACAAATAATCTTCAAATAAAAAACAAAAAATAGTTCTTCTGTAAAATTATAAGTTTGTAACAAAACACCACGATTCATTATTTTTTTTCAATAATTCTGTAACAGTTCATAGAAATCTGTGTTCTTGTAAGTAATTGTATTTTGCTATGACGTCAGCACATTATAATTTGTACCAATTCTAACAGTAAAGTATAGTTGTTAACTACTTTAATGTACGTGGGAAAATGTAGTTGTAATGCTTTAACTGTAATTGATTTAAAAATGTCTGAAAATCTAACTAAATTTGTTGAAGAATACATACAAATAGTTTTGAATCGTCACTAAAAGAAGAGCACTACATTCACTAATTAGCTGTTAAGGTGTATAAATAAGTGCGTGTAGTGATCTTTAAGTGATGGGGCACTTAGACTTAACATCGAATTGTTTTTCTTTACATTTAATAGTGTACTCATTGTTGAAGAACCAAATTTTTCTTCTTCCTGCCTTTATCCCATATTACTTAGGGTCGGCGCAACACGTTTTTTTCTTAATTCTGTCCTGTCACCCCTCTCACTACCACTAACTCCCTTTTCTTTCATATCACTCCTCACACAATCCATCCATCTTTTCTTTGGCCTCCCTCTCCCCCTCCATCCATCTACATGTACCTATACTCAGGACTTTTTTAGTGAAATGTATTTCATCTCTCCTCTTTACATGACCATACCAAGACAACCGATTGCCTTTCTACTTTTCAGTCACTGGTGTCACCTTCAAACATCCTCTAATATGGGTACTCATTTCTCACTTTATCCATTCTCGCCACACCGCACATCCATCTCAACATTCTCATCTCCGCTACATGCAATCTTTTTTCATCTATCTTTTTCATAACCAAATTAAAGAAATAAATCAGTACCGATACCTCATAGGCGTATTCAATTCAATTAAAACTAGCATCTTGTATGTCTGTAAATCATAGATGTTTTCATATTAACACTCCTTTATTTATTATACCAGTCTATGCAACATTAACCCTAACAAAAACTTGACTTTATGCATAAAGCAATAACTTAAAGTTAAATAATTGTTGGTAGGAAATAAGTAAGCATGGGAACCTAAGGTGTGGTGTTATGTGTAGAAAGAGGTGGCATGGGCTGTGTATGAACTTGACCGACTAGACGACTAGTCGGCGCTCAAACGGCCGAATAGTATAATCTGATGATTAATTACTTTCTATAAATGTTAGAGAATATTACTCGTAGAATGACACTTGGCTTGGGCCGTCATGTATATTATTTATTTTTGTTCTAAACCTACAATATTGATTATATACTACACGCTGTTCATTTGAGACTGTTTTAATTCTCAAAAATACATAGCATAAAGTAATTTCTCACTTTTGATTTCCTTTTTTTCTGAAACTCATTTAGTAACAACTAACTGTCGACAATAAATGTTGCAATCTATTCGGTTTTCCCGATTAGTTGGCGACTAGTCGATCTACCTTTAATACAAATACAGGTATAAAGCCAGTTTCACATAATATAACAAGTTTCTAACCCTTACGACAGCCTAACCCTTGCCTAAGATCATTACATTACCACATTTTACTCAAGAGTTTTGCAAGGAAATTAATTACAAATACATTCCACATTTTTCTTCGCATATGTTGAGATAGACTTAGGATATCTTGAAGTTATTGATAAGGTACTTATCATTGTTTAACATGTGTTATTAATCATACTACAGTATGTATAAATTCCAATAATATTATGCTTTGATTTATACCAGTTATGCTCGTAGAAAATTAGTAACAAAAAGTTCGTAGCGAGTTGTAACCGTTTTGGCGTAGATCTATGGCTACGGTTACGCGTAGACCCTTGTAGCTTCTTTTCAATATTAGGACATTCTACTTTATTCAAAAAAAATTCAAAATTCAAAATCATTTATTTCAAATAGACCATTTGCAGGCACTTTTGAATAGTCAAATGTCGGTCAGTCCAAGAAAAGTGAAGCTAAATTGCACGTTCCAAAACGTAGGTCTCTATGGAGAAGAACGTGCAAGAAACTCCATGGACACTCTTTTTAAAATATATTGAGTTACATAGATCTTGGTTACATATTTCTTGTCGCTTCTAATATGTGAGCACAATGTTGGTAGATACGTAATAATAATAAATTATTATTCTTTTTATTAAATGTAATTAAAAATAGAAACCGAATTAAGCCACTGGCAGCCAAGAGATGACCAGTCTCAACCGATGGCACCTGTTCACGGGCATGACACGTGCATCAGCCCCACTCAGCTCAACCATTTTAAAGGGAACCGAATGACCCAATAACACGTGCCACCACCAGCAAGACATTTGGGTGAGCATGACAAACTCTCAACTGCCATGCTCGTAATGTCAAACAAGTTGTAACCTAATAAAGATGCTCCATGGTGCTTCACATTCACAAAAACTTGAAAAAAAGAAGAAAGTGCTTCTACATTATACAATGCTATTTAGTTTCCAATTAAAAAAGGTAATAAATTATCATAAGCTCTATTGAAATAAACAAATAAATAAAAAATACATTTCGAAAGCAAAAACAAAAATAGATGGTCATCACAGCACTTCAGCTACAAGACGTCTGCTGCTGAACAAAGGCTTACCCCAAGCGTCGCCAGAACGACCGTTCCGGTGCGAAGAGTTATAAAGAGGTCTGTGCTCGTATCGTCGTCTTCTATTTTACTAATAAAAGATTGTCGCGTGAAATAATGAACAATGAGACCTAACAATTATCCTTGTAAATGACATCATTGACACTATGATACCATCTACTAGAAGAAAAATTGTCTGTCGATAACTTGGGTCTTTTACAAAAATCAGGTGACGTAGCCATTTCTTTGCAACTAGTTTCATCCAGTAACTCATGAAAGTCGGATATTATACTAAGGGACTCCCTGTATAAAAAGTATCCTACAACCTATTTTAGGACACGATCCACCCAAGTGCCAATTTCATCCAAACCCGTTCAACCGTTACGTCGTAACAAGGTAACAAACAGACAGACAGAGTTACTTTTGCATGTATAATATTGGATGATATAAATATTCATAGCCCTAACAGGAAGACGTAGCTACCATAAAAATTGCAATAAAGTGTAAATATAATGAAGAAGCAGCCTTAAGTGGCAGAGCCGCGGTGATAAGCGATAGGTATATCCTTGCACGGTGTATTGTTTCGTCCTCCTTTATCTTCATCACTCAGCCGCATTGACAAGGTCACAGCGGTCCTGTTTTTATAACAAATAACACTGGCAAGGTTGAATGAGAAAAATAAAACTTATTTTAACCCATTTTGAATTTAGAACTGGCTGCGTGTGCGCTTACTTTCTTTTTCCTTTATTAAAGTAGTGTTTTACATAACTGAATAACTTTATATATAGGTAACGTGATTTTTGATTGCATAATTCTAAAAAATATTATGCAATTTTTAATTCAGTGTTGAATTATATTTAATCAAAAATGTTTGAGCTGAATTCATTAGGATTAATCGTAATTCGAAATGTCAGTCATAAAATAAATTGTATCATGAAATCATTCTTAACACTTTGTTGAAAACAACAACTTTAACATAGTACGCAGTGATTTGACAAATAATAAAGGCAGTGATTTTACAATTCATTCTTACAAAGACGAGCTTAACTTAGAAGTCAGTTTTCTACCAACAAACCTTTCTTCCTTATTTTTCTTTTTCAAACCTTTCTTTTTTTCCTTTTTCTTTGGTTTGAGTATTCGACCATACGATCCAGTGTACAATATAAACTTACATAAAAAAGGCTAATATATTTAAAATATAGTATACATACTGTTTTTTTTTTTATTGATAAAAACCAGTACTAGACTGCGATTCCGTTTGATGGCAAGAAGTGATGCAATCGTTGATGGTGAAGCACACTAGATTTTAAGGGCCTATTCATACTAACCTTGAAGACACCTAAATTATAATTAGACGGGAAGGCCGTTGCAGGCAAATGGTTCTGGACCTGTTACCTTATACACCCCTACTTTTTAATTAGTACAAAAAAAAATGGGGCTCTATCTGTACCCGTCACTGATCATATTTTTGTATTAAAAAGTAGAAAAAAACGAAATCCTAAAATTGACCCCGAAAAGATAAATTCATCATAGAGTCAATCAAACATAACAATTGCTAATAGAAAATACTGCGGGCAGTGTTTTTCCTTAATAATTGTCACTTATTCATTCATTTATCAATAGTCTGCACAATATTTTCATAAATCGAGTGACATTTTGGGACATAAACCAACGCTAACAACTTTCCTGTTTATGAATATTATTTATTGAGATTTTACTTATAAGATAACAAGGGCTTTTCTAATAAGCCCTTTAAGTATTTGTACTAATTAAAAAATAGTGGTGTATATAATAATATTATGTCATTTATGAAAGAAAGTGCGTTTCATGTTGATCGTATTTACAGTCAAATAAACAACTTAGAACAACTACATAAAATTATACAGCAAATTCTGCTCCATTAATATAAAACGTGCACTAAAAAATAAAACAGGGGCAGTAAGTTCATTCAATTATTATTATTTGTTCTCCACAAGGTCATGCATGAATAAATGAGCGTGACCAGATTTTTCATGACACCTGCTGCCATCAATGAGAACTAGTACCCACCTAAGTACCACCTAGTTCACAGTGACTCATAATAATAATACAATATCATTGTCAGCCAATACTGTTCCGAGTGCTGTGTGACTCAGGCCTGCTCTCTAGAAGTAATAAGCCATAATCGACCACGCGGGTCCAGCGCGAGTTGGTGGATGACATGCTTTGTAAGTTTTGGTTTTCGAATTTTTCTTCGTAATGTTGTCCTTCACCGTTTTGAATGAACTAAAGTATAAAATACAACATTACTTTTAGTATATGCGAAACATGAAACATGTGTTGCACGTGTGCACAATCTATGTACAAAATTTCATAACTGTATCATGAAAAATCACAAAGTTATGAGCTTGTTATGTGTTGTAAAATAATGAAATAAAACAACATGTATTAATAACTTTAAAAATTGAATATATGTTTCTACTTATGTTAAAACTATTACCAGCGTTACACGTGCGTAAATTATATACTTAATCCTCCGTCATAATATCATTACTTTTTTTAGTGGACGCCGCAACAAAATACTTTGCTTGGTTTAGAAGGACTTAGCGCATAAACAGACAGACGCGAAAAGCGTTTTGTTTAATACCGACCGGGTAAATATGGAAAGAAAATTCGCTAAATCTATTTTAAGACTTAATTAATGCATAAAGTTCAATGTTAATATTCATAGAAGATCCTAGTTCATTTATCATCACAGCGTCAATCAATCGCTAAAATATTAGGAGGCGTTGTGTAAACACTCCCCCCACGCCTCCTAATAATGTAGTGTCTGACTAAAAACACGGCTGCCGTTAATTCGTGTTTAATTTTACAAAAACACTTGCAAGACCAGTTTAACCATCTTCGATAAGTAATGTCTAGAAGACAAATTTGTAAAGAGGACATTTTTTGCATTAATTAAACGAATCGAGTATACAGCACTCGAATTCTTGATTTTCAAATAAAGAATGCTTAAGGGTCAGCTCATATCTGATGTGACATTGTGTGCACTTTTTAAGATAGCGTTGCAATGTTAAAATGCTCTACACAAAAAAGTTCACAATTCAGTTTTTTGAAGACAATTACGCTTTAATGAAAAAAAAAAAAATCTCTTTTTATTTTTTTTAGTAGATATGAAGTTTCATAAGGTATTACTTTGATTATCACGTCACGTCCCTATTTTTATTATTGCCTCTTAATGAAATCGTTGCTCCCACAAGAAATAGTTCTTGTACCGTGAGCCCGTTTACAAATATTGAAAAATGTGACTTTTCAAGACCCTCAACCTAGCTGTAGAGCTTACAAATATTTTTCCGTGGGGAAATCGAACCCGCGACATGTAGCTCTGCAGTCAATCGCTTAACCATTGCACCAACCGTACAGTATAAGCCGACCGACCCTTAAGTTAATTTAGCACGGCACGTTTAATGCCAAATGTGTTTTCTAATTAGATTCGATTGGAAGTACTCACGATAATTGGCTGTTGGTAAATAGTGCCAGTTTTAACTTTAAAATGGCTTCCGAAGAAAGGCTTGTTTTTTTTACGATACATTAATAATACCTAAGTACAAGATATTTTAGTTATTTTCAAGAATACAATAGTAATAGAATATTAGGCCATTTGGTATAAGTCAAACAGGTATGCTTTAATTATTTTAAAATTGATAAAAGTCTATAAAACTATATTATAACCGCCAACGTCGGATAGATCCGACCAACACTCTCGCGTTTATCGCCAGGGTCGCACATCTTCGACCTAATGGTCCATCTCGTCAGCTCTTCTGTCAGGCTAGTGTTGCCAGGCGTCTTGATTTGCGCGGGATGTCCCGATTTTTAGGGGTCTGAGGGCGCGTCCCGATTTGCACCTCATCGGAACGCTAAATGTCCCGATAAATCAAAATCCCTGAAACTCAAATAGCGACTGAAGAAGTCTTGGTTTTACTCAGTAAAAATTTCACACGCCCTCTCGTTTCACCCCAAAGGGGAAAAAGTCAATGGATGATTTCCCTTCTAAAAAAATCATTGCTAAAAAAAAATATTTGTCCCGATCTAAAACCCTAAATCTCGATTTGTTTTACCATCTGTCCCATTTTTATCCAAACAGACCTGACATCACTATCTGTCACGTATGGGGATTGAAGAGCTAAACAAAATCGAATACCCAGTCGCAAATACACGACACAGGCGAATAGGACACAAACACTGGTCGAACCAATCTGACGCGGACGATTAACTCATTGAATGCCGCAATTAGAGACACAATAGAAAGACAATTGGTTATGTCGAACTGTGTAACTTAAGACATTCGAAAGGTTAAAGGGTTAAAGCATTTTGTATCAGTGTATCGTAAAATGCCACCACGGTAGCCTATAGCTTACTAAATACACTAAAAACTGTAGCCTAAGGCATTTTTAAAGTCTAAAGTGCCTAAATTATCTTCATCAATCAAATCAACACCCTAATCAAATTAAAAAAAAAAAAAACGATTTAAGTGACCGTAAAATTGACATTTAAAAAATTGATCTTAAGTGATTTATAATAGGTCACGTTTTTCCTTAACAAGAACAATAGATAGCTATAGCAAACTTGGAGACTAAATGCATTAATAAATCGGCCATTATTGATCACATGCTTCTCCTTAGCGAGTTGATAGCAATCCTGATAAACATATAAGTAAACAAAACGTGTAAAACTGTGCTGATAGATCACGTAAACCGCAGGAGAGATGACAATGTCTTGACCACAAAAGATCGTCATTCAATGTCGACCGTCAACATGGTATTTCGGTATAGGCAGGTAAGTACTACAAAACAAAATTAGTCATGTTAAAACTACATACTTATTAGGTACCTACTACTTTTTTTCATGAAATTTTAATCAAACTGAGTACTAACTTTTGCCCGCGAATTCGTCTGGGTGAATGTCGGTTGTTATACGGACATGAAGTTGAAAATGGATAAAAAGTAACTTCTGCTATTGTTTGGGTTTCACACTTACCTACTCTGTTCCAAATTGAAAAAATCGGTTTAGTAGTTTAAACTTGGAAGCATAACAAACAGAATTATAATCATATTTATTTAGTAACATGGAAGTATTTCGACAGATTAATGTGTAAATAAAACAGTTATCGAGTTAGGTACTTAGTACGCTCTGAAAATGGTTTGTAGTTTTTTTTCAGGATTGCATATTACCAGGTTAAAAACATGGTACAAAAGAGTGATACCAAACAGCTTATTCCATTGTACTTGGCAATTACACGGATAGAAATCATTTTCAAATCTCTACATAAATCAGTACCTAAAATTAGTATTCTTTTGTAAATACATATCTGACTCACCGACTTCAATGGGGATGACATCTGTTGTCAGCTGGACGACAACTGACACCTCATACGTGTCGGCCTCCAGTTTTTCTGCGATTTGCGACTAAAAGCACACGTCAAAATCGCAGACGTGGCATCGCATGTACTCACAACACAATCTTGCTCACTAAAGGCTCACTTTTAACACAAAACTAAAACAATTTGATCAAGTGATCTGATCAAAAGTCACTGTGATGTTTTTTTTTCGTGATCCGTCACTGTAACGTTTCCTCTTCCGCTGCCCAATCAATTGTTTAGTAGCTATGTTCGTTGTCGTTCAGATAAGTATCGACTTTTTTATAGATTATCTAAAAGAAAAGAAATAAACATTACCTACACAAGAATATTTGTATAAATCTTAATTGTTTCAGTGGCAAGCGTGAACTCCGTTCAAATAGTTATGCATTCTTGATGAAATATCTTAAACAAAAGGTTACACGACAGTTTTTAATTTGATTTATTAACTAAAAGCTAGACCAAGGTCAATCGGCTCCAGTTATTGATATTATCGTAGTTACATAGCCTTCTACATATTAGTACCCAATCGTTTTTTTTTTTTTTTTGCGGAGGCTATTACAGAAATTTAAGTTCTAATTTATGTTGATTGTTGTAATCGTAATAGTATAAAATAATGTGAACCTTTTTAATGCAACTATGGATTTAAATGGCCGAATGTATTAAAAACAAATTAAACTTGCAAACAACTTAATTTGCTATATACTTTGAGATTTCTAAAACAGACCTAACTCTGAAAAGAGGTATTTGAAAATTGAATCCTAAAGCTTATAGTGTACGATTCACTTTTCAAATACCTTTTTTTGAGTTAGATCTTTTTATGATCTAATGTACGAAATCTAACTGCGTACCGGAGAGCAAACTTTAATTTTAATATTACCTATACTTTATACAAACACGTGTCTCTTAATCGACAGTTTATTGAGACTCGTCTTTACTAAATGTTGAATTGCAAAATACTTAATTATACTCATACATTTATTTATGAATTTTACATTGTTAGTTTGTCTTATGAAATTTGTTACTGAAAATCATCAACATCAATTTCTTAGGTAATTTGTCATGTCTCTAACTACTAAGAATCTTAAATAAAAATTCTTGTTACGTCTATATCAACAGAATAAAATAAACCTTATACGATGTTTTCATACATTTTTATCTTAATATTATCACTTTATGCTTGGAATGAACTATCTGATATGCACAAGCAAATCTTCATGCTGATGCACTATATAATAAAATTCAGTACTTAACTGATTTTATTATCAGTGGGTACATGATAAACTCAAAATCAATTATTTGACAAAGCAAAGATTTTGAAAAATCAAACAATTGCCGAGTTATACAAATATTTTTCAATTTATTTATATTTTATCTCTGGAACACCTTCTATGGCAGATATTAAATTAGGGCGATAAAGATTTGTGGAAGGTTAATATGAAACTGATATCTAGCTACATCTTTAAATCTTCTTTCAAAAATATTTCTGGAAATTTCTTTTTGTTTGGTTAAACTAGGAGTATTTTTTAAGCATTTTATGAAAAAAAAAAACATATCAATTTCAACACTCACTATGTAAAGAATCACAGGTTGATATAGCGCGACGTGCTAACAAAATCAACGTTCAAATGTACACAAGCGAACGACTCCACTTATCTGAAAATACGTCAGTCCACCCGTGGTTTCTGTCACATGCTATTTACATAATTATATCTTAGTAGTCAGGCGAATGCCTGTATGAACGTACAGGGTTAAAATACTAACCCTGTACATTTATATACTTTATATTGTAATACTGATGACGTTGCTGAATTGCTTGAGAGAATCATCGTAACCCTGGATTGCAAAAAGCAACTGAAGGAGTATAATATAGGTGGGTTTAAGTCAGAAAAAGTCTAACTTCTCGCTTCAACCAACGCGTGAGGAGTTATTTGACGATTTGTTACCACAAAAAATAAAACGCTTAAAGTAAACAGAAACAAAAAGAATTTAAAACAAATGCTTGTTCTTCAAAAGATTGACTTTTCAAGATCAAACTGTAAAAGGTGAATCTTTTACAAACTTGACGGATTTTAAATATTTACGTAGCGATTCTTTACTTATTTACGATTATAGTTTTTAATTTGTACAATTAACTTTTTTGTGATTTTGACGCGCTTAAATTATATATTATTAACAGCTCGCATTGTCTCTTCACATAGTAATTAAAATTAGAGTCAGAAATTTAGAACTCATTACGGTAATTATAACTGATAGACCATATAAAAAACTGGTATTTTTTACGTTTATTATTCATAGAAATGGCAAAGCTAACACTAGATTTATTTGAATTTTTTGACGGTCACCGTTTTAAGGAGAATTCACAAATGAGGTGGCATTTTACTTCATTTAATTTTGCTCATATTTGGTTAATTAGGGTAAACATGCACGAAAATAAACATGTCCTTGAGAAGGACAAGTTCAATTATCCTTACCTACTAGTGTAAATTAGTTCAAGTGACAGAACCTCATTAATATTCTGTTCAGAACCGGTAATTAATCGTTTACTTCTAATCAGCGCGCTTCACACTGCGTAAACGCATAACACGCACGTGATCGACATTACCGCGTCGTCTTACCCTTGAAGTCAACCAAAAAACAACTTGACAAACGCAAATTGGTCCACACTTTTATACACTTTTAAAATAATACTAATTGCTGTAATAACGTCATAAAATAGCGAACATAAATCAGTCACACCGATAACTACCTCATATTTACTGAAAGAAGAAATAGGCATTTTCAACATGACAAGGTAATTGAATACTTATTTTCACTAATCTCCACTCATTTTGCGCTATTAACGCGTAACAAGCCTAACGTCTGGAATCACCATAACAATGATACTACAACAATAAAATGCAGATAACAAACGGAGTTTTCCGGATAAATAATACAAAAGTGTGAATACATTAGTGCCTTAGCTAATTGTTGGGAACACTGCCACTGAAACAACCTTAAATCACTTAACTTACATCGAAATTTTGACCCGTCAATGTCAAGTGCATCCGCGGTACTGAATCATTTATCACTTTCGATTGTATGCCATAGAGATAAGTGCATCTCATGCGAACAATGCGATGTAAGGAACTCGCGATAAGGTAAAACGTACGATCGTTCGTCGCTTGTACCTGTTTAGCACCGCGCGCGTGCGACTGCCGCGATGTTCGACGCACGAATGCCGCCAAACGACTTGACCATTGTTTACTTCGATAATTACATTTTCATTTCGATCGAGTTTACGGGGCGAAGGCTCTAAGGCGGAAAATCTCGAAGCGATACGTCATTACCTGCATTTGTTGACGACAGGTTAATCAGACGAAAGTGTGTATAAATGCAATCTTAGCCTTTGCGTTTGGGCGTTTATTTTTTCTATAAGCTGATTAGAGAACTGCTTATTAGGTAGTTTATAAAGGCGTTTTACTATATTAAATATCCAGGTAGATTTGGTTTTCGGAATCTATTTAATGAGAATTTAAATTTATTTTATTTATTGACGATACTTACAGCAGGTTTTAGAATAAGTGTTGATAATAATTAATTACCTATTGATAGCTAAGATATAATTTTGCTTGATTAAATGAGAAGAACTTGGCTGATACTGGTCCAATTATTTATGTAATGACTTATGTAAATGAAACAAGATTGATTAATTCATAAAATATTTTATTAGTATCGATTATGGTTTAAAGAGCATCACGTTTCAGAGTAAAAAAAATGGAGATTAAGTAGCCTACTGCTATTTTCTAATTTAATCCTGAATATAAGGTTGTTTTTTTAATTTTATTTATAAGTAGCTATAAATAAACGTGACTACGTGGTAACTTTGATTTTGAATGAATTCAATAAATTAATAATACTTAAAATATTGTAACACAATATAATTGTTTAAGTGGTACATAAGTACCTACTTGTCAATTTAAATACATAGGTTTATAACTTTATATTCATAACAATCCGATAAAAAACAATGAAATGAAATCATTTTCAAGTGTTCAATAAATAGTAATTATTTTAAGTCACCTCACTGTTGTTGAAAGTAATGCAAGTTATATGAAAGGTATAATATAACACATATAAAATTATTAAAAAGGCTTAAAGTCACCCAAAGAGCAATGGAAAGGGCTATGCTCGGAGTTTCTTTGCGTGATCGAATCAGAAATGAAGATATCCGCAGGAGAACCAAGGTTGCCGACATAGCACAAAGAATCGCCAAACTTAAGTGGCAATGGGCAGGGCACATTGCTCGCAGAACGGATGGCCGTTGGGGCCGAAAGGTTCTGGAGTGGCGACTGCGTACCGGAAAACGCAGCGTTGGAAGGCCTCCTACAAGGTGGACTGACGACCTGGTGAAGGTAGCGGGAATCCGATGGATGCGGGACGCACATGATCGTTCGTTATGGCGCCGCTTGGGGGAGGCCTATGTCCAGCAGTGGACGTCTGTCGGCTGAAATGATGATGATGATGATGATGATGATGATAAAATTATTGTAAGTTGCATGACTTGCGTTTGAAGATAACAGACGTTTGAGGTCCTATCCTATAAAGGACATACCACAAATAAGACGTATTTTTCACTGTCAGAAAAACCACAAAGTTATTTCGTAAAATTTTGTTTAATGAGAAATCATCAAATCTGGCTGAGTCTCAGACCCACCTGTGTTTCTTTACTTGCCCTTTGCATTTTGAACCACGGTACTTCTTTCAAACAACACCACAGCCCTCGCAGGCATCAGTTCTAGTGGACACCATCCTTTGGATGGCCATCTCTTTGAGATTCCCACGGAACATGAAACGCCGTCGACCCAGGCCTGGTCCTTATCGAACGGCGAGTGACACTTTACTTGCCATCCGCAAGCCTGTGCCTACGGTGGCTGGGAGCTGCCCTGCTGCCAGCGAATCCCCACGACGACCACTGAGTCTCCTGCAGGAAGTTTATCAGGAAATACTGATAAATTCCCTACTTAGGTTTAATCAAAAATTTGCCTAGTTAGATTATCATCTTTCAGCTACGGAATGGAGTCGGTTTTCAGATTAATCGAACACAGATCATAATATCAGTGTTTTAGATAGAGTGACAACTTCCAAAACTCAGTTACTAGAGCTAATGGTCCTTCAAGCCGGAGTGGTGGCTTCGATAACCTTTTAATCGGAGCAGTATCTTTCTTTCAGGTTTACTTTACAAAAATCAGCTGGAAAAAAAATTTTTTTTTTTAATTGATCTAATATAGTGTTTGAGTGCGATCTCACGTGATTGTAAGCAGTGATGTGATGCAATCGTTGATGTTGAGGCACACTAGTTTCCGTCCTGTTTAATGTTCGTTAATGGTATGCAATGTAATGATAGATCACCCATCCTCGTTACAGCTGTTACTATTAAGGCTGCTTAATCTGAATGCATGGCATTATCCTATCATTATTTCAGCCAAATAACGTCCACTGCTGAACATATAACTCCCCAAATGTCGCCACAATAAACAATTTTTTGCATCTCACATCTATTGAATTCCTGCAACCCTTACCAGGTCATCGGCTCACCTTGTGGAAGTCATTTAACGGCTATGCTCGGAAATTCTTTACGTTATCGAATCAAGAATGAAGATATCCGCAGGAGAACCGAGCTGACAAAGACACAGCTTGAACAATCGCCAAAATTATTTAGCAGTGTGCACCGCCCAAGGGCGGGGGATGTCAATGCATGATTTTTCCCTCCATAAAAAAAGGTACTACATTGCTAACAGAATAGACGATCGATGTTGCCGAAAGGTTCTGGAACTAGAGGGTTGGGGGAAGATCGGCATTGGGATAAGAACATACAACTCAAAATACCACTTATTTAGCTTTATTTTCAATTCCAGTTACATTGCTGGGCAAGGTGGAACATAATGACGTGGCACGCAATATGACTAGCCTTAAAAATAAAGCTAAATAGGTAGTATAATTTATATTTATACGGTCTTACCCCAATGCCGATCTTACCCCAACGCACTATACAACCACGTCCGGAAAATTCAGCGTCGGAAGGCCTTCTACAATATGCGGTGGATATTGAAACGAAATTACAAGTACTTAAAAAGCTTCAAAATTCACACAATGCCTAAAAAGAAAACCAAAAATGACTGCCCTGAATTATATCATTTAAAAAGTGTTCGTCCAGAACAGCCTCGGATCATGCAAAGTCGTGACGGCGGAATTGCAGACGGCACTGATAACCTGTAATTTTATGATTATGCTTAATTTGACTCCGAACTTAAACAGGTGCTTTTCAACTGTAATTAATTTAAACCACTTTTTCAATGATAATTATAAAAGTGAAACCAGCTTTTTGTTGAGTTCCTTTTGTTACGGGTGAATCAGCATTTCTCTTATTCGTATCATTTAATTCAATTGAAAATATTTTGTCTACGAAGGCCTTTACGGGTACTATAAAACGTTAAAAGCTAGTATACTGGCAAGAAACTTCATGTTACTCTTTAAAATATGTTTGAATTTACAATATGTCCATATTGCATATTACTTAGGTGTGTGAAGAGAGTAAACGTGTACAAAGTGGTAGCCGAGTGGTAACGGCCCTGACTTACGAGTTATAGGTCGCCGGTTCAAACCCAGCCAGGCGAATTACTTTGTGTAATTTACGGTTAACGTAAGGAAAACATCGTGAGGAAACCGGTATGTCCTAGAACCAAAAATTCCAAGACATGTGACATCCACCAACCCGCACTGGGCCCGCGTGGCGGTTTACGGCCCATTCCGTCTCCTAGAGAGGTAGCTTGAATCCCAATTGTGAGAACATTATAAAGCCGACTATAATATACTATACTTCATAATGCTAACTATACAATTAAAACATCCTTATTGTCATGATAATTATAATTATAGTAGGTACTCACAATTCTGACACTAATGAGTCAAAATATGTAGAGCCATCTGTATAAGTCATCAAACCCATTTAAGTAATTTTACCATCTCATTTTATTGATGTTATCTCGACGTAAATAAAAGTACTTCCGAAGCTTAAAATTTCATAAAAATGTCGCAATTACTAAAAAATATTATCATTACAAGGAGACATAATGACTCCTTTTTAATTATACAGTTTTGATGTTATCAAAGAAATGTAAAAACGGCTAGTGATAATAAAAATCTGTCTATTTTTGTATACTAAGTAATTAATGCAGAAAAATAATATTCACGACTATAGTACTTGAGAAACTGGATATGATGGTGTTAGAAACCTGCTTGACAAGCACAGGTAAAAGTTATTAATTGCTAATTTATACACCATCCTTTAGCATATCAAGAAAACATAATTTACGCGACTAACTTACCAACTGGTATATTTATAATAGATTCTTGAACATTTAAATAAAAATATTGAAAAATAATACTGTGGAAGTAACTGAATTAAGTTGGCAGAATGAAACGATGATGATGAAGGATTCAAAGGAAAGTACCATCAAAGACACTTCCGCCTGACCACCACTATGATCATTTTTGCTTGCGTTCGAAACAAAAACTTCAAAGGGTTGGTTTGGCGTCGCGTCGAAAAATTCAAGCGAATTTTTTTTTTACTGATCAGGCAGAAATGTCCGCGATGGTACTTATGCCATATAATTTTAAGTGAACTCTGTTTTAGTGTTTCTGACACACTTAATTTCAATGATTTGATTCAAGAGCCTGTACTTTCTTGAATCAGTTCCAAGTTTTAAAGACCCTGAATTCATTATATAATCTTCTTTCCCTGAGTGAAGAGAGAGGGAGAGTGTAAGATTTCTACTGACTAAAACTTTTATGTTCTAGGGTCGCTTCAACACTTTCAAACAATCCCTCAAATAACATTGGGATCGAATAACCGTCGTCAAAGAGCTAATCATCAGCAACCAAGGCCAAGCCCAAGCCCAACACCAAGGCCAAAGGCTGGTCTCCACCTAATTATAACCAGTTTAAATGTGGAATGTTTTTTTTGTTCGGTGGGTAAATATGATCCAGATGACATCCCTCGCCCTTGGGCGGAGCCGAAGATTGCGTCAGACTAGTCTGTGGTCTGACTTTTACTGAATAAAAAACCGACCCCGTTCCTTCGTTGCCTTCTTCGTCCGGCCCAAGCCCAAGTCGTCGACGGCGCGCACTGTTCCTGCGCACCTCAAGGAGTTGGCAGCAACAGCAGGGACCCAGCCGGGTCGAAGCCTACTGGGGCCAGGGTTAGTTTCGAAAAACAGCTCGAGCCCCGGTATGAAGGCTTGAAAGAACGGGGTGGGTCTTTTAGTCAGTAAGAGTCTGACACTATTTCCCGCTCCGCCCAAGAGCGGGGGTTGTCATTAGATATTTTTTTTCCCATCATAAAAAAAAGACCACAGTAGGCTTCGACCCTGCTGGGCCCCTACGGTTGCTAACAACTCCTCAAGGCAAATGTGGAATGTGGATATAGATTATTAGTATTATAATTGTTATCTCACTGGCATATAAATATGATTGGCCTGTTGGTCTAGTGGTTAGTGACCCTGACTCCTATGCCGGAGGTCGTGGTTTCGATTCCCACCCAAGACAAATGTTTGTGTGATGAGCATGATCATTTGTTCTGTGTCTGGGTGTAATTTATCTATAATATGTATGTATTTAGAAATATATATGCATGTTAATCAGTTGTCTAGTACCCATAACACAAGCTCTGCTTAACTTGGGACGAGACGGCGTTGTGTGATAGTTGTGTGGAATATTATATTATATTATATTATGTTATATATAATTAGTTGTAAATCTATATTACTAATGTCCCTACTTTGTATGAAATCTCAGTGTACATCTAATGCATGATTATGTTCGTATCATCAGGTATTACGTATTCAGGAATGCTACCGTGTAGAATGCTGAATATATAAGCTATCTACGAGCGTTTGTATAAGTAACAGGCTGTTTAAGAGATTTTATCTAAGAAAAAATCTAACTAAAGTTTTATAGGTAGGTATTTTATTTCTAACTTTAGGTCTATATAAATAATATAATAATTATTTATTTAAAAAGACAACTTTTGGTCCACATTGTATGTTAGTAACAATTATTTCTATGTTAGTTCAAAGTTCACAAAATATTTATAGTTTCATTAAAATTATATTGCACACGAGTATTAAATCCAATTATACACTAGATCAAAATGTAATAAATATATCTGCCAAATTGTTAGAAAGTTTTTTTGTTATTGGCATGTTTGCGTTTGCCCACTATCATACCTGGTGGTAATCTATGATGAGGTCGTCGATGGTGCATGCCCGCCAAGAAGTAACCTATTCACTCTCAATTCCACTTCTTAGCTGTATACGTAATTGCCCTGACGGGGTCAATTACGCAGACGACTCGCTGGTCCTGGCGCAAAAAAAAAAAAAGTGTTTCCAAAACGTTTTGTGTGTATGGGTGTGATGTCCACTTACTACCATGTTATCACGGCGATAGAACGCAAAGGGTAACTGAAAATCCCAGATGAGTTTTAACACTCCCATTTAGCTCCACCGGGAAAGTGATATCGCTCACCTCAAAAAAATCTATGATTGAAAATTTAAAATAAAATCGTAATCTTACCAAAAAATACAAATAAAGTCAACATAAGTCACAAAAAACCTAAAAAAAGTTACTATTATAACTTAGTCGGTTGATATTCAAACTGAAACTGAATCCACGTGTGTCGACAAAAAATGGAACCCTATATTTTTCTTAAGATGTTTTTCTTGCAGATAATTTTCTGCGTAAGTCACGTTTTCTTATCACACACGACGTGTAACTACATCTTACTGCATCGCTGCCTCCTTTAACAGTTCTCATCCCATCTGAAACCGATAGATTCACGTTGAGAGTTTTAAAACGTCATCGTACGTAATCAACATTTCTAATAGGCCTGAATTAAAAAAAACCCATATTACAAAATAATGCGAGTTTTCTTAGATTTCATACAAAAAAGATAAGTACTATAGATTAGTATAGATATAGATATTACAAAACATACAAAACGCAAAGTAACCAACAAATACCTAATTTCTAAAACCAAATAACGTACCTTTAATATAAAGTTTATTTGAACTTATAATTCCAAGTCAATTCAAAGACATGCACTTCAAAGCAACCCGTTTAAAAAACGGCAAAATGGAAATTTTATAGGTGAAGACCTATTATTTATGAATTTATATTAGCATAGAAAGGACAAAAAACAACTGAAAACTTACAAGTGAAACAAAGACATTAAATATACAATATATACTAAGCGAAATAAATCACTTGTATTTGATGCAAGTGGGCAAACTGTTTTTTTTTTTTTGCAGTACATGATAAATGATAAATGATCTTTATTCTGCAAGTAGGTTTTGTAAAAACACTTTTACACGTCAATTTTTTTTCCTCAATTAATGCTAGATGAGGCCGATGTTTTCTAGCTAACTACCCTGAGAAGAAACAACGAAACAAACTCAGGGGTCAAAGTCTCTTTTAAAGTCCATACAGCAAAACATGTAATGGTCAAATCGTATGAGAACCATGCAGATTAAGCCTGAGATGGTCTTTTGAAGAAAGAACCACACAGTTCTAAGTGGACCAGTCCATTTAGTGCAAGCATTTATCAGTATGCGTGTAGCTCAACTCAGGACTACTAAGGAGCTCAACGACTTGACGAACAATGCCAAAGAAAGGACATTTGGGTAGGCCATATCAAATACTCAAAACTGCCAGACATCATGTGAAAATAAAAGAAAAGGAAAGAGTAATTCACATAGTTCTCACATTCACAATAATAAAATTTACAAAAGTGTAAATATTGCAAATTGTAAAAAAAAAACACTAATGCGAAATACGAGCGAGCGATAGCAAGCCTAAAAACGGTAAGAGTATTTTGGACTGTATTGAAAAACATTTGCACGTGGGTAGGTACCCCCATTTACTTCTTACGGAAGCTCATTTTTGTTTCTAGAAAAACAAACCAGGGAGCAATAGCAAACTGCAAAGCTTATTATCATCGCCAGACTTATATAGTCAACTGCTTTCTGAAACTGACAATAAAGGAAGACAGTTTATACAAGAGTGGTATAACCCTTAGGTACGCGAGTTTTCTCGGAAGGTGTCCTTCGCGTAAAACAATAGGAGACATATTAAGATCCGTAGGCCAGCGTGAAGTCATTAGATCCATAGGCAAACTATCAATATAATTATTTACAGGATATAGGTAAATAAAGATCATAGTTACATAACTCCATATTATCGTGATGTAGATTAGATCTGCTCCAAGATTATAATAGACAGAATCACGAACTGTAATATGAATATACATGAAGTTATGTGTAAAGGTATAATAATTTACTATAGATTTTCCATAAGACACTAATAATGTGAGCATCTAGGAAATGGCTTGTAATAACGTACATGATTTTAGATCATTGTTATCGCAAATGAGTTGAGCGTTGTATGAAGACGAATGCGCAGCAAAACATCCTGTTTTAGACGCAAATAACTCGCATTATTATCACTCTCTCGAGTCTTGATGTCTTGTAGTAGGTATGTGAGTTTACAGTACAGCCAAAATATATGTTAACTAAATCGCTACTCTGAAGTTGGTATTCCAAACTATTGCACATACTCGAAAAAATACGCAATACGCATTTGCCGTATGACTATGAAAATGAATTACTGCGCATGCAGTACGAAAACATGTGGGTTTTAAGAAGTTAAAGTCTGGCTCGCCCTCGCGGTCCACCAAAGAGCGGGAAAAGTTATATGGTTTCCACCTCGAAAAAAAGTAGTACTTATCTACCTACTACCGCTTTCTTGGGATCGATTAATGAAATAAGCAATAAAGCTACTGCCCACACTATGAATCTACGTAATTTATCTTAAAGTTTTACCATTGTTGGTAATGTTGGTGATGATAATTAAAAAATCCAATGATAAGTCACAAATTGTTTGTGACTTATCATTGGATCAGACAGGCAGTTTTATTGTTCAGTAGAGGAGGTCTCAATCAAAACTGTACCTTCATAATAATACTAAACCAATTAATCGATTAAAAAAGAAAAAAGAAACATAAAGATAAATTTTTAAAGAAATTTCATTTATTTATAGATACAGGCACAAATAATGAAGAAACCAGTATTTATAGAAAATTAAATTTATAAAAGGCTAGTTAAGGTTAGTTCCGTATACTTTTCAATTATTATCATAGTGATCAATCAATACCTGTTTAAGTAAAATAAATAATCCAGATTAGACCAATCAACAAATTGCATTACTTTAGGAAAATTACTAAAATTTGTATCATGGGTTTTTCGCTCACATGAAGTTTACTTTATTCAATTAGCAATCAAAGACTTTGATCCCATCTTAAATGATCTTTTTTAACGTCAATAACAAAGTTCACCTTTAGCGAAGGTCTAAAGTTAAATTTAAAGTCGAACAAACAATTAAAATTATGGATTTTCCACTTATCTTAATTTGTTATGCTTTTTTCGTAAAAATACTTATAGACTTTGTACTCGTATCTTTTAGTAGAGTTTTTGTCTTAAGATCAAAGGTTTACAAATAACGACGAAAGAAGTTTGGAATAGTGCGTTGGTTTTAGATGATAATTGAATAGATGAACTTGGATTTCTCAGTGTTTTTTTTTTCTAGGTATGTAAATCGTAATCATATGTCTATAAGCAGGTAAGTACCTATATCATTGTTCTATCAGTACGTGCGCGTGTCACCTAACTTTTCTCGAGCGCCGATTGTACAACATACGTCTGTACAACTTGGATGTCCTTGAAAAGTGCAAAATTTTCGTGTTTTCCTCAAGTTTGTATAAAAGTTATTTGGCCGAAAATTTTGGTTTCTATACATATTGTTCTTTTTGTTTTTACTAGAAAATCCATAAAAAGTTTTTTTTTTGTGATTTACGTAATCAGTGCAATTTTCAGGGTCAATGAAACCCTGGCGCTCGAGAGGTTGACCGATTTGAAAGAAATTGGGTGCAGTAGGTTTTTTTAGATGGTAAATCATATAATGACATCTCCCACCCTTGGGCGGAGCATTTCACTAATTATTTGTTGTAATAAAGATTTAATATTTGTGTAAAAAGGGACTCTTATTTCAAGCTACCAGAGTGGTGAGTGTGTGTGGTGGTAAAGTCGCGCTGAGCGGATATTTCAGCAGTCACAGTCATAGAACCATCTCGAACCGTCCAAAAATGTGTAATTAGTGAAACCAATTGACACGGTTGATTTGTATGAATGGTTTTTTTTACAGCGGCTACCGAATCAATGATGGTGTTGACAGTTTCTATATATACTATTGAGGCATCTCCGTGCTGAGACGAAAATTATATGGAAAATCTCACATTTATTTCATGACTAGCATATACCGCGGATTCACCCACGTGATAGAGTTTACTCCCGGGATTAAAAAATATCCTACGCCCTATTCCAGCTAATACTCTACGTGTGTCCAGTTTTATTCAAACTCAATCAGTATTCACAATGTGTTTAGGTAGCAAACAGATAGAGTGATTTAGCGTTTTAATACTACCTCGTTTTTTTGGGTGGGAAATAATAATAATATTCTACAACTATCACACAGCGCCGTCTAGTCCCAAGCTAAGCAGAGCTTGTGTTATGGGTACTAGACAACTGATAAACATACTTAAATGTTTCTAAATACATACATATATAGACAAATTACACACAGACACAGAACAAATGATCATGCTCATCACACAAACATTTGTCCTGGGTGGAAATCGAACCCACGGCCTCCGGCATAGCAGTCAGGGTTACTAACCACTAGACCAACAGGCCTGTCGAAATCATCCAATGACATCTCCCGCTCTTAGGCGCAGCGGGAGGGTGTGTCAGACTTTTACGGATTAAAACCCACTCATAACTACATTCATTGTCTTGCATTCCAGGCCCCGGGTTTTCCTTTCAGAAGCAAACACATGACCCCAGCAGGCTTCGACTCTGCTCCCTGTTGCTCCCAGCCCCTACGGTTTTGCTCATATCTCCTTGAGGCACGCGTGGAACATTAAGCGCCAAATACTACTTAGTATGGTTTATTTGTGTATATGGAATATTAAAGAAGATAGTGACGTAGGTATCGTCAACATAAAGTCTAAAAATAACAAAAAAAGTATTGATTATCACTAAGTAATGAACACACAACATTCACAGAGCGTGCTCATGCGCATAGATTTTTTATCATATTGATCGGCGCCATTTTAGTTTACATGACCCTCATTAAGACGACCGATCTAAAAGCCAGTAATAAATGTAATTTGAAATTACGGACTCACGTCTTTTCCTTATTGTAAAATAATTATTGTGACGCATTTTCTTACGTCTACCGTTTTAAATAGACGTCCAAACATAATATGACGGCACACTTGGCACTATTGCGCTTTGTGTCGCGGGTTCGATTCTCACACGGAACAAATATTTGTATAGCCTACTAGGTGTTCTAAACATTAAATTAGCTCATATAGATTTATTGTCGCGTTTATAAACATTTCACGACTTCAAAACGTCGAATGTAACCTGAATCTTTTTTTTTGTTTATTATTATAACCAACTCTACTCTTAATGAAAGAGAACACTTTAGTATCTACAATCACTAATTACTAAAGTGTTCTCGTAATCTATCTCAATGCAAAACTAAAAACTAAAACGCATAAGTAAAAAATAATTTTAGGACGGCTTTATAAACCTACTATTTATCTAGTTGTGATTAATGTTAAAGAAATCTGCTGTATTATATCATCCATTATTGCTTACTTTTAGATGAGAAACTGGTTAAATGTTGTCATTGGATGATTTTTCCCACCATAAAAAAGACTACCTACCTAAAAAAGAAAAAAATATATAATTATAAATAAATTAAAATTATAATTAAATGTAATTATAAATAAATATAATTGGCTATAAATAAATTATAATTATATTTTTTTTACTAATTTTGTTTGGAGCAGGCAATTATTATGCTTAAGTTAAAAATACTTAAATAGGTGCTTAAGCAAGTGACAAGTGTAACCATAAAGGTTAAGTAAGTACAGAGAATAAAAAACAAACGAGATCACTTAGGCTAAAATTCTCAGTAATGACATATCATTACATTAAATAGGTAAGCATAATAGATCCTTTCATAATAATGAACCAGTAATGATAAACTTAAACCCACCCAGTTGTAAAGACTAATAGCACAAACAACACAGCTACCTAATACGAAAACTTAACTTCGACTTGTTAATTGTTCTAGTCATTGCCGCTAGATGACGCTAGTTATTACAACTGAAGTTTTATTGCTATTACAACGTTCAACAAATTTGTAAATTAACTGCAGGTAGTTTGCTTTTAAACCAACAATCCAACAATCTTTTTAGTCACCTAATTGTTTAAATTATTATTAATTGTTTAAATATATTTTTTATACAAAATAAAAAGTCAGTGTTACTTAAAAATTCGGTTCAAGCAAACCAAATTAGAAAACAAGCCTGGTTTGTAAAACAAGCCAGAAAAAAGGCATGAAATACCTACCACTTTTTCTGTGTTATTGTTTGAACTTTTAGGAACTTTCGACAAAATAAATATCAAACACTTTCGTACAAGACTGAATCCAGGCGCAAAAAAAAAAAATCATAGAAATAGTGTAAGTAATTATATATAAAAGTTGTAAGGGACAGCCCTCCACAAACTTTAAGGGCTTGCTCAGTAAACGAAACTGAACAACCTTCCACAATTTTTTATTTTTTCAGGAATCGAAAAAAAAATCGGCCTCGCCATACAAATTGTCCAATCAAGTAATGTGTATGTGTATGGTGGAAGGTTGCTCAGTTTCGTCTACTAAGCAAGCCCTTAAAGTTTGTGGAGGGCTGTCCCTTACACCTTGTATACACCTAAGTAATTAGATATAATATAGTTTATATTCTAAAATTATTATCTACTAACATCTTAAACACCATTTTTGTTGTATTGGAGGGGTTCCACAACAAAAAAAGAGGTACATATAAAAAATATATCTAAAAAATGTTTTTTTTTACACATTCTTTTTACTTACAGACATCTTCGGAGTCAACAAACAGAATTTAGTACCTGAAACAAAAAAAAAACTAATAAATGTACAAATCAAGTTATCATCTTAAAGTAGGTTCCTTCTATCAAATTATCGTGTGCAAGATCAAATGAAGTGATCAGGAATTCAGTTTGACTCGCAAAATATTTGTTTTGCGAATTATTACCATTATAATTTTACCTGTCAAATCGTGCATCACGATTCTCTTATGATCTTTGTTCGGCATACCCAACCCCCAAGGATTGACGTCACAATTTACGTTCCAAATAAGTACTTATGTTTTGAATACATATTTAGAATATGATGGAAGATAGCTAAAAATAGGAAAATTTTTAATCATTTACAAAAAAGTAGGTTAGTTATTTAAGGTGGTTCTTTGATAAGAGACGCACACTGAATGCACCCTCACGGCCCAGCCGTTTAGACCCAGACCCCGAATACCAGCCACCATCGGCACGGGTTTGCCGGCGACAACTAACAGATAGCCCGCCGTCCGGCCGTCCGGTAGCCGTCCGGATCAAGCCCGAGTCGTATTCGATAGTCGATAGTTTTCTCAGGTCTGTCGAAGGCTACGTCACTAACCTATCCAAACAACTGTTCGATATTTGCTTGCGCAGATATAAACGGTAAGCAAAGCATTAACAGTAAATATTTCTTATTTTAGAGAGTCGTGTTATCCCATTTTACACTCAGAGCCGTTCATCTCTTCTGAAAATTTTTTCAGTAACTTTCTCGAATGAATTACAATTATATTATAACGATAAATAGGTAAAATATATTTAAAGCCTCGAACTTTATTTTCATGAGATTATTCTTGTCATTCACATTATATTACTTCATTATTTATTTTAGCATCCTTAACAACTGAACTTCGATGCCGAGTTGCTAACCGGACGGTTTTATACCGCTTTCATTTCGGGAAGTGTATAGGAATTAGGTACATAACTTAATTCCGCCAAACTCTTTCTAACTTTAGACCGTTTTCGGAACACATTCATAGTGCATACAGCTGAAGAGTAGAATTCCCTGCCCCTGAAGTTTGTGTTTCCTGTTAGCTGTTAGCCAAGTTACAACGGCCACGCCCCCAATTCTTTGGTTCTGACCACGTTACTGAGCGTTGAGATGACGTCATTCCCGTAGGAACATTTAAAGCTTTCTACTAGCATTAACGATTGTAGATTAGCTGGGGTACTGTTAGTTACTTATAGGCAAGCGATAACTATCGTCGACCAGTGCGAGCTATCAACAGTAAAACAAAAGTTGTTTGATTAAAGATTATAACACAAAAGGTTTATCTTTTTCAAAAAATAATAAAACACATATCTTTCTGGCAAAAAAAGAAATTTAACAAAATATATACCTACTTATTTATAATAAAGCGGGATATCTTTTATATCTGTTTAAAAGCTTCTAGAAATATCAGTCGGAATGGAAAAAATCTTTTTGTATAACATAGTCTAGTTCAAAGCAATCAGTATAAGCTATAATAACATCTCTCACTCACGAACGTGGAGCACTACCTAGCCAAAGACGCAGTTGAAACCACGGGAGACAGTAAGTAATAAGTCACATTTATGATCACAGTAATACCGACTTTAGTTTCTGTTATGTACTAAAAATAAGGATAATTAAAATTGATGGTGACATAAATATAAAATGAAAGGCTTATACCGCCTTTCCGGAACTGGAAGGAACAGTCTTAAACTCCTTTTGCAAAGGAGTTTATCAATTTTACATTACCGGAGTGGCTCCAAAATACGCGATTTCAACACTGCTATTAAAAACTTAATTTTAATTATGCCTATAAATTTATATAAATATGACTTTATTCGATCCTTTATCTAAATAAGCCATCAAAATATTATGCTTAATTAAAATTTAATGTGATCTTTATTATTTTAATAGATCAATAAATAAATAATCGTTTAATTTCAAATATGGTGCAAACAGCACTAAATATAACAAAAAATATTGGTTATAATTACTCTGTAAAAGACCGAGTAATTAGGGCAAATCGAGGTCAATTACGACTTTTTATTACTTCAGTATTTATGGTCTGAGGTGGCTCGATAAAACATTTTTTTTTATTATTATGGATAGGCTTTTTTATGGTGGGAAAATCATCTAATGATAACCCCCGCTCTTGGGCGGAGCGGGAGATAGTGTCAGACTCTTACTGACTAAAAACCCACTCCTCCTTCATACCGCGGCTCGAGCTACTCTTTTGAAACTAACCCTGGCCCCAGTTGGCTTCGACCCAGCTGGGCTCCTGCTGTTGCTGACAACTCCTTGAAAAACAAAATTGAAATAATAAAATTTGGCATTCATAATCAAGTCTATAGTTACTTTAACCGAAGGTTTGAATTCATATTCAAAAATTGATTATGCCGGGAGCTATCAATTAACATTGAATAAATTAATCAAGCTATTTAATCATGTGATCATTGGTCATTCTTAATCGTCCCTGCGATCAATGATTATGAATCTGTGAGATGGATTTTGTCTTGTAAAATGTCAAGGCTCTTTAAACAGTATGTTTTGTTTAAGTATTAATTTTTTTTTAATTAATGATAGCATAATTATATATTAACTAGTAGTTGCCAGTGACTTCGCCCGTGATAATAGGAAATTATCTCAAAGGAATATGATGTGATAAGAAATGTGCTATCCTAGGACATGGTCTACCTATGTTCTAATTATCAGCAAAATCCGTTTAGCCGTTTGCGAATGAAGAAGTGACAAACAAACACACTTACTTTCGCCTTTATAATATTAGTGTGCATGGTATATTCCTAAATATATTGTTAACATACTATCGTAATTCCTGAGCCATAAATTTTATAAGTTTATAATTTATGACTGAAGATAGCAATTTAGTTTTCGGACCAGTGATATTAAGTAAGATATAGAATAGTAAGGGCACAAAATTAGGCACAATAATTAAAATAGACCTTTTTATTCCTTGGGATATTCATAGAACGGAACTACGAGTCCATTAGAGCATAACAGCAGCATTAAATTTATTCTTTTGTTTTTACTTGGGTTTACCCAAAGGTTGACTAGTACTGAATGTCTTGTTGCATTAAGTCCGCCTGCGTATCACTACTGTACATAAAGTTTAAATAAATAAAACGGTTCAATTAAACTTAAATAACAACTAATTTTTGTTAAGTCATCATATATTCTCACTAATAAATAAACAACTAACGACACAACTATAAGAGAGTGTGAGTTCTATTATTTTGCCTTCTCTTTAATAATGTCTAATAAAAAACCGGCCAAGTGCAAGTTGTACTTACGCACGAAGGGTTAATCCATAAAAACGGAAACAAAATCATGTCTGTTGTACAGGAGCCCCTTAAATATTTATTTTATTTTTTTTAGTATTTTTTGTTAAAATAACTATCACGGTTCATGAAATACAGCCTGGTGACAGACGGATGGACAGCGGAGTCTTAGTAATAGGGTCCAGTTTTACCCTTTTGGATACGGAACCCTAAAAATGTATTAAAGACAATAACCACGAGTAAAAACAGTTCACATGCACCGACAGCTATCTATCTTTTACTGTCGTTTCCGCATTATAAAGCTCATTTCATGGCCACACACGAAATCTCGTCGCCTTGCATACATACTCGATATAACTAAGATGCATGGCACTAGCACTTCCGGTAGAAAATATCGGCAAAGCTTTAGCGTCAGCGCACACCAAGAGCAGAACATAGCAGGGCTTTTTCTGAGACTACGGAAAAATGAATCTTAGGACTTTACCATTAATTGCAAAATAAAGTACGAGTATACGAGTAGGTACATCCAAACTTGATGCTCAAGCTTGCAAAATGCGTGTTGTGTGTATTTCATTTTGCAATGTATTGTGTAGTCATAAGATTTAATTTTCCGTAGTCTCAGAAATTTCTCTGCTCTTGGTGTACGCTTACCTTTAGAGTCATTATTAATCTTCGCTGTTCGATCAATGTAAATAATCGATATGAAATTGACATTATTTGATTGCGTAAATGTTATCTAATAATACTGATGCATAATATTTTGTAGGAGCTTCGGTATGACGTGTAAGGACAGAAACTGTTTATTTTTGAAGATAAAAAATCCTATTGAATGACTTTTTCATGTTTTTTTTTTCATTCAATTGCAAATACCTTTTTTGTTACTGACTGACCTTGACAATTCAAATAAACCATTTACAGGTGTAAAAGGTTTATTTGAAACTAGCTGTTCGCCCGCGACTTCGTTCGCGTGTACTTCTGTTATCGCACTCTAAACGTGTTTTCCCGTAGGAATAAGATGTTTTTCCGGGATAAAAAGTAGCCTATATTCTTTTCCATGTCAAAGGCTATATGCATGCCAAATTTCATCCAAATCGGAATTAAGTAACTGCGTGATTAAGTAACAAACATCCAAACATCCACACTTTCTTTTTTTATTAGTTAGGTTTGACGCAATTGTGATAATTAATCACGTTTATATTGTTTATTTGTTTTGTGTTGTGATAAAGTTTTATAATGTTCGGATTTTTTTCTAGTAGATACGAGTATTAGCGTCTTAGTTATATCATCAAATTATTAGGATTAATGATTCAATTTACAATGATACAACAAACTTTTTTCTTTTATTTAACGTTGCTCATAAAAAAGTAAATTCATATCTTAAGCTGCCAGATTACTATAGTTTAATTCCACTTGGGTTATAAGAAGCTTTGCTATTTATACTTTTATAGATACATTTATGTTATTGGTAGATATAATGAGTGGCCTGATGGTCTTTTTTTTTTATGGTGGGAAAAATCATGCATTGACATCCCCCGCCCTTGGGCGGAGCGGGAGATAGTGTCAGACTCTTACTGACTAAAAGACCCACCCCGTTCCTTCTAGCCTTCATACCGGGGCTCGAGCGCCCTTTCGATAACCCTGGCCCCAGTAGACTTCGACCCGGCTGGGTCCCTGCTGTTGCTGACAACTCCTTGAGGCGCGCGGGAACAGTGCGCGCCGTCGACGACTTGGGCTTGGTCCGGACAGTTACCGGACGGCCGGACAGCGAGCTCTAGTGGTGTAGATATACATATAAGTATGTTTATCAGTTGTCTAGTACTTATAACACAAGCTCTGCTTAGCTTGGGATTAGACGGTGTTGGGTGATATTTGTCTGATGTAAAGACATTTCTGATATGATGAGCAGACGTGGATTGTACATGGTTTCAAAATCAAGGCTAGTGCTTTACTATGTATTACTTAGTATATTGTCACTGCTTCCAAAATGGTAAGGGAATATAATTGTGAGAAAACCGACATGCTTTTCGACAGCGCGTACTGTGCCCGCGCGCCTTCAGAAGTGGTCAGTAACCGTAAGGGCCCAGCAGGATCGAAGCTAGTGGGGCCAAGAGTCTGCTTCTTAAAGGAAGGCTCGGCCCTGGGTTTTTTAGTCAGAAAAAGTTTGACACTATCTCCCTCTCCGCCCAAGGGTGGGAGATGTCATTTGGATTTTTACCAAACGAAAAAAAAAAAACAAACTGACATGTCTTAAAAAAAAAAAAACGTTTACATATGACATCCACTACCCTACATAAGCCCGTATGGCCCATTTCCTCCCTTAAAGAGGTAGCCTGAGTCCCAACAGTGGGTACTTTGTAAAGCTATTTTATGAATGTATGAATCATCGCAAAAACAGATAACGGTACATTAAAGATGTCCAAGTACTTAAAGCTGCATGATACTTTGACACGTGTTGGGTGCATTCTGATTCCTATCAGATGACGCATCCAGTCATACACTTTATCGTTAGTGTTTCATACAACATGTTATGCGACGCGTTGGTACATACACCATTAAATTTTAAACGTTTTAATCCCGTGGAGGGTTAATCCGGTACATGAAACACTATCGATTTGTAAAGATAAAATTCAAAAATAAAGTACTACTACCTATAAGTCATTGACCTCGCTTAGGTGACGTTTTCTTAAATAAATTAATTTCGTACATGCGTAAATTAATACGAGTTTTAAAAAAAAAGTTACTTTATTTTTTAATTTTATCTTTACAAATCAATAGTGTTTCATGTTCCGGATCGACCCTCCACGGGATTAAAACGATTAAAATTTAACGGTGTATACATAAAAGCTTCATATCTGTATATACTTTTGGTGCCAATATCATACAATAAATCTGTTTTACCGTAGCCGTAGCTCTTGACGGAGTGGTCGTGGTTGACGATATTGCATTTTCATTTGGCGAGTGAGGCTCTCGCGATGCGTCTCCATTTGTCCCGGTTTACAGCGTCTCGAGAACTCTGAACTATGGAGGCTTGTATTGCAGCTTTGATGAGGTCTGCCCAACGCGTTGGTGAGCGCCCGCGTGACCGCTTCCCCTCCACTTTTCCCTGAACAAGGAGTCGCTCCATGTAGTGTTCGTTGCGAACAACGTGATCAAAATCTTCTTACCGTATCATCATCATCATTTCAGCTTCAGCAGAAATCATCATATACATCTCGCATCCATCGGATTCTCACGACCCTCACCAGGTCGCCAATCCACCTAGGAGGCTTTTCAACGCTGCGTCTTCCAGGCGACCACGACGCTACTCCAGAACCTTTCAGCCCCTTCGACCATCTGTTCTGCAAACAATATATCCTGCCCACTGCCACTTAAGTTTGGCGTTTCTTACTGGTTAATTTATAAGTATGACTTGCTTTGAGTAGTTTATGTAATTTTAAATGAGTGTGTTAATTTTGCAAGTGTGGACCGTCACTTTTTAAGTTGGGAAATCATCTAATGACATCTCCCACCCTTGGGCGGTGCGTGAGAGCGTGTCAGACTTTTACTGACTAAAACCCACTCCTATTTCTTTCGTTACCTTTCATTCTAGGACCGGGTTTTCCTTTCAGAAGCGTACCCATTGCCCCGGAGGCCGTAGGCTTCGGCCTTGCTGGGCCCCTACGGTTTGCTGACCTCTACTTAAGGCGCGCGTGGAACACTGCGCGTCGTCGACGATTAGTTCAGACTATTACCGCATGGTCAGACGGCGAGCTACCCACTGCTCGCGGTCCGCAAGCTGCAAGCGCCTACGATGGTTGGAAATCGGTATCGGGATCCCGGCAGCTGAGGCGTAACTTGAGGGCTGTTGCCTCAGGGATTAACTCTAGTAGGTACTCAAAACCCCTGACTCAGCAGTTTTTCCATTAATAATGCTCGTTTTATAGTACATATTTTATATTAATCAAATCAATCACTATTACAATATATCAATGTAACAAGACTGCGTGTTTACCTACACTATGACAGAGTGACGTAAACGTCAAATCACTTTTTCACCTCGAAAAGTCAAACAGTCACACTTCTCAAGGCATATTAAACAATTAAGACATATAAATGGTGTTATATTCAAATCATAATAATTAAAACGAAGTAGCTAGTTCCGGCACTAAGCCGTTTGATATTTAACTGTACATAAACTAAATTACATCCGGAAACGACATTTTTTTTTTAAACATTTGTTATTGATAACCATGTGTTACATACCGGTTTCTAAGAACGTTATGTATCGCCAACGTTGATTGTAGTATTTACCGACCATTTACGTAAGAGTTCTGCTCAAAAGTTTATTGTTTTCTGCGGAAAGTCCCGTTATGTTTGTTTTGTGGTCATCATGCTAAATCAGTTAAGTTGTTAAGTGAAAGGACTCTGGTAAGGAGGAGTTATTAATATTTTTTTTTTGTTCGTGACTGTGTAATCATGAAATAACATATCGTACTCCGGGCGGAGCGCGAGTATTAGACTTTTACTGACTAGGCCCGTATTAATAAACGATGGTCAAGTCCATCCTCAAGTGCGATATCATTTGATTCCCGATTATACGATGTCAGAAGCTCAAGATCATTGCTAATTAATAAAAACATACATACAGAATCTCTGTTTGAACTCATGTGTTTATTAATTAGCAATGATCTATCTGTATTAGCTTAAAACCTCGCATGTGATCCTTTGGTTCCATTTTGCGTTCCAAGACCAAGGTGACTCTCTCGACCCATTTCGAAGCTCAAGGCATAAGTTATTTTATTAGCATTTTTTTTCTGAAAAAACGAGTGACTCACTTTCCTTCTAAGTTTTTATAATTACAATTAGCAATCTTTTTTTCTTGTTTATAGCATATTCAGATACTGGTTGCAACAAGTGCTAGACAAAACAGATTATTTTAAGGAGAATCATTTCTATATAAATATTTTAATAAGAATATTCTGTTGGATCGCATATGATTGTATTTCACGCAAACGATCTTCTCATCTTTGATTTGAATTTCTATTTCTGATTTCATCCACCATCGGTTTAACCAGTACCGTCCAGTACAGTAGGAACAACGGATCTTGAGCGTTCGGCGTCAGAGTGGAGATCGCTTTGCGCATTCCATACATTGGCGAGCCAACCCCGCCGCAGGGAGCGAATGAGGAGTGACGTCTATGACGCGACGGCGCGGCGAGCCAATCACTGACACTCCTCGCCCCCACGTCTCACTTCGCATCACTAAAGAGATCGAATATTTGACTCCTGCACAACCGCTTAAGATCCATTGTGCCTACTGTAACCATCTGGACCGAGCCCAAGTCGTCAGCCGAGGGCGCGTATTGTTCCACACGCGCCCCTAGGAGATATCAGCAACCGTAGGAACGCAGCAGGGTCAAAGTCTACTGAAGCGATGACTTATGCGAAAGAGATTCCGGGACTCTAAAGCGATGGCCAAGAAGGAACAGGAGCGGGTTTTTAGTCAGTAAAAGTCTGACTAGCCTCACCAAAAAATAAGATTGATTTCTTGCGTCATTAAATTTGAACTGCCAAAAATGTAATAAGGCACTAGACCTAATCTTTGGTCGGTGCGATTGTTGAAAAGAGTTACTGGGGTCTTTGGATGCTAAGGGCAACTGGAAGAACTAAGGTGGGTTTTAATCAGTAAAAATGAGACACTCCCTTTCGATTCACCCAGAGAGGGAGCAGTTTTTCCGATGATTGCTTTTTTTTATGGTTGGAAAAAATCATGCATTGACATCCCCCGCCCTTGGGCGGAGCGGGAGATAGTGTCAGGCTCTTACTGACTAAAAGACCCACCCCGTTCCTTCTAGCCTTCATACCGGGGCTCGAGCGTCTTTCGGCTCACCGTAAAAGAAAAAAGAAAGACCAAATCCTCAGCGTTACTGCTGTGAGTAAGACAGACTGTCATTTTTCCTGACGGAAACCAGTACACGTCGTCTTAACAAGATTGACCTAGGATAAATGTTAGGAAGTGGCCGTTTGTGTGTTATTTTCCTCTTGACTGATGGAGGAACGTGCGTAATAGCTTTGCTGGATCATTTGAGGCGAGGTAGGGAAAACAAAACACTAGCGAATTGTTACGTTATGTTATTTCTGTGATATCAGATTTAGAGATGATAAAGATGGAAGGAGAAAGATGGATGGATGGCCTTTGTGAAAGCATGAGTTAAATGCATTAATATATTTTTTTTTATAGGCCTTACCTACTGTCCTGCGGCTGGGCAAAGACCTCACTCAAATCCTTCCAGACTTTGTTCTCCTAATATTAATTATTAGGTCATTTCATTTTTTCCGGTAACCGATCATTGTGGCGACACTTGGGGAAACTCTGTCAGTCCAGCAATGGACGTTTATCGGCTGAAGTTATGTTAATAAAAAAAAAGTCTCTGCGTTGGTTGATTTACAATTTTTTTTTAAGGGACCATATAAATCTAACTGTAGTCTACTTAAGTTTTTTCTTACTAGATACTCAACTAATTACAACTTTTATTACCTACGTAAAACTTTGTTAATAAAATGTGCTACGTTAAAACTATTCTCCGTTTATATGAAGTACTGATTTTAAACAGTTTATCATGAAAATTATGTCCAAGCAATATGAATCATCAGAAAAATTCTCATTAGGGTACCGTACTCAATAAAAGTTTTAGTAGCAGTTCCGTGTCATTGTACATTCCGAATGTTCGAGTCTTCAAGCGTTGACTGCGCCCAAGGCGAGAGGGGTAACAGCTAACGAATATTAAGTTGTATAGAAAAGTACTTACATTTGCAAGTTAACCTTTGGGTATGGATTAGACAAGCTTTAGTTACATTACGCGAGAAGCTAGAAGGTATTTATGAACATTAAAAACTTTCATAATGGAAGAAGAAAACGTCTTGCGCCGACCCCAAGTAATATGGGATAAGGGCAGGAAGAAGAAGAAGAAGAAAAACTTTCATAATGGCCCTAACTCTGGAACATAAAGGACAAAATAAAATAATTTAAAGAACAGAAAAAAAATAGAATACTTATGTGCATATATCTCGCCAAGTTGAAGAGACCAATTTTTTGCGATTCGAAAAATCTTCGAGACTCCATTTGGGATTTAAATAGGTAAGTTTTTATGGAACCCCCAGGACCCGCGGATCCAACTCGCAGTTGCCCAGTTATTTTTTTGCCAGTCTTTCTGTTTTATACACGGTTCTCCTTCTATTAAGGCCTTCTATGCTTGTCTTATTTAGACTCCATCTGCACGACCATAGTTCATGTGTCTTAATCCAATCTTGTCACTTGTCAAGGTACTTGTATTTTTATTATTGAACACTTAGTCAGAAACAGTATTACTTCCTCTATTGTCTATAGCTTTTCATTCGTGTAGTTTTGTTTCTTTATCTTGAACTTTGTTCCGTTCTATGAATTAAGGTAGAACTACACTGCACACACGTGTGCCACACACGCCGATCTGGGCGCGTCGGTCTCCATACATTTTATATGGAAACTAGATTTGTAGAGCTACACTAGACCCACGCCACTCAACGCCACGCGACGTCGATTTACATACAAATCAGGCATGTTACAAATGTGCGTCAGTCTAATGTAGTTCCAGATTTACTCTTGTATTGTGTATGCACTTACAAATATATGTCTAAACTTATATAGGTACACAAGACACAGATACCTGTAACAATAGGCTAGTGATTATTCAAAAATAAGGGACAAGTATTTTTTTATTTGTAAATTAAACCAAAAATGACAAAAACATAGCCCATTAAAGTAACGGGTGACGTCACGCCGTGCTGCATTTTTTGCACGGGGTGACGTCACACGTAACTTTCGAAAAAAGAAAAAATACGTATCCAATATTTTTTTATAATCTAAAATACACACTAAATAAAATGTAATTATTTTGACCCTGGACACTACCCAATTACCGCACAAATATTCGTTCCGTGCGGCACTCGAACCTGCGACACACAGCACAGCAACGAATCACACAACCACTGAGTCAACCGTGCTGTCTTTAGTACATGGCCACAACATGAATGATGATTGGTAATAAAGAGGTTATCTTTGTATTGTATTACAAGCTATAAAAGTCACTGTTTACTTGTTGTTGTACATAAAATTCCCAATGGCACTTATTGTGAACATAACTCTGTTGTAGTTTATTCTTGAAATAAATTAAAGTTATTTATAAACTAACTAGGTTCTGCCAGCATCCTCGCCTCTTATAAGGGAACCCACTCCGGGATAAAAGTACCCTAAATGGTATTTCAGTCGTGTGCTATTCCAATTCGTTGGTACACGTATGATTGTTGATGGAGCAATATTTAAAGTTTTTCCCTAAGACGGGATCACGCTCTTCCCAGAGCGGAAGAAGGTAGTTGATAATTTCTCCCTAAATGAGGTATTATTGTTTCATACTAAACTACTACAACTAAACTTTAGAAGGAAAACTCCTAAACAAAACTCAATAGAATATTGACGAGTGGTGTTATAAAAAACAATGTATTGTGTAGCGCCTGAATCATAATAGTTCCGAAAATGAAAGACAGATGGCACCACTTAATACATATTTTATTAATCATGACCAATTTGTATTTTTTATAGTTTTCTGAACCACTAACCTAAAACTGTATACCAGCTTATAAATATGTACAGTCAAGAAAGGCGATAAGTAACCAGGGCCGTCAGATATAGTTGAACTTTATGCACCATTGCGTAAAATAATACATTAATGAGTGGTTTATTTACTATGAATTTAATTATGTTCCATTCATATCCATTCATCGGTTACCATGACAACTTTAACTTTATCCAACGACCCCGGTTACATATCTCCTTTATTTACTGTACCCACTTTTAAGCTCAGAATATAAGCTCAGAATATCAACACTGATTTCATTAGACTGACAAAACGACAAAATGATACGTGTTTCTCATATAATATATGATAGGTAGTACCTACTACAGTCAAGGCCCGAAGCCCTTTCAATGGGCCGTAAGATCGGTACGCACCTGACCTTACCGAAGGATGCCACTAATAAGGTCGTTGTACTTCCTTCTAGGTTGTCCTCGCTCAATACATTGACTTACATTAGTGTTAAATCCGTTTTACTAATCGCCTTTCACAAATTTCCACATAATAGAGTGGTAGGTAGTTTTTAGTAGCAACTCCGGAGTTTGAATTTTTAATTATTTGTGCCTTTTTTAGCTTTGGTACCCAAAGGGTAAAATGGGGTCCCATTTTATTAATAAGACTCTGATGTCTCTCTATCTGTCTGTCCGTCTATCGCCAGGCTGTATCTCATAAACCGTGATAGTTAGATAGTTGAAATTTTTAATAGAAAATCTATTCTTATTGCCGCTATAACAAAAAATATTAAAACACAGAATAAAATTATCATTTAAAGGGTTTCCAATACAACTGACATGACTTTTTTTTTGCCGTTCTTTTAGATAATATTACGGGATCTTTCGTGCGCTAATCAGACTCACACTTGGCCAGTTTTTTTAATAAGATCCTAATTGTTAAGATTATGTCATCTATACAATCAGCATAGGTAGGTACTGTAGTAATACATACTGCACGCCAAAACTGAGACTACAGTTTTATTTTGTCTATAGATAGACTAGCGTTTGACCACTATCTTACCTGATGGTAAGTGAAGATGTAGTCGATAATGGAGCATGCTTGTCTAAAAGATGAGACTCGAAAAGCTGCTATATTCCTAAGTGTTTGGGGATATGTGGAATAGAGAGTATAGTCCTGCAAACCTCCTTTGAAAAGGAAGGAGCCTCCGGCCAGACAGGTGTTATGGTCTGGTGGGCAAATGCCCAATAGATGATTTCGGGCTATCGTACCTATATATATTTAAATCGCGCGGAGAACTTAATTGCGCGATGCAGGATTAGTTCTTATGTGGTGCCATAGATGTCGCTACAAGTGGAATTGGGCCGGACATCCGTCTAATTCTTCAGATATAAATATGTGGTATGTGTTTGATGCAATGATAGAGCATTTGTAAGTGGATCGGTAATTAAACGTTCGTTTTACGAACGCTCGCACTTGACCGCCATTGTTAAATTCTGAGTATCATTGTTCCCAGAGTATTCATTGCAATCAACAGACATTAAGAATATTAGATTATTCTGATAGTGATTCAAATACAAACTGGCTCCTACCGGTTTCAAATGTGAAGGCACTTTTGTTGTACGAGTAATTTAGTAAAAATAGCTTAATTATTGTTTCGAGTATCAGTTCCCAAGAATACAATTAAGTCTAATAACTGGATCAATTTGGCAATAGGAACTGTCTTATGCAGTGACAAGATAATAATATCTTATAAGTATTTTTGAATTATTTTGTTTTTTTTTTAATAGACTAACCTAGACATTCTAATAGCTACTTACTTTCCTATAAAATTAATTAGAACTCCATCCTTGTTCATGCATGTCTCGCTAGAATCTAAACGGCAGTTCTAGGAGGAACAAGCGACGACCGCTCGAGGCGATATATTGCAATTATCACGACACGACAGACAGACAGATTAGACAACGGATTATTATCTATGTATTCTAACATTACAAATCTGAAGAGTTTGTTTGAACGCTCCAATCTCAGGAATCGCTGTTGGAATTATAAAAAACCTTTTAGTGTTAGATAGCCAGTTTATCGAGATTGTTAGCGGTTGGTCCCGGTTTTCATTCGTAGATCGTTAAGGGTAGTCAAAAGCCTGAACAACCCAGGCTTTCCTAGCTTTCTTCTTCCGCCTTCCTTAATGTTCAGCCATTAGTCTAATCAAGGGGTATCTTGTTACCCAGTACCATTGCCAAAACGGATCTTGAGCGCTCGGCGTCAAAGTGGGGATTGCTTTGCGCATTCCATACATTGGCGAGCCAATCGACTTCGTTGTTAGATACATGCAGCAACCCAGGGAACAAATTAGGAGTGACGTCTATGACGCGGCGAGCCAATCGTTGACACTCCACGCCCCCGCGTCTCCGTCACCGAATATTTGACTTCTGAGCAACCGCTCAAGATCCGTGATAGCAACTGTAACTAGGTTGTGGAAGTCTGATGGCATCAGCTCTATGTTACACACTGATATTAATAAAAAGCATTCTGTTAGGGTGGAAGTCGACCCCAACATAGCAAGGCTAGTCTATAGATCGATATAGGTACTAAAATGAATGATAAACTAAGTACACGATATCTGTATTATAGAGATAGATTTTAGAAAATTATTAGAGTTGAAACGATACTACATACTGCTTATTTCACGAATGATAAACATCAACTCAAAGGAATCGGTTGGCAGCCACCCTGATGTCCTAGGAAGCTCATTTCACAGAGAAATAGGCTGAACAAAGAAAAAGAAACACTGAATAATATCAGAACGATGAGAAAGACCAAGATGTTGGTTACGTTAGCAAATCTTTCATCTCTTTCAATTTCTTGAAGAAAACCCATAAACCTTAGCCATTTCTTTTTTTTTTTACCACTATTCTTCCCAGACTTGGTAGTAAAGCTAAGCAGTTCTATCCTCCGCATTCCGCTCAAGATTGGCTAATTACACTGCCCGCAAACCAGTTTATGACCAACTATTAGAAAAAATGTCTCAAGTTATCTGTGACGAAGGAGAAATCAGGCTAGTAATTAGCAACGACTTGGTGCATACAAGTTTGATACATACATAGGCTAGCTTGTGGGTAGGGCTGTCAAGCTTGCATGTTGGATTTTCTTTATCGAAGTTTAGGTATATAGAGTAATCTACGTTTATAATTTCCAATGTCACAGTTAGATTCAGATATTGACTCTATTTTAACACCAAAAACCTAGTTTTCAACGCTAGCAATATAATGATCAAGAAATTAAGATGAATTAATAATAAAAAAAAGGCTGCTCAACTTAAATGAGACTGGGCAGAACATGTTTGCCGCATGTCTAACGAGCTGTGTGCCCGTAAAACACAGGATTGGTATCCAGATACAGCGACGCGGGATCACGGCAGGCCATGAAGAAAATACTGGGATGACGGATGGCTTCCTTAAGAATTGGAAGAATTGGAATATAGAAATTGAGGAACCGTAATCTTTGGAAAGAATAGAGGAAGGCCTTTGCCCAGCAGTGGGACAATACGGGCTAAATAAATAGTCACTTATTCCTTTGTTTAACATAGGTAAGTCATTCATAAAATATGTAATAAGCGCGTTATGTTATGCCCGAAAGCTTACAAATGTCCATAAAGTTTTGTACTTGGTAGTGTCTCAAAATATGAATAAAATAAAAACCCTAAACCAAACGAAAACATTATCTAAGGATCGTAGCAGGCTAGGAAGTTTCTAGCCACCGTAGCGCTGGTTTGAGAATGGTGAGCAATGGTAGATCGCCATCCGAGAAGGACCAGGCTCGGATTGATGGCGTGTCGTGTTCTACCGGCACCTCAAAGAGATGACAGCCTAAATGATGGAGTCCGTTAGAGCTGACGCCTACTAGGACTACGAGATTGTTTGAAAGAGTCAACGCGGTTCTGGAACTCAACAGCCTAGTAAAGATTAAAGTAAAAATATAACACTCACTCTCCCAAAAAAATAAGAATTGCAACATGTGTGTTGTCTAGAATTAACTTCCTAAGGAAAAATAATGAAATTGTTACTGTTCTAGTGCTTGCTAAAATACTTAGGAAGTGTCTATTATACTAATTTAGAAAATACGAGGTACTTGTGAAAACTGTTGTTGCGTTTCCTTTGTAGACGACATGGTTGTCAAATATATCAGAGTTACTTTATTATTATTTAAAGGCTAGCCCTTTAACACTATCTCACCGATGGTAAGAGTTGAGCGACAGTGTAATTAATGGCAGGACAAGTTTAAACCTCCCTTGTGGACACGAGTTGCCATGAAAACTCTAAATAGTTTCCGCATCTAGGTTAGGTGCAGCAAAGACATTCTCAACAGATGGAGATTCCTGGACGGTTCCGACCTTCAGTGTTTATACGGCGTCTCTCCTCAGACTATGTCTCACCTTCCATCCTGCATAACTTGCCCTATTACCTGTTCACGTAAGGATCTAATGACAGCATTAGTGACCGGCTTTGCCTTGGCCAAATACTGTGCCAGGCATGGAATTTAATTAGTTTTGCCATCGACACGCTAAGAAGAAGAAGAAGTGTATTTAATTTCACTCTTAAAGACCCCTGGTTGTAGCTATCAGAAACGCCAGAATTTTTAAAAACTGATCCGACTGAATAATATTATGATAATTTAGATGGCTTTAAACACATTAAAATTGATAAATTGAAATGCTTTAAATAAATTTCTAAATTAATTCATTAAAAGATTGCCGAGTTTGGTCTGAAGATGTTACGGTAGTTTTTCTTATATCTAAGAAAATACGTAATGAAGAATTCTTAACAACAGGAAGTTAAAAATAAGCATGACTTATCAAGCACCTAGATGGTTCTTTAAATTCCGCTTGCACAATGCGTTAGATTAATGGCATTCTTCACCTCTCTATTACTCATTTCTGTTACGTGTTTTATTTTTTCTTAAAGTAAAAGTGCAACTTTTTGCATTTTACCGGTCAGTTACCAAATTGTAATACCATGTACCATGTTGAATTTTTAACTAATAAAATCTTTTTACGACATAGCCATTCAGTATTCCATTACTGAATGGCTATGTCGTATTGTATTGACATACCGTACATAAATACCTGTTACGGCCGCCAATTATAATATATTTTAATCGTTATACAACTTGAAACTGACCTGCAATACCTACGTAAAAAACTAAACAAAAATAGAATTTCGCGGGTTGCCATGGAGAAACCCCTTTATGACCGTTAACACACTGCTACGCATCCTGCAGCGTAGTGCGTGAATTCGTGTCTTAACGCTGCTTCTATCTCCGTTTGTATAGAAAACACGCACAGTCCAACACACTGAAACTGCATCCACGCGTGTGCATGCAGATCATGCACCTAAGTGCGGAGAAACGCGCACTCACGCGCGTGGGTGCGGGGCGACACGCATAATATGTCATACTGAGTCTCGTAGTACCGTGCGTGATTTTGTATGAAATGAGTGCGTTCCTGCGTGACTGTACAAGACGCACCTAAGCGCATGAGTTTAAAAAACCCGCACGATGATGCAGATCTGCACTCCCGCAAGTACGTGCGTAGAAGCGTTTTCACGCGGTACGCTGCGTGGTGCGTGGCAATATGATAACCGCCAAAGTAAGCTTGTAAAGCTATTTAAAAAAAAAAAAACTTAAGTATTTCTAAGTGTTATTTGTTGTTTAGTATAAAGTAATGTAAAGCGAAGAATTGCCAAACCTAAGTGAACGGATAGAACGGATGGTCGATGAGGCCGAAAGGCTCTAGAGTGGCGACCGAGCTTGGTAGCCTACCTCAAAGTGAACCGAAGACCTAGTGAGAGTCGTGGGAATATGATGGATGCGAGACTTACAGGACCGTTCGTTGGGGGAGGCTTATGTCCAACAGTCCTTCGGCTGAAACGATGACGATGATTGTACATCAATACAGACACGATAATAACCAATTAGTGTACTATTTAAGTATTGCACCATTTAATTTAGAGGCCAGACATTTACGAGAGGCCTATGACCAGCTGTGGACGTCCTTTGGGTAAAATCATGTTGAATAGGCACAGAATTTTTCTCTGTCTGCACATCCGTGCGTGTGGATATCCATCCAAATCCTAAAAATACGAGTAATATTACATCTAAGTGCAACAATACATATATTTTATTATTACCTATACCTATTTATTTATTCATACTTTATTGTAAACTAATCATTCTGATAAGTTCTTTTTCCAGTTACGTTGGTATTGATATTATTATCGATTCAAATTGGATACAGTATTATAATACACTGTGTGAAAATCTATCTTTTTCCTGACTTGAGAATTGTACCCAAGAACCCTCACTCAAGTCACGTTTGTGACCAAGATACTGACGGCCTAATAATAATAGTGACTAGACTATATTAACTAAAATTTCAAAATATTTTATTAAAAATTCATAAGGCACTTTGTCACTACTGTACAATTATGTAAAGTGTGACCAAATTAAGTTTCTGGTAGTCATTTACCACCAGAAACTTAATTTTGTGACTTTTGAGCAACAATATTAGAAATAAGTGTTTTTTCGTGTATGTGCAATGTTTCCCAACAGAAGTTAGTGGGTCACCTAGACTAGTGTACTAGTGCATTAACTTGTTTTCCAGTTAAAACTAGTATTTTAGAGAACAAAGCATGTAGGGTGACAAAACAAGCAGCACTGAGCTGACTAATGCGTTTTACGTAATGCACAATTTTATTGTTTGCTTTTACAGTGAAATCTGGTTAGGTACTGGAAGCTCAAAGGTTAGGTTTTTCATCCACATGTACGCAGTTTCCCGACACCTAGATTAAAAGTGGCAATGTGCAGGTGAACAGATGGTCGATGGGGTCGAAAGGTTCTGGATTGACAACTGCGTACCGGCAGATTACACTCCTCAGCGTACAACTAAGGAGTGGAATTCCTTGTCGGTATCTGTCTTTCATGATGGCAACAAACCCGGGAATCTTTAAGTGCAGAGTGATTAGGTTACTTCCAGGAAAGCGCGCTCCATCATCGACCACATCGTCGCTTTCCATCAGGTAATTCAGGTAATATAGCGGTCAAACGCGAACCTATCAACAATTTAAAAAAAAGATGTAGCGTTGGTAAGCTTACCATCGTTATCGGTCATCTGTCGAATGACCTGATGAGGTGATGCGGAAATCGAATGGATACGAAAAATCCAGGACCAACATGATGGCGAAAATTGGGGGAGACCTTTGTCCATGAGTGGACGTCCTTTGGCTGAAATAGTGATAATGATGAGAGGTTGAAATTGTTTTTTTTAAACAAATGTTTCGCCCATATCCAGAGCATTATTCAAAATGCACTAAACTACTTATTTGTTGTCATGTAAGCATTATTTTTAAATATTTGATATTAGCTGCAACATAGATTATAAACCTACGATTACCAGACTCCAAACGTGACAGCTCTTCTTTAGATGTTTTCAACAGGAAAATTAAAGAGCATTTTCTTTACATAGCATAAATCTCTCTCTATCGCTCAATGATTTGCTGGAAGAAAACTTAACTTTAACTTTGTTATCCATTTATTTTATAAGTTGTTATAGTGTACAATACAGAATTAAATTAAAAGATTACACACACATGAGAATTGTATCATTGAATTTAAGATTTGAAGAGAATTCGTTAGATGGTGCCGGCGCCGTCAGATATCGTGAAAATACTCGCGATAGTTTGCTGCCATCTAAACCAAAACTAAAATTATGGCAACTTTGGAAAATTTTCTTCAATACAAAATAAACAAATTTATTTTCAAAATATGAATACACCTACCTTCTCTCTAAAAAGTTTAAATTATCACCAAAAACCAACATTATTTGTTGGATCAACATCTTAGTTAGTGCGTTGTATGTTAATCTCTTTACATCAGATTTAATGTTTTTCCCTAATTACAGAGCAACGAACCATCAGTCAACCTTATCTTTATGATAATAATGCGGAAGTTTGCGCTAAGACAAAAGTACGGTGCATAGTCGCAAGTACATACTAAATATCTACAGCAGTTCTTAGAACCATAAACAAGGTAAACTGTTAGACAGAAATACTTGGCAAATACTTGCGTCATGTTTTGTGAGACGACAAAAGTTCATAGACCATGAAACAGTAAATATTGTTTATATGGATAAATCTGTCAGACTGGCGTCAGACTTCATCATCTTCGGCTTCCAGTCTAACTGGACGCGAGTGAATACCCGTATAACGACCCGTTCTCGACTTTGAACTTTGTGAGCGGTAGCTAAGCGCGGGGCGGCGAGCGGTAATAACAAAAAAAAAATGATAATGTTTGAAGTGCATCATGAGACGCCGCTCATAGCGCCGCTTACTGAGCCATACGATACTCCTTGGATAAACTAATGGTCAAACTTTCTGGCGTCGGACTACCTGTAACGACTGTCAAAGATCTACGAATGACAACCGGGGCCAACGGCTTTGCGTGCTTTTCGAGACACGGGCTGTCAGTAATGACCTAGATAAACTTAGGGTGAGTTGCACCATTTAACTATAACGATAACATTTTAGTATTTCAGAAAATAGTTGATACTTTGTAAGTACTTTATTTTTAGTTTATGCGAAACCTAAATATGTTTTGTTCAGAATCAGTAACTAAATAGATTGGTTCCAATAGTTTTTATACTATGCTACATTTTTTCCAAAAATATTTAAAAAGGTCACAAGTTGGATACCACCGACACTAAGTACAAAACAGGTCACGGAAGGTCATAGCGGGTATTAGGCACCAGCAAACAGCTGGGTGCAAGTGCAAAACTACCCCACAGTCAACTGGACGGCCCGGAGGCTATGTATTTTTGCTGACATAACAAGCTTATAACTTTATGATTTTTCATGATACAGTTATGAAATTTTGTACACAGATTCTTTACATAAAATATTAAACAGGTGTTTTAATTTTGCAAATACAAAAACTAATGGTGTAAAGTCGGTACTAATAAGAACGAGCGGTACTAAAATGTTGCACGCTTTAATATAACAGGGACTTGCATCGTGTGCTGCATACACCATACTTACACCATTACAACGTGAAAACTTGGCAGTAGATCGAGCTGACAGGTATTATTATTCTTCTTTGAACTTTAGATAAATATTGTTGGAACTAGAATATCTTGAATTGAAGCATGATGAATGCTATCACTCACTAACACTAGTACTTTTTTTTGAGGTGGGTCATTATTCAATCTGTCCAACCGATTTTTGAAGCAGTTCAAATTAGCTCTTGCAACACTTTCCGGAGCCTGTTTCATGCTGTTACAATTCAGTTAGGTAGAAATTGTTTCAAAGGCTTCCTTTTTGATGCATTTCCCCATAAGTCATAACGATGATCATGATGAAATTACAAAATATCATATTTCTACTAAACTGTTCTATCTCACAACTAGGCTACTCCTTCTATCTTTCGCGAACGAAATTTGTGTACCTATACAGCAAATTTTTTTTTGCAATTAAAAACTGCTGATCAAAATTCTAAGTCATTTCAAATATCATTCGTATCATATCTAATAATAAGGTATTCGGATTCAATCATAACACTATAGTACCGTTAGCCCAATTACCATTCTCGTTTAGTTGCACTCCTGCACATAACATTGTACCTATACTATGTTGACACCAAAACTGAAATGCTTAGATTACTAACGATTGTCGATTCAATGTCACTTTAAAATATATTAGTAGATTATATATTGAGGCGCTTGATTTAACTTAAGACATCTGAATTTTATTATACTGACATATTTTGTCGACATGTATATATTTATATTTATTTGGAACCATGCATATATTTTCAGAATCAACTCATAAAATGAGTCGCAAAATTAAAAGCATTCTAAAATAAATAGTTTTAACGCAATAAATTATTCGTTTACCGTTTTTAATTCATTAAAAACATTTTAGTGAAAATAAAAAATCACGAAATATTAAAATAGATTGACTAAAAATTCAAATTCTTTCAACATAGATACAAAAATCGATTTAAAAAAACCGGCTAAGTGCGAGAGTGGGCTCGAGTACAAAAAGTTCTGCACCATAGAAAAAACGGAAAAAAATCACATTTGAGGTGCATATGAGAGTCCCACTTAAACATTTTTTTATTCTGTTTTTAGTATTTGTTGATAAGTTGGTACATGAGATACAGCCTGGTGACAGACAGATGGACAGCGGAGCAATACGGACTCTTTTTCACCCTTTGTGTACGAAACCCTAAAAACCTAATTGTCAAACTAACGTCACAGGAAAATGAGACCTATAATATTCTATTCTGACCAGTGGTAGGGTTACAATGTCATCACTAAGTATATTATTAGCAATTGAAATCAGAGATCGTGTCCAGTTTAAATTGAGCAATGGGGTAGGTCAGACATGCGACTTGATTTAATTTGATCGAACACCTTAAACGACAAACACTGTAATGTATTCCACATGTTTATTAAAATTGTAACGTGAGCCGTGTATTAGTTCTAAATTACCTTATCAGTGTTGAATTTTATAGCTTTCTCGGTATTTTTATGATTTTAAACCGGTTTGGAGATTTTTGTATTATGTGTATAGTTTTAACATGAACAAACATACAAAAAATAAAAAATGTTCAACGCTTGCCATTACAATAATCGTCTATTTAATTATCTTCTTCCAAGTTTCTTCTATTTGGACTCTAAATTATTGCTATGGGTTGTGGGAGTATTTAAAAGATTTACCGCGGCCCAGAAAGGGGTTTTTTTACGAACAAAAGTGGGTTTTAATAAAAATCTATTCTTCTCTTTTTTCAATTCATTCTCGCTCCACGTAGAGCTGTAGAAGTTATTCGATAACTTCTCATTAACAAAAAAGATCCTTACCTTGATAGTTTAAATCTTTTCATTACACTTATCTATAAGATGAACGAATTGCCAATTAGGTACATTTCTTTTTGTGAACCTTGTTGTCTTTATTTATCGAAAACACTTACTTACATGTTAATATAACCGTTAAAAGAAGACACATCAAACATACACAGATAAAATCGCTAACTTGTGATATAGGTTAGATTACTCATTATATAATTTAAATAGACCTACACTGTACTTTTTACATAATAAAGCAGTGTGCCGTAATAGAACATTAATATTACCGACGTATGGTAACATTATGTCAGAGCCGTTCCTATATCTCATACTTTGTGCGTAACTGTGGCATGAGAGCATGACCGCGCATAGTAAGGAAAGCTTGAATCAATTTCTACAAGAAAACAGTCGCTGAGGATACTAATGAAAATCACGAACAAGAGAGCTCTACCGCCGTCTACAGTCCTAGTACTTCTATGTACGTACCATATTTGAATCTTATTCCCATACCATAAGATGTAAATAAGACTCTAGTAAGTGACCACATCCTTTTATTTGGCATTTGAAAGTGTTTTAGGTACTTCAATTTTTTTTACCGATTACAGATTGAGAACTATGTTGGTCCTCACCGGACAAGGTCAATTTGGGAAGTTCCTGAACCAGATTCGTGTGAAAGAAACGCCCGGGTGTCACCACTGTGTGGCAGTAGGGCCGAAGCCTACTGTGGCCATGGGTTCGCTTTTAAAAGGAAAACCCGGCCCTGGAATGAAAGACAACGAAGAAACTAGAAGTGGGTTTTAGTCAGTAAAAGTTTGACACGCCCTCTCGCTCCGCTCAAGGACTGGAGATGTCATTAAATGATTTTCCACCTAAAAAAAAGCCCTAGTTGGCATATACCCTAGTGGGTCCTATCCATTTTGCTGGAATCTGTTTGAAAGGCACGTAAACAAAAGCAAAACGCGACATGACTTAAATATAGTGAATAGATTTGTCCAGTCCTATTTTCAAATTATCCATTAAATGGTCAACAAACTTAAACTTTTTACTACGTGTACTACAGCGTAACTACCAACTATAAACAAAAAAAATAAATAAGGCAAAACGAGAACCAGGTTATAGCGACATTTATGGCGTCACATAAGAACTAATTCTGCATCGCGCAATTAAAGTTCTCCGCGCAATTTGAACATATAGAACCGCCTGAAATCATCTATTAAACAGTTACCGACCAGACATAACACCCTGGTCTGGTCGGAGGATCCTCCCTTTTCAAAGTAGGTGTGTGAGACTTTACTCTCTGTTCCACATACCTCAAAAAATCCTTAATTACAGCCCACTTAAACAAACAAAAAAACTGCATCAAACAATACAGCTAGTACTACTTTCTAATAAAATTATATGCGCATGATCATGATGATGATTGATTGATGAAGTCCCGTTGAAAATAATCTATATTAATATTAGAAAGATTTAAAGTTTGTTTTTTTTTGTTTGTAGGAGGTAATCTCTGAAAGTACTAGTCCGATGGCGAAAAAATTTTTCACCTATATCAAGCTGATTTAATTCTGAGTGTCATATGAAATATTAAAAAAAAAAACTAGTACATTATATGAAATATAAGTAGTGTATAGTATGTATAGAATTGGAGTTTTCTATTACTTGTTCAAAGTTCACGTTTCATACTTTTAAGATATTTGTGTGTTCAAACTGATTCGGGAAAAGAGCACGTGTCCATTTATGCTGGATAAAAGTGCAGAAATCAAGTTATTTGAATTCTTATAAATACAACATTAGTTTTAGTCCAGACGAAATCCGAAACATGTGTCTAGTAATATGTAAAAAAAAAACTAGTAAATCATCTCCTGCCAGTTCGCTATTCTCAGCGTCGTTTATACGCGTGTTTGCGAATAAATTCGTCAAGGCACCGTTATGGACCCAAACGAGTCTGTGTGCATGAACACATGTCACACAGATATACATGTATATGAGCACGTCATAAATAAAAGATTGAAGTGGTCAAGAGTTAATTTGGCATCGCACGTGGTTTTGGCAGTGGTTAGCGTTATTTATTACTAACGTAGGATTAGTGTCTACCTCATTGAGGGTTATAAAAAAATTGCAATCTTTAATTTTATTTAAGAGTCGTTTTCTTTTTATTTTATTACTGTGTTTGTTTATGGTCTTTAATGTTTTGTTGATAGGTTATTAAAGAACTTTTATAGAGGAATACAGAGTGATTACTTTGATAGGTCACGATATTTTTTTTTTTTTTTTCTGGTATACTTTCTGTCTTTCTGTTAAAGTCTATGACCAGTGTGTGTTATGGATCCGAAACGTGGTCGCTCACAATGGGCCTCATCAAAAGGCTTAAAGTCACCCAAAGAGCAATGGAAAGGGCTATGCTCGGAGTTTCCTTGCGTGATCGAATCAGAAATGAAGATATCCGCAGGAGAACCAAGGTTGCCGACATAGCACAAAGAATCGCCAAACTTAAGTGGCAATGGGCAGGGCACATTGCTCGCAGAACAGACGGCCGTTGGGGCCGAAAGGTTCTGGAGTGGCGACCGCGTACCGGAAAACGCAGCGTTGGAAGGCCTCCTACAAGGTGGACTGACGACCTGGTGAAGGTAGCGGGAATCCGATGGATGTGGGACGCACATGATCATTCGTTGTGGCGACGCTTGGGGGAGGCCTATGTCCAGCAGTGGACGTCCGTCGGCTGAAATGATGATGATGATGATACTTTCTGATATTGAAAAACATATAATGGCAGCAACAATATTGCATAAAATTTTGTTGCAAACTTAACAGAATGTTTTACAAACTATCATTTCCTCTCATCATTACGATCACGTTTTGCACGATTTCTTACTTTTAATGGCTTTCTATATCTTTTTTTTTTTTGGTCTAGATAATATCTTTAAAATATATTTAGTTTAGATTTAATCCACCTAGTCGAATTGGATTTTGAACCCATGTTAATTTCTGGATTACTGGTCACTCACTTTCAAACATAGGTGGCATTTTTCCTATAGTGAAAACGCTCGGTGTAAGAAAGTTATAATATAACTTTCTTACACCGAGCGTTTAAGCTAAATATTATTTAGCTTAAATATTAATATCTATTGTTTGCTCGTTCCTAGGCAACTACGTCTGCCCCCTGTCTTTCCTTAGTGCCTGTGAGAGACAGGATTGTTTGATAGAGTTACCACGGCCCTCGAACGTAAAAGGCAACTAAAGAAACACGGGTGAGTTTGAGTAAGTAAATAATCTTCCGCTCAACTTAAAGATGAAGAAGTTATTTTATGATTTCCGTTGATTTACACAGAAACATTAAAAAAAAATTAAACTATTGCAAAATCTTCAAAAGGCTAACTTTTTAAGATCAAAATGTAAAAAAAACAAATAGCATACTTTTCACAGCTGTAATTTTAATGTTCGCTTCCTTCCTTACAATATCTGACACACAGCCCATTCATCATCTATGATACCAACCGAAACTCATATAACTGGTATTTTTAGTTACAAAACGGAGGCTTGCCGTCAAATCTCAACAACGCAGTAAAATTCGCAATAAAAAACTTATTTCAGAAAGTACTTTCGTACTTCACAAAACCTGTTCAATGCTCATTGCGTGTGTGGTGTGCGCACACGCATAATTCGCAAGCATTTTTATTTACATTACGCAACTTTACGCCATGATAAACTAGACAAATATTACGACACATCATTTAGCTTTAAACCCGTTTGTTTATTCATAGTATTCATACATGTTGTTTTTTTTTTGCAAAGATTTTTTTTTCAGTTATATAATTGAATTTATTTAACATAATTACTCTACAATTTTACCCGCTGTCCTGATTGTTTGCTGGTCGGAACTTGTTTATTTATACCAAGCTCGTGTATTATACAACAGTGGATTTTAGGGGCAACATTGTGTGAGATGAATACATAAAATCTTGATAAGATTTGAGATCAATTGCTCGAATAATTACCTTAAAATTCATGCTATGTCATTTCATGCTCTTTTGTTTTGTAGGGTATCACAAATGAAGTTAGTAGTTACAAAGTTACGTGAAAAAATATAATATAAATTATTTTTGTTTACACTTAGTAACATATGCAATTTTTCTTAAATATAAGTTTTGTGGCTCTAAAATAACATTGTAATAAGATTCTCCATAAAAAGAGGATTTTTTATTGCAATAACGTGCAGCGGGACATCTTCGGTAAATGTCAACAAAATAAAGTGTGGCTGTACTTATTTAAAAACAACAACTAAGAAAACAATTATTTATTATCTGTTTATAAACAGCGTGTTTTTTAAACAAGTTTAAATTGCACCTTTGCGCAACTTGTTGAACTCGTATTTCTTGATGATTTTTTTTTTGTGGAGTGTTGACCGACATATTTTAAAACAAGTGAGATAGTTGATGGACCAAGTCTCGATATCCGTGGTATGCATTCGCTAAAATTCGCGGAACCATCGCCGGTAGTAGTGAAAGTAAAGTCTTGATCATATATCAACAGTTCAACACGCAAGTTGCACTTACAACCTACTTCTTTTATTAAAAATTATTGTTATTATAGATCCGTGTAATTTAGAATATACCTAAGAGCAAAAGTAGCTTGGTATGTACTTGATTTTGGAAAAGCTGGAAGAGCTCACCGTAGCCAAGTACTTCGTTCCTCACACTCTTTTCGCGCTCAAGGTTCTCTTGGGAGCGGTTTTAGGACGATAATAGACGGGTATCTACTGTAAATTCATCTCACTGTACTCTAAAAATACTGACATGATTGTACGCACATGTGTAATTGTGTATGTTGGAGAACTTTTATTTTGACATTTCTTCTTAACGTGTCGATGATGGCAGAAATAGTTGATTATCCAAATTGAATTCCTTGCCTAATCGAGTACTCGCCCACTGTAAAGTTGTCCGCTGCCGCTGTCAATAAATCCTTAAGTGAAAAGATAACAGGGCATGTAACACAAGATGGAAGGTGGCTCATGGTATGCCGGGAGACGCCGCATAAACACTGAACATCAGAATCGACCGAGTGCGGAACCAAAGGTTACATCTCTCTGATCTCATTTTGCCATTAAAATAAGATCTTACGGGCTTTCTACCTGGAAAGCATTAGCGTGTAATAGCGCGTATTTATTCCAGTGTAAATAAAGGCTTAATGTTGAATACATAATAATCTTTACCGTATAGTTATTGGCACGGATCTTGAGGGCTGGCTTCAAGTTGCGCAGAAGTCAAATATTCGGTCTCTTTAGTGTTGCGACGTGAAACGCGGGGACGGGGAATATCAATAATTGGCTCGCCGCGCCATCGAGTCATAGACGTCACTTGTGATTCGTTCCGTGCGGTTGTTGCATGTATCTATCAACGACGAAGATTGGCTCGCCAATGTATGAAATGCGCAAAGCGATCTCCACTCTGACGCCGAGCGCTCAATATCCGTGCCGATGACTATATCTTAGGTTATATTTTAGTGCCGCTATCATTCCTGATTCTTGTGTAAAGTTATAATTTTGGCATCCATCATAAAATTTCGAATAGGTAAACCAACGCTCGGGGATAGATACTAGACCATACTGGTGTGTGCATATCCCTTTCCTTCCCTCCAATATACGCTTATAATTATAATGCATAGGTACACATAAACATACCATTTGTCATGCCAACCCTGATCTTAGACCAATTGTTTTGACATAACTTTCTTCGCACTTCGAACAACACTAAGAACTGGTTTTGTAAAAGATATCTTATCCAAAAGCGAATGCCGAGACATAAAGGCAATGTCAATGTAAGCTATGGTGTGGTCCTAGTCTCTGAGTTTATGGTTAAGTTCGAACGTGACTTGTACCTAGTTGCGAAATTATTGAGGGGAGATCTGATACCTTTTTGAGACAAATTTACTCAACGACACTATACCTATCTAACGAAAGACGTCTACTGCTGAATGCAAGCCTTACTACAAGTAAAAGTAAAAGGTAAATCGAAATTGCTTATGTCAAATCGTATGGGATAAATGTCTCTAAACGGTGATGGAAAACAGCGTCAAGATGTGTCTTGCAAAACTCGCGAATTCGTGTGAGCTTGTACCTTCCGATTTTACCTACTTTTTCTATCATCAACTCGTTCGAACGTAAAATTCTAACGTATTTAAGTACAGTCTCCTAGAACCAAAAATTCAAATACATATAATATAATAATAATATAATATAATATAATATTCCACAACTATCACACAGTGCCGTCTAGTCCCAAGCTAAGCAGAGCTTGTGTTATGGGTACTAGACAACTGATAAACATACTTATATATTTCTAAATACATACATATTATAGATAAATTACACCCAGACACAGAACAAATGATTGAGCTCATCACACAAACATTGGTCCTGGGTGGGAATCGAACCCACGACCTCCGGCATAGCAGTCAGGGTCACTAACCACTAGACCAATAGACCAGTAGACATGTGACATCTAACATTTTCTTTATTATACACATACTACATATTGTCTCTTTACCACCCTAAGTTGACTGGTAGAGAATATCTACCACCTTTCCACCTTTGTAATTTAGTGTTGAAGTAAAATTAAATAACTACCATTCCTCTGGGCTCACTTGGCGGATTCCGGACCATTCCTTCTTCTAGAGAAGAGGCTTAAGTACCAGAAGTGGACTTACTTATAGGCTGATTACGCTTATGCTTGTAAAACTTTACTTCAAGTTCACTCAGTTTTACATGTTGGTAAAATTAACATATTTTTTTGTTATGGATAAGCTCGCGTTAGACCACTATCTCACCTGATGGTAACCGATAATGTGGCTGACGATGGAACACGCTTGCCTAGAAGCAATCTATTCACTCTTTATTTAAATGATACGATTTTTTCCCCACAATGGGAATCCAATTTATTTTTATGTCCTTTTAAAGGTTAGTGTAAATGTCAAAACTAAACCATACGATCTAGAAAGAAACAATCATGTTAATGAAAGAGTTTGATTTGATTGATCAATGTACGAATAACAGTTAAAAGTTAATCAAGCATCAAATTATAAATCGCAATACTTAGCACGACCTCATATATTTATTACACATACATTCCTTTCACGGAAGTTGCGTTTTCAGCTTTAAATGTCATTCTCTAATGTTAACTGCAATCAGTCAAACTGTTTATTACAGTGCGGTCATAATGTCGTGCTAAGTACCTACTCAATGCAAAGACTGACCCAATAACCTTTTGACTTGGAGTTTTTTAAAGAAATTTCGCAAATAAATCACCATTTTTTTTTAATAAAGTTATCCTCTGTGTCATAGTTTGAGGATATAGAAATCTTGGGTTTTGGAGACTTATCTTCTCAGTTGTTTTTTTTTTTTTTTATGAGCCTACAATAAATAATAATATTCCACAACTATCACACAACGCCGTCTAGTCCCAAGCTAAGCATAGCTGGTATTATAGGTACTAGACAACTGATAAACATACTTATATATTTCTAAACACAATGCATATTATGGATAAATTACACCCAGACACAGAACAAATTATCATGCTTATCACATAAACATTTGTCCTGGGTGGGAACCGAACCCTGCGGCATAGCAGTCAGGGCCACTAGCCACTAGACCAACAGGCCAGTCAATTATGTGCCATCGATGGGCAAAGGCAACCCTGTCTTATTCCAAACCTTTTTTTTAAGCAATCTCCGGTCGCCTAGCTGTCGTTTTTATTAAATTCTAGAAAAAGTGGACGTTACTTTGAAGATTGAGTAGTAACTGGACAGTTAATCCATGGGTTGTGCAAAAGTAAACGTGAGTGGTTCTCCAAATTGCAAATGTCGACTAATCTTTAACACAAACAACATTAACTCGCGTATTTAGGTGAATGCTCTTTATTTTAATCATGTGATGCATATTCAAAAAAAAAGTGACAATGAATGCAGAACCGAATATTTAAATAAATGCAATTGATAGGAACCGCTTATTTTATTAAGACATTAACCTAAAAAGATAATTTATATGCACACTTTTTACATACAGGATGCACAAAAAATTATATACTATAATAAGCATAAATCCAAAAATAATATATAATATAATAATAATATTCCAAAACTATCACACAACGCCGTCTAGTCCCAAGGTAAGCAGAGCTTGTGTTATGGGTACTAGACAACTGATAAACATACTTATATATTTCTAAATACATACATATTATAGATAAATTACACCCAGACAGACCCAGAAATGTTTATGCTCATCACACAAACATTTGTCCTGGGTGGGAATCGAACTCACGACCTCCGGCATAGCAGTCAGGGTCACTAACCACTAGACCAACAGGGCTGTCAAATATATAATTGATAAAAACAAATAAATATTATATTTTTCAATACACTTGCTCAGAAAATAACTCTTATTGCACTGCACTTAGGTATATAAAGGCACTTGTTACCAAACTGTGACATTTTGATTACCATTACGCACTCGTGCTACAAAAAAATGTAGTAAAAACTTTTTTGTTCAACCTTTGTGTTCGCAAAACAAATTTTGATTACGAAAAAAATTCACATAAGGTAAGGTAGGGTTCAATGGTATCAAATAGTGTCTTACTTACTTATTTCATGCAATTTGACTCTTTTAACTTGTAGAAACGATTTATTTAATTAAAAAATACATTCATTAAATAAATCGTACATTCAAATAAAATTTGTTTTTTTTTTGTGGTCTATGGCCGCCATTTTTAGATGCACGCAGTTTTTGGCTTGATTTATTCGAGTTTAATTCAGTGGCTGTATTAATTAAATTAAATTAAATACTATAAAATCATTAGAAAATGTTACATGCGTATTCCATTGTAGTACGAAAGGCATAATAGTAAAAAATTCTCACACAAAAAACATAAACGTAAGACTAGGCAGTATAATTAGAATACCTTAGCCTTCCAAACAGATTTTTACCAACTTGCCACAAAAAAAGTTACTTAGTTGTAGTTTTACTGTTATTTTCTTCACAAGTGTATTGAAAAACGTCGTATGATACACGTGAGTAGCTAATGATTACAGTTCTCGGCTCTCTTAAGGGTTATCCGAAAGGGCGCTCGAGCCCCGGTATGAAGGCTTGAAGGAACGGGATGGGTTTTTTAGTCAGTAAGAGTCTGACACTATCTCCCGCTCCGCCCAAGAGCGGGGGTTGTCATAAGATGATTTTTCCCATCGAAAAAAAAAAAAAAAAAAAAAAAAAAGACCCTCACCACGGCTCGAGTCTGAATACCGCCTCGATTGTAATCACTAACATTACACACTTACATCATAATGTACTATTACGAATATCTTACCGTTTATTAATACAGACTTTTTTTATATCTACGCTTTGCCTCACACACACACGTATAAAAAAATTTGAAATAGTGGCTTTAGTTGCGAAATCATAAGATTTGTTTGATTTACTAGTGTTTCGGGATCTTAACTGATATGTCCTTAACGTTTTGAATTAGGCTTTGGTTTAGAGTTTGAAATACCACGTGCACTCCCTGTTTTTATTAAAATAGTACATTTTGATACAAGTGGGGAAAGTTTGTCATTGCAACCGAGGTGAAATTCACCCGAACCGTATATTAAATATAGTAGTAAATTTAATTATACAATTAATTAAGTGTTACGTGTAGCATGAAAACCTGCCAAGTTCAAATTTAACGATGATCAGGATGTTGATAAAGATTATTATGATCGATTTTTAAAGTGCATCTAATCTTGGCATTGGATTGGATTTCAACCTTTTTTAGGCGAACAATTAGCCGATAGGAACTTGGCCCCCTTTTAACAGGTATGTTTTTAATGGGATTTCAATACTTTTTTTCAAGAAATCGTACGTATTTTTTTATTTTTGTGCCACGCTCGCGTTCATTGTTAACCTTAGATCGTATTATCATTGTATCACTAGTTCATATATATTTTATTAAAAATTTGATATTCGATTAAGCCAACTCACGCTTGTCCAGTTTCTTATTTTTGTTTTTTTTTTTTTGTTAATCTACATATAACACACGACCTGTGAGCCAAATTTTATAACGCTAGGACAATCGGAAGTGGCTTAGAGGTTTTGATTACCGGTCAGTGAGTCAGTGCCAAAATTAGCTATATTCACAGGGTCATATTTCAGGATCTACTGAAGCTATAACTATTAAATTTGGCATACTGCTTTAGTATTAGTATATAATAACGTAGGTACAATTTTATCTCTGTACTTGCAATAGGCACTGAGCTACAGGGGGATCAAAAGTGGGTCGAAACGGTTCGTGTAAATAGTGCACGGTATGCGCGCGGCCTGTTTCTGGAACTTGGCTTGCGCACGGCCGTGTGCTTAGATTTATTCATGATATTCTGTTCCTAAAACACAATTTTAGTTTTTATTAAATATTAAAACCTTAAAAGTATCCACCTGTTTGCTTGAAAAAATAAAATTAAAATCACGGTTGACAAAGAGGAATGAAAAAAGCCCTTGTTATGATAAATTAAAAAAAAACACAAGGGTGATAAACATGGCATGTCGAACCTATTCGTAGTGCGATAAGAGCCTGTTTTCGAGTAAGTAATTCTAAGCCAAAATTGATAAGAATTTAAATTTTATTGACACTAAGTATATAAAAGTATCATACATACAAGACGGAATATGTAGTTTTTTCAGAATTTCTGCAGTAGAACGTAGCAACAAGTGTTATATAATAGTTCATGTAAGTTCCTATCATCTATAAAATAAATACAGTATTAATATTGTTCAAACAACTAATTTTCTTCTGCAATAAATAATTGGCTCGTAGGCGAATATAATATAATAAAAATAATAACAATATTTTAATGTTATTTTTTGAAGAAATATTTAAAAATATGTATATTATAATAAATAAATGGAATAATAATAATAATAATAATAATATCGATCTTGCTCGACCAACACCTTAGGAGGCTCTCGTTAGGCGGCTGGATCAAGGGCTTGATTCAGAAAGCAGTTCTTCTGGACACGGCTCGTATCGTTAGGAGGTTCCTTTCTTTGGAGCCCTAACCGCCGGTAGCTTGGACCCTGTTCCCGATACCGGTGGGATACTGTTTTTTATATTTTTAAATGTTTTTTTAAATAGTTTTTTAAGAAATATTTAAAAATATATTGTTACATGTTAAAAAATGAATAAAGGAAATAATAATATTCCACAACTATCACACAACGCCGTCTAGTCCCAAGCTAAGCAGAGCTGGTATTATGGGTACTAGGCAACTGATAAACATACTTATATATTTTTAAATACATACATATTATAGATAAATTACACTCAGACACAGAACAAATGATTATGCTCATCATACAAACATTTGTCCTGGGTGGGAATCGAACCCACGACCTCCGGCATAGCAGGCAGGGTCACTAACCACTACACTAACAGGCCAGTCAGAATATATGTTAAGAGTAATTTACTTTTAACATATTCACAAAAAATTACATGCCTTCTTCTTCTGAGTCGGTATACTCTTGCTAAAGTGGTCGTGGTCATCACTGTGGATCACGATGAATATCTTTGTAATACAGCGCCATTCATCCGGGAACATTCATAAATCGAGCACTTAGTTTCGGCCTTAATCTACGGCTGCAATATGCAATATGCAATATATATATACCTAGATTTATTAGTTTAAGATTTCACTAACTCTTCTTTACTTATTTCTGCACACTATTGTCTACATCTCTTCTGATCTAACCATTCGCAGATTTGCTGGAAGAAATTTCTTTATGAAATAAGCAATACCTTTGTACATAATTTATAATAATGTTTTATCTTCTTCTATAGACTGTGTGTACATACATTGTAAAATAAATAAAATAAATAATTTCAGAATAAGACAAATATAGCTGGCCCGGTATAATGGACATTAGAATGGGGAAGGCCCTCTTATGGTTTCAAGTAGCCATCAACATGCTAGCGATGATACTAACTACTACACCTAAGTATTCTCCATCAACTACTCTGACCAGTAAGTAGTATTTGAATTATAAGATACTTTTCTAAAGCTAAAAAGTGTGGGAAATCATTATTTGTTAATGGATCTCTTTCTTCATATAGAAAATAAAAAATGCACAATCTTACATTTATATATGCATGGTGAGAGACAAATTGTTTTTAATCCTTTAAATGCTGGCGTCAGATAGGTCCGACGTGTGTTTTGTGTCCATTTCACCAGAATCGGGTGTTTGCGAACGGGCACTCCATCTCGCTTAGCTCTTCAATTCCCATTGGTGACAGAAGAACTAACGAAATGGCGTATTTGGTCGTAGATGTGCGACTTTAGCGAAATCAATACGAGTGTGTTTGTCCGATTAATTCGACACAGGTGGTTAAAAGATTAAGCAAATTACTTTAGCCATTACTATTTCCCTAGATGGTAGTAGTTACGAATTCATAATCGTTGGTGGAGGAACTGCAGGCAGCGTAATTGCGACCAGACTGGCAGAAGCAAGAAAAATAGTACTCCTGATTGAAGCCGGGGGTGATCCACCGTATGAAACTGAAGTAAGCTATTTGACAATAGAAGGTTTTGCCCAACGTAAAGATAAAAACACTCGTAGCACTGTCCTGCGCTGACCACAGAAAGCGTGGCGTGACGACAAGTAATGGGTAGCTTACCGTCCTATAGGAACCAGCACCAAGTCGACGAGGCATCGTGTTCTACGAATACCTTAAAAAAAATCCGTAAATGGACTGAGCCCGCACAGGCCGATGCCTGCCATACAGTTATCAGTTACCGTGGCTCTGGAAATCAAAGTATAACTGAAAGAACATAGGTTTCAGTCAGGAAAAATGTGATACTCTTGCTCCACCTAGAGCGGGCAGGGTTATTTGATAATTTCTCACTAAAACAAAAAAAAAGTCCTTGACACAATTTACAGCAAAAGTAGTTTGGCTGGTATGTTTGTACAATAAATCTTCCTACATGTTTTTACAATATATCATTTATATTTCAGATTCCATCATTGGTATCGCGTTTAAGGAACACCAGCGTAGACTGGAAGTATTCTTCAACGAATGATGGATACACTGAGCAATGCAGCCCTAAACGAGTTTTAGAATTAGGCATTGGTAAAATGCTTGGGGGCACAAGCGAACTAAACTATATGATTTACTCACGAGGACATGTTCGTAATTACGATCACTGGTATCGTATAACAAATGATACTACTTGGAAATGGTCTAACGTTCTTCCGTATTATATGAAATCTGAAAATGTAACTGATGAAAAACTTGTTAGCAAAGGAAGTTATGGCACTAAAGGTCCAGTGAAAGTAAGTAGAGACCGATATGCAATAACAAAAGAATATCTACAGGCTTTTAAACAAGCTGGTAAAAGAATAACGACAGGTACTGACGGTAATAAGCTCGGATATTTTCAAGGCGTGATTACAACATATATGGGCAGGAGACAAGCTGGCGCCAGTTCTTACTTGACTTGTGTTAAAAATAATCGATATTTAACAATAGCAAAACACTCTTTAGCTACTAAAATTTTATTTGATGATCGAAAAAACGCTGTTGCTGTAGAAGTAATTAATGACAAGAACCGAACAGTAACCATAAAGGCAACCAAAGAGATAATTGTTACAGCTGGTGCTGTAAAATCTGCTCAACTTTTATTGTTGTCAGGGATAGGACCGAAAGCTCACTTGGATAAAATGAAAATAAAAGTCATAGTAGATTCACCACAAGTTGGCAAGAATTTACAAGATCATACTGCAGCTGTCTTGTTTCATAGAACAAATAAACTTTCACACTCAAGACCACAAAATTGTGGTCCCAGAGACTATATTACTCCTCTATTAGTTGGTTATGTCGCTCTCAATAAATCATGTGAATATCCAGACTACCAAGCAATGGATTTCATAGTAACTGATTCAGGACTCACAGAGCAATTGTGTAAAATGTTAACGACACTCAATGATCAAATGTGCCAACGGTTGTTAAACCTGACGAGAAATAGGGAAGTTTTATTAAGTTTAATCAGTAATGTGGACACGATATCTCGTGGTCAGATCACGTTACGTAGTACTAACCCAAAAGATCAGCCTAGGATTGAATCTGGGGTGTATTCTGAAGGCGAAGACTTGGAAGGAATGATAGATTATGTTATTGACTACGTGAAAGTGGAAGGCACAGACATTTTCAGGAAAATTGGTGCTACAATGGTTGATCCTTCATTGAAGTGTAATAAGTATAAGAAGGGGTCCAGGGCGTACTGGCGATGTTATTCATTGTGTATCATGAGTAGTATGGGTCACTACAGCGGCACATGCGCCATGGGCCCGGTGTTGGACAGCCGCTTGTACGTGCGCGGCGTACGACGGTTGCGCGTGGCCGACGCTTCTATGATGCCAACCCTTGTCTGTGGTAACCCTCAGCAACCCATAATGGCGGTTGCAGAAAAAGTTTCAGATTGGCTGATAAAGGGCCAGTAAGTTGTCATGATTTAATTTTCAGAATAAATTGTTTTCCTGCTTCATATTAAGTTTTATTCTTTTTGAAACGAAAGGGCACACAAGTCACACTGAATACACCTACCTTAGTGATACCTTTATATTTATTATTTTATGAGGGTGTTCCAAAATAAAGTTCACCAGATGGCAGTACTGAGGCGTAAGGTCCAGGCACCTGTCAAAATGCTTATAATAATGACATTACTTAGACATCAACGTCAAAGTCAAACGTTAGACGTCAATATTACTTATACTTGACGTATAAGTTTTCCAAGAAAAAGACCTGACGGCAAAGTGGTGCCAACTGGTGATGTGAATTTTCCTGAACATCTTCAACGTTTTTCTGGTAATCATTTCCATCAAGAAGGGAGTTTATATTACCTGTGGACAATACAAAAGATTATTAATTAAGAGTAAAATACTTAAAATATTATATTACTTAGATACTACAAACTGCAGCTAGCAACTTCACTCGCGTGACAGTCGAAAATTATCTCATGGGTAAACCCCGGGAAAAAAAATCCGGCATACTATTCCAGAATATAGTATAGGTACCTATGTGCCAAATTTCATCCAAATCCGTTGAACCATGCTAGGATGAATAAGTAACAAACATAAATACACAGACACACACACACAAACTTTCGCCTTTAAAATATTAGTATGAATATATTTTGATTGAAGTAAACCATAGTAGGAACAAGTTCTAATATATTTTAAGTTAACAATCTAGTAGGATAACATCTGGTCATACGAATCTATAATTCATAAAGTAATTAAAACTACACTTCTTGCTTCGAAGTCGGTAATGAATTCTCAACTCAGAATCCATATATCAGATATAAACCTGAATGATGAGCTTCGTTTCCATTAAGTTAAAAGTAAATAAAGGAAAAAGGAATAAATATTTCAAGTAGCTGACGAATGTAGTTTTATTTAAGGAAGTCATTATTCTGTGAGCACTTTATACTTGTCTGAAGTTCCTGAGTTACTGGTGTTGTGATGTATCTTGCGAATGCGTAAGATTTGTGGTAAATAGGACTTCCTACAGCTTAATAACAATTATATTATTATATAAGTACGAACCTCAAGGAAATATGGAAAGACAAGGAGCTTCACGGGCGCTTTTACCGAGCTCTTCACGAGCCTGATGGAGATTTCTCGGCGTCCATGGCCTGGTTACGTTTCAGTGACCTTTTTGGGGAAACTGAAGGTTTTGTCTGTGCGATTATGGACGAAGTTATCTTAACGAATAATTACCGAAGATATATAATGAAGGACGGGACGGTTGATGTGTTTAGGGCATGCCACCGTCCTGGTGAGTCTATCAGACATATTATCTCTGGTTGTTCTCGTTTGGTTAACGGCGATTATTTGTACAGACATAACCAAGTAGCCAGGATTATCCACCAGCAACTTGCTTTGAAGTACAACCTAGTGGATATTGAGGTACCGTATTACAAGTATGTACCCGACCCAGTTCTCGAAAATGGCTATATCGCGTTGTACAGGGATCGGTCTATCATTACTGACCGGACTATTGTAGCCAATAAGCCGGATATAATGGTGGTATATGGTGGTGGTGCCATTGCACGGCGCGCTATTCGGTCTACTACCATTATAGTCATAGTACTATCATTATAGTCGATATCACCATCTCGCATGACGAAAATTTCGTAAAAGCTGAGAAAGAGAAACAAATGAAATATCTCGACTTAGCACACGAGGTTGTCGACATGTGGAATGTGTCATTGTGCCGATTGTTGTGACCGCCAATGGTCTTATAGCCAAAAACTTCGACGACCATCTGTCGAAGCTGTCGTTGCGCGGTTGGATCAAGGACCTGATACAAAAGGCAGTACTCCTGGATACGGCTCGCATTATGAGGAAGTTCCTGTCTCTGGAGCCCTAACCCCCTGCTACTAACTACTACTGACTACTGTTTTTATATTTTTTTATGTTTTTAAGCTATTGCATAAGCTTCTATCGCGGGCCTTAAGCGTGGAGACCGAATTCAGAAATTCCGTAACACCTCCCACTCATTTGTTTTCTTATCGGTTACCACGCTCAAAACGTGTAACTTCAATTAAAATCAAAGAAAAAAAAAACAAAGGAAAAAAAATAATGCATAAAAAAAAAAAAAAATAATTATAATTGCATAAGTTGATAAAAAATGCTAAGCAATAAACCGCGGCAGTCCCCGAGTGCCACACGTCTTTTTTAATATTTGTTATAAAAAATATTTAAAAATATCAAAATATGTATAGTAGAAAAATAAAAGATAATAATAATAATCAATTTATTTCAGGCTACATGTAGGTAGGTACTTACCCATATCATAAATACCTTATAGACTAACAAACCTAATTCCTTATAATAAAACATTTTGTTAGTAAACAAGATTTAAAACAATAATATCTTGTGACTAAGCAATATTCGTTTCAAAGTTTACTGCTTTACCACTTGGTACTGACGTAAATAGTCATGGATCTTTATTTAAAATTCAAAGAAACAACCAAAATATGGTTCGAACTTTTGCCGACAGGGTGTCATATATTATCCATTACTAAATTAGCAGCTAAAATAATCATAATTTAGTGAAACACTCACAAATTTATAAATAGACTTATGTCATAATCACAATGAGAGTAATCGTTTTAAATTGAAACTTCCTTTACGGAAACAACACTGAGTTGTCCCTTGAACCTTTCGAGCAATGATCTCATAACACACTCGTTTGGAAAAAAGAAATAACACAATTTGTTCAAAGCCGTTGCAATTTACGATATAGTCACAATGAACTTGAACGATTTGTGCAACTGGATGACACAGTGGCGGATGGTAATGCGATTTCCTGTACTTGCATTTTATGTTTGATATTATTTTCCCTATATTTGTAGTATTCAAGATCAAACAGAATCTTGATCTTTAAATAAAATGGGGTACTTCCCGTTGACCCAGAAACCTGAAATTTAGCATAACGCAAGGTCTTATAGCACACATAGAGCAATAAATCTGAAAACAGTAAATTTCTAGTTACGTTACAAATTTTTTATTTATTTTATTGCGATTCATAAAAATCTTGAAAACTCCATTCGGGAAGAAGTATTTAACATAAGTAAGTTTTTACGGAACCCTCAGTATACGAGTCCAACTTGCACTAGCCCAGTTTTTTTTATATACATATTTAACAAGATTGTGACATGAATATTTAATAGAATAATTATCTAAAAATAGTCCAAAGCGGATTAAAATAGATACCTTTACCTAGTATGGACGTTCAATTTGTAACAGAAACAGTTAACAAAAATTTAGTAATTAATTTGTTTTTAGGCATGCGACCTTCCGTGAATGTAAGCATAACTAAAACTGATACCTACACATTTTTGCTTAATAAATACAACTGACGTGAACTCCGTTCCTTTTTAAAAATAAACAGTGTACGTTAAAAATATCGCATGTTTAGTGTTGAAAAAAACAAAACAAACAAACAGAAACCTGTTTGGAATTTGGCCACATACATTATTTAGTAAAACAAGAAGTGATTTTCCTGTTTACAATAAACCAACAATTTGTTATCTTCTTTAGTTGCAAAGTCAATAACATTTATAAACATTTAAGTAAACAAACACTAACTCCCTATTCCTAGAGTGACACAACGCTTGTTTAAAAAAAAAAACCTTGCAACGGATACAGTTAGCAAGAGACATTCCATAAGCGGTAGCGATTGTCAAAAAGCCCAATACATTTGGACGCAAGTGTATTATTGAGCTTTTTTTTCGGTTGTAAAATCATCCAATGACATCCCCGCTCTTGGAAGGGGCGTGAGGGTGCGTCAGACTTTTACTTACTAAAAACCTACTCCTGTTCTTTCATTGCCTTTCATACCAAGACTAAGATTTTCTTCCAGACACTAACCCTTGGCCCCAGTAAGCTTCGACCCTGCTGGGCCCCTAAGTTTTGTACTATTGGGCTTAAATTTATCATAACTAGACCCACCGAAGGTGAGGTAGTTTTTAAGTAAACATACTGCAGAAACAAGGGCTCATATGGACCAAACGACTGATAGAGAATGCCTTAGTGCATTCGTCTATGTATCACCACTGTACATGAAGTTTAAATAATATTTATAATGTAAAACTTCATAAACATAATAAAGAAACAAATTGTAGTGAGAAATGGCACGCGTATTGTTTTTCGTGCAAGTTGGTAGAAGGGCTGCCACGCGACCAAAGGGTTGTTTAAATACAACAAACTAACCTGCAACAAGCAAACCTGTTATTTAAATACAACAAACTAAAACACTTTTTGTCGCATAAGAAAAACATACACCAATTCAAAGCATTCAAGAACCAATTAGCCAAATATTTAACAAACAAAACATTCATTTATCATTTAATTACACACCTAAAGACTAAATGTATTGCACATTAAGTGAAACAAACATTCCTAACATATGTTACGATTTCAATGTTGTTTATTAGTTTGGCATTAACAAAAAAAGAGTACGTACATTCTTGTTAAATCAATAAAAGTACTGTATATTTTTGTTTCATCATCATCATCGAGTCGTGCATCCATCGAATTCCCGTGACCCTCACCAGCTCATTGGTCTACTTAGTGACCTAGTGGGAGGCCTTCAAACGCCGCGTCTTCCAGTACACGGTCGCTACTGCAGAACCTTTTGGGCCCAACGGCCATGTTCTGCGAGCGATGTACTCTGCCCACTCCCAATTAAGTTTAGCAATTTTTCGGGTTATGTCGGTATGGTAACCTTGGGTCTCTTGCGGATATCTTCGTTACTGATGCGATCACGCAAGAAAACTTAACTACAGACCTTCCATTGCGTATGTTATCATAATTTATCTGCACCTATCTATAGACTAGACTGCATTCACTTTTGATCGAAAGGCACCACTGTATCACAGTTCATTGTTCCTTTGTATAATTGATCATTTATTCCCATATGTTTGAAAAATGCCCATGTTATCATCATTTCTCTAACAATAGCACAAACGGTATCCGTGCACTATTAGATGTTTGTAAACGTGGGTACAGTGAACAGCAACCCAGTCGTCGATTAGTCTACAAACAAGCATATTTTTCTATCGACCATCATTATTGGGTTTAATCACTACATCTTTATCTTCCTGACCTTGTCCTGTTTTTCCTGGAGTCGGTACAACTCGGTTTTTTTCTTCTTTAATTATGTTCTGTCCACCGCCTTGGTATCACTGGACTCCCTTGTCTTCTAAACATAATCCATCCATCTTTTTTTACCTCCACCTCCTTCTCTACTCTCCTATTTATTTTTGGGAGCATATAGTACAATTTAAATTGTTAACACAGTGTTCTAAGCCTCAAATACACTAGGGGACAGAACGTCTCCCCTACACGCCTAACGCTTAATCTATGTGTCGCTGCAACGTTGCCCAATGTCCCGCCACTTGCCTCCTTAATATTCTACTATGCATTCGCGTGACGCGGGACAAGTTGTTGGACAATTTGACAGTGTTGTGCGTCATGTTAGAGGACATTTTTCCATAAAGTATCATAAGCATTAACTGTCATGGCATTGGAAGTATGCGAAATATGTTAAATAATTCTCGGTTTTCCATACAGCCAGTCAATCGTATTCGAAATGGCGAAAGTTCCTTTCTCCGAACCCCATGATGTAGCCGTAGAGATGTCTATTTTTGACAGCTCACAGTAGTTGATGTCATGTGTGGTAATTTATGTGCATGTGACTGTAACATGAGCGGTTGCACACAAATCACATCAAATCTCAATCCTTTCATCAAATAGAATGATCGATGACTGTGTCGATGACGTTAATTTAGATTGTTTATTACTTGCTTTTTCCCATCGATATAATTATATTATTATGGCCTACGGTTGATGCTTTTTTCACAAACGGAAACCGTAGTTTTAATACATAATAAAAATAGCTTATGTACGGAGTAAAATTAGCAGGAAATCACCGAAAAAAAGTTTTGAAGGACAAGAGGGCTATCTTTGCTAAGTGATCAGCAGTGGGAACGCATCAGGCAACGGCGTTATCGCAGCCGCCGCCGCCGCCGGGATTCTGATCCCGATTTCCGGCCACCGTAGGTGCGGGCTTGCGGACAGTGAGCAATGGGTAGCTCGCTGTCCGGCCGTCCGGTAACTGTCCGGACCAAGCCCTTGTCGTCAACGGCGCGCACTGTTGTCAGCAACAGCAGGGACCCAGCCGGGTCGAAGCCTACTGGGGCCAGGGTTATCCGAAAGGGCGCTCGAGCCCCGGTATGAAGGCTAGAAGGAACGGGGTGGGTCTTTTAGTCAGTAAGAGTCTGACACTATCTCCCGCTCCGCCCAAGGGCAGGGGATGTCAATGCATGATTTTTCCCACCATAATAAAAAAAAGTGGGGACCAATTTAGAATAAAAATAAAAAATTATCTATCTGTTTAAGAATTTTCGCAATCGGATCAGATGTTTAACAGATTCCATCTTACAATACTTGATAGTTTATCAAATATTTTTACCTCTAGTTTAGCATAGCAGCTTAATGGTTATGGTACCTTCGCATTATGTATTTACACCTAATGGTAACTTCGCGTTATCTACTTATGTAGTTGGTTGACGTTGCACTGACGCTGTACAGACTACATATATTTTATTTTTGTAATGGAGAATCATCAAATACCTTCTCCCGCTCTAGTTGGGGCAAACGGGAGTCTCAGACTTTTATTGAACCATGTTCTTTTAGTTTCTCTTTGAGATCCAGCCGTTCCAGGGCGGTAGTAACTCTTTTTATCAATCCCGCAGTACAGATGACGCTGCGGTAGCTTCGCTTACACATGACTATCGTTATAACTTTGTGAAAGGGTTCTTCACAAAACGAGAGTAAAATTAGGTAAGTATTTCTCACAGTCAGCTCATAACAATCTCTGTTTTATCCGAGACAGTGCCTTTAATTGACATTTGATAATATCCAGTAACTTCTTAAACGTCCTTTTAATTTCCCACAAGGGTTATCGAGGTTACAACTGTCTCAATCAGCTGCTATCAACATTAACTAATGTCGTAGAAAGAAAACAATTATCTTCTAGTGATTATGGCAGCTTTCTCAAAGGTTTGTGAAATCGTGACCTTTTCATTTCTACAAACAGAATAATTGTTTTTTTATTATTATTGGACTAGTTTTCTTTTTACTTAAAAACCTATTGCCTCTAGAATAACTCCCGTATCGTTGGTGCGTATACGGACGTGTAAACTCACATAGAGAAGACAGACTAGAACCGGAAAATCTATCTAAAAACTATACCATACTACCTACAAATATTTGTTATATGCAGTGTTCTGGCAGTTTGGAGTATTTGATGCGGCCTTATCAAAAGTTTGACGACAATGCGTACACGACATTTAATGTCCTTTCTTTGTTCGTTATGCCGTTGAGCTCCTTAGGTAGTCCTGAGTTTGATCTATATGAATACTGACAAAAGCTTGCACTGACTGAACAGGTCCACTCAAATCTGTGTGGTTCTTTCTTCAGAGGACCATCTGAACTTGCTTTGGACTTTATAAGAGGCTTTGGCCTCTGAGTTTGTTTCGGTGTTTCTTCTCAGGGTAGTCAGCCAAGAAACACCGGCCTCATTTAGTTTAAAACAACATTTTTTTTTATACCTATTTGCAAATTAAATATATTATCATTTGCCATGTGGGAATCGAATACGCGACACGCAGCGCAATAGTTAATGGTTAAACCACTGCGCCAACCGTGTCGTATTTTGCGTTTTCTATATTTTGTTTTCCGATTAAACACGCTTTGTGTTCTTCGAGCTCTCACCTCCGGTTAATTGATTTGTTCAAGTAAATAGCAGCGGTGCAGTGTTAGCCCATTCTGTCTCGACTTGTTATAGGCCGCGGGTCCAAACCCAGCCAGGTGCATTACTTTGTTTAATTTATTTCATCACCACTCTTCTCAAAATGGTGAAGGAAAACATCGTGAGGAAATCAGCATATCCTAGAACCAAAAATTCGAGGACATGAGATTTCAACTACTATCCGCACTGGGCCCGCGTGGTGGATTATGGCCCATTCCCTCTCCTGCCTCCTCTCGTGCCCAGCAGTGGGAATGCGCCTTGTAATAGGTCGATTATGCTACTTTATATAAATAAATAAAAACGACTCTGTAAAAACCGTTTACAATTCAGTTTTCAAACTACGACGCAGTTTTACACAATGAAAATAGCAAAAAATACATTTAATTTTTTCTACAGGTATGTGTCATACCTAGATTATTTTGTTTCGCAACAACGGTCGCTTCGATGCGTATGCCCATGTTATCATAACGGCCAGGCTGGAACTTAAAACTATCAGTGAATCATTTCTACCTTTTTAGTGTTTGAAATATATTAATTTCACAATGTTTAATTAGGTATCCTGTTAGTTAAAATCACCAGGTTTCTCATTCCCGCCCTGCTTGAGTGGAGCACCATCGTGTCCTAGTGGAGGCGATAGGAGGCGGCGATCTCAAGCGTCTCGTCCTAGTCAGGCCATGTTATGGGGCGATAAGGAATAGTAAGCGGATATCTTCAGCGAATCAATAATTCGAACGAGGGAAGTGATTGAAACTACAAGGTAGAGGATATCCTCTCATTTCAGCGGCCATTCGTAGTCGCAATGCCCGGTCACATTTAAATAATATTACGGCGATCCCACCTGTTGGTAAGTAGTAATGGTGAGGCGCACTATTTGATATGCCTATTCACTACAGCCTTGAACACACCCAAATTATAATGGGACGGGAACGGCGCGTGCGTCTCAAAGAGATTTCATCGATGACAATTAAGGGTAAGTTACCATAGCTCTGAAATGGAAAAGGCGACTGAAAGAATTTAGACGAGTTTTACTAACTCACTAAAAGTCTGTCACTCTCTCACTCCACCCACAGCAGGAAAAATCACTTGATATATTGAACAATAGGTATAAACAGGAAAAAAATAAGCAACACGTAACACACGACCACTAAACATTATCATCTCAGCAGTTCTAAATTTTTTGAGACAGGAAATCATCAAATGAATGAATCAGACTTTTACTGACTAAAACCCATCTAGATATTCCTTCAGTTATCCTTTCGTTGCGTTCCAAGGCCGCGATGACTTTTTAGAATAATTCCGCATATCTTAAAAGTGGGTACCTACTGGCTTATAGGGCTCTTTGGACCAAAACTGCGATCCCAACTTTGTTTTGGTACTCTTTTGGGACCACAAGGAAAAAAGCATCAAAGTAAAGTTACAAAATAAACATACTTATTTTATTGTTGGTCCAAAAATATCACTAAAAAATATATTTTTATAGGTTGAAGTTGGCACCGCGGTCCGAGTCTAAAGAGCCTCAGGACCCACCTACTTATATAATTATTCTCCCCTTATTTACCTAATGATCCATACAAGACGTTATGGTTTGAACATTGAAAAAGAATTTGACAAACAATGGCAGGCAAACGGGCCATTGAAGCCATAAATTAGTTAATTGTCAATCGTCGTAATCTTGCCCGGCGAGCATTCCGTCATTCAGCTAATCATCATACAAAGAACATTCCAGGGACTTGGTAGCATACTGATGTGGGCAGTGCTTAAGCTACCACCCAGGAGTCTTGCGAATTTGTTTTAAACAAACATTAGAGGCAAGCTTTACAAAGGGTAAAAACGGGACCGTATTGCTTTGATGTCCGTCTGTCTTGTACCAGACTGTTTGTCATGAACCGTGATAGCTAAACAGTTAAAACAGAATAAAATTAAAATAAGTCGGGTATGATTTTTAACAGACTTCGAAAAGGAGGAGGTTCTATGTTCGGTTTTTTTTCTTATGTATGTTCACCGATATCTCAGTCAATTATGGACCGATTTTAAAAATTATTAATTTTTAATTGAAAGTTTATGCTTCCAAGTTGATCCCATAGAAATATTGTTAAGATCGGATCATGAACTCCGAAGATATGGAACAGAACTCCTCATACGATCACAGCAGAATTGTGGTTACAAGTAAAATTGCTTTGTTTATACGTGTAGTCGATGACTGACTGACAGAAAGGGGGGGGGATGTATTGAACTGATCTGATGACGAAGCTAGAAGGTAAATTAATGTAATCAAACCGTGTTTGAGATTATTAGAATCGTTATGAGATGCACTGTGGCTATAAGTTATTTAAGTTTGTCTGAGGGGTAAAAAACTTTACAAAAAAAATATAACCGACTTCAATGTTAAATAACGAAGAGACAAAACTACTATAGAAACACCGACTTCCGAAATTAAAGTACTATATACTTTTCAGTGTTTTTTTAACATTGAAGTCGTTATGTTTTTTTTTTGTATTTTTGCTACAATAAAATAGATATGGAACCCTTCATCCCTTGATTTTTTTAGTTAGAAAACCATCATATAACTTTTCCCTCTCAAGGCGGTTTGCTCTCCACCCGATCAGTCGGACTATTACTGACCAAAACCCACTTATGTTCTTTCAGTTGGTTTATTGTGTTCAGGGCCACGGTTACTCTTTCAAATAATCTCTAGTAAGCTACTCGCATACCTAAGATCAAGTTAATGAGCAATATTTTCTTATTTTCGGGAAAATTAACTGAAATGCTGGGATGTTTTTTTTTTTAAGTAGCTAATACATTTTGTTCCTTGAACGATTTAATAAGTATAAGTACAACTAAATCATTTAATCTAGTCAGCTGATAACCAAGTTTACAGACACAACTCTATCTAGTACATGGAATGGTGACATACACCAGTATAAAAACTAAACCTAATTCAAATAGGTTAAATTCATGAATTTGCCTGCTGTGGTTTTCCTGTCCGATTATAATCTAGATGTCTTCAAGGCTATAATGAATAGGCTCTTAATAAACTAGTGTGATTAACCATCAACGATTGCATCACTGCTGGGACCATCAGATGGGATCGGAGTCAAGCATATACTAAGCAGTGAAATTCACTGCCGGATTCTGGGTTTCTTACGAGTAATAGCTCTTTCTGTCAGTCTTTATGTCAAGGGTACTCCATCGTAGACCACATCGTCGCTTTCCAAACATACAACATCCACGATCAAAGGATCTTTAAAGTCCTTTTCAACAGAGGTTTGCGGGTATTAGAAATCCTATTCCCCAACCCTATAAACTTTTATCCTTTGACTATGATGACAAGCGAAGTTTACCTACTGATCAAAGCGTTTTCTGGTGCTCATGTACCAGCTATATCTATGTAAATTAACTACTACCTAGAATTGATAAGCAAATGCTGTGAAAATCAGTAAAAACCCATTTACATATGAATGCAAAATAAAACATCCGCTTTATTCAGCATTCTTGTGGTAATTGATCGTTTGACATTCACTTTGTTCGAACTTCTGGTGCTTGGTAACATAGGATTTTAATCGCCACCATTACATGATACGATCCATCACGTCATTAAGCGATCAGTTTTAAGATCTTGCCATATCGATATAATATAATAGGTACATGACTAAAATCAGTATTCAATCAACTTTTTGCATTAAGACGATCTTGTTAAGGACACGCAAAAGTAATTTGCTTTTTATTTAAAAAATATGAATGGTGGACAGATTATAAAGGAAGAAATGTGTAGTGACAGCAACATTGATTCGACCAAAAATAACATCGCGTAATAAGGCAATGAAAGTAATACTATTTCCATATAAATGAACACGTCTAACAGTCATAGTTTATAACAAAGTCGACAAATAATTTAATTTCGTTCGTTTTATAAGTGCCCATGTAGGCCTATGAGAAATAAAAAACTTTTGATTTTTTTGACTTTTAAATTGGGATATTACGGGTTCTTTTTAGGGTTCTGTAGCCAACTAGGAACCCTTATAGTTTCGCCATGTCTGTCTGTCTGTCCGTCCTCGCTTAATCTTCGTGACCGTTAGCACTAGAAAGCTGAAATTTGGTACCAATATGTATATCAAACACGCCGACACACTTTGTCGGCGTGTTTGATATAAAATAAAAATTGGAAAAAAATGATTTATTAGGGTAGCCCCCCCTATATGTAAAGTGGGAAGTGTTTTTTTTTTAATTTCAACCCTAACGTGTGATATATTGTTGGATAGGTATTTAAAAATGAATGGGTTAACTAAAATCATTTTTTGATAATGTCAATAATTTCGGAAATAATCGCTCCAAAAGTAAAAAACAATGTGTCCCCCCTCTAACTTTTGAACCATAAGTTTAAAAAATATGAAAAAAATCTGAAAAGTAAAAATTTATAAGGACTTTCTAGGAAAATTATTTTGAACTTGATGGAAAAAACAGTTTTTGTACAAAAAAGACAAAAGGGTTCTACAAAATAATTTCTGGACTAAGTTTGTAGTATAATCATATACGATTATTAAGCAAGCATTTTTTTAAACTCATAAGTGGGTACACTTATTGTGACGGACGGGAAACCACGGAACCCTACACTGAGCGTGACCCGACACGCTCTTGGCCGGTTTTTTTTATAATATAACCGATTAGTATAACATAGTGTGACGGAGGTGTATTCCGTCCGCTATGTCACGTAAACTTTAAACCTTCTTTTTTTGCATGAAGCAAATAGCGTCTGCACTGTCATACTCTAGCAACATTTTAAAATCATTTTCCTAATCATGTTGCATTCCATGAAACATTTTCAGAGCGATAAGTGCAATAAACAAACTATGAAATCAGTTGTTATGGATTTCACACTACGTGAAACGCAATATTAAAAATGATTAATTTTGGAGTGTTCGTACCTACGTTAGAAGTTTTCCTAGCTACTTAATTTAATTTAATTTATTTATTACGGCAATCCAATGAATAGTTTGCAAAAAAAAACAAAAGAATAAACTTCTCAATAAATAAAAATTCTTCACCTAAAGGTCCAGTTAGTAAACTCATGTTATATATTTTATGAATCAATTGTTCGTCCACATATAATAAATAGTAATATGGCACAAACCTTAAGCAGAGAATCAGTAAAATATGGAATAAAGAATTATTAAATTACTTTATCAATTAAATTAGGAAAATCGTAATTTTTTTTAGAAATTTTTTAGGATCGGCTATTTTATGTGTCTACACATAACACTGTGAAAAATAAAGTAAAAAATACTTAGCTATGCGAGCTTAGCCATACTAGCACTTACGAAAATTGGTCAGCAGTAATGTAATTTAACGAAACTTCTGAAGTAATTTTGTTTGCTGTTTTGTCAACATAAAAATCATGGCATAATATCTATATCTACTAATATTATAAAGAGAAAAGATTTGTATTTTTGTTTGTAATGAATAACCACGAAAACTACTGGTCCGATTTTTTTAATTCTTACACCTGTCGAATCTTATCACCTTTATCACTGAGTAACAAAGGCTAGGTATATATTTTCTACTTTCATGCGGGTGAAGCCGCAGGCAGAAGCTAGTTTAATATAAAACATTGTAACATCTATGTAAATGCAACACAGTGAAAATAAGCAGTTTTCATGTTTATACGTTACACAGCAAAAGCCATAAATACTCCAGAGAAACTAACTGAAAGCTAATAAAAATATATTGTCATAAAACGATATAATTACATTTTAACTAGAGAGTAGCACATCATACTAATATTATAAAAGCGAAAGTTTTTATGTGCGAGTATGTGTGTGTATGTTAGTTACTTCTTGATGCCCAAACGGCTCAACAAGTACACGGGTAACCCATGTCCTGGAATGAAATGTAAATGAAAGTTACCGTGTACCAAATTTCGATTTTTTAGACCAGTTTTTATCTCTTGGGATAATTTTCTACTTTCATGCGGGCAAAGTCACTGGCAGAGGCTAGTTTTTTTTTTACACACAAACATCGTGACGAAACTGGAATGTTCTACAACCAAAAATTCGAAGACATATTGTGACGTTCACCAACCCGCACTGGTCTCGCGTGGTAGATTACTGTTCATTCCCTCTCTTAGAGAGGGGGCCTGAGTCCCAGCAGTGAATACATTAAAAGCCTGATTTTTAAGGTATTTTTTTTACAGCTTTGCAAAAAAATCTTAAATACTACTGCCAAGTTAAAATTAAGTTCCTTTATTTGTGAACCTTCACATTCGTCTCTTCAATTGTTAACATTGACATTGATTTAGGTTGACCGGTCCGCCCTTGAAGATCACACAGCGTAACAAGATCAAAACAGTAGCATCCTTTTTCTGCATAACATACCGTAGGGAGGTTGCGATACAGTCGGTGATGTGGTTAAGGGCTGGTCTGTAGCACTGCCGATCGAAAGTTCAATTCCCGCAAATAACAAAATATTTTTATGGCCTACAGATAAGTTGACAGGTCCGCCCTTGAAGATCACACAGCATAACAAGATCAAAACAGTAGCATCCTTTTTCTGCATAACATACCTTGGGAAGTTGCGATACAGTCGGTGATGTGGTTAAGGGCTGGTCTGTAGCACTGCCGATCGAAAGTTCAATTCCCGCAAATAACAAAATATTTTTATGGCCTACAGATAAGTTGACAGGTCCGCCCTTGAAGATCACACAGCATAACAAGATCAAAACAGTAGCATCCTTTTTCTGCATAACATACCTTGGGAAGTTGCGATACAGTCGGTGATGTGGTTAAGGGCTGGTCTGTAGCACTGCCGATCGAAAGTTCAATTCCCGCAAATAACAAAATATTTTTATGGCCTACAGATAAGTTGACAGGTCCGCCCTTGAAGATCACACAGCATAACAAGATCAAAACAGTAGCATCCTTTTTCTGCATAACATACCTTGGGAAGTTGCGATACAGTCGGTGATGTGGTTAAGGGCTGGTCTGTAGCACTGCCGATCGAAAGTTCAATTCCCGCAAATAACAAAATATTTTTATGGCCTACAGATAAGTTGACAGGTCCGCCCTTGAAGATCACACAGCATAACAAGATCAAAACAGTAGCATCCTTTTTCTGCATAACATACCGTAGGGAAGTTGCGATACAGTCGGTGATGTGGTTAAGGGCTGGTCTGTAGCACTGCAGATCGAAAGTTCAATTCCCGCAAATAACAAAATATTTTTATGGCCTACAGATAAGTTGACAGGTCCGCCCTTGAAGATCACACAGCATAACAAGATCAAAACAGTAGCATCCTTTTTCTGCATAACATACCGTAGGGAAGTTGCGATACAGTCGGTGATGTGGTTAAGGGCTGGTCTGTAGCACTGCAGATCGAAAGTTCAATTCCAGCAAATAACAAAATATTTTTATGGCCTACAGATAAGTTGACAGGTCCGCCCTTGAAGATCACACAGCATAACAAGATCAAAACAGTAGCATCCTTTTTCTGCATAACATACCGTAGGGAAGTTGCGATACAGTCGGTGATGTGGTTAAGGGCTGGTCTGTAGCACTGCCGATCGAAAGTTTAATTCCCGCAAATAACAAAATATTTTTATGGCCTACAGATAAGTTGACAGGTCCGCCCTTGAAGATCACACAGCATAACAAGATCAAAACAGTAGCATCCTTTTTCTGCATAACATACCGTAGGGAAGTTGCGATACAGTCGGTGATGTGGTTAAGGGCTGGTCTGTAGCACTGCAGATCGAAAGTTCAATTCCAGCAAATAACAAAATATTTTTATGTCCTACAGATAACTTTATTGTCCTAATTCTGGGTATATTTTCTGTGTATGTTTAGTCATAGAATTTTTTTTAGGTGAGAAAATCATCCAATGACATCCCCCTCTTTTGGGCGGAGCGGAAGATAATGTCAGACTGTTACTGACTAAAAACTCACTCCTGTTTCTTCCTTGCCTTCGTCTCAGGGCCATAGTCTCACTTTCACATTTCCTGTGGCCCCAGTGCGCTTTGACCCTCTTGGGCCCCTTCTTCTTCTTGTTTTTGTGTCGATGCTTTCAAACTATACTTTTTCTGACCAATATTTGGCAACCTGTACAGCTCTGTTATTGGGCCGATACGGTTTGCTGACTACTCCTTGAGACGCGCGTGGAACAATACACGCCGTCGACGTCTTGGGCTCGGCCCAGAAGGTTACTGGATGGTCAGACGACGAGCTACCCATTGCTCGCCGATTGCAAGCCTGCTCCTACGGTGGCCGGAAATCGGGATCGATCTCGCTGGCGACTGGGGCGCGAGGATCGTTGCCTCAGACATGCGGCCTCTTCCTTTGCTGACATTACTGCTTCGCAGAAGCAGGCGACCGCCTGCCGCTACTCCTCGCTTCAGATAATGGCCTGTACCAAGGCTTTAGTGAAATCATAGTAGATTATTGGCAAAGGATTCTTTCAAATGCATGATACTGTAATAGTTTGACTACCTAGTGGCTTGTCCAGTGCAGTGTAGCTACAATTAAAATAGGTACTACTACACCGGACCCCTAATTATTATTTTATTGTTTCTACAATTTCGTTCGAAGTTACATTCTCGGGTTTTTCTCAAATGTCAAAACTGTCCTGTCATTTTTTAACGAGTTTAACGAGTAGTACTTCCCAATATTCATGATGGCTGTCAGATAGCATTAGTCTAGACAGTGACGGGGTTTATTAATTACGTTTGGAACTTTTTGATGGGTTTTTTCGATTGCAGTTCAGTCGCTGTTTTAATTATAGATTTTTTTTCCTGGTGGGTATTGCGATGTAACATAGGAGTAATTTGGTGTGCCAAATGACGTCACAGCTGGACTATTGGAATCATTGAAACAGGCGCAATCTATTAACTACCTCAGAGAAGTTTTCCAATAGAACTGGTAAGATACAAAACAAATAGTTCCTAACAAATACTGCTAAAACATCAGAATGTGTCACATACGTACTTTAATGAGAAACAAAGTGTACTGACTGCACTTCTGTTCAAAGGTTTTCTAAGCCTGACAATGGTTTTTGGGCAAAACGTTCAAAGCGAGACATGCGCAAGCCTATCAACGATAAAAAAGTAAAATTAATTTAAGCAGAGTTATCATGGACCGACGACCTGGCAAGGGTTGCGGGAATCCGACAAATACGAGATCCACAGGACTGGTAATTGTAGCGACAGTTAGGTGAGGCCTACGTTGAACAGAGGACGTGATCCAATTAATCAAACTTGAATTGCTCAAATTTACGTAACAATTTACTGTATTTAGTATAATTAAACACCAAGATGTAATGTTAAACTCTCCATCTCAGTTTACAGCCAAGTCTAACAATCGACTTATAACAATATTTATAATGGCTGCTACTCATTGTCTCAAACCTGTTTATAATCGAGAAAGAAGTGCTTTCGAGAACTGACACAAACCTTGACCTATACCAACAAACGTCTAACAAGAAGAACAGCGACTTATAGATGTTAGTACATGGTTTACATACGTTTTTATTACAGGGAACCTTGACAACGGAATTAGTAATTCAAGTTCATAGCGTAACTTATTCATTCAATCGCAAATTGCCCCTTTTGATACACTTAGAGCAAAGTATAATATTTCGTCTATAATGTTCTTTAGTTTGGTGCAACGAATACTACTAGAAGAGTTCTGAGTATACGGTAGACGGATGGCGAGGGAGAGAGAGACCAAAGAAAAGATGGATGGATCTGTATATGTGATATGAAAGAAAAAAGAGTTAGTGATGATGTTAGTGTGATGGGTGACGGACAGAATACAGAAAAAAACGTGTGGCACCAACCCCAAGTAATACCCCGGTGCCCAAGAAGTATGCCTTATAATTTGGTAAATTTATTAAAAAAAAAATATTTCAGCCGAAAGACGTCCACTGCTAAACATTGGCCTCCGATCGGTCTTGTACGTCTCATAACCATCGCATTTCCATCACCCGTACCAGGTCACCGTCGGGTCACTTTGTCGGAGGCATTCTAATATGTAAGGCCCTTTAAACCATATTTAATCAATAGTTTGATAAAGTTGTCAAAAAGTAAAAACTGAAGTAAAGAACCTGGGGAAGAAAATAATATTTATTAGCAAAAAATCAATTAGATCTTCAAGGAAACTCCAATTATTTGCCTCGTAAATCTAGTCACATGTTTTCAAAATGGATTCAAGCATAATTTCAATTAGAGAGGGATGACAACCCATCAAAGTTTTTATGATTTGACGTAAAGAAAATGTCAAGGTTATCCAAGTTAACCAGTTTACTTTGGTTTTAAAGAATCAAAAGTTTTTTTAATTTCCAGATTTGTACTAGAGATGTTACGCAATTGAGAGTTCGGAACTTCCAAATGATTTTGCACCTTCAATTCTGATGAATTTTAATTGAAGTTTATATCAAAGATAGAAACAAGTTTATGTGTGCCTTCTGCCGATTACTCTTTCACTTATTGTTTTGTTTCGTACTTGTAATTTTGTGAGTTCGCTCTCGATTTATTCATACTTTCCGAAAGTTTTAGTAATGTTTTACTTTAAACTTCTCCGGCTCCAATTTCGGTTCCGTTTCCGGTTTTGAATTTTTCAGTTCTAAAAAAACTTGGCTTTTGAATTTTAATCATATATATGTAACTATTTCTGTTACATCTCTTATTTGTATCTACTTTAATAATTGCTATATTTAAGTAATCTCACATTCTTTAATCAATTTATATTGTGTAACTACAGGGGTCTCATAACAAACATTATCTAATTTATGCATATTACAAATAAGTATATTACTATGTTTACATTGTAGGACATTTAAACATGTTTATTATAATGTCAAGCACATAAGTTTCGCAATTTAACCACATATGGTTTATTTAGCAATCAACTGTATTTTGGAAAAACCTGAACTCAAATTGTTGTGAGAGCACTTCTCACTTATAAGGAGGTGAATCGTGGGCTTTTTAAGCGTAAAATTGTGACCCTCCGAAAGGCAAGAAGGAACGGGGTGGGTTTTTTAGGCAGTAAGAGTCTGACACTATCGCCTGCTCCGCCCAAGGGCGGGGGTTGTCATTTGGATGATTTTTGCCCATCAAAAAAAACCCTCCTCTCCCACCATCCAGAGCTGCAAAAGTTATTTGATGAGATTCCACCCAAAAACAAAGGATCGTGACACGTGGTGTTTTGTAAACATATCTAAACTTTAACAACAAAAAATAAAAATACGATAACACAAAAAAAAACAACTCAATAAAAAATTTACCATATTATCTTATTTACGATTGCCGCTAATTCTAACCAAGTTACCAAGTTTCGTAACACTCACGGATTTACCTGTCTCGATTTCATTATAAGTTCAATATTAACACTTATAAAAACTGCTAAAAATATCCGGTTATGTTCACCTACTTTACCCAAGCTAGGTTCCGTAGTAACACCAATTATGAAATACTTTGCTATTTTAAGTACTTAGGTATAATCTGGTTTAGTAATTTATACGCGTTATGACCTTGCAGGAGATTTCATATTTGAAATTTAATATCTAGTCATTTTGCAGCTTTGTAACCTCTGACCAGAGATACTATACTTTTAATGAAGCACGTAGTCTTTAATTGTGTACCTCGGATTGAGTAAGTAATATTTTTTTTTAACAAATTATTCAGGTCTGGGCGACGTAGAAGAAAATCTGGTGGGATTTAGCATAGGCCTTTGCCCAGTAGTGGGATAGTAAAGCTACGTAGAAAAGAAATTATATAGATGAAATTATAACATACATATAATATATGCACTTAAAACCGAAACTTCCTAACTAAATACTTAATACTGGTGTTTCTTCTCAGAGTAGTCACATAGGAAACTCCGGATTTTTTATTTATTTATCTTTTACCTAGATTGAAGTGACAAAAAAATTTACGTGTACAAGTATTTTTAAAACCTATTTGCAAAATAATTATAACATTTATAACTTATTTCAACATCAAAGGGCACTGAGCTAAAAAATTGCTGTTGACTGAAGGTAAAACGCAGGTAGTATTGCCACATTTTGTAGCAATGAGTATTGATGACTACTAAACCCCCAACATTAGTCCAAGAACGATTTTTTATAACCACCCAAAAATGTGAATGCAGAAGGGGGCCCTATGCTTGTAAGGAGATCTGGCTTAGCCTAGACAAAACTAGTTCATCTTAAAATCAGGTACGGCCGGTACATATGTAACAGCATAAGTACAGTACCGAGCGTATAATTTCCAGTTCTGCTATGAAGAGTTCTCCACTCAATTCGTTATGCATTTCATAACTAATGTCTTTGAACTCCATCATAGGAAGCTGCGGCACGGAAGTTACAAACTATTACGGATATTAACATTAGAAACAAACAAACCGGCTCCATACATCTGAGAAGTCATTTAAATTTCTTACGGAACCTTAAATTAGAGACCCTGACCACAGATTACATATACGTAGATATAAATTGTCGTTACTTTCCTTAAAGCAGTTTGTCACTGTGTCCTGATCTTTGCCATTTATACCATTAGAAAGCTAAGATGCCCAATCTATGGTATGATCGATTGGATAAGAGGCGACCTCGTTAAATCATGTCCGATTTGCGGTGCACAGAATTAAATGTAAATTTATTTCCGTATTGCCTTTTTTTGAATTATTAGTTGTGTAATTAAAATTACACGTGTCACCTTCGTTTAAATTTGTCTGTCTGTCAAGGCTTTCTGAAACTGTCGAACCAAATTTCGAAAAATCTTTTCTGAGAAGCTACTGCGCATGACGAATCTTACGTTGATTAATGCCTAGCTTGTAATAACGTTGAAATGAATTTCTTATGTTGTGTAGTTACTATAAGTATTGGATTGGATGTCGATCTCAAAATTAGGATTGGAAAAGAAAATTGTAATTACACTTTTCTTTCTTTTTTAAGGTAGTAAACCATTCAATGACTTCTTCAGCTCTTGGGCGGAGCGAGATGGCGTGTCAGACTTTTACTGACTAAAACCCACTCTTGTTGCTCTTTACCTTCATTCCAGGGCCCCTGGGTTCACTTTCACATAGCCCATAGCCCAAGTAGGCTCCGACCCTCCTGAGCCCCTACGATTTGCTGACATCGCCTTGACACTGTAATTCTAATGATACTGCAGGCAGCTTTTTCCTCGGGAAAATATGCAAAGATTTCCCCAGAAGTGATAACTCATTCGTTTTTCTCAGACCATAAATTCTCACGTAGTATTTACACGCTATAAAGCTAATACCATGTAAGAGAACGTAGATTGCAATTTGATAAAATTATGATAGGTGTAGTTGCTGCGGAAGAGAATATTATCAGATTATAAATAAGCAACGTGCTGGTGTTATGCAACCTTCCTTCCTGTTTCCCACGTATATAAACAAATAACTTTGTCGTATTGTCACTTAATGGCATCGGTGCAATTGTTATTGCACCAATGTATATTGTGTATTGTTTTTAATCAAATTTGTAAGAGCGTTCATCATTATCTTCCTGCCCTTCTTGTTTTGAATCAGCGCAACATTTTTATTCTTTCCATCCTGTTCGGCTATCACTGGCTCTTTTGATTTACATTACTTTTCATACACTCCTGAAATTTTTTCTTTGGCTCATTCTTCATTGAACAGCCTTGTTATACGGAATGACAAAAGTTACTTATAACATAAGCATTATAAATAACTATAAGAGCTCACAATAATCAATTATAACTTAAATATTACTTTGTCAAAAAGTTTCCTAATAACATCCACTTTACGAATTCATCATGTTAATATGCTTACCCAATTTTTTTTTTAGATGAGTTTCTAAAACAGATTTTATAATGTATATTATGACCTACTAAAATAGACATTGACATATTATACACTTAGTTCATTGCAATACAATTGAAATACTGTAAGGGTCTGCGCACACATAAGACAAGGCAGTCTTAGACAGATTTGTTTTGCAAGTGCAACTCGTCTACGCGAAACAAATCTGTTTAATACTGTCTTGTCTCAAGTAGTCAAGTGTGCACAGGCCCCTAGTAAGTAGTCAAGTCACTTGTGTCGAGTGTACTTGTAAATGGGCGTCCACGTCGGTCGTGGCCTACTACTATTGTTAAGTTATTTAAGTAGGCAGTCAGGTCTCCTCCCTAAACTTTAAACAGTATCGATAAAATCAACAAATAGATACCACTAGTCGTGACAATCGACTTATTTAAATATCGAGTTCGCATTCGATTGCGTAACCAGCTTTTGTTGACTTTTTATTCAGGCTTGATATACCTTTGTGACATACTGTTGTTTAATTATGCCAATAAATACTGTGAGTTAAAGGTATACATTGGCAAGCCAATCGTCTTCTTTGTTTAGATACATGCAGCAACGCAGGGCACGAATTATGCGTGACGTCTATGACACGATGGCGCGGCGAGCCAATCACTGACCCTGCATCTCACTTCACACCAATAAAGAGACCGATTTTTTTATTTCTGCGCAACCGCTCAAGATCCGCGATGGCAACTGTACCTGTGTGCCAAGTTCAGCCATTTGAGCATAAAGAAGTAACAAACACACACGTAAATATAACTTTCGCTTTATAATATTACTGTGATTTATTTGGCTACATTTCAGTAGTCCATGTTGATTCCATATATTTGGAATTTTAAAACGTTATCTATACCGTCTTGGGAACTTATTCTACGAATAGTTGTATTCTTTTTCCAGGTAGGACATGCAATGACTTTTCCTGAATATCCGGAATCCTCTAGGATGGAACGAGAGGGCGTTTTTTCTTGCACCCTTTGCATTCTATGGCTTTTAAAAGTGTTTAAATGTTCCTGCAGCGAGTAGCATAATTTTGAAAAAATATTTGCTTTAATTAATCAATGTCTCATTAAAATTCTGTGACATGGCTAAGCTACGCAGAATTAAAAAAAAAAACTGTTAGATATTAATTAAGCAGATTATGTTTGCACAATAACTCTGCTAACCCAGATTGGTCTTTTCGAATAAACTACTTTCTATTTTCAAAGTCGCAGTTTTTGTGCACATAAAATTTGCAATATCAAATAAAATAAATAATCACCTATGACTATTTAGATTGAACTGTACTAATATTATAAAGCTGGAGAGTTTGTTTAGCAGAACGCGCTAATCTCTATTTTAAATAGAAAAAAAAAACTTTTTATCTTAAGTAACCCATTTATATAATGCATTACTCTAAGGTCCATGGCCCAGCGGAGTAGTAACAAAAGACCCGGGTGAAAACGCGGGGGATAGCAAGTATCTAATAAAATAGTTTTCCTCGGGTAATAAAGCCTATCCACAGTTTTTCAGTTGCCACTAATGCTTGTCCACAGTTGTTCAGGATTTATTGCAATTTACTCCACCTCATAAAATAAATAAAATATGTGAATGTTGAGATGGATGTGTGGTGTGACGAGTGAGAAATGAGTATATTAGAGGAAGTTTGAAAGTGGCGCCAGTGACTGAAAAGTTGAAAGGTAATCCGCCTTGTTTGTTGTGGTCATGTTGTCTTGGTATGGTCATGTGAAGAGGAGGGATGAAGCGCATATTACTAAGAGAGTTCTGAGTATACATGTAGATGGATGGAGAGGTAGAGGAAGGCCGAAAAAAAGATTGTGTGAGAAGTGATGTGAAAGAAAAGGGAGTTAGTGATAGTTTGACGGGTGACAGGACAGAATGGAAGAAGAAAACGTGTTGCGCCGACCACAAGTAATAATAAGGGCAGGAAGAAAAAGAAGACTTCACCTCATAATAAAAACAAATTACTTATTAATTGTAATGTATTAGACCGCATTATATTTTATCATTAGGACTGGTGACTCGTGAAAATCTGTACAGTATTTACCAAGTTAGTTGCGAACAGACAAACACAGTGAGACACTGTTTTTTATAATCATCATCATTTCAGCCGCAAGACGTCCAATTGGACATAATATACCTCCCCTGAGTGTTACCACAACGAACAGTCTTATGCGTCTTGTATTCATCAGATTGCCGCGACCCTCACCACGTCATCGGTTCACTTTGTGGGAGGCCTAACACTGCGTCTTCCGGTACCCGTTCACCACTCCAGAACCTTTCAGCCCCAACCGTCTGTGTTCTGCGAGCAATATGACCTGTCCACTGCCAGTTGAGTTTGGCGATTCTACGGGCTTTGTCGGTAACCTTGCATCTTCTGCGGATATCTTTATTCCTGTTTTATTAGTTAATATTTAGTAAACATGTTCATATACTTACACATCCCTATGTCCGAAACCTCGAACCAACAATGCATGACAAACATAATAACACTCCGTCTCACTTACACCCAATATTGTGGGAATATCATTGTACAAAACATAATAACTTTTTGCACAGTATTTTTAATGAACTCATTATGATTTTTAACGAACAAAAACTTGTATGGAATAGTGTTAGTGCAGTTCGTATCGTTGGAAAGGTTAAGGCTTCGATTGGGCGACTTAATTGTCTGAATACTTCGCTCTTGTAGCGGAAGTTTTAACGTTAATGAGAGTTATTTATTGGTACATTTTTCTCTTTATTCCTTTAGGAAATCTGACAGACTAAACGGAAACTATGGCTTAATTTTTTATCATTTGCTTTAATATGAAAGAGCTTAGACGATGCCAAAAAAAGGGTTTCTCGATATATGTTATGTACAGTTATACTGCCCAAATATAAAGTTTTGTAACATTTTTTTTGCGTCAAATACGGAACATTCATGTTATTATTTTGTCCTTATACCGTGGGGTCAGCGTAGAATACATGTTGAGTGCTTCCATACTTCTATAGATCGTAAGAATGGTACTTAAGTCTCAATACCTCGATGATGTAATATCTTTATATCGGATGTGGTTTACGGCGACAGTTCGATTTGAAAGGTCATCACTACAACAATTAGATACATGATGGTGCTCATCAGATGCTTCATTCATTCTATTCTTACAGCATAATCGAAATATTAACTCGCCTTACGGAACTTCGATTCGATTTTTTATTCGTTTTTTTTATTAAGTCTATGGAAATCGAATACAAAAGATTCTAATTCACTAAACAGCGCAATATTTTGCCTCTACACGTGATACGGAAACGATATATCTAAATAAATGCCAAGAGAAATCTAGCAGATACTCGGTTTTATCTGTTTTATTAATTATTTTTGCATACAATACAAAACTGTCAATGTCATATCTGATGAATCGTTAATATTTATTTTTAATACCAATTTTATTATCGTTACATTCATTTAAAATCAAATAGATTACCATTAAAATCTTACATAATATAAATTGAAACATCCGCTATTAAACGAGAAGCAAGGTTGTGCAATTTGAGTGCATAAATAAAGTTGTGAAAATCATTAATAATTTATCAATTATGGTAAGATAAAATCGAATATGATCAACACTAACGATCAAACTCACTGACCTTATAACACCTAGAAGTGCTAAGTACGCCCATAATATCGCTCCAGTTACCCACAAAAGTATAATTGTTATGTAAATCCCCGTCTGATATAATGTGTACGTGAGACAGTGGACTTGCACTTTCTAGTATACTTTCACAGCTATTGTGATCGCACCGGCTCGCCTGACGCAACCGCCGAATGGGTGCTACGTCATGCCTACGTCATTCTTAGAGTGTAGACAGACGGACTGCGTTTTGATGCGAGGCAATGCAAGTTGGATGCCCGCCCTTGCAAGTTGAATCAAGATGAATAGGTATATTTATTCTAAATCGTCATGATGTACTAAATTTATTGTACGTTTCGTTGCCATGTAGTTTCGTAATTCGGTTTCATGAATTAAACCTGGATTTTTATTACAGTTTTACGTCATGCCGAGTAAGCCACATCAAGAGAAGCGTATGTCATGGTCTAGCCAATAACAGTTAAGATTCTGTGGTAAAGCGTCCAAAGCAAGTCCACACAAGATACATTTAGGATAAGCCATTAACACAGTTTTGGTACAAAATGCTTATTACATAAATGTTAGAAGCTGGTTTCTCTACGGATGAATAACGTTGCGGTATTTGGAAGGCTCTATAATCAATGACAACGCTTGTTTAGACTAGGTATAATGCAGTTGTTGGGAAGGCTTTCAAGGCTTAAATTATTTAAATAAATGTCACTGAATGTCTGAAAAGTATTTTGTGGTCGAGATTGTCTTTACTTTTTTTATAATATTTAAAAGCTATATTACTTTTATTTCTTTTAAATCGTTGCCCCTCTCTAACGTTTATTAGTTCTGTATCATGGGTACGTTCACAAACATATTTAAAACTCACATACACATGACATGTAGACTTTTTTTTTCACCAGAAATGGGCAACGTCAGTGTCAAATGACCCCTGCTACGGGTGAAACGAGAGAGAGAGAGTGAGAGAGACAAACTATGGTAGACTAAAAATCACCCTGTGCAATACAACGTTACGATTATTCTTTCTAACACTTCCGCAGCAAGGCTCCCCAACATGGGTATTGAACTCGCGACACTCAACGCAGGGTGAAGCCCTCAAAAACCTTGGCATCAAAGTATAGTAGGTATTAAGTTTTTAACATCAAATACTCAGTAATTCTTTTCCATGTCAATAACATTCTTATTCTATTTAATTATGCAACAAATAACTTAGAAATTTATTTCTGGTCTTAAAACACATGACATGTTCACTATACCATGAGAAAATGTAGTAACCCAAATAAAAACTCACTTAGTACATTTCCCACCGTAACGCCTTTCATTAAGTTTTTCATTCTTATATAATTTTGTAAGTCAATAGGCCACCACTCATAAAACGCATATTTTACCACGCAAGTAATTTCCTATAGAGATAGAACTTTAGTAAATTACGCTACCATGTTCTTTTTTTATGGTATATTAGCAATTTGGCACTGCACAGATTTTAATGTATTAAATTTCTACTGTAAGTATGTGTGAAGTACGAATAAACGTTTTTATTTTTCTTCTTTCTCCTAAGACTTCTTCTTCTTCTTCTTCCTGTCCTTGTCCCATTTTATTTGGGGTCGGCGCAACACGTTTGTTTCTTCTATTTTGTCCTGTCACTTGTCGCGTGACATCTATTGAAATCAATTTATAAATCTGCATAAAACTGGATTAGTTTTAAAGTAAAGACTTTCATAATACACACTTCATATTTTATTCAAAAATTTAAAAAGTCATTAATGTACAACAATAGAAGCCTTACAAATTTTATCAAAATTCTAAATGACGACGATTATTTATCAAAAACTTTTAAGGGTTTAAAAAATCACGTATTTCCTGGAACAAGTTTTGTAAAATGTTCGAGTATATCATTGAATTACCGAATGCTAACAGAGTTTTCAAGAGTTATCTCTCTTTTTTTGCATTGACTTTCTGTCAAACATCGCGTTGAATTGCATTAGATGAAGTAACAAACTTTTAAACCATGCTCAATGTTGACGATAGGCGAATGGAAAAGCAGCCTCATAAGACGCGTGAGGAAAGCAACGCGCCGTCTACTCGATCTTTTTCTAACTACACGGCCGGATGGCGAGCCCATCACTCGTTGTCCCACAAGCCCGCGTCTAGTGCTGGGAACTTGGTTTCAACGCCTTATCTCTGGTCACACTGTACAGTTGCGTGTTACTAGTGTGTTTGGCTGGAAGTCAGTCGCTCGTGCACATTTTCCCACGGTTAATTTATAAACAGAGGGAAATAGCAAGTGTTGTATCCGTTGTAGATGTTGAATAAAGCCAACACTGCCAAGTTTTCTACAACTATGTTTTCTAATATACTATTTTAGTTAACCTTTCGAATACCGTAATTACGAGTAGAAACATAATAGAAAGACAATGAGAGAGTGTACGCCGGCGTCCGCAATTCTTTAAAAATTCATTAAACTCGAAGTTTAATGAATTAAAGCCCAAGCGCCCGAAAAGTGCCATAAAATAGTGACTTTCTGAAGCCTACTCCTCGGTAACGGCCAGGATAATAGGTTTAAAAAAATATATATGTTTATTATAGATTCATGAACAACATTATCAACATTTGAGTTTTACGTCCTATTAATACTTTCGTCTAAAAAAAAATATTTAGCAATTTCGTAACTTTTCACAACTTTTCCCTGCTCCTTCGAAACTGCTTGGATCTTTAGAAACATTTTTACATATAAAAATTGGTGGTTAAATATTCTTCAAAGTGAACATTGTATATGTAAATCAATCAATATTTCGCAAAGAAAATGGATTTAAAGGTTTGTCGCGCGATTTCCGGGCGCTGTTGGCCGCAAATAAATGCACAGATTTGCGTACTGCCGCCTAGGCGGGTGCGAGAGGTACGTCCACATAATTTTGGCCAGATGGTTCAAGGGACTTAAATTGTGTACACCGAAGGACTGACTTTGACTGCTGCACTCTTTCCGCCCGATTTAAGGGTGTGCCTTAAAGATACTTTAGTAGATTGAATTAATTAGACGCAGTGCATTGCTGCTTACCATCAGGTGGGATTGCAGTCAAGCACTAGTTTATAATTATCTACATTGAGTGATAGTTTTTTTTGTTTTTTTTTTTGTTTGTGTTCGCTGGCGTTCGCTTGGGGTTTAATGAAGTAATGAAGTTTTTACGATCTATTTTTTTCCTATTCAATTTCCTCTTCTAGACAGGAGACCTGAGTCCCAGCAGTGGGAACATTGTAAGGCTGATTACGCTATGCTATGTTTTATGCTATTATTCATGGATGTGTGTCATACTGTATCTACAACAGGATATTTAAACTTATACAAAACAGTTTTTCCACACACAAAAAGTCGAAACAATAGTGTTGTAGTCACGAAAGAGAAAACTTTGGATGTGTGAAACTATGAGTGTGGATCATGTTCTCTCAGATTTAATTATAATAGTAGTTTATGGGACTAGGGGATAAAGCAGTGTATAAGTCGCGGGCGGCATGTTGAATTCCGATCGAAACGAAGGTTTCTGATTTTAATCCCGAACGATAGTGAGGGATTTATAAAATTAACTCCCGAGTATTGCGAGGGAGTTAATAAAGAAACCTGAGTGAAGTGAGGAATTTAAGCTGCCCAAGACAAAGACAGCTTTATCCCCGTGTTGCATACTCTACTTTATACACCATCTGTGAGATAATCAAAAGACAATTTGATCGACCAAATCATATATTAGAGAAATATAAGTATTATATTTACAAGTTCATCAAACAAAAAAAAAATCACTACTCCAAGATACTATATTTTCAATTTTCTATAATGCTCCCGTGTCGTCAGTACGCACGTTTTATTCTATTTTCTTTTTTTTGTTAGTGGCCAGTTTGAATCATAGTGATTACATACTCTTTGCTTTGAATTTCGAGTCAACTTGTTCGATGTGCCTACATTTTAATTCACAATATTGACGATTCTTGATGCTCCAAATTCAAATCTCATTATTCCCTAGGGATCGGCCATACTGCATTATCTCCCTAAGCATATAATGACTTGCTCTAAGTGAGGTTTGTATGACGTGTAAAACGACATTATCGAGCAGGTGGTGTAAAAAATCATTAATTGCTCTCACAGATATAACGGTACCTTTTGATAGTGATCGCCTTGCGCACTGTCTTGATTTTCCTAAGCTTGGGTAATGCAATACCTAGCCACGTCCGGTGAGTCCGTATTAAGCGTAGTGCACACCGAAGTCATTACAGATAAAACCGCAAAAGTTAAAGGTGCTTACAGAATAAACCTGTGAATAGCCTGAAGCCTCTTTTAATTTTTCTAGTTATTTAGACTGACCTATTGGTGCTGAGCTGAGAACTTGGTACTGCCTAACAGTTAATGAACGTAGTATGTCTTTCGATATATGTAGTTAACCAATTGCGATGAAGCAAAGCCTTGGTACTTAGTATGTCAAATTATACACATTTTTAATATATAAAATGTATGTACATCAATTTCGTACAGTTTACGTGATGTATGCACAACTAAAGACTTCTACAGATTTATTTATAGATTATGTTATAGACTATTGGTTACAAGTAACATATTTCTGCTGCGGGAACGTTTGAAATTATTGCCGTGCCCCTAGAACGCAAAGAGCAAATTAAGTTACATAATGTAAGTTTTATTGAGCATATCTCGATCTATCTTAGAACGGGAAGTCATTTGATATATATACAACAATTTATGTACACACAATAATAAAAGAAGAATGAAAAAGGAGAATAGTACAAAAGCGATGCTTATTTCTAAATAAATTTCTTCATAACTGTAAAAAGAGAGTTGGAGAAAATAGAGATGTAGACACCGTGTGTATAAGTAAAAAGTATATTAGTATCTACATACAAAATAAAATAAACGCAGTCATATAATATTACATGCAAAAAGTGATAATATTCAAACTCAAAAAAAAAGCAACACTCCACACATATAGTTTCAGACACATTAGCATTAGTTCGTCGTCGCATCGTGCGCTGTATGCGGAAAACTTGAATGTCCGGACAGTAGACTCAATACGTAGTTAAACAATCGCTTTGACTCATAATATTGACTTGTTGGACAGGAAAATGGTTGAGGTAGCCATACAGCTCCTAAGAGCCAGCTTTAAAGCCTCTTTACTACCTACCGACGTTGCAATTTGGTGCCAGAGGTGATCCTGCTATCAACTGTAGGTACATAGATACAGAAAATTTGTGTTATTTTTTTAGTTTTTGAAGGAAATCTTCAGAAGGGGTCTAGACTTGAAATAAGATTGAGAAGTGCGGGATTATACCATACCAAAATTATACCGGCGGTTACCACCAATATATAATATATTACGGCACAGTGTCCTCTTTAAAGACAAAACCGAAATTCTCTCTGGGTAACGCCTATTAAACATAAACACGTATAATGCGGCCAACGTAATCGTAATCGTTCATAGGAACCGACGTGAGAAAGAGAGAGATGTGCAGAGCCTATGCTCGGGCTCACCAAGTTACGTTAGCCGTATTATATGGAAATTACGATGGTATACCAAGGTAGGTAGGTACCTAGATATTCTTGAACACAAGATTCATACAACTTTGAAGGGTTAGTGTAGTGACCGGACCATGTAAAATTCATCATCATTTCAGCCGATACATGTCCACTGTTGGACATAGGCCTCCCCCAAGCGTCACCACATCGAACGTTCCTGTGCGTCCCGCATCTATCGATTTCCCGCTACCTTCACCAGGTCATCGGTCCACCTTGTAGGAGGCCTTCCAACGCATCGTCCTCCGGTACGCGGTCGCCACTCCAGAACCTTTCGGCCCCAACGGCTATCTGTTCAGCGAGCAATGTGCCCTGCCCATTGCCACTTAAGTTTGGCAATTCTTTGTGCTATGTCGGCAACCTTAGTTTTCCTGCGGATATCTTCATTTTTTATTCGATCACGCAAGGAAACCCGGAGCATAGTCCTTTCCATTGGTCTTTGGGTGACTTTAAGCCTTCTGATGAGGGCATGTAAAATTAATTAATATTATTTTTATGAAGGATAAAAAACCACCAACTGGTACCGTGCACTAGCTTTTTACTTTTTTATGTGTGTTTGTGTCGCAGGCTTTTGTGAAACAATAAAAAGTCTTCTTTTTTCTGTCTTTTTTTAATGAGATGAAGTGACTATACATTCATACCGACCAAAAAAAAAAAAAATAGTATGCCGTAAAGAAAATGATAAACTTTCAATGTGCATTTTGCTTTACAAGTCCGCTATCTTCCCCGTTGCGCACAGGCATCTCGTATTGCAAGTTGAGGTTACTGCGTATCGTAAGCTCGCATTATCTAATTATTATGATGTACTAGCTAGGTACTTGAGATATTGTCACATAGCTTTATCAAGCAATTTTGGTTTCCATTCACTTTAAAATTAGTTGATGACTTATCATCTGTGATTTGAAGAAATATTAATGTACTAGCTTCTATTAGCAGATTCGCTCGCAAAAATGTAGAAAAGTATCCCAAGGGAAATCTCAAGGAGTAAAATATAATTATGGGCTATTCCAGGCAATATAAATTGTCACATTTTCTAATTATCTTACTACTCGTAATAAAAACGTGTATTCATGCCCATTTATCAAACAGCTAAAAACGTAAAAAACCAATTGTCGTTTTATTTTTTTAATGGCAGATTTTTAGTTATAGAAAATGTGGCAATGTGTTTGACTGCACATGGGCACATTTAATGTCACAAATTATTCTATCAAGTATCAGTCAACTTTTGAATTAAACCTATCATAAACTACCTCATTGTCATGGGTTTACAAAAAAATTAGTTGGTGGTTAATACGTTGGTTTTAGTTTTTGTTTGTTTTTTCGTTTTTTTAGTCTTAATAAATAAATTAAACAAAAAAGTGTAAAAATAAGCAAGACACAAAGACAAAAACTTAACAAATAACTTATTCGAACAAAAAACACCATTTTCATGAAAGAAATAACTTAGCGGTATTTTCCCTTTAGTTTTCCGAAGCGAACATTAAATGTTTTAGTGTCCCGTTGAATCAGTTAGGTGCTAAGACGTTATAACACAACTGTACATTATTCAGATGACTTCATAAATTAGCACACTGTCATAAAATTATATAATAATAATAATACTTCCAACTATTTTATCGTTTTCTGTTCTTTAGGCCGCCTGAAGAGTTTTTCCATTTACGTGAAATACTATTGTATGTCGTACGTATAAAGCTTATTTTTGATTGAAATTCATAACACTCGTTCATAAGTGTCCAGAAATACTGTTTCAGGACACATGTATTTCTGTAAGGAGTGGAAATGTTACAAGGTTCGCAGATTTTTTTAAAAGCATCACCGCAGCCCCGGAACGCAATAGGTTACTGAAAGTACACGGATTTAGAGGTGTGAAAAAAAGAAGTACCTAAAGTCCTCCGTGAGACTTACAATGTCAGTTTTTATTTATTTTTTTGTTTCGAGTTTATATTAAGTATATATATATACATGTTTTTGTTGTCTACAATGTTTTGTACGCCAAAGTAAATATTTTTCTTTCTTTCTTCTTTCTTTTTCTCATTCTCCGTTGAAAAGGGAGAATCCTCCGACCAGTCGGTTCCTGATCCTGATAGATGATTTTGCTCTGTTGGATGTAATCAAATCGCGCGGAGAACTTTGATTACGTGATGCCGGATTTCGGAGTTAAGTTCTTATATGACGCCATAGATGTCGCTATACGGGTAAATTTTAGTTAGAAACACTCGCTTAACCCGGAGCGGGAGAAGTTTTTTGATGATTTCCCACCATTAACAAAAAGAAGTTAAGATGTTGATGTTGTTGTGTAGTGGTTTGTTGTTGTTGTTGTTGAGTATGCATCTTTTCCGACAAATAGAATTTTTTTTTTCTTTTCTTGATGTTAAAGTCCGCCTTTGTACAGAGTTACGCGCAGAAAGCTTTAATAAATAAATATATAAAATATGATTCACAGTACATTAGCCTATCGATAAGTGTTGCTAGTAACTAGTGTTTAAATGTGTCTAAATAACTATATTAACTATAAATAATTGTACTAATGTCTTGAAACAAGCCTATGAAATACGCTAAGATTCCGATTTCTCCTTATATTCAGGTATTATTATTAGTCGTGCGTTAATAATAACCAACTTAATTAAGCCTAGTCATCGAACAGTTATGCACTAGAATTTACGAGTAGAACCACCAGTAACCACCACATATTTATTGGTGATAAGATTTTATAACGGTATATTAGAAAACTATGAAAGCTCACTGCCAAGTACTTAATGTCTGGATGATCAAAACATTACTAGGCATTGATAAGTTTATATTGCAAATTTCTTCGCCATTTAGTAGTGTATTTAAATTAATATACATTTAGGTATGTCGTAAAGCCAGCAAATGATTTAATAAACAGATTTCTGCTTAGCAAACCCATTTTACACATTAAGTTACCGTTTTGGACTTCTGTATGAACAACAAAAGATATTAATGATTAAAATTGTCTCACAAAAAAAATATTAAAGGAAGATTTATTGATCAATAAGTACTTTTCTAGAATTTATATATTAGCACCATCGTTTCAGCCAAAAGACATCAACTGCTGGACATAGGCCTCTCCTAAGTGTCGCCACAATGACCGATCCTGTGCGTCTTGCATCCAACGGATTCCCGCAATCAGCACCAGGATATCGATCCATCTTGTGGAAATTCTTCTAACTCTGTCTTTCGGCACGCGGTTGCCACTTAGAAGGTCTGTGAGAAATATACTCTATATTTCTCACAGACCTTCTAAAGTGGCAACCGCATGCGCGACCTTCTACTACCATTAAAATTTCGCTGTGGATATTTTCATTCATGATTAGATCGCACGAGGAAAATCCGAGCATAGGCTTGAAGGAACGGGATGGGTTTTTTAGTCAGTAAGAGTCTGACACTATCACTCCGCCTAAGAGCGGGGGTTGTCATAAGATGATTTTTCCCATGGAAAAAAAAAGCATATTCCTCTAAATTGCCCTTTAGGTGCCTTTAAATTTTTTAATGTGGTCCAATATGACCACGTTACAATGCCATGTGTTCACAGGTAACAAATTATGGTATTGAGATAGTGTAGTGTACATAGAGTTTCACATTGAGACAGTGTAGTGTGTGGGATGAGACACAACACATAACATGCCTATAAATCCCTAAAAGATAAGGCAGTGCTCATTATTATTCAATAATATTTCGCCAGCAGGATTTAAGTATCATTTACCTTTTAGGGAGCATACAAATTTAATACAAAATCATATATTATACAGATTTTTCTTTTTAAGCCATGGTCATCAGAACGTTCAAAAAATAGTAAGTCCCCAATTCACTAAAGTTACGAAATATATGACCAAAATATTCGAAAAAAAAGAATTAGTAGGTTTGTATGTCGAGATGAAGGTAGACTAGTCTTGTCTAAATACAGCGTGTGCAAAATTAAACAATGGTTAGTTAATGATATGCATGCGTGTCGATTGATTCAGAAATCGAGAAATGTAGGCCGCTAAAGGTATCGAAATAGACTTATTTAACATAATTATATTATCACCTTATAACTAATGTTATAGAAATGGGCATTGTTCTTTTTCATCATTGATGCGTATTGTTGCTTCGGTAATGTCACTAGCTGCCGATATCGTCGTTTTCGACTACAGTCTATGACATTTAGGCTAATTTACTGGATGACATGTTGAAAGGCCAAAAAAGTTACAAAACGCGATCTTGATCGTGGCATTTTCATAATATATAAACTAACTAAATTATCTTTTAGTTTGTAAAAGATTCATAATAATGTATCCAATGGAAGATCAGGCAAAAAGGCCGATCTTCGCATTTTTGTCTGTGTTAAATATAAATTTTTAAATAAACCACACCAAGTTTTAAAGAAGAAAAAAACATTTTAAAATTATTAGGCAAGTGGTTTAGTTTAACATATATTTTTTTCAAAACTTAAGGAGTAGCCGTTTAGTGCAGGCGCACACTAGGCGACACGTGACAGCAACAGTTCGGCGACTAGACGCGACGACAGGCTGCGGCGTTCAATGTCATAAATGTTGTTAAAAGCTTCGCACACTTGGCGTGAGAGTCGCGAAGTCGCGACGACAAGCTAGGAGCGTCGCGTGCACTTGCTACTTGTCGCCGCGTCTAGTGACTCTGTGCACGCGCACACACGACGACAGTCGTGCGACAGTTCTGCGTCAGCCTCGTGTTTATTTTATTGAGAGTCTCAAATATGGATACGTTCGACGTCGATGTATTCATTTCGAACGTCGAAGTACGTCCTGCTATTTGGGACTTACGTTCAGATGACTATAGCAACCGAGGCAAGAAAAATCAGAAAAATCAAGTTCTTGGCGAGAGCTATTAGATGGACCCAATAACGACGATGGAACTGTCGTACTGTACGTCTACGCCTGCGCATACTCAAGATAAGTAATAAGGCAAGTGCAACTAGAGGCTCCATATTCACTCACAAGATGAACAACACGGCCGTCTCTCTTGAATAGTCCACTACTAATGATTGCTTCCTGCGCGACGTCTGTCTTACGACTAGTCGCCAACGCTAGCGACAGCTCCGCGTCTAGTCGCAGCAACAAGACGCCAATTGCAAACGACAACGCCTCGACAAGACCTGGCGATCGGACGCGGCGACAAGTCGCCTAGTTTGCAATGTCTCCTAGACGTGATGTTGGATTTAAAATCATCAAAAATCATAAATCTGCCCCTTAATAGATTATAATCTGGTAGTTTATAAGTAAAGAGTGAATAATTATTACTACATTAAATTACCTACATTTAGGCAAGCGTGCTCCAATGTCAGCCACGTCATCGCTTAACATCAGATAGTGGACAAATGCATGCCAAACAATAATAAAAAAACCTTTCGCCATATCTGCCCCTTAATAGATTATAATCTGGTAGTTTATAATTAAAGAGTGAATAAATTACCTACATCTATTCTAGGCAAGTGTGCTCCAATGTCAACCACATCATCGCTTAACATCAGATGAGATAGTGGACAAACGCGTGCCAAACAATAATAAAAACCGGCCAAGTGCGAGTCGGACTCGCCCATGAAGGGTTCCGTAGCAGCAAGTAACATAATATAAAAGTTCTTGTAATGTGTTGATCGATGTTTTAATAATAGTGTATTTTTTTCGATTTATGACGCTTTAAAAAAAAACTACTTACTAGATTTCGTTCAAACCAATTTTCGTTGGTAGTTTTTATAGTAATGTACATCATATATTTTTTTTAGTTTTATCATTCTCTTATCTTAGAAGTTAGAGGGGGGGGGACACACATTTTACCACTTTGGAAGTGTCTCTCGCGCAAACTATTCAGTTTAGAAAAAAATGATATTAGAAACCTCAGTATCATTTTTGAAGACCTATCCATAGATACCCCACACGCATGGGTTTGATGAAAAAAAAATTTTTGAATTTCAGTTCTATGTATGGGGAACCCTAAAATTTACTGCTTTTTTTCTATTTTTGTGTGAAAATCTTAATGCGGTTCACAGAATACATCTACTTACAAAGTTTCAACAGTATAGCTCTTATGGTTTCGGAAAAAAGTGGCTGTGACATACGGACGGACGGACAGACAGACAGACAGACAGACAGACAGACAGACAGACAGACAGACAGACAGACAGACATGACGAATCTATAAGGGTTCCGTTTTTTGCCATTTGGCTACGGAACCCTAAAAATACCTTTCGCCAACATAATATAGTTAAATAAATGGCAAAACATGTTTAATTCTGATCTAAGTCTACTTGACACTTAAATACTTAGTAGTATGCAGGTATTTCAAGGTTTTAAGGTTTACGAGTATTCATATTTTGCTTTATTTATGAATAAGCAATTTGACATAAATTGAGTCATACAGTCGTATCTTTAAACATAAAATTATTAACGACCGATACCTACAAAGTCACATTTTTGTTTGACTCTCTCATCTAGACATGGCAGTGTCAGCCAAGTTTGAAAAGCAATACGGGGTGATACACCGATAATAACGAAACCCATAACTTTAAATCTATTTAACCTCCATGCTGTCAATTTTGCACGTATAATTAAGACCTTCTTCTTATTACTAAACTCTACTAACTAATATCAATGAAAAACCCTTGTTCACATATACATCTAAAACCAACAAATACTACGTCAGCATCAGCATTGCATCAACTGACGCGACCGCACTTGGACGTAATTTGTGTTTGTTATTTGTAAATCAACTTATAAACTTTTTATTATACCTAATTCAATTACTGTCTTTTTACCCGAACCGAAAAAAAAATGATATAAACTGGTGCTTGACTACAATCCCACCTCTTACTTAAAAAATAATCATTTAAACAAATTTAAAATACACCTTTATTAATAAAATTGTTTGTCATATAATATATGCAAGACTTATTATTTGCGACTAGACATAGAGTAAATACAATCTATTATACGCTATTAATCATTAATTTTGCAAGTATTTAGTTTTAATAAGAAAAACATTGATTAAAATGTAAGAATCGAGCTTAAAGTAACCAATTGTAAACGCACCTGTATTCATACAATTTCTCGTTAATTGTATCACACAGGTGTTTTCAATTTAAAAATTTAAAACTGGCAAATTGTGATTATATGCAGAACCGGTTATTTCTTTTGATACCATTCGACTAGCAAACCAGTCTGTGATTCTGCCAATATTGTGATAAAATCATTGGTATATGACACGTTTTTCTACTTCATGTTTTTTAATTCTGTCCTTCTGCGTAATTTTTTATGAGCATATTCAAACAAACACGAGCAACCGATCTTCGAAGTAAATGATAAATTTATTAAGTGCTGACTTATTTATTGAAGTTTTTTATATGGCTTACGTTTGCTACCTAGTCTGCCAGGGCTTTTTAGACCATATAGCATCGGGGTTGTTCGAAAGAACTACCGCGACCCTAGAACGCTAAGGGCAGCTGCCTCTCACTGAGGAATTATTTAATGGAGTCTGGACCTCAATAAAGCAGTCCATAAATTCATCTTTATAATCTACAACTTTTTCCTGTCATACAGTACCTACTATAAGAAAAACAAACAATCATTTATTGTTAAATTTAAATATTTTATACATTGGTGAGAGAAAACCAGTAAGCCTCGTACACCGTTTTTACGCAATTACAGACGATTGAAAACAAAACACGCTTGCCTAGATTTCTATCGCATGACATGACTGAGTTGTATGGCCTGATAGTAAAGCTAAGCAAGCGGCCTACTAATTTTAATGAAGTAATAAAAAGTTGGAACAAGCTCGATAAACGAGATTCGCTTGTATGCTGTTTAACACATTTTAATTTTCTTCTACACTTCTTCAATTAAGATGATGTAAAAATATGGCGCTGGAAACCGATTCTTGTCGCGCATGAAGTCTCGTCTGCAAATAGGTTATTAAGCACATGTTTTCTAGAAATTCTTTGGAAGTATGATCGATAGCTCTTTTCATAAATATGTAAATCTATCTTTCGAGAATTCTTTCGATAAGTGTGTTTGTCGTCGTTCTTTTTCTGTCTTATTCTTGTAATGTACATATTTTTGTTTGATTTCTATAATGAAAAGAAACGATTTCACAGTCGGCTTTCCAGCCTTCGATTTAAGTCGAATAAAATTATGTCCTGTCAACAATGTTTTGTTTGTTATCACCATAGTCTTATTACCATGATTTAGCTTCACTTACATGCCACATTTAACATGTCTGTTAAGCAAAGCACTTACTGTTCTACTTTGATCTACCAGATAGCCTTTAAATGTACCCAATTTCACTACCGGCTAATAAGCCATGTGATGCGACATGAGCTGATTGTGGTGAGGCATTCAGAAGGCAGCTGGTAACTATTTTCTATGAAACAATACACTATACTTAAGAATCCTTACCTCCCTTTGCACTCTCTTTACTACCCACGATAACAATAATATAGTTTTATGACGTCCACATTAGACCCTTACTTGCAGCATCTATGTCAGTTATTGTCAGATTATTACAAACTATAAATTGTTTTTTTTTTTACGACGAAACAAACATCTCATTGAGAGTGAAAGGCTTCTCACTTTCTTCCTTCCCTAATGCTTTGACATTGAGCGGTACAAACCTTGTTATTAACCCAAGTATATCAACTTAAATGCGGGTCATTAACACAAATGGCGTGGAGCAATGCAATAGTATTGCTCCACACGTTACGAACGCTGGTACAGTAAGCATCGTTAGACATTGAACGCCGAGGCAAATCGATTGTAGAACTTATTTATTTTCTTTTTTTATAGCATTGAATACGTCCAGTAACTTTTTTTTTCAAGCTTACTCTAATTGTCTCCGGTTAGTACTACTTATTCTTGTACTGCAATATTTGTTGGGTTCGAAATTTAAACAACCAAATGTATGTCATATTGAGTTGTTTGGTTAGTTAGTTGACAGTTGACACAATTAGCTATCAGTACAATATAAATATTGGTTAGCTTGAGTGCAAGTGCACTTGAGTTAGTTTTGTCCATTATAACTTTAACTTTACACCCAAATACAATTAACGTCCAAAATAGACTTTCTGTTTGCTGTACAAGCAGATGCAACAATATCTGACTTAACTACTCTCATAGTTACATTAAGCAACATTTCGTAATCGTGAAATACTTTCATAACTTTGAGCTTCTTTTTTAAGTTCTTTCACCTTTAAGAACTTTAAACCCAAACTTCTTCACGCGCAAAGTTATCAAAAATAACTTTACTTACTTTTCCTTAACATGTCAATGAAATTTTGCAGTTACATTTTTAATCTGACGCATAAACAGCAATGCCAACTGGTCTAATATTTACTTCCTAATACTAACTTGTAGCTAAAATAATATCAGCGGACGGTCCGATCTCCTATGGGAAGCAACGATTGCCGGGGTCGATTTATAGAAGGGTAATCATCTTAACATGATGAAAATCCTAAATGTCTTAGAAAGCAAGCTAAGCCGTTTGTCCCGGCTGTCATTTGTCTTCAACAGTCATTACGGTTTCTTCTTTTTCGTTATCGATAGTAAAAGAAAATTTGGCGCCAATCTTGCCAAGGGGTATCGTCGTAGTCGATGGTTGTTACCAATTACTAATATTTATATTGGGTTGTGGAGATGTTCTCATCTCTGCCTATCTAGGCAGCTTCTCCTTGTAAAATACTGGTATTCAGCTGCATCTGGTTAGATTTGAAGCTGACCCCAACATAGTTGGCAATAGGCGAGACAGAAAACTTTGCTAAAATGATTCAGAATGAAGTTATCCGTAGGAGAACTGAGGCTGCCGACATAGCCCGAAGAATCTCCAAACTAAAATGGCAGTAAGCAGCGCACATTGCTCACAGAACAGATGGCCGTCTGAAATGTTCATGAGTGGTGATCGCGTGTCGGAAAACACAGCGATGGACGGCCTCCCAGGTGAACCGATGACCTGATGAAAGAAGCGAGAAAACGATGGTTGCGAGACGCACAGGACCTTTCATTATGGCGACACTTGGGGAAGCCTTTATCCGACACTAGACGATTTTCTGCTAACACTATGATGATAATGATTCAGAATGCCATTCAACTCGCGTCAGGTTGTTCTCGTAATATCAATTTTCATACAATAATTGAGTTATCAATGCACAATCACTGTTTTTTGTTTGATTTTAGTTTCACTTTACTTATGTTTATAAATCGTGAAATTTTAGATGTTGGTTTAAAGGAATTGCATGTTTAAAATTGTTGAAATCATAATATTTCTAATATATAAATGTGCATTCTTGTACCGTTTTATTCAACATATTAAAATATATGCAAGATGATATGTTTGAAGAAAAATCGTTTCAAGGAAAAAGTAGCACTAGTTATTGGCAAATAAAATTTTATCATAACGGCCACAGATTATAGTTTCTCTTGGCGTCTGGTATAACCTGGGTATCTTTGATACTAATCTTGCTGTTCTTTTCATCCAAATCTACCTCGAGACTGTTTTTGTATGATTCTAAGCTGTACTAACCCAGCTTACCTGCCCTACTTACAGCTGCCTCACATCACATCATGGTGTGCTAAAACTCCCGGTCTCCTCGATGTTTTAGCGCATCTTGAGAAAGCCATATACCCGACACTGTACTGCGGCTTGCTGAGTTCGTTTGATTCGATGAAACAATAAAGTTCACTAAAACTTCCAGATTACAATAAAAAACAAGTTAGTTAAACGAAAATATTATTATTATTATAATTCAGTTCGACTAAAGTTATTTAAAATGTTTATTGGTTTCAAGCTTTGTATCTGTATATCCTCCTTTTGCTATTTTTCCATAACTAGTTTCATCAAAAATATCAAAGAAACCAGATCTTTTAACATTTTGTTCTAAAAGTATAAATAAATCATTGATTCATATTAAATCGTGCGCTCTTGTCTCCGTCAGCTTTTCGACCGAATGTGAACTCAATAGCCTGCCACGTGACAGTGGTAAGAGACAATATGGCTGTCTTTATTTCAATGGAAGATGGGTACCAAGGCCTTTAGTATGGGACGCTACCTGTGTCTATACTCTCGCGCCATTCCATATTCCTAGCTTGTCGTGATGTGCTGATGCTGCAGCGTAGCTGCTGCGGAAAACATGTAGGTGGAAATACAATAACCTTGTTAGTGTGTATATTTTCGAACCGACCTCAAGATCCGATAAAACTGTCGGATCTTGAGGTCCGAGTGCTCACAAATCATACAAAAACCTTTTTAAACGCCTTATTTATATTATTTATGACACAAGAGCTGGCTTTTATTTTGCTGCTAGTCTTTTGGCCACATTACCAGCCAGGACAGCGATACGGAAGAGTTTTTCGACGCCATATTTTAGACTGTTTTTAGTCAGTTTAAATCAGTTAAGGCTTTTATTTTATTTTTGTTTGGTCTTCCCTCAGGCGTCCAGTAAATGACAATCTTCGTCCATCTGTCTGAGTGCTTTCGTGTGACGTGGCCAGTCCACTCCCACTTTTACACTTCGTTCTTTCCCTGACCTGAGTTATGGAGTACAAGCTGGTGTTTCTAACGCGATCTTTTTACTTAGCACCGCTATTGCTGCACACCATTGTCCTTTGACAAATCTTGAGTTATTTTAGCAGTGAGCTATGATATAAACTTTTTAAAATATAAATATAGTTCATCAAGTGCTTTTAAATATGTACATACATAGCATGTAAAAATTGTTACATAAATAGAACTTAAATTACTACAATCATATCACAGAAATCATAGAGCGGTAGTCGAATTACTGGTTATTCTAACCGCAATCCAATCAGCGGTGGTCATTTTAAATAATGCACTAATATCTCCTCCCATATAGCGGCCGCTTCTTGATTGCAAAACATGAGATGATAGTACCAGTCTCATAAACGTAAACTGTCTTCAGAAAGTCGAAAGGCATAGTCTAGTTAGATACCTACGGAATTATTAAAAGTCCTAAGATTTTATAAAAGAAGATTACGATCATAGCACCTGTTTTCCCCGAGGATTTAAGCATGGTGTGTGAACTATATGTAGTAAACCTAAACCCCAATTATATGTATATAATACAGTGAGAGTTGCTACTCTAAGGCTGCTGGATTGTTCAAGAGTTACCGCAGCACTGGAACTGAAAGGACAATTGAAGGAACTTGGGTGGATTTTAGTAAGTCTGAAACTCTCTGTCACTACTGAAAAAAGGGTAACTGCTGAAAAGTTTCGGATTGCACAACTCAAGAATCAAAATCCTACTTCATGCTCGGCAGTAGCAATTGCAACCACCAGACTAATGAGGTCAATACATAACTACATTTTTTTTTCTACAATTGCACCCACCATTGCAATTTCAAAATCACATCAAAATCATTATCGTGTCTTGTTAATGTTTTGTTGATGTTATCATTACGATCGTCTGCTCTTACAAAGCCAGTTATAGAAGCATTAATGTTGCACTCTTGTGCAAATAATAAAACACAGCTAAGTTTGACCGGTTTTATAATTTTAAAGCGTATTAACCTTCGATAATCGTATTAGCGTTGTTTTCGATTGGTTGTATTTCGTGGAGTGTGCGACAGAATCGCATAACTTAATTCCGTCAAGCCCGTTCGATCATATTTACATCAGACGTATGTACGTTGAGAACACACAAACACAAACAAAACAAAACGAAAAAAAAAGAAAAAACAAAACGACAAAAACCAAAACGTTTTGAGAACACATTCACTGTGCGTACAGCTAAGGAGCAGAATTCCTGGCCCGAGTTTGTGTTTCCTGATGCTACAATCTAGGGGTCTTTCGCTCAAGCGTATCGTCGATCACATCATCGCTTACCGTCAAGTGAGATAGTAGTCAAAAACGAACCTCTATAAAATAAAAAATCTTACCATTGTTTTTTTGTGAGTGTATCAATACGCAAATTACTCGACATCTGAAAACCGGAATTACAAGTGAAAATAGACAAAGTATTGGCATTATACCAACCTACCACAGAAACATTTTTAGCGATGACAACATTAAAAATATTTTGAGCTCGAAGACTTCTTCGACTACTGAACCAGTTTTTTTTTTGAATTTTTTCATTCATTTTTTCCAAAATAGTGATCTGATTTTGTTGTTTTGTAAGTACCAGCTAGATAGAAACCTGTAAGGTGAATATTGTAATGACGTAGTTTATTTATTTTATTTAAGCAATATGTGGAGTAGTTATACATAGGCGGACTTAATGCAGCAAGGCATACTTTACCAGTAAATCTTTGGTTTAAAAAAAAAGGCAAGAGTGTGTCTTGAGTATCATTAAGATTAAATACATATAATTGTAAAATACATATATATGTTTTTACGAAAATAATAAATACTATTTAATAAATACCAGCCAATTTAAAACTTCCACAGTATCATAAAAAAAAATATTGTAATTATACAATGTTTTTTTTTTGTTCATAATAGGAAGTGGAAGCTCGCACAAACAAGATTCTCGCTAACTTAATCGCCAGTATTTTGATCAATCATAAGTATCAAAAGGAAATCATAACTATCAACTTCATATGTTATAATTATTGTTTATAACAATTATGATTAAGTTTAGTAACACAAGCCTATGCATCATGCAGAAGCAAACGTTATGTGTACAACTATTTAATGTTTACTAAACATTACTTGGAATCTGTCTTCAAATCGTAACAGTAATGTAGATTGGTCATTACGAACCGCTTTAGTTTGTTGTAGATTTTCACATTTTTGCTAGCGATCTGTTCTTGGAGAAATGAAAATTGCGTACGGTTTCATGTTGGTTTTACTTCGGTAATTCAAAGATGCTTTAAAAATACTTTAGACATATTCAGCTTATGATGTTAACACAGCTGGGACACGGGTTTTTTATCGGGTCGTAGAGCTCTTTGGACCGAGAACCTTTGAAGATCGCGGTCCCAACTTCCACCTCCAATTTTTTTTTTGTAGTGTAATTGGTATTTTGGAACCACAATGACAAAAGCATTAAAGCACAGTTACCAAAAAACTGTATTTATTTTATTTGTGGTCCCAAAGAGAAGTATGAGAAAAATGCGTTTCAAGTTTTGATGATGTTAATAATTCTTTATAATTTGTCATGGCGTCACTACGCTAGACAGACTGGGCAATGGATTTTCAACTTTTTACCAACCAACCTAAGACTCAACGTTAGAATCATCATTTCAGCCTAAACACGTCCACTGTTGGACATAGGCCTCCCCAAGTGTTGCCACGACGATAGGTCTTGCGCTTTTCACATCTATCGGATTCCTGTAACCTCAACCAGGTCATTGGTTCACCTTGTGAGAAACCTTTTAACGTTGTGTCTTCTAGTATGCAGCCGCCACTCCAGAAGCTTTCGGAATCATCGACTATCAGTTCTGCGAGCAATGTCTCTGCCCACTGCCACTTAAGTTTGCTCAGAAATAAATACTTTGAATGTGATCGGGTCTATTGCGTGTTTATCACCTATTTGGTTATGCCACAAATCACACCGTTATGCTCTATTGCCTAAACTATAAGATCACTGACCTTATTAACCATACTAATTCTTCTACAAAATTATAAACCCACTTACTTAACAAACTCCTCATAAAAAAGCAACAATGTAGGTTTTATTCAAATTAAACTTCGCTTTACTTAGTACTACTAACTAAAGAACTAGTGGTCCCCACACACGGGACAACGGCCACAACCACAAAATGCCGTTGCTGTAGGTTCCGTACATTTTATACGGATTCGCCGCACATGCTTGAAGCCAGTGGCCGCCACACGCTACAAATCGCCGCTGCTTTTTTCTTGTGGCCCGAAACGGCCACTAAACGCCGGTACAAAACGCCGTTACACGCCATTCGAGCATTCAAACCATCTTCGAGATAGTCCATTATGATAATTCTTATTTATATATCTGGATGGTTTAAAAATACAGTTGGACTCGGTAGGTGGCGTTGCAATCGTATTCATATTTTTTTTTCTGTCAAAATCAGACAACAACATAGGACATTTAAGCGCGTGGTACACAAGCGCCTTTCGCACCGACGACTGCGGTGGTCAGGAACTCCCCTGCGACATTGAACGTCAGTGGCATCTTACTGCTTAAGGATGCAGTATGCAAAGTAGATAAAATTTATTACACACGCTCAAAGATTTGAATTCCCATCAAAAAAAAAAACCTCTATTAGTTCTTTACACCGTAATACAGTATTATGATCAATTTTAAGAATCATTAAGAACACTAATTGTCAGTAAAGTATCATAAGGTATTCCGATTAAATTAAGTCAACGTCCTTTATCGGGTAATTAAGTGTAGCAAAGTCATTAACAGCAGTCGTACCACGTGAGCCACCATGACCTAGATAAAATTTGTATAGCAACTTAACATTGGCCTTAAAACTGCAGGTTCAAAGAACTCACCATAGAAGCAAGCCCTTCAATTTAAAACCACAGGCTTTACTTGTACAATGAAACCAATTTCAAACTGAAATGCCAATTATTTCTTTCATTTTCAATTAACAAAACAAAATACGAACGGAATTTTAAATGGCTGATATTTGTTCATCAAGCAAATTGATTTAAAATGCAGTTTTTTTTTAATTATGCTCAAGCTTTATTTGGTATTCAGAACCAAAATTTCAATAAATTTCGCAATAAATAAATAACCCAACGTTGTTATTGAACACTAATTTCAATAAATGCATACAAATTGGTCGAAATTGGTATATCTAACATCAATAATTGCCATAAATGAAAAATACATCTTTTATTTTCCTTTTGATAGTCACACTGCAATGTGTTTGGACTCAAAATTGGCACGTTTGTGTCAAGGTGCAGTGATTAGTTTAATCACCGCATATTAGACCTCAGCATCGAGCACTTGCAGCATGCGGGTGCTCACTTACCTAGGGTGTTGGTCATGTTTTACAATTTGTGCTTAGGACATTCATATTTGCCCCAGGAGCTTATGCAGACCACAGTAATTCCAATTGTCAAAAATAAAACTGGTGATGCCTCCGACGGGAACAACTACAGACCCATCTCATTGGCTACAGTAATCGCAAAGGTGCTGGATGGTTTGTTTGATTGTCATCTTAGTAAGCATATACATCTGCATGATGCTCAGTTCGGATTTAGAGCCGGGCTTTCCACAGAAACTGCTATACTACGACTCAAGCATACTATCCAGTACTATGTGACCAGAAAAACGCCTATTTACGGCTGTTTCTTGGACCTGTCGAAGGCATTTGACCTTGTTTCTTATAATGTGCTGTGGGATAAGCTCAGGGAAGAAACCAGTACACCCAGGGACATGATCAACATATTAAGATATTGGTACGATAACCAAACTAATACTGTGAAGTGGGCGGGCTCATTCTCCACAGAGTACAGGTTGGAGTGTGGGGTAAGACAGGGAGGCCTGACGTCACCACGGCTCTTCAATCTGTACGTAAATGGACTGATAGATGAGCTCAGTAGGGCTGGTGTCGGCTGTTCAATAGATGGCACTTGAATGAACAACATTAGCTACGCCGACGATATGGTCTTACTGAGCCCATCTGTTAAAGCCCTCAACATGCTCCTGGGAATTTGTGAGAGGTACGCAGTGTCACATGGCCTTAGGTATAACTCCAAAAAGAGTGAACTACTTGTGTTTAAGGCGGGCAATAAAACTCCCACTTCCATTCCACCGGTTAGTCTTGGTGGAATGCCAGTAAGTAGGGTCACCAAATTCAAGTACTGGGGCACTGGGTCACTGAGGATCTCTCCGATGATTTAGATATTGAGAGGGAACGTAGGGCGTTGGCAGTGCGATGCAATATGCTGGCTCGCAGGTTTGCAGGGTGCACAAAAAATGTTAAAATTACGCTGTTTAAGGCGTACTGCCAGACAATGTACACCTGCGGCCTGTGGGTTCGCTATACTCAGAGGGCTTTTAGCGCTCTGCGGGTCCTCTACAATAATGGGTTTAGGATGCTGATGGGGCTGCCACGTTACTGTAGTGCATCGGGGATGTTTGCAGAGGCCAACACCGATTGCTTTAGGGCAATAGTACGCAAGAGAGTGGCCTCCCTGATGCGCCGTGTGCGGGACAGCCCCAACGGCCTTCTAAACACCATAATGGATAGGGTTGAGTGTCCTATTGTGGGGCACTGGAATAAGTTACATGGGTCGAGTGATGTCCTATTTAATATAAAGTAAATTTTAGAGTTAATGACTAGCTATTTATAATAATTTAACTTGTAGGGAATTATGTTCTGATTTACTTTTACCATTTTATTTCAATGACATTTAATTGACATGTTTATTTTATTATCATTCCATGACATTTAAATTGTTGTTTTTACTATTTTAATTTATTTTGATCAATGACATCTTATTAAGGGACATTTTAACATTATGTAATTTATTTAATTTCTTTTTGAGTTTTAATAGCTACTAACATAGTTTTAAGTTAATATTGTTACTAACCATTCTATGAGTGCAAACTTGAAATAAAGTAATTATTATTATTATATTGTAGTGATAACTAACCAAAGAGACCTTTGTTTAGAACTGGGACAGTCATTAAAGTGGTTGCAATTTTTTTTATTCGTTACGTGCTCAAACCATTCTTTTGGTAGTATTTTCGTACACGTAACTTAAGTTTGCCACTTCATGCATTTACTCAATTTACTAGTCTATTTTTTTTTATATGCAACAGGTATGACCATAAGCGTTTCGTTTTATCTGAAAGCTCCTTAATTAAAATTTGATAGCAGAAAAATTCCATCTTATTTAGATTTTCAGTTGCAATTAGTAAATCTGTAAAACAAAGTTGTAAAACAATACCTTTACATGGCACTGATGATGTAAAAATAATGATGTGTATTAGACTTTTTTCAAATATTAGTAGTCCAGAGTTTTGATCTTGATTCACTCAGGATAGCTGAAATAGTCAAAATAAATTATGAATAATGAACATATAGCAATCTGCGATCTCAAACTGGAGTGGATAGAGATTGCCTTGATTAGAAATGAGGTACTAGGTGCAATAAAAAAACTTTTTACAAAAAAAAATATAACCGACTTTAATGTTAAAAACACTGAAAAACATAAAATAACTTTAATTTCTATAGAAACACCGACTTCCGAAATTAAAGTTATTTTATATTTTTCAGTGTTTCTCCTCCTTTTCGAAGTCGATTAAAAAAGATATTAAAATTTAGTTGATACAAATAAATTACCGACTTAAAACTAAAATATATATTTATATAGAACCATTAATGTCCGTGTGAAAGCCTAAACAAACGTAAAATAAAAGGTAATTGACAGCATGAAACAAAAGGTTGGTTTATAGAGTTGAATTTTATAGTTGATTGTGTTCATATTAATATCTAAAACTTACTTTTTCTATTTCAGTAATAACGGTAACTGAAAACTGAAAGAATACATGACGAGAATGCAACTGTGAAAATACACAATACACCACTTGTGGAAATAATTAAGTAGGTGTACGGTTTTCTTGTGCACTCCTGTTTAAATAAAAGTGAAACCAGAAAAACTCAGACACTACAACAACGTTAACAGTAAACATCTACTGCATTTTATGCTGTTTCTCCTTCTTCGACTCTCATTTTTGAAGATCATCAGAAGAACTTTCCAACAGACTTGGTTTTAGTCTTTCCAGCCTCTCCTTATTGTTCCGAAGCATTGATGTTACAACGTTTCTCAACATCATCATACTACGAATGTTTAAGTATTTTTACAGTATTTATCTTAACTACAAGCTCAAACTTTCTGAAGTCAACTAACCCATAATTTTCACAAATACGCATCTATAACGCGACAATTGAGTTCGCGGCACCGCAACGTAGCGGTGATGGGTGTGAGCAGTGTGAGCCAATTATTACAATTTGTGGACGATCCGGTAAGTGGGTACGACCATCTACGGCTCAGATTACCGGTTTCATGGACGCTTAAGTTTGTTTAGTCAATTTATTTGCGAGGCGGAACTGATTTCTTTTTGCAATAAATGAATGTGGAGAATGTATGAAGCGTTCGGTTGAGGTTTGAGCGGTCGGTTCGGTGATAGTTTCTCTGTTTAATGTTTTCTGTTATGTTCCTCAATTAAAATTTAAATACATTTGGAAACCATTTTTTTAACTGACTTTTATATTTAATTTAGCTCGGAATTGATGCACATTCTTTTTCTGCATAATAAATATATTGTGCCACCAGATATCGATTAGATCTTCTAATTCCACCAATAACATCAATCGACAATTCCTCAACCGCGGCAGCCAGCATCTTTATCTAATTACGTCCAATTTTAATCAACAACACGAGTCCGCCTACACGGCCAGTTAGCGTTAGCCAATTGCTTCATAAATTCATACGAAGTGCAAAGGTCAAGTACGATGAACTCATAATAATTCGTCAGCTCCCACCGGCTCGGGGGCATCGACGATCAGAACTAATCTACCGACCGACATCCTAAACGGTTGCGAATTCCCACTTCCTTATAAATGAAATGCAAATTGGTGTACTTATTCTGAGTATGATTCCTTTCTGATAAGCTTAACTTACGTGAGACAGGTCGGTATAATGTTTATGGTGATTGGATGAGATTACTTGGTCACTTAAAATGGATGATCAACTATAATGTTATGATAGAAAAGCATTTTAGGTAAGTTAAGTAGCAGCAAATTGAGCATATTTTACGCTTAAAAGACGGTATGGGCCGGAAAATTCTAGACTGGCAACTGTGTGCCGGAAAACGCATCGATGGAAGGCCTCTCTGAAGGCGGACCGATGATTTGATGAGAATCGTGGAAGGAAAACAGGCATGTTGGTTGTGGCGACGATTTGGGAAGGCCTATGTCCAAGACGCCTTTAGAGCATTAACTTAAACTTACCGAGATCATTTAATGTGTAACAAGCAAGGTTTTATTACTTTTATTCCAGATATAACCCGACACTCAATCACCGCAACACACAGGCGGGAAAAGCCCAAACAAATTCTCACATCTAAAATTTAAAACAAACTGTCAACAATATACAAATACAATATGCACTAGGAATCCTAATAAACCAGCTGTCACGTTCTGTATGCCTTACAACGTAATAAAGATATTCTGTTCTCCCTAGAAGGTTGTCCGCATCTCTATGGCATACTAATAAAATGCAAAGTATATGACTTTGATATGATCCAGGCACATTGGAAAGATTTAGATCTGTTTTTCTTGAATACTAAGCAGTGTTATTATTTCTCTTCTCTTTCCTATGTAAATACTTTCTAAACTATATCCTTTTTAGGGTTACGTACCTCAAAAAGAAAACACGGAACCCTTATAGAATCACTTTTTTTGTCCGTGTATCTGTTTGTCAAGACTTTTTATCTTGGGAACGCGTGAAATTTTGTTGACCCATAATCCTGTATTTCTGTATTGTAATCCCGTTCAGTGTTGAACAGTGCCTCCCCGAGTGTCACATGTGCATTTCGCATCCATCGGATTCTCAAAACCCTCACCACGACATTGGTGTACCTTGAGAAAGTCCTTCGAACGCTGCGTCTTGCGGTTGCCACTTCAGAAACTTTCGGCACCATTGACCATCTGTTCTGCGAACAATGTGCCCAGACTACCGTCATTTAAGTTTGGCCATTCTTAATTCTTTGGTCAATTATCTCCAAGAGGAAAAGATTTTTGCACATCATTTTTTTTTATCCAATTTGAACCTTTTAACAACCTCTTAAATACTGCCTACCTATAGTATTTAAATGCGGAGGTCATTCATAGGCACCGAAATAAGAGGGTCGAGGTTAAAGCTTCTAGACAAATTACAGACCTTCAATAAACAATTCCTACTCCATCCATACATTTGTATGTCCAATCATATTTTTAGACTTACACAATCGGCATATATCTCAAATAATTTATGGGCCAGAAACAAGATATATTATTATTAACAAGAAATGTCAATGAGACGTCGTGTCACAAAATAAATCCGGTCTTGTCAATAGGCCTAGCAGGTTTACAAACTGCTTATTTATAATCATGTAATTACAAAACATCATCTGTTATGGAAAATCGAAATGGTCACGTCATAAATCTTATTAATTGCATGGTTACCCATCGACACACGTTTATCAAAAATAAAAAAAAACGTGCTTCGTAATGATTTATTCGTAGTCGTACCTATGCGAACCAAAAGCTATCAGTTTCTAGGAAAACACTTGAACGCTTTTAAGCAAAACCAATTACGCAACAAATATTTCCTTTGAAACAACGAAAGGTGGAACAAACAATCACAGTCAACTAAATGCAAACCAGCATTAAAATGTAAGCAAAAAATCCATCTTCGTAGCTACGCGTTGTCGGCATCAACAATAATGGTAACAAAAAACTTCACAGCCAATTACTCCATCTCAACACCCGTGCACTGTTTACGACATTTATGTAACATCTGATGGAAAACTTCGTCGTACTTCGTAATTGACTGATCGTTCCTCGGATATCGAACATTTACTAAAATGCATAATCGGCCAAGTCCGATTACTCCGGCAGTCGGGTCTTATTCGCGTATTGTGACTTGCGGGGGCCCAATTTATGTTTGTTGACTCGATGGATCGAAGTTTAGTCTTGGTTCTTTGCAAGTTTTAAAGGTTGACAGAGTCTTGACCATTACGATAAGAAAATTTGGGCAAAGGTCGACAAAAAAATTGTCCATTCAATAAATCAAGTTGATAGTTTAGGTTTGAAGGTAATGAAAAAATCTTATAAATTTACGCGTCTCACGTATTATTAGTAAAAAGCACCTTTACTCAACCATAAAAAAGACAGAAAAATCCTTTTCTATACTAATATAATTAAAAAAAAAACGTTTGTTTTTTTGTTTGTAGGAGGTAATCTCTGGAAGTATTGGTCTGATTCTTATAATATTTTCACCGATAGAAACCTGCTTTGTTCCTAAGTAGCATAGCCTATATTTTATGTATGCAGACAAAGTTGCAGGCAAAAGCTAGTATAGAATATTATTGCAATTTTTAAAACGGTACCTTTCGTCGTTCAATTTGGCGTATTGTTATTATTTGGCAATCCTTATAGTTGATAAGTCTTACTGTGCATACATTCTTGCACTGGCATAGGATAACAATAAAATTGGTACCATGTTTAAAATGTGTTGCAGGTTTTTCCACCTCACAACAGAACCTACAAACACGTCTTTACGATCCTATTATCTGCAAGAAATATTTCTTGACATTGTTGGACCCAATGTAGATCCTTGTGGAACCTCTGTAATTTTATATGCATTTATTTAATCTACATACATTAAATAAATAAATTCTGTCAACGGTTCTCTTCGGGTTATATCAGCCCAGTTTGTGTATGAAAAAAACTCATGTTTGATCAGTTATTACAAGCGCTTTTAGTTTTTAGGATCATCAACTCTTAATTCAAATGTTTTGTCCAACCGGTTACATATGAGCTACCAGCCTGGCAACTGTGTATTTTTATAAGTTAATCAAATTCTTTTCCTTATATTGATTTAAACACGTGCTTCTTTTATCAATCCCTTCGTATTTATACAATTCATTTGTCTTAAAACACGGGAATATTTAAATGACTAAGTCTATTAAAAATACTAACTAATATCATTGATATATCATCAAAAGACTGGTTTTCTACAGTTCATTAATAAGTGTCGATGCTAACGTATTATTAATTTGTACGTCATCAATAAGCCATTATAATTAACACATAATAAATTCATAAATTTATGTAAAGAACACTGACCACATCCTGGAAGTATAAACAAAAATTATTTCTTCTATTGTGAATTTGTATTCATAATTCATTTTTCAATATATTTACCGATATTTTCCTTTCTAGGGTATATTATTTTATAACTTATCATAAAGCTAACACTGTGCTTGAGACCTTTAAAGGGTGAATAAAATCAAATATTATATCAGGGGAGTTCAGTATCAGGGCAACTAACAAGGTCAGTTATGACAAACATTATTTAGTAACGTTTTTTAAACCCAAATATTTTGTTCGAACTGAACACAAAAAAAACTCTTCAGACCTTATTGGGGAAACCCGGACCCCTTATCCTTAAAACGGCTAGCGTAAAACCTATACGGTATTTCTTAGCCACAGGCTTGTAAGCCTCCGGCGCTTTTGCGTCTACGACACCAACTAAGTAGTTACCGGCCTTTTACATCAATACCAATATTCACGTAGTTCCATGAAAGTCGCTCTACATCTACTTTATGCTGCATTCATTAACAGTTTCCGTAATTGGCACTGATTCAAGTATCTAAGCAGTGATTGCTTTGATTTCCTCATTGCCGTTTATGCAAAAATCGTAATCAACAAAGATTATATTAGCATCAAAGGATTTTTTACCATACTTTGGATAATACGGCCCATATTAGCGCTGTCATGGTTCAGTGTATTCAAGTGTTGTATTCTTATTATAATGTCTTTTGTTGACTGCTATTGAAATATAAATAAGATATTACGTGACAAACGAACATCTTTAATGACCCCTTCATTTAGAGTTGTTGCATAAAATTGCAATTAAAAAAAATATATCCTGACATATTTTTAATTTTACGGTTTGAAATACACCTTTCTTATGGTTGATTCTACCACGTGATTGTGTTATCAAATAACCATTGATAGGTTATTAAACGTAACGTCACATGTCAACATTGTAATATCACGTGTCAACGTAACCACTCGACTTCCTTTGGGTAGACTTTCTCCTTCTGTTCTGATGTGAAGCTTACCGGGTGCGGGCCTTTCACCGATCCTTCTAAAAGCTAGTTCAACGGTGCCTGTTATTGAGCCGTCTCTGGGATGAAAAGCCAAAAAAAATGGAAAAACTAAATTCATGGACTATCTTCCTAGGTACGGTGGTTTCTAGACTGACATGTGAATCTAAAGAGGGAGTTCGAATCTTACATATTTTTTCCTTAGGAATATGCTAAAAGGCTTTGTACGGTCCTCTCTTCTGAAATGGTACTGTAAGAGGTCATCAGGCCCTTTCACATGGAAAGGATCCTGTGACCTTGACTGAAGATAATCGGAGTGTTTTTCGTGAGGTAAATATACTAGATTCTCTGTTCACCTAAACTTTTGGGGAAAATTCTTAAAGATTATATTTTGAAGGTTTCTGTTTGACTACTAAAAAAAGGTATGTCGAAATACAAGCGTCAAAATAACTTCTAAGAAAATAAATCTTTTCGGATTACAATACAGATTCTTATCAATCGTAACGATCAATACTAACATAGGTGCATATTTTACTTCACAATCACGTGCTCATACACGCTTTTTCAACGTTGCAAATACATGTTTTTGTAGAAACGTCTTTTAACATGCATCAAAGATTAAAAATAACTCACTATTATGTGCTGAATGAATAATTTAAAAGGTTCTTAATCCATAAATCACTTTGTAAGGTCAACAGCATTTCTAACATGTAAAAAATGAAAAGGATGATTAGCATGTGGAATCTGGACACGGAAAAATGGTAAGGCTGGGTATACATTATCATTAGCAATCATATTCATATGTTCAATTTTATAACTGACTAGCGGCTCGTCTTGGCTTCGCACGGGCAATAAACATAGCCTATGTTACTTAGAGTGAATGTAGCTTTCCAATCGTGTAAGAATTTTTAAAATCGGCACAGTAGTTTTTGAGTTTATTCGTTACATACAAAAATACAAATCATTCCTCTTTATAATATTAGTATAGATAGGAATATTGTGTACTGTAATACTGTTATCTTCTCCAACTTTTATTATTTTCCCTGATCCTAGGCTATATCTAGTTGATACCAGACAGCCTGAGGGGATATGCATTTCACCTAGTCTAGCTTTTTAAAACTATCAACATCTTTAGTAAGTTGACATTTATTATTATCATTTATACTGGTATCAAGAGTCGAGAGAAAATGAGTTTGATTATTACTCACGTTTTTAGTTGGTTTTCTGTAGCATTCTAAATCATTTTTGACTGTTATTGCCATTTCACAAATATTTCCGTTTTCCATGGTAATTATGGTTCCATTGTCGTAAAATGATTTACCAATGTGAACATAAAACTGGCGGCTAGGAAACGATAGGCAAAATGACTTATGAATTGGGAGAGCACATGACTCTGAAAAGGCCACCCAAACAAGTGAAAATAAGAAATAGGGCTTTAAGAACTGGTTTAAAAAGAAGGAAAGAAAATTACACTAGCTGGACAATCTAGATTCGGTTACTGTGTTTTGTATGCAACTCGTCTTCTGCCAGAATTGTGTCATTGTCTAACCCAAGCTTAACAAACCGTTTTATCAGAAACTTAGATCTAAACGATACCTATGTTTTGAATATTTCGGCCTAACAAGCCAAGGTCACGTTACTTAACTAGATTTCCAAACATGATTCGACCGACGGTAATATTTTAGTTACAGGTATTAACAATTAGGTACGTGAAGAATGTGAAATTATAATTTCTATTTGTCAATCACTGTGAATGATTGGATTAAGATTGCTTATACTGCCAAGAGCTAGTTTTTAAACTTAGTCAATCACGTTAACGTAAGCGTAAACGTTCGGTTAAGTCAATATGTGTCACAGGATATTGACGTTGTCACTAGATTACGCTTATTGTGTTTTAGTGCAAGTGACTCGCACTAAGACCAGTGATGTGGGTTTGACTCCTGGCAGGGTTGTGGGATTGTTCGAAAAAGTCACAAAATTTACTCACTAAAAAAGGTGTGGGTTGTACAAGTTTGTATACTAAACTGCATTACTTATAGCAAGATTTCATTTTTATACTTGTACTATAACATAAAACAACTGTAAGTGGTAATGCCATCAGCTTGTTAACTAAGCATATGATAAATTGTATTGACTTAATCCAAACATCGGTCAAATGTAAGCAATGAATTATATTATTAATTTTATTTAATTAATTATATTATAATATCATACTGTGTAAAGTTGTGCCAATTACAATGTCATTTTATCTTTTATTAATACCTTTCTACTATATCCAGAAGCATGAAATTCTAGTCTTTGTCTTTAAGTACTCTAACAATTAATTATTCTCTAAGATAGGCTCGAAGTACAAATTGGGATTCTTAACAGTATGTTGCTCAAATTTATTTATATCATAGGATTTATCGTTGCGGTGTCTACCTGCACTAAAATTGGTATAAAGAAATTTGTCACCTGTAAAGAAATAAAACTCCCATGCACTCCATTTGTCAATCCAAAAAATATTGTATTGCCCAGTAACTCGGTTGTGACAGTCTGATATGCAGTGGCTCCATGTAAAATATGAGCATTCGGTTAGATTAGAAGCCAACCCCCAAGCTATTTGGGAAAAGGCTAAGATGATGGTAAAAATAAAAACCTACTACTACTACTTTTACTTGTGACAATGTCTTCCTACTTCCTTTCTACTTAGTATAACGAACCAACACAACTGTGTGATGCAAGTGTACCCATCATTCATAATAACTTGACACAAAGATAATATTATTACCAATCAATCATTAAACAATGTAAAATAATATCTGTAATAGGCACCTCTATCATAGATCACAACCATATTATAAGCAAGGTTAGATACGCTGTTTTTTTCAAAATCAATGTTGCAATTCACACAGTGTCCTTTTCAATACACGTTAAGCAAAAACTAACATTTATCGTCCATCTTAATTAAAATCCACGTAATAGCCATCATTACGAGGCGTAAAACCGGTTCTTCGCCACCAAACAACAACATTATCAGTGAAATAATTATCAGTTTCAATATCGTGACATGCGTTTCCTAGACGGATACTGGTCCAGGATATTATCTAAGATACCTTTTACTGAACTCGAAGAGAGTGGAAGGAAATGCGTGAAATACGGGTTCATACGAACATAAAGTTTGGGTTGCGATTTGAAAATAGAGCTTTGACAGCCAAAGGCGATAATATAGTCTTACATTATGGTCTTGACCAGCATTATTTTCTTTATCTTACCCACTCTATCGTTGACGAATTTACAATTAAGCTAGTCGTTTCTATTTTAGATAAAATATTAAGTTGGAAACTGAAAATTTTATCTTTAATTCTTTGTATACTATAACAACTTATAAAATAAGTGGATAACAAGTTCATGTACATAGGCGAGCTTAACTCAAAATATTATCTTCTAAGTAATATCAACTTTAACTTTATAATAATAAATAATAATAGTTCTTCAACTTCAGGCAACGAGCCCCATGGATAAAATACAAAAATAATTTTACAAATTAAAAAAAAATACCAATGTTGGTCCATTGGTCTACACTTAGGTATGTGGGACAAAAAAAAAACATAGTTAATCTTAACTCTTATTACTATGCAGAATGACTTCTCATTACTCATAAGCGAATTGATTGTATACAGGCAAACACCTGAAGACAAGATTAGAAAGTTAAGATCTATAACTTGGAACAAATTGAAATCGTTGCAGAGCAAATGCAAAATTTAAATAGAGACTAGACAGTGAATTGATTCGACAAGGCAATTAGTATCTGCCTATGTAAAAGATTTATTAAACCTATTTATAAAACCACCATCCTAAGAAGGAACACGTTGCAAATGATTAAATTGGGAACTACCTGTTGCCGATAGAGGCGGATCTGCATCAAATATTAGTGACATTGGCCTTGTAGTTAAACGAGATGATTATGGCGATCCCCCGGTATAGGGGAGATATCTAACCAATTGGTCATGTTACATGAGGCTCATACATAAAATGACAAAACGATGCAAAACTTAAAGCCAAATGTAACAATAGGTATTCATTAATCAAAAAATGTTGCACCTGATATAATTTAATGACACCAAATGCTATTGATTGTGCTACGCTCGAATTCAATTAAGCCAATCGAGAATTGCAACATAGATACATCAAACATATAGCAAATAACCTAAAAAAAACTTAGGGAGTACAATCCCATTGCCGATTGTCGGAAAGAGTCACCGCGGCCTGGAACGTAAAGAGCAACTGAAGGAACGTAGATGGAATTTAGTCATTAAAAATCTAGCACTGCCAATCGCTCTTTCCAAAACAGGAGAAGTTATTTGGTGATTTTGTACTCCAAAAAAAAAGGATTTCAGCTTAGAGGTAAGATAAATTTAAAAACCATTGAATGGATTTAGCTTAAATTGAACCGAAATGGTTTGTTATTCAAACCATTACGTAAACAGTTTATGTTCACAGTAATTATTGTTCAAAATGAAAACATAAATATTATTCACTTTTTCGGTTGCAAGCCAATACAAAATAACTTTTCGTCGTAACAAAGACAAAACAATTAATTTAAAATGTATTATAATACTCACGGATTTGTGAGTCATTAGATCGGGGTGTAGCTTAAGACTATAAATAACTACCTACTTGCGTACTAAACTTCCGGACTAATCAATGATAAATACAGAGAGGTTCATGTTGGTTCCTAAACAACAATTCCTAATAAAATTCTTCTTTTGATCTTGACATGAAGTTTACTGTAGAACCTGCATCAACTATAACGTCAGCTAAAGACAAGTAAATGGACTGGAAAAACGTCTGAGTTTTTAATAAGATAAAGATCCATTTAAAAGACTCAATCTAATTGGTCACAGCTACAAACGGGTACGCTTAATGCTGTTAGACACTTGAATGAGACAATTGGAATAAAATAATAACAACTTTATTTATCACTTCATGGATTTAAGAATGAGGAAAACTGACATAATTTACCCAATAGATCTTATAGAGAGGTTATCAAATAGCAATAATAATGAAGTAATCTAAAGCAACTCAAAGAAACACTAAAGCTTTGTACGAGATTTGCGGATTGTATAGACGTGTGTATTTTCAAAACAGGTATCAACAAATATTTGAAATGATTCCCCAAATCGAGACCCCAGTCTTAGAATGTTTAGAACAGATGGCAAATACCTTGCTCCTTCGTTAGCATTATTGGATTAACCTTAATGAAATACTGCACTCGAAACACTCACTGAGTACGGTAATAAAGTTAAAATGACTTGTTTTAGGGTTAACGACGGTGAACATTTTCAAATGATTACCGTGATAATCAAAATTATCGCTTCACATAAGTGCTTTACAAACATAATCCTGATTACAATAATTTCCAAACGGATTAACCGACTTTGATTTGGAATGATACTAAAATACTCTTACGAATAAATTTCACTGATTGGCGGTGATATTTTATCATCACGTTGTGAACGAAATACAATGTATTAATTGAAGCACCAAAATCGAAAACAAATAAATATGTACATCATCATCATCATTTTCCTGCCCTAGTCCCGTTTTATTTGGGGTCGACGCAACACGTTTTTTTCTTCCATTCTGATAAATATGTACATATGGAACAGAAAATATTAGAACAAATTCTTATAGTCGGCTTAGTAAAATGCATAGAAAATATCTCAAAAAAAATTCATAGTGAAGCCAAACAAATATTTCAACTAATCCATTTGAATTGTGAAAATGTCAGACAGTAAAGAAGATGAATACACATTCCAAAGCATAGATCACTATAAAGAAGAATTCTCAAAAAACTCCATAAACTCTCTTTTCAATCATGCTATGTATTACAAACATATTAGTTACATTATTCATGTTGCGTCTATTTACATTGATAACAATGTAAACCAAAAATAACAATTCAAAATATAAAGGTCCCAAATGAAAAATAATAAAAAGCGTATCAATTGTGATGGTACCATGCCAACTGAATGTATCCCTAATGTGATACATATTTTTTACTAAGTTACACTATCGAAAAATGTAAGGATTCTATAATGCAATTTTTCTTTAGATATGTTGATAGTAAATGCTAAAATAGTAAATTCAACGTCAGAAACATAATTAACATGACTCATAAAATAGATTGTAATACAAAAGAACATTTCCCTACCAAACTGACAAGGACTATGGCGTGAATTCACACCATTAATATCCAACAGAACGCCAGGTATACAGGTTTCGAGATCAGCCTAACGTACGTCTTGCATAAGAGAATTGTTTACTTCTTTTTGTTTTTGTTTTCAAATAGTTCGCGTGTAGTTATGATACTAACGAACTTGAAACTCATTGATCATTGTTCACTCAACGATAATAAACCAATGAATCAATAGACAGAAAAACAAATATGACTTCTCTCTATTTGAAGAAGAGTTTGGCAGATTTCAATTAGTATATTGAAGAGTGCAGCAAAACATTCGATCGGCTTGAAAATAATAAACAACAATGATTTCGTATCAAATTCTAATGGAACGTATGGAAGGACGCAATACGAAAATGACAACATCTTTTGATTTCCAATGTGTAGGATTATTTACACAACTGTCTAACATATTTAACTAAAAAATCATCTTTAGGTTTTTTTTTTTAACGGAAACTACATTCTTGGCTTAACTGTACTAATTGGACATCAAATAATTCTTTGAGTTCATTATTAGCCTAAATACCGTTAATTGAAGCGTTTATCAAAATTAAAGTTTTTCGGAGAAGATTTTTGTTTTGTGAGTATGAACTGGTCATAGTGGTCAGGTTAATATAATCAGTTTAGTTATTCAATATGTCTGCGACGGGTTGAAAGAGAAAACGTGTAACATTTGTGTACAAATATTTTGTCCATTTCGCGTCGTCAGGCAGGTTTTAAAGTCGCTCGTCCAAGTGAGTTAACAGAGTGAAAACAGCTCGCAATAGGCAACTACGTTGCGTGATATCTACGCCAAACACCTGCTAGTTATTGCACCAAACCTTGTGTTTCAGTCTATTATCGCTCTTAAGTGTTGTGCCCAATTTTCCTTTTTTATGTATTGTTCACAAAGGTCAAGTACGTATCTCGTATTATAAAAGCACATCGCAATAAATAGTCATTTACCTAATGTAATTTCGTCATGAGTTTCAGTTTGAATGTTTGCATCTGATGCAGTATTTAAATCAAGGATTCCTTCCGAGGCCTTCACGTTTCGCTCTTCTCATTTGTTATCATTAGCACTCATCGTTAGCTCTTCAACAAACAATTTCATTGTTACTACCTTTGGTTAGTCATTGTTCTCCCAAGATTGATTTAAAAACCTAATCATCGCCTTCTCTGGGATGATTATTAATATCAGCGTCGACGTACCTGTATCCTGTGCATTTTGCAAATGATGAATGTGGTGCAGATGGGCATAATAATGATGATGGTGTAGGATGCATTCCAGATCGGTGCAATTCAACATTGTCACGGAGCACCGGCCGCGCCGGCAGCCGTCTGCTCACTCACGCTCGGTGCACACTTTCACAAAACAATTCCACTGGCACTACGACACGTATCGCTGTCACATCACGTTATCTCCTTGGACACCGGTAGGGGACTGACACTCATGGGCCTGGTCCACCAGGAACGGCGCCGATAGGTCTACACTGTCGGCGTGATCTACCACTGCATCACGTGCACTTGTCTATATTCCTAATCCTCCAATTATTCACACGTTATCGCCAGAGCAACCCATCACTGTTCGGAATCGCGCGTCGTTCAAAGGAGCGGAAGGCGTAATCGATAAGGCGGTCGATTCGATAAGTACGCGAGCTTGTTGCAGTGAGCGGCGTGCGCGCAACACTTGCGGCGCGCGATTGTATACTGAGTGCGGTATGCGAGCGGCTGCCACCTCTCCCGGGCTCCCGGCCTCGACCGCACTTGTCGAGCCCTGGGCTATCATATCGCGCCACCTATTGCCCTCTGGAGAATAATACAGTGTTCAACATACGTTTTTCATTATCATTTAAATAAGAAAATGCATAAGATTTTTAACTTATTTTTAAAGCAAGCACTCTGTATTCTCTGAATATTGCATGGAAGCATTTGTCAAAAATTGTAAAAGCACAATTAGCATTAAGTAACAATAATTCCTAAAAAAATTTGTTGTCAAGCAAATGTTTATAACTCATAAATGTTGCACTAAAGCAGTGATGTGATTCGTAATAGCAATTACGGTAGGTACAACAACAAATGCCAAAGACGTGACCGTGTTCGTTAAAGAACGTTATTATTGAGCTGATGCCGACAAGATTCGCAAGTAAATAGCAAAGCGGAGATTTGCGGAAAGGAGAAAAAATCAACAAGCAAAATATCCGCAGTACAGGTCCCAAGGTTGAAGGACTTGCTCGCCGTGAGTACGACGCAGGTACAGACAGACTTTCAAGTGACGATGCATGTGCAAATATACAAGTTATTGTACTCCGCTGATATGTAAGCGAACGCATTGTCTTCCCACATCATGCCATTTATAACTATGACGTTGACAACCACGGCACCACTGTGAGTTGTTTCATCTGCAGAGGTGATTTTCATGAAGAGGGATTTGTCAATGACCTCGATTATCTATAACAGTATCCGTTACAAGAACAATATTTTTCTAGTGTTTAATTACAATAAAAACTACGTTGATAAATTTTAATCTTTATCAGCTATTCCATAAATCTTTGCTTTAATTTTTGATCTGCAAATAGGCAAAGTGCAGAAATTATTTGTTTGTTCAATAATATTTTTTCCTAGAAAAATAATTAATTGTAAGTCCTAGTTAGTATTGAAAATGTCGAGGTACAGATACACTTAAGCAGGTAAACGATCGGGTAGACCTTGACTTGACTTAACAAAGTATAGGCTGATCAAATGATAATTGCAGCAATTCTTATTGTTTTACAATGCATCAAGTTGTATTCCTCGCTAGATCAGAATTATCAGGTGCGTTTATTATCAATGTAATTGAAAACACCCTGATCACTACTTTCTAAACTCTATATTTTTTGTTGTTGTTTTTCTCAACATTTCCAAATTACAAATCTGTCATGTTTATTCTTCATGACCAATGATCGTTTTCGAATACGCGCCTCAGCTCTAACACAGCTGTTCTAATAATGCGCAGTTATTTAATTACATCAAATAAAATCAATACAAATTGTAGTATCTTTGATACGTTGTTAATAATATACATAAAGAAAATAAAAATATTAATGAGACAAATGAAAAACGGTACCTAGAAAATTAAAATCGGTGCCTAGGTGAATCCTAGGTACCAATTTTAATTGTAAAGTGAAAAACAATGACAAAAAAGATACGTGAAGGCAGAAGAAACACTCCAAGAATATGATGATCATGGTATTAATTGTAACATGGAAACTTGATAATATTCTCATTGAATACCTCCACTTTGATTGATAACAATGGCTTTACTTAACGTGTTGACGTCATAGGCGGATGTGAAACTGATGATAGCTATAAGAATAACTATTCTATTTGCTTAAATAGAAATATTTTCAAGGGCCAGTGTTGGGCTAATACCCTGAAGTCACTCAGATTATAAAAAAAATGACAGTTACAACTGGAAGTATAAATTTTGCAATTGGCTTGCGAACTATTTCATTAGAACTACATGCATGGAACTAGCAAAATGTTTGAGTTAAATACTCATCAACTCTACTAACTATAAATTACTCTTCAGGAAATACTGCCATGTTGTTAGGTGGTGTTTGCATTCTACAGTGGAAAATATACATAACTTCTATAACATAGACATTATGTTTTGTATTTTTTATTCCGTTTGGTTGTAACTATTATACGATTTTCAACTTGAATAAATGTTATGTATCAAACATTAATCATAAACTTTATTTATATCTTTCACATGTTCCATTAGGATCCTTTTTTAGTTTTTTGTAAAAGTTTTTGTTAGTTATTATTTTGGTGTACAATCAAGTTTATTCTATCCTAGTTTTTATGTCATTTTTATTTAATTTATGATTATTAAAAACAGTTGATACATGATAGAAGCAACAAGTAATATGTAACCAAGCATTATATGTAACACATATATGATTTAAAAGAGTGTCCATGGAGTTTCTTGCACGTTCTTCTCCGTAGAGACCTACTCTTTGGAACGTGCAATTTAGCTTCACTTTTCTTGGACTGACCGACATTTGACTATTCAAAAGTGCCTGTAAATGGTCTATTTGAAATAAATGCTTTGATTGATTGATTTGATTGATTGATTGATTGATTGAGTGTTGGACAGTTCTCATAATTTCAACCTTTGAGCATCCAAAAACATGCTTTTTCATATTCTTTCTCACCGTACTGGGTTTATGGCTAATTCTTACGTTGTCTCTACTATAAAACTCTAGAATATGTTTCCCTTTGACATCAAATCAACTGAAAGTAAATTTTCTTTTAAGCGTAAAATTCGGAACTACTACTTAAAGACCTTTCAACCGTAGTTCGGCCTTTGTCATAATTTTTATTTTTTAAGTTCTCCTAATTATAATGATTTGATATAATTTATTTAAGTATTTTTTAGTTTATAATATTAGCTTATAAATGTATTTTATATTATAAGTTAATTTAATGATACTACATTCTACTTGATATATCTGTTATTTATTCATTGTGCACACTTACTACAGTGTTGCCTTTTTAACCCGAAGATTGGCTGGTAGACCATGCCTTATTGCACTAAGTCCTATGTACCACTATTGTACGTGAACTTTAAATAAATAAATAAATTTGTAATTCTTAAACCATTTCAAGGACACCGACATTTTTTCATTTCAATACCAGTTTCCATATTACTTGGCGCCTAGGCTAGTATATAAAACCGGCCAAGTGCGAGTCGGACTCGCCCATGAAGGGTTCCGTACAAGCTAGTAACATAATATAAAAGTTCTTGTAATGTGTTGTAACTTTGATCGATGTTTTAATAATAGTGTATTTTTTTCGATTTATGACGCATTAAAAAAAAACTACTTACTAGATTTCGTTCAAACCAATTTTCGTTGGTAGTTTTTATAGTAATGTACATCATATATTTTTTTTAGTTTTATCATTCTCTTATTTTAGAGGGGGGGGGGGACACACATTTTACCACTTTGGAAGTGTCTCTCGCGCAAACTATTCAGTTTAGAAAAAAATGAAATTAGAAACCTCAGTATCACTTTTGAAGACCTATCCATAGATACCCCACACGCATGGGTCTGATGAAAAAAAAATTTTTGAGTTTCAGTTCTATGTATGGGGACCCCCAAAATTTATTGCTTTTTTTCTATTTTTGTGTGAAAATTTTAATGCGGTTCACAGAATACATCTACTTACAAAGTTTCAACAGTATAGGTCTTATAGTTTCGGAAAAAAGTGGCTGTGACATAAGGACGGACAGACAGACAGACAGACAGACATGACGAATCTATAAGGGTTCCGTTTTTTGCCATTTGGCTACGGAACCCTAATAACGACTAGAGATTTTGATCTTCGTCTGGAATTTTAAAAACTTCAACAGTTTTAATATAAGTACCTTTACTTTTAAATTTTAGTTAAAAGCATCCTTATTTTTACTAGAACTTAATCTACCATTTTTTTTTTAGATGGAAAACCATCAAATTACTTCCCCTGCTCTAGGGTCAACAAACTATACCTACATAATTATGTGATCGCATTTTAACTAGCTTGTACAAGTGATGCATTACTTTGTAATAACTCCTAAAACGATTACGTACGTCATCATTAGCACTTGGCTTTTAGTTCAGCTCATTAGGCTCGAAGCTCATGGAACTAACAAATACCTTTAGAGTAAACAGTTATAGTGTCCACAATTGTTTTTCGCTAGTACGTATTACGTAGTTAACAACATTATGAATATTGAAACAGACAACTTCCATGTAACTGTAAGGTTACTAACAAAACACCGTTACGTTTATCTTATTCGTGTATTTATAATATAACTAGTGGGTCCTACAGAAGTTGTCCCACCCCAAAGCTATATTATCATCAAAACAAAAAAATAAATAATTGAGAACCAAATTGCAGCGTCACCACGGATTTGTTTTTATTTTCAATAGACACACAAAATTTCTTCCAAATAGATCAGACTGTAGAGAAGTTAGATAACAAGGACACGTATAGAAGGATGCTTCTACATGTGTAAAAGTAATTATCTTTTATAAATAAATATAAGTAACTAGCTTTTGCCCGCGCTGCTTCGCTCCCGCTCTTCCCTACTTCAGCCTACTATACCCTACTCTACCCTACCCTACTCTACCCTACTCTACCCTACCCTACTCTACTCTACCCTACTCTACCCTACCCTACTCTACTCTACCCTACTCTACCCTACCCTACTCTACTCTACCCTACTCTACCCTACTCTACTCTAATAAACCTCACGGAGCCTGAGACCTTTCCAACGAATGCAAAACCGTGGAAATCGGTTCGTGCGTTCTGGAGTTATAGCGTCAGGAAGGAAAACCCGACTTATTTTTATATAGTAGATTTGAGCATATAAGAATATGTATGTCTTTCATTGTCATATTTGTTGGAGCCCGAGCTTAGATCAAAAGTCTTTCGTAACTAGGTCGAAATATTTTTGACCTACTAGCCAATAAAATTTATTCAACCCGCATTAGAAATTTATAGTTGCTTGCACAAAATAATTCAAGTTGACATGTATGCTTTGGTCACTTGCATCTTAACCTACTACATAGTGATGTCCCACTTATGTGTGTGAATAAAAATGAAATCATTTATTTGAAGCTCTTGAATACCAATAGTTACATTTCATTTACAATTTAAAGTCGTTAAAATTAAAAATATATAATAATAAAAGGTTAGATTCAGTTAAATAAATAATAAAATGTCAGATTTAGTTTAATAAGTAACAGAATTCAGTTAACAATAATAAAAACTTTGAAGTCATAAAACTGTTCCGAAAGTTGGGGTCACAATTTTATATACTTGTATTTTTTAATTATAAATACTCAAAAAATTGGGCTATATTCGTACCTACCCGTTACTGATCATTTTTATATTAAAACAAAAAGAAACCTAAAATCCGCGAAAAATTGTCATCATTGGTAAATTCATAATAGAATCAATCATTCATAACAATTTGCTACTAGAAAATCCTAAGCTGTGTTTTCCATTTTAATCGTCATTTCAATTTCAATAGCCTGTGCAATTTATTCATTCACAAAATCATAGCCAGTACAATATTTCCATAAATCGAGTGACATTTTGAGATACAAACTAGCAACAACATCAACTTTGCTGTTTATGAATTTTATTTATTGATACTTTACTTAAATAATAACAAGAACTTTACTATCTACAATTAATTATTTTTTAATAATTTCACTTCAACTTTCCAGAAAGTAATAAAAGGCAAACATTACTAATTGATAGTGTCAGTAATTGATAGTGTCAGTACATACCTAGTTAACACGCCCTGCAGACAGCAAAAGGCTAACCACTTAATTAACTATTGTTTGCCAGCATTTATCGATAACGCTTTTCACTTTAATGGACCATGGAATGCTCTAAGTGGTATTGGCATGTGGTACTAAGGTGAGGTTAATGCTTACTCAGTTCTGCTTTGCTGTTAAGGAAAGGAAATTTATTATATATATTATGTTTATTTTAATATCCGTGGTCAGGAAAGAGAATTTATAATGTCATCTTATTTATTTAATTAATCTTCATGCAACACAAAGTGCATAGGTGGACTTAATGCCTTAGGCATTCTCTGCCAGTCAACCTAGGGTGGTGCAGAGACAATATGGTAGGCGCATAATCATCATAATCATCATATCAACCGAAAGACCTCCACTCTTGGACATAGGTCTCCACCAAGTGTCGCCATAACGACCGGTCCTATGCGTCTCGCATCCATCGGATTTTCGCGACCCTCACCAGGTCATCGGTCTACCTTATGGGAGACCTTCCAACGCTACGTCTTCCAGTACAATGTCGCCACTCCACCTTTCAGTTCCATCGACCAGCTGCCAGCCCACTGCCATTTAAGTTCTTGAAAGATTCTTCGGGCTATGTTGGTAAACTTGATAGTATAATATTATGATATGAATATATTTGACATATAATAAAATAGTTACTAACGTTAATGTTGTCCTCAGAAGGCGCTTTTACATTTTAACGCGACTGAGTAAGGTAAAAAAATAAAACTAAGTGACAGCTTCTTGTGCCAATGGAATAAACGATTTTGATTCCTAAAATAATTCAATCTAGACGTGTAAACAGGTTGTTTACAACTTTGCGGCTAACTAAACTCGACTGCTTGACAGTTTCATTCTACATACAAAAGAGAAGCTCAAGAGCCTATCGATTTTAAAAAAAATCTTAAAGAGCGCGTTTTCTAGATAGTATAAATATACTCGTAGTATAATATAATCACCTATATAGTATGTTCATACTAGGAATCCGGCCTCCTCTCTAGTTGAATTTCTAGATAGTTTAAAAAAATAAAAACACGGCAGTGATGATCTAGTCTCACACCACACACCATGTTTTCTTTCACCTTTCACAGTTAGGTAGTTTCATCATAGTTTAGTAAATACGCGACGGCGTTTGAATAAAAAAAATACATCAAACAATAAATTATTATTGAAGGTTCCTTTATTCGTTCACAATACTGTTCGTCTATCCTCATAACAAGTATGAAGGTATAGGCTTAAGTTATCTACTTCTTCGTCCTAAGTAAAAAAACCTTGAATTAAACGAATCATTTGAACAAACTGTCGTGACTTACCAGTTCTAGATTTCGAGGTTTATGGTTTAAAAATGATATTCGTTTTTTACGTATTATAAAAGAATATAAATATTCCACCTAATATACAACAACATTATTTTAAGTATATGCAAAATCCCAATATTTTTTACTTCATGTTCTATTTTTTCCCAAAAATATTTTCATCACTGACACTATGTACAAACCAGGTCACAGCATGTCATAGCGGGTATTAGGCGCCAGCGCACAGCTGGGTGCGGAAGCAACATAACCCCATAGAAGCCCGGGTGGTCCGGTGACCACGAATTTATTTCGCCTACCAGAATAACTGGCCTATCACTTGATGATTTTTCATACAATTTTGTAATGTGTACAATATTTCAAAATTGTATCATATACACAGGTGGAGGTGGGCAGACACGGTGGAGCACACAGTCGAGGTGTGCCCTGCTCGGGCGGAGCATCAACGTGCTCTCGTGGGGGCGATTAGCGGCGGAGACCTCTCGCGCCGGACCTTGGTTCAGGCCAGAGCGAGGAGGAGTGGCAGGCGGTCGCCGACTTCTGCGAAGCAGTAATGCTCGCAAAGATTTCCGGCCCAAGTCGTCGACGGCGCGCACTGTTCCCGCGCGCCTCAAGGAGTTGTCAGCAACAGCCGGGGCCCAGCCGGGTCGAAGCCTACTGGGGCCGGGGTTATCCGATAGGGAAGGGTAGAAAAAACGGGGTGGGTTTTTAGTCAGTAAGAGTCTGACACTATCTCCCGCTCCGCCCAAAAGCGGGGGTTGTCATTGGATGATTTTTCCCACCAAAAAAAAAAGAGTGGGGGCAGGCCTATAACAGAACAGGCTGAAAAATAGAAATAAGACACCTTGTCACAAAAATTATAATTTATTCGGTACTTACCAGCACTAGATGAGCTCAAAAAAAAAAAATTCTACGTGAACGACAGGGAAGATAATAAAGAGATGATGCTGGATACCGGAACTGATCCAACCCGACGACGTCGGTCACGACGACTATCTTGATATAGATCATACTTGTATTTATATAGATGTTATTTTATTCGTACCTATAGCCTTTAAGAAACCGTGCAAGGCAGTCTAATGACCGCGAAAAATCACAATAGACATCAATAATAAAAAGATATATAAACATTCATACCTATAATAAACGCAAATTACCGACTTGTCTCGTACATCACCAAAATTAGTCATAACGGTTCAAGGCATGAGAGGATAATCGTACACTTTCAACGTTGACCTACAAATATATACGTATAACTATTATATACAATGTACTGGTGACTTTTCGCGAAGTGTTATCAATGCCGGTGAAAGGGCTTCGACGGTAGGCCAGTAGCGTATTAAATACAATACATTGAGTTACAAAATAAGACACGTGTGTGTAATGTTTGTTTTTTCGATATTATACCATACATAATTGAGTACATGTTGCTAATATTTTGACAGTGATTCTAAGTAGCAGTTACACATTTCAGCATTTACTCTACCTTACACAATATTTTTATGAAACACTTTTCGTTATATTTTTTGTGGAGTCTTAAAAAAAATTGGTTAAACCGTAATAAATCATGATTTGACTAACAAAAGTGCGTTTATAAACTCAATCTGGTATTATACTCATTCTGTGTGTAGATCTGACTCTCATTCACCAACATCCGGTTTTTAAAGCAACGTTTACGTGTAGATCGTACAAATATCGTTGTAGTGCGGAAATCAAATCAACAACCATAAGCTTTGAAGACAATACTCTAACGTAACATTGTTTATTATTGTTGGAGTATTTTTTCAACTTTGACATATTTCATCCTTCAGGGCGATCGATCAGACATATCTGTTGGATTCCTTAGATGTCTCTTGAGATCCTATAGTACATCAATAGTATAACGCTTAAAAGATTATTAATAATAATGATATTGCACAGCTTTCACAAAACACGATGTGTACCTACTAGGAGTACTAGACAACTGATCATAATCAACATCATCAGCCTTTTAAATGTTCCCACAGCTGGGACTCAGGCTTCCTCTCTAGCAGAGGGAATAGACCGTAATCCACCACACGGGCCCAGTGCGGGTTGGGGAATGTCACATGTATTCATATATTTGGTACCAGGACTTGCCGGTTTCCTCACGATGTTTTCCTTCACCGTTTTGAGAGCAGTGGTGATGAAATAAATTACACAAAGTAATGCGCCTGACTGGGTACAAACCCGCAACCTACACCTTGTAAGTCGGGTCCATTACCACTCGGCCACCACTGCTGTTGTCAGAAACAAATGATAATTAATCATACCAATATATTTCTAAACACAAAAATATTACACAAAAAATACACCCAGACACAGAACAATTGATTGTGCTCAATACACAAATATTTGTCTTGGGTTGGAATCGAACCCACGACCTAAGGCGTAGCAGTCAGGGGCATAATACCGCAGACTAACCGGCCAGCAAAATTACACTTGAGCAACTACATATTTCTTGTGTTTAAACAGCTTGTTACGGTTTTACATGTCTAAAAAACAGTTGTACGAAGTCATAGTCTAGCTTGAATACTTTAGTTTTTATCTACCCAGACAATATTGCGACGGTCAGTTAAGTTCTAAACAATAACAACCATTACGCGAAAACTTCCAACTAAGTACGGCCATCTGTGACGTGTTGGGTTAAAGATCACACAGACGAGAAAACTGTGACAAGGAATGTTGTAATAACGCATGATTAACTATAAAGATAAAACGTAGTATTGTGCTGGGAAATCTACGGTTTATAGTTATAGTGTAGTCCTTATAATGTTTCCACTGTTGGAACTCAGGCCTCTTCTCTAGGAGAGAATATGGGCAATAATTTCACCACGCAGGCGGGTTTTTTGTATATCAATGACGCAGGCCCAGTGCAGGTTGATGCATGTCACATGTCTTCGAATTTTTGGTTCTAGGACTTCCTTACGATGTTTTTCTTCACCGTTTTGAGAGCAGTGGTGATGAAATAAATTACCAAAATGAATGTGCCTGACTGGGTTTGAACCCAGTCTACCTACCTACACTATACTACTCGTAAGTCGGGGCCGTTACCATTTGGCCGCCACTGTTCTCCGATTTGAGATATATTCTGAATATTATTTTTTCCTATATTAACCTCAAATGATAGATAAGTGGAACTGTAACAAAGTTTAGCATATTAAAACGAACGCAATGCATTAATAGTTTTTAAACTGATATTTTAATGAAGATCGTAATTATACTATATCTGATTTAAGAGAGTATGGTATGGTTAGCGTTATCACCATTATCATCATCATTTTTACTGTAAAAAGAAACACAACAAGTGGACATAGGTCTGACCTAAAGTGTTGCAGTATTGGCAAGGTAAAAATAAAAGGTATATTTCATATATTTAAAGGCAAGCAGTCAAATAATCAAGTCATCGTTTATTTGGATTTAATACCAATGAAACTGCAGTATATTGATGCAAAGAAGCAAGAACATGTGACCCAGAATCAGTATATATAAATATACACTCTCATGGACATATTTAAAGACACGCAAAAAAAAAGGATAAATTTGCCTCAACAATTATTAATTATTACCTATTAAAGGATTTATTGAAATAAGTCAATAAAGTTATCATTCTTGAACAAAGCAAAACTTAGCTTCAGTAAAAAAAAATTAGAGATAAACATCTTTTTTTTTCATATTCATGCGGAAAATTATCGAGTTTGTTCTTTTAAAGAGGAAGTTGATTATTATTCAAACCTTTATTTTTTTTCCTGTTTGAAATCAATATTTAGCTGTCAAAAAAGCTGGCATCCGTTAGGGAATACTTTTTAAATCATCAACAACACTTTACGGCATTCCATTATTCCCGATGCACTTTTGAGGTTCCGTAGTTAACTATTACAGGGTTTCTTTGTTTCAGTTGCCTTCTACGTCAAATGCAACGTTACCAATCCTACGTCGTGGGGTCTTGTCGTCCTTACAATCCTAAACATCAACCTCTCATAAATAATCCAAACCTATCGCTGCTGTGAAAGGCCGAGCATTATCATGCATTATAAGAAAATTAAATCCAATGTAAGTATGTTGCAAACGCATCATCAATCTATTCAGAAATGTCCATTATGTACCGTGCCGTGATTACGGATTCGTTTTCTGCGGTTTGTTGTTCCGTATGTACTGTCATACAAATCCATCTTCATACCATTACTGACTATCCACCACAACAGTATTGAGCGTATCTTTCTTCGAGTCGCCTCTAAATTTTGATTCTTCTATCATCTGGCTTACAAAACTCGAGTCGCCTCCAAATTTTTATTCTTCTATCATCTGGCTTACAAAACTCAAGTCGCCTCCAAATTTTGATTCTTCTATCATCTGGCTTACAAAACTAGAGTCGTCAGTAAACAAAACTCTTCTCCAAGCGTCATCATCCCAGTTTCGATGTAAGCAAGATCGAGCTAATAGCAAAGGTCCTCTAGCCGGAATTTTTGTTTTGCTACTAACTGTCACTTTACGAACTCCTCGGAACTAAGTTCTTACCTCAAAAGAAGTTAAAATACGATTTCTCAGAACACTGCTCACAATAAATCTGTCGTTTCACGCTGTTGTCACTTTTTGCGACCTTGCCCTTTAAGTCTCGTCCCCAGCCTGACGATATCGTTTAAATTACTGAAAATTAAAGATGAAAATGGTTTTACTAACAATGCATTTCATTGTTATTAAAACCATTTTTATTCAAAATTACAGCTTTCAGCACCGGAGCTACGTTGAGATCCAAAATTATTTTTTTAGTTTAACAAATGATGTTTACACGACAACGAAACAAAATGACGAAAGAGCTGAATTTCGAAAACACAGCTAAAATCAGCAAACTTTCTTACAAAACGTATGAATCAAATTGACACTTAGCTGAAAAAAAACAAATGACACTCGGAAAAAAGACAGACAAAAACTTTCTTTTTTAATTTATTAATAGTAATGAAGACTAACTGTGCGTAATGAGACCATATAAAATATTATGTGACTTTTTTTACATTCCTTTAAGTGACCAAAAGTGTAGGTGTATAATAAGTGCTCAAACCTGTTACAGGATTTCAATTCATACCGACAATGTGACGACTTGTAAACAACCATTTAAATTGAGAATGAATTTCGCATTGGTAATGTTGGTTTCCGATGATAGTAGAAGGCCCAGGAAATGATAGTAAATAATAAAAGCACATTACAATAAATAAAACACGTGCATTTGTTGATAATTTTCTGTCGCAAAATGATGTCAATAAAACAAACAAACTTTGTTTTTCTGCAATGGTTTCTGATTTTTAGTAAACCATCAATTGAACAAATACTTAAAAAATGCGAAAAATGTAATAAAATTCTTTTGTAGATGGTAGCCATTTTGGAAGTGTGGATGGCGTAATTTCTCACTCGTACAATACTAGTTCCTAGTAATAATGTAGCAGAAGCTATTCAGGCAGGTATTGCCACTATCGGAAGAGAAAACATTGGTAAGTATTTCAAATTAGCGAGTGGAAACCGTGCACAAAAAGATCAAAACAAATGATTACCTTGACAAATTGAAAACACAGTTCACCAACTCCAGATAAAAGACTGACAAGTAAAGTTGATGCTGCCGTAAAAAGAAGGAGTTTCAACAAATTAGCCATGCTCATATATCTTAAAAAAAGGCCAATAATTTAAAGATAATTACTCAATATTTTTTACGAAGCCTGATTGCTTGACAGCTGCCTTCGTCAGAGTACCGTAATAATGACCATATTACTGATTTAGTTCACTTTCATCCTGGTCATTTTTTGATATCGCTTGTTCATTAAAGCGCACTGCAACAAAGAGTTGAATGACGGGGTAAAATTTTGATTTTAATTAAAATTTGTTGTTATCAAAAGGAATAACTTTATTTTCCTCATAACCTACAAATAAATAAAAAAATATAAGTTATACTGTGGTTAACCTTCATTTGACTCCAATTATCTTACTGAAAGACGTTGCAATAAAACTCATCAAAAAAACAAGTGCTCCAATCGCACTCACCAAACTGCAATTTGTCTGGCTTCGAACAGCTTTAACACCCGATCACATAAACGTGGATTTAATTCGTTCTCGGCTCACACTAGACGACTCGTAAAGTCGGACAATTGCAATTTCTCGAGACTCGATTGCGAGATTAATGGCTACGTGGCTACGTCACTATATTATCTTCTTGCTGTACGCATCCATGCAGGTGCGGCCTCCGTTTATGGCGTTTCAATTAAATCGCTTTTGACCGATGTAGTCGGTCGTCAACCCTCGACGCCAGTATATGGTAAACTAGATGAGTCAGCTTTCTTTTATTAATTTTCAATGCAGGTGGTGAGTACTGCTGGTACATCTCTACGCTCGTTTCTTAATATGGAATGTAGACTGCAATAGCAACAGTAGCATCAATTACTGTTTCGGCTTTTTGAAAGTTTTCTCTATCTGTTGTGTCCTCTTCATATTCCTACATCTACTTTTTGAATCATTTTATCAACCTTGGAGTATTTCGAATCAAAAAGGTCAGAGTAGAGACGACACAATTGTTCTTAATCAAAGAGCAATAAATAATCTTGAACAGTCTTACTGTGAGCCGATTCTTGTTTTCAAGATCCAGAAAGTATTGCTTTATAGTGCTTATTCAGCCAGTATGATTGCAGTGATTATACTTAAGAAGTTTAACAGACGCACGATAATTGAACTATGTTTAATCTTGACATTTTAAAGTATATGTAGTTCAAGGCATCATAATTTCAACGATTAGGTCATATTTTGATTTAATTTTGCATATTAATCAAAACACTTTTCAAAATTTTGAATCTGTATGTGTTAAGAAAAAGTAAATGACAGACATACCATTAACATAATTACCACAACGAATTTGTCTATAGCAAACTAGTTTTTTTCGAAAGGTTATAATGAATTCGCAATGGATATAAAGTTTTATTGACATAAATTTTTGCAGGCACATAAAATTCAATCAGTTCATTAGAAGAATGTTCATGAATTTAAGAAATAATTGTACAGAAAACCTTTGTAAAAAAAATCTTGAAATCCGCTCACTACAAGTCTACAACACAAGTTCCGAAAACAAAATATTTTTATGACGAAAACGATATAAATATCAAAACACAACAGTTTTTTTTAATTATTGTTGTTGGAGACAAGAGCACATCAGTAACCTATTTTCGACTTCTGACCCCTGTGACGTTTAGATAAGACTACAATGAGTTTGTTTTTAAACATTTGTTTCTATGAAAGGCGTGTCACCTTGTTGTTCTTTATTATCTTTATAAACAGTTTGTCAATATGCAGTGGTATAGACTTGTCATATTAATGAGGCAATGACTGCTGTCTAGTCAAGAGGTTCGGTGATCTTAACCTTTGCATTCCACGTCAAAAAAGCAATAGCCTGCTCTCGGCTACAAGCTACACTTTCATCCTTTAACCTGTCATGTAGTCGTGACCGTGGCGCCCTGGACACATTTTACTTTGTGATGTTTTGTCATCATTGTAGAGGTCAAAAGGTAAAACTGTAGGTACTTATTCCTTGCCTTGACTATACGCCACTATTTAGTCCCACGTCTCCCTTTCATAGTTCTGTCCGCTCATCGTCTTTGGCTTTGAAGTAGCACTTTTCTTTTACACTAAACATTTCATTTTCTCATTTACTAGAAAAAAACACGCTTTTTTAAGTTATCTGAGCTAAAGAGGAACATGACCTATATTATTGATGACAAAATTATAATCATGCCAGTTCCATCAGTAAGACAGGCGTCACAAGCAACAATTGATCAAAGTATTACATATATGTAATTTACTTCCTTTTTCGCGGCATTCATTTACGAGAAGCTTTGTATGTATACTTGTTTTTCTATGTATCTGTTATCCTGACTATGCAACCAATTAAAGATATTGACATCATATTAAAATATAAATATATTTTAACATGATGATCAATCTTTTTCTAAATAAATGTAGATTTTCAATATTTTCTGCAATAATTGTAAGCATATTACATTTTAATTCTTTACACCAAAAGCAACTGGTCCGATGCGTGTTCCATCATAATCTTATAACTTGATCGACGTCTACCCAATTCTGGGAGTCGGTGTAAAGGCAGCATGATAATGAAGGCGGGTTTGTTTGAACGTCACCTTTTTATTTTAGTCTTTGGTGGGTCGCAGAATGGGTTACAAAAAGGGTATTACGTATACGGGAAAACCAAGCGGTAACGATTTTAGTTCTGATTTTAATCAACACAAAACTAATTATTTTATGCGTAGGCATAGGATTATGGCTGCAAATTATTCGAAATAACTCTCTTTCAAACAATCCGCCGTGACCCTCGTGAAGAACAACTGAAAGAACCCTGTGGTTTTTAGTCAGTAAAAGTCTGACACTCCCTCTTGCTTTACAGAGAGCGCGAGAAGCCATCTAATGAATTCCTATATTAAAAAAATGGCATAAAAATATGAGGAACTTTTTTAATATAAGCAGATTTACACATTTAGGTACCGAATCCAATTTTAGTCACATTGTCTGACAGCTTCATAAGATTAGACTTATTGACTTTTTACTCACCACAAACAAGTACAAAACAAAAAATCTATAAGTGATATCATAGCAAGAATTGGGTGTTTTTATACTCAAGTCACGAGTATTGAAAAGCTTGATCGACACAATAATTCAATTTTGTTTAATCAATGAACACATAGATAGATACAATATTTATAACACATTTCAATTTAAACTCTAACAATTTAATTTATGTATTTTTATTGAAATAACAACTATAGAAATTACTTAGTCGATAACTAGAGTATCGGTTCTACGTTCATTAATTTAAAACTCTTTGTTCACAAGAGGCCTTAGGCTGCAGTCAGACGGAGGGTTTTTTCTCTGAAATCTTTTACGTTGGCCGCCTAAGGCGCTCAAAATTACTCCGAGTTAACGACGAACATCTGCAATTATGTTCCTATAGGTGCAGCTACCAATAAAATGTTTTTAACTCTCATTCTTAAGTCATGCAATAAAAAGTGAAGTCCATTAGCGAATACATAACAAAACCCGATGGTGAGAAAAAGGTGGTTCTTTTTTATATAATCGCATAATTACTTTAATGCTTTTAAATGCTCACGTGTCGTCTTAACCTTTAACTTTGCAGAATGCAGGTTTGTTTATCTGCTCATACAGAATTATTTGAATGTCAGCTTTTTGCACGAAGCAACGAAAATTTTGTAAGACTCGAATGTCTTATAGACTGCCTAAAAGGTTTCAAACAAATCCAAAAATGAGTAACAATCTGTGTGTTACATTAGGGAAGTTGCGACAGTTTTCGGATGAATTAATCTGACATCGACGTTCTGGAACGCAAACGGCTAGTGAAGGAACACAGGCAAGTTTTAGTCAGTAAAAGTTTAAGGAAAAAGAAGGAATAGGATGGTTCAGAGTGGTCGCAAGTCATCAGCACAAAATTTTATTACTAGTTTACTAAAATTATTATACTTAATTTTAAGGATTAGGGAAAATGTACTTAGGTAAATATTTTAATAACAAAATACAACAGATTGTCCTAAAACGATCACAGCTTTAAGTTATTATCACAACACAATAGCTTTTTTTCAATACAAAAAAAAACACATAAAACAGTAAGTCAATAGTATAAAACATGACCACAAAACCCAAGTTCAATATCTCACATTGACCACCACCTTTGAGCTGCATCACTTATTTCCCTAGTTGCAACCAACTAAGACAGCACTAAACAACATTAAGCTAACTGGAAATAGAGAGCTAGCAAACATCTGTGGAAAATCTAATTCAAGACATTCCGCCATTTGATCGTGCACAAAACACTGTTATCTACAAAATTTACACTACATGCCGTTCTAAAATGGATATCTCACGTGAAGAGAAAGGTTTTATCACCTATACAATAAATCAAGTCGTTTCGTCTAGAGAAAAAACCAAAACATCTTGAGCTGTAGAATAATAACGTGCTACGCTAATTTGAAAGTTAAACTGCCGAGTTAAAGTCTTCGAAATATTATTGCAATGTTTCAATTTATAAAGGTTTTACAACTGAGAGACTTCAAGACGTCAGCTTGCCAAAGATGGGAGATAATTTCTCTTAAAATCTCGCTAAACGGCTGTATGCGCAAATATTAATATCGGAAACCAATAGAAAGCATGCTATTTAAATAGGCAAATACGAATATTTGACATGCTGGGTATTTTTTATGAAAACAAGTGCAACTCAAAATGTAGAAAAAACCGTATTGGAACTTTTTATTTATATTTGCGTCTAAATGCGCACAGGTTAAGCAACTATTTTGTCTAATGTTTGTTTAGATTTTTTATATGCCTTCTAGGAATAGTTTTCATTCTATGTATACTTGAAATAATTTCAATCAATCACGACTAATTCAAGAATCGACTTTACAGTTGTATATTTTCTGGGCACATTTCCGGATGACAGCGATGTGGAGGAGTACTTTGACGCCTGAGCGTACTTTGTCATTTTGTATTATATTTATGTACCTACATAGTTAGGTTTTAGTATAAATAGTTTATTTAGTATTTTATGTACATATGTATATTATAATAAATAAACTTTTAGGTTAGTTTTTAAGTGACATTATGTTATATCGACTTTAGCTTTGTGTAATTTAAGTTTGTTTTTAAATTACATTTATATTGAAAATGTCCTAAATATTGTGGGTTCCAATCTAATGGCAGTTGAACTGTATGATCTATGACAAAGAGTGTGTAATATCAAAATTTAATAATAGAATCATAAATTCAAGTATGGAATATTTTTTTCTTTTTATATGCTTGCAAGTATCTTTCAGGTAGGTAAATTTCATTTGCCTGCTTTCACCGATTCAGATGATGTTCAATTGTATGTTTACACGGTTTTGCTTCTAAGATACCTATTACCTATATCTATACCTATTTGGTTCTTAGCCGGGATTTTGCTGGAGTCAAGTACCATGCTTGTGTTAATTATTCGTATTATCTCAAGTGTTTATAAAACTGAGTAATATACTGGTGCAATCTCGGCAAAATGAAGCTGAAAATTTTATTGCAGTTCTGTTGATCTATTATTTAAGTGAAAATTGCCGAGAAAACTCGAAACATTTGCTGCCAAATACTGCAAAAACATTAGAATGTGTTACATCCGCATTGTAATGGAAAACAAACAGTGTGAAGTTCCATAAACAAAAGCCATGTACTTGAAACTGGCTAAATAATAATAATAATATTCACACAACGCCGTCTAGACCCAAGCTAAGCAGAGCTAGTGTTATTAATACTAGACAACTGATAAACATACCACTCAAATATTTCTAAATACATACAAATTATAGAAAAAATACACCCAGTCACAAAAAAAATGATTGTGTTCACCACATAAACATTTGTTCTGGCTGAGAATCGAACCCAAGATCTCCGGCATAGCAGTCAGGGCTACTATCAGGTAAGTCAAATGCGCAAACTGTGCAAAAATATAGGACGTTAGTACTATATACTGTTCAGGCCATTTAACCTTTGATAGGCTATGTAAAATTTCTAGATAACGCTGCCATAAAGAAATGAAAAATTTTCCAATAAAATTCACTGTATTAGCTTTTTTGTATTAGTACTTAGTTATATTGTCAATTTACTGTATACGATATACATTGCCATACAGCTTGGCAAAGCCGTTAGCTTTTTGAATATATTACCAGTCGACAAAGATGTGGAGGAGTTTTCGACGCCATACTTTAAATTAAGTACTATAATTAGTTTAGTTATTCAGGGTTTTTTTTATTTGGTGTACATGCTACATTAGTTTTAGTTTAATAATATGCGAAACCCAAAACACCGGTCTAGTATTTTTATGTAAAAAATTTCATAACTGTATCATGAAAAATCACGAAGTTATAAGCTTGTTATGACAGCAACAAAAAAAAAGAACTGAAACTTAACTACGACAAAAAAAAACGCTGCTGAAAAAGTATGAAGATAGAGAAATAAACAAGGTACTTAACTGAAAAAACAAGAAAAGAACAAAATAAAAAAGCCGCAGTCACACGTTATTAACGTGTGATTACGGCTTTTATATGAACAATATGAACAATATTTTCCTTTTCTGACAAACTTTTATTGTAATATTATGCTGTATATATCAGCATAACTATATACTATTACCCACAACACCACAAAAATATCTTTAACAACCGTATAACGATAACGGTAACCATCATTTTATTCTATTTTGATAATTCAATAGATGAGGTAATTAGTGTTAGTCGTCAAAATAATTATTTTTACGATTAACACTAATTTCCTCATCTATTGGTAGTTTGATACTGACAAGTCAATTAATAACATCATACCAGGGGAATCACTAAATTATTAATAAATTTTTGCGGTTAAGGCTTGAAGCACACAGAATACGATACGCTAACAAAAAAAAAAATCCTATTGTGTGGCCAACGTTGATTGATGCGCAAAAAGTCTATGCAGTCATACAAACTTTTTCTATGTATTCTATACACCACACAACAAGGAATTAAAATTCGTGTTTTTAGATTTTTTTTTCCTACTTAAATTATATTTACTATCATGAAACCTCCAATGTCGACACGAATGACTATCAACATCATACTTTTGTGTGTAGACAATTTAATCCATCGGTGACCTCCTACGTTCGCCCCTGGTTCAGGCCATGGTACCAACAGAGCTTGGAAAGCAGTCACCTCCTTTTGTGAAGCAGTAACGCAAGCGAAAGAGGTGACAGAAGGCATAAATGATAGGACAACCTCTCGCCCAAGCCACCGCAAGAGAGACTCAGACGTCAGAATTTAAACCAATGCCTGGCTACCTTAGGCGCAGGTTTAATGATAGCGTACAATGGTTAGCTCGCCATCCAATAAGAACCAATGTTCAACGCACGTCTCAAAGAACTGTCAGCAAAATAGACGGGATACAATACTTGCCAGAGCTGCAGAAGAAATTGCGCAAAACGAATAGTTCAAAAGGGTCCAGGAATGTAAAGGGCAATATGAGGAACATGAAGGGTCAAAGCTGGAGAAGTTATTTGAAGATATCACACCCAAAAAAAAACAAAAAGACCATTTAACCCAATACTAAAACATCATTACCATCCTGTCATTATCCCATATCATTTCGGCTCAACTAATTTTCTAAGTACTTAAAGGGTAAGATAAAAAAACGTAATGGTTGTTACTGGTGTATGGCTGGTCATTAAAGTGGGGCACGTGCGCCGATCAGTAGCCCGATTCACTTATTAAAACCGTAACGATATCGTAGCGATTTAGTCGTTTAGACCATTTCCGTTTCCATCAATCGAGTTTAAACGACACCGATTTTAAAGTCGTTTGAAATTCGTCGATTTAAAAAAAAAATATCGGTATTACATTATCCTGGTAGAATACTTATTAATGTAACTGGAAATAAGTTGATAGATCGTAAATACCGCTATTGAATAGGACTTCGATCGAACGACTATAAAACTTCAATGATATTTGGCTTGTTTGATTTTACGTGAATCAGGCTACTGGGCGCGTCGGTCTCCATACATTTTTTTTTTGTTATTGATAGGCTCGCGTTTGACCACTATCTCACCTGATGGTAAGTGATGATGTGGCCGACGATGGAGCATGCTTGCCTAGAAGTAACCTATTCACTCTCGACTTAAAGACCCCTAGGTTGTAGCTATCAGGAAACACAGACTCCGATTTTATATGGCAAAAAGACTTACAGAGCTACATTAGATCCAGACGACGCAACGCGCCACTACAACCTAATAAGACCTGGTCCACGTGTGCATCGGTCTAGTGCAGTTCTCGCTTTACGCTATTTCTCACTCCCTTTTTTTCATACCAATCCTCTTACAATACATTATCTTTATATATTTAATTCTTCTGTACTTAACTCTACTTATACTTACTTACTTATACTTGAGTAGGTCTTTGTATGATTTGAAAATACAAGTAGACCCGGTATGTAACGTTGCAATCGGAATCCGGAAAAGTCTGCCGGGACTGCCGTTACATATTTTTCTGTAAAAACCCCATAACATCTTAAGTTTTCATTAAAAATAACAATGCTGACTAGCAGAGTAAACCGCACTGGGCCGTGTGGTTGAATACAGCCTTTTCTCTTTTAGAAGCTGCCTGAATCTTATCAGTGCTGACATAATAAAGCTGATTATGCTAATAGGGTAGTGTCCAGGGTCAAAATAATTAAATTTTATTTTAGATTATAAAAAAATATTGGACACCCCGTGCGAAAAATGTAGCACGGCGTGACGTCACACGTAATTTTAATGGGCTATATCTTTGTTATTTTTGTTTAATCGAAAAAAGAAAAAATACGTGTCCAATATTTATTTATAATCTAAAAGACGGACTAATTACATTTTTTACGGCCAATAGCCTATTATAAATAACTAAGACCACGTCCACGGACGCGTAGCTTCATAGACGCGTATTCGTCATTATACGCTTGGTGTACCCCAGTCACAGCTTACATACAAAACCAAGGAACTCTGTCGACAAGTGGCAACAACATGACGACGCGACGTTGTCGACTTTAAATAAATGAAAAAGTCATGCATTCTCGGAATAATTTAATTGATATTGAGAATTGTTTTTGACCGTGAATTTATATAACTAAACATGAATAATCAATTTGTCACATTCCTTACAATTCGTGTCAAATTTTATTGCTTTTTAAGTAACTAACTCTTTTTATTGTTAACAATATTGTAGATAGGACCTCAAGGAAAACTGATAAAACAGTAATATTGGGGTCCACTTATAAAACCCGTTTTACGATCAGTATAATATTGTATTTATGCATTTTATTATGAAGCATGTAATAAAATGAGCATCGTGTCATTATCCTCAACAATAATTTTTATATTACTTCAATGATAATAATCAAACAGTCTGCTCTTATTTGACTAATGACATCATTTCTTAAGCTTTTGCCCGCAGCTTCACCCGTGTACATAAAATATAGCATAAGTCACTCAGAAATAAAGCAACTTACTATCGGTGAAAAAAATTTTGCAATCGGTCTAGTACTTTCAGAGATTACCTCCTACAAACAAAAAAACTAACTTTACTTCTTCATAATATTAGTGTACGATTACCATCCATAGATATAGAGACGGAGAGAGCATTGCCGTTCCAAAATCGACTTAACCTTTAGAAAGAGACAGAGCGAATGTAGGATCAAGCTCGCTATTGGGCCGTCGGGTCCTTAGTCAAAGGTGTGTAGTGTCCCTTCAGTTTGGCCGCGGGCATCAAACAAATTCCACGCGGCCAAACTGAAGGGACCCAACAGAGCCGATGCCTGCCAGTACTGTGGAATTTTTCAAGAGTTGCCTTGGAACACGAACGAACACTGATGGATGAACCTTGCAGCATGAGAAGTCATTTGACCTACCTAAAAAATCAGCGATGCGCTAGAAAAAGACAAAAATAGACTCTCTTTCTCTAACACATGTCAACCTTAGAAGGAGTGGTTTTTAAACATGGAGTATGAGAAGTCATTTGATGATTTTCTACCTAAAAAAAGTCAGTGATGTGCTAGAAAAAGATAGAAACAGCTTCCCTCACACATATCTGACCGTTTTCACTTGACTGCCAGACAGGAAACGCTCTATGTCTAAGTCCATCTATATCATCGACGGCATCTCAACGCCTTCTTCATTATTCGTCATTTTTATTATCAATAGCACGTGATACGAAGATATATCGTGTCAAGGACTGTTTTCAAGCTCAACTTACCTTTAAGTTTAGACCATATTTCACTAAATTACTACGTACGAACTCGTCTATGTGGAACAAGGCTGCTAAACTCACATAGAAAACATATCAGCTGTGATGAAGCAAAACAATGAATGTTATATACAACCTTAAGGTTTAAGTAATAAGAGTTGGAATTGCGTGTGTGTTTAGTTTGTTTTATGTAAAATTCTTGTGACGTACGAGTTTAACTCCACTCGCAGACACTTTAGATGAATTTAATGCAAAAGAGCTGGTTTAATCATACGATTATCAAATATTATTTGTGTATGTCTATCTTTGTAACATAGCAACAGAAATAATATGATAGAATACATATTTCTAAGCCAGTATTTGTGTACAGTATTTTTTTTAAATGATTGGCGTTTTAAATTGCAGTATATTTTTTGTAGGTTTACCGAATTTGTAATCACAGAGTTATAATGGATTCTGTAAAGTTGATTAACTTGTCCACATTGCAGATCAACACCGTTATTCTTTTATCGCCTCGAATATTTTTATAAATGTTGTTGTAATAATACATAACGAGGCTAACAACGGGACACAAAGCGGAAAAACTGTTGATGTATTTTGGCTTTGACGTATAAAATCCGAATAAACCAGGACGAGAGTTTAGTTTTTAAATCCGTTTTTTATGGTGGGTAATCATCCAATGAGCCCACTCGGGAGAGAGAAAGGGGGTGTCAAACTTTTATTGACTAAACCCTACCTAAGTTCCATGAGTTGCCTTTTGTGTTCCAGAGCAGCATTAACTTTATCGATTAATCCCGCAGCACTGGCAGATATTGAGCCTAGCAAACCCCATCAATTTTGCTGACATATCTTCGAGACGCACTCAGAACACGACGAACCGTCGACCCGCCCGCCCCGCCATCTGGTTTCTGTCAACATTGCAGATCAACAACCGTTATTTTTTTAAAACGCCACGAATATTTTTAAGATATTTTTTTTTATATAAGTTGCCTTAACGAGGCTAACAACGGGACTTAAAAAAAATGTTGATGTATTTTCTCATTGACGTATAACGTTCCAGTAAACCAGGACGAGAATATTTACTTTTTGCGGCCTAAGTGGCAAGGGTAATAGGTACCTACTGAGAACTACCTAAAGAAAATCCTGTACAGGCCATGTTTCGGAACGAGGGGGGATGGCAAGCAATCACATCCTTTTGCGGAGCAGTAATACTAGCAAAGGATGAGGCCTCATGAGCGAGGGAATAGACTTACTCACGGCTCAGTGACCGGGAACCCAACCCCGATTTCCAGCCACCGTAGGCGTTGGCTTACGGACGATAAGTACTAGATAGCTCGCCGTCTGGACCGAGCCAAAGTCGTCAAATGTCGAGCAAAACCATAAGGGCCCAGCAGGACAAAAGCTTACTGGGTATGGCCCCAGTAAGCTCGCTTCCAAAAGGAACAACTCTCCTGAAACCCAAGGGTAAGAAGGAACATAGGAGTGGGTTATAATCAGTAAAAGTCTGACGCTTACTCCCGCTCCACCATTGTGACGGAGAAATCATTGGATGACGATGAAAACAAAAAGTAAATCCAGGAGCTCCTATATGTGGAAGCTTGTAATTAACAATTTAGTTATTTACTATTGTTAGTATTAGTCTGTAAGTTTTTTTAATTGGTGTTATTAGTCTGTAAGCTGAAAATTGTGAAAATTTATTTCATACCTTTAACAGGATAAGACAATATGCCAGTCATAGTCTAAGAGCCACAAACAGCAGCATTTAAGATTTTCACAAAACATTTTTGGGGTTGTGATCACCGTCACAAAATTTGACTTAATGTCCTTTTTTATTACAAAATAACATGTTTTAGCAACCGGTACGATTGATACGAACAAGAACCGGTCTCTTCCGATGCTTGCATTTCTTGGGACATCTTCTTTTTAAAACTGCAAGGTCGAAATCGAACCTTCTAGAATGAACCCATCTTTGTTTTAAAACCTCTAAAATAAAAGATTATAATTAATATGTTTTAATATTATTTGTGGCAATGCCGCCAGTCTTTTGGGCACATTACTAGTCGACAGCGATGTGGAAGAATTTGACGCTATATTTTAGTTTGATTTTAGTTAGTTGTTATTGGCGTAGGGTCTCTATACACCACAATTTTGTTATTAGTACACATACTTAAAGGGCTTACTAGAAAAGCCCTTGTTATTTTTATAAGTAAAATCTCAATAAATAATATTCATAAACAGCAAAACAGCAAAGTTATTAGCGTTGGTTTATGTCCCAAAATGTCACTCAGGTGACAATTATTAAGGAAAAACACTGCCCTGTTTGGTTTTAAAAACCTAATTTTGTAATGTCAGATATTTCGGTAAAAGAACTTTTGGTAAATACGTCGACAAACGCAATTTGTACGCTTGACGCAGTGGTTCAGCTTTTGGCTGCGCTGTGTGTTGCAGGTTCGGTTTCCACACGGAGTAATTATTTGTGTGACCTATAGATATTGGTAACAGGTATGGGCGTGTTGTGTATGTGAGTTTACATGTTTGTGAACGCACCTACGATGCAGAAGTAATTCCTCGTCATGTTTTATTTTTAAAAAAATTAACTAAGGTAGAATAAATATATTGCTGCCATGGAACGCAAAGGGTCACGAGTGGGTTGTGTAACGTCAGCAAAAGTCTGACACTCCTTTTCACTTCACTCGAGGTTGGAGAAGCTAGCTGATTTCGAACCCTCAAAAGAAAGGTAAAGTAAATTGATGGCACCTAATACCTCCTATGACCCGCCGTGACCTATGCTGTACTTAATGCCGGTGGTGTCTAACTTGTGACCTCTAGAAATATTTTTAGGAAAAAATATAACATGGTGTAAAAACTAATGGAATCTATACGTTAATGATTCTGAACAAACCACGAGTATATTCAGGTTTCGCATAAACTGAAAATTATGTTGTATGCAATCCTTACTTACCGATTTGTATGAAATTTTGTGTGTATAATTGAGTAAGTCCCTGGATGATTTGAAAATAAAAATAAACTAAGTAGATGGCGCAGCCTACTGGGGCCAGGGTTATCAGAAAGGGAACTCGAGCCCTTGTATGAAGGCTAGAAGGAACGGGGTGGGCTTTTAATCAAGAGTATGACACTATCTCCCGCTCCGCCCTCTGCCCAAGAGCAGGGGTTGTCATTGGATGATTTTTCCCAACATAAAAAAAAAATCACGTTATCATTTTTTTTTCGGATGAATAAAAACAATTAAAATAATATCTTTTTATTTCAGCCATATTTGATACATACTATCATGAGTTACATTTTCATTCTCATTATTATATTATTAATTTATTATAATATAAACAGCTTTTAAATAAGGCTAGTGCATGATATCAGGTAAACACCGTTATGTCTAGAAGAATACATCGATAAATATAAATATAATATAATAAATTAAGAAGCATTTGAATATTGCAATGGATGGTAATTATTTAATAACAACGAACAAGTTGTAATATTATTATCATAAAACATTATCGATTAGATTGCATACAGTTTATACTACCGTTATCTAACTAGGTTTTACCGTTACCATAAATAGTACAAATACTTACTGTAACAGTAAATAATGTAATCATTATAAGCTAGCTAATTGGATATCAAATTTAATAGCAAATAGTTCATTTACATAATTATTTTATAACTTACTAGTTTCTGCTAATGGCTGCGCTCTCGTGAAAATACAAAATTAACCCAACGGAACATACTCTCGGAATTTTAAATCCTATGTATAGTATATAATTATTCCAGGACATTATCTACTTGCGTACCAAAGTTTATCGTAAAGCGTTTAGCCGTTTGAGAATGAATGTGTAACAAATATATCCGTGTGACAAGTACATTTATTGTTTATTTGTTACTTCTTCACACTCAATCAGCTGGATAGATTTTGATGAAATTTGGTACGAGGATAGCTTAGATCCTGGATTAACACATGATCTGTTATAATCTGTAAATGTAGAAAATGCAAATTCCACGAAGCAGAGCAGCGGGCAGCAGCTGATTTCGCTTAAATACAAATCTGTATTTATTTTTACTAGGTAGAGTTAGTTAACTCTACCTTTCAAAATGTAACGTTAAAAAAGGGCTCTTGATAACAACATTGTAACAATAATCAGAAAAGTATATTTCAAATAGACCAATTACAGGCACTTTTGAATTGTCAGAATGTCGGACAGTCAAAAACAAAAAAGTGAAGCTAAATTGAATGTGCAATTTAGCTCCAAAGCGTAGATCTCTATGGAGAAGTAGGTACGTGCAAGAAACTCCATGGACACTCTTTTTAAATCATATTATGAGTTACGAAAATCTTGGTTACATATTTGTTATCGTTTCTAATATCTGAGCACAATGTAGACAAGTAATAATAATATATAATTTTAAAAAGAAAACTAATTAAAAAATAGAAACTGAATTAAGACACTGGCAGCTAAGACAGGCATGACGCGTGCACCAGACCCACTCAGTTCAACCATTTTTAAGGGAACCGAATAACCCAATAACACGTGCCACAATCAGCAAGACATTTGAGTGAGCATGACTAACACTGAACTGCCACGCTCGTAAAGTCAAACAAGTTGTAACCTAATAAAAATGCTCCATGGTGGTTCACATTCACAAAACTTGAAAAAAAAAAGTGCTTTTACATTATATAATACTAAATAGACTATTTATAGACTTTATTTTGATGTACAATAAAGGTCTATATTTTAATGCTACTTATTTCCGACCCTAAAAACTATTCTTACGCAGGCTTTGTAAGCAATAATTAATGCAAATAATTATACTCTTATGTCACTTTCACTTAAAACACTTTCGTTTTCATTTCGAGAAATATTTTTCGGGCAATAAAAGTTTGGGCATGCATTTCATACAGCATTTTTGTTCAGAGAGAAAGATAAAATGATTATGTTAATGCATTAGCTTCGAGACTAGGTAACACAACAGAAAAGTGATCGTGTAACAGCGCTATTTCTTTTTCATTTCATCACGATTACTTGAGATAAGTACTTTAATGTTATTTTTTTCTCATAAAAGTTTCACACTAAGAAAGAATCGACTTTTAAAAAAACTTAACTATCTATACTGTAAATGCACTGAAATGGCAGACTGCACAATAAGTACCCGAAGAATTCTAATTGCTATAGCGCCGACGTATTATCTACAATAGTATTATAAAGAGGTAAAGTTATTTTTTTTTTGTTTTTATGTTTGTAGGAGGTAATCTCTGAAAGTACTGGTCCGATTCATAGTCCGGAGCGAGGAAGAGTGGCAGGCGGTCGCCGTCTTCTGCGAAGCAGTAATGCTCGCAAAGGAGGAGGCCGACCGCATCAGGCAACGGCGTTCTCGCCGCCGCCGCCGGGATTCTGATCCCGATTTCCGGCCACCGTAGGCGCGGGCTTGCGGACAGTGAGCAATGGGTAGCTCGCTGTCCGATCGTCCGGTAACTGTCCGGACCGAGCTCAAGTCGTTGACGGCGCGCACTGTTCCCACGCGCCTCAAGGAGTTGTCAGCAACGGCAGAGGCCCAGCTGGGTCGAAGCCTACTGGGGCCAGGGTAGCTCAGCCCCCGGTACGAAAGGCAACGAAGGAACTGAGTGAGTAAGTTTTTAGTCAGTAGGTAAGAGTCTGACACTATCTCCCGCTCCGCCTAAGAGCGGGGGTTGTCATTGGATAATTTTTCCCATCATAAAAAAAAAATGGTCCGATTCATAAAATTTTTTCATCCATAGAAAACTGCTTAATTCCTGAATGACATAGTCTATAATTTGTGTACGCGAATGAAGCCGTGGGTAAAAGCTAGTGAACTATACAATAATCTTCTCTAAAGATTAATACTGGATAGACTTTTCATTATGCTGTGATTTGCACAGGATGTATCCACAAATCATTTTGGAAACACAATCATTGTGCATACAGCTATGAGGGAAAATTCTCTGAAACTAGCAATTTCAATTTGTACAAAACCAAGTCCTTAAAACTTCTAGATACCTATTGGTGACTACTCAATATAATATCGACACCCCATAATCATCATCATCATTTCAGCCGTAAGACGTCCATTGTTGGAGACAGGCTGGGAGGCTTGGGGACTAAGCATCGCCATAACGACCGGTTCTATGCATCTCACATCCATCGGATTTCCGCGGGATCTCCACGACCCTCACCAGGTTATCAGTCTACCTTGTGGACACCGAAAATAATTACTATGAGTATGCTTTTTATTAAGACGTCTGCATCATACTCTATTAGTATTATCTTAATTTTTTAAGATGAGTAATGATCAAATAACTTTTTAATACGCTTACTCAAAAACTCGCTCTTATCCCACTGCTCTTAGGCAGTCAATATACTGTTTTCCGCACTATTGCAGAAAGTTTCACGTGCTCACCGCTGCCACAATGTTATTACATTTATCGTGTCAGGCTGGACGCACGTCGACCCTCACGAATCGCCGGTCAACCCCCGTTTATTAATTTCTTCGTAAGTATTCGTATATTGAAAGAAAAAAGAAAGATGCATATTTGTCACTGCAGCCCTTCCGCCTCGGTTGCAATGAAAAATTTTCTGCACTTGTATCAAAATGTACTATTTCACGTTCTGTGTGGAGCAGGACTGGTCAGACTTTTACAGACTAAACCCCACCTGTGTACCTTCAGTAGCCCTTTGCGTTACAAGACCACAGTAACTCTTTCGAATATTCCCACAGCAACACATTTCACTTATAAGGCGAGGGGAAATGAAATAATATAACGTCAAATAATATTCATAACGCCATTTCACCGAATGCAATTTATTAAGTGTATGAAATGTATTACCAACTACTTTCTATTTTAAACGAAAGTAAAGCCAGACAAAAATATTTCGAGCATTTTATAATCTTATTTCTTGATTCGTATCCATTACCACTTCAATTAGAGTTCTAATTAGCGAAACGTGAATTATAATCACAGTGAACAGCATAAACTTTGAAATTATCACGATTTACTGATTACAAACAGCTAGATTGTTTCTCACGAATGTACTAGAGCATGAGGCTGACTCACACTTTGGAGCCAACATTTTAACTAACCAAGCCTTGAAAAAGCAAAAAAGACTTACTTGCAGATTCTAAGTAGGTACCTATGAGTATAAGCAATATTTTTTTTTATTGATATATGTAAACTAGTGTTTGACTGCGATCCCAACTGATGGTAAGCAGTGAAGCAATCGTTGATGGTGAGGCGCACTAGTTTATTAGGAGCCTATTCACTCTAGCCTTGAAGACACCATATTATCGGATTAGAAGACCGCAGCAGACAAATTGTTCCAGTCCTTCAATGTACGTGGTATAAACGAGAAGGAGAAACGCTTATTCTGGATCATAGAGGCGTTAATAAGGGTAGACACTCACCATGTCAGGTTGGCCGATGGAAGAAACGAGATGGCGGAATCAAGTTATACAATTGCCGCGCACACTCTCCAAATTGTATCCTGTAAAATACTGAAAGGCTGGCTACCGTACGCCTATATTTCAGATTAGATTGTTATGAAGACACATGGTCTTCATGGTGTAGGATCGAAAACACGTAGTCATCTGATATCCATAAACCCTCTGTGGGCCTGTGGTGGATTACAGACCACTCCTTATAGGCGAGGCCTGTGACCTTACAGTGAGACCCTTAGACTGATTTATATATTATGTATAGTTTAAGTACTACTTAAAATAGTAAATTAATATGCAAAACTAATAATCAGAGTTAATATTAGCATTTCTAGGTCAATAAGAGCCGGCGAAGTGCGAGCCGCACTTGCGTGCAAAGGGTTCCGAAATAATCAATTTTTTATTAAAATAAACTTAAGTAAAAATCCTTTCAAAATAAGTGAACTAAATAACCCTCTATCTGACGATGTTTGAAGGGCCTTAAACTTCGACTTAATTTTTTTTTTGTAGTTGTATTGTATTTACAAAACTAAGTTTCATTTATTACGTTTTAGTTTTTGTCAAAGCAAAATCAAGGACCTCAGATACTCTAGAGCTGTCTTGTTTGACTGAGGAGTTCTTCTTTCAACTACATTATCAGGACTTGAGTACTACTTCGTGTAAAATCACTTTTCAATCTTAATAAACAAATCAAATGAGCTGAGACGCAATGATGCTATCTTTTTTAGATGCGGGAATCCTATGGCTACCTATCGACTCCACCATCAGATCTATTTTTTTGGGAGGTTGTTGGAAATCATCTATGACTTCTGCCGCTCTAGGGTGATGCGCGAGGGCGTGTTAAACTTTCACTGATTCAAACCCACCTATGTTCCATCAGTTACCCTTTCGGTTCTAAGGCCACGAGTGTCCTTTTCAGGAATTCCCCATGGCCATAGCGGGCATCGACCCTGCTGATGTATACTGACAGATACAACTGTGACAGACATAAGTGATCCTATCAAGGTAACGTTTTTACATGCAGACGTTCGGAACCCTAATTGTCTTTAATTATATTCTGCCTAATTAACTATATCCTGGTAATGATTACCTAATTATGCTACTCAGATAAGAACATCACAAAATATATTATATTAGGTAAAACTTCCGATCTCTTTTCAAACGGATATTGTTGGACCAAATAAATCAATCTGCCTAGTTTTTCCCAACTAAGTTTGGGTCGGTTTTCATTCTTACCAGATACATCTGATTATCAGTTGTTGGCATGGAATTAACACGAATGTGATTCTTAGCATCTGATCTTGAACAGATGATCGATGGGGCCAAAAGTTTCTGAAGTGGCGACCGCGCACAGGAAGACACTGTGTTGGAAAATAACCTGGTTAGTTGCAGGTTGGTGGGTTGCAGGAATCCGATGGATGCGAGACGCATAGTATCGTTCATTGTGGCGACACTTGAGGGAAGCCTATGTCCAGCAGTCTTTCGGCTGAAATGATGATGATGATGAAATGGTGTCAGGTTATCTACTGTGACTATCACAGATCTACAAAACATAGCCAACACATTAACACACTTCCCGAAGGACGGTAGAGGCTCACTAAGTAATGTATGAACCATCTGCAGACAAACTTTACTTAACTTAAGCGACTAATTAGCATTTAGTCACAAGCTCAATATTGGGCCAAACAATGGTCCCAATATTGGTGATCACTGTAATCTAGCTTTTATCTTTGCTTCTAATAAATCGTGCTCTTTAATTGTAAAACGAATGAGTTGACGTTTTAATAGTATGCTCACGGACTATACTGTAGGTAATTACTTTGCTGAATTAATATTTAGTATTATTAATTAACACTGCGAGAACGTGTTTACGTATTAAAAATAGATAATTATTTTTCTGGGAACTTATTTAAATACTGAGCATTCGACATGCTTTTTTGCGCAAGTCTTGATATTCTCTTAATTACAATTACATAATAAATAAAGGTCGTGTTTTAGATGTAATCGAATCAATAAAAACAAAATAATAATAAAATACCAATTTCTGATCTGGCCCCAAATGAGATTTATTTATGATAGCGGAACTAAAACACGTATATTACAATTTAAATATCATAGTTAATAGTCATCCATAAGCCCATATTATAATGGAGGGGTAGAGAAAGTCGGCCGTGTTGATTACTGGAAGGTAAACCGGTGGTCCTGGAACGTATAATGTGTAAAGGAAGAATATAGGTGTGGTTTAAGTCAGTAAAAGGCTGATATGCCATCCCGCTCCGGCCTTGAGCGGGAGAAGTTATTAGACGATTTTCTACCTTAAAAAAAAAGTACGTTCTAGTTTATACCTCAGGATGGTGGGCAACCAATTCGAAATTCTATGATAGGCAAAACATTGATAACTTCGCACAAAAATCAGGGACCTATTTCAAGGTCCAGGAGCCCCGTTGAAAAATAACTCTAGGTATGCCAATGTAAAGACCTAACTTAAAGTGTACAAACCGTTTCTATTTAATTGATAGATATAAACTTGCGCTCGACTGCGATTCCACCTGATGGTAAGCATTGATGCAATCTGATGACGAGGCGCTCTAGTTTACTAAGAGGCTATTCACATATAAACTAGTGCGTCTCGCACAAGTTTATGAGCCTATTCAATCTTGCCTTGAAGATACTGAAATTATAATCGGACGGGAAGACCGCAGGAGACACATTATTAAATACTTTAAGCTATTATCTAAATGGAACCTCTCTTAACTTCAATTAATTGCAAGATCCACTAACAGATTTTACCTTCAAGCGTCACGAACGTCACTAAGAAAAGTTCAGTGATTATGCTCGGTTCGTTAGCCAGAGCTACACACGTAAGTGATGAACTAACAAACTGTCACCGTTTACGCAACTGTAACTACTTCCTATACAATCAATAATGAACCACTGACAGACAGATCAACGTAACAAGAAAAACCATTGTTGTAAGTTCAACACAGAACCACAAAAAAAATTCAAAGTCAAAAACGATTTGACGCATGATAAGCAGGTGTTGGAGATAAAACCTTCTTGCAAGCTTCCTAAATTATATGAAAAAATATGACACTTCTATTTGTCACTTGTCTTCACTTGTTCTTCTGTAAAATATATCGTTCACACCGAAAATTATTAAAAACTAATTTGCATTGAGCATCCAGTCATTGATTTTCATTCAGAATACCCATAATTCTCGCACATGGTCCTTCGAGCCGGATGAAATATAATTAAGAAGATCAGCGATTATTTTCAAGAAAAAGAATAGAGACTGACTTCCACGCTGAATGGAGGTTCATGAGTTCACTGCTGGAGAACTGGATTGATTTCAAGCAAGTTAGTTAGTGGTGTACAGTTATAATTACGCTAATATCGTCACCCAACACTCAGGTAGTATATATAAGTAGTCATACTAAGGTCAGTACTATTTTATTAAATTACCAATTATATTGTGTTTGAGTAAAATCATTAGGTACTTTGTTGCATTGTGATTAGTATTTTATTCAACAGCAATGTTAAGTTTAAACTCATACTTTTAACAGTATAGTTAGCTATTTTGCTACATTATTAAACTTACATTATATTAAGCTGTAACTAATTACATAACTACTTAACAGTGGTATTAATTTTTAACAAGTATCTTGACATAATAAAAATATTTGAGTGTTAGATATTAGTACAAGTCATTGTTATAAATTATAGTTAGCAGTCAGAAAGGGCATAGACTACAGCTAGGCGTATAATTATTGAAATTATATTGTTGTTTTAATTTTTATATTCCTGTATCAATGCCAGGTTGACAACACTCGTCTCCCAGAATGTCTGAGGAAAAGGATTTAATTAAGAAGCGAGGCAGCTTCAAAGGTCGCTTGACTAGTTTCCTCAATTTTCTGGACTCATTCAAGGACAAGGAGCTATCTAGCTGTGATGTGTCCGAGTTGCAGTTGCGCATGGGCAAGATAGAGGCGTTGTATGAGCAGTATGATGAGGTACAGTTACGTCTAGAATGCATTGTTGACGACATCAACTTACAATATTCTCAGCGTTCCGAGTTTGAGTCTATTTATTATAAAACCTTATCTAGAGCCCAGAATATTCTGACTGACTACAATAAAGATAATAAATCGATGGAAAGTTGTAAAAGTACTCGTGTTAGCATAAAGCAGCCGGTTAAATTGCCAACGATTCAGTTACCAAAGTTTAGCGGATTATATTGTAATTGGCTTGAATTCCGCGACACCTTTACTAGCCTAATTCATTGTAATGATGACATAGACGCAATCAATAAGTTTCACTACTTGCGAGCATCACTTGAGGGAACAGCTGCTATAGTTATCAAATCCATTGAGTTTTCTTCAAGTAATTACTCTGTGGCATGGTCATTGTTATGTGATCGGTTTGACAACAAAAGATTACTGGTTCAGAATCATATAAGTTCATTATTTACTATTGAATCAATTACAAAAGAATCTTCTGTTGCCATTAAGAATTTGATCGATCAGTTAAATAAAGACTTGCGAGCTTTAGAGTCATTAGGGGAGCCTGTGAAACACTGGGATACACTTTTAATCTACATTGTCACACGAAAACTTGATCAAAAAACCTATCGTGAGTGGGAGGAGTGCAAAGGTAGGATAGACAAGGATGGCTTAATCACGTTTAACGCATTTATGCAATTCTTACGCAATCGAGCCGACCTCATCGAGACCCTGGAACTCCCCCGCAATCATTATTCGCAATCACCAGGTAAATCAGGTCCTAAGATCAAGTCAATGGTAGCACAATCTCCTATCAATTCTAGCACTGACTCAGCTTCTAAACCTTGTCCTAAATGTAATAACAACGATCACACATTAAATAATTGTCCACAGTTTCTCGCATTGAGTAACGATGACCGTCTCAAATCATTACCTAGTTATAAGGTATGTTTTAACTGTTTTCGTTCCGGACACTATGCTAACAAATGTAAAAAACCAGGCTGCAAACTATGCAAACGTAGGCACAACACATTAGTTCACGTACATTCTAATGGCACTGTATCGAATACACCTAGTGGTAATTCGATGAATAACTTGTCTGCTACGACTGAAACGAATAACGTAGCTTTATCCGCAAACATTGCATCTCCGTGTGGTCATACGCAACGAGATGTGTTGTTATCAACCGCTTTGATCAAATTAAGAGACTACAATGGGTTTGTGCATCTCGCTCGCGCGGTGCTCGATAGTGGTAGCACGTCTTCACTCATAACAGATAGGTTGTGCAATAAACTTAACTTAAAAACTAGCCAGGTAGATAGATCAATCCTTGGAATCAATAACGTCACTTCGCACGTAGGTAAAATATGTCGGGTTAAGGGTACGCCATTAGATGATAGCTTTGTATTCGAACTAAATTGTTTTGTTCTTCCGTTCATTACGAGTAGTGTTCCGTGTCGTCAGATAAATATTTCTGATTTCGACTTACCCTCGAATATTACTTTAGCTGATCCTACTTTTTATAACCCTGCCGATGTTGATATTTTAATCGGCGCTGATCTTTTTTGGGATTTGTTAGGATCTCAAAGACTAAAGTTAGGTACCGGGAAACCAATATTATGTGAAACCCGTCTAGGATGGATAGTTTCCGGTCCAATTACTCAGAATACTATCTCACTGCTGACGAATGACGTAAAGTGCAATATGTCTAAAATGGTTGCCGACAGCGATGGTGACTGGGAAAACCTCAAGTCAGAATTGACAAAGTTTTGGCAATTAGAGGAGGTGAATGCGAAGTCTTCCAATTCTTATATGCCTGAAGAGAAATTGTGTGAAGACAATTTCGTTACAAATACGACACGATTGTCTGATGGTCGTTTTTGTGTTCGCATCCCCCTTAAGAAAGATCCTTCAATTTTAGGAAATTCTTTTAATAAAGCCACACATTGTTTACATTCTTTAGAGCGTAAATTAAAGGTTAAGACGAACTTTAGTAGAATGTATCATGACTTTTTGTCAGAATACGAGTTACTTGGTCATATGACAAAAATTAATAAACCTAATTTATGTTTGGGTTATTTTATTCCACATATGGGAGTTTTACGCGAGTCGAGTACCACGACCAAACTTCGTGTTGTTTTCAACGCTAGTGCTTCTACTTCGACGGGAGTGTCCTCTAATGACCTACAGATGGTTGGGCCAACCGTACAGGACGGTCTATTGTCTATACTTCTTCGCTTTAGAGTCCACAAGTATGTTTTATCTGCGGATGTGGAGAAGATGTATAGACAAATAGTCGTCCACCCGTCGGACAGATATTTACAACAGATTGTTTGGCGTGATAATGTTAGTGATCCTATTAATGTTTATCAATTAAACACCGTCACGTACGGTACGGCCAGTGCGCCATTCCTTGCGACACGATGCCTTAAACAAGTAGGACTCGACTGTAGGAACCCTAAGATATCGGAAATCATCCAACATGACTTCTATGTCGACGACTTGCTGACCGGAGGGGATGACTTAGATGAAGTAAAGTTCATTCGCACTGAAGTCACCAAAGCGCTTGCGTCGGCATGTATGCCATTGAGAAAGTGGAAGTCAAATGATTCTCAATTATTGTCGAATGCTGTCCCTGCGTCATACGATTTGAACATTGGACAAAATGAGCCAGAAAAGTTGCTTGGTCTCTGTTGGCGTATCGGCACTGATGAGATAGGGTTTCCTATAGGTCTGACTAAATCTTCGACTAGGTACACAAAGCGTGACTTGTTATCCGTTATTGCGCGAATCTTTGATCCCTTAGGTCTGTTAGGTCCTATTGTTATTACTATGAAGATCTTGCTACAGAAAATGTGGTTAGATAAATTATCATGGGATCAACCATTACCTAATGAGATTTGTAAACAATGGGAGATTATTATTAAATCTTTACCTCTTTTAAATCATGTTCGCATTCCGCGACTTGTAGTCTGCAATTCATTTACGGAGTTAGAACTCCATATTTTCACAGACGCGTCTGAGTCCGCGTACGGTGCTTGCGTCTACATTCGCAGTGTTAATGCTAAGGGTGAGTACATGGCTCGCTTGTTAATGGCAATGTTGGAGATAAAACCTTCTTGCAAGCTTCCTAAATTATATGAAAAAATATGACACTTCTATTTGTCATTTGTCTTCACTTGTTTTTTGTGAAATATATTGTTCACACCGAAAATTATTAAAAAACTAATTTGCATTGAGCATCCAGTCATTGATTTTCATCAGAATACCCATAATTCTCGCACATGGTCCATAACGAGCCGGATGAAATATAATTAAGAAGATCAGCGATTATTTTCAAGGAAAAGAATAGAGACTGACTTCCACGCTGAATGGAGGTTCATGAGTTCACTGCTGGAGAACTGGATTGATTTCAAGCAAGTTAGTTAGTGGTGTACAGTTATAATTACGCTAATATCGTCACCCAACACTCAGGTAGTATATATAAGTAGTCATACTAAGGTCAGTACTATTTTATTAAATTACCAATTATATTGTGTTTGAGTAAAATCATTAGGTACTTTGTTGCATTGTGATTAGTATTTTATTCAACAGCAATGTTAAGTTTAAACTCATACTTTTAACAGTATAGTTAGCTATTTTGCTACATTATTAAACTTACATTATATTAAGCTGTAACTAATTACATAACTACTTAACAGTGGTATTAATTTTTAACAAGTATCTTGACATAATAAAAATATTTGAGTGTTAGATATTAGTACAAGTCATTGTTATAAATTATAGTTAGCAGTCAGAAAGGGCATAGACTACAGCTAGGCGTATAATTATTGAAATTATATTGTTGTTTTAATTTTTATATTCCTGTATCAATGCCAGGTTGACAACACTCGTCTCCCAGAATGTCTGAGGAAAAGGATTTAATTAAGAAGCGAGGCAGCTTCAAAGGTCGCTTGACTAGTTTCCTCAATTTTCTGGACTCATTCAAGGACAAGGAGCTATCTAGCTGTGATGTGTCCGAGTTGCAGTTGCGCATGGGCAAGATAGAGGCGTTGTATGAGCAGTATGATGAGGTACAGTTACGTCTAGAATGCATTGTTGACGACATCAACTTACAATATTCTCAGCGTTCCGAGTTTGAGTCTATTTATTATAAAACCTTATCTAGAGCCCAGAATATTCTGACTGACTACAATAAAGATAATAAATCGATGGAAAGTTGTAAAAGTACTCGTGTTAGCATAAAGCAGCCGGTTAAATTGCCAACGATTCAGTTACCAAAGTTTAGCGGATTATATTGTAATTGGCTTGAATTCCGCGACACCTTTACTAGCCTAATTCATTGTAATGATGACATAGACGCAATCAATAAGTTTCACTACTTGCGAGCATCACTTGAGGGAACAGCTGCTATAGTTATCAAATCCATTGAGTTTTCTTCAAGTAATTACTCTGTGGCATGGTCATTGTTATGTGATCGGTTTGACAACAAAAGATTACTGGTTCAGAATCATATAAGTTCATTATTTACTATTGAATCAATTACAAAAGAATCTTCTGTTGCCATTAAGAATTTGATCGATCAGTTAAATAAAGACTTGCGAGCTTTAGAGTCATTAGGGGAGCCTGTGAAACACTGGGATACACTTTTAATCTACATTGTCACACGAAAACTTGATCAAAAAACCTATCGTGAGTGGGAGGAGTGCAAAGGTAGGATAGACAAGGATGGCTTAATCACGTTTAACGCATTTATGCAATTCTTACGCAATCGAGCCGACCTCATCGAGACCCTGGAACTTCCCCGCAATCATTATTCACAATCACCAGGTAAATCAGGTCCTAAGATCAAGTCAATGGTAGCACAATCTCCTATCAATTCTAGCACTGACTCAGCTTCTAAACCTTGTCCTAAATGTAATAACAACGATCACACATTAAATAATTGTCCACAGTTTCTCGCATTGAGTAACGATGACCGTCTCAAATCATTACCTAGTTATAAGGTATGTTTTAACTGTTTTCGTTCCGGACACTATGCTAACAAATGTAAAAAACCAGGCTGCAAACTATGCAAACGTAGGCACAACACATTAGTTCACGTACATTCTAATGGCACTGTATCGAATACACCTAGTGGTAATTCGATGAATAACTTGTCTGCTACGACTGAAACGAATAACGTAGCTTTATCCGCAAACATTGCATCTCCGTGTGGTCATACGCAACGAGATGTGTTGTTATCAACCGCTTTGATCAAATTAAGAGACCACAATGGGTGTGTGCATCTCGCTCGCGCGGTGCTCGATAGTGGTAGCACGTCTTCACTCATAACAGATAGGTTGTGCAATAAACTTAACTTAAAAACTAGCCAGGTAGATAGATCAATCCTTGGAATCAATAACGTCACTTCGCACGTAGGTAAAATATGTCGGGTTAAGGGTACGCCATTAGATGATAGCTTTGTATTCGAACTAAATTGTTTTGTTCTTCCGTTCATTACGAGTAGTGTTCCGTGTCGTCAGATAAATATTTCTGATTTCGACTTACCCTCGAATATTACTTTAGCTGATCCTACTTTTTATAACCCTGCCGATGTTGATATTTTAATCGGCGCTGATCTTTTTTGGGATTTGTTAGGATCTCAAAGACTAAAGTTAGGTACCGGGAAACCAATATTATGTGAAACCCGTCTAGGATGGATAGTTTCCGGTCCAATTACTCAGAATACTATCTCACTGCTGACGAATGACGTAAAGTGCAATATGTCTAAAATGGTTGCCGACAGCGATGGTGACTGGGAAAACCTCAAGTCAGAATTGACAAAGTTTTGGCAATTAGAGGAGGTGAATGCGAAGTCTTCCAATTCTTATATGCCTGAAGAGAAATTGTGTGAAGACAATTTCGTTACAAATACGACACGATTGTCTGATGGTCGTTTTTGTGTTCGCATCCCCCTTAAGAAAGATCCTTCAATTTTAGGAAATTCTTTTAATAAAGCCACACATTGTTTACATTCTTTAGAGCGTAAATTAAAGGTTAAGACGAACTTTAGTAGAATGTATCATGACTTTTTGTCAGAATACGAGTTACTTGGTCATATGACAAAAATTAATAAACCTAATTTATGTTTGGGTTATTTTATTCCACATATGGGAGTTTTACGCGAGTCGAGTACCACGACCAAACTTCGTGTTGTTTTCAACGCTAGTGCTTCTACTTCGACGGGAGTGTCCTCTAATGACCTACAGATGGTTGGGCCAACCGTACAGGACGGTCTATTGTCTATACTTCTTCGCTTTAGAGTCCACAAGTATGTTTTATCTGCGGATGTGGAGAAGATGTATAGACAAATAGTCGTCCACCCGTCGGACAGATATTTACAACAGATTGTTTGGCGTGATAATGTTAGTGATCCTATTAATGTTTATCAATTAAACACCGTCACGTACGGTACGGCCAGTGCGCCATTCCTTGCGACACGATGCCTTAAACAAGTAGGACTCGACTGTAGGAACCCTAAGATATCGGAAATCATCCAACATGACTTCTATGTCGACGACTTGCTGACCGGAGGGGATGACTTAGATGAAGTAAAGTTCATTCGCACTGAAGTCACCAAAGCGCTTGCGTCGGCATGTATGCCATTGAGAAAGTGGAAGTCAAATGATTCTCAATTATTGTTGAATGCTGTCCCTGCGTCATACGATTTGAACATTGGACAAAATGAGCCAGAAAAGTTGCTTGGTCTCTGTTGGCATATCGGCACTGATGAGATAGGGTTTCCTATAGGTCTGACTAAATCTTCGACTAGGTACACAAAGCGTGACTTGTTATCCGTTATTGCGCGAATCTTTGATCCCTTAGGTCTGTTAGGTCCTATTGTTATTACTATGAAGATCTTGCTACAGAAAATGTGGTTAGATAAATTATCATGGGATCAACCATTACCTAATGAGATTTGTAAACAATGGGAGATTATTATTAAATCTTTACCTCTTTTAAATCATGTTCGCATTCCGCGACTTGTAGTCTGCAATTCATTTACGGAGTTAGAACTCCATATTTTCACAGACGCGTCTGAGTCCGCGTACGGTGCTTGCGTCTACATTCGCAGTGTTAATGCTAAGGGTGAGTACATGGCTCGCTTGTTAATGGCAAAGAGTCGAGTTGCTCCCATCAAGCCTACGACAATTCCGCGACTGGAGTTATGTGGTGCGGTAGTCGGTTCTCGTCTTCACGAGAAGGTGATGAGCTCACTTCGAGTGAAGATCAGTCGGGTTTATTGTTGGACTGATTCAACCATTGTCTTGGGATGGTTACAGATGATGCCTACCAGACTTCAGCCCTTTGTGCGCAACCGCGTTGCTGAGGTTTTGGATAAGTCGGGTAACTGTACTTGGAGGCACGTCCCAACAGATCAAAATCCAGCAGACCTAATATCTCGTGGCATGGATATTAGTGATCTGCAGGAGTCAGATCTGTGGTGGAAAGGACCAGATTTTTTAAAACTAGATTCGTCTGAATGGCCTTCTCAAATTACGAGCCCAGGACTACAATCGTTACCGGAGACTCGACCTAAAATCATATTACATGTTGTAAACGATTCGAAACCTGAAGTTTTAATTGATTTTAGGCGTTATTCCAATTACACACGGCTCGTACGATCTGTTGCCTACGTATTACGATTTATTAAGTCATGTAGAAAGCATTACCCTAAAACCAAATACTTGTCACATGATGAGGTACAAGATGCACTAACTCTTGTCATTATTAAGAGTCAGATTCAGTCATTTTCTGAATACCAATTATTTTTGAACAAAAAGAGTTTACCTAAAAAGAGCGCCCTTCTAAAGTTTAATGTTTATTTAGACGATAATAATGTAATGCGAGTAGGAGGACGTCTCGATAACTCTAATTTTGCTTATAGTAAGAAACACCCTATTTTATTACAGTCCACTCATGATTTCACTAAACTATTATTTAATTTTGAGCATAAAAGGCTGATGCATGCTGGCCCACAATTATTATTAGCTTCCATTAGGGAAACTTCTTGGCCAATAGGAGGTCGCAAGTTGGCGAAAGCCTGTTATCATAAGTGTGTTTTGTGTCACCGTATGAAGGGTAAGGTTGTAGCTCCCTTAATGGGTAACTTACCACGAGAACGCCTTCGTCCAGGTTATCCCTTTGAAAGCACAGGCGTTGATTACGCTGGCCCTATTATGTGTGCTAGTCGCCAGGGCCGTGGATGTAGGTTAGTAAAGGTGTATGTCGCTATTTTTATTTGTTTCACAACCAAGGCCATTCATTTGGAGCTCGTTGGTGATTTAACTAGCAATAGTTATTTACTGGCTTTGTATCGGTTTATTTCTCGGAGAGGTAAACCTGCTGATATTTTTTCCGATAACGGTACCTCATTTGTCGGTGCATACAACGACCTTTCCAAATTTTTAAAATTAAATAGTTTGTCCTTGGGTGAAAGTGCAGCAAACGACGGAATAAGGTTCCATTTTATTCCCGCCTACACCCCACATTTCGGTGGACTCTGGGAGGCGGGTGTCAAGTCAGCAAAGTATCACCTTCAGAGAGTGTTGGGAAATTGTAACTTGACTTTTGAGGAGCTGTACACCACACTAACCAAGATTGAAGCCATCTTGAACTCTCGTCCATTGACGCCGTTGTCTTCAGATCCTGCAGATTATACTCCGCTCACGCCAGGACATTTTCTTGTGGGACGGCCACTTACTTCTTTGCCGCAACCTGATTACCAGGATAGCTCTGCCAATTATCTGTCTCGTTACCAGAGGATCGAGCAGCTTCGCCAGCATTTCTGGAGCAGATGGAGCAAGGAGTATGTTGCAGAATTGCAACAACGCTCCAAATGGCGTTCCTGCAAGGATGGCTTGATGCTGAACTCCTTGGTGGTGATCAAGGAAGACGATCTTCCTCCGTTGAAGTGGAGACTTGGACGGATCGTGGCTGTTCATCCAGGAACGGATGGTATCGCCCGTGTAGCTGACATTCGGACGTCTACTGGAGTCGTTCGACGGGCATTCAACCGAATCTGCCCTTTGCCTGTGTCTTCAGAATCTGGTTGAAACCATTGGTTTCAACGCCCGGGGAAATGTTGGAGATAAAACCTTCTTGCAAGCTTCCTAAATTATATGAAAAAATATGACACTTCTATTTGTCATTTGTCTTCACTTGTTTTTTGTGAAATATATTGTTCACACCGAAAATTATTAAAAAACTAATTTGCATTGAGCATCCAGTCATTGATTTTCATCAGAATACCCATAATTCTCGCACAGGCAAAGAGTCGAGTTGCTCCCATCAAGCCTACGACAATTCCGCGACTGGAGTTATGTGGTGCGGTAGTCGGTTCTCGTCTTCACGAGAAGGTGATGAGCTCACTTCGAGTGAAGATCAGTCGGGTTTATTGTTGGACTGATTCAACCATTGTCTTGGGATGGTTACAGATGATGCCTACCAGACTTCAGCCCTTTGTGCGCAACCGCGTTGCTGAGGTTTTGGATAAGTCGGGTAACTGTACTTGGAGGCACGTCCCAACAGATCAAAATCCAGCAGACCTAATATCTCGTGGCATGGATATTAGTGATCTGCAGGAGTCAGATCTGTGGTGGAAAGGACCATATTTTTTAAAACTAGATTCGTCTGAATGGCCTTCTCAAATTACGAGCCCAGGACTACAATCGTTACCGGAGACTCGACCTAAAATCATATTACATGTTGTAAACGATTCGAAACCTGAAGTTTTAATTGATTTTAGGCGTTATTCCAATTACACACGGCTCGTACGATCTGTTGCCTACGTATTACGATTTATTAAGTCATGTAGAAAGCATTACCCTAAAACCAAATACTTGTCACATGATGAGGTACAAGATGCACTAACTCTTGTCATTATTAAGAGTCAGATTCAGTCATTTTCTGAATACCAATTATTTTTGAACAAAAAGAGTTTACCTAAAAAGAGCGCCCTTCTAAAGTTTAATGTTTATTTAGACGATAATAATGTAATGCGAGTAGGAGGACGTCTCGATAACTCTAATTTTGCTTATAGTAAGAAACACCCTATTTTATTACAGTCCACTCATGATTTCACTAAACTATTATTTAATTTTGAGCATAAAAGGCTGATGCATGCTGGCCCACAATTATTATTAGCTTCCATTAGGGAAACTTATTGGCCAATAGGAGGTCGCAAGTTGGCGAAAGCCTGTTATCATAAGTGTGTTTTGTGTCACCGTATGAAGGGTAAGGTTGTAGCTCCCTTAATGGGTAACTTACCACGAGAACGCCTTCGTCCAGGTTATCCCTTTGAAAGCACAGGCGTTGATTACGCTGGCCCTATTATGTGTGCTAGTCGCCAGGGCCGTGGATGTAGGTTAGTAAAGGTGTATGTCGCTATTTTTATTTGTTTCACAACCAAGGCCATTCATTTGGAGCTCGTTGGTGATTTAACTAGCAATAGTTATTTACTGGCTTTGTATCGGTTTATTTCTCGGAGAGGTAAACCTGCTGATATTTTTTCCGATAACGGTACCTCATTTGTCGGTGCATACAACGACCTTTCCAAATTTTTAAAATTAAATAGTTTGTCCTTGGGTGAAAGTGCAGCAAACGACGGAATAAGGTTCCATTTTATTCCCGCCTACACCCCACATTTCGGTGGACTCTGGGAGGCGGGTGTCAAGTCAGCAAAGTATCACCTTCAGAGAGTGTTGGGAAATTGTAACTTGACTTTTGAGGAGCTGTACACCACACTAACCAAGATTGAAGCCATCTTGAACTCTCGTCCATTGACGCCGTTGTCTTCAGATCCTGCAGATTATACTCCGCTCACGCCAGGACATTTTCTTGTGGGACGGCCACTTACTTCTTTGCCGCAACCTGATTACCAGGATAGCTCTGCCAATTATCTGTCTCGTTACCAGAGGATCGAGCAGCTTCGCCAGCATTTCTGGAGCAGATGGAGCAAGGAGTATGTTGCAGAATTGCAACAACGCTCCAAATGGCGTTCCTGCAAGGATGGCTTGATGCTGAACTCCTTGGTGGTGATCAAGGAAGACGATCTTCCTCCGTTGAAGTGGAGACTTGGACGGATCGTGGCTGTTCATCCAGGAACGGATGGTATCGCCCGTGTAGCTGACATTCGGACGTCTACTGGAGTCGTTCGACGGGCATTCAACCGAATCTGCCCTTTGCCTGTGTCTTCAGAATCTGGTTGAAACCATTGGTTTCAACGCCCGGGGAAATGTTGGAGATAAAACCTTCTTGCAAGCTTCCTAAATTATATGAAAAAATATGACACTTCTATTTGTCACTTGTCTTCACTTGTTCTTCTGTAAAATATATCGTTCACACCGAAAATTATTAAAAACTAATTTGCATTGAGCATCCAGTCATTGATTTTCATTCAGAATACCCATAATTCTCGCACATGAATGTTGGAGATAAAACCTTCTTGCAAGCTTCCTAAATTATATGAAAAAATATGACACTTTCTATTTGTCACTTGTCTTCACTTGTTTTTCTGTAAAATATATTGTTCACACCGAAAATTATTAAAACTAATTTGCATTGAGCATCCAGTCATTGATTTTCATCAGAATACCCATAATTCTCGCACAGCAGGGCATAGACTTCCTTAATCTTAGACCAAAATTTTTGATCTCGATTTAACAATCATTTAGATCTAAATTATGACAATTGAAATTTGAACGTTGTTAGGTACTCGTTAAAGTCACGGAACTTAACTAGGAAATCTAACGAACGTTTAATAGCTAATAATATAATAGTACACACGCTTGAACTTGGTGCGATCGGCATACGAAATTGGTACGCTTCCGAATCCAATCAGTTCATCTATAGAGCAGTCTGGCAAGTATCCACCACCACCACATTGTTGAAACCTAAGTACTGGTAACCTTCTCCGGACTAAGTAAGCATTTCGATTTATCGTTTATACCGCGTACATCGAGAGATTGGAGCAAATTGCCTGTTGCGGTCTTTCCGTCCGATTATAATTTTGGTTAGAATGAATAGGCTCTTAAAAAACTAGTACGACTTTTAATCAACGATTGCATCACTGCTTATAATCAGGTAGATTCACGGTCAAGCACTAGTTTATATCTATTAAAAAAATATTTAACTAGCCAACGGAAGGCGTGCACTTGACGTCATCGTACGCAAAGCCACTGTCCAATACGGTCGTCTGTAGCGAGAATGGAATTGGTCGGCAGATTTGGTCCGTCAAACCAAGTTCGAGGATTATGTTAATATTTAATAATGAACTACACTATCAAAATTGAAGGAAAACTAGAATATATAAAACGTTTTCTTACAACAACGCAGCCGACCTCGCGTTAGCCTTCTGGAGTACATAAAATCATTACATTTTTATTATATGTCACTTAATGAATAAATGTGATCAGAGGTAAGATTTTTAATGATCTATAACGACATATTTATGTTAAAATGAGGAAGTTAATTATGTTTTTGTACTTTAACGCTAGAAGTTACTCAAATGGACTAAGCTTAACACTTAACAAGCTCCCGGAAAGTGTTGTGATAGCAGAAAATCGTTTGGACAGACTAAATCCCTCCAAATTATTTAATTAAAAAAATTAAAAATTATTCAATGCTCTTAATAAACTAATGCGCCGCCAACGATTTCATCAAAAAGAAAGAATGAAATATATTTTAGTTGGCACACATATATTTGAAACCAAAACACACAAAACATCACTGCTTACCATCAGGTAGGATCGCAGGCAAGCACTTAGTACTTTTAAAAAACAACAAATCGCCACCAAAAAAAAATTAAATTATGATAAAAAAATGGTGTTCTACTGGTTCCAGCGCCATTTTCTTGACCAGCAATACTCTCTCCTCCCGAGGCATCGGTATCCTGTTGCAATTTCACTATTGCTACTACTATGCACTAAAAATATATCATGGCGGTTAATGCGGCAATGGAAACGTAGAATTGATAAAATTGCTGCATTGCTGCTTTTGTTGACAGGTTAATTAGATAACACTAATTATATTATGCTCAACTGACTCGCTAAGGCTAAGAAGCCACTTTCCAAGCTACATATTATGGATTTGATATCAATAATTAAATCCATAGCCCTATTATCTTTGTTTTCGATTATTTCGCAATAATTTTTCACCAACCGGGGGCTGTTCTTGCGTGCACAAGCATAGCGCATACAAAGATAAATGTCGGTTGCTACCACGTTCTTGGACGTCTGTGAGTTGGTTTCGGCTCCTCGTATACCTTCCAAAGGATCAGGACCTCAGGATTCTGAGATATTTTGACACATAAGTATATAGAATGATAATATTTTTTTCAATTACGGGGCATGGCAGTGCCACCAAGGCAAGCAAAAAAAGTGCCACGGTCTCGAAACTGTTCAAGTATTTATTTACTATTGATTTACTTGGTGCTTATTTAGTATTAATTTACTGTTTGAAATTCACCATTTATTACTTTTAGTTGTTATAAATTAAATAATTTACGACATAAATAAAAATAAATAAAATAAAAAAGCCTTTTATTTCTTGCACACAATAAATTTACACTTATAATAATATAAAAAAAAACTAATAACTAATTTTGCAAGAACCCCTCTCATTAGAAGGTGAAGGCCTCCTCCAGGGACAACCACTGCTGTCTATCTTCTGCTACTCTCATCCAGTGAGCACCTGCTACTTTTGTGATGTCATCATTCTGTCCAGCGTGTATTTGGTCTACCCCTTTTTCTGTGGCCCGATGGTCCTAACCATGATGTTGCTATTTTAGTCCAGCGATTGTCGTTAAGTAATTTACGACATAATTCAAACATAATGCAAATTAAAATTAATAAAAAAATAAATAACATACGAACAAATTATTTTTAGGAGTGGGTTTTTAATCAGTAAAAGTCTGTCACTATCACCCGCTCCGCCCAAGGGCGTGGAGAAATCATTGAATGATTTTCCCACCTAAAAAAAAGACCTAACTCAAGCATTGCCACAACTCACCACACAGGTGAATGTTCCTTTGACTGATAAAATATGTATAATATGTAATTCCTATATTACCATTAATGAACCTATTAGTCGATTTCACCTTCTGCAATTGATGAAAACTCGACTCGGGAAATATCTCCGTGTGTGGTCTCGTTCCTTTTGATAAGAATTATAGCTCGGATGCTGATAACAAATACAAAGAAATCCTCTTATCGAGAACATACATATACAGTACACAGTAGTCACATGAGATACACCTCACATGACACATAAAACACCGATCAAAGGAATAACTGACGTATAGCCGGGCGGAACTTTTATCAACACAATGCTCCTTATTGGCGACCTGGGCTAGGTCACCGGCAGATCACCTCGAACATAATACTTAGAAGCCTCTGATACGGTCCAATTAACACTATCGTGTAACATATGCCGTGTTAGAGAAGTGAGGGCTGACAGAAAATATTGGTGAGGATGTTTTGAATTTGGAGGACCAAATTGAAGAGATGTGGAATTTTCTAAAAGAGTTACCATAGCCCTAAAACGTAATGTGCAACTGAACGAACGCAGGTGGGGTTTTGGTCAGTAAAAGTCTGACACTCCCTCTCGCTCCACCCACAGGAGGAGATTATTTGGTGATTATGAATGTTTTAACAGAAGACGAAGTTAATCTGAGATAATACGCAAAATTACATGACAAGATCACGGCAGAGCGAGAAAAGATGGCGGGGCGACTTGGATGTCTTCCTTAATAATTGGCAAGAAGTGGCTCAAAGCCGGGAACAATGGAAATAATGGAGGGAGGCATTTACACTGCAGTAGGAAAGTATAGGCTTGATATAATATAATAATACTCGATCGAAGGAATAGGATCGGATGAGAATGATAAGAAACGAGGATACATACAGTGAAGTACTATAAGCGAATCGAAGAACTTAGGTACAACTATTACTTTGTTATAGTCTAAGAATATCATGCAGTATATACCTAGTTAGCTCGATAATGGTATTGACAACCCTGTGAGCTATTTGCCCCAAATCAGTCTATTTGCGTTTACGTTAACACAAACACCGTTAACTTAAATAAAGTTGTTGTAACCTTCTTTTTTATTTATTTACATATCGTCTTTACAGTTTTGAAGACCTTAGCCATGATTCTACAGTTAGTTGCTTCAGCAATGTCACGATATTGTCACATTACCTTTTAAGAACAATTGATAACAAACTTAAATATCCGCACAAAGATAGAACGGACACCTTTATTTATGACCAGAATTGGATTCGAAATTAAAAACAGTCACAGACTAGCAAATAAGAAAAACTGGTATTGCCAATTTATAAATTAAAATGCAAAAATGCGCTTATCTAGTCTGAATCTACTTAACCTGTAACTGACCCCTACTGATGAAGTAGCCTTGTGTAATTATGATAAACATAATTATCCATTGTTTTAAAATTACTTGCATCTTATCTTTTATTTATTAACAACTATAAAGTAAAACAAAATACTACCTACTATGCTCCTCGAAAAAAATTCGGGCCAGAAGGAAAAGTCCAATTCTATTTACTTTTAAACAGGGTGCAAACGTGTGTCAGATACAAGCTATCGATAAATATTTGGTTTTTAGAGAACCAGTATAAAATCATGCGCTGCCTGCGTATACGTAAACATTTTTTGTGTTCAGTTTCTTCCATTCAACACATGCCTATGACGATCAAAAAGTGTTCGATGACGCGGTAACTGAGGTTGCCGACATAGCACGAAGAATAGCCAAACTTAAGTGGCAATGGGCAAGGCACATTGCTCGCAGAACAAATGACCGTTGGGGCCGAAAGGTTCTTGAGTGGCGACCGCGTACCGGAAGACTCAGCGTTGGAAGGCCTCCTACTAGATGGACCGATGACCTGGTGAAGGTTATGGAAATCCGATGGATGTAAGACGAACTAAAAGTGTCTACATTTGCGCAGCGTCTTAACAAGCATTTCAAATTTCCAAACCCACAGCGAACCGTCTATTCTCGAGCGTAATTTAGCAATAACGATAGCTCTACTCACATCCTTCACAAAAGGAGCGAATAGGACTCGTGAGCACTCGTGATGTTAGTCACATGACTCGGCAAATTGTCGGGTCATATGTCACACAATTTAAAAAGGCAATTCAGTAAGAGGGAATTTTTTCACGTGATCTTCGATTTGGGTCAACTGTTCTTTGCAGTTGGTGTAAGCGTAAGACTTTTTGCGATAGTCGTATAGATCAATCAATCAAATTAGAGTTTTGTATCCATCGCCTTATTTTTGGTGTGGGAAAACATCAAAGAACTCCTCCCGTTTTGGGTAGGGGGAATATTAGACTTTTACTGACTAAAACTTATCTGTGTTCCTCCAGTTGCTTTGGACGTTCCAGGAAATTCTTTCGAATATTCAAGCAGTCTTGCGTTTTGTGAATTGTTATCATCTTCGAAAGCCCACTGCTGAGTTAATTTATGCATTTAGGTACATGCTTGAGATGAAAAAATTAAAAAAAAAAACATCTTTTTCCAACCTATTGTAAAAGCACATTACTTACAGTTAGAGCCAGTAGATACTTGTGGCAATTTTTAGGTCCCTAAAATGCAGATTTGTGAATATTTTAGGCAACACAATCGAATATGATAATCACCAAATGAAATTAAAAATGAATATAGAAAACTATTTTTTTTTTTTGTGAAATCCGAATATGTAATTGTATAGTATTGCTATCGCTAATAAGCTGTTTGTGTGTTACTTCATCTACGGAAATCATTTCTATATCTCATTCAATACAAAATAGAAAAAGAGAGCGTCGATCATTAAAATTATGGATAAGTATCGACGTTGCTCCATATGGCCCCAATCCGAGTCACGTAGCGTCGGCATCGTGCACAGCTTCTTCCTGCTTTCCACGTAATTATCCAACTTTTCTAAACTTGCCCGCTGACTTCATTGATCTGTCTACACCGTTTGTTAGTGACCAGATAGCAACCGCTTTAGTGAAGAGATGAGAGATAACTGCACGTGTCAAGCCTTCAGTGTTTTTAGTCTGACCAAAACCCAAACTTGTAGCGGTTCTGGAGTGACGACTACGCAACACGCAGCATTGGAAGACCTCCCATTATGGATCAACGACCTGTGGACTTACCACGACGTGTTAAAATATTAGTCGTTCGAGCGAGAAATAAGGATGGAGTTATACGCCCTATTTAGCTCCATCCTTTAGCAGTTCAGGTTAGGTCAAAAAATGTTACAAAGCGTTATGAGCTTGAGGTATCCCTGCTATTGATGGATGTGACACGCGCAATTTACAGGACCAATCGGTGTAGCAACACTTAGAAGAGGCTTGTGTCTAGGTGTAGACGTCTTTCGACTGAAATGATGATGATAAATCAGTCTGCCTGATTTATGTATGAACTTGTTTCGACAGAGGAGATAGTTCAATCCTATTCGTTCCAAAAACCGTAAGCCAAAGTAAATATTTGAATGACCTCCAGGAGGAAGACCTCGGTTCAGGTAGGTCAGTATATTATCTTGATTGCTATCAGAATTTCTTCTGAGAAGTCACTGTGTTTATGACGTCGAGGAAATACTCCAAGGTTTGTTATTATCGTCAGTCGTGTACCTACAACGAAGTAGTATGCGTAGGCGGCAAAGCTGTTAAATCTCGTAAGTACTTGAAGAAGGTCTTTCATTTTAGGTTTTTGAAAAGTCAAGGGAAAATTAATACGGAAGACAGTTGATGCTGCAACATTTGACCGGACGTGACGGAATGCCAACACCGCGAGAATAGCTGGAACTGTAAATTCAATAGAATCTCCCTAGTGAACCATGCATTTTTATCTTGAAATGTAATACTCCAATTTAAGGTATGCTTGCCTGCATAGTGGGCGTTAATACAAGACTATTATATTATTATTACTATATCACAATCACTACTTTGGTATTTGATAAGGAATATCTTATGCACTTAGTTTTTTCCCCATTTAGAACTAGATTATTAGCAGTAAACCCGTCTTAGACCGTCCCTGTTCTTTCCAAGAAGTGTAATCGGTGAAAAACACCATATTAAGTTTGTTTTGCAATAAATGGGGTAAATCATTGATATAATCTAAAAATAAAAAAGGACCTAAAATTGAACCTTGGGGCACACTCATTTTCACATTAAAAATCCCAACGAATCGACAAGAAATAATTTGGCCTTTTCGTACTAGATTATTAAAATTAGTAATAAAAAAACATTTTTTTAAATTGACTAGCTAAGACTTGTTAGAAGAATGTTGTTCGTTTCCATAAGATTAAACTTTAAAAAAAATCTAAACTCCGACTGCAAATAAGCGCGCTTTGAAAAACATAAAACTCGTTTTGGCATCCCCGAAATCTGGTAAAACCGTTTCCATTAAACCCTTTAGATAAATTAACTAAGCTTGTTAATTTATTCTGGTACCTTTTTAAAGGAAGGTTCACCTGCACTTCGTAAAGAACGTGTGCGCAATTTAAATTTCAAATTGATGCAATCCACCAATCCACCACGTTAAGCAGTCTGGTAGCAAAGCGCTAGTGAAGGTCTCAGGTCCGTTGTCACGCAGCTAATTTATCAACATCTTAATTAGAAAGGATTGAAAGGAGATCAGAGCTAAGGTCAGAGGACCAAACCAAACTTGGCTGACTACATTCTAGGTATACTGTATTTGTAAAATATTGTTTTTATTTACTTTAGCAGCTGTTAGCCTGCCTGTCAGTGGATGATTTTGCTATTATATTACTGTAGCTGATGCCTGCATCACCGACCGAGTGAAAGTAGGGATTACCCCAAGGAACTTACTCCTACCACAAACGTATCTTATGTGCTATCCCTAGACATGATCTACTAATCTACTCGTGCACCAAATTTCATTGAAATCTGTTGAACTGTTTGCGTGTGACGAAGTAACAAACATTTACATTTTACAACTTTTGGCTGTATAACAATATAATTTGCTGCCAGCGACTTCGCCAGCGTGGTTGTTCCAAGAGAGTATACTCCCAGGATATGAAGTTTCCTATGCGTTATTTCAGAACATGGCTAAATTTCGTCAAAACTCGTTTAGCTGTTTGAGCGAGAAGAAATAACAAACACACACAGTCTTCAACTTGAACTTCTGCCTTAAGAGGACTCTTTTCCAGCCTGCTGCTTCATCTAACGCAATCTAAAGCTATGTTTGATGAAGAAGAAAACTCTGTGGGCATTTGGTAATTCCGTGATTTACTCTAATATATAATACATATCGAATACATGAGTAGATTATACAGGGCCAAAGTTCACGTAGAATAGTAGATTTTCAGAGCTGGATTAGTTTTTATGTTTTGATTTCTATAGAAGCCTAGATATTTCGCGTTTATAATAAAACTATCTGCTGCCAGCGACTTCGCCAGCGTGGTTGTAGAAAGTTGTTCCAAGAGAATATACTCCCAGGATATAAAGTTTCCAATGCGTTATTCCAGAACATGGCTAAGTTTCATCAAAACTCGTTTAGCTGTTTGAGCGAGAAGAAGTAACAAACATACATTGTCTTAAGAGGACTCTTTTGCAGCTTGCTGCTTTATCTAACGCAATCCAACGCTCTGTTTGATGAAGAAGAAAACTCTGTGGCCATTTGGTAATTCCGTGATTAACTCGAATTTATAATACATATCAAATACATGAGTAGATTATGGAGGGCCAAAGTTCGCGTAAAATAGCAGATTTTCAGAGCTGGATTAGTTTTAATGTTTTGATTTCTATAGAAGCCTAGATAATATCCACAAGATATCTATGTACTTATCCAAAATATCGCGAAAAAGACGTGTAATAAAATCATAATCAGGTAAGAGCGGTGTATGAAAATGTACCTCGGGTTGGCCGCTCTTAATAATATTAGTGTGACTAATTACCTGCTAAAGCTTCACAAGCTTATTTAATCAGCAAAGGTTTACATCTGGAGCTGTAATCGTTCTAATCGTAGAAGTTAGCTAGTAGCTATTAACTTTCAATAAGTAATAAGCCGTCTAGCGAGCACTCCAGATGTTTGTTGAAACAGATTATGCATAAAATCTCGTAAAACCTCTTTTATGGAACGAGTTTGACTTGTAATTAAGCGTAAAGTTAAGCACTCGATCACTTACAGTCTTCATGTCAAAAGATTACCTTTATTAGCAACCATATTTTTTTTTTTTTTGGAAGTGGTAAATCATCAATTAGCGTCTCCTGCTCTGAATACTGTGATAGGGAATGTTATTTGGTAACTACCAATCCCACCTTTTTTTAGGTGGGATATCTAATAACGTCTCCCGCTCTTGGGCGTGTCAGACTTTAACTGGCTAAAATTCCCGTCTTTGCCTTTGTTCCAGGGCCCCGGTATCTCTTTAAAAAAACCCATAAGGCAACCAAATAGGTATATATGTCTCACGTTAACTTTCTTTGCAAACCAATTGATTTTTTTTCTGCCATATTGGTTGCATTGCAATGGTTGATTAGTTATTAGGGTATGACTAAGGCCAACAGGATAGTTCTTTAATGAGATCGCAACCCCATACATACGCACAAAATCTTTGGAAATACATTCATTGTATTTAGCTAAGGAGCAGAATTTCCTGCCGGAGTCGATGTTTCGTTATAACTACAATTTGAGCATTTTTAAGTCAAAAGTGAATAGGTTTCTTCTAGGCAAGCGTGTGCTATCGCCGACCACATCACTACTTACGATCTTGAAAGATAGGAGGTTATGGTCAAGCGCGAGCAAATCAATAGAAAAAATGTCCTAAAGATCTTTAGGACATTTTTTGACCAAATTGACCAGTTGGTCAATTTGCGAAATATAACTGTGTTGTATGTTATGCAACTCTGACTTCACTCTGCCCACCAGTAGAAAATTTAAGTATGGTTATGCTATGATATAATGACATACAGAACCAATCATAATTTTAACGTTACAAAATTATTGCCAGTTGCATACAGATGGATCCCATTTTAAAAGAAAAAAAAAAGTCGTCTTGCTTAAAAAACCTTAACTTCCATATTATGTGTCAGTTTTATTGCAGTGAAATAAATATGGACGTACCTTAAGGGACAAGTACGTAAAAGAAACTGATGAATAATAAATTTATGAATTCAAGAATTGCGTTAATGGCTTCATAAACCACTCTTGAAGTATCCTGAAGCAGCTGGTTGTCATCTTTTGATAATTATGGAAGTACTTATAAGGCTAGTTTTTATATTTATTAGCCTTCTATGACACTGTCATAAATTACATTTTTTTACATTTAATATTTTTATTTTCAGACGTCATTCTAGTAACCAAAAAAATGAATTTTTCCAGCACTTAGCCTTTATAGGTAGGAAAAGCAAAGGTTTCAAACCGTTATACACCCAAATTTCAAAAATGGATATCCAAATATTTTTTGAATTCAAAACACAGATAATTATTAATTTGTCGGCAATGACAAATTGTTACCTATGTAATCATTATGTAAATAATCATATTTATTTATAATATTCTTTCTTAAACACAATTTAAATTTTCATGAAATATTAAGACTTTAAAAATATCCGCTAGTTTTTTTTCGTATTTGTTTACCAGAGCTAAAAACTAAATTTAGCTCAGAAAAAATTGCATGCAATTTCCTAAAACATTTTGCTATTCTGAAATAATTGTACGACTGCCAAATAGTATCAATGACGCCATGGTTTTCTTTCGTTTCCCTTTCAGTTCGGGCACGCTCAGCGCAACTGTATTGTATTTCTGTACTCTCTTTTTTATTATTTTTTGTTGATAGCGTTGTATTGCATGTAATAAATTCTATTCTTTTATCACCACTTTAAAATTATGATCGTGAAGGCAAAAAATCTTTCAGTAAAATACTAAATTGACGGTATTTATTATTGTACTAGCTTCTGCTAGCGGCTTCGCTTGCGTTTTGTAGGTTTCTCCATACAAACTTTAGACCTCCGTTTGGAGGTGAATTTTAGGAAACCCTGTCTTTGTGCTCACCTATGATACGTGGTTACTTACAATGGGCCTCATAAGAAGACTCAAAGTCACCCAAAGGGCGATGGAAAGGCTCGGAGTTTCCTTCCGTAATCACATCGAAATGAAGATATCCGCAGGAGAACCAAGGTTACCGAAATAGCTCGAAGATTCGCCAAACTTAAGTGGCAATGGCCAGGGCACATTGCATGCAGATCAGGTGGTCGATGGGGACGAAAGGTTTTGGAGTGGTGACCACGTACTGGAAGACGCAACGTTTAGAAGGCCTCCAACAAGGTGGACTGGTCAGTCAGGGTCGCGGGAATCCGATGGATGCGTGACGCACAGGACCGGACGTTGTGGCGACGCTTGGGGGAGACCTATGTCCAACAGTGGACACCTTTCGGCTGATATGATGATGTCATAAAAGGAAGCATTGTGCAAAATTTTACGCTCCTAGTCCCATGAGTTTCTGTTGTTCGTTGATATGTCAATCAGTTAATTTCTCCTTTTATACTCGTATATATAGATTAAGTTTAATTCAAAATCAGAGTTAAAATAAGTAGAGTAAATACTTTATATTCAAGTATGCTTGGCAATCTTACTTTGTAGTCATCTGTAACCAGATTCATCATTGTCCATAACTCACTATATTCAGAATTAGCGCAATATATTTTTTCTACCATACTTAGTCAACCCGGAGTTCGAAATGGTTACCGTGGCCCTGGACCGCAAAAGGCAGTTGGTGGGATTTTGGAAAGTTTTAGTTAACAAAAGTCTGAACTGCAATTGGTATCATCTTTCACTCGGTCCATTCATTGTTGGGTGTTTGGCTGTACTGTGATTTTATAACGAGATTTAAACTAATTTAATGATTTAATATCAAATCTTTTAGCAATCAAATGATTTAATAATCAAATTATTGAATAATCAAATGATTTAATAATCAAATTATTGAATAATTAAATGATTTAATAATCAAATTATTGAATAATCATATGATAGAAATATAATCAAAATGACAGCATAATACGAGTATCACTGTCTTTGCTGACTTCAATTGGTATTGTCACTACTTTGCCCAATGAACGTGTCATTGGCAAAGTAAACATGCAACCTTCTAACCATCCACTTCCCACAATTTTTAAAAGAAACATCCGTATATTTACAAGACTAAAATAACATGTCACAAGCTAAGACCTTAAATCAGTAGGTAAAACACGGATTCCTTGTAAGATTGGGTAACATGTTTTAAATGCATGACACGACAATCTTCGTGTTTACCGCCTGACTACCGTCGACTAAACACAACTGTAGGTTTTAACTTTTTAGAACGTACGGGAGGTCGACAACTTGATGAGAAAAAAAAGTTAAGTCTTCAATAGCCGATTATGAATAAAAACTATGTCCGCTAAATGGCAGTGCAAGAATAATTTATCAGACGCAATGAGTTATCAAAATGACGACGTGGTCAATATACTTCTAATTATAAAAAATCTCGCTTTAGTCGTGGAGTTGCGGATAACAATAAAAAACTCGTCGCTAAACGTTAATTTGTACTAAACACTCAATAGGCGCCATCTGGTGACAATAATGGAAAACCTATGCTTTTTCATACGAGTGAATGTTTACGGGCAATAGAGGAGTTTTTTTTTTATCAGATATAAACTAGTGGTTGACTGCGATCCTACCTGATGGTAAATATTGATGCAATCGTTGATGGTGAGGCCTATGATTTATTAAGAGCCTATTCACTCTAGCCTTGAAGACACCCAAATTATAATCGGACGGGAAGACCGCAGTTACGTTAAAAAAACTCGAACTAGGCTGTCTGATGAAATGCGATTGCAATGATAACTATTTTCAAATGAAATCTGATCTATCCTAACTCGAGAAGTTTTGTAAAACTTCAACGTGATCAAAATATGAAGATCATGTCTTTTACTAAGCACAAGACTTAGCCAAGAAGCACAAAATAAGAAAAAAAAACTTGAATCGGCAAAAAGTATCTACTTTTGCGCACTAATATATGCACACACGTGTATGCGTGAAATTATATTTCTACTTCTTTTCACATTTAAAATATGGAAATAAATTCCAGAAATCAAATAAAATACTAAACGATGAGATTTCGTATTTTCATAGAAATGGTCATAACGTAATTAAAAACACGTATAATAGACAAGAAGAACAAGTTCTGCAAAACAGTGATTGACGGCACTGTCATGTTGGTACAATGGATGAGTGTTTGACTGCTGCGCTGCGTGTTGCGTGTTCAATTCCTGCACAGAACGAATCTTGGTGCTATGTCGTATAGCTTATTGTTCCAAGTTTGTATGTCTTGTGTATGTGAGTTTATATGTTTGTAAACGCATCCACAACGCAGTAGGTAATTCCTAATTTAGAACTATGCTTTATTAAAAAAAAAAAAAAGTCATAAGTCTTAAGTTTCTGCCACAACCTTTACGGTAAACATTTTAATTCATTTAACACCAAGCAAACGCGTTCGCTCTCTTATTATCTTTCTATTGTGTCTCTAATTACGGTAGGTATCCGAAAGATTAAAACAGACTATATCTAATATCTATAATAATAAAAATAATGTATTTTTAAATATTTTTTTTAACATCATTTTTATAAGAAATATTTAAAAATATAATTAATATGTATGAATATGAAATAATATTTATATACCACAACTATCACACAACGCCGTCAAGTCCCAAGCTAAGCAGAGCTTGTGTTATGGGTACTAGACAACTGCTAACCATACTTATATATTTCTAAATACATACATATTATAGATAAATTACACCCAGACACAGAACAAATGATTATGCTCATCACACAAACATTTGTCCTGGGTGAGAATCGAACCCACGACCTCCGGCATAGCAGTCAGGGTCACTAACCACTAGACCAACAGGCCAGTCAATACTAAATCTATCAAAAAAAAATCTATCCAAGTAAACTTGTTATTTTAAAACATACTTAGAATATTATTAAAAACAAGTTATCAGAGAATAAATATAGCAATGTTCATAGTAAAAACAAAACTGATATGAGTCACATGCTAAGACATCATCAGAATAAACACATCAATCAATAAACTACTTACTCGAATAATTACTTAATACAATTAACTATTAACCTTAGTTGATAACAAATTGCTTTTATATAGACAAGTGTTCCAAAGGACCATCTTACGAAGACACGGCACAACAATTATTTTAGAACAAAGCCTAAAAAAGTTATGGTTCAAGTTACATTAGTTTGACATTTACCTTCTCACAATATCAAAGTCAATACCGTAACTGATCACAATTGTTATACTAAGGACATTAAGATGTGTACATATTTGCTTTAACAGTAAAGCATGATTTGACATTGGTTGTAATGTTAATAACCTAAATACCTATGTAATCGTGATACCTCAAGTTTTTGAAGGGTAAGGCGCACTTACTTAGATATAGATAGAACAGCAGTCTACGGTTGACGGCCATTACGGACGAGCCCCAGCAAGCTTTAGCTCTGCTGGGGCTCGTCCGTAATGGCCATGGGTTGATTTCTGAAAGGAAAACGCAAAGAGTAACTGAAGGAACACAAGTGTACTTTTAGTCAGTAAAAGTCTGACACACCCTCCCGCAGTCCCGCTCCGGCCTAGACAATCTTGCTATGTTCATAAGATGATTTCACACCTTAAAAAAAAGCTACATTTAACCCTTTCAGGATAGTGAGATTGCTCGAAATAGTCACCACGGCCAACACATGTGGGTTTCTCTGTAGCCCTTTCGTCCTCCTAAATCCATGAATTGAAGTATAAGCTCACCTCTCATTCAGATTCTAACAGTTATTGTTGGTGGGCACTAAGCCTGTCTGCCACTTAACTTGTCTCAAAAAAAAATCCTGGATCCGCCCTTGACAATGCAACAACAATTTTTCATACAAAATATTCTATCGAATTCGTTGTTGAATCATCGCTTCGTAGCCGTTAGTTGGGGTGTTAATATTCTAACAAATACTTAAAGCTATATTATTATGCAAGTATTTGTGTCAAGAAATGCACGACATAACTGTTTCTTTACTGATTCTCTTGAATATTGCACAAGTCGCATGAACTCGAATGCATGCGTTTCCGAATGAAGACAGCCACTGACCTACAAGGTAATACGGGGTCTCTTTTGTACAGTAAATGACGTAACATGGATTTTATTGGTTACTAACCTGTACCCCGCGGTTTTATTCACATCTTTGGTTACTGAAGTTTTAGAATTTTTACAAAGTTTACTTCGGAAGTTTCTATTTTGTTGCAACTTATAATTCCGATTAGTGTCGTCTTTTGTACCTGTTATTGTCTGAACTACGGGTTTTTACTCGACTACAGCAAAACCAAAGGAGGGTTATGATTTTGACAGGCTATGTACCCCTCTGTTCAAAAAATAACGGGAAATTTCGTTTTTTTTTTAAATATTTATTCATTTGTCTACATTAATGTTGTCGCCTTCAAAATAGTTAAACAAAATTTTCAGGTTTCTGATATAAACAAAGTAACTGTAAAAATAAGAACAGAACATAACTTTGTTTATTTCAGGATCCTGAAAATCTTGTTCTATACTTTTTCAGCGTCGTTTTTTTGTCGTAGTCGGATTTTAATTTTTTTTAAAAACTTAACTGGGACAGGTCGCTAATTATGCATAATTTTAGTTTTAAAGTTATCTTTCCAGAAGAAAACATACTTAAATATTGATAATTTTATTAAACAAATCGTCATTAATTAAACACATAGTCATTAGTTCGGCACTAGGGTAATTATTTGTATAAGATTATTTACTTACGTGATGAAACAATGTGTAACAATGTCGTTTATAAGATTAATAAAAGATTATTAGTACTATTAAGTTACTGCTCTACTTCTGTGGTTAGCCGCGTAATTTTATAATGATGTACTATTCAATAATATAATAAAATTTTCAATTCGAACTAGTCGCTAAATAAAACGAGCTCAAACAGACAAACAAACTCTACAGCTTTATAATATTAGTAAAGATTGTAGTAAATAATCAGCTTTTTTTTTATGAAAATGCTGAGTTTTTGGTCTTCCTTTTTATACAAAATTAGTTTTAGTAAATGCTAAACCTAAATATAGTTTATTCAGGTAAATTACGACGATATTTTTTTCCCAAAAATATTCAAAACAAGGTCACAAGTTAGACACCACCTACACTAAATACCTACAACACAGATCACGGCAGGTTATAGCGGGTCTAACACCCGCTGCCAGCACACAAAACAACCCCTCAGTCGCCCGGATGCCCGGTGATCATGTATTTGTGCGGACAACCAGGTAGGTATACTTTCCGAGGCACAGAGGAACCTTGGTATATTAAGATTGTCGCCATCCACAGCATTAATTCATTAAACCCCAAGCGAACGCCGGCGTTCGCGCACCTATTGTCTTTCAATTGTGTCTGTCATTATCAAGATTGAAAGGTTAAGGTATAGTCATCATCATCATATTAGCTGAAAGAAATCCACTCCTGGACATAGACCTTCCCTAGTGTCACAATGGCCGATCCTGTACGAATCTAAAATCGGAAATCCATCGGATTCCCGTGAACCTCCACCATCAGGTCGCCGGCCCCCTTGTGGGTAGCCTTCCAATTTTGCTGCTTCCGGAACATGGTTGCCACTCTAAAACCAGAGAGAATAGCGCAGCTTCATAAGTATTAGTGAAAGAATTTTCAGAATTGGTTCAATACTTTCAGACATCACATACAAATACTTTTATCTCTTTACTAGTTGACCCGGCAATCTTCGCTACTGCCTAATAGTTCTTTTAGCTAAGCTGTCAAAGGATAACATCATCTACAGTCATTACCAGAACCAGCATAATTCATTTCAAAATGACATTTTAATAAGAGATGATGTTGTACTCGATTTTTTTTTCATGTTTTTTTCCAAATTTTTTTAAAGGTTTAAACCTTTCCTAGGCTACCACGAATATATCAAGACCAAAATGAACTGAATTAGTCCCGCCGTTCTCGAGTTTTAGCTAAACTAACAAACAGCTATACTTTTTTTAAATATTTATACACATAAATAAAATTGGAGTGTCTGTTTGTAATATTGAAATAACTGTTTTTTACGACATGCGTATGAATATATATACGTACCATACACCAAAATAATATTTTTTACAATTTTTGTCTGTCTGTCTGTTTGCCTGGGCAAATCTCTGAAAAGACCGATTTTGACGGGACTTTTTTTGGCAGGTAGCTGATGTAATAAGGAGTAACATAGGTTACTTTTATTTTAGAAAAAATAAATTCAAAATCCTGTAGTTCACGCGAACGAAGTCACGGGCATAGCTAGTAGATAATATTAGTATAGATTTACATGCCTGTCCATAACAACTTCATCATTAACAATCACTTAAAGACGTCTATAAAAATGGAAGCTTTCACTCCTTACGTATTTATCTGTGATATATTGTCGTTAAGTATTCCTATAGGTCAAGGTGCATTTGATTATCAGCACTTATATAACGTTATGTCATCGGTTCACTACCTACATAATGAGTTAGATTTGACTCACTTATGGTCGCCGTGCCCTCGTGGGGGTGATCGGTGGCGGAGACCTCTCGCGCCGGGCCTTGGTCGAGGCCATGGTCCGGAGCGAGGAGGAGTGGCAGGCGGTCGCCGACTTCTGCGAAGCAGTAATGCTCGCCAAGGAGGAGGCCGACCGCATCAGGCAACGGCGCTCTCGCCGCTGCCGCCGGGATTCCGATCCCGATTTCCAGCCACCGCAGACGCGGGCTTGCGGACGGTGGGCATGGGTAGCTCGCTGTCCGGCCGTCCGGTAACAGTCCGGACCAAGCTCAGGTCGTCGACGACGCGCGCTGTTCCCGCGCGCCTCAAGGAGTTGTCAGCAACAGCAGGGGCCCAGCCGGGTCGAAGCCTACTGGGGCCAGGGTTATCCGAAAGGGCGCTCGAGCCCCGGTATGAAGGCTTGAAGGAACGGGATGGGTTTTTTAGTCAGTAAGAGTCTGACACTATCTCCCGCTCCGCCCAAGAGTGGGGGTTGTCATAAGATGATTTTTCCCATCGAAAAAAAAAAAAAACTCACTTATGGTTATAAGTTCGCTTACAAGACTTGTAAACATAACTTAGTTATGTTTATGCATGTTAAGTTGCTCTTTGAGCATCAAAAATGTTTTATTCAAAAATGTTTGAAACCATCAAATATCTCCTTCCGCTCTAGGTGGAGCCAGAGGAACTGTCAGACTTTTAGTCACTGAAACGCACCTGCGTTGCTTCGGTTATCTTTTATATCACTCAATAAAAGTAAATTCTTGAATTGTTTTCGGTCTATCTTTTTTGTTAGGACATGCTTCAGGAAAGCGATAACGTAAGTACTTAAGCAATGGACCCACCATAATCACGGCTGTAAGTCTCCTATTTGAGGAGTAATTGAAGAGGCGTCATGGCGTCCTCACCTTCCGTATGACGCAGGTCATCACCGATCATGGTAAGTTTTGGAGATTCCCGCGTCGGATTCAGGCGGAAGAATCGCCCGGTTGTCAATATTGTGTGAACCTCCCGGGGACACGGGGTGTGTTGCCCCGCTTGGGCGGAGTACCGCCGTGTTTTCGTGAAGGGAATCGGCGGCAGCGACCTCTCTCGCCGAACCTGGAGTCAAGCCCAAAATATACTTACTCTGTAGGTACTACTGTCAAGAGTTGTCGTGATTACTGTTCATGTGTACTAATAATGATATCTAATTATCTTAAATACATAAGCTGCTGCCAAATTAACTAAACAGTAAGTCCCATTTGGTTAATTTTATGTCTATTATAACCCATCACACGCAATTAGCTTCTATGACGTAAACCTTTTAATTGTTCTAATTGTAATGGCATACAATTTGCATTTCAAATTTTAATGAGTTGCGGTGTCACTCAACTCGTTTCTTTGTTTGCTTATTGTATACAAAAACAAAGTTAGTCAAAGTTATTTAATTTTATTGGGCAATTTATAGAGATAGTCGATGGTTTGAGAAACTTCACGTTAATAATAGGTATCGACCTAATAATGAAAAAATCTTTTATACAATAAATACAACAAGTGAATTTGAAGTTGATTGTATTTTTTTTTTTGATAATCAAATCCGTTTACATTTAGCTACAAGAAAATCCGTTTACATTTAGCTACTAGATTTCATTACGCAAGGTACTGAGCAAAGATCTGACAACTTGAGAATTTCCTCCTTTTTTTGGAAGTCGATTTAAAATTAACATAGGTAACCTCCATGATCAGGAATCTTTCTAGAAAAGTAGACAGTCCAGAAAAAAAATTAACAACATAATATTTTTCGCCTATTTTCCTTAGGTACTCCTTTCAAAAGGGGTTTGATCTTTAGTAATAATTTTACACACAAAAAAATGCTGATAAGTGTCCTTCAGAATGTACTTAGCATGTAAAAATCAATCAAAACGCAAATGCTTTTAAAGGACAATGGAGCCACAAAATATATAGGTACAGTAGACAATCTCATGTATGTACTTCACTTTTTATACCTACGCTCAGTGGACGCACACTCATGAGCGTTTGAGCTGGAACTGTTCGACAAGTGGTCCGAGACGCGACCGAGCTATCGTGTCGGTGAGCGGTGTCTATGTGTGCGTTGCTCAAGCGCGCTGTACATTGACTTTTATACCTACTTATCTATTTTGTGGTGGAGCTCTATGCGAGCGCAGGCGGCAGTACGAGTATGTATGCATATAACTCCGGCTAGATGTTCAAGGGACTATACGCCTTAATTGTATTTCTAAACAAATAATCTATCCAAGCTTATCACGTCGGCGCAATCAAGTAAATTTGACTGGCCTGTTAGTCTAGTGGTTAGTGGCCCTGACTGCTATGTCGGAGGTTCGATTCCCCTCCAGGACAAATTTTTGTGTGATGAGCATGATCATTAAAATTTGTTCTGTGTCTGGGTGTGATTATTTATCTTTAATATGTATGTATTTAGAAATATATAAATATGGTTATGAGTTGTCTAGGACTCATAACACAAGCTCTGCTTAGCTTGAGACTAAACAGCGTTGTGTGACAGTAATAAAAAAAAAACACCATTTCGGTGGCCTTCAAAAGCTTCGAACAATGGTGTCAATCGCACAAAATAAACAGGTACCTCCTTCAACAATATAGAAAAAGGAAAATACAATACATTGTATTTAAATAGCAGGCATAAGTAGGTTTTGTGCAAGTGGAAAACCATGGCCTACTGATTTGTGAAGCCATAATATATATTATGAAAAATATGTCATTAATTTATACATATATGTCTAATTCTCATTCACATGCCACTTTTATGTATACCTACCTAGGTATTATTATAAGAATACACAGTACTATAAATTACGTTATCCACAATAGAACTATTAGTTAAATAGAGCCAGAGAACCCGGAAAAAAAAAGTAGTTATAACAGAACTTGTTAGGTTATAAGTAGGTTATTTAGGTAATAATATAACCTACTAACATAATTTGCTTTTCTATATGGTAACACACACACACACACAATTGCACATTTGAGCTCTAAGCCGTCCGTGAACCCCAGTTCATAGGCGGCGAAAGAGATCAAGTGTAAATATACAGACTCTTATATCCCCCCTTATAGCCTCTCTCCACAGATCATAATAAATAATATAATATTCGACAAATATCACACAACACCGTCTAGTCCCAAGTTAAGCAGACTGAGCTTGTGTTATGAGTACTAGACAACTAATAAACAAACTTACAAATTTCTAAATACATACATATTATAGATTTTTTTTTTTATGTTGCATCTATACAGTATTGAATGGTAATTGTTAATTATTTTAAATTATAATATATATGTTATTTAAAGCCGTCTTTTGTGCAAGTGGTGTTAACCTCTAATTAATTGTTGCACTTGTAAATGTTAACCTAGACATTAAGTTAGAAATGTATAATATATATGTAAACAGTTGTTGGTTAACCTAAATATGTAAATATTTACACCCAAACACAGAACAAATAATCAAGCTCATCACAAAAACATTTGTCTTGGGTGGGAATCGAACCCACGACCTCCGGCATAGCAGTCAGGGTCACTAACCACTAGACCAACAGGCCAGTCAAAGATAGCAGTTCATTTACCATTTTGTATGACCTGTCACCTGTAAGTCTACACTTCAGGATCTTACAACTCTGCAGCATTGTTTGAAAGAGGGACCGCGACCCTGGACCGCAAAGGGTAACAGAAGGAACACAGGTAGGTAGGTTTTAGCACAAAATAGATACACACAAAGCTAGACAAGATATCTCGGATCTATTGCCCGGTCGCACTCGTACAGTTCGGAGCAACGCGCAGACGTGTGCGTCCGCTTAGCTTTAGGTATAAAAAGTGACGTATATAAAGAAGTATATAAATATACATGAGATTGACTTCTGTACCTAGGTATCTATTTTGTGGTTTTAGTCAGTAAAAATCTGACACTCCCTCTCGCCTCATCCAGAGCACGAGTGGTGGTCTGTTGATGTGTGTTGATGTCCCACCAAAAAATATTTTTTTAATAACTGCGGCCACAGCGGGAGAACCGATCGGAGTGGAATAAACTTCAAGTAACATTCGCATGACTGAAATAAAAATATTATTATTAAAAATATTCAAACTTATTTAAAAATATAATTACACTAGCCTTTGCCCGCAGCTTCGCCCGCATACCTACATTAAATATAACCTATGTCGCTCAGGAATAAAGCAGCTCTGTATCGGTAAAAATTTTTAGGAACCGGACCAGTACTTCCAGAGATTACCTCAAACAAAAAAACAAACTTAACCTATTTATTATATCAGTGTAGATTATTATTTATTTGTTATCAACGGATCATGTAGCGGTCGATAACAAATAATTTATAATAATTATTGAAATTATTAGAGTCGAAAAAGCAATGAAAAGCTAGGTAGGTAAAGGAGGTACTTGGAAGCTTATCGATGATATTTATTCGGGAATATCTCCTTTTGTTCCCGTACCCAAAAGTAAAAACGGGACCCTATTGCCATCACTTCGCTGTCCGTCGGTCTATCACCACAAGAAATACCAAAAGCAGAATAAAATAAATATTTAAGTGGGGCTGAGCTCCCGTGCTACAAACGTGTTTTTTTTTGCGTTTTTTGCTACGGGCGGTACGGAAGCCTTCGTGCGCACGACTCACACTTGGCTGATTTTTTTACTTGAAAGACATTTTGTTCGATTACATATTGAATGATTAAGTAAGTACTTATATTATCGTTGCAAGCGCAGGTCAGTCAGCTGATTAATCTATAATTTATCCTAGATCTAATACCGTAGTATTAGATCTAGGATAAATCAAAGCCTGTTATTACCTACATGCATAGTTTAACTAGCACTTATTACTTGTTTATAATAAGCAGATCCTGAACATTAATATGGATGTTAACCTCGAAATCACATTGCAATTTATCGCCTGATTGCACCACTTCGCAATCTTTTACAACAGCAAATTAGTTCAATTACTTTGACATTTACAACTAAGTCTTGTCTCTTCACCACCCTAGGTTGACTGGTAGAGAATGCCTAAGGCATTAAGTCCGCCTATGTACTTTTTGTTGCATAAAGGCTAAATAAATAAATAAATAAGTTTTTATATAATCAGATGTGTATTTATTGCTTAAAATTCCCTTTTATAAATCGGAACTTACTATTTGCATTTGAATAGATTAATTTAGGCCATTTCGAAATAGTGCAACGCCTACAATAAAAATTAGAGCAGATAGTTATGTCGTGAGGGACGGCATGAATGTTAAACATAATTTGGCAGGCGCTTAGAATTTTCAAGTTCAACTTACTGCATAATAAAAAATACGAATATAAATAAAGATGACAGAGGAGCATTAACTAAAGAGTTTTAACTGACTTTTTTAGATGCTGGGTAAGTACACACAATATTAGCAAGTCCTAAATCATTGTTAGCAAAATTTGTAGTTTAGCAAGGATAACCAATTGATAATTCTCTCTCCTCAAAGTAATTATTTAGTATGTGTAACTAGAACTAAGAGGGTACGACGGGGTTGACGTCTCCATGTAAATAAAAACCCCGAATTCAATAAATAGAAAAAAAAGACGAATATAGTTCTCCATTTTTCATTCCGAGAATTCCAAGCTGGGCTGTTTCCTGGCAGCTTCAGACATAATTTCAATCAATTCGTATACTTTCTATTTTGGGCTAATATACAAGTGTCATACCTAAATGTAAGCCATTTATAAGCAGGTTGAGAAAAAGAATAAAGTAAATATAACATGAATCTTAAGGGTCAAATCAAATATTAACCGATCCAGTTAGTCTTCTGTACTGGTAGGGCCTATAATTATTTAAAAATAATATAAAAATCCTTGGAACTAGAACGCTGCAATTTTGCCCAGAGATTCCTTTTATGACGTTTTTTTATGAACGAAATCGGTGGGCGAAGCCGCTGGCAGAAGCTAGTAACATATAGATATACCTATGCGTAGCCGACCTTGAAAGAAAACTGGGCCTGCACAACTGGAGCAAAATAAACAATTTGCTTACGTACACGATAAATAATTACATCAGAGCCCTAGAATTTGAACAAATGTCGGTCAACCACAACATGACACGAGCTGATGATTTATAGGTATGCTGTTCTCACATATGGTATTGTAACACATACCTATTCCTGACAATGGTAGGTAGGTACTATGGAAGGGGACAACTACCAGATAACCGTGGAATAAAATACATTGACCTTTTTCTAATATCTCTACGTAGGTATCCGAAAAACCAACAATGAACTGCTTTTCATTACTAGATCATGTAAAGGATCACAATACATGTCGTTTCAAGACAGCTTCATGTCTTTTTTTCCGTTTTTGAAATTAAGAATGTCAACAAGGCGGGTCAATGACCGTTATTCCACGTTCATCTGGCGCCTACTTTAGCAAATACTAATATAATAGGTATCGCAAGATAATTCGTACCTAATGTCAATCTAGGAGAGATATGTACTGCCGATAGGTAGATAATTTATTTGATATTCATAAGTAACGTAACGAAGTATCTGCCCAGCTGTGGATTGACACAGCACGCACTGTTCCCGCGCGCCTCAAGGAGTTGTCAGTAACAGCAGGGACCCAGCCGGGTCGAAGCCTACTGGGGCCAGGGTTATCCGAAAGGGCGCTCGAGCCCCGGTATGAAGGCTAGAAGAAACGGGGTGGGTCTTTTAGTCAGTAAGAGTCTGACACTATCTCCCTTTCCGCCCAAGAGCGGGGGATGTCATTGGATGATTTTTTCCCACAATAAAAAAAAATAACCTGTGGATTGACGCAGGCTGATGATGATGATGATGAAGACGCTTCAACCGCAGCGTTACAGATGAAAAATGTACAAAGACGACCTTAACTACGAGTTTCCTCCCAGCAAACAACGAAAGATCACATTTGAGGGTATGGTCCAGTATACAATATAAACCTAAGTAGCGCGTAGGTAATATATCTACCAAATAAAAATATATTATACATACTGATCACTACCAATATTTCATTAAACCCCAAGCGAACGCCGGCGTTCGCGCACCTATTGTCTTTCAATTGTGTCTGTAATTATCACGATCGAATGGATATATAAGTACTAATAATACGTCCAGTATGAAAGAAAATATTATTTAATTTTCCTTTTATACACGGAGGTGTTTAAGAGGAAAATTCACTACCATTCGCGACAGCTCTTCTTCTTCATTTCAGCTCTATCTAGGGGAGATCTGTCGGAAAGAGAGTGTAGGAGAGAATTCCAGGGACGCACAATGCAGTTACAGAAAAGGAACCATCATAGCTGCTGGAGGTGTACTTAACGCAGATTGCAGATTAAGAAAAGAGAAGACTTACCCTTCGGCACGAGATACTCAAAGCAAAATGTCCAATATAGGTACCTAGATACATAGCTACCAAGCTGGCAATCAGGTTACCAGCTCACGCGAGTGAGCCACCTTGAAACCTATCTAAATTTAACCTACTTTAACCAAGTGACATGAATTATTCTAACCATGTAGGTACATAAATGTAGATTAATTTATAATAAGGCTTGTCTATTAAAGTAAGAATTTAATAGGCAATCTAAATAATCGTATGTTGTTGATGCAATTTATAGAGATAGTTTAGTCAGTATAATATAATTAGTTTCAATTTATTGATCGCCCACACATTTTGTAGCCTTGCCCTGTAAGACAAACCTTTAAAATGCCATTTTTGTATCTGGGCGATCAGATAAACCAAAGATGGTAACATATTAAGAGCCCTTTTTTGGAGTCGCGTACTTCTGTTAAGGAACCTTTAAGGTGACAGTTTATGTCGCTATCGCAACCGGAGTCCGAAACCAGAGACAGAGACAGGAGACCACGACTGCGCTGGAAGTTTGAGACGGTGACCGCTACCAAAACCAAAAGTACAGGAGAACTAAAAATATTGAATACTTCAAGACGCGATCTTACAGTGATACTGCTGGAGGTTGTCTAGGTCTAGCAGAAGTTGTATGGATCAAGCAAATGCCCCAACAGTCTCACAGTAAGTTTTGTAAGCAATTTACGAGTATTATCACTAAACAACCCTTGGAGATTTTAACGAAGAAGACTATCTCCGCAACAACAAAACTGCAGTATTCCAATCAATAGATGGCGCTTCTTTTTGAAGTGGGAAATCATCGAACCACTTCTCCTGCTCTAGCTAGGCCTACGTTCTTCAGCCTTCTTACCTTTTGCGTTCTACGGTCACGGCCACACTTTCAAACGTTCCCGCAGCCCTAGCAGGTATCGGTCCTACTAGACCCCTTTCAGATTTGATGATCTCTTTTAGGCGCTCGGGGAACAACTCAGGCTTGAACCTCACCGGATGGCCGAATGGCAAGTAAGTACGCGTTGCTCGTAATCCACAAACCCGCGCCCGTGGTGTTTCCTTCGGCGATGACTAGGGCGTGAGGATGCCCATTTTCTCGCGGTTGTGGATTGCAGCTTTCTTCGCTTGCATTACTCGGACCATGGCTTAAACCAAAGCTGGGCAATCATCAATTCATAAAATAAAAATATAAAGCCCAGGCTGAAGGAGGTGACAGCCTGCCATTCCCTCTGGCTCTGGACGATAGCCTAAACCAGAGCCGGACGCCGATCACCTCCACAAGGACACGGCGGTGCTCTACTGAAGTGAAGTCGGAATTTATAATTCCTTTCCCAATAACGATCTTCTTATGTGGACCCGTTTTTAAACCATGTATTTTAGCTCTTTTTCTTCTAAGTCTGATAATACGGGACACTACGGAACGCTATACTACGTTTGGCCCGGTAGGTACAGGCTTGGCTGGTTTTGGAATCTAACTTCAATCAGCATGAAATTCTATCACAGATAGAGCAGTTCAAGTGGCGGTCCAGATGTATTATAAATAATATTGATTATTAATATTAATAAGGGGTTCTAATTTATAAGGGCTCAACGCAGCATGCTCTTTCTTCTATATTTGGTGTATCAGCCCTAATAATCTTCTATTGCCAGGGGTAGGTGTACTTAATACATGTTTAAATATTTATAATACCAACTTGTAACTATCAAGGCGGTTTGACGATTTGCGGTTTTCTGTCGATGTTTTGCTTCATAGATATTAGTAATGCTTAAGAAATATAGACCTGCATGTCAATGATTGATCAATCTCTCTAAGTTTTTAGGTGTTTGGAGTTCAGTTGCTCATAGTAGCAATCTCGAAAGACTCGTCATGACCAGTAAAGTAGACGGGAAAAGACCTCGTGGGTGCAACCCAATAAGTTGGTCCGTCCAGATCAGCACCCTTCTTGACTCCACTGCCAGAGACAGAAATAGATGGAGGAACATCATAAAAATGAAAGTGATGGAGCATGGCAGGTCACGCACTCAGTATTAAGGAATACGACGCAAGGCGAGACGCTCCAATATAGTCTTAGAAAAGGTATTTACTAAAAAAAATTGGTAACAATCGAAATAATCTTAACACCGTTTCAAACAAATGTTGAATCAGGCTTGGTATACAGATTCCATAATTATCTTTCATTCTCGAATTTTCATGTCTCATAAAGTAGGTCAATGAACTATTCAGACGCGTTGCTGAAGTTTCATCTATCTACTCTTCATTATTGCTCCATGAAGTAACATATTAAAGAATGATAAAAATGTTTTATTTGGCAAACCTTGACATTCTCTTAAACAACATTTGCTAGATATCAGTACCTACGTAGATAGGCACGTACGTATCTATCAGACATTGCATCATATCAGAAATGAGAGCACAATGACTTTACTGAATTAAGCCTACCAAAAATATTGCTAAATGTGGCGTCGTCTTTATCTACTTATTTAACAATATTTTTCCTTTGGCTCTGCTTGTTGAAAACTAGTACTTAGGTTAGTGTTATTAAATAAGGCAATAGTCTGGGTGCTTTAGGAAGATTGAGCGAGTTAGATAAGCCTACTAGTGCTCCTTCAGTTGCTCTTGAGGTTTCAGAGCTGTAGTAACTTGATTTGTACTTAATAGCTGCAGAATGATCAAGCCTCTGCTTCTAAGTCGTACACTCTTGACAGAGTAGTCGTGGTTATGTCTCGGTCAAGTAATGCACCACCGTCTCTCTCGCCATGCAGCTCTTTGTTTAGCGGCTTGGGAATTTTCGTTAACGCTGCAGTTTGTCATCGATTTGATGAGGTCCGTCCACCGTGTTGGAGAGCGTCCACGTGACCTTTTGCCCTAAACTTTCCCCTGCACCACCAATTGTTCTATCGAGTCCTCGGTACAGGTGATATGCCCAAAGAAAAGAATGATCAAATACATTCACAGATTACATAGGTATCAGAAAAGCCGAAAAAAAATATGTTTGTACTTACCTCTACCTCTGCAAGTGGTTAGTGCTACCAATTGCTAAGTACCTACATGTCTAGGGTTCGATACCAGGGCATTTATTGAGTCTAATCATCCAGAAGACTTTAGTAGTAGTCCGGAGTCTGGTTGCATACTGAATTAAAGGCAATTCTGAATAAATCTGAAAAGGTTACCCGTGGTCCTGGGACGCAAAGGAACATAGGCGTGGTTTTAAATTAGTAAAAATCTGACAATCCTTCCCACTCCGCACTAGAGCGGGAAAAGGCATTATATGATCGTCTTCTCTTATCTTTGCGATTTGATTTCCGCACTTAATCCATGGTAAATCATTGTGCGTATGTCATGGCGGCCGACATTAGATGAATTCCCACCTTAAAAAAAAGCTGAAATAAATATAACGTCAGGTATATGTGGATTTATACTGTAAATACGTCTCTTAACTGTAGACACGATAAAACAATGGTCTGAAAAAGAAAAAAAACAATAAATTTTTACAATGGTAACATCATTGATAACACCAGACAAGCTAAGAACCGCTGCGCTGTAATCAATTGATATAGGTAGCGATTACCTATATGTAAAGGTAACCGCCAATACACCTATACATTATCTCATTTTCTTTAAATACATATTTAGTACATTTACTTACAAATATTTTATAAAACACACATTTATAAAATATAGTGGTATTTATTATCACCAAAACGCTTCTGTCTAACAATTAAATAAACAACTGTATTGTATTTCAAGATTTTTAATCCCTAATACTACGAAAAAGTGTTGCAATTGATTAAAAACGACAAATTAAATAACACCTCATTCAAATATTTAGAATCTAACGCAATTTTTCAGCGTCGGCCTACTATTAAGATAAGATAAATTATATTTGTTCTATGACAAAATAACGGACAACAATTAAACATGAATCCGTATAAAAACCTTAGGGATGCTGTGGTAGCATCAGATCTTAACTTGGAATCGACGAAACCCTTTGAAAGTTCACCATGAAACTGTTCAGTGCATTCTGTGTTTTGGCCGTGGTAAGATATTGTTGGCTTAAATAATTTAAAGGGTGACTGGTAATTAGTGACCGATACTTAAACATGAGATTTTACTCATGATGACAACTTTCCCAAAGAAACTTTTTTATTATAGGTACTGTTTTTTTCTGTCATGGAAAATGTTTGTAATAAGTAGTTACTCTTAAATTTGCGCTTTTTCCGGCAAATTAAAAGTTTTTCTTTCTTTTCGTTGGTTTTATCACAATAAAAAAACAGCTGTTTGAAATTCGCGCACAGGCGCCTGCGACCTGAACTGTTGGCCGTGTTTTGTTATTGTGATAAAAAGAGTGAGCGAAAAAAAAAGTTTCTTGAAAGTTGTTTGTAATCATGAGCACAATCACGTGTTTAAGTATCGGTCACTAATTATCAATCACCCTATATAGGAAATTAACATACTACCGAACTGCCCCAACTTTGCAAGGGCGTTAGAAATCTTTAAAATTCTCGGCTTTTTATCTATAAATATACAAGGTGTAAGGGACAGCCCTCCACAAACTTTAAGGTCTTGCTCATGTGGAAGGTGGTTCAGTTTCGTCTACTGAGCAAGCCCTTAAAGTTTGTGGAGGGCTGTCCCTTACACCTTGTATACTAGGCAGGGCCCGATCTATAGAAACTTATATACTTGCGTGGTACCTAATTAGAGTACAAGTCTGTAAACTGTCAGAAAAGAATATCAGAAGATAATTGACTGCACGGTTTGGCGCAGTGTTAGAGCGATAGGCTGCTGCACTGCTGCACTGTCTGTGTGTCGCGGGTTCGATTCCCGCACGGAACCAATATTTGTATGGCCTACATATAGTTATTAAAAGTCTGGGTGTCTTGAGTTTGTGAGTTGTGAAGGCACTAATTATAAAGGAGTAATTTACGCATTACTCCTTTATAATTAGTGCCTTCACAACGGTATGGGAGTATGGGGCTAAAATTAATAGTATCTTAATTTCAGGTGTGCTCAACGTTTGGGGCTCCAGATGTGTCCAACAATGACTTGATGGAAGTAGCCAATCGCGATATCGATCTGATGTCGCATACAAGGTAACCTGTAGTATATACCATAGATATATTAGATGTCCGTGGTATATACAAAACCCGAAACACGTGTCTAGTATTTCTATGAATAGAATCTATGTACAAAATTTCATAACTGTATTATGAAAAATCAATAAGCTTGTTATGTCTGCAAAAATACATAGTCATCGGGCCATCCAGGCGACTGAGGGGTTGTTTTTGGCACTTGCACCCAACTGTTTGTTGGCTTCTAATGCCCACTATGACCTTTCGTGACTTGTGTTGTATTTAGTGTCGGTGGTTCTTTTTTTATATTTTGGGAGAAAAATAATAGTGTTAAAACTATTGGAATCTATTCAGTTACTGATCCTGAACAAACTATATATATTCAGGTTTCGCTTAGACTAAAAATAATGTTATATATTCATAGTTCATATACTCATACAAACAAGTAGATGCACCTCTAAGTGATTAGGTACCTTTAATATTGTACAAGTAACAAAAGACCCACATGGGATACGTCGTAATAGGTGGTCGCAGAGTATCCAATCCCTTGAGAGTCAATGGGTAAATAGTCATCGTTTACATTATAACGTAAATACTCTTAGTCTTTTTACATAGCAGGGGTAGGATGACAGCAGGACGAAAATATGCATCTTTACGTTGAGAGAAAAGGATAGGTAGCTACATTGTTTGAATCTGACAGCTGTCACACGCACCATCCAGTAGCAAGCAATTGTAGTGTAGTGTGAAAGCCGAAAGGGTTTTCTCTGCTGCTGACTATAGATATGACCCCTAAAATACCTGCGCAGTAGTTTGGCAGACAACAGTTTAAGTAGGTAGGTATGTGTTATATTTTCTTCGCAAACATTTCCAACTGAATACTAAGCAAACTTGTAATAGTTTTATTCGTCAACATTCATATAAAAATTTTCTTAGTTTTTGTGAAAAAATGTTATCATTCTGTGATGTTTTCGGTTTTTAGGGTTCCGTATCAAACTCGGCAAGAACGGAACCCATATAGGATCACTTTGATGTCCTTCTGTCAAGACCCTTTTTCAGGACTGCGTGAAAGTTGAAAGCTGAAATGAATATATTAAATAGTCAAGTTTGTTACTTCAAGCAGAAGTGAAAAAAGCAAACTTCTAACTGTCTAAGTCCTCGCAGTATAAACATAAGACCGTTGGTAAGTCCCTTCTTTGAGGCGTGGCTGGAAAGACCTCACGGCGTCCTTACCTTCCGCATGACGCAAGTCCTGCAGGCAGGACACGGTGGAGCACACATTCGAGGTGTGCCCTGCTTGGGGAAGCATCGCCGTGGTGTACCTATCTACTCTACCTTTGCGTTGACCTAGAATCCTGAATTTTCTCATGAAACAAGGTCTCACAAAAAAAAAAAAAACTGTAAACTAGGTAAATGTGTAGTAGTACATAACACCACAAAAAAAAACACACACACACACACACAACATGAGTAACTTCACTTGCATTTTTCTACTGCTTAGGCCTACCTATTAACTAAGTACCATCTATTCAAAATTACAGGGACCTCATAATACAACTGGTTGAGAATCTGCGTAAATCTGCGCAAGAAGCCTTGAATTCTGTCAAAATCTTCAATGCTGGCATCCTGAAAGAGGCACAGCAGATCAAAGATAAAATCATCAGCGATGTGCAGAACTTCAGGAAACGTGTCACAGAAGCAATTGAGAATGTTATGAACAGGATTTCTAACACCAGTGTGGCTGTCAAGGAATGTGTCGATGTGAGTATAACTACTACCTTTATACATCTAAATATGGTACGTATAAATAAAACCTACTTACTATAAATAAAATTGAAGTGACTGTATGTAATATGAAAACATTTTTTTATTACTACCTAAACGAATTTGAAAGTGGTAAAATTGTTTGACGGCATCTAATTTGATTTTGTTTCTGATTTTGGTGGAACTTTTACTGGGCTATATTATAAGGAGTAATTTCGCCTAAATTACGATTTTTTAAATATCAAGCGAACTTTTGCGACTCAGGACCAAAACCACGATCAAGAAGTTAATTTGTAAACAGTATAGCAGGAAACAATTTAGTTTGTTTTACTGCAGATATTTATTTCAAGTTAAAAATTAAGTAACTGGAAGATTTCATCATACTTACTTGCGTATTTTTTCTTTCATTATGTAGTCTCACAGAAGCACTGCAGCGGCTGTATTCAACGATACACTATCCAACACACTAACTTGCGTCGACGAACGCATCGCTGACGTCTCCAAAGAGATCCAGCACTTAGTAACCCTCGCCAATGATGCTATCGGAGGTAGCTCACAGGCTATTGAAGACATGAAGAAGTGTACCGCGGATAACACCAACTTGTGGACTGCTGGTTCCTGTCTTGGAACCGTGGCTGTGCAGACTGAGATGAAATCCGTCGGTTTTCTCGGACAGTCTTCTATGACGGTAAAAAACTTCCTAATATTTAGTTTAGCAATCTTTGTTCTAAGTTGCCTGAAGGCCTAGGTACCTTCTTACTTAAATAAACAAACGGTATCTACTTTGTAGAATTCTCTGGGTTATGGGGCTCATTCATTGAAGGCGGAAATATCAAGCCGACGATACGGGTGATTGTATTGTTACTTTGGTAACTCCTTCAACGCCACCAAGCTGTGTAACTCGTGGGCCTGGAGGATCGTCAATATTTAACAAACTTTAGAGTCGAAGTAGATACTCCTCCACCCACTTAACTGTCATCCGGAAACGTGCCCGGGAGGCTGGCAGTATTGCCACGTTCAAAAACAATGCTGTCTTTGGACAAAGAACGAGCAAACCCTTGGGCCACGCAATGTCGATTAGTCTGCGAGGAAGTTCCTTGAAATTGATATTTAAGTACCTGTATGTTTTGTTTCAGATTGGTCGCATTAACTTGGGCATTGCTTCCCTACCAGTTACACTTGAATTTTGTGCCGGTGGGCGCCTGATTCAAACTGGAATCCAGACTGGAAAGATCATCGTTGATGTTGGTACCTGTTCAGCAACCGGAATCTTCAACACGATCATTGGTAAACCTACTCATGTTGAAAAATAAGATGTTTTATGTATAGGGTGACCAACTAAGATGTATTTATACTACAGCATAAAATGGCACCATAAGTGTAAATTTTTGTCGTTGATTGATCTATATCTAAGTACAAATATCTGGTTCAATTTTCATTTACACAGAAAAATATCTTAACTTAAAGTTGTGTGCATCTAGTTAAGCCACCCTGTAGAAGAAATCAAGTTAAGGAATTAAATAAAGGAACTTCTACTACATTCTGCGTATTTTCATTTCGATCAAGTATCTGCCTAATTATGTGAAGAGCCCATTGCACTCACAATAACCATTTCATAAGCCTGTTAACAAAGTTCGTTAACAAAAATTTATCTTTCATTTATAGACAAATCTCGATAAAATGGTTGCGATTCCTTTGCAACATTAATTCTACGACAAGATTTTTTTTTTATTCAGGTAACGGACATATTATAGACGGATACAACGAATAAGGAATAGTAAGCTGGGACTTAGTTCACTGTACTAATTTTCACATGAGAGAAAAATCTATCAGCTATGGCTACACTAGCATAGGCATGGACTAGCCTATAACTCACAGGTGGCTTAACTTTGTCAGACATTTTCAACAAGTAACAAATGATACATCTAAACGTTACTGTCTATGGCGAAAACTCGTTCAGAAGTCATCATCAGCCTTTTTTTATTGTTCCCACTGCTGGGACTCACGCCTACTCTCTAAGAGAGAGAATGGGCCGTAATCCACCACGCGTGCCCAGTGTGGGTTGGTGAATGTCACATGTCTTCGAATTTTTGGTTCTAGGACATGCCGGTTTCCTCACGATGTTTTGAAGTATAAAAGTCAATAGTAGTAAGTAAGTCGTTCAGAAGTATTTAAGTTTATTGCGAATTACAGACACTACCACGGCGGAGATTATTTTTTGTACCTACCTAATGATTGAATTAGGTAAATGGATATTTCAGGCCTATCACAACTTAAATATGTATATTGCAGCAATATTATTGCTAAAATACCTACATTTTTTTTTGTCGGCAAGTTTGGCGTAGTGGTTGAGCGAGGCTGCGTGTCGCGAATTCAATTCTCGCACGGAAAAAATTGTATTTGTAGGACCTACAGATATTTGTTCCGATTCTGGGTGTTTGTATGTAAGTTTACAAATGTTTGTGAGCACACCCATGGTACAGGAATAATGTGTTGGGAATGTTTTACTAAAAAAAATGGAACAGACTTTCAGAGGTTGAGCATGGATTTTACAGAACATACGTTCTGTACCTAAAACAAGTCGGTTCAACCAAAATACACCAAAGTGATAATTTCTATCACACTCTTAACGAACAAGAGATTTCTATATCTATACTTATATTATATAATTAATATTATAAAGCGGAAGAGTTTGTTTGTTTGTTTGTTTGAACGCGCTAATCTCTGGAACTACTGGTTCGATTTGAATGATTCTTTCAGTGTTGGGTAGTCTATTTATTGAGAAAGGCTATAGGCCATGTTTTTTTTTTCAAAATTAGGGATCCGTAATAAAATTGCTATTTTGTAACACAAGGTGTAAAATCGAAAACCTATTTTTGCGTGCGCTGCAAAAACTATTGACAATAGAACAAAATGATGTACTACGGGTTTGTAGATCCCATTAAGACCTACAAAAAAGTCCGCGAGAAAATATATCTAACTATCATGGTTTAATCACAATAACCGATTTTGTGTTCAAAATAATTATTAAATCTTCTAAAGAAAAAAAACTACGTTAAATATGTAACGTAATATTAATCTTTATCGAAATTAAGCATTATGTTATCAAGAGTATTTATGTAGAAGTACAATACTTTTTGTATCATCTCAATTGAATATTTCTTTTAAAAGTTATCACGTGTATAAGATGTTAAGAGTTGGTACCTATTAATGAGTTATGGGCCATAGAGTTTTATAACAACATAAAATCCTGTAATAATCTTTTTCGAAATCGTATAAGATCTTTGAAGAGTATAATAAATACATTTATGAACGCGGTAATCTTGGGAAATACTGATCTGATATGAAAACTGTTTAAATATTCAATAGTCCATTTACTGAGGGAGGCAATTATAGGCAATATTTTATCTCGGTATTTCCACAGAAACGAGAAAAACGCGGGTGAAACCGCGGGGCACAGCTAGTATTGAAATAAAACGAAAAAATATAGCCCATGAATTGTTTCATTAATAACATATATTTATTCAGAACAAAATGATGACAGAAGTTTAACAAGAATAAATGCTTAGGTACAAAACATTGTGATGCTTAAGTTTTAATTGATAACAGATTAACACTTAAAATAATAGCACATTAACAACAAAAATTTATATTTATAATCTGGTTTTAATTTTATCGCGGGCACATAGCATGACGACCACCATCAACTGCGATTGTTGCACCAGTGATATTACTGGCACCTTCACTAGCCAAAAATAATATGGTATTCGCCACTTCCTTGGTAGTTCCAGTCCTTCCCAATGCATGCGTCTCCTTACATTTAACCAAATACGCAGCATAATCTTCCTCACTGATTCCACCTCTCAAATGTATACCAGTTTCAATCACACCCGGATTTACAGCATTCACTCGAACACCTTTACTAGCAAGCTCTAAGGACACGCATCTTGTAAACTGGTCCAAGGCCGCTTTGGACATGCAATACGCAAGAATACCTGGAAAAGACCTAAGTCCAGCCACACTGGATACATTAACGATGTTCCCTTTAGACTTGACAAGATGCGGAGAAGCCAACATAGTCAAATGATATGGTCCACGCACATTTGTATTCATTATGCTGTCGTATTGAGCAAGAGAAGTATTCTCAATGGAACCGACTTGCATAATGCCGGCATTGTTGACCAGCACATCAAGTTGCTGGAAACTGTTGATGGTTTCCTTTATTAACCTTTCGACATCAGCTTCCTTGTCAATATCGGCGATAACAGAGAATGGCATAAGCCTGCTGGGTGAAACGGCTTCGCATTCTTTAGCAGTCTTCTCCAAGTTTTCCTTGTTCCTTCCTGTTAGGACTAGTTTCGCATCTTGCTTCGCAAATTCTTTTGCAGTTTCTGCTCCTATTCCTGAGCTAGCTCCAGTTACAAGAACTACTTTATTGGTGAACATTCTTGATACCTGATTAAAAAACAAAGCAAGTTTTAGATACGTCAGTCTAACTTAAAAAGTATTGAGAATAACAAAAGTACAACAACCACTATAAGTTTCTTTCTTTTTAAACGTTTTTCGCGCAGTATTATTATAACAAAACTGGTTTTTATGTCTAGATCTGCTTGTATTATCGCCGTCGACTGAAAATATTGACATTAGTCGCTTATTTTGACGTCATCTACTTGTCTGTAAAGGCTACTTGTTGTAAGAACATTTTATCGATCACTCTAGCAGTTTAGAGGATTCAATTTACGATAAGTTTTATAATTTGCTAGTTAATATCACCATTACCAAAGTACAATGGGTACTCAATCTGACTAATCAAACTGTTCTGAAGAGCTGGATTAGTAATACCTACCTAACAAAGCCTAAGTAGTGTATTACAGTGTGTTTTACAGATTAATAAGGACTTTTCCAGCATTTCATTTCATAGTTATTCAATTATATTCTATGTAAAAACGCAATAAGTAAGACTATAGTGCTTGGTCATAAGCTTTCTCGAAGTATGTAATTAATTCTAAGTAGGTACTACATAGTTACCAATGTTAGTAGGTATTTCAAAGTTTTACTTTCAAATTGTGCGGCATTTGTCGTTGATGAACGAAAATAATGAAACTGTATGATTACTCAATGCCTTTATTTAAACAAATGATTTATAGAAGCATTATTCAGCTTTTATCGATGTGAGAACCAAAAACTCTATCGTGGACACATAGCATGGCGACCACCGTCAACCGGCATAGTTACACCAGTAATGTTACTGGCTGCATCACTTGCTAAAAATAGAATCACAGACGAGACTTCCTTTGCATCACCAGCTCTACCCAGCGCATGACTGTCTGCGCACTTCTTAATAAACACTTCATATTCTTGTTCATTCATGCTTGACTTCATGTGGATACCCGTTGTAATAACACCAGGATTAACAGCGTTAACGCGAACATTCTTCGGTGCCAGCTCGAGAGCAACACACCTCGTAAATTGATCCAAAGCAGATTTAGACATGCAGTAGGCAAGAACATTCGGAAAAGATCTTAAACCAGTAACGCTGGATACATTAACGATATTGCCTTGTGTTTTGATAAGGTGAGGAGTAGCCAACATCGTTAAATGATACGGACCGCGGACATTTGTGTTCATAACACGATCGTATTGAGCCAAACTCGTGTTTTCTATAGTTCCCGATTCAAGAACGCCAGCATTGTTCACTAGGACATCGAGTTGTTTGAATTCGTCTATTGTCTTCTTAATAATGTTTTCTACGTCACTTTCAATGTTCATGTCGGCGACAATGATCAACGGCTTCAAATTACTTGGTGAATATTCTTGGCATTGTTTTGAAACTTTGTCTAGATTTTCTTTATTTCTTCCTGTAAGTACCAGCTTGGCATCAAGCTTTGAGAAGTCTAGGGCAGTTTCTGCACCAATTCCTGAGCTGGCACCAGTAATGAGTACCACTTTGTTTGCAAACATGGTTGGTACCTGATTGACAAAATATTTCCGTAAGTCTTTGGGTCAGATTTTCGTATGAGGGATGAAATTGATATATACCTATTAATACAAATTTTCCATTTTTAAGGAATGTTAGGAGGTTCAAAATACGAAAGAAAATTAAGCACTTAGGCATTTGTATTTACTCATCGTCATCAACGTAAACTTAGTTTTCCTATTTAGACAAAAAAAAATGGCAACCACTAATTTGACCTCCACGATAATAATATGAGCTGCTTGTAAGTACGTAAGTAAATTAAATCATTAACCCCACGGGGTTTAATAGTCTCACAACTGTAAACGAATTATGACCTGTACTATTCTACCTACTAGTTGTCTCTCATGCCTACACCTATATAAGTTGAAGCTGAATGAAGCTTATTGGTAATTATAACCTTACCTATTAGATCGTTGATCTTATACTTACACCTACTACCTACTTTATTTTATTCTATTCTATTCTACCTTCTCTTTTAGTTACTATATCACGAAATAGGTACCTACATATCAAAAAAACAGGCACGTACCTACCTATTGAAACTAGCAGCCGGCTTACAAATAGGTACAAAATGCAACTTAGCTTACTATCCTTGACAAACCTATATCGATAAAATCAGAAAAAAATATCAAAATTTACACGGTAAATAATTTATAAAACAACAAATAGAAGTACTTACAATAACACTCGTAAACAAATAAAACAGACTACCGAAATGAAGTCAAGTCCACAGGTCAAGTCAACTTTTCGTGTGAAAGATTAAGCGATACAGCGATACTAATTTTGACATTGACAGTAAGTTGATCTCAAACGTCACCATTTTTTACCAGAGAGTATGAGAGCATAAAGGAACATTCTCACTTGTCTTAAAATATATCGTTCAGATCCGTCTTTTTGGTGACCATAGGTATTAAAAAGTACTTTACACTAGTTTTAAAGCAAATCGACTAAATTACGTTGTTAATCGATACGATCAAGTATACACTGTTAAATTTCTGTAGGTAGTTAGTATACGCAACGCCGATTAATCGATAGTGTTTCATGTACCGGATCGACCCTCCACGGGATTAAAACGATAAAAATTTAGCTGTATATTTTTAATAAGCTGAAAGCTCGTTTGAGCGGTAGCAGCACTGTAATATTTTTTTTTTTTAAGTTATTGCATAGCTTCTATCGCGGGCCTTGAGCGGGGAGACCGAATCCAGAAATTCCGTAACGAAAATAACCTAACACCCCCACTCATTTGTTTTTTGAGCGTGGCAGAATTAGTAAAGATAGATCCGTAATTTTTTTTTCTTGCACAATAAGCAATTCAATTTGTCGTTGACTCTGAAAAGGTAAAACGTGACGGCGCTACACACGCTGTTAAATTATTGTCAAAGTTTAGAACACAATACTCGTTAAAATCTAAACAGAGTCATGTACTTTATAAATTTTGTCATTGCTTTGGGACAGTGTCTCCAAACCTTTTCGGTCTTGACATCCTATGACTTAGCTAGGTAAACTGATTTAACCCCACCAACATGAGAGGTACAAAAACAATATAGATTTTTCTAGACAAATCAGCTTTTTAAGACATAAATAATTAAAATCTTTACTGATCTAGGAAAAAAGCATTTTTAGATATAGAAACATTTCAAGATCTTCAGCTAGTACCTAAACCAATTGACTATAGGTTATTTTCATTTACATAAGTAATAATAATAAACTTTGTAAATCATTTAATGGATATTTATTTTTTCATGGATGAAGTATGCAGAATTCATAGCATTATGTTAAAGATTTAAGCACATATTAGTTCATTTTCAACAAACTTTGTTGTACCACTCGGGTACGCATATCTAAGGAAATTTTATTATGATGGTCACGCGAAAAATTCTTTGACAAATGGGTCTAATTTTAGAAAATGGTACCGTAAGTCCAATATTATCTCATTTCTCTTCACAAACATGTTTGACTTTCAGGATAATATCCCTGCTAGCACTTTTAATAACTATTGGTATAATAATGACAACTATTTACTTTAGAAACAATAAAAAACACAACACATACTCCTGACCAAGAGTGTTCTGTATAATATTATATATAATACACATAACATAATTATTATGTTTACAATTTTCATTATTATTTCAAATGACGATTGTATATAGATTTAGTTGTTGACATTATGTATTTGATATTTGCCTATTATAAATACTTCATTTTTATTCCAAATGACGCTACTATTAAGATTTTGTTTTGACATTATGTATTTCCTTATTATGATCAACATAAATTCCATTTCTTTTATTATTATTTTGTCGCGACTCAAATCTTTGACAATATTTGCATGCCTAATTTAAGGTAGATTGTATCAGGATCACAACTCTTTGTAAACACCTTATTTTATGTACCTACATTCTAAGCAAATAAACGATTATTATTATTATTATTATTATAACATAAACGTCAAACGATTAGTTTCCAATTTTGGCCATGCGCTAACTTATTTTGTGCTAGCTCTAATAATTTAAAAAAATAATTATATTTGATACTTTTTATAAGGTTCTTCTATTTGTAAACAATGATCAAAATCTTTTAATCAACCTTTGACAGACTCAAGTAATTCAATTTTAATAATTCAAATATCGATATCGGTCTAAGAAAACATACTCGACTAAAAGTAAATACTGCTTTTGATATTGATATCTCTATGTCAAACTGCTTTGCGAAACATAAAGAATGAAGTCAAGTGAAGTGATTTATTGTGAAATGTGGATTTTATTGTGATTTTATTCACTGTAGCAAAACTATTGCAGAGTGATCTGTTGATAGATTTCCTATTTGTAACTTATTTCGAATTGTGTGTTACATGTGAAAGCGATACGTTAATTATTAAACATGTCTGCAGCGTCTGCCGCGAATGCAGATTCGTTCGACGAATTCTACACAGAGGTGAGTCGTTTATTTTGGAAATAATCTGCCATATTTTTACATTTTGTACAAAAGAACTTGTTACTTTATTACTACAACTACGATTTCGTATTTACGAGCTTGGTTTAACTTTCTTACCATTACACAATACTGTTAGTGTAAATATTGAACGTTTTGTATACAAGTAGGAAGTTTTACTTTGCGTCATTAATGAATTCAATATTACATGTTTGTTTCATCCTGTTTTTTAGGTGAAAGAAATTGAAAAACGCGATTCTGTGCTGACACCAAAACAACAACTGGAACGGTTACTACGACCTGGCTCCACATACTTCAATCTTAACCCATTCGAAGTCCTGCAAGTTGAACCCGATGCATCCCTCGATGAAATCAAGAAGAAATACCGCAGACTTTCCATACTGGTACATCCAGACAAAAATATGGTAAGATAAAACAGTTTAATAATTGTTTTCAGTGACTAACCAATAGTATCCCTTTTAACTTTAAATAAATACCATATGTTCAAAGTAAACTTTTGATAACTTACCTGATTTCATTTAGCATCTAATAAAAGTTTTAATTCTGCCAGTAAATTTCTAACTTGACCACAATTTTCATATGACCTACTTTTCAAAAATATCTCACTCCCAGCTATATTTTAGTTTTAAACTCTTGAGTTCTCAAGTAAGCAGATTTCGTATTCGTTTAGACGGTTACGTCCGTCAACATTTCGTTTTTATCCACAGATTGGATCATACCGAGGGATGTCCTGACACAGCAAGCAATAGGTAAGGAACAACAATGGAACATCGGTGTGAACGAGAGACATATTAATAATGACAGCACACATAATTTAAAAAAAAATATCAAATAGTTCTTGACATTAAAGTTATTAGCCAGACATACTTTCATAGTATTCCGAATAAGTAAAATTTTGTATTGTTTTGAATTACAGGAAGACTTAGAGCGAGCTCAACAAGCGTTTGAAATTGTAAACAGAGCATGGAAGACCCTTGAGAACGATGACACAAGAAAAAAATGCTTAGACATTTGCGAAGAGGCTAAAGAACGGACTGACCACATGGTAAATTGATTTTGCTGTTGTCAATACATTCAACGCTTTTTATGATTGCTATTATACCAATCAAATCCCACGCTATTAATCTATTGTTGATAATTTTAGATTGAGCAGAAAAGGAAAAAGCAGAAAAAGGATAATAAGGGATCAGAAGGGATTCCAGAGGATGATCCTGTGAAATATAAACATGCTATTTATGTAATGACCATGAAGGTATGAATTTTAATTTTTTTGGTAGTTAGTATCTTTTTGCGGATGTTGGGGCATGAGTTATTGCATTCACGGACACAACACTAAAATTTTTATAAATTTGTTTTATTAATATTCATGTCTTTTCTCAACACATGGATCTCCCTTAATGTCTGTAGTATGTAAGTGCAAGCCTGGAGTTCTGTCACATAGGTCTGGAACCCTGTATAGGGTCCAGCACTTACAAAGGATACTACGAGTGTTACAAAATAATTGCTAGCAACCTTTGTACTTTTTTGAGGAATCTAGTGTGCTGCCGTCCTCTAACTAAAAAGCAGCTAAGTGCTTTGTTTTCTAAGTAACTTAGCTGCTTTTTAGTTAAAGGACGGCAGTGTGAACAACAAAACATCACTCAAGTTGAAAATATACAGTTTTTACTTTGATTCGCTAGTCTAAAGTAATACATGTGACAACTGAGCCTGTGAACAACTTGACAGTAGATAGAAGATTGTAAATAACCTCATAGTGATATGGCCACTTTTTTTTAATCTGCAACAAATATCATTTCTTGCTTGTGGAGGAGTGACAGGAAACCCACCTGTGGTCTTCAGCTGTGCACTGTGCGATTTAGGGATGTGGTAACTGTTACAACCATACTACTGGCTTGGATACTAACACTGCATTGAGCAATGTTTGTTTAGCAACAATACATGTGTGAGGCAAAAACCTTTGCAAGAATGATTTAAGTAAGTTGCCAGCTAGTTTTAGTTTTAGGCCGCAATGGCCCATGCACAATGGTCCTCATTGAACTAAATGCAGAATCCGATAGATAGATAGACTAGCCACTCTTGTCTACAGTTTGACATTGCTAATGCTCACTGTGATTGCTATCATATTGATAAAAATATCAATTTATTACAGTTCTGTTTAAATACGCTAATCTCTGAAACTACCAGTTGGGTAATGAAATATTGTTCTGTATGGGAGGTTCATGACGAATAATATAGGCTTTAAAACAGCACTCATGGAAGCAGATCAGTGAGCTAGTACATAACTAATATAAAGTAGACCATGGTCTCTTTGCAAAGATGTGTTGATAACAGCCCATAGGTTAGAAATTTATAGAAGTCTCTGCTAGTGACAGGCAAATCGACAAGATCTTTCAAGCAGAAAATATTATTATCTAATGTAACTAAAGTATAAACAATAGTAACAGTAAAAGTGGAATATTTGTAAAAAAGAAATACGGAACTTAATCTTGTTATTATGTCAGAATAAAGGCTTATAATAATTAAACCATGATTTTAAATGATTTCAGTTATTTGCTGACATGGAGCGAAAACGTCAGCACCTTGAAGTCCGAGATATGGAGGAGAGGAAACGAAAAAGAGAAGCTGAGATCGAGCAAGAAGAACAGAAGTCCTTCGAAAAAGAATGGGCGAAGAATTTTGAGGTAAAGTTCTTGTGGTCGTGTAGCTTAAAACTAGAACTACATTAGACCGACGCACGCGCCTGATTTGTACGTAGAAAGCCATCGCGTGGCGTGGAACAAGTGTAGTTTAGTCCCTAGTTCCCATATAAAATGTATGGAGGCCGACGCGCTTAGAATGGCGAGTGTGGCACTCGTGTGCGCAGTGTAGTTCTTTCTTAACGCCTCGAGCGCCGATTGTACATACGTCTGTACAACTTGGATGTCCTGAAAAATGCTTAATTTTCCACAAGTTTGTACGAAAGTTATTTGGTCGAAAATTTTGGTTTCTTTAGATATTCTTCTATTTATATTATATTATTTAAACAAAAAAAAAATTGGATTTTCCTAGAAAAATACAATTTTTTTTAAATTTTTTTGGTGGACAGTAAACAGTACAATTTTCCGGGTCAATGAACCCCTGGTGCTAGAGGGGTTAAAGCCTACGTCAAATACTCAACAAGCTTAATGGACGATCTACTCTATCAGAAAGCTCCACACTCGACACCACGCGATAATTTGTTCCCTTTAGAGTTTTTAACAATGTATGACAACAGTTTTATAGACCATAGAGCACTGTGTTGCTTTCAGCCACCAGTGCTGCAGACAACATTGTGAATGATTATCATTACAAGTTGAGGTGTAAGCTTACACAGCGACAGTCATGTCAATACATGATTGTCCTCTCATGTGGAAATTAGTGCAGGGGACAATGTCCCTCTTTACTACCGTTTGTTAGTTTAGTTAATTTATAAGACATATGAAACTTTATTATCTGAATAAATATTTATGCCTTGCACATTGTTTGGCAATTGTGTCTTCTCAAACTTTTTCATCAAAATATGATTTGTCAGCATAACACTTAAGTACTTACGAAATTCTAAAAATTAAATTCATCAGTAACAACCCTCTGTTTGTCTAATCCTATGTCATTGTGCTTTTTCATGAAATAGTCATTAATTCATGGTAAAAGTAATTAAATAATTCATGGCAAAGTAATTTAATATTGATATTTTTTGCGGTCGCAAATCATTTAATTAAAAGAACCTGACGCTGACTTGTAAAATATAAAAAAAGTTAGAATATTTGAATTTCATGGGTAACTCGGCGAATCTGGTGTCTTAAGATTCTTACCTTATCTTTGTGGTCTGGTTTCTGCACTTAGTCCTTATCGGACCATTGTACGTGGGCAATGGCGGCCTTTACTACAACCAGCTCACCTCATTCCAGAAACAGATGAGTCTCTTCAGTTTGCTCAGGGCGTCCATTAGTGAATTCGGTGCTCCCAAGGTTCGTGTTCTTTTCTCGCTGACGGCTGTGCACTTGAGGAGCATATGCGCGACAGTTTCTTCTGATTCCATGCATCCTCTGCACAGAGGGCTATCTGTGATATTCATTCAGGGAACAATGTCCAGTGATGCATCTTAAGATTTCTAAAGTAATATCATGTCATGCATAATGTCGTGGCCAGGTCTTAAATTTACCACTTCATGGTATGGCCAAGTAAAACTGGCCAGATTGTTTTAAACGTTAAACTTTCATGACATATCAATCCTTGTTTGGCTTACTTTATTTAGACCTTTTATTATCATAGAAATCCATAGAAATCATTGATATGGCCAAATGAGGATTGACATATCATCAAATGTTAACGTTTAAATGATTTGGCCAGTTTTACTTGGCCATTACATGAAGTGACAAATTTTATGATCTGACAGACATATCCTACATAACAGATTACTAGAAGTAATTGGGTTTACTATCAAGTTTCTATCTGTGAAAATTCGAAGACATGACATCCACCAACCTGGACTACGTAGCCCGCGTGGTGGATTACGGCCTATTCCCCTCTCCTAGACAAGGCATTATAAGGCTGATTTTATGCTTATGCTCTATCTGTGTATAATTTTCAGTCATAAATGTTTTGTGTGTACACAAATAAATACCTAAATATTATTTTCAAATTTGCAGGAATCTCGACAAAACCGAGTCGACAGTTGGAAGACGTTCCAATCTGGCGGCGGCAAGGAGAAGAAGAAGAAGAAAATCCAAGGATTCAAGCCCCCTAAACCTAAACCCGAGAGCAGATAACTCTAACTTAACATTACACATTATTATAGTTCCATTTAGTGCTTTATTTCGATTCTATGAATACGATAGTTGACTAGACCTTAAAAAAAAAACATTCAGTGGTGCCGATTTTCTTGTACACCAATTAAACTTATTTTAAAGTATCTGTCTCTTTTACTAATCGTTAAAGTAAAGGTTATATTTCACCAAGACACCATGGCGGTGCGACTAGTCGCCGCTACCAACAAAGTGAGTGAACCTGTCAATAATAATAAAAAAAATAAAAAATAAAATGTTTACAGCATAGAGTTCACTTGGTATCAGTTTGGTGGCACGACCAACTCGGTCGTGTGGCGACTCTGGTGTCTGTTATAGTGTTTAGTTCGGTAGCTTAGGGCTATATTTCACCGGGACACCATGACGGCGCAACTGATCGGGCCGTCATGGTGTCCCGGTGATTTATAGCCCTTAGAGAATAATAATTTTACTCCTGTGAAAGTTTTTGTGATGCACTTTTTTGTACGTGAAGCACTTCTTTTCAGACTCGTATTTGACATTATACGCTTAGTGTACACTTGCGGACTCTTAAGTATATAACTGTGAAACTCGGTCGACGAAACGGCAATAAAACGCCGACACGTCTGTTCATTAAACCCCAAGCGAACGCCGGCGTTCGCGCACCTATTGTCTTTCTATTGTGTCTGTAATTTCCACGATTGAAAGGTCTGAAATTGCGTCTAAAATGTAAGGTAAACGAAATTTTAATTTGACGGTAGTAAAATTATTGCTATCTCTTTCTAGTTTTAAAGATTAGTAAAAGAGAGCGATAGATCTAAATAAGCTTAGTTGGCGTACAAGAGAATCGGCGCCAATTCACTCCAAGTATTTCGGACGATTCTTTCATTCGGTCTGCTTTAGAAGACTTGAGACTTGTCAATGCATCAGTTTAGTTCAAATTCTATGTGTGTAATGGGAACTCGGCTGTGACAAATATGAAACAATGAAATAGTAAATTAGTTTTAATCAAATAAAAAAATCTAAATACTTGTTTGACCGCCATCTGTACTACTAACTGTTAAGAAACGTAAACCAGCTAACCTTTGAGGAATAATTCTGTACAATTGATGAATTTCACGGTCTTATAGATTTTCTATTTAAATTCTATATTATTCCACACACTATCAGTAAAAAGGTTAATAGACGCGTCCACACAGAGTTCGCGAGGTTTTTACCGCGCGAAGAAGCTGGGTTAGTGTAGACGACGTGCCTCGGCTGAACCAAGCGCGTGCGCTGCCTCTGGAGAGCGACCGAGCGCCCGAGCCATCCTGTGTCGGCTTTTTGTTTTGCTCATAGGCGCTCTCTGGACGCTTGCGTATATTACAAAAAATAAAAAAAGCGTCTAAGAGTCGGTATCATCGCGAGGTTGCCGCGCCATCACGGGTATAGTTTCCTCGCGCGGCAAATGCCTCGCGAGGCTGCTCGCTCTGTGTGGACGCGCCTATTGAAAAATGCGCCCGTGTGATTTTAGTAAATATCAACTAAGTATAGGCAGATTGTGTTTGAAACCTTCAATAAGATTTGCTTCTGAAATACGTCCAATATAGAAAATATGTCCCTAATGAATAGGGATGAAGCTAAATTCAATAAAAGCAATATTTTCTAAACTAAGAACGATGCGAGATCTGTCCGGCAACAGTTCAATATCTTCTTATTGAATAGCGTTTTAATGTTTGCTCTGCAGTTGCGCAGTGAGACGTCACCACTGCAAGAAGACTTTGTTCTGATGCAAGTTTGAAGTGTTCAGTCTAAGAATATACATGTCGGACTGTTTTGAACGCATTGCAATATTGTTAGCAGTAATTAATTCTCCTCTATAGAAATAAAGAGAGAAAGTTGAACATGTCTCTTATTTTCCTTATCGAAAATACTTACACTAAACATTCACTGATAAGTCCACGTTAATGTGTCTATATTTTATTCACTTCAAACAAAAAATAAAAAAATACATTTCACTCTAAGAAAAAATCGCACAGAAACTATTATATATTTCCTTTTCACTAACGCAATATGATCCCACTCTTTCTAAAGCTTAGCGTCCACCGCGTCGGAATCTAGTACGAGCCGTCGGTATTTAAATGCCGACAGTGCGTTTACTGCATTCGGATTTTGCATCAGCAATTTCTGATATAGTGCACGCTGTACCATACAAAGCAACGAACCCGTCTGCTCCAATCCCGACGCAGTAGACGCTTAGCTTTATGGAGAAGGCAACAATGAAAGTGTTATGTTACGATCTTCTTTCATCAATCTTTCTGCACTAGTTTTTGCTCTCTGCACAGCATAATGTTTAGATTCCATAAACAATGATATACAAGTACCCACTAGTGGCAATGCTACAAGAAAGAACGCATAATATTAAAATAATTATTACTAGTAAAGATTAATCGTCCTCGCATTCTTCGACCATATCACTCGGAGGACCAGGGTTCTTCGGTGGACCCCAGTTCAAGAAAATGCTGTCTGTCCAGATCATCATTCCAAGGGAAAATAAGAACCTGTAAAAATCATAAATTAACTATAAATGAAGTCATGGCTCTCGGAATGGGGAAGGAAATCATTGTGAAGAACTGGTATGTCCCTAGACCATAGACATATGTTCCAGTGATAGACAAGCACGTTGATGGAAGCTATTTGTCAAAATACAGAAAAATTAAAACAAAAGTTCGCTGCAGCGTTACATCGGCATTACCCATGTCGTCTAACAGAACTACATAACATACAGCGCCTTGTAGAGGATACTTTTCTCGCGACCAAAATGTTCTAAGCGCCATGAATTTCGTGGCACTTACACGTTTCGCTCAACATAGTGTAATGTTCAAGGTGTACATCTGAGTCGACTGAAGTGAGTGATATCAATGCCCTGGGCCCAAAAATACAAAACAGTGAAATCTACAATGCAGCTCAGGACCCATGTGGTGGATCACATACCCTCACAGAGGGAGGCCTTTATCCCAGCCGTGGTGAACATTATTGGCTAATAATACTATGAAGGCAATTGATGATCGCAAGATATGACATGGCGCGATGATCTTCGCAGGTTGAGTCGCGGAGGATCGGTAAATGACGTGCGATTGAGGATCTCATCTGGTCTACTTTAGCCTTTAGCCAGGACGAGGAACTTGTGCGGTTGCTAAAGCAGAGACAACGTACAATTACCGGAACGGATCTTGAGCGCTGGCTTCAAGTTGCGCAAAGTCAAATATTCGGTCTCTTTAGTGGTGCGAAGTGAGACGCGGGGGCGGGGAATGTCAGTGATTGTCTCGCCACGCCATCGTGTCATACACGTCACTCGTGATTCGTTCCCTGCGCTGCTGCATGTATCTAACAACGACGACGATTAGCCCGCCAATGTATGGAATGCGCAAAGCGACCCCCACTCTGACGCCGAGCGCTCAAGATCCGTGCCGGTATTTGTATCAAACGTAAAAATGTGAAATCGTTGTTTACGTCTATACTGAAGTAGGTATCGGTGGTGGGTGCCTAGCGCGACGTGATGGAGTGGCCTCTATTGCCAGCAATTCGTGTATTTACCCTGAGACAACATGTCCAGCTTCCACCTATGGCAAGATGTCCTGTCTCTAGGTACTGCAGGCTGATGAAGGTTTGCGGTAATGTTTGAAACAATTACTATGGCCTTGAAACGCTTGGGCAGCTGAAGGGAACACATCATCATCATTTCAGCCGATTGACGTCCACTGTTAGACATAGGCCTCCCCCAAGTGTCGCCATAATTAATGATCCTGTGCGTCCCGCATCCATCGGATTCCCGTAACCTTCACCAGGTCATCGTTCCACCTTGTAGGAGGCCTTCCAACGCTGCGTTTTCCGGTACACGGTCGCCACTCCAGAACTTTTCGGCCCCAACGGCCATCTGTTCTGCGAGCAATTTGCCTTACCCATTGCCACTTAAGTTTAGCGGTTCTTCGTGCTATCTCGGCAACCTTGGTTCTCCTGCGTATATCTTCATTTCTGACTCGATCACGCAAGGAAACTCTGAGAATAGCCCTTCCCATTGCTCTTTGGGTGACCTTAACCCTTCTGATGAGAACACAGGCGGGTTTTGATCACTTAAAGTCTAACACTCCCTTTCACTCCACCTAAAGCTGGAGATGTTATACAGGTATAATGATTTCTTGATTACCTACCACTTCAAAAAAATGCTGGTGGTTATCATTATTAACAATCCTCACCATAGTATTCCTCCCAGCAAGACCTTGTTGTAGAAACTCTGTTTGTCGCTGTACCATGGCTCCCAAGACCTGCACGGCACCGGCAGCTCGTTCATGTGGGCATCGCAGCGGTCTGGTCGGAAAAATGAAATGTACGTAGGTAAGTACCTAGGTATTAGTTTTCACCGTATAGGGTACCTATTGTGGAGACGACTACTTATACAACAATTAATCGACCGTCCCTTACATTTTTTTGTATGGAACGCCTCGGATACATTCGATTTCATACATACATCGGAGACACAAAAACCCCACCATGTCACCACGCTGTCAAGTTATCCAACAACATGTCCCGAGTCACGTGAATGCGTCGTAAAATGTTGAAGGATAGGTATGTTAAAAGAGACACTGGGTAATCTTGCAGTGACGTGTAGGGGGACAGTTTGTCCCATAGTGTAACTCAGGCTTTAACTCGAAAAAAAAAAATTATAGCATTGAGTGTATTCATTTATCGTGCCTCCAATCTTCCGGATTAAAACTGATAAGTACGTTGTAAGTTGTAAAACACATCAAAATCATGTGTAGATTGGAAGAACTGCAAGCTTACCCGAAAAGAAGTCTACTGCTGGACATGAGGCGGAAGACGTTATGTCCAGCAGCAGTTTCAAGTATCGCCGCATCGACTGCCCCGTGCATCTCACATGCCCGCTTCATGTGAGATGCATTCCCACGGCCTTCATCAGGCATAGGTTTACTTTGGGTCCAGTACGCAGGTGGCAGTCCAGCTTTCGGTCCTTTTGCCTAGAGTCCTTTCAGTCATTTTACCTCTGACAACTACTCACAAGTAAGAAACATTCCTTATTTAAATAGCGATGCGCGTCATATTGGGGGACATTTTGACCCTTAATGTATCTGAAGCTCTTTATTGTTTGTTTAAAGGCGCGTCTGGATATATCCCCAACCCAGTTGTGGGTTAAGCTCGCCTATGTACGCACATCTAATGTCCTGTTTTTTTTTGTTTGTAATTTTTTTTTTTGTTTACTGTAAAGAATAAAGAATACTTATCTGTTGGATCAGAAAAAATCTTTCTGTAGGTATGGAATAGCCAGGTCCATGACTAATAATTTCTACAGGCTATAGGACATCACGCTATGACCCCACAGAAGAAAAGCAGTAACCAAAGAGCGAGGGACATCTTCACCAACATTTCAGACTGTTGGACCTAGGCCTCTCCTAAGTGTCGCCATAACGACCGGTCTTGTGCGCGTCTTTCATCCGCCGGATTCCTGCGACCCTCACCAGGTCAGCGGTCCATCTTGTGGAGGCCTTCCAACGCCGAGTCATCGGTACGTTGGGACCTCAGAAACTTTCGGCCCAACGATCAAAGACCGAGGCTCTCTGCCAATCTACCCTCGCCGAGAGACAGCCTGTAAGAAGCTTCATCTCTCTTCTTGATTTTAGTAGGCATATTTAGGTACTTACGGCTACTGTATCTGACTGGCGTGACTAGAACTTGACCTCTGCTTGTCAATGGATTGTCGTAAGGTGAATAAATTGATTTTTGCACTTGAAACAAGAGAGATATCTTATTAATATTTCAGGATGTAAAGGTGTGGTGTAAAGGATATTTGGTGGGAAATCGTTCAATGATTAGGCGTGTCAGACTTTTACTGACTAAAACGCACTCCTATATTCCTCCTCTGCAGTGCCGTAACCAGCACTTTATACGCCCGGTGCGTGCTTCTATAACTGCGCCCTTAGAAAAACACAATATAAACAAATAGGACTAGGTGTAAGCTTTTGCACCCCTCCGGGAACTGCGCCCTGTGCCTGGACACCGCTGTCCGCTGGCACAGCTCTATTTACGGCACTGCTTCTTTGCTTTACGCTATAGGATCCCAGTGATCCTTTTCGGACGACCCATGGAGGTAGGGTACCTTAGAGAAGAATTGAAATGTACTTATTCATTTACATTACACATTTACATTTAGATAGGTACTCACATAACTTTCCCTGCGGGTATCTTCTGTGAACGACAGACCCCAGAACTCCTCGCAAGCCTATTATTTTTGTTAACATGATTGAATCCGTATGCACACACCGAACTCTGGTTTACTTTTACAAACGTCAAAGCCGTTCGATTTGTGACTGCTGACATCTCTTCAATAGGTACTTAATATGATTTGCGGCCAGGATCTTACAAATTCGAAAAGGTTTAATTACTTGTATAAGGAAACTTTTTAATAATCATCCATAAAGTTATGAGAGCAGTTCTAGCGGCTTACGAGTTGTCACGGGTTCAAACTCATCCAGGCGCATTACTTTGTGTGATTTATTTCATCACCATTGCTCTCAAAACGGTGAAGGTTAACATCATGAGGAAACCGATATGTCCTGGAACCAAAAAATTCGAAGACATGTGACATTCACCAACACGCTCTGGGGAGACACCGCGTGGTGGAGTATGGTCCGTTCCCTCTCCCAGAGAGGAGGCCTGAGTCCCAGCAGTGGAACATTAAAAGGCTGATTATGCTAACGTTTCATCCTGAAAGTCATTGAGTCTGAGATATTTAGTTTCCTATTGTATTGTTTTTGCCACTCGTTCCTGCGTAAAAGTAGAAAATTTTCTCAAGGGAACATAGGTAAGTAGGAACCTACTCCCGGTATTAAAAATGGCTCATTTGTCGTTGAGAGGTAAGTGGAATAGGGTTTAAAGTCCCACATACCTCTTTTGAAAACTGGATAACCGCCGACCAAACAGCTGTCGTGTCTAGTGTTGCCAGGCGTCCCGATTTTCGCGGGATGTCCCGATTTTTAGGGGTCTGGGGACGCGTCCTGATTTGCACCTCATCGGGACGCTAAATGTCCCGATAAATCAAATACCTACCCTTTTTCTTTTTTTTTCCGATGGGAAAAATCATCCATACCCTGAAACTCTAAAAGCGACTGAAGAAGTCTGGGTTTTATTCAGTAAAAGTTTGACACGCCCTTTCGTTCCACCCCAGAGCGGAGGAGTCATTGGATGATTTCCTACCTAAAAAAATCTTTATTAAAAAAAAAATGTCCCGATCTAAAACTCTAAATCCCTATTTGTTTTACAATCTGCCCCGATTTTTATCCAAATAGACCTGGCAACACTAGTCGTGTCTGATCCGGGCAACTGACCGATAGTTGATTTCGGACTGTTGTTTATGTTCAAATCGCGCGGAGAATCTCTGATATCGTGACGCAGGATAAGCAATGATTGATGAACCAACGTACAGCGAGTTTCCATCCTTACGTTGCTGAAACCTCCGGACACAGCGTTTTACCTCGTTGTTTATACCGCGTTGGTATATCGAGGGACTAGATCAATTTGCTTGCTGCGGTCGTCCCGTCCGATTATAATGTAGGTGTCTTCAAGGCTAGAGTGAATAGGCTCTTAATAAACTAGTTCCCCTCACCATCAACGATTGCATCGACTTACTATCAGTTGGGATCCCAGTCAAGCACTACTTTACATAAATAAATAAAAAATGGATTCACATTAAAGTGTAAAGAACAATGACAGGTAGGCATAATACACCGCTTGGCAGAGGCGTAGCGTTGACTAATTCAGACGGGGGCAAAGGCATAGCAGCGAGGCCTTTTTCTTTCATAAAATCGAAAACGAGACAGCGACTGTCACAATCCAGTGTTCGACTACATAGTCGCTTACCATCAGGTGAAATAGTAGTCAAACGAGAGGCTATCAGTTATAAAATAAACCTTCGTTCTAAAAGGGCCCTCACTTGTGCGAGGCCCGTTTGGTTGCGAGGCCGTGTGGCAAGGGCCTTTTTTATGGTGGGGAAAATCATTCAATGACAACCCCCGCTCTTGGGCGGAGCGGGAGATAGTGTCAGACTCTTACTGAATAATAACACAATCCCCCGTTCCTTCTAGCCTTCATACCGGGGCTCGAGCTGCCTTCCGGATAACCCTGGCCCCAGTAGGCTTCGACCTGGGCTTTGTCTAGACATTTACCGGACGGTCAGACAGCGACCTACCCATTTCTCACTGTCTGCAAGCCCGCGCCTACGGTGGCCGGAAATCGGGATCGAAATCCCGGCGGCGACGAGAGCGCCGTTGCCTGATGCGGTCGGCCTCTTCCTTTGCGAGCATTACTGCTTCGCAGAAGTCGGCGACCGCCTGCCACTCCTCCTCGCTCCGGACCATGGCCTAAACCAAGGCCCGGCGCGAGAGGTCTCCGCCGCCGATCGCCCCCACGAGGGCAAGGCGATGTCCCGCCCAAGTGTGGCAAGGGCCCACTTTGCCCACGCTTAAGGCAAGTCCATTGTTCGTCATTGCACAGACTCAGGTGAAGCTGGTGGGACGAACTTGACGCTTATTGACAGCCTTGGCAATTGTCATGTCCAAAATCAGGACAAATGAAAAATAAAATGAGATTCAGACCTAAATACGATTGCATATTATTTTTATTTATCAAACATTTTTCAATACATAATTGTTCGAAAAAACACTGACCATCCCACCGCTTTTAGGCACAAAATTTAGTTGGCCGCACTAGTGCGGAAAAGTGTATACACTCGCTCCTTCCACAATTTATTACATTTAACATAACAGGTTGGACGCTAAGCGATCCCCACGAGTCACCGGTCAACCTCCGTTTATTTATTTCTTAGTAAGTGTACCTAGGTGTACAAAAACGTCGTTTGGTCCCTAAAACTCTCTACCTACCTTCTTTGCAATGACACACTTACCCCTTGTTTCAAAATGTGCTATTCCAGTAACAGGTTTCATTCGATTTAAATGTAGGTATTCACTTTGAGGAGACCGGCGTGTCCTAGAACTTAAAATTCGAAGACATGTGACATTCACCAACCCGCAATGGGCCCGCGTGGTGGATTACGGCCCATTCCTTCTCCTAGAGAGGAGGCCTGAGCCCCAGCAGTGGGAACATTAAAAAGGCTGATGATGATGATGATGAAAATTGACCTTAACCAAGATAGCACGATGGCATGCTAATTAAAAAAATAACTTGACTTCTATTATAGGTACCTACTTATGTAAAATGTATATGACGCAAGTAGGTCTGTATGTTAATCGATACAAAATTGACACCCAACTTTGTCCATTTCATGGGATTACAATCCCGACATCATAACTTTCATTTTATATTATAACTTTATCATAAACTGATGACTTTGGTACTGCTGTAACTGACATAAAAATCTTTAGAAATAGCTCTTGGTGTAATAAAAACTTCACCAAGGCGTAATAAAAAAAAATCTCCGTTTCAAAGCGTTAAATATTCAAAAAGTTTAACAATAAAAGTGTCCCTTCAGAAACTAATGTGTTATGTTGCGGGTCGCCGGTGAAGCGGGAATGCCTATATCTACTTACTGCGATATGCCAACATCAATGATCTTTTTTATTGCAATGTGTTCTTATAGTGGCGTAACTATATTATCATCTGACGCCCGTGGCAAAATCACTGGATGGGGACCCAGGATTTTTTTTTTATTGTTAATATGTTCGCGCTTGACCACTATCTCACCTGATGGAAAGCGACGATGCGGTTGACGATGGAACGCGCCTACCTAGAAGAAACCTATTCACTCTCGACTTAAAGATTCCCGGGTTGTAGCTATCAGGAAACACCGACAAGGAATTCCACTCCTTAGCTGCACGCACAATGAATGTGTTGTTAAATCCTCAACGTTGTAATTTAATTTTTACTAATCACTGAAGTACAAATATTATTTACTAGCTAAATATAGTCTATTTCACTCAGGAATAAACCAGCTTTCTTTCGATATTCAGCACTCGGACCTATACTTTCAAAGATAATATCGTACAAAAAAAAAAAACAAGGACAAAACTTTACGTCTTCATAATATTAGTGTACCTAGATAAAATTAATAAATCGGCAAGTTCTCTAATATACAAGTACTTTTATTATATTTCATCTCGGTGTGCTTCCTAGTGGCGTATCTATAAGGTGGTATTATACCACGAGAAATTTATCAAAAAACTCAAGGCCTCTCGGACCAGGGCCCGTGGCATGTGGCCAGCCTTGCCACCCTATAAGTTACGCCACTGCTTGTAGGTACCACTTCTGATTGTTTTATGTGGATTCCAATATGAAGTGATTTGGGTCAAATATTTTGGGTAATGATGGCCTTAAGTTTTTTTATGGCATTTATGATGAGCAAATGTTTGTTCAAAGTTTGACCTGATATTATATTGGAAAGGTACGTGTAGGTAGATATATTCTGAAAGTACGCCTTACATTATTATTATATTATTATACTGCCACAATAAAAGTAAAGGAATATTCGTGTAAACTTTATTTGATTCACCATATCAAATATGTGGTCACAACTTTTCTTTCACGTCAAATTTTGACGCAATTCCCCCGTATAAGTAAGGTCAAGTGAAACGAAGGTCAAATACATTGACTCTCAAAAATAAAAAAATCTATAGATCAAGGTTCGTTTTCTAAATTCAAATCTACATTTCGACATAGCAACTTTTCGGCAGACTTAAGCAAAACTAACGTGACGAGCTTAAAACAAAAATCCATAAACGACGGAGGTTCTGAGTTAACAAACATAAAAAAAAATACAACCAAGTTGAGAACCTCCTCCATTTTTTGGAAGGCGTTTAAAAATTATACTTAATAAAAATATAAAACTGACTTGACGAGCTTAAAAAATGGCTCTGGTGCACAATGAAAAAAAAAAAATGCACAAAATAATAAAATAGGTCATTTCTCAGTGGGGCAGAGTGAAATAAACATTACACCTACTATCTAAACTACCTATATCTCATCGAATGCCGTAATTAGAGACACAATAGAAAGACAATTACTTAGGTCGAACTGTGTAACTTATGACAATCAAAAGGATATTACAAAAAAATTACGAATAGGAATTTTGTTATTAATATCGGCTAATTAAAATTTATGTCAGCAATCCTGGGTATTTAAATAGCAAAATCTCAAGAACTGGATATGACTATAATCTGTGAACTAATTCGGATTCAGCGAATCAAAATCCTTAAAAAAAATCTCAGAGGGAGTTTCAGACTTTTACTGACAAAAACTCAGTGTTTCTTCAGTTACCCTTTCTTGCGAGGGCTGTAATAACTCCTTCGAACAATCCGCAGAGCGAATCAGTATATAAAAATTGATAAGAATCATGTGGCCGTGCACACGATGAAAAAAACCGGCCAAGAGCGTGTCGGCCCACGCTCAGTGTAGGGTTCCGTAGTTTTCCATCCATCACAATAAGTGTACCCACTTATGAGTTTAAAAAAATGCTTGCCTATACGACTATACAACAAACTTAGTCCAGAAATTATTTTGTAGAACCTTTTTGTTTTTTTGTACAAAAACTGTTCTTTCCATCAAGTTCAAAATAATTTTCCTAGAAAGTCCTTATAAAGTTCTACTTTTCAGATTTTTTTCATATTTTCTAAACGTATGGTTCAAAAGTTAGAGGGGGGGGGGGGGAACGCATTGTTTTTTACTTTTGGAGCGACTATTTTCGAAATTATTGACATTATCAAAAATGATTTTAGTAAACCCCTATTTATTTACGATATATCACACGTTAGGGTTGAAATTAAAAAAAAAATCACTTCCCAATTTACATATAGGGGGGCTACCCTAATAAAACATTTTTTTCCAATTTTTATTTTACCACTTTGTCGGCGTGATTGATATACATATTGGTACCAAATTTCAGCTTTCTAGTGCTAACGGTCACAGAGATTAAGCGAGGACGGACAGACAGACAGACAGACAGACGGACAGACAGACATGGCGAAACTATAAGGGTTCCTAGTTGACTACGGAACCCTAAAAATGTCCTCCAGTGATATTGTCAGAAGATTGTTACTCTAAATAGGTACTTATGATAAGTATGCACCTACTGTACCTACGTATAAACATAAGCATAATTAGCCTTTCTAATGTCCCCATTGCTGGGACTCAGGCCTCCTCTATAATAGAGGGAATGGGCTGTAATCCACCACGCAGACCCAGTGAGGGTCATGTGACATATGTCTTCGAATGTTTGGTTCTAGTGCATGTCGGTTTCCTCTCGATGTTTCCCTTCACTGTTTTGAGGGCAGTGGTGATGAAATAAATTAGACAAAGTAATGCGTCTGGCTGGGTTTGTTTTCGCGACCTACAACTCGTAAGTCGGGGCTGGTACCATTCGGCCATCACTACTCAATGCAATACGTATTACTTCCCATTACATCTCAGCTCCAGTCCAATGATAGTACTAGAACAAAAGCAATGATTGCAGCAGAAAGTTAGAAGAGGTGGGTAAATTAAAACAACCAGTTAAATTTTGAAAACAATATCAAATTTAATACATAAATAAGATTTATGTACTTCTACATACATGTTTTGTCTATATATTTACATTGAAACACATAATTTCATTCTAATTCATCTAGAGTTTCACATTTTGTCGTACATTAATTATTATAATAGTAAGCAACTGAAAAAAAAAATCAACAAAATTATTATACCTACTAAAGTTACGCCATAAAAATAATGATGCAAACATAGAAAATTTTTAAACATTGTACAAAATAATTTACACAGAATTATCTCTCCCATGGACCGCACGCCCATCTCCTATAAATACATAGTTACTAATGCAGTAACTATGGTCTAATATTAAAATATATTATCTATTACGAACTAATGACAATTCCCAAAGGCATAAACAAAAGGACAATTGTATGCGCCTACATGCGTTTACGCATTTCCATATTACAATTCAATCTACTTAAATCAAATTGTTTATATGCTATCGCGACGTACACCTAACCACGCAAGTAACGACACCATCCAACAAATATTATTCCATACATTTATAGGTAAACGAGTTAGTAAGTTCTGTATCAAATGATACTGTACTTATTTTGTGCATTGTACCAGCTGACCCGTATTTTGTGCCTTTAGTCGTAGTTTTCAATGAATTTCGGATGCAAATAGCTATCGACAACGTTGAAGATTTCCATTTAACTTTTTCTATAGTTTTCTACATAAAAAAGGTAAAGAGAAACGATCATTCGTTCTGGTCTAAAGTTTTAATAAGTAGATTTATCAAGATGGTTTTATAGATTCTTATGGGAATTTTTAACCGAGTTTCGCTAATATTTGAAATGAATTTGTTGCGATTTTACATTATCTACCATATAACTACATCACGAAGCTTTTTATTCAGCAAACCAGGGCTAAAAGTACAACACCAATCTACATTGTATTCACTCATTCACATTAACGCTAAGCTTTAATGGAACAGACTTTTAATTCGGTCCATATTTAATTGACCACATGGATTGACATAAATACGTCTCGTCACATTGTATATCGTAACATTTCAACAACCAGGAGATAATATTAACTAACAACCTTAACTAATTCATGAGATACCTCCGAAGAGACTAATCGATTACTCGTCTAAAACACTCATTATACAAACTAACGATTTAATTCCGATTACACATACATTCATATAATCGATTTGTTATTGGATTTTACGTATTTATATTTGGCAAATGGTTACTATCAGAAACCCATCACCGAGGTTGGGTCGATGTTGTACATCCACTGACCACTCGTCTGACTTTAAGTCACACAAAATTATATTATAATCATTACCTATCTACATATTTATAGAAATTATAACGTGTGCTCACAACTCGCGTCTCTGTCCTGAATTTTGTCTATTGTACACCAATTATATACGCGTAACATAATAGAATTGTAGCGTATTTAGTTCAATTTTTTGTACGTCATTTACACATGCATTTACGAAACTAAAATCTGTTCAAAATGCGCTAATATAACATTATCTATAGCACCAATGTCAGCTGCAAATATACGCAATAAAGTATAGAAGCAGTGAACGTTTGATAAATGGCATGCATAAATAAACTTTTCGAAAAACAATGCAAAACCAAATTGTCTTTATAACATATAATATATAAATGGACGCCAAAAGTACAAAAATTGACTTATACGATACACGTACTAAATTGAACACTTATTGGCTAAATCTATCACAAAAAGTCCACTGAGGTAATTCACAAAATGAACTCATTTTTGCTACGTTTATAGTTTACATGGGCTAGCCCGCAATAATGCTTATCTATGAGTAAAATTCTGCTTATATATCTGAAAAGTAGCTTACTGAAAAAAATAATATCTGGGACTAGATATTTGACTATAACGGATTTTGTTTGTGCGTCATTTACAAGACACAAATTCCAACGTCTCCTGGTTTTATACATATTGAAGAATGAGCATAATATTATTATACACATTATCTTGAGACATACTAGCAGACACTTAGAGCAATATTGTGAAGCTCAAGCTTTTGAGCTCATACTGTAAGGACCAAATTTTCATGAGAGTCAAGATTCTAAACCCAATAAGATTACACTTTTGAACAAACCTTTTTCACTGTCCTTTCAACCGATTTCGACTTCTATTCCGGTGGCATAAGGATGGTATTAAAAGCAAAAAAGTAGTTATAATACCACCTATTTACTGCAGTTGCCATTTGTCATACTACCAACGCAATAGAAGTCAAAATCGGTTAAATGGACAGTAAAAAAAGGATTGTTTAAATGTCTAATTTAATTTTGAATGGAGTACAAGTACTGTGTTGTGTGTGTCTAACACATAAACTATACAAAAAAACATAACACAGAATGTACCATTCACTAGTTCTACAACTTGGATGGGCCCTCAGAATAATTTGGTTCTTTACTCAAAAGCAATTGAAGTCCGTTCCGAATTTGGCGTCTTTAAACATGTATCGTTGAGCAATTACAATAACGGTATTTGGTTAAAAATGGCGCATGTGTAGGTAAGTGTAACTATAAAATATATATCTATTTACATTATGGCATTAATGATAACATTCAATCGCATTGTTGTTGACATAAGTTCATAATTTTGTTTTAATTAATAAATAACAGGAGGGAATTTCGATATTATATCAATGCTTCATATTTGGCTTAATCAACCTCCTGCTATGGTTTTATAAGATACATCATTATTTAGTTTCGACATTTACTAGGTATATATTTGTACATAATATTGGCCCGCACATGAATTAATAATTTGGCCAAATAAGCGGTTGTTACACGGATTACTTTGCGGTTTCTGGTTGCTATGAATAGCACACTTATTCAGGAAAATAAAAAGAAATTTTGAGCCGCAAAACAATCCGTATACTTTGTATACCAATTACCTAAATAATTCGCGTAAACGTCACAAATGATTATTTGGTCAAATCTTTTATATACATTCTCCGTAGCAAATCCAATTACAAAAACTCAATTACCATAGTCTATTTAAGCATAGATTCATTTCAGACATAGAATAAACTCTCGGTACAATACATTCAGAAATAATTCATATTCAGTCAGATGTGCCTCCTCACATTGAGATGTGGTGTGAACTTAACTTACTAAACACTAAGATGGTAGATGCAGGAGAGGTAGGCGTCGTTCGCACTGCTCCACCCGATTCCATAGTCCATATCTACCACAATAACGTCGTTGATAGCGTTTAACTCTTGGAACTACACATTGATCATTTACGCGAGGTCACAATTACCTTAAAAATTAAATTCAATGTGTAATATATCACGAAAAATGTCACTTTGATCGTCAATTTTGTTTGCCAATAATAGTTTTAGAACACTTATCAGTCTCCATGATTCAACTGGTCTTCTCTAATTTGGTTCTTAGTTGTGATGAATCGTTGTATTCTTTTGAATTGCCTCAAGAGGCAAGGTGCTTTGTCCCACGTTCAATTTTCATTGTGCTGATAAGAATGATCATGTTGGGATCAGGGAAATGTTATTTCTCTGATGGCCAAAGAATTTTCCAATCTGTAACAAAAGAAAGAAAGTTTAAAAGAAAGTTTTCAAGTTTGCGAAGAGTGTCACCACTGTATCAATAGTTTCTTTGAGATTTATTGCCAAGAGCAGTTTAAAAATTTCTAACATTTTTCGGTGTTTGCACTTCTTACTAATGTTACGAGTTCAGGTTCAGAAGGTTTTAGATACGCTAAAAGTAGTTTAGTGCCATCATAGGTACTTAATGGTGAGGAAAATTTGCCATTAACAAACAATATAATTGCTCTTTCATCGCTTCGGTATGCTATGAATGAGAATTGGCGTGCCCTTAGAAGGATCGTCATTCATAGCTCCAATAATTTATTTCCTCGTATCAATTGATTAAAGTCAATCAAAGATCACGATCACTGGGGCTCTCAATTAGCAGCTGAACCAGTATTTGAGAAACTAGAACACTGAAGCTTTATTTTGTTGTGCAGTAAGTTGCTAAGCTGTAAAAATGAATAGATAAAGAATATAAAGTATCCGATCAATCTAAGAAGACATAAACTACGAGTACATTCGAGAACCAACAATTTACATCCTAATTAAATGTGTGGGAGTATAATAAAACCGTCTCACGGCGCGGCGGTATCATAGTAATCTCGATCTAATTCTCGCGCAACGTCTGTGGATGTGGATTATCAGCATTTCTCGTCCGGGCAGAGTTTCTGCTGAGTTGGTGGAGTGTAAATCGTAACCTGCCCGCCATAGCGACGCCAAGACTGCGGCGCCCCGCGCCCCGCGCCTCGCAGGTGACGACCCCTAGGGCTGCACCGCGACTATCGATTACGATATTATTTTACCCGATAAACTTTGGGATATTAAGTATTTTAATTTACGGACAGCAAATAAATTTAAGAAATGTAATGGACAAAAATCTTTTAAAAAAATTTTGTGGCAAAGATTATGTTAAGTTGGTTAATTATATCTCGCTATTCAAATTTTAAATAGAATTTGTTCCAGTCAATTCAACCAATTAGACATGCTGTAGTTAAATATCTTAAATGGTATTGACGCACAAATTGAATTCTTCAAAGATGATGCTAAAACTTCCAACAGAGTACAGATTACTGAAGAAAATGCCCCTATACGTCAGTGGGTTGCAATAAAACGTTATATATACTTTTATTTGTCAGGAATCATGTTACACTTTACTTGTTACGTGTTAGAAAACTTAACAAATGTTTGGAACTTTTACTTTCTGACGTAGTAATGGCAATTTAAGTTGTGGAGCGGTAGCAAAATGAATAGGTAAGTAGGTAATATTAAGAGAAGAGGCAAATAAGACAAATCGTTTCACTTAACTCCCTACAAATGCTAATCTTAGTAAAATTCCGAATTAAATGTATTCATAAGTTAATCCGTCAAATATCGATAGTCTTATAATAATAGTGGATACATCACTATCAAACCACGATAAATCTGTCGCATATTCAGCGATGTAACGGACTTTCTCTTCGCGTGACTCATTGCTCAGAATAAGTGCGTTCTTAATATGTGATGTGGATAATTGGCATACTTATCTTAAAATAAGAACCGCATAGAATTAAAATTCTTTTAATTCTATGCGGTTCTTATTTTAATTTGCATTGAATAAAAAATATGTCTGATTTTAGATTTTGTATAGCTCTTAGCTATCTTGTAAGTAGTAATTTTCAGCAGCAATGTATATCCATTATAAATTTTAAAAGAAAATGGGTATTTTATTTTTATTATTTTATCTCCTTGAAAACATAAAAATTTTGCTGTTTCTTGATATTATTGCGAAAGAATAGTTCGGGATTTTTCTTTTTATCTCAAGCAGAAGTACTAAATATATATCTAATATTTGACCTTTGACATAACGTGTTTGAAGAAGAGATAAGTACAAACAATCTTTATAATTATAATGTTTGGCATCTATTGTAATAGGATATAAAGGTTTAATTTTAACTGGAATGATTAAGTCGGTCCTACCACTTTCAGCCTAAATATTCATTACACGTGTGCTTGCAAATATTATGTAAATTATATTACTACTAATATTATAAAGAGTTTTAGTAAAGTTTGTTTTTTTTTTTTATATTTTATGTACGTGGGCGAAACCGCTGTCAAAAGCTAGTTTAGTATAAATACAAATACTTATTTAATAGTATTGATAGTAGACGGAAATTAAAAGAAACATTCTTATAAATCGTTTCTAATATTTGTTGATCTTTATTCAGATATGTTAGTTTTTTTCGTTTGTTTAAAATGCATTGTATTTCGGTAAGACATTTTTCGATAAGACTTTGTACTATTGAACCTAACTCTTTATCACAGACAAAACCTACCTACATTTTAGTAAAATGCACTTGACAAAATATTCAATCAACACACGCATTCTTTGATTGATTATGGGTTTACATTTTCACACACACGGTTTCTTTGATTGATACCTGATACCTCTAAAAATCGTCAATGAAGCTAAAAATAATTTATTTTAAGCAATACTGCAACTTTTTTTTTACCTATCTACTAACTAATCATCAACCTACAAACATCTTTGCAGATCTTATAAGAAGCACCAAACTTCCGTTTCCCGTTTAGAAATAGATTTCAAGAAAACTAAAATATAATTAAAGATAAAGCGTACAGCCTTCACGGATAATCCTTCACCCACACATCACATCCTTTTATTTTTGCTGAACTTAATTCGTAGAAAATGTAATAATACACAGGATGCGATGGACAGGATAGTAACCCGTGATAAGTCCCGAATGACGTGTTCATTCATTCATTTGTAAACTTGTACTCTTGAAAGCGCTTTGGATGTTAAGCTTAATGTTAGACTTTCACAGTTTAAGATCTAAGATTTATTTAAGAAAAAAGAAAACAAATAACCGTGCATCTTAATCTTCTAGGGGTCTTTATGTGAAGAGTAATTAGATTACTTCCCGAACATTCCCTCTCCCAGAGAGGAGGCCTGTGCTCCAGCAGTGGAAACACTGTATGGCTGATTATGCTTATTAAAGGCCGCTGCATACGTTACGGGTTTTTTCACGGACGGGACGGAACGGGAAATTTTGGAAATATCGTTTCATACTGTTGTTAATGTTCCCGTCCCGTCCGTGTCTCGATAACATATGCGCTTTCATATACATTTTGTGTGAAAAGATATTTCCAAAATTTACCGTTCCGTCCCGTCCGTGAAAAAACCCGTCACGTATACAGCGGCCTTTATTATATTAAATAAATCAGGAGATATTAGTAGTTTTTTAACTACTTATTGAGAAGAAATATTTATTTGGTGTTCGTTTTAAAATCAGTATTGAATTATGAATAGAAGGCTGATGTATCATTGTGTATGTAGAATTCCAGATTCCCGGTTGTACCAGGTACTTTTATGTTTTTTAGTAAGCAAAACACAATTACTTTTTTTGGTAACAGATTTACTGTCAAACATTTGCGTTTGTTGACCAGTAATCCTACGATAGTTGAATTATAAAATATAATGTAAACTAAAAAAAAGCATCCGTCTTTTCTGATTTTAACTTTAGATTTGCTCTTATATCTTTCTGGTTGATTGTTTTTTTTTATTATATAGGCTCGTGCTTGACCACTATTTCATCTGATGGTAAGTGATGACACTCGTATGTTTGACGCTGAAAAAACACGCTGGCCTACAAGAAGAACTCTTGACTTAAAGATTCGTAATTCGTATTCGTTATTTTTTTTTAAATTACTTGTACTGCGTTTTGAATGAATTTATATTTATTGGAGGAGTTAAAGTACAATTTTCTTACGGTGGTCTTCCTGTCCGTTTATAATATAGGTGTCTTCGAGGCTAGAGTGATTACGCTCTTCATAAACTAGTGCGCTTTACCATAAAATATTGCAGCACTGCTTACCATCAGGTGTGATCGCAATCAAGCACTGGTTTATAACAATTAAAAAAAAAGGCACGAAAATAAGTAGAATCTATTTCATTTTACTAAAGTATGTAGAAAACGTGTAAAATAGTCAGTAGGTTAGATGACGTAGGTTGCACGAGTTCATTATATCAAATGATAATGTTACAGTTAATGATTGTCATTTCCTAGCTCTATTCACGTGCGCTAGCACTTGGAAATCCCCTGCCATTGTGTTACATAATTATATATAACTGGCATTACATAGTGCCATCAGAGATTATTAGACTTCGGCTTTTTAGTAGTATTGTATGGTACAAGCAAAATAGTTCCTATTACTACAATAGTGCTACGTCGTAGCTCGTAGCTAATCCGCGCAAAGGATCTATTTGCAAATTTGAATGATCTGCACACTTAGTTACGTAGCAGGGTCTACGAAGTGCTACGAATTTCGTAGATGGTCAGTCTGGTCATTTGGCACTTACGTTTAGAACGAAATACAGAAAATTGCAACAAAACCCAAAATATCAGATGGTAAGACATTTTGAAGGACAATTTTCAAAAGATATGATGCGCTGATCTATTGTTAGTTCGTTTGATGTTATTGACCTAAATGAGAAATTATTTCGAGAGAAGTTAAGAGCGTCCACCCCGAAATACTTTTTCATACAACCGCTCTTACGTGATTTTGAAGTTACCATCTTTCTCTAAATTTTTTTTGAAACACCGATGTGTTGTAGATATTATCTAGGTTTCTATTGAAAACAAATAATTTTATAACCTTGAAACACCTTTGAAAATCTGCAGTTTGGCGAGAACTTTGGTCCTTCGTAATGTGTAACTTATAAATTAAAAAAAAAAAACTTGCAAATGTGCAAGTTTTCTTTTTTAAACTTTCAATCGTGGAAATTACAGACACAATAGAAAGACAATAGGTGCGCGCAAGCGTTCGCTTGGGGTTTCATGAATTAATTTAAAAATCCAGATTCTGAATAACTAAAATTTGTTTTCCAAAAACTTTTAAAGTGAAATAAAATGTATTTCCTGGAACACTTTTTGTGAAATATTCCAGTGAATGATGGAATTGTGTGTTGATATTTTTCGAATATTATCACTACAGAGCTTTCACGTAACTTCTCTTTTTCACGTTACCTTTTTAACAAATATTGCGTTGGATAAACAAAAAAGCTTTGACCATGCTCAGGTTGACAATAAACGGTTCGGAAAGAGACCTCTTAAGGACTTTTTTAGGTAGGTACTTAGATTATTTTACACTTAATATTTTTGAAAACATCAGCTAATTTAAAAACGGGAGCAATTTACGAGTACAAGCGGTATGTTCGACGGAATATCCTCTGGAAAACTTTTCCGATTTTTTTTCTGGTAGCATGACAGTGTGATAATAAATCGAGTTTCGGATGTCACGGGTTATAAAGCATAGGCGTCGTGGGTTATCGAGAGAATCCGGTGAGGCGGGGCGGTGTTTGGCGCAAATTTATTCATACAAGGGGACTGGCGACCTCTTAACTCTTGTGTTATTTAGGGCACACTTCCTTTGCGATTTCTAGAGCCCATTTGTTAGATGCTGAGTATTTTTTAAATAGCTGCTTTAGCACTGGAGTTATGTAATGGATGTAGAAGAGACTGGGGTTGCCCGACTATAGGCATGGGTGTGTTGATGAATTCTTAGTCCGTAGACTTAAGAAATGATTAACAGTGTCGTGAAGTTTGGTAGAGTTAAATAATCAAGGAGAGAAAAGTTTCATGAAATTTGATATTTCATACTTTCACGACACAAGAGTCATATTTAGTCGTAGAGAAAGAGTTTTCTGTATTCTTTTCAAATTATACTATAGAGTTTCATGTTTGATTGTTTTACACAACCCTCCTTTTTTATTCTTACAGTCCATCCGAAGATTGTCTGGTAGATATCGCTGTCAGGGACAAGACCGCTATTGCACCCATAGGTTTAAGTTTGTGTAAAAGTTATGGTACTAATTTTGGTAAACAATAAAGTTAATTTTATTGTGTTCTATTATTTTCTAAGATATAAAACGAAAGTATGTAAATACAAACTTAAATGTGACATGTTGACCTAGGATTAACAAAACAATGAACTGCCCAACTTTATCGTCGCCATAAAAACAAAAAGCCAAATAAAACTGACGACGATAAGACATTCAAAAATGGAAAACCGAAATGAAAAGTCAATTCTATGACATGGAAAGTACGGCCGGATTGTTATCAATTACTTTTATAGAGAAAGTATTGTACTCAATGGGATGGGAATGAAAAAAATGGGATTGTCTTTGCGACGGCCCCGTTGGCTTCTGAGGAAGGGTGCGGAGTGCGGGGGAACTCACTTGTTGCATGAAGGCGGGGCGGAGACGCCCAACGCCCATCGACCACGTGTTAGGAAACTTCTGAAAAACCTGAACATGTAATCTTAGTATCTGAAGTTATTGGGATTAGCGCAGTGGGCCATATTAAGGTAGGACTCATCCAACCGTAATATGACCCACTGCGCCCATAGTACCAATAAGTGCTTAGACTTATTCTTGTTCTTAGAATGGGTTAGGGCACAGAAGTCAGTCATTTTTCTGCCAGTGAAGCTGATGGACATTAGAGAGGAAGTAATAAGGAGGGAGTAATAAGTTTCAAATGACAAAATGCTCCCTCGTTTTAAACTTTCATCGAAGTAGACTAAAATTGACAATCTTAAAACTGTTGACCACCAATTGTATTTATAATATTGTACGTAGACATACGTATAATCACTTTTCTGTGTGATCCCAGATAATTGTCACAGTGGTCAGTAGTCAGTGGCTGGTCTCTACCTGCGTGCATTGAATCACAGAAAACATTCTTTCAGAAAATAACCAAGATCAAATAACTTAATGACAGCAATATTATAAAGGTAAATCCGCAAACTATGTATTTGTGTGTGCGAGTGTTTGGTACTCCTTAACGCTCAAACGTCTGAAAGTATTTGGATGTTTAGCACACGGAAATAGTACCTATGTAGAGAAAATTTTAATCTCGGGATTTCCTACTTTCATGCTGGCGAAGCCACTGGCAGAAGCTAGTAGTTTGTAATACTAAATATCAGTTTCGGCAGATAGAGTCACTTTCGACTCCAGCTGAACTTTTGGTTTTGACCTAGTTTCAGAAGACGCTGAAGCGCTGTTGCTATAATAAAAAAATAATATGTTATAGTAAAAAAGATGTGTGAGCAGTGGTGGCCGAGTGGTAACGTCCTCGACTTACGAGGTCGTGGGTTCAAATCCAACCAGGCGCATTGTGTAATTTATTTCAGCACCACTGCTCTCAAAATGGTGAAGGAAAACATCGTGAGGAAACTGGCATGTTCTAGAACCAAAAAATTGGAAAGCAACCCGCACTGGGCCTGCGTGGTGGATTACTGCCCATTCCCTCTTCTAGAGGGGAGGCCTGAGTCTCAGCAGTGGGAACATTATAAGGTCGATTATGCTATGCTATGATAAAAAAGAGGTCACAACCTAATGTCCTCATTATTTTTGACACGAACGTAATTTTGCTAGCTTACTACATCACATTTGATGATCCAGTATTTTAGTTTTAGGTTAGTTGTTTAGTGAAAAAACAAGTAACCTACTTAGTTGTAATTTAGATAAAATACGAAAAAACAGAGTCTTCTAACGCAGGCTTTATTTAAAAGAAGGATCCAATCACTAGTTATTAAGAAATATTTGTGAAATGAATAAATATTTTTTTCTTCATTTCTTGTTACTTTTATCAACCCCTTTCGTCTCCTAGAGAGGAGCTCTGAATCCCAGCAGTGGGGACATTATAAAACTGATTATGCTACGTTTATAATATGTTGCCTCAAATATAAACTGAATGATGATTTTTTTTTATTTAATGTGATTTAAAAATAAAGAGGGGCTGACTGATTTTACCGATGGATGCGAGACGCACTTGCCCGCTCATTGTGGCGACACTTGGGGAAGGCCTATGTCCAACAGTGGATGTCTATAGGCTGAAATGATGATGATGGTGATCACTGATTTTGAATAACTATTTCTTCGCCACGACAACATGACCTTATATGAAAGTTCTGGTTTAGGCTGTTAAAACTAGTTTCGGTGAACACCTCAACCTCTAAACGTTTATGAACATTATCTCTCGAACAAGACGCCAAATTAAAATACCCAAACTAATCCTCAAACTGCCTAAAACTTTTCCGGCATAAAAGCGTTAAAACGTTCCTCGTCCTAATTTGTATCGTCATAATCTCAACGCATTTGGGGTTCCGCAATAAAATCATAAAATCGTTAGCCAGGGGCGTGCTTCTGTAGACAGTTAACACGTAATCCAATTTAGACGGTCGACATCAACGATGAATGCTAAAGGAGCTTCGCAAAATTACTGTATACACCCTTGAACATTTTTTTTGCGTTCTTGAAAAAATGGGAGTTTTAGAAGCGACTATTTTAAGCCTAATTTAAAGATCTCTTGCCCTTTCAGGTACCGTCAATTTGAGATACAATAGTAAGACAATAGATGCACGAACGCCGGCGTTCGTTTGGGGTTTAATGAATTAAAAAACAAGAGATCTTTAAATTTGGCTTAAAACAGTTAAGACTAAAAGTCGTAATCTTGTCGACGATTTTTAATCAAAACTAGAAGAATTTTAGAGCTTTAAATCCAGTAAGAAACAAACGAACAGTTCTGAATTTAAGCTATAGTATATTATTCCTAGTTTAATAATTAAACTAAAGTAAACTATTCGAAGTTTAATCATTAAACTAGAGTACACTATTCAGTTTTAATTATTAACTTAGGGATAGTATACAAAATGTAAATTAGGGATAGGAATAGTTCAAATTCAAAACTGTTCGTTTTTTTTTTTAAATAATATTCGATTAATTTGTAAATGAATGTTCAAGAAAGTTAATGTCAAATCACGGTGTGCTATCGCAGAATATTTACGCTACAAAGTGGGGGGTAAAAGTCACGTAAATCTCAAGAAAATTGACATCCCTAACTATGTTGGCACTCATTTAAATAACTGATCAAACTCGCCAGCAAGCTGTCAAACAATAAAGAGCTACCAACTTATTGGATATGCGACGTTCATCCTTCAGACTTATATTGAACGCCAAAATTGGAGTAACTTTTTCGATTGATAGCATTTTTTCTTTCTTTCTCGTAAATTGACATTCGATGTAGCGAGCCTAGCGTTTTATAAATTCAGTTTTTTGAAGTACACTAAAATTTTACTGGATTTTGTGGCATTTTAGTGGAGCTTTTATGAACAAATGCTGAGCTTTTTTTGTCTACAGCCACTTTTATGTGAAAACTGCAAAAGTTCAAATACTTAAACAAAGCAAATATCAGCGAAATAAAAAAGTTTTATTGTCTACATTATTGAATTTTTAAAGCTAATTTGTTATATTTTCTAAAAAATCAACAACAAGAATTAATTTAATCACGAATTTGAGCGTTGCGATTTTTGCAGTTAATAGTGACCCGTTGTAGTAGGTAATGAACCATTGTCACAACCGTCAAGTCAGTTATGGAAATGAAAATCTTAATACTGTAATAAAAATTCTGAAATAAATGTATAATTCATCACTCATCAGAGAGGCCATGCGGCAAATATTTAAAGTACTTACCTATAAGGCAACACCGAGGTGGGTATAAAAAGAGCAAAGGAGATTTTTATTAAGAAGGGCGGGGGGAGAATATAATGAATAAATTCCGTGTAAGGACCCCCTCCTAACGCAATTGAAAACTTTTAACAAGTGCCGGGAAATCGTGTGTAAAGGTGGGCCCCGTACCTAATTACGCAGCTAGCCGAATGGAATACCGGATGAGTTCAGAAATTTAAACGATGTCTCCTCCCGACTCCGGGACACTTTATGAAAATCAGCTCGTTAATAAAATCGTCGAGTGTTGACCGATGTCTTGGCACGCGGACGCACGGATCCACCCGTCAGCGTCAGGAGAACGGAATACAAAATTAACGAAGTGAGCATTTGTTCTTAAAATTGTATTATAAAATAATAAAAATATCTCACGCGCCGATTTATAGAGCTGCCCGTGAAATATTACTTCCATTACGTAATTGCGTGCCAAATGAAAAGTTAAATCACGTTTCGGTACTTTTTAAAATCGAGTTTCTCGATCCGGAGTTTACCCCCCATTAACTTCTCGTCGTGTCCAAGTATTAAAAAATTAACAAGATATTTTCCACCGCAAGCTCACCGTCTGCGGAGGACGTATTCATTCTTTTGTAACCCTAAAAAACAAGTCATTACCGAAGCGGGTTTAATCCAGCGTCGTGTTCTGGAGATTTTTTCGTGATATTCCATTATTCGGAGGCGATCGCTCGACGCGGCGCGACGGGCACCGTTTACGCTAAAATGATATGATTAATTACGAGTGCCGGTAGCTCCGGTCTCCCTCATTAGCGCACAAATAGGATCGCTCAGTGGTGAAATTGAATCTTGAACGCTGGCAAACCACACTCAATAGGACTCTAATTATAATTATTATTCATATTAAATAAACGCCGCTAGTTCGGTGGTTTGTTTTGATTGCTGATTAAATTGATAATATGTAGTGGTATAACTACTTTAATAACACATGTTAAATTTACACGAATTGAGAATAAAATGAAATGTAGTTAGCAATTCAAAGATTCTTAAATCACTTTTATCGGGTTCATTAGACTTAATTTTTTTTGTGTTTATGTGGCCAGTAGACATTAGTGTCACTGTAAAACATTTTAATAAGATAATAATAAAATAATAGCGAGCCTGTGAAGTGAAAGAAAAAGAATCAGCCTTAACACGTCCAGTCGTTTACAGTGGCAACAAATTATTCAAAGGCCAATATAATTTGCAAACGAATGATAAAGCCGTACACCTAAGACTTTTTCTTTTGGTTCTTACATAAATAAAGAAGGCATCACGTCTCATAATCCACGTACAAAGAAACGTAAACATGAGTTACGTACTTATCTTTTGTAATACCTAATGTCGTAAATATGAATGTGACGAGAAATTCGTTCTTTACTGCAGATTTTGGGGGTCGCGCCTGGAAAACTACATATTTTGTGGTTCTGTTTTTAGGTACAATCGTAAAAAGGGAAAATTCATTTACGCTCTGTTTTTTCTTCGTCTTATGAATAGAGAAAAATTTGGCATGCTAGTGGTACTCTCACTTTATGTGTCTGGCATAAGGGAGGCCCGTGATATGTTATAAAAAATATATATGAACTATGTCGAATAAAAGAGAAACATTCAGTACTATTTTCGTGCATTTTATTCCCGCTTCTATTGAGCGATCACTCATGTTTGAAGCTGTCCCGAAATAAAGCTATGTCAATAAGAAACTCGCTACATTTTTCCGGAAAATATTTTAATTCCCATTTATAAATAACGTACCGACAGTGTTAATGTGAGAGGAGTACTCAATTGATGCGGCTGAGATTAGTATAAAACCAATATGACATAAGTGAGAAAATAAATCAGTTGTGTAGTAATAATCCTCCCAACCGAATTCTTGTCACGGTGGTCAATCTCAAAGAGGACTAGCGAATTACGCAGGAGATGTTATAGTTCACAAGCAAGTGCACAACCATAGGTACACTCTACTTCTTTGCTCTCATAGTCCGATGTGACAGAAATCCGAAACAACTGGAGAGAGATCGAATGCAACATTAACATCTTCACAAGCTTCGTGAGGTACGGGGATCCACTATCAATTTCCAAACTCCGGGTTGTTACAGAGTATTTTTTTTTTATAGAAAAACCAAATAGACCTTTGGCTAAACTAGGGAATCGAACCCAGGATTCCACACATAGCAGTCTCGCCAGTGACGATAAGACCAACGTAGCAGTCACTTTGTTAGATGTGCGGTAATTATACGCACATATGTATATAATGTATCGTTGGCCGAGATAGGGCACTTATCAGCCTCTTGCTGTACAACTTTCAGTAGATATATTATTTTCGTTGTTTTGTTGCTGTCCTGCTTATAACCACGAACTCATATTTTCAAATGTTTAGAAGTCATAATGAAAACTTACAGAAAAATCTTTTTTGTTCATTTCTTAATATTATTATTGCATTTTACATGCCATTTAATGTTGCCATCATCTCGTAACATTTTATTGCCAAGTGCAAAAAATCTCAAAGAAACATATTGAACCACAGATATCTAATACAAGTATCTAGCATATATATTGTAGGTACGTATAAATAGATTACCTTTCACATCTATTCAAGAGCGGTCCTCAACGCTCGCCCCCTCCAGGTTCCACAATCCGGATTACGATACCCTATCTATATCACAAGCTTCCACCTAGCTTAGCACTAAAGCCTACACTAACACAATTGACTGCAACAACGATCGGTAACCGTCCACTTAACACTAAATAAAACTCTAACATTAGTTAACATGAAAAAGAAACAAAAAATCTCGACTATAATGCGAAAGTAACAAAAGAGGAAAAGTTGCGTCACATTGTATATACTGTGGACAATGTGAGCTTGTAAGTAGGTAACTGGTCCAAGGGTCGGTGTGAGGTGGTTTCAGTGGACCCAAGAGGGGGCGACGGAGTAGGGCGTTCGGGAGCCGTTGCCGCCCGACAGCGTGGTGGGCACAGGTGGCGCTGGCGCAGCGAACTGGCTTTCAGCCTCTGCAGCCATCGCGCTGTGCTGCTGCGGAAAGTTGAAGTCTAGCGTGCCTTCCATACTGAGCTCGTGTTTTATCACCTGGTGGGAAGAATCAAAATGTTAATCAAGACATTGTGTAAGTGTGGTCTTTCAAGAGATATTTTTTCAATTTCGCCCATCAGGGGATTCTAATTTCCAAAGGGTACATAAACAAACATGGATTGAAACATTTAAATAGGCATGTCTTTTCTAACAAGACTGAAATCATATCATTTCAAACGCATTTGAAGTCGTCTGTTATCCAGTACTTTCAAATTAATCATTCTTCCGTAGTGAGGTCTTCGCTTACCTCATCAACATTACAGTCGAAGCCGTGTTCGAGCGTCTCTATGTTCAGATCCTCCGCCAGCCCCGTGTTCAGCGCCCCCATGATCTGCCCCATGACCGTGGTGGGACCCATCGCGCCCGTCTGCACCATCATCCCGCCATTCATCAGGGCCGCGTCTGATGTCGTCACCATTTGCGTCTGATTGTTTTCTGCACAAAAAGAGATGAAATCAGATAAGTACCTACTGTTACTTTCTGAACTCTGACTCTCAGGGAAGTGAAGATTTTGGAAAGAGCTTTTAGAACAAATAATATTGGTCTGGAAAATAAGGAGATCTAACTGTCTATATGATTGTAGAAAAATGCCAAAAGCACCAGTAATAGACAGGAACATTTATCCAAGAATCTATTGCTACCCTATTTTTTTTAAATCCGAGAGTATAGAAGAATTTACCAATTGCAACTGTTCTAGTCTACAGTAATGTTTAAGCGATAATCATAACTCGATGTAACCATGTTTCACCGATGAATACCTAAGAGATCAAATATATGAATCATGATTCAAGAGTCTGGAAGATCACATGAAGAAGTAACCCATACCTGTTTGCATAATATCAGCGGGATCAGCAGGCGGGGGTGGTCTGACGAAATGTTCGAGTGCATGCTGGTGCGGATGCGTCGGATGGGCCGGGTGCGTGGGATGCGAGTACATTGACGAGCACGTGCATCCCCCGTGAGGATGACGAGGGCATCCCGCGTAAGGGCTATACCGGTAGCTGCCGCCCGAAGATGAGGAGGATGTCGTTGGAACGTACCTGGAGGAAAAAAGCTTGTAGAATACTGTTCGGAAAACTTAACGACAAACCTCAGTTGAATAATCATGGACACAATAAAGTTGGTCATTACATATGTACATCGATGAGACTTTTCAATAATATTTCAAAGGCTTCTGAAAATATACACGCTGCTTTATCGTGAAATCAACTGAATCTAAGGAGTTCTAAATAAAGCTAAGCGTACTCTAGGGCAAGGCGTTTACGACAATAACTGTTTAAGTGGTCGAGGTCGGACTATTGGACTCTAACCAAAATTCCAACATCGACGCTAAGCTTACTACAAAATGCTTACGTGTTGAGGAATGGATCGGTTCCGGCCAGTTTCATGGAATCGGCGAGAGAGCCAGCGAGTTCGTCTTGTCCGAAGTCCGGTTGCGAGTAATCTGCTGCGGACGTGTAGTCAGTGTACTCCGGACCCCAGTCAGGTTCTGTCGTGATCATGGATGGGATCGGAGACAGGCGGCCGCACGATGACGCGTTGGACGACACCCTCGGACGGAAGTCCGGCGACAACTGGAAACTGCTACGCGCAAGCGAAGAAGCAATCAAAATAACGAAACCTATCTCAACTGGTGATGAGAATTATGTGATCTGATTTAACCATAAGAAGAGTCTTATTATGTCATAAATAAATAAAGTACTGATACAGTCACATAATTCCTTCATCGACAATTGAGACGCAAAAAATTATAATGGTTAGCAGAAAGAAATCTTAAAGCTAGTTCGGACTCTATACAATCTCAAACAAGTGTAATGGGAGCATGCAAATCTAATGCCTATGTCGTCGTCACTAACATATAAATTTGTATGCTAAATGAAGCGATCACTATAACGGGTTCAGCGGTCATCTCAGAAATATCTTTATTACTACAAATAGTGACAAAATGTAGGATAAGATACGGGTTATAGACCGGCCCTTCAGCAGCCATCGAACCATTGAAAATATATGTCGATGACGCTCGTAATCCAGATAAAATAAATCGCCTATAAAAATGTTAAATATCGGCAAAATGACGAGATTCAGCATCCACATAACTCATCATCTAATGGTTCTGAATGATTTAAAACCTTTTATCATAAAGTAGCAGAGTTGCAATAACTCAATTTTATTAGTCTGGTCAACGCAGCTTTATGTCGATGGCTTTATTATAGAGTAAGCGTATCATGCGTGGCTCACTTTGTTTCTAGTAGTCATAAAATTTCAATATTCCCAAGGAGGTAACGTTATTTAGTAATAATCTACTGTTGGATATTTGTGGTTCTGGCAGAACTCGCTTCTACATTACCCGTATAGGTAAATTATAGTGCCTTTAAAGTCAAATTAGTATCGTGGAACAGCGTCCGAGACCGTTACCATTATTGGCTTGGTGCCACTACTCTTTTGGACTTCCCTCTACTTTTTAATCTACCTGTATCACTTGGAAGACGGTACTACATTTCTAAATAATCGTCTAAAGTTCTATTGTAAGCTGCGAACATTTCGCTAAGATAAAGTGTTAGATAAAAGGTTTTATAGTTACCTGTGCATCGGTGAGTCTGGGAACATATCGAGACTTTCTGACACTGAGCTACTGGGACTTGGCGTTGCGTCTGCGGTGGCACCGTTCCTTAATATTTCAGCCTATAAATAAAAAGGTTTCTTATGTTTTATTCCAATATTAACCGTACTTGAACTATATATATACTAACTATAATATACCTATTTATTAAGCACTAAACTAATAAATATTGTAAGTTAATAAGTATATGTCCAAACTGAAAATATCATAAATTAACTAACAAGTATAAAAAGAACTATGTACTAAGAACAGTGAGAAAAGTGCCCAGGCTGCTGGCAGCATTGCCACGTTGAATAGCAATGCTGATTCGTTGATAAAAAAAAACTCAGTCCTCTAGCCTCTAGTCATGCGAAGAGTTCAACTGATATCTCGAACAACTCGATGAGTACAGAGATCGTAACCTAGTAATTCGTGCTATTACTTAATTAGAAGCAAAGATTAGTCTGAAATTCAAGAAGAAAACACACAAAAATATTAGTGTCTATCTCTTCTTGAATTTCTAAAATTAGCTATTTAGATGATTTCAAAAACTGAGTTGCTCTCTTGATATCTATGTATATATATATATATATATATATAGTAATTTGTATTTTGGCATGTCACTACTTTAAAGCTTAGGTCTACTAAGGAAGTGATGCCGTTTGCGCCATAACTTTCATGAGGGCCGTCGGCTAACGCTACCTTAGGAAACCCAACCTTTAAACGAAGGTAATCATACCTTCTTCTTTACCCTGCCTCTCCGCTTTTCGAACTTCGACGTCTCCATGGAGGCTGCCCGTCGTCTGACAGATTTTCCTGGCTTCGCGTCAGGGTTGATCATCCACCATGATGACTTGCCTGTGCCTTCGTTCTGTACCCGCATAAACCGGTTGTGAAGTGACAGATTGTGTCTGATTGAATTCTGCAAAGAAGAAAAGGGTGGTCAAGAAAACGTACTCCTAAATTGTTAATTGTACATTTTCATACAAGTGTAGATAGTTAATTAGTTATGGAGCTGGTCACTAAAAGTCTAGTGACTTTCGATTTTCAATATATATATATATATATTTATATATAAATGGGTTGCTAGAAGCATCGTCATCATTTTAATCAAAAAGGTCTCCCCAAAAATGTCGCAAAATCGACTGTGTCTGTGTTTCTCTCTCTCCTTCATCTGATCATCGTTGCACATTAAAGTGTAACCTATGGGCGAACGGAACGAACGTGGCCTTGTTGCCGCTAGATGGCACTAATCTTAACATTTTTAGTTTATTTTACCTTTAGTATAAGGGAGCATTACTAAGTAAAGGAAATGGTATTTGCTAAAACCAGATATTCCATTTTATTGAACTTAGTCTACTTATTGCCTCAAAATCAACCTAACTCTGACTGTTCAACTGTAGTGCTTAAGTATATCTTAGGTTTAATTTATTTATTTTCGAAAATATGGTACATGAAATGTTTTGCTGGTGGAGCACAGTCAAATATCAAAAGGGCTCTATACTAATATTATTTATAGAGGTAAAGTTTGATTCCTTTTTGTTTTTTTTTTGTTAATCTCTGATAGTATCTACTAGTCTTATTGGGAAAATTTCTTCACCGATAGAAAGCAGCTTTATTCCTGAGTGACATAGACAATACTGTATGTACGCGGGCAAAACCGCGGGCAAAAGCTAGTATTGTATAAGTCGTTAAAAAATATATTAAGTATATTTTTTAATGCGTAGTACACGTGACAACAGAGCTCAAACCATGTCAAACTCAACGCCTGCACCTACTTCAAGGTCATTATGCTTCATATTTTTACCAATTCTGTATATTTACGACAAAAAATGGTTAAAACCAGATTAAACTGCTAAGGTCTAATAAAGAAAATCCGGAAATAATCGCAATTCTCGGCACATTATTTTGTTAAAAAATTTACGTTTCAATTCAATTTACCGCATAATTGATTTACATATCTATATTCGCGAGTTACGTGTATTTCAGTAAAGGTAGAATTGCACTTAAATATATTTGTCTTTATTTTAATTTGATTAGATTATACATAGAGATTTATAAATATGTATTAAATATTATTTGAAACTTTGATAAGTTTTGCTTCGGAAAATACTAGTCTAGTAGAGAGTTTAAGGAGAAAACAATTTTCACTTTGGTCAAACTAGCATTTTTCATCATTTTGTCATAATAACATTAAAAAAAAAAAGTGTAAATAAAAATATTGAAAAATATAAAAAAAAATAGTAGTCCGCCGGTGTCGGGGGCAGAATTTAAGCTATCGGTGATTAGAGCTCTAGTGATAGGACTCTCCTCACAATACGAGCCGTATCGAAGAGAACTGGCTTCTGGATCAGGCCCTTGATCCAACTCGAGGTCGCGAGGCTTTTGATCATTAGGCCGTTGGCGGTAACGGCAATCAATACATTCGATATTTTTTTCATTAAATTGTTATATTGTTAATGTTTTCATTATACATATTGTTTTATTGATATTATTATTATTCGCGTCTCTACACAATATTTACCAAGGGCTTGACAGCTTTGAGTTCTTCATGAAAATAAACTTGCAAGCCCCCTCAATATCCGGGCGTGGCCACAGTTGACCAGAAAAAAAAAAACAAAAAAAAAAACAATTTTAATTCCCGCTCCCGCAGAAAGTTAGTGCAATAACGCGTCCTATCTCACACCGGCAATAAAATCCCACAACTTTTTCTCGTCGAAGGAATAAAAGCGACCGCAGCAACGAATGAAGTTTAGCTATAAAACAGTCCATAAATAATATCTGCGTACCCTGTGAGAACTGCCACTTATGGTAACTATAATACAATCTACTCCACATAAATATGTGCATTCGTCCAAATTACAAAAACTACAACGACATCCATATATTTGCAACGATTTTTTACAGGTAGTTTAACAAAAATATCTGTCATTCCAACGTTTCAGCTCGAATGCATAAATTTGGGATACCTCTTTCTACTATGTAAATCACTCAAATTTTATGTACGTATGCGTCGATGGAAGAAACCGTTCTTTCTATTTACGCAACGTAGGTAGCTTGTTTGGTACCCTTGCGATACCATGCTACTATCAATGTTCCGTTTTATTACGGAAAACTTTGATGGACACCGATCCGACTTTCAAACTACGTCGTATGAATTTCATGGTGCCTCCGTACCATGTACAGTTTTCATAAATTAAAAATAATTTTAGGTACGTGGAAGTGGCGTCAGAGATACAGATGAACTATATAATGATTTACACGTATTCCTGTTAAGTACGCCCAATTAAGTTTATGTGACGTATAACAATTGGACGTGTACATAAATCCAGTAAATGTGGACAACTCCCGCGATTTATCAAGCGTGAAAACACACGCAACAAATGGCCTGTCGACGCTTTGATGGATTTGTCGCCAAGAGCCCTTACCATGAATTACGTGAGCTATAAAAGTGACAACCCCGCGTTGATCTTCGAACGCCCCTGTCACCGATGTATAAAATCTCGACCCGAACAAAACGCGAAGTTTCGAGTTACAAAAGCGAGTGGAACGTGAAAATTCGTGATAAGTTATGGTTTCACCGATTTACAGCTTCGTTAGAAAGATACAATGTCAATTTTAAGTTCGATCTACTTGTATAAATCTATATCATAGACATAATTTTACTTGTGATCTATATAGATTTGTCTCTTATTTATAAGTATAAATATAGGCAAAAACCCTATACTGTATATTTATTTTATAGAGGCCTCGATATTAATGTATCCGATATAATAATTTCACGAATATAATTTATGGGCAGTAAAGATATATAGTTTGCTGACAGGCAACTAAGTTAATCGAATTTTCTGCTACTGTGATATCACGTGCGTAGCTTTTCATGTAATTTACCTGTTTTTTTTTAGGGCGGTATATATTATGGTTTATACGGCCGTATTTCTCCGTGCTCCAGTGAAGATTGAACGGGTACCGAATGCGGTACTTTGTACAGAGAAAGCCAGGAATATAATCTGACATGAAGCGTCGTGTCTTGTCGTACACTACTATAAATCTGCGGAGGTTGTGTCGGTACATTTATAAAATTTATGAAAAAAGATTTCACCACCAGAAATAACAGGACCAAGAAGAAAGAAAGAAGAAAATTAAGCCATTGAATAAAATCAACACGCACAGTATTGGTTTAATAGACACGCGTTATAATTATTTCTAGTTATTACGCTGCCTATCCTCAAGTGATTCAGAACTGGTGAATAACGTACTTGGTAAGTATGTAACGGGTTAATAATATAGGTCACATTCATGCACATTTAATTACACGCAACCACAGTAAATTGCCGTATTTAAACGATAATACACACATCCCACATTCTCTCTTTTATTACTTTGCCCTTACTTTCTTGTTTGCCTCACTCGTTAATAAGAACTAAGTATCTGCATTTAAAACCGGAATATAATAATAAAATTGTAATTATACAGGCCTACTCGTATGTATAATTTTAATTATACAGGCTGGATGAGATTCAAATTAGGAATATATCGCTCTGTGCCAATTCCAGCACTTTGCGAAATGAACATCACGACAGCGTCGTACAAACCGGGGCAAGACATCGTACTTAGAATTTTGTCTACGGCAGGATCTTTGGCGCCACTGCGACCCTTATGGGGTGAATTAACCGTCTACGCTGTCTACAGTCCCCTTTAATGCTCCACCGACTTAAATTTTGTCGAATTTCCACCGCTATTATATAGCGTTACGCAATCTTCGGGCGATGTCTTATGATTTCCGCTCTTTATAGCTTTCGCTTGTTCTCTGAGAGCAATTGCTGTGAATTGACGAGCCTGCTGATTAGTTACGATGTGATGGTTAACTTCGATCCCGTTTTGCTGTTGTAGAACTTTCGAACGTTGTAAAATAAATTCGATTTGGTCTGATAACTTTTTGGATGGTTCGTCGATGGTAGTTAATGATTGTGTAAAGAACGTACCTATTTAAATTTTCAGTTTTAAATCACTTATTTTCTGTAGATTTTTTAATGTCCAAATTGAGTTTGAAAGATATAAATGTTGGTACGAATAAACGTGGCAAAGCAAAGCAACGGTATAACCGATCGCTGAATAATTCAGCGGGATTTTTCTCTTAGTTGACATACTCAGTGCATACCTACACAGGCCATCAAAATGTATTTTAATGTGCTACAAAACTGTAGTCTGTATTCGATGTTTTATACAAAAATGTTTTATTTTATTGAGAGATACTCAACGATAATGCGCAGAAAATAAAGGAATTTTCCAATAATTCCTTTTATTATTGTTGGAAAACACTGCCAATTCTTAGAAATCATGTTCTTAGGTTTCCAAGGACTTACTAATAGGGCATGATTTTTTATATGGCAATTTCTTAGGTAGTATCCAGAAAAACATTTACGTATATAAGAATTTTACCTAAGAAGTTTTAATTTTACCTAGTAATTATACCTAAGAAGTAAACAAAAAAGTTAAAGTGAAGTAGATTCTTTATTTTCAGGTATCTTCAACGAAAGTTACATAAGTGTTAAATAGTTACTCCCCTATGGCCTTCATTCGGTCCTCAGACAATGCGTCACAGCCGAATGTATGCGCATATAAAAATTTAGTAGGTACTGTTATTAGATGAATGAAATTATGGAAGCTACCGAGCGTACGATACATATTCTACGCAGCTTTAGTAACCTCCGTCCCTTTGTTTGCACTTTGTGGATAAGTAGGTGAGTATTGCCTTTAGTTGCACGTGGGTCTTTCAAAATATGAGCTATTATACATATATACTTGCTGTGAGGTTATTCAGAAACAAATATGTAAAAGCCAAATAGGAAATAAATTGGTCCTAGTTCTCGTATAAAGACCAAAATAATATCATAATACAACAGGGCTATGTTATATTCGAAGCCAAAATATGTTAGAAGGCTAATGCTGTAATTATGTCATCAAGACAAAAGTTGCTCGTTCATGTTGGCCATCCACTTGATTAAAATCTCTTAAGCGTCTCTTGGGTACAAAATGCGAGAGTGAACGCACTTACCATCTATCCATCAACGAAATAAAATCAATTGACCCATTTTATTATAAACAGTAATACTGTAAATGTTGCCCAATTAAACATAAAACTGTAAAACAAAATCGCCACCTTATTACAACAGTCCAAATCGATATATATTCGATACAAAGAAATCAAAGCCTGCATTGATGAAACGGCAAAAGAAAAAATATAAAGCGTTCGAAATATTCCCGAAGTGTGAAATCAAATAATAAATAATTCAAATTAGAGAATCGGGATTACACAATAAGGGGCGTCGGCCCCGGGGGAGCCGCAAACGTGACGGCCCCAAGAAATTTGGAAGAAACCCGGTGACGTGTCAACCGCCACTGACAAATTTAATTATTCAACTTACCGAAACGTTAGCAAGATGACTTTTCCCGAGCCGATAACTAAGTAGGAATAAATTCACTTAGAGCTGCCGAAGCAAAGTTTAACTTAATAAAACATTGGAATTTTCGTAATTCGATTGTACTGAGGTCGGATCCCGCTGTCGTACTGATTTGAATACGTCATTACGAATCATTTGTCGTGCCCACCTGAGAAATTTAACTCGCCGAAATATGTACAACAATTCTCCAGGCGACGTGTCTGATTGTTCTATTTTATCTTCATTGGATCAGGAGTTAAAAGGAAATAATAGGAACTCTAATGAACGAAAACTTTCGTCCAGATTTGACAACAAAATCCTTATTAAATTTTCGCGAAAATTTTTCCTCTTTCTCATCTAAATATTATCTTACTCAAATAACATTTTCACAGTTTTCAGTTGCTCTGAGTGTTAAACAAACAGACTAAGGTTGAAAACTTACATTGAGTTACCTTCAAAAAATCTGGTCACGAATCGACCAAACAGATTCTTCGTACTTCATCAGTCGGAGATAGACCTTTACAATATTAATTTGCTTAACTTTAGATAATTTGTTTTGAATTTTGAGCACATGAAATCAATGTAATTAGGTATTGTCGCATCTGTTCTAAATTCATTTGTGGTATAAATTATTTATATCACAAATAATTCTACCTTGAATACAGCCCAAGAATATTAAACAGTGGGTTGTAAAAAATCAATCCGTTAGGTATTCAATGCTGAGCATGATCATCGATTTATTTGTAATACTACGTAAGCATAAATAATGCCTCTTTTTTGTAATGGTTACATCATAAATATAAAGGAAATATTTTATATTTCATTCCTGGATGTATTTTTTTTTAAATATTATGTTTGAATCCAATAAAATCGAGATGTAAAAAAACATATCGAAGTTTTTAAATTTATTTATCAATTAGCCAACTAGCTGACCCGGCGAACTTTGTACCGCCTAACAGTCATTGAATGGAGTATATCTATCTTTCGATATAGTCAACTGATTGCGAAGAAATAAAGCTAAAATAAAATATATCAAGTTAATCACAATTTATTTATTTTTTCTTTTTTTTTACGTGATGCGCGCACCACTCAACATTTCTACAGATTTATTAAATGTATAGATATTTTTTTATAACTAATAAAATACCTAAATATAATTTCCTAAATAAGCAACAATATTCATTAATTACGAAAAGACTACGAAAAAATCGACAGACGCACTCGTACCCGTGGATTCTTGGATTTATATCTGGGTTCCGTATAAATCACTTTAATGGTCCGATTAATGTCTGGACCGAGCTGAGGTGTAAGATGTACGCAGAATAGACGTATGCAACAGAAATGTTGCCAACAAAAGACCACGAGGACACAGTACTATGTACCTAGTGACTATGTAAGCATCTGCGTAAGATGTAGTAAGTAGTAGTAGACACGTGAACGATATTGAAAAGACAGAAATATAAATTCTTAAACAGACCGTACTTTATTGTAAAACTGCAGTAAATTTTGCGAAAAAAAAAAAAAAACTATAGTAGTATTAGATACGTAAATGATATTTAAAAGTATAAATTTTTAAGCAGACCGTACTTTACCGTAAAATTGCAGTACTTTTTTTACGAAAAACCAAAAAAAAAATCTATAGTAGTAGACACGTGAACGATATTGAAAAGAAAGGAGTATAAATTCTTAATCAGACAGTACGTTTTGCGAAAAAAAAAAAAAAATTAATTATCAAAACGGATTCGATTGCCTTTTTTGCAAAGTGGAAATCATCCAATGACTTCTTCAGTTCTAGGGCGGAGCGGGAGGGCAGGTCAGACTTTTACTGACTAAAACAACACTTAAGTTCTTTTTTTGCCTTGCTTTCCAAGACTCCGGGTTTTCCTTTCGGAAGTCAACCCAAGGTCGTCCTTCTACGGTTTTGTTTTTTTCCATCTCTTTGAGGTGCGCGTGAAACACTACGCGCTCTCGATGACTTAGATTTAGTCGCCCTCAAGAGGACACGGTCGTGCTCCGCCCAATTCGATTGAAATCAATTTCAATTTTTCTTCAATTTGGTTTGAAATTGCAAAAATATAAATTAACTAGCAGAGGCTAGCGGCTTCGCCTACGTGAAAATAGGTACTCTATACAAACTTTGGACTCCGTTTCATCCCGTTAGGGAATGAATGTTGGAAAACCCTCTCTTAGTGCTCACCCATATCATAAGAAGACAAGTCAATAGAAACTGTAATGTGCAAGTTAGATTAGTTGATGACACTGACTGTGAATATATTTGCACGCCATGTTATGGCAGGATATGCTGAAACAAAACTGTAACATCTTATGTACCATATTCTAGGAAATAAATGTTATGTTTTGATTTGATTTGATTTGATAATTGAACCTTGTGCAAAATTTCACACTCCTAGGCCCGTAGTTTCGGCTGTGTGTTGATATGTCAGTTAGTCAGCTTCTCCTTTTATAATATAGATATAGACTAGAAGTCGTCGACGCGCACTGTTCCCACGCGCCTCAAGGAGTTGTCAGCAACAGCAGGGACCCAGCCGGGTCGAAGCCTACTGGGGCCAGGGTTATCCGAAAGGGCGCTCGAGCCCCGGTATGAAGGCTAGAAGGAACGGGGTGGGTCTTTTAGTCAGTAAGAGTCTGACACTATCTCCTGCTCCGCCCAAGAGCGGGGGATGTCAATGCATGATTTTTTCCCACCATAAAAAAAAAGATATAGACTAGATCATGACGATTTACAGTCTAGCCAGACGGTATTTTAATGAACATCAATTAAAAGGCACATGTCTCAATTATTGCTATAATCTACAAAGCCAAGTCTTCCGGTCTCAGTCATTGGAAAACATGTGATTGGAGCAAATTATTAAATTAATAATGATTATACACGCACTCCTGATAACCTCCCCCCTTCCCCCACAGATCACGGTCTTTGATACCGAGATTATGTTTCCTTTATCTTTTCTCGTAAATCAGAAAGGGTCAGGTCTTTTTCATAATTAAACTATTACAACTGCGACTATTTTGTTATAATAATAAATTCATTTATTTCAAGCTTGGATTACCCATGATTACATTACAATACAATTTGAAAAAGTTTTTTTTATTTTTATTGGTATAAACTAGTGCTTGACTGCGATTCCACCGGATGGTAAGCAGTGATGCAATCATTGATGGTGAGGTGCACTAATTTATTAAGAGCCTATTCACTCTTGCCTTAAAGACACCTAAATTATAATCAGACGGAAAGACCGCAGCAGGCAAATTGGTAGAATTAGTACTAATAATAAATAACACATTCAGTTCAATTCTCATATCCATTTACGTTTTGTGAAAAGCCATTTAAAAGAGTTTGGTTTTAGTTTATCTAGTTTTTTTCTCAGTAGGTAGAAAACGAAACAAAACATGCATATAGACACATGGAAATAATATAATTATTGACCTGATTGATACCAAAAAAAAAAAATCGTAAAAGAAATGGAACCACTGTTTCAGTATTTTGGTGGCTAAAAATACTTAAATATCGTAAAGAGAAAATGTTAAATTATGAATGTTAACTAATGTAAACTTAATCTTATTGGCCTTCTTGGCCCTTAAGATTTATATGATTAAAATAAACATTCAGTTGTATTTAAATTAAATACTTTAAAAGTCACATAACAAAAGTTGTTGTTTATGATGTTAGTAACATAGTCCTGAGAGGTTGCCAGTGTTTTACAAATAACCCTGTATATATACACTCTTCACACGCCTTTATATTATAATTTGACAGCGTTATGTAAGAACGGATTAAGCGGGACTAGAGAGAATTTTAGAAAATGAACGCTGTCCATAATGCACAGCGTTTATTTTCTCAAATTCTCTCTAGTGTCGCTTAATCCATTCTTACATAACGCTGTCCAATTGTAATTTAATTTTAAATATTGTTTAGTTTCATAACCTACATTTCATGAACGTCGAAAAAAAAACTAGATCCCTCTATGCAAGGTATCCTGTATCCTTGTATGAGTTCTAGGGCTACTTTATTGCACTAAATGTAGTTTAGTTTCTTTTTTCTTTTCCTTAAATATAATGAGCTACATTGGGGTCAAAAGTGGGTCGAAACGTTTCGTGTAATTAGTGCACGGCATGCGCTAATTACACGAAACCGAACGCTTAGATTATAAGATTTTATTTGTTGTGCTTAAAGGGTAATAAGGAAATCTTAAGTATCTTAATAACATAATATTATTATTTATAATTCATAATATTTTTTTTAATGATAAGGTTTTCAGAGTAAAAAAAAAAATAAAATGAAAAAAACCAATAACTGTCTAAAATAATTTCATACTTTTAATACATTTTTTATTTCAATAGCACTTAAGCGTTAGCAGCGAGGGTAGAAGTAACGCTTATCACTCGAGTGACCTCGGCCATTTCGCACCGATATCGAATTATAATTAGGTCCAATGACTTCACTCGACATAATCACGGTATGACCGATGCATTCCAATGAGCGAAAGTATTGCACTTTGAAAATTAAAACTATAGATAGAGTAATAGACGTACGGCGTTCTGCCACACTTGGACCTTCCATCTATACGTACGCTTCATTTGGGAATATATTCATTGTGTCTAAGGAGTAGAATTCCAAGCTGGATTCTGTGTTCCCTGATAGCTATAACCTAGGATCTTTAAGTCAAGAGTAAATAGGTCACTTCTAATAGGTCTAGGGAAACGTGTTCTATTGTCGGCCACATCATTGCTTACCATTAGGTGAGAAATCAGAAATTAGAAAAGTATGTGTCAAATAAACAAATTACAGGAATTTTTGAATTGTCAAAATGTCGGTCAGTCAAAAAAGTGAAGCTAAATTGCACGTTCCAAAGCGTAGATCTCTATAGAGAAGAACGTACAAGAAACTCTATGGACGCTCTTTTAAACCATATCATGAGTTACATAAATCTTCGTTACACATTTGAACAAAATTTTGATAAGAATTTCTTAAACCAAAAACTAATTCTATTCTTGACTTTGAAAGACATCGAAATTATTCAATTGAAGAAATTGTATTAATTAACAGTGGGTCAAGACATATATTAACGTAGTATTGGCGACAGTATGGCTACCTCAACAATACTTAATTATTATTCACTGACGCATACGAAAAGCAAAAATACATTTGATTTAAAAGAACATTAACATACAAAATTAGTCACATAAGACAAATGAAATAAAATTAAATAAAACACTGGTCAAACAGCGGGCAACTGTTGTAATTACAAGTTTATTTCAACACTGCACTTTAAAGTAGATGATGTGTAATTGCATTTTATTCAAAATAAAAAGCGAATTTAATTTATGTAAGACGACTGAACAAATCCGGAACAGTTGGCGAGTTCCCAGATCTAAATTCGACATCTGCTCATCATGCTCTTGACCCCACCTAAGATGCCTTGCAGTGCGATTCAATGATAACAAATACCCCACAATGTACCAATTTATTCATAACTGCAAAATAACGCATTTCGATAAAGAAAATCTCGTAAAACTTGCAGACGTCAAAGAAAAATCTTTTAAATAGAATCTTTCAATTCAACGAACAAGGAATGACTGTATAAATTTTTCCTCAGATCTATTGTTAGCGAATGACGATGGAAGTTTAAAACATTTCATTCTCGGCGTATAATAACTATCGAAGCCTAAGTGATTCCGAGACAACGTTTTAAAAACCGAAGGGGAAACCTATTTTGCGGCAGACGAACGCAAACACCTTTTCAATCCTTCAATGGGCCTAACGATGAGACGGTGGGAAGAGCTGTGAAGTACCAACTAGCCGTGGCAGTTTCTTAATGGTATTGTAAGACAGAAAAAATACCGGGATCGCGGTACAATGGTGCAAAGAGAAAGATTAATCGTCCGTTCGGAAGGCGCACTCGGGAGCGTACTACTATCAGAGGCGCTTCTACAAAAATTAATCATTTTAACGCGTCATTGTCGTTCGGTCTCCTCCCACGCGTGAAAACTTCCCGCTAATTAAATTAGAATTAGGGAGCAGTTTGACAGATTGCGTTCGAATTTTTCACTCGCTTTTCGAACCAAAAGATGAATTCCTACAACTGCCATAAAATCTGTCTTCTTGATTAATAGACGGATGTGAATACTCGGATAAGTGGAAAATTTTATTCCCGTACCTATCGTGAGAGATAACGAAGAAAGAAGAATTACATAAAGCTTTCAGAAAGTGTGATGTAATCTCGACCGTCGTTTCCATAAACTTAATGGCGAAGTATCACAGAACTTACATATCGCTGTTATAACAACCCAAGTTGGCATATTTGTTACCCCCTCAGTCAGCATATTCGCGTCGAATGACCGCCAATTTATGTGAAAACTTCCACCGGTTAGAGCATGACCTATCTATATGAATAAAAGTTTTCACTCGTCAAGGAGCTATCGGTATGTTTCGAGAAGAATACCTTAAGTAAATATGCCAGGTTGAAGTTTTCGCACGAAAGTTTGCGTTACGACAGAGCTATGTGTCAATTTCGCGATTGAAATATGGCGTCGGAGTTGCCGTGCATGGGTAGCGGCGACGCCACTGTTTCCGTGTGCTATAACTCGATGCACCCTGCATGCTACATGCTCGCATACAAATTCATACCAACTAGAAAAGCGCTCGTATATCACACGGGGAATGGACGATAAGTTAGCACGTCGATTTTATCTGCGCGAAAATCGGGCACCTTGACAGATAACGCTGTCTACACGCACCGCGTCAAAATAGTCGACGTGCACAATATTATCACTTGTGTGAACGCATCGATTGCTACCTATATACATTAATAAGAGCGCGTGTACAGTAATGAATGCCAGCAATACATCTCAATGTATAAGCTGTAGGTAGTCGTGCCTTGCGGAACGCCTGGAGGATAAGTAAAATATTCCACTTAGTGAATTGCGTTCCGTAAATTGCCACAATTATCATACCGTTTTACCGGAGCTACAGCTGTATTAAGGGAACTGTGGTTTTATTTCTCTTAGAAAATCAGTATGACATCAAAAAATAGTGTAGTATGTGATATGGTTTTATTGAAGTCTACGAAAGGCAAAGAGATTTCGTAGTAGCGGAATGATGTCTCATTAACCTAGTACGGAGGCCATGGTTCGTATTCATGTGAGTCAGTAGTACTGCGTATGAGCAATAAATAGACGGAAAGCCTTACCCGGAATGATATCCGGAATCACAAGAAAGTGGAAGTAGCGCGGCGGTAGTTAGGAGCGCGCTACTACGCCTAGTGGAGCAATAACGTGGATGCGTCATGTCGGCCGATTTTACTGACTTCATATTTATGGGGAGGGACGGATTTGATGGCTTGTCAGAAGAATCGCGTTTTATTGGGCATTATGAAAATTAAATATTATTTCTAGAAGATATAAAGTACAGTAAGTAAGTACAATACTATAAAGTACTTTGAAACCCGGTTGTCGAAAAGTTTATTTGATATGGTAAAAAGTCCTCGTTTTTTTTAGTATGTTTTTTTTTCACTTAAAAATGTTGATTTTGTTAATATTTTAGTTTTTTTTTTTTTATAAAACCTTGGTATTAATTTGTTTTATTGCTAGGATACGTGTATACTTTAGGTATACTACCTTTCAACGATAACGTAAAAAATGTTTTATTTGAAACCAATGCGATCAATCAAATGGATCGCATGAACGTCAATTTCCCTATAGAGTGTGGCACTCAATAAATTTTTATTTTATACATATTTGCACATGTTGAAAATGTACGATCTGTGTCGTTAGGTAGGCGTCCGTGCGTCGCGTCGCCAGGTACGTCGCTGGCGCCACATGGGCTTCTGCCAGATTAATGGATCATTGCCCCCCCACCTCACTATCCCACCCCCCACACCCGCAGATGCGAAACTACTGTTCGACGACATCGCTCCTTCCTTCACTAGATATACGACCTTCGTTCCTCCACTTAACACTATTTCAAATTACGAACGCTTGAATTCTATACGACGACTCCTTAATAGACTGACGGGATTGGGCGCTATTTGCACCATACGTACTCACGAAAATAGACCATCCAAAGCATTGAAGCTGCCTATAAAACACTGACCCACTAATACTACGATCATAACCCGCTTCGACCTTCAGTCTCAACAAGTAGCGAACTTACATTTATGCTCGATAAAACACTTCGAAACGGCTCGTCGTAAATCACGAAGACATCGAAAGTTAGCCGCCAAGCACTTAAACTTTAACAGACAATAATAACTGGCGATGAAAAAATGGCCTTCATCGGTGGGGGTATAAAAAGTAATGTGGCTATAGTGGTGGGGCTAAAGGGCTAAGTTGGTGAGTGGGTAAGTTTTGAGGAATGTTGTAATGAGGCGCGCGGGACAATCGATAAATTTGAATGTTCGCCGGCGCCGCCCATCGACTTGCAACTTTTTTCGGTAGCGGGGGAACGCGCGCCACGCTGACGCCACTGGCTTGCGTTCACCTTCCAGTGAGAAAGCTACGCTACGCTGAAAGTTTTCATTAAATCAGAATTTGTTTGCTTGGGTTTATAAACCGTCTAAATTATCCAAGATAAGTAGAAAGGCAAGTAAGAGTTTTTAAGTGATAAGCAACAAAGCAAAATATGTTTTTTCTCATTAAAACGGTGGTTAATTCAAATATTCCTATTCCATAAAATAATTTAACAAATGTCAAAGCGCTAATTTGAAAAAAAATGTCATCACCCTTCTCGTTTCTAAATTAAAAAAAAAGAAAGTCCTTTGATAATTCGTTTTATCTCTCGGACTCTCCTATTTATTACATTCATTAGAGTCTATAAAAAAATTGTTGCTTAAATCAACTTGAACTAAAAATGTGACTTTAATAAAAAAATCTCGTAACAATTTTGTAGCGTAGCATTCTAACACTGGATGGTAGCCTTATAGGTAGGGCTGTCCTGTCGACCATTCACACATTTGATGCAATTGATATCACACTTACTGAGAATACGTCTGGACTATTTGATTTATGTTCAGACTTTGGACTTGAACTGTGCAATGTTATGAATTATACATCGCTTCCTACATCATAGATTTAGTTTACTAAAACCGTTAATTATGCACTTCCAAGAAAGATCGACAGTAAATCAAAACTTTCTGTAGGATAATGACTCATTTGATGAGAATGGTCTTACGGTACGCAATCTAAAAAATAATAAAATTAATTTTTATGACACGGTAGTTTCAACCCTATAAACAAGCAGGTAAGGTAGCGTGTAGGCGAATGCGGAAGTGATAATCTTAAAAGTTAGATTGACATAGTTCTGTCGTATAAAACTGTAGCAAAGTTACAAGTTACAATGTCACAGGAATACGTACCTATCTCGTCCCCTGATTTATTGGGCCTGGCACTCTTTCAACTGGTAATTGGGACGAAATACGTAAACCCGTGGAATAGCTAAACTTTTTACGATAGATCCTTTTGACGTGCCTTAAAATTTGCTTATATAATTCTCGATTTTCTTCGTATGTCTTCTCTGTAGTAATGTCAAATTTATAGTTTTCTGTGTCATGAGTTAAGTGCTTATATTCTTTTAGTTTATTTCTTATCAACTGAAAATGTTTAATAAACCTAGAGTTGCTAATGGACTGGTTTTTTTTAGTGGCGTAATTTATGGGGTTTTGAAATGTATAAAGGGTAAATAAATAAAGCGTAGCAACTTTCTTAGAAAGAAAATTTGAACATGGCACATAGGACCAATAATAGGTGGTGGTTTCTTATCCTATTTTCCTGTCGCAGGTCTGCTGGAAGAAATTTACTTTTTCAACTGTATTTGTTCTTTTCTTTTAAGTATTTGTGTATAAAAAAAAAGGTACAAATCGATGTAGTGAAGAAAAAATCAAAAAGTTAAGTGAATAAAAATCAATACATATAATTTTATAGTTTTAATTTTTATTGGAAACACAAAAGAACTGGCCACAAAACATTTGTCTATTAAAATGCAAATCTCAACAGCATTGACAGTTAACAATAATTGAATTATTCCTTTACATTATTCCTCTACAGAAATAGATGTGTGTGTATATTATTGGTGATAATAGGTACAGTATATAACAAACGTAAGTATAATGTTTATACAAACTATTTAATAGTAAACACGTGAGGAAATTCCGCGATACTCCACGGCGACGGGTATCCTTGCGACACAAAGGAGACATATTGTCATTGACATGCTGCCATAGACACGTGGTTGGTGATAGCAGCAACAAAATGGTAATATCCTATTTTCATTTTTTTTAACTTTTAAATAACGTCATCTAGTCATAAAATAAGCAGATCTTGAGGTATAAGTACTAGACAACTGATAAACCTTTTTATATATTTCTAAATACATACACATAATATATAAATTACACCCTGATACCAAATAATCGTGCTCATCACACAAAAATTATTTTGTCATGGGTGGGAATCGATCCTACGGCCTCCGGCATAGCAGTTAGGGCCACTGACAATTTGTCCAATAGGCTAGTCAATATATTGTTTGGGGCATAGCACTATTCAATTATTGTTGTGAAATAGTCTTACGGGATTTTTAATGTCTTTCTACACTAATATTATAAAGAGGCAAAATTTATATTTTTGTGTGTATGTTTGTAACGAATAAACTCAGTTTTACGTGTCTTTCTATGGAGCTTGTCCTTCTAAAAATATAAATAATTATACCTTCTATACTGCCCTACGAATTTTGATGTAGTTTTCAACATGATTCCCCCCCCCCCCAAATGTTTTTTGTATACTTCTTGTGAATAAATCAAACTCTTAATAAGCATAATCAACCTTATAATGTTCCCACTGCTGGGACTCAAACCTCCTCTAAATGCAAAAAACTTATGAAAATTCATATTTTCATAAGTTTTTTTTTGCATTTCACAAATCAGAGTCATGTTGTTTTAATTATATTATAATAATAGAATTATCATCATCAATATAACCCTCTGTGTCTGTTTGTTCATTCAATGGCTATTTCACGAAAAAAAATTGCAAAATGCAAATAACAGAAAATTGGAATTTTGTAGGCTACCCTTGAGCTAAATAAAGAAATCATGGTGCTTTAACAAGTGGTAAAAACGTGAAACAGTTTATGGATTACCTAAAAGGAAAACGTTTACCTAATTATATTCTATATTCTACACATCATTATTATTTCTATATTGGTTATAATGACACAATCGTTCAACCACTACACCAAGCAGTGGTTGAACGATTGGTTGCTGCACTGCCTGTCGCGGTTTCGATTCTGGCACGGTACTAACATATTTATAAGGACTACAAATAGTGGTTCCGAGTATATCTGGGGAAACGATTAAAAAAATACATTTTGTGGAAAAAAAAAAACGAAAACGAAACTACAATTTAGAACTTTTGTCAACAAAAATAAAAGAAGAAAAGAATTGAAGTTCTAAACATCGATATAGTTTACTCCCCTCAATACGAGAATAATCACTAGCAATGAAGCCGTGCAGGTGCATTAGAATGAATCAGTAAGCAGTCCCAGTCGGACCACGATATTCAGTTAGGAAAGGAATAAGATATATCACCTAATAGCTTACTACTTCTAACTACTAGCTTCTATCAGAGGGTTTGCGTTCTTTAAAAGTAAATTAACCAAGAGAACATACTCCTGGGATATCCCAAGACATACGGGGTTACCGTAACGTTTAAAGTAAGATTGTTTTAATCTTATTTCAGTGTGCGTAAGAGATGGCGCTAGACAACCTGTATAGCTCTGTCTCTTACCCATACCGAAACAAGATTAAAACAATCTTACTTTAAACGTCATGGTCTAGGTCATAGCCTGGAGAGGAAGCCCGAAGAAAATATGGATGGATTGTGTGAGGTGACATGAAAGAAAAGGGAGTTAGTGATAGCTTGACGGGTGACAGGACAGAATGGAAGAAAAAATAGTGTTGCGGAGAGCCAAAGTAAAATGGGATAAGGGTAGGAAGAAGAAGAAGAAGTCTACCTATGTGCCAAATTTCGTCCAAACCCGTTCAGTCTTTTTGTCGTGACGGGGTAACATATAGACCCACAAACATGCACTTTTATAATATTTATAGTGTGATAATAATGCTAAAGAGTTTCTTATAACGCGCTGATCTCTGAAACTACTGGATTGGAAAAAAACGGACAGGAAGATCGCGGCAGGCTTGTACGTGCCGCGGGTTCCCGTCCGATTATAATTTAGGTGTCTTCAAGGCTAGAGTGAATAGGCTCTTAATAAACTAGTGCGACATACTACCAATTGCATCAGTGCTTAACATCAGGTGGGATTGCAGTCAAGCACTAGTTTATATCATTAAGAAAAAAAAAACAAAAAGAACGAAAATAGATCAATGGATCAAACGAGTGGATCCGCAGTAAACAGCTAGTCCATTGATATAAGGTGGACATTAATATAAGAAAGATAAACTGTAGAACTTGTTATAGATAATATCTAAAAATATACATCGAGATCTCTTTGACGAGGTTGATATACAGAAGCCTAGAAAGCTTATCAAATCTTCATAAGTAAGCCTTCAATCATTGCACTTGATATTTTTGATAACATGCATCTATGTACTGATATTGGCCTGACCTCAAAATGTGGTTTCATGACAGTTCAATAAGTAAAACTATCTGTGTGTCTGAACTAGAAAGAAATAAGATAGATAAATATATTCGTTATTTATACACTACTCTCCTCTGCCGGTGGCTTCAATTCACCTGCATGAAAGTCTAGGGTCCAGTCCTTAAAGGAAGGTCTAGATCTGAAGTCTTCAAGTCAAGGGTGACACTTTTAGGCAAGTGTGCTCCATTGTCCAATATCATCGCTGGTGAGATAGTGGTCAAACTCCAACCCGTCTAATTAAAGAAGTAAAAATTAAGAATCTCATGAAAATAATATTTATATCATAAAGCACTCATGGATGCAGCTTTATATTAGTGAAAACATTTTTAGAATCGGTTCAGTAGTTTCAGAGATTAATTTCCTACAATCAAACTTACAAATTATATCTCTTTGTAATATTAGTATAGTAAAAAAAATATAGTAGGAGTTTAAAATTAATACATTGTAACAATGGGCGATCTTATCGCTAAGAGCTGTTTTATAGACCAGCTTTATAAGGATATGACATATAAAAAAAAAGATACCTCCGCAGGTAGTCCGTATGGTCCGTAATGTATTTTCATATACATGTAACCTATATTGATTTATATCTGATTCTGTCAATTTAAAGATATTAATTTCAGTAGTTGATAAGTAGGTAGATAGAAAGTAAGACAATACTAAAGGTGATCACTGAGATGGTCTTAGTGAAGTGAAATTCTCATACTTTTTGGTCCCGCAAATCCCCAAATGTGCAAGCTCTTTCTGAAGGTATCCTCCGATAGCAAAAAGAAAGTACTTAAGACAAAAACCTGAACTTCAGCTACATAGAACAAGCGTAGGTGGAGCAGGGGCAAAGTTTTGTATCTGGATTGGAATAGTCGTAGCAAACTTAGCACTCACAATGAATTACAAGTTCCCTTCAAAGAAGAATGGATTAAAACTAGTTGGTGAAATGTAGCCCAGGAGTCGGGGAAAACTTTCAATTTTTATGACAAATTCAATTAGGACAAGATTTATACATCTTTGGAGCACAAATCTATTTTCCATTAGAGTGGGACGGTAATGTGCCCAAAGTAACCCTTTTGGTAGCGAAGTTTTGTAAATGCATTTGGGTACTAAAGTGATTTTAACGTTTTTACTTTTGTAATTTGTATAATGATTTATCCTTGGAGCATTCTACAGTCTAATTGATAATTTATCTTTATTAAAAGTAGCGAGTGCAATCACCGTAAAATTAACGTTACAGAAAAACTTACAAATTCAGGAGCAGATATCAATAGTCACACAATACCGTACTTAGTTTCAATATCTATTCTTCTTGTTAGCACAAATACGAACACATTGTGTAAAATCGTTCAATGCGAGCAAAGAACAGTAAAATCACTAAAATATATGAAACATTAAAAGTTAAAAATACTCTACAAAAGGTACAATGCTGTAACGTTACAAACTTTATGCAAAAATTCGCGACTTACTCTAGCGAACAAAACTATAGTACGCAGGTTGTACAATGTTGCAGTCTAGCAGTTTCGCAACTTGACATTTTAAATCTTGCTGAAACTGGTGTCCGATAGCGCCAGAGAACTCACGACACCAAATCCCATTACCGATAGAGATCTCGCGACATCGGTGGACAATAAAATTGTTCCATCATATCTGAAAGTTTGCCCCATAATGAAGCGTATGGGGAGAATGGTTTACGACAGTCGTCGGCGAATCTTTATTGGTAGCGGACCAATTTAGATAAAAGGAAAGAGCTTTCGCCCTGAAACACCAGAGATAGCAGTCTTAACTATCGCCAAGTTAGCGGTAGTTAATCCGGTCCGTTCACAGATAAATCAACAGTCGAAAGCGATAAATTTGGTCCGGCCGCGGTAATAGGTGAAAACTATTAGGTTCCACGATTATTTAAGGAAAAAATATACAAGTCGTTCAGGCGCCAGCTTTTACTGGCCAGGTAAACTGTTCAACTAGTACAATCTTTGTGGAAACTTTGTTCATGAATAAGTTATGAATAAAAGAAGTGACTGACGACTGTTCTATTACATTAATGGAAATCGTGCTGGAACTTCGATCTTTTGGAAAAATCCACACGCGTATTCCTTTGAACTGACTTGGTATATTTCATTCCTTCTTTCTTTGTTTTAAATACGAACCCCTCAACCCATAAATGACAGAAGCAGCAATAATTCGTTTTCTTTATCCGAAACAAACTATCATATAACAAAAACCGCTAAGCAAATTCAATCGCTTGGATGGAAATATGGAGAAATCATGAAAATTAAGATGTCAAGCCAACGCTAAGGGGGATGTGAGAACAAAACCATTGTAGGGAGATTTTTCCTCAAAATAATGTATTCCCATTTCCTACAAGCATTTGTATTCAATGAAATAAATCAAATATGTGAATGCATAGAGAACCTATCTGTTTTCACTCATGAAACGAAAAAAGGGAAGGTGTAACTTTAATACAGTTATACTGCCATGTCAACTAAAATATTTAAAACCCTTTACATTTTTTTTTTCACTCAAATAAATTCCAAAGCAGCTCGACCTCATCCTATTTAATTACCTTGTCAAATAAAGGTTGAAATAGGTCTAATTATAATGGATACCGATTGCAAAGCCTGCACGAAAAGTTGAGTACTACCATGTGCTTCAAACTCGTCTGAAATCTCGCGTACACGACTATCTCGAACTTTATCTATTAAATGGCTTTAGAAAAGGACAAAGAGTGTTGGAAAATGTAGCGAGGATCGAGTTCCCATCGTAGATCTTCGGATCCTCTAGCTCATTCATTCGGTTGTCGTCAGCCGACGGCGCCCGTCGTCTCGGACGAAGACATTGGAATTTTCCTCGGAAACTTCGTGAAATTTCGACAACTTACTTTCCAATATAACAAAAATGGCGACAGTTTAGATGGATTACTCTAGGAGATGGTTTGGCGATGATTTAGTTTTATTCGATGGTAGCATTGTATAAAAAGGGGGATGCTTTTAATTCATTGTAATAAATGGAGGGTCTTTGTAATCTATACAGATTTCATCTTCCCGTAATTTTTAATGTTTTTTCAAACCTGTTAAGATTTTCTTTTTATAACCGAGAAATAATTTCAGTAATGACTAAAACTAAAAGAAACATATTTAAATCATGGGAGCGATTAGACTAACGGATATTTCTGTCAGTGTACATTATCATTTCAAGCCCAAATAGGAGCTTGAATTTTGAAGTATGAATGTGGTTGTATCATAATGTAAAAGTTTCGAACAATATTTTAACAAGCTTTTGTCCAAAAGAAAAGATTTTCCAATTCAACGAAGGCAACAACGTAATCCACTGAGATCTTAAAGTGGACTTAGCCAAATCGGCGTCTCCCTTTCTTAGCTTGTTATCTCATATCCTAAAAGTTTAAAACGTAGGAGCCATCGAAACGGGAACTTATTAACTCGATGTGATCGCCCCGTGGAAACTGCTCTACGGTAAAATGTTACAGGAAGGAAAACTTTCGACAAACTGCAAAAAGAAACTGAGTAAAGTTTAAAAAGAGAACGCTAAATGCGATCCGTACTTAGCGAAGTAAAGCCTCGACCACACAAGCTGTCCGGAATCACAAACATCAATAAGCGGAATTAGCTTCTGAATGCCATGCTAAAGATAATCGCCATAGAATCGGAAGTTTTTAACAATTCATACAAATTGCACTCGTGTGAAACGCTTTAAATTTCTCGGACCAAACTTTCGACTTATTATATTTGTCTAAGCTTTATTGACGGAAATTTGCAGCGACGTTACAGGAGCGCGATTTAAAAGTTTACACAATCACAATGCGCGTTTCACATCGCAGATCGCATTCTACCTTCTGATCATAACAAGTTGGAACTTGGCGAAATATGACAACTCTTTTTATTGTGCTCAACCCCGGGTACCTAGTTATATGCATGCCCGGTTTTATACTTGTTCCGTGTAAATTTTTATGTTAACTCCCGATTTTATTCGACTGTCATTTTCTCATATAAAAGTTAAAACTGTTGATATGAGGAAACTTAAATTGGATGAATTTATTGGTGATTGTAAATTTAGCGAGAAAAACAATCACTTCCAGAGATTTTATTCGAGTCAGTTTATGGTCAGAAAAAACTAGTATAATATAAAGCTGCTTGATCGTTGAGTCCTTAAGAGTGTTGCTATTTGTATTATTTAATGTGTTTTATTAAAAGTTCACGATAAGGATCTTAATATATGTCTATAAAACTGCAGCGGTAGTAAAACCGTTTTTTTTCGCAAGATCCGGGCGTATATCCTTTTCATTAATAGTCTACGGCACTTAAAGATTTCCGCGGTACCTGTGCTACCAGAACATTTGCATACATTGCGATCGGCTATCATCCACTGTTCGACGACCATGCAGTTATAAATAGCACTGAGCACTCACGGATGTGGTAGTGCCCGTGAAAATTTTTGAATTGAAACGATAATGTCCATCCGTTGATATACTAAATCCTGTACATTTGCAAATATACGCTTAAAATGGTCTTCGTAGCGAAAGACTCCCTTAATTAGTCCTTTCTGTTGACACGACGTGATGCTATCTATATCGCACGCTCCCGTACATTTGCAGAAATAGCGTTTGTATATAAAAAAGAAGACTATCAGAAAGATTGCTAAGAGTTTTAAGTTGAAATAAATTCTTTTTAGTTGGTATTTGTATCTAATATTTACATATTGTCATACATACCGAATCATAATTATTATATCTAATAGTATATCTCAGTATTTTTTTTGGACTATTATAATAGAAATAAATTGAAGCAACCTCTAATAATATTCACGATACTATAATAACTTTGGTTTTTACTTCTGTCATGTTATCTCACCACCATCCTTGATTGACTGGTACAGAATGCCTAAGCACTAAATCCGTCTTTGTACTTTTATGATGTACAAAGTTATAACGAATAAATAAATGTCTGAGGTTTGAAAGACCTCGTGTTTTCTACAACCAGACCTCACGTCGTTTAAGTAATACATACCAATATCTATCGAGATTTATAAAACAGAGGATCTATTTTATTTTAAAATAAAGCAAAGCTCATCCATTCCATTTCTTTCTGACATTGATGTCTAATGCAAATGGGCGACGTTCTAGCCCGCCCTGCATGTAACATGAGCATGCATTCGTAACCACGTCTTCATGTTAATACTGGTAATTATCCGGTTCACTAGCATTTCAATAAAACCTACCCATATGCCTTGAAGTCGGGCAATTATACGTGAATTATTTAGCGATGGCACTTTTAAATTTCTCGGATAGAAAAAAGAGAATTGTACATAGTAGGCTCCTAGGACTTTTTTGTCCTCAAAAGTGATTTATGGATTTCGTTAGAAGTTAAGTTTTCAGCATTTTCCTATTATATGATTTATTTTCTGCTTCACCAGTTTGATGACTATGAAAATTCTAATTCAAGAGAATATTTTTTGAATTTATTTACTTTTAAGATTGACTGACATTATGTTTAGTCTAGTTATTATAATATCTGTTTTCATTCTTTTTATATTTAAATAAAAGTTCGTCATCAGCACCACAATTTTATTCATTATTTAAAGTTATCATCCAACCGGAGGTATTCAATAAAGATTTTTTTTACGTTACGCACTAGCCTATCATTAACTGCCATTTGGTTTATACGCATACATACCTACTTGATTTAATGTCTGCCGAAGGTAATAAAATCGCAGTTGAATACATTAATAGTGTCGAATTAATATACGGTAGCCGATAGCAACCGATTGGTGCCGAATGCCGAATCAAACTTGAGAACGAACGGCCTTGACTCTCCTGCCATGCCGGGCGAATGACGATGCGCACATAAAATCGGCTAAGACTGCAACATTCCAAATATAATTACAGTATTTCAATATCCCAGTAAACTCAATACTGAAACGCAATTTTCGTAAGGGATTATACCTAATGGATGGGCTCGGCTTGTACTTAGGTTTTTATTTGATATTAATCTGATAGCGTCATACCCTAAAAACCCGGTTTCCTAAAGATAGCAGAGGTGACTGACCCGTCTCACCTTTGCACGCGCTCTGCGTAAAACTAGGAGCTCGCAAATTGTAATACAATAAAAAAGTGTCTGGTCATCCGTTTCTTGACGAGCTTAGAATTTTTGATGCTGGTTTCTATTATGACACCTGGCTTTAAAACGTGCATTAATATAACATTTTCTGTGAAATTGCGAAGCGTAACTCCTAAGTATACGCTCAACAGTGTAGCACGTAGTACTACGCTACGAAGCGTAGCGCGTAGGATACTTCGCTCAAAAGCGTAGCACTAATTACTACGCTACGAAGCGTAGGGCGTATTATACTACGCTTCGAAGCGTAGCACTAAGCATTACGCTACGAAGCAGTGTGTTTAGACCTTTCTCATCCATAATAACTATAAGTTATTCAAATTGTATCTAGTATATTTTGATTCCTTTTTCTGTAGGGTTGATTGAGCTATTGGGTCACTTATTCTTCCCAGTTAAAACCACTATAGGTAGAAGTGACGAGCGGGGCTCGTTTTCGGAAAACGTCTAGAATATTATAATATTAATTTTCCCAACATAAACACAAAGAAGGGTGGGCCTTGACAGTAAGCTACGGAAGATGAAGAAGAAAAATGGCCGCTTAGACTAACGTTGGGTACACGAGATAGGATTACTATAGTAACCCGTTTTCTTCAGTTGATTCATACTGTGCGGAAAGGTAAATGACTAATGAATAACGTTTTTCTTGCATTCCTCGATCGCAATAGAAATAAAGCTAAGAAAATTATTTATAGATGTGATTAATCATGGATAGTTCAGTGAATAGTAATAAAAAAATTGTAGGTAGGATGTTTATTGCCATGTGGCGTAAAAACTAGTGTCAATTACGATGTCACTCTTTTCAAGAAATCATTTGAAGTGGAAAACCTAGCGCGGAATGAATTTTTTAGGTGTGAAATAAACATTCTTAAGCAGACAAGATATTATTGTAAAATTGCAGTATATTTCGCAAAAAAAAAACTCGAGGTTCTTAAATATCAAAACGGATTTGACTGACTTTTTTAAGGTGGATATCATCCAATGACTTCTACCGCTCTAGGGCTGAGCAAAAGGGTGTATCAGAGTTATACTGACTAAAACTCACACCTTTATTCCTTCTTTGACTTGCATTCCAGAACACCGGGATTCTCTTTCGAACGACGCATGGATTTAACCGTCCTTGCCTTTCTTATATGAGCCTTTTCATATGAGGTGGGAAATCATCAAAGTTTTAGAATATTACTGGCTAAAACTCATTTGTTTTCCTTTAGTTACTCTTTGCGTTCTAGGGCCACAAAATACAAAGGTTCGAATAACTCCGCAACCCTGGCAAAATCTACTTTAATGTTAACATTGTAATAAGGAAACCAATATTTTTTTTAAACAGTAATCATGTAGTTACTGGCCGGTTCTCTTCCATAGAAAACGACCAATTGGCGTCGTGCACTAGCTTCTAGGTTCCTATGGATGCGAGACGCACAGGACCGGTCATTGTTGCGACACTTGGGGGAGGCCTTTGTCCAACAGAGGACGTCTTTCGGCTGAAATGATGATGATAACTAGCTTCAGACGTTTTATAAGTATCGATGTAGGCCTATGTGAAATAAAATTTAAGTCACTCAACAGTACTACCTCAGGTAGGTAGTAATGTTGAGTCTACAAGACTAGACGGCGAGTCCGCTGTACTACCTATCTACAGATAACAAAGACTCCCCGTGCAATTTGAATCAAAACTAACGCCAGGTTAATGAACTGATTAAGATTATAATGTCGAAGTCTTATCGTCCATCACGTAAACTTTTAACAATCTCTGATAAGTCTTTCAGGACTATTGTTCTGAGATGACTTGCTTCAAGGGATCACCTTGACGTTGTTATAGCTGTATCACGTCCGTTCACGTCAATATTAATTATATTTATCATTTATGAGATCATTACACATGTTCTGAAGGTGACAATTACCTTAATCGAGTCTGACCCTTAAAGGCTCCTTTCCAAAAGGAAAACAAAACCAAATTAAATTGAAACCCATCTAAATTTTTTTTTTACATATTGATCAGATTTATTGTTGTCCTTATCATCTTTATACCTCGTCCATTTTTTGTCTCTTTCTTTGGGCCCAGCACGTGTCACGCACCGTGTTTCGGATGTATTCAAAGTGTTGCATGTAACCTATACATCGTAGGTACTTAATCTATAGAACCGGTCATCAACCTGAAGATTAACCCGCCGCAGCAAGGTTGGAGAGGTGACATTGGATCCAGTACTGCGCGGGCGGCGATACCGACAATGTACAGCACACATGTGTAAAAGGAATCATTTTGAATGCATATGCAACTTGCTTGTGTGAAAATGAATAGCAACCAAATATCTACTAACATTTCGAACGGCGTATCCTTGATAGAAAACTGGCCTCCACTATCTCTAGTCACGTCAACTTGTAAAGATACTAAAATCACTTCGATCACAATTTATTTAAGTACAGCTGTCAACGTCATTGCCCTCAGAAAAGATTTTAAGACCCGTGACCAATCAATCATCGGAATCTGAGCCTTAAAACTCAAGGTCGAACAGAGTTAACATTGTATTTGCAAAAAAAACACTAAAGTATTACGCAGCAATTAACAGCTAAATTGATAACGTTAGTAAGTACTATTAATATTTCTTTCTGGAAAAACAATATTATTAATATGAAAATTTTATGTTCACACGTAATGACATTTATATCTTTTTTCAAAGGCATAAAACTTAAATGGGAAAGATTCCTATTAAATTATACGATACGAGCCTACAATCACTCAATGGAAAACAAACGTAACGAATGCAAATACGAGCTTTATACCAAATTATCATGTAAATGTAAACTTTATTGCGTTAAATTTACGAGTTAGAATAACGCCTTAAGGATATAAACATGTAAAATAAGCGAAAGAGTGGGAAAATCATCATAAATCTTGGGGTAACGTTGTAATGTGATATAAACGGTTCGAAGTGATAAAGAATCACGGTTGGAAGTCTTGGAAGCCCGTCTTAGATTTAGTCGCGTTTGTAAAAATCCTTAGAACGTCAAGGGATCCGTTTTATAGCTTCCAACCGCATAATATCTACGTAATGTATGCGGTTGGCATTCGTGGGTACGCGGGTACCTAGGTAACTATGTGTCGTTGAACCTTAAACGCAGCCTTTAATGCAGAAATTAAATATTCACGACATATTTACATAGGTATGACATATTTTTTACGCCTATTATATATTTATTAGCTCAGCTGATTTCGAAGGAGAAACATGTCATGTTTCTTAGGGCCATTATTATATAAGCCAAGTAAACGACCGAAGTACTCATTTCATATAAAACAAATTATCTCCCTACCAAAGCATCATTTTTAAATTTAAAATGCATGCACTTTTAAGAAAACACACAAACAACAAACTAACCTTAGGAATGTACCAGTCGATCTATACCGTTAATTAAATAGAATTATAGAAATCGTGTATCTATTTTTAAAGTCGATCAAATGACACATACTTAAATTACATATACAATAAAATAATTATTAATAGGTATTAATAAAACGAGTATATACAGTAATAATAATTGGTGTTCACATATTCCCCAGTGGTAATAATAATGTTATCGCTAGGAATTATAAACGATGATTTAACCATTGAACTTTGTAATCTAGTGTACTCATACAAATATATATATAGACTAGCTATTATGGATATCGGTTCATATTAGCCACGGTTAGCTGTGGGCCAATTATTATTTAGGAATAAGAAACTGCATTGTGAAACTTAGCTGAACATATTACAAAAAACAACAATATGGTTGAAAAGTTTAATTTACAGTTTTCAAAAATATACAAGAAATATGTTTGAATACAGTAAATAATATATATATATATATATATATATATATATGTATGTACTATTTAGTGACTATCAGGTGAAAAATCTATCACCTTCCATCTATTTCTATTGCCGTGTATAAATACAATAGATTGATTAAACGATTCCAAATTCAAACTCTTTAAAGATAATTTGAATTCAGAATTAAAAAAGTTTTTCAACACTGATTAACCATCAGTGTTGAAAAACTTTTTTTTTTTAATAAGAATTAACTTGTTATTTTTTAGAACTAATTTTTAAATTATCATTAATATACCGGTTCTTTAGCCCTTTGACTGGTCACTAAAATCCTTGAAGGTTCTTTTTTGTTTTACCTTATAACACTTCCGTACGCCATGTGACTATTGTCTTAAATAAAAAAGAACAAGCGGTGGGCTGTTTTTGAATTATTGTTTGGTACCAGTGGAATTCTAGTCATCTTCAGATAAAAATAATGGAACATCGCTAATTACTGTATTTTTAAGGACTGTTTTTGAGACTATTTATTGAAGTTTACCGACCTAGCCGGAAGAGTCGTCAAAGTTAAGTGGTGGCAATAGGCTAGATTTAATGCTCGAAGAATCAGTAGGTAGACAGTCGATGGGGCAGAAAGGTTGCGGAGTGAAACGATGCACTTGAAGATGTGGTTCCATAAGGTCGACAGAAGACCTAGTCTAGACCCACGGGAATTCGATGCAATTAAAACGCACAGGACGAGTCGCTGTAGCGACGCTTGGAGGGCAATATCCAACAGAGGACATCTTTCGGCTGAAATGAAGATGATGATGATGATAGAGGTTCTGATAACAGAGATAGATTAATTTTGTCGAATGTACTTATTCATCCTTGACGTTGTTACAGCTAAAGTGTGGCATGTATTTTTTGTACTAATTTTTATATGTGGCCAGTACCTAGCAGTTTTTACTCCAATAAACCCGCCTTTGAGCTTACTAAAAGCTTCGTCTACATAAATATGAAACTACGAAACTTAGGTACTAAATGGTACCAGTTATCTACATGTTTGGTTTTAAAAATGCAACAGAAAAAAAGTTGTAAGTAATGCAAATATTCAGCCTTGAATCAGGTAAGCCAAATATTTTATTACCTACCTCAATGACATTGAAGGTTTTTTAATAAGGCCATATAAATATTTGTCTGAAGTCACCATATTTTTTTCCAAAGTAAGGTCTTGAGCAAAAAGTACTTTTCAGTTTCCTGAAAACGTTTAGCTCAGAATCTTTAAAAGTAACGGTAATCCGCGTATATTTTTAATTCCCCTTATCTTGGAGGCTTATTAACGATTCTCTATAAGGCAAATATTAATCCGATTTGTGAAACGTCCGTACCCCTATTATTCTCGGACCGGCTCTTCGGAAAAATGGATATAATTTTTACCGGCTAGCCCCATTTTTTTCTCGGTTGCACAAAGTGAAGGCAAATTGAATTTTTTGCCATGCCTCAGTGGACTAATTCGACTAATGCATTTAGTACGATGCATGCTCCGCGTACTAGCGCATGAAGTAGTACGATTTTACCAGAAATTAATTTGCAATACTCTTAACTCAATTTTCTCTAACATCAGACTTTGTGCATTTGAGTTTTCCCTGCAAGGATAAAATAAAGCCTAAAAAAACGACGCCAAGTTTCTTTGTTCGTTTTCTATAGGTATTTATGAATAGTTTTACAGGTTGTTGCTATAAACGCGTATATACAGAATATTCCTTTATTAATGACATGAATTTGTAAATATCCATCATCACTCCATAATTTATAATTTAATATTGTTATAAATAGATTAAAGGTAAATTGTTCACCATGTATGTTTAGTTTTACCTAGAATAGGTACCAATTCAATTTTATTACGTACGTACCTATTTATTTAATTAAGGATGTATTACGAACAAAGTTCAATAGTAATTTTTAAATATGGTTCTGGGATCAAGAAATTAGTATTCAATCTGAGTTTCCACTTAGTGACCAAAATTTAACCGAATGTGAATATGTAAAATAAATATTTGTCAATATACCGCATAATCACAGAATGTAGGAAGATGCGTTCTGGTAATATTTTTTCCTGTTAATTTTGTAAGCATATACGAGTGTAAAGGTTAAATTATATCACAATTCTCTGAAACATGATAATTGAACCTAATGTTTCAAATGATTAAGCGGTTCATGAAATCGAAAAAAGGCAACATCGAACAATCATCGAAAAGGGAGGCTCCAAAGACGCGAGTAGTTTCTTAGAGCCTCCCTTTAGTGTTTTCATTATATTTAGTGAACGTATTATTGACAAAGCAGAAACAGTATACCTATAAAACGTATGACAAAATATAAAAACAAAGGCAACAAGCAAAAATAGAGATTGTTTTTTTTTATTTAATATAAACTAGTGCTTCGCTGCTGCGATCCCTCCTGAAGGTAAGCAGTAAATTGAACACATTTTTAACCTTTACCGTTTTATGAAGAATATAATATCTACAAAAAGTATTTGAAGTTTCATAGACACTCTCTATTATGTATTCTATCGCACCTGCGAATATTAATAGAAGGGCATTAATAAAGCCGTGGGCAGAGCAATAACGGTGCTATCTCCGATATCGGAACTACAGTGTGTGCAGTAGGGATCACCTGTGAAGTCTCACGATACTAAACCTACTCAATTTGCGGTCCTGCAAGTTTCACGTTGATGAGTCCACACATTTTGTACGTTCATGTGCGGTTGTTAGTCTCATTTAGGTAGTTTGCTACGGGAGTGCACCTATTAGGCATATGCTTACAACAATATTGTTAAGGACTTGCAGTCCCTATTGAAGTCCTGATGAGCTCTCTATATGGATAGATATGTAGTGACCTCTATATGGCGCCATATATGAACTAAACTACGAAATCTTGCATCGCACCATGAGTTCTTCGCGCGATTTGAATATATCTAACAACCCGAAATCATCTCTCGGGCAGTTGTCCAGATCAGACGTTACAACCGTCTGGTCCGAGGATTCTCCCTATTCAACGGGAGTTTATACCCTGTTTTGCATATCTCTAAGGATACATTAAGGTGTTTTAAGTCCATGTTAGGGTATCACACAATTTAAGAATTGATTGATTCTTAGATATTTTTTCTTACCAAAGGTAAAACAGATTTACATAAGTTGAATTACCTGAAACAAATAAAATATAAATTAGTTTTAAAGAAATATCGAATCAAGATGTTATGGATGAAGACTACTATTTCATGAAAATTATTATTTTGAATATTATATTTTATAAAATTAAATTATATTTTTATATTATATTAATTTTATTCAAGGGGCAGTCGTATTCAATAATAATTTCTGAAATAAAATTAAGTACGCTGACGCAAAATGGTAAAAATATGTATTAAAATAAAGTAAAGAATCCTTTACATCACCGTAAAAATGCTAAATGCTTAAGCTTCAAAGTGATAACTATAAAAAAATGTAGCATTCAATCAAGTCCATCCACTTGGGCAATAGCCAAGTGGAGAGTGCAGACGTTTTCCAAACTTTTGCATAAAACTCACTTCCAAAGGCATTTGATGAATAAAACGTTGTCACAGGAGTGCACTTTTTTATTTTCATCCAAAATTTATTGGTGCAATGTATATTTACAGTATCTCCATCGTCTGCCAAGTTAGTAACCATGTTTCGAAAGCAGAAAAATGTGGCTTTTATGACTTCTTTATTTTTATTGGATTCACTTTCTTTTCTGTAGATAGTTGTCGTTTTATCGGTCATTGGACAGACTTTTGGGGACGGGTGACATTCGTAAAAGTAATCGTACGATGTTTTCAGATTATTCATATCTAATCTTTTGTACCTACTTTACGCTGTCGTGCAATGGAGGACAACGATAATGTTAGGTAGGTATATCCGAATAATTCCATTCCGAACCTGTTCATATCGAATTATTTTAGTTTTTAGAATCTGCTGAAGCTAAGTCTTAATTGAACAGATTTAAATAACATTTAACACAAATGCCACCATGTATATTGCATTTAAATTGACTTTAAATTTAAACGAATTTCAAAGCTATTCCATATCATCACTAAAAAATCTGATCGCGATTAGTAAACTCAATTAATTGTACAGAGGCCCGAGCCGTACCGACTGCCGTCGAACGGTCGTCGCATATAAATTATATATGTAGATAGGATTCCACACGGAAGTCATTAACGTTTTGTGACCTTCGCTCGCCGCGGGACCGAGTAGGAATTACTGCGCCCTATTTCCCTGATGATGTAATAGAGCAAACCTAATAATCACGTATGCGAACCAGTACACTAGATTAGTTCACGACAACATTATGCATTGGCCTTATTACCTACAAATAGTGGAATTAGATAACGAAGGATTTTAATAATTTTATTCTCTTGATTTCCATGAAACTCAAGCGTGGGTTTTGGTAAATCGTTAACCTCAAAATGTGTGTAGATATTCCAAAAAACTCATGCACATTTTTCCTTTACTTACGTCTAGTTACCCGAATAAGTCGTCCAAGGTTACGAGTAGACTGTAGAGTCTTTAATGTTTACCTTAACAATATTATGTCATGACTGTTGTCGTTTGCCAGACCGATAGCGTGGAAAAGGTAAACAAACCAAGACAAAAATTCGCGAACGATTCGCGCCAAACTCGTTGCCTGAACAAATTTCATATCAAACACGGCTGTCTCCTCACGTAAGCTTTCTAAAACGTCTGAAAAGGTAATGTACCGATAGTGACAATGTAAATAAATAAATACAAGAGCTAAAGTCACGTGTTACATGTTACATAAATCGAGCACTGGGTGTGATTAGACGTTTAGATTATTTCATATATCTAAAAAAGGCGCGAAGCTTCCATCGCGGCAGTGGCAAGGCCGTCGAGCACGTGGCTGAGGCGCCTGTTGCTAGTCGCCCCTCGCCCCGCGACCCCGCTGCCCCATTGCGGCTATTGCGACGTTGCCGTTCTGACTTCTACGCTCTCCGGAATAGCAAGAGAATTTGGCTGTAATGTCAAGTCAACGGCCCGTCATAAAGATACGTGTGCGTATTTGAATTTAGAATACGCATATTTTGATTTAGGAACGTACATTTTTAAGGTCTAGATCAAATAAAAGAAAAATATTGATTACATAATTAATTATACAATTTGATACAACCAATAAGTTTACCTGTGACTTTGTTCGAGTAAAGGCGTTTCTGAGGTTACTAATTAAAATAAAAGTTTGTTTAAACATGTGTGCTAAGGTGGACTGAAAATAGTGCATTACATTTACAACGATTGTGAGGAGGTTATAAAGAATTCAACCTTCACGATTAAATCCATGATACACACTACACAGCACTTAACTCGGCACTTATTATGTAGGTATGAGTTGTAAGGTTGCTACGTCATACATTCTTGCTAATTTTACATTTTAGAAAATCTGTATCCGTATCAGATTTTCGCAAAAAAAAAAATCTTCTTATAACAGTTTTCATTAAGTCAGAAATACTTTATAATACAAATTTTCTTACAAAGATGAATTTAAATATAGCTTCATGGCGTTCATTTGTTAGCTACGCAGAAGTTAAGACGGTTGTCATTGTCGAGTGCAATCAAAAAGCAATTTCAGGCTGTCATGATTGCATAAATTGCTACTGAAAAGCTTTGCACAAACTGATTAACCGACAACCAACCTTTATACAAAGTTATCAGCTGTTCCATCAGGTTATTATTCAATGACAAGCAATTTTTTATGGAGTCTTACTGCTTGTCACGTCATTAGAATTGCTTTTCTTTTGAAAATACTGGCCTTCAGTTCAAAATTTAAAACTTGTAGCTAGTCTCGAATTCCTCCAGTATTTATCACCTCACCAATATTAATAATATAGGCGAATAAAGTATTTTTTATGGAGTCTTAGTGTTTGTCACGTCATTAGAATTGCTTTTCTTTTGAAAATACTGGCCTTCAGTTCGAAATTTGAAAAGTACAGCTCGAATTCCTCCGGCATTTATCACCTAACAAACACAGATAGGCGAAACCAAATACTTGGCTATGGTATCTAGCAAACGTGGAGTCTAGCGGGGACCAAACAGTAAAACAACATAATCAATTTATTTCTCTAAAAATAGCCGCCTGTTATCGTCCTCACTGTTTGTAAACATTCATGACGTAACTATCAACTTTTTAAATATTTACCCGACACAACATATACATTTCCTCGCATAGCTAATATTTTCCTCATGATTTTCTAAGAAAACATTACTTGTAATTGAAGGTGTGCCCAGTGGATAGGGCGTGTAATTTCAAGTTACGTTAATAAGCCTGTTACAGCATGAAATCCCTGAAGACTAAGGTTATGGAACATTTTATAAGTCGACGACTTGTTTCTGTTATGAGTATAGCGTAGGAGGAAAACTATTTGGAAACTTTCTTGACCGCACGTGTAGGTATTACGCCTAAAGTCTGACGACAAAAACTAAAACACAAAAAGTAATCGCTTGATGAGACAGGCTTGAAAATCGAATCAATTGAATTGTGATTTCTTTGGAATGCCGTTGTAGGCTTTTTTAAGGATATCATCTAATCTGACGCTTCAGGGTGATGCGAGAGGGCGTGTCAGACTTTTACTGAATAAAACCACACTTATGTTTCCTCAGTTGCCTTCTGGGTTCTAGGACCATGAGTATTCGTTTCATACTTTTTCCCCTGGCCCTAGAAAGCATCGGGGAAAAAATATTGTAAGACGTAGGTAAGTAGTATGGGGTTCAGAATGGATAGAATAGAATAAAGTTCATTGTTTCTTTCGTTAGATTGAGTGGCGCTCTAGGGTGAAGCGATAAGGCATGTCAGACATTTACTGACTGAAACCAAACCTACGTTCCCTCAGTAGCCTTCTGTGTACTAGGACCATGAGTATTCGTTTCATACTTTTTCCTCTGGCCCTAAAAGGCATCGGGGAAAAATATTTTAAGACGTAGATAAGTAGTATGGGGTTCAGAATGGACAGAATTGAATAAAGTTCCTTGTTTCTTTCGTTAGAATGAGTAGAAGGAGCCTAGGATAAATAATAAGAAAACCAGGATGACTTTCAAGTTTACTCAACGCTTGTCGAGGTTGGTCTTTGGATGGGTGACCATCTTCATATACCGAGACTCTTCGGTGCCTCAGAAAGCACGTTAATCAGTTGGTTCCGGATGTCATTTATAGAATTTTGACAGTCGTTACAGATATACAGACGCCACGCAATCTGACACCGGTTTTGTTAAGGAATATCGTGTTACTTAATTACTCAGTAATGGAGGTCAGATAAGAAGTAGCTACACGTAAAATACTAGTACTTACCTTTATCCGGTTAGACTGGAAGCCCAACATAGTTGAGAAAAGTCAGTAGATTGATTAATAGGGCTCAGAAAGAAGGAAATGTAAACAGAGTTTAGAGTGTTGAAGAGAAAATTGGGAGAAACGTTATTCTAGCGTTTGGAACAAATTGAGCTTTCAGATATAGAAAGGTATAATAGCAATTTATTTTTTGGCTAATGTCAGCGTTTAGCTGTCCAAAGTCAAGCCATTCAAAGAACTATGGAACGGGATAGCCCCTAACTCAAAGTCTCCTTGCGTGATTGAATCAGGTGCGGAGCTATCCACACGAGAGCCAAAGTTGGAGAACCAAAGTTACCGTCATAGCCCACAGAATCGCTAAAGTGGCGGTTGGCAGGGTACATGGACCAAACAGATGGTAAATGGAGCCTAAGGTTATGGAGTAATAACCGCGAACTGGCAGAGGCAGTGTTGATAGACTCTTCAGAAGGTGACTGTCATCTTGGTGATAGTCACGAGAAGCACAGAACCGGTCGTTGTAGCCGCACTCGAGGGCAGCCTATGTCTTACAGTATAAACAACACAACAACGGCATCAAGAGCTCAAAATAGTCAGTTAAAAATAACAAAAAAATCTGCTATCTTGGGAAACATAAATATTTTTTAATGTTCATAAACGTTCATGATTCGTCCTACTACACTTTATTTCCAATATTTATCACATAAAGGCGCTTTATTTGTAGTTAGTATACCCGTTGTATCGGCTAATGCGTTCTGACAAGTGTCAACGGTTCCTGCCGATGACCGGTCCGCAAGGAACAACGCTTAAATCGTTTAAAAAGAAAGAAAAAAAAAGAATAGACGGCTACAATTTTATACACGAGTACGCAAATAGACTATTTATAAGTGATTTATTTATAACTTGGCCTAAAAATAACACAAATCCATTATCAATGGGCCATAATTTATACCCTGTTAAATTTTGATCGTTTTAATCCCGTAGAAGGTCGATCCCGTACATGTACGAAATTAATTTCATTAAAAAAACGTCAGCTGAGGGAATTCAATGACTTGTAGGTAATTAGTACGCAACGCCGACTACTTTTTTACGGATTTTTAAATGTGAAGTACCATGGAGCATTTTTATTAAGTAACAACTTTTTTTTTGATATTACGAGCATGGCAGTTGAGAGTTTGTCATGCTCACTTAAATGTCTCGCTGTTGGTGGCACGTGTTATTTGGTCATTTAGTTCCCTTAAAAATGGTTGAGCTAAGTAGGGTTGATTCACGCGTCATGCTCGTGAACGGGTGCCGTCAGTTTAGACTTGCCTTGAGAGATTTCATAGCTGCCAGTGGCTTAATTCAGTTTGTATCTTTTAATTATTTTCTTATTTTTATTTTTTTATCTATATTATGCTCACATAATAGAAGCAACATGAAATATGTAACCAAGCATTATATGTAACACATACGAGTAAAATGATTTAAAAGAGTGTTCATGGAGTTTCTTGCGCTTTCTTCTCCATTGAGATCTACGCTCCAAAACGTGCAATTTAGCTTCACTTTTCTTGGACTGACTGACATTTGACTATTCAGAAGTGCCTGCAAATGGTCTATTTGAAATAAATTATTTTGAATTTGATTTTGTAATCTTCCCATATCTTTAGTTTCTAAATTTAATTTAACGTGTATATTTACACTTTTTTTTTGTTTGTTGGTGGTAATCTCTGGAAGTACTGGTCCGATTGCTAAAATGTTTTCACTGATAGAAAGCTGCTTTATTTCTGAGTGACATAGGCTAGCCATATTTTATGCGGGCTATATTTTATGCTGGCTATATTTTATGCGGGCAAAAGTTAGTCATAAAAATTGTAATTTTTTATGTATCTATAAAAGGGATTTTTTTTTTGAGTCACTTTGTATATTGCGTTCGAACATCGGAATTATGATGATTTTAAGGTTTGGACTTATAGAGAAGGTTAGAAGGTACAAAACAGTTAAAATATGTCCTTTTTCTGTTAAATAGAACTTGTGTATACTTCAGAGTATTATTAAATCTCTGAAACTATAATCAAGCATAACATTCGACTTTTATCACTCATTCCGATCATGGCCACTCGACACAGCCGTGTGGCTAAGATAAATATTTAGCGGAAATAAAACGATACGAGTTACACAACTTCTGAATAGGCAGTTAGCCCTGTAAACGTTTATAGTTACTGTAAAAATATGTATGTACCTATATACTAATTACGGTTGAGCCCATTTTCAGATAGAATCTTATCGATGAACGGTTCCTAGAATGCGTGACTGCGTGTTTGTCTATGATATACGAGTGCTGGCTAATAAGCTAGCTTGTGTTTCGTGTAATATGTTTCAGGTGGCAAACCATCAAATATCTCCTGCTGCTTTGGGTGGAACGAGTGTGCGTCACAGACTTACTGATTAAAACCCACCCGTGTTAGAACCACGGTAACTTTTTTGAACAATTACACAGCTTTTGTCACCCAGTTTGGAGTGATTCCTAGGCACATATGTACGTAGGATATTATTTGGGGCTTCAGTCGATAGAGCGATACTCTATTAGCGAAATCGATTGCCGAAATGCCAGTGTTTGTCAACCACAAACACGCCAATATTGACAGCTTTTTTTTTCATCAGTAGGTGTTATCTATCTATCTATAGAAAGTGACTTTGTGCAGGAGATACAGTAAATTGGGTTTTTAGTGAGAACTTCGATGAAAATGTATGAATACGTTTGATATGAAAGGTATTGCGTGCCAACCTTCGTCATGATAGTCATAGTACAACTTCTAACGCGACGTGATAATCAAACATAAACTGCTCAAACGAACCTCAGTGATGTCGATACTTCGATACCCACATCAAAATTCATGATTTATTATAATCCACTAGAATGTTCCTTCGATACATCAAAGTTACTATCTTGTCGACATTAGGAGCCAATCAGGGCAACTGAATGGGACCGTTTTAGGTACGATACCTATCGATAATTCTGTCATGATCGTTGGCTATCACGCGATACCTACATCACTAGTGACGCTCGGCTGTGATAAAACTAGTCGTGATTAAAGGTTAGGAAAATTAATGATGAGAGTGATAGCACAAAGTGCACTTGTGTACTGATCTGTACTAGCAATGCTACACGCGATATCACTTTTGTATGTACATGTACTTGTGCTACTGTATATGCATAATGTGTTCGGTTAGGGTTACCAGATGAAAATATCAGAAGTCCGGAGAAAAAGTCCGATGTCTATGGAAAAATCCTGAGATTTTTTACAGTTTGAGAATATTATCACCTTGCGGATCTAACTCACGCGTTGCACATTGCAATTTTACGTTATTTAACTTTTTATTGAGTTTTTTTTTTATTAATTTGTTTTAGTTTGTTTAGCCTTTAAGTGTACCTAAGCTGTATTTTATTGAAAATACTAAAAATCCTGAGATTTCATGAGATTTGTAAAATTCGGCCGCAATTCTGAGAAGAATCTAAAAATCCTGAAATCTCAGAACAAATCCTGAGATATGGTAACCCTATGTTCAGTACATACATTCTACGCCGTATGTATTGTAATTGCTTAAACAGAACGTAGATAAATGCACTAGGTATAATTAAATCTTGAAATTTATTGCGTTTATTTGACAGTGGCGCCATTTTGTGTGTGTGTGTGTGTGTGTACATTAACATTTTAATTTGAAGAAAACAAAATGCTCTATAATTAAGTTTTTTCATTTAATATTCAGTAGTAGACGCTAGTCCTGTTTAATGTAATTTTTAAGGAAATATTTTGAAATGTTAGACAAGCATTTGCGGTAAATATATAATATAACTAAGTATCTAACCTAGGTGCGGTTTCATGGTTTGTTTAAAAATAGTCTTAGTCTGGCTAGATAAGCATTGCCAATGTATTTTTAAACTGCGTAGTGCGTAGGTAGGCGTGCTTGCATCACTAGTGGAGAGACCAAAAACACACTAACTTGTTACATTATATTACATTGATAATAATGTAATATTCCACAACTATCAAGCTAAGCAGAGCTTGTATTATGAGTACTAGACAATTGATACTTATATATTTCTTAATACATACATATATAGATAAATTACACCCAGACCAGAGTTTTTGAGTTTATTGCAAGCAGATAGGCCGACAGGCGTAGTGGTGGATTTTGTTTTATAATATATAAATGGACATAAAATCCAGAACACTTACATTAAAATATAAATTTCAACGTACTTACGTCCATCAGTAGCCTACTAGCAATATTATTTACGGAAACAATAACAGAAATAAGTTCACTCAAATAAAAGGTCGTATTTTGAGCGTCGCTGTTTCGTTGCTAGGCAACGACAAGGCGCCTTCAGTCGCCGCCAGGACCACAAAGAAAACTCGAACCGGCCTTAAATTATTACGACTATGATGTAATCTTTTTAATTAAACCGACAGTTATTTAACTTTATTTTTAAACCATTAGAATCGGTGATTCTTGATTGTTTTAATCTTTTACATATATTTCTATCTTTAGTTTTGAATAATTGTGTATGCATTTATGTATCTAAATATTATACAGCATATGTATATGTTTAATACTGGTTTTGTCACACCAATGACAGCCCCATTTCTTGTCCAGTCAATTACTGTCCTTTCCAGGTTGGCAGGAAGAGATCGCAGAATGCGATAAGGCCGCCCATTGTATATGTTTTAGTTTTAGATTCCTTTTGTATGTGTAATGATGTAAGTACAATAAAGTATATAATAAAAAAATTTAATAAACACGGGAATTTTTAAATGAATCCTAGCCTATCTTTCTTCGAGGTAACCGTGGTACATTGTCGACCACATTATCGCTTACCATTATATGAGATAGTGATCAAACGGGAACCTATCAATAATAATCATAAATTACGCAACGATCGTTATTAAAAATCGAGTGTAGATTTTCTTTGTTTTTTCTTTTCAAGGGCGTTCCGTCCTTAAGTGGTACTTACTTGGGACTACATTGGTAGATTTTTTTATTGTTTCATATTTTTTTCCCAATTAAACGGTCATATCTTCTCGACACTGTTTAATAGGGAATCTCCTTTCGAGCTGGAAATAATTTGAAGAGCTCTAAAACTACCGAAAGATGAAAGGAAATATTTCCCGATTTGTACTACGACGAGTGTCTTCGCTTGTCTCACACCTATTTTAACTCTACTACAGGCATTAAACCAAAAAGAACGCACTCTTAGATCGTAAGTTTGGTATTGGTAGTTTAACTATGAGCGTTGCCCTACTTTGTGGCATGCCTGCCCGGCCCGCAAGGCCGTTCTAACCTCTTTCATCTGTTCTGTGTCGGAAACAACTTTTTTTTTCTAGTGAAGGTTAATTGACATCAGTCGTCTTACAATACTTAAGATGACTATGTTACCTGAAAGATTGGGCAAAGTACCAATATTAATACACCAATATTTGACCAGATATCCCTTTAAAGATCGCGTCAGATTGGTCCTGTTTACTCTCTGCAGCCTTTTGCATTTTAAGACAAAATTAGTTCTCTAGACGATCGCGAGTGGTGGGTTTATATACAGGCACAATAAAAATAATAGCTGTCAAACATATGGAACAGCTTATTCAGTGGTGAACAGTAGACAGGTCAGCGACCTTAACCTACATACCAAGAAGGCAGTCTGAACAATATTTCAAGTAATTTTGAGCCTACCAATTCAGGCGTTCCACAAAGCCGTATTACTCTTGTAATTCTCTCAATCCACTGTTGGCGGTTCTAGCATCTTAATTACGGCGTTTACGCGCGCTTGCGTAATCGCCGAGTAATCGTCACGTAATTGCCGATCTGTGACATTCGACGAGTTTCTTGTTTCAACGATTCCGATCACAATGGAATCGCTAATCGCGTTCGATTCTTAAACACTTTCGTTCCGTTACTACATTCTTGGAGACGGCAATTTGTTCTGTTAAATTGTAGTTTAAGGGTCCTGCAGACTCAATGCTACAGTACGACTAGTTATAGTTACTTTTAAGGGTTCCGTACCTCAAAATGGAAAAAAACAACCATTGTAGAATTACTTTGTTGTCTAGCTGTATTTTGGTCTCTCAAGACTCTTTATCCCGGGAACGCATGGAGTTATCCAGTTGAAATTAAAATCATATACTCAAATCTGCAGTTTCTTAGTAAGCTGTGAAAAATTCAAACTTCTGAATTAACGAAAAAAAGAAGGTACGGTCGTTTATGTCGCAAAAAACGTATATTTCGACACTCTCAAGGGAATCAAAATTCATGGTATGTCCCGTTGACGTAGAATCCTGTTTGGCATGATGCAAAGTCTAATATCACAAATAGGTATAGGAAAAGATCTGGAAACTGTAACTGTAACTTGTAGTTACGTCACAAAAAAAAGGCGACTCGGAAAAATCAATCTTCGTAACTCAATTCGGGAATTGAACCGTTTTCATAGGTAAGTTAGTACGAAACCTTCAGTGCGCGAGTCCGAAATGTTTGTAGCTTTACATCATTGTCGCATAGTCCCGTAATATTTGTCTGATAAATCACGTGAAGATTACACTAAAGAAAATCTTTTAACAACTTCTGTATAAATAGTAATGTCGGTAATATCAGCTTTATCTTATGTTGAATTATGTGAGTACTATGACAGTACAAAAACACATCCGGTACAAAAAATGTGAACAACCATTATGTTATAATGACGAAAATAGTACACATTTATATATAGACAACGATACGATTTTACGTGCGAGTTTAATAAAATTATTTTTAGTGCGCACAAAAATGAAAATAGGTCAACAGGTCAGTTTTGCGTGGCAGACATTCCACTCTATTTTATAATATGGTTATTATAAATTGTCCACTTTTAGTGACACGACGGGTTTTTAAAACGAAATTTTGTTAAAAATTTTGTGATAAGGTATCTGGTGTATTTCCTACGAATAACTTTACTGCGCAATTTATTAAATTTTCTTTGCTCTACTATACTTTAAACATCTTGAGAAGCTTCTAAGAAAATTTATTGGAAAAATTTTATTTGCTCTAGTGCGACCTCGCAAGAGTTCACTTCACTAGCGTGCCAGTGTACACGTGTAAGTTTTTTTCCACTTATTTTCGTAAATAATACTAGTTACACATAGAGTAAATGTATATAATACACTCTTTGAATTACTTTTACTCGCTGAAATTATTTCTCTATCATTTATTCTAAAAATAGACTATTTCTGGTTTACTATAAACGTCGAGTATCTCAGTGGAAAAATACTGATGTGATTTTTGGTTTCGTTTAGTCTGACGGGGGGTTAGCGCATGCGTGTTAGGTTCACTTGTTGCGTCCACATGGCCGGGGGGTTTCACCCCCACAGCTGTGGGAACTGGGGGGTGATCGTCACCTGACGGCTGAACTAAGCCTTACACGCTTTACTTACACACGCTTTGTGTCTGTTTATAATACCTATGACAATAAATGTAAACATTGGTGCGTAGGTTCCCATTGCGTATTCAAAAGAAACAGCAAAATATAGGCCTAAAATAATAGCGTACGGGTTTGTTCGCTGTTTTTTTTTTTTCATTATAGACTATCTACGTCGCAATGACGTGACAAATGGTTTCGAGGCGTAATAGGCCTTTGAAGCCCACATAAGTTTTTCATCAGACTTTTCTTAAACTTATTCATCTACGCTAATATTATATAAAGTTTGTTATATATTTTTTGTTTGTAGGCAATCTCTGAAAGTACTGGTCCGATTGCGGAAATTGTTTCACCGATAGAAAGCTGATTTATTCCTGAATAACATAGGCTATATTTTATGAACGCGGGTGAAGCTTTGGACAAAAGCTAGTTAATAATAAGTCCTGTAGTAGACAGAACTTAGTGGGAGTAATTGCTAATGCTATAACAATGGTATTTTTTAAATAGAAATCATTTACAATGTTCAGTTTTAATGAATTCTGTTATTCTATTAATAAAATTACTACATTTTGATCTGATACGTCAAATATCCTTGAAGATGTGCTGGTAAAAAGATAATAACGTTGATTGTTGCGCTTGAGTGGAACTTTGATAAAAACTGTAGGAACTTACCCACATTATTTTAGGGTACCTCTGTTATACACAAAAACCCTATACGCTTAGTAAACTTGCGTTTTTCTTCACGTGATGAAAGTAAATAATTATTTATGAAATTAGAACACAATGTATATACACATAGTACATAAACTACATGCACACACTTTGTAACCCAAAAATTACAAGTTTCGAATTTTTGGGTTACAAAGTTACTGCAATAATCAATAATGTCAGCACATTCATAATGCAATTTATTGCCTTTATGGTCTATGTATATGTTAATATGTTTGCAATAATTAGTATGTCATTAAGGCGAGACTACTACAAGTTTTAAGTTGCATGGTGTAACGAGTTTTGTTTTGCATAATATGCATTAAATGTACAATGTATTAAGGTTTTTTTTTTGGTTGGAAAATCATCCATAGACCTCTCCCGCTCCTAGTCGTTGCACGAGGGTGAGTCAGACTTTTACTACATTTTTACTACAGGATCGAGTTTTCCTTTTAAGCAAATCCTTGACCCCAGTAGGCTTCGACTCTGTTGGGCCAATGTATGTAGGTAGGTTTGTAATTAAATTAGGCTAACTACTATACATGTATAACATGATTGGCTTTATAATGTTTCCACCATTTTCTTATTGAAGGCAAAAACGCGTATGCAATGCGTAATGCGTAATGCAAAGTTTTTTAGTTTTTTTTTCAATTGGCTAGAAAAAAGTGAAAATTCTTAAACCACTAATTCCCTGAACATTATGAATAGATGGAATAAGTATTCAGGGAAGAATAACGAGAACAAACAACTACCCACCTTTAATTTTTGATGTGAGGAATCAATTAAATGAAGCACGATCAAAATAATAGGCAGTCTTCTGTTTCCTTAAAAAAGCAGGACTGGTCGATTTGACCCTTATAACTACAACTATAAGGCTCAAATCGACCAGTTCTGCTTTTTTTAACCACCATTTATACGGCCAAAACACAAACATATTCCTTCTACGGAACCTAATTGAAAAGTGCGATTCGTTCTAGTATTGGTCCCGAATTATGTAGTTTAAATTATGTCCTAATTCAGAAATGGAGTAGGTAGTCAAAATATTATCTTTTTGAAAATATTTTTTTTTCAGCAGACTGGTGTTGCCATTTTTTAAACCTTTTCTTTAAAATCAATCGTTAGGGACAATAAACAATGTAAAAAATTAAAAGAATATAGCCCTATCAGTCGATTATTTTTTTCAAGAAAAAAAAAAACATTTTCAATGCTCTTTCGCTTATTGTATTAAGTCACGCTTAGGGGAAATTATGATTTTCAGGAAAAGGGTTTATATAACGGGGTTTATATTATGATTTTCAAAAAAGCCTGACGTCAACATTTAAGGTTGCAATCATAGATATCCCGTGGTTGCAATTGTCACAAAGTCGCGTCGGTGTCGGCGCAGCGATCTCACTGTAACTGTGCAGTTCAACGACCTCTCCTTGCGGGTGCGTCAGCTAGCTCTTTATAAAGAGCAAAGCGAGAAAATAAACTCGCGATAACCGCATCTGTACTATATTTCACACAACGTACCTAAGTACCGCGGTGAACGAACCATGTCAAATAGGTCGTAAACCGGTCATAAAAGTATTACGTGCAAGGGTACCGTGACACCTGGGGTAATTGAAGGTTGACATGATTAATAAAACTGGACTCTACTACGAGACTAGCTCCGTAGGTTTGCGCATCTAAACTCGGACGGTACAGCGGTACTCCGCACAGGACATCGGACGAGAGATCTAAACTGCGTATTAGGTAGTGGTGATAAAACGATTAATTTATAAGCATTTATATGCTAGTGCAGCGCACAAGGCAAGCTCTATACAAGGTTGGAGCAGGTTACAAATGTCAAACGAGCGATAGAAGCGCAATGTCAGTAAAATGTCACAGTTTACGATTGAATGCTCTTGCGTCGAGTTCACGGACGCAGCCGGAGGCGGACACGACCAAATGAGTGGGCCGCACTTGAACAGCTAGTTTTAAAATGATATTACCCGACCACGTTCGTCCTAATATGCCACATATTAACATAGACGCTAGAGAAAATTGCACACCGTTTTACGGTAAATGTTGCCAACTATATACAACTTTTACAAGGCTCGCTCTCAAACAACATAAAGTTGACAATCTCTTATTAACGTTCGAAGAGTTGCCGGTACACAAAATGTTCGCTAAAGTAATCGGATACGCTACCTTTGCAATAAAGTCGAGTTAAAATATATTACGAATACTTAAACGTGAGAACTTGAGACTATTAGTCTCAAGTTCATGATCTGTAATCGAGAAAATTAATGTTTTGTTATCTAAAAAATTCATTAAATGACATTAAAAATCGGTTTTGTTGCAAATGAATAAACCGGTTTTTACTTTACCAGTTGAATACCATGAGAAGTAGACAATATTTCATACTATTATATGTTATTAAATAGCACTCAAAATAAATCTTTTACTGAAAACAGCAATTAGCATTTCAAACAATGGTTGAAGGAAGAATGGGGCCGTATTAGAGACATCTTGCTTTTTTAACACGTAACCTAAAGGTAGTGACGTCACATTTCAATGTCTGCATCCATATTCTGTTACTTGATAGTTTTCCCTTCCTCCAGATTTGAAAGGTTTCTAACTTACTTAGTACTGAACGGATTTGTTTTTTTTTTTTCTATTTGTGGTTTTGGTTATATTATGTGTTTCAAATGAGAATAGGATCGATTGCCATGTTGTGACGTCACGTGGTACTGTCAAATCGAAGGAATTTTGGCAAAATTGAAGAACTGGATTCTGATTAAACTTTTTTCGTTCACAGTTCGTAAATTAATTAAAAATTCCGTTAATTAATTAAAGTTTAAAAATTTCTTTCCTTTACTGTCAAATACAGTAAATCGTGACGTCATAATATGGCAATCTATACTATTCTCATTTGGAACAAATTGTCCTTATTTACTTTTTGATACAAAAATAAAAAATAAAAAACAATGTAAAGAATTTAAAATTGTGTGGATAATTGCGATTGCTTACAAGGTTTAATACGATACAAGTTTAAGCTAATTAAATCTGGAACAATTGCATGGACTTGATATAATTCAATGACCAAGGTTGCACAATTACCGATTTATGTGAAACAGTATTGGAAAGGAGAACCAGTTATTAAACTGTTCTCGTTTGTCATTCTGTGGCTAAAAATAACATTAAGGCGTGCAGAAATTGCGGGCGGCTATAGACGGCTTGTCGTCTTTAGGGACATCATAATATTACGATAATAAGTATATCGTCACTAGGTGCTGGGGTCTTAATATGACGAGTTAAAATGTAAGAAGTGCAAGCGAAAGAGAGTGAAACAGATCCTTTTATATCTTTCTAGTATACTTAGTCATCTCTAGAAAATGATGCTTCCAACCAAATTACGATCACGATCGCCAACGGATATTGGCCATGTACGCAGTAGATATTATTTATAATGCTAGATCTACATTGCGCACACGTGTGACACACACGTCGATCTGGGCGCGTTGGTCTCCATACAATTTATATGGAAACTAGACTTGTAGAGCTACACTCGATCCACGCCACGCGACGTCGTTCTGCGGACAAATTACGCGTGGTCCACGTGTGCTTCGATCTAATGTAGTTCTAGCTTCAACATTTGTGTGAACACAGTGGTGAGAGTGCACTTCGACGGGTGCAAAGAGGAAAACCGTTATCTCCAACTTTATGATATTCAGATAATTGCAGTAACTTTCTAGAAATATCAAATTCCACAGATATCGCCTTATTTTTTTAACGTTTTAAACGCACGTGACAGAAGATTAGCCATGTTATGGAGTATGATTTATTATTATTTAATTAGCTACTTCCATTACCAGAAAAAAAAACTTTTTTTTTTCACTTCTACCTGTTCCTTTACGCTCATAGTCCAATGGAATGGCGATCCAACCCGAATGGAGAGACATCAGGCGCGGGACCAATGGCTTTACGTGCTTTGGAATGCATAGGGGTATCTAGCAACAGCAACTTGTAAACTCCAGGCTATTATTGAAAAAAATTATAGCGGAAAACACAATAATTCCTATTTGCCCAACCTGGGAATCGAACTAAAGACACTACGCTCAGCAGTTGCATTTGCGACCACGAGACCAACAAAGCAGTTAGTAGACAAACTGGGGCTTTAAAATATGTAAAAATTTAGGGTTCTAGTTTTATACATAACGAAGTTGTCGGGGGTCAAAAATGGCCTGAACTGTTTTGAGAAAAGGATGGTATGGCTGTGCCACTTTTTTGCTCCGCTTGGTGGGGGCACTACCATGCCCCCTAATATGTAGTATAGGTAGATAGTATGATTGCGTAGTATAGTAGTAGAATATTTCAACACAATAGCTACAGCAGCTATCAAACACAATTGCTTGTATTACAAATGATGGGCTCGGCATACCGTCACATCATACATTGATAACACACGATTCAGGACGCGTGATCTGCCAATAAAACATACTAAAAATACTCATTGTCCAATTACGTAACGTTAACGTACACGTTTAAGTTAAAACGCCGTCATCAAGTATAGTTAGCGATCATGTCAGTTTCATAGACAATGCGGAAACCAATTGAGGTAATGACACCACAATTGGTGAAATGAGCTCTTAATAAAAAATCAGCGGGGAACATACTTAAGCTTAATTAAATAAATTAGTTTTATAACGACGGTAATTTTAGTATTTTCCATAGACTCACTATCTCTTGTTTGAAACTTGGAATATTGTAGTTGAAAGTTTAAATAATGCTGCGTACTAAAGCGGGAACTACATAAGACCAAAGCTCACGAGGGCCACGCCTGGTTTGTACATTGAAGGTACAACTACACTGCGCACAAGTGTGACTCACACAACAAACTGGGCGCGTCGGTCTCCATACATTTTATATGGAAACTAGACTTGTAGAGCTAGACCTGACCCACGCCACGCGGCGCCACACTACGTCGTACTACGGATAAATCAGACGTGTTATACGTGTGCGTTGTTTCAGTCGCGTCGCGTGGCGTGGATCTAATATAGATCTAATGTATCAAAATGTATGGAGACCGACTCGCCCAGATTGGCGTACGAGGCCATCGTGCGCCCAATGTAGTTCTACCTTCAAAGCTACGTACTAAAGTCAATACAAATGATCCAAATGATAATGAAAATACAGACTGATAACCTGTGACGTCACAAATAAGGTGATTATGGTTTATAACCTTTTATCTTATTTTAATTATTTTTGATACAGCGGAATAGATAAATTAATAATTCTGTTTTAATTTTTTTTCGGTCATTCCTTGGGCCTTAAGCAAAGCTAAGCAAAAAAATGTTAATTTGAGACCGGTTTCAAGATGGTGCCTTCTTATTTTAAATGCAGATAGGTTGTAGACCACAGGTAATGGCATATAGAATGGATTTTTTATGATTTTTTTCTCAATTTGCAAATTGAGAATAGGTTAGTTGAATAATAATCCTGCTAAATTGCTGTTTAACAGTATTATAACATTCTGCGTTGTTCAACCCTATTAACGGGTTGGAAAGAACAAATATATGACATGTTACAGAAAATAAAAATCAGGTCAAAAAGAGAGTGTTAATCAAGAACAACTTCCAATGAAATATTCCTTAAACGTAAAAAAGAAAATAAAAATACTGGCAAAATGAAGCCAGTTAATAAAATTAAAAAATCAATCATTCGAATTTCGAACACTTAGGTACTGTCAACCGGTTCTATTATGTAACTCGGGTGGTTTATTACGTCATGCGACCTTGAGCGCGGTGTTATTACGGTCAAACAAACTGCAAGGGTTTCAAATTAGTTTCAAGTTTAAAAAAGGCTATAAATAAACTCAATTATATCGAGGAAACACTTTTTATTTAGTGTTTAATGAAGTGAAACAATTTTTAAGTAGATATCGTATCCGATTCTCGATTGAAAAGTGACAGATGTCACGCCTTTAACTTTTAAAATGACATTTGAAACCATACGGTTGACTTTTGAGTTCATTTTAAGCAGGCGTTGAAGAGGAATTTGGGCCAATTTCAAAAAGCTGCCGACATTCGCATTTTTAGTCTATTTTTCATTTTTAGGAAGTAGGCACTCAACATTCCTTCAAAACGTTACGCTACTATGAAAGATGAACGAGATTATTTCGTGAGTAGTCGATATCCTCGCTATTTATACACTTGAGCTGCAAAGAACTAATATGTTGACATACTGCCAAACTGTTTTACGCATTAGCTGCTGCTACTGGTTACAAGAACTACTTAAACGAATGAACAGTTTGGATGATTCATTATCATCATCATCAGCCTTTCTTTTAATGTTCCCACCACTGGGACTCAGGACCTCCTCTCTTGGAGAGGGAATGGGCCGTATTAGTTGAAAAGTCTTCAACTAATACGGTAAGTAATTTTAAAAAGTAATTGATCGAGTATTTGGATTTTTTTTTATTGAATGCAAGTAAAGTAATAAAATCTGTCCCTAATACATTTAATGTATGCCCAGTTATACGTATATAAACGAAATAATTACTAATTTTGCGGCCTCGGTTTCACACGAGTGATAGAAATCATTAAAATTGTCAGCTTTTCTTCATTATATTATTATTTTATTTATTTTCACATTATACACGTAGTACACCCACAAAAACTGCATGAAAATCCATTCTGTACTTTTTAAGATTATCGCGAACAAGCAGACACACGGACGCGGTAGGGCACGTGGCTTGATGTATGTAAGAATGCATGTCACAAATCGTCACATTTGTGTTAAGAACTATGATTGGATGTATAATTTCAACAACCAATCGTATTATTTGAATCGTATTATAGTCATTTAATTTGGGACAAAAAGTACATTACACTAGAAATACAAAATCGCCTTGTTGGTCTAGTGACCCTGACTGCTATGCCGGAAGTCGTGGGTTCGATTCCCACCTAGGACAAATGTTTGTGTTACAAGCATGATCAGTAAATGTTCTGTGTCTGGATGTAATTTATCTATATATGTATGTATTTAGAAATATATAATTATGTTTATCCGTTGTCTAGTTCTCATCACAAGCTCTGCTTAGCTTGGGACTAGACTGCGACCTGCGTTGTGTGATAGTTGTGAAAAATAAAAAAAAAACTAACGCAAGAAATGAACATCAGTACGTTATGAAACTTACCTCAAAGTTCATAATTCCAATTAATTCGATTTTTGAAATAGGTTTACATCATTTGAGGAAAACCAAAACCAAGTTAGATAAAGCTACCAGTCTTTATGTATTTAATATAAAGTATGAGTGTTCATTGTAATGTTGTACTCTACTTAGTATATACTTCAGTGCATATAATATTGGTTTTCCTTCGCTAAAGGCAAACGTCAGGAGATAGAAACTTTAGTGGTTTTCCTGATACACATGTGGATGTGTGATAGGTTATTAATATATTTTTAGTAACAATTAACATTGTTGTAATACGGTAAGGCTTTACTAGTAGTTTACCATCGAGCTCCAGTTATGTCCATGTTTACAGCCGGGTTGTAAAACCAAGAGATAAACATTTGTTTGTTATGAGTATTTCAGAAAACAAACATTATTAGTTTCAATATTGTGGAAGATTTATTGTCAAATATTAACAAATTCAAGAAACAACAGATGTGGGTACTCAGACTGTTTCGATCTTTAGTGTTTGTGTGGCGGCTCTCTTCTGAGTCTCTCCCTCTTCACTCCGAGCAAAAGATTTCATCTAATAATTCCCCATGTAATAAAAGCTATGCGAGTTTAACTTAAAATAACTTAGTTGAGCTCTTGATCTGCCTCTGGCTTTAAAAATGGTTCACAACCACTTTTCGACCTGGAACCCCTTTAATTTGTTTGTTGTTAGCATTAATCAAGGCCAGATGAAAATTTAATTATGTCAAAATATTTTAATATTATGTAAAACCATCTTAAACCAATACCATAACCACGTCCTCCTCCTAGAGAGGAAACGTGTGTCCCAGCAGTGGGAACAGTATAAAGCTGATTATGCGTATGTATGTAAAACCAAAAGTAACGAACATTTTTAAAGAAAACCCAATATTTCTGATAGATATGAAAAACCACTTTGTAACCAACGTTTCTTTTTTAGTTGGAATATTTGAAATTTTAAAACCTTTTAACTATGTGGATCACAGGTTGATAATTACTGCTTTAAAATGGTCGACAAATCATTTGTAAAATAAAATATATTCTTTGACGTCAAGAATAAAATTACTGTTCTGTTAAACTTTGTTCAAGCGTACTTTGATATTAAGGAAGTTTAAAATAACCAAGACGTCAAAGATTTAATATATCAACAAGATTTGATCAAAGAATTAATAAATTATATAATATCGTCTTACAGGTTACGTAATTTTATTTCAATAAAACTTTGAAACCATTGACCTTGTCCTCGAAAATTAACTTGGTATTTTTTTAAATTAGGTAGACATACTTCTTAACTAATAAATGTTTTAACTTAAAAAGCATATAATTATACAAACTGAAGTTTATAATATGTATAAACGTTTAGAAAAAAAAAAACTCATTAAACATTAAAAACTTCACCCAAATCGATGTCAATGGTCCCAGATGTGCCCTGAATGTTTGCAGCATTGCCACGTTGAATAGCAATGCTGATTCTTTGACTGGAAAAAAGTTCAGTCCTCTGGTCATGCAAAGAATCGACGAGCTGCAGTTTACAGATCTCCTGAACAACTCAATGAGCGCTCGGATCCCATCATGGCCCTAGTGTTTTAACTCCAAAAGGCTCAAACATATAACTCCTGGATAAGGGTTATCATATTGACACCATATTAGATAGATGAGTTGCTAAGTTGTAGGTTAAGCATATTTGAAGATTTTTTTAACTGAAAGGGACACTAGTAGTTGAGTATAAGTTGTTTGTAATAGTGTTTGCTAAATGAACTTTAATTGAGTCTTTGACCCCTGTTTGTTTCGGTGTTACTTCTCAGTGTAGTCAGCTAGGAAACACCGGCCTCATCTGGTTTAAAACTGACTAAAAAGTGACGTTTAAAAGTTTTTTTCAATAACACCTATTTGTCATTTATAATATAATCAAGAACACCAAGATCAGGCACTAACGCAGCGGTCAAAAACATAATCTTAGACTGTCACCATACTAATCTATTGATCGCCGATCGATGAAATTGATTGACATCGGTTTAAGATTGTAGTAAATTTTGCTCCAGTAAGAATTATGTTACGTTTTACAGTTTACGATTAATTCCTTAAACAAAGTTTACAGCAGTAGAGAAAGTCAATATGTTCAATGACGAATTCAAAGAATTATAAAATGTACTCGTACATTGTTACCTTATTAAAGTTAGATTAAAACCGCAGATTTACTATGGGGAAGACCTCCTTTCAATTCATATTTACCAACTATGGTGGCTGAATCATGAACCAATATCCTTATCACGTAGCTGCTATGGTATAACTTATAAAACATAATTGGGAAAATACAATTGTTCATAATATTGACACAAATAATGGTATTATCACACAACTTTGTTTTCAATAACAAGAAATCGTAAAGTTATATGTCACTAATCTATGTCATTTGCATAGATTACATAGTATGTGCTTGACGTACTTAGATTTTATATACCTACATGTACGAGTAGTTTCCGTATAAAGTGCGTTAGTTAGATAAACGGTGCCTCTTATACGTACATGAGTATGGCACTCGACATACGTGATATTATTTCCATTCACGCAGGTTAGTTGCACTAAAGGTACCCTTAGGATCTAGCGCAGGTTTTGATCGAACGTAAACGCCACGCATTCGATACATTCTTATACACGCTACGATAACGCAGCGCCTACGCCTGCGTAGGCCTTCGTAGACCCCAACTGCGCCTTGTAGACCCCAGCTACGTCTCGTAGACCCCAGCTACGTCTCGTAGACCCCAGCTACGTCTCGTAGACCGGGGTCTACGACGGACCTACGATTGTCAATCAAAGATGCGAAAACATCGAAATTTCGTTAATGAGAAGTTTTATTTGCACCGTAATAATTATAAGATCTGGTGCCTCGCCTTTTGCACTGGTTGAGATAATAGTACTACGCAATTAAAATTATCACATGCAATTTTCTTGCGCATATTTGTTTTAGATACAACATTGTTGCAAGCAATAAAAGTGTTCGAATATTTTGTGGCTGCAACGTCTGCCAAAAGATATTTTTGTATGTACTTAAGTATGTGCTTGTGGTCATTGAGATTCCCATTCAGGATTTTTTTATTTAATATCTTTCGAAGTATCGAAATTTGATCTGCTCAATTCTAAAAATTTCTTCACGAAATCTTTTAAATGTTTTTTGACTTAAAATCTTCTGTATAATAAAAATGAATTGCTGTTCGTTACTCTCGCAAAAAACACAAGAACGGCTGGACCAATGTGGCAAATGTAGGTATTAAATTATTTGTGATAGACCAGGAAAGATTTAAATAGTGAGAAAATTTGAAAAAAAATCTATCTCTAATAACAATGCATTTTAAAATGAATTTTGCTGGTTCTGTTAATTCCAGTAAGTGGCGTTTTTCTTTGAAAGTTAAGCAAAGAGTCAATAAATGTGTGACCACATTCATTGAGTATTTGTCGGTACGAAGTTCACTGGGTCAGCTAGTTTAAGAATATTGAGTCTAAAAACAAATTCAAACGGCATACCAAATATCTTTTCGTCTCCGAAGCGTATTGTTGACGAGACCACTTTACAACTAAATACGCAGTACACATTCCAATAAATTAATGGGTTCGCGAGCGTTCAGAAGGCAAATTTTATTATTTCTTACTACGTAGCATATTACTACGATACTCTCAATTATGTTGTTTAGGCGGATGTTGTAACGTGGCGCTTACGCTGCTCCGAAGTGTAATGATTTCACGCCACACGATACCCAGCTAACCATTCACAGATCATACGAGTAAACATAAGGGTCGCTTCATACAAGATTGTAAATTACACTACGTGGAATAGAACTTGATACAGCGTTATGTTTAAAGAGATACCTTAGGTATGTCAGTCCTGACCTTGTGGTTTCTGTTTCTGATTGTAATGGGAGTGTATATATATGCGTGGAAGTATAATTAACTAGTTCAGATTATATTCAGTGGCGCCATCATAAAATTTAGTGTCAAAAAAATGCCAGTTCAATTAAACTGACAACGAAGATAATTTGAAAATGCAGTAAAAAAAAACTTATTAGAGAGATGAAATACGTTTCACACGGATTAAAATAAATATAACGAGGCAGATGGTTATATAATAAAAGTCAGCATAGAAATAATTGACAGGTTAGTATACAATGGACCTCATTGTCGCCTGTGGTCGTCGCGAGTCGCCACTGGCACCGGCACTACGGCGCGGCGCCTGACAAGGCCGGCCGCCTTTCGACTCGCGCCTGAATTAACATAATATAACAAATTATAAATAGTTATATCCAATGACTATGAGGTCGGAATGCCAAGTGACGTTTTACTTCATAAAATCAAGCTATAGCTAGCTCTAGTCAGTTTTAACTGCGCACTGAAGTTTCTAGCACGGAATTACCTACAGCCATCTTAGTTGAGTATGTATTTGCACAGCACGAGTTAGATTGTTGTATACTCAGACTTAATACATAATTAATATATTCATGTATTAAGTTAATCGGGATACTGGAGCACGTGTAGTTTAATAATAAACATTAATTAATTACCATGATCCTATTCCTAAGGTTTGGGAGCGACGCTCGACGCTTAAAATAAAATAAACCAGCCTACACACTTCAGAAATTTTAAGTTTGTATAATTAATATTCATCACAAAATGAACAGATGCTCGGAAAATTTTCTGATCGCAATACCTACCCGTTAGGTAATAATCGTTCAGAGTTTCCTAAAATAATTAAAATTATAAATTTATTACCGTTTTATTTAAATATCGCGAAGGTCGGACTCCACTCAAAGTTAGTTGACCTTGATCAGGTTTGAGTGGCTCGCTGTGACAGATGGTCGCATCACACATTAATTGGGAGATATAATTAGCACTAAGATGTACCGAATGACTGAGTAAACGAATGTCATATTTATCCGAGTGAGTCACTTTTCGATATAGAAGTGAACCAAACAGTTTTCAGACCAAAACAATGCTCGTTTGCTTCAAGAGTGATAGTGAAGAGTTTATTTACTAGCAAATGACGTCATTCTGGCTAACAAGACGTCAAAGGTGAGATGTCATTTCTATTTTTGAAAATGTATTCATAAATTATAATGGTTTACAGGAGTCTATGCGCATTGATAACTATTCGTCATACTGAAATAAACGTTACGTATTTTAATTTCCTATTTCTTGTAATAGAGATGTGAGTACAGATTTTACATTTAGCTGATTATTGACGTGGATTAAAAGGCTGTCCAGCTTTATTAGGACCGATAGAGCAGTAGGCCAGTAAAACATAAAGTTGGTGCCCTAAAATTGTACGGTGACGGGGTCGCGGCAGATCAAGAAGGAGACGGCGGGACGAGTTGGATATCTTTCTTAGGAATTGGCAAGGAGTGGCTCGACAAGAAAAATGGAAGGAATAGAGGGAGGCCTTGCCCAGCAGTAGGACAGTATGGCTAGAGGTAATAATAATAAACTAATATTTTAAAGGCGAAAGTTTATGAGTGTATGTCTGTGTAGTTGTTTGTTAATTCTTCTCGAACGGCTGAATGAATTTGAATGAAATTTGGCACACGGGTAGACCATGTCCAGGAATAGCAACTAGGATTATTTTAAATCCTAGGAGTATGTTCCCTTTCGGAATATGCTATACTTTCACGCGGGGAAAGCCACTGGCATAGGCCAGTTACTAATAATTAAAAAAAACTTGTAACATTCACATAGCGCTGTGGTTATAATTTACGACTATTTTACGATGATATTAAGGCTATATTGCAAATTATTACTATCATTACGCTCGTTATAATAATCATTATATTATAGGTATTATTATATATTATTATTGTTATCTCTAGAGAAGGAAGGAAATTTTCTTCCATTCTGTTATCTCAATGAATGTGACGTGCCTATCAGTTTGTAAAAATGTATCGTGATAATATGATAATGCCAATATGTTATATGATTGTGATGTAACTGTGATAGTTCTTGAGTGATAGGCTGATAGATACCTTCCTAATCGTTACTCGTGCCGTTCAATTAATTAAAAAGTTATAAAGATTAGCTGAAGGAAAACTCCAAACGGGAAAATGGCCACCTACACTTGGTTACAATAGATAAAAAGCCGCTGGCCTTTCTAAACTGGGGCGTTGGAAGTTTCCTGGCCATCGTAGGCGCAGGCTTACGGACGACGAGCAATGAGTAGATAGCCGTCCGGGCATCCGGCAAGAATTCAGCCCGGTTCGACGTGGCGTTTGTACTAAGTACGTCTTAAAAGACATCTGCAAGATTGACAGGGTCAGTTAAGACTGCTGCCAGCGACTTTTGTTTGTTCGAAAGAGTTACCGTGGTCCATAGAAAGGGCAAAATTAAAATCAAAATCAAAGCATTTATATCAAATAGACCATTTGCAGGCACTTTTAAATAGTCAAATGTCGGTCAGTCCAAGAAAAGTGAAGCTAAATGAAACCGATTGAAGGAACTCTATGTTTTAGATACATAGTAAAAATTTAAATTCCGCCTCGCTCCACTCAGAACTTAAGAAGTCATTTGATGATTTTCCAGATGATGATGATTAAAATGCCTGAACTAAGTTCAGTTTGTAAAGGGCCTATCTGCATTTCCAAGTCAATCTACTACTACGATATAATGCAATACCTATAATTAAAATTATGTCTATAAGGAACTATCAGGAGTATTAATTCTTCGTACTATTTATTAGCTACTAATAAACCTATTATAGCGCTTTATAACAAACAGGTCTGGGTAATCACTGTATTTTCCATAGTTAATTTATTACCTTCGTACGTATATAATTAAATTATAACTCTTTACAAACCTATTAGTTTCTATATTATGGATAGGTTTTTTTTTTTCGATGGGTAAAGTCATCCAATGACAAACCCCGCTCTTGAGCGGAGCGGGAGATAGTGTCAGACTCTTACTGACTAAAAAACCCATTCCGTTCCTTCAAGCTTTCATACCGAGACTCGAGCGCCCTCTCGGATAACCCTGGCCCCAGTAGGCTTCGACCCGGTTGGCCCCTGCTGTTGCTGACAACTCCTTGAGGCGCGCGAGAACAGAGCGCGCCGTCGACGACTTGGACTTGGTCCGGACAGTTACCGGACGGCCGGCCGACCCATTGCTCACTGTCCGCAAGCCCGCGCCTATGGTGGCTGGAAATCGGGATCGGAATCCCGGAGGCGGCAAGAGCGCCGTTGCCTGATGCGGTCGGCCTCTCCTTAGCGAGCATTACTGCTTCGCAGAAGTCGGCGACCGCCTGCCACTCCTCCTCGATTATAAATAGGCTCGCGTTTGACCACTATCTCACCTTATGGTAAGTGATGATATGGCCGACGATAGATCACGCTTGCTTAGAAGTAACCTATTCATTCTTGACTTAAAGCTTGTAGCTATTAGGAAACACAGACTCTGTCAGGGAATTCCACTCCTGAGCTGTACGCACTATAACTGTGTTTTCGAAACATTTTGGACGTATTTAGTATCTTAGTTTAAAGGCTCGCGTAGACACGATATAAAAATTAATCAGCAACGAAAAAAAAAAATACGAAAATATGGTCGTTACATCGTTATGCGACAACGATGCGACATTAGTAATGTCTAGTCGCACCTGTCTGCGGAAGCCTTTATAAAGCTGTAACTTTGTATTGCCCGTAATACGAGACTAACATGTCAACTATTACTTACAACTTATTTGAAATTCAATGAATGTTAAAGAGGTAATTATGAATCGTACACGGCGCGTATAAACTTGTGGTAGGTACATTGAGTATAACGATGTAAGGGTATTAAAATATCACCTTGAAGTTGATTCCGCATTTGAAAAAACCTTTGGTTTATATGTGGGACAAAAACTAAAACGCCTTTGAAAAAAATTAAAGGCCTTATAAAAAAACCTACATTTTTATATGAACTTTTTTCTTGATTATCCAGTTCTTGACCTCGGTAACACCTAAGGAAGCAACTAATGTGGTTTAAGGGTTAAAGTGAGCCTCTCATCATCATCGTCATTTCAGCCGATATACGTCCACTGTTTGACATAGGCCTCCCACAAGTGTCGCTACAATGAACTCCTAGCATCCATGGGTTTCCCGCAACCTTCACCAGGTCATCAGTCCACTTTGTAGAAGGCCTTCCAACGCTGCGTCTTCCGGTACGCGTTCGTCGCTCCAGAACCTTTCGGCCCCAATGGCCATCTGTTTTGCGAGCAATGTGCCGTGCCCATTGCAACTTAAGTTCGGCAATTTAAAGGGAGCCTAGAAGATGCTCATTGAATCCTGTTGTGAAGGTTACTGGTGCTGGGAGACAGATGGTGATGGAGATGATGGAATGGTGGAAAATTAGATCTAGTTGATCTAGTTTTCATGAATGCAAGCTTTACATTATAAACTTCGGCAATCACATCAGACTAATATTATAAAGATGAAATTTTGCGGGTGTCTGTATGTTTGTTATTTTTTCATGCTCAAACAGCTGAACCAATTTGAATGAATTTTTTCTCAAAAGTACCTATACTTTTTATCTCGACAGCATGATTAAATTCCTAGGTATATTTTTTTTTACTTTCGCGTAGGCAAATACGCTGGAAAAATCAAGCATTACTATAAATTTAAAGATGGTAAAAATTTCCAATTCACAAAATTGTTCGATCAAACTTTATTAATTTAGCTAGTTTACTATTGACAAATGTCAATAGTAAACTAAAAAAACATGTTGCGCCGACCCCAAATAAACCAGGGACTAGGGCAGGAAGATGATGACTATTGACAAACGTCAGTCAGTTACATAATGAAGGTGATAGTTTATTGACAACAAAATCTTCTCATAAATCGCACAAAAGATGACAAGAAACTTCTAGATTGAAACGACATCGTTAATGAACGAATGAAGGTCAGTTAAGAAATGTGGGACTATAGGTACCTAAAGATTAAATTGTATAAAATTAGAGACGTTAGATAATTCGATAAGCTACTTAGATAAGATTATTTTAAGGATTTGTCAAATCTTCGCATGGTATTGTTAAAGTAATGTCAAAGATAAAGTGACGTTGTCAATAAATTACGATATTTTATTCCAATAAATGACGCAGTACTTCAATAAATAATTACAATAAGGCTGACCGCAAATGATCAGCAAATATTGGTTTTGTTATCCGTCCCCGATACCTGTAAATAGTTTTGACAAATAAGCATGACAGAAAACCACTGATTTTCCTCGGCTACCTGTGATAGGTAAAATTTCACAGCAAAACTATTTAATTACCTACAGTATTAAAACAAATAATATTCAACTTTGATAATCATGAGTTATTGCCACCATTTGGTTCACGCTTACATATACTTGAAATCGCAAAGAAAATCAATCAAAAGATAGGTACCTAAAATCTAATAATATCTAACTCCTAAACATCTTTCATTCCCACTCCTCATCAAACGCAAAAATGATAAAATTTTCCACGAAGCCTTCAAATTTAAAGATCGTCTATGTTATTACTATTCATTAGATATTCACGTAATCGCATGCTACGGTGTTAATTTTTATTCATTTCTCATTATGAACACGAAAATCTTTTAAGAATCAAAGTAAGTCATCAGTGTTATATTCAAAATAAACCACGTGTGTTTTGACGTTAAAAATAACTTTTCCAATAATTTTTTGTCAAATGTTCTAATTATAAGGTAAAAGTTCTAATTTTTATTTCTAGAACGCTATTCTTTGAAATATTTGACACGCAGTTTCCTTAAAGATAGACCAGATTAAAAAAAAAATGGCGCTCACAATTCGCAAGACGCAATAGAACTGGATTGGGCGGCGACGCGACAAGGCGCGGCGAGGCGGCGAGTGGAGACTAGCGGCGGCGCGTGACGCGGCCTGTGACGCGCCGTGACGCCTGCAACGCGTTATGTCAGTCGAGTAAACAATTTACTGTTTGTAAACACTCTCCGCAACCCGCCACCGAACGTAAACATGACCACGTTGCTTAGAAATGTCAATGGCAAACGATTCTCGGAAATTCTGTTCGTTTTGCGATTAACAATCGACATCGCATTCACCGACGGAATCGTCACGTTTACTGAGAAGTCTTATTAAAATAAGCCATGTATTTTAGATCAGGGTAATACTTACCAACTATTCCTCATTTATTGGTCTACTAACTCCAATAGACATTTCTTCCTTCTACGTATAATGTTTGGCTACGCAATTTATTCGGTTTGCAAACAAGATTTAAAAATTGCGCAATTACGATAGCTTACTACGAATTTCAACTTTTTGCGTGAGTGTGTTTTCGTGAGCTGATAAGATTTTATTTCCGTCCTTATTCGCCGTTAAAACTTATTTTGTGTGAACGTGTCATAATGATATACAAAGATCTTTTTCTTAAGTCGATTTATTTATCATCTTCAGCTTGGTCATTCACCTCCGTAGTTGACAGTTGCAAACATTTTACACAAGCTTATAAGAAGAATAGAATATTTAAATTAGAGGAATGCTTGATGATTCATAATGCACTTATACCTGGGTATTGTAATACACAGCAATAAGTTAAGGGTGATTCTTTGAATCCGAGAGAATGACTCATTCATCTGGCTTAGTTTTTTCTTTACAATTTGATATTTTTATTTGCATATTAGTTTTCGCCGATCACTAAATGTTTCAAAGGCACTCTTTTACGCTCAGTGACTTACGATACAAAATAGATTCTCAGTTTCAAAGAATCACCCTTAAAATAACTAGCAAAACTTTACAGATGTGATGTGTATTTATTGATCATCATTATTTCCATAGCCTTTTCGCAACTAGAAGTCGGTTTTCAGTCTATCCCGATGCGGCTAAATAGTAATTTGTAAGTCTATTGCTTGCAAAACCGACGGTCGATAGGGTCGATAGAATTCTGGAGTGGCGACTGCGTACCGGAGTCGATGTGCGTTGGAAGGCCGCCCACAAGGTGGTCCGATTAACTGGCGTGCTATTAAAACAGCCTTGAGCGCAGCGCTGGCCGCAGCGACGAAATCCAAATAGGTCCATTGGATTATCAATTCAATGTACCTACACATTGGATTGTTTATTCAAAGTACTGCGCTCTCCACTCGTCGTTGCGGCCAGCGCTGCGCTCAAGGCTGTTTTCTAAGAGAATAGCACCCCTGGTAAGGGCGGAATCCAGAGGATGCGAGATACATAGCACATTATGGCGACACTTGAAAAACTTCCAGCCGTAGATGCATATCGGTTGAAAATAATGACGAAAACTTAGATTTTTAAAACACTTATAATTTCAAATGATAGCTCCACCGGCTGCTTTTGACCTGCGTTGTCCGCATTGCTTTTTTCCAACATGTTGAGCTCAGCTTCCAGTATATCCTGGTACAACTGGATACCAGGATTTTACATGGAGCGACTGTCTATCTGACCTCCATAACCCCGTAGGTAATTGGATAAGACTACACATTTTGACAAGACTAGTGACTGATTTCCTGGTTTCTGACTATTCGTAACGACTGTCAAAGATCTTCAAATGACAGCGGAGGCCAATGGGTTAACTTGTTTTCCATGTCACTTCACATCATCATATGATCATAACCGTAGATCAGTAGGGAGTTAGTAATAGCGTGACGAGTGACAGGACAGAATGGAAGAAAAAAACGTGTTGCGCCGACCCCAAATAAGATGGGACAAGGGCAGGAAGAAGAAGAAGAAGAAGAACCGTAGATCAGTAGCCACCTGCATACTTCAAATTAGAAGTTCAGTAGGTACCTATTTTTTTCTGTCATAGAGTCTTTGAATATGCTTCAATAATATGACTACAGATATCTGTTAGCAAATATAATTTTACAAAGTATTCAGTCGAAATATTTTAGAACTCGCGTTATCGTCGCATTATTTTTGGGTAAAGGTTAATTCCACCGTTTTGATAAGAAGTTTGTTTTAAAACGAACGGAAAGCTTTTGGGGGCAGAGTCCGTGCGACTGGTTTATTTTTGGCTTTCACAGAAATACAGTAATCTCATAAAATCCTCAAGATAGTTTCGCTCTAATAATATTTCTATTTTTAAACCTGTCATAATGTTCACCTACCACATACCAGGGCTTTCACTTTAACACTCGAATGTGGCGACCGCGATGAGATTTAGATAACCTGCATTTTTTACAATACTAACTTCTAGCATAGATTGAGCGGCCCGCTATTATACGTTGCGATTCTGAATCACCATGAATTGCACTTTTAATAATATCTTAGTTTTGATTTATTCTTAGGCACTATTGTTAGGAAAATCTTGTTATTGTTGGCTTGGTAAACGATAACATTTTTGAATATTTATTTTTATTATACAAAAAAAAAATATTATTATTATTAGTCGCGATGAAACTATTGATAATTATCCTCAGAAAACAAGCCCTTATCTAGTTTTCATAAAAAGTGGGGCACAGCTGACAGCCGCCGGAAAAACGGCCAAGTTTGAGACGGCTAATCAACTCGCTTATGATCGATATAGTGCATTGCTACAAAATAGATGACCATTTTTAAAATGTATGACACACCCTGACCAAAATTTTGCATAATATAGATATAGTTTCACGTACGAGAAGGCGATGAGTGAACATAATTAGATTAATAAGCTTGTAAAATGTTAGTTTGTTCGCCCACGAAAATTACTAAAGTGGCGTCATTAACATGACCGTGACAATGTGACGTCACAAGCCTATTTAGGGTTGTGGGGATGCCCATCGCGCCCACAACACAAATAGGTGGATCCGCGCTTGTGAGAAAACGTATCTATCCCCGTAATTTTAAGATATCTTATGTAAGGTAAAGGGAGATATTGGTAATATAAGTAAAGTGGTGATATTTTTTAAATACAATACATAACCATGCGGTGGCATTTAATTATTTGGACTTAGGCAATTGGATTTTTGACATTTTAATTATTTGGACTTAGACACTTAGATTTTTGAATTTTAAACTAATAATTTTTAAAAATTATTTCTCATTTAAGTATGACATAATTCAAGTGTTGGATAATATTATGTACCTAATTTTCCAATTTCTTTTTTTTCTAATTTAATTTTATAATTATGCATGATCCTCAAACATTTTTTTAAACTTTAATTTGTAATCATGAGAAAGATGCACATCATATTTGTACGCCTCCTGGCACAACATGGTGCTCTGTTAATCAAATATTAGATCTGTATATCTGTACACCTTTGTTAACAAATAAAATTGATTTGATTTTGATTTGCAGTTTCCTATGCATAATATGTTACTAGTAAAAACATATTTATCCTCCTCATACTCGTAACAAGTCGCTAGCGCTGGCTCATGAATGACGTGCTTGCTTCGAACTGTGTGTTACAATTCTGTTTAAAAAACATATCACCACATTACTTATATCACTAATATATCTCCCTTTACTTCTTCAAAGTCCAATCTATATGTTTATACCAAGATTTATCAAAATTATTTCAGCAATTTAGACGTGATTGTAACGTAGTGCCGAGAGTACAGAGATGTGTAGACTCAGTTACTTTCGCATTTATAATATTAGGATGGATATAGATTACCATCGGCACTGAAGCGATGGAGAAGATACTATAAATAAATGGCGATAAACGTGCAAATCTTGTTGGTGGTATTAAAATACCTATACTAGCACAATATGTCGATACTAGATACTCATCCTTTGCTTCGTTAGCTCAGTAATTAAATTATGTATGATTTCATTAAAGGAGGTAGTCCGAGAGTAGAACAACCAGATATAATGACATGTTAAAATGTCAAGGGTGCAAAATGTAAAGCTATGGAGTTTTAGAGCTCGTGGTAGGCCTTCAGGCCTCTTGAAGATTTGGTAGGGTTGTTCGAAAGAGTTATTGTGCCCGTGAAATGCATCACCGAATAAAACACTTTTAAAAATCGAAAAATATATTGTGAATATAATCTAGGTGAGTCCGGGTAAGAATAAAAGAAAAAATGTTTTAGATACAAATGATCGTAAGCAGGTCGGCTTTCTTTATCTACACTAGTCGATGCTTACATATTATAAACAGGTTAAGTTTGTTTTTTTTTTTTGACCGATAGAAAGCTGCTTTATTCCTGGGTGACATACGGGCTACTATATTTTATGTACGCAGGCGAAGCTGCGAACAAGAGCTAGTTAATTACTAAAGTTACTCTTTAAAGGAACAAATTGTGTAATGATCAAAGGTATAATGATTTTTGAAGGTCTATTAAAATTTTCCTTTCCACATTAAAATAACATAGTTTAAGATTTAAATTGACGTGCTCCATCGATCAACTTTCACTTGACGAGAATAAGATGCCAAATAGCTACCGGAATGTAGCGGCCTACAAAAGAGAGTATAATAAAACTAATGGAAGAAATTTAACTCAGCATCATCCATCATTCAAATTGATATCGAACCAGTAATTTTGTTAATTTGTACTCGAATCTTTCCGTGTAAATGTAACACGTTGTGTGTGATTATGGATGTTCGTGATTATTTTAATTGAGCGAAGCCGGGTTTTTTTTTTTAAATTGGTTGGTTTTAAGATGATTTAAAAATCATTATTTTCTGCTTTTCTTTGATTCTTTACTTTGATTAGCCTTTTTTGTCACACAAGGTTTCTATAACGTGGGTGCGTTTATAAATATGTAAACGCACATAGAAAAGACATTCAAACCCGAAACAACTATCTGTAGGCCATAAGTATGCAGGTACCGTATGGGAATCAAACCTGCGATACGTAGCGTAGCATATATAAAATTATAAAGATAAGAAAAATATATTATGTATAAATCATAGAGAAAAAAAAACCATTAATAACGAAAGGGTGCGGCCGTATTTAAGTTTCTGCCCTTTTTTTGGGGTGAGAAATCATGATTTAGCTTCTTTTGCTCTGTGTGGAGTAAAAGAGAGTGAGAGTGAGCGGGAGAGTGAGATGGAGTGAGAGTTTTAAACATTTCTGAAACCGAATACTTAAAAAAAAACCTAAGTATTTTTGAAAACCTCGAATAGCTTCCAATTGATAATTTCATTGTTTTAATAACCCTTTAATGCAATATGGGCACATAGATACTCCCGTCATAATTATGTGACAAACCAATTAGAGTCCTCCTAACCCATTTAGGGGTTATCATGTGCTAATGTATAATTATAACATAATTCATATTAACTTAGATTATCTAAGTCGTATCATAGTCCACGCTTGATGTGGGGCACTCTAGGGGCACTTTAGTTTCAAACTGCCACCGTTTAGTCACACCATAGTTTTTATTACGCATTTTGATAATAAAATAGTAGGCATAAACATGCTGAGTGGTAACGGCCCCGACTTACGAGTTGTAGGTCGCGGGTTCAAACCCAGCCAGGCGCATTACTTTGTGTAATTTATTTCATCACCATTGCTCTCAAAACGGTGAAGGAAAACATTGTGACTAAACCGGCATGTCTTAGAATCAAAATAATTGAGGACATGTGACATCCAGCAACCCGCACTGGGTCCGCATGGTGGATTACGGCCCATTCCCTCTCCGAGTGAGAAGGCCTTTTCGATGGGAAAAATCATCTTATGACAACCCCCGCTCTTGGGCGGAGCGGGAGATAGTGTCAGACTCTTACTGACTAAAAAACCCATCCCGTTCCTTCAAGCCTTGGCCCCAGTAGGCTTCGACCCGGCTGGGCCCCTGCTGTTGCTGACAACTCCTTGAGGTGCGCGGGAACAGCGCGCGCCGTCGACGACTTGGGCTTGGTCCGGACGGTAGGAGGCCCAACAGTGGGAACATTATAAGACCGATTATGCTATGCTATGCTAGGTAGGACATTAGTCACCAATTCAATACATGCGGAAAAAAACATCAGAACTTTTACGAAACCAACGTCAAAAATAAACTTTTAAGTCGTGACATTTTCAACAAATATTTCATTTTTCCTTTTTATTATCCCATCTATTTACGTACTTCTTTTTTGAATCTTCGTCTTTGAATTTGTCCTTTTTGTTAAGAGATAAAAGATCAGGTATCAATAACGTGTTGTTGTATGCCTTTTTTCACCTTCTTTAACACTACTTAGTCGATCACATCAGGTTTGAAGATACATGACATAATTACAGATATACAGCAAAAGTACACTCACATAGTAAACGCACAACCTGAAATTAAACAGGTTGTGCCCGATTTGTGTGAATGGGCTTGAAAAAATTCCCGATGCCGACATTTTTTTTTTCATTTGAAGTTGAAAATCATAGAACAATTTTTCGCACTCCATGACGTGTTAGACTTTTACTGATGAATCCACCCGTGTCCTTCAGTTCCCCTTTGCGTTCCAGGACTGCGATATCTCTTTCGCCAATTGTGTGCTAGACATCGGTCCTGATGTCCAACCAGGGAATCGAACGTAGTACCTCATGCTCAAGCAATAGCGCTCTTTGTTTGTGGTAACAAATTATCAGATAACTCTTCCTGTTCTAGGTAGCGCAAGAAGCAGTACCAAACTTTTACTGAATAAAACCAATCTGTGTATCTTCTGTGTTCAGTCTTTCGAATAATCCCCTATAACGCTTGCAACCACTAAATTCAATGAAGTAGTAGGAAATGTATAAACAATCGTTTAAAAGGTAACAGTATTAAGTAAATTGTTATAAGTAACCTGTTTTTATTGCCTGACAGTTGACAAACGGAACCAAAGTGACCTTTAAATAACTGGCACTTTAAAAATCTTTTTTCTTATCAACTTAAATGATGCTTAATCAGGAAGTAAATTTTATTAGTAATCACGGTTATAAAAGCCATAGGCGTATCAAAGAGCGATAAATCGTTTTATACATTCGTCCTTATAAATCGCCGTAGGTCATCCTTCAGAGGTGTCATAATCAGCCATAGCCGGTCCAATAAAATATATATTTAACTCACAATAATGTTCTTTTTACTCAGATATGTAATTAACATATTTAACATAATCGCTTCTTGCCACGACCGGTTATGTTAATCGCATTGTACTATACAATCAAGTGCACGAGTACTTAAATATTCAGTACAGATTAATTTTATGATGCTTTAAGTTGAAAGGAATTCAGAATTGATGGTATTGAGATGATATTTATTAAAAAAAAAAAATACACATTAAATCCGTTAAGATATATAAATTGAATTAAGTTGATCAGTTCGCTTCTAAAAGGAAAACTCGGAGTCATGGAACGAAAAAAGGGAACATCAGGAGTCAGTATTAGTCAGTAAAAGTCTGACACGCTTCGACCTAGAGCAGGAAAAATCATTGGATGATTTCTCACCTAAAGAAAAGATAAAGTTGGCCTATCTTTTTAAAATAAGTAATATGGAAAAATAAACGCGGTCAAATGTTGCTGTATTGTAATCGATGATTGATGTACTCCTGTATACAACATAATTTTTGGAATATGCGAAAATGTGTATGTTTGTTCACTGAATGGATTTCAATAGTTTTTACACCACGTTATATCTTTTTCCTAAAATATTTAAAAAGGTTACAAGTTGGACACCATCGACAGGTCACGGCAGATCAGAAGGTCATAGCGCGCATGCAGGCATGCTGGGTGCAAGTGCAAAACATTCCATCAGTCGCCTGGATGGCTCGGTAACTATGTATTTTTGCTGACATAACAAGCTACAACTTTGTGATTTTTCATAATAAAGTTAAGAAATGTGCATAAACACATTTAACGTTATTAGGACTTAAAGAACTTCTGTACTCAATTGTACGTAACCCGTAGAGGTCGCCAACTAGACAGACATGTTACGGCTCGGAAATCGACAATCTTCGTAAGTATTCGTAATTTTATGATTAACACGATTATTCGTGTCTCTGCTCTAATTGAGGTCGTGGCCCTACAATTATGTACTTTAGATTAAAACCCTCTATGTATGGTAATAAGAGCAATAAGGTCTACTGTAGCGATTGTGATATCAATGACAAATATGATTAAGATGTATGTGTGTTTAGTTATAACGATATCATCTGTTTGATGTGTTATTACATTAGATCACTTGCTACGGATGTACCTAAATCCTGGTTAATACTTATATTTATTGTCAAGTAGTTTATGTTGAATTATTGTACGTAATATAATATTTTATTTTCCTTTTCCTGCCATATGAAGAAACTCACCAAATAGAGACATAATCTTCATTGTTTAGACACAACCAATCAAATTAAATTAATTTATTCATGAATTCTTATCGCGAGTGGCTACTTATCATTTCAAGACTGGAACAGTTTGAACAGAATGGTCTTTCTAATCGCAATCGATCCCTTATCTGAACCGGTAGTGCGCCCGCGCAAGGAAACTAATAGGTCCGCATATGCGTATGTGTGTATTTTATTTATTATACTAGCGATCCGCCTCAGCTTTGCATGGATGTTAGAAATATTTTGAAATCTTCGATTTTTGTCTACTATAATATACATGTAGGTATATTTTCTTCATCAATCACTCACCTTTTAGCGAAATCTGAATAAGAAGCCGTCCAATATTTTTTGGGTTGATCGCGAAAAGACATACAGATACAATAGAGAGACTATGTTTTATATCTATCTTTAGGTATTTATATAAATCTTTTGTACATGTATTTGTCACCCAATCTCTCCTAAACGCCTTGACCGAATTGAAAATAATTTTTATAAGTGTGTATTTGAGTGGATCAGAATGGTTTGAAAATACAATTGGACTCAGTAGGTGGCGCGCCATGGCGCTGCAATCAGGTTCTCAATTTTCGACGAAAAACTAGCTTTCGTATAGGATAAACTCTGTCAGGACCACTAGTATAATTCATTATATGTGGTGAGAGAAGTGCGAACGCATTGGCAAAGCGCCGACAACGTAGCAGTAGTGTATGTAGTTTAGAACTAAAAACCGGTTCCACTAGATACGATGGCTCGTAGTGGAATTTTTTCGTTCAAACGCCAGTCCGTTGCTTAACCCTTTACCGTTGTAACCATACCCACGGTTGACTACACTATGTTAACCATCGCAAATCTATTACTGTAAACGGAATTTTAATTTAAGCCTTCATGATCATAGTATCGTGTAGTCACTTTTATTGGATTTTTTAAATCATCATCATCTTCCTGCTCCTATTCTATGTTGCTTAGGGTCGGTGCAAACGTTCTACTCTTCCATTTTTTCCGGTCAGCTGTCCTTCCTTTCATATCATTCCTCACATAATCCGTCTTTCTTTTCTTTGGCCTCCTATTCCATCTATATTGGATTTTTAAATATTGCTATAATATTTTGTCAACGATGTTTCAGCAGTAAACTCCAAATATGCACCCATCCCTCCAGTTTTACAACATCAACACGTGAACTGTTTCCCCCAATAAAAGAATGACAGTACTTGGTTGGTTGCATTAAAAGGCAGTAAATGTTATGCGATACCCAATTCCTGAGCTGCTCAGTTAATAGCTGCCGCGGTTTACGACTCTGAGATTTTTCGGGTCCCCAGTATCATCGTTTCGAACTTAGCTGCCAAATCGCGTGTTCCCAGCAAATACGAATAGTGTGCGATCAAACTAAACCAGTAATCCGAAACATTTTATATTTCCGCAATAGGCATTCGGGGCGGCAACACAGTAAATGCTCGGCGATCGCGCCAGTCATTTCACTAAATCCAATACATTTTTTATTCATGAAACGATTGACGTTTGTATGTTAATTCACAGGGTAGGTCCCGGCCCGAAGGATGAAATATTGAATTATTGCCCAAAGTCGGGGATATATCGCGGGGGTCTGTTCGATATTAATCCGTTGGCTGCCCGGGGCTCTGGCAGGAATTCAAATAAATCGGCTCTGTGACAAACAAGACGAATAAATCAATCACAGCAAGGTGGCGTGCAGCCTCTATTGCAATCACCCCTTAGCCCCGCACCCCTCGCCTCCAACACTCGTAGGTATATCAAAAGTTGAACTAATTTGTATCGGCAAATTTATTGCCAAGGTTAAACTAAACTCGTTATGAGTTTCAGGTGGAGCGAATTTTATTTACAGGTTTTCTTTTTGATTTATATTTTTCTCTTATCGCTAAGCTTGAATAATTTTTAAACTGTCAAAGCGCGTAATTCCAAAGTTATATCGATGTACCTGTCGATAAAAAATACGTGTGAGTGCTTACATAATTTTGAAAGTATAATCTTATCATAGAATTAATCTGCATAATATTTTAAAATAGTACTTCCACTTAATTACTTTGCAATATTTCAATCATCAGGGTGTAGATTGATACATACTAACAACAAAACTAAGAAATAAAGTCTATGTACATCATTATTTACAATTTCGTATCCTTTTTTACATAAAGATAGACGCCAAAATTAATACAGACGGCCACTTAATATCCTTTGTAAATACTGAAATTTACTTAATCACCAACTCTACTCAAACCATATCCGCATCCACTAAACCAACCAAATGACCAAATCTTCCTCAAGTTAATTTGGGCCTATGTATATCGTTTAAATAAGCGATACCAAGGCCAGTTGCTATCCACTGAGAGTGGTCACACCTCTTACTATAACCATTACAATTTATTGAACCGGACGACTGATTGCGTTATAAGAGATACATTGCTCGTTAAGTACGAATAAGATTATGGAACTTAAGAGCAAAAGCCGCAGTGTAGGCAAGGTACGGAATCAAGTGTGAAGTGATAACACAAATCACAGTGGAGCTACTATCGGTCCACGTCACCCGTTGCTAAGACCCGTTGATAAGATAGAGAAGAAGTATTTATTTCGACTTAGTTGAAAGGTTGGACTATAGCACCAAAGTTAATGGTCTTTCTGGTTCGATTAAAATGTTAAGCATTCAAATAAAACTATTCATTAAAATAGACAAAACTAGCTAATACATGCAATAAAATGGTATTTTAAATACCCTTTTTGAATTTTTCAAATATACAATTTCCAGATGTCTCTAATAAAAATAGCAAATTAATTTCTTGAAGTGTACAAGGTGTTTCGCTTTTGCAAATCGATTCTCATAAATATCTCCATAAATAGTTCTTCCGGTGCAATGCTCCTACTTCTTATAGAATTAAGCAAAAAATATTAAGAATAACCAATGGGTACAAAATTGAATTCAATATCTAAACGCAGACATATAATATTCCTAGGTAAGTTTTTTATGCTCTAAGCCAAGAAAAATGGTAGGAATTTTAATAAAGGATAATAAATCAATTAGTTTCCACTAGTAATTAGTGACAGATTCTCAAGCAATCGACTATCGTTATAATTTATAGGTAGCTCTCAACTAGTCAAGTAATTTATAAGTAAGTACTAAAACAGTTGTCTTGAAGTGTTTCATATGGATAGGGAAAACTCGTGGCTGTTCATAAAAAAAAAATAAACCCACCTACGACTTTGAATTCCATGTAAAAGATTGTCCTGATTTATTTATTTGTTTTTATTTAACAAAAAAGGGCTATACGCCAATCACTTTATTTAAATAATATAATATATGTACACGCATTTACAAACTCATCTCACAGAACTCTATCTATACATCACAGCCCTTTCTGTGTTCGTGTTCAAAAGAGTGATGAGCGCAGAGAGGTTACAAAGGACAGGAGTCCGAGTCTCGCAGGTGCTGTAAACAAGCTATGTATCTGCTGATGTGGCTTTATCTAACTGTCTCACAGTTCGACATGCAGCTCAGGAGCATCAATTTTTCCATGAAGAATATTACACATGGTTAATATTTGGTATTTTTTTCTTCTGACTTAAAGTGAGTTAATACTATATACAACTACTTGATCGAGAAAAATTAAAGCCAGTTTAAGGCCAAGCGTGGATAAGTTACTTTTAGGCAAAGGTGCTGTATCGTCTGTCAAATCGTCGCTTACCATCAGGCGAGATAGTGGTCATAAGCTAACCTAACCTACTCATAATAAAACAAGTGAAAAAAATAGAGTGCACGTAGCGGGAGTCAGGGGGATTCCGGACCTCCGATTTAAAAGTATCGGAGCCAAAGTCGGAACCGAAGGTGTAATAATATCGGAAGTTCTGACTTAACGGAGTCGGAGTCGAAACTCCGTAACATCCCTGATTTGTACGTAGCTGCGCGTTGCATGGCGTCGCGTGGCGTGGATCTAACGTAGCCCTGCAGGTCTAGTTGACATATGAAATGTATGGAAACCGTCGCGCCCAGATCGGTGTACGTTACCTACGTGTGTGCAAGTATTCTACCTTAATATTGTCTAAAAGTTTTAGGGAAATGGCAGGGGAATAAATTTAAAGCGTGGGATAGACAAGCTACACTCAACCGTGGGTGGACATTTAACTGTAAATATTGATGACAGTACACAGAAAAACAAAAAAAAAACATTTGGTAAATTAAATACTCTGACTAACTAGAATAGCTACCCACAGACTGAGAATGTAATTGAAATAAATTAAATTTTAACTGTATCAACTTAATCTGTTCTTCGAGGTATAATAGTGCTCATAATTTGACGGGATTTTACTTGTAATAGCCATTTCCATAGATTTACTGAGCAATATAATCATATTACAAGCTCTGCTTAGTTTTGAGAGTAGATAGCGTTGTGTGGTAGTAGTGTAAATTATATACAATTATATTATTTTAATATGGATATAAAATGGAGACGACAATTTATCATTCTGAACAACTTTAATTATGGGTGCAATCCTGATATTACAAAAAACGTTTAATAGTATTTTAAATAATTTACTAAAAAAATAATGAAAATTCCATTTAATATTTATTGCAATATTTATCACAATCTGACGTAGTTAACAATAATCTAGTGACAAATATCATGATACACGAACCTCTTTAGATTTAATATGATAGTTGTTTTATTATGTTAGTACCGCGTTAATACATTGTATTAAGTAATATAACTAAAATTACTTAATACAATGTATAAGTAATATAGGTGTTATTTAGAAAATTTATATCTCCTTTGGAGTAGAAACTACGAACAAACTTACAATCAACACAAGTTGTTTTTTTTATATTTTGTACTTCTTAGTTGTGGTACCCCTCAGCTAAATTTAAATAGTGTGCAAATTCTATAGTAGAGGTACCCTAGAATTTAATAATTAAAACCACTTATAGCCAGAGTACCTACCTACTCGTACATTGCATGACAATTCGAATAAGTCAGGCCGCGGCCAAGATACATTTCGTGTACTTTTCGTAGTCGGTTAAAAAAGTATACAGTTTGGAAGATACTACTTTCGTTGTAAAAAGTCACAGGTAAATATGTAACAGTATACTTATGCTTTGATAGTAGTTCGCAGAACTAACTATACACATTATCTACACTACTATCATTTCGTGCACGTTTTGTTTTATTCATTGCATTAGCCATTCATATTGACAACGTTACTGTATATCTACGCAGTGCACTACTGTTTTTCTTATATAAATCGTGCTTATGCATCCTGAATCTGATAAGTGTCACGTCACTATTATGGCATTCTCACGACTTTTTAAAAAGATATAGAAACACTTGCGTATATGTTACAGTCAACATAATAATTATTAATTAGTCTTTACTAGTTTTGATTGGCGTCAGTTAATACTCTCACTACAGGTAAGACCAGTTTGTTTCAAAAATTCTAAACGTTTTATGAATCTACAACTCTAGGCGCACCTAAAAACACATGACAAAGTTTTTAAGAACGTGCAAAATTGTTACCTACTTTGGTAGGGTTGTTGCAATAGGTTAAAAAAAAAAAAACTTTTGTTAAATAGTTTTATTATTCAGTATGACAGAATATTTTACAAATTACTTGCTGTAATAATCATTTTCTTTTTATAATTTTAGTTTTTTTTAATCATTTATCTTTTGATGGTGTGGTAAATTCTGAACATAAAGTTTTTAAGTAATATAGTATTTCGTTGCCAACATTGACAATATTATTTTCAAGATCGAAATATTCGCGAAAATTGCTCGACTAATTAAAAAAATGCGATAAAATTTATAGGAGGTAAGTATAACTAAAAAACCCAATTGTACAGTACGATACACCAACATTATTAATATTAAAATACCACGCTTTTACATTAAAATATTTAAACACGTAACTAACAAAACAAACAACGTACGTCGCACAAACCCTAAGATTTTCCAATGATTGTGCCTGCGTGAACCGGTTTTATACAGTGTCGTCGCGTACGCAACAAGCGGCCAGTGGACACTCACACATACCCCTTGTAATAGTGCAACCGATTCGGCGGTTGTATGAAGCTTTGCCTGTGTTCCGTTTATTTACTCATGGGCTAAAACTACTAATTAAAAAAAAAAAATTGAGTAAATGTTAGTAATTTAAAAGTAGATTTATCTGGTTAAAAATATAGACAGGCTTGCGCTTGGCGACACAGTCAAAACTAATTTTGACCAAGTAATTATTTTGACTGTGACATTTATATACAATTATTTATAACCCTGCAAATATAAATTTCTAAATATATATTTTAAACGCAAGAGCAGATTTTCTCATCTTTCATGAAGGGAATGCCGTAAAGAAATATATTTATGAACCTGTGTAAAATTATTCTCCGTTTTATTTTTGTCCAGCATATGTAGGTCAAGCAGAGTGCCGACGTATATTTTAATTTAATACTGATAATATTTAATATTATATTTAGCTCAGTATTGTATTTAGGTATGTAAGCCGAGATACTTTGCAAAAATGTGTCAATGTCATAATATTGTATCTTATCAATAGTGTCAATGATAATGTCATTTGCAGCTGAGCTACTGGGTGTTTCTAAATATAAGGAAGATACTGATAATACAAGTAGGCACTTAATCTAAGCTAACACGTGCGATTTTCGAACCTTAATCTTAATCGTATTATCTTAAGGACATTTTCTGTAGGAGGTCTTGAGCTAAAGAAAACTAAATAATTGAGTAGACCGTATATTGCTATGTTTAGCTCACGTAACATAAACCACCCTTATTTCCCTTTTTTATTGCATCTAGATAGCAAGGCAGATAACATAAATGAAGAATACTTAGTCTTAGACCAAAGATTTAGATAAACGAGAAAAAGACGGTCCAGTTTAAATGTCTTCGGATTTATTTATTACTATGAGGAACACCAACGACATATTAACAAGTTCTTATACGGGTAGATTCTAGAAAAGTTAAAAGAGGATAGCGCGATCTAGTAAGCAAGCAAAGCTAGCGAACGCAGACCCCGACATCTCCTTCGTAATTATTTTTTTTTAAAACCACCCAGAGGAGCATATATTAGTGCATTATTAGACCCAATACGATATAGACAGTTTTAGTTGTCCATACAATGAAGTGACCAATTCATAGGTCTGTTCACGACATATTATTATACAAAAAACTATACTACGTACCTAATGACAAAAATCTAAATGGCATATAGACACGTCAATAACGTGGCCAGAAGCCATTTAAAATATAATTATAGAATATATAATTTACCTGAGAATTATTCTTATGCCAAATATTGAACTGAAGTCTACATGCAGGTTGAATGTCATATCAAAATACGGAATGCATAAATAAAGAATAAGGAAACAAAACACTGCTCTTGGTGACGTAAACGCTAATGTGGGACAAACACCCGTCACGATAAACTGGACCTGGGTAGGTTCAGTCGAACGTAATCAAAAGAATGGGAGCAGGAAAAAGCGTTGATGCTTATGGAAAATAGCAGGTCGCGATACTATTGGACTTTTATATGTGGTTCCCTACTCATTATTTTGTTTTATCTATGGGTGAATTCCCTATAATATTGGTATGAGTAATACCTAAATAAATAACTCCTTTGACATAATAAAATATTTCGAGTAATATTGTTAGTCAAACATAAACCAGTTCTCATGGAATAAAAATCCAACTTTCCTAACATTAAACCGGGGGATCACCGAACAGTGTACATAGGATATTGTCGGTCCATTCTGTAAACAAATCACTGTAAAAACTTCGGTGAGGTGATTTTGAAGTAAACTGTCATTCTTGCTATGGTTTGGCGGCTCACTTCAAGTTGACTTAACATACATATGTTAAGTTAACTTGAAGTAAGCAAAATATTTAAAGAGATGTAATCAATAAAGATAGGAAAACCTTTTCATAGTAAGATGTTTGCAGAATAGCGCTAATGGTTTTTTTAACTGTAATGAAGTAAGTCTTACTCTGCAGCGGACCTAATGCGAGTTGGTGGATAATACAATCTAATTAACATGATTTGTAGGCATGTTTGTTAATTAGTACATAGATTTTTTTTATATTACAGCAATTTTTAGACTTTTACGCAAGTGAAACCGCTGTCAGAAGCTAGTCTAATATATCAATATAATCTAGCTTTTGCATTGTTCCATTGCAATGCTAAAGATACTTTTATGACACTTTTCCGCACAATTCTGTTTTCAACAAATCTATACATGTAATAAATCTGTATATTGTAAGTTTTTAGTTGTGTAAAATGCACGAAATTGACGTAGATAACTTTTGTACGTTAAAATTGTGTGTAACTTGATATATTACTTAGGTTTTGTTTCATCGCAATCGATTGACTATATCGAAAGACATATGTACTACATTCGTTGACTGTTAAGCGGTACGAAGTTCGGGTCAACAAGTATAGAGTATGACACAGTCTTGTCTTAAAAAATTAATACCGATTTCCTCACGATGTTTTAGATCACTTTAAAGGAATATGCGTATTTTTAATTAATATTGAACATTAAAACCTAAGAGAAGTGGCACTTAATTATTTCATCCACCTTCCACAGCAGGTGGTCGGTCTAACTTATTTTAATACTAAGCGTCTGCAACTAAGTATGCGCAAATTGTTTTATTCGTACTGTACTTCCAAATAAGTACTGTAATCTAATTGTTATTCCCAAAGCGTAATGCGTGAATGCCTTTGCATCTTGCTAGAAAAAAATTACAAGATAATGATGTTGATTCACTGGTCCTTTAGTCGATACTAAAACTGATAAACTAATTGATTAAACCTATCTATTTTTCTGTTTGAATTCCACAAGGTTATTGTAAAAAATCCTGTTATCTTTACGAAAATCTTAATTGCTGTAATGTTATCATTATTATATCATACCTGATTCATCTATAGGTAAGTAGATAAAAATCAATTGTCGGATGTATGACGGAAGATCACTTGAGAACGGTTCGATCAATTGGATATTTTAGGGTTCTATGCCCAAAGAACAAAAACGTGAACCATGCTATCGCTGTCTATCTGTCTGTCACCAGGCTGTATCTCATGAAAAGTTATAGCTAGAAAATTGAAATTTTTACTGTTTTTGACACATAATTATATTTATAAATTTAAGGTTTTAATTTAAAAATATATCTTCACGAAAATTTTAATTGCTATATACTCGTAAAATCTTATCATATCTAAAGGTGATTAGGTTCCATAATGTGTAAACTGTGATAATTAGATAGCATCATATGTATATTTATATATCGGTTTACATAATTAGGTGCAATAGTTATTTATGGATAGATTTATTAATACATATTTAAATTATATGTTTTTGGTTATTTTATTTGAAAAGTACCAAATTTTATTTTTACTTGCAGTTTCCAATTTTTGGTTTTTGCTATACAAAAATCCAGTTGGTTGGTAGTGATCCCAGTCCAAAAAATGTTGAGAACCATTGATTTGGAACACCATAATTTTTTAGAACAAAGTAAAAACTATGACTCATTGTGGGTTTTCAATGTAATCGCATTCACGATGTTATGTTTGGTTATATCACTATCACTATGACGTAGACTATATTATATATTATTATTATTGTATTGTAAACAAAATAATCTAAGTAGAATATTGACATCCGTCACTATAGGATTAAATGCAAATCGCCATGTTTCATATAACGTGATGTTGTTTTCATGACGTTTGATTAGTAGGTTATTTTTCTTATTACATTTTAAATTAAAAGTATCATACCTGTCACAATACTGTTAGTTGATTAATGAGTATTTAATACGGTTTACTTAAGTTCACAAAGTGCATAGGTACCTAATACTGCCAGTATTTTATTTCAATTGTTCCTACTCTCTTTTAATTGTTGAAAACGGTCCAGGAACGTTGTGTGGTTAGTTGAAATTGAGTAGTAACATTAACTAGTGGTTACTTAATTTTCAAGTTTTAAGGGTAGTTATAATACATATCCTTCTTTATAAATTGTTATAAGCCAAAGTCCCCGCCGTGTCTGTCTGTCTGTTCGCGATAAAAAATAAAGAGTTCCGAACGGGTTTACATGCAGTTGTCAGTAACAGATAGTGTGATTTATAAAAAAAAAGGCATAATATTATATAATAAATGCAAATTACAGTAGATAAAAGTTGAGAATTGGTTACTTTCCTGTATTTATTTCCTAAGCACTAATTGAAATACTAATAACTCTTTTTTCTATTTTTTTTTTCTGTAAACTTCTGCAACAATGGTTATTAAATAAAACAGATTAATATTTCAAATATCGGTATTAGGAAGAGTATAGGCGTAGTGAGGACATCTTTATATCTCTTTTGTACACACGTAACGTAATAGTGGTGACGTCACATTTCACTTGCTTCATTCTAATTCTGAAACTTGACAAATTCCCTTTCTACCAGATTTGATAGGTTTTTAACTTATTTAATGTTCAACGGATTTGAAAAGTCTGTCTATTTGCGATTTTGGACAAAGTTGATTTTTGACTAAAAAGAAATTGAGTCAAACATTTTTAATTATTTCTCACAACACATGTGCAAAATTGGGTTGAGTAGCTAAGGGCATACTTTCTGTAGGTAGATATATATATATATATATATCAATTTCGCTTGTATCGCATACCACAGCACAATTTAATATATGAATGAGTGTCATATGGTTTTGTTATCAGCCTCATATACCGCTGTGAAAATATATCATTCTGTGTTATCTAGTCAGCAAGATGGCGACCGTGTAAATCAATGTAACCTCAATTACTTATTAAGAAAGGTCTCGGTTGGAATTTTCCTACGATTAGGTAATGTTAAATGGTTTCTTGTAGGTACTTAGGGCTCACTCGTTTAGCAAAGAGAATGCTGTGAGTCTGCGACAGCCATTAGGTATTAAATTCTCTGTGGTATGAGTTACAATTTTGGGTATGTTTATTGAACTATTTTCATTATTATCTCCATAGCTTCTGCCAGCAGTTTCGTCTGCATGAAATATATCACTAAGTCACTCAGTAAAGATTTTTTCACCAGTGTTCTACAGATGAACATCTTTTACTGCCTGAGATGAACTCGAAAGATGTGTTAGACGACACTCGTCAGCTTCAGCTACATTACCTTATACAAGCTAAAGAGTGGAAGTAAAAGAAAGGTTAAACACTAAAATACGGTATAAAGGTTAAAGACTAAAATTGTATCAAGTTGATTTACATACGACTTGTGGAATTACAAATAATTGAATCAAAAATAATAAAAATAAAATAAGATAAACTGCGTTGTGTAGGTACTTATTTTCCTTATCATTAGTTAGCAGTGTTTTTTCTACAATCAGTCATAAACGTACAATTCTTTCACGAATTAATCTTACGTAGGTATGTACTTAAGAAACTGTTTCATCTTTTTGATGACTCAGAATTTTTGCGCTTTAGTGTATTTATTTTTACATTTCTCCTTAAAACTGCCGAAAGTCGCACCGCCATTACATTTCCATTCCATTTATTCCTATATGGGTTACCTAGCAAGGATATATGAGATTTTGCGAAGTTGTGCTAACGGTCTCAAGTAACGGTAGTATTCATTTGCTATTCAACTGGACCCGCGGCGACATCGATACGGCGAATACGAATTTTTGTTCTAAAAACCGCTTCTATTCACACATCCGGTAATAGTAGATTTCATACTGGGTTTAATGCGGCCATTTCGGTGTTATATCATGATTTTTATGTTTATTTTTATTAATAAAAAAATCGTAGGTATCTATTTGATTGTTTTTTTTTAAAGTAGGTAACTGGTTCAAATTCATTAAAAAATACTTTTAAAAGACTATAAAAACTTACCTTGTGTCTTTTACTTGGTATCTACAAGGCGAGACTGAATTTAGCTCTAAATAAAACTAGAAAACTAGTACACTTCACTATCAACGATTACATCACTGCTTACCATCAGGTGAGATCGCAGTCAAGCACTAGTTTATATCAATTAAAAAAAAAGTAAGCATGCGATGGTGTTTCTTTTTTTTTCAGTAAGTAAATATCGGGAAAGAGTAAAAATAAGTTATGAAAAGTCACGGGTTACCATTTAATACAATGACAAATTCAATATTAAAAAAAAAAAACATATTTTTTCTAATAAGTTAAATACAATACAGCGATCTTTTTCCCTTAAAATCGAATTAGTTAAATTAAACGAAATACGTCATTAGAATTAACCTGCATTCATTTAAAATTCTAATACAACAGCTCTGGCAAACAGCTGAATCATTGGTTATTTTATAGTAGATAATAAGTGGTTTGCATATTATGTAGGAGTGTTGTCAAATAATAGTAGTTAATGAAACTGTCACATAACAATTTATTAATACATATTATAAAAGTGTCAGTAATCTGGGCCGCAGGCAAATTGTAGATAGAAAAAATAATAAAAATATTCATTTGATATAAAATATCACATGAATAATTAATTATAATAGTAAATTCATTGAATATCTAATTATGTGCAGTATCATAAACTACTTTATTATGAGTAAATATCATTTTTTTATTTTTGTAATGAGTTAGTGCTTGACTGCGATCCCACCTGATGGTAAGCAATGGACTGATGGTATTTAGTTAGTATACATTGTAGTAACCTCTTTTTATGGAAAATCATTAAATAATACCTGCTCTGGGTACAGTGAGAGAAAGTGTCAAAATTTTACTGACTAAAGTCCACCTGTTTCTTTAGTTTTCATTTGCGTTCCACGGCTACGGTAAATCTTTCGAATATTCTCGCAGCTCCTGAAAATAATTGTTGTGTCCTATTTTTCATACCAGTTTCCTTATTATTTATTTTTGTGTTTTTGCTATGAATGAGTGACGTATCAAATCAGTCCACCTCAATATGAAATCATCATCAAACTTTGTAGTGATGTAAACTTTTAATAGATACCATCCTTGTATGGTTATAAATAAATAAAACAGCCCATTGTACACTTTTTTTTAAATGTCTGTCCTGTATGTTTTGTTTATGTCGTGTACAATAAAGAATTAAAATATATATATATATATATATATATTTTATACACATCGATCGTTATAAAAAATAATAATAATAAGAGCCATTAGGTATATTATAACAACTGCATTACGCGAAGAGAAAGTAACTGTATAGTTCAGTTTAGAATTTTGAAGATCTGATCGTTCCGTTTTCGGATAGCATCGTGACTGACATCCCTAATGAATGTTTACTTTTTTTTTGTTTTTGTAAACATCAAATGACTCCTCCCACTCTGAGCGGGGTGAGAAAAAGTGCTCACACACACACACAGCTAAGTTACTTAGCTTTGTTCTTTCAGTTGCTCTTTACATGGCAGCAATGATTGCATGTCCTGCGAGACACATTGGCTACGAATATGGGATTTTCTTATTATGCAGGAATTATTGCATGACCTACGAGACACATTGGCTACGAATTTAAGAGTCTCTAATTATTTGATAACATGCGAATAAAAACAGACTTTCGAAGGGTTGAATTGACCGATTTAAGAACTCATTTACAATATAATATTTTAAATATAGTATTTTCTTGTAGTTTTTATTTTAAGAGCAAAATTACAAGAAAATACTGTATTAAATCTAATTTGGTAACTCTCCGAGAAATATTATACAATTATTTAATTATTAACCTTTCAATCGTGGAAATTACAGACACAATAGAAAGACAATAGGTGCGCGAAAGCCAGCGTTCGCTTGGGGTTTAATGAACATGGAATTTTTAAATGATCAGTTAATAGACTGTGCGTTCACGTATATATATATCAACGACAAATCAATAATTGCTGTTACGAATCGAGATTTTACATTCTATCTGGTACTGTAGTGGGCTTTGTAACAAGCTCTGTAACAAAAAGTTATTTTGGCCGAAGTGTAAAAGTATGCTGGAATACGCAACTTGCAAAACCATTCAAATTGAAGCAACGCTATATGACTGACCATTTGACAAGGCATTTTCTTTCATGACTTTAGCACGAAAAGATTTGTTTAAACTTTCAGATAATTATGAAAGTCATTAACGATATAATTGGCATAAATTAGTGAGCACGTGCCGTAATTGTTGATTCATTCACCTCACAAGGTACCACATTATCCGTCTCTTTTTATTTTACATTAATCGTGTCATGTAAGAATGTGACGCACGACTTCAACAGTTTGCTAATTAACTAAGCTCACAATGACACGAGCCATGCACACTCGATTTTCGACCTTATTGCGCTTACACTAATTATTATAATAGCTTAAAACGCGTGCAGCTTGAATGAGCATTGTATGCGTAAACATTAATCAATGCCATGGGTACGCTTGTGAAGGTCACCGAGTTCGAGGTATTCTACGCTAATCTTCGATAGGCGAATAGATTCAATCGAATATTAAAATACGAGTTACCGATATAATACAATCTACGAGATTGAGACGGAATAGTTCCATGTCTTATATTTTTTATTCAATATCGTAGCGAGGGCGTGTCAACGTCATGTGACCGCGAGATAAACAAAACCTAAAATTATACGAGTTGAATGATATCCATTGAAGTGTTGCTTTAGGTGTTTGTGGAAGCGATCGTTGCGTAACAGCAATGTATGGCTAGGTTTGAGGTAGCATCGTTTTAAGATAGTAGATTGAGCGTGTAATAATGTTTTTATTATCATTTATCGGTCGTGTCACAGCCGATTGGGATAACGTGTGCCACTGCGCAGTTCCATCAAAAATGCGTAGCGCTTTAGAAATATTTATGGAGTTACGAAGGCTGCTTTAAACATGTCTTAATATTTGTATATTTCGTCCGATATTTGAAGATGTAGGTAATAAACTGCTTTATACAATTCTATACTCAAATTACATTGAGACTGGAAACTCATTGTTCAAATGTTTTTTATATCTGGAAGTTTTATTCTACTTGCTAATGTTATATATTCATATATGTTAATTATTTATTAATATTACAAGTAAAAGTATAAAATACTTAAATCGGTACTAATTATAAACTAAAAAGAAGCCTAGGCTCCTACGCTGTAGGTACAACTATGACAAGGCACATTTGTATAGAATTAAGCTTATAAATAAAGTGTAAACAGTAAAACTAAATAATGTTGTTTAATATTTCCTTCCTAGTCATTAAAAATGCCAATCTCAATGCAATTGTTTCAATAAAATTGGCAGCGGAGAACGCGGAAAACTCGAATCATGGCGTGAGTTCAAACAGTTTAGCGTTAAGTCGCCAACGCAAACGCCTCTAAACTACGAACTAATGTTAACGTTAACGCGCGCGTGTGCGTTAACGCCCACTGGTTTCAATGTCAGCCAGCTAGTAGCCCGAAAAAGATCGATGTATGTGGAATGTTCTGAAGATGAATGCAATGGTTCAATGAAATAATGAAAGAAGATATTTTTTCAGTTTCTGGCCTGTAGCTTCAATTTTAGCTGGAATTTATTAAGATTTTGGTGTAGATTAGAAGTACGATTAAAACGTAGCAAATTATTGTAACAAATCAATACAGTCAAATGGGGTGAATAGACACAAAACTTCAAAGGATATTTTCACTATCATCATCATCACCATATTAGCCGAAAGACGTCAACTGTTAGAGATAGGCCTCCCCCAACGTCGCCACAACGACCGGTCCTGTGCGTCACTCATTTTCACTATATTTGAATATTTTTTGCAGCATTTAACTTTATCGATTTATTAGTGAATTGTTATTCTAAAAAGTCAATGCTTTGTTAGAGACCGATAATACGGTATCAAAGTGAAATACCAAACCAGTTTTGTTTCTATTTACCCCGTTTTACGGTAAAGGTTCATTTATCTGTCTCAATTTAGGCGCTTCGATAAGACACTACGATATACCTAACAGACAAAATGGCATGCTGCCACCTTCTTGTATCAAACAGTGAACCTGATGGATCGGCGCCAAAATGATTCATATTAAGGAATGCCCTTAAAAATATTTTCTAAATCACTTTTTGTGCAATTCGCGGAAAATCGCTGAACGTACTGTAAACATTGTATTGAAGCACGTTTAGATTTTACGTTGCTAGAATGATTATAGGAGTCTCTTTTGATGGCGCATATTCGTCTCTCAAAAATCGTCTGTGTCTAATATAAGTAAGTAAAATAAAGTTGACCATAAAGTTTGAAATAGCCAGGAAGCATTTTTTTGGAAGTGGAAAATCATCAAATGTAACTGAGTCAGTTTGTAGGAGGCCTATGTCCAACATTGGACTGATATTATACTTTCGGCTGTTAGGATGATAATGAATTGAGTCAAATTTTGACCGACTAAAACTCAGCTGTGTTCCTTCAGTTGTTCTTTACGTTTTAGGGTTATGATAACTCATTTAAAAATTTCCGCAGCTTCTTTCCGGGCCTATACAAGATGTAAGGGACAGCCCTCCACAAACTTTAAGGGCTTGCTCAGTAGACAAAACTGAACAACATACCACAAAATTTTTTTCAGGAACGAAAAAAAAATTTCGGCCTCTCTATACAAACTGTCCAATGAAGTTTATAATTTTCTATGGTGAGGCCGATTTTTTTTTCGTTTCCTGAAATTCTTGTGGAAAATTTTTGTGGAAGGTTGTTCAGTTTCGTCTACTGAGCAAGCCCTTGAAGTTTGTGGAGGGTTGTCCCTTACACCTTGTATAGGTACACAGAAAATTAGATTTAAGACCATTCAAAAAGTTTTTCCTTAGGTATACGAGTATACTTTTTCAAGCGCTAATATTTCACACAGTCACGGTAAACATATCAAATTAATATAATGTTAAACAAACCAAATAATTACGTTCGTAAAACAATGAGCTAACCACAATAGAACAACCAGCAATTATTGACACTCAAACTAAAAAGTTTCATCTAATTAGCTATAAATTATTATTTCTATCCAGTGTAGAATTAATTTTAATTATCATATCATTTTATCACTGACATATTTATGACGATTGACTAACATATTAATTTGTGATTGATCAATAAATAAGTGCGACAAATCCGTGCATATTATACTCGTGTTCAATCGAATTTATGTTGTGTTTCAGATTTGCTGTTCTATTTTAAAATAATTTTTCATCGTGACAAGTAAAGTGAAGTGAGTTATCAGTTCACATTTTCCTGATATTGTAAATCAGGAAATTATTGAGTTCCTTTTTTTTTTGAAGTGGGAAATTTTCAAATGATTTCTCCCATTCTGGTGGAGTATTAGACTTTTACTGAGTCAAACCCATGTTTCTTCAGTTTGACTTTGCGGTTTATTCAGGTTTAAGTTTCATTTTATGCTAAAGATTAATCGCTCAAATGAAGCTGAATTCAAATTGTGACTAAATTTGTGTAATTAAACAAGTTGAATAAAACATTTCAATACTAAAATTTTTTTTTTCAGTTTTTGGCTTAAGAAAAACTTGATATACGATGAAAAAAAAGCAGGTGGGCCGATTTTTTTATGGTCAGTGTAGTTCTCTCTCTCGATAAGCTGATAGAACACACAGAAGAAGCCTAACAAAGTTAAACAGATTTCCAAAACATCAAAGATCTTACCTTCCATCCAGCCGAAGAGTTGCTATCACCCTTATCCTTAAAATATGGCACATTCTGGACCATCCACTCGTATATCTGGGACAACGTGAGCCTGTTGTCTTGGGCGGAGGTGATGGCTTGTGTTATGAGATCAGCGTAGGATAGGTTGCCCCAGGCATTGCGACGGGAGGAATTCTTCTTGGTGCCTACTGAGGGTAGTGGTGGCGCACCTGAAAGGAGGAAGATGGATTAGACTAGTTGGAGATGGTATATTTGTCTATAATATGTATGGATTTAAAAATATGTAAGTATGTTTATCAGGTGTCTAGTACCCATAACACAAGCTCTGCTTAGCTTGGGACTAGACGGCGTTGTGTGATTGTTGTGGAATATTAATATTATTATATTATTATTATTCCATTCATTTATTATAATATACATATTTATCATATTTTTAAATATTTCTTCAAAAAAATATTATTATTATTATTAAAAAAAGCTTCAATCTACACTTCTTCAATAATATTAGAAAGAGGTATAGTTTGTTTTTTTGTTTGTAGAAGGTAATCTCAGAAAGTAGGTAGTAGAAAGCTGCTTGATTTCTGAGGCTTTATTTTAAGTATGCTGGCGAAGCCGCGGGCAAAAGCTAGTTCTTTGTAAGTCAAAATATTTCTGTTAAACTTCTGCAAGAGGTATCACCTGAAAATATAAAATCTATGTCACTCACTGATAAAGTAGCAATCTACTGGTGAAAGCATTTTTAAAATCAGTCCAGTAGTTTTTGATTTTATTTACAAACAAAAACACAAACATATTAAAATACAAATCTATAAAGATCTAATCTATAGAGATGTTTAATGTAAACGTGTTTTTTTGCATACTATGGATATTTAAACTTAATTTTTCGTTTTTTTTTTCTGCTAGATACAGAACTAAACTTTTAAACAAAAAATATTTAGATTGACGCTTCTATTTTGGTTTAAAAAGCTATCTTATTGCGACTAAAATGGTATAGTTTTTATATCTCACAAAAGCAGGTCGCTTGACACCATAGAACATAGTTTACACACATATTGCAATATGTACGCGAATCTAAGTGGCGTAGCTGGTCTCGAAGGGGCCCTGAATGAAAAAAAAAAAAAAAAAAAAATATTGCAGATTTATTTTATTATTTTACAATATATACCCGCACAGAACTGCCAATCTAGGCCTAAGAAAGAGATACACAGACTAACTAGACAGGTCTCGATTGAAAATAAGCTCGTTTGTTGGAGAATTCTGGATTATGATAGGTTATCTAAGTTTTTATTGTGATCTTATATAGATAATACTAGAATGAGCAGAACGAGCTAGGAAATTGAAACATCCAATTACATAATTATTATTCATTCACTACTGACCATCAAGAAATTAATTTAAGGTTGTGATAACATGTTACGAATTTTAGCACACGTAGGGGCCCTGGAGCCCCATATTATACTGATGCCATATCAGTAGCTGCGCCCCTGACACAGATCGAAGACAATCCGCCTTCATGTGATTAAATATCCAGGTAGTATGTACTTTTAGTAGTAATAAGCATATTATTCCGTATGAAAATAAACAAGAGACATCCTGTACCTACTCAATCCATTCATTCAATACAATACAATACGCAATGTGAAAAATGCATAAGTATAGGTAAGTAACAATTCGTTAACATTTTACCGTCTATTGGGTTACCTAAATATTTAATTACTAATTATATTTATTCAAAGATAGGGGCCGGTAGTGACGTGTTTTAAATTATTATCGATGGTTATGGTTTGTTATTTTCCTTGGATAATAAATTAATAAGTATGTTTTTTAACGTATACACATTGACGTATGATAGTAGCTCATGTTATTGTTAGGGTAAGTTAGGTATTATTTTTTATTTATTATAATTATACTTTACTATTTCAAATATTTTATTATTACTACGGTATACGTAGGCGTTCAAAATAAGCAACGTAATATTTAAGAAAGTATCTTATCTCAGTAAAATGACTTTTAGTTAGGGTGTTAATATTATTAGGTAGAAATATCGACGTAATAACTTTAAATATAGAAAATTTAATTATTTTTCTAACAGTTACTAACCGTCGATGTACGGTTGGTTTGTTTCATGACTGTTTGTTTTCGACTTCATAGAAAGGAGGCGTTTTTCAACTTAACTGAACTTTTTGTATCTTTTTCAGTGATACCTTTGTCAATTCATTGGTGATTCAATGAACCAATTGATGATTCTTTTATTGTTTGGGATAAAAAAATACCAGGTGGTCTCGTTTAAATTTGCTGCAGTAGAACTTTAGAGGTAGACCATAGAACTCCTCAATAAACAATCGCATATGGGTTTACTGCAATCGCATATCTGTTTATTGTTTATATATTTTCTTTTTCTTTATAAATAATAATCTTGGTTGATTATTTTGTGTTGGCTTTAATTAAAACTCCTTGCTAACGCTTTGGACCTTGAACTTCGACGATAAATCAGAAATATTTAGTGATTAGATTATTTTTTGGGTCATACTAATCTCAAAGCAATCCGGTTATAATTTAGGTGTCTTCAAGGCTAGAGTGAATATATGTAAAGGCTCTTAATACACTAGTACGATTCACCACCATCGATTGCATCACTGCTTACCATAAAAACGGGATCGCAGTTAAGCACTACTTAATATTAATTAAAAAAAAAAGTATTTAATTATAGGGCCTGGCAGGGTCGAAATCTACTGGGACCATGAGTAATGCGAAGGGAATCTCTGGGCCTTGGAAAAATGGCAAAGAAGGAACAGGAGTGGGTTTTTAGTCAGTAAAAGTCTGACACTATCTCCCGCACCGCCCAGGAGCGGAGGATATTATTAGATGATTTTCCCACTTATAAAAAGGAATTAAAAGAAAGAAATTATATGTATAAATATTGTCGAATTCAATATTACATTTTATTTAAAAAAAAATAGCTGAATTCAATATTTATATTAGGTTGCTTAGTTCATTTTTATAAATAAACCCCGTTCAGAAACCCAGTAAACGCGTGAATCGTCAATCAAATGACGTGACAAATTCCCACAAGTGCGTGATAATGACGTAAGCAAAAACAATAACATACACTTGAACACTTTTTGTTTATTTACAGCCAGTGGACAACCCTAGCTTACGTCAAAACGCGTTATCAACATCCAGTAACATTGGGTTTCGTTAGAAAGGTAAACCACACCGCTGACCATTTTCCAGTAATGATTATATTACATGGAAATACATTTAAAGTAATCAAAATAAACCGCACATAGCTACTGTGACGTTTCATGTATTGTATGTATGAATACAATGTCAAGAAATTAGGTGCAATGGCCTCTAGTGTCATTAATGTCGGAATATTAGGTGTGGTAGTTAACTGTTTTTTTTAGGTGGGAAATCATCCAATATCTTCTCCTGTTCTAGGGTGGAGCTCGAGGGTGTGTCAGCCATTTATTGACTTTTTTTATTGTTGATAGGTTCGCGCTTGACCGCTATCTCACCTGATGGAAAGCGACGATGCGGTCGACAATGGAACGCGCTTACCTAAAAGAAACCTATTTACTCTCGACTTAAAGATCCCCGGGTTGTAGCTTTCAGGAAACACAGACTCCGGCAAGGAATTCCACTCCCTAGCTGCACGCACAGTGAATGTGTTCCCAAAACGTTTTGTGCGTGTATGTGGGATATCCACCAAGTACCGGTGGCGCATAGCCGTACGTCTGGTAGTCCGATGATGGAACGGGCTAGGCGGAATTAGGTTATGCAATTCCGACGCACGCTCCCCAAAATGCAACCGGTAGAAAACCGACAGGCTAGCAACTCTGCGTCAATGCTCAAGACTTTGAAGCCTCGACTCGACGAGTGTATCATCGCCAATTATCCTTCTGGCTCGCCTCTCAATTGCCTCAAGTGCATCAAGCTGGTATCGCGCAGATCCATCCCAAAGATGAGAGCAATACTCCATACACGATCGAACTTGCTCTTAATAAAGTTTGAGCAGCTGTTCCGGCGTGAAATATTGTCTGACCTTTGTGAGGATTCCCAGCTTTTTTTGCAGCCAGTTGAGGCTTTGCTTCACTTCGTAACACCAAAAAGGTCAAGATGGTCGGTTATCGGCACAGTTGCACCCCGGAAAGTTGGAGTGGGGCTGAATTGACTTCTTTTAGCGGAAAATAGACACACCTGGGTTTTTGCAGCATTCAAACTGACCAAATTGGCATCGCATCATTTGGAGACTGCCTCCAAGGACAAGTACAAGCGCTCAAACATAGCCACTAAACCCACTTCTATATTCCTTCTTTGTCTTGCGTTCCTGTTACCCACGGCCCGAGTAGGCTTCAACTCTGCTGGACCTCTACTGTTTTACTGATATCTTTGAGGAACGCGTGGAACACTACACGCCGTATTTTTTTTTTATATAGGCCCTATTTTTCAAATTGAGCCATTGCTTGTCGTCCGCAAGCTCATGCCTATAGTGGCTTGTAATCGGCGGTCGGGATCCCGATAAACCGCACATGGCTACTATGACGTTTCATGTATATTATACAATGTCAAGAAATTAGGTGCAACGGCCTCTAGTATCATTAATGTCAAAGTACTTAGGTGTAGTAGGTGCGTGATCAGCGCTAGCAACTTGATATATGTGGGGTAAACAAACAGTTGTAGTGATACAATTGAAGTAGTTACGTCAAATAACTGTTTAATTTATTCAAAAATTTTAATTTTTCTTTAAGTTTATTTTTAGTTTCTGCTGCTTCCGTAGCCAATTATTTGTCTAGCTAAAAGTAGCTTATTAGCGTTTATATGGCTAAGTTTTTTTTTTTTTTGGTGTGGTTGAATCATCATCATCATCATCATCATATCAGCCGAAAGACGTCCACTGTTGGACATAGGCCTCCCCCTGTGGTTGAATATCAACAAATAATTTCTCTTGCATTGAGTGGAGTGGTTTTGTAATATTACATTACAAGTGTCCTTGTAACCTATGTTTTCGTTTTTAGCCGAATTAAAAAATTTAAACTAATTTTTTTGCCTATATTTGGTATGTATGTGTTTTATAGTTAGGCATGTACTTTGTCCCTCAACCAAATGTTTAACTGGTTTTTAAAATGCACCAAGTGCATTCTGTCAATTACAGATTGCTTGGAAGAGATCTTAAAATGCGATAACAACGCTAGCCAACGATTCCGCGGCCCGTCATACACATTTACGTGTAGCTATAAGGAGGAGTTCTCACCAAAATAAACCCATATATCAATAGGTCTCATTATGTATAAAGGGTTGATGAGTAAATTGACAATTTTTCAATAGAGCCTCTCAAAGTTTCAATTTGATATATTTTTTACAAGTTCGTAACATTTTTTTGTCTTTATTGAATAGTTGTAAATTTGCACATTGGCTTTTATCTATAGCTACATGGGAATAGGACCCATCGTTATAGCTATCTTTCAGTGAAAGAGTACAGGTACTTATTCTTTAATACTAGGTACAATTAAAAAAAAAACATGAATCATTTTGTTATTAAACTCTCTTCAGCTATTTATATTTGATACGTAAAAACTAAGGCTAGCATTATTTTAACTGACATCAACATTTTCACAAAAAGGTGCTTATATAAGGCCAATACATAATGAATTTACGCAAAGTGCGAGTAATTATGTATTTATTTACCACGTGTAAAGTGTACAATAATATTATGTGTGTATTACGGTGTACACATTAGTAAAACATAATTAATTATGAAGTTTCATGAATGTAAATAAGCACATCGTACACATTAATTAATTTTTATTCGAGTTCAGTAGTATTTTGATACTTATATTTGAACACCATTTGAAGCCACAACAAATGTGTAAAATTGTAATCAGATTTTAAGAGAGAGCAGTGATGGCCCAGTGGTTACGGTCCCGATTTATGAGTTGTAGGTCGCAGGTTAAAACCTGGTCAGGCTCTTTACTTTCTGTAATTTATTTTATCACATTGCTCTTAAACCGGTGAAGGAAAACTTCGTGAGGAAACCGGCATGTCCTAGAACCAACAATTTGGCCCTTTATCTCTCCAACAGAGGAGGCCTGAGTCCCAGCAGTGGGAATGTTATAAGGCTAATTATACTTATGGTTATAGATTTTAAGATAATAAAAAATTGTGTTCTAGTTTTTATCACTGATTTTGCCAAACTGAACCATGATGAACTATAATAATATGTGAAAACGTATTGATTTTTTTCTTATAGTATAATGTGAATCTGGAAATAATATAATATGTACGATTGTTTGATTTCCCAAAGACTTGAAATGATGTTTCAAAGAGTGTCTCTAGAGTTTTTTTGCTCTTTTAAAGAAGAAACTCCATAGAGATCTACGCTTTAGAATCAGCATAATTTTTCTGACCGTCAGACTTTTTGACCAGTAAATGGTTTATTTTAAATAAATACTTTGATTAATTGATTTAATGAGACCATTTTCAGTATGAAGTAAGCAGTGGGTGTACAGGATTTAACATAGGCAAAAATAATGAACTTCCATAAAACTCTCTTCTGTAACTCGCGTATTTAATTCTTAAACCGGGTGATTTTTCAAAAAAACCTTCTTTAATGTTCATTTCAGTTACAGAATAACTCTTTTGATGCTTCTAACTAGACCATCGGCTTAGAACAGGCATAGTTTAGCTAAGTAAGTACCTATTAAAAGTAGATTCATTCTGAGATCTCATTTTTAACCAACTTCTGAAAAAGAAGCAGGATTTCAATTCGACTCGATCGAATTTTCTTATTGCTTTGAGAATCGTATCATATTTAAGTAACGTAAGCTCTTTTTTTTCGTATAACTATTTTTTATATTGGTTTTCCCTATAATAAAGGAATTTCTACAATAATTTTCGACCATATAAGTTTTATTTACGCCAAATAATTGAAGGAAACACCAAAGAACATTAAACATAGAAAATGACAGTACTGAAATAACCATGTAACTGAAATTCAATTGGATCATCTTCAATGTTTTTTATGAATATTATATTTGTTATTTTGCTTACAAAATGTGTCGTTTCTTTTACTATTCATATACAAATAGCTATAATATTTATTATTTTGTGTATACTTATAATAGGTACCTACACTTAGTACGTGAGGTAGTTACCTACTCATTATGGTTTTCATAATATTTCATTGTTTTCCTTACGCGTTTGTAATATTTATTATTGTAATTAGAATACACCCATGTGTTCTTGTATTTACTTGTTCGTTTGTGCGAGTTTTCTAGTAAACTGTATAGTAACTATGAATAGTATGCGTATTTTATAAATGTATACCGTCTTGCCCCATGACCACAATAGCGACTTTTTTTTATTTTTGCTTTTATCAACAAAAATAACGCCTATATAACAATTAACAGTAATTGAAAAAAGTTTATTAGAAATTATATTATTGCTTTTTTGAATAAAAATGTTGCGAACCATTACTTTAAGACAGGTCTAGTTAAATTGTAGTCAGACCTCGCTAAGACGAAAAAAAAGTTGGATGTTTTTATTTCATCGTTTCGTGGTATCACCATACTAAGCAAACGTCCTAAGCCTATTAAGTTTCACGCATTTATGATACTCGTACCTATCATTCGTAGAACTTTTGCAGCGCAAACCATCTCGATATCATTGTTTTTGCGACTTGCACATATAGATATACACAACTACTTAAATAGGGTACACCGGTATTGTCAACATACGTTCTATACCTACCAACATTCATAATTATGCAGGTAAACAAAGTTTGTTATTTTTTATTCGTATCAGTGTATATGATACGCTTGTGTTTTTTATTGGAATTTTACACGAGAAGTGAGTTCGGACTACGTGTGCCGACCTAAATAGCAACGCGTATCGCGACTACGACCTTACTACTATCGCTTCGTTGAAAAAATGGTATTTACCACTCAGATTCTGATTGGAGTTCTTCTTGGAGCCAGTGTCGTCAGTCGCCTCGACGTAGTTGTCTGGCCTTGGAAGCGGCCACGTGTTGGAGCGCGCGCGTGTCTGCGGTTCGAAACCGACCTCTGTCAGCTCGCCCAAAGGTTCCAATTCGAGCGTGCCGTCCAGCTCCGAGTGCCCTCCCTGCGACGACCACGGGCTCTGGTAGCCACCGCTTCCCTGTAGAGACATCTTGCCCACTTTATCTCGCACAGTGGAATTTTTCGGTAGGTGTGTCGGAATGAGCGCTCACCGGCGCGTGCCGATACCGGCCGTTAGCATCTCAGCGCGCTCTCTTTTCTGATTATTTTTTTTTACCGATTTCTTTCTAGTTCCAGAAGTTTCGGACCAAGATCGCGATCCGAAGAGGTTATCTGTCTTCTGCTTATCGGTTCTGTTATTCGAAGCCAATAACATGTGGCGTCTCGCTAACGTTCATAAACAGCGATGTGCGCTAAGAGCGTCGGCCGTCGGGCCGCTCCCGAGAGGCGATTTTCGCTAAATATAAGCGCGGGCGAGGCGGGGGCGGGGCGCACACCACGTGAGCGACTACGCGCCGATTTTCCAATTCATCACTGGCGGGCTAGAGACGCGATAACCTTGTAACGTGGCTCGAATCGGCCAACAACGGGTAAACTATCCTCCTAAGTGATCAGCGGCGTCGAAAGTGCCCAAGAATTCGCAAATTCGGACGTCCTTCCGAGTTGGGCATACACTTTGTAACTTTTCCACACTGATAAGAGTTATCACTGGGTCTATGGGGGGTTAATTCACGTGTTATGTGGTTAATTGGGGCATATAATAAGTGGGGTGTCACTAAAAGTTGTTTGACGCGAGTCCACGCGGTCAGCGATAGTTTTAACTGCGTAATAAGCAGAGCAGTGTTCGTGACGCGGCGGTTCGTCCTCGGCCGCGAGCGGTCGCACGTACACTAAACCGCGTCGCCGTCGCGAGGCGCGCCGCTTGTGCAAATTCCGCTCAGCGGGCGCCGTGCGGAGAGGAGGGCGGCGCGGCGGAGGGCGCTGATAGAGAGAAGTGGCGTCGTGTGACCGCGCGCGCCATCTCGGACGCACTCGCCGACGCCGCCGCCGCCGTGTCCACGCATCTCCACAAACTTCAAACTAGGAGAAAACTTTTTTCAGGTCTCCGTCTGTCCTTGGCTCGCACTTGCTCCACGGGTTGCACGTGTATCATCATCAGGCAGTCGCTGCATGCTTCATTGTTTACATACAATTTATTATTCACACACCGGTTCGCCGGGAATTATTAGCCTGCTCGAGTCGTATGTAGTTAGCGCTTTAAATCGAGTAGGTAAGCATCAAGGTATATCACATTACGTTAGAAAAAGTAGGTATTAGATAAGTACTTACCTAGCTAATTGGACCTTGTAAATTTCCATTCGTCACAGCGTTAATTTCTTAACCTGTCCCACGAAATATGATTACTTTTATGATGATTCATTAACATAATTAAAAATAATTTAATTAGTATAGTCATTTCTACGGAGAGCTCTTTTCTGTTGCATTACTATTCCAGTTATTCAACTTAGTGTCACAAGTAAGATAATTTAAGAAAATAAATGTGATAAAAATGCATAAAAAGTCACGCTTTTGACAAAGTATGGACTGTTTACAATTTTTTGCTATACTTGTACAAAAAAAAACTTTTCTCAGAGTGCAATCGCCTATCAATGAAAAAAAAAAAACAATTCTCAAACAATGCATAAGTTTTTTTTTCTGAGGTTCGAAATCATCTAATGATGACTTCTCCTGCTCTACGGCGGAAACTGCGTTTTAATTCATTAACCTTTCAATCGTGGAAATCACAGACACAATAGAAAGACATAGGTGCGCGAACGCCGGCGATCGCTTGGGGTTTAATTTATATTGTGTATTTTAAAATAACTGTTCTTCTATTATAATAAGCTATCATTTTAATGATAAAAGGAATTTATATTAGTACAAATTATCATTTTATTTACCCATGATTCTTAATTAGTAAAATAAATCCATAAATATTTTTTTATTACTATTTTGTTGCAGTTTCTAACTACTGGTTCGCATTTTTTTTTCTTAATTCTATTAGTACTTTAGAAGTTCTCAAGCTTCGAAAATGACTCTGAAAGCAAAATTGAAAAATCTCTATTTACTCGTACATATATGAACATAGTACAGAAGCATGCAGTTAATTTGAATAAAATAGGTACAATAAATAATCCATGGATATAAACGGGTTTGAAAATAATTGTTTTTGGGCCAAATAGCGCGCAAAGGGTAGTGAAGGCTTTTAAAGTATTACACTCTCTCTAGCTCCATCCTGGAGCGGGAGAAGTTAATATTTCTGAACATCGAAAAAAAAAAATCTTACCTTAATTCATTAAACCCCAAGCGAACGCCGGCGTTCGCGCACCTATTGTCTTTCAATTGTGTCTGTCATTATCACAATTGAAAGGTTAATGTTGCCATAAGTAGTCCTCGGTTAGTACCACATTAGTGCTACTAGAATTGTGTCCCTGAAAGCCCCTCAAAGTACCCGTGGTCTTCCCCTTGAAAGATTTAACTAAGTATTATAAATAGAGAAAAATCAATATTTATTATCATTAATTATAGCTGACCCTTACAAAAAGTTACGTGACGGTAAGATGTTTCTGCAATTACCACAAATCGAGTTTTATTATATCAAAAAAACTAGCTACTGCCAACGGCATTGCCCATCATTTCGATCTCTTTTTTAATGTTCCCACTGCTGGGACTCAGGCCTCTTCTTTAGGAGAGGGTATGGGCCGAAATCCATCAAGCGAACTCAGTGAGTGTTGGTGAATGTCACATGTCTTCGAATTTTTGGTTCTAGGACATGCCGGTTTCCTCACGATGTTTTCCTTCACACAATAAATTATACAAAGTAATGCGCCTGGCTGGGTTCGAACCCGCAACCTATATTTTGTAAGTCGGGGCCATCACCACTTGGTCACCACTGCTTTTCAGCGGTATTGGCCGCGTGATACAAAGTATCGTAAAAACTATTTCAGGACATGGTGTAGGGGCTCAGCAGAGCCTATGTTTATTAGGGCCTTGGAGAAACTTCTTGAAAAGATACTCGTGGTCCTAAAATGCAAAAGGTTACTGAAAGAACATAGGTTGTGATTCTAGAATAACACCTATGTCCCTTCAGTTACCTTTCATACAACACACACCGATGACAGGAGCAATTAACTAGTTAGTTAAATTCTGACATGCCTTCCCGCTCCACGCCAGTGCGGGAGAAATCATTAAATGATTTCCCAACACAAAAAAAAGCTACCATCTACAGCCAGCAGCTTCGCTTGTGTGAAAGTAGAAAATTGTCACAAATAAACATATTCCGGGGATAAAAAGGATATCATATGAGCTATTGCTAGGATTAAGTCTACCCGTGTACCAAGTTTCATTGAAATCAGTTCAGCCATTCGACTGTGAAGGTCGATAACAAAATAATATACATATTTTCGTCTTTATTATATTAGTGTGAATAAGATAATGGTACTTGTAAAATATGAAACCAAAAAAATATGAAAATTACCGAAACAAAGTACCTTTACGTTTACGTTTTAAAGAAACGTTTACGTTTTATAGTAATTTTCATTTTCTTTTTTGTTGATGGCATTTAATTTCTGATAACACATGATAAATATTACTCTCCTCTGATACAGCCAGGTAAGAATAAATTTACCAAAGTATTTCAAAATAGTCGGCCTATTAAGTTCGAATTGATAGAAAAAAATCATAGTTGCATTATACAAACTTGAAAACAAGTGTAACTTATTATTTATAAATAGGTTTCAAAGAAAATAATGAAGGTGATTACAAAAAGAAAACCAAAAACGCAACAATAACCTATAAAAATAATATTATTAAAAAAAAAAGTTACTAGGCTACGAAAGGCTACGCGCGTACTACGCGGCTGCGAAAGGCTCAGCGCGTACTACGCGGCTACGAAATACATCGCTCGTAGCTGCGTAGGGGTGACTTATTATTTTCTAATAGTCAAAAAGCATTTAGGTATTTTTTACTTATTGTTATCAAACACAAGCAATGCTATATTTACGTACAGTAATATATGTAGAAACCACATTTAATTGAAGTGCCAGCACCTATATATTTTTACGCGATGACGTATGGAATCTATAGTCAGAATTATGAGTATAGTGTATTTTGGTGAAAAAAATAATACAAAATATTACAATTTTCCGATTAGATTGAAACCGTTGTAAAGTTAAAACATTCTTATGTTTCATTTCACTTAGTTTTTGTAAATGCTACGGCGTAGAAAACACGGCAAATTTGCTAAAAACAGGTTTGAACATAAAAAACCTTGTTTAAAATGATTGAAAAGACCCCCATTAACCCCATATTTATTCTCAGAAGTTCAAACCATCAGCATTTAAAATTAAGTAGTGTCCCTACGGAGCAGTGACGACCCACGATCACGGCCCCGTTTTACAAGTTGTAGGTCGTCGGTTCAAACCCATTTCTTTATGTAATTTATTTCATAACCACAGCTCCTAAAGTCCAAAAGAAAAGACCTAGGCTAAGCAGTCCCAGCAGTGGGAACATTAAAAGGCTGGTTATGTTAGTTATACAGCACAAATTTTTAATTAGCATAAATACTTTAAGGGCTTATTAAAGACGGGCTAGTTATTACTTAAGTAAAGTGTCAACAAATAATATTCATATACAGCAATGTTATGAACGATTGTTTATATCTTAAAATGTCACCCAATTGGAAATATTGTACAGGTACAGGTTTATGAATGAGGTGATAAAATGCAAATACACTGCGCGTAGTATTTTCCATCAATTGCTATAATATAAAGTAATATAATATAATATAATATAATATAATATAATATAATATAATATAATATAATATAATATAATATAATATAATATAATATAATATAATATAATATAATATAATATAATATAATATAATATAATATAATATAATATAATATTCATCGTTTACCATCAGGTGCGATAGTGGTCAAGCGTGAATTTATCCAACTTATGTTTATATCTACTGCCATGCGGTCGAAGGTTTTGACCCTTAAGACTTTGTAGCCAAATTTTGAATGCCCGAATAATAATAATAATAACCAAATGAATAATTGACCCTGTTCCCAATGCCGGTGGGCTACTATTTTTTTAAATTTTAAAAATTTTTATTTTTGGAATATTTAGAAATGTAATCAATGTGTGTACAAATTAAATAAATAAAATAATAATAAATAAATTTTTCAATACACTTGATCAGAAAGTGACTGTTATTGTACTGTACTTAGGTACATAATGGCCCTTGTTACCAAACTGTGACATTTTGGTTACCATTACGCACTAGTGTTATAATGTAGTTAAAACCTTATTGTTCAACCTCTTCCCCCCGTAATTATATTACATGTATCGTATCAGGATGGGCGCAGGTCGTCCCCCACGAGTCGCCGGTCAAACCCTGTTTATTCATTTCAGTGAGTGTATAGAAAGGTAAATTAAAAAAGATACATATAGGCGCGTATATGAAAACAAACTTTTACCGCCACAAAAGTTTACTGGTTTATAGTTTTTTTCTTCACAAGTGTATTGAAAAACATCGTATGATATACGTGAGTAATTAATTATTACCGATCTCGGCTGTCTTAAGACCCTCGCCACGGCTCGGGTCTAAATATCGCCACGTCGGTCATCACTAACATTACACACTTATATAATAATGTACTATTCTCGCTACAACATTACAATATACAGAATAATAAATATCAGATACATAATAGTACATTGTTACACTAGGGGTGAAAGTAACTAATTTAGTCCCTCGAATTAGCGACCTCGCTACGCTCGGCCGCCAACTCCTTATAATTTTGGGTAGGTATCTTTCTTCTGATTTAGGCGGTAAACGTTTTTCACTACTGCTTTAGCCTCTTCTCTTATGAAATTAGGCGTTAAATCACTATTTTAATCTGATAAACATAACGTGTTAGTACAAATCTCTGTTGTACGGAAATGTAAACAACACTCGAAAAAACCAACAACTGATTGCCACTTTCCCGCCATTTTGTTTTTTTTTTTCTGTGGCCGGCCAGCTATTCAGCTTCATTAATGAAAAATTCGAAATTAATTGTAATCTTTTATAAATAAAGTATTTTAAAGAAATAGTTGAACAAATAAATCATTTAAAATATAACATTATTGAATTAATACTTATCTTTAAGTTGTTTCAATTTTATATCGCGCTGTGATTGACTGGCTGTATGGAAAATTGAAACCTGGTTCAATAGAAATGTGAAGATAGAACTAGTTTTTTTTTTAAAATAATTTGACAGATGTCAGTTGTAAAGTAAAACTCCCTAGGGATAAAAAGTATCACTTTCAGCCCGCTCCTCAGGCAACTTCAGACCTACTTTCAGAGTATGAGTAATGAAATAGTACATTGTTACACTAGGAGTGAATGTAACTCATTTCGTCTCGAGAAGGAGTTGGGACTAAATTAGTTACTTTCACCCCGAGGTAAGCACTGTGCTTTTCATTACGAATACAAGGAAAGTAAAAATAAAATTAAAAGTTAGTAAAACCTGACTCGTTGTCGTTAAAATTATAAGGAGTTAGCGACCTCGCTACGCTCGGCCGCCAACTCCTTATAATTTTGGGTAGGTATCTTTCTTCTGATTTAGGCGGTAAACGTTTTTCACTACTGCTTTAGCCTCTTCTCTTATAAAATTAGGCGTTAAATCACTATTTTAATCTGATAAACATAACGTGTTAGTACAAATCTCTGTTGTACGGAAATGTAAACAACACTCGAAAAAACCAACGACTGATTGTCACTTTCCCGACATTTTGTTTTTTTTTTCTGTAGCCGGTCAGCTATTCAGCCTCATTAATGAAAAATTAGAAATTAATTGTAATATTTTAAAAATAAAATATTTTAAAGAAATAGTTGTTGAACAAATAAATCACTTAAAATATTTAATGAATACTTATCTTTAACTTATTTCAATTTTATATCGCGTTGTGATTTGACTGGCTGTATGAGAAATTGGAACATGGTTCAATAGAAATGTGAAGATAGAACTAGTTTTTTTTTTAATAATTTGACAGCTGTCAGTTGTAAAGTAAAACTCCCTAGGGATGAAAAGTATCACTTTCAGCCCGCTCCTCAGGCAACTCGCATATACCTATAATATTACTATGTATCAGACCTACTTTTAGAGTATGAGTAATGAAAAGGTACTTTTATTCTTTAATATTGTAGGAGACTGGTACCTAAGCTAAGCTCAAGGTCTGTTTTTCAGGACATCAGGATTTCTGTTTCCGCCATTTACATTTGCTTAAAAACTGACTAAAGATAATAATGTACTCGTACACTGATTACATAAATTACAATATTAGGGTAGGAAGAATAATTTATATGCATTACAGACAGAATCACTAAGATCAATTGTCGAGTCAGTGATTTAAAATTGTACTAAGTTTTGCGTGTTATGTGCACGGAAATGTGTAATGTGGTGAGGTAGGGGTGTATTTGTGTGTATTTGTTGAGCGTTTATGAAAATATTTTAGTGAGTGTTGCGTGTTGTTATGGATTAAGAAGAGTGAATGGAGTATGCAAGTGTATGTACAAGAACATTATTACACCATGGTGGTATGTAAATTTTCAGTACTTTCATAATTTAGCTTCTGGAAAAATGCATTAACTTTCTTTTTACACATGATTCTAGGCAGATTAACTATAGGGAATATACTATTTATTAAGCTATTGCATAGCTTCTATCGCGGGCCTTGAGCGTGGAGACCGAATCCAGAAATTCCGTTACGAAAATAACCTAACACGGGGGGTGTTTGAGCGTGACCGATAAGAAAACAAATGAGTGAACAATCAATAGCAGCTGTTGGTAAGGTCTGGTTTTGAATGGGTGGGGTTAAGCAGCTGTTGGCGAGGTCTGGTTCTGGATGGGTGAGGTTAAGCAGCTGTTGGCGAGGTCTGGTTTTGGATGGGTGGGGTTAAGCAACTGTTGGCGAGGTCAATTGCATAAGTTGATAAAAAATGCTATGCAATACTTAACCGCGGCAGTCCCCGAGTGCCACACGTCTTTTTTTTAAATTCACCTTAATAGTAAAAACCGCTACGAAAATTGAGTGGAATAATGAATGCGGCGACAGCTTACAGGATTGTACCGTCTTTTACCAAGTGAGGCTGAAAGATGATAAGTAACTAACGAGTGCTGCTTTATATATGATGCTTGAGATAAAAAGTTGGCATACTGTCAGAACTTTAGATTCCTTGTATAGTAAGTAGCTCTGTGGGATAGCGTTAGGGCATTCTATGGACCGATTTTCAAAATGAATTCAATAGAAGGAAGCTAATTTACAATAGAGTAACACAGGCGCATATTTTCTACTTTCATGCGGGTAAAGCCGCTGGCAAAAGCTGGTTTAATTATAAATCCTTAATTCATTAAACCCCAAGCGAACGCCGGCATTCGCGCACCTATTGTCTTTCAATTGTGTCTGTAATTAGCACGATTGAAAGGTTAAATAAATGTAAATATGACTTATGACTTATAAATGCTGCATTATGCGATACATTGGCTGTTCCAACTACAAAAGTATGAAAGGAAAAAAAATGTAATAATGCCCTTTAATTCATTAAACCCCAAGCGAACGCCGGCGTTCGCGCACCTATTGTCTTTCAATTGAGTCTGTAATTATCACAATTGAAAGGCAGAAATATTGTTAGACTAAATTTTTACAAATATCCTTATATTTAAAAATAAAACGTTACCTACCTCAATAAAGCATTTATGTCTGAGATGCAAATTAACTTATAAATAAATAATTATATTTAATTCCAAGGCAACTTATCATTAGGTACTCCAAACTAACTACTTAATAATAAGTTAATACATTGATATTATATTTTTATATGCATGTCTGGATGTTCATTATCTAATGGAATATTAAAATAACTGAATCTTGAATTTATCTATACTCTACACTAATATTGTAAAGAGTCAAAGTTTGTTTTAATGTTTTTTTTTTGTTTGTAAGATCTCCGAAAGTACTGCCCGTACCCAAGTTTCGCTTGCGTCTAACGCCTCGAGTTGGCCATGCCCCCGATTCTTTTATTCTGCCCACGTGACTGAGCGTTGAGATGACGTAATTATATAAAAAACTTCAAATGTACGGGCATTTGAAGTTTTCTACTAGCGTTAACGATTGTAGATTATCAACATGGCTAGGGGTACTGGTCAGATTGCTCTTTCTTCGCCGATAGAAAGGTGTTTTATTCCTGAACGAAATAAGTTACATTTTATGTACTGTCAAAGTCACTTCCGCCTGACCACCGCTAACTTCATTTTTGCTTGCAATCGAAACGAAAATTTCAAAGGATTTGGTTTGGTACCGCGACGCAGAATTCAAACGAAATTTTTTTTTAGTGGTCAGGCAGAAATTACCGCGATGTTACGTGAGCGAAACCAGGGACTTGTAACCGTAATGATGTGGTTTAACACTGTTTTTAAAACAGTTTTAACAGAAAAACACTTTTAAATGTAACAGATACAATAATGTTACCGAATGAAACTGTAAACTTTTATATATATGTGTTATGGAGTGCAACCGAATCAAACTGTAACCTGTTTAAATGTGTTAATAAGTGTTAATATGTGTAACTGAAATAATCAGTTTTAGTAGGTACTTATAGCTTTGTAAATTGTAACTTTGGTAACGCTGCGTTTACCTGTTACGCTTATTAACACTGTTAACACTTTTATACCTGTTACAGATATGTTAGGGTTACACGTTTGTAAGTGTTTTGGGTTAACAAATTGAAAACACATGAATAAGTCTTACATATTTGATTCTGTTACCAATTCAACATGTAACATTTATAATTCTGTAACCTTTATGAAGGTGTTTTTAAGTCCCTGAGCGAAACTACAGGCTAAAACTAGTAACCAGTATAACATCAAAGCAGAGGATAACCAATGCTTATTATCCTATGATTTTATGTTAAACTAGTATACAGGCATACAGCGTGGCAAAGCCGTCAGTCTTTTAGGCACATTCTTAGTCGACAGCAATGTGGAGTGGTTTTTTGACACCATATTTTAGTTTGTTATAATTTGTTTATGGTTTTTTTTTGGTTTGTACCTATTGTTCATATTAGATGACGGTGATTGTAATTATAGTTAGTTAATTATTTTTAAATGTAAATTGTAGTCGCGCAGCATTTACATAATTCGCACAAATTAAAGTTGTTAGTGATTGTTCTCCTCAATAAAAATAGACCTACATCTATTACCATTGTAAAATAGCTTATATAATTTATTTAAAATCCATTAATAAAACGTTTGAAGTGTAGCGGCAGAAATATAAAAACCTCGTCGGCAGTTATATTTTCGAGCCGTTTGAGGTTGAAACTCATGAGTCGTGGATTCCGAGTACCTACTCATACGCTATCAGGGATCTTATACACCTTACGGATAACTATTTAGATATTTATCCTAAACCCTAGTTGACAATCGCGTGACCGAAAGACTGGCTCTCGCCTCGGTCACAGATTAAGCATTGCCATCATTATCATTTCAGCCGATAGACGTCGACTGTTGGAAATAGGTCTCCCCCAAGCGTCTCCAAAATGAACGATCCTGTGCGTCCCGCATCCATCGGATTCCTGCAACCTTCACCAGTAGCCCGATTCCCGTAATGAAAACCGTAACGATATGGTAGCGATTTAGTCCTTTAGACCATTTCCGTTTTCACATTTATCAATCGAGTTTGAACGACACCGATTTTAAAGTCGTTTGAAATTCGTCGATTTAAAAAAAATCTATATTACATTATCCTGACAGGATACTTATTAATGTATCTGGAAATAAGTGGATAGATCGTGAATACCGCTTTTGGATAGGACTTCGATCGAACGACTATAAAACTTCAACTATTTTTGGCTTGTTTGATTTTACGTGAATCAGGCTACAGGTCAGGTCCACCTTGTAGGAGGTCTTCCAACGCTGAGTCTTCCGGTACTCGTCGGCGCTCCAGAACCTTTTGGCCCCAACTGCCATCTGTCCAATGTGCTCTGCCTATTGCCACTTAAGTTGTTTGATCATTGCCACAGAATGTAGCAATGCCACCAATCTTTTAGGCACACCTCCAGTCTAAAGCGATTACGAGGAATTTTTTGACGCTATCAATTTTAATTAGAAGTTTTTGCCTTAACCTTTCAATTGTGATAATTACAGACACAATTGAAAGACAATAGGTGCGCGAACGCCGGCGTTCGCTTGGGGTTTAATGAATTAAGTGTATGTATATACATACATGTGTAATTGTATATACTAAAAGTTAAGTTTGAATTTAGTTATGTGTTTTTATATTTCTTGTTTTAGTATATAATTAAGGACAATTATGTTTAACTTTTATCAAAACTGTGACGCACTACCAACACTACGCACGACTCATGTATTGTCTAAATAAGTTGAACAATAAATTAACTTCTTTTATTCTATTGTATCATCTCAAATAATAAAGCATACATTGAGGTAGGCGTTGTTTTATTATTGTTGTCTGAACTGGAACATAGTTGTTATATCAATTATCTCAGACCACTAATAGACATGGGATTCTGCCAGAGCTGCACTACAATGCCTTCAGCTATTGGGGAGGCTTTTCGGTATCACCGGGTGTCGACCTAACTCCGTCGTGTGATCGAGGCCTATTAGGTGGACAGATTCGGCATTTATTCCGGTCACCAGGGAGAGTGGAAACGGTAAGAGATGAAGTACGGTGTCTCGCAGACACCGCAAGGAACCAAAACGGCGGCCCTATAGTACTGACTAGGGCCGCCCTTTTGGAACATCGTAACAAGGTATTCACTTATCCAGGCTTTCCCCAAGTGTAGCTATATTGACCGGCTCATGCGTCTCGCAACGAGCATGTTTCATCGGTCCCAATTGCGTGAGCTCTCCCAACCCTACGTCTTCTGGTACGCGATCGCCACTTCAGGACCATTCACTCACATCGACACATTTTGCCATCAAATGTAACCCTGCAAATGTGGGATCGTTAATTTATTTGGGGAGGAAGCCTTACCGGCTACAATTAAATAGTTCAATGGTCATTACTGAAGATTAACTGGCAACACATGTTGAAGTTCCCGGAGAAAAACTTTCACTTTTCTTAGTCCTACGTTATTACATGTAGATCGTGAAGGATTTTACGTAGGTAGTAGTCTATAAGGTACGAGGTTAATGGCATGATTCGTTTAGCGGGCGAGCAGGATGGGTTACAAAGAGGGAAGGTTTGGTACCAGATAAAAAAAAATGAACAAAATTGTATAAAATTTCTTTATACTTGTTTTACCTAACGTTTGCTGTAAGAAAACTCAATTGTGAGTTACAATAGATAAGAACATAACCTTTTGTATAAAATCATTTTGATATCCTTCTTAATTCTTTATTGTGCACCAAACCAAGTTGTAATATACTAGCTTTTGCCCGCAGCTTTGCCCGCTTACCTACATAAAATATAGCCTGTCACTCAAGAATAAAACAGCTTTCTGTCGCTGAAAAAATTATCGCAATCGGATCAGTACTTTCATAGATTACCTCCACAAGCAAAAAAACAAACTTTGCCTCTTTATAATAGAGTTCATGTAGAAATCGGTCAGAGGTCTAAAATACAGTTGCACTCTAGTCACTAAAGTGTCAAAAATTTCTTTGTAGAAGAAGGTCCTCATGCAGCTTATGACTGATTTACTTCGTAGCGTAGAATCTAAAATATTGAATAAACTAGTTGTGAACCAATAACATTCTACATAATAAAAGAGTGCTGACAATTTAGCATTGGTAAACTATAACTGCACTTTTGACTCAATTTTTTAAGGCTGGAAATCATCGAATGATTTCTCTCGCACTAGTTGACGTGAGAGGGACGTGTTAGACCTTTACTGACTAAAACCACACCATGACTTACAGTTGCTCTTTGCGTTCTAAGACTCGGGTTTCACGGTCCTACTGGGCCCCCACCGTTTGCTGACATCTCTTATGGGAGCACAAAGAACACTACGCTCTGTCGACGACTTGGGTTCGGTCCGGCCGATTGCTAGACGGCCGGAACATTTGACCCCTAACTCTACATAGGCGAGCTTAACTTAAAGTTCAGATTTCCAAAAAACTTTTATGTGTTAGAGAGATCATAAAGATCTAATTATTTTATCCTTATTAATTTTCGAGCATATCATATCAGACTTTTACTTACTAAAACCCTGTTCTTTTACGTTTAAGAGTCACGGTAATAAGCAATAAATAGGTAAATGATACTATGATACTTCATTTTATTTGAAATATGTTATTAATTTATTGGGCACATCTACTACAGTATAATATTTTTTAACCCAAACGTTGACTGGTAGAAAATTTGTTGTAGCATTAAGACCGCCTATGTACCACTACTGTACATGAAGTTTAAATATGTTATTTCTTCAAATTACTTAATAAATTAGTTGTGCAACCAACCCCTACCAATCATCGTCGTTTATGATGTCCATTTCCCTTACACTGTCCCATGATCTTATTCCCCTTCTCACGAGGAAGTAGGAAATCACATGATATTTCCTACACTTCATCATTTCTATATCTCGTATGTCATGATTGATATGTATTTCTTAGGACAAACTGTCGAGATTTATCGGTGGTCATTTGGATATAGGCGTTTTTTTGCAAAAAATACTTTTTTATCAATCAATTTTTGTTCAGGTGTACCTGCACCAATTTACAAAGTACCTACCCTACAGTTGGAGTTATTTTTTTTTATTAACCTTGTAGTAGAACACTATAGATTAATTTAGTAAGGTGTAATACTTTATAAGGGAAACTGTACAGATTTTTCGATGGTAATTTGGATGTAGGCGCTTTTTTATATATTTTTTTTAAGAAGTTTTCGTTCGAGTTTACTTCGGTTTACAAAGTAGTGTTTCTACAGTTATTTGTTCAATATTATCCTTGTATAATATTATTTTAACACTATTCAATAAATAAGTACAAGAACACAGATTAAAAACGGCTTAATCTGTTGATTTCAGTCATGGCAGGTGATTGAGTAGTAGATATCGATGGATTACACTTCTATGAGTTCTACAAGATATTTAGGAATACGATTATACAAGAACCTAAATTATGAGATTTTCTGCGTTCGAACACACAGTATTTTTTTAAACTTTGCCCTACACTAACTAAACATGGGTATAGCAAGTCAATTGGATTGCTCTATACTAATTTGATGGATGAACTCTGTTAAGACGACTGTTTTACAAGGCCCATGGACATGACAATAATTATATAAAGCTTGTAACATGAAAAAGTCTACTGAAAGACAATTTTAAACTTTGAGAAATAGAGCCCAAGCGAAGAGATGTGATAGGGTAAGCTAAATCCATACTGATATTATGAATGTCAAAGTAACTCTTTCGTTTCTGTTTCTGCTCTACCTTTGCGTTTCTTTTTCACGTCATAACGGACGAACGGGTTTGGATGAAACTGAACACATTTGTAGACCATGATACTTTCAATTTCGGAATTATTTTCCCTTGACATAATTTCAGACTTTTAAGCTGGCAGAGCAGGTAGTAGAATTGAGACAAAATTTGATGCCTGTTGTTGTTCTAAGAGTACATTTGGCAACTGCGACGCTTGCGTGCATCAAGTGCAAGTGGGCAGTTCTCATTATAATTTGATGTTAGATTGTATTTTCTTTTTATGTTTTTTTTTTTAATTATTATTATTATTTATTAGTTTATGTTCACACAAACACTTGACAAAACAAATACATATAGAAGAGCACAAATGTGCTGTTTATCTATTATAATGTGACAGGCCCGTTGGTCTAGTGGTTAGTGCTATGCCGGAGGTCGTGGGTTCGATTCTCACCCAGGACAAATGTTTGTGTGATGAGTATTTAGAAATATTTAAGTAGGTTTATTAGTTGTCTAGCATAACACAAGCTCTGCTTAGCTTGGGACCAGACGGCGCTGTGTGATAGTTGTGGAATATAAATATATATGTAATTATATATAAATCTCCTGTCACAGTTTCTATTATCGAACTCTTCCGAAACGGTTTGACCGATTTTTAAGATTTTTTTGTGTATATTTAGTTGGGCTGGGAATATGTTGTAGGCAATTTTTCACCCTCTTATTCCCTAATTTTTTGTTTGATAATTTATATGTTTGATTATCGATGTAACAAATGAATAAAAAAAAGTACAACACAGGTCACGACAGGTTATGATGCCAGGAAACAGCTGGGTGCAAATGCTATACCACCCCTCAGTCGCCTGGATGGCCCCGTGAGTATGTGTTTTTGCTGACATAACAAGTTTATAAGTTTGACATTTTTCATGATACAGTTATGAAATTGTACATAGATTCTGTACATAAAAATACTTAACACGTATTTCGGGTTTTGTATATACTCGTACTAAAACTAATGTTGTATTCAAAAATATTGTATAAATTTTTAAATTGATTTATCATTATAATGTTAAATCGGATTTAGACCTGCTGTTTTCGGATAAATATTATTCAAATCAGTTCTAAAAATGACATTATCATTTGTCAAGTTTCTGTTATTAAATCTAACCGGATTCACGAAATCTAAGTAATGTATTGATATATTTTTTTGTGACCACTTCCAGTTGGGAACGTCAATGTCGAAAAACTACATGCATTGAAGCGTTTTTAACTTTTATAATAACAAAAAGATATATTATTATCTAACAGCAGTTCCTGGTGGTGATCAAATAAGCTTAAACTAAGTAAAAAAGCAGCATTGAAGCTGCAGCAGCTTTAGAACGTTTTTCATCCGATTTTAAAGGTTACTTTTTTTGTGAAATATTAAAAACTAACTTTTGCCCGCAGTTTTGTCCGCATACAAAAAATATAGCCCATAGTACTCAGGAGTAAAGTAGAACTTTATTTTTTTGTGATTTTTTTTCTATTGGTGAAAATATTTTCACAATCGGACACACAGACAAAAAAATTACCTCTTTACAATATTAGTTTAGATAAACGTGAAAATTAGTGTCGTTTTTGGTTGCTTCCTAGTTCTATGTACTTAGTCTACGCTTTTCAGACAAACTAGTGATGTTCAGTTGCTCACGATTAGGTTACATGAACAAGTCAATCTACTATTGTCTTGTTTAAGTAAATTGATTAAGTAATGAATTCAATATAACAGATTTATCTTGAATTCAGTACTTAATCCATTTACACAGCTTTTAATTTTGGATTATTAGATTAAGAATTTTAAATTAGAATAGAAATCAAAGTAACAGAGATTTCGAGACGATCGATAAACTTTTATTCGGGACTTATACAGCACAACAGTTACATATACCAAGTAAAAAAGATTGCAATAAACCTGGGCCAACAATGCTACCCCTAGTTAGTTGTCCACGGTCACTTCTAATGTATTCTGTTTGTCTTCTTCCAAATTGTTTATTTATTTATTTTCCTATTAACTTGTGTGTATGTCAATATTTTTTTATTAGTTATATTATTTCTACTGACGCAGCGAACTTCATACCGCCTAATAGTCAATAAATGTCCTTTAATAACTTGTCTTTTTTGTAAACTTTTTAGCTAAACATATGCTATATTAATTAGGGTTCCCTATCCATTTGCATAAAATTTGAAGACCTAATATAAATTGACATAGTTTTGTGTGTCCTAATTATATTTTCGCATAACAGCTTACGCATGATATTTTTAAGCATAATTTCTCTAATCATAACAATGATTAAGCATAACATTCTAAAGCATAAATTTATGTAGCATAACATTTTAAACCATATCTCCTGAAGCAGGCAAGCATAATATATTTGTTTTGAACAATTTGGTAGGTTTTTTTCGCATGCAAACAAGCATATACCATGCATGCAGCAAGCATACAGCATGTAAACAAGCATACACAGACATGCAAGCAAGCATGCGAGTTTTAGCCAGACTAACAAATAGCTATTCATGTAATAAATATATAGATAGAACATTTTATTTTATTGATGTCAGAAAACAAACGGTGATACATTACAATAAATATAGATACAATTCAATAAATGAGATAAATGCGCGACCATCAATACTTTTCACATAATTTAAAAGAGTAAGTACCTATGTAAAATTAAAATTCAGTACACGCGAATTTAAAAACTTGGACATTAAGATTATTATTAAAATTAAATTCATGTCAAACAAACATTAAAATAAAATATATAGCTAAATAATATTGCTACTATAGTTATAATCTAGAGACCATAAGGAACAAATCAACATGCGTTCATTGCTAGACAGGCATAAGGTCTGGTGAATGCACTTCGTTAGTATTTAAATACTACCCTGTCAAGAAAGTACCGAGAAAAGATCAATAATACACAAAAATTTTGTTATTCAACCAAATTTATTTTATCACCCAATAATCCAATCATCAAAACATTTTTTAAACGCTATTTCCGAAATTGAGTTTAGTTCTCACCGCGAATTCTCCTTTATGTCTTCTACAAATTGAAAACGGGTGCCACGAAGTGATAATTTGAGTTTAGGAAAAAGATAGAAGTCGGCTGGAGCCATATCTGGCGAATGTGGTGGCTATGCTTGATGGTATTTGTTGAGTGTTTGGTCAAAAATTCGTTCATAATGAGGGCCTTGTACGAAGGCGCATTATTGTGGCGAAAAATCCAAGAATTTTCTTTCCATAAATCTGGCCTTTTTCGTCGAATTTGCTCTCTTAAATGCCGCATAACACTCAAATAATATTCTTTATTTACCGTTTGACCTTCCGGTAAGAATTCCGAGTGCATAACACCGTCAAAGAAAACATTCAACATGGCTTTGACTTTTGATCGACTTTAGCGTGGTTTTTTCGGTTTTGGTTCAGTTGGAAGGCGCCACTCCGAAGCTTGTTGACTTGTTTGCATGTCAAACTCGTAAACCCACGTTTGGTCGCTAGTAACAATGCGTTTCATGAATGTTGGGTCGGAATTGACTCGTCCTAGCGTGTCCTCAGCGACTCTCATGCGATTGAGTTTTTGGAAAAAAATCATGTCTTTTGGGACTAGCCGAGCGGCAACATGTTTCATACCCAAATGATTAGTTAAAATGGTACAGATCGACTCGTGAGATACAGAAAATTCAGCGGCTATCTCTCTCAAACTTGAATGAGGATTTTCAGTCACTATTTCCTTCACTTTTGTGATGCTAACTTCAGTTGCAGAGGTTGATGGCCTACCAGAACGATGCAAATCTTCCATCACATCGACCGCTTTTGAATGCTTTGTACCACACATATGCACGTGTTTTTGATCAATTCGATTCACCATAAGCCTTCTGCAATATTTTCAGTGACTCCAATTACGAAATTCCATTGGCAATGCAAAATTTAAGAACTCTTTGTTCGATGTTTTAGTCCATTATGAAATTCGTAATACACACTAGATATGATATAACAAAAAACAGCACTGTATCTATATATATAAAAGAAAGTCGTGTTAGTTACACCACTTATAACTCAAGAACGGCAGTACAGATTTGGGTGAAAATTGGTCGGGAGGTAGCTTAGAGCCAGGAGACGGACATAAGATACTTTTTATCCCGTTCGACAGCGTTCCCGTGTGACTTGACATGAAACGTCAGGGGTAGAGTAGGGTAGAGTAGAGTAGGGTAGAGTAGGGTAGAGTAGGGTAGAGTAGGGTAGAGTAGAGTAGGGTAGGGTAGAGTAGGGTAGAGTAGGGTAGCGTAGGGTAGAGTAGGGTAGAGTAGAGGAGGGTAGAGTAGGGTAGAGTAGGGTAGCGTAGGGTAGAGTAGGGTAGAGTAGAGTAGGGTAGGGTAGAGTAGGGTAGAGAAGGGTAGAGTAGAGTAGGGTAGGGTAGAGTAGGGTAGAGTAGGGTAGAGTAGGGTAGCGTAGGGTAGAGTAGGGTAGAGTAGGGTAGAGTAGAGTAGAGTAGGGTAGAGTAGGGTATAGTAGGCTGAAGTAGGGAAGAGCGGGGGCGAAGCCGCGCGGGCAAAAGCTAGTTTAATATAAATAACAAAATGGAAAACAGTTGTGCCAATCTAGCAACAACAAAAAAATCTAAAATTAGAATTTGGAACCATAAACAAATCATCCATTCCCGATACTTTTTTGACTGAATGTATTAAAAATCTTGATATTTATTGGCCTCAATCGGATCGGTTATTTTTAGACATTTAATTTCATTGAAACTGTGGCTTTACGGAAATGTTAACACATAATATTCTTTTTTTAGAAGTCTTTTATAAAACTGAATTGCTATTGAAAAAAAGTAATAATCCGTATATTGCAATTAGCTAGCTGGTAAATGAAATCTGAAATACTAACGTAAGTATTCAAGCAAGTTAACGGTAATGTTGCTTTGAATACCTAAAAGTTTAAGGCCGTCACACACATTGAAGCTACTATATTATCCTTCAAGCATAAGTATAATCGGCCTTGTAATGTTTCCACTGCTGGAACTAAGGCCTCCTCTCTAAGAGAGAGAATTAGCTGTATATGGCCACGTTGGCTCCGTGCGGATTGATGAATGTCACGTGTCTTCAAATTTTCGGTTGTAGGACATGCCGAATTCCTCACGATGTTTTTCTTCACCGTTCTGAGAGCACTGGTCATGAAAGACGTTACACAAAAGAATGCGCCTAGCTGGGTTTGAACCTGTTTGAACTTGTAAGTCGCGGCAGTTAGCACTGCTCACATTATCCTTACATTATATAAACAAAATCTCCATCACGATGGTCCGTGTATCTGTTGTGTGCGTGAAACTCAAAAATGACTGAATAGATTTCAATACGGTTTTTTTAAAAGAATATTTGGATACCATATTGTAGTAGAGAAAAATCTGTAAAGGTATTTGTTTTTTTTAATGTTTTTATTATGTAATCTCTGAAAGTTATAGTTTGATTGCAAAAAATTTTTCACTGTTAGAAAGCTGCTTTATTCCTAAATGACATAGGCTTTTACGTATGCGGGCAAAGCCACGGGCAAAAGCTAGTTTCAAATATTTTTAGCTTAAATGAAATATTATAGTAGGTATTTATCTTTACCGTGTAAAAACACTGTAGCTCCCGTCATTTCCTTCTCGTCTAACCTGTCTTTGTCCAGGTGCCCATCTTTTTCTTGGTCAATTAACTAGCCTATTGTATAAACTTCTTTTTTTGCAATTTTATTTTAGTTGAATGTTTTATTAGACGCTGGATAATGGATGAATATCATCAATGTTGCTTATTGAACGCTGTATTTTTACTAAGCTAAGTTAAATGTAGCTAGTTCTGCGACATATTATCGTGTGTAACGGCCTTTAATCATTTTAATCTTGGCAGACGGAAATCAATTTATTCAAATGGCATTTAATTACCACGGCACTAGTCGAATGACGTCTATAGAAAAAAATAACCTGAAATACCAGTAGTTGATATTTTAAGATATTATATAATCTTCAGCATTCAGATATCGTGGGTCTAGTAAAATTAAAAAGTCTGGGAAGAACCATGAAAATGATTTTTTTTAATTATAGCATATTTTTTCATCAATACAAGGGTAAAGAATTCTAAAGATGGAAGTCATGGTATTTTAGTTTATCCATTATTTTTATTTCCTTTTCGTGTCAGACTTTTTCTAATTAAAGCCTACTCCTTTTCCTTCTTTGCCTTCGTTCCAGGATCCCGGGGTTCTCTTTCGTTTACCTTTTTGGTGTTTTGCACTGGTTTTCAGACTTGTTTCTCACTTTTTTTTGAAAAGTTAAGGTTTTAACTTAAAACTTTTAAGATCCGGGCTAAGCGTTTCGCGTCGTCATTTATACTGCGTACAACAAAGGACTGAAATAATTTGGCTTCTGTGGTCTTCACGTCCGACTATAATTTAGGTGCCTTCAAGGCTAGAGTATATAGGCTCTACACCATAAATGACTGTAACACTGATTACCATTAGATGGAATTGCAGTCAAGCACTGAATTATATCTTAAAAAAAAAATGTATACCTACCACTAAAAGTTGTGGTCAATACTAATTAAGAATACAATATACATACGTACGAATAAGATAAATACGTCTAATATATAATAAATATATAATTGTAAATTGACAAATCAATGTTTCACGTGCCCGTCACGTGCTTGTGACGCAAATAGGATATATAACAATATAATAATAATGGATTATCATGCATTCTGTGATTAACCATTCGTTGCGGTGGTTTTAGAAGTAAAGATTTTCTTTATAAAGTTGTATCAATAATAATAATATAATAAGTTATGGTGCCTTTGAAAATTGTACCTATTCTAAAAAAATATTTTCTTATTAAATTCAGAAAAAAATTGTGTTACTACTGCGAAGCAGATGTGATTCACCGAGATGAATCACAGTAAAATAATAATTAATTATGTAATTTTAAAAATCCCTGGGACTTTTGGTTTTCTAACCTTGTGTTGGAATTAATAACATAAGCCTACGTGACGCCACAGGGAATTACAGAAAAGGAAACCTGTGGTCCTAGAACGCAAAGGGCAATTAAAGGAAACAGGTGTGGTTTTAGTCAGTGAAAGTCATACGCTCCTTAACGCTACATCCTAGAGTGGGAAAAGTCGTTAGATGAACATCCAAAACCTACGCAACAGAAATATTCCAAAACCTACGCAACAAGGGGAAAAGACAACGATACTAAAAGTAGGACACGAGCTGATAACCTTAGGCTCTAATATTTGATTAGTGAAGCTGTTACAATAATATACGTCAATATAAAAAACCAAATTTTGTTTTGGAATTCTCAAATGAATACGAACCTAGTGCCATATGTAACTATTTTATCAAATTATTGCACGTTCTTCTCCATAAAGATCTACGCTTTGGAATGTGCAATATAGCTTCACTCTTTTGACTAGCCGACATTTTGTCAATTCAAAAGTGCCAGGACAATATATTTGATTTGCTTATCTTTCTCGAAGTTTATGTAAAATTTGGGATGATTATGTCAACAATCATTACACCATTTTCCATTCGGTTCATGATCAGTATATTAGGCTTTTTGGCCACAATAATCCTGTTACTGATTATGGGCTGGTCTTATTATAATATGAAAATGCCATCATTTGGAACAGGGTGTGTACATGCCTGTTTTTATTTCACAGGCTAAACGTCAGAAGCTAGTACACACTTGTATACACTTTCTGAGCTGAGGGATAAACCTGGCTACTTACAAGATTTTGTCTTGCACGTAGTCTCTGTTTGATGATTAATGGTCTCAGCCGATGACATGTCCGAAATTGTCAACCGTGGCGCCCTTCTAAATAATCATTACTTTTTTATTACCTGAAAATTACGATTGTGTGATGTCTCGGTTACACCTGGTTATAAATAACAATCTTGTGCAGGGTTCAGAAATATTAGTGAGTTTTAAGTATAGTTTAAACGTCAGGATATTATTAATTAATTATAGATAAATATCGACTAGATATAAGAAAGGGCCCAGAACTGAGCCCTTTGGAACTACTTTAAGAACATACTCTTATAGAAGTTTCACTGGGCTACTGAGCAATTGAATGTTTTATAGTCCGTTCCTGGACTTAAGGTTCCATTCAATCATATGAAATTATCATTGAATAAAAATCGAGCCTTAAATCAGTGCAGCATACTAGATTTAATAATGATATCACTTGCGATAATTTGAAACATTTTGTTAGGTATGAAGAAATCAGTCGAAGGCCATAATAAAATTAATATATATTACTTTCATTAGTCTTTCGGATGCTGTTGAAATTGTGATGATGCTGATATGTTTTGATGTTGGTGGGATTAGTACCATAAAAATTCAACTACGTAGGTATTCATTCACTGTGTACTGGTTTAGCTATATAACTTAATTAATTATTTTATTTGGGCCAAGTAGTAAACACCGGCTACCTAATATTAACTGAGTTAATATTTGACACTCGTAGACATCCTGGTTGATTGCAGTTGTAATGTTTTATAAATGAAAGGCACCTTGATGATAGCTAAAGTGTCATTGGCAGGTTAGGTATATTATAATAGTCTTCGGTTCCCACAATAAGTACTCATTTTATTTATGCTGTCGCCACTTTACTAATTCTTTATCCTATTATATAAATAATTACTTAAGTATGACTATTAGAACAGTGCCATCTTTCAATAGCTACAACAAACTGCCAAGGCACTAAAATGCTCAACGTAGAATTTTCCTCTGCATTTGACCATGTAGTTCCACATTACACAGTAGATGTCGCTGCGCACTTACGCATATCAAACATAGATGGCGCTGTCTGGGGTTAACTTAGCTCCAGAAAGATCCAAGCGAGGCATCCTTCCCAAAGTTGTACTTTCATGGAAAATCGGGAAAAGCCATCCCGGATACGATTCAGTCGGTTCGGGGCACTCTGCGCGCGAACTTCCCTAACTCATTCCCTTTCGGCTGACTACAAAGGGCTGAGTTTAGTGGTTGCGCCTTTACCTTTTAATACCACATAAGGACTTTGAATTAAAAAAAAATTAATTAAATTTTTTCTCGGGCAATTAATTTGCATAGTTTACACTGTGTTAAAAACTTTTTAAAGTATTTTAGTAAGGATTAAGGATTAAGGTAGTTGCTGGCGGATAATAATGATCGGTAAGCATTTTTTCCTTTATTTTAATATTTTTGAATTAAAACCGTTACATTAAGTTATAAAAATTAGGGTTCCTGTAACGTTGTTTTCAGTTATGCTGAAAGTAAGTACGTTGCCTTGATTTTTAAAAGGATAGTTTAAAAAGTTGGATTCGATTTGTGTATCCATGAACATACTTTAAGAAGAAGAAAAGTAGATGAAGATAATATACCGCATAAAAATCTGAAAACTGAAATATAAAATAAAGATGAAGAAATATCCTTTGTTAATATAACAAGGTTACATTTTTAAAGACTTCACCGAAATACATTTTGTGATGTGAATACTCACTTCAAAGGGGAACGAAATGCTACCAAAAACCAATGTGAATATTTTATGTTTTTAAATACCTACCTCTTTTGTCCGATCCGGCTTATATTCGCGCGGGATAAAGGGATATGATGTATTTTGTATAAAACTTTTCAGAACTTTAACTTTTCATTCACTGGATAATATTTAATTATTACTCGTGTATTATGTTTCACGAAAACGATGTAGAAGTTTGTTTTTAGTTACCTGACATATAGATTTCAAATTTTTATAGGTAGCAATATCGGCAACCCTAATTTAGAAAATCATTATTAAATTCATTATATTTTTAATGAGATGGCCTGGGAAGAAAATGTCTGGAAGAACTTTGGGGATACCTTTGCTCAGCAATGGAATAATATATACAGGAAAGATTTTATTTTATCTTAACATTATATTATCTTTTTTTTATTTATAAAACCTTATTGTAATGATTTTGTGTTCAAAATGAGATTCAAAAATATGTAAGTTTCAAAAATAAGATAATGTGAAACAGATAAAATTCTGAAAACCGGATGGAAATGGGCAACATTTTTAAAATGATTAAATCCCTGAAGTGATAAATAACATCTTGTTTTTTTAATTAAAGTAGTTGAGTTTTCTTAGGAACGATGAATTTTCTCCTTCTTTCAAAGAAAATGTGAACTCAAAAAAAGCTCGACTAGGCGTCAGTGGCTTATCAATTTTCGCACGAAGCACATTTTCTTCTAGAATATTCCGGACATAGTAAACTTGTGTGTAAGTGCAAAATTGTAATTTTCCAGTCAAGCAAAGACCTTAAAGATAATAAAATGTATGTAGTACTAGCTTCTGCCTGCAACTTCAACTCGGCAAAAGTAGAAAATTATTCTAAGGGAATATCGTCACTATGTACCATATTCGTGTGCTAAACTTTATCTAACTAAATCTGTTCAGCTATTTGAGCGTGAAGGGGTAACTAACACACAGACGTACAAACTTTTGCCTTTAAAATATTTGTGTGATAGTAGAAAATGTAGGAGTGAAGTTGGTTATTGTGTATCTGTTATGACTAACCTATCCATTACTCTGAAATGAGATTTGTGACCTTAAAATTTTCTAATAAGTATAAAATAAAATTATCTATCGTAGCGTGTGAAACTAATATTTATCGTTTATTTAATACGTTATTTTGTACTATTTAATTAAATTTCGCGATAAGCCAAATTGGTAAAAGAGATTTCTCGAATTTATTGTGCCATACGTACGATCAAATAAAATGGAGTAATAATTTTGCCGGTCGTCAAAGGTCCGTTTTATTGCAGTGTTTATCGTTCGACAGTAAAATTAAATGTCGAACTTCAAACTGAGCAATATATGGGCACCATAGGGGTGGTAAAAAAGGATCGTTCGAGATCGAGCCGAATTTGTGACGTAATTTCGATTCGACAACGAAGTATAAATGGCGCCCGGGGAACCCTGTTTTTTTGGGTTGTGTACCTTTCTTAACAAATAGTCAGTTGATTCTCGGTAAACTGAAGACATTCTGTTTACTTGAAAACAAGGAGATACTTATTGTCAGTTCGTTTTAACTTTGTCTTTTTAGCTGTGACGTGTTGAAGAGTTTATTTAGTACGTTTTTAATATCTACCGTATTTACTATTTATTTGGTCAGCCAACAACTGCTTACACAATACATTGACATTGTAAATTACTTTGAAACTTCATTAATTATTGTAGTAATTATTATATACGTTAACACCACATACACTTTTTATGGTTAGGTAATAATTATCATTAATTATACTTCAGTTAATCAGAAATTTAAAAAAAAATACATTAATATTAAATGCAATTTCTGCACAAGAATTAAATTAAAAGCATAACATTAAAAATTATGCTACGGATTGATTATTAAAATAAATTAAGTGCATTTCGAAAGAACATTGCGATGTTCTTCACTACGTTGTAGTCACTTACGAGTGACCATCGCGTTTATTGCATGAATAGATTTTCTGTTCCGTAATGGAATTCCTTGCTTCTCACTAGGAATTAAAGACCTATTACACTGCGCTGAATATCGCGTGCGATATTCCGACTCATCACCCGACACAGTCTAAACCTTATTACACTACGCGATACGTCGAACCATAGACTAGACTGACTTTCGATGAATGAAAAATAATAAGATCACACGCGATATTCAGCGCAGTGTAATAGGTCCTTTACTAGTGTATCGTCGGTCTGCTCATAAACATGTAAACTCACATACACTATACACCCAGACTGAGAACGCCTATTTTATATACCTATAGAATAGTTGCTACTTACATATTTTCAAAAACACTTTTTGATTTTAGAAGAGAAAACCCTTTTTATGCAAAAAAACGCAGATTGTCATTTTGATATTCTTAGTAAAAAAGCTCGATATTTGTAAGTCAGAAGATTATTACTTTTTATGGTATAACATCTATGTATCAATGAATTCAGGTTAGCTTATACATTTTCTACCATGCCTATTCCCCCGAGGGTTTGCATAAGGAAAAATGTACGAACTAACATGTGTGTTTTATCTTAAAAACACGTTAACCTACCTTACACTAGGAATTACTCTTCTATCGTGGCAAATTCATAAAATATGTATCGCAGTTCTGCCCACAAATGTATGTACATACCTCTACCATGACCCGGAACAATTATCTGTTGGCCACGCGAACATTTGTTCCATGCGAGAATCGAACTTGCAACTTAAGAAAGAAAGAAAATACGTTTATTTGGCACATAGATGCACACAATGAGATAACATGGTATGTCTCACGGCTGCGCCAAATGGCTCCAGTTCAGCATGATGCCAGGCCACTATGTAGCGTAGCAGTTGCCTGACGCTGGTTTTCAACTGAACCTTGCTATGAGACTTACAGCGTAGCAGCTCATTGGCACATCAAAATTCATAGCAGTATAGTATGAAGGCATCAGACTAATACGCCTTTTTTTTTTTTTTTTTTTTTTTTCGATGGGAAAAATCATCTTATGACAACCCCCGCTCTTGGGCGGAGCGGGAGATAGTGTCAGACTCTTACTGACTAAAAAACCCATCCCGTTCCTTCAAGCCTTCATACCGGGGCTCGAGCGCCCTTTCGGATAACCCTGGCCCCAGTAGGCTTCGACCCGGCTGGGTCCCTGCTGTTGCTGACAACTCCTTAAGACTAATACGCCTCACAATCAACGATTGCATTACCGCATACCATCAGGTAAGATCGCAGTCAAGTACTGGTTGATAACAAAAAAAAAAAGACAAAAATTTCCAGTTTCCATTGTCGTGTTAATAAATCAATAAAAGAAAAGGAATTTTATCCTGTAAAATAACAGTTGAAGACGCTGTTCTGTCGAGAAGATTTTACATTCATTTTATTCAAATCCTTCTCATGGCAATCTCTGGAGCATAAAACTGTTCGAGACGGGCCCATTGGATTATTTCTTTAAGAATAGGATTCGGGCTGTACGATATGTCCCCGTCCTAATGTTGGGCGACCCTTTGTCCTTTTGCCAAGTACCTTTGATATCGCACACCTGTTGTTCCCAAGATGCCTTGCAATGGCTTTTTATTGAGGAAATTCTTTTTTCAAACTTTTTCGATTTCGATGATTCTATATTTAAGTCGTATTTAAACTTTTGTTGGTAATAATGGATTTATGTTGGTCTGTTGAATGGTGCGATTTGGAGGGTTGATTAGAGGAACTTGTGGCTAAGTATAACAGTCGGACGGACCAATCCCTAAGGTTGAAAGCAATGCCAAAGTCGCGTACAGACATCGCGAGGCGTGCGTCGCGAATGGTTCGTCACGCATGCCTCGGACTGTGTGTACGTGTGTGCTCACAGTGAGCATTCGCGTTCCTTCCTTGTCAGGAACTACCTTGTGGGTTTTGGTCAGTAAAAGTCTAACACAAAGGGCAGGAGATGTCATGAGATGATTTCTCAACAAAAGAAAAAAAAACTTAAGTAGGTAGGAAAAGGCACATTGATTGTTAAGTGATGCGATTGCTATATTTGTGGTTATTATATGTTTTACGTCACAATTAATTATTACAAACTCTTAGTTTCAAACTGATACTTGTAACTCAGATAATACAGGCTAATAATTATATCCACGATTTTATATTCATAGTCTCAATTACCCATAATCAATACAAAAACCATGGCATTTCCAACAAAAAAGCACCATTACCTCAAACCGCAACAATTACAAAATTAAAAACAGATTAGCACGCCGAATCACAAATCATTGTCCACAGTATAAATTAATTCCCCTCAGTTGGAATTGATTAGCTGAAACTTTGGGTCACGTAGAACCTTCCAGCAAACTTATCTACAATTACAGTCCGCCATTGTTTAATATCGGACGACAGTTTGTACCCTTTAAGTTAAAATTAGAGAACTTGCTTTGAGATGTCTCATTTTATCTGTTTTGTATTGAAATGTATCACCACTTACTATTACTAATTTTATATTTTATCCAGTTTGCCGCTCTAAGATGGAACGAAAAGTCTTGTTAGACTTTTGGCGAATAAAACCCACTTGCCCTTCAGTTGTCCTTTGTGTCCTAGAGCAAAGGCCACTCTTTCAATAGTTTCCGCAGCCCTAGCAGGCAACGGCCCCACTAGATCCTTTCAGTTTTGTTCTCACGCACGTGGAACGTTACACGCCGTCGACTCGGGCAGTCGGGTCCGTAGCCCTAACCAAGTTGATAATCTGCAATCGTTAAAGCTAGTGTAAAACTTCAATTGTACGGGGATGACGTCATTTCAACGCTCAGTTACGTGGTCAGAACAAAAGAATTGGGGTGTGACCAACTCGAAGCGTTCGACGCCAGCGAAATGGTTATAACTTGGCTAGAGGAGCTGGTTCGTCAAAAAAAGCATTACTGATGATGAGTAATGCTTTTTTTGCAATCCTCACCTCCAGCTGTACCAAGGCCTGAAACAGAGCACGGCAGGAGAGGTCACTGCTGCTGAAACTAAGTCATATTAACTTCTTCATCGAAATTACTAGAAATGAGTAAAGAAATGCCAGCTTCTTGAGAATATGTAATATGGCTGGCTCGATAAAAGCTTTTATCTTTTTCCCTTTATATGCTTTCAAGGTTTTTGCTAACTTCGAAATCAAAATGTACGAGTAAACCTATGAAAATCTGGTACTGGTATATCGTAAAAAAATAAAGGTAGAGAGAAATTTTTGGAAATCAGTTGAATTTTCCTATATATGACCTATTTTTTTCAGCATCAAAAATGTATTATAACATCGATGAACAGAAAAGTATGTATTTGATAAAATAATAGGTAATATCGAAACAAAAAGAACATGCCAACAAATCAGATTTTTACGAACAAAAGTATATTCTCAATATTTTCAGTATCTGTCGTACAAAATCAACGAACAGTTTCGTGGAAATGAAAAATCTCGTTACGAAATTCACGCGCTTAATATTTATCAATCCCGCTTCGGTTGCGTCGAATATTAATATTGTGAGCTTGTGGCTTTCAAAATTCTATTAAACATACAGAATTTTAGATTTGATATACGAAATTTTCCACATGCCTACACGCTTACATTTAATGTCTTTATCGCCGAGTTTGAATGAAACCATACAGTGAATAATTGTGATTATATTCTTCAAGTTTCGATGTAATATTGTATTGGGTTGGCTATTTTTTAGGATATTTTTTTTTAACCAACTTCAAAAAGGAGGACGTTCTATGTTCGGCTGGATGTATTTTTGAGTATAGTTGTGATATGGTTACAAAGTTTATTTAAAATTGCCTTGAACTCCTCATTTCTCGTGTCTTGTCTTACCTTTTCTGGCTTACTATATACAATCAATAAAAATAAAAGAAAGAAAAAAGATGTGTGGCACTCGGGGACTGCCGCGGTAAAGCTATTGCATAACATTTTTATCAACTTAGGCAATTATAATTATTTATTTATTTTATTTATGCAGTATTTTTTTCCTTTGTTTTTTTTTTCTTTGATATTAATTGAAGTTACACTTTTTGAGTGTGGTGACCGATAAGAAAACAAATGAGTGGGGGGTGTTAGGTTATTTTCGTTACGGAATTTCTGGATTCGGTCTCCACGCTAAAGGTCCACGATAGAAGCTATGCAATAGCTTAAAACAAATAACAATATCGAAGAAAAAGAAAGAAAAAGAAGTCATAAGAGACTCTAGCGCAGGCTTCAGGTGCAGTCTATGACCAGTGTGTATTGTCAGTGATGATATATAGCTCTATAATGGGGTCTTCCACAATGGGCCTCATCAGGAGGCTTAAAGTTACCCAAAAGGCACTGGAGAGGCTATACTCGGAGTTTTCTTGCGTTCTCGGATCTGTAATAAAACCAAAGTTAAAGATATGTCCGAAGAATCGCTTAACTCAAATGGCAGTGAGCAGGACACCTTATTAGCAGAACGCATGGTCGATGGGGTCGAAAGGTTCCTGACCACCACGCACCGGAAGACGCAGCGTAAGGCGCGAGGATGCGAGACACACAAGACCGGTCATTGTGGTGACAGGGAGGCTTATATTTAGCAGTAAACGTCTTACAGCTGAAATGGTGATGACGATACTTTCTGCACTCCTGATTGTTTTCGTTTTTTTTTTCAATCGTTTAAAAATAAAACTATGTTGACCAACCAGCCAGCATGCTAAACAAGGTACGTTCTTCAAGCAATCTCCTTGGATATTATTCGTACTTATTACAGTCAGTACTTATTAAAGTCTAATAAAAGTGGCTAGCTGGCACGCGGCGGCCGACCCCTGGCTTTTTATGGCTTAGTTTCCTTTGTTTCTCGGGTAATTTGCAATTCCTTTCGCCACCGGTCCATAAATTAAAACAGTCAGTTAGTAACAACATTAGCAGTTCGTGTTGCATAGCAAAAAGAAGATTTTTATCGGCTGGATTTCCCTAGCGAACTATACGTTTGTATATTTGTACTATTTTGTTTACCAAGGAGTTTCAAAGTCGATCCGGCTCGCGTAGTAGGTAAGCCATTCGCACCGGATTCGATTTTAATCCCCGCTAGAATATATAGCATAGTCGGCCTTACAATGTTCCCACTGTTGGGACTCAGGCCTTCTCTCTAGGAGAGGAAATGGGCTGTAATCCACCACGTGGGCCCAGTGCGGGTTCGTGGATGTCACATGTATTCCAATTTTTGGTTCTAGGACATGTCGGTTTCCTCACGATGTTTTCCTTCACCGTTTTGAGAGCAGCTTTTATCACCAAAACAAATTACACAAAGTAATGTGCCTGGCTGGGTTTGAACCCGCGACCTACAAAGTCGGGGCCGTTACCACTCGGTTACCACTGCTCTCTACGTTTGTATATTTATCTACTATTTTGTTTACTAAGGTGTTGAAAAGTCGATCCGGCCCGCGCAGTAACTAAGCCATTTGCACCGGATTTGACTTTGATCGCCGCTAGAATATATAACTTATACATATTTGCCAAGCCGGAATCGATTTTCTTGACTTTGGTAAGATACGATGGGGCTGTATTTTTTTTGGGTATACACTGTACAATCATTAAGTAAGTTCTCTTGCTCTGGGTGAAGCGAGAGAGAATGCTTGACTTAAGCCAACTAAATCCTTAGTACCTTCAGTCGGCATCGTGATTCGCAGGACGATTATTGGCCACAGTATGCGTAGGCGAGCAATAGGTAGCTCACCGTCCAGTCGTCAGGCAACATTTCACGAGTACCTCAAAGAGATGTCAGCAAAACTTTAGGAGCCCGGCAGGGCCTGGGCTTAATAAGGCATGGATCGACTTCTAAAAGGGTTGCCCTTGGTCCTGGGACGTAAAGTGCAACTTACAGAATATAGGTATGGCTTTAGTCAATAAAAGTCTGACACGCCTTCTTGCTTCGCACTAGAGCGAGAGAAGTCATTAAAATGATTTGACCCTTAAGAAAAACACTATATGGCTTTTCTGTGTAGTTTTTTGGTATCTAATAACAAAACTTCTGCGAAGTAATTTACTATTAAATTAGATAATCTACGTGGTACAAAGAATAAATAAGTAGCCTATACCAAGTACCTTCTAATCGTCGCTCTAAACGTATTCACAGCACTGAGATCACCAATTTATCAGCCGAACATGTTAATTACTCGTGTTTCATCATTTCCATGGAATTGTTTTTTGTGGCAGTTTTATGCGGAAAAACCCCATTAATGGGCATTAACAGATGTTATGACGACGCGGCATAAAAGCGCTTTTCCACTACGCAACCATGACGTTGCAGGGACAGATAGACAGCCTGCGATAATGTTCGAAAGAGGTATCGTAGCCCTGGACTGCAAAGGGCAACTGAAGGACACACAAGTGGGTTTTAGTCAATAAATTCTGACATCATCTCTACTTATAGCGGGAGTTATTTGATGATTATCCACACTAATAAAAAAAACTGGTCAAGTTTAAATCGGATTCGCACTTCGAAGATTTCGGACAAAGTTGCCTATGCATAATAAATTCGATTTCCGAAACGAGTCACCCAGATTTTTTTTTAAATATTACCAAAATAAGTGATAATTTTTTGATATTTGACTTTACGATTCTTTTTGGTCTTTAAGAGTTTTTCCTGTACTTTACATTAAATCTTCTAGATCTTCTTTCTTGTCAAATTTCAGGATTGTAGGTCAACGGGAAGTACCCTAGAGGTTTTGATTTCCTTGCCAGTGTCAAAGTATGCGCTAGAAGCGAGGTATAGACTAGACGGCCTTATTTTTGATTTGCATTAGCTTTGTAGATTATTCACTGCTCCAAGATGTAGCAGATCTAAGTATTTGATAATTTCAGCTTAATAACAAACAGACGGAAAGATGGACATGCGTACAAAAAAAACGATCCTTGTAAGGACTCCATTTTTGCCGATTGAGATACGGAACCCTAAAAAGAGAGATAGATACGGTAACAGTTAAACGTTAGTTATCTTCTATTCTCTGCTAGTAAGCAAAGTTTATGGTTGGTTGGTGCAAAACAGAACTAGGACAAATATTTCAACTTGCGGTATGTAAACTTACGAGTCTTTGCTCTAGGGAGAAGGAATATGCTTCCCTTTAAAACAATTTAGTCCAACTTCATACACTACCTGAAGATTGTTAGCAAAATGTCTTCATGCATTATGTATCTAACACAAGTTAGTGTAACTTCACAAATACCCCCCTGTTTAATACGAGATCCGTAGACTTGCTAATTAAACTTTGTATGTTACACTTTGCCAGGGAATGTATGAGTTCGTTAAAGTTTGCGAGACTAACACGTTACGTGTCGGTAATTACGTATTGGGTAACTGCCACAACAGTTTGTCGTTTGTCGAGGAATACAATTTGTGTTTGACGGTCTGGCGGTACAAGTTGTGCGCTGTTGCCAGTGGAGAGCGGTCAAGCGATCTATGTTTAGTGCTTGAGGTCTGTGGGCAATGAATGTTTGGTGCTGACAGCAAAACTAACCATGTACCGTGCAGTTACACTGCCAGCTTTACGGCAGTTCCATTTTATCGTCTGTACGTTCAGACGTTCACTCTGAGTATACACTGGCAATTGTTGCAGTGTTTCTTTATGGGATATAACTGTGCATCTAAAACCTTATTCTTTACTAAAAATACTAGTTGTACACCAAATATTAAAGTACTGGGAGCACCCTGGTTCGGACAGATTAGGTATGAAAGGGACGACGGGGTCTAGTCAGTGAGCGAAGCGAGCGAACTCAGAATCCGCCATCCCCTTCGTGGTTTTTTTAAACAACCTACCAGACGCATACTTTAGTGCACAATTATTATTTCTGGTGGAACATAGCCAAATTTTGTAGTAGAAATCTGGAGTAAATTGAGAAATAGTTAATTACCACCCTTTCTTTATTGCGTTCGCATTTCTTTGTGCCTTACAAGTCACAAGTTCTCACCAATTTATTTGATTGACATTGCACTTACGTCCTTCGTTTTTTTAATAAGTAAATGACGCAACTAGATACTTGACCTTTATAAACGTTTATTCACAACTATGTTTAAACAAAAACCATTGAACTTGAACTTTCACGATATCGCAGTTACTTTAGCTGACTTTTGCATGTAGGAAACATTCAAAGCATTGCATATTACAGCAATCAAATGTGATTTTATATCGCATACCAACCAATGTGATTTTATATACTGTGTGAATTGTCTGCCATCGTCGGACTTCAGCTTCGTGAGCTTGCTCTGCCCAAAAGACAGATCTCATGCAAATACTTTGGAGCCCTATTGCGCTCAATCGCTGACATAATATGGCTCCGAAACGTGGTTGCTTACAATGGGCTTCATCAGAAGGCTTAAAGTCACTCAAAGGGTAATGGAAAGTGTTATGCTTGGAGTTTTCTTGCGCGATCACATCAGAAATGAAGATATCTGCAGGAGAACTAAGGACAGAAATAGCCCAAAGAATCGCCACACTTAAGTAGCAGTGGACAGGGCACAGGGCCTCCCACAAGGTGGACCGATGATCTGGTGAGGGTCGCGGGAATCCGATTGATGCGAGGATCGGTCATTATGACGACACTTGGGGGAGGCCTATGTCCAACAGTGGACCTCTTTCAGCTGGAATGATGATGATGTGAATTGCCTGAGATACCTACATTAACTGCTTTATAGTGTTTCCTCTGCTGGGACCCAGGCTACCTCTCAAAGAGGAAAATTGGACCACAATCCACTACGCGGGGGCACATTTCGGAACGATGGATTTTCAGTTAAATTGAAACGGGCGGCGGTTTTTCTAAGTTTTAATTAAAAATATTTTTTCAAGTAATACACTTAAATTAAACGTGCTCGATCTAAATAAAAGACAGATTCTACTTCCTAGGTGCTGAATTTGAAAACTTTAAATGAGTGTTCAAATTTAGCCAAATTCATGTGGAAGTAACGCCTGGGTGTCACCACGGTGTGGACCGCCCGGAGAACACGGTGGAGCATATTATGGTAGAGGTGTGCACCGCTAGGGTAGAGCACCATCGTATTCTCGAGGGGAAGGTTGGTAGCAACGATCTCTCGCGCCGGGCCTTGGTACAGACCATGGTCCGAAGCGAGAAGGAGGAGTGGTAGGCGGTCGCTTATTTCTGCGAAACAGTAATGCTAGCGAAGAAGGAGCCCGCACGCGTACCCGCAAGGGAGAGGCTCTTATGCCTGGCCCTGGGACGAAGGTAAAGAAGGAACAGGAGTAGGTTTTTTAGTCAATAAAAGTCAAGCCAAGGGTGAGGGATGTCATGGGAAGATATTACAACCTAAAAAAAAAAAGCCAAAACCAAGCACACCAATTAGCCTGCATGGTTTTAAATACCTGCGGCGGGCAATATACTAGGTGGCACTATAGAAACATAATAGCTACAGATCCGAGCCGCAAAAGCTTAATTTTGAAAAACAATAAAATTCCTAAACACCATTCGAGTCTTATTCTAAATTCAAATGTTTGTTCTCATTCAGCCATAATTATTTTCTGCCAGCCAGTATGTTATATTCACTCAGTAGACAACCTTTCTGGTTTGAGATTAAACTCAGTTCGGAAAATTCTCAGACGACAGTTCGGCAAACTGTCACTAGAATGGCATTCCTATGTTCAATAAAACGTGCAAGTGCATAGCACACACAGCCATCACAGTAGACTTGCCTCCATTTCTGGTTAACTGTAATATGTTTCGAGCTGTTTCATCACTAGTTTTAGCTGGAGCTTTCCTTTCATTCTAATACTTCATGAAAACCTAAGCAAACGCCGGCGTTAGCTCTCTCATTGTCTTTATATTGTGTCTCTAATTACGGTATTCGAAATGTTAAGTTAGCTGTTTATACTCTTTAGTTTTTAGTTTGATGAGGGCAGCTTCTTTAGGACAAATGCAGACGCGAAACATAAATGTGACAACATTTATTTAAATGTATTTATTTTATTACGTATAATATACACTCATTTATAAAAAAAGGAAAAAAATATAGTAAGAAGAGCACACAGGTGCTGTTTATTTCAGACGAAATTTCTTCTTATAGACCTGCGACTGGAGAATAGGGCGAGAGATGTAGACACAGCGAGTAAGTTTAGAAAAGTTGTTAGAAAGTTCTCAAATTGTTATGTATGCAAAAAAAATAATATAAAAAGGTTTTCACATCGTCACGCCGGTCTGTGGCAACCTTAAGAAAATAAACTAAGTCCATGTTACTAACCGGCCAAGTGCGAGTCGAACTTGGACACCAAGCATTCTGCACAAACTTAGCTCTCTCTCTTTCTCAAGTCTCGAAGATGATTTTTAATTGCTAAAAAAGTGTTTATTTTGTGAAGAAACTATACACACAAATATTTTGTGCTAAGTGACCTTGCTTTATGCCATACAAGTTTCCAGGTCAACGGGAAGTATCATACAAAGGAGCATAAATGGCCTATTTTTAGATTGCGTTGACTTAGAAGTTTGATAGACCTGAGTATTTTATATTAATAAAGAAGAAGTTTGAGTTTTTCAGAGCTTCAAGGGACCGCAGACCTGAGTATATGGTTTTAAATTCAATTAAAATCACCTCCACGCGCTCCTGGGAAAAAGAGTTTCGACAGACGAACAGATGGATAACAAAGTGATCCTACAAAGGTTACTCTTTTGCAAAGACTTAGGTACAGAACCCTACATACCGAAACACGATTATTCTGTGGTTTAACAGGATACACTTAACAATGAATGTGATAAAAAACCTCCCCATGTTGTAGAAAACCCTTTTGTTTACACGGAAAAGGGTAAAAGATTAACTCGCATCCATTTGCATAAGTATTTCGGTACCTTTATTGTGTGCGTGTTTTCTAAATTAGATTAATTTAATACGACCGTGTTAAGAGGCGTACGTGGATGAAAAGCTAATTCGAAAGATGGAAAGAAGATTTAAGTAAACGTGAAATGGTGTTAGCAAGACATATGTTTTTGTTAAAGTATTTTATTTTATCAACTTTTTATAGCCCGCTGTTTACTCTGGTTACTTGTCGAAAATCATAATCCGAATAGTTCTCCTCATTTTTCATTTAATTTTATGAAAGTCAATCCGAAGCAAACAGATAAATATTATTATTATTATTTATTAAAATCCATCTATTAGTTAGGATCTACGACTACTACTACGACGATATGATAATGTGGTCCAATTTTTTACGCATAAATAGAGCTTAAAATTTGGACAACATCATCATTTCAGCCAATAGACGTCTACTACTGGACATAGGCCTCCCCCAAATATCAAAATTCAAAATCTTTTTCTTTCACATAGGCGTACATGGGCACTTATAAAAAATAAGAAGGTAGTTTATAGCACAGTTCCAGTTTTCTATGGAGAAGAACCAGCAAGAAACTATATTTACCTATAATATAACTATATTATGCACTATATTTATATATTATAAGCATAAATCCACGAATTTTATATACATTTATATATATATCCTATCTCTTCTTTGTTTATTCTTTTTTGAAAGAATATTATTATGTAACATCCCTAAATATGTTCGTGACGTCACAGCAGGCCCTAACAGAATATCAGCGCTGCGTTATTTATCGTTTTAAATAACGTAGTATATGCTGAGTTAGGTGCCTTTTTGGCCTCGCACTGATTATATCTTTCTTTTTTCTTTTCATTGTGTATTTTTAGTTTATATTATTGTGTGAGGCACGAATAAACGTTTTTCTTTCTTCTTTCTTTCAAACTCCTTGACCGCTACAACGGCTGGACTTGTGCGTCTCACTTCTATTGCATTCTCGCGTAGGTAGAACTACACTGCGCACACGTGTGCCACACACGCCGATCTGGGCGCGTCGGTTTCCATACATTTTATATGGAAACTAGACTTGTAGAGCTAACTTGATCCATGCCACGCGACGCCACGCTTCGTCCTACGCACAAATCAGCCCCCCTAGCTAAGTTACGACCGTTTTGTTTTATTTCTCTTGACCACGTGACTGAGCGTTGAGATGACGTTAGAACAAAGGAATAGGAGGCGTGGCCGACTCGAGGCGTTCGTTGCAAAATAATGAAAACGGTCGTAGCTTGGCTTAGAGGGTTGGCGTGTTAAACGTGTGCGTCGGTCTACTGTAGGTTTAGCTTTACTGTCATCGGTTGTGTTTGTTTTATTAAAGCAAACTTGATCGTGACCTAACAGAATCTACTTATGTAGCAAAGTACTATGCCCTACAGTAATCGTACGATTACCTACTAAAATGTCCTGACAAGCCCCATTTGCTCTAAACTTGGTAGTATACAGCTAAAGCTGTGTCTTCACTGTTCGCGATTGTTTGACCTCGATTCATCTGCTCAGCTTTATTCCAGTCGACTGCTTTCGGCCAATTACCTATTAGACTATTGTTTTAAAACCTTGGCCAATGTTTTATAGCTGTTTGTATCTTTTATGTATCTATAGTCGAGTAATTTTCACACAGTTTAAAATCGAAGGCTTTTTTTGTCTGATTCCAATCTTTGTTTTGATCTGATTTATATGTTCTTATTCATATAAAGTTGCAAGGTTAGTGTTTCAATGGAACCTATTATACAGTGGGTGGTTATATATAAAATGGTACGTAGCACCTGAGGAAATACTAAGATTGTTTGAAACAGTCATCACAGCCTTGGAATGAAAAAGGCAACTGAAGGAACATGGGCAGGTTTTAGTAAAAGTCTGACATTCCTTCTCGCTCCAGGATTCACCTAAAGCGGGAGACGTTATTTGAATTTAAAAATATTAGATATCCATAGGTAGCGGTGCTTGCCATTTATAATGTTTGTTAAACATTTTATGCCATAAAAGTGGCACAAGAAGCTATTAAAAGAGACCATAAAATTTTGAGCCTTGTCACACATATAATATTGGCGAAAGGTTATGAGTATGTATGCATGTAAACACATTTCTTCTTCATTCCTTCTCATAACATTGTTAAGTTCTTAAATTTTGTTTCTTTAGTCTGGAACAATTATCCCTCTCACTGGAGTTGGGCGTTGATGGCTGCGCCACAGTTTTAACTTTTGCAGACATCATCGTTTTATCTTTTGCTTCATGTATTTTGTTTTTAGTTCCAAATAAATAAACAATTATTACATTTGTTACTCCTTCACGTTAGAACGCCTGAACGGAATTAGATAAAATTTGACATACGGGTAGGCCATGTCCTAGAATAGAACACAGGATACTTTTTATCCTTTGAGTATGTTTTCTTAGAACCATTTTCTACTTTCACGCGGCCGAAGCCGCTGACAGCAGCTAGTTCGTAATAAATCTTATAGTATGAAAACGAACCAGCCACAATAATTGAGCAATTAGGAAGTATAGAAAAAAATACTAAGGAACAAGTACAAAAGGACCATTACGTACATGAATGGTCTTTTGTACTCTTTTACTACATCTCTTATCTTCAACATTAGGACCTAATCTTTTTCATATGTATGGGTAGGGGTACTTGGGTGAGAGATCTCCATTACGGTGGAGGAGTGACGCTAACACTTATTAGGACTTGAGGTACTTTAGTGCCATTTAGTGCCTCACTCTAATTGTTTAGGGTACACTTTAGTTTTAGTATTTAGAGTAGTCAAGCCATAATATAATAATATGTCACAACTTTCACACAACACCCCATAGTACCAAACTAAGCAGAGCTTGTGCTTTGAGTACTAGACTACTGATAAACATATTATACTTCTAAATAAATGTTATAGATAAATTTCACACAAAACAAATGATTGTGCTTGCTTATAATATAAACATTTGTTTTGGGTTTTTTTAGGTTAGACTGTTACTGAATAAGATTCACCCGTTTGTTCCTTCTTTACCTTGAGTGCCAGGGGCCCGGGGTTCATTTTCACTTAACCCATGGAAAACATTTGTCTAGGGTGGGAATAGAAAGCACTATCTCCGTCATAGTAATCAGGGTCACTAACCACTTGATCAGCAAACCGATCTAAACTATGACTATACCTAATGAAAAAAAGATATACGTAAGTCATAAGCCTGATGAAGTTAGTGTAGATACTGAAATATATCTTCAAGACCAAAACGCCAATATGCAAATCTTTCTCTGTTAAAATTAATATTGCTAGAATTTTTCTTTATGCAAAGAGAAAATTTAGAAGCTTTGATCACGTAATATCCTTTCAGTAATAAAGGAATAATTTTATTCCATTACAGATTCGCTGAAGTTTTCGTAATCGGATTCATATGAAACATTAAATAATAAAGCGGTCCCGTAATCCCGAGGCACTGATATTTCAGGATAAAATAACCTTTTACTTAAATCGGCTTCGGAAACAATTAAATTGGTTTGATCATGAATAACTGTTCAAGGGAAATGTAGTACTGCGGGATTCTTAAAAGAAGAATATGGGTAGGTTTAAGTCAGTAACATTCTGACACACCCTCTCGCTCTACCCAGAGTGGGAAAAGCTATTCCTATACTAATAAAAAAGGGGGAATATATTACCTAAAAGCAGCTGTGCTGTGAGAAGTGGTAGATGAGTGGTAACGGCCCCGACGTTCAGTACCTAGCAGTCGTATTACTTTGTGTAATTTATTTTATCACTGCTGCTCTCAAAACGGTGTAGAAAAACATCGTGAGGAAATCGGCATGTTCTTCTCACCAAAAATTCGAAGATATGTTACTTTCGCACTGAACCCGCGTGGTGGATTACGGCCCATTCCCTCTCCTAAAAGAAGGCCTGAGTCCTAGAAGTGGGAACATTAAAAAGGCTCCATAAGCAACCCAATTTTTTTTTATACTCTTGTTTTTTCATATTTCAAAGTCATCAAAATGATTCTAGAACTTTTTAATGATGTTTTCTTTTAGGTTTTTATATCTCTTAACGAACACCTAAGTAACAACTAAATTGAAGTGAGGAGTGAATAAGTCTATGAATCTTGTGAATAAAATATTACGTAACGTAAAAATAAAGGTTAATTAAAACTTTTATTTTACGCAAACTCTGTACTGTCAAATGATATTACAAAGAGACATTACTGTAGAGTTTCGCATTCCTTATCTCAAAATACAGGGCAGCACTAAAATCTGGTAGCGTCTTGATATTACCGAGCTTAAAACTGAATTGATGCCAACCTTGACTAGACAGACTGCTGTTTTACATACAAGTCGTTTCAGCCTAGCTTTAATGTTCGTTGGGTCTTCGAGATGTTCGTTAATGGTCCTGCATTTAGCCATGGAGAGAAACAATCTGCCTGCTACGGTTTTCCCGTCCGATTATAATTTCAGTATCTTCAAGGCTCATAAACTAGTGCGCCTTACCATCAGAGATTGCATCACAGCTTACCATGCGGTGGGATCACAGTCAAGCACTACTTAATATCAATAAAAAAAAAAGTTGCCATATAAATGTGCCCAATGTAGTTCTACCTTGACTTGCTTGAAACCTCTTATCTACCTCTTTTTTATTTACCTTAGATACAGCCACGTTTTGCCACAGCAAATTCGGCGTGATATTTATTACGTATGTGTGAACGGCCTGATCTTCACAAGCGATAAAACGGGGTAATGTATGTTTGAAAATCGACGATGACGTAATTTTTTCGTATCTAAATTAGATTCACATATGCATGGAGTTATTCAGTTGCCAAAAATGTCTTTGCGTTAGCACTATTGACGTTTTTGGAATTGGCTGGTAACTATGTTATATATTGTCTAATACTTTCTATAGTTATATAAAAAACTCAAACAACAGTTTTTTTTTTAACAGGTTTTTTTGCACGTAGAATATAACTACGATGGTATATTTTTAACCGACTTCAAAAAGAGGAGGTTCTATGTTCGGCTGAATGTATGTGTGTGTGTTTTTTTTTAATGTTTGTTCACCGATATCTCGGCCAATTCTAGACTGATTTTGAAAATTCTTTTCGATTTTGGCATTGCCACGTTGTTCAGTAATGCTTAATCTCTTGAAGCCAGCCTTTGGGTCACACGAAGTGTCAGCGAGACGTTTGCGTAATTATTTAAATAGTGTTTCAGCTTTCGAACCTCACGGCCAAAGAGTGTCAGCCTCAAACGGTTCAAAAAGAAGCCTGTTACTATTCACCCCTTTTGTTTGAGATGGGAAATCATCCAATGACATCTCCCGCCCTTGGGCGACGCGGGAGAGCGTGTCACTGTGTCACTTTTCCTGACTAATCACTACCCACTCCTAGTTCCTTCTTTGCCTTTCATTCCAGGGCCGGGCTTTCCTTTTAGAAGGAAACCCATGGTCCCAGTAGACTACCACTCGAGATTCTTCGCAACTGCAGCGATAGCACGATGAGCAGAAGATAACGCAGAGCAAGATTTGATTTGGTAGACGTGTGCATATTTTGTTTCCTATTTCCACATCGCTAGCTAACATATTTTTCGGCGCACATCTTTTGACGCCTAAAAAAGTTAATATCTATCCATCTGACGTTACCATCAAATACTTTAAAACCTAATCTCGGTATTTTAAAATTAAAAATTAATCACATCGTTCGCCTTCGCTGGCCACGTTAATACGGTCTTAAGTCTGTTGGCAAAAATTCAAAGTTTAATCGTACCATCAGTGGCGGGTGGGGTGTGAGTAAATTCAGCGAACTAATGGGGCTGCTACTCAACCCAGCCACGCTATTTATTATTCAGGCAGCCACTGACCGTGGTTACGGCAATCACTGGGGTGATCATTCACGTAGCCAGTTACAGAATAGCCTGTTTTCTTTTGGAAAACGAATATACTGTGGGTTTTGGTCGTAAAAGAAGTGAGATTTTTTAAAATCAAAGTTTATTTATTTATATAAGCATTATGTATTTACAGTACCTAGTAGTGCACACAATGTGCAAATCTAATACAACAAGGCCTTCTCTACCAGTCAACTTTTGGTTTAAAAATAAACATTATAGTAGCTGTGTGCGTAACTACGTAGTATACGTCACGGAAATATTTTAAAGCTACATAAAATAATAAAGCATGTATTAGGTAAAAACAAAAATCTTGAATAGTAAGTTGTTATGTTGTTTTTTTTTATCAAAGTAAAATCGCTGTTACGGGGCCGCGAAAAGACCCGGTTAAAACTCATACAAAATACTCAGTGACTACAACCAACTCTTAACGCTAAGTGCAAAATGTATAACAATATCATTACTCGCGAAGAATTCACATGACAAGTCGCCACTTGTCGCCTAGTGTAATGTCAATATTTGGCGGGAACGCCATCAGAAAACTCATTTGTCAAAGCCTACAGTTTCATCCTTTGAATCTATCCTTTGTATACCAAACTACAAAGTTAATACAAAGTATATTTCCGTCGATCTATCTGCAAACTTCGATCACTGACTTCCAACTCAGTTTTCTTGCCTCTCACAAACGCTTCAACAATATCAGATTTCGTTTATTTTGTAGCAACAAAGTCGGATCTACATCTGTTAGTTAAAACGACAGTGGCCTCACAACAATAACAAATGCCCCAGTTAAATTGTAGATAAACCGGCTACCATCCGCCAGAAGTTTGCCTCCCTTTACTGCGAATTTTATACTATAGGAGTTAGGTAGCTTTTACCCTGGTAGGCGTTTTCATAACAGATTAGTAGATAATGTTTCCATTGCTGGGATTCAAGTTTCGTCACTATGGGAGAATGGGCCATAATCTACCAGACAGGTCTAGTGTGGAATGTCACTTACTTATGTTTTCAAATTTTTGACTCAATGACATGCAGTGATGACATAAATTACACAAAGGAAAGAGCCTGTCTGAGTTTATTTATTTATATACTCGTAATACTTTATTGCACCCCAGATTAAGAGTTTAATTCATTAAGCCGCAAGCGAACGCTAGTGTTCGCGCTCTCATTGTCTTTCTAATGTGTCTCTAAATACGGTTTTCGAAAGGTTAAACCAGCGACATAGACGCGTAAATCGGGACTGTTATCACTGGACCATTTTAACTGCTCCCCATCCATATCAGATCAAATCAAACCTATAGTAGTTTATGAGTAGATAACTCGTAAGTTTTTACCATGAATCAATTTGTATAGCCTACATATAGTTGTTACAGGTCTGGGTGTCTTGTGGAAGTGAATTTAAATATTTGTTAACGCTCCCAATTACACAGGGGAAATGCTAGAATGGAGTTTGGTTAATAGAAAAGACCGATTCAAAAGCAGACAGCGGAGTGTTCATGCATTACAGATTGGACTAGGTTTTTTAAAGTTTTGTATTTTATAGTGGAGAAAATGAACTGAAACTTATGTTCTGCCCCCCTAGCCAAGTTACAAGCATTTCGCTTGAGTCGAACGCCTCGAGTTGGCTACGCCCCCATTTCTTTTGTTCTGAAGACGTGACTGAGCGTTGAAGTTTTCTACAATCGTAAACGATTGCAGATTATCAACATGGCTAGGGGTACTGTTAACTCTACGTTAGTAGGTTCTATATGTACATTTTTTTTTTAGTTTATGCGATATCGGAATAGTTTGTTCAGAATCAGTAGATAACTGAATAGATTCCAGTAGTTTTTACACCATGTTATATTCTTTTCTCAAAAATATTTGAAAAAATCAATAGTTCGCACACCACCGACACTAAGTTCAACACTGGTCACGGCAGGTCATAATAGGTATTAGGCGCCAGCAAACAGCTGGGTACAAGTGCAAAACCACCGCTCAGTAGCATGGATGGCCCGGTGACTCCGTTTTTTTTTGCTGACGTAACAAGCTCATAATTTTGTGATTTTTCATGATACAGTTATGAAATTTTGTACATAGATTCTTTACATAAAAATACTAGATACGTGTTTCAGGTTTCGCATTATACTAATGTTGTATATGAAACAAAGAAAATTAAAGCAGACTCGCCTGCTATGACTAAAAGTGAGCAACAAATGAATAATTAGTTGAATGATTGAAGTCTTAAAATTGAAACAAGATAGGTAAAAAAATATTATTTACTGTCCAATTAAGCAGCCTAAAAGGAAAAACTGAATTATTTTTACAATTGGGAGACAGTTCTGTGGTACATTTCTGTAAATAAGATTGCCTCCCGACTTCGATAAAAATGTCGGTTTTCAGTTTTTGGATATTTTTGGAATCTCCACCCATCCTATTAATATTTTTTTAAATATTCATCTATATCGTTCGTGATTCAATATCGTTAGAAACCATTTCGTCAATGAAATGGTTTCTAACGATATTGAATCACATACTATACTTTAAAATCAATTCACGCTTTTGGACTTTATGGTGGAATAAAGAAACACACAAACATACATATTGCTGTTAGCAATAAAACCGTCATTATACCCATATATTTAAGTCTATGTATAAGTTGTGTTATTATTTTTATGTGCAATAATATTCTATGAACACATAACAATTATTTTTTGGGCAGTCGTGTAAATAGCGCACTTTTCGCGCTGAATTATTCTCATAACAAGAAAAGATAAATCACCACAAATAAAATTGGTTCAGTACAATTCGTCACAAAGCACAGATATTCAAATGAATGAATTCGTTTTATATTCTTAGCGATCGTTTGAATCTAATTTCATGATTTTGACGAAATAAATCAATTTCTCGGGTCCGATAAACCAGTTTATTTGGCTTTGGATCCCGAGGGACCCCATTTGAGAGGTTAAATCGGCAGCCAAGCTGAGCTTGGTTTTGGTAGAACTCGTTTAGACGGTGTAATGGGTTACGTGGAGGCAGGAACCAATACGGTTTCGGGACATTTATGTAACTTTCTGGGACAGACACTGGTTAGAAACATAAATTTGTTACATACTGGCTTCTGTCAATGGCTTCGCTCACGTGACAGAAGGATATTATCTCAAGAGAATTATCGGGTTATAAATTCTGTATGCCATTCCAGAAAACCGTGTGACAAATTCTATTGGAATCTGTTCAGCCTTTTTAGCTTGAAGGAATAACCAACAAACATTCAAACTTCAGGTTCAGTTGAAAACCAGCGTCAGGCAACTGCTACGTAGTGGCCTGGCATGATGCTGATCTGGACCTATTTGGTGCAGCCGTGGGACATACAATGTAGATATATTTTAAGTGTAAGATCATTGTGTGTACCGGTGTGCCAAATAAACATATTTTCTTTCTTTCTTTCTAAACTTTGGCTTTTATAACATGACGTTGTCCGAAAACTGGTTCAGCGTCAGAAAAAAAAATTGAGAACCCGATTTTCAAACCATTCAGAGACCCACTCAAAAAACACACATTTCATCCAAATCGGTATATACAGAAACTAGCTGTGCCCCGCGGTTTCACCCGCGTTTTTCTCGTTTCCGTGGAAATACCGAGATAAAATATTGTCTATAATTGCCTCCCTCAATAAATGGACTATTGAATATTTAAACAGTTTTCATATCAGATCAGTATTTCCCAAGATTACCGCGTTCATAAATGTATTTATTATACTCTCCAAAGATCCTATACTTACAATCATCACCAAATATATTTCGAAAAAGATTATTACAGGATTTTATGTTGATAAAAAACTCTATGGCCCATAACTCATTAATAGGTACCAACTCTTAACATCTTACACACATGATAACTTTTAAACGAAATATCCGATTGAGATGAAACAAAAAGTATTTTAGTTCTACATAAATACTCTTGATAAAATAATGCTTAATTTCGATAAAGATTAATATTACGATACATATTTAACGTAGTTTTTTTTCTTCAGACGATTTAATAATTATTTTGAACACAGAATCGGTTATTGTGATTAAACCATGATAGTTAGATATATGTTCTCGCGGACTTTTTTGTAGATCTTAATGGGATCTACAAACCCGTAGTACATCGTTTTTTTCTACTGTCAATAGTTTTTGCAGCGCACGCAAAAATAGGTTTTCGATTTTACACCTTGTGTTACAAAATAGCAATTTTATTACGGATCCCTAATTTTTAAAATAAAAAAAACATAGCCTATAGCCTTCCTCGATAAATGGACTACCCAACACTGAAAGAATCATTCAAATCGGACCAGTAGTTCCAGAGATTAGCTCGTTCAAACAAACAAACAAACAAACTCTTCCGCTTTATAATATTAGTATAGATATATATATAAAGATTATTACTGTGTTGTGATAAGTAAGGATGAAATGTTTCCATTCTTACATAAAATGTAATAAAAGTTGATGTAGTTCTGCAGTTTCCACCATGCTTACAAATCTGGTCAGCCATATAAACCTTAATGAAACTGCAACCCATACAAGTACACATAAAATGGCCATATCTATACGTATTATCTTCTCAGAGTAAATAAGTCAGGGTGGCTGAACATGGGGTAAACAGTGTCAACAGATTGTTAACTACAACTTCGACGAGTCCTTGGAAGTTCTTTTGATATTGATTTTAAGCCATGAACGGGATTAACTTTCTTATTTGATTTGTAGAAAGATACAGTGAAGTGATACATCAATCACTACCAGCAACTAACTTGTGCCAGTGGCTTTGCCCGCGTGACTGTAGAAAATTCTATGTACTATACCAGAACATGGACTATCCATGTGTAAAATTTCATCGAAATCCATTCAGCAGTTTAAACGTGAAGAAATAGATAACAAACACATACTTTTGCCTTCATAATATTTATTAGTATGTTAAGTAGCGGTTGTATTGATCATTTAATAGATTCGGTACAAAACGGAAAAAAAAATGTTCATAATCATACCTAAATACGGGTCTACGACAATATGACAATGGGATAGTTTCAACCGTAGTAACCGTAGACTTGAACTTTAAATAAAAGCGGACTGTTAAAATATCTTAAATCCAAAATAATTTTAATCACCTATAGGCAAATAAAGGCGCTCAAGTGTCGTTAGTTGTTCCTCGCTAGTGAAGTTTGTGGTGAGACCGCGGCTCCTCTTATAAACCCGCGTCGCCGCTCGTGCAGCCGCCCGAGGCCTGACGAAGGTAGCCGACGTCATCCGAACACTATTAATTTCCCTAACTTAACATTAAAAGTATAATAATTGAAATATTAGCAAGTTAAAGGTAGCGGCCCTGGAACGCAAAGAGCAACTGAAAGATCACGGATATATTTTAGTCGGTGAAAGTCTGACAATTTCTCTTGTCCCATCCAGAGCGTAAGAAGTTATTTATTCCCAACTCCAAAAAAGGTGGTTTACAATTTACTAAACACAAAGTTATCTCCACCATAAAATGGAAAAATACCTACTGACAAAAACTCAGTTTTCCAATGACTTTGGTGAAATGAACAGCTGCACTTCTTGTTCACAACTGAATACCATGCTCGAGTTCGTACCAGGAATACAGAATTAGCACTTTGTACGAACAGAGCAAGCCTGAATGAACGTTTCTAACGGAGAGATACCAAACTCGACTTCGCAAACGTAGCACGAAACATGCATGGTATGCGTACCGTGTAGCTCGCCGGGGTAATGCTCAATCGTTCATAGTACCCTGGTACATAATTGTTATACGCTCATTAATGTGTTGTAGCCGTAGCATGACTTTGCCAAACACATTATTAGTCCAACTCAATTTCAGCCTTGGATTAATTAGTTCTACTAGCAGTAATAAAGGGACTCGTGATTTATTTTTATTTGATTTTACGGTGGTTTTTGTAGCTCTGACTTTTGTAAGGCAGGTAATAAGATTCTCTTGAATACTCTATTATAGAGGCGCAAAAAATCATCACGTTTTTTTTTTCATTGCGGTAAGTTTAAAGTACAGAAAGCCGCCTCCTACGAATCGTGGATCACGATACATATTCCTTGCACGACTACTTTGTTTTTATTCATACATGCAACCATACACACATACCGGATTTTTTTAGGTGGGAAAATCATGTAATGAAATCCCCCGCTCTTGGGCGGAGCGGGAGATAGCGTCAGACTTTTATTGACTAAAAACTCACTCTTGTTCCTTCTTTGGCATTATTCCAGGGCCCCGGGGATCTTTTTCGCAATGCCCGTGCCCTAATAGGCTTCGACCCTGCTTTGCCCCTACGTATACCGTACTGTTACTGCTTGTTTTGTATATTTCCAACTATAATAGAAGAGATATTTTAATAACCCTGCAATTACTCCATTTTGACAGATATAATAATAATAATAATTTAATAATAATAATTTATTCAAAAAATACATTTGCAAAAATATGAACATTAGGCAACAGTAACAAGGTTTCCTATTACAATAATGATACAATTACAGTGCTTAAAAATATTGTAAAACTAAAATATAAAAAAAAAGTACAATTAGTAGTGGTTTGGAATTGCATTATTTGATAGTGGACCGCCCGATCTAGGTTAATTTAAACCTGTGTTTCAGGCCATCACTTTACAGTCCAGTTTCATTGCGACAATAAAAATTTAAAATTAGAATAAAATTATTATAAAAAATGTTCTACTTTAATAAATGACTACGATAACTAAGCATATGGTACAATAATATCTAAAAACTATATCTATGAAATTATACAAAAATAAACATTAACGAGTCCATTATGACAAAATTTCTAAAAGTTGTTCTGTGTCTGCGTAATTGAGTGACACTAAGTATTCTGATAACATCTTGTTACATGTTTTGTAACTTATACTATAAAAACTTAATACTTTGTTAAGCCTATTATATAGAAAAGGACCTAAGAACACGTAAAAACGCTTAGTAAAGGCATGTCTGGTTTGAGGCTTTATGCAAACCAAGTCCTTTCTTCTCTTGTCTGAAGGTGGAGGGACAAAAGGCAGTGCATTATGCTGATGTAGTACTATGTTTAAAATAAATAATTGCCGCACTGTTAGCACTTTACATGCTATGTACAGCTGGTGCGTAGGAAATCTAAAAGGGCGAAAGGTAGCAACCTTGAGAATTGCTCTTTGAGCACGTTCTAACGGGAGTAAAATGGTTTTAGCAGCACCGCCCCAAGAAGTTATGCAATATGTAAGAATATGGATATGGGTAAATTGTAAACATCTTCGGAGTTATGAAAAACTAGCGACCCGACACGCGTGCAATTTAATATCCGGCGGATATTCCAAGGAATTTCTTCCGTATAAACCTTTTCCTGATGGTTACGAATATACAAGAAATAAAATCAGCTGAATAAGTCGAGCCGTTCTCAAGTAGTGCTCCGTCATAAATGTGGCAATTGATTTTCATTTATAAAGGTAAAGTACCCAATTTCATAGGTACTTTAGGTCACCTTGCACTCAATTTGCGAGAACTGTTTTTATGATAATAAAAAAATACTATAACAAAATGATATAAATACCATATTATAATCTTCATCATCAAAATCAGCCTTTTTAATGTTCTCACGTCTGGGACTCAGGCCTCCTCTCTAGGCGAGAGAATGGGCCGTAATCCATCACGAGGGCCCAGTGCGGGTTGGTGAAGGTTACATGTCTTCGAATTTTTGGTTCTAGGACATGCCGATTTCCTCACGATGTTTTTCTTCACCGTTTTGAGAGCACATCAGAATACTGGCGCCTAAAAACAGATTTTGTCAACAACAGACGTTCACAAAATAATACTGTAATAATATTGTGAAATAAAACTTTGTTTTTCAAAAATCTTTTTTTTCTTACCAAATTAATTTTGACGTTTTCCAGCCAAATAACTTGAATATAGAGTACTACCGTCAATATTAAGTAAGTAGGTAGCTAAAACAGATGTTGTTGGTTTTTTTTTCGGTGGATAAGAATCATTGAAATGACATCTTCCTTTCTGGGGTGGAGCGGGAGATAGTGTCAGATTCTTACTGACTAAAAAAAAACTCACCCCGTTCCTTCTTGCTTTTCATACCGGGGCCGAGCCTCCCTTCCGGAAACAGACCCTGACCCCAGTAGGCTTCGACCCAGCTGGGCCCCTACGGTTGCTGGCAACTCCTTGAAGAGCGCGAGAACAGTGTGCGCCGTCGACGACTAAAACAGTTGGGGTTCGTATATAATACCTTAATCCATCAATTGACGCGTGTAAACCCGAACAATTCAAATTCTCCGCATTCAACAAACGAATTGAGTATGAAAGAGAAATTTCGAAGTGATGTCAACAAGAGATTTAAATTGTAACAAAGTTCGTCTTATTAGAATGGAATAAACTTGTTTCTACCTACTTAATTTAATTGGAATAGGAACTGGGAGAGCAGAAAGCTTTGCGAAGTAGTAACTTTTTGTTAGCGTCGTCGCGGCTCAATAGGCCAAAGGATTTTCACTAAGTATCACTAAGTCTGTGACTCAGATAGAGTTGGACATTTTTTGTATTTAAAAGTAGGCCTTAATTAATCACTGAGCTGGTTAGGCAGGTTTTATGTGAAGTTTTTGATTCGACGGAAAGACATGTTCTTATAATTGTGCGGTAAACCTGGAGAATATTGTGGCGTGCGGAGAATTCGTTTGCTTTACTAGTCGTTTTTAGGGTTCCGTAGCCAAATGGCAAAAAACGGAACCCTTATAGATAGTCTGTCTGTCTGTCCGTCCGTCCGTATGTCACAGCCACTTTTTTCCGAAACTATAAGAGCTATACTGTTGAAACTTTGTAAGTAGATGTATTCTGTGAACCGCATTAAGATTTTCATACAAAAATAGAAAAAAAGCAATAAATTTTGGGGGTCCCCATACATAGAACTGAAACTCAAATTTTTTTTTTTCATCAGACCCATGCGTGTGGGGTATCTATGGATAGGTCTTCAAAAATGATACTGAGGTTTCTAATATCAATTTTTTTCTAAACTGAATAGTTAGCGCGAGAGACACTTCCAAAGTGGTAAAATGTGTGTTCCCCCCCTCTAACTTCTAAAATAAGAGAATGACAAAACTAAAAAAAATATATGATGTACATTACTATAAAAACTACCAACGAAAATTGGTTTGAACGAAATCTAGTAAGTAGTTTTTTTTAATGCGTCATAAATCGAATAAAATACACTATTATTAAAACATCGATCAAAGTAACAACACATTACAAGAACTTTTATATTATGTTACTTGCTGCTACGGAACCCTTCATGGGCGAGTCCGACTCGCACTTGGCCGGTTTTTTTTTTTCGACTGTCAGCTTCGTATATCTGAAATCAAACAAAATATACGAAGGCCTACTCGGTGCCTTCACCAATTGTGGCGTAGGGAGACGCAAATGAAAGGTCTTTATGTTTAACTTTAACTAATTTTATTGTTAAAAGCCTTAAAACATATTTTTCTATATAAAATTATATTCATATTTTTCTTAGTTGACATCTATCAATCTTAATGCGAATCTGTTCTATTCTTTTCATTACCATAAACCGTAAAAGATCCATTACGTTGCAGTTTTGACCCCAACTAATATGTGACCGTCATAGTCCGTGGACCTTATAGTAGAGGATTTCCTTGAGAGATGATCGGCGGTGGTGGACTTTTGCCGATCCTGGTTCAAGGCCATGGTTCGGAGCAAGAGGGAATGAGAAGTAATCAGCTCCTTTTGCAAAGTGGTAAAGAAAGTGTAGGAGGTGAAGGTGGTGGCAAAAGTGTAAAGGAGAGGACATCTGCCGCACCAGCTGAACGACGAGGACTGTTCAGCCACTGTGGTAGATGCACCGAGTTTAAAAAATTGCAAAACGATATGCAACCACCATAGGTGCGGGCTGACGGATGGTGAGCAATGTGTAGCTAGCTCATCTTCACCATACGATAAGGACTAGGTCGAAGTCGACAACACATCATGTCCTAAGCATGCCTATTACAATGTTATACGATTAAAATTGCCATATGAAAAGTTGCACGTTTCAAGACGATCACCATGTTTTTTCATTCTATACTTTGAATATGAAATCTTTTGGTTAACATCCATTGTTATAACCGTTTTTATTACTGAAAGGCCTTATCAGGTAAAGCCATTGGTATACCTTCAAATATTACCTACGAAGCATTGTAAAATCAAGCCCTAACTTGAATGTCAACCCGTAACCACCCAATATCCCGCATAACGACCACAAATTTTCACATAATTTTTACCAAAGTTATCAAACCCTTAGAGACGGTTATTGCAAACGACCACTTACGAAGGTCTAATAGTCAATAAACATATATAAATACGTTAATTTTGCGAGGTTATCGTCCTTATAGCCATTAGATGGAGTCTTGTGTGTAACGCGATACATCGATCATTGTGTATCTTATCTGTTGGGTGGGGGAATAACACTTGTGTTGACGGGTGTACTACATTACGAGTATGTTTAACATCCCTATTACATGAAGGAAGGTCTGAAATGCTTTCTGATACTGCTTTGTAAGTGTGCATTGTAAGAGGAAAACAAAGTGATCATATAAGGGTTCCGTTCTTTCTTTTCTTTATCTGTCTGAATGTGTCTACCATCACTCATTATGGCTTGAACAGGTATTGTGACATCGAAAGGTCTTGTACATCTCGCTTCCAGCATATTTCCACGGCCTTTACCATGTTATTAATTTACCATATGGGAGGCTTTCTAACTTAAACCCTAGCTCGCTTGTTTAATATTGAAACCTTCTTTAAGGGTGTTTAATCTTCTAACTGTGGATAGCTTTTGATCCTTGATTACATTAATAACTACTTCTAACTTGGCTGTACCTACCCTTTAGTTTAGGAGTAGGTAGGTACTGAAACATATGTTCTATCACTTCTTAGGTACCTCTAGGTTTGCTACTACGAGTAGTTTATAATGTTCTAGGTGTTAAACACAGACACGAAACATTTTAATCAATCAATGCTTCTTTTTAAGATGAGAAATCATCCAATGATTTCTCTCACCTTAGGGTGGAGTGGAAGTGTAGAGTGTCTGACTTTTACTGATAAAAACAACACCTGTATCTTTCAGATTTCCCTTTGCATTCTAGGCGTGGATCACTACATCCTGTCGATGACTTTGTTCTTACCAGACAGCCGGACAGCAAGCTACCCATAGCTCGTCAGCATTAGGTACTGTTTCCCTGAAGAAAGTGACTGCTTCCCATTCCCGTTTGCTATAGACCATGGCCAGAACCAGGCCCGGTAAACAACCAGAAATGTTCATTTTTAATAGCCCAATTACAGGCTCTTTTGAATTTTCAAATTGTCGGTCAGTCAAAAAAATTAATCAATCAAAGTTAATCAATACTTGAGATACAAATATGGAATCCAAGTTACACAGAGTAACTTATTAATTTATCCGTGATATACACGCGGTTGGAAACTTTAGATGAAGCGAAATGTAATAAATCAATGAAAAAGTATATTAACATTGCTACTCAAGTTTCTTGGTATAATTAGGTGAGCCGCTTTTAAATCGCAAGGGAACTCAGACCCTCTTCTTTGAGTGAGACACTGAAGTGAAATATGGGAGAAGATAGATTAGAAATAATGAGCTCTGGTTTCTGTACCCAATAGAAAAACCAAATACTATACAATTATTAAAAAAATAGGTATTAAAATTTAAAGAAATATAATTAAACTAGCTTCTGCCAGCGGCTTCGCCTGCGTAAAAGTAATTTGCTCTATACAAACTATGAACCCCCGTAACATCTCCTGGGGGGTGAATTTCGGAAAATGCTCTCTTTGCTCTTTTACGTCAATAAAGAATCAATCTATCTATCTATCAATCTAGTTGTAGAAGTTTTGGCTGTGCATTGATATGTCAGTCAATTAGTTTCTCCTTCTAAATATATAGGTAGGATCTATACAGGTACTGTGTACAGTAAAAGTGAATATATATGTAATCTGGTAGTAGTCATCGCGAAACACCGGTAATGCCCGACCATTAAGTGAAGTCGAAATATCGCAAAACCCGCTCCATGGTGCGAACGTTGATAAAATTAATCTCCATGCTGCTGTGGCTGAACAAACTGGGTTTATACGTATACCTGTCTCTCTATTTGAATTAGATTAAGGATGTTTTTAATATAGTGCGGATTTTATCATGCATGCGGGAACGCCCCGCATACGTGATGTCTGATCTTTTTCATACAATTATTTATTGTAATACGTGGAATACGCACGCTGAATGCGGGTCGTGATCTAAAGTTCCCTTTTTTGAGTGCTAGCACTCAACTCATTTTTGACGTTTTTTAAGTGCCCATGTAAGCCTACCTATATAGGGTGACTGTTTTTTTTTTTTCGCGATATCAGGTTTGTTTCTTTAGTAAAAGTTGTTGGTTATCTTGAGCACAATCACGTGCTTAAGTATCGTACACTACCAGTCACCCTATATATGAAATAAATAATTATGAGTTTGAGTTTGATAAGGGAGATTTTTTTTTATGGTGGGAAAAAATCGTGCAATGACATCCCCCGCTCTTGGGCGGAGCGCAAGATAGTGTCAGACTCTTACTGACTAAAAGACCCACCCCGTTCCTTCTAGCCTTCATACCAGGGCTCGAGCGCCCTTTCGGATAACCCTGTCCCCAGTAGGCTTCGACCCAGCTGGGTCCCTGCTGTTGCTGACAACTCCTTGAGGCGCGCGGGAACAGTGCGCGCCGTCGACGACTTGGGCTTGGTCCGGACAGTTACCGGACGGCCGGACAGCGAGCTACCCATTGCTCACTGTCCGCAAGCCCGCGCCTACGGTGGCCAGAAATCGGGATCAGAATCCCGGCGGCGGCGGCGGCGGCGATAAAGCCGTTGCCTGATGTGGTCGGCCTCCTCCTTTGCGAGCATTACTGCTTTGGAGAAGTCGGCGACCGCCTGCCACTCCTCCTCGCTCCGGACCATAGCCTCAACCAAGGCCTGGCTCGAGAGGTCTCCGCCGCCGATCGCCCCCACGAGGGCGCGGCGATGCTCCGTCCAAGCAGGGCACACCTCGACTGTGTCCTCCACCGTGACCTCCGGGCATTCCGCACAATGGCGACACCCGGTCGTCACTTCCGCACGAATGCGGTGCAGTAAACTTCCGAACGAACCATGTCCGGTGAGGACCTGCGTCATGCGGAAGGTAAGGACGCCGTGAGGTCTTTCCAGCCACGCCTCAAAGAGGGGCCTTACCGCAAGGGAGATAACGCCAGCTCTGATATGCCCGAGTTTCCCACCTCAAGGAAAAAAACATATTCTGAAAAAAAAAAACTACTTCTGATGCCCCAGGCATCTCCTTTGGTAGCGGCTGAAATATCAGAATAATACCTGTTAAAAATCAGGAGGCCATACCTGATGCATATAATAATAACGAATTCCCACGCTAGAGTAACTACAGCAAATAATCGTACTAATGTACATTTAATGCAGGAAACTGAATAGGTACATAATACACTCGTACATTTCACACATAATGACGAGCTAACACTTTACGTCATCATCACTCATACGAGTTCAACGAATCCATTAATCTGGAGTCAAAACAATGCACCATGTGACCAAATTGTAGCATAAGTTAGACCTATTGTTCTAACGTAAGTGGATATGTTGAACAAGTCTAGCCTTTCAGCCATTGTCAAGGTAGCGGTAATTTTGTAGTTCATTGAACTGTACAAAAGTTCTTTTCAGGCTTTTCAATGAAGATTCGTTTATAACCATAAGAGGACCTCTTCTTACTCCGTCGTGTATAGACACAAGGGAGGGGCAGGGGAAGGGAGTGTGTCTATACAAGAGGGAGTAAAAAGAGGTATACGAAAAAAAAAAATTTTGTGCTATCGGGACAGTGTAAAGTTTACAAAGCTCTGTTGAAGAGGTAGGATCCTCCGACTAGACGGATGTTTTGTCTGTTCTCGGCAACTGCCCATTTCGGGCTGCTGTAATTTTGTTCAAATCTCGCGTAGAATTCTAATTTGTGCGATGAAGGATTTTGTAATTTTTAGTTCTTATGTGGCGTCATAGATGTCGCTACAATAGAATACACGGGCCGATCTTCAAGGTTAAGCAATGTTTCGTTTCGTGGATGGGAGACCATCTTAACTCACAAAGATTCCTACCTGTCCCGAAAAGAACGTTAAGCCGTGGGTTCCAGTTTTCATTTGTAGGCTTTTGTCAATCGTTACGAATAATTTAATTAGAAGTTAAGAAATATCGACCAGTGTAGAGATTCCCGACGGATATACTAGTAGGTACCATAAGAAATTAACGTTGATTGTAAATATTGTGGTTTTTTTTTATATGTTTTAGTGTGTTGGTTGGCCTATAAAATAAATAAATAGATATCCTCGTCAGATCTTCTGTCCACCTCATGGGTGGCCTTCCAAGACTGCGTTTTCTGATGCGTGGTATTTTGTTTCAAAAACTAAATACTTTCTAAACTAGAGAGACTGGTTAATTGTACAAATCATGTGAAGTCTAAAGAAGAAAAAAAAAACTGTGCAAGTGTGAGTCGGACTCGCGCACGCAGGGTTCTGTACCGTCCGTAGAAAAAAAAAGACAAAAAAATGGCGTTTGTTGTATGGGTGCCCCCCTTAAATATTTATTTTATTTTATATTTACTATTTGTTGTTGTAGCGGTAACAGAAATACATAAATTGTGAAACAAAAATTTCAACTGTCTAGCTATCGTAGTTCTTGAGATACAGCCTTTTTTTTATGGTGGGAAAAATCATGCATTGACATCCCCCGCCCTTGGGCGGAGCGGGAGATAGTGTCAGACTCTTACTGACTAAAAGACCCACCCCGTTCCTTCTAGCCTTCATACCGGGGCTCGAGCGCCCTTTCGGATAACCCTGGCCCCAGTATGCTTCGACCCGGCTGGGTCCCTGCTGTTGCTGACAACTCCTTGAGGCGCGCGGGAACAGTGCGCGCCGTCGATGACTTGGGCTTGGTCCGGACAGTTACCGGACGGCCGGACAGCGAGTTTTCACGGTCACCGCCCTCGGAACGCGCCGCCATTGAGTTCCCAATTAACGGTAGGAGGAATTCACATACACACGGGTGTCGGGTCGACGATGAAGTACCTGGGACTCGTCCTCGACAGCCGGTGGAATTTCGTGGAGCATTTCTGACGTCTGGCTCCCAAACTCAACCGGGCTGGGGCTGCGCTCAAGCGGCTCCTACCCAACCTTGGGGGTCCAGATGCCTCCTCCCGGAGGCTCTACGCGGGGATCGTTCGGTCCATGGCCCTCTACGGGGCGCCGGTGTGGGCGCCGTCGCTGAAAAAGCAACCGGCGGCCATACTGAACGCCTGCCAGAGGGTCATGGCGATAAGGATGGTGCGGGGATACTGTACGGTCTCCCGCTGGCCTACCACCATGGGATCTGGAGGCAACAGTCCTTGCACACATGCACGATATGCGCGTGGAGATGCAACGCCGGGGTGAAAGTCCGCTGCCACGACAGGTCTTGAGATACAGCCTGGTGACGGAAAGACGGTCAGACGGATGGACAGACAGCGAAGTCTTAGTAATAGGTCCCGTTTTTATTACCCTTTAGGTACGGAACCCTAAAAAAACTTTGTTCGTACTAAAACTATTATCATACTGAGGCAATGAGATAGAAGCCTTGCAGAAAAAGGTTAGTAGCATCTTGCTATGTCATGCATACGGTCGCGGGGCATAGTTTCCACGAGTACTGTGCTTAGGTAGCAGGGTAATATAGTTTTTATTCAATTTTACAAAAAGTCCCAATGCTGGTCATAACAATTATTACTAAATGCTACAGCATAATTATTATGCTGAAGTATAAAAAACAATAATAATTAACAATAATTAGTACCTATAAAGCGTAACAATTTTGATTGTTAATTTCGTTTAACATAATACGATCAAAAGTCAATTACGTTAATTTGCTAACGATATATAGTTTTAAGTATAAAATATGAACAAAAAAATGTTAATAGTGCCAAAAAACCCAGCCATAAAAAATGACTACAAGTTCGAAACAAGTCTAATGCAGTTGGTGAAATTTATTTTAGTTTAATTGCAGATTTGACGCTATCAATTTATAGCTTTTTGCGGTCGGGTTTTTTGACACTAACAACTTTTTTTTCTTATTTCTTACATTTTATTTCTACTTTGGAAATTGTCTCCTCATTTCCTTTATTTTGATGCTCGAAATGATTAAACCGCAAATAAAGAATTTAAAAACATAGCCAAAAGTCCACAATTTTTTTTATAATTTGGATGTGTTTTTCTCACAACTGAGAAAAATCTAACGATACCTCTTGGCCTAAAAAGCAACAAGTTATTTAGGCTTTACCAGCTTTTTTTAGTGCGAGAGAAATATACATACATATTATTATAAAGAAACACTCCACATAATCTTCATATCAAAGTCGGGTTATCGGGTAATAACAATGAAATGTACCTACCTGGCAATCATACGCTCATCACACAAAACTCAAGCTATCTAACTAATCATAAAAGAAGATCTTGCCTATCTTCTGTCATTTATATGGCATTGGGAAGCATCGTCCCTCTGCCTTTATTCCAATTAATTTTGTCAACGTATTATATATTTACATCTTTATTAACTGTAATATCAATCGTCACCTCCTTTTCAGTGATATCATCATATACAAAATCCATTCAATATTTATTTATTACAGTCTATAGGACTTACAGCTTAAATTAATTTAGAGGAAAAACAATCACAGGCGACAGCAAGCTAATTACAAGTCCTGACTTAAAGTGTCCGACCTAAAATTGAGAAGTAATCAGAAACAGCCCTTAGCACAATGAGTTAAAATTTTTAAAGCATTACATTTACATAGTTAATTGACAAGGTTAAACTGCAAAACATTAGTTAACAGTAAAATGAGCAGTGGTAAAAACATTACTAATATTTTTGTCAAAAAAGTAAAGAAACTAGAAGGTTATAAAACCTGAGACTTATGCGTCTTCTGGCTGACATCAAACTAGTCGTATTATTTTGCTCTTATTAGTTAGGAAGCTGTTCCTTATAAACGATCTATCCTTTATTAGATTTCGGAACACAATACTTCGTAAAATTGCCTGTCTTCATCATCGAGATTGTGGTATATTGACGACGTTGGTATACAGAAGAACATACGACAGCGTCACCGCCACGGCTTAAATGGCGGAACAATGTTCTCATACGTTTTCGGGACGGCTTTACTCCTACTAGTACAAGTGCTGCCTCCCAGGATGTGACGAATATCGATTTTAAATATTCACCCAAGTGAATTGGAATAGGATTACGAAGAACGGATGTAGGATTCGAATACGACTGTCAATGTTGGCCTTGATTTCAGCTAAGCTGAGGTTGCTTTGGCTGACTTTAGAGATTTATTTAATAAAGTTTTTTTCTCTCGCTACATCTCATCGAACTTTATAGATAGTAAGCAAGTTGACAGTAAGGTTGTCCAAAAGAACTATTTATTATGAAAGATATAAGCATGCAATTATAAATATCTTGAACGTTCACAATTTTAATGCACACACTACACATACAAAAGCTAAACATAACTGTCTTATCAAATTAAGAGAGATTGAAGAGTGAGTGCGGGAATTGCATGACTTGATTCTGCCATCTCTTTTCTACTATCGGACAACCCGACTTACAACTTAAAACCTCTACAGTCCGGACTAGGCATTTCGTCTCGTCGTTTAAACTGCCTAAATCGAAGGACTTGAAAAAATTGGCTAGCTGCGGTCTTCTTGTCCAATTATAATTTAGGTGTCTTTAAGACTAGAGTCAATAGGCTCTTAATAATTGTTTTTACTAGTGTGCACCCTCACCATCAACGATTGCATCACTGCTTACCATCAGATGGCACCGTAGTCAAGCGCTAGTTTGTATCAATAAAAAAAATAGATTAGATGAAATTACAGAAAATAAATGCGGGGTAACTGTAATATAGATGCATTTCTAAACTATACAACTGACACTCTCCCAGTCAACGAAGTATATGGAGCATACCGTATTGAATCTAAAGCTCGACGATTGGATTTGCCTCTGTACGAGGCGCCTCAAGACGGTATCGTCGACGGCCAATAAGGATGCCAAGCTTAAATAGGATTGGACGTGCCACATTCGTAGAATGCATCCAAAACGATTTCAATCCTTTGGATGGAGGAGATCATACGGAAAAGGCATGCAATTGGAGATAATGATTTTTGTAGATTTTATGTCTCAATACCGTTCCCGTATACCGCGTACATCGAAGGACTGGAACAGTTTGCCTGCTGTGGTCTTCCCGTTCAATTATAATTTAGGTGTCTTCAAGGCTGGAGTGAATAGGCTCTTAATAAACTTGTGCGCTTCACCATCAACGATTGGATCACTGCTTACCATCAGGTGGAATCGCGGTCAAGCACTGGCTTATATCGTTAAAAAAAAATATGACTTCGTAATTGATTTTATCTTAAAATATGTTAGGAGGTTTGGTTTATGGCTAAGAAAAGGAGCCAGCATTTTAAAGATTAGTTTAAAGTTTGCTACTCTTGCCTCAACATGTGCTATTCTCGGCTTATACTGTGGAGAAAACTCTCGTCGTTTAAACTGCCTAAATCGAAGGACTTGAAAAAATTGGCTAGCTGCGGTCTTCTTGTCCAATTATAATTTAGGTGTCTTTAAGACTAGAGTCAATAGGCTCTTAATAATTGTTTTTACTAGTGTGCACCCTCACCATCAACGATTGCATCACTGCTTACCATCAGATGGCACCGTAGTCAAGCGCTAGTTTGTATCAATAAAAAAAATAGATTAGATGAAATTACAGAAAATAAATGCGGGGTAACTGTAATATAGATGCATTTCTAAACTATACAACTGACACTCTCCCAGTCAACGAAGTATATGGAGCATACCGTATTGAATCTAAAGCTCGACGATTGGATTTGCCTCTGTACGAGGCGCCTCAAGACGGTATCGTCGACGGCCAATAAGGATGCCAAGCTTAAATAGGATTGGACGTGCCACATTCGTAGAATGCATCCAAAACGATTTCAATCCTTTGGATGGAGGAGATCATACGGAAAAGGCATGCAATTGGAGATAATGATTTTTGTAGATTTTATGTCTCAATACCGTTCCCGTATACCGCGTACATCGAAGGACTGGAACAGTTTGCCTGCTGTGGTCTTCCCGTTCAATTATAATTTAGGTGTCTTCAAGGCTGGAGTGAATAGGCTCTTAATAAACTTGTGCGCTTCACCATCAACGATTGGATCACTGCTTACCATCAGGTGGAATCGCGGTCAAGCACTGGCTTATATCGTTAAAAAAAAATATGACTTCGTAATTGATTTTATCTTAAAATATGTTAGGAGGTTTGGTTTATGGCTAAGAAAAGGAGCCAGCATTTTAAAGATTAGTTTAAAGTTTGCTACTCTTGCCTCAACATGTGCTATTCTCGGCTTATACTGTGGAGAAAACATTAGTCAGACGGGAAAGTTGGTAGCAAGAATAAATGCATATAATGTTCTATTTTTAAATAAAGTTTAATATTTTGAGTAACTAGAAACGTTCAAGGCTAGGAGTTAAAGAGTCACCGTGACTCTAAAATGTAAAAGGCAACTGAAGAAACACGACTGTCTTTTTGTCAGTAAAATTTCGTCATTTTACACCAGAGCGAAAGAAGTTATTTTGATAGTTTGCCAACGTCCAAAAAGAAAAAGTCTCCGTACGAATACACTTTTTCACACATTTTTGTAAGGTACACTTACACTTTAAAATAAAGATACCAAATGTATACCAAATGCACTGAACCAAATTCTATATTTTTGTCAATATTGATTTTTGGTGGAAAATTATGTCTAATTGTCCACCAAAAATCAACCAATCAAAGATGATCAATCATTTAAAGATGACTGAGAGAATATTTTTTAAATACAATTAGCGTTATAAAAAAGAAACAAATGATGATGTTATTATGCTTTAAATGTATATAGTTTGTGGTATACATGGGATTTGTTGTAACAAGTTCCTACCAATATACGGAAAAGCACTGGTCGGACGTACGTACAATTGTAACTAACTTAATTGTCAGTAGCACTCCAGCATCCCTGATATCAATTAATTTGGTGTGATGTAATTTCGATTGCACTGATTGAATACACTTGTATGTACCAGATAGTTTAGCGAAGTGCAATTTGTTCGTGCACTTGTAAACAGTACCTACTATCTTGATTAAGAAGTCGAAGGTAAAGATCGCAGGATTGCTTGTTTCTAGAACATGTATCGAAGGCTTTATAGAGATCGAAAAAGACCTTTTCCGTTATAACAGATCTGCTCCGGATGGGTAAAATTCGCAAAAAATGTCACATATTAAGGAAGCATTTAATTGGATATAAACAGGAACACATGTGTGTGACAGGGGACAATGCTACATTAACAGAACCTTTAACAATAATTAATTGTTTTCTAATTTTGGAAAACATTACACAACACACCGGTTCATTCGACACAATAACAATTTATTTATGAAAAGCTTTTAAAATTATGACACGTAACATGAACTTTGAGTTTGTTCAACGGGTGCCTCGGTTATTTTAATCCCATTTATCGGTAATCGTTAACCGCCCGGAGCAGTGCATTCACAGCGCAAAATTATAAATTATATTATTATTATTCGTGGCGGTTTCAAAAGGTCGATATCATCCATAGTAAATGTTCGTGCCTAATCGCGGAACAGCTCTGTTGTAGCAAATGCATCACCATTCACCTGTCTAGCCTACACGTCACCATAGCCCGACGTAAATGGTTCTAAATTGCTTTGATCGTTTTTCCGGAAGGCTAATGAATTTTCCCGCTCCAATAATTTACATGGCTCAACCGACAGCGACACGGAACGCCTCTGTAACTAATATTAATTCGTCAATTAAAAATGGCCGTGTTTATAAGAGATTGTTTGGAGCGGCTCCAAATTCGGTAATTTGGACGACAGTTCGTGGCACCGCCATTGTTATTTTCGCACGTAGCAAGCTTTTTGTTAGCTTTTTTAAGCACTGAGTGAGCAATCATGGAGACAACTACCATTTTCTCCTCGTTTAATTCTAAAAATCTTGTATTTCAACAAGTAATAGCAGAGCTCATTCTATTCGAAAAGTCGTCCATAAGATTACAAAATAAAATGAATTAATGAAACTTTCTATGGCGACTTTGCGAATATCTCGTCGCTTTCAAGGAACGTTGATTCTGTCTAATTTTAATTTCGTTGGAATATTTACGCAACTGTAAAGAGAATCGGGGAAATATTTACTCTAATTTAAATATTAAAGGATTTGGAAAACCTTACTGTGGATTGTGAAATATTTTCCTGTTCGAAATTTACACCATCTATTCCTTTGTTGTCATAGTTATTTAGAAATCAATTTGTCTTGGTTCTTTATTGCATTTTAGGAATCAATTTCTCTTAGTTTCTTATTGCATTTTTAGGAATCAATTTCTCTTAGTTCCCTATTGCATTTTTAGGAATCAATTTCTCTTAGTTCCTTATTGCATTTTTAGGAATCAATTTCTCTTAGTTTCGTACTGCATTTTTAGGAATAAATTTCTTTTAGATCCTAGTTTCACTTCTATGAATCAATTTCTCTTAGTTCCTTATTGCATTTTTAGGAATAAATTTCTTTTAGATCCTAGTTTCATTTTTAGGAATCAATTTCTCTTAGTTCTTTGTTGCATTTACTAACCTGTTCTTCCTCATTGAACGCTTGATAGGATTTAAATGGAATGGAGTGCAGCTATCTATTATTTATTATCGCCCAACGCTTGTAAGTGTCAAGCTTGAGGTATGGGTAACTCAATAATGCAGATAGGCGGAGGCTTGGCAATCCGTCAATGTTCAGCCGGGATTACATCTCGTTGTACAGTACCAGCTACTGAGGCTTGGTTAACTGTTAAAATATGTGTAGGTAGGTACTACTGCTCTACTAGACTGTGATCAAATGTCAAGGCAGTATGTAAATGATCCATGTCTGTTGTTTTACTATGAACATACTTTGATAATATCATCACTTTGATTGAATAACGCTCTTGCTATGAAATGGTTTATTTTGTTGCAAATGAAATTTTAAATAAGCAATAAAATTTTGTATCCAGGCAATCTCTGTCTATTCTAGGTTGCCTGAAAAAGATCACGCTAGCGATAAGGCCGCCAATTATATGTTTTTATACATAATAAATTAAATAAAAAATGTGATTAATTTTTATTGAAAACCATTTTGGACTCAATTTAATCAGTATTTCCTTGGTATACATTAAAGTACATAAATAAACCAAATCGCCTACGAACATTTGTCATAATTGGCCAATTCATAATTGAATCAATTATTCATAACAATTGCTATACAAATTACTACACTTAGTGTTTTTTTTATTGTTTTTCATTCATAATTAATCAATTATAATTATTATGAATAAAATATTATTTATTAAGACTTAAAATAAATAATAACGAGAGATTTACTAATAATCTCTTCAAATATTTGTACTAATTAAATGTTAGTGGTGTATACAAATAAATACATAGATAATAAATAAATACTCACATAAAATTAAACAGCAAATATTATGCTATTTGTCTTGAAACCCAGTTTGAATTCAATTTAGTCAGCTATCAATTAAATTTCTCTAATTTAGAGTATCCCAATCAAGCTTAATAAAAATACTCGTACACAGCAATACAATATTTATTCAACCAATTCCAACTGAAAAGTTTGCTCTAAAAAACAAAAGTGATTATAATTTTCTTTAAACCCATTTTGGATTCAATTTAGTCAGTATATCATCTTGGTGTACATTAGAGTACATTATATACAAATAAGTACATAATAAATAAATACATCATCATCATCATCATTTCAGCCGAAAGACGTCCACTGTTGGACATAGGCCTCCCCCAAGTGTCGCCACAACGAACGGTCCTAAGCGTCCATCAGATTCCCGCAACCCTTACCAGATCATCGGTCCACCTTGTAGAAAGCCTGCCAACGCTACGTCTTCTGGGTTCTCGTGGGTGGTCGCCATTACAGAACCTTTCGGCCTCTATGGCCATCTGTTCTGCAAGCAATGTGCCCTTGAAAACCTTGAAAAACCTCGGCAAATAAATACATAACAAATAAATACTCACATAAAATTAAATAACAAAGATTTTTCTTGAAACCCGATTCGGACTCAATTAGTCAGCTATTAATTCAAATGTTCTAATTTCGAATATCTCAGTCAAGCTTAAAAATACACAGCAGTGCATTATTTATTCAACCGATTCCCGCTGAAAGTTTGCTCTCTAAGTGTATATGCACATTCAGCATATCAAGCGGACAATCCGCAGCGAAAAGTGCTCTAGCTGGGAAAAGCCGCTAACCGCTTGAAAGCGCTGTAGACGCTAGAGGAAAATATTGTGCCATTTATTTTACGGCCTTTATAGAATACTGGCTGTGGTGTTAGTTTTTGCTATAGTGGTCGCGTGTTCGATTTCTGAATCTAGGGTAGTCTATGCAACGCTTCGATCTTGAGGATTTAAGTAGGTATAAATATAGATAAATGGAAAAGTTGCTTATTTTCGATGTTTACTGACTACTTTATGAAAAACTTCTTATTTACATTTTTAGATACATAACCTATAAATAAAACGCTCAATATTTTAATAATCTACGCGGACTTTTAATAACCTAAAGGCCCGAAATTACGCGTGAACCGCGTTCGCGGGATCGCCGGCGTTCGCTTGGGGTTTGAGAGGTTTTCATTTTAGTCAATACAGATCGCACTGCTGATCAAAGGACTTCCCCAAATATTTCCAGGAACTCTTCTCCTATACCTCGTAAGCTCGAAGTACTTTTAATGAGCCCACTGATGAAACTCCGACCCCTTCTCTAGGAAAGAATACCACCACGCGAGCATTGGCGGGTTGGTGGATGTCAGCTGTTTTTGAATTTTTGGTTCTAAGACAAGACGGTTTTCTCATGATGTTTTCCTTCGTCATTTTGAGAGCAGTGGTGATGAAATAAATTACAAAAAGAATTGCACCTGAATTTGCACCCGCGATCTACAAACTTGTAAGTCGGGACCTTTACCAATGGGTTACCACAGCTCTTAGAGATGACCTAGATGCTTATATATTATCTGTAATACTATTTTTTCCCATTTTGATCTGAGTGTGGTTTATTCCAATACGATAATTTCCAAGAAAACATTCTCTACAAAGAAGCTGTATACAAATACTAGAATTTTTATTGGAGCATCGAGAGCACAGAGCTTCCGCTCGATTTGGTCATGTGTCCGCTACCATGTGAATAGATAAGTACCTACCGATCTGATCATAGACAGCGAAACAGAAGTTTTTGAAAGTGGACTTGGGGTCCTTACAGATAGTTGGCATTATTTAGGTACAGTGCCTAAAGTTAGCAAGGTTTTTACACCAAATTTTATGGTTCCTCTTGTGGCATCTAAGCTTCTTTTTATGTGTTAAGAGCCAGCTTTAGCTAAATCTGGTGTATTATTATGAGAAACTTCCAAGATGCTAAGTTAGTATCTGTAATAACTGTTGTACTGTCTAGTATCATACTAATATAAATTAATAATATATTATACATAATTCAACTTTTTCCTTCACCATCCTTTTGGTGGAAAAAATGATCCAATGGCAACCCCCGCTCTCAGGCGGTGCGCAAGATAGTGTCAGACTCTTACTGACTAAAAGCCCACCCCGTTCCTTCGTGCCCTTCATACCGGGACCGAGTTTCCCTTTCGGATAATAAATAAATAAATAATACCTACACCACACACCCAAACTGGGCTTCACGTGGTGGATTACCGCCCATTTCTTCGCCTGAGTCCCAGCAGTGGGAACATTATAAGGATGATTATGCTTATACTGTACATGCAAAATTAACTCCCGTTTGTCTGTTTACCCTTTACGCCTTAACAGACCCTCGGATAGATCAGGTGCTGGATTATGACAAAGAGTATTTTTTAAACCGAGATTATGTTCCTTTGGAATATTTTTTTACTTTCACGCGGGCTTAGCCGCTGTCACATGTTGGTAATACATATTGTACACGAGCATGTGCGCTTGTTTGTTTGTTTCACTTCTACTCAAGCGATCATCATGAAATTTCGTGTCGTCAGAAATTTCAAGTAGCAAAAACACACAAAAACTTTTATAATAAAAAAAAGTGTTGTTCTTAAGAAATCTATACTATTACGAAAGAAGGCGCGATCAAAAATCAGTCTTTTTCAAAAGTAGAAACCAACTACATTTTCAATCTGTTGATAACATCTCATTAATCAAATACTTCACGCATCGTCACCAAACATAACATGTATAACATACGTACGCTCAACAAGATAGGAGAAGCATTTGCTACCGAAATTCAATCGCGAAACTCAGCACATACTTGCGCAACTTTAAACTAACTATTGACTGACTCCGGCTTCGAAAGTTGTTCGAATCGAAGTTAATCTGTAGGCAATAGAAATCTTGGATCAAGTTCGCCACTTCACGTATAGCGAGTTAATCAAATGGAAAAATTTGAATCGCTAAATCTGTGAAAGAAAATTCTATCGCTGAGGTAGAAAATTTTAGAAAATATATTTCAAATAATGCGTGCGTTTATTATTTGCTTAGGTTTATTCAATCTGTATTATTTAACCAGACTTATGGCACAAAAGATAAGAAGTTAGGGAGTTAGTGACAGTGTGACGGGTGACAGGATTCTATCCTGAAAAAAAAAAAAAACGTGTTGCAATGACCCAAGTAATATGGTATAAGGGCTTAAAAGATAAATTAGGTTGGGTAAATGAAACAATATGTATTTATTCATTCCATTCATTTTTAATTTATAAGTACATTATGAAGGGCACTTCATGTAAAAACTTTGCAAAATAGAAAATTTTCAGAGATTTTTGCTGGAATAATTTTACATCAATGTATATATTGTTTTCAATGGAAAGCTAGTGTTAGAAGGAAAGCTAGTGATTATTATGACCACAAGATATCTTTCTTTTCAAAATATCTAGAGAACGATGTGTAATAACGACATAATGACGTGAAGAGTAGTTGTAAGTGGGAAGTATCACGAGTTGGGGCGTATTACCTTATTAACTCGATCCATGTTGTTGCTCTTCATCATTTGCAAAAGATAACAAAACAAAACGTACCTTTTTTTTATGGTGGGAAAAATCGTGCATTGACATCCCCCGCCCTTGGGCGGAGCGGGAGATAGTGTCAGACTCTTACTGACTAAAAGAGCCACCCCGTTCCTTCTAGCCTTCATACCGGGGCTCGAGCGCCCTTTCGGATAACCCTGGCCCCAGTAGGCTTCGACCCGGCTGGGTCTCTGCTGTTGCTGACAACTCCTTGAGGCGCGCGGGAACAGTGCGCGCCGTCGACGACTTGGGCTTGGTCCGGACAGTTACCGGACGGCCGGACAGCGAGCTACCCATTGCTCACTGTCCGCAAGCCAGCGTCTACGTTGGCCGGAAATCGGGATCAGAATCCCGGCGACGGCGGCGGCGATAACGCCGTTGCCTGATACGTTCGGCCTCCTCCTTTGCGAGCATTACTGCTTCGCAGAAGTCGGCGACCGCCTGCCACTCCTCCTCGCTCCCGACCATGGCCTCAACCAAGGCCCGGCGCGAGAGGTCTCCGCCGCCGATCGCCCCCACGAGGGCACGGCGATGCTCCGCCCAAGCAGGACACACCTCGACTGTGTGCTCCACCGTGTCCTCCGGGCGTTCCGCACAGTGGCGACACCCGGGCGTCACTTCCGCATGAATCGAGTGCAGGAATCTCCCGAACGAACCGTGTCCGGTGAGTACCTACGTCATGCGGAAGGTAAGGACGCCGTGAGGTCTTTCCAGCCACGCCTAAACAAAACGTACCTACTAGATAACAAACGCTCAAAGCTAAGCTTCTCAAACTATAGCTCCAGTCTCTTACTAACTAGCAATTTATTTTGTTTGTATAGCGGTAATATTGGACGCTATTCAACGTTTTGAATGCAGCTTTTCATGAAAGATCTTTGTCTAAAACCTTAGTGACCGTCGTCTGACCTCTGCCTTGCGAATAAAGTCTTGCTCTTGCAATGCTTATATACGTTGCCTTTGAGGAAATTTCAGTATTAGCCTCATCATCATTATCGTCATCTTGGTTTCACCTAATAGAGATATTTTTCTGCTTACGGCACTGTTAGACATAGTTCTCCCCAAAATATCGCCACAATAATCTGTACTGTACACTTTGTGGTGGTGTAAAGCTATTTTTTAACACATAATATGTATACTCCACATAAACATTGTCTTACAGTCCACTTTAAGTGAAATGAGCTGTGTTTAGAGCTATGTTACATTTCCTGTCAATTTTAATGGTAACATTAACAATGACTGTTGAATTTTAAAATATACTTTTCTATGGTCACTTAAAACGTTAAAGTTTTATGAAAAAGCGTTAATCTTTGTTATCTGTTTGAATTGTAATTAAATTCCTTAACTGATTCAATTTGAGCGGTTAATGTTATCGTTATTTGTTACATCCTTTCAACCCTATCTAATTTTGTGTTATAGTAATTCGCTAACCACAGATTTGACAGTTATACTATTTTGTCATTAAGTAACCTGAACTTAGTTTGGTGGTATCAATGCGAAATAAATACCTGACGTCATATAAATCCTACAACGTGATATGAAACTTCTTCACGCAATAAGCACATATGATACAACAGTCCAAAAAAAAAGCAGCTATCAGGCAGTTGTCCACATCAGATACCACACCCGTATCGTTGGAGAATCGTCCAATGTCAATGGAGGTTGCGAGACTTCCTACCCTGGCCCGCATACTTCTATATGCAGTAATATTATACGAATCAGATACGAATCGCTTTTCCCATTACAAATGGTCTAACAGAACGTGCTACCCATCACATCTTTTAATATTACCGCTGAATATGATTATTGTACGTCTAAAGAATAAGCCATAAATCGCTTTACGAATCAACTCAGAGCTTACCTTGAACAAAAGAGTAAGTACATAAAGTTCCTCTTCATAATATAATATTACAGTTTCGTTCACGCTTGTATGTATATACATATGTGAAGTTAGAGTAAGTTGGAACCCTGCAACTTTTTCCCTCTTTGATAGGGACCTTTGATGTTCGCAGATTCGATTATGTCGAAAGTCGTCCTTGCTTCACGTTTACGAGCACTTGGCAACTGAAAATGCACGTATAAAAAGCTACGATATTCTATACTATACACTCGCGAATAAGTAGCTAAGTCCTATTATGTATAGGCTTGCATTTGACCACTATCTCTAAGCGACGATGTGGCCGACGATGGTGCATGCTTGCCTAGAAGTAACCTATTTACTCTTGACTTAAAGACCTTTAGGTTATAGCTATCAGGAAACCGTTTGAATAAGTTTTTGCGGACGTTAGGACGTGAGTCCTACTTGTAATGTACTCACGAACACGTTTCCCAATTATTTTATTAGTGTTCATGTCTTCTCCTCTCAGTACATAAAACTCTCTTAATGTCTGTAGTACGTAAGTGCAATTAGTATAATAATTTTGCAGATGTGAGCCTGGAGTTCTCTTATACAGGTCTTGGACCCAGTACTACTTACGTACGTACTTTACTAGAGAATCCAATATTTAAATAAAAGTATTATTATTACTATACACATTATACTATAAAGTTTCGAGTATATGTATAAGTATACGTATGAATCGTTTCGCCATATCAATTTTCCCTTCGCTAACCTAAAATAACATTCAAACTATTCCAGCTCGCATTTTCGCCAGTTCATAACTTGATATTACTTCATCGCATATCTATCTAAGAAAATAAATATACATTTTCAGTACGAAGTTGGTAGTTCTGAAGTAGTAAATGTCTACTGCCTTATAAATATTTTTCGATTGCTACACTAGTATAGATATTTTTTCTTTCTATCTGACCTGCTCTACTAGATACACAATACATTTTCACATTAGTTAGACAATTTATTCAAGTCACTTTTTAAAAATCAGCGTTAGGCGCTAGCCTTGTCTAGGTCTGGTTATGTTGACCTGGATCTATTTATCACAGCTTGGAGACGCGTTGTTTATTTCTTTGTGTGCTTTTATATTAATGTCATCAAAAAATTTCTTGATTGTGTCTTGTACAATAATCAATATGATACTAATCAAGACGTGGAGTATTCACGAAGTGAGAAATGCCAGTTAGCGATAAAACCGCCATTGTATCCATAAATTTAAGTAAGTGAAGGAGTTTGGTTACTATTTTGGTGTACAATCAAGTTTATTTCTATTCTAGGTTGCAGACGATTGAATCTAAAATAACTTTGGTAACTGTACCAGTGTATGCTTAGCGTACGTAACTACATCCTGTTATCTAACTTGCCTCTGTCGGTAAACTTCAAACGCACGTTGATGTAATCTAGTGCAATGTAGACCACTATAGTCATTTCGTTTTAGCAAGGCAGTATTTTATTTCTAACAAATGTAATCGAAAATTAATCGTTGTCCTGATTCGACCCTTATTGCGATCCTCTACGTTTTTATAAATGACTAACGGCACGTCCCAGTTTTGCACGGGCAATAAATATAGCCTATGCTACTCAGGGTGAATGTAGCTTTTCAACAGTGAAAGAATTTTTGAAATCAGCACAGTAGTTTTTGAGTCTATTCATTACAAACATACAAAATACAAATTTTCTCTTTTTTATAATATGTGTAGAAAAATAACTTAGGTATATTTTATTTTGTGATGTGGAGAAATACTTCGACATCTAAGTATCTTTTGTGTCTTTGTTTGTTTTAAATGTACATAGTTAGGTTTAGTATCAAAGTATTTAAGACTGGCCTGTTGGTCTAGTGGTTAGTAGCCCTGACTGCTATGCTGGAGGTCGTGGGTTCAATTCTCACCCAGGACAAATGTTTGTGTGATGAGCACGATCATTTTTGTTCTGTGTCTGGGTGTAATTTTATCTATAATATGTATGTATTTAGAAATATATAACTATGTTTATCAGTTGTCTAGTACTCATAACACAAGCTCTGCTTAGCTTGAGACTAGACGGCGTTGTGTGATATTTGTGGAATATTATATTATAAAGATTTTATTTTAATTTTAGAATTCCTATAAAAATGCATATCAACAAAGGGCAATGACCTGTGTGGCAATGCTAAAACGAAACATCTATAAAAGTGGTTTATCGTTGCGTAACATAAATTTTACCCGTTTGCGAGACAAATATTTTAGAGGAATATTTTTGGCAACTCGTGGGCATGCTTAGCATACCAAATTCTCTTATTTCCCTTGGTCAGTAATCATCTAAAACACGTTTTAGATCTAGCCTAGCTTCCTCACACTTAGATCCCTCACTATTTTCCTCAGGTATCTGGCACAACCACGACAACACAGTCGCGTTGAGCGCGAGCGGAGCCGGGCGGGGCCGATAGTATCAAGGATCGCGCCCGCGTCGGCCGCACCCTCCGCACCACCGCCCTGCAGCCATGGTGCGCGACAAGAAACCAACGCAGAAATCCGACTCACAGAAATGTGAGTACATAGAATTAGTACCTAAATGTTTTTTTTTAATAGCCTTTTCTGTCCCACGGCTGGGCAAAGGCCTCCATCAACTTCTTCCAGGTCTCTTCGTTTTTTTCTTGAGCCACCTCGAACCAGACCCCGTGGTAGGCATCCAGGTCGTCTCGCCACCTCTTCCCAGGTCGACTTCGGTGGCGTCGACAAAGTCACCTAAAGATGGATTCTTTAGGTACCCACTTTGTCGAATATTTTGTATATACTACATGTTATGTTTGTGTGCGATTTTGATCACTGTACGGGATTGCTTTGCATGCATAACCCCCGTAAATGTCCATTTTATACAAGTATTTATTTTAATGAGTGGAATACGCACTCGGGACACGTTTTCAACGTCAAAATTGTTTGTGATTGCAATCCTAACGATATTAAAAACACCCTTAGTCTTATGCGGACCATTGGACGTGGGCCATGGTGGTCATAACCTTTGGTGGGCTTAGTCCAACCAGCCTACCACTCTCCAAAAAACAGATTAGTATATGATTTCACTTCCTACATAAGTGATATTTGGTCGTGTGTACTTATGTCATAATTTTAGATGCATTTACCAAGTGTCCTTACACCTGCACCTTCAAAATGATCCCAATAAACATCACTGGCATCCCAAATACGTTTTCAGATTTTTTTCTTGAATGATATAAACTAGTGCTTGACTGCGATCGCACCTGATGGTAAGCAGTGATGCAACATTTGATGGAGAATCACACTAGTTTATTAGGATTCTTCTTGCCTTGTTGAAGATACCTAAATTATAATAGGACGAGAAGACTGCAGCAGGCAAATTGTTCCAGTTCTTAGATTTAGGCAGTATAAACGACGAGGCGAAACGCTTAGTCCGGACTGTAGAGGTTTCAACAACGAAAGGGTATAGGGATACTCGCTGTACGTCGGGTTGTCCGATAGTAGAAAGGAGATGGCAGACTCTCTCTTAATTTGATACGACAGTTATGTTTAGATTTTGTATGCGCAGTGTACCGATGTACGCGGTATAAATATAATTTAATTTATTTGATTTGATTTTAATTTAGATTTATCTTGTTAGGGTTCCGTAGCCAAATGGCAAAAAACGGAACCCTTATAGATTCGTCATGTCTGTCTGTCTGTCTGTCTGTCTGTCCGTCCGTATGTCACAGCCACTTTTTTCCGAAACTATAAGAGCTATACTGTTGAAACTTTGTAAGTAGATGTATTCTGTGAACCGCATTAAGATTTTTACATAAAAATAGAAAAAAAGCAATAAATTTTGGGGGTCCCCATACATAGAACTGAAAATCTAAAAATTTTTTTTCATCAAACCCATGCGTATGGGATATCTATGGATAAGTCTTCAAAAATGATACTGAGGTTTCTAATATCATTTTCTTCTAAACTGAATAGTTTGCGCGAGAGACAGTTCCAAAGTGGTAAAATGTGTGTCCCCCCCCCTCTAACTTCTAAGATAAGAGAATGATAAAACTAAAAAAAAAATATGATGTACATTACTATAAAAACTACCAACGAAAATTGGTTTGAACGAAATCTAGTAAGTAGTTTTTTTTTAATATGTCATAAATCGAAAAAAATACACTATTATTAAAACATCGATCAAAGTTACAACACATTACAAGAACTATATAACTATATTATGTTACTTGCTGCTACGGAACCCTTCATGGGCGAGTCCGACTCGCACTTGGCCGGTTTTTTTTTAATTTATTTAATTTTATTTTAATGACCTTGTTTTGATTATTTTAATTTAATGTATTTGTTTAGGTTTCAATTATATGTTTTGATATTTAATGTTATAATTATGAAAATGGGTACTTTGACCTGAATAAAGATTATTATTATTATTATTATACCTAAATCACAAGATGAAACGCTTAGTCCAAACCGTAGAGGTATTCTATTAAATTAGGATTTATAATAAACTTAACCATTAACTGGACAAAAAGAAGAATTCAATGCACTTTTGAATTAATTTAATAATTATTGGAAAGGATACTGTCGAAATAAGTCCAGTACTTAAAACTAAACACTTCTTGGACATCTATTGCCTGGATGGTTCAAAAAGTAGAACAATTTAAAATAATAATGTTCAGACATCGGTTATGGTTTATTCGGAAGCTCATATACAGTATAGTTACAGGTTTCATTTGATGAAGCTCTTGGAGCTCTCATTTCAAATCTCTCTCTTGGTGTAAATAGCCTACCACAAGTCTAGTTCTGTAAAGGATCGCTTAACTGAGAACTGTCATGTCAAACGCAGTCGGCCACTGGCTAGCCCCCGAGGACACTCTTGAGACGTAATGGGAAACGGGTACCGCACAAAAAAGAAGTTGAATTTGAAAATCGTTTTTATGTGGGTAGTAGTTGTATCTACTTTAAAGGACGTTGACCATCCACGTAAAGGAGTTGGACCAAGTGTTACCCGGAATGGACATATAGTGCATTATGTATTTGGGGTAGTACTAGTCTGTAAACCCTTTTCAAAATATTTATCCGAAAAAAAATTTTTTTTTTTTAAATAAGTTATTTAAACAACTAATGGCACATTTGACTAACGACTATTTATTTTCAACACTGACACATAATAGGCTAGTTGCCGTAAAAATGTAATGAGTCCGTCTTTTAGATTATTCAAAAATAAGGAACTCGTATTTTTTTATTTGTAAATTAAACCAAAAATGACAAAGATATACTTAGCCTATTAAAGTTACGTGAAACGTCACGCCGTGCTACATTTTTTCGCACGGGGTGACATCATACGTAATTTTAATGGGCTATATCTTTGTTATTTTTTATTTAATCGAAAAAAGAAAAAATACGTGTCCAATATTTTTTTATAATCTAAAATACGGACCAAATAAAATGTAATTATTTTGACACTGGACATTACCCTATAATAATAAATATAGGGTAAACCAGCCATACGTGCCCCAGTCGGTAACATGCCCCATTTGCCAAATTAGGAAGGCATAAACACATAAACTAAACAACGCAAGTTAAACTTGCGTTGGTTACATCGCTGCCATACTTGAAAACTAGCCAGATCGGCTCAAATAAGATTCAAATTTTAAAAACGCATCTTAGTTTTGAAAGTGGGGCACATTGCCAACTGGGGCATGTATTTCTTTTTTACCAAATAATTATAATATAACTAGCTGCAGTTACCGCTAGTTATATTAGTCCGCGTGAAAGTAGTATAAATACTATTCCAGACCATGGTCTACCCGTGTGCCAAAATTCATCCAAATCTGTTCAGTTGTTCGAGCGTGAAGAAGTAACAAACGACAGGCACACTCATACACATGTACGCCTTTATAATTTATTAAGTGTGATAAGTTGACGTTGACTTAAGCGTACACCTACATAAGTGCAAAGAGGACCAATAGAAAGAATCAATTAAATACCTTTTATTAGCGGTTCAGGACAGTTATGTATTTTTCTATAACAATAAGAGTATTTCGCGGTCGGAAAACAATTACTATACCAATATAAATATATAAAGCAAACAATATTAATAAGTATGACCTAGTTGCCTATATCGTTCATTTTTTAATTAAAGACTATGATTTGACATGTGCAAATGTCAATTTCTGAAAACATGTTGCCAGATTTTTAGTAAAAGTGATGTCTCCAAATTCGATTTCTCATACCGGTTTTTAAACATTAGAACCTTTATGGAAAATAGGACTAAGATACTGTATGTGTGTGTTTATATAAAGTCTAATATGAATTGAAAACTAAAATAATCAAAAATATTACCATATTTTTTAACACTCCGCCTTTTACTTAGGCTAAGAACTCACGAAGCGGTTTTCACTTCTGTAGAATGCTAGAGATATATATGTCTACCAAATTACTTTCAGGAAATACAAAAGCTGATCATAATTAGTTGCATAAAAAACGAAATTATTTTTACGAATTTTTTTCGGTTTTTTGGTTAGTATCGGTTGCGGTACCTCACTATTTATGAAATGGAAAAAACATGCAACATTCGTATTGTCAAATCGTAGTCTTTGATTAAAACACGAAGAATAGGTAACCTTAGTACGCGTGGACCAACTTATCGCTTGGTTCCTGAAAAGGAAAACTATAGTGAGGAAAACCACAAGTCTAATTATTTAATACCAGTACCTAAGTGTTGCTATGAAAACATCGGACATCCTTAGGCCACCTAAGAACATTCAGTGTACAGCAAATATTTTAGTATTTGGATTACGCATGTAATTTAGTAGGTGTAAGGATGTTTTTAGTATCGTGCGGTTTTGATCACGCATCATTAATGGCCATTTCATACAAGTATTTATTGTAATGGGTGGAATACGCATGCGAGACGCGTCTTTTTGCATTTGGAATTTTCCGCATGCGGGGCAATGCCGCATGCCTGATGAAATCCGCACGATATTAAGAACAGACTTGTACTGTTACAAGTCTCATATCTTGGACTAGCTTTTGCGGCTTCGCCCACATACATAAAATATACGGCCTATATATTTTTTTTTTGTAATCAGACCAATACTTTTAGAGATTACCTCCTACACACAAAGAAATATAAAAACAAACTATACTTCTTTATAATATTAGTGTAGATCACAGTTTTTTCATATAGTGCTACCAGTACTACTATTCCAATAACATGATAAATATCAAGTGTGTAGTAATAGCATTTGACAATACAATCAAAATGCAATTTATCGACTTCTCCAACTCTCAACCGCTTTTTTCGCGTCCCGAATACGGTCAAATTTCCGCTTCGAGAAATCTCGAAGAGAAACCCTAGTAGTGAGTGTATGAAGTTTAAAAAGAAATTGCTCTTTAAAATTCTTTTCGAGGTCAGAATCTAAATATTTTCGCAGCAGTGTAGACCAGAGCTATCTAGGAGTTTTATCTTCGTACTAAATCTTTATTGCTCTTTTGAAAGTACACATTTTATACGTACTTAGGTACCTGCCTCAAAATTTCGTCGGGGCAAAAGGTAAATACATAACCTTAATTTTAGCTGCCTACGTTTTAATTTTTGCAAAAAAAAAATACTGCTCCCATATATTTAGAAAATTTGTATTTATTAAAAAAATGTATTAGATATAATATCACAAAGTCTGGCAAGAGCTAATGTTATAGTAAAACAATAATAAACGCCTTTTTTTAGGTGTGAAATATAGAGGAAGTATCTGTCTGTTACTGGCTAGACCTGTGTTCCGTGCCGTAACTAGGACGATGACAGTGGTGCCCAGGCATAGGGCACTGACCCTGATGGGGCGCGAAATTATCAAATCAAGAACAAGTTTTTCATCATTAATTTCAGCACAAGAAAGATACTGTTTCCATTTCCTCTCGCTCCGTGTGTACTGTGATATCGAAAGGAGATCGCATGAGTTGCTTTTTTTATCATGAGCGGCTTGTAAAATATTCTTCGAAGGATTTTGCTGTTATAGAATAGGTTTGAAAGTTGGTAGAAAAAAAAAATGGGTGTTGTTTTTTCAGTGTTGAAGTAATTTTTGTAAGAAAAGCATGAATTCGTTCAAATAAGTAAAAATATAAGACTGCGCCGACCGAAGTGTTTGATTTCATAAAAGAATCCCTAAACGAGCCTATCGACAAGCTGAGCTTCGTTACAGTACCTACCATGGATTGAACCACAACTAGGCCCTTAAGTAACCACCATTGATCGTCTCCGCGAGGACAAGGTGGAACCCCAATCAAGCGGGGCAAACTTCCCCTATACGTTTCACCATGTGCTCCGGACGATCTGAACAATGACGACACCAGAGCGTTTCTTCCCCGCCAGATCAGCAAAAGGTACCTTCCAAAACACTCATGTCCAGTGAGCACCTGCGTTAGATAGATTAAACTTACGGCACTGCCTTTGTTCCTTCAGTTAATCTTTGCGTTCCAAGGACACTGTTTCGAAGTATCCAGCAGCCAAATAATAAACACCTAAATTAAATGGCAATTAATATGCAGTAACTAACTTCAAAACAAAAATAATTTGATAACCTAATTAAAACGTCGCCTCCTCTCCAATAGGGTATAACGACCCATAAGGCATAACATAAGCAAAAATTACGACACCTGTATTTAATAAAGTTAGCAAATTTTATTCTTCGAGCTCACTTTATTGGGCAATATTAATAAAAAACAAATAAATATTATACGGAGGAAACAATGGAGAGGATAGGGTCCCATAAAATTTTACGGCCAATAGGCCTTGTGAATATAATTAAATAGGTTACAAGTTATGACGTACTTTCGAGCTAGGAGAGACTGAAAATACTGTATTAAATGAAACTGAAATGAGGCCCTGTATTAAAAAAAAACGACCTACTGCAGCTTCACACTGGTGTTATAATATAAATCTTTAAAATTCTCAGATTTTTTTTTTGATATAATGTGCATGTATTATGGGCGCTTTCAATGTATGCGTTTTTGACAGCCTGTTGCAGTACGGTTGTGGTGCGTAAGTCGTACTGCGTAGGGACGATCTTATTTATTATTACAAAGCGCTCGTTGCGATAACCGTGCGGCGAACGCTCGATAATAGGGCGACAACGTTACAAGCACCATGTATTCAATTCAGTGGTAAATAGTGCGTTGTTAAACAGTGCATCACTGGCATACTAACGCATGGCAGCCAGATACGTTTTCAATTTAGGCGCTGCTAACGTACTGCAACCGGCCGGCTGCGACACGGTAAACGTTCGGCAGCCGGCCGATTGCGATACGCACAAATTAAAAGCGCCCTTAATATTAAATCCTCCTCATGAATCATTCTGTCTATTCGTGATAACCGCGTGAGAATCCGTTAAGTAGTTTTATAGTTTAATCAGAATAAACAGATAAACATGGTGGAAGACTTTGTTTTATAATAATGTAATGATAAGGAAGAATAAGTACATTTTGTAAAAGAAATGGCCGTCTTTGGGTGGTTACAAATACGTAGATCCATTATAAACGCATAGCTTTAACTAAACCTTCGAAATTACCCTGTTACAAACCATCTAAGTGGTAGGTCAGCTGCTCGAGACCAATGGGTAGCGCCGTCCGACTGTCCGGTAACCGTTCGGACAGAGCCCAAGACATCGACGGCGCATATTGTTCCAGGCACGCCTCAAAGAGTTGTCAGCAAACCGTAGGGGCCCAGCAGGGCCGAAGCCTATTGAGGCCAAGGGTCTCTGAAAAGAAGATTCGGCCCCGGTACGAAAGCCGACGAAGGAACAGAAGTGAGCTTTTAGTCAGTAAAAGTCTGACATTATCTCCCGCTCAGCTCAAGGGAGCGAAGAATATTGGATGATTTTCTCTGCTACGAAAAAAAAGGGTACTATCAGCCGCACATACAAATAGTGAATACGTAGTAAGACAGCATCTACCCTCAGGCGTCTTTAATTACTTCCTTACCTTTCTAGGTTTCTAGGTTGACGCCTCACTATGACGGAAACGTCAAAGCTGAGAAAGGCCAACAAAGTTTTTCACTTGAAAAGCGCCCCCTTTGGCTTGAAGACTTAAGGCGTATAGTCCCTTAAACATCTGGCCGAAGTTAAATGCACACATATTCGTACTGCCGCCTGCGCCCGCATGACTTTTAAAACCATTTTCTTTGCGAAATATTAATTGATTTACAGCTATGTACATTTTGAAGAACACTTAAACTTTCAATTACCATAATTAGAGATACAATAGAGAGAGCGAACGCTGGCGTTTGCTTGGGGTTTAATAAATAAATAGAATTTTTTTTGTGTGCATATTTTTTTTATAGATCCAAACCATTTAAAAGGAGTAGGGAAAATTAGCAAAAAATATCATTAAGTAAGTTAACTTTTTTTTTTGCAAAGGTCATACGAAAGAATCATAATTATGTTGATAAGGTTATGTATGTATGAATCTATAGTAAATGTATATTTTTTTTTTTACCAAGAAGTTCCGTTCGGCTTCAGAAAGTCACTGTTTTATGGCACTAAATGGGACCAAGAACCTTAAATAACACAACGATTTATAAACGGAATCGTAAAGTAAGCTAACCGGCCTTTTGACTATTGTGGTTGATTGCTTCAGGCTATTTCACAAGACGAATCATTTAAAATAATATTCAGGGAAATTGTTAAGATTTAGTTACTCTATTTGATTATTATTGGCTGAAGATTTACTGTACTTTGTTTATTTTATCTTATTTTCTCTGTTATTTGATTTAATTTGTTTGCTGTAGTGATTTTTTTAGGTGGTATCACAATCTAAGTTAAATAAAAAACCCATCTCAATAATATACCTAAAAAGTTACTTTTTGGTCCTTTGTTCATTAAAACTTCAAATATATTAGGGGACTAAATGTCCCTCAACATGACGCGCAACGCTGAATCTATGTATCACTGCAACGTTGCCTAGTGTCCCACAACTTGCATTCTCGTGTTTTGGGACATGTTGTTGGACAATGTGATAGCGTGGATAGTTACCGGACGTTCGGATGGCGAGATACCCATTGCTCGCCTTCCGCAGGCCTGCGTCTACGGTGCCAGGAAATCGGGATCAGGATCCCGGCGGCTGGGGAGTGAGAGTAGCTCCCTCGCAAATGCGGCCTTCTCCTTTGCTAGCATTACTGCTTTGCAGAAGGAGGCGACCGCCTGCCAGTCCTTCTCGCTTCGGACCATGACTTGTGGCCTGTACCAAGGCCTGGCAAGAAAGATCGTTCCCCCACGAGGACAGGGTGTTCTGCCCAAGCGGGAGCATACGGTAGAGATGTGCCAAGCGGGTGCCCCGCTCTCTACCGTATGCTCCACTGTGTCCTCCTGGCGGTCAAAAAAGTTGTGAAACCCGGGCGTTACTTCTGCGCGAATCCGCTGCAGGAACTTCCCGAAATAACCATGGTCGGTGAGGAACTGCGTCATGCGGGAAAGTGAAGACGCCGTCAGGTCTTTCCAGCGACTCCTCAAAGAGGAGACTTAGAGAAGACTTACCTTAGAGATATGAGAGGTTTAATTTGACTGAAAACAGATAGAAACAAGGTACTTACTCAAACGAGAACGCTCTAGATACGTGATCTTAAGGTTACGATAGGTAAACTAGTTAGTTTGTCTTTAGGAGAAAGATTATTATCCTCTAACAAACCATGTACATAGATTCGAGTTTTAGATAGCAGATAACCCATTTCTCGTTTATGGTAGTACACCAATTTGGCAACCGGGTATGAGTCATCAAATACTTTGTTTGAAATTAATTTAGGAATAACTCGTTTTGATTTTTGGACTCCTGACTCAACACCACCTTATCATCGTTTTTGAATGGACGTATTAATTTTCGAAATGACTCATTGTGTTTTTAAGATTTACATACAGTTAAGTCATGGGCCAAATGACTCGAATCCTGCATAATTTTCTTCATTTGGTTAAAATCCTCTTTCGATTTGGTCCGTTCGACGTGACTTCTGAAATCGGTTTCCTGCAAATGTAAGTTCGATTCGATCGAGATAAAGTGTCAGCAACGTTCGGTCTCAATACGCTTTCATTTTTTTCCAACTATTTCCGTTTTTGCGTCTTTGGTATTTAAGAAATGTTATCTACTGCGTAATTTATATAATTATTGTTATAAAACGACGTTCCAAAGTCACGACATCGATATTTTGATCATGAAACACGATCCATTAATCTGACAAATGCTAAATTATTTTATTGTTCAATATATTATCTGGGTATTGCCCAATCAATTACAAAACGAAAAAAAGAAATAAGCTAATCGGTCAGGTTGGCATAAACCTGTTGTTTTGCATTCAAAGGAGATCCGAAGTTCTTTTTTTAAGACGTAAACACATCCGCTTGTAGTAATTTGTAGATGACGCTTCGAGTAGACGGGTGACGTCACATCTCGGGAAAACAACCGCCTTTATATGATCAGGTATATCTACTTGTGTATGTACTAAAAGGTTTACGTGCTCACGACCCTGTTTACGGCCACAACCTTTATTATAATGTGGAGCATCCAACATAATGGTATCGTATTCGTTTTATACGTGTAACTTAAATATATTTTTATTTTATCAACTGCAATAACGTAGTCACAAAGAGATTACAGGGCTGCCTGTATTCTGAAATTGTAGGACCATAGTCTACCGTCCTGTGTTTTTTTTTAGGAAACCCACCGTCCCTCAAAAATGCTACATAGTCCCTTAAAAACGCATTTGGGTTAAAATGCATGTTTGGGGACCTGTTTCGGGCCACATTTTGGGCGAGAGGAAGTGGGAAGAGGTCGCTTCCTTCTGCGATGTAGTATTGTCCTTTGTCTGCGAGTGAGATGACTGCAACTGTGACAGAATATGGACATTAACACGCCTCAGCCACCGCCACAGGAGATATCCCGGGTGTCTGAAGTCGCAAGGCGATCACCGGCACCGTAGACGCTGGCTTGTGGATGACGAGAAAGGGTAGATCGCCGTCTGGGAACAACCGAGGCCGAATCGTCGACGGCGCATAATGTTTTTTTAAAGAGATACCGAGACCCCGGAGCGCAAAAAGCAACTGAAAGACAGAGCTGGATTTTAGTCAGTAAAAGTGACCGTCCTCTCGCTCCACCTTGGAGTGGAAGTAGTCATTTGATGATTATTCTCCTCAAAAAACTAAAAAAAAGGTAACACAATCAACATTTTTGCAGTACAAAAAAGTCTGACATTTCCATAGCTACAAGTCACTCGATTTTCTAGCAAGTCGTGTTAAGCTGCTCGCCCAAGTCCGATAATTGGTGATCAATTTTTTGTAGGAAAAAAATAGAACACATTGATAGCAATAGTGCAATGCACATGTCCTACAAAAAGTTGGTCAGAAATACAGAACAATGTTACAAATATACTAAGTCGGCCTGATTATCTGTCCTACAAAAAGTCTGACATGGGCGGGCAGCCTTAAAGTAAACAAACATAATCTTGTTCAAATTGCGATATCTAAATAAGAAATACAATGGACCCTCGAGCGGTTTGATAAGAAAAAAAACACTTCCTCGTCTTAACAAAGGCTGCGAGACTACACAGGAACGGTGCAGAAAAGTATGTAAAGATTTTTGTTAGGCTGATATCTCCACAGTTCGTAACGGGAAGGAAGGCACCTGATGGCATTGAAGCATCTATTTGATACCCAACTATAGTGAGACATGACGAGGTGTGTCCCCGATTTCGTAGGAAGCCAGACTTTTATCAAAGACGTCAACCGTCAAAAGTGTGAGATAACCATTGATCGGCGCAGGTAGTGACAATTTATGCGTACTTGCGATACTTGCGTCCTAGAGTCTGTCTAATTAGTTAAACGACTTGGGTAATTGTTAGGATTTAATGAAATCTGATGTAGTCAACACGGATTCAATAATCAAGGTTGATTAAGAGATAGAGATCATTGTTTACTAACAGAAGAACCTTATAAAAAGTACCATAAGTAGATTAAATATTACACAAAATTCCCAAGTCGGTTGACTTATTAGACAGACTATAATATGGTCATTCCTGGAATCCTGGAATTTTTATACATATTATTCATTAAACCCTAAGCGAACGCTAGCATTCGCGCACCCATTGTCTTTCTATTGTTTCTCTGATTGCCACGATTAAAAGCTAAATAAGCTAGAAATTACTTTCTAAAAAGCTATTCATGACTTAAGATATGAATGAACAAGAGAGACGGACACTTGGACACACGGTTTATAAAATTAAAAACTTTTTTAACTAATTTTATTTTATGAATCTTATGTAATAATTTTGTACATATATAATACAATTGTCATAAAAAAAACTAAAACTCCATTACGACAAAAACACTAAGGGTGAGTTGCACCATTTAACTATAACGATACCAAAGCCGTTAACAGTTGTCAAATCGTCGAATTGACAAATAGCCGGCCGTTTCATGGCTGGTTATGGTTTGGTTATCGTTATAGTTAAATGGTCCAACTCACCACTAAGATGAAAAAGTGTGAAAAAAAAGCTGCAGTCACTCGTTATTACGGCGGTACAACGTGTGACTACGGCTTTTTTTTGTTCTTTTCTTGTTTCTCCAGTTACCTTGTTTATTTCAGTATTCTGAAAATCTTGTTTCACAATTTTTAATCGTCGTTTTTTTTTGTCGTAGTCGGGTTTTAGTTGTTTTTTACTTTTTATAACATATTTTAACTATTTTGGTGTTATTGACATTAAAAAAAGTTACCACTTGAAAGCGCCACATTGTAGCCCTTTGAAATGATATCAAACAGGTGTATTTCTCGTATAGTTATCGGCCCGAATAATGAGCGCTCGGCGTCAGAGTGGGGATCGATTTGCTGTTTCCTCCTTCTTGGCTGTTCAATAAATGTGTGATTGATTACGATAGGAATAAGTTTACCGCCATTGAAAAAGGAGGGTTCTCCGACTAGACAGGTGGAATGTCTGGTCCTGGTAACTGTCCGACGATGGGTGATTTCGGGTTGTTTTATAATTACTAGAAAGAAAAGAAAGAAAGAAAGAAAAAACTTTTACTAGAGAACTATTATACTGCAATGCAGAATTTTATAGATATCGCTACAATTTCATAATAAAATCTTAATAGAAATGGAAACTTCAATCTAGAAATAAGACTTTAGTATATGAGGACCATAAAACAGCTACCTGTTACTTCTGTGATCACTTAAAAGCAAGTCTTTATTACACTTTTACGAGATTTCCACCCCAGCAGCAATATGTTCTGATAAATTCACACGAGCGAATGAAATTTTTAAATTTCGTTTCCGTTTCTCTACCACACAGAGGTCGTGATTTACGAAAAAGTTTAACAGTTTACGTCCGTTGAATTAAATATTAAATGTTTGTTTTTAGGGTTCCGTACTTTAAAAGGAAAAAACGAAACCCTAATAGGATCACTGCGTTGTGTGTCTGTCTATCTGTTAAAAACCTTTATCTCGAAATGAGTGGAGGTATCAAGTTTGAATTTAAAACCAATTATACTCAGGTCTGCGGTCCCTTGAAACTGTAAAAAAATCAAACTTTTGACTTAACGAAAAAAGAAAGATACGGCCGTAAGTCGCAAAATAACGTACATTTCGACACTCTCAAGGGAATCGAAATTCATAGGGTCAGTAATTCCCGTCGCAAGGTCTCATAGTATTATTATAGGAAAAAATCTGAAAACTATTTTGTAGTTATGTCACAAAAAATAACTTTTTTGATTCGGAAAAATGTTCGTAACTCGATTCGTGAATTGAACTGTTTTCATAGGTATGCTTGTACGGAACCCTCTGTGTGCGAGTACAACTCGCACTTGCTCGGTTTTTTAATGTGGTATTTATTTTAATTATTATATTGTATCAATTATATTTAACTCGGGGGTCAAATGTATCAGTATTAATTAAACTAATTGTGGGCCTATGAACTTTTTGAACGTACGTTTGTTTCAGCCCTATTTTTTTTTAATCATGACTCATTCTTTGCTATCCAATGCCTTATTCGTAAACAGATTCTCGTTTTTATGTCGATTTGTACATAATAATTTGTATGTATATATCGTGATATACCGATTGCTATAACGGCTAGTAGTAGTAGTCGATGTCTTCCTCAGTTCTTATTTATGTTTTAAATGTTTTTGCAAAATATTATCTTTATTATCTTATATCAAGTTTTTTTTTAATACCACACCTGTGTATGAAGTAAAAAAAAGTTCTGTTATTGTTAAATATTTATGAGGTCGTTTATTAAGTACAATATCAGTAAGAATGTTGGCTGCCGCGCCTTTAAAATTTTAGTGAAGAGAAAATTGATTATCAGTTATTAATCAAATGTGAGGATTTTGTATGGAAAAAAATATTATGTCAAGCCATATTTATTCTACAGTTTAAATCTGACTGTCAAAATATTATTAGAAAGGTGAAAGTTTTGTATGTCTGTGTGCATAATTGTTCACGAATCTTACTCCTTCACGATCAAATATTTGAAGAGATTTATATAAAACTAGTCGTGCCCGCTTCGCCGCTCGTTATATATTTTTGGGGTATTTTTTTTTTTTTATTACTATTAGATCTATATTGGCTCTAGCCAATATCACTCAGAAATAATGTAGCTTGATATCTACTGGTAAAAAAACTTTCAAAATAAATTCAGTAGTTTCAGAGAAACAAAATTACAAACTTCACTTCTTTATAATACAAGTGTATTATAAAGAAGAAGATTTGGCACACAGGTATTTATTTTTATCTCGGGAAAATATTCCCACAGGTTAATTTTCTACATTCACGAGACTATATCTTCTTGCAAAAGCTAATCTGTAAGTAAGTCTTAGGGGTTTAACTGAGCTACACCTAAAACAGACTACAAAGAGTTTACATACCCTGCTGCTTATTTTCCAACTATCGTTAAGACAGTAAATCAATAGAATAGAACTTCGCAACAATATTGGCACTTGAAAAGACGGTCAAGTGTCCAATTCCCTCCCATTTCTCTTCATCGGCTCTACGTTGAATCGTATTCCGTCTCATAAGATCAGTAATGAATCTTCTTGTCATTCGGCAAAGGCTGTTTCTTTTATGACTGCCAAGTTCGTAATAGTACACTAACTAAGGCACTTCCCGCTTAGATTTGTTACATTTGTGACAAATAAGTTCGGTTTTATTGGGGACAAAGGACAATGAAACACTTTATGAGTTGGGACTAGCTTTTACTTCAGCTTTGTTCCCGTGGAACCGTACCGTTTTTGGGACAAAAATAAGCTTATGACACTCAGTGTGGAGTTTTTGGATATTTTCAGAACTGAATCGGTACTTTTGTACATTAACCTTTATAGACTTACAAAGACACAAACAACTTTGTATTTATAGCTAGACTAGCTTTGCCCAATAGTTTTGCCCACGTGAAAGTCGAAAATTATCCCAAGGGAACTTACCTGCGTGTTAAAAAAGTACTATCTTATGTGCTATTCCAAGACATGGTCAACACGTGTGCCTGAATCCATCCAAAGTCATTCAGCTGTTTAAGCGTCAAGGAGTAACAGACAAACATTCCGTACCTCAAAAGGAAAAGACGGATCACTTTGTTGTCCGGCCATGCTAGATGCAGGCTTATGAAAGGCAAGCATTGGGTAGCTCACTGTCCGACCGTCCGTTAACTGTCCGGACCAAGCGCAAGTCGTCGACGGCACGCGCTTTTCCTGTGCGTCTCAAATAGTTGTCAGCAACAGCATAGGCTCAGCTGGGTCGAAGCCTACTGGGGCCAGGGTTAGTAGAAAGGTAGCTCAGCCCCGGTATGAAAGGCAAGAAGGAACGGAGTGGGTTTTTTAGTCAGTAAGAGTCTGACTCACTATCTCCCGCTTCGCCCAAGGGCGGGCGATGTCATTTGGATGATTTTTACCTATCAAAAAAAAAGCATGGGGTAAGTAGGGGAGAGCGGGGCTACAAGTTCCGATTTTCAGTTAACATCAAAATTTGTTAAGAATATTTGATTTTACTATTCCTATTTTGCGATTAAATTGAACCTACATATTTAATTTTGCTATTAAGATAGTTATCCGAGTCAGTTACAGTGGGATTTATTTGTTATTAATTTTTTTATGACCAAAGTCGGAAAGTAACAACTTACCCCGACTCGGGGCAAGTTGTTAACAAGCCGGGGTAAGTTGTTACCATATCTGTTGAAACTATTATTTGTGAAATAAAAAACAATAAACGATTAAACCAAGTAAAACAATAAACGATTAAACCAAATCTCTTTATTCAGTAGTAAATAATCAACCATGTCCTACGTAATATCAGGTAAACATTTGTATGTTTTAACAAGTAACTATAATTTGTACTTCATCAATTTATTGAACATTTAGTCATTAATCTTTTGCCTTGTCTTAGGCTGAAAATATAAAATAATAATAATAAAGAAATGCCATCTTATATAAAAAAACAAATAAGTGTGATTCTTATATATCTTCTGAAGATTAATTATATTAAATAGATTAAATAGATTAATTAGATTAATTATATTAATCTTCACAGTTCAGGCATACATAGGTGTATAAAGCTTGATTCTGCCTTCATCTGGAATGTGCCCAGTTCTTACATTCTTGACACTGAACCCATTCTTCTCCAGAAAATGAATTAGAGTTACTATCACAGCACACTAGGCAATAGACAATACTCTAAGCTGTCCTCTTCACTCTCAGAATGTTCACTACTTGCTTGTAATACCTGTTCTTTAACAGACTTTCCCTTTCCTTTTCTATTTCCATTTCCTTGCTTTATTTTACTCTTCCCTTTTGTTTTCTTGCTTTGCTTGGGTTTTCAAGAGTATCCGTTAGAATTGTGGATTTCCTTATAAATCTCTTGTGCGTTCCGATTCTGGGAGGCGCCTATTGAAAAGGTACAATTTCTGGAGAAAATGGGACATGCTTTCCAAGTTGTTCTTCTATGGCACCTGAAGATGGAGGCAGATTTATTTATTTATTTATTTAAACCTTTATGCACAAAAAAACTGTACAAAGGCGGACTTAATGCCTTAGGCATTATCTGCCAGTCGACCTTAGGGTGGTGCAGAAACATAACATGGCAGGTGCAACTGAATATATAGGCAAAACAGAAGAGAAACAAATATATACAATATTAAATACATACTTAGATACATACATATAAATAAACAATACTGTAGTGAAAAAACAAATCCAACACATTAGCGCGGTGATGATTCTACCAACATCTTGCGAATATGCTCACGTGCCTTCACCTTAAAAGAAAATCGGCTTGTTGCCATCCTGATATTCAGAGGGAGCGCATTCCAAAGAGATATCGCCTGGACGAAAAAGGAAGAGTGGATAAGCCCAGAGCGGTGTGAGTGGCATCGTAGAAGACGATTATTAGTAGACCGAAGATTTTTCAACAAACCCTGATGACCCTGGCGCATCAAAGATTTGATTTTCACTAATACTGATGTTGGGGTCAAAAAGCCAAATACCAGCCTTGCGGAAAGCGCTCATGACGTTTACGAGTCACTGTGAGAGGTTGCGCATATTTAATTATTTCTGGTATCTCGTAGGGTAGATTTTTTTTGTAAGTCCGCAGACTGTAAAAAAATAACAATATCATTATGGTGCTCATTTGGGGGAGGCCTATGTCCAGCAGTAGGCTGATGATGATGATACATTACTGGTATAAATTCATTGGGGCAAGTTGTTCCGAGGTCACAACCTGCCCCAGAAAAAAGGAACATCTAGCCCCAATCACACGAGTTCAAAAAAAAAATCAAAATATAAATTAGGTTACAAAACATACGTCATTTACGCATAGTGTATCACAAAAATAGATAAATCCTTACACTGAAACAATAAAACACTAAACGCAAATCGTTAAAATTCATGAAATAGACCAAAAATTTTGAATAAGAAAATATTTACTAACGTGAATCCGCGACGCACATGCTGCCGATCCAATATTTCCGGCGCCACTGGCCGGTTTAAGACGGCCGCCATCAGTGCGCTGTGGCTTTGCATTTCGTGACGTATTTATTCAATATTTTTATCTCTTTTCCTCGCGGAGTTATTTCAATCGGAACAACTTACCCTGGTAACTTCTAGCCCCGTCCTCCCCTACTGAGCTCGAGTCGACGGGCGGCGTATTGTGTTCCACATACGTCTCCAAGAGCGGTTAGTAAAACCGTAAGGGGCCAGCAGGGCCGAAGCCCACTAGGGCCACGGGGAATAGGCTAGTTGTCGTAAAAAATGTAATTAGTCTGTTTTTTAGGTTATTCAAATATAAGGGACACTTTTTTTTATTTGTAAATTAAACCAAAAATGACAAAGACGCTCGTGCTGCATTTTTTCGCACGGGGTGACCTCACACGTAACTTTAATGGGCTATATCTTTGTTATTTTTTGTTTAATCGAAAAAAGAAAAAATACGTGTCCAATATTTTTTATAACCTAAATACGGAATAATAAAATGTAATTATTTTGACCCTGAAAACTACCCTATTATTGAAAAGGAAATTCGTGATCCTAGAACGCAAAGAGCAACTGAAGGACACAGGTGTGGTTTTAGTCAATAAAAGTCTGACACTCCCTCCAGCTCCACCTAGAGCGGGAGAAATAATTTTATAATTTTCCTCGTAAAAAAAGATAATTTAAGGCAAAAAGGTTGGTATTTGATTTTTTGTCATACAGTCCCGGATAGAAACATTAACGGTTTCATTGCTATTGTATTTTTCGTTTCTATGTTCATAGAATTTTAGTGCAACGTATCCAATTTAGTGACAGAATTCGAAACATACTTTTATGTGCAAATAAAAGACTGGTTCAACTTTCGTAGCCAAAATACAGGGAAAATATTACGTTTCATTCCACGCGAGCTTTGTGCGTCGAATTTCCAGGAAAAATGTTATGCAACTGAGATAAAATAAAATATTTTTGTTTTTATGTTTTATATCGAAACATCGGAACCAATTAGGTACACTTGACTACGAAAGTGAATGTTAAAGAAAAATTACATTGATTAGCTTCGAAGGAATAAGGTAAAAAGAAACTGAATACAGCTTTACAAATGCGGATTTTATTTCCCTTTTCTACACGTATTCATTATGGATCAGTAGTGGCCGAGTGGCAACGGCCCTAACTTAGGAGTTGTAGGTCACGGCTTCAAACCCAGACAGGCGTATTACTTTGTATAATTTATTTCATCACTACTGCTCTCAGAACAGTGAAGGAAAACATCGTGAGGATGCCTGTTTCTGCATGCCTGTTTCGGCATATCCTAGAACCAAAAATTCGAAGACATGTGACATCCACCAATCCGCGTTGAGACCGCATGATCTGGATTACAGCCAGATTCCCTCTCCTAGAAAGGAGGCCTGAGTCCCAGCAGTGGGAATATTATAAGACTGATTATGCGTATTATGCTATGTGTATGATTCTGTTACGCTCTATAAGGACTGAACGACTTTGAATGAAATTTTGCACAACGGCAGACATGTCCTGAAAAAGCACCTTTTTTAAGGTGTGAAATCATCAAATGCCTTTTCCCGCATACATGCGTTACTCATCCGTACCCCTAGCCAAGTTGCTAATCTGCAATAGTTAACGCTTGTAGAAAGCTTCAAATGTACGGAAATGACGTAGTCTTAACGCTCAGTCACGTGGTCAGAAGAACAAAGGAATTGGCGGCAAGGTCAACTCGAAGCGTTCGGCGCAAGCGAAACGTTTGTAACTTGGCTACGGGGGCTGGTGTCCGTTTGGTTGCGCAACCAATTTGGTGGAGCGATCAGCTTGGACGTGTGCGACTCTGGTGTTTGAATGGTGTCTAGTTTGCTAAGCTATCAAACTATATTTTTACCTGAACACCATGGCGGCGCAATAATCCCGTTGAAATATAGCCCTAAATCTTATAGTATTGATGAAGAAACATGATCAAAAAATAATACAGTATTTTTAACCTTATTCCAACCAATTTAGGTTATAATTAAATCTAAAACTGTAGATGGAATTTTAATATAAGCTTAAATCTCTTCGGCCTGTAAATCAAAACAAAGTTGAGCCACTTTGCCCTGTGTAACCGAAATCCTATTAAAAGATTACAGTGTAATCGCGCTGGGGAACAACAAACTAGTTTGGAGTCTTATTTCAGACTAGTTTGTGTTTCAGAAACTGATATTTTAGTTGATTGACGTTTTAGTTACTGGCAATGTAAGAATATAAGTTATTGTCTGTTCGGACGGTTGGTATACCAACCGTCGTCCAAATTCGAAGACATATGTCATATATGACATATGTCTTCGAATTTTTGGTTCTAGGACATGCGGTTTTTCCCACAATATTTTCTTTCACCGTTTTGAGAGCCATGGTGATGAAATAAATTACACAAAGTAATGCGCAATGCGCCTGGCTGGGTATGAACCCGCGACCTAAAACTCGTAAGTCTGGGCCGTTACCACTCGGCCACCACTGCACTGATGCTAGACGGATAGGCTAGGTTCGAAATATTAGGTTCCTTTAAACTTTGTCTACAGAAATATGCGGGGCTCTGGCGTCTTACCCCAGCATCATCGTTAACACATTACCGGTTGAACAATCGGCATTGTATAAAATGCCTAAGCAAAGTATAGACTCACATTACTATTTACTTACAAAAGCGATAGTTAGTAAGTGTTTGTGAATGCTTATTACGTGGGTGGTCTGAAAGGTTTCTAACCTTAATTGGAAGATAGCCGCACGCGCTCGTCAATAAAAGGTAATGAATGTAGTTGTGCATTTTTGTCTATTACCACAAAATAGATAAGTACAGAAGTCAATCTACATACAAAGCCCGCTCGAGCAACGCACACATAGACACCGCTCACGGACACTATATTTCGGAGCGTCTCTGACCACTCGTCGAACAGTTCCAGCTCAAACGCTCATTAGTTTGCGTCTACCGAGCGTAGGTATAAAAAGTGAAGTACATACGTGAGATTGTCTTCATACCTAACTATTTTGTGCTCTCACTAAAGTTTCAGCTATTTTGAACGCGTAGTTGTTATTTGACAGCGATTTGAGTGATTCGATGTGTGATGCAGAAAAATGAAGCCCTTTTTCACCAAGACGACGCGCCTTCTCGGTCACCTCAACGGTTGCCACGGCGAAAATCTACGAGTTACGGTTTGAATTGCTTGAGCCTTGCTTACCTGATCTAGCCACAAGCAACTTTTTTTTGTTCCCTCATCTAATTACTGCGATCGGAGGATAGAGATTGTCGTCAAAGTCGAAGGCAAACTTTGTGTATAATTATTTTGCAGATAAAAACGCCAACCATTATTTAAACCGGTTAGAGAGATAGAGGTATTGCTGTGAGAAGTATTTATAGTTACAAGGACACAATGTAGAAGAAAAAAGAAAAATATTTTTGGTAGAAAAAAGTCTTGTTTCTTTGTTAGGTCGGAAACTTTTCAGACCACTTGTATCTTCTTTCTGTTCTTCACGCTTGAACAGCTGAATGGATTTTGTTTTATTCACACGAGTAGACCATGATTTGGAATATCACATAAGATACTTTTTTCCCCGGGAGTATGTCCTCTTTATACAATACTAGCTTTTGACCGCCACAATTGTACCCACAAACTGAAGTTTTTGTATAAGCTGTATTACTTTTTGGTGTACAATAAAGTCTATTCTATTCTATTCTATTCTTCGCTCCCGCTCTTCCCTACTCTACCCTACTCTACCCTACTATACCCTACTCTACCCTACTCTACCTTACTCTACCCTACTCTACCCTACTATACCCTACTCTACCCTACCAAACTTCACATAAACCATCTACTAAATAGTCCAAACAAAGCCTAAACATTTGGTTTGGATAAGTGAGCCCGTTCTTGAGTTATAAAATTACAACGAAAAGTGGCATTGATTTTTATATATATAGATTGTCTACTTTCACATAAGTGAAGCCGTTAGCAGCAAGTAGTAAGTGATATTTCATACATTCCCTAAATATTTAAGCTATTTTATAGAATGACGGATTAAACATATTAGTAACATTTTATATAAGCAACAAAGCATTTTTGGTGACTTTTTTTAGGTTTCTGTGTTACTCGTGTAACAAAAATGGTGAAAAAATAAAGCCTTTTAGCAACGCTAAGCTTTGTTAGCAAATTGCTTTCAGATATTTTTCATAATATTTATGAAACGTCTGGTTAGAGTGACAAGGGATATTTATATTGTTTTATGAGATACTTGGATGTCCAAACTGAAATGCGTGAAAAAAACGGTGAACTTCTTACCACCTAACAGGCAGTGAATGTACTTTATATATATACTACATTCACTATATTTTTCAATACAGTCAACCGATTGCGATAAAACAGAACCTAAGTAATTATCAAGTTACACACAATTTTAAATGTACAAAAGTTATCTACGTTGATTTCGTACATTTTACGCGATGTGTGCACAACTAAAAACTTCTACAAATTTATTATATGTATATTAGTATTTGACACTAAATTTTTTTTATCAAACATTTTTACTACTAACGAAACAATAAAAGTACCCGATTTAATGTATTCCAAAAAAAAACCTTTCTCTAATCAACCTAATTATGACAAACTTTCATCGTCTATTTATAAATTCAGTTTATTTAATTGCATGTCTCGCATTTGACCACATGATGGAAAGCGACATTATAATCGGCGACAGAGCGCGCTACCCTAGAAGTAACCTATTCACTGTTATTTTTTTTAAATTGATATAATCTTGTGCTTGACTGCAATCCCACTTAATGGTAAGCAGTGATCCAATCGTTAATGGTGAGGCACACTGAAATTTTTAAATCATTGAGTTAAGGATTCGCAGGTTCTAGCTGTAAGATTCTCAACATAGAAATGAATGCAGCTACTATACAGCATTTATTCTCCACTAACATTTACTGCTGTATAAAATGGGTCCCTTTTTGCAGTTATATCAGCCGTATAAGCGCTTATACAGGCTTTCTACAGCTTAGTGTACAGCTTAGAGTGTAAATTTGAAGATTTATGCAGTTGATATATATATACCTGGCTTGTTGTGCTATTGGGAATTCATATCCATGTACTTTGATCAAATTGCAATTACGTTCAACATTTAGCTTAACCCAAATTGATACACGAACATAGATAAGACCTGGCTACGAGTACCATTTCGTGTTACAGGCCAAATCTATACTAAAGGGAAATGTTTAGACACCGTTAAAGGCCTGTCCATTATATTAGAAGGCTAGGCGTGCCGAGGCATGGAGGTAAGGAAATTAGAAGACGAAGGGAAGGGGAATAGGAGGGGCAACGTCTGGTAGGTTCCTCTTTACTGAATTGTTAGGAAATTCAGTTTCAAGATATGTGCTAAGACATTCGCTGTTTACGCTGGTCTGAATAATCTAACCTGCTGTTGTGGGATGCCGGAATTAAGACGAGCAGATGGTAAGATATAGCTGTACCAACTGCTTTGCTGTACCTACCCGTAGTATTGCAGTATTTTATATATGATAGGCCTGTTGGTCTAGTGGTTAGTGGCCCTGACTGCTATACCGGAGTTCGTGGGTTCGATTCCCACCCAGGACAAATGTTTGTGTGATGAGCACGATCATTTGTTCTGTGCCTGGCTGTAATTTACCTATAATATGTATGTATTTAGAAATATATAAGTATGTTTATCAGTTGTCTAGTACTCATAACACAAGCTCTGCTTAGCTTGAGACTTGGCGGCCTTGTGCAATAGTTGTGGAATATTATATTATACATATATTAGATTACTATACTTTATGTGCCAGATTGACATTTGGTAGGCAATATATAGTTGGGTAGAACAGTTTGAGATTTTATGAAAAAAATATTCTCTTTGATCGGTACTCTCACCCGATTTCTAAGATAATTTTATTTATTATTTTGATATCAAATGGTTTCTGCATTTAGCCAGTGATAAATTAAAAACCGGTAAGTTTTTGGATACAGAATACTGTCTCAATTTATTTACACTTATTTGCCAGCAAATTCAGTCTTTTTGGCAAGCTTTGCTGAGCTAAAAATTCTTAGTATCATTATGTCGTAATCGTGTCTATCTCAATGATTCTATATTATTAGTTGCATATACACTTCAAACACACTACACTCCACTAAAAAACAAATTTACTAATAATTCAAATAGCAGTTGAACTTCACTCCATAAAATACCGCCAAAAACATCGTTTATTTATTTGTTTCGCTAGATTTTTCTGTCAGCGTTAAGCTCCGTAGACTCAGCGCGCTCTTGACAATTGAAATTCCTATTAAAAAAAAGATATGTCATTGTATTCCAGATGAAGACAACACAAACTTTTTAGTACGAGATCCATAGAAGAAATTTCTCCCCTCACCTGGTATTCGATTATGATAAATATTATGTGCTAGATAATGCGTTTATTCTTATATTCCGAATAGGTTACCTAGTCTGGTGCAAATGATGTTAAACAATTTTTTTTTTCTACTTTATCCAAATACTTCCAAACTGAGTTCTATCGTAACTAATAGCTTCAAAAGCTTAAAAAAAATCGATTAAATAACAAATGACGGTATTTTTTTATATCTTTATTATTGTTGATAGGTTCGCGCTTGACCGCTATCTCACCTGATGGAAGGCGACAATGAAACGCGCTTACCTAAAAGAAACCTATTCACTCTCGATTAAAAGATTCCCGGGTTGTAGCTATCAGGAAACACAGACTAGCCGCACGCACAATGAATGTGTTCCCAAAACGTTTTGTGCGTGTAGATGGGATATTAAATTATGGAAATAAGAAGAGATATCTATCGGATCTTAGATCATTTAGATACATGTTTTACTCTCAACACGGAATCAACCGTAGACGGCCTGATATATCAGGGTGTAACCCGGTAAGAGCATGTACTCCGTCAAGCCTTGTAGATTTAGTGATCCGGAGGGACGTCGCTATTACGTGTCGAAATGGCAATCGATAAGAATTTTCTTTGCATACAGATTGGAAAAATGTTGATCGGTAGGTACTTGATAGGTGAACAGGGACTTTGATAATGTTATTCGAAAATATTTCAGTGTTTTTTCGGTGGAAATATTTTTAAATGATTCTTTCCTCTCAGGGGCGAACAAGAAAGAGGGTCATTTTTACTGATTAAAATTTACCTATATTCCTTAAGTTGCCCTCTACGTTTCAATATTGACCGGTAGTTTGAATTTTTTCTTTGTTTTGTTTACGTTGTAGGTACTCATACTATTTTCAGCAATTTTAGTCTGTGTTTGAAAACTCAGACAAAAACTGAAACAGTGGAAATGATGTGAAACATACAGAAATGTGCAGTTTCTTTTATTCTAACTGTACATGATGTCAGCCGTTTCATTGTTCTCGATGTCTGAATTCTTTCTAAATTGCATTTAAATCTGACAAATAATCTATCAACTTTAACAGTGCATTGACACCATAAAGTAGATTGTCTTCGTTAACCGACTTGAAAAATAGGGGTAGGTACATAAAATTTGGTTGTATATATATGTTTGTTGCCTCGGAAGTCCATTACTTAACAGCTGATAATTACCGACAATGGTAAATATGAAGAACATCCAAAATAACGAAATAACAAAAAACAAATGATGTTATTTATTTTATACACTAGCTTTTACCCACTCAAGAATAAACCAGCTTTCTATCGGTGAAATTTTAGCAATCGGACTAGTACTTTCGGAAAATACTTCCCACAAACTTTATAATAGTAGTGTAGATCATGTTCACTCATTTTTAGGGTTCCGTAGCCAAATGGCAAAAAACGGAACCCTTATAGATTCGTCTTGTCTGTCTGTCTGTCTGTCTGTCCGTCCGTCCTTATGTCACAGCCACTTTTTTCCGAAACTATAAGAGCTATAAAGTTGAAACTTTGTAAGTAGACGTATTCTGTGAACTGCATTAAGATTTTCACATAAAAATAGAAAAAAAGCAATAAATTTTGGGAGTCCCCATACTTAGAACTGAAACTCAAAAATTTTTTTTTCATCAAATCCATGCGTGTGGGGTATCTATGGATAGGTCTTCAAAAATGATACTGAAGTTTCTAATATCATTTTTTTCTAAACTGAATAGTTTGCGCGAGAGACACTTCCAAAGTGGTAAAATGTGCCCCCCCCCCCCCTTCTAACTTCTAAAATAAGAGAATGATAAAACTAAAAAAAATATATGATGTACATTACTATAAAAACTACCAACTAAAATTGGTTTGAACGAAATCTAGTAAGTAGTTTTTTTTTTAATGCGTCATAAATCGAAAAAAATAAAAACATCGATCAAAGTTACAACACATTACAAGAACTTTTATATTATGTTACTTGCTGCTACGGAACCCTTCATGGGCGAGTCCGACTCGCACTTGGCCGGTTTTTATTATCTGCTGTACCTACACAATTATCGGACATCTATTCATCTATATATCAATATTTAATCGCCACGGAAATACTTTTATTTACACCTATAAACAACTTAATAACTATAATTACAGTAAATTACAAAATAAATAAATAATAAAATCCTACGCTAAAATACACTATTTAAAATATGGCGTCAAAAAACTCTTCCACATCGCTGTCGACTGGTAATGTGCCCAAAAGACTGGCGGCATTGCCACGTTGTATGGCAATGCTTATCCTCTGTCCAAGGTAAAAGCCAGCCTTTGGGTCACGTGAAGTGTCAACTAAACGTTTCGACAGATCTTTAAACAAACTGTGAGCACTCGGACCCCACGATCCAAGAGTTTCAACCCCAAACGGTTCGAAAATATAACTTCCAACTAGGTTGTTATATTTCCGCCGCTTGAGGTTCTCCGCAGCCGCAGCGGCAGCACCAGCACGACACGACGAGCTAGGAAGATGTGAAGGCGCAAGAGTATCGACACAAGTAGCGTCCCATACTAAAGGCCTTCCCATCTTCCAAGGAAATAACGACATGCCATCCGGTCTCTTGCCATCGTCGCGTGCCAGGCCATGGGGTTCCAATACGGCTGGAACGCCGGCGGTGACAAGAGCGCGTCTGATTATGTCGTTGATATTCGCGTGTCGCGCTATGCGACCCGCACTTCGGCTGCATGACAGACCGTGGTGTCCGAGGCTGTTGACAACTTCACCGCAGTGACAGCGATGAGGAGAACAGCAGGGAGCGCCTAGACGTAAGGCAACAGCGAGGCGGAAAGTATTATCGTCGAGCAAGGTGCCGATGTTCGACGACGGTAGTGCGTGAAGCCAGAGACCCGACTCCCACTCTCCCACAGCCAGCAGGCGCGCTCGCTCCGCAGGGGCAGTAAATGTTTCAATCAGGTTTCCCTGTACTACTTTGCAGAGCGGCTCATCCCACCGTCTTTGGGATGATGGTACGTCGGGTGGATTAGAATTCGGGCAAGCGAGTCTCCAGGCATTTATAGCCTCGATGAAGCACGGCACATTGAAATCAATCAGTGAGGGAGAAAGGATATTCCTGATTAATTTCTCAGTGCCGTGAACCGAGGATATAAAGGCTGGTAAACTAATACTAGAAATTTTGCGGACGCCGAGGCCACCCATACGGATAGGGAGAGTAGCTTGAGCCCAAGCTCGGTCGTCCATGGCCACGTTTAAAACTGAAGTAAGAGTTCGCCGGATAATTTGGTCCATTTTATCCAAAAGATGAGGGTGTTTCCAAAAATGAGAAGCGCGAAGGAAATAAATTAATATAGGGCCGAAACAGCAGAAACGAATTATAGTGATGGCCGAATGCATATTAATTTGTAGTAATCTTTCCGAAACATCATTAAAATTTTGAATTTTTTCCTCGACAAAGTTGGGAAAGGAATCCTCAAAAATAGGAGACCCCAGGAGACGAAGAGAACTTCTGTCTATAATTTTGATTTCCGGGGCTATTGCGTTAAATTTGGAAAGAGTCTGTTGTCTGTCGGTAGTGTCAGATAAGAATAGTTCACATTTTGAAAAGTTCAGATCAAGTCCTATAGAGTGAAGTTGATTTTTTTAAAAGTGTAGATCATCTAAAACTGTGTCTGCATCGCCTCCAAGGGTTCCGTCGTCGAGATACCAAACGTTGAATTTGGAATTTAACTGTCGAATAATGGGATGAATGGCTAAACTGAAGATCACTGGCCCGAGGGGATCACCTTGTTGACAGCCAACAGCGGACTCCAAAAGATTGTCTCGATATAGTAATTTTGATGGTTGTCTGTAACATTGCCAAAGAAAACTAAAAATTTGGGGTAATTCTTTTTTAGATTCTGTCAGCAAGGTATCTCTATTAACCGAATTGAAGGCATTTTTTATGTCAACCTTCAGGATGACCCCTCCTAGGTTAGAATTTAGGTAGGTCGACAAGGCGTGTACGGCAGCCTCGCAGCCCCCTTTGGACCCGAAGCCTAGCTGCAGGGGCTGAAATTTTTTCGAAACAGCCTCACCATAAAATTTACAGCAAATCTTGGCTGCCATACGACGGTATGTAGTGCCCACGGCAATAGGTCGGATGCCGCCATCTCTCTTGCGAAGGGCACATAAATTGGCCCCGTACAGAGTGTCAATGACGGCCTCGTTCACCTTGCCTGAGAGCATTAGGTTAACCAGAGCCGTAAGCTCCTTCAAGAGCAACTCACCAGCTTCCCCGGCGCCTGAGCAGATGAGGTCCTTCAGGTGTTGGGGACTTAGGCCGTCGAGGCCGCCAGCAGAGCCGCTCCGGAAGGAGCAAACGGCTGAGATTACCTCTCGACCTGTAACGGTGAGGGTATGAATGTCCGAATCAGGAGGGTCAGGAAAAGATAGGTCATCCGCTGGAGCAGGGTGTTTGTTCTCCAGAGCTACTAGAGTATCTGGAGAACACGGAGCCAGCACATCACTACTGAAAAGAATTCTGGCTGCTCCGCTAATGTCACCTTCCCCTAATTTAGTTTCGACCAGATGGGAAATACCTCTTGAAGAGGTAACCCTCTGTGTCGATAATTTTGAGTCAAAATGATGGGCCGAAATGTTACAATTTTCTTTAATTTGAGTAGTTAAAGTTTTTTTATTTGCCAAATCTTTTCGAAAATGTAATATTCTGTAAGGGAAGGTGAGAAGTTGTTCCCAAGCACTGAGTGAGTTCTCCCGGGCGGCTAGGCGGACACAACTTGCTAAAGTTTGTGCTACCAGAGGTCTGGCGCCACGGGGAACTCGTTTTAATACTGTAACTGAATTTTTTAATTTTGTAAGGGTTTTCCAAAGCGGGTCAAATGTGGATATAGCTGGTGTAGGTGTAGGGGATGTAGAAGTAATGACAGGGTCTGAAGTGAATGCATTCTGGGGTTTGTGAGCCTTCCCAATATGCACTTTCAGACCCCGCTTACCTTTAAAAAATCGTGCTTCTTGGCAGAGAGGGCACCTCTCCAGAATATTCAGTGATGTTGAAGGTTGACACGCACTGTCTTCCACCACATCACTGCTGCCACTCAACATTTATGAAAAACCTTATAATTAAACAATTTACTTATTCAATACTAGTAAATAAAAGGAAATAAACTAAATCATAAAAAAAAACACAAAAATCACTGAAAAAAAATGTCATCAATGACGGATCACGTCACTAGAGCGGCGCAGTCGCTTTGGCGGCCTGGGGCGCCGCAACGCCGAAAAAGGCATTTCGGCGGCAGCGCCCTGGCAACTGTTGCCGGGCAACTTTGGTAGCGTCGTCGCGTTGCCTCCAGACAGCACTCAATATAATTTATTATTTTAAATTAAACAAAGACGTTAGTGTGACTCATGCAGAAAATATTTTTGCTTCTTGTTTACAACAACAGTCGTCACTTTTTATGATTTTTGCACTTTGTTATGGATTATTTCGATTGCACACGTTACTAGATGACTTAATTAGTGTGAATTTTGTCGCGTGAAGGGTTGCCAAAGTTATTTACGTTCTTGAAGCAGAATGTTTGTTTTATTGTTAAAATCGATTTTTTGTTTTTGTAGCTGTTCACAATACACTGGATAACATTATCACTGGAACTTTGGATGGTTCTTTACACATTTAGATGAAATAGACAATTGTAATTACAGATTTTATATTATTTAACAAGTAATTAATACGGACTCGATGCTACCGTGACAGCTAGCGCCATTTTTTCGGTTAAATAAACGGTGTATTTAAGGATGGATAAAAAAAAAAAAAAAAATTTACTACGGTAAAAAATCGCCACGTCAAATGTTAATTATCTTTAAAGCTTTAATTACGCCTACTAGTAATGAATCACGGTGGGTTATTGCGCGATTATATCAGCATCATTTATTTTTCAAGGTTTTTAAACAATCGTGTTTACTATTGACAGCCCTTTAAAAGGGTTACGAACGATAAAAAAATCGTTAATTTTGTGTGTTCATGTGAACGCATAATTTAAGTGAGGCTTGGTCGAGATTAGGCCGAGTCATCGGTTTAGGACGAAATCATTGAAAACACAGAAAAGTAACAACGGATGTTATATTGTTCTTAAGGTCGTGAGGCTGAGGTTTTCGATTCCAGGGCTCGGCAAAGTGGGTTTTTGTCTTTGAGGTGGGAAATCATTCAATGACTTCTCCCGTTCTAGGGCCGGTGTGGACTTTTATGGACTAAAACCACATATGTGTCCTCCAGTTGCTCTGATGTTCTGGGACCGCGAATTTCCTTTTCAGAAACTCCCTACGACCCCAGCGGGAATTTTTTTTTTTCGATGGGTAAAATCATGCATTGACATCCCCCGCCCTTGGGCGGAGCGGTCCCTGCTGAATGGTTTTGCTGACATATTTCTGAAGCACACGCGGAACCAAGGTTACCGACATAGCACGAAGAATCGCCAAACTTAAATGGCAATGGGCAGGGCACATTGCTCGCAGCACAGATGGCCTTTGAGGCCGAAAGGTTCTGGAATGCCGACCTCGTACCGGAAGACCTAGCGTTGGCAGGCCTCATACAAGGTGGACCGGTGACCTGGTAAGGGTTGCGGGAATCTGAAGGATGTGAGACGCACAGGACCGTTTATTGTGGAGACGCTTGAGGGGCGTCTTTCGGCTGAAATGATGATAATGATGATGACACGTGGAATATTATGCGTCTTGGGCAAAGTGGGCTGTATGGTTTACCGCTGCCTTGGAACGCAAAATATTTTATTTGGCACGTGTAGATAGACACGGTTGCACTAAATAGGCCCAGTTCATCAGAAATGCCAAACAACTCTAGGGCAGTTGCCTGACGCTGGTTTTCAACTGACCCTTTTTGAAAATGTACGGGCAATAATAAAGCATGATTATGATGGGCCTACTTCCTTAAATTACAAACGTTTGTTTCCCTAAACAAAGATGCGTATATAGTAGATATTTAGGTTCTTAATAAGTACGCCCAGTTGTAACTTTTTATTTAAATGTAGCTCAAGCGGAGCCAGATGTAAATATTTACAAGTGTCGAATAAACTGACGTCGAAACGGAGTTTTTGTACTTTTTATACAAAAAAAGTTTAAGAAACTGGGGCAAAGGAATTGATTCTGAAGCTAAAAACTTTTGTGGATTAAAAAAGATAAATGGTGATTTTTTGACTGAAATGAAATGTTTTTTTAAGTTCTTGTGGCAAAAAGGTGTTCCTCTTAAAAATAGGTGTTTTAGAAGCTTTTAATTTTTTCCGAATTAATTGATCTTTTAGGTAGAAGCTTGTCTAATACTGTGGTTTCAATTGCTTTCGTTAAAATTGTGAACAAAACTCATTATTGTAATTTTTAGAATGGGAAATCACCCAATGATGTCTCCCACTCTAGGATGGAACTTGAGGACATCGCAGACTTTTACTGACTAAAACCACACCTGTGTCCTTCAGTTGTCATTTGCATTCTAGGTCCACGAATTTTGGCCCTGCTGGGCCTCTATGGTTTGGTGACATTTCGTAGAGGCGTGCGTTGAACATTACGCGCTGTCAACGATTCGGGTTCGGTCCGGCCGATTACCGGATGGCCGGATATCGAGCTAGTCATTGCTTGTCGTCCGCAAGCTTGGATAGGTTAAACGAGGTTAGTTACATTACTGTTTATTAGTTACATTACACACTGTCTTCAGATCATGGTAGAGGTATATAGTAGCGCTTAAGCTGGCGGCTTTACCCAAAAGAAAATAAAATTTTGCCCAAGAGAGCACATTCCCGGTATGAAAAGTATCTTTTGTCCTATTCCTAGACGTGGTGTACCCGTGTACCAAGATTTATCTAAATTGGTTCACCCGTTCGAGGGCGCAGAAGTAACAAACTTAAACACAAACTTTTATCTTTATAATATAAGTGTGATTTTTTTAGATTTTACTGGAGGTAAAATTTTCCTGATGGAAAATGAACGCCAAGGTGACGTTCTTTAAAATTAAATGCCTATTTTCCTGAAAATTTTAAGGCTTCTGTGCGAAACGACTTAAGAGAGCAGTCAAGGTAAAAACTTGGGCTTAGGGTGTTTTGCGTGCGGATTGCTCCGCATGCAGAAAATTTTAAATGCAAAAAATGTGTTCCACGTGCGTATTCCACGCATTACAATAAATACTTGTATGAAATGAACATTTGCGGGGGTTACACCAAAATAGACGCGTGTTGTTCTTTGTCGCGATGCTTATTCAACAGCGCGGGCTTGCGGACGGCGAGCAATGAGTAGCTCGCTGTCCGATCGTCCGGTAACTGTCCGGACCGAGCCCAAGTCGTCGACGGCGTGCACTGTTCCCGCGCGCCTCAAAGAGTTTTCAGCCACAGCAAGGGCCCAGCTGGGTCGAAGTCTACTGGGGCCAGGGTTAGTTTCGAAAGAGTAGCTCAGCCCCAGTATGAAGGCTCGAAGGAACGGGGTGGGTTTTTAGTCAGTAAGAGTCTGACACTATCTCCCACTCCGCCCAAAAGCGGGGATTGTCATTAGATGATTTTCCCTCCATAAAAAAATGGTTATTGAACAGAGTTTCATATTTGTATATAATTGTCAATGAAGCTACGCGTCCATGAACAGTAGGCTTTAGCTGTATTTCATCAACATAAAATTACAAATATAAAACAAAATGCTAAAAAAAATCCTCCGAATGCACTCCAAAAATGTCGCCCAACCCGAGTGAGTTGGGTCCTCGGTTCACGCAGCTGTCAAAGGACAGTAACCATATGTGCCACGTAGGTAACCTTGTAAAAGCTTGCTACAATGTTTTACACATAACGTTGTCAGGTATTTAAGGCACGCGCACCAAGAATGTTGCTTTGTCCTTTGAATTTAACTGTTGTGGATGTCATTAATGTACGGGGACTTTTTAGGGTTCTGTACTCATAATACGGTACATCCAAAGGTTTTCTATAAGAAATGGCTCTGTGCGATAAAATCACCCATTGTACACTTATTTTTATAAATTTTTGTTCTGTATTTTTTGTTTATGCGGTGTATAATAATTTTTTTTTGCCATATTTTGCTATGGACGGTACAGAACCCTTCGTGTACGAGTCTGAGACTTTATTCATTTGGTTGGATCATCTATAGGTCGTTGTCTGCCAACCTATAATTGACAAAATGTCTTCTTGTTTGAGTTAATTTAATTTAATGATGAGTTGGCTTTATCAAACTAATATTCTTTTTAATACACCATTATTTTTAACCAAGCAAGGATACTTCGCTTTAACCCTTTCTATTTCCCTTTTTTTCCCTCACGTTAAGGTTTCTGATAGATAAAGCCCACAGAGGATCAGCTGGGCCATTATCTGCATAATAAAATAGGGAAACATTTGAGTGCATTTTCTCATACAATAAAAATGGTATCCAGACTTGAAATAGAATCACAATAACATAACAGAAAGTTTAACTTAGATTAAACATTCCTGAACTTAATAATTCCATGTTACGTTCTATATCCAAATGAAAGTGTAATATGACGTAGGAGTGACGTAACAGTTATCAAAGTCAGTACTTTGGACAAGCTTATGCTCGACGGCTTCATAATATCGATGGTCATAGGTTGACAGCACGTAACTGTAATGTATAGAATTTTACAGGAGAGGGAAAAAACTGTATAATTTCGAAATTAAATTTAAAAAAAATGAAATAAAAAAGTAGTTGGTAGAAAATCAAGTTATCTATTGATATATTTAAAAAAAATGAAATACCCACATAGATTTTTTATTAATTATTCAATATACAAACAATTGCGAGGAAACAATATTAAAAAATCCTCACTTCTGACGAGTTACGAGCAGTCAACGTACACTTGCGAGGTGTCAATTTAAATAAACACTATTTTATTAAATTGAAACAATTAAATTTGCGACTAATTATCGTAAATAAGAGTAATAATCAGTAGGTAGTACAGTTTTAGGAGCTTGCAAGTCATTAAAATTTTATAAAGTTTATGCGAGTTCTTAAAATGTTGCTCGTAGGTTGTTACCGGAAAATTTATATTTCTTGGCCTCATCATCATCATTATTTCAACCAAATCATCGTCGTTCACTCTTGGAAATAAGCCTCCCCCAAGTGTCGCAATAACGGCCAATCATGTGCGTCTCGCATCCCTCGGATTTCCGCAACCCTCACCGGGTCATCGGTTGTGAAAGGCCTACGGAGGAGCTCAGTATAATGCTTGGTGACCTCAGTAGAGCTTCCGAAAGAGTGGGATATAAAATGAACATGGACAAAACCAAAGTCATGGTAAACATCCATGTAGCACCCACTCCTATCAAGATCGGAGACTACACTCGAAGTTTTGGACTACGTTTACCTGAGACAGACTGTTCAGTTAGGTAGGTCTAACTTCTAGAAAGAGAACAATCGTCTAATCCGACTCGGCTGGGCAGCTTTTGGGAAACTGCGCGGTATCTTCTTGTTCAATATAATAGTGTCTCAAGATGAAAGTCCATGACTGTGTATGTGTATGTTGCCAGTGACAATGTACCTCATCAGTAGGTTTAAAGTCAACCAAAGGGCTATGGAAAGGATTATGCTTGAAGTTTCCTTGCATGATTACATCGGAAATGAAGATATCCGCAGGAGAACCAAGATTTCTTGGCCTGCTTGGCAACAAAGAATAGTTTTGTTGCTATCTGGTTTGTACAATAAAACTTTCAAGATCTGTGACAGCAGGATCTCCTGTTTTCTTTTCAAGCCTGATACTTTCATGACGCATCACTTTTGGATTTTGTTAAAATTTGTCGTATGGATCTTATCGTGATATCCAAGTTATGTCTGCATATTGGTGATAGATGGAACATAAATAGCGTCATATTTTTTTATGCCACGTTCGATAGCAGCATGATGCTATCCACTTTCATCTGCTTATGCTCAGGTTTTAGACATTAGTGGTAAATAACCACATTATTCACAGCAGCAAAGTTGGCTAGAGCATTTAGCTACTAATCATCATCACCAGCCTTTTTAATGTTCCCACTGTTGGGACTCAAGCCTCCTCTCTAAGAGAGGGAATGGGCCGTACGTAATTCACCACGCGGGCCCAGTGCGTGTTGGTGAATGTCACATGTCTTCGAATTTTTGATTCTGGGACATGCCGGTTTCCTCACGATGTTTTCCTTCACCGTTTTGAGAGAAGTGGTGATGAAATAAATTACACAAAGTAATGCGCCTGGCTGGGTTCGAACCCGCAACAACTCATAAGTCGGGGCCGTTACCACTCGGCCACCACTGCATTCTATTTTGACAGGTGCACAACCGTCACTCTAAATAATGATAGGTTTTGTTACAAATTCGCCATCAGAATTGGAAATCATATCATAAAGCTAATCTAATATGCATCTAACAAAAACTGATGCCTGACCTTGTCTGAGTATCAGAGTTGACTTCGGAAAAGCTTGCTCCTATAATAATGACATATTTTCACAGAACATACAAGATGCATTTTCCTTCATCTGCCTCTTATTTAATTGTTTTTCCTCAGCTGATGATATTTTTATTGCTGTTCCGATATTTGTTTAGTATGGTAGCCTAATCTTATTCTGTTATTGCGAACTGCATTTTGCGTTGACACCTTGTAACTCGCGTACTAGTGAGCTCAGGTTGATACTTTTTCTTTGTGGGTTGTCAACTGTAGAACAAATTGTTCGAGTGACATTTTTTGTTTATTACGAGTTATCAATAGGAAGATTCGGCGCTTAATTTAAAAATTTTTGATGTGCTTAACTCATTTTGCGAAAAAATGTGGGTTACGAGTTGTCAACCTATGACCATCGATATGTTTGACGTTTGCTTTGAATTTCGAATTTGAACTATTCCATGTTTGAATTTGAAATTAATGATGTCATGATGTAAACAATAAACATGATTTACTTTGTCATGGTAGCAGCAGTGACTCACTTACTAAATTACAGTTTGTATGTTTGTGTCTCTGTGTGTTTATTACTCCTTTACGCTCGAACGGTTATACAAATTCGGATGAATATTTCGATTTTCTCACATGGGTAGTCTAAATAATTTAAAGTAAAAGTATTTTCAAAAATAAAACATAGAATGTTTTTTATCTCAGAAATATTTTCTCTTAGAATAATTGTCTAAGTTCACGCAGGTGGATGTTTTTTACGGTTGTAAAGCAAAACATATATATTTTTTATTAGTTTTCTTTTTAATGACAGTCTGGACTAAGGGTTTTTCTTATAAGTGCATATACATATACAATTATAATTACTTAGGGAACAGAGAGTGCAGTTGTCTGCGCACGCATTTGTGTACTATAATATCTCCTGCGTACTTTGCTAATATCTATTTAGAGGTGCCACACTGGCCACCGTGATACAGTTTTTTTTTTAGTATATTGTTGTTTATATGTAGGTAGTAGAAATTTACTTAAAATCATCAAAAAATAATTTCTATTCAAGTCAATACACGTACAAAATTCAATTAAAAACATGTTGAACCAACAAAACTGCCTTGTTGGTAGATCGGCGACTCATTAATGCGCCGCCACCCACCGCTGCGTCGTAATGATATTTCTGACCTACCCTTGAATTTTAACCATGTGCACTAAACAAAATAACGAACCTTTTTTTGCTGATTTCTTGTTTACTTCATAAATAGAGAAAGTAATTGGAAATCGTTTATGAGTTTGAGTTTTTTTTAGCTGCGCCATCATCCAATGACTTCGCCCACTTTATAACTAAAACCCTCTCCTATGTATTTTTGTTTTCGGTAGGAAAATCATCTAATGACATCCCCCGCTCTTACGCGGAGAGGGAGATAGTGTCAGACTTTTACTGACTAAAAACGCGCTCCAGTTCCTTCGTTGCCTTTCGTACCGGGGGCTGAGATACCTTTCGGAGCTAACCCTGGCCCCAGTAGGCTTCGACCCAGCTGGGCCACTGCCATTGCTGACAACTGGTTGAGGCGCGCGGGAACAGTGCGCGTCGTCGACGACTTGGGCTCGGTCCAGACAGTTACCAGACGATTAGACAGCGACCTACCCATTGCTTTCCGTCCGCAAGCCTACGCCTATCCTGTCCTATGTTCCTTTATTGCCTTGCGTTCTAGGGCCTCAGGTTTTTCTTCCAGAAGCAAAAATTATCCAGTAATAAAGTGACCTTTATTGGAAAAATACAGTATTTATTTATAGTATATTCATTTTATAATGGAAATAATTTTCCATAATATCTCAGGAAAAATAATACTAAGAATCCTAGAATATGTGGTTGTTTCAAATATGCATGGTTTCGGAGATATCATCAATCATAATAATTTAGGTCAAAAAACACCCGTATGACACTATTTACTTCTGTGACGTCAGTCATCGATGAAATATTTATAGATAGTAGTTTGCGAATAAACAAATTACATTATTAAACATATTACATATTTACGCTGTCATATTTCACGTAAGGGTATTTCACATAAATAATCTTGAATTTATTGAATTATTTTGTAGGGAAATAAAAGGTAATAGAAAAATAATTCATATGCCAGTTAATTCTTTGATATGGTCTCATTCATACCCTAAATTTATGGAATACCAAAAAAACATTTGAAAACATTATATGTTTTCAAGTAGTTTGTACATTAATAAGAAATTGGGATTAACTGGCAAGTATTTCAAAACTATTTTTTATTAATTTTCTCTTCAAGAACCAACCAGCCTGTATTACTGAAAAAACTGGAAGAACACATTAGTCTTCAAAATATTCAGTACTAGCTTTTGCCCGTGGCTTCGCCCGTGCACATAATATATAGCCTATGTCACTCAGGAATAAAGCAGCTTTCTATCGAAGAAATAAAATTTGCAGTCGGACTAGTACTTCCAGATTACCTTCTACAAACAAAGAACCAAACTTTACCTCTTTATAATATTAGTGTAGATAAGTGACGAAGAGTCGACGAAGCAGACACAATATTTAAAAAGTTCCTGATCGCGAATTTCATAGAGCTGGCTTCAGAAATACATGTTTCAAAGGAACTTAAGTGTAATGATATTACACTTGGTGAATAAGTTGGAGCTAACAACGGCTTTGTGGAACAACTTCGAACTACTGTTAGACACACGTTCAAATTTTGATATTGAGCCTAGATTATTTTAAACTTCAAGTATTTATTCAGGGTTATTGTAAAACACTGGCAACTTCTCAAGACTATGTTACTAATCTACATCATTAATATAATATAATATATAATAATATAATATAATATTCCACAACTATCACACAAAGCTGTCTAGTCCCAAGCTAAGCAGAGCTTGTGTTTTGGGTACTAGACAACTGATAAACATACTTATATATTTCTAAATACATACATATTATAGATAAATTACACCCAGACACAGAACAAATGATCATGCTCTTCACACAAACATTTGTCTTGGGTGGGAATCGAACCCACGGCATCCGGCATAGCAGTCAGGGCCACTGACCACTAGACCAACAGGCCAGTCAAATAAAGAACATATTTTGTTCTGGCTTTAAAAAATATCATATTTTAGTTCATCAGATTTTCATACAAAAATAAAAATATTTTTAAAATTGATCGTTTTAAATGTTACGAAGTCTATGCGAAGCGAGCGATAGTACAATTTCTTTTTTTTTTTATTAATGATAGGCTTGCGTTTGACCACTATCTCACCTGATGGTAAGCGATGATGTGGTCGACGATGAAGCTTGCTTGCCTAGAAGAAACCTATTCACTCTCGACTTAAAGACTCCTAAGTTGTATCTATCAGGAAACACAGATTCCGGCAGGGAATTCCACTCCTTGGCTGTACGCACAATAAATGTGTTCGCAAAACGTTTTGTGCGTATGGGTGGGATGTCTACCATGTACCGGTGGCGCAACGCTGTACGTCGTGTGGTCCGATGATGGAACGGACTTGGCGGAATTAGATTGTGCAATTCCAGTGCACACTCCCCGAAATGTAAACGATAGAAAACCGACAGACTAGCAACTCGGCGGCGATGCTCAAGGCTTTGGAGCTTCGACTCTACAAGTGCATCATTGCCGATGATTCTTATAGCGGAGGGGAGCGGGGATCGGGTGGCGGGGGTGCTTGATGCGCTTTTGTCGCGTCGTACAGACACAGCTAGGTATAGCAAAATACAGAGTTAAAATGTGAATAACAACGAAATCTTGAAGGTTTAGTTTTGGTAAATGTATTACGTTTTGTAAAACGACATAGAAGTATTTAACACTAACAGAAGTGGTTAAGGACAGAAAAGAGTGGAATAACGGAAGGGAGGCCTTTGCCCTGCAGTGGGACACAACGGGCTCATAATAAATAATAATAATAAATAACACTAAGTATATACTTACTAATCAGTTCTGAAATAATCTACTATTATAATTGCTTTTCTCGTGGATCCTTCTCCACAAGATGTTCCCAGTTTTCCGAGACGCAAAGTGCTGGTGTAGGTACCAAATCTAATCGAATTCGCGCAGATGTTACATCGTGATTGAGGCTAATGTCTACCCTTATATCCTATCCTTTTGTGTACTAAGTAAATATTTCATTATATACTGTAGTTATGTGATAGGTTAAAGCTCCCGTTAACAGACATATTCAAAGAATTATTGGGTAGTTGATTCGTTTTTTTTTATTACTATTAGTAACTTTACTAAAAATCGCAAAAAAAAATCCGTTCTAAATTGAGTAAATTAGAAATCTTTTAAATCAGGTTGAAAGGGAATTTGTCAAATAACAGAACAAGGAAGCATATACTGAAATGTGACGTCACCGACATTATTTGGTTGGGTAGTCTACAAAAAAGATAGTGAGATTTTTCCCCACAATGACAGAAGAAAAGTGAGGGTTAGAAATTCTGTTTGCTGCTTCATTTAAAAACCAATTTTGATCATATTTTCAGATATAAATTTGTTTTTGGTATCGTTATTCAGTTTGAAATATAGTTCTAAAATAAGAACAAGATAATACCGTATATATATTATATCGATGATAATACCCGATTTCTATGTAAACGCGTTATCGCATCATCGCATCTTTATGCCGTTGAATCTCAAATTTTCTAATTTCCTTGTTTCAAATTATAACGTGTTTATACTATCCTCATCGGCACCGTGAAAGCTGGCTCTTATGATTTTGTATTTTAAGAGACAAAAAAAAATCTTTATTATTAACAATGGTTGGAATTAGATAGAGTTATTCATATACTTGCATCGAAATGTTGATATTAATATGGATCTTCCCGGGAATTCTAATGAAAAACTCTATGTGGCCAACAATATTACAAACCAATAATAATAAAAACCTCAGAGATAACTGCTTCTTTTCGTGTCGTTGCTCTCAAACTATACTTCTTTTGACCAATATTTGGCAACCTGTACAGCTCTATTGTTAACTCAAGAGATAGCTAGGACAAATAAAACAAAGATAATTAACATACAATAATTATTAGTATTAACATACAATTATCGTCAACTGAGGTGAGGTTAACAAAACATTCGTCGTCATTAATGCAGGATTTTTTTGTGCTATATTTCTGACGGGTCATAAAAATCTGTTCTTTAAAATTAATCTCCAGATTTGAGGCATATCCACAGTATTCTTTCGCTGATTGAAATCAGTGTAAGTACATAAATAACTCTACCTAATTCCGACCTATATTTATTAAGCTTACAGTCAATTTTTCAATAGAATAAATAAATATACCCCGAAATGGGAGTATTTTTTCATTAGCCTGTACACACTTGACTTTTATGATGATTGAACAACTTTCAACGATAAAAACTTTGCACAAAATATACAGATTAATCTGTCCGGAATAATTTCCGCACCTTCAATTGTACGTGTTACGTCATCGGACGGATGCGGAGAGAAGAGGAAAACGTAAATTCGGACAAATTGCTCTCAAGGTGCGCATCATTGAAATATATGCCTTTACTCGAGGAACCATTGGTTGAAAATGTGTTACAGACGTTATGGTTATTTGGATATTTGTTTTGTGTAGAAAAATCACTGTGTGCTCTTAAGTTTGATATAAGAGAACCATCAGTTACCCTTTGCGTCCCGGGACCACGAGTACCCCTTCAGATGTTGACCCATGGTCCCGGACTTCGACCCTAGTGAATCCCTGATATGCCTAATTTGTGTGTGTATGTGTGTGTGTTTGTGGTTGCTGGTATTTGGGGTATAGGTGCTAGACCACGCTGAGGTCCTATATATGTCTATGCACCCATCCTCTGTAAATCACTTACTGTCTGCTGAACTATTCCAATAGAATCGTACCTGGGTACGTTTATTGAGTCGCAAACTGGCCGACGAGCACCGAATTTTCAATATTCAAACTTCCGATCGGAAAGCAGCGGGTGAACGTTTTGGTGTTTAACTTACTTAGCTTCGATAAATGTTTAAACCCCTTGTAGACGTAAATGTTTGTTTAAGTGCTATTTTCATGTTTACGGTGTTTTTGATGTGTTTGTTAAACAAGCAGTGTTTTATTTGTTTGTGAGAAATTCAATTATTTGTCGAGAACCGCCGAGAATTTCGTTTAAACATAAACAAAATTCGCAGCGGGTCTCGACAAAGTTTTAAAGATTTTGTATACTCGGTCGTATCAAATCTTGAGCCAAGAAATTCGTGGAAAACGCTTGGTTCACTTCAATAGCTCCAATTGAATAAAAGTATTAAAAAGAGAAGTACTGCAACCTATTCTATAATGTTGTTTTTAGGTGGGATATCTTCAAGTGACTTCTCACGTTCTGTATAGAGTGTAGTTCGCGTTCTGTGTAGTGTTCTGTATACCTGTGTTCCATTAGTTGCTTTTTGCATTTCATGGACATGGTAACTGTTTCAAACATTAAGTACCGTACTCTTTGTAGGCATTGTTCCAAGTGGACCTCATCCATTAAGCTAACATAGCATTAGCATTCAGCTATTCTTTCTCTTTGAGGCAGCGTGGAACATAACACTGTTGACTCGGATTTGTCCTCACCGAACCACCGGATGGTGACCTACCCATTGCTGGCTATCAGCACCTAGCGCTTACGGTGGTTGGAGATCGCTCTGCAATTTCCGATGCTTGGGGCCTCTCCTGCTGCGGCTGTTGAGGAGTGAGGATGTGAGGAAAGAGGTGATTGCTTCCTATTACCTCTCGTCCATTTCAATGGCCTGAACCAAGGCCGGACGTGAGTGTTTTTCACCATGTCATGTAAATTTACTTTTATGATAACATACTACTGTGGCTCTGCCGTAAAAGTCTCTAGAGAAACTTATATTATATTCTAATGTATTTTGTTGTCGTAAATAGGTAGCGGTTTTCTTCGATATACATAATAATAGTTGGTTTTAGCATAGTTATAGCATTTTGTAGCTATTCCAATAGGAGGCGTCTGCTCTTCGTAATATTGTAATTGTACACAAACTAATTGTTAGTCCAAATTCAATTTACTAAGCTGACCGTAGAGTAAAGTTTGGGTTTAATTTAACGAGGGTCCGAAGTAGGTGTACTGAATTAATATTCGTTAATTTGCGTTGTTTAATTACATAACCTCTATCTATCTTTGTCTAGCCTACAAAACTCAAACAGATTTCATAGGTTCAGTCATTCCTATTCATTTTTTGTTAAACCTCTTGGAATCCATAAATATAAAAGAGAACACCATGAACAATTATTTTATTAAAATTGACTTTATGATCAACCGCCGGGCAAAAATTAAAACATGAAAAAAATCACGAATCTGACTCTAACTTACGATTTTAAACCTGTACGAGTATATCTACAAGATATTACGGAAATATTTGAAAGTTACAAAAAATAATACAGCTTGTTTTTTTTTTTAAAGAGCTTCGAAAAACAATAATCTGCAATATTTGTTGTTTTTTTTTTTCATTTAAATAAAACCGATGTTACGGGACTGCGAAATCGACGTCTAGATCGGGGTGGAATTCATACAAAATACTCAGTTTATACAGTTACTCATCTCTCTTATATGCCAGTTGTAGTCACAACTGGCATATAAAACGAGATGAGGTAACAGACAGACAAACAGAGTTACTTTCGTATTTATAATATTAGTAGGAAAAACAGTATGCAGAGACTCCCAAGAGATATAGATCTTATACCGAATGCCAAAAATAAAATTAATTTCACATTTCATCACTGTCATTTATCATTCTTTTGATTATTGCGTTTACAATTATCGTCCCCATTTTTTTTTTGTGTTACAGGAGGGGCCGTTGATTGATGACTTTTATTAATTTATCTTTTCGGCGTTCAAAAGAATGTTTTCAATACATGGTCTTTTGTATCCCATTGGCAGATTAAATATGGAACAATAGTGACGTTTGGATACCCTCATTATGCATGTTAATAGCAAAATCCAGAGTCGTCAAACTGGTTAACTTAGTGTAGAAAAACACACTAAACTCTTTCTCTCTAGATATTATGTAAGCAATAATATCTAGAGAGAAATAAAAATAACGCGAGCTTATTCTTAGTAATAAAAAAAATGTTCTGAGATGTTCGTGACCGATCTCAATGTTCGCATTGTGTAATGCACCAAGCGAGCATTGAGATCGATCACGAAGCGCCTAGCGAACTGTCAGTCAATAAAAATCTAATTTTGCGATCATCATTGTCATCTAAGTATGTCGAGGTCAGCTTCTAGTCTAACAGGATGCAGAATTTGTTGCTGATTGGTTTAGGTACCGGTATTTAAGAAACAGAACCAGTCTTTGTGCTCTTCACAACTTAGTTCTCAGTAACACGAAACCCCTTGAAAGAATAGTTGTCAAACTTTTGAATAGATGCTTCTGACTACCTGACGATCTAATTCTACAATATTCTTGGCACACATATTGAGCACTGGATTTTGCCCAAGGCTTTGCCCTTGTACATTAAATACAGCCTATATCACTCAGGAATAAAGCACCTTATAATCGGTAAAAAAATTAGCAATTGTACCAGTACCTACATCTAGAGTTTACCTCTTGCAAACAAAAAAATAAACAACTTTAGCTCTGTATAACATTAGTGTAGAAGTGTAAATATTAGTGTAGATAGCAAATTATCAACCTTATAATTAGTTAACGTTCCTTCTACTTTATTCTCCGCACATTTTTTATACTATATACTTTATTCTTAGCACTGGCGTATTTAATCACAGGAATCGGCCCTAGTACTAGTCCTATTTTTGCTGACATCTCTTTGAGGCGCTCATGAAACACATCGTGCAGCCAACTTGGGCGTTGAAGTTACCAGACGTCAGGAAGATAAGCTACCCATGGCTCGCCGTCTTAAGCGCCTATGGTAGCCGGTAGTCGTTCTGCGACTCTCAAATCCTGGGGTGTCTCTAATGGGGATGGTCTGACTACTGAGACGTAGGCGGTGGCTTCCCTCTTTGTTCTTGGGACGCGTCTCGCTCGAGAACAGAGAGGGAAGTTCAAATATATGATTAACACTTTAACCATTTTCACATAACATTTATGTCTGTATCTGTCTTTTGCATCAGCCATCCAATTATTCTAAAGATAGAGTCGCCTAAAAGTTAAATGAAGTCTCCTAAAATATGGTTTGAACTAAACATTAACTGGGTAAACTTTGTTGTTGCCAATTAAAGTGGCGGGAAACAAAACAATGCGTCAACTGTCCCTATTTGCTTAACAAGTGAAGTTTTGCTGAATTTTCCGTTTCGGAAGCAATTAAATGGAGGAGTTTCTAACGGGTTTAGCTGACTACTCACACTTGAATTTTCGATTTCTACTGAAATCCAGAGACAAATGTGGTCGGCTGATTGGTTGGCAAAAAAAAGAAAGGGCAGTCAAATTACAAATCACAGCCAATTAAATCACTTGACGTATGATAAATTATATTGATCAAGTTAAGCTAAGCTAGGCTAAGTCGTAGGTGTAAATCGAAAACGATAAGATGCTTTTGTGTTTGATGTGTGTGTTCAAAGATCAAAATCGCTCAATGAGCAACAAAACTGCTGCCAACGAGTTATGGCTTATAGCAATACCACGATTGCAGAAACCAACTTGAAGAGGCCTATTTCAAATTTAAATAATTACTTTGTTTTATTTGTAAATGTACCGTGTAAACATTCACAAGCAGTAATATGCTGTTATTTTGATTCATGTTTTTTCGAGCTATGAATAAATGTAAAGATGGATATAAATGTTCCTTTCATTGGTTTTGTCATTCCATTGTTGATTCAAAGGATAAACCTTAATCTTATAAGAAAGGTACAATTTAATCTTAATGAGTAATTCAATTATATCCTAGACTAACAAATTGTTTACTAAGAATTTATCTAGTAACACCTTTCTTAATGTATTTATTAAAGCCTACATAATGTTCACAGTTATTTACAAAACTAAAGCCCCATTCTAGTCCAAGTTCAAGTCCGCATGTTGCTAATGGCGTCTATGGGGTCGGTTTTTTATTTTACTTGAGGTTTTTTTTTTCGTTTTGGGAAAATCATCTAATGACATCCCCTCTCTTGGCCGGAGCGGAGATAGTGTCAGACTCTTACTGACTAAAAACCCACTCCTGTTCCTTCGTTGCTTTCGTACCGGGGCTTGACCCGCTGCCAAGGATAAGACGCAAAAAAGTGACGCGTCTCAACCCAATCTGCTGACTTGTATGAATCTAATGTCTGATCTTCAATCTGATGTCTTGTGTCCTTCGTGCCTTTCGTACCGTTGTCCGCCATGACGTGACCTGTCGGGGCAGCGGACTTTCACCCCGGCGTTGCATCTCCACGCGCATATCGTGCAAGGACTATTGCCTCCATATCCCACGGTGGTAGGCCAGCAAGAAGGCTCGCCGCTTCGCGGAAAATCGTTCTACTTGACGTGAGTTTCCAGCGTCTTAGTGTTGCCACACATGGGTCACATTCCACAACCAAAGAGAAGCTAGAAGCGGTGAATCCTTTCGAATACCGTAATTAGAGACACAATAATAGAAAGACAATGAGAGAGCGAACGCTCGTGGCGTTCGCTTGGGTTTAAATGAATTAAAACAGTCACAGAACTTCACTCGAAAAAAAATTCCGCCAAAACCCAAGAGCTCTTTCAAAATCCAAATATACATTTATCAGCTACTGATTTACCGACCATCTTCATTCTATCCTACTATCATTGAAGATCAAAAGTGTGAAAATAAAATACAGATTTGAAACTAGTCGTTTTACTAAGAGAGCGAACTTTGTGAACGTGACAGAAATATGTTACAGTAATGTAACATTTGATGCTGGATCTCGTATGTGAGCTGAATATGCCATGTAGTTACAGTCTAGTTTTCTGTAGTGCCTCAATTTTCTCATATTTGAAACTAGCTTTTGACATTGGCTTTGCCTGCGTAAAATTTGAAAATTATCCCAAGGAAACGTCCTTCCAGAATAAAATTTGAGAGAGAGTTAAGGAGTAACAAACATACACATTAACTAGCTTTTACTTTTATAATATAATATCAGTGTGCTGAATAATCAACCTATACTGGACTGGAATATATTCTTATAAATATTCCAGTCCCGTATAGGTCTAGTCTCGTCGGGTAATGTAATGTAATGAAATCGCAAAATTATAGCATTGAATGTCAAAAATGTTACTAAACAGTTTTGGGATTGAGAACAAAGTTATATTTTAATAGCAGTAACGACTGTAGCAATATTTAAAATGCGACTCATTTGGTAGAAAATATGATTCATAAATAATACGTTATTGACAACAACCCAAACCGATTAAGTACCACATTTAAGTAGATTATACCTCTATACTATCCTATTAAGAATACTCTATACTATTAAGAAGTATATTTTGGAAAAACTTCTTTTAGTGATCGCCTAAGTCATAAAAGAAAGCTTTGTGCAAAGTTTCACGCTCCCAGTCCTAGTAGTTTTGGCTGTGCATTAATAGTCAGTCAGTCAGTTTTTCCATTTATATAAAGATATATTTACCCAGGCAAAGAATATAGCACGCAGGAAATGAAAAGATATTATTACAGTTTGCTTGTCTTTTATTTTTCTCAGACTCACCATAGAAAATTTAAAACTGAAAATAAATCTGTCGTAGCTTGAAATTAAAAACAGTTTCAATGTTTTATGTTTTTATTGTCCGTGTTTTACATTGTGTTTAATGAGTCAAACGTCTTTGAACTTTAGTGTGTGTTTTGAAGCTTGTCTAATTGTTGTATGTTATCTTATCTTTTAGTGTTCTATTGTTTTTTTTAAATTCGTAAGCACCTTGGCTAAGTTGGGTAACTGAAATATATCTTTTTGACGATGTAACTTTGCTATTGTTCTGTTCTCCAAAAATATATTAACCGTTTGATAGCCGGCCGTAATACCCACCAAGCTTATAGACCATAATTGTGTTATATTTTATGCAGTAACGATCCTAAGCAAATATTGCTTGGCCACCCAGCTTACTCGGCTCATTAGTTTTCGTATAGTTTGATAGGCGAATAAAAGATTACGTTTGTTTTCTTTAATATTTCTTAAATGCCTAATACCAAACTCAAAGAACGCACGTAAAGGAGGTTTATCTTTGTACTCTTTTTTTTTAGGTCGGAAATGATCAAATTACTTCTCTCGCTCTTGGGCAAAATGGGAGGACGTGTCAGACTTTTACTGTCTGAAACCCACTCCTGTTTCTTCTTTGCCATCGTTGCAGGAACCCGCATAACCCTTGGCCCCAGAAGGCTTCGGGCCCATACGGTTTGCTGACATCTATTTGATACTATTGATACGCGCTTGGAACACTACGCGCCGTCGACGACTTGAGCTCGGTCCGAACGGTTATAGGACGTAGCCGATGGAATACATGTAATATGTTCCCTTTGGGTAATTGTCTACTAAGAGTAAAACGTGGCTGTTACTATAGCTTCTGCCAGCGGTTTTGCCCGCGTGAAAGACCAAGTATTATCTATTTGTTTGCCTTAGCTCATAACTGGTAGATTAACCATGTTAATCAACTTACGCATTAGATACAGTGTGAGCAGATCTATGAAAACTTGCTATTTAAAACTTCATTATAACACTGTTATTTCACAAACACCAAAAAAACACAAAAGTATAAAATGAAATAAGGAATAAGTATGAATGAACAATAAGTAGCAGAACACGACTAGTGAACTGGCCGGCCGCCAAAGAGCACCACAATGGAAGTTTGAGTACGTACTTGAGTAAAATTGTACCGCATTAAGTTGAGTACAATTTTACATTTGAGCTGTTACAAGTTGCGGGTTTAACTGTCTTTTAATTTTGGACCGGTAGACATATGGACACAGTGGTCACTAATGGAGAAGGTAGGTACATTAATTGTTTCGAAGATAGCGGTGTGTTTTTACTACAAGCTTTTAGTTAACTTGCAATGCATATGAAAATGGGCTTTGAAGATCTAATACAGCAAAAAAAAATGCAAAGTTTTTTTTTTCTTTGGGTGGACAACAACACATAAGAAGTCTGAGAGACCCAAGTGACCCGTGTGTAGATGTGGATCGTGTGAGGACTGATATGAAAGTAAAGGGAGTTAATGATAGTGATGACAAGACAGAATGGAAGATTAACAAGATTTATCCTTAAAGATGGTCTTAAAAAAGAAATACGAGAGGAACTAATGAGAAAATATATTTCCAAAAAACTGTCCCTTAATTAAAGCCCCTGTGCTTAACCCTGAAATAGCTGCAATGCTAAATGAGTCCGCAAAGTCTCGTGACGTCAGGATTCTGAAGAAGCAATCGCAAATAGGATGCGTCCTGACTACTTTAGGAAGGACAATGTCAGGTATAATGAAAATATTTTTTTAAAGCAAGCTTTTATAGTTCGCTATACCTATATAATGAATGCTCGTCAAGACGAATCATACGAGCCCAAACTCGTTAAGATTGTGTCGTTTAACTACCAAGTTCCTATAGCCACCTTCCAGTTGCATCATCAGATCAGCTCCATGTCATAATGATTTTACATTGTCATCTGATTTACACATGCATGCAAAATTTCAGCTCAATCGGTAACCGGGAAGTGGGTCATATTTAAATTGCAAGATTTGATGACAGACAAACAACGGGACAGGTGAAACTAAATAAAAGCTTGTAAAAAGTGTTATGCTGATCTCAAATAAAACTGGACAAGGACAGATAGATGATGAAGATGATGATTTATGGAATCACGCAGCTCAATTATGAATAAGATATCTTCAACCAGTGCACACGTACTGCTGCTGGTGTACCTCATAATAAATAATGCAATGACCATTAATAATTGCAGGGTCAAACTTTCAACGTTGCAAGCTTAGATTTGAGCGTCTTGTGTCTTTCACTGGCAATTATATGTTGCTCTTTCAAGAGTAACATCTAAAGAAAACGTTTGTATGGTTTAATGACAAAAATCTGTGAACGTTGTTTAATAAAGATATTCTGGAGTATATTTAGTATCAGCATTGTACCCGTGCGAAGCCCGAGGCGGGTCGCTAGGGAATAAATAAATGAGTGGTGTGTGGAGTTTCGGTAGCTATTTAAATATGACCCCATTTTATTACTTTAACATTTAGTTAAAGGGTCACTGCGAATCACTATGTACCTATAACATATGCATCTGTATCTAAATTGTCTCCAGGTGGCCAAAGGCCCAAGATAACATTATAATTAAAACAAAGTGTATATTTAAGAGGGACCTTCTGGTTTTTTACGGTTGAATGATATGAAAATATGTCTATAAACGTATCTAAATAGCCGGATACTGTGGGACCATGTATCCGAAATGTGCTGACATTTATTCATTTAAAACCGACCTTTTGGTGTTAAATCCTATTGAACTTTAGGCCTTTTCATTTCGCAGTTCAATGATTTTTTAGACGGCGTAGTAATATGATTAGTTTTTACAAATCTATCTCAAACTCAAAACTTTTATATATAGTTCAATAAGTGATAATAGTGATCAATGTCATTTTATTTAGTGACATTTTAAAATTTTGTGATTAATTTAATTTATTTTTGTGCACGTATTTTGAATTTTATAGCTACTAACATAGTTTTAAGTAAATATTGTTACTAACCATTCTACGAGTTCAAAATTGAAATAAAGTGATATTATTATTATTATATAAATAAAAGGAGAAACTGACTGACCTACAAACCAACGCACATCTAAAACTACCAGAACTAGAAGCGTGAAATTTAGTACAAGGTATGTATGACGTAGGCAAGCGCAGAATTTTCCAAAACTCACCCTCTTAAGGTATGAAACAGGGTCCAAAGTTTGTATGTAGAAACCGGCTTTCACGCAGGCGAAGCCGAAGCAGAAGCTAGTTTCAAATAAATACCGGTACTTTTGAATTGTCAAGAAATCAATCATAACAAAAAATTTAACTAACTGCACATTCCAATCCGATCTCTATGGACAAGAACATGTAAGAAACTCTATGGATTAGTCATTAGAAATACGTTTCAGTTCTACTTTGTACGGATTTGTTTTAGTACATTGTATGAAATTGGAATTGGTTATACATACCATACCTATAAAGGCTAATTAGTCACTGTGGTGAGTGACTTAATTCTACATATATCCAGGAACTTAAAGTGATGATACTTAATAAATGATTCACATTTGATTTACCTAACCCACGACTCAACAAAGCTGGGTTTTGAAGGAAAATAAACTGAGACAGTTCCTGTTTATTTGTTTGCTAATAACCACAAGCTTAGATTTTTTTAAGGACTTTTCTTGAGTCGATTGAAGCTAGATACTTGTCTATAAAGCAGTTGTAACTTGGGGGCAAATGCGAACCCGTCATTAATAAACCAAACATGGTTTAATCAGCCACTTGCACTGGGCCGAGATGAGTATCATATTCCTCAATGCCCTTCTTCATAAGTTTCATTCGTACGATATTCTTCCATCTGTTTCTGTCTCTGGCAGTGTGAAGGGCACTGTCACCGTAGAGTCAAAAATGGTGCGGATCTGGTCGGACTAACGTTTTGGGCTGCGTCTACGAGGCCTTTTCCCATTCATTTTACTGGTCACGATGAACCTTTCGAGGTTATATAAGTAACATACTGTCTTAAACATGCCTATCGCTTTCTGTAAAAAACTCTTGATCCAACCGCTTACTTTTTTAGGAGTATCATGAATCTTGATAGCTACTCAACTACACATGGCACAAAGAAGTTACGATCCGTTTTTGTTATCATCACGTGTTTAGATAAGTACACACTTACATTCTAAATCTTGGTATTTATACCTCTACTATGAGTATTAAGCAATAGTACCTATTCGTTCCTACTCGATAAAGACGCCGTAGATTTTTTGTGTGGCAAATTTTGCAGCGGTCACTTGCAGAACCAAAATCGGTAGTATGAGTTCTGTATTGTAACCTATTTCACAGTATGCGGAACCCGCTCTGGGTGGAGCGAGAGGAAATGTCATACATTTACTGACTAAAACCTTTGCTTCTTCGGTTGTTTTTTTCGCTCCAAAGCCACGATCATTCTTTCGAACTTTATTCCTGAGTAACATAGGCTATATAATTTGTACGCAGGCAGTATTTTAGTATTTACTGTAATCATAATGATAAGCGTTTTTGTTCTAACTTTTGGCCTAAAATGTCTCATTTTTTTCGGGCGTGACTCAAGAAACGCTACATGGATTATGTCAGGTGGAATCGTGACAGCATCCACTTAGGAACTGACAACGTGACAGAACGAAAACTTGATTCGTAGACGAAGGAGGAAAATCGTTCATTTAATTGTTATTTTTACGGGAAAACCAAAATTAAAATGTAAAAAATGGCGCAAACAACGAATCATGTAAAACTTTTTTGCTTGATCAATACTAAAACCGCAAATTTGAGTGAGACAACTTTGTGTTTTATTGTCGTTTAGCAAAGCAACATCACCACATATTTGTATCACTGTTATAGTGTTACTAGCTGTCCTGGCAAACGCTGTTCTGTTATATAAATTATTATCAAAGATATAAAAGTGGGGGTGAAGGTAGGAGGGTACTAAATAGCCTACGAATAGGTCGTAGGCTCAAACCCACCAAATAAACACATAAATAAATATATACAGATCGTTCAAGCCGTTTAGGTGGAGTTCGATAACAAAAACTGTGACTCAACATTATTGCCTAAGTTATGTATTAGAAGATAAAATATGGAGTCTATTGGCATGTGTAGGGATGGAATCTCACAGGAAGGCTTACAGACGATTCGGACGCAATATATTCGGACGCAACCAAATTTATTTAAGCTTTTTAGGATAGTTAGATAAAAAAGTTTTAAATGTCCCAATTCATATACCATACCCGAAAATATCGTGTCCGAATTGTCAGTTACTGCAAAGGAAGAGGTCAGATACAGCAGGTGATGAAAGATGTTTTGATTTTTTTTTATCTAGTCTACTTTCCCATGGCTGGGTAAAGGCCTACACCAACGTCTTGCGGAAGTACCCTCTTTGTGGAGACACTGGCCCAGTAGTTAGTGTGCATGTGGCTAATGTGATTCGCCCAATCCTATTTATCCCCATCGATGTTTTGACTAAGTTAAAAAAAAAACCAGTTCCAGGTTCCAGTTCCAGTTCCAAAACTGACAAACCAACTTTAAAAACTCCGCTTCTGTTACATCCCTGTATCTACACACACACGACAGCGTTTGTACAACAGTACATATGCTCTAAATACATCACTTTTATGTCACATCCAAGTATGTACTTACGTTGCAGGAACTTCTATTCTTCAAAGCGCCCCACTTAGGTTTTACTGTGCCGAAACAAAATGTTCCTGCTCCTGTACAAAACATATTTTAAACGGTAATAAAACGGTTTCAAGTGGCCAACATTGTTCAGTTTATTGCCTTCAGTAAGGACACTGATAACAAGCTATGGTTATGACGTCATTATCAAAGTTTACGTCATAAAAGCATATCGGGAACGGAGCATATTGTACTGTGTATTTGGTAGTTCTTGCTCGCACTTACAATTGAGTTTCATGTTTCAGTTTAAAGTATTTCAGTTTTGACCGTTTATGCGTTAGGCCACGCTCACTTTGGACGCGTTTTCGTACGAATTTTACTCGTGCGTAAATGTAAAATCATGCACGAATGTTCCCAACTACAGATGTGCTGTTGCCGGCAATATTGCCGTAAAGTGTTAATATTGGGGCAATATTGCCCGAAGTATTCCGCCAAGTCCGTTCCATCATCGGACCACAAGACGTACGGCGCGTAGCGCCACCTATACGTACAAACTGTTTTAGGAGTACATTCATTATGCGTACAACTACGGAATGGAATTCCCTGCCGGAATCTGTGTTTCCTGATAGCTATAACCTAGGGGTCTTTAAGTAAAGAGTGAATGGGTTGCTTCTAGGCAAGCGTGTTCCATCGTCGGCCACATCATCGCTTACCATCAGGTGAGATTGTTATAAAAAAAATGTATGGATATTGGATTCAATATTACCAGCAAAATTCCCACTTCAGGCAATATTTCCGGCAACGGTACATCTCTAATCTCAACCTTCCAAGTAGTACAGGAGTGCACATACTGAGTGCGAGTTAGTCGCGTTCGTACACTCGTACGTACGTGCAGTTCCGACGACCGTAAACAATCCGAACTTGTTGGGATTTTGTTTTACGTTCGTGCGTAACGAACGCGATATCACCGGAACACTACCTATTTGACGGAGAAAAACGTATTCAGTGTGCGCACTCAATTCTTACGACCACGAACATACGTTTATGTACGATACAAATTCGTGTTCAAAGTGAGTACGGCCTAAGTGTGTACCCTGTACATCTACGTACATACATATATTCACATTCTTATTATTAGTTACAGTTGTTTTAAATCTCATGTTATAGGCAGTGATAGGCATCTGTGTGCGATCTAATGCCATCAATCATGAAAAAAATATTTTGGCTGACCCGGAAATCAAACCAAGGAGTTCATAATTACTGCCTGGCTTTCGGGAATATTCAAAAGAGTTTCTATAGTTCTAGAACACAAAAAGCAACTGCAGAACCACAGATGGTTTTCAGTTAGTAAAAATCTGACGCTGTGAGCTGTAGCTAAGCGCGGGGTGGTGAACGGTAACAAAGGTATGAAAATGTTTGAAACATGCTGTATAGCGTCACATACCTGTTTACCGATGCCACCCCGCTTGCTGCTAAGACCGAAGTCGTGACCAGCCCCTCTAGCCAAGTTACAACCGTTTCTCTTGCGTCGAACGCCTCGAGTTGGCCACGCCCCCGATTCTTTTGTTCTGACCACGTGATTACGGGTTGAGATGACGTCATTCCCGTACACTTGAAGTTTTCTACTAGCGTTTAAGATTGTAGATTATCAACTGGGCTAGGGGGCACAGGCTGTATAATGCTTCACCTAGAGCAGAAGATTTTATTTGATGATTACTCTCATCAAAATAAAAAAGGAGTTGTTTTTTAATTATATAAAGTAGTGCTTGATTTCGATCCCACCAGATGACTTCGATCCTACAGTAACCAGTTATACAATAGCTGATGAATGTTGATGATGAAACGCACTAGTTTATTAAGAGCCTATTCACTCTAGCTTGAAGACACCTAAATTTTAATCGGACGGGAAGACCGCGGCATGAAAATTGTTCCAGTCCTTCGATGACTTCAACTTCATAATAGTGTCATTTACGACTACAAATCCAATACGGAAACTGCCGTACAACAACCTTTATAATTGAGACAACCTAACGTACTTCCTCCATGGTCTGTTCTGGTCAACCTTTTTTTTTTTTTTTTTTATGGTGGGAAAAATCATGCATTGACATCCCCCGCCCTTGGGCGGAGCGGGAGATAGTGTCAGACTCTTACTGACTAAAAGACCCACCCCGTTTCCTTCTAGCCTTCATACCGGGGCTCGAGCGCCCTTTCGGATAACCCTGGCCCCAGTAGGCTTCGACCCGGCTGGGTCCCTGCTGTTGCTGACAACTCCTTGAGGCGCGCGGGAACAGTGCGCGCCGTCGAGTTCTGGTCAACCTTAGATACTAGCGAAGTTTTAGTTCACCACAAAAGCCACAAATTAAGATTTCAAGTTTAGAATTGACAGCAGATATAGTAACCAAGCTTGCTAAAGATATACTGCCTAGGCTTCCAGAAACCATACATTCGTAGAGCAACTCTGAGAGCTCACCAATTATTGGTTGGTTTCATAAACCGTAAGCATTTGCCGACCAAAATGAGGAGAGATATCAATTACAGGTTACGGCCCACTGGGCCGTAGCAAGCGGTAAGTTAGTTAAACTAGGCAGACCGCAGGCCAGACGATGCTATACCAGTAATTTCTGTGAAATTGTTAGGATAAGGGCAACGTTTGGGATTTAGGGTATACATATTTATACATAAACAGTTACTTATGTAAAAATGGAGCAGTAAATAGACGTTTACATGATAATTCAGTTAATGAGCTACCAGGGAAGACCCATGAGCTGAAGCTGTCATTGCCAAACAAGCGAGTCTTCAACATAGTCTTTAACCTCGTGCTTGTTGTGGGTTTTAAATAATAATAATAATTATTTATTATCAGGCAACTAAGGCCCATATACAAAATACACAAATAATAATCTTACAAAATAATATAGGTACTAATACATATTAAAAAACATAAGTAATCTATACACTATTCTCAAGGTAACCTGGTAGGTACCTACATACCCGCACCAAGCCAGTCTAGTTTTAAACCCTTTTTGTTGTTGTGGGAAATTATGAAACAACCTTTTCCGCTCTGGGTGCAGCGGGCGTGTCAGACTAGCACTGACTAAAAACTACCTATATTCTTTCAGTAGCCCTTTGTGATTAGGGACCACGGTAACACTCTCGAACATATCTATAACTTTAGAGGGAGTGAAACGTTTACTAACTAAAACCCAATGGTGTTTCTTCAGACAGCAGCGAGCCCCGTACTCTCCAAAGAGTGAGGCAAGAGTAAACATGGTACCTTCGCCCAATTACACTCGCTATGTAGTCGTCAAATAGTAGAATTTAGATTTATTTGATAAATATGATCCTCAATTAAAAACATTTCCGGACCGAGCCGGAGACGTCGACGGCGTGTAGTGTTTCACGCGCGCCTCAAGATGTCAGCAAAACGTAGGGGCCCAGCAGGGTCGAGGCCTGCTATGGCCATGGATTATGCGAAAGTGAACCCCCGGGCCCTAGAACGAAGGCAAAGAAGGAACAGGAGTGGCTTTTAGTCAGTAAAAGTCTGACACACCCTCTCGCTCCACCCAAGGGCAGGAGATGTCATTAGATGATTTTCCACCAAAATAAATAAATAAAAAAAATGGTTGCCTGTAAAGTCGGTTTTACGGGCGAAGATTTTACGTGACAACGTCTTTTTCTCGGTAGAATTTCAATGCGCCTAATTCTCTAGTGCTGCGCGCGCGGCAGACCGATCATAGTTGAGTGGGAGAGAGACGCAAGGCATTCGGCGGGCCTCTCTCTCGTTCGGTGACTCATCGTAACGTTACCGAGCGTTACACTTTTTCATAAGTGACTCCCAGCCGCAACCTAATTTAAGACGTTGTCACGTCAAAAAGTCCATTGAAAACATTTATTCAGTGAAACAATATTTCAAACAGTTCTTCGGGATGAAAACGATGGGAAGAGCTTATCTCTGAGCGGGGACGTTAATACCAAGGTAATTAACTCGTAAAAGGGGGTACCCTGTAAACCTCACAGTGTTGCAACAACGGCTGTAAAGCACGCGTTTAAAGTATTTATACAACTAGCTACTGCCAGCGGTTTTGCCTACGAAGTAGAAAATTATTCCAAGGGAGCATACTTTCAGGAGAATACTTCCAGAAGAAAATGTATTCTATGTGCTATTACAAACATGGTCTAGCTGTGTGCCCAATTTCATCCAAATCTATTCAGATGTTTGAGCGTCAAAAAGTAACAAACATACACTCACAAACCTTCTGCTTTATAATGTTAGTATGATTTCAAAGACCATTTTATTCATTAACATTCTAATCTCTTATTAGTTCTTACTACTCAGGCCTCTTTTCTGGGAAAGGAAAAAAGTAGTTTTTTTTTTGTTTTTAGGGTTCCGTAACTCAAAAGGAAAAAACGGAACCCTTATAGGATGTCTTTGTTGTCTGTCCGTCGGTCTGTCTGTCAAGACCCTTTATCTTGAGAACGCGTGGAGGTATCGAGTTGAAATTAAAACCATATACTCAGATCTGCGGTACCTTCAAGCTGTGAATAAAACAAACTTTTCAGTTAACGAATAAAAAGATACGGCCGTTTATGTCGCAAAAAAACGTATATTTTGATACTCTCAAAGATCAAAATTCATAGGGTACTTACCGCTGACTCAGAATCCTGAAATTTGGTACAAAGCAAGGTCTTATAGCACAAGTATAGGAATAAAACTGAAAACAGTAAATTTGTTGTTACCCACGTCACAAAAAAAAATTGCAATTCGGAAAAATCTTCGAAACTATTCGGAATATATCATTTGCTGGGCCCAGTTTTTTTAAGTAGGAAATCATCCAATAACTTCTCTCGTTCAACGATGGAGTGAAATATTGTCTCAAACATTTACTGGCTAAAACCACACCTATATCCTTTAGCTACTCTTAGCGTTGTAGGATTACAGGTTTCCTTTTCTGAAAATCAGTTGCCGTAATTCACTACTCCTGGGTAGTATATAGTCTGGGTTAGTGGATGTCACATCTCTTCCTTACAAAGTTATCTATTCTTCACCATTTTCAGAGCACTGGTGATTAAATAAATTAAAAAAATAATGCTCCTAGCTGGGTTTGAAAAAGAGGCGTAGCGTGGACCAATTTAGAAGTGAACGAAGGTGCAAACGCAAGGCCTTTTTCTTTCATAAATTGAAAAACGGGACAATGTTGCAACCCAGTGTTCGACAACATCGTCGCTTGCTATCAGGTGAAATATAGACCAAACGCGAGCCTATAAATTATAAAACAAAACCCTCGTTGTCAAAAAAACTTCGCAAACGCGAGGCCGTAGGCGAGGGTCCATTGCGCCCATGCCTAGCTACGCCACTGGTTTGAACCCACATCCTACAACTCATAAATCAGGGCCGTTAGAACTGGGCCAGCACTGCTCTCTTATCATTACGGTGTTTACTAATTATGCGGTTGAACGTAGTTGGTGATAACACTTTGGCCTTGTGCTGGCCCAGCGTAATACAAAGTTTAAATACTAAAAGGAACTTGGCTGTCCAGCTTCTTCTTCTTCTTCTCATGTCAATCTGCACAGCTCTGTCATTGGCTTCGTATAAGTCGTGGAGGCTGCAGGTAGTGTATGCTGGGCAGGAAAGGAAGTGGCGCATATCCTGTGAAAGGGCAGGGCCAGATTATCTCTGCAGCGGCCAACCTGAGTCCTCAGTCGGTTCGGCGATTTCTACATTGGCCACTGCAGTTCGTGTCCCGATGGCAGATGTTCTGAAATTTGGAGGAGTGGGATATCTTTTTCTCTACAGTTCGCGTCTCTAATCCGAACCGTTTTCTCCGAGGAGGTCGTAATTCGTAAAAAACTTTTGCCACTCTTCAAGCGTTGTCCAACTTATGCTTACCTACTGGTTCCTACAGAAGTGTGTGAAGTATGTCCTACTTTACCTGCATGTTCATCTCGGAACCCGCATGTTGAGATTTCCGGCAGTGACGCTGGGTTTTTTTGCTATGTGTTAAGAAGTAGTCGCTTCCAGCGGTTAGGCGCCATAATTCGGAATATTTTCCTCCTGCGTATAAGTCGTGCAAGTATGCACTTTAGGCCTGTGTAACTCTTTAATGAACCGACTCACGGTTCCGAAATAAAATTCATAAAATTTTGGTCTGTCAATCTATTTGTTCCAATTAATCTCTAAAACAAGTGAACCGATTTTGACGGGATTCTCACTGACAGATAGTTGATGTTACAAGAAGCAACTAAAGTAACTTTACGTTTTCGTGATCGTGGTTTGAAACTAACAAAGGTCCCAAAAATGAGATTCTTAAACTATGCGAAAAAAGTCCGGATCTCTGTATTGAAATATTTTTTCCAGTTCTTCTACTCCGAATCTATTATACTATAATATTTCTACCAAGAATTTATATTCAAAACCTATATTGTGTCCTAGTGGAACAATATAAGGGTTTAATAGCGATAAAAATGTAATACATTTATATTATGTTAACAAGCACTTGTTGCCTACAGGCAGCCTGGCTCTTTGCCAAACAAGCTTTACTCGATTTAAATTGTGTTTTATCTGTCCCGACCAAATGTTTTGTTTTGCTATTAACTTAAAAAGATAGACCTTGTTGTTTAAATAATATTTATTGTTTAAATAGGCTTAGAAATAATCTTAATTTACATAAGAATAGTCGAAGAGTTCTTATTTCAAAATCACTGAAAAGTGTTCCTTGCTAGTCACCATATTTTTGTAACGCAACATTTTATTTAAATGCCGGGCCCCCTCGATTTCTGTCCGGACCAAGCCCAAGACGTCGACAACAGCAGGGACCCAGCCGGGTCGAAGCCTACTGGGGCCAGGGTTATCCGAAAGGGCGCTCAAGCCCCGGTACGAAGGCTTGAAGGAACGGGATGGGTTTTTTAGTCAGTAAGAGTCTGACACTATCTCCCGCTCAGCCCAAGAGCGGGGGTTGTCATGAGATGATTTTTCCCATCGAAAAAAAAAGGCCCCCACGATTTGTTGACATCTTCTTGAGGCGCGCGTGACACACAACGCGCTGTTGACGACTTGGGCTCGGTCCGGACGGTTCCCTGACGACCAGACGGTGTCCTACCCATTGCTCGCAGTCCGCAAGCCTACGCCTACGTTCTTACCAACGGATGTGAACTACTTTCTTCAAGAAAGTTTTTATATTTGTTTTCATACCCATTTATAGAATCAACTTTCTTCAGGAAATTCCAAATATTAATTTTAATCAGCTGATTTGATTTGTACGGAAAGTCCAATAGAATGAACTTTATAGTACAACAGCAGTCTTCCCATTTTATTGTGCGATCTTCCCGTCCGAATATAATTTATTTAGGTGTCTTTAAGGCTAGAGTGGATAGGTTCTTAATAGAGTAGTGCGCCTCACCATCAACGATTGCATTACTGCTTATCATCAGGTGGGATCGCTGTCAAGCATTTGTTTACAACAATGAACAACATAGTAACAATTTTATAAAAACTTTAATGTATGGGTACAATGGCGGTCTTATCGCTGACTAAGCGACATCAATCTGGACATCAAATGGAATATAAGAACTCAAGTTAAAAGTACTCCTGGAAAATATAAATCATACAAAATTTTACATTTTAAATAGATAGATAAAAATATATCTATATTTATTCAAGAGATAATACATAAGCTTACAAAATATGCTAATATTTTTGTGGGAATTTCAATAAATTCCTTGTAGAAAGTGACTAATTTACATGGGCGTATTTAAAATATGACCACCCTGCCCCTTACCCCTGCAGAGTGCCTAGCTGTCCAAGATATTAAAAGGTATAAAATTAAGACCCAATTTAAGTAAATTTTAAAATAAATTATCTACCCTGTTTTTCACCACTGACCTTTTCAAGTAAGCGATCAAAGAATAATATAACTAATATTCAAGTTTTCCTTTTATTTATTATTATTATTATTGACCGGCTTACGTTTGACCACTATCTCACCTGTTGATAAGCGATAATATGGTCGACAAAGGAGCACACTTGCCTAGTAGTAACCTATTCACTCTTGACTTCGAGACCTCTTCATGTTGGGGATTTTAGATACTCTTATACATAATTTACTTTATTTAATCACCTAAATCTAAACTTACAGTAATTTCATATTACAAAATTATTTATCAATTCGTGTATAAAATTATTCGCCCGTAATATTATAATCTTCTTTACACAATAAATTATGGCAGTAGTGACTACAAACTATTTTGTGACGTCGTGGTATGAAAGTCGATCCTCTTACTGGGGGATTTTGAATCTCCTGGGAGAATCGTGCCGTGACAATCACGCCTTAGGACTAATGACTTAAGATAACTAGTTCTTGTTTAATTTATTACAATAATATCTCTTATGGTATCGGTATCAACGTATACTAAACAATACTTATTTAATTGAGAACTAATTTACTTTACATTTGAAAGCGCAGTGGTGGAGCGATTGGCTACTGCACTATGTGTCGCGTGTTATTTATTTATTTATAATATACTTTATACTACATAAACAAAAACAATGAAACTAAAACGTGTTCCATTCTCGTACGGAATAATTCCTATTATAGGACAATTGATAAAAAACAGAAAAGAAGAGAAAATATAAAAAGTACGCTTATTTCCAAATAAATCTTTTTCAGTATACTTACATAAATAAAAGTTTATAAAGAGTTGTGGACACCGTGTCTAAAAGAAACCCTTATCTATATTTAATTTATTTTTTTATTACTAAACTGATCGAGCAATATTAGACTCATTAAAATAATAAAACTTCAGTCACCAAAAAAAAAAGAGTCATGAAAAAATAACTACTAAAAGGGGTTCAGTAAATCTTTTTCAACAATTTACTTGTAAGATTTTGGCGTGTTCTATTACGCTTTATCTAACTAATTAATTAAAATGTGATACCACACGCAATGAGTACTTCTTGGCACATTCTGAACCCAGATACCATATCTCGCGTGTTACATGAGTGGACACTTCATTAGCCTTAGACAATGGCCTTAGGCGTAGGCATACACGCACACATTATTTACGTTGTTGTATATAAATGGAGATGTTCATCTAGTAGTACTAACTAATTAAGCGAAACCGCTTTCATACATTTTTACTTGAATATCTGGGGATGTTATATGTACATATAATAAATCTGTCAACGTTTTTAGTCGTTCGAGCATCACGTAAAATTTATGAAACCAATGTAGACAACTTTTATACATTAAAATTGTGTGTAACTTGAGATATTACTTAAGCTTTGTTTCATCGCAATCGACTGACTATAACAGAAGATTCATTGACTGTTAGAAACGAAGTTCGCCGTGTCAGCTAGAGAGATAAACAAAGCAAGACATTACTAAAACATGCTATTATAGCAAGACATTACTAAAACTGGCTAAAAAAACTTATTTCTTACACGATTAATCGAAAAGATTCAACATTCAGATAACGCTATAATTGGTTCAATATGCAAATAAATTACATTCCAAAAATAATAACACACTGCAATCAGTACAAGGTTTACAATAGCAGCCTTGATAACTACGAAAAAAGGCTGTAATAATACTTGTTTCATATGAAAATATCTTTTACCGCGGGTCACGCTTATCTTTTAGATCCTAAGAATTTGAAACACGATTGATGTAGATATCAAATCTCGCTCTGAGCCATGTTTCTGATAATTTCGCACAGTCTTCCACTATTTCCACTTAAACCATTTTTTTTAATTCTCTACGTGGTTTCTTTAAATTGCTGGTAGAAGCTTTTCGCCGCTTTCAAAGCGTCCATTATAAATTTTTCATCGCAAGGGTTATCGTCGAAAAAGAAAGCTCCACATTTGAGAGATTCGGAGCATGACTCGTTAATTTGGTTTTCTTTGCAACAGCCAAGAATTGCTCTTGCGCAGGGAGAAAGGTTTTGAGGTATCGGGACTTCCACACCATTTCTCGCTTGTAGAATATATCTTAGTTCGTTATAAGATATACTGGCTGGTGGACTCACTGTGCCGCTGCTGGTGATAGTGTTTCTATGAACCTCGGGTCTGCACATTGCTTGCGTAAACATCAATGTAGCGATTAAGATTATCGTGTAGGTCGCCATAACTGTAACAAAAATGACTTAGATTTATGTTTTGTAGCCTTACAGGTTCTGATTTATTTGTAGGATTATAATATAGATAACATTTTGGTCAAATAAAAACTAATGTTAAACAAAGAGCAGTTTTCGAGGGGCGTCGATGATGGTATGCTGTATATAGACGGTATGCTAAGATGGCCAGTGTAATCTTGCAATATATCTTTCCAGAACTTACATGTCAACTTAAGTGTCAATAAAGTAATGTAATGTATGGTATGTTGCAGATGTTGCTTCCTACTAAGCATAAACAATGACATAGCTTCACCAAATACGTACAGAAGGTGATCTACATATCTTTTTTTATTCATATAGCAGTGGTTCTCAATCTTAAATTAAAACTTGACTATTTTATTAAAAAATTGTGAATAAATAAATTCTTAAAAATAAAATTACGAGCATTAACATTGAAAAAACATTTTCGATAGAAATTTAAAATCAGTTCTGGTCAAAGTCACTTTTCAGTTGGATAATTTGGAATGTTTAAATCTTTTGCTACACATTAATAACACCAGTGGACCGCCAGTTGTCAGCGGATCACAAGTTGGAAACCATTGTCACAGAGAATTAGTACTACTAAAATAAACATAAAACAAGTCGCATTACATAACTAAAAATGTGGGTTCACGTGACGATAAACGTGATACTGTATAATAAATGCATTAATGTCGCGAACCGACGCGCTTGGTTTTCCCAGAGCCGAGGACAACGGACGATGGCGTGTGCTGATAGAGCGAACTACCAATACACAAACATTTGTTAATCTGTGTGTTTTTTTTACTATCAAGATCTTGGGTCAAATGTTGGGCCAGTTGAACAATTGAACATTTTAAAAGGATGTGTGACGTATGAAGGCAGTGTCAAGGTCGCGAAGGTGTGACCGTTACTTAGCCATTCACGTACTAATGTAAATATTACTCACTTGTATTTTCTTAGAAAAACTAAGTGACAATAATGTACACAGAGTATTTATAAGTAAGTATAAATATAAGCGAATATTACACAATATGCGCTAATTAAATGTCGCGAATTTGGCAGAATTATGATAAGAACTTTACGCAGATTACTTCCGAATTATCAGCTTACTAATTTAAATAATAATTACTATACTAATGCCTGCCCTCGTAGGTCAGTTAAGGTTTAAAAAAAAACAGCAAACACACGAATATCATGTAAGTATTTACATTGTACAAAACAGGTTTTTGCTGAATAACCTCAAAAAAATGGTGTAACAGCGTAAATGTTTCATAGTAACGTGTCCAATCTCCACATACCGTGAAAAAATGTAATAAATCGCATTTTTTAATATAAATAGATCCTTATTTACGTAAATAAAGTGAATTATACTTACTAAATTCCTTTCTGTGTTCGGATTTCACCGTTCTTGCTTTTAACACTAATTCTGACGATTCGAACCTGTTCTACACGATACGTCCACCTCTCAGTTGACTCTACTATCGTCTGAGGACATTTATATTTATTAAGGTATATAAACATCGTGTTTCTGCAAACTCATATTTCTTTCCGATAACTGGGGATGCGGGATTTCGAATATTCAAAGCTAGTTATTTTGAATTTTTGTGATGACGTCGATACTTCAGGTTATCGCTGTGATTCGTAAATAACCTTTTTCTTGGATTATTTACTATTGTGGTAAAACCCAGCTACATATATTTGATTTATGCACATCTGTGATCGTTACGAGCTAGCAAAGATTAAAATGTATAGACATAATTTGAATACGAATTTTTTACATAACTCACGGGCGCTAAAAAAAATATTTGGACAATATTATTGAAAAACTCAACTACTTTGTATTCAGTCAGAAATTAATATACTACAAGTTCAGGGTATTAGCAAAATGGATATATACCTAAGGGGAAAAGAACTCATATATAGTATCAGTAAATAATATACTGATTTCTCGGAATCACAATCTTAATGTTATACAAAAAAAAAAAACTACTACTTTGCAAACTCTGTCTATTCGATTGGGAAAAAACGTAATTATTTTTAATATTGATAAGAGCAATAAAACAATAATTTATCATTTTTGGATACTTACTCACAAACTGGGAATTCCGTATTTATACAATGTTTAAGAACATGAACTTTGATTATAATGCCGGCCTTTAGAACCGGATCGTTATATACTATAAAGTAATAAGAAAGAATAATAATGCATTAATTTTTCTCGATGATGATTAGATAGCTAGTTGATGATGTTAATTACCTAGATACAGTTGAAATCACTGCAGTATAGTCATCCGAACAATAGTGCTATTTGATACTGACTGCACCTGGATATTTTAATAATTAAAGCGATTTTTGGAGGTTTAAAAGTCAAAAAAGTAGTACCAAAAGGCTCGATATTGGGTCCTTTCCTTTTTTTAGTAAACATAACGACCTTTTTTTCATTTTGAAGATTAAATACTTAAAAGCTTAAAGTAGGTACATAATTGATTTATGGGATACTGTGTAAAATGTTATAATAAAATACCATATGACATTTTTCAACTAAATGAGACCACATATTATGCATGTTTCGTAAGAATATTATGAATTTAAAGATATCTAAACTGATAAAAGTGCACACGCAGTTGCACGCCATCCAACCACAAACCTACACCTACGGTGGCCGAGGATGACTTTGTAACTCGCGAGGACTTTTTTTAAGGCCTAGGGTGTGGGGTGTCGCGACGGCTGGAACGCGAGGGTTTACTTTCCCACACTCTAAGGCCGTCTGCTTCCTAGCATTACTGCTATGCAGAAGAAGGCGACCGTATCCTATTTCCTATCGCTACGGACCATGGCTTGAAACAGGGTTCAGAAATGAATCGAGTTTGATTTTTACTGTATTTCCACGAGTAGCTTGTATATCACCAAATTGATGGCCTGGTGGATAGGTCTGAAGAAGCATAGCATCAAAAAGAAAGAAATGAAGCAAATTTTTTACCAGGAGTAGGAAAGACGAAACAGACAAAAAAATTAGCAAGCTGTAATCGTTAAAGTTTCTAAAAACGACCAATCTGTTGTCAGAAAACCAGTAATTTGCACAGGTTTTTTTAACTCATCCAATGACTTCTCTCGCTTTAGAGTAGAGTGAGAGGATCTGTCAGACTTTTACTGCCTAAAACCACACTTGTCCTTCTGTTATCCTTTGCGTTCTAGTACCACGAGGTTTACGGATTACCATAACCCTCTAGGATGCATTCAGCATGGCCGCCAGTCGTTCCTGCAGCGACAGCGCCCACACCGGCGCTCCGTAAAGAGCCGTAGACTGCACGATCCTCGCATAGAGCGCATGCTGCTGCAGAGCAGGAGACGTCGGGATCTCCTGGATGGGCAGATGACGCCCTCAAGGGTAACGTCAGCCTCCTCCTGTTTGGGAGCCAGACTTCAAAAGTGCTTCTTGAAGTTTCACCGGCTGTTGAAGAGAAGTCCCCCTTACTTTATGGTTGACCCGAAAAATTTGTTGGTACAGAGTGTCTCAGAAATATTATTTATGTAGTTGCATAAAAAATATTCAAACAAAATTAGAAAGTGAAGACCCTGACCCCTCTCGAAAATCCACCCTGTATTCCTGAGGCAAAAAGTATTATATGTGTTAATCCACTCAGCCGTTTGAGTGTAAAGGGGTAGTGTGTCATAAACATTTTTTTTTGTTGTTGATAGGTTCGCGCTTGACCACTAACTCACCTGATGGAAAGCGACGATGCAGTCGACGATGGAACGTGCTTACCTATTTTATACTTCTTGAATTTGTTTGTCGCTAAAAACTGTTACATTGTCCAGGTTCTAGGTCGTTTTATGACATGGCATTAAGGATCTAAAGGAATAATAAATGTTATTTTATTTTTATTTCCACTTTACTTCGACTTCTCAAGCACATGTTATGCAACCCCTTATAATTAAATATATGACTAAGTCCACCTATGAACTCGGAATTTCCTTCTGATTACATTTCCCGACTTTGACCGATCATTACTCGTGGCCATAGTACATTATTCTGATGTCATTAGTATCAATCACACATAATAAGTCGAAGCCATAGACCACAAATCTGTAATAATTGGAAAATCCAATTATCCTGCTATTGTGGTACGAAATCATTGTTACTTTGTGGTATGTAGGCAAAAAGGATCATTATTTTCATTGCTTAGGTACTAGCTGAACCGACAGACATTGTTCTGTCTTGGCTATGAATATTCAAACGCGTGAACTGTGGCCATACCATAACGTATTAAAATGTCAAAAGAGACAGATGAAGCTATACTTCCTATATAGCTCTTAGATTCCTTTAACAGTTCAGACAATAGGTCATGAAATGAATTGCGTGAAGAGCTCATAGTAAAGCTTCTATCAAACGTACAAAGTTTAAATAGTTGTTAAGTTGTCTAAAATTTTTCAAAGTACTGTAATTCAATTTCTTTCATTTTTCTTTCCGTAAGAACCTTCTTCAAAGTATTAAAGAACTAAAGAAATTAATAATAAATGTAAAATCGTTCGTAAGGTTATGGTGTGATCAAGGAAACGGAGATTCATGTGTATATATAAAAAAGGTGGAACTGACTGACTGACTGACATAATTATCAACGCGCAGCCGAAACTAAAGGGCTTATCAACGTGAAATTTTGCGCAAGGCTTTCTTTTATGACGTAGGCGAGCAGTAAGAGAATATTTTCCAAAATTTACCTCAAAAAAAAGTTTCAAGTAGGTAAGTCCAAAGTTTGCATAGAAAATCTTGCTTTTACGTGGGCAAACCCGCTGACAAAAGTTACTTTGAAAGTAATGTACAAAAAAGTTTGTTACATAGATCCTAAAATTCAGGCAACGGGAGAACTTGATATACCATCCTATTATCCTAATTAATATTATAAATGTGAAAGTGTGGATGTTTGGATGTTTGTTACTTAATCACGCAAAAATGGCAGAACGGATTTCGATGAAATTTGGCTTACAGCCTTTGACATGGAAAAGAACACAGGCTACCTTTTATCCCGATTCCTTAATTACCTAATGCCACGCGGGCGAAGCCGCGGGCAAAAGCTATTAAAAAATAATAATATAGCTTTAGAAACCTTTCGAATCTATCTTTTAAGTATATAATAAGATTAGAATATTAAAGCTGCAAATCAAGTTCTATAGATCAAGGAAAATAAAACCAGTCGTCTAGTCTATGACGAAACAGTTTAATTGTCATGTTTCCAATTTTAAAACATAGCTGATAGGAACATTGTTACTATCCTTATATTGTACTTGTCTGAGTATAAAAATGTATTACTAGAGTATTTACATCTCTATTTGGTTGTATAAAAGTACTATAACTACAGTAATTACAAGTAATAAATAAAAATTGAGGCTGCTTAACTTCTAGGAGTATCAAAACATTAAGTTCTTATAAGTATAAGTACAAAAAATGTCTTTCACTTTGTTCTAAGATTTAATAATATCTTGAATGGTTTGAATGAACATTGCTAGCCACAATATTTCCTGTTCGGGAAATAGAGGGAAACTAACTTTCCTAAAATACGGAAGAATCCGTAAGATCAAGCGTATTAATTACTTTGCTCGCTAACAAGATCGAGCGGCACTTAGTGTAACATAAATTACTATTTTAAATTAAACTCGGAGCTGATATTGAGTAGATTCTTAAACGGACATTATTACCACACCAGGTCTTCGAGCGTCAATTATATCGTTGTCCATAGTACATCTGGAACCGTTCAATTACTTTCACTATCTGGCTAGGTGCACAAGGGCTCCCGTATCCTGATAAATCAGAACATCCCTGAATTGCGAAGCAGTCGTACGTAACCTGGGGTTGATGACAGCAGGTGAGGATAGCACCATCGCAGCGACTTGGAGGAGTTATGCCAGAAGCAGAATTTCGAGGAGGCTGTGAGTTTTGAGGCCTATTAAAACTTTGATTTGGCTGCCGTGTGGTTTGAGGCTGAGGCCTTGTAGGTGGAGTTGGAGTACTTGGTGCCTCAGACTGAGGACGATTCTGGCTATCTGCATCACTTTGTACAGTTCCATGCTCTACAGGTGGTGCCGGCCTCATGCCTGGTCTATTCAGTTTGATCGGATCAAACGAAATCGGCCTAGCAAAATCTACTCCCTCTTCTGAGTCGTTTTCGTTTACGACTATACCCCAATTTTGTCTCTCGTCATCCAATGCAGGCAAGCGGCTCACTACAGTAGGTGTATCAGTGCTATTACCGTCAGTATTAGTACCATCACTATTGTTATTAGGAGGTGTAACGGCAGTATCGGGTTCAGACGTGGTTGGGTTTGAATTTTCATTGTTACAGTTACAATCACCAGAAGGTATAAAAAGTACCGGGTAGAATATTGGAAAGTGAGGCGGTGGTAGTGGCGGTTGCTGCGGCTGTCTTACGGAGTGTGCTATTTCTTGTACCCGTCGATATATTTGGGCTAAGGGATCTTCACCGTAGTAACCGGTATCCGTACCTTCATCTCTTTTATTGAAGCCTGGATTATAAAATGGATTAAAAGGAGGAAATCCATATTCATAAGGATTATACCATCTCTTTTGTCGTTTTGTTTCGTCTGAGTTGCTGTCACTTTCAACTTCTTTTGGTTCTGAATCAAGCTTAGGATATTTTTGTTCTTCTTTTGGGTCAGATTGTTCTACTATTGGATTAGCTTGTTCTGCTATTGGTTCAGCTTGTTCTATTTTGGCGATTTCTTCTAATTTGCTGACGTCATTTGGTGCTGCGTAGACATTTATGTGCAAAATGAGAATGCCAAGAACAATTTGGTTTAGACTCGCCATCTGGAACAAAAAGAAATACATGTTTTACATCATGAGGTACTTTAGAAACATTTTAGTAGTTGGTTTGTTTTGTAGTAGTCAAAGTCATATTTTACTTTTATTGGTTTAATACTTAAAAAACTAGTATTACAATTTCCAAAAAGATCATGAATAAGTCTTAATAAATAATTGCTTGGCACTCATGTTTAAAATTCAAAGATTGTGGAACATTTTAATTAATGTCTGTAAAGCTCAAAACCGATTTATTGTAAGATAGCAATGCAATCTTCTGAAACGGTGCACTTTTATGAGAATTGGGGCATATCTGATAGTTTTTGTTGTACTAGTTCTATTGTTTGGTAGAGAAATGAAGTTTCAGAATCATTCCTAATATGTTCCTAATTATATGCGTAACAGTTTGTAACGATTACATTTTTTTATTACTAAATAGGAAATGATAAATAATTATTGCTACATTTAATGTAAGCTAAAACGAATAAATACTTTTATCAAGTTTAAGTCAATATTACAAACTCCACTTAAAATGCTGTTTTAAAAACGCTTGCATGTATAACCTTCGTAACATTACAATCCCAAAATCTAAAGTTTAATTAAAATAAATTGCAACAGCTTTTCTATTCAATAACTTTTATAAACCTCTCTCACTTTTGGATGTTAATGTATGCAATAAAATAAAGTGATATCGACAAAAATATCTATTTGAAGAAATCGGAAATACATGTTTATATTAAATACACCTATAATATCTGAGGCATATATTACAAGATCGCTTAAAGGAAACTTCTAAAAATTCTATGAAATATTTTTTTATGAAAACATGAAAAATCTCGACTAAATATGAATGAATAACAAGATAAAACCGTAAATTTGATTGTTTTGAATGGAGGAAATTACTTAGATTATAGGGGTTAGTATTATGTGGAAACCTTTGTCAGTATAAAATTATCATAAAACTATTAAAGTATAATTACTAGTAAGTGGGAATGCATTCAACCGTGCTCATTCCGACAGAGTAGTGGTAATGGGAATAAGAACAGTGCAGGCGGATTGTGAGAGAGACAATGGCCGTGGATGCTCTGAAAAAACTTTGACTCTTTGCCACCAAGGCAGAGCTGTGGAAGCTTACTTAGATGTACAACTAGATCTTTTGTGGGAAATGGGGTGAATATTGTACTCTACTGTTAGGTTTGTAAGTATATTAAGAGCACCCAACCCGAGATACATTTCCATACAACCGCTCTTACGTGATTGTGATGTTAAAGCACTTTTTTTTTAGATATTTTGAAAACACAGATATCTCATGTCTATTATCTATCTAGATTTCTACTAAAATCATAACATAGATTCGTGTAAAACTAACCCAGTAGCGACCTTTGAAAATCTGTTCTTTTACATGAAGTTTGTTTATTAATTAAAAAAAGTAAAGAAAATATGTGTTGAAGCGTTCAGGCGTTAACTCTCTTTTTCGTATATATAACAAACCAATGTTCTCAGAACGACAATTGACCATCAAGATGAATAACAACTATCCAGTTTGATCTTATATATGTACATACAATTTGTTTTGAGTTGTATTTAAATAATATCTAATGTAACTTAGATACAAGCGCCAATAATGTTTAAACGACATTCTACCAGCGATAATGATCATCAAAATGTCAATATTTAGGATTGACCTTTTCTTTTTCTTTTTTTATCTTTGCACGGTTTGTACATTCAGCTAGTGTCAAGTTTTATTTATTTTTTTCTACATTGAAATGCGCATTTAACACATTCTATTACGTTTGCAGTGTTTGGCAGCAAATTATTGTCGGCCTTCGGTCAAACTGCTCAGCGAGTTTGGCTGGCATAGTCAATAATGCAATATCATTTTCAAATTTACTTTACCGAGATCGCACCTGTTTCATTGATTGCACGTTATTCTCCAGTTGTGTAGACAATTGAGACTTAAAACCACACCAATTTTACATTACGATATCTATTATGATTATGAATCAATTTGTGAATACAAACACTGAACTTCACTCCAAAAAACCCACCAAAAAAAGAAATAGTCTTCTAGTTAGTAATTCTCTTAATCTACAGCCTTTTGACAAGTTAACATTAATCGCTATTATAGAAACCCGTAAGAATTTTCGTATACCATTTTCGTCAAATGAACAAAACCGTAATATGTGCTGATATAGCCCATAATGGGCTAGACATATTTCTAATTATCCCAATGTGTCTCCATTAGAAATCTTTCGAGCGAAAATGAGCACCTTCCTAACGTTCGAGCACTAATTAGTGATAATAACAGGTGTAAGGATTAGGTATACAAGCTACGATTATCTTTGAAAACCAGTACACTAAGCAGGTTTTGCCGTATTATTGACGAAGGAAAATCTGAGACAGTTCATTGCTTTCCTATCATTATCTTTGTGGATTCAATCGGAAATTTTCGACTCATTTAATGTTTACGGATTACGATTAGACTTTATCAGCGTGATTTTGCTTTTAAAATGAAGATATGAACTTTCAATGGTATTAAAAAAGAGGGTTCCAAATGGTTATTTTTCCTCTAAAATACATACCTCCATGATCACGGGTAAATAGTGGATCGAGAGTCACCTTCAACTGAGATTTTACAAACCGAGCAAAAATAATAAAAAATCAGCAAATGTTGCAAGAAATTATATTTAGTAAGCTAACTTTAAAACGGTTTTAGTGTAAGGTTTGTTACGAACATTTGAAGTTGAGTGTACTTTTTTATGATAAAAATGTTCACTACTTCTCACATATAGACAACAGATTACATAAACATCATATACAGCAGCAACAACATAATATTCCAATCATAAAAATTCACGATAACGTTTACAATCATTGTTCATTCAACGACTAGCCATTCGAAATTCTTATTGATAGCTTGTTTGGTTTCGTTTTAGAGATATATTCTTCTTTTCAAGTATTTAGTTAGCAAGTAACTCTTCTTGCTCTGAATGCAATAAGCGGGGAGTGTAAATTTTTTATATACTAAAACTCAATTTTTTTCTAAAATAGGAATTTATCTAAGACTTCGCGCGCTCTATGGCGGAGCGGAGGGCGTGTAAGAAATTTACTGACTAACACTACACCTTTTTTCCTTCAATTGCAGTTTGCGTTCTTAAAGGGTTCCCGTTTCAAAATTAGACCTATGGCTCCAGTAAGCTTCGGCCCCGCTGGGCGCCTACGGTTTTGCTGACATCTCTTTAAGGCACGCGTCGGACACTATGCGCCGTCGAAGGAATGGCTAGACGGCGAGCTACTCATTGCTCAACGTCCGATGTTCCCTCAATTGCCCTTTATAACCCAGGGCAGCTGTAACTCTTTCGAACAATCCTGAGATAACAAGTATCTGCCAGGGCTGTGAGATTATTCTAAAAAAAGAAATTACTACAACCCTCAACACTCAACATTCCTAATTCTATAAAAAAGGAACCAGTGACAGTTTTCAAAAAGAAAATACGAGTAACTGCACTTCTATTAAAAAATGTTACTACTCTATAACGGAATTTTTAGCTGATAAATTTTCTGTATCAATGCTATCATGCTTGTTGATGATCTTGTATTAATTTGCGTGCCAAAACGGTAGAATTTAAAATATACTTATTTAAATAACTGCATTCTAAGCAAATGAATCAATATTCTATTCTATTGTAACCCTAACCTACTTATTTAGTTAAATTATAGCGTGTATTGCTTAAGATAATGTTTACAAGTATTGGCCTTTAGTATTAACATTAAGAAAATTAGTGTAGTCAACGTTATCTTGTCCGCCGTATCATCTAGTTACGTATAGAAAATGTCTTCTTGTAAAGTTCTTTGTAACTTAACCTTTCGAATGTCTTAAGTTACACTGTCCGACATAAGGTAATTGTCTTTCTATTGTGTTTCTAATTACGACATTCAAAGAGTTAATAATAATAGCGGTTATTGACCTTCCTACATATATGGACATTCACGGAAATAAAAACATAACTGTCTTGCATCGACGGCCTCTATGACTATCACGGTCCTTTACATTATTTGGAAATGAACCTACACAGAAATATTAGGAAAAGGTCAATGCACTTTATTCTAAGTTTATCTTGCGCCTTGTTTTTTTTTTATCTGTTATAAACTAGTACTTGACTGCGATCCCCCCTGATGGTAAGCAGTGATGTAATCGTTGAGTAATACATGTATCATAGCTGAAATTTATTAACAAAAAAAACTTTGACGTTATTTCGACCCTTATTTGTATAAGAAGTGGATTGTTTACAAAGTTTACAGGTACGATAAAAAAAAGTCTAAGTCAAGAATAAACATAAGCCCTACCACGAGCTATTAACGGGATTCATTTGTCGACCTAAGCTGAACTGTTAAAGGGGTGGAAAGGCGAAGAAGCTAATTGGTGATCTGGATCTGATTAAGTCTTATCTAAAAAGCCTCGGGCACTCGAGCTCAGGCATAAGGTAGCCAGCCTTTCATTCCTTTACAGGAAGCATTTTGAAGAGTGTGTTGCATGACTTGATTCCTCCATCACATTTCTACTATCGGACAACCCGTCGTACGGCGATTATCCACCCTTACGTTGCTGAATCCTCTACGGTTCGGGCTGAGCGGTTCGCCTCGTCGTTTATACAGCGTATATCAAAAGATTTGAACAATTTGGCTATTGCAGTCTTCCCGTCCGATTATAATTTGGGTGTCTTAAAAGCTAAAGTGAATAGGCTCTTAATAAATAGTGCGCCTCACCATCAAAGATTGCATCACTGCTTACAATCGGGTGGGATCACAGTAAAGCACTAGTTTATACATAAATATATCAATTGACAGTTTCTTTTTCAGTTACGATAGTAATTAAGAGTGAGCTTATTAATAATAAAAAAAAATTAAAAAATCTAATTCTTGCAAAAAAAATAATCCTAAATTGATAAAAAATAGAAAGGTAAATTTCACATAACATCTTAGGCCGATTTAAATGTTAGTTTTTTGATAAGTTATTGCCTTATTGTAGTCATAAGTCATTATTATTTCGAAAACTATGCTAATTTAATTCAATATTCCGAAATATTCACAGATTTATGCCGTTGACTGTACCTACAGGCTTCGGTTTTGAAAGGACTTAATTAAAACTTAAATGTCGTTTGTTAAGGTTGAATATTTCGCGGTATGTTACGAACTTTGTGCCATCAAAAACAAATTAAGCACGAATGACTTATAACGGCTTCAGCGGCCGTATTATGACATCTTAAAACCATCATGTTTTCTGTGTGAGAAAAGGATAGTGCTATTCGTCCTGTATAGCTCCGTCTCTTTTTCACACCGAAAACATGATGGTTTTAAGAGGTCATAATACGGCCCCAGGTATGATTTAAAACTTCACAAGCCGGTTTCACAAGCTTCGTATACAGGGGTGTAACACAAATTCGTGGTTATATTTTGGCTTCTGCTTATGGAAAACAAACAGTTTTTTATTACACTTACTCGAAACCCTACTCTTATCCCAAACGCTTTTAGGCACTGATTTTACCGTTTTCTGCACTAGTTTGGAAAAGTGCATGAGCGCACCCCCGCCACAGTTTACCGTATTTATCGTATCAGGCAGGGCGCTAAACGTTCCACTCGAGACACCAGTTGAGCCCCGTTTACTTATTTCGATGATACTCAACAAACAGTTAGACTAGATGCCCTCAAATAGGACATTACCATCACTTCTCACATCTTCTTGCCCTTATTACTTGGGGACGACGCAACACGTTTTTTTCTTAGAGTCTCTTCCTTTCAGCAGTCAAGCTAACACTAACTCAGTTTTCTTTCATAACATTCCTCAAACAACCCATCCATTTGGCCTCCCAATCTCTGTCTATCTATCCACATTCATAACTTTTTCAGTAACGTGCTTTTCATCCATCCTCTTCACATGACCATGTCCTAGAAAAAGACAGCCAACAAACAATTTAATAGTAAAGCCTAATTCTATAGCATCACTGTTCACACTTGACGACAAATTTTAATTTACCTATTATTACTACCGGAAATTTTATTTACCCCACTTAACCATTTTTTAGCCGAAAGGTTCTGGAATGGCGGCCGCGTACCGGAAAACGCAGCGTTGGAAGGCCTCCGACAAGGTGGACCGATGTCCTAGTGAAGGTTTCGGGAATTGAAGTGATACTTGGGGGAGGCCTATGTCCAACAGTGGACGTCTATCGGTTGATATGATGACCATTTTTTAGTAGTGGGAGTGTCAGACTTTTACTGGCTAAAACCACCTGTGTTCCTTTCGTTGCCCTTTACATTCCAGGACCACGGTATAACACTATACTCATAAACAAGTCAAAACCATCGATTATCGTGGTAGTTAAGCTGCTCCAATTTAATATAGGTGTACAAAATTCAATTTCAGAAACGCTTATCCAAGGCGTAATAATTATTGAGTTGTCAATATCCGGCAATACAAATACGTTCCCTACGTAACATGGTCCTTATTGATATCGCGTTTTATGTACTGAATTTTGATCTCTTTTAGCAAAGAAATAAAACACAAAAACGTATGGCAAACGATGACAGCTGAATTTATTTTAAATATCAAATCATACGTAGGTTTTGATTTTAGAATCAAAACCGATTTGATTCCCTTCTAGTTCGTTTGTTTTTTCGAAAATTAGGACGACAAAGTAATTCAAAAAAAGAACGCCACCAAGTTGGCCCATCCAAACTTAGCTTGGACCATTGTGTGTAGACATCAAACCATTAATTGTTCCTTACAAGAATTTTGGTACAAAAACTGCGGTCATTGAATTGAATAGGATCGATCTAAATTGCTTTGGCACGACAATCATGGGCGTATTCGTGAGTCATTATTATGTGGTCTCATGTACTTTATGGTGTAATGCAAATGATGGTAGAGAATCGCAAAAGTCGTGGAAATCGTGATTCTAAAATGTTAGACGGTAACTTTGTAACTATCAAGATTCTAAAGCATTTTCCTTGGTCGAATAATTTGAGCTAACTTGACTTTAGACTATGTCCCTCAGCCAGCCAGCCAGCCAGTCAGGTCAGGTGTATGTACCTCAGCGTATTAGGTAGAATAGTAGGAAATCCTTCTCTAGACTTGACCATAAGTCTTTTTACTAAAATATAGTGACACTAGAACTATACTACGGTAATTAAGTGTAGGTATATACTGTCTCTCTTCTGGGCATATTTCCGACGTGTCCAGATGATATACATTGGGGTACTTTGACGCTTATGTGTATTTGATTGTTACGGTTATACATATTAGTCACTAGCTTCTACCAACGGCTTTGCTCGCGTGGTAATCATCCCCAAAATCCACTCCGATTTCGGAAAATCCGAAAATCTTAGCGGATGCCTACATGGAACCTACCTGTCAAATTTTAAGTTTTTAGGTGTTATAGTTTCTAAGAATTCGTAATGAATCAGTGAGTGGTATTTCGCTTTTATATTTAATTTTAGGAACTCATGATATGTTAAAAACCTTTACTTAATTATAACTAAACCATAATATACTTATAAAACAGCAACAAAAATCTTAAAAACTATACCGAATACTATGTTGATTTAGAATATTAATAATAATAATTTAGAATATTACTATTCGATAATCAATAAATTCATTTAACTTAATATTTCCGCCAATTTAATCACATCAACTTGATCATTTGTAGCCAAGTTTACATTAATTGGAATAATTCAGTTGCATCGTTTTCCGCTGGGGGAATAAACTTCCGGGCTGTCAGAGTTAACTAAGCGAAACGGATATAATTTTTAATTATCATAATTATTTGAATCTCGAATAGAAGTATTTTTTACCTATGAAGATTCATTTTTGGAATATTTATATAATAGTTTTTGTTTTGTAATGTTAAATAAAAATTAAAAGTTCAAATTATAATTTTTATTTCTGAATTCAAGTTCACAATGATTTTGACGCTTTATAATTTCAGCGATTGGTCGAAATTGGCCACAAAGATTTGCACTTACCACATCACACAAACACACTCATAACTTAAAAAAAAATCCTTATCTTAAAATTACATCACCCATCAACATCCCGGTTAAAATTTACTGCGTCTACCTCTTTTTCAACAAATCAGAACTTCATCATCATCATCATTTCAGCCGAAAGTCGTGCACTGTTGGACATTGACCTTCCTCAAGTGTCGCCACATTGAGCGGTCCTGTGCGTCTCGCATCCATCGGATTCCCGCAACCCTTACCTGGTCATCGGTCCACCTTGTAGGAGGCCTTCCAAAGCTACGTCTTCCGGTACGTGGTCGCCATTTCAGAACCTTTCGGCCCCAACGGCTATCTGTTCTACGAGCAATGTGCCCTGCCCATCAAGAATCATCAGCAATCAGAACTTACTTATTATTTACTATTATAAGATCATAAAGCTGAAGAGTTAGTTTAATTAAACACGTTAATCTCAGGAACTAATAGTTGGAATTGAATATATTTTTTTAGTTAGATAGCACATTTATCGAGGAAGGCTATAGGCTCTAATGTTTACCATCACGCGAAGACTAATAAAAACAGAGCAGTAACCAAAACAGCTTGTTGATAGAATAGATATGTATATAGTAGCTCATTAAGTGTATAATTATGTAAATATTCAATTGCTAACACCTTACGCAATGAGCTATGTATAAACCCCTTTACGGAATCCAAGAGCTCTATGGCTATTAATACGTCATAATTTTGTCACAATTGCTTCGTTAAATTCGGCCCATTACATCCACGTGTGGTTTAGGCAACAGCCTTGATAGCTGCTACTTAAGATTCACCACATTTTAGTGGTAAAAGGGCATAGTGTGGTAACTGTAGTGTTTGGGTATTAATACTAGAAGCGGGGAATATCAATGCCAATTTTGGCCATTTAATTTTTGCGACAGTAAAATGGAAAGATGGTTTAAAAATGAAACTGGTTACTGATACTACCTACAATTTACTCATGTATTGGTATACTATATGTGTGAGATGAGGTGAGTGATGTGCTGCGCATAATAAAACTAGAACAGAAAGAATATAGAAACGGGTAAAAGGGACGCTCTAGATCAAGGTCTAGAACATTACATAAAAATTTTCTCTTTAAAAAGAGTTTAGAAGTATTTTGACTCTGTAGTCAAACTATGTAGATGCATAAAAGCATTAACCAGATATTTGCAGTGTTGACTGCCAGACGTAGCAACTTAATAGACACACTTAGAGGATCCATAATGATCTAAGTGCAGAGAGCGTGAAGTGAAGAGGTCAAACTCGCAAAAAAAGCGGAAACTATAAATCAGTGCTTAACTACTATAATAATGGCTATAATAATAATACAATAATGCCAGGGGTATAGCCAAAGTCGTACGGCGAGTATCCACCCTTACGTTGTTGAAAACCTGTACAGTCCGGACTAAGCCTTTCGCCTCATCGCTTATACCATGTACGCGGTAGTCAAAGGGATGGAAAAATTTACCTGCTGCAAATGTCTTCCCCTCTGATTATAATTTGGGTGTCTTCAAGGCAAATAAGGCTAATAGGTGCATAGGCTCTTAATAAACTAGTGCCCCTCATCATCAACGATTGCATCACTGCTTACCATCAGCTGGGATCGCAGTCAAGCACTAGTTTTTATTGAAATGGCGTCAGCGACTGTCGCAAACCAGTGATAAACACGCCACAATTATGGCAGTAAGTCCCCTTTTTGAGGCATGGCTGGAAAGACCTCACGGCGTCCTCACCTTCCGCATGACACAGGTTCTCACCAGACTTGGTAACTTCGAGAGGTTCCTGTACCGGATTCGGAAATGACGCCCATGTGTCGCCACTGTTCGGAACGTCCGAAGGACACGGTGCAGCACACAGTAGAGGTGTGCCCCGTTTGGGCAGAGCATCACCGTGCCCCCGTGAGGGCGATCGGCTGCGGTGATCTCTCGCGCCGGGCCACACATTTCACATCGTCCGGTAACTGTCCGGACCGAGCCCAAGTCGTCGACGGCACGCACTGTTCCCGCGCGCCTCAAGGAGTTGTCAGCAACGGCAGGGGCCCAGCTGGGTCGAAGCCTACTGGGGCCAGGGTTAGCTCCGAAAGGTAGCTCAGCCCCCGATACGAAAGGCAACGAAGGAACTGCAGGGGGTTTTTAGTCAGTAAAAGTCTGACACTATCTCTCACCCAACCACCACGTCCAAGAGCGGGGGATGTCAATAAAGGTTTTTCAACCGAAAAAAAAAGCTCTAGTTTATTTAATAAAAAAAAAATCACCCACAATACGTCAGTCAGCATCAGTAAAGAGGTACAAGCTAGTTCCATCGTAGATCGCATCGTTTTGCATCATGCGAGTTTAAGGTCGAAAGACAAAAAAGTCTTGAAAAAAAAAACCAGTCCAAACGAATCAGTTTTTATAATAACTCTAAAAAAATTCAGATAGAGTATTTTGTATAGCTGACGTAAAATAACAATTAAATATATACTCTGTATTTTGATTTACAGGTTTTTTTTGTGGTACTAAACGCTTATAAATGAGTTCTTTGGCGTTGTGACATAAGATGGCATATACAAATTAATATACTGAGAAACATCATAGAGCCATGTACCTCTATTAATAATTTATTATTTTCTTTTATAGGTGAAACAACGGTTTTTTAAACGGATTGGTATAAACTGCGATATCTCAAGATTTACTCGGAATTATAAGTTCAATATGAAAATACTAAACATAATAATATGTAGAAAAGAGTACAAAAATAACTCATTAGCCATTAATAAATTCATCCACATTGATGTCAATGTGTAATTTACACATTGACATCAATATGGATGAATGCCCTGTTGGATAGTCACGTGTAGAGTAAGATCAGCTGTTTGCTGATATCACTCAGCGTTAAGAGCTCATGACCCTAGTATTTCAAACAACCTGTAACTTTGAATTTCGTTATTATTTTACACCGTTTGAGGCTTGTTGTACCTGAAACAGTCGCCCCAGCAAGGCCCACCGTTAGTTTAAAATTAATTTAAGAGTTAAAGCTACCAACAGCTACCTAAAGGAGTCTGACAAACTAATACATATAAGACTTAATACAATTCACTTCTCTTGCTTTATTCATAAAGTTGCTCCTTCATGGATGAATCAATGAGCGTATATAACCTTGTCTGAATATTAGCATTATTTATACAGTGAGTACCTACCCATAATTTGGTCGACGGTGCGCTATGTTCCACACGTGCTTCAAAAAACTGACAGAAAAATTGACGACACCTGCCGGGACTGTACGATTTTTCGAAAGAAAAGGGTTTCCATGGCCCTAGATCGCAAAGAGCTATTGAAGAAATACAGGTGGATTTTAGTCACTCAAAGTCCACCACTCCCTACTGAATTATTAGATGATGTTCCACATCAAAAAACAGTCTCGTTATTTAAGATTTTATAACTACTTCCAGTTTTGAACTGTCTGGGGTCGAAATGCGTGGTCCGAGTGCGTCTTTCTAGAAATTTCAAACCGAAAACTGGTCGACATTTTGTGTGAATAGAGGGTTGACTTCTTCTGCGCCCAAAGAATTTGCATTGCCATTCAATGCAGCAATGCTGCCGCCAGTCTTCTGAGCACATTTCCGGATGGCAGTAATGTGGAGGAGTACTTCGATGCCTAAGTATATTTTGTGTTTTTATTTAAGTAGATTGTAGGTATATACATATACTCGTATGTACACAGTTAGGTTAGTAGTTTTTGGATAAATACTTGGTTAATATTTAAGTTGCCCATTTTGTGTACATAATTATTTTGTTAGATTTTAAAAAATATTAACAAGTAACTAACTGGGAGGAATCTCATAAAATACATGCATTAAGTAGGTTCGGCGCGTGACTTGTTGATTCGTTCGTAAATATGATTTAGCGTTATGTATATAATTTTTATAGCAGAACAGCCAAGATTTGTATTTGATATTGATAGTTGGTCGACCTCTCGAATTTGTTGTAATATTTATGACATGGATGGAAGACAAGGAAGTTCTCTTTTCAACCTAAATAAATTAGTCTAACTAATAATCGAGTAGAGGCATTGAGCAGCTAGGAACTCTACGGAATCCATCATTTTTAAATTAAATTCAAGTGGTACTAAGATTTTTATATAATTTTGTGTCATTTTAAATGACCAAATTATAAAAAAACTATATGAAAAAGATCAAGCTTTATCGAATAATTCAGTAACTGAATTCTTTATAGAGTTCATGACACCTATTTTTAAGGTGGAAATAATATAACCCTCCCATATAACCCTCCCCTCTCTAGATGGAGCGAGAGACAGTGTCAGACTTTTACAGACTAAAACCTATTTGTGTTCCTTTACTTGCGCATGGGCTGTAAAAAACCTTTCGAATAATCTAGCAGACCACCTTAAACAGTTTTATAATATTACTGCAAATATGCAGCTTTACACGCAAAAAATTAATTAAAAATAATAATTATCTTAAAGATAAATATTTTTAATTACTTTGCCTTTTAAAATTATTGGACAGTGTGCCGTAAGATAAACATTGCAAATATTATTATTAGCTCATTAAAATAATATTTTAAGTGAAGTAATTACACGCAACTAACGATTAGCTTCGCATCGTGAGTTAGTGCTACGCGTTTGCCTTCAATGAGCCATAACTTTAAAGTTATAGCTTGGCGGCAGAAAAATAAGTTACGTATAAGTTAATATAAGTAAAACCTTACCGATATCATATAACATTTAGGTATTTATACCCCGAAGTGTTTTTTTTTGTGGTGGGGAATCATCCAATGACGTCTACCGCTCTAAGATGGAGCGCAAGGGCAGAATTAACTCTCGCAAAGGAGGAGGCCGAACGCATCAGGCAACTGCGTTTTAAGCTCACTGTCCGGCCGTCCGGTAACTGTCCGGACCAAGCCCAAGTCGTTGACGGCGCGCACTTTTCCCGCGCGACTCAAGGAGGTATTAGCAACAGCAGGGACCCAGCCGGGTCGAAGCCTACTGGGGCCAGGGTTATCCGAAAGGGAGCTTGAGCCCCGGTATGAAGGCTAGAAGGAACGGGGTGGGTCTTTTAGTCAGTAAGAGTCGGACGCTATCTCCCGCTCCGCCTAAGAGTGGGGATTGTCATTGGATGATTTTTCCCACCATAAAAAAGGGCAGAATTTAACTGACCAACACCTTTAGTTTCTTCACAAGTTTGCCTTTAGGGCTTAGGCCATATATATCGCCGACGTTGTCGCATACATACAATCAGCTACATTTGAAAAGATTTCAATGCTCAAACATAATTTCAGAACTGGTTGTCCGCAGAAGGAATTTGAACCTGGTAAAAATATTAGTGTGCCAAACTCATTACCATCCTGTACAGTCAACATTGTTATGTTTACGTTTTATGTGACTGTACGAGATGTTAATGAGTTATGTTTGAACGTAGCAACGTTATAACTACATGTAATGGGTATCACATTTGCTACCGACCAATAAGGTAAGCAGATCACTGCTCCCAAACACACTAAATGTAAAACTCTCACAAACTTAAAATGCAATTTGTTTTGCTGTCTGTAACTTCCTGTAACATGGAAGCCTTTTCTTGTACCTCAGAGAATTAGTTTTCCTCGAACTCAGCTACTCACTCTGGTACTATAAGCAGTAAGTTTATAAACTCCACAGACTTTTTTAAAGAAAAAATAAGGCTCTCTCCCTTGGCACTTGGAACTTTAGACATTCCCGTTTTGTCTCCTTACATATTTTTCTAAATAATGTTAAAACGCTTTAGTTTTGTAGGGTAAGTAGTACTTATACCTAGACCTAAGGACACAAACGACTTTGAATAAAGAAAATTTATAGGTTACTTGAATGAATGTTAGAGGAGCTATTGGACCTATTTTCCTACAGCCTAGTTATATATAGTTATCATTGACAAGACACACTTCCATTGTGAAGACACTTCCGCCAGACCACCGCTAAGCTCACTTTTGCTTGCACTCTAAACGAAAACTTTAAATTGTTTGGAAGTTCTTAAATGGGTTTAATTGTTTTAAGTGATCAGGCAGAAATGACCGCGATGGTACATAATTATGTATCATTTAAATCAATGTAAATTGCTTTACTATTATTGACACCTCCGCAATTAGTGCAAATACTATAGTCTATCGTTAATTACAGTTTTGAGCCGTTTGGGGTCGAAATGCTTGAGTCATGGCGTCTGCTCTAGTACGTCATGTTTCCAAAGATATTTCTCACCTATTGATCGACACTTCGCGTGACCCACGACACGTTTCATTCTTTGCCTAAAAAATTAGCATTGCCATGCTACGTGGCAATCTTATGGATACATTTTTTGGCGTGTCCTGATTACAACTATGTGAAGGAGTTATTCGATGCCTAAGAGTATTATATTTTGTTTAAAGATAATTATGTAAGTAGATGGATAGATATTTTTTTTATTTTACATTATAATAAAATACAATGGATGCTTCAAATGAACAGGTAATATTAGGGCGATCTTACAGCTAAAAGTGATTTTTTAAAGTCAGCTGAGTGAATTTACTATAGAAGAAGTTTTTAAATAATCGTCTTTAATGAATATTTACATTTGTGTACACAAATATAATAAGTAAGTACACATATAAAATAATATATATATATATATATGTATATACATTTATTGTTGATAGGTTCGCGCTTGACCGCTATCTCACCTGACGGAAAGCGACAATGTGGTCGACGATGGAACGCGCGAGTTGTATAAATTAATATTTAATTTATACAACTTTAATTATAAAACCGGTTATCTCAGACTGCGGTTATGTTCTTCAAAGAGTTATCGTGATCCTGAAACGCAAAGGGCAACTAAAGGAACGCTATCGTCTACCCTAAATTTCGGCTCATATATCAAGGCAAGAGTCCAACTAGCTGCCAAAAAATTGGAGATCTTAGCAAAGGTGAGTCGGTATTTCACGCCGGGACTGCTGCTCAACCTCTATCAAGCGCAAATTTGATCGTGTATACTGCTCTCATCTATGGGATGGGTCAGCCAAATACCAGCTGGATGCACTAGAGTCGATTGAAAAGCGTGCCAAGAAGATCATAGGCAATGATGGTCTTGTGAAGTCAAAACTCCAAAGTCTTTATCATCGACGCCGAGTTGCTAGCCTGTCGGTTTTCTATCGTTTACACTTCGGGGAGTGTGCACTAAAGTTACACAATTTAATTACGCCAAGTCCGTTCCATCATCGGACCACAAGACGTACGCCGTTGCGCCACCTGTACATGGTGGACATCCCACCCATACGTACAAAGCGTTTTGGGAACACATTCATAATTATACGTACAGCTAAGGAGTGGAATTCCCTGCTGGAGTCTGTGTTTCCTGACAGCTAAAACATAGGGGTCTTTAAGTCAAAAGTGGATAGATTGCTTCTAAGCAAGCGTGTTCCATTGTCGGCCACATCATCGCTTACCATCAGGTGAGATAGTGGGCAAACGCGAGCATATACATTATAAAAAAAAAAAAATTAACACATGTGGTTTTTAGTTAGTGAAGATACTTTTCACTCCATCTAGAGCAGTAGAAGTTATTTTATAAGTCCAACATCGAAAAATAAAGTTAACCTGAGTAATTTCCGTAGGGGCCCAGCTGGGACGAAGCCTACTGAGCCAGGGTCTATTTCTGAAAGGGAGGCTCGGCCCTGGTTTGAAAGGCAAGAAGGTATGGGGTGGGTTATTTAGTCAGTAAGACTCTAACACTATTTTCCGCTCCGCCCAAGGGCGAGGGATTTAATTTGAATGATTTTTACCTATCGGAAAAAAAAACCGAAGAGTAATTTGATCTTAAAAGTTACGAGGCAAATTCTAGAATTATGAGACATTAAATGTTATTAAGATATCGATTAACAAACTATCCGTTAAGTAGTATAAAGCGGTATGCGCACGCATTTGAAAAAAATAATTGCTACAAATTGTTTGAAAGCAATTAAGCTGATGAAAGCTAAAGATTGATATGTAACATGGAATTCCCAAGTAATGCTGTCAGCGGTTTTGTTAGTCTACGAAATGAGCATACGCCTACAATTCGTAGTTTTTCGGTGAAGGGTATTTTTAACCGACTTCGAAAAGGAGGAGGTTCTATGTTCGGCTGAATGTATTTTTTTTTTTTTTGTATGTAACGGTTTCGCTACTCGTAGTAAACACGAAATTATATTGCCCAAATGGAGATTAGCCAAGACTAAATAGCATACGCTTTTATAACAAGCTACCAAAAGCGGTGACTGAACTTAGCGAAGGAAAGTTCAAAACCCATATTAAGCGTGTCTTAACCAAAAAAGAATATTACAAGGTTAAAGACTATATCAAAGACACGCTTGTTTGGCAATGACTGCCTTTGCACTTGTGGCCCCCTGGTAACTCATAATATTGTGCGAATCTATCTATTAACTGCTCTATCTTTGTTGTAACATATTTTTTTTTTCTAACACATTGCTTTTGTAATATTTTTGTTTTATATATTATCTGACTCGAAGCACATTAAATTCGTTAGTTTTTCTTCTTTTTTTTTTGGTTGTTATAACGTCTCATTTACGTCAGTAAATGTATTACGTCGCTTGAGCGCGGCCCCAGCCTGCTTGAGTTTGGGAACCAGACGTCGGAAATGCTCCACGAAATTCCACCGGCTGTCGAGGACGAGTCCCAGGTACTTCATCGTCGACCCGACACCGATGTGAACTCCACACCGATGTGAGCCCGGTGGTACCGGAGTGCCCTCCGGATCGTACTCCAAGGCAGGGAATTGAAGGCGTGGGCAATATCCAAGGATACTGCCACGACACACCTGCCCCGGGACACTGCATTCCCCGTCGTGAGGGCTCGCACGCGCATGATGGCGTCCACCGTAGAGCGCATTCTGCGAAAGCCGAACAGTCCGTCTGAAAGGTCCGGCCCCACCCGCGTTAGGCGCGCGACGAGGCGGTTTTCCCGTACTGTTTTGTATGGGCGCCCCCACGGGTCCGCGTTCAGAGACTCCAGCCACACGTCGCGAGCTTCCAGTTTGGCCCGCTTTATCTCTGCTCGGAGGGTGCGTTTTGCCGCTCTATATCCCTCATACAGCTCCGCCTCTCTGGCCTCCGTATCCGGCGGGCGGATGCGGCGCCTGCAGTGTCTAGCATACCGGCGTCGCGCGACCCACCCAGGGCCTCAAGTCTGCTATTACAATAGTGTCGGAATGGTTTATCATTGATTTCATAATTGTTGATTTTGACAAGTTTTGGTAATCTACTAATATAATGGCGTCATTATGACTTTCCGATGGTCAATCATTGACACTCCATTGAAAAAAATGGCATAGAATGGTAATCTCGTACATAATGACAAATGAATATCATCATATAAACATTTTGACAGTTCCTTTGATCAGTGACCTACCATAACGACGTTATTGCGCAGTTAGTGCTTTTTAATAAGCTCGGTATTGTCATTCTACCACAATTCTATTACAAAACCGATCAATGATCGACCATTATGAATTAGCAGATTACAAACTTTTAACAAAATGACAATGACGTATTTATTAAAATAGCAGACCCCAGGACTTCGGGATTGTTTTGAAAGAGTCACCGTGTGTAGAATAGTTCATTTTGATACAAGTGCAGAAAGTTCGTCATCGCTACCGAGGCGGAATTCGCACGAGCCGGAGGCGAGAGTGATTTGGAGCCGAGGGCTGCTTGAATGAAATTGTGGCGGGGAGAGCACGCGCACTTTTCTGCACTAGTGCGGAAGATATTCTATTCCGTGCGATAAAAGCGCTAAAAGCGGTGAGATAAGAGCGGATTTTATGTACAATTTTTTTTTTCATTATTTCATCACATAATATTATATTAGTGTCAAAATCTAAACCGTATTCTGTATGGTTCAACCCGTTATTGTTTACTTGTCTAAAAGACTTACATAGAATTTATAGAAAAAAAATTACAACACATTCCGGTTTCGCACGAAAAATCGTGAACTCACTGTTCTAAATTGCGTGTGAAAAGGAAGACGCAACAATACAATGCGAGACTTATTGTCCGACACGGTGAATTGTTTTCCAACAAAATAATTACTGTGTTTAAAAGTATTACAGTGGATTCGCCGTGCTATGATAATCTTGGGGATCAATGCACGGTGTCAGACGCGTATGCTAATTGAGATGACGTGATCGAAAACAAAGAGCTATAGTTTATTGTTTTTACGTGCAAATTATATAAACGTAATTGTTACAAAGTAGTTTTGAAGATAATAATCGATTTGTTTTGTGCATTACGTCATGTTTTTAGATTTTTCCGGTTGAGCTTGAGCAAATAACGTAAAGATGTTAATTGTATCGACGCCTAAACAAATTTGATTATAGAGGATGTGTTTTAAAAATCGTAATAAATTATTTAGATGATTATCTAGTTTGGATATCCGGTTCCAATTCGTTATTAAGGAAGTCTTAATTAAACCACAAAATATATTATTTAGTATAGATGTCAATCTCATGTATGTACTTCACTTTTTATACCTACGCTAGGCGATCGCACTAGAGTCAACGCGTTGCGTCGAACTGTACGAGCACATGGTTATTTACTTATGTTGTACGAGTGCGACCGGGCGGGAGAGCGGTGTCTTTGTGTGCGTTGCTCGAGCTCGCTTTTTATGTAGATTGACTTCTGTACCTATCTATTTTCTGGTTAAACTGATCTTAAATTTTTAATTGATAATCAAAGACAAGGCTTTGTGAAAACTTTACACGTAAGTGCATGCACCTATGTGATGTGATGTCCCACCTTTGACTTCTGTGCAAGCGCAAAAAACAAAATAAAACTATCTTAAGATGCATATTTGAATTTGTTTAATTTACAATTGTTGTTTTGTTTTGGGATGACGATATCTAAGAAAAATAATCAGCAGCAGGTTCACGTACCTACCTTCTGTTGTAATTCCTTTATTCATATGCATTTATGCGCAGCCGCAACCTTAAAACGAGTTCTCAAGGGGTTTGCTCACATTTGTAATATCAATTGGATCTTCTTGGTGCAAAATAATAAGTTATTTGTTGGAACACAGGTGGATTTTTACTGACTTATACTGAACCTATTTTTGACTGATAGTCATCATCATCATTTCAGCTGAAAGACTTCCACTGTTGGACATAGGCCTCCCCCAAGTGTCGCCACAATGAGCGGTCCTGTGCGTCTCGCATCCATCGGATTTCCGCAACCCTTACCAGGTCGTTGGTCCACCTTGTAGGAGGCCTTGCAACGCTACGTCTTCCGGTGCGTGATTGCCATTCCGGAACTTTTAGTCCCCAACGGCCATCTGTTCTACGAGCAATGTGCCCTGCCCATTGCCACTTAAGTTTGGCGATTCTTCGTGCTATGTCGGTAACCTTGGTTCTTCTGCGATATCCTCATTCTTAATTCGATCACGCAAGGAAACTCCGAGCATAGCCCTTGAGTGATAGTAAAAGTTAGTAAAAAGAGCGCAGAGCGAGAGGGAGTGTCACTGAAAGGCAGTAAGTACCTGAAACTCCCGCTCCACCCTAAAGCGGGGTAAATGATTTTAAATTTGATGATTTCCTATATAATAGAGGTTGAGTCACTTTTCATCTCTTCATCATGTTCCTGCCCTTGTCCCGTTTTATTTGGGGTCGCGCAACACGTTTTTTTCTTCCATTCTGTACTGTTACTCGTCACACTATCACTAACTCCCTTTTCTTTCGTATTACTTTTCACAGAAGGCATCTATCTTTTCTTTGGCCTCCCTCTCCCTCTCTATCCATCCATCCACATGTAAACTAATAACTTTTTTAGCAACATGCATTTCATCCCTCCTCTTCACATGACCATATCAAGACAAACGATTCCCACAGATTGGCTCACCTTTAAAACATCAATTTGCAGCTACTTAGTACAAAATATCATTATATTTATTTCTAATGTCAAAATCTAATATTAAATTTAATTAAACAGGAAGCAGACTACTGGTTTATCTATTTAACATTGAGAGTTTATTTTTAGTTTGCAGACAAATGTTAATTAACTCATTGGTATATAATAATTTTAGCATCCAGTGTAGGGCACTCTAATCGTTACCTCGGATAAGAATCATGATTCATTGTAAGTCAATGTCAAAGGCAACAGCGCAAGTTATCTAGAAATATAATATACTAGTTTTTACCTGCAGCTTCGCCCGCATACATAAAATATAGCCTATGTCACTCAAGAGTAAAGCAGCTTCCTATCGGTGAAATCGGACCAATACTTTCAATACCTTCTACAAACAAATAAGCATGGAAACCAAAAAAAAATTTTATCTCTTCATAATATTAGCGTAAAAGTATAGATAGTGTTCAAAATAAAAAAATGCACAAAATGAAAAAAAAAATAACAAATGTGTATGCACAAAATAATGTATTAGAGTCTGTCTAAAAAGTAAAACGACTTAGATAATTAGGTGTTAGGCAAAATGAAATCTGATGTAGTCAACGCTGGTTCAATAATCAAGGTTGATTAAGAGATCTTGATCATTGTTTACTAATACAAGAACCCTATAAAAAGTATCGAATATAAGTTTGACTTTTTAGACAGACTATAACAAACAATATACAAAACGGTTTGGAATTATATTCACGCGTACGCATTAGGAGCGGAATTATCTGTTGCAGTCTGTGTTTCCTGATAGCTACAATCTAGGAGTCTTTAAATCAAGAGCAGTGATGATAAGGATATGAAATATCGGATACGGATTAGATACGGATATAGAAATTATTATTATACCGGATACGGATATGAAATTATTTCGTATTATCCGTTAGTTTCGGATAATTTCGGTTACGGATATTAGATTTTTAAGGAATTTCAGAAGTAAAATATATATACTATTTATATTTTACGACGCGACACGTTATGACAGGCTGTCGTAACGTGTCGAAATTAGGCTCCGCCCCTATCCGATATTATCCAAAACTTAGTTCGGATTCGGTTACGGTTATGGATATTATTTTATATTGGATATCCGATAGTTTCGGTTACGGTTATGGACCTCCCTAACATCCCTGATCAAGAGTGAATAGGTTACTTCTAAGCAAGCGAGCTCCGTCACCGACCACACCATCGTTTATCATCAACCAGCCTAGTTCTACAATCGGTGACGCCAAAAAAAGAAGAGAAAATACATAATACTTTAAGAAAAAGTAGGTATAGCTTAATTCAATTGAGAGCAAGCAATGAAATGCAAAATGAGTCTAAAATATTAATAAAAGGATTCGCCAAAACAAATGATTGAACACGTTTTTATCGGAACAGATTTTGTCAAACTTGTAATGGAAATGAACAGGTTATTGACTGTTTTCATTTAGGAAATAAATCATAAATAACCGGTCCTTTCTAAGTACTTACAAATTAAGAGGGATTATTTCTGTGAATTTATTATATTTAATTACAATTGATTGATTGAAGAGACATTTGTCATGATATTAGCATAGAAACACAAGTATTTTTCATTGTTCGAAATTTCTTTTGTAAAAATGAAGGGTAAAATATGCACACACCTCTTGCTAGACAAAGTGACATTCTATAAATCTTTATTAATGTTTTTAAGATTGTTACGCACTATAGAAACGGCACATTATCACACTGGACATTAATTTGACAATCACTATCTCTGGTGATCTTTTGTCTAGATTCCCTAAAAAGTTGAACACAGATCATGTTCTGACAACACTATCATAATGTTAATCTGTAATTAAAAGCGTGGGGTGCAGCACACCCCAGATCATGTTTCGATGAATCTAACTTATTTCTGTCTACCTAGGCTAATTACTCCCGGTTAAAAAAATCTGTAACTTTTGTTATTAAGTCGCGAGTGGTACGCATATTGTCAGTAAAAAAATCTGGAGTTCGCCAGTTGCAGTCTTCTTCGTAAAAAATAGGTACATAATTTTTGCCCAAAAGTCGGGATAGCAAAAAGATTACTTCAGACTCAAAATGCCTAAAACATATTATTATATTATTGTTTATTATTATGTGCAATGAGTCTGTGTGTGTGTGTGTGTGATGTGGTATACCAAAAATGTTATACAGAAAATCAATGTTTTTAAAGATCTTAGTTACAAATATTATTTTGACTTCGTTAATTATGGTGTTTAGTACAAAATAGGATTTTGAAGTACCTATATTCCGCGTGACTATTTGTGTAACTTTTTAGGCTCGATTAATTTAGGGTTAAGACCAAGCGCATATATGAGTTGTCGTTTCTCTACGCGTAACAAATGTAGATAAACACAGTATTTTCTTCACAATAAGTGCCCATTTTATAGCATTCTAGCTGTTTATTATTCATAATATTTGTCGTCAAAATCATTCGTAGTGAACTATAAAATGATAACTGGTTTTAGAAACTCGTTTCTTTTTTGAGGAAGAGTCATAAATGTTATTAACATGAGTAATATGATAATTAAGCAAGTTGTGTTTTTTTTGTTACAATTCTCTAATGGTGTCATTCGATTAGGCAAGCATGTATTTTAAAAACAAAGACAGGGAAGGGCTGGAACAATTTGTCTCCTAGGGCCTTCCGTCCGATTATAATTTAGGTGTCTTCAACGCTATTATGAATAGGCTCTTCATAAACTAGTACGCCTCACTATAAATGATTGCATCACTGTTTACCCCAGGTGGGATCGCAGTCAGGAACTAGTATGTATGAATTTAAAAAAAATCAGTTAAATGTCCAACTAGAACAGCTTCTGACATTTCATAAATGGCCATATACACCTATGTGAAATAGAATATTTTAAGTTTGAGTTTTTTTGAAGCAGTTTCTTAAAAGTTTGCTTCTGTACATGTTAATAAATAAACATAAACAGGATTCAAATTAAACTTATTTTTCAAATAAGAGTAATTTATTATTTTTTGCGAGTTAATCACGATTTAGTAATAATTATAATTGATGGCTCAATGAATGTCTGATAGCGCATCGTGATATCGTTCCCACACTGATACGAGTACCAATTTATCGTGCATTCATGACTTTTGTGTACTTGACCGGCAATCAGAGTTAATGTCATGTAACTTTACCACATTATTTTGTAACCTTCAACAACACAAAATATTACAACATGTCATTGTTATTAGCAGATTTGCTGAAAGGAACCATACATTAGGCAGGCTGTCAGAAAAATGTTCCTGGTTGGATTCGCATACTTTTGAATTTAGGATAAAATTGATTCTAAATTCGTAGTTCGTAATTTGTAGAACGTCTCGATGGCTTAGATCTTTTACAAATTACAAATCAATACCTGGCTCTAACTCAGAGAAAGTTTCTAGCAATTATACAAAAAAATACTGAAGGTGTTTGATGGCTCTCTTAGATGACTTTAATCACACAGTAATCATGTATCTATACTTCAATATGTATTACAAAGCTGAGAATGAGATTCTTTGTTTAAACGTGCTAATCTCAGAAAATGCTTGGTCGAACTGATAAAATCTTTGATTGTTGGATAGCCCACTTAACAAAGAAGGCTATACACACACACGCCATCACACACCACGTTACGACTAAAAGGAACGGAGCAGTGCCCAAAAACAGATGATACTGCGACAAACAGTTTTACTATAAAATAAATAAATCACTTGCATAGACAAAGCGACAGTCTTCCAACTCAAGTAAATCTTGGCATTCAAGATGCAGTTTGTTTACACTTCAAGGTAACACATATTGACTTAACAGGTAGCCTATTAGACATACAAATACTAACGGGTGCTAAAACTTGTCGGAAGACGTAATGAGGACATGGTCGATAATAATAATAACACCTCAGGAAGCTCGTGTTAGAGGACTGGATCAAGGACTTGATTCAGAAAGTGGTATTCCTGGGCACGGCTCGAATAGATAGGATGTTCTTTTCTCTGGAGCCCTGACTGCCGGTAGCTTTGATCCTGTTCCCTATACCAGTGGGATACCGTTTTTTATATTTTTTTTAATAATCAAAAATGTAATTAACCTTTCAATTGTGATAATTACAGACACAATTGAAAGACAATAGGTGCGCGAACGCCGGCGTTCGCTTGGGGTTTAATGAATTAATATAAACGAAATAAAGGAAATAATAATAATAATGTTGATGTTTATCAGTGTGCCCGAAATGACTAAATATCGACGTGAAGACTAGTGCGTATGAGTAGGCATAGCTATGAATTTATTTCTGATTTAATATCTTCCTGAACACTCATTCGTCGTAAGCCAAACTCCTGTACTAAGACCAAAGTTATCACTGTTATGGCAGGTAAAGAATTTTTTTATCTTAGGTATAAAACAAAATCAATGATAAAGATGCTCATCATAAATAAAAGTAATTTCAACCGAAAGACGTCCAAAACTGGACTGGGTGGACCTCCAAGCGTCGACATAATGACCGGTCTTATACGTCTCGTATCCATCGGACTCACGCGACCCTCATCAGGTCAATGATCCCCGATACTCACGCAAAAGTAACTCATTTAAAGTGCCATTGCACGAATTCGAACTGAACTCAAATTAATCGATCAATTTAAATTCAAATTAATTAATCAAGTCTCCTTTCGCGGGCATGCTGGAAGAGATTTCCTTAGAAATAAGCATCACCTATGTACCTATTTTTCTGTATCCGTTTTCTTTTCTACTAAGGTAAGTTTAATACTAAGTGTGGACATGAACTGTTAATTATATAAATAGTATAGGTTTATGGCCATGTTAATAATTATCTAAATGTTATTTATTTGTTATGTTTTCCTCGTGACATCTGGCCCTCAAAGGTGATAAATTTGCAACGATTTGCCAAATATTTCTTCGTATATACATAATATATAGTGTATCCAATGCCAACTTTGAGGATTCCGTTTTACTAAACATTAATAATGAAGGTCGCTATGCCGTTGCAAGAGACATTAGAACGCCTGAAGGTAATATTATATCAGAATATAAATTAGACGAAACCTAATAACAATTAAATTAAGTAAAAATTATGAACTTGCGAGCTTCTGTCACTGGCTTCGCGCGCGCGAAAATTATCTCGAGGCAACATGCTCCTGGGATATAAAGCTATGCCTATATATTAAGCTAGATAATGGTCTACCCATAAACCAAATTTCATCCTGATTAGTTGAACCGTTTGAGCACGAAGAAGTAGGTAACTAACATAAACACACATACTCTTATGGACACCTAACTTTTATAATATTAGTGTTTTTTTTTTAAGGTGGAAAATGACTTCTCCTACTCTAGAGCAGAGTGGAAAGGCATTTTAGACTTTTACTGCTAATCCTTCTTTGCTCTTGCGTACCAGGACTACAGGTTTCCCTTCCAGTACCCTGTTGGGCTCCTACGGTTTTGCTGACATCTCTTTGAGGCACGCGTGGACCACTTCGCGCCGTCGATGTTGGCAACTAGGGCTCGTTTCGGATGGCAAGAAGACGAGCTATTGCAAGCCCACTCCTACGATGCCTGGAAATTGGGGTCGGGATCCCGGCTGCTTGAATGCGTGGAGGTCGTTCCCACACGCGTGCAGCCGCCTCCTTTGCTAGCATTACTGCTTCGCAGTAAAAAGCGACCGCTTGCTATTCCTCCTCGCTATAATATTACTGTGGGTCCGTATATGTATATAACAGTAGTACTTAATTATTTAGTAGGTAATATATGTCTGCTTTAAATAGGCACATACATTAAAGTGTGCTGTATGGAAGATCTAATGAGTTCGTTAGCACAAAGATAAACAACTTGTGTGACGTTAACGGACATACATCGTCTTTGGTGAGTTACTAAGTTAATTTCCCTATACGGTACACCATTGTGTTCCAAGTAAGATGCGAAAGTCTCTAAGGTAGTTCTTATGTCTATATTAGTTAATTATTCAGTTCTTGAAACCATAATTGTGTGAGTTTACATGTTTGTGAATAGGCCCACGACACAGGACAAATTCTTTGTAAGGGGCAGCGTTCTTATTACTTAAAAAGAAATAATAAACCCGTTTTGAAACTCAACCAAAAGGATGAATTTTGTGATCTAAGGGTGAGTTGCACCATTTAACTATAACGATAACAGACCCGTTAACAGTTGTCAAATCGTCGAATTCGACTCCTTAGCTGTACTCACAACAATTAATGTATCAAAAACGCTTTGGTAACGCATGTTATAGGGCGTTACAATCATGTTACATTATTCATTATTATTATGTAAACTATATTTTGAAATAATATAGAGGTCACTCGACTACCATTGATAAATTTTATTAATCCACTAAATATTCTGGGTTTCACAACGTCTTTAATGATCTGATCACGAAATACTTTTTTGGTGTTTGCGATCCGTTCCACCATTTTTCTTTTAAAGTTATACAATCTTTGTTGTATTGGCTCCACATTGGTTAATATTCATTAAATTTTTATTGTTTTTTTTTTATGCGATTGGCCTTAGTTTTAACAATAAAAACGTTTCGCATACCATCGTTTGATATTTGAATTTTGATTATCATACTAATCGGTAGATATACGCCTTATTTTTTTAGGTGGAAAATCATCTAATGACTTTCCCCGCTTTTGGGCGGAGTTGCAACACGTGTCAGACTTTTACTGACTAAAACCCAATCCTGTTCCTTCTTTGCCTTCGTTCCAAGATTTTCTTTGCTTTTGGACAACCTATGGCCCCAGTAGGCTTTGACCCTGATGGGCCCCTACGGTTATGCTAACATCTTCTTGAAGCGCGCGCGGAACACTACGAACGTTGACGACTTGGGTTCAATCCGGACCGTCGGACGGTGAGCTACCCATTGCTCGCCGTCCGCAAGCCCGCGCCTACGGTGGAAGGAATCTAAGTATTTTAAGATTGTCACCCATGTACAGATAAACCGAACGAATAGGTAAACGTTGTGCAACTAAATGGAAGTAAACAAGGTTTAGCATTATGCTATCCATTAATATGACTTATATAGGTACGAGTAGGTACGAGTATATGTGAACTTTCAATTAGCACCAGTACCAGTATGTATAATACGTATATTACAAAACATAGGCTTTGCGGATGTATGGTCAATGCCAATGCTGCTTATCGTCTAAGTTAAACCACGAAATGTTACTTTTAAAAAGTAATTTTTTAGTCTTCTGTTTTTAATTTTATAAATTAATGCGTATATTTAAATGTTTTGTGCATTGAAAAAAACGAATTATCTCTAAAACAGTGATTCATTGAGGGGATTATTTAATTTGTATTTGTTACAAGTCTTGAAACTTTTTTTACTATTTCTCAAGAAACTGTATTAAGACGCAACTGAAAATCTAGATGTGACCCTTCAGATTACTCAAAACACCTATGGTCATATTTGTTGCATTTGAAAAATAAAAATTCGAAGACTACTGCTATCTGCGGACTGTACAGGGACTCCAACTGTAACCGTAATAATGTGTTTTAACACTATTTTTTAAAACAGTTATAACAGAAAACACTTTTAAATGTAACAGATACAATAATGTTACCGAATGAAACTGTGACCTTTTATATGTGTTAAGAAGTGCTACCGAATCAAACTGTAACCTGTTATATGTGTTAATAAGTGTTAATATGTGTAACTAAAATAATTGCATAGTAGGTAACATAAAAAAAGTAAATTGTAACTTTGGCAACGCTACGTTTACCTGTTACACTTATTAACACTGTCACTTTTATATCTGTTACAGATATGTTGTAACACATTGAAAACACATAAAAGTGTGTTAGATTTTTGATTCTGTTACACATTCAACATGTAACACTTATAATTCTGTAACCTTTATGAAGGTGTTTTAAGTCCCTGGATTTGTATTAGCTTGTTAAACAATTGGACAGCAACAGTATAACGTAATAGCATAATCACAACCTTATAATGTTGACACTGCTGGAACTCAGGCTTCCTTTCTTATAATCTATTTCTTTTTCTATCTTAAAATTTTGGCCAGTGTCGGATCCCTCACGATGTTTTCCTTCATCGTTTTAAGAGCAGTTGTAACGATTTAAATTGCAGAATGTAATGCGCTTGGTTGGATTAGAATAGAACTCCTAACGTACTCATATACATAAATATAATTATAAATCATAAGTCGGGGCCGTTACCACTAGGTCACTACTCTAATCACAACCACAAAATAGACAGGTACAGAAGACAATCTCATGTATGTGCTTCACTTTTTATATCTACGCTCGGTGGACGTACACTAATGAGCGTTTGAGCCGGAATTGTTCGAAGAGTGATCCGAGACGCGACCTAGACATCGTGTCTCTGAGCGGGGTCTTTGTGTGCGTTGCTCGAGCGCGCTTTGTATGTAGATTGACTTCTGTACCTATATATTTTGTGTCACAACCTAACAATATCCTCATTTAAATTTAAATGTTATTGCAAGTAATTCATAAATTCCATTATGACGTAAAGTGATGGCGATGTGGTTTATTTATGTATATGCTCAGTACTGATACTTAAATAAATGAAAAATAAGTAATAATATCGTAAATCTTGTCCTGCGTCATAATACAAGTATTATTTATAGGAATGGTTTATTTTAAGAAAAAAATAATGCGGATTATCATATTGAAGCAGTATAAAAAGACAATGTATGTTTTAATTTCTGTTGTTTATTTGGAATGTCAAGTACTTAATTAACTGAAAGTCACAATAAAATTAAGATTACTGTATTTAAAAATAGAATGAAAAGTCCTTTTAAATGGGTATTTTAAGTATCATAAAGCCAAAAAATAAACAATATAAACTTAATGCTAAAATGGTAAAAGTTGAAACAAGAGATTTTGTTTTTTGTTGTAACCCTAGATTACTCAATTCTTGTTTTCATTACAACAGGAAAGAATTTATTGTTCCTTGTAGTTTGAATGAAATATACCGAGGGTTTTACACAGTTATTTATGTAAGTAAAAAAATAACAAGACAAAAGTTTACTTAATAGAAAAATATTCAAACCAAAGCAAAGTTTAATCTTTATACTTCCTTTATGGAAAGATATTAACCTAGTAAACAAATTTACCAAATCCATCTAATTAACGAAACGACAAGTTACAGTTAAATTTAATCATTATGATTAAAACATATTTAATAAGTATCTAATAGATTGTTAGTTAATGACGAATTTGAAAACGAATTCAGTATAAATCTGATTCTAATTTTAATGAAATGTCATATCCTAAATTAGTGACAAATCTAGCGTCTGATTGACATTATACATTTTGATTTGGGTATTTCCAGCTTGATATTTTGTAGTTAATTACTTTTACGAATTTAGTAGATGGATCTAGTTTTAATTTTTATAGATCGCAACTATAATCAACAAAGTAATAAACCGGTGTTATTAGAGACCTTACTCATTCTTCTATTTTTAACGGTTGGTAAACAACTTTGTTAATCATTACATACATCGATTTATGAAATATATTAACAATTATTATGATTAAGTGAAAGTAATATATGAATACATGACAAAGACAAATTCATATATTTGTTTAGTAATACTTTATTTTGTAAGAAACTCTGTACCAAGGCGGACTTAATACCTTAGTAATTTTTTACTAGTCGACCTGGGTGATGTAGTAGTAGATTATGTTGTTAGGTACCTGTAGTATACGATATAGGTACTTGATAGTTTATTATTTTAACGTGAATACCTATATGTCATTTATTATTAAAATTACTTAATATTCATGATACTTCATTCTATTTCAAATATCAATTATTATTTATTTATTATTCACACCTACTACAGTGTTATCTTTTTAACCTAAAGGTTGACTGGTGTAGATTGCATTGTTGCATTAAGTCCGCCTATTTATTTATATATTAAAACTTCATGTAACACAAAGGTACAAAGGCGGACTTAATGCCTATGTAGCACTACTTTGTATGAAGCTTAAAGAAATTAAATAAGTTTAAATAAATAACAAAATGAACGATGAATCTTCAGCTCTTTCTAAAAAACAGAGACTTCATGCGAAACCAACAAGGTTTAAAAAAAGCTTCGTGTTTTACACACTTTACAAGTGTTGCTACATTTTTTACATCGGCAAAAAACAGAACATTTTACACACAGCGTTGTGAAGAAAAAAAGAAAAACATTATTGGCAGTGCGTCAGTCTATTGAGCTGGTGATTACTGGTCTTATCAACATATGCAAGATACAATAGAAATTACTCATTCGTAGACATTGGACGCTGGTTTGTTGTTGTTACGTATCATTTGTAAGTAAACAACTCTATTAACAGAACATGAATGTGATTTCTGCGTGGCTTTTGACCGCAAACACTGGTAGGTTTTATTCAGTAAAAGTCTGTCACTGTCTCTTACTCTATCTGGAGTGGAAGTACTCATCTATACTAATATTATAAAGAGGTAAAGTTTGTTTTTTTTCTTTGTAGAAGATAATCTCTGAAAGTACTGGTCCGATTGCGAAAATTTATTACCGATAGAAAGCTGCTTTATTCCTGAGTGACATGGGCAATATGCTCACGTACTGGACCTAATGACAGCTTCAGCGGACGGCATTGCCGTGGCCGAATTCTGGGCCAGGAAAGGAATTTAACTAATTTTGCCATCGATACGCTAAGAAGAAGATAGGCTATATTTTATGTAACCGAGCGAATCCACAGGCAAAACCTAGTTTAAAAATAAAACGAGTAAAAAAAAAGTGACTGTGACAGAAATATCAACACTTAACAATATCCAAACATTCTTACCTTAACTCGAAAAAATCCCAATTCCAATAATCTCAACGGCACGTAAACACTTTCACGAAATATTACCAAAAAAAAAAATCCGTTTTATTTTGTATGGTTATGTCATATTCACGAGTGGATCACAATGCGAATGTTTAGACGCGCAGGCGGCGCGGCGATGTATGGATATCTGCGGCGTTGGCGACTACCGCCGTGGATATAACCAGAGTGGTATATACGAAACCGTCTGCTGGCCATCACGACTCACCGTAGCCACCTCCACAGCACGTAGCGGCGTCTTCTAACACCGTTACTCACATCCGTGGGATATTCACTTATTCACTCGGTTTTTGTTTTTTTTTTTTGCTGGCGGTGCATAGTAGCATTTTTGGACCACGTGATAATTCATACTTAACCCGTCAAATGCAGGGTTTAGTGACTTTACTTATAGTAACGACCTAGAGAATAATTTCTCTAGGTCAACAAGGTATCATTATACTATTTTTAGATATTGATGCTTATACAGTATCATTTATTGTACTATTTGTTCTAATCCGATGTAAGTATACATTTTCTCAAATAACAGTTGTAAATAGATTGCCTGCGGAAAGCACACGATAAAAAAACAAATATGTAGGTAACACGTGTAAGAGATGTTTACACGTAAGATAAACAAGGAAAGTCTGAGACATAAAAACTGCCTCCACGTGCTTTCTTTTATTCCCACAATTTTCCTGCTTTAAAGAATTACATTACACCTGTCATCTTAATAAATTTAATTGAGTACTTACTTTAATCAATTATGTTAGATACTTAACACTTAATTAATCTGAAACTTAATTGATTATAAGTTTAACAAATATTTAAATAATAAATTATTTGAAGAATACATCATTCCTACTTTGAAATATGTATTCTACATTTTTCCTGTTGTCGAACATTAACACTACAAGTGTTTATTTAACCGTTCAATGAATCAACAAGTTAATTGGATACCTAATGAAAGTAAGTAGTAATGCTTAAAGCATTAATTTTGCCTTTGTACAGTGGTTTTTATCTGTACATATTTTTTTAAGAAATAAATGTTTAATATTATTTTATTAAATTCTAACTAATATTATAGACGATAGTGAGACAAATACGGAATTAGTTATTCATGGTTTTCCACAAAAGTGTAAGTTAACTACTGTGGTGACCGGGTTAGTGTTGTGGTTTACAAAGAACTTGTACCGCACTGTATGTAGGAGGACCTACCTACTGGCCTATTTTATGCTTTCTCCAAATATTAAGAACAAGTCTACACGTACTTTCTTATTTTCTGACTCATGTTTATTTTGCATAACATAATGCGACACTTAAATATAGCAGTGGGTTTTTGGGGGTTACATTTTTCGGTGATTTGTCTATAACTTGGACCAATAATCTGGTGAAAATCCGAAGTCGATGGATGCGCGATGCAAAATACTGTTAGTTATGTATATACTTGGTGTAGGCCTACGTCCAACTGTGGAAGTCTTTCGGCTGATATATAATGACAAAGATGATAAAAAATTTCGGTCAGATTTTTTTTTTCTCAGTATAAGTTTCAGACCCCATGTTTACGAAATCTAATGTAGCAGCAATTTTTATGTAGTCTTCTCACGTAATTTCACCCAGAAAAGTACGTCGGTAATACATAAGCGTAGCGGACTTTCCAGGTAGAAACGCGACAGGTTTAAGAGGCACTGAGTGAATAGGGTTTGACTTAGGAGATCCAATCTAGCCATTCATTAATGGGTACCAATGATGGATAGATTTAGGTAGGTAGGATAGTGAAAGGCCTAGCAATTCATACGATGGGTACTCCATTACTGTGGACAGAAACAGATACACTTACTGAAATGAAAAGCATGACGTAATCACTGGCTTTTTTTCACAACTAAGTATCTCATAACGGCATCTAGTCCCAAACTAAGCAGAGCTTATGCTATGATTACTAGACAACTGTTAGACAGCATTTGTATCTGTGTATCTTTTACAATATAAATGTTTAATACTGGTTATGTTACACCAATGACAGCCCCATTTCCTGTCGAGGCAATTATTGTCTATTCCAAGTTACCTGGAAGCCTCCTGGGGCCAGAAGCCTACTGGAGCCAGGGTTATCCGAAAGGGCGCTGGAGCCCCGGTATGAAGGCTTGAAGGAACGGGATGGGTTTTTAGCCAGTAAAAGTCTGACACTATCTCCCGCTCCGCCCAAGAGCGGGCGTTGTCATAGGATGATTTTTCCCATCGGAAAAAAAAAGAAAAAGTTACCTAGAAGAGATCGCGGAATACGATAAGGTCGCCCATTGTTTGTATATGTTTTAGTTTTAGTTTCTTTTGTATGAGTAATGGTGTAATACAATAAAGTATTATAATACATAAATAAACATATTATACATTTCTCTATACGTACATATTATAGATAAATTACACCCAGTCACAGAACAGATGATCGTGGTCATCGAACAAACGTTTGTTTTGGGTGGGAATGGCACCCACGACCTGCGACATAGCAGTCAGGGCTATTAACCACTGGACCATCATGCCTGATTTAAGTCCAATTTTTTTTTAAAGATACACGTTTGGAAGATATCTTGACATCGTCATCTTCCTACCCTTGTCCCATGTCACATGGGGTCGGCGCAATATATTTTTTTTTGCTTCCTATGTTATCACTGACTTCATACCCTTTTCGTTCATATCACTCGTACATTCCATCCATCCATCTTTTCTTTGTCCTCCCACTCCACATGTATGATGGATATCTTGACGAAATACAATAAAAAACATTGTATCCAAGATTTAAGTTTGTAAATTACATTCCAACTCTACCGATGATTTTATTTGAGTTTCTCTTTGATCCTGAACTATTGTAAAATGCTACACAGTAGGTTTTTTTAGCGTAGGTAAAATGAAAGACATTTCCGCCTGACCAACGCTAAGTTCATTTTTGCTTGCACTTGAAATAAAAACTTCAAAGGGTTTGGTTTAGCGCCGCAGGAATCAAGCGATTTTTTTTTTAAGTGTTCAGGCATAAATGACCGGATTGGTACGTTAAAACAAAGCTTTATAGGGTTAAAACCATTAATAACTAATTATTATCTACCGTCGTGAAGTCAACAGTAATTGTCGTCTAGAGTCTAGATAACATCCGGAGTCGTTAGCAGTCATTATCAGTTCATTGCATCCATTAAGCATTTTTATTACGACGAGAAACTGTCTCGGCTATACCTACTTAGAATAATACAATGCAAGTCCATTAAATAAGTGCTTATAAAGTAGATAATGATACAAATAAAACAGTAAAATACAATCAGACAGAGTAGATAGAACATCAATAATAGTGTTACCAATAGATAAAAGCTAAACTCGTTCCCGAAATTCTGGCAACATCACAGGTAGGTTCTCTCTGTAGCTCGTTATTATAACTGGATGCAACGTTCGAATAAAAAAAAAACCATTTGAAACTCGCCAGCGCCTGCTCTAACAATGTTAGCAACGTATCACACAACGAAAAAATTGATTAACAACATAGGTACTGCAGGCGTATTTTGCTACATATTTTTCGAATTAGGAATTGTGTTTATTTACTCTTTGGACGCTTGAGTCCCAACAGTGGTAACATTAAAAAAGGCTGGTGATGATGAAGATGACTTTAAAAAAATTGATTAACAATATAGGTACTGTAGGCGTATTTCGCTCATATTTTTTGAATTAGGAACGACGTTTTTCTTTTTTTGAAAAAAATATTTACTTTTGTAACATACGAATATTTCTTATACGAGTACATATTTATACTCATATTTTGATTATGGAACTGCGTTTATTTTTGCTTTAATCGATTTATTGCAAAAAGTTGATCGTAGATTGCTCGATAATAAAATAATAGTACCTAAATACCTACTTTACTACTGACCAAAGTTGAAACTGGTTGCTCGACATTGTTCAATAGGTACGCCTATTTACTCAGATACTTATTGTACCAGTACCAACTGCTAGTGTGCTGCTAGTTTCCTAGTGTCGGTTAAAAATAACACCTTTTCTATTGGCACCTTATCTATTTCTGCGTACATTAATATTGGATCACAGTAAACAAAAACCTATCACAGTTTTAGGTTTTCCTATGGTTTGAATTCACTGCAGATATAGAAAGCTTAGTTTTTTTTTGTGTTACTTGTTCTATCAGTGTTCACAGGGTATATAGGATAGTTCTCTGTGTGCCCAGCGCCACAAAAATGTTTTCAGTTTCATTTGATTTTTGGTAGGACTTTTTTTTTTTTTTATTGTTGATAGGTTCGCACTTGACCGCTATCTCACCTGATGGAAAGCGACGATGCGGTCGACGATGGAACGCGCTTACCTAAAAGAAACCTATTCACTCTCGACTTAAAGATTCCCGGGTTGTAGCTATCAGGAAACACAGACTCCGGCAAGGAATTCCACTCCCTAGCCGCACGCACAATGAATGTGTTCCCAAAACGTTTTGTGCGTGTTGGTGGGATATCCACTACCAATAAACACAATTCCTAATTCGAAAAATTTGTAGCAAAATACGCCTGCAGTACCTATGTTGTTAATCCATATATATCCATAGGACTGCAGCATCGTTTTAGTAAGAATTCCTCACAAACATGAAAATGGTAACTTTACAAGAGGAAATAAAAACTGCGCCCTGTGGAATTTTTCTACCACAGTTTATAAGTCTTAGTTTGCAATTTTGATTCGTTTTCAAAATGTATTTTAATTATATATTTTAATATCAATTTTGCGTTGTTTTCGTTGGCAGTCGTAGGCTTTTCGAAAGACGCTTTGTATATTTTTTGTTTCATTCATAGCGTTCGGTTACTAAACTTTTTCTTTGTGAAACATAATTTCATTTTTCATAATTTTTTTTCGAGCTTTTCATAATTTTTTTTTTTTTGTTGCGACATCTTCTCATAACTTCTTCCGCTCTGGCTGGAACAACACGGCATATCTTACTTTTACTGACTAAAACTCACCTTTTTTTTTTCGATGGGAAAAATCATCTTATGACAACCCCCGCTCTTGGGCGGAGCGGGAGATAGTGTCAGACTCTTACTGACAAAAAAACCCATCCCGTTCCTTCTAGCCTTCATACCAGAGCTCGAGCGCCCTTTCGGATAACCCTGGCCCCAGTAGGCTTCGACCCGGCTGGGTCCCTGCTGTTGCTGACAACTCCTTGAGGCGCGCGGGAACAGCGCGCGCCGTCGACGACTTGGGCTTGGTCCGGACGGCCGGACAGCGAGCTACCCATTGCTCACTGGAAATCGGGATCGGAATCCCGGCGGCGGCGGCGAGAGCGCCGTTGCCTGATGCGGTCGGCCTCCTCCTTAGCGAGCATTACTGCTTCGCAGAAGTCGGCGACCGCCTGCCACTCCTCCTCGCGCCGGACCATGGCCTCGACCAGGGCCCGGCGCGAGAGGTATTAAACTCACCTCTGTTCCTTCATTTGCCATTTACTTTCCAAGACTATGGTAACTATCTCAACAATTTTAAATATTTTACTTAATAGTACTCGTCCTTGATCACTCAATTTAGAACTAGGTTCTATTTCAAAACATATATTATTAGCATAAAATATGAGATTACATAATTATGAAATATTTTAACCGTTTCAAACTCAACCTTTATTTAGTTTGTAAACATTGTCTAGGTGAGCGTTGACCTCCAATGTGGTTAGTCGTCATTATTCGAAGTTCACACTGTCAGTTAGCATCAGTCATGGCAGTTCTGAAGCCAAAATGCCAAATAATATGTCAAGAACCTTTTAAGATATGGTTGCAAAACTTGTCAATCAAATGACGGAACAAACCTTTAAAAGAAAAGTCAGTTTCTGTGACTGTGAATAGTGAATCATCACCATCATTTCAGTCGAACAACGACTACTGTGGGACATAGTCCTCCCCTAAATGTCGCTACAATAAACAGTCCTGTGCGTCTCACATCCATCGGATTCCCGCCGCAATCCTTACCAGGTTATCAATCCAACAGTAGGAGGCCAACGCTACGTCTTCGGGTACATGGTCGCCATTCCAGAACCTTACGGTCCCAACAGCCATCACCTCACCGGTGAAAGTTCACCTCTTTCATTTTTAAGATTGACTAGCTGACCCAGCGAACTTCAGACCACCTAACAGTCATTGAATGTAGTGTGTCTTTCGATATAGTGAACCGATAGCAATGAAGCAAAACCTATGTAATATACTTACAGACAACTTTAATGTATAACAGTTATTTACATTGATTTCGTACATTTTACGTGATGCGCGCTCAACTAAAAGCTTCTACAGATTTTTTATATGTATACACTAGCTTGTGCCTGCGGCTTCGCCTGCGTAATTAAAATATTGCCTATGTCACTCAGGCATAAAGTAGCTTTCTATCGGTGAAAAAATTTTAGCAATCGGACCAGAACTTTCAGAGATTTATTTTTACAGACAAAAAAAAAAACAATCTTTACCTCTTTGTTATACCTAATCTCTTTAACTTTAACTACTACCATTAGTGTTGATTAACTGGCCCCTGCAGCTTCACTTGCGTCTTTGGTCACAGTTCCACTTCTATCAGTCGCAGCGTGATATTATACTATATTGCCTGTACTCCTGTAGCCTTAATAAATTGGCTATCTAACTCTAAAAGAATTTATCAATTCGAACCAGATTATTACCTCTGGCTAAGATAAGAAGACCCTGTGCCTTAGGGTTCACTGGGATTCCGTACGTTTATTTATCATAAACTTACTTAAAACAAAAAGTAACAAAAAAAAACAACTTTTAGGAAAAAGGAAACAGAAATAGAACATAGGTAGTGCGTATACCTACGTATGTGGGTGTTTTTGTGTATAATACATACTTAGGTATAAAGTATTGATTTGGTTACGGTTTTACTTACGTGATTGGTTTGGCTTTTGGATGGTTTCTGTACCTATTGACAATTTATGATTAAAATCGAGTCCAACAGTACCTACTTTAGGTTTTAAGGCTTAAGTGGAGTTTGAAGTACGAAGGAATTAGGAGTGACGTCTATGACGCGACGGCGCGGTGACCCAATCACTGACACTCCCCGCCCCCGCGTCTCACTTCGCACCACTAAAGAGACCGAATATGAGACTTCTGCGCAACTTGAAGCCTCAGCGCTCAAGATCCGTTTCGGCAATTGTACGTCGGTCTAATGTAGTTCTAGCATTATAGGTTCATTTTCTAAATCAATTATTTTTGTTTCAGGTAAGTACGACGAACACAACCAACGCAGCATGTTTCTTTGAAACAAATAGTGAGTAACAACTTTATATTTACTAACTTCTGATAAAATCATAAAGTGGTATCTTACAACTTCATTTATACAACATTATTTTTTTAGTTTAGGCGAGACCTGAATATAGTATGTTTAGAATCAGTAACAGAATGGATTGCAATCGTCTTTACACCTAGTTATATTTTTTTCTCAAGAGTTTACAAGTTGGACACCACCGACACTAAGTACAACACAAGTCAAGGCAGGTCATAGCGCACTTTGGATGCCAGCAAACAACAGGGTGCAAGTGCAAAACAACCCCTCAGTCACCTGGATGGCCCGGCGACTATGCATTTTTGCTGACATAACAAGCTTATAACTTTGTGATTTTTTATGATACAGTTATGAAATTTCGTACATTGATTTTTACATAAAAGCACTACCCACGTGTTTCGGGTTTCGCACATACTAAAATTAATGTTGTATTTATGAATTACGTCATTACTGTCTGGAAACTGTCAGGAACGCTTTTGAATAACACATGGTTATTCTCGTAAGCTGATTGGATTCACGGTATGGACTTCAAACGTCTTCGCGCATCTGCGTTACACATGATACTATACTTCTAGTTATTTTGAGCATTGGTGGCCTAGTGATAACGAATTGCATGACTTGATTCCGCCATCTCGTTTCTACCATCGGACAAGCCGCGGCGAGTATCCACCCATACATTGTTGAAACTTGTACGGTTCGGACTAAGCGTTTCGTTTCGTCGTTTATACCGCGTACATCAAAAAGTGAACTGTCTTGTTAACAATTTCTTATTTTCTAACAATAGATACGAATATTACGTGAGTGCGTCGGTAATACGTTTCGGTCATTTAATTGTTACTCGTTACGTCAAAGGTTAGTTAATAATTATGATGTATATCAGCTGTTTTTTGTTTTGAAATTATCGCTTACTGATACATGTGCCTATAAATGAAGGTAACTTTTAATTACCTAACAAGCAGCTTTTATTTGGCACGGGATATCATCAAATAACTCCCCCTGCTCTGGTAGAATAACATGGAGAATTAAGCTAGAAGTACACTGCGCAAACGTGTGCCACGGACGCCGATCTGGGCGTATCGGTCTCCATACATTTCATATGGAAACTATAATAGAATTGTAGAACTACACTAGATCTACGCCATGCGACGCCACGCGACGTTGTTCTACGTACAAATCAGGCGTGGTCTACGTGTCACACGTAGACCATGCCTGATTTTTACTAATGTAATGGTCTAATGTAGTTCTAACTCTATAGATTAATTATTTTTAAGTCGAGGGTGAATACGTTTCTTCTAGGTAAGCGCGTTCCATCGTCGACCGCATTGTCGCTTTCCACCAGGTGAGATAGCGGTCAAGCACGAACCTATAAACAATAAAAAAAAAAATTGACCCACAAGTGATTTTTTAGTTGCCTTATGCGTTTCAAGGCCTAGAACCGAGGACCGACCCCGAGTCATTGACGTAGCGCGCTGTTCCAAGCGCACCCCAAAGAGATATTAGCAAAACAGTGGGGGCATAGCAGAGCCGAAACCTACTGTGACCATTGGTTTACATTTGAAAGGGAAAGCCGGACTCCTGGAAAGCAAAACAAAGAAGGAACAGAAGTGTGGTTTTAGTCAGTAAAAGTCTGACACACTTTTCTGCTCCGTCCTAGAGTGGGAGAAATCATTGAAAATTTTCCCGCCTTAAAAAAGGGTTCAAGTAATTTTTCGATCAACAAAGCGACCCACTTAACTAACACCAAATATTATTTTATTTTTTAAACTGCCGTTAAAATTGATTGGATATAATGATATCATTGAATAAGTATTAGATCCTGTGCAATAATAGTAAATTTGATCTTAGTCATGATAAGTAACAAGTAGGAGAGGAAATTACTGTCGTCCTCTAACTAAAAAGCAGCTAAGTGCTTTGTTTTCTAAGTAACTTAGCTGCTTTTTAGTTAAAGGACGGTAGATCAGGCGACCACTGAGGATGCTGCAGATAAAAATTATATCTATAATAGTCTTTCCTGGAAATTAATAAATGACGGATCAATAAACTCGGAAAGACAGAAAACCACAAATACATGGTTGTGGTCACCGGAAATAACTGTAACAGTAACGTTTTTTATTTATATTAAAACCGCATATACATTAGTTTTAGTACAGTAAAATGGGGTGAATAGAGACTTAGGGGTGAATAGGGACAAAACTTTAAAGGGTATTTTCTCGATATTTGAATATTTTTTGCAGCATTTAACTATATCAATTTTTTTAATGAATTGTTATTCTAAAAAATCGATGCTTTGTTAGAGGCCGATATTATTGTATCAAAGTGAAAAACCAAACCAAAGTTTTGTCTCTATTCACCCCGTTTTACGGTATATGCAAAACCCGATACACGTGTTAGTAATTTTATGTAAAGAATCTATGTAGGAAATTTCATAACTGGCCATACAGGCGACTGAGGGGTTGTTTTGCACTTGCAGCCCTATTGTTTGCTGGCGTCAAATGCGCGCTATGACCTGCCATGACCTGTGTTGTACTTAGTGTCGGTGGTGCCCAACTTGTAACTTTTAAAAATATTTTTATACATGGTGTAAAACTATTGGAATCCTCACTGATTTTGAACAAACTATATTCAGGTTTCACATAAACAAAAAAAAAAAACCGGCCAAGTGCGAGTCGGACTCGCCCATGAAGGGTTCCATAGCAGCAAGTAGCATAATATAAAAGTTCTTGTAATGTGTTGTAACTTTGATCGATGTTTTAATAATAGTGTATTTTTTCAGTTTATGACGCATTAAAAAAAAACTACTTACTGGATTTCGTTCAAACCAATTTTCGCTGGTAGTTTTTATAGTAATGTATATCATATATTTTTTTTAGTTTTATCATTCTCTTATCTTGGAAGTTAGAGGGGGGGGGACACACATTTTACCACTTTGGAAGTGTCTCTCGCGCAAAGTATTCAGTTTAGAAAAAAATGATATTAGAAACCTCAGTATCATTTTTGAAGACCTATCCATAGATACCCCACACGCATGGGTTTGATGAAAAAAAATTTTTTGAGTTTCAGTTCTATGTATGGGGACCCCCAAAATTTATTGCTTTTTTTCTATTTTTGTGTGAAAATCTTAATGCAGTTCACAGAATACATCTACTTACAAAGTTTCAACAGTATAGCTCTTATAGTTTCGGAAAAAAGTGGTTGTGACATACGGACGGACGGACAGACAGACAGACAGACAGACAGACAGACAGACAGACAGACAGACAGACATGACGAATCTATAAGGGTTCCGTTTTTTGCCATTTGGCTACGGAACCCTAAAAAGACGTGTGGCACTTGGGGACTGCCGCGGTAAAGCTATTGCATAGCATTTTTTATCAACTTCGGTCTCCACGCTCAAGGCCCGTGATAGAAGCTATGCAATAGCTTAAAAAAATGTTGTATAATGATGAGCATAAAAAATACTTCTTAACATAGGTTTGTCTCTACATACTCGTAGATACGACAAAATAATACAATAAAGATACGAGGACCATTTATACTTTTATTGTAAAAAAAATCTGATTCGTTTCGACTCGTTGTTTAGGTATACGGTGTACATCGAAGGACTAGAACCATTTGCCTGCTGTGATCTTCCTATCAAATATCAAGGTGTAGAGTCAAGTCGTGACGTGAGTGGATCGTCATTATAAAATATACAATTTATTAACATTTATACACACTTTACAGTGTGTATAAATGTGTTTGTTTTAAGTACCATGCGAGGACATGCGCATGAATACACAAGGCACATCTGAGGACCTTTTCAATGCGAGGAGCTTTTCGTACGTCCTCGGATGGCCCGACCCAGTTCATCGTATTCTACGTGCGATTTTGAACCTTTCTATGTACTTAATAAGGAAAAGGTGATATCAACCTTGGTGGACCTCGGTTTGGTTGCGAAATTTCATATTCACTCACGATCGTGTGTAACCGCTAGGCGGCGCCACTTAAAATTTTTACACACCACTTTTAACACTTCAGACATGTTTTTAGTACCTTGTGGAGACTTATGTGTAAATCTTCACACAAATGTCCTCGGGTTGGTAGCTTTTCCAGACAGTGTGTATATAAGTCCCCACATGGGTAGCTTTTCCAGACAAGTGTATTTAGGTCCCCATTTGGATAGATTTTCCGTGTGTATTGATTATTGAAATTTCAAAAGTATCGAAACTTCTGTTCTGAAAGAGTAAAACTTCTGCAAGAGTAATGTTCTGTACGAGACTTGAGAATGCACAATAGATATGTTTTAGAGAATAGCACGCACTGAAAAACAACACACTAAGTTCTAGAATTTCCGTTTATTTAACCAAAGAGTTCTTATTCATTGCTAGATGTCCTGAAACATTATTCTGAGTACAATTAATTATCTATTAAAAAAAAAGTCTATTTAATTCTTAATCGGTTTTAAAATTAAACTGGCCTTTGGCATGAGGACTTGACTACTACGTCCTTGATATTTGGCCGATCTTAAGTAGAAAGCATAAATTGATCAGCATTTTATGCCCTTTTATTAATTGCCATACTTACTTTTATTACATAAAAATAGTAAACATATCAATGATCAACATAACTCTTTCAGTTAAGAGGGACCACTCCGATCAGCTGTTTGAATACAAGTCTAAACAATACCAAGAGTGCTAAAATTCTCTCAATTGCTTGCAAGAGTGCCTTGTGCAGAATAAACATTTCTTTTTCTTAGATAACAAACACATAGCGAGCATAATTTTAAAAATAATAAGCTTGTTAATTTAAACTTATTAAATTAAACGGCACATTAAATACTCAAAAATTATAATTTACAAACTTTTAAGCTATAAATTACGGTAGTCGGAGTCAATGTCAATGAATAACGTTTTTTTTCGGCGGGTAAAAATCATTCAGATGACATCCCCTGCTCTTGGGCGGAGCGGGAGATAGTGTCAGACTCTTACTGACTAAAAAACCCACCCCGTTCCTTCAACAGAGTGCACCATGTATGACTTGGTTTTGGTCCGGACGGTTACCGGACAGTCGGACAGCGAGCTAGCCATTGCTGGCCGTGCGCAAGCCCGCGCCTTCGGTGGCCGGAAATTGAGATTGGAATCCCGGCAGCGACTGGGCCTTGACTGCGCCTCATGCGGTCAACCTCCTCCTTTACTAGCATTACTGCTTCGCAGAAGGAGGCGACCATCTGCCACTCCTCCTCAATACGAACTATGGCCTGTACCAAGGCCCGGCGAGAGATCTGCCGCCGAGCGCCCCCACGAGGACACGGCAGTGCTTTGCCCAGGCGGGTGTGCTCTACCATATGCTCCAATGTCCTCTGGACACGATTACACAATCACAGCCGGGTGTTTTTTCCGCACGTCCACATTATTAACATTTAATTTAGAATAATAATAAATATTATGTTATGTTGTTTGTTGTTGTTTTTTTTTGTTTGTTATTTTTTTTTTTGTTTTAATCGAGTTGAATTCTACCGTTTATTCAGAGTTTTTTTGTAAATTGTAGGTATTCCATTTCACATAAAATGAAAAAAGGCTTATTATGATTTAGAAGAAACTAACAAAACGTGGCGCGAGAAAAATCTGTAGAATACAGGAAAATGGCCACTTTTTCCTGTAGTATAGAGATGTTCCACGAATACATGTTTCGGGAATCACCGGCTAAAATACTCACGTTTCCGCTATAACGTTTAATGGATTTTTCTATGCGTTCAGTAAAAAAGTATAAATCTAACTGACAGTTCTAGGGCAGATATTCCATTTTGGTATAATGATACTAGTTTCTAAAACATTTGTTTTGATGCGTTGCCAAAAATGATTTTTTTCTTGGCATTAGTTCCCCAGCCCGATTCAGTGGCAGCGATCTCTCGCGCCGAGCCTTGGTACAAGCCATGATTCGGAACGAGGGGAAGTAGCAGGCTCTAGCATTTGTAATGCTAGCAAAGGAGGCCCTCCGTACACTTCTAGGACTTCCTCAGTAAATAAATCTGAATTACCTTCCATAAGATTTTTTTTTTTTACAGGAAACGGAAAAAAAAAATTGGCCTCTCCATACAAACTGTCCAATCAAATTTATAATTTTGTATGGTGTAAAGAACACTACAAACTAGTACGTTGTGGTATACAGTAGGAACTTTTTTTAGTGGGATATAAATGAATAGATATAGTCTGTCTAAAAAATCAAACGACTTGGGAATTTTGTATATAATTTAATCATTTAAAAAATACTTAAAATCGATACTTTTTGTAAGGTTTTTCTATTAGTAAACAATAATCAAAATCTCTTTATCAACCTTGATTACTGAACCAGTGTTGACTACATCACATTTAATTTTATTTTAATAATTACCCAAGTCGTTTGACTTTTTAAACAGACTCTATGGGTGAGTTGCACCATTTAACTATAACGATAACAAAGCCGTTAACAGTTGTCAAATCGTCGAATTGACCATTAAGCGGCCGTTTCACGGCTGTTTATCGTTATAGTAAAATGGTGCAACTCACCCTATGTGTTAATACACAAATCTTGAATTGACTGCTATTAAATTAGTTAGGCATATTTATTTGTTGTATTAGTTCGTTATTTAACTATCTAAATTTAATTCATTTATTACTTATGCAAGAAATGATAAATTTTATGTTACAAAAATCTATAACCCTCATCTGAGTATAAACAAGTTTATTGTATCGTTTTGGTCTCTGTTTTACATCAGACTTAACTGCTGTCGTTTTTCGTTTGTCGCAAAAACTAGTTTACTTGTAATTAAGTGCTTTTTACTGCTGTTACTATTTTTATACTCGGAGGTGTAAATTAAATACGTCTCATTAAAGTTTTTTGGCTTCGTCACTATAAATTATAAAAGTCTGTAGGAAAATTAACCAGCTAGTTTTTATATTTAAAATAATAACTTATATTTATATTCCAGTTATTAAAAGGACGATTCGATTTGCTGACGCAGTGATCTGTACCAATTTATTTTTAATATAAAATTGCACTGCATTGCTACGTACCTGACATATAACATCCGTATATTATAGATATGGAATTACGGATCTAGATACGGATGTTATAGGAATAATATTATACCGGTTTTGGATAAGGTTACGCTTATGAAATAATTTCGGATAATTTATTTATTTAATACCTACTAGGCTTTGCAACTATAAGTACACTATCACATTATAATTTGTACATTTAGTAACTTACGTCTAAGCGCCTCATCACTTACAGAAAAGCACAGCATGCACTATATTATGCGCAAATAATTATCCACTAGTTTCGGATAGTTTTCATTACGGATATGAGTATTTTAAAATTGTAAAAGTAAAGTACAGAACACACACCAAGTAAGACTTAACTTTTATTTTTAGTCTAATTATCATCGTTTTTTTAGCCGGGCAAAACAAACAAAAACCTATTATAACCTGTCATTTAGACTCTGCCTTTATCCGAAACGGTTTCGATTATGGTTACGAATATTTTTTATTTCGGATATCCAATAGTTTCGGTTTTAGAACAGAACATTCCTAATCCTTATTACCGACGTGTTAACGACCGTTATAATTTGCGATAGGGTTACAAAGGTAATTTAAACAATTTTATTAAACGGAAAAAAGGAAACAGTAATTATTAATTCCCACGGTAAATCCAGTGGGAAATTACCAATTAATATTATTGTTTTATTTCCCTTAATAGAAGGTGGCTGACATGCATTTATTGAGTTTATGAGGTCATTGTATGACAAACATTAGTACGGGTTTACGCTCTTATCTGTGGGCTTGTACTGTCTAAAGGTCAACGCACACTTATTCAAGCCAAACGCGTCAAATGAATTGAAAGAAAATAATAGTATATAGAATAGATTTCTTTACATAAAAACCTATGAAACCCCGCAGATTTATCCGCATCAAATCGTCCGAATCTGAAAGGACTCCCGATATTCTTCTAAATAAATTCGAATGCACCAAAGCACAGCCTTTTTAAGTTAGTGTTATGAACCCATTGTTTCCCTTTCATGTTAACTTTCTTCATCTTCTATTAACAAAGCACCTCGTCAAGATTTATCAAAGTTGTCATGTAGTTTCAGTGCGAGAGGTGTAAAAGAAATAGAAAGACCATCGCAGTTGATTCTTTCGGCGCATATATAATAATAATAATAATATTCCACAACTATCGCAAAATGCCGTCTACTCTCAAGCTAAGCAGAGCTTGTGTTATGAGTACTAGAACAACTGATAAACATACTTATATATTTCTAAATACATACAATCATACATATTATAGATAAATAACACCCAGGCACAGAACAAATGATCATGCTCATCACACAAACATTTGGCCTGGGTGGGAATCGAACCCACGACCTCTGGCATAGCAGTGAGGGCCACTAACCACTAGACCAACAGGCCAGTCGATATATTTGTGTCGATATGTGTGGTCTAGATATATGTGCGAGGTCTACTTGACTTCGATTCGTTCGATGCGTTCGGTTCGGATAAGTGAGCGTTTAAATCCAGTCATCTGGTCCTTTACGCTTGAGACATAAAGGTTACGTATTAGTTCAATACGCGGTTGAATTTGTGGAAATTAAATATCGGAAAAACCCGCACTATACGGTCAATGAATAGGCTCACACAGCTTGATCATTTTAATTTTGGGAAAGGACCATTTTGGGAGATTTTTATTGAATGTTATTTATTCCACAACGAGCTGTGCCCGCGACTTCGTTCGCGTGGACTACAGGATCTTTAATTTATTTATTCTAAAATAAAAGTAGCCCATGTTACTCCTTATTACATCAGCTACCTGCCATTAAAATCGGTCCGGCCATTTCAGAGATTAGCCCGGACCAACAGACAGACAGACAGACCGACAAAAAATGTAAAAAATGTTATTTTGGTGTATGTACCGTATATATATTTATATGCATGTAGTAAAAAACAGTTATTTCAATATATAAAAACAGACACTCCAATTTTATTTATTTGTATAGATGTATAGACTATCACACAAGGCCGTCTAGTCCCAACCTAAGAAAAGTTTGTGTTATGGGTACTAGACAACTGATAAACAAACATATATGTTTCTTCTAAATACTTACATATTATAGATAAATTACACCCTGACACAGAACAAAATAATGATAATGCTCATCACATAAACATTTGTCCTGAGGGGAATCGAACCCACGACCTCCGGTTTAGCAGTCAGGGCCACTAACCAGGCCAATCAAAGCTTTCACTTTTCTGAATGGAAAGAAAGCTGAACCTATAAAAGTATGACTCATCTGACAGGTTAATAAACCTGTCATAATATAAAGCGGTGAGATTTTTTGTTCATAGAATATAAACAGTGACTTTTTTTTTACAATCTAAGTACTGGTCAACGTATGACTCATTCGACAGGGTTCACAAAGAAACGTTTGTTTCGTTTTGTATTTTTTTTATGTGGTATAATCATCTAATAACATCTCCAGCTCTTGGGCGGAGCGGTAGGGTGTTTCAGACTTTTACTGACTAAAAATCCCACTCCTGTGCCTTCCTTGCCTTTCATACCAGGGCTGAGTTTTCTTTCAGAAACAAGCCCTTGGCCCCAGTAAGCTTCGACCCTGTTGGGCCCCTAACACTGTCCGGCCGTCCGGTCCGAACTGTCCGGACCAAGCCCAAGTCGTCTACGGTGCGCACTTTTTCCGCGTGCCTCAAGGAGTTGTCAGCAACAGCAGGGGCCCAGCCAGGTCTAAGGGAACTCGAGCCCCGGTATGAAGGCTTGAAGGAACGGGGTGGGTTTTTTAGTCAATAAGTGTCTGACACTATCTCCCGCTCCACCCAAGAGCGGTGGTTGTCAATGGATGATTTACCCCATCAAAAAAAAGCCCTACGGTTTGCTGACATCTCTTTGAGGTGCGCGTGGAACAGTACGCGGCGTCGCGTCGATTCTTTTTCGGTCTGGGAACACATTCATTATTGTCTACAGCTAAGGAGTTCTCTGCTGGAGTCTACGTTTTCGAATTGCTCAACCTAACCTAGGGATTTTCAAGTCAAGAATTAATAGATTACTTTTAAGCAAGCGTTCTCCATCGTAGTTCACATCATCGTTTACCATCAGGTGAGATGGTGATCAAACGCGTATCAATAATAAAAAAATATTTGGAAGTACTACTACGATTAAGATCTTTCTTTACTGATCAAGGAATTGTATCAATAAGTACCCACAGATACAGGGATGTGAGGTTGGCCAGCTCGCCGTCCAACCATCTGGTAACTGTCCGGACCGAGCCCCAGACGTTGACGGCGCGTATTGTTCCACGCGCTGCTCATGGAGTTGTCAGCAAACAGTAGGGACCCAGCAGGGACGAAGCCTACTGGGGCCAAGGGTCTACCCCTGAAAGGAAGATTCAGCTCCGGTACGAAAGGCAACGAAGGAAGGAACAGGAGTGGGTTTTTAGTCAATAAAAGTCCGACACTATCTTCCGCTCCGCCCAAGAGCGGGGGATATCATTGAATGATTTTCCCACCTAAAAAAAGTAGGCCACGAAAATCATGGCACAAAACCCTTTTTGAGTTTTTTCGTAAACACTGTATTTAAAAAAAAAAGGAATAAGTACTGACAATTGACGTATAAGTATTATAATACGCCAGGAAAACCTTTAAAATGACAACAAGTAAAACAACTTTAATTAACTACATTTAATTTTAAACAACAAATGTTAATAAACGTCAGGAGCGTAAGAAATTACCAGAACAAAAAAACAGTTACTTCATGTTCTAATAATGCTACAAATTGCAATATTAATAACGTTGTCGGGACGTTAACATACAATGAAAATCATAATTATCCAATTAGTTACAAAATGTACACAATGCTTTGGAATTTGATAATTGATGGCAAATGACGTATCGGAAAAAAATACAAGAGTGATAGGTAATTAGACAGTACTCACGTATTTTTATTACATCTATACTAATATAATAAAGAGGTAAAGTTTGTTCCGGGCCCTGGTCGAGGCCATGGTCCGGAGCGAGGAGGAGTGGCAGGCGGTCGCCGACTTTGCGAAGCAGTAATGCTCGCTAAGGAGGAGGCCGACCGCATCAGACAACGGCGCTCTCGCCGCCGCCGCCGGGATTCCAATCCCGATTTCCAGCCACCGTAGGCGCGAGCTTGCGGACAGTGAGCAATGGGTAGCTCGCTGTCCGGCCGTCCGGTAACCGTCCGGACCAAGCCCAAGTCGTCGACGGCACGCACTGTTCCCGCGCGCCTCAAGGAGTTGTCAGCAACAGCAGGGGGGGTTTTTTAGTCAGTAAGAGTCTGACACTATCTCCCGCTTCGCCCAAGAGCGGGGGTTGTCATAAGATGATTTTTGCAATCGAAAAAAAAAAAAAAAGGTAAAGTTTGTGTTTTTGTATGTAGGAGATAATCTCTGGAAGTACTGGTCCGATTGCTATTTTTCTATTGATTTTCACTGATAGAAAGTGGCTTTATTCCTGAGTGGCATAGGCTATATTTTATGTACCTACTCGGGCGAAGCCGCTGGCAAAAGCTAGTCCATTAAGAGTTAAGTTATGTTTGAAAAGTATCTTCTTCTTAAAGCGTGGTATAAAAGCTTGTTACTTCATCTAACGCAATCCGACGCGATGGTTGACGAAAAGGCAACGCGAAAAAAGAAAGATAACGCCTGAAAACTGTTAGCATTCGGTAATTCCGTGATTTACTCGAATATTTTATAAAACTTGTTCCAGGAAATACTTGTTTTTTTTTTAACCCTTAAAAGTTTTTGAAAAACATCATCACATCATTATTTAGAATCTTGATAAAATTTGCTAGGCTTGTATGGTTGTAGTTTTTCGACTTTTTAAATTTTTGAGTGAATTATGAAATGTCCAAAGTTCATGGAAAATAGCAGATTTTCAGAGGTCTTAACTGGATTAGTTGTACACAAATTTAAAAATTGTTTTCCATAAAAGCCTAGATAATATCCACAAGATACTGTGTGTATCTTATGAAAAATGTGTAATAATGTCAAAATCGTGTAAGAGCGGTTGTATGAAAAACAGTGAAAATGTATGTCGAGATGCATCCTCTCAAACCCATGTTTTCCTATTGCTGGGTATATATCGCCCGGGTGAATTATTATTGCATATACTGAAATCAAAGGGGGCGTTATTGTCGACGGTGCATAGTGTTCCACACGCGTCTCAAAGAGATATCAGAAAAACCGTACGGGCCCAGTATGGCTGTACCCTACACCTACACCTGCTAGGGTAATGGGAAACGAAATAGAAACTCGTGGTCGTAGAACGCAAAACACAACTGAAGGAACAAAGGTGTGGTTTTAATTCTAGTCAGTGAAGGTCTAACGCAGTCTCTTGGCCTGATTTTATAACTTTTAAATTTATTTATTATTATTTTCTTTATTTAATTTGTACACACATTGATTACATTTCTAAATATCCCAAAAATAAAAAATTAAAAAATAGTAGCCCACCGGCATTGGGAACAGGGTCAATTATTCATTTGGTTATTATTATTATTATTCAGGCATTCAAAATTAGGCTACAAAGTCTTAAGGGTCAAAACCTTCGACCGCATGGCAGTAGATATAAACATAAGTTGGATAAATTCACGCTTGACCACTATCGCACCTGATGGTAAGCGATGAATATTATATTATATTATATTATATTGTATTATATTATATTATATTATATTATATTATATTATATTATATTATATTATATTATATTATATTATATTATATTATATTATATTATATTATATTATATTATATTATATTATATTATATTATATTATATTATATTATATTATATTATATTATATTATATTATATTATATTATATTATATTTTATTATTATATTATACCGGTGACGGCGTTTTGCGGTTGTGGCTGGTGGCCCGTGTACGGTGACCCTAAAACATGCTGCTACGGTATATTTCGTATTTCTTTTATTCTTATTACGAAGTGACGCACAAAGAAATGGATTGTTTTATACTCTGGATCTTATATTTCATGTAACGGTAATATCTGATAAGGTAGACAAGGGGTTAACTGTTTGTTGTACTGTACAATCTTGGTACGCGTCATCTTAGGTAGTTTTTTTTTAATTGAAATACCTAATGTAGTTCTAGTGAGAACTCATCAAATGATACTTCTCTGTGTGCATGCAATGCTACTGTCACCCCATGAAAGAATACTACTAATAATACATAAAATATACATACGATGATGTGGTTGACGTTGGAGCACGATCGCCTAGAAGTAACCATTCACTCTTGACCTACAGAGCTCTAAGTTGTAGCTATCAGGAAACACAAACTTCAAAGCGCGCTTTCTAAAGAAAGGGAAATCACACTTACAACTTCCAAACTGCTTCAGAGTAATTTCTAGTGAAAAAAGCAATAGCAATTTTTGCCCGATTTAGGAATCGAATGCTCAACAGTGAGTACAAGACCAACAAGGCAAACCAGATTATCTAATAAATGAGTCAGACTGTGATTCAAAAAGCATTCAATGTTTATAAGCCTGCCCTTTGACTTTACAATTCCAAATAATTTATTGAACAAATATTAGTTAAATTGACCACAAGACGTAAATCAACAAGTCAAGCACAACTGTACTAAAGAAAGGGATACTAAGTAAACCACAAAATGATGGAAAAAAATAATATCTAGTGGTGACGCCAATAATTAAGTTTTAACATAATAATTGAGGTTTTCCGTAATGCTCAATGCTTTTGATAGCATCATTTTCAAACCAAAAAAACTTAACTATTGTGTGCAATTACATTCCATTTTATTTATTTGGCTCACCAATAATGGAATACACATACGTACATTATATATTTATATAATGGTATGAGAGACATACATACTTAAACTTACAGACGAGTGGACCAATTCTTTCATGTTAAGGCCAGGTTCTACTAATTTCGAACTTTTTTAAACCTCTGGAGATCCACACATATAAAAGAGAACACCATGAAAAATTATTTTGTTAAAATTGACTATATGACCGCCGGGCAAAAATCAAAACATGCTATAAATCAGTTGGCTCGATTAAAAAATATCGAATCTTGCCCTAACTGATATCAAACGTGTATGTCTACGAGATTACGTCACGGAAATATTTGGAAGTTATAAAATATAAAAAAGCTTGTTTTTTAAAAGGGCCTTGCCGAAACAAAAATCTTACGTATAGTTATTGTTTTTATATATAATAAAACCGCTTACGGAGCCGCCACATCGACATAGACCCGGGCAGCGCGGCGTTCATTCAAAATGCTCAGTGACTTCAACCGTCTCTTAAGTGTTCCTGAAATCGTCAATTACTAATGATAATAACATTTACTTGAATAACGCTAATTCATCGTTTTATAACCAGACGAGTTACTCACCAAACATAATTATGAGTAAGTAATAATTATTATTTAAAATTAAGTCACCATAAAACCGAAATGATTTTAAAACCTACATATTTAATACTAAATGTTCGAAAGAAATAATACTAAAATAAAAATATACAGTTTTTCTTTATAGAACGTATATTTTTATTTATCAACAGTTCAATTCTGAATTGTTAATAATTATATAAAAAGGCTATTGAACTAATAATTACTTAATTATTCTATGATCAAAGATTAAAATGCCAACAGCATTATTTTACCAAAATGTATTCAGTAAACATTTTAGAAATTAATTACGCTGTATAATAAATGTAAAAATGTCCGGTGCACTGGCTTAGCAGTGTTAATAAAGGGTTGCAAATAAATAAAACTAAGCAATTTTCAGCTTTATGGAACAGATTAAATTTTAATTTGCCGTAATAAGCACAAAGGTGCCGTATTAATGATTTAAGACGAGGCTTTTGGACTTAAAGTGTGCCTAATTATATTTTATTTTTTTTACACCTAACGGGAGAACTGTACCCTCAGCCAATTTGCTAATCTGCAATAGTTAACGTTAGTAGAAAGCTTCAAATGTACGGGAATGGACGACGTCATCTCAACGCTCAGTCACGTGGTCAGAACAAAAGAATTTTGGGCGTGGCCAACTCGAAGCGATCGACGCAAGCGATACAGTTGTAACTTGGCTAGGGGGGCTGGTGGCCGAGTGGTAACGGCCCCAACTAACGAGTTGCAGGTAGCGAGTTCAAACCCAGCCAGGCGCATTACTTCGTGTAATTTATTTCATCACCACTACTCTCGGTAAAGTGTAAAGTGAAAACGGTGAAGGAAAACCATCGTGAAGAAACCGGCATATCTTAGAACCATAATTTCGAAGAAATGTGGTATCTAGCAACCCGCACTGGACCTGCGTAGTGGATTGCGGCCCATTCCAAAATCAAAATCGAAGCATTTATTTCAAATAGACCATTTACAGGCACTTTTGAATAGTCAAATATCGATCAGTCCAAGAAAAGTGAAGCTAAATTGCCTTCCTTATCCAAGAGAGGAGGCCTGAGTCCCAGCAGTGGAAATATTGAAAGGCTAATTATGATAAGGTATGCTTATGCTACACCTAACGTCCAGACTAAGCGTTTCGCCTCGTCTTATACCGCGTACATCGAAGGATTGGAACAATTTGCCTGCAGCGGTCTTCCCACCCGATCATAATTTAGGTATCTTCAAGGCTAGAATGAATAGGTTCTTAATAAACAAGCGCGATTCACCATCAACGATTTCATCTCTGCTTGAAATCAGGTGGGGACACAGTCAAATAATGTTTTAAAAAAAAATCTACGCTGCATTATTGTTCGAAAGAGACATCGAGAAACTAGAACCTCCTCGTCCTTGCGTCGTAATCCTCAATGCTGAGGGTCGAGACCTCCCTGCTTCATTATTCTAACCCTTATGATATTCCTCCATCTGTTCCTGTCTCTGGCGGTGTGAAGGGTAGGTACATCGTAGACTGGCCTGTTGGTCTAGTGGTTAGTGACCCTGACTGCTATGCCGGAGGTCGTGGGTTCGATTCCCACCTAGGACAAATGTTTGTGTGATGAGCATAATCATTTGTTCTGTGTCTGGGTGTAATATATCTATAATATTATTATTCTATTTATCTATAATTAATTTATATATATTTTATGTATGTATTTAGAAATATAATAAAAAATATAGTTCTGCTTAGCTTGGGACTAGACAGCGTTGTGTGATAGTTGTGGAATATTATTATTATTATATCGTAGAGTCAAGAGCGGTGCGGAACTGGTCGGAACTGGAAACTGGAACATAGCAGCAAAAACACGGGTGGGTTCTAATCCGTAAAAATAAGACATCTCTCGCTCTACCCAAAGCGGAAGAAGTTATTTGTGGATTTTTAATCCTCAGAAAATAAAAAGGTTTTTTAGTTCATTTAATATGACCCTCGGAACTCGTATCAAATGTAGACCGGAAATATTTAAAACACATGAGTCATAATACACTGTTACGATAATAAATTAATTTAATTACTATTTAGTCATACTATGACTAAATAGTGACCCTTGTACTTGAACGTTATAAGATAGGTACTGTTTGAGATAGTGTATGCTCTTTCACCCCTATACATATGTAGGTTAACATTATTCAAATTACTCATTACAACCTCAAGATGATTAAAGTTGAATCACTATATCTACGCTAATATTATAAAGAGGTAAAGTTTCTTTTTTTGTTTGTAGGAAGTAATCTCTGAAAGTACTCTGCCCCACTAGCCAAGTTACAGCCGTTTCGTTTCGGTTCACTTGCATTGAATGCCTCCGATTCCTTTGTTCTGACTTCATCTCAACGCTCAGTCACATGGTCAGAACAAAGAAATCGGAGGAGTGGCCTACTCGAGGCGTTCGACGCAAGAGAATCGAGACGGTCGTAACTAGGCTTCCCTAGCCTAGTTACGACCGGCTGGTCTGATTGCTAAAATTTTTTCACCGGTAGAAAAACTGTCGGTGAACAGTTTAACCTAATTTATTGCTTTATTTCTGAGTGACATGACATAGGCTCATTTTATGATCTTAGGCAAAGCCGCAAGCAAAAGCTAGTTTAATAATATAAAAATCTTGTTTCAGTATTTGTTATCAAACTCTTCCGAAACGGCTCGATCGATTTATATGTTTTTTTTTGTGTTTATTTGGTTCGTCTAAGAAGGTACAGTGAATACAAGTCGATGGTTATAGGCTCTTCTTGTACGTGTAGATACTATATTTATACTTTCAAGTGATTTTTTTGTGAGTCGGGAAACCTTTTAACGACTTTTCCTGCCCTAGGGCGAAATAAGAAGACATGTCAGACTTTTACGGACCAAAACCACACATATGTTCCTTCACTGGCTCTTTGCACCCTAGACCCACGGGAACTCTTTTTAGAAGTCGACCCTAGTAGGCTTCGGCCCTGCTGGGCCCCCACAGTTTAGCTGAGCTGATACCAATCACCTTGAGACACGCGTGGCACACTTCGAGCCGTCGACGACTCTGGCTCTATCCGGACGGTTACTGGACAGACGGACGGACCTCTAGGCGATAAGTGTACTATCACACGGGCGAAGCTGCTGGTAGCAATGACTTAGGGTCTAAACAGACGGATCGCATTTCAACTGCAATTCAACCGCAAATTGCAGTTTAGGTACGGTTGACACGACTTCAATAGAACTGCAAACACGACTGTTTGTAATAGAACTGCAAACCAAACGTGCAGTCCGATTGCAGTCGTGTGCACATCGACTGCATCCGACCAGCACCATACCCACCCGCCCGCACGTTCCGCCCGCGCTTGCTGCAGTTCGCATGCAGTCGGTGGGCAGTTCAAACGACTGCAATCGGACTGCACGTTTGGTTTGCAGTTCTATTACAAACAGTCGTGTTTGTAGTTCTATTGCAGTCGTGTCAACTGCATTCAAACTGCACTTAAACTGCAATTTGCGGTTGGATTGCAGTTGAAATGCGGTCTGTCTGTTTAGACCCTTACTTATAAATATGCAAATTCTTTATGGAATGCGCTTCCCCAGGAGATCAGGATGGCAACAAACCGATTAACATTCAAAACCAAAGTTCGCGAGTTGATTAAAAAGTTGTCAGTAGTTTCATTACAGTGTTAATGTTTTCCTATTGTCGATTTGGACCGACTATTTTAGTGCATGTACATATTTTGTATAATTGTATATATTTATTCTATGGTCTATTAGTATTTCAATTCTTGTATTCGCCTTTTTCTTGCTCTTTTATTGCACCTGCCAGTACTTTTTCTCTGCATCACCCAATGGTTTACTGGAAGAGAATGCCTATAGCATTAAATCCGCCTCTGTACTCATATATGTGCATATAGTGTTAATTAATAGTGCCTTCATTATGATATAAGTGTTCAATGTTAGTGATTACGTGTATCATACGACGTTTTTCAATACACTTGTGAAGAAAATAACTGTAAAACTAGTAAAGTTTTGTGACGGTAAAAATCTGTTTTCATATGGCGCGCCCATTTTTTTTTTTTATTAATCTTCCATTACACTCACTGAAATGAATAAACGGGGGTTGACCGGCGACTCGTAGGGGACGACCTGCGCCCATCCTGATACGATAATGTATTAACATTATGGCGGGGGAGAGGTTGATTATTAAGGTTTCAACTACATTATAGCACTAGTGCGTAATGGTAATCAAAATGTCACAAGGGCCATTTCGTACCTAAGTGCAGTGCAATATGAATCACTTTCTGAGCAAGTGTATTGAAAATAAATAAATGCAATAGATAGCATTTATTATGACTGCGTTTATATGCAAAATGCAAACATAAATGATGTCATCGTAATAAGGAATTGACATTTTTACAATGACATTAAAATGATTCTAAACCTGGTTATATCGGTGACCCGTGACCACAAATGAATATTAAACAGGTTGTACCCTAAGGTTTCACCCGCGTCTGGGTTGTGGGACTCTTTGGACTGGGACCGCGGTCCCAATTACCAACTATTTTTTTTTTTGAGAAGTATTTTGGGACCAAAATAAAATAAATGCAGTTTTTTTTTACCACTGTACTTTAATGCCTTTCCTTGTGGTCCTAAAATACTACTCAAAAGAAAAATTTTGGTGGAAGTTGGGACGACGCCCAATGCGTGTTGGTGTTGCTGCGTTCCCGTGGGTCTTACCGTGATATTTTATAGCCCTTCCTTGATAAGTAGGATATCTTATTCTAAAAGTACTTTACCAATCAAACAGTATAATAATCACACCAATAATAAAAAAGCGAAATTTTGTGGAAGTATGTGTATCGTATCGTGAAGTATGTTGTGTATGTAGTGTGCCTTCTTTACGCTCGAATGACTGAACGGGATTCGATGAAACTTGGTACACAAGTAGACTATGTCATAGAATAGCACAAAGGATACTTTTTATCCTAGGAGTACGTGCCCTTAAGATATGGTCTAGTATCACGCAATCAAAGTCGCTAGCAGCAGCTAGTAGTATAAACAAACATGTATTATAAAATATTGACAACTAGCGTTTGCCCGCAGCTTTGCCCGCCTACATAAAATATAGCTTATGTCTCTCACGAATGAAGCAGCTTTCTATCGATGAAAAAACTTTAGCAATCGGTCCAGTACTTTCAGAGATTACCTCCTACAAACAAACAAAAAACTCTTTATAACATTAACCTTTCGAATGGTGTAATTAGAGACACAATAGAAATGAGAATGAGACAGCGAACGCGGCGTTCGCTTGGGGTTTATTGAATTAAGTGTAAAAGTGTAGATAATGATGACAACTGTTTTCAATTCACAAAAGACGTATTTGAACTGTATAAAATTAAAAACACCTGTACTAACAAATTCATTTGTTACCGTTTCCAGCAAAATTTTAGGAATAAAATGCTGAGGAAACTCTTCTACAAGAGAGTAAATCAGCAGACTATTATGCTAACAAAGTTTCAGAGTGATAAATGGTGATAATTAGTTTATTATGTCCCACTGATGGGCGAAGGCCTCTCTCTTCCTTTTCCACACATGTCTGTCCTCTTAGTCATTGCGGGCCAGTCTCTCCGGTAGTTGTCAAGCTCATCTCTCCACCTTCGCCTTTTTTTTATGGTAGGAAAAAATCGTGCTTCAGACTCTTACTGACTAAAAGACCCACCCCGTTCCTTCTAGCCTTCATACCGGGGCTCGAGCGCCCTTTCGGATAACCCTGGCCCCAGTAGGCTTCGACCCGGCTGGGTCCCTGCTACCTTCGCCTTGGTTTGCCGTGATGTCGCCTTGTGTTTAATGGTACCCAATAAGTGGCTCTTTTAACCCATAGCTCAACTGTCAGAATGATAAATACAAGTTTTTTTTTACAGGTGTCGTTTTATACTACTCATAATCTACTTAAGTGTCCTATGATTTAAAATCATAATTATGATGAATAACATTCAAAATGATCATGTCGAAATTGGTTTGTGTAAAAAACATATGCTCGGGTAAAAATAGATAAGTTATGTCAATGCCATTTTAGGTATATCATATGCGTAAATCTGGGTAAATTAGGTAAAAGGCCGACCAATGGTAAATCCCAAAACTCGTCAACAAAATTTTAGTGATACAAATTCGAACTGTTCTGTAAATAATCGTTTTTACTTTGTTCACTTTAATTCGTACTTTTACTAGCACTCACTCGGTAAATCTAAGGATATTTCTAAAGAGACACTCTCAAAATTTTTTTTTCAGTAACATATTATTTTGGTATTATTATATTTTATTGTTATTATTATGTATTTTATATATTGTTATTATGGTTTGCTACAAGAAAACTCAATGTGGGTTATGCTCGCCTGTGTGCATCAACCGTCCTATTTTCAATGTTCTTAAAAGTTCTGCGCACAAGAATACAAGACGTTGGTGACAAAAATATATAACCTTTTAGTATCTACACTACCAAAGGTCATGAAATAAGACTAAAAATTTAATATAATAAATGTCATACATAAGTTATTACAAAAAGTCTTTATTAGCAACTTTAGGATTGCCACAGACGACATTGAAGGAGAATTTGAATCGTTATGTTACACGTATTGGTTGTTCATCGAAAAATACAAAAAAAAAACACTTAAATATAGAAAGTAAAATTTGGAATTTTGTGTTATGGAGTCGAGCGCGGCAGTGACTTTCCCCGTGTATCAAACGACGTTTTTCATTACAGTTAAGAAGTGGTAAATAAAAGGGGGTTGACACGCGACCAGCCTGATACGATAATGTAATAAATTGTGGCAGGAGCAAGCTCGTACACTTTTCCACATTAGTAGGAAAAGCAATGAATTGCGTGTCTAAAAGCGGTAAAAATAAGAGCAGATTTTCGAGTAGATTTATTAAAAAATACATTACAGCCACGACTTTATAATACCGATTCTGACCGGATAGTCCTGCAAAATATCAGATACCCAATTCTGTTTCCAGTGTAGACCGCCTATCAATTAACATGGCGTCAATGACATTTAGTCGGATTACAATCCTATTAGATCCTATTCAAACGCGACCCAGTCAGCCTTGACGGTCATTTGAAAAGCTACATTTATTAACTGTATTCACAAAAAGTCTATCAAACGAGTTTTTTATTTGCGAAAGTCACACTGGTTATACGATAGTACCGATTTCGGAATATGGGTTTAATAGAATCACGATTATATATTTATATCTGAAAGTGTAGTTTTGAATGTGCAAAAAATTTCAGAAGGCAAATGTTAATGATTCTCGACTCAAATCATCAAAAATTGAGTGTCTTGTTTTTATTAATGCTCTTAGTAAATGGGCGAAGCCTCGTACAGACTGTCGCACTAATGCACATAGTGACAAGACGTGCGATAAATTGCAACGTGTTTTTTTTTTTGAAGATTTTTATTAAAAACTAGCTTTTGCCCGCAGCTTCGCCCGCGTACATAAATTATAACCTATGTCACTCAGGAGTATAGCAGCTTTCTATCGCTGAAAAAATATTAGTAATCAGTCCTGTACTTCCAGAGATTACCTCCTACAAACAAAAAAAAAAATAATAATTTTGCATCTTTATTACATTAGTGGTAGATGAACAAAATAATAGTATTATTAATTTATTGACCTGGTACAATTTTTTTATGTGACTATATCATTTACTAGTTTTGTAACAACCTCCTGAAATTTTGTGTAGGTTCACAACTGCACCTTCTATTATATTTTAAATTCGAGACAGTTGAAACTGTAATACATAACCTGTAACTGGAATAATGCACAGCTCAATTAGGGAATAAAACTTCACAGAAAATGTTACTTAAATGCACTAAGGTAGTATTTTTTAAAGAAATAAGATAATCTAATTAGGCAAATAGTATGGGCATCGACGATTATATTGGTAGCGCATCGGTATATGGTATTCACGCACGCACACACAAATACGCTAGTGAAGCAATCAAGATTGATCAAAATAGGTAATCTTATTTTTCCTAAACAATAATTTTAGGATAAAAAAAAATAAAAACCATATTTTAAAAACAGTTGAAATCGATTGAGAAGCTGATTCTGAACGTACTAATCATATAAATAGTAGCTGAATGTGCTGAAAATTTGTGAAACATGAAAGTTTAAAGTAGCTTCTTAAGGCGTATAGTTCCTTGAACCATCTGGCCGAAATTATGTGAACGCAACTCTCGCACTCGCCTAGGCGGCAGTACACAAATCTCTGCATTTATTTGCGGCCAGCAGCGCCCGGAAAGCGCTTTAAATCCATTTTCTCTGCGAGATATTGATTGATTTACATATGCAATGTTCACTTTGAAGAATATATAACCACCAATTTTTATGTGTAAAAATGTTTCTATAGGTCCAAGCCGTTTCGAAGGAGTAGGGAAAAGTTGCGAAATTGCTAAATATTTTTTTTTGACAAAAGTATTAATTGCACGAAAAAATCAAATGTTGATATTATTGTTCATGAATCTTTAATAAACATATATTTTTTTCAAACCAATTGACCTAACCGTTACGGTGGAGTAGGCCTCAGAAAATCACTGTTTTATGGCACTTTTCGGGCGCTTGGCCCTTAAACATTGCAAACGTATGTACAAATTCAATTAAAAGTAGATACAATAGTATAATCGAAGTACGCTTTCTACTTCCTGTTCAAACAGGTATTTTGTTTTATTTCACAAATTGGAGTACCAATTATAATATTTGGAAATCACTTCATGGTAAGTATCTGAAGAAATAAAGGGTGGAAAACTTGGAGCTGCCTTGTCACTATTAACGTCCATAAAGTTCTTTGTGTTAAGCCTATTTGTATAAATGATATTTGAATTAATTGTTTCGGAATTTATGTTGTTCCTTTCAACAATACTGTTTTGTTTTTTACTTGATCTTTATAAAATATTCTCGATTTGGTTATCAAGTTTAGCTTTTTGCTCTTTTATACCGTCTATTTACTTTTTAACTGACTTCTAAAAAAGGAGGAGGTTCTCAATTCGGATGTTTTTTACTCTTCATTTTTGCATCGAATGGTTGCGATTATGAGGATATTAACATCTATTTGTGACTATGAACCAACCCGCACTGGGCCTTGACATTGGTAGCTATATCATCTTCTTATTTTCCTATTTGAGACATGACATCAATTAATGGCGCCATGACGGTAGGTTCATTCATCTCACAATTAGTTTATGGCAAAACATTCCTGAATGTGATCTTTAGAATGATTGTAACAATTAAAACGATGGTTGATACAATCAAGTGCTTTAGGGAACAAGGAGTGATTGAATGTGACAGATTCAAATTGTTTTCATTGTAACTGTTTATTTTAGCTGATGACATCTAACATTTTTGTAGATAGGACTAACATGACAGTAATTATATTATTAATAGTTTACTTTATTATGGGTCCTGTTAGCGCTTTTCTTTTAGCGCCACAAACCGTATAGCTTTTACTTTGATATACTCTTCTTTTGTGGAAATTGACGGCCGTTTCAGCTAGTCCAGACTGTTGGACATCGGTACACAGATTGATTTCTGTTTCAAAAAAGCAATACGATCCTTTCTATTTAAAAGCTTTTATTTGATTTCACCTGTCCCGATGTTTGTTTGTCTGTAATAAAATCTTGCAAATTATTTTGATCCATTTCTCAGTTACCAATTGAACTGAATTTTTGCATGCTTCTATTTAAAAGCTTTTATTTGATTTCACCTGTCCCGATGTTTGTTTGTCTGTAATAAAATCTTGCAAATTATTTTGATCCATTTCTCAGTTACCAATTGAACTGAATTTTTGCATGCTTGTGTAAGGCAGATGACAAAGCCAAACTATTATGACATTTTTTTTTTTTTTTATGGTGGGAAAAATCATGCATTGACATCCCCCGCCCTTGGGCGGAGCGGGAGATAGTGTCAGACTCTTACTGACTAAAAGACCCACCCTGTTCCTTCTAGCCTTCATACCGGGGCTCGAGCGCCCTTTCTGATAACCCTGGCCCCAGTAGGCTTCGACCCGGCTGGGTCCCTGCTGTTGCTGACAACTCCTTGAGGCGCGCGGGAACAGTGCGCGCCGTCGACGACTTGGGCGAAGCTGATCTGATGATGGAACCGGAATGTGACCTATGAACTCAACACAACCCCATCGAGTTTTGGCTTAGATAATTTGTCTTGATGAGTACTTTAGTGTTATAAGGTAACCAGGGTCTGATGATGGAGCTGAAAGATAGCCATATGAACTCGGTAATAAGTGCATGGTAAACCTATCGTGTTTGCACTTTTTGGAATGTTCTTAATGTGTCAGTGTATGTGTGCATATAGGTACAGACCGTGCTTTAAAAGCTTGCTATGAAAAAATGATTGAAAACTTGTTGCTTCTTAAACCATTTTTGGAGGTTAAATACAGGTATATTATCCTTGCTATATCACTTAATGACGTTGGCCAGATCGAAGCATCTTTCCGAATCGACCAATCAAGGTATATTGGTCTTTTTTATATCTTATCTTTTTTATCTTAGTAAACAAGGCCAGGTAAAGGTATCTTTGCCGGTTATTTTGTTCTCTATTATATTACTATTATGTTTCATAAACACCTTTTTTTTCGAATAGCAATCTATACTGCCAATTTGTATTGCTTTGACATATTGAAAACTACCTAGTTCGGATCTTGGGTAACCAGTTTACGTCTATATTTTTATGTTCATTTCAAAATCTTTAAAAACATCTTTTATAATCAACTTGACATCTACTTTATATAACTTACGTAATAAAATGTTGGGGAGAGGTTTTGCTATATTTGGTGATAAACATTCCGTTCCCATTGTATGATGATTAAGGCAATTCTCACCTGTTCCGTCTACATACACCTCTCAGGCTCTAGTGTACCGAATTCGGTACACCGTGGTACAAGCTAACTTAAACCTTATAGTTACGTAATAAGGTTTAAGTTAGCTGGTATGAGGTGTACCATTCTCGGAACACAGGCACCTTAGAGGTGTATATTAATATATATATTAATATACACCTCTAAGGCGCCTGTGTGACTGTTAATTAGTGTACGATACTTAAATACGTGATTGTTATAATTCTCTGCTGAAGTACTGGCCCATTTTTTTTTAGCTCTGTCTGGGTCACTTCTCGCCAATAATTCCTAAAGAAGAAAGTCGTCCCACTACGTTCGAAATTATTTGAATAATTAATTTAATTTGACATTTCAAATCGTTCTACACTTTAATAGATTTGCACGGCGCCATTATAATTAATATTTATTGAGCTACGATAGATAGAATAAATTGTAGTGAATCGGGCCAATTGAATTGCATCTCACGTTCGTTTTTACCGTAGTTAATTAAAACGGTAGATTATAAAGGTTCACACACACATCAGTCATGACAACATCAAGTCGCTGATCCGACATGTATCGGGACATAGAAGTATTATTTTTTTTATGGTGGGAAAAAATCATCCGATGACAAACCCCGCTCTTGGACGGAGCGGGAGATAGTGTCAGACTCTTATCTACTGACTAAAAAACCCACCCCATTCCTTCTAGCCTTCATACCGGGGCTCGAACTCCCTTTCGGATAACTCTGGCCCCTGTAGGCTTCCGACCCAGCTGGGTCCCTGCTGTTGCTGACAACTCCTTGAGGCGCGCGGGAACAGTGCGCGCCGTCGACGACTTGGGCTTGGTCCGGACAGTTACCGGATGGCCGGACAACGAGCTACCCATTGCTCACGTTCCGCAAGCCCGTGCTTACGGTGACCGGAAATCGGGATCAGAATCCCGGCGGGAGATATAGAGGTATAAGAAATAGGGTGGAAAAATCTGTGTCCTTTAAGGCAGCACTACACTGCGCCCACGTGTGGTAGAGTACGCAGGTACACCGATGTAGGCGCGTCAGTCTTCGTACATGTTATATGGAAACTAGACTCACAGAGCTACACTAGATCCACGCCATGCGATGCCACGCGACGTTTTTTTTTTTTTCGATGGGAAAAATCATCTTATGACAACCCCCGCTCTTGGGCGGAGCGGGAGATAGTGTCAGACTCTTACTGACTAAAAAACCCATCCCGTTCCTTCAAGCCTTCATACCGGGGCTCGAGCGCCCTTTCGGATAACCCTGGCCCCAGTATCACGTCATTATATGTACAAATCAAGTGTGGTCCACGTGTGCGTCGGTCTAATGTAGTTCTAGCATTATTTGTAACTACCTCGAGAACCCTTTGATCAGACGGGAGTGGAAACTGACCCACAACTATCCTATGGTTTTCTTCGGACTATAGGTAACATTTTTGATGTGAAAAATCATGTGTCAGACATTAATTACTGACTAAAAATCACTTCTAGTTCCTTCGTTGCCCTTCATTCCAGGGCCGGGTTTTCCTTTCAGAAGCAAACTCATTGCCCCAGTAGGTTTCGACCCTCGATCTTTACTTTTTCTGGATGCCATAACAGATTACGTAAGCTCGTTAGGACATTGTGACAATTATATCTTGCTCGGAGATTTTAATGTTAATTTGCTGGACACAAGCGGAATAAAGACCAGAAAAATTAACGAGTTTTTGCATAGTCTCAGCCTTACTCAGCTAGTGTCAACTCCAACACATTTCACAGCTACCAGTGAAACCCTCATCGACTTACTGTGTACCGATTTGGTAGCAAAATATACGGCAGTTGAATCTTATGGTTCAAACAATGGCCATTCTGTCATAGTTGGGGAATTTAATGTGAAACGGGATAGGTTTAAACCATATGTCGCTAAATTTAGGCCACTTAAAAACATCTGTATAGACAATGGTCTATACAGATGTTTTTAAGTGGCCTAAATTTAACGCGGATTTACAGCTTCTCTGTCTTGAAAACATTTTAAAATTTGAAAATGTCAATGACATGGTAAATTATTTTAATCATGTCATAACTTCCTTATTTGATATTCATGCACCAGTAAAGACAAGCACAATAAAAGAAAAGTCGAAACCCTGGATTACTGACACAATTAGGCTAATGATGCGTTTACGGGATGACGCACTTACTAGTTACCGTAAAACTAAACTGAATTCAAAAGGCGAATACTACAAAGAATTAAAAACTTTAGTAGTACGATCTCTGTATAGTGAAAAAATGGCATATTATAAGCACAACATAAACAATCATATTAAAAATCCAAAAATTTTATGGAAAAATCTAAAAACTACTTTACTTACTACAAATTCTATACAAGACCTACCGTCGCACTTTACAGATCCTGATCTAATTAATAATAACTTTTTGACAGTTCCTGGCAACAAGGTGGCAAGCGTGTCACTGTTGACTGATTACGATAATCATAAACACGGTGAGGCAACTTTTTCAATCGTTCCAGCGGAGCAGACTGACATCTCTCGCATTATCTCCAACCTTAAAAGTAATGCCGAGGGTTATGATCACATTACCCTGGACATGATTGTCATGACCCTACCTCACACGCTAAATGCTATTACGGCCATAATAAACTGTTCAATAATTACTTCAAAATTCCCTGAAGAATGGAAGATTGCGTCTGTCAAGCCCTTACCCAAAAATTCAAATCCGGTTGATCTGAAGGACCTCCGACCTATTAGCATTTTGCCATGTCTGTCTAAGATACTGGAGAGGGTCGTGTGTGACCAATTAACCCTTTTTTTGGAGCGGAATAGCATATTGCCAGACTTGCAATCGGGATCCAGAAAGCAGCGAAGTACCGCTACTGCTTTACTGGATGTTACTGACAATGTGTTGTCTGCCCAAGATAAGGGAATGTGTACGTGTTTGGTCTTGCTCGATTTTTCTCGGGCATTTGACGCAATTAATATACCACTATTATTATCGAAATTGAGGTATTATGGTTTCGACCCTGGCGCTGTGGAATGGTTCCGGAGCTACCTCAGTGATAGGCAGCAATTTGTGAATTTACGTTTGGGGGATGGCACCACTCTAAAATCGGCACTTAGTTTAATAGAGAGAGGATTGCCGCAGGGTTCTATTTTAGGTCCAATACTCTTTATCCTGTATTGCGCGGATATTATTAAATGCCTGCAGAAGTGCAAGTATCATATATACGCTGATGATGTCCAGCTTTACATATCTTTTTATCCTGACGAGTATGATAATGCCATAAAAAACCTAAACGACGATCTTCGCAGGATTGCAACCTGGTCCGAGGAACATTGCCTGTTGCTAAACCCAACCAAAACCAAATTCATGATACTTGGCTCTAAACAACAGTTAGCTAAACTACCTGCTACGTTTTCACTCGAATTGATGGGCAAACCGATAGACAGAGTATATGAAGCAAGAAACCTTGGCCTTATTATGGGCAAAGATGTTCGCTTCGAAAAGCATGTCGCCGACTCGGTAAGAAACTGCTTTTATCGCCTAAAAGTTTTGTATAAGATGAGGCCTTACCTATCCGAAACACTTCGGGAGCAGCTTGTGGAAAGTCTGGTTTTGTCCAGATTGAACTATGCAGACACAGTGTATGGCCCGCGCCTACTGGCTCGTACAGACCGGCTTATTCAAAGGGTTCAAAACGCGTGTGCTCGGTTTTGTTATAAGATTCCTCCTAGAAGCCACATAACGCCATTCCTTAACAAGCACTTTACCCTCAAAATGAAATCGAGACGCAAGCTACACTTGGCGTGTCTTCTATTCGGTGTAATTAAATATCAAAAGCCAGACTACCTGTACAATAAGCTGAGTTGGATCACTGGTAGACGTGAATGCGGAAGAAGGCAATGCTCTCAACAGCTGTCATCGCAGCCCCATAGTACAGCAACATTTAGAGGCAGTTTCCGTTACGCGGCTAGTAAAGTATGGAATAATTTGCCGCCGCCTATTAGAACAATAAACACGATTAGTACGTTTAGAAGACGGTTACGGCAGATTTTGATCGATGCGCAGCGTAAGTTAAACCTAACTAATTTAAACGTTTCGTTGATATAATATACGTAAAAAAAATTATATAATTTGTCTTTGGTCATAATATTAATTAATAAATATGTTTCACTATAATAAAAAACAGGGTTTACATAGTTACAATTATGTGGGTGGTTTAGGTTTTATTTTTTCTGCGTGCCGTTGGACTCATATAGCTGCCTCGTGTCCTTTCGCCCGCTGCGAGGGATTTTTGCCGTGTCCCAAATGTTGTTTTTTTTTGTTAGCCGTAAGGACTGTGTGATTAAATTTACGTATAGCTTTGATGATAGTTTATTTATTCTTAGTATGTTTTTTTTTTCTCCTGTTTCTTATATATCTGTCACATAACACCTTCATATTATATATCATTTAATACACACTAATTTATACCTACATATATTTATTTATCTTACACCTAACAACTGATTGACATCCGTAGACTTAGCAAGGTTCAGTTGAAAACCAGCGTCAGGCAACTGCTACGTAGTGGCCTGGCATAATGCTGAACTGGACCTATTTGGTGCAGCCGTGGGACATACAATGTAGATATATTTTAAGTGTAAGATCCATACTAAAATCATTTTTTATTTCATTGTGTGTACCTGTGTGCCAAATAAACGTGTTTTCTTTCTTTCTTTCTTTTCTTTCTTTCTACTGGGTCCCTACGGTTTGCTGACATCTTGAGGCGCGCGTGGAACAATACGCGCCATCGTGGCGTCGATGCGTTCCAGTGGCTGTGGTAACTGTCTTCTGAACGATCCCGCTGTATATCTAAATACTTCCTAGTCATGTAGATATTTTTTGAAGTGGAAAATCATCAGATAACTTCTCGCGCTCTGGATAAAGTGAAAGAGAGTGTCAGACTTTCACTGACTAAAACCCATCTGTGTTCTATCAGTTGCCCTTGGCTTTGTATGCATTCCAGGGCCGTAGTATTTCTATTAAACAATCCCGATCCTAGCAATGTCGGTAATTTTGATTACGCGATGTGCGATTTTTATGACTTCAGATCTATTTTTCAAGTTTTTATGTGGCGGTACAAACTACAGATACGATATTCTATTGTTTCTACTAAACTATACGTATTTTATGACGTGACTACAACGTTTTCACTGTAGATAGATAGATAACTCTCATATATAGCTCTCTTACGGAGAGACAGAAGATCTTATAGTTTGTAAATAAAAAATGTTTTGCTCTTAGTTAAAATAAATGTATGTAATCATTGTTAATTTATTACTTAAGGTTATTTGTACTAACTACAACTAACTACTGCAACAGATGCAATGTATGCGTTAAAATTGTTTTTGTATTTTTATTTAAATATGCCACTTTTATTAAATAAACGATATTCTATTCTAGATAGATATATAGATAAATCATTTATTGGCTACAGCACAAAACCTGCACCAAAACACATAACACATAAAAATTATAAAAACTAAGCACATATACAACAACAAAAGAAAAAATAAAAATAACACATGTAGGTACTAAGACAAAAATAAAGAGAAATACCAAAATAGACCCATAGTGCGGTGTGCATGTCGCGCTGCACCAATGGGAGTCCAGCTCAGCATGTGTCAGCCAAAAATACCTGACACTGATATTAGCTGGATCCTTGTGGTGACATTCGGACGCTCAGATGGTTTTGAGAGAAAAGTTTTTACGAAGTGAATTTTGTTCTATAATAAACCTTTAACCTTAACCTTACCTTTTTCAACAGTATTAAAAGGAGACTGTACATTGAGGGTGAGGAGATTGCATATGTCCAGGATTATGTGTATCTTGGCCAAATAGTCTCCTTTCAGGCGCGACAAGATAAAGAAGTTTCTCGATGCACTGAAAGTGCCTGGAGGAGCTTTTGGTCAATGAAAGACCTTCTCAAAGGAGATCTCCCGCTATGCCTAAAACGGAAAATCATGGATATGTGCATTCTCCCCATACTTACGTACGGAGCGCAAACCTGGTCTTTGACGCTTCAGCAGAGGTCCAAGCTCGAGGTTTGTCAGCGAGCCATGGAGCGCAGTGTCCTGGGTGTTCGAATTTCCGACCGCATAAGAAACACAGAGCTGCGCGCCACAACTAACATTAAAGATGTTACCCGAAAAGCTGCCACTCTAAAGTGGGATTGGGCCGGACATGTTTGCCGCATGTCGGATGAGCTGTGGGCTAAAAGAGCCACTTATTGGGTCCCATTAAACGCAAGGCGACGTCGCGGCAGACCAAGGCGAAGGTGGAGAGATGAGCTTGATAAATACCGGAGGGACTGGCCCGCAATGGCCAAAGACAGATGTGTGTGGAAAAGGGAGAGGGAGGCCTTCGCCCAGCAGTGGGACATAAATGGGCTAACTAACTAACTAACTAATAAACCTTATGATGTATGTATAAGAACTAAAGGGCATGCAATTCGACATATATTGTCACTATTTTCCATACAACTGCTCTTACGCGATTATGACGTTATTATATATTTTTCCTTAGATATTTTGGATACACAGCTATCTTGTGGATATTATAAGGCTTTTATAGAAATAAAAACATAAATTATTTGGATGAAAGTAATCTAGTAAAAACCTGTTTTATTTTACGTGAACTTTGGCCCTCTATAATGTACTCATATAATAAAAATATAAAAAAGTACATCAATAGAATCCTTGCATGTTTAATCAAGATTTTTAATGTCAAATATTTTTCTAAAGAACTTTTAAGGGTTTAAAAAAACACGTATTTCCCGGAACAAGTTCTGTGAAATTTTCGAGTAAATCACGGAATTACCGAATGCCAACAGAGTTTTCAGGCGTTATCTCTCTTTTTTGCATTGCCTCTTAATCAAACATCACTTTGGATTGCGTTAGATAAAGCAACAAACTTTTAAATCATACTCGTCGTTGACGACAGGCGAGTGGAAATATCCAACAGACAAAAACAGAAAAGTTATGCAATCCGTAGGTATTATTACACACACGAATGAATCGACGGAACAAAAATAAATAAGAGCGGGAAATAATATAATAGTGTATATAAATCCGTATTTCCTCATAACATAAAATTCAATACTACTTTACTCGTTCGTTCAGAATTTTCAGTAATACAGTTATTGTGGTCGTTAAAAAGCAATCAATGTGGAACAAAAAACTCAATTTATTCTCGTAAAGATATTTCCGACGAATTTAGGTAGCTTTAATAAATTATAAGCAAATTCAGGAATAAATTACGCAGCAATTTACAATATTTCAGAATTGTTAATAGGAAGGACATGCTTACTAAGACGACGGAATGAAAAAGGCTGGCAATTAAAATGAAATAAAAGAGGAAGAAAAGGTTTTATACAGTGGGTAATTATTATGCGGCTTTAGTTAACCACGCTTGATAATAATGACTATTATCATTTGGCAGGAGTTAACAAAAAGCCCAAGATATTTTTTTTTTACAAAATATAACCCTTCTCTTGTAATGTGGATGAATTCACAAACATGTAAACTCACGTACAACATGACGTCCAGACCCGAAACAACTAGGCCTAGGCCTACTACTACTAGTAGATATCTGTAGGCCATAGTAATATTATTCCTCGTTGTAGCGATACTTAGGGGAGGCCTATGTCTAACAGTAGACGTCTTTCGGCTGACATGATGATGAACCTGAACCCCTAGCCAAGTTGCTAATCTGCAATACTTAACGCTTGTAAAAAGCTTCAAATATACGGGAATGACGTCGACTTAACGCTGAGTCACGTGGTCAGAACAAAAGAATTGGCGGCAAGGTCAATTCGAAGCGTTCAGCGCAAGCGAAACGGTTGTAACTTGGCTAGGGGGGCTGAACCCGCGGTATGCAGCGCAGCAGTCAATCGCTTGACCACTGCGTCAACCGTGCGCTCCTAATTTTTGTAAGGAAAATCAGCAGATACCTTCTCTCACTTTATGTGAAGTGAAAGGTAGTGTCAGACTTTTACTGACTAAAACACACAGAGTTAATGACTCTTTCATACAATCCTGCAACCCTGGTATGACGCAAATTCTGAACTCAAATTAAGAAAATATGCCACGGGTACTCAATACTGACTAATTTATTTATGATGTGCCCTAAAGCATTAAAGAAAGAAAGAAGAAAGAAAGAATTCGATTAATAAAAAAAAAAGATAACTAAAATCTGTGCAAGGCCAAAAGGGTGCCTAACAAAGCATATGCTGCGATATTTAAAAAGACAAATAACGCAGCGCTGGTATTACATTAAAAGTCCGCCTCTGTACTCCTGTGTGCATAATATACTATCCTGTGTGCATAGTATACTATTTTGTGCAATTCTGGTCTACAATAATAAGGAAACGGATTACGATAAAGCGTTTCAACCTTGACCGCTGATATTGTTGATTCTTTAGGTCAAGAGCATTCATTATCTAATTGAAGATTGGATATCACGTGATATCCAGCAACCTGCTCGGGGTCCCCGAATCACGGTCCAATTATTCTCACGGGAATCTTATGTCACAATAACGAGAATCATCATCATTACAGCCGAAAAACGTCCACTATTGGACATAGGCCTCCCCCAAGAGTCGCCACAACGACCAATCCTGCGCGTCTTGCAACACACAGCGTTGGAAGGCCTTTCGCAAGGTGGACGAACGACCCGGTAAGAGTCGTGGAAATGTGGTGGATGCAAGAGGCACAGGAGAAAATCATAGGCTGATTCAATTAATTTTCGTAAGATAAAATGTGGACATCTATTAAGAGTTGCAATAAATGAGGCCATCATCACATTAGTCGCATACCACAACTGAATTGGGCGAAGGTGACTGACTGGATCACGAACAGCAGGAGCCAGGGACGCCTTAAGCCGAGAAGCAGATGGCGTGACGAGTTGGACTCCTACCTAAAGGATTGGCCAGAAGTAGCTAAAGACAGAGAAGAAAGGAAGAGAGGCCTTTTTCCTGTAGTGGGACAAAACAGGCTCATAGTAACAATAATAAACAAAGACCAATCCAAGCGAGGGAGCGAACAAATAGGAATCACTAATAATTGACACTGCACGCTTGCTTGGCTAGCGCTTGCAACGCTAGCAAACAAATAAGAATCCGCGTCTAAATGCTAGCGAGAACACGGTATTTCCCACTGTCAAACGTTCACTCACTCGTCCTCCTGTACCTGGTATTAAAGGAAAAATTACAACCATTACCTGCTCTAGTTTTCATAAAAAAACGGTGTCATTAACACTAATGTGACCTTTTAACATGACGCGTGCCATCGAAACAATAAACTGCTGCCTGCTGACCGTGGCACAGAAAAGGATGACACATCGCAAGCGAGATAACCCATTCAAAAGTTAATAGCAATTCCTTTATGACAGTGATGGACGATGGAAACAGGCAACCCCTTAGCAAAACCACGGATATTAAATCAAACCTTATCGCTTAAGTCACACTGGCGCAGAGTCTAAGCGTTGCGATGCGTCATGTTTTTCTTTTGTTGCACATTCATCTCTATTTTCTCAGTATCATGGTACAAATTCGTGTTATGCTAAGAATGAATCGCGCGTCGACGCGTCTCGTGGTTAGAGTCTAGCGATTTCGCGCGTCGTCTTGCGTTACTCACGCGTTGTGACGCGGTAGCTGACTAACACGACCATCATTCACGACTGTTCAAATGTCTCTGAACTGATCCAGCACTGGGCGTGCTAACGCAAGCGTCGCTAGTGTGTGTTGAGCCTTAGTTTGACGATGGCGGCCGTCCCGTGATTTTCCCATAGGAAATGTTTAACTTTTACATGATGAAATAAAAGCACTTAAAACTTTTTATTTTGGACTCTCTTTGGACGAGTGGGATTGAAATACGCAAATTATGTAGTCTGAAAATGATTAGTACTGCGGTTTTTGAGGATCTTCTATTTATTACGATGATTTTTCTCTGATATTCAGATACCTGCTTAGTACCTATAAACCAGTAGATAACAAGGATCATGCTAATCTACAATGGTCTAATTAATTCATTCCTATTTATCCTCTATCTACATGGTATGGAAAACTAATGAGATTTGTCGGAATAATCATCCACACTAATGAAACAATACTCGTGGAATTAAATAAACATGTTCTATAATATTAGCATGTGGTAATACTAATCAGGTAGTTTTAGATTGCATTACTGTGTGGTACTAGAAAACTGAATCCTAGTGTCTAATTGGATTTAAAATTCAACCAGTACTTATATCTAACGGTACACAGAAAATTTGCAAAATTCATATAGAAATAGTATTAAAATTAAAATTCAAGGAATATACTGAACGGTACAGTCCATGATTTTGCTTGTAAATACAGAAAAAATTGTAAAATCCATTAAAGATATGAGGCCTCAAGTCCGTTTTAAATTCCATGCAAGCCTCCCATAGCCATGCCCGTCCATGGCATTTTAGGTCGGTGAACCGGTCCTGGAACCTGCTTCGGGATACCTTAAAGACATTGCAATAAAACGAAGTAACCACATCGATTAGACTACCAAGAAATGAGGGAACAGGCAACGGTGAAATAAATTACAAATCTTCCTTAGTTTTTGCTGTTTTGTGACCGAATTGGTATGCAAAAACTGTAATAGTACCTAGTTAATAGATTTGTGAAAGTCGGTTAGAATGCACAGTTCACGCAGTAGTTGAGCGATTGAATGCTGCGCTGTGGTGCGGGTTTGATTCTTGTACTGAAGACATGTTTGTAATTTACAACAGAAACGTACAGTAATGAACGTTACAGGAATAATTCCTAGTGTGGTGCAATATTTTGGACAAACAAACAGAAAGGTAAACATCAACAATACCGTTATAGATACTTAAAGTAGGCGCCAATTAAACGTGGAATATCGGCCATTGGCCCTCCTGCATTTATTGACACGGAATTAAAGACATAAAGGTCTTGAATAGACATCTACCGTGATCCTTTACCTTTTTTGAAAAACAGTTCATTGATGGTTTTTCGGGTACCTTCGATTTATTAGAGATATTAGGAAAAGGTACTTTATTTTTAGTTTATCTGGCGCCTTGTATATAAGAGGAGGACAGGATGTTATTGTACACAATCAAAAAATTATAACAATAGATGAACGCAGAGTAACTGAAGAAGCACTAATGATAAATCCCTCCTTACCACTATTAGTAGAAGTCTACACTCCCTCTCAACCTGTTTTTAGGGTTCCGTAGCCAAATGGCAAAAAACGGAACCCTTATAGATTCGTCATGTCTGTCTGTCTGTCTGTCTGTCTGTCTGTCTGTCTGTCTGTCTGTCTGTCCGTCCGTATGTCACAGCCACTTTTTTCCGAAACTATAAGAGCTATACTGTTGAAACTTTGTAAGTAGATGTATTCTGTGAACCGCATTAAGATTTTCACACAAAAATAGAAAAAAAGAAATAAATTTTGGGGGTCCCCATACATAGAACTGAAACTCAAAAATTTTTTTTTCATCAAACCCATGCGTGTGTGGTATCTATGGATAGGTCTTCAAAAATGGTACTGAGGTTTCTAATATCATTTTTTTCTAAACTGAATAGTTTGCGCGAGAGACACTTCCAAAGTGGTAAAATGTGTGTCCCCCCCCCTCTAACTTCCAAGATAAGAAAATGATAAAACTAAAAAAAATATATGATGTACATTACTATAAAAACTACCAACGAAAATTGGTTTGAACGAAATCCAGTGAGTAGTTTTTTTTTAATGCGTCATAAACCGAAAAAAATACACTATTATTAAAACATCGATCAAAGTTACAACACATTACAAGAACTTTTATATTATGTTACTTGCTGCTACGGAACCCTTCATGGGCGAGTCCGACTCGCACTTGGCCGGTTTTTTTTTATTATTAATTAATAGGCTCTCGTCTGACCATTATCTCACGGTAAGTGATGATGTGGTCGACGATGGAGCACGCTTGCCTAGTAGCAAACCTATTCACTCGGATCATGAGATTAGGACCTCAGAGCCAAGAGTGAGAGTGAAAGGATTCATTTGACGATTTTACATAGATTAAAAAAGGTTATTACAAATATAATATTGGACAAATCTATAACGATGATTTTTTGAGTAACATTATTATCAACTTTCATTGTATTATTAAATATAAATAATTACTGCAATAAAATGTATTGTATTGCATGCTTCAAAGTGTAATACGGTTGGACTATGCTATATTTCCAATAACTTAATATAATTACCCATATTAGCGGATAAATGATATAATTATTATGTTCATGAACTGTAGATTTCCTACCGGTTACGTTACAGTGAGCGTGCTTCAGAATTGTATAGCTTAATTCCGCCAAGCCCGTTTCATCATCGAACCGCTAGACGTACGGCGATGCGTCACCGGTACATGGTAGACACCCCACTCAATACGCATAAACAGTTTTGGGAACACATTCATCGCGCGTACAGCTAGGATTGGAATTCCCTGTCTGAGAAGGCTATATGGTAAATCTATGAGCTCAAAATAGATGAGTAAGCTAAGTATGAAGTAGGTACAACAATCATCTATGATCATTACTTTTATTCAAATAGTCAACTAATCAGTCACACATCGTTAGTTTGAACGTGCTAAGGTATGACTCAGAAGTCAAAACAATCTTAATAGTCCTCATTTAGTAAAGTATAGCAAGCCAAGGTCTACATGACCATTAAAATTTAGCTATTCGTTAATTTTCAGCTTTGTCAATACGATCAAATTCTAGAAAATAGTAAGTAATCTTAGAAAAGTAAAAAAAAAAATACATATACAACCTTATTTTTAGTATATGCAAAACCTGAAACATCTGTCTAGTAGTTTTATGCAAAGAATCTTGGTACAAAATTTCAAAACTGTAATATGAAAAATCACAAAGTTATAAGCTTGTTATGTCAGAAAAATATAAGGTAACCGGGCCATCCAGGCGACTAAAGGGTAGTTTTACACTTGCACCCAGCTGTTTGATGGCGCCTAACACCCGCTATGACCTGTCATGACTGTGCTGTGCTTAGTGTTGGTAGGTAGTGTCCAAATTTTTAATTTTTTTAAGTTAAAAATATTACATAATGAAAAAACTATTGGAATCCATTCAGTTACTGATTCTGAAAAAAAAAACTATATTGTTGCGTACGTGGGTAATTAAATGCCGATTTATTAACAGAGAACTTTATTTACCACAAACAATAACAAATTAGTCCAGTCAACAATAATCCGAATCGCAACTAACACTAGAGTACCGTTACACTATCGCTTAGGTCGTTAGATAAAATCACTTCACACACTTTGGTAGTTAGCTCTTGATCACAGTCGAAATCAAAACTGACTCACTTCCGGTCCGGGGGCTCGTATGCGGAGCGAAGAACATTCTAGATACTGACATCTCAAGATCGATCCAGAACAATAGGGTCGCGTCGCTGGGCCATAAATCCTTTTTATTGCACGATATAACGAGAGTAACTTTCATACGAATTTCGACTCTATTGTTAATGGCCGAGAGTACCATTTCCCTTATCTACCTATGTACCTACCTACTATTATTATTTGAATAATAGTGGTATGTACCCATGGAAGATTATTCGAGACTTTGCTAGGTACCTCCATTCTAGATCTTTCGAACAGCAATGCGCTTTAATAGTCGGGTGCTACTTGTAATTTTCTCGAAGATATGGCGTGTTCAACTTTAATAGCGTAACAATATTCAGATTTTGCGTATACTAAAAATAATGTTGTATTTCTCATCACATATATTTTATTAGGTATAGTGATCAGCAATTGCTTAATCGAATATAAACATTTGTGAGACTGGTGCCCGAATCAGGCAAAGAACATCTGTATACCACACTGTGCTATTGTACCCAAAGCATACTGTTTTTTTTAGGGGTGGAAATCATTGTATGACTTTTTCCACTCTAGGTGGAGTGCAAAAGGTGGGTCAGACTTTTACTGACTAAAACCACATATGTGTCCTTCAGTTGCTGGAAATTCCTCGTGATTCTAGCTAGCGGGCATCCTGATGAGCCCCCACGGTTTGCTAACATCTCTTGATGAGGAGTGCATGGATCACTAGGCGCTACCCCAAGATTTAGGTTTATGTATAAGTTGTGTTACTTTTTAGGTGGTGAAGTCTATTCTATTCTATTTTTTGTGTGTGTGGTCACCAGGCCCAAAAAACTCACAGGTATCATTAACCTAAATTTTTAACGCCTTGTGTCTCAGTGTTTTTTAACGAACTCCCCCGAAACGACTTGCCCAATTTTATGATTTTTTTTTGTGTATATTTGATAAGTCTGAGGCTATTTTTTACCGTTTTCAGTCAAATCAACTCAGTAATTTTGGTGCCTGCAGAGTGATCTGTAATATATTGCAAGTTCCTTCGTTCCCTCATTGTGCCTTGTCTCTTGGGCTGGTTAGATTTTTTAACCGACTTCAAATATAAAGGAAGAAGTTTTCAATCCAGTTGTTCTTTTTTAATTGAGGACTTGACTTAAGGTTTTCGTGCACGATGTTTTCTACTGGCATATGAAATGTGTAGTACTGTTCTCATACAGGCGTAGTAATTGCAGTTTCCGAAAAATCATCGTATGGATAGATCGGAAATTTAACAAGAATGGACTACGTGCAGTGGGCTTCAAGAATTATCTCTAAATTGTTTTCATTTAATTCGAAACAGATACATACATTATTACAGAATTCATTGAATCACAAATTATCCTGTAAGACCATGTGGGTTATGCCACCTCGCTGATAACAGTGTAGTAAATTGAACTGTTATCTTTGTAGGACACCGTTACAATGACGCTTTATGTACAGCATGTTGGAACATAATCTAAGGTGATATGGGGAAGGTGAGTGTTGTATTGCGATATGATGAACCTAACATTATTTGTTAGGTTCATTCATGAGTCAGACTGTCGGTACCTAGTATGAGTAAGTTTGGCAAGCTAAAAACGTCGATGTCTGGCGTTGAACTAATGTATCGGACTTGTCAATATGATTGACGGCAAATGACGGGCTCCGCTAAGGAGATGCCAGCCTGAGATGCAGAATTATTCGCAAGAGTTACGCTAAAGGCAACTGAAGGAACATGGATGACTTTTACTAAGTAAAAGTCTGACACTCCTTTTCATTCTTCTCAGAGCAGACTGAAGACCAAAGGATCGCCTCAAGGAGTTGTCAGCAACAGCAGGGGTCCAGTTGGGTCGAAGCCTACTGGAGCTAGGGTTTGTTTCCGAAAGGGAGGCTCGGCCTCGGTATGAAAGGCAAGAAGGAATACCCCGTGTGGGTTTTTTAGTCAGTAAGAAAAGTCACTATCTCCCTCCCCGCCTAAGGGACGGGGGATGTCATTTGGATGATTTTTACCCAACGAAAAAAAAAGGATGGGAGATACACAGGACAATTCGTTGTGGCGACACTTAGGGGTGGCCTTTGTCCAACAGTGGATTTTGGCTGAAATCATGATGAAAAGTAATTTGATGACTAGCTTTTGCCCGCGAAAAAAGCTTAATCGTAATCCAGTTTTTCATTTTTGCTCATCTCTGAGTCAGTGTGAAGTCTCTGAGAAGAAGAAGGCGAATTGTTCTAATCAATGAAAATAAGAAAAAAAAAAACAATATATTTAGCTAATTTATATTTAGCAATAACGTTATTACTTCACCTACATTTAAACAAGACTTATATATTAATAAAACAAAGCAAAAAAAAACCTTTATTGATAAACAAATAAGTTTTCTTTGCAAACCGTACTTTTCACTCAACATTTGACAGATCGAGGTTATTGACTTTCCTATTCATAATTAGAACGCATAGTAGGTGTATTTTTGTTTCTTATAATAACAAAAACACGTAAGAGCGGCCGACCATGGTCCGAGCCAAGATATAGTTTTTCCATAACGACACATACGTGATTATGACGTTATTACATATCTTTCCCTAGATATTTTGGAAATACCGATATTGTGTGGATTTGGTCTAGGTTTCTATTGAAATCAAAACATAAACGTGTGAAACTAATCCAGTATAAACCTTTGAAAATCTACTATTTTGCGTGAACTTTTTTCGTTGGTAATGTGGTCCCTCATAAATTAAAATAGCAAAGAAAACTACAGAAACGAGATTTTAAATGGCGTTAATTTTTCAAAACAAGTTAAGGTTTTTAAAAAAATACGTGTTTCCTGGAACAAGTTTTATGAAATATTTGAGTAAATAACAGAATTACCGAATACCAATAGAGCGATATTGCATTCTCTCTCTTTTCATATAATTCTTTAAAAAAAATATAGACCATGCTACTGGCACTGATTTGTACCAGTAGCATGGACTACACTTTTTTTAGGGTTCCGTAGTCAACTAGGAACCCTTATAGTTTCGCCATGTATGTCTGTCCGTCCTCGCTTAATCTCTGTGACCGTTAGCACTAGAAAGCTGAAATTTGGTACCAATATGTATATCAATCACGCCGACAAAGTGGTAAAATAAAAATTGGAAAAAAATGTTTTATTAGGGTAGCCGCCCTAAATCTAAAGTGGGAAGTGATTTTTTTTTTAATTTCAACCCTAACGTGTGATATATCGTTGGATAGGTATTTAAAAATGAATAGGGGTTTAATAATTTTTTGATAATGTCAATAATTTCTGAAATAATTGCTCCAAAAGTGAAAAACAATGTGTGTGTCCCTCTAACTTTTGAACCATAATTTTAGAAAATATGAAAAAAATCTGAAAAGTAGAACTTTACAAGGACTTTCTAGGAAAACTATTTTGAACTTGATGGAAAGAACAGGTTTTTGTACAAAAAGACAAAAGGGTTCTACAAAATAATTTCTGGACTAAGTTTGTAGTATAATCGTATATGTAAGCATTTTTTTAAACTCGTAAGTGGGTACACTTATTGTAACGGACGGGAAACTACGGAACCCTACACTGAGCGTGGCCCGACACGCTCTTGGCCGGTTTTTTGTTTATTTTGTAAAGTCACATGTAAACTATATCCCTTTTCCAAATGCTCAAAACAAACATTTTGGTTCATACATATTTCTCTCCATCTAGTTAAATTGTATGTTTTTTAGACATAGCGGACACTAGGAATTACTCCTGTATCGTGGATGCGTTCATAAATATGTAAACGCATACACAAGACAACTTACACCTACCTGTAGGCCATTCAAATATTTGCTCTATGCGGGATTCAAACCCGCGACACACAACAACGAAAAGCAGCAGCCAATCGCTAAACTATCTGCGCTAACCGTCATGTTAAATAAAATAGATATTTTCTAAAAAAAAATATGTATATACACGATAGGTATACATTTTAACATACATTTCTGTCTATACCCTATACTTTAATAGTAAAAACTCATAGTTGAGAATGATTGCCAAGTTAGTATCATTTTCGGTAAGTAATAATATCCTATATGTGTGAGGGCATTGCCTTGGTGTTGCAATCATTAAATTATTTGAGATGACAAAACAATTTTGTTAGAAGTTTTTTTCTTAGTTTTGTGGTTACTGTATAATAAAACGACAGCGTTATGTTGTGTTATTTTTTATTTATTTGTTACTTAGACACACTAATATTAACATACAGACTAGGAAACACTTATTCGATCGCTATTACTAAGCTGCCAATAAAAAATAGACTAACAAAAAATATTTCTCCTAAATGACTTACATAAATGCTGTTTGACTGTTAGATACTAAACTGACCGACAATTAAAATCTCGTTTGGCCTTAATTAAATGAGTCCAAAACCATAACGTGTGCGTTAACGTTTACAAAATATTGACATACCAGTATTTTATTTTATTAAGATTAAAATTATAAAAGATGGAATACCTATCTGATTTTGTCAATAAATTATTTCAAAACTTTCAATAAAATATTATACTTAAAATAATAATATATTATATTTAAGATCAATTCTACAGAATAGTGTGCAACAGTCTGTAATATATTATTTAAAATAATATTTATTTACACAAGTATAAGGAACGATATTATAAATATATGGCATCGAAAAAGTATTTTAGTATAAAATACTACGATCGTGTTCTGTTGAAAGATTATAATTATTTTATATTTATTAAAATTATTTAATGGTGGTTTTTCATGTTATTCTTACATAATAAGAAGTTAAGATTTTTGAAATGGTTTTTAATAGTAAGTTACTGACGTTGAAAATCCTCGTTGGGTCGATTCATAGATTTTGATCTCTGTTGTGAATACAAATCAATATTGATTCAGTCGAGTTCAATTGAAACTAAATTGTCGTGCCCTTTGACTTGACGAGGTTACATGTGAATACACCATTATAAAAGAACTCGCGACATTGGGTTTTCTAAAATACATTCGAACGTACTGAAACATTACGTTATCTACAACAGTCACCTGGTTTCTGACAACCAATTTTTTGCTATCAGACAACATGTTAGCTGCCGATTCGATTTGCCAAAAAAAATAACAGCAAATCAAATCCATTCACAAAATATTAGCAATATAAACAGAAAACCGTTATAAAAACCAAGGTTTTTTTTTGTTTAACAGAAGTGGCTAATTATTTTTTACATATTTCACATACTTCATACATCGATAAGACCTTGGAATTTAATACAAATAATTATTGTAAATAATCACAAGTACGACAACATATGAACATAGCAACCACGGAAGAGGTTGCAAAAATACTGACAGTGACTATTTCGTATAACTTAGTTAGAAGGACTCACTGCACAGGCGAATAAGCAGCTTTGAAGGATTCCAAGGCATTGTTAATAGAGGCTTCACTGCAAGCGTTTCCATCGTCGTAGGAGACAGCACAACCGAAGCCACTGAAGCACAGCTTCTGCTGCGCCTTTCCATCCGCACAACATGAAAGAATAGCAGCGTTACACATGCTCGGGGTTCTCAGAGACCCCGGTTGTTCAGCGAATTGCGGAGCCGGGGTAGACGGATGCTGGTTCTGCAAAAAAAAAATACAATCTTAAACACGACATTGATAAGTTGTCATCTGCAGGAATTGCCGGCTTGTGCGCACGAAATCAGAAAGTGGAACCACGCGTAAATAACTGGATTGCAGACTTAGTTTGCTGCTCCACTGCTGATAATAACACTGATTTTCATCGAAACACTCTTTTATAAACTGAAAGATCAAATATGTTTGAAAAATAACAAATGCAGGAATTACGTAACATTCATGGATTTATATTTACAGAGACCGTAAATCTTGAAAGGAACAGGTAAGAAGTTTGTTTAGCTTCATTGAAGGTCTAGACAAAGATATGTAAATGAATTTCGAATGTTCCTCAAACAACACCAGTAAAATTATCTTTAATTAGCGTCGATGCAATTACCTCTATCTATTATTGTTTATGTAATTAACAAGTGACTACTTACATCTACCGTAACACTGCCATGCTCCACCTTCGGTGCTGGACGTTTCATCGGCCGTACCGGTTTGATCGGATCAAAGGAGATAGGTCTTGAACCATCCAAGTCATCTGTTTCATCGTTTTCATCAATCACAAATCCCCAATTCTGGTTTGTGTCTTCCATTTGAGGAAATCTGGAGTGAATGCTTGGATTCTTCGTTGTATTTTCTGTGCAAGGGCTGTACTGTACAATAGGGTAGGGAACTGGATATGGAATATAAATAGGGTGTGGTGGTGGGGGCGGTGGCTGAGGCCTTCTGACATACGTTGAAATCTCTTCGAGTAACTTCACAATCTGTGGTAAGAGGTCTTGTTGATTACGGTCGTAGTCCCTTCTGTCAGGATAATAATGTGGGGCGGGCATGGTATAGTCGTAAGCACCATAATTCGCTTGCCACCTTCTTCGCCGATGACGGTTCATATCTGATGAGTGTTTTCTAACTCCATCGTTTTGGTCTGAAGATAATGAATCGGGATCGTTGACCTCGTCCAGTAAGTGCCTTGGGAAGACTTCTCCCACACATAATAACACTGCTAGTAGTAAAATAAGCGAATTCATCTGTAAAAGAAAAAAAATAAACAGTCAGGAAACTCGTCAAACAACCTTCAACTTAAACGCGGAAACGTAGGTGGACCTAATTATTGATGCAGGTTTTTTGACGGTTGCTAGTTTAAAAACATTCTGTCGCTTGTGACGTTTGGACGTCTCACCGTTGACAGACTTGTTTGTCAACAAAAACTGTGTTATTTACATACAGATGCTTTGCTAACCAATTCACATGTCATCTAGACCTAGATGACGAGACTCTGGTGTGCCGTCTACGTCTCATTAGTATTTGTGGTGTTATACGACCTCAAAGCTGAATTGAATTTTAGTTTAATTCTCAACGTGGCTTGTTGACATTTTGTTTGGGTCGTCCGCCAACGAGTTGTGAATTCTTATACAGAAGCCGGTTTTAGTGTTGGTTGAGATGATGATATTGACAAAATTATGGATCTGACAAACATGTTTTTATGTCCCGTCTCAGAGTTATTGAAATTAAAATAATTTTTATTTATTAACTATCAATTTTTAAATTCAATTAATTAGAATATCACTCAACGTATTTGTGACCGATTCATTATTTAATGATTAGAGGCTATTATAAAGTATTTATCTCATTAGCAACTTGCTAATGATTTCTGATAGCAATCAAACTTATCACACAGTTTTCCACGGCGATACCGTACAAGAATTCTTTAATACTGACATTTGTATTGTCAATAAATGAAAAGTCACAAGCCAGTGGTAATTTTACATCAGTTATACGAGAATAACACTGGCACTATAAGTAGGTAGGTCGAACACATCGATTCACTGTTATACTATAGAAAATACTTTCTTCGAAACTTGTTAGTATCTTCTTACTATCAAGTTTTTTTTTTTTGTACGAATAGTAACAGACACACATTCACTGCCTGATCATCAAGTTATACAATTGAAAATTCCGATAATTATCACAATATCCTTTTGAAACACCCTCAAAGAAGCAAATACACACCTTAAGTCGCTATATTTAATCCAAGACAAACATAAATAAGTTACGTCACACAGCACAACACTATTTTAAAGTCGTTCGAAATTTAATTCATATCACAGTTAGTATAGTGTTTATTTTGAAACGCGTGTGGACTGGCCGCGCTTGTGTTATAGACTGACACTAGCGCTGTGTGCGCTATTCGTTGCGAATACGCCATAGTACATTCTGCCTGAATATATATATGCGGCTATTCGAACTCGGAAATTCCATGAACTGCATCCCTAATAATATATTGAGATAGAGATTAGGGGTGTAATTTTTTTTTTTTTTTTTCGAAATTTGTAAGAAATATACATATATTCGGTGTCTATTAAATTAAAAAGGTAATCGTTAAGATATTTTTTCCATTTCAGATGAACAAGACGTTGAAGAAATTATTGCTAAATATTTTACTTTGAATAAAAAGAGTATCGGACGATAAGCTAATAAAAAATATCAGAAGATAATAACTTAAGTATAATAATAATAATAAATTCATTTATTTCAGACTAATAAAAACCATAGTAAAATGACAGTTTAAAGTTAAAAAGGTTTAAGTTGAAATAAATACTGAAAAAGTAAAGATATTAATACTAAAAATTCAGATTCAATTTCAGTAATAACAATGTCAGATTCAATTTGATAACTTATAAAATGTCAAGAATTAAATTAATACAATGTCAGGTTTAGATTAATAAATTAATAATAAAATGACATATTCAATTCTATAATTAATACAAAGTCAAATTAAGTTCAATACATAATAAAATGTCAGACTCGGTTCATTAATAAAAATGACAAATAAATCAATGACAGATTTCAGTTTACAATGATAAAATGTTTAGAAGTCATGTATAGTGTTTTGAAAATCGTGGTTACAATTACGCTTTTGTAACTCATTAGTCTTGCATGAAACGATGCTCTAAGCCTTCTCACTACATCATAATAAATATTATTATTTTATTTAAATTGTCATTTAAGAATCAGCATTGCCATCCAGCATGGCAATGCTGCCAGCGTTCTGGGCACTTTTCCAATAGACATCGATGTGGACGAATTTTTTGATGCCCTGTGAGTTTTCCCCGTTTTTCAGCCATTTTTACTCGTTTGTACATATTATTTTAAGTTTGTATATATATACCTAGTGATTATTTTTAAAACATTATTTTTAGTAGTACATTGACTAATGTAAATAAATTCTACTTTAATTAGTACAAATAAAAATATCATGGGTTGTGTCTGTGATTGTTTGTGTTTTTTCATAACTTTATATAAATATAGGAAGAAAGAAGAACCTACAACATTTATTTGAGACAGTTTACACTTCTTAGATACTTTTTCTTTCATAGAATCAATAAGTCAGATTCTATTTTTGATCATAGTGCACACGTTTTCAAACCTTTCCCGATAAATAAATCGGTATTTTCCGGTGACTTTGGTTTTCTGATTTGTCATTAAGATTAAATTACGTCTTACCGTTATTATCTACATCAATACGAGCATTAAATTTTATTATTATTTTCTACACTGAATACCTATTTAATATTTACCACACATTAACTATAATTAATTACCTAACATTAATAAATAAACTAATTTTCAATCGTACATTCTCAATTAGGTTCAGTTGATAACCAGCGTCAGACAACTACCATGTCTGGCATTTTTGCTGAACAGGACCTATTTGGCGCAGCCGTAAGATACATAATGTTACTTTTCTTTTTTTTTTCTGGAATAAACTAGTACTTGACTGCGATCCCGCCTGATGGTAAGCAGTGATGTAATCGTTGATGGTGAGGCGCACTAGTTTATTAAGAGCCTATTCACTCTAGCCTTGAAGACACCCAAATTATAATCAGACGGGAAGACCGCAGCAGGCAAACTGTTCCAGTCTTTCTTTCATTCATTACGTTCATGTTCTCATTGCCATCTAAATTATTTAAAAAATATATTATCCGTGTTTCAAAACATTGGCGTTTTTTTTTGTGGCAAAATCATCAATAACAACCCTCGCTCTTGGGCGGAGCGGGAGATAGTGTCAGACTCTTACTGACTACCCCCCCCCCCCCCGTCCGATCAAGACATTGGCGTCATTACTTGCTGCGACTGATTCTAAGTTATTAAGTTATTTTATCAACACACCTAATGACCTCTACACCACATAGCAAATTATTTTTTCTTAATTTTAATTTATATTTTTTTTATGCTTTCATAAAATTATATTAATAATCTGCGTGACACGATTTCCAAGTGCATACCAGTCTCCCACTAAAATATGAGAAAATTAATGTTTATATTAACTTATTTATTATTACACAACAATATCATTTGTGCAGCAACAGTAGTGGCCCAGGGATAGCCCCGACTTACGATTTATACGTCATGGGATTCGAGATCTAATTTATTTCATCATCACTGCTCTTAAAATGTTGGAGCATCTCGGGGAAATTGGCATATCCTGAACACAAATATTTTGAAGACATTTGTTTTTTTTGACTTCCACCAACACACACTGGACCCACATGGTTGATTGTGGCCCTTGCCCTCTATAAGAAAAAAGGCGAGGCACTATTTTTTTTGTAAGAGGTAATCTCTGGAAGTACTGGTCCGATTGCTAAAAATTTTTCACCGTTAGAAAGCTGCTTTACTGAGTAACATATGCTATTTATTAGGCATATTTAATGTATGCAGGCAAAGCTGCAGGCGAAAGCATATAGTATTTTATAAAAAATACTATTTAAAATTTATAAAAAAAATGTTAGATTGTTACTGTTGCCATTAATCGTAATCTTACATATTTATTCAATAGAAAACTCCAGATAAATCAGTCTGTGCCTTAATTTTTTAACCCTGTAATCGATAAATAATTTCAACACACACAACAATACATACAAAGTACCTACTTAAGTACTTTAACAATAATTACCTAATTATGTTATATTGCACAATAAACATTTCAATTAATATTAATTCACAACATTTATTTTTAGTTACATGTAGGTAATTTTATTTCACAATAATATATTTCTGCATTATTATGCAATCAATATAATAGTAACTTGATGAATGAGTATAATTAACCTTTCAATTGTGATAATTGCAGACACAATTGAAAGACAATAGGTGCGCGAACGCCGGCGTTCGCTTGGGGTTTAATGAATTCATTATATTAATATAGTGAAATAACAAAAATCCCGTTTGTAATATTAAAATAGCACAGCCAGAGATTTTCAGAGTTATCTACACCATAATATTTAATAATAATATGATAATACTATAAAGAGGTAAAGTTTGTCTTTAGGAGGTAATCTCTGGAAGTCCTGCCCCCCTAGCCAAGTTACAAACGTTTCGCATGCGTCGAACGCTTCGAGTTAACCTTGCCGCCAATTCTTTTGTTCTGACCACGTGACTGAGCGTTAAGACGATTTTATTCCAGTACATTTGAAGCTTTCAACAAGCGTTAACTATTGCAGATTAGAAACTTGGCTAAGAGTACTGGTTCGATTGCGAAATTTTTTTTACCGATAGAAAGCTGTTTTATTCCTGAGTGAAATAGTCTATATTTTATGTATGCGGGCGAAGTTGCGGGCAAGAGGTAGTTTTCAATATTTATTATTTCTTTTTGGATAAGGTTCGGATACTGAACGGTGCAGCGTTGGAAGGCCTTCCACAAGAGGGACCGATGTCCTGGTGAGAGTTGCAGGAATCCGATGGTTGCGAGACACGCAAGACAGTGCGTTGTGGCTACACTTTGGAGAGACCTATGTCCAACAGTGGACGTCTTTAGGCTGAAATGATGATGAATGATGATGAATTATTTTAATGAAATATAATATCAATGTCATTGAACATAACATTGAATAGTATCTTCATGGTTGCTCTATTTTTGGCAATGTAAGCGGGTCATGCTTTATTATTCCGTTGGTCTATCCCCCTTCTTGAGTTCCAGGTTGGCAAATAGTGATACTGGGTTTTTAAATGATTTCCAAAAAAAGGAGGAAGTTCTCAATTCAGTTGTACCTCAGAACTCCGTCGGTTATAAAATAACTGTATAACAAAGAAAACATTTGTTGAACTAACTTCCGAAAAAGGGGTCGAAAACTTATACATTTGTTATACAAGTTAGGTACATCCATCCCTGGCGGCTATGCACACCTGTCCACCCACCAACTGACAACGTCCACGGCACCCCTGCGCAAACGCCGCACTCACTCAAGGGTGTCATTGTTGATACAATCGACAGACAGCCGGGTGCCTAATCCGAGTTTGTTTTACGTTAACGCGATCTACACGTTTATGACGTTCGCCCTGATTGGCTCGCTCCAAGCCTTTAACCAATCAGAGAGCCAGCAGTTAACGTTAAAACAACTCGCATTCAGCACACTGATCACAAGTAGATAGCGCGAACGTGTGTGCACGAACATTCGCACACGGAGTATATGCGGTAGTCAATGATATTGCCCGTATATTTTTTGTCTGTATTAGTAATAACCCGCAGTTTTAACACAAAATAGGTACAGAAGTCAATCTACATACATGGCTCACGGACACGATATCTCGGCTCAATCGCCAGGTCGCACTCGTACAGTTTGGCACAACGCGCTGACCCTAGCGTGATCGCCTAGCGTAGGTATAAAAAGTGAAGTACATATATGAGATTGACTTCTGTACTTGTCTATTTTGTTGTTTTAATTTGTGAGTTTTCACCACAGAACAAATGAAAGAAGTGTTAACCATCGAGAAAGTCTACGAGTTCAGGAAACTCACAACAGTATTATTTTTTTACTTGAATGAGATAAGTAAAGAAAGAAAAGAAAAGAAAGAAAACATGTTTGTTCTGCCTGAATAGACGCACAATTCGTTACAAAAATATACAAAGAAATTTCAAAAAAGACGTGTGACACTCGGGGACTGCCGCGGTAAAGCTATTGCATAGCATCACTCATTTGTTTTCTTATCGGTCACCACGCTCAAAATACAAATGAGTGGGGGCTGTGTGTGTAGGTTATTTTCGTCACGGAATTTCTGGATTCGGTCTCCACGCTCAAGGCCCGCGATAGAAGCTATACAATAGCTTAAAAAAATAACAACAACAACAGTTTCCCCGCCAGGCCATGTGTGTATAGGGCTTAACTGTATTGCACCAAACACCATAGACAACACATCTTGAACTATTTGTAATTATACCTTAAAATACTGAACTCGGATGTTAACTGTTCAGAAGTATCGCCTGTAACAACTCAATCTAGGAAATGATAACAGCAAACCGTGATCGAAAAAGGAAACATTATATTTTAAATGAGATATTTCCTGGGTTTATAATTAATTATAGTTATAGTCCAAACCCGAGAGCAGACTTGGTTTTCCAGATTTTTCATACCTACATTATTATCGATTTCGTTCAATGTATGCACCGCAAAGGGTCTATTGTGAAAATGGGACAATGATGCGCGACATAAAGATACAGGTTTGTCTGTCCCGATATGTCGGTACGGGTCGGTACAGACCGGTACCGGTAAAACTACCTAAAGAAACAGGCAACTACATAAAAAACAGTGACTTTCTGAAGCCTACTTCTCGGTAACGGCCAGTTTAATAGGTTTGAAAAAAATATATGTTGATAATGTTGTTCATCAACATTTGATTTTATCGTGCTATTAATACTTTTGTCTAAAAAAATATTTCGCAATTTCGCAACTTTTTCCTACTCCTTCGAAATGGCTTGGATCTTTAGAAACAATTTTACACATAAAAATTGGTGGTTAAATATTCTTCGAAGTGAACATTACATATGTAAATCAATCAATATTTCGCAAAGAAAATGGATTTTAAGCGCTTTCCGGGAGTTTCTGGCCGCAAATAAATGCACAGATTTGCGTACTGCCGCCTAGGCGGGTGCGAGAGGGATTAATTAAGTATTTATTTATCTTCGATGTGAATAACACAATGATTCACTAAAACGGGTGTGGGTTCACTCAGTTCAAAAAGTGACTCATTACTATATGTATAAACTAAATTCATTGTCATATGCAAATATGCAGTTGCATATAATTTTATGTTAAATCCTTAGAGATAGATAAAAAATCAACAATAATTTATTTAGTTGTTTAAAAAACCTAGGTATTTATATTTTACGAGAATTAAATTCCTACACGTATTTTTCTTGACTTTGAAATATAGGTTATGGATATACCATTCATTTTATAATTTTATAACAGCTGATGTAACAACAATGAGGTAAATAAAATAGATGTGGTTTCTCTACACTTTGTTACAGCTAAAGGTTTTTCTCCAAATAGTCATCGGAAAACTGTCTACTACTTCCGATCCCAAATAAAACGATTGTTACACTAGATAAAGAACAAGTTTAAAGAATGACTCACACTCCACGTGGTAGTTTCTTTTAAATCGTCTTGTCATAAATGGTTGGAAGATAAAATGTAAGCGAACAGATTCGAATTTCAAATTTTATTGCCACGGGATGTATTCGAATTTTGTCGCTGAATTGTATCTTTTATAAATAATTAATATTATAAGGAGGCCAGCTTGTAATTGTATTTCTATAATCTCTGGAACTATTGAACCGATTTGTAAACTTATTTTACCAGCAGTAAGCGTTTATTTTGTTAAATATTTTTAACGGCGCTTATAAAATATTATAATCAAATATGTTTATGCTTCGGAATCGTTTGAAAGAGTTACCGTAGTCCTGGGGTCAATAAAGTCTGACACGACCATAAACAGGAAAACGCGTAATAAAAAAATAAAAAAATCAAATCTCTGAATCTTTCCAAGTCGTCGCTATGTTTATTTTATGCAAATAAATAATATTAACAAATAAAAAATTAAATTAAATTTTTTAATCATTTCTTGTATTTTAATTTTTTAATTGTTATTATTTTTTATTTTTATAAAATATATTATTATTATCGTGGCGCACTTGGAAAGATTCTGTGACTTGGATTACTTTTTTATAAATTTAAATTAATTTATTAATTTTTTATGCAAATAAATTATTATAACATGGTATACAATGGTGTTAAATACTAAATGGCACAAGCATGTTTAACTAGATTATGATTATGACAAAGAATAATAAGTTTTAAAATTAGGCAAGTAAGCAAGGAAACATCAACAATTAATCATTTAAAACATCATTTCTTATCTATACATTCTAAACTGTAAAAAAAATATACTTATGTATATACGTGGATAATTATAGCTTTTAAATAATTTATTTAGCTTTAAATAATTTTGAATGTATGTCTTAAAATATTTTGATATTTTATTACGTTGTGTTGTTTACTGATCTTTAAATAAATAATTGGCAGCACCAGCAACTGTAAATAAATTAGTCAATAGTTCAAATCAGATTGACGTTGTAGTTAGAAGAATTTAACTATATACTTAAATGACGTAATTACAGTCGATGCTTACGCTGTAATTATGACGTCATTGCTTATGAACATATTTACATTGTGTTAGAATTATAATTATGCATACACAATACATACACAGTACAGTATGTGTGATTGTACGTAAATGACTTTGAAGACAGGTGAAAAACGATAGTGCGATGACACTTTTTCATAATTCTTTTTCTGTTTTGTAAAAAATAGATAAAATAATCTAACAAAAAAAAAACGAAGTTGTCAAATGACTGAATCTTCTAATTTCTGAATCGGACTGCGTCGCGTTGTTATGTGTGACCTTAAGACATGGAAATAGTTGGCAGCACGAGCAACATATACATAATCAATGTTTAGTTCGAATCAGATTGACGTTGCAGTAATAATAAGATTATAATTATACTCATCAATGACGTAATTACAGCGCAAGTAATTAGGTACTACGATGTAATTATGACGTCATTGCTCATGAACTTATTTACATCATCATCATCATCATCATTTCAGCCGATACACGCCCACTGTTGGACATAGGCCTCCCCCAAGCGTCGCCACATCGAACGTTCCTGTGCTTCCCGCATCCATCGGTTTCCCGCTACCTTCACCAGGTTTTCGGTCCATTATTAACATGTTAGAATTATATTATTATGTAACAATATACAATATGCTTGATTGGTCGTAAAGGACTCTCGAGACAGACGCAAAAAAACAGTGCGACCACACTTTTTGGGGTTCCGTACTAAACGGGCAATACGGCTATTACTGAGACTCCGCTGTCCGTCTGCCTGTCTGTCTGTTCATCTGTCACCATGCTGTATCTCATCCCCATTTTGAGGCGTGGCTGCTAAGACCTCACGGCGTCCTCACCTTAACACGACGCAGGTTCTCATCGGACATGGTCAGTTCAGGAGGTTCCTGTACCGAATTCGTGCGGAAGTGACACTGGGGTGTCACCATTGTGAAGACCGCCCGGAGAACACGGTGAAGCATACGGTTGAGGTGAGCCCCGCTTGGGCCTCCGGCGGGATCTCATGGTGGAATGGCGTCAGCGACTATCGCAACCCCGTCATGGGCCCGCCACAATTATGGCGATAAGTCCCCTCTTTGAGGCGTGGCTGGAAAGACCTCACGGCGTCCTTACCTTCCGTAGACACAGGTCCTCACCGGAAATGGCAAGTTCGGGAGGTTCCTGTTCCGAATCAAAGCGGAAGTGACGCCCGGGTGTCGCCACTGTGCGGAACGCCCGGAGGACACGGTGGAGCACACAATCGCTGTGTGCCCTGCTTGGGCGGAGCATCGCCGTGCCCTCGTGGGGGTGATCGGTGGCGGAGACCTCTCGCGCCGGGCCTTGGTCGAGGCCATGGTCCGGAGCGAGGAGGAGTGGCAGGTGGTCGCAGACTTCTGCGAAGCAGTAATGCTCGCAAAGGAGGAGGCCGGCCACATCAGGCAACGGCGCTCTCGCCGCCGCCGCCGGGATTCCGATCCCGATTTCCAGCCACCGTAGGCGCGGGCTTGCGGACAGTGAGCAATGGGTAGCTCGCTGTCCGGCCGTCCGGTAACCGTCCGGAGAGGCGCGCGGGAACAGCGCGCGCCAAGGAGTTGTCAGCAACAGCAGGGGCCCAGCCGGGTCGAAGCCTACTGGGGCCAGGGTTATTCGAAAGGGCGCTCGAGCCCCGGTATGAAGGCTTGAAGGAACGGGATGGGTTTTTTAGTCAGTAAGAGCTCGCCCAAGAGCGGGGGTTGTCATAAGATGATTTTTCCCATAGAAAAAAAAAAACCCCGCTTGGGCAGAGCACCGCCGTCTCCTAGTGGCGACGATCGGTGGCAGCAAACTCTCGCGCCGGGCCTTGGTACAGGTCATGGTCTGGAGCGAGATGACGCATGCGCGAGTCCGACACGCTCTCAGACGGTTTTTCATTATTATTATTCTAATTCATAAAAAAAAAATACATATTGTTACGTTGCGCCTGTCTGTGGAAGTCTTAACTTGTTATTTGCTCGAGAGGTTACGCCATTTACGCGGTCAATTCACAAATACAAACCTAAATTCGAAACAGGAGGCTGAATGGGCGAAGCAATTAAATTGTGTATAAATTAATACCCGAGACTGGAATTTGCTTTGGGACCGAAGAAGGTTTAATAAGTAATACAATAATTTATTCATCGATATTATTGGAATAGCTCGGCGAAACTCAGACTTGAGCTGCAGAAAAACTATTGAAGAGGTACCTGATAAGTATAGCAAAATTAAAAAGATTACTGAAAATCATCCTTGTGTACAGTGCTCAACATGTTTATATTAAAGAGTTATGGCAAAGTCTCGATCAGAATCTTGTTGGCATTATTTTCTTGTTTCTTGTTTTTTTTTTTTTGGTGGGAAAAAATCATGCATTGACATCCCCGCCCTTGGGCGGAGCGGGAGATAGTGTCAGACTCATACTGACTAAAAGACCCACCCCGTTCCTTCTAGCCTTCATACCGGGGCTCGAGCGCCCTTTCGGATAACCCTGGCCCCAGTAGGCTTCGACCCGGCTGGGCCCCTGCTGTTGCTGACAACTCCTTGAGGCGCGCGGGAACAGTGCGCGCCGTCAACGACTTGGGCTTGGTCCGGACAGTTACCGGACGGCCGGACAGTGAGCTACCCATTGCTCACTGTCCGCAAGCCCGCGTCTACGTTGGCCAGAAATCGGGATCAGAATCCCGGCGACGGCGGCGGCGATAACGCCGTTGCCTGATGCGTTCGGCCTCCTCCTGGCTTAGACTGGCCATTTATTTGATAAGACAGTAAATTATTTCACAAGTATAAATCATGGTAACATAAGTAGACACTTAATAATTACATCAAAAATTTCCTCGCTGTTGTTTTTGTGTGCTTTCTATGTATTTTTTTATAATTATAATTAGTCTTTACTATACAATAGTTTAAAATACCCAGGCTTTTGTTGCTTGTAATTATGACAGTAGTCAAACAGTATTACCTCATTACGTGTTTTGTTAGTAACCTCACTCTCGGATTCCACGAAACAAGTGCGACTTAGTATCAGCAGTAATTTACTGTTTCCTTTGTGTAATTTTTAATATATTTGTAAATGTAACTGTTAAGTAGTCTGTGAAGGAAACACACTTATTTATTAGATACTTACTTATTTATCTTTTTGGAAAATATATTAAATTATATAAGAAAAGAAAGAATAGTACATTGTTACCCTAGGCGCGAAAGTAACTTGCGAATACAAGGAAAGTATAAATAAAATAAAAAGTTTGTAAAATCTCAGTTGTCGTACCTATGATTGTAGATATCTTTCTTCTGATTTAAGTGGTAAAAGATTCCACTACTGCTTTAGCCTCTTCTCTTATGAAATTAGGCGTTAAATCACTATTTTAATTTAATGAACTTATCGTTTTAATACAAATCTCTGCTGTAAAAAACCAACGACTGATTGCCACTTTCCCGCCATTTTTTTTTTTCTTCGGCTGGCCAGTTATTCAGTATTAATTATAGTCTTTTAAAAATAAAGTATTTTTGGGCAAATAAATCACTTAAAATATAATAGATATTATTTAATTAATACTTATCTTTAAGTTATTTCCTTTTATATCGCGCTGTAATTCTGTCAATTACTGATGTCAAGCTGAATGGAAAATTTGAACATGGTTCAATAGAAATGTGTGGATAGAACTAGTTTTTTTTTTTTAATAATTTGACAACTGTCAGATGTAAAGAAAAACTCCCTAGGGATGAAAAGTATCACTTTCAGCCCGCTCCTCAGGCAAATTCAGACGTACTTTCAGAGTATGAGTAATGAAAAAGAATTTACGTGTGAACATGTGGAAAATATTCTTATACATAGGTACCTACATTATATTTGTTCCGTTGTATTGACTTTACAAAAGCAATGATAAAGAAGTATTATCTGCTGTACTGAGTCACTCAATAACTCATCGTCCAGCACAACTCCTTGGATGAAATTATGCACAGAAAGGAACCTCTGTGCATAGTTTCATTTCGTTAAAGGAATTTTACGATGTATGTATTACCAGTTAAACCCGATTTTAGGATGAAATAGTTTCGCCTAGGGCAAACCAAATTATCTACACGCATGAAAGCCCGCTCAGCGGGGCTTCTATTTCTGGGTGGTTATAAAAAAAATAACCACGAAGGCTAAACTGTCAGTGTTGGGGTGCCCTAAAATTCTGAGCTCTTTAGAACTAATGTCACGGGTTTCGCCTAGACGAAACTAGTTCACTCTAAAATTTGGTTTGACCGGTAACATTAAAATGTCAAGTTAGAACGGCGAATATCCTTGCGTTGTTGAAACCTCTACGGTCTGAACAAAGCGTTTCGCCTTGTCGTTTTTACTGCGTGCATCGAGGGACTGAAACAATTTACCTACTGCGGTCGTCCCGTTCAATAATAATATAGGTGTCCTCACTAGACTGAATAAAATAATTTAGGTGTCTTCAAGGCTAGAGTGAACAAAATAGTTTAGGTGTCTTCAAGGGTAAAGTAAATAGGCTCTTAATAAACTAGTGCGTCTCACCATCAACGATTGCGATTATCAGGTGGAATCGTAGTCAAGCACTAGTTTATACCAATAAAAAAAAAATGTTTTTTTTGAAAATTAATCGTTTAAGAGGATGAGGGGGTCCAAAGTTTGTATGACGAATCCTACTTTTACACATACAAAGTCGCTGGCAGAAGCTTGTCTTATTATAATTACTTTAAAAAATACGTGGTCCTTGGAACATGATGTCACTTTACAGTGTGTTTGCCCAGCCGTTACTGTGGCTATGGTGACACATTTACAATAGGAGTGTCTGTCCATATGATAAGACGGTTATAAATTAGTCAGGAAGTTAATTATTCAAGTCAAATAAGGCGTAATACGATCGCTCTGTAGCCTTGCAGTGAATAGATGCATGAAAGCGAGTACAATTTTGGTCAACCTTGCTTTATTTTACTAACTCGTTGGAAACTGGAAAAATGTGACTAAGCAATTGTTATCAGAAAATTTTCAATACATTACTGGCATCCGCTAGGAGCCGTGACATGATGACTTACATATTGAAAATATTTGTAATACATAAAATTATTTGAAAAAGTGTCCATAGAGTTTCTTGCACAATCTTCTGTGTATTTAGAAAAAATACCTATTCCTTCCTACCTATCTTTCTGATTGACTCACTTCTAGATAATTCAAAAGTGCCCAAAATGGTTTATTCGAAATAAATACTTTGATTTCATAACACATTTTGCAATAAATTGTTCAGAAATCTATAGAAATATTTTTGAACAATTTCTATGTAACTTGTTCTCGCTTTGTCCCGTCTGTCACATCATCGTATTGATTTTCATCCATATTTCTATATTTTATGTGTTTCTATATTTTTTGATCTAATGTTTAGCCTATTGGTCCATGGGTGTGAATGGTTGTAATTTATCTATAATATTGTTAGAGTTAGGGTACCAAAGAGAAACTTCATTTTAAGGATTTCAATAATAACTGTTTATTATCCTTTTCTTTATATTGGGAAGGTGTGTTTCAGTAACATCACGTGAGACGTGTGCTCCTAAGCAAGGCTTGTAGAATACAGTAACTGTAACCATACTAGGGATTTCAGTCAAGTGGTCACGGGGACTCTATCCATTAAATATAATATTTATTGCTTAGAAAGAGAAAGACCATAGTGTTGAAGCAGGACGGATTTGTTTTTGTTATATTCCAACACGCCCCCCTCAAAAATAAATCCCTTTTTCTTTAATCGCAATATAATATCTATTACATAATATCTACTATATCAAACACCTTTATACAATAATAAAAACACACACCTTCCTTCTTTCTGGGAATACAATATCATCATGGTCCAACATTCGTTGCACAGGATTAGGGAAAACCCAGTAAAACCTAATCAGACCAATCAATCATTTCACTTATTATTGAAACTATGAATCTTATTCGTCTACTTATCATAACCAAGCTCTTATTATTAACATAATATAATAACATATCCTCATGCACACTGCATCTATTTACAACGTTACCCCGAATTTCATTCATATCTAGATGTAACGCACCGTTGGAAATTTCACAGGATACCAGCTATCTGGTTAACTTGTAGAAACAAAACATTATAGTAACATATTTCTCAACCTGATACTTAATATCTAATAGATATTTTTGTGGCTGGTACACAGGCTGGTAGGATTATTCGCAATGCTTTTGCATCTATTATTTTTATTATCACCATAAATACAACAGCATTTGCTACAGTAATGAATATAAATAATACTTAATATGTAATCACTTTCACCAAATACTTTAATCACAGTATTTTTAACTGTTTTATATTACACCGTATTCTGCTTTACTACTGTGTACTATCTTGCTATTGTTAGCTGCCAATTTATTTGCTAGCAAATTGTACATTGCTTAAATAATTTAAACAATTAACCCACAGTACATTTTATATTTATTCATCATTACCACTACAGTCACAATCAACAAACACCCACCTATATATTTTATTAAACTTGAAATTTATAGTTCCTTTAAATATTTTAAGACAAAGGGTCTTGTATCTAATTGTAACCATTACAAATAGTCCTTTTGTTTGCATATCTACTTGAGATGTAAACAGTAAACTAAGATTAGGCTCAATTGCATGGCATGATTCAGCATCAAGCACCTCATAGGATTTCGTCACGAAGCTCTTATAATTTCTCATGAGCTCAACGTTTTGTTATCAACATATTTAACTTTCAAGGAGTTTATGGGCAGATTTATTGCCCATACAGCATTATTCAAGTTAAACATTTCAAGAACTGATATTTATTTATATTTCCTAATCCAAAGTAATTTTGTTTTCTGACCTATTTTATTTTTTCACAGAAAACATTTTATAAATTTTATGTCAACGATTTAATAAAAAAAATTTGATTGGGTATGTTTTACTCAACTGCTAGGTTACACATTATAACATAGTTGTTAAAATGCAATAACACAGACTTAAACTAAAAAAAAACTTTTTCTTTATCACATAACATAAACATCACGCCTTTATTACCCAAAGGATCATGCATAGGTGCACCTATAGTACACCCACATTTCACCAGTTATGTTTAATTCGCTTATTTATATATTTATATGTATTTTATTGTACACCAATATAATACGTAACAAACCTTATAATAGTGAGCAAACTTATTGCCATCAACCAGGCACCAGACTTCGTACATTATCATCTCCCTAGCCTTTTCAGTCTGTTTTGGGGTTGGCTACTGATCTGACTAGATGCATCTGAATACCAGTATTTTACATGGAGCGACTTACTAGACCTCCATAATCTAGTTACTAGGAAAAACTACAACTAGTCATCGTTCATGACCAGCATTAAAATTTAAATGCACTGGTCCACTGATGAGTATTAGAAATACCTTTTTGTATAAGCTCACCGAAACTTTAGGAACCAATAATATACAGATTACATACATACATATAATGACTTCATAAATATATAAACCACTATTTGTTAGCCAAAATACCCTTAGCTATATTCATATATTAGAATTTCTTCATCCAGGTTCCTCAAAATTATGCTTTTGACATTTAACCATGTCAACCAAGACATTACATTGATACGCAAAAGTTTAACTAAAACTTTGCTATTCTTTCAACTGATACAAAGGTTTCATTAACATTTTTCTGCTTATAACGAGCCACTAAAATCGTTTTACAACTTATTTTCAACTGTACTTATTTACTATCTATGACTTTTCTTTGTTTACAATCAATTTGATTTAATCAAATTAATATTTCTTTTATCTCTCTCTAGAACTATATTTCCAGGTATCATTTTCAATCTGTACTTAATTGAATCAATTATTTCATTGAAAACATCCTTCATTTAAATGCTTATCATACCAGCATTTAATTCTATTTTTTATGGTCCAGCACACAATAAGTAATAACATATTATCAAAAACACTGTCGCCATCGTATTCATTATACGAAACAGAAAAATAAGTTTTGCATCCTACACTTCGTCTCTATGTGATGTTTCTCGATCTTAAAATAAAGTTAACTTATTTCCATGTGATATGACAATCTCGAGCTCTCCACTGTTTCCCAAACAGATTTATTAGCAATTACGCCAGGTATTGTATCATGTTAGTTTGCTTAAAAACTGATTGATTCTTATCAGATTTACACCTCTTTTCAAACGGGTGTACCAAGTCAGAGTTACCGAGTTATGCTATTTATAGCTAATAACCTATTTAGGCTCAAGTTTCACTGGCCTATTTGATAAGAATTTAATCCCATCCATTTTACATCTCTGACTCCCACAAACATTTTTGGTTTACCACATCCCACACTTTATAACCATTAAATTTGATTCATCATCAACAAAATTCCCTTTGACAACCTCTTTGCCAAATTTCGTTTTTAGACTTTTACTAACTTAGTAAACAGTAGAATCAAAAACTTTAAAATATACGGTTTTTGGCTTATTATGCCATAACTAATCATGTATATTTTCTAATCTCAGTGCTCCCCAGAACAATCCAACTTCAGAACGATTTGTCTTATTTAGACTCGTTTTATCATCGGCATTGTTCATCATACACATCATACGTTCGGCCATACCATTTACAGCCAGTGTATGCGGCACTGTTTAGGGATGACCATGCAATACCTTCCCGAGCTCAACTTTTCCATTTAATTGGATATAATTTCCCTTTCATTATCACAACATAAAGTTAACAATTCTCAGACCAAAATGAACTTCACATTTTTGCAATGTAATTTCGAAACTTAACAAAGACGATAGGTATATCCCCAAAATCACAACATAGTTTTAAACTTCAATAGACGAGAAAAAAAAACTGTTAGGACCGCAAAACATCTGTGTGCACTTGAGATTAAACGACATCTCGTTTCAAACTTTTTGTTTTCAATTTATCAAATTTTAATAATAGACAATTTTTTTGTCATCTACAAACTTGACACACAATGTACCGTTAGGTCTAATATTATCAATTGTACAATTATCAGACAATAGTTTCAATCATTTAATTTATTCTGATATGCAATTATTTCATTCCATAATAATTCATAATTACTACTATTTGCGACTTTATATAACGAGCATTTGCTATTTAAAGCATTTTCAAGCACTAATCAGTGACCGCTCAGAAGATTGTTCAAAGACTTACCCTTATTATCGGCTTACCATCGTTGAACATATTGACCCCGCCGTTTTTACCAAAAACGACAGTCATTCCCGATTGCTGCTTTTTCTTCGCCGACGACGTCCATTTTACTGGTCACCTGGTAATTCCCTTTCTTCATCGCTTGTATAGCCGCACCAATATAGCAACTGAATCGTTTCTTGGCTCCTCACGCTCATTGAAATTTAGTTTAAATTTTTCTTGATTTTCAAATGATTTGCTCCAGATTACCAAACAAAAATAAATTCGTTTGCCCATCATATCACGGCCCGCCATAACAGCAAATCCAGAAGTTCTTGAGTAGTTTGGTTTTGAAGTAACCAACTATAACATTTTATTGTTAGCTCCATTGTTTTCACTAGCGCTTTTGTAATTCTTCAAATCTCCCTTTTTGCCAGAGATAACATTTCCTGGGTTCCAAATTGTTCTTTATTGACTTTTGTTTTTGTCGATGCTCTCTTGAATTGTTTGAAGGTGTGACTTGTGGTCTCGTAAGTTTCAGCCTGAAGTACTTTTAGACTAAGATTTCATACATATCTTGTAAGTTTGATTTCATGATCTCGCAATCTCGTTTTCCAAAGTTAACGTTATATTGTCTTCAGTCAGTATCTCGATTGCGGTGCTAATGCTACTCCGGACTCATTTGGTAGAGTCATGTTTGGCAGATCACTTTATCGGATGCTAATTGTGCACCTGCAGCCATAGGTTCAGTGACGATTTTATCAAATGCTTGAAAATGTTTGGTTAGTGTGGTGTTTCTAACCAATTTAAAATTCAGCAACCTTTTACTAAAAGACAGCTTTGTCGCCACATAATGTTCTTTACTCACTCGGTACTTGTTTCTTCCGTAACTTCAATGTCGACAACGTTCAGTAGGTAATTCACTTGATAATTTTTGAATTCGAAATGTCCACACACTGCATTTATCACCATCAGATTGTTTAATGTCCCATTTGTTTAATTTGATGCACAAAACGTTTTTTTTATTATTATTTAATGTTCGTTTATTTTCACTTTATATTATTTGCACTTTGGTTTAGCGCTCTGGGCCCATAACCTGTTAGAGTTAGGGTACCAAAGAGAAACTTCATTTTAAGGATTTCAATAATAACTGTTTATTATCCTTTTCTTTATATTGGGAAGGTGTGTTTCAGTAACATCACGTGAGACGTGTGCTCCTAAGCAAGGCTTGTAGAATACAGTAACTGTAACCATACTAGGGATTTCAGTCAAGTGGTCACGGGGACTCTATCCATTAAATATAATATTTATTGCTTAGAAAGAGAAAGACCATAGTGTTGAAGCAGGACGGATTTGTTTTTGTTATATTCCAACAAATATATGTATTTAGAAATTTATTAATGTGTTTATCAGTTGCCTAATATTCTTAGCATAAGCTCGGCTTAGCTTGAGACTAGATGGCGGTAATGGCACTGACTTCTATGCCGGAGGTCGTGGTTTCAATACCCACCCCAGACAAATGTTTGTGTGATTCATCACGATCATTTGTTATATGTTTGGGTGTAATTTCTCTAATATTCTGTTTAACAGTTGTCTAGAAGTCATAGCAGAAGCTCTGCTTAGTTTGGGACTAGATCGCGTAGTGCGTAAGTTGTGAAATAATATTATTGTTATCTGAAGTTTCATATTTGTAACTAAACAAGGTATATTGTACTCGTCGTGATTCCAACATTATTGTCGATTTGACTATCAAATAGACAAAGTAGGACTTAAATCAACATTTATAGAAACTTAACCCTTTTGTTTTAGTGACAGTGTCGCAACCGCAGACCGCTGCCTCTGAGAGTGTTCCCTTGTACTTGCTACTTTGTCTCATTTGGTTTTACAAACTTGTCTACAAATGTCCAGTATTGTATTACTTTCTCAGATTATCATGGTTTCATTACTATCATCATCATCATTTCAGCCGAAAGACCCTCTTGGACATAGGCCGCCCACAAGTGTCGTCATAACGACCAGTTCTGAGTGGCTCGCATCCATCGAATTACCGTGACCTTTACCAGGTCGTCGGTTTACCCTGTGGGAAGGCTTCCAATGCTGTGTCCTTCGGTACGTGATCGCCACTTTACAACTTTGTCCATTGATCATATTTTCTAGCAATAAATCAAAAGATATTTAGATTGGTGGACAGGGTGAGGAAGTTTTTTTTTTATATGGAAATTGATCAAATGGAGTTCTCCCAGAGTTGCAAAAACTTGACTAAAATCAGTTGTCAGTTGTTATTTGCAAGGACCATATTAGCTCTTTCGAAAGGTCAAAATGGAGAATAGTAAGAAATCCTGCCCTATTATGTTTCCACTTTGAAGAAGGTTCTTAACCTGAAAAAAAATATTATTACCTTCATTTCACCTCCTTTCCTAAATTCATTATGGTTTCAGCCGAAAGACGTCTAATATTGGACATGGGTCTCGTTCCTGACGTTCATGCATGCCTAATGACACTGCTATATTTACTAGGATTAGCAAAATGATCCGTCTGTCCCCGTCGACGAATCTAGCTTCGATGCTTTTAAAGTATCTGTTTGATTTGTCAATTAAATTACTAAAAATTTGGGAAAGATATTTTTATTTCCTTGATAGACCTTTTAGCTTAAGATTCAGGAACTGCTTCTCTCAACCGAGTAAAAGGAAGTGGTATATATACATATATTTTTACCTAAAATGTTCTCACGATCAAAATTAAAAACCTTCACGATTCAATCCATTTTGCATGCTTTGTAATAATAAACTAATCAGTTGAAGAACAAATCAGTTACATTTCATAATATTTACACTTAATCAGATAAGAAAGCAGTAATACAAGGAGTAGCAGCCTACACACTGAATTCTGTAATATTTAAGTGATACAGCTGTATACCAACTCAATTCGTCAATACTATGCATAACGGTGATGAAGAAGGAGAGGAAGGCCAAAGAAAAGAAGATTGTGTGAAGAGTGATATGATAGCAAAGGTAATTAATAATAGCGTGACGAGTGAAAGGACACAATAGAAGAAAAAAACGTATCACTTCGATATTGTAATATGGGGCAAGGGCAAGAAGATGATGATGATAAATTGTATAAAGGGTCGAACCTGTATTGCGAATGGTAATGACGTACGTCATCTTCATTACAGTCGAAAGATCTTCACTGCTGAACATAGGCCTCCCCAAGTGTCACCATAACGACACCTCTTCTGCGTCTCGCTTACAACTGATTCTCGAAAGCCTTTCAATACCCTTCAACTCATCGACTATCATATTCTTTTCAGTAACCCTAGTTGATAATCTGCAATCGTTAACGCTAGTAGAAAACTTCAAATTTACGGGAATGACGTCATCTCAACGCTCAGTCACGGAGTCAGAACAAAAGAATAAGGGGCGTGGCCAACTCGAGGCATTCGAAGCAAGCAAAACAGTTGTAACTTGGCTAGGGGGAAGATCAGATTCTGTTCTAAGAGCACTGTGCCCTATCCACTGCCACCTTATAAGTTCGGTGATGCTATGTATAACTTTATCACAAAGGTGTATGTGTAAACTTACATCAAAATCCAGTTTAAGTTTATTCCTTATTTTTCCCTAAATTTTTAATTTCAGTTTCTCGTTCCTAGTAAAGCAAACTCGCTTGACTGACAGAGTAATCAGATTTTAATTTATATTTAGATTGAATACCTTTGCATCGTAAGTGTGCACTAAGTAGTTCTGACTGAACCGTTTAGCTACTGTAGATTATTTACAAGTATGACATTGGTTGTAATTGGTTTTCAAATGACATGACTGTCATCTTAAGTATTACAATGTTTTAAAATTAACCATAAAATAAAATCAATTAAGAAAACCATTTGGGTATGAATATTTTTTCAAATCTTTTCCGCTGAGTTATTAACCGGAGCCATTTATTTTCCTAATATTGTTCACAAAACAATTCTGGCAACTACAACAGTAGATTTGTCATGTAAGTATACATTTTCAAAGAAAACAATCCTATGTTTGAAAGACTCGTGTAAAATTATCCTAATGCGCACATTATCTTCGTAAATAAGCGTGTTATTACCAAAATTGTCTTCTATTGTGGCACCAGTGCCAGTTTTAAGGAAATAATCGAAGTATGTAAGTAAGTGATTAGCATTTTAAATGCAATTTGATTCGGTTTTATCTTTAGGAAGAACCGATCGATGTGACTGAGGAGTGAGGGTTGGGCAGACAGATTTTTGTAATTTAATAGCTCCTCAAACTTTGAATTTCAAGGGTAAAATATGTATCTTAACCCTAAAGTGGGCAATTGGGCATGTTATGAGCATTTTGCTGCCTTCAGAAAACCATGAATATGTTTGAATCAGAAATAAAGAGACCTGTAGGAGAACACAAGTAACTGGTATAAACCGAAGAATTTATTGCTGACCGGTCGATTTAATGATAGTCTACAAGAGGATATCTTTTGGCAGAAATGATAAACGATACTTATTTTGCAAATAGGTTTGGAAAAACACTTTTAACCCGTTGTGTGTCTAAACGTGGATCCACGCGAGACATAATGGTGGGCTTTTTACTTGTCTGTAATTACGGCATACGAGAGGTTAAACGTAATTTTTTTCTTCAGTTTAAACTAGATGAGGCCAGTGTTTTCTAACTAAACTAAACTAAAGGTCATAGTAATAGTCAAATCACATAAGAACCATGTGGATGATGTGCCCTTTGACCACAGAGAGCAGTTCACAATCTGTCATGAATCATAATGCTCAAAAATGCAAAATCTTGACCAAAACTATAATCCTTTAAAGCGACCGAGGTGGGAAATCACTAATGCTTGTATGTATTTGTGGTTCCCTAATGAAAATTTTCATAATTTCCCGAAATGTTAAGTGTTCCTGAATTTTATTGCTAAAAGTTACTCTCACATTTCCAGCACAAATTATGTTGAAAATTATATCTCATTTGGGCACAGCTTCCAACCGTGCAGCTGCCCATGTTTACATTAATTCTGTAATATGATTAAGTATTTGTGTGTCCTAGATGCACTGAAATTACAGGATACCTGACCTAAATATATTGTTATGGACTACGAAGCAAATTATTAATTCTCTCATAAAACATGACTGGTTTCTGTAAACCGTCCAATAAATCCGGATTTTGTTAAACAAAGTCTAAAGTAAACAGAGTTAAGTAATATTTACACGAACTGCTTCGATATTTAACCTTGGCTTGCTAGAATTTTACTTGTTTAACGTTCAACTGATCATCTCTCAATATAAATTCTGAAGTTAGAAACGAGATAATTTGCATTCTCAAACAAGGATTTTAAGATATAAAATATATATGCAACGCGAATTTAAGTTTTACCTGCATGCTGGTGTTAATTGTATTTTTTTACAATCAGTCAAGATAATGTCCACGACTTGTAAAGTATCACACTTTTTTCTGCAACGTGTTTCTAACAATATACGTACGGAAACTTAAATATTTTAATACAATGACATAGGTATGTAATGCGCTAGATAGTTATAGAACCCAAAAGATCTACCTTATTTTTATTTGATTTTGTACCGGAGTCGATTACGTTAGTCTATATATGGGGCTGAAAGGTTCTGAAGTGGCGATTAGCCACGTACCGGAACGCAATGATAGAAGGTCTTCCATAAAGTGGACCGATAACCTAGTGAGGGTCACGGAAATCACAGGACCGGCCATTATGGTGACACTTGGGGATTTCTATGTCCAACAGTAGACGTCTTTCGGCTGAAATGATGATGATTATGAAGAAATTGATCCTGTTACCCAGTCATCCATCATCAGACCACAGGACGTACGGCATTGCGCCACCGGTACATGGTGGACATCCCACTTATACGTACAAAGCGTTTTGGGAGTACATTCATTATGGGTACGGCTAAGGAGTGGAATTCCCTGCCGGAGTCTGTGTTTCCTGATAGCTATAACCTAGGGGTCTTTAAGCCAAGAGTGAATAGATTGCTTCTAGGCAAGCGTGCTCCATTGTCGGCCACATCATCGCTTACCATCAGGTGAGATTGTGATCAAACGCGAGCCTATCCATTATTAAAAAAAAAAGTGAACCTGCCTCGCCTTTCACAAATATGTTAGGATCGTCATCGAGATGAATCAGATACAGCTGGTTTTCGAGATTAACCAGATATTTCTAGGTACCAGATTCTTGTAACTACTACTAATGAGATACAGACAAGAGTAGTTAGGTCGGATATTAAGTAGGTGGATACAACAGAACTGAGAATGTCTGATGTCCCGCAATGCATAATAAAACAGAGGAGGTTCTCCCACTGGGTGTATAAATTAATTCTCTTGAGCACTTACATAAAGTCATATTAAAGTTTTAGTGCTTCTCCTTGAGTTAATATAGGCTGAACTATAACAACCAAACGCATTTGTTTAATCATGGTAAAGTTCATGGAAGCTAAACTACTATTTTTATTTTTAGTAAGGTTAACTAAATGAATTCGTATATTTTTTTGGTGGGTAAAAATCATACAGATGACATTCCCTGCCCGTATATGGTAGGGTTGAATTTTATTCTTGTTCGTAAGGTTTTTTTTTTCAAGTGGATAATTCAATGAATTTTCTCCTTTAAATTAGAACGAGAGTGAGTATCAGGCTTTTTACCCGACTACGGAGAGTTATAATTTTGACAGGCTATGTATGTATGTGAATATGTTCATCTGTTCCCTCTTAGCTCCTAATCTACTTATCGGAACTTGACATATAAGATATCGTTCCGTCTTTTAATCATCCGCTGAACATTGGCTTCGTGACGTGGCACAAAACTTGATATAGCGCCCTCTAGCGATCAAAAAGTAATCTGTTACAAAAAAAAATGGCGATAAATACGCCGTGTTTGGTATCATTTGATAGGGCTTCAGTCTACACAGCTATGTCACTGCTTCACAAATGAACAGGAGTTTTATATTAATTACCTATTTCTTAATTTGATAATTTAGCTTTTACAAGTAAATAATGTAGAGGCACGGTGATTTAACATCAAAATTGTTTAATCCATTAAACCCCAAGCGAACGCTGGCGTTCGCGCACCTATTGTCTTTCTATTGTGTCTGTAATTTTCAGGATTGAATGGTTAAATAAAAAAAATAAAAAACTAAAACCTGAAAAAGTATGAAACAAGATTTTCAGAATACTGAAATAAACAAGGTAACTGGAAAAACAAGAACAGAATAAAAAGAAAAGCCGTAGTCACACGTTATTAAAGTGTTTTGTTTGGTACCTATAACGTGTGACTGCGGCTTTTCTTTGTTTTTCCAGTTACCTTGTTTATTTCTGTAAGTATCCTGAAAATCTTGTTTCATACTTTTTCAGTATTGTTTTTTTTTGTCGTAGTCGGGTTTTAGTCATTGAGTTGCCCTTTGCGTTCTAGGACCAAGGACACTCTCTCTTTCAAACGATCCCACAGCCCTTAAGCATAGTCATCATCAGCATCATTTCAGCCAAAAACGTCCACTGCTGGACATAGGCTGCCCGAAAAATTCTCCCAAATTCGAATACCTAAAGGTGCAACACTACTTTAATCTTGACTATTTGTTTTAATCAGTAACAGTCTAACACTCCTTCTTACTCCACCCAGAGTTAAGTTATTTGATGATTTCCTATGTAAAAAATGGGGCCTAATTCTTTTTGGCCCAGGGGCGTTGGTTATTTACCTACGCCACTGACTTCACCGACAAATATATTATATTATGTGACAAAGTGTTCATGGTGTTAAATAAATATTGACTTTTGCAGTAGTATCTGAGAGTCACGATTCCTAGATAAATACTCATGAAACTGGGTTACGGGTGGTTACGGCTCGAAGTGTAAATGAATGCGTGATATAAGCACTTTACACGCGTGTGAATGTGCCTGGATGGGCTCTTATAGAGAATGAAGACTTATCGCTAACTACCACTTACCTCTATACACTTACTTACAAATGGTTTTTCTTTCAGGAATGTAATATTTTCTTAGAACAAATATTTTTTATTGCTGACAATTGATCTAGCGTGATTAAGCTGCTGTCTGTGATTGCTTGTTAAGGCTTATAGTCCCTTGTACATCTGGCCGGAATTAAATGGACACAATACTCGTACCTGCCTAGGCGGCAGTACGAGAATCAGTGCATATAATTCCGGCCACCTGCACCCGGATAGAACCCTGCTGACCTTTAATTCTGTTTTCTTTAAGAAATATTGATTGATTTAAAAAGTGTACATAGCATACTATGTACACTTTTTACTTTTTTAAGTAGGGAAAAGTTGCGAAATTGCTAAATATTTTTTCTAATTTTTTTTTACATTGCTCCTAACTCAGAATTACTCTTGTATCGTGGGTGCGTTCACAAACATGTAAATTCATATACACACGACACCTATTATTTATTTAACCTATTTCTCGCTTGACAAACCACTACCTTGCCGCAATCAACTTCATTTAGTGATATTTTCGTTCTTGAACTTTAGGTTTACTACTTAAAATTTTATTTCCTATTGACTGGTGACCGTGACTTTGTCCACAACAAACAGTTCAATATCATTTCTACACAATATTAAGAAGTTTCTTTTTTTGCGAAGCACACGCAGGTTTACGAGGTATTTTTTTATTTAAAACAAAAGTAACCTATCTTATTCCTTATGATATAGGCTATCTACCAATGGAAGTCTCGTCAAAATCGGTTCGGCTGTTTTGGAGATTAGCCGGAACAAACACAGACAAATAAAAGTTTTAAACTTTGCACTTTTGTTGTAGATATCGATATCTACATTTGCACTAATATTATAAATAGGTAAAGTTTGTTTCTTTGTTTGTAGGTGGTAATCTCTGGAAGTACTGGTCCGATTGCTAAAAGTTTTCACCGATAGAAAGCTGCTTTATTCCTGAATGACATAGGCTATATTTTAAGTACGCAGACGAACCGCGGGCAAAAGCTAGTACTCGATAGCATATTCGATATTTTTTCTTTCAATAAAAAAAAAACAAAATGATATTATAAACAGACACAATTTTGTTTAAATTATAGACATCTTCTTCTTCTTCTTCTTCCTGTCCTTGTACCATTTTATTTGGGATCGGCGCAACACGTTTTTTTCTTCCATTCTGTCCTGTCACTCGTCACGCTATCACTAACTCCCTTTTCTTTCATATCACTTCTTACACAATCCATCCATCTTTTCTTTGGCCTCCCTCTCCCTCTCTATCCATCCACATGTAAATTCATAACTCTTTTAGCAACATGCTTTTCATCTCTCCTCTTTTCATGACCATACCAAGACAAACGATTTCCTTTCAACCTTTCAGTCACTGGCGCCACTTTCAAACTTCCCCTAATATAGACATAATTATAGTTTGCGTATTCTTTACTGGTTTCGTAATTCTTACATTCGCAGCTTCTCCAAACGTTTTTTTAAGTAAACCCTTTGTGCCATAGTTACTTTCGAGGTCCCTTCAGACACGACTAAAAGGGTTTGTATGTAGCTGAAAGGTTTTTTCAGGACAGTAATTTGAACTCAGTGATCCTACCATGCTGTGTCCACATCTGTTCCGTTTATCTTCAACCGTTATTACTGTTTAATGTGCTGTAAAATTGGAGAAAACGGACCTTTGGGGCTTTTATGAACGATTGTTTCCAGTTATGCGAATTTCTATATAGATGCGGTTATGATATAGAAGGAAGATGCACTTTGAAAATAACCTTTGGGAATTTCGATTTAGTTGTGAAAGAGGCACAATTGTCGTGTCGTTCGGACCAATTTTTTTTTTTACAAGAAAAGTAATAGTTAGTCGGAATTGGATAGGATGCAACAATTGTTTTCAGTATCTCAAAAAGAATAACCCTAAGGGTATTTTTAAAATCGTGATCAAAACCGCTCGATATTAAAAAAAAACCCTTATTTTTAAGATCACTAGTAGTCCGTACGTCTATCTATCAAGGCCCGTTTTCCTATGAACGCGAAAAGGTATCATATTTAAATCTACACTAATATATTATGAAGAGGTAATGTTTGATTTTTTGTTTTTAGGTTTTTTTTGTTTGTAGGAGGAGATAATCTCTAAAAGTAATTTTCCGATTGCGAAAATTATTTTCACCAATAGAAACCAGCTGTATTCCTGTGTGACATAGGCTATATTTTATGTATGCGGGCGAAGCCGCGGGCAAAAGCCGGTGTATTATAATTATAAAATACCTACTAGCTTTTCCAAGCGGCTTCTAATCTTCTAACTGGCACTTGTTATTTATTTTATTTAGAGAATTCTTTAAATAAAACAAATAAAAAAAAACTTAAGCTTGAAAGTTTTGACGATTAGTAAATAAAATTACCATAACTACATAGACTTATGGTGATAATCATTTGTATAACCGGGTACTGTAGGTACACATTGTCGACACAGTCCAAAGCAGCAATGTCCTCTTTGGCATGTCATTGTTAATTCTTGGTGTGTCGTTTGAAATCGTTGGTTGAATTAGTCAAATCGCTAAAGTAGGATGTACGGATTTGTCAGAATTTCCGCGTTTATAATCTGTTCAAAATAACATTAGAAATTTATGAAAACCGTTTATTACTGTCCGTTCAACCGATTTTTACTTTTATTACGTTGGTGGCACGACAAATGGCGGCTGCAGTAAATAGTTAGTTTTGTTACCAATTTTTTGCTTTTAAAACCATCCTGTGCCCATGAAATAGAAATTAAAACCAGTTGAACCGACAGTAAAAATGGTTTCTTTACATTTCTATTTTTAACGCGAATAGGGTATAGATATAAATAAATACAGATATTTATAGATAAGTACGTTTATCTGGTATTTGATATGCGTTCATAGTTTAGTGGTAATTTAATCTTCAGTTTTTCCAATTGATTCAACTATTCTCCGTATTTTTTTAATTGGTAGACTACTGATAGTCATCGTATTTCTTCGTAGCAGTAAATTTTTGTTTTCTCACTTATAATTTTATGTGTGGTCATTTATATGTCAACAGTCAATTGACATATATGGACCTCCCCGCAGAACGGTCATGGCCGCTAGTAGCCACAAAATTGGTTATTCCAGTAATTATTCTTGGAAAAAACTTTGGGTCAGGAACTTCCTTATCCTCCAGCTGGGCTGCAACACATTAGACAGAGTATGAACAAGATTTTTTGTCAGACCCTAAATTGGGAACATACTTTATGCGTAGGTACGACTAAGGAGTGGAATTCCCTGCCGGAATCTGTATTTTCTTATAGCTAAAACCTGGAGTCTTTTCGTCGTCGACCACATTATCTCTTACCATCAGCTTAGATAGTCAAGTTCGAGCTTATCAATAATAAGAATAAAGTCTTTTTCTACGTCACAAAACACCCAGCATTACAAGTAGAGAGTAGAAAGGCAAGATGGAACGGGGTGAATTTTTTTGGCAGTAAGAGTCTGACACTATCTCTCGCTATTTTTATATTGTAACCAGGAAACGCAGCATTAGAAGGCCTCCCACAAGGTGGACCGACGCCCTGGTGAGAGTCGCAGGAATGCGGTGAATGAGAGACGAACAGGACCGTTCGTTGTAGCGACCAAGAGTAAATGTCCTTCAACTTCTTCCTTGAAATGATGATGATAATGATGAACGTCAGTCAAACATCAATCTTCCTATAGGCACCGTGGTGGGCTTATTACATTTTTGGAGATAGGAGATCTGTTGCCCAGTTCTATTAAAACTAACTAAAAAAATTGTTATATAAGATATAAAACCGTATAGTTATCGGTCCTTTCTGTAACACTTGTCATATAATTTTCGGGGACTTTGCAGAAATCACAAAACTAAATTTCTGCGAAACTCCCCGGAATTATAATTCACTTTGTAAACATTGCGCAATGACCGCCCTTTGCTCACCAACATTGCAGAATTAGCTCCAGTTCAGCAATTATTACGTTCACTTGCGTCATTACCTTTAAACCCTAGAGTAGTGACAAATGGAGTGCTGAAAATATAATTATCTATTGAATATTTTCGCGGTTACTTCTTACTTCTATCGATCTGCAACATGAACCAGCCTAACCAAACATCAACAAATAAAATTACCTAAAAACAATACAAAATCCTGATAATTACTCCAGAGTTCAGCCTTTTTTTAACCTTTTATCCCGCTCTTTTATGTCAGACTTTTACTAACTTAAACCCACACTTATTCCTTCTTTGCCTTCGTTCCAGTGCCCTGGAGCCTGGTGCCTGGAGCTCTCTTTCATATAGCCCATGGCCACAATAGGCTTCGTCCCTGCTGGGACTTCGGATAGACTTAAGGAGACGATGCCCACTTATCATCTAGTAGACCGTCTGCATTTATGTTTACTGCTCTATGTCATAAATAAAAACAAAAAAAACCGTATTTAGCACACAAAGAAGTTACGAGGGGACAGGACAAGGTGTATCTAAATATGTATAGTATCCAACAAATATTATTTTTTTGGATTTATAATTGACAGTTAAATCTAATATATTGCAACTACCTACGTATCTTAATTAGCTAACCACTATTTATTACGATTATTCTTCAGTATTTATTATTCGCATATACGAGTACCTCTTCATTTACTGTCTACTCCGAGCCACTAACCAGGTCTCTTGTTTCATGACAAAGTCGGAAGTGTTATCGCAAGTAATACTAATAAGAACGCGATACGACTACGTCCTGTACTAAATGGAAGTCAAGGACTTATTTACTAAAGTGTTAATTGGCATTATTAATCGTTGTTTGTTTTAAATTGCTATATGTACCTAGTTCGGCTAGCGGGATTGAATGACACTCCCGTTAGCTCCATCCCAAGTGGGAAAAGTTACCCGATGGTTTCACACCTTAAAAATAGCATAGCATAAGCATAATCAACCTTTTAACGTTCCCGTTGGTGGACTCAGGCCTCCTCTTTCCAGGAAAAGGAGAAAAAATATAACTTGGTATAAAAATTATTGGAATCAATTCATTTACTGATTCTGAACCAAATACATTCAGTTTTCGCATATTATACTAAAAATAGTGTTGTATAGGTATTCTGAACAGATACTGATGACGACGACCATATCTGTAATACAGCTCAACGATCGTTGATGGCTCTTAGCGTGTGTAAATGAAGAGTGAAATTTGGTGCTGAGCCAAAAGTAGCATTTCATTGGAGTATTCGAAATTTAAAAGTTGCGAGGATTTAAAAGATGATAGGGATATTATAAAGTGAAAGGAGGGCGATGGTGATCTGCTGTAACATGTTGGCAAGCAGATTTGCGAGATATAGTTTAGAGGTAATGATCACTCTGTTTACAGCATTCTGTCAAACTCTCGACACCTACAATCTGTGGGTCAACTTAACGCAGTGGGCCGCCGCGCTCTAGTGATGGACGTCTGCGATGTTTGCGCACGCGCACACAGACGGCTTTCATACTGTGCTGTGGCGCCGCATCGCCTCGCTGATGTTCCGTAGGCGTGGGAGCGCCAATACTATCCTGAAGGTGCTCAGCCCCAATCTGGATTCTATGCGCCGTGTTGCTCGAAACATTAATGTTGCATCAAAGAATTATTGCGAATTGTTTATTTAGGCTTCATTGGTTTTTTTTATTGCAATTGGAATAATGCCCAGCATAATGTGAAAGCTGTAGATGATTCTTCATTCAATTTCGGCTTATATCGAACAAAAAGCTCAACTGGGGATTTTGGGGATTTTGGCAAAGGTAAGAAAATTATGTGCCAGAGACGTGTCTTTCCATTAAACATTCTCATTTAAATCTTCAAGGAATGAAGATGATTCTTCATTCAATTTCGGCTTATTTCGAACAAAATGCTCAAATGAGGATTTTGGGGATTTTGGCAAAGGTGAGACGGTACTTTACACCGGAACGGCTGTTCAACCTCTAACAAGCGCAAGTTTGTGTATGGAGATCTGCCAATTACTAGCTTGACAAACTCGTTGAGTTATTTCTTGTTGTTATTGAGTTTTCTATCATTTACATTTCGAGGAGTGTGCATCGACATTGCACAACAAAATCCCACCAACCATGTTCCATCACCGGACCGCTAGACATTTGTCGTTGCCTCACTGGTACATAGTGGACATACCACCAATGCGTGCAAAACGCCTTGAGAACACATTAATTGTGCGTGCAGATAAGAAGAAGAACTCCTTGCCGGGTTCTGTGTTTCTTAATATCTACAGCCTGGGAGTCTTTACGTTGAAACTTCTTGACAAGCGTACTCTATCGCCAAAAACATTATTACCACTTACCATTAGGTGAGGTGGTCAAAAGCAAACTTATCAATAAAAAAAAAACCTTGAAACTTGCGATCACAAAACACTGTGTAAATCTTATAAGTATCGTATCTAAAAAGAGCTAGACTAGATGATAGATTTTTTACGCAAGTAGGTCCTTGCAATTTTGATGTGTATTTCACATAAGATACAGTTGATGCAGTAGTTTCAGGATTAGCTTCATAGATTTTTCTATAAAAAAAAAAGTTTTTTTTTTAGATAGGTTATACATACTTAGAGTTAACAGTACTAATGAATGCAATAATTATTTTTCTGTGTCCATTATTATAAAAAAAAATCTAAATAAACAGTTTCGTTCTTCCATTAAACATTCGTGCTGTTAGAAAAGTTTTAAATTCCACCAAATTGAGGGTAGAAAGTTAGAAACCGCCGCATCCGGCCTGTCATAACATAAATGTTTATGTTGGATATTTTGGTAACGGGTCAATCCGAGACCCTTGCGTAACGACGTTCATCCGTACTCGGTATTAACGTCTGAATTACTGGAATTACTGTGGGATACTTTAGATTTACGCTTTTTTAAATGCATAGATTATTCTACTGGCTGTTACATTGTGAAAACTTGAACCATGGACTTTTAAAAAAAAATAGTTGGTCAACATTTATACTCAACTCATGCTTGACTCATGCTCAACTCATGCTCGACTCATGCTCAACTTATGCTCGATTCATGCCCGACTCATGCTCGATTCACGCTCAACTCAAGCTCGACTCATACTCCACTCTTGCTCAGCTCGTGTTCGGCTGCTTTAACTTTATATTTGAATATATGAATTTCTAATTTCTAATCTGGGTAGTTTCTAAACTAACAATAGTGTTAAAAAAAAATATTATCAAACATTTCGATGTTTACTGACATAGCGTACGCCTAGACTTAAAAAGCGCAAAACTATAATGTACTTTTGACCGCCAGATTATCTGATGATTTGACGATGGCTTAAGGTGTCTCTAGGTTGTAGGTCGTAGTTATCAGGAAAAATTGATTCTGGCGGGATTTTTACTCCTAATAACTAGGAACGTAGGTTATTAAATATTTTTTGTTCGCTGTCGTATTAACAAATGTTCATTAACTCCCTAGTATTATATTTTATACAAAAGTACAGGGGTTGGCACCTCAATTAAGCCAACAACCCGGGTCCCAATTTTATGCTTTGTCCGGACTGCCGAGCTCCCGAGCTCCCTCGGGACAAATAGAAGCTTCTGGCGACTAACAAAGTGCTCTCATTAGGCCAATGAATTGCTATCACATAAATCGACGAAACATCGGCTAAATAAACACGAATATATGAACTGTTGTGGCTGTATTCCTAATGCGGTGGGCAGACCTGGAACCCTAAAGCAATTTTATTATTATATCAAGCCAGAGCTGTCCCACAACTGGGCAAAAGTCTCACTCCATTTCTTCCTATGTATCCAGTTCTGAGTCATTCAAGCGATCTCTTTCATGGTCCGCCGCGACTACACAATAGTTTATGTTTTAAGCATATAAAGCATAATCAGCCTTATAATGTCCCCACTGCTAGGACGCTGGCCTCCGCTCTAGGAGAGGGAATAGACCGTATTCCTTCTCCCTGAATAGTAAACGATAAAAAACCGACACGCTATGTATAGTCAGGATACTCAAGTTTGGAATTTTGACTCGACGAGTGCATCATCGCCGATGATCTTCTTGGCTCGTTTCTCAATGATTCAAGTGCTTCAAGCTGATATTTGGCAGATCCCAAAGATGAGAGTGATAATCAAAATATTTACACAGTAGACTATCCATTTTTTTTTTGTTTAACTTCTTATAGTCCATCTTAAAGTTGTCTGGTCGACATCGCTGTCAGCGATAAGATCGCCACTGTACCCAAATCTACATGTATTTAAATTTTGTAAAATAATTTTACAAAAACTATTTTCTACTATTTTCGTGTAAAATACGAGTAAAGTTGTATTCGTGTTGTTGTTTAGTTGTGTTGTTGTTGTTGTTTGTCGTTGTGTTGTGTAGTTGTATTTATTTTTTCAGCGTAGTCCTACAGTGTAAGAGAAAACTCCATCTCCTTTTATCTCTGGTACATTATAGAACACTATATATCCAAATAACACCTAATTTTAAACAATATTGCCATCAAATCTAGCCCAGACCCAGATCAACGCTCATTACATCGAGACATAATAAAACAAACATGCAATTAAATAACGATAATAAGGTGAGTCATTCCAAACACTAATTGATCTAATCCTATTAGGCTAGCCTCTGTGTCATGGTTAGTAAAACCAGTGACATCACGATTCAATGACTAAATCGATTCTTATCGAAAATCGATACTCAGTCGTCAGTCACTCGTAACTTTACGATCGATAAAAATCCATTGAAGTCTTTATGGTAACTGTAGCCGTATCATAGAACGAAAATAGTACGTTTTGATACAAGAGGAGAATGTTAGTCATTGCGACCAAGCCGCAAGCAAGAATTTAATGGAGCCGATGCTGAAGTGAAATTCACACGTGTATCAAACGACGCTTTTCAATACATTTACGAAGAAATAATTAAACGGGAGTTGATCAGCGATTCGTAGGCTCTTAGAGCCCAACCTGATGCGATAAATGTAATAAACTGTGACCGGAGTGTTCTGGTGCACTTTTACGCACTAGTGCGGGCAACAGTTAATTGCATGAAAACTTACTAGTATAATGTTCAATTCGCACATGGAACAAATTTTAATATCTGTATGGTTTAAGGGCCCTACAGTCGTTCCGGGTCTAGGTGTCTTGTCTTGTTACATGTTCGTGAGTATATCCACGATGCAAGAGTAATAAGTACATAAGTTGGTGCAAAATTAAAAAAAAGGGAGTGAAAGCTTTCCGCCTTCAAACTTTACAATACTTTTTCTCTCGAATCGATGGTTTTCCTTTCCCTCAAAGCTTTTGGGCCCAGTAGAATGTGCAGTGCCCAGTGATCAGTTCGCTCATAGCAACCTTCACCTATACGAGCTTACGATCTAACTAAATTCCACTAATTTAATACATTTCGTGAGTTAATAAAAATCCTAGGTTTATTCGAATTTAATATCTCTGCATACACTTTTGGGCCCAATAGAATACAATATCTAATATATATATTATATCTACTATATACCTAATACGACTTTTATAAACCAACTGAATCTTTTTATATCAGTACATACCAATTGTGCACGTTGCACACGTAACACCCACCCATATTCAGTCAACCATTTATAAATGGTGTTCTATTTTCTTTCCACTTTTATGTCATTTAGTTTGTTTGAAATTTTAATTTTTTTAATTTTGATGTTAGGGTTTTTTTGATAGCTTACAATTGTTCATATGAACTAGTATTGTCAATGTTTTCATTTATTGTCGAATTGTCATAACCACTTTGTATAAGACTTGGGGTCGGCGCAACAAGTTTTTTTCTTTCATTCTGTCCTATCCCGTCCAACTATCATTAACTTCTTTTTCATATCACTTCTCACACAGTTCATCCATCTTTTCTTCGGCCTTCCTCTCCCTCTCCATCCATCTGTATGTATACTCAGAACTCTTTTAGTAAGCGTTTCATTCCTCCTCTTCACATGACCATACTAGGACAACCGATTTCCTTTCAACTTTTCAGTCACACATACATCAGCTCCAAATAAATTATCGAGCAGTTGCCTGGACCAGAGAGTGTGTTTCCGCCTCGCCGGAGAGCCCTCCCTTTTCAACGGAGGTCTATGGCACCGCACAAGAACTAATCCTACATCGCGCAATCAAAGTTCTCCGCGTGATTTGAATATATACGGCAGCTTGAAATCATCTATCGGGCAGTTGCCCACCGGACCATAACACCCGTCTGGTCGGAGGATCTTCCCTTACTAATGGATGTTTGCGGGAATTTACTCCCTGCTTCGCATACCTCAAAGTATGTTCAATCGACTAGGTGGATGTGAAGTGACAAGACAGTATCGTAGTGCAGGTCATAATAACTGGAGGCATTATTGGCGCCCTACTACGAGCTCTTAACCGTTACTATTTGGCAAGCTAAACTGAAAGGTCATGGAGCTATATTATAGGGTATATAGCTCCATCCATAAATGTATAATTAGTTGATTCGTAGATACGTAAACTAAGTAAAATATAATCTAGAACTTAACTGCACAGAACAAAATTTAAATGATCGTGCTCATCACACAAACATTTGACTTGAGTGGAATGGAACCCACGGCCTCAGGCATAGCACTCATTTGGATTTGAAACTTTTTTTTGGATTTGGAAAAATTTGAATATTAATTTCCTTTTACATCCTCGTATCAGTATCATTGTCTCATTTCCAAATACTGGAACTGTTACAAATGGAAAATTTCGCCAAAAAAAAAAAATAACAACTCCATAAAAGTATTTTTGTTAAATAAACCAAGGCGTTGAGCGTGGTGGCCTATAAAAATGTACGTACCTACTTAACATAATTGAAAAAGATGGAGAATCAACGACATTTTGCGCGGATGTGCTTCAAGGGACCGATCTTTAATCCCTTTGCGTAAATATTCATTGTTCAGGTTTTGCCTTTATTTTGGTATATATCGACCCTTTTTGCTACAAAGGACGTAATTTCGAATATCATGGTTTTTACAATGAGCAAATAAAGCCTTGCGAATAAGTGATTGAGAAATATGAGGAATTATTTTATTTGTGTTGTGGTTGCACCTTTGTACTCTTCTATCAGTATTAGCTTTTTAATGTTTTTTTTTTCTCTCTTTTATTGCACATACCACTATTATTCTTAGCTTCACCCAAAGGTTGACTGGTAGAAAATGCCTAAGGCTTCAGTCGGTACTTTTGTGTGGATAAAGCATTAAATAAATAAGTTTGTGTGTACATAATAAAATAAATAAATTATTGTTTTCTTTAATATTTTTTCCCTGTAGTGCAATTATAAACAAACAGTAAAAAAATAAAGAGAGATCAAGGGGGTATTGTTTTCAAGGCTAGACTGAATAGGCTCTTAATAAACCAGTCGCCTGACCATTACCAATTGCATCACTGCTTACCAGCAGGTGTATAAGCTACTTCTGTAACTGTATAGTGAAACGACTTGAGCCGTGAACAAAACTAATACAAATTACAATGACTGTCCTACACAAAGGTTACTTTAAAACACTGCACAAATAACATATTAATATTTGATGGAAGCACTGGGTCTTGCTACAGTTCCCAAGAGGTTAACGGATGTTTTTTGTCGGGGTCAAAATGATGTAAAATTAACTTTAAATCACTCTCCTGTAAAGTTTACTCAATGTCCCTTAGATCATTTTGCCTTTCAAGTGTCGATATGTACTTCCAATGTTAGTAACAATTTCCCAAATTTGGCAGTGGAGGAAAAGTGGTAATTGCCCCGACTTACGAGTTTACAGGTCGCGGATTCGAACCCAGCCAAGTTGTAATGCGCTCACTGCTCTCAAAACGGTAAAGGAAAACATCGTGAGGAAACTGGCATGTCCTAGAACCAATCCGCACTGGGAGAAAACCTGTGTCCCAGCAGTGGAAACATTAAAAAGGCTGATGATGATGAGTATAATTAACAGATTACGTTATCAGTAAACATAATAGTAGGTACTTAAAATCATAATTTGATAGATAAGAAATTATGATTTAACCTAACTCGTAAATACTCAGTAAATAGGTCAAGAAGTTTAAATCAAAGTACAAACCTATTAACATTATGCATCATTAAATTTATATACAAAATTATTATTTATAGACTTCTAAATCATAAATCTACAATGTGATGATGTAAACTGAGCCGGACATAAAACAATCTGGTTTGATGTGGTCTGGTTAAAAAAAAACAGGGCAAGTGCGAGTCGAACTCGCGCAATGAGCGTTCCGTACAAAATTATCTAGAAGAACAGTTCGATTCCCGAATTGAGTTACGAAAATTTTTCAGAATCGAAAAAAAGTTTTTTTTTGTGACGTAACTACAAGTTTACAGTTTTCAGATTTTTTCCTATACTTGCGCTATGAGACCTTGCTTCATGCCAACATTTCAGGATTCTACAACGGGAAGTACTATATGAATTTTGATTCCCCTGAGAGTGTCGAAATATGCGTCTTTTTCGTTCACTCATTGATTTTTTCACAGCTTCAAGAAACCGCTGACCTCAATATACAGGAAAAGTTTTTAACCACTGCGTAAATTTTTTTTGGTGGCTCAGTGTAAGTAATAGAACACATTTCCATTTTTAGTTTATAACTTTTTTTTTCACATTTTTCCACCTTGTCCCATTTTGAAATAAGCATAACATGGACATAATTTAATCGTAATACTATTAAATACTATGAATGAAAACGCGCTGGCCGCCGCGCCGCCCGTTGTACGAGACGGGGGTGCGGGGGGAAGGGGGCGGGGGTATGCGGCGCCGGCGGCGGCCTTTGATGTGCGGATCTGCAGTACGTCACTTGCGGAAGCGGGGTTCGGACGTTCGCTCATATTCATCCCTGCGCGCGTGTGTGCCGCGTACTCGTGTCGTCACGATGTCGAACTTTACTCACCGCGAATACTACGAAATGGTGCGAGTGTATCTACTTAGCCACGAAAATTTACGAGCAGCACGAAGAAGATATGAGAGGGAGAGCGTACCTCGTATGCGAGCCCAAGGGATCCGTAATCCTACGGTACCTAATGAAAGGACAATTCTTGCAGCAAATCAAAGGCTGCTTGATCACGGCCAGTTCAGAACCCCGAGCCATGCACTAGGGTCTGGCAGACCTCGACTGGCAAACAAAAAATAAATAACGCTTTCAATGAAGTGAAAAGTGATACTAGTGTCCTAAACAAACTAAATGCAAACTTATTTTAAACGTGCACGTTTATGCCTGGAAAAAGGAGGAGGTCACTTCGAACAATACCTTAAATACTGTGATTAACGAAATGTAGAGGTAAGAAATTATAAACAATCTTAGTGTGTTAGGTTCTTTTTGATTGGACATTGTTGTAAATAGGTAGTTGATTCCAATTTTTTAAATACGCCAGAATGCAATTTTTTCAATTCAAATTTTATCATGAGTAATTATCATACATAAATGTTTTAATTTGAATGTAAAAATTATTACTTGATTTATTTTCTGCATTTTGATGGTCCTAAGCCCATGAAAGTATGAAGGAAAAATTGGAATTACCTAAACTTAAAAAGTAGCACGAAATTGCGGTCAGTAACCGCACCGCGTAGGTACTTACGTCGGCGCCGTCGCATCGAGCGAACGCACATAAGTACTTACCTACAACTCAGCTGATACAGCTTGCCGGTCGGGCGACCAGTCGACGCGTGAGTCGGTCAACCGGGCGCCCGACTGGCAAGCGACCATAAAATAAATTTCTATGTAAATAAGTCTCGTAAGCGATAACTTTATTTTTTACTATTAACACATATCAAAATAAAAAATACGTGTTTATTAAAATATATTCAAGTTTATCATGACAAAATTTGCGCACTGGTTAAAAACTTTTCCTGTATAATTTTAATTTTAACTCAATACTTTTACAAGTTCCCGAGACAAAGGGTCTTGACAGACAGACGGACGGACAACACAGTGATCCTAAAAGGATTCCATTTATTTCCTTTTGTGGTACGGAACCCTAAAAACCAACTGCCTGTAGGCAGTGACGTCATACAATGTATGGAACCGCCACACACTGGCCGCATTTGGCCTGGGGACAGCAAAAAGAAAAAAATCTACACATCATGCAACATTCATTTATGAAGCAGTAGGTGTAGTCCAGTATAGTAAAAAAGTCGTTGGCATGATGCTACATGCAAAATATGAATGAAAAATTATTGAAATTGAAACTAATTTTTGGACGGCACGGCAGTGCTTGCATTAATGGTTTTTAATTAAAGGCATCAATCATTGCTTTCGCACGTATCTATCATTTTGCCATGTCACGATATTTTAGTATTTTTTAAAAGCTGCATTTCAGATATATACTTTTTTTTTCACAACTAACACACAACGTCGTCTAGTCCCAAGCTCTGCTTAAGAGCTTGTATTATGAGTACTAGACAACTGATAAACATACTTATATATTTCTAAATACATACATATAATAGATAAATTACACCCAGACACAGAACAAATGATTTTGCTCATCACACAAACATTTGTCCTGGGTGGGGATCGAACCCACGAACTCCGGCATAGCAGTCAGGGCCACCAACCACTAGACCAACAGGCCTGTCAAAATAGAGAAAACTAGCTCGCCGTCCCCACTGTTCGTTTAGCCACGAGTGACGCGAAAGAGATCCCCAGGGCCCTGAAACAATGGCAAAAACCGGCCAAGTGCGAGTCGGACTCGCCCATGAAGGGTTCCATAGCAGCAAGTAGCATAATACAGGGTGGCCCAGAGAGAAATGCACTTTTGATTTTGCGCGCATTTTTAAACAACAAAATGGTGGCGTGCGGGAGTTATGTCAGTATAAAACGCGGACTTTATAATTTTTGTTACCATAGGTTGTTACACTATAGCGCTACGCGCGTTTTGTAGCCGCGCATTTTATGAGAATGCTCGATCTTATGTGACTTTTCGACGACTCTACTGTGCATAATTCAAATTGCGGCGCATCAGTGAATGTCCAAGCACTAATTTAATTAAGCAATGGATTGAATGATTCGAAAGGGCAAGATCAACGCAAAAAATGCAGCCTCGCGGTCGTCAAAGAGTATCACGAAGCGACGAAAACATTTAGCGAGTTCGTGAATTTGTACGCGCGAATGCCGAAACGCAAAGTTCATCAACTTTGTGATTGTTTAGATCGACATTGCAGCAAATTTTACGGCTTGATTTGAAATAACATCCATATAAGATACGGTTGGTACAGGAACTAAAGGCATCACACTCCGAATCGAGATTGAGATTTGTACATGAAATGCGCAAGTCTCCACAAAAAATAATTTTAGGCAGGGTTAACATCTCCTGGCTACCAAAAAGCCTCGATCTCACTCCAGCAGTCTTCTTTATGTTTGATTACCTTAATAAAAGAGTACATTCTGATAGCCTAACCAACCTGCAGCAACTGAAGTTGAATATTCGGCAAGAAATGGAATCCAGTTCGAGGATAAGTCCAACAAAAATTTTCCAAAATTTTGACACCACATTGGATGAAAGTTGTAACCGCCAAGGAAATCACTTAGACGATGTAATTTTTATAAAGTAAATTTAAAAATAAATTTCATTTAATTTTCTTTAGATTGAAATAAATAAAGTTCTTCAAAATCATACAGGTTTTTTTTTCCTTGTATTTTCAAAAGTGCATTTCTTTCTGGGCCACCCTGTATAAAAGTTCTTGTAATGTGTTGTAACTTTGATCGATGTTTTAATAATAGTGTATTTTTTTCAGTTCATGACGCATTAAAAAAAAAACTACTTACTGGATTTCGTTCAAACCAATTTTCGTTGGTAGTTTTTATAGTAATATACATCATATATTTTTTTTAGTTTTATCATTCTCTTATCTTGGAAGTTAGAGGGGGGGGGACACACATTTTACCACTTTGGAAGTGTCTCTCGCGCAAACTATTCAGTTTAGAAAAAAATGATATTAGAAACCTCGGTATCATTTTTGAAGACCTATCCATAGGTACCCCACACGCATGGGTTTGATGAAAAAAAATTTTTTGAGTTTCAGTTCTATGTATGGGGACCCCCAAAATTTATTGCTTTTTTTCTATTTTTGTGTGAAAATCTTAATGCGGTTCACAGAATACATCTACTTACAAAGTTTCAACAGTATAGCTCTTATAGTTTCGGAAAAAAGTGGCTGTGACATACGGACGGACAGACAGACAGACAGACAGACAGACAGACAGACAGACAGACAGACCGACAGACAGACAGACAGACAGACAGACATGACGAATCTATAAGGGTTCCGTTTTTTGCCATTTGGCTACGGAACCCTAAAAAAGGAACAGGAGTGGAATTTTAGTCAGTAAAAGTCAAACACTATCTCCCGCTCCGCCCAAGAGCGGGGGATATCATTGGATGATTTGCCCACCTTAAATATATTTAAAGAAAAAAAATGCGATTAAAAAATAACGGCATGTCTCTGAAATGGAGAGGGCTCGGAGTTTCCTTGCTTAATAGAATCGGGAAAGAAGATATCCAAGGAGAACCAAGATTACCGGTATAGCCCAAAAAATCGCCACGCATAACAGTGGGCCATGCATATTGGCCACAGAACTGATGGCTGATGGGGCTGGAAGATTCTGGAGTAGCGACTACTTCAATCGCGTACCGGCAGACGCAGCGTTGGAAGGTCTCTCACAAGGTGGACCGATGACTTAACAAGAGTCACGGGAATCCGATAGATGCTAGACGTACAGTAAGGCTCCAAAAGTCCATAGGAACGTTAAAGATTACATTGCTACGAACCGAGCGAGCGCGATACTTCCGTGCGTATGTGTGCGCATGTATGAGTATCCACATTCCACAGATAACACACACTAAGGAACTGTCGTCGCACTGAGCTTAAAAAACATTATTATTTTTCTGTTAATACCATAGCATTGATAAAATTCGCGCAAATACGTCATGTGCTGGTAGCCGTGTGAACTAAGTGTTGGATTCGCAAATCACGTAACCCGAGTTCAAATCATGGTCGGTCCGTTGCAGTTATTTCTTACTTTGAAAATTCCCAATCTATATTGATATAGTTGTTTTTTTATATTTCTATGAAAAATACTATTGCATTTTTTGCACTAAATAGTTGCAAATTACGAATGTGATCTATTAACCACAAGAAGAATCACATTCGTAATTTGCAATTATTTAGTTGTTACATCTTTTCGATGTTATAAGGTGGAAATAAAAAGACGTGTTTAATAAAAATGTTTATTCTTTATATTTACAAATTAAACATTTATGAGAATTGTGACGTCGAATTGTTACCTAGGCAAAAAGTTATCTTGTAACCGTTATCTATGTTACGCGTAAGATTGTTTGTTGGAAGTATACCCACTTAGACCATTCATAATATGAATAACGTAACAATGAACGGATATTCAAATTTTAATAAAATAAAATTTCGGTAATTGTTTATATCCAGTTATTTATTGAAAAGTGATATATGATTTGAACTTTGTAAACATTTTATTTTTGTGTAACGTCACAATGAATGTATTGAGGTCATAGCTTAATTGTTCATTTTCTTGACGAAAAGAAGATTGAAACTAAACCTCAATTTCTGTTAAAAGAACTTTAGTTCTCACAAGATAATCGTCAATTAGATGAGAAAAATAAATTGATCTATAGTATTATGTTAAAACAGTGCGGGTAGCAGAATAAAAAACGAAATAGACTCATGATTATTGTCAACAAAATTGATAGCGAGTTCACTGCATTCTTAAGATGAGGCGATAGCACAAGTTAAAAGATATAGCTGTTTTAAACGAAAGTAAACACAATATAATACAGTGTTTGTTAACGAATAATCACAGATATTAGTAGTAGTAGCATTTAGTTTAGTTAACATTAAACATTTAGTGCGAAACGTAATCGTTCTTGTTTGTGCCTCTCTGTCAAGTACGGCTTTTTAGCAGGTTTTCTGTGATGCACGCCTTCAGCCTGAAGTGCACGGCGAACAGTATCCATCGAGGTGTCATATAATTCCGCAAAATGTCTCGTTGGTGCGAAACCATTCGTTTCGTATACGTCCACCATATGTCGTCGCTGCGCCTCGCTAATAAGCTTCGGTCTCCCACTTCTCTTTTGACTAGCAAGGCTACCTTCTTCCTCATATCTTTTTAGCCAAAGATTTACAGTATTTTTCTAAAATAAAAAAATATATATATTAGGCAGCTATACCTACTTCACTTCATTTTCATTATATAAAATGTTAATAATCATAATTATTGAATATAATTTTAAAATAAAACTGCATTTATTAATCCAATAAACCCAACGATTTACGTATTTCTCTTTTAAACCTCATAAAGATACGATGAATGGACTCATAAATGGCATACGTTTTAATTAGAAGATTAATTTGTGATAATGTTACAATTCATTAATATCTATTATACTCACATTCAGTCCGGTTTCTTCAGATATTTGTGTTTTATTAAGACCACTTTTATGCAGCCCAATGATAGTCGCCCTCACTTCAATACTAATATTAGCCTGCATTTTGCGAATATTACAATACTGTCAACCACACGTCACTAACCAACAACTACAACCAAAAGACAGTTCATTTCGGTCAAGTTAAAACTCATGTCTACCTCGCAGAAATCTAATTCTTTATTTAGTTTTTTTGTGATCTACCTTTCTAACTCTAAGAAATGTGTGAACAAGTTAAAGAATAATTTAATATATGTAATGCAAATACATAACTTCCAATCGGGTAAGAACTTACAAAAAGTCAATAATTGCGTGGGATTTGAACTTGCGGCACACTGATTTGCGCTTCAATCTGTGTGCCTATACCACTGGGCCATCTTGACTTATGCTAAGTTGATGAAATTGTGGATTTCAATCATTTGTTGGCGAAACTTGAAAATAAAAGGTCGTAAGTCAAACTAAACGTCAAACGAATACGTTTTAAGAATTCTTATCGACTTTTGGAAGTGATAGTACAGGACCGGTCGTTGTAGTGACACTAGGGGAAGCGCTATGCCCAACCGTGGACATCGTTATTCTGAAGTTATAAAGATTTAAAATAAGAGCAACTGACAAAAACTACGTCACTAATAAATAAGTTGGAAATTACCGAAGTTCTCGTTTACCAGCAATTTAGCACTTATAAAACGGCTTTATTTAAATTCAAAGGGCTTTTCCAAAGATTTACTCAGCACACAGATCCACGGCCAGCCATTTTATTTCTATCAAACCTAGCTAAACGGTCGTTTACAAAATTTCCGTCCTCGTTTATCTAAATGAAAAACCCGGGCTTTTTATCCAAATGTTAGAGCAAATACCCTAAAATATCCTGGCTCAGTAAATCCGTTTAAGTTCCTGTTTAAAAACATTCGTACCAGTAATGGTCTGTTTGCACAAAATCGCTGATTAAACATAGACACCAACGGTTATTAGTTCAATTATATTACATTGCCTGACGCTCGGATTCATGGTTTAAATAATTTTATGCTTAAGTGCGTAATATTCACCTGTTTGGAATTGTAAGCGAATATTGAAAATGGTATGTACGTGAAAACAGCAAGTAAGCGGTCCCGTAGCAATAAGGTGACATACCTAGATAATTATTTAATATAATCATTTTACGCAAAAGATCTCCGCTGCTAGACAATTTGAGATAGACCACACCCATATATACCCATATATTTGAATTAGCTAAGTTTCAAGAATAAAAATGGACGAACTAGGCAGTTAATATAATTGTAACAAGCCTCTGAAGGTTGAAACAAATTTTAGACATACTTGAAATTAACAAAAGAGATTTTTGTCAACCCCTTTGTTCATTTTAAGAATGCAAAAATGTAATTTAAGTCACAGTTGTATTTTAAACTCGGTTTGCGAATTGAGTGCCGGATTCACGGTGTGTGGTCACCCTTTTGTTTGTAACGAGTACTTAACCGACCGTTTATAAATTTTAAACAGAAAGTACAAACATCTGCCCGTACACACGTGAATTTAGCGTTGATATTAACCGAAAAATTACGTATTCGCTAGTACTTCATAATGCGGTTCTTATGTAAAATGTAGCAGACCGTTTATAATAAGTCAGTCATGACTAGTGTTGCCAGGCGTCCCGATTTGCGCGGGACGTCCCGATTTTTAGGGGTCTGGGGACGCGTCCCGATTCGCACCTGATCGGGACGCTAAATGTCCCGATAAATCAAAAACCCTGAAACTCAAAGAGCGATTAAAGAAGTCTGGGTTTTATTCAGTAAAATTTTCACACGCCCTCTCGTTCCATCCCAGAGGGGAAGAAGTCATTGGATGATTTCCCATCTAAAAATACCTATATTAAAAAAAAAATTGTCCCGATCTAAAACCCTAAATCCCGATTTGTTTTACCATCTGTCCCGATTTTTATCTAAACAGACCTGGCAACACTAGTCATGACTGTTTATAATAATCTGTATACATAAGGTTTTTTATAGTAAGCCGAAAAATAGCAAGCTTTATTTTCTTTGCAATATTTTCATTTACATACATTGCCTGATATTTCGAACCGCCAAAAGCTTTAGCTATGAGAAAATAACGAACATGAACCAATATACGTTCCCTCGTTTATCATTCGTACGTACTTTATTTAAAGTCCTCGAGAATATTCGCAGTTGAATTTGAAACCATTAGTAACATTCTGCCAAATATTACATTATGTGCACATTTTTCATACTTATATTATGAGGTAGAAGACAACTTAGACATTTACTGTTCTGATTTGATTATCTATTGTAATGGCGTAAGGATGGAATCAGTGTAAGATATACCCAAATCACGCAGAGAAGTATCTGATTTCTTCAAAAGTTAATAAATAACATAAATAATAATAACTTAATAAGTTTCTACGCCCTGTAGTTTGATACCCCATTTCGAATTCGGCTTATAACCTTTTATAAGTAAAAAAAAATATGATACCTACCTACTCGGCTACCTCTATGTTGTTTTGTCTTCGTTAAAATTCTGTAATTATTTTTTCACTGACCACCCTACCTTCCGGTGACAGCACTACCTGAACCGCTTGCTGAATCTACAAACATTTAATTTTACACGAAAGATTACATTGTAAAAGTTGCACACACTTAAGAACGATTATTTATTGAAAATTCATTATCTGATGGGGCTATTTGGGGTATGAAAGTTTCTACGGAAATTCGTATTTTTTTAAAGATAAGATAATAATAATAATTATATGCGGAACTAGGGGTAAAGTCCCGCAAACCTCTATTGAAAAGGGACGATCCTTCGACCAGAAGGGTATTGAGTCTGGTCCAGGCAACTGTCCGATAGTTGATTTCTGGTTGTTGAATATGTTCTAATCGCACGGAGAACTTTAATTGCGCGATGCAGGATTTCGTAGTTCAATACGCATTTTAAATTCGCGCGCAGAACACTAAGAGCCTGCGCACATTTGAGACAAGACAGTCTTAGACAGACTTGTTTGATATAGACAAGTCTGAATTGCACTTATGAAACAATTACCTGCTGAGTGACTGCCTAAGAATAGAAGAAAATAGAGTAGAATAGAATAGAATAGAATAGAATAGAATAGAATAGAATAGAATAGAATAGAATAGAATAGAATAGAATAGAATAGAATAGAATAGAATAGAATAGAATAGAATAGAATAGAATAGAATAGAATAGAATAGAATAGAATAGAATAGAATAGAATAGAATAGAATAGAATAGAATAGAATAGAATAGAATAGAATAAACTTAATTGTAGGTACACCAAAAAAGTAACACAACTTATAAATTAATCTTAAATCTATGGGTACAATGGCGGTCTTATCGCTGACAGCCCTTAATACCGCTATGCAGAATTTTAAATTATAATTCCTATGTGGCGTCATAGATGACGGTAATTGTTAACGCACGGTGTACATAAAGCACAATAGGTGCTAATTATCAATCTGTCCACACCTACGGGCCGGTTGCTCATTCACAAGAAATTCAACTCCGCCTCTTCTTTCTGGCGCCACTGACGTCAAACAACAAGGATAATAAACGATACAATCTGTTTTTAATCTAAGTTGCTCATTCACAAGAAATTCTACTGGACCTCTTTGGGCTGACGCCACTTACGTCAACTAACGAGAATAAAATACTTAAATAAAACAATCTGTTTTGAATCAAGACCACCCACCAATCACCATTCATTACCGACTACGTACCTACGTATATTGCATGCTATGTTATTTTGTAAGGTAATCACAATTCAGTGCACCGTTGCATTGCAAGCACGCTTCAACAAAACCTCAATTGAATTTTAAGAACACTTAGGTGCATACTTAAGATAGAACTACATTGCGCAAACTTGGGCCACATACACCGATCTGTACCCTTAGTCAAGTTGATAATCTGTAATCGTTAACGCTAGTAGAAAACTTCAAATGTACGGGAATGACGTCACGTCAACGCTCAGTCACGTGGTCAAAACAAAAAAATCGGGGCCGTGGCCAACTCGAGGCGTTCGACGCAAGCGAAACGGTTGTAACTTGGCTATGGGGGTTGGGCGCGTCTGTCTTCATACATATATGGAAACTAGACTTGTAGTCGTTCCACGTACAAATCAGGTGTGTTACATGTGTGCATCGGTGTAATGTCTAGTTCTATCTTTATTCTCTGTGGAGCCGTCACATCTTCGCTTTCCATCAGGTGAGATAAAAGCGCCAAGCGCAAAAAAAAAACCTATCAACAATAAAAAAAGGGTTGCATAGTCGCATTTGTTTTAATTTGAGTACATTATTTAGAACCAATCAGTTTTAAGTCCGTCATAAGACCTGTCATACTGTATGGATCCGAATGTTGGGCTGTGAAAAAGAAGGATGAAAAAATATTGTATGTAGCGGAGATGACAATGTTGAGATGGATGTGTGGTGTAACGAGAATGGATAAAGTGAGAAAGGAGTATATTAGAGGAAGTTTGAAAGTGGCGCCAGTGACCGAAAAGTTGAAAGATTGTCTTGGTATGGTCATGTGAAGAGGAGGAATGAAGCGCATATTAATAGAAGAGTTCTGAGTATACATGTAGAGGGATGGAGAGAGAGAGAGGAAGGCCGAAAAAAAGATGGATGGATTGTGTGAGAAGTGATACGAAACAAAAGGGAGTTAGTGATAGTTTGACGGGTGACAGGACAGAATGGAAGAAGAAAACGTATTGCGCCGACCCCAAGTAATATGGGATAAGGGTAGGAAGAAGAAGAGTTTTAATATATATTTTTTTTTATCAATAAGAGCTTTTTGACTTGTTTGAATTAAGGCAAAATAACTGGGGTTTACCCAATAAGTTCATTTTAACCGCAATGGAGGTATAGGTATAGGATAAGAGAATCCATGAACTTGGATGACATGTTTACTCCGTCAGTGTTTACTCACTAAATTAATACCTAAGTGGTTTTTCGTTGAAAGTAAAAGCTTGTATATTATGAAACTAGTTTTTGCCTGCAGCATCACCCGCATCGAAGTATGTATTTTCATAAACACTTTGGACCCCTTTTAGTTTCGTCCTCTTAGTGAGTGAAATTTGAAAAATCGCTTTTTAGGGTTCCGTAGCCAAATGGCAAAAAACGGAACCCTTATAGATTCGTCATGTTTGTTTGTCTGTCTGTCTGTCTGTCTGTCTGTCCGTCCGTATGTCACAGCGACTTTTTTCCGAAACTATAAGAGCTATACTATTGAAACTTTGTAAGTAGATGTATTCTGTGAACCTCATTAAGATTTTCACACAAAAATAGAAAAAAAGCAATAAATTTTGGGGGTCCCCATACATAGAACAAAACTCAAAAAATTTTTTTTCATCAAACTCATGCGTGTGGGGTATCTATAGATAGGTCTTCAAAAATGATACTGAGGTTTCTAATTTCATTTTTTTCTAAACTGAATGGTTTGCGCGAGAGACACTTCCAAAGTGGTAAAATGTTTATCCCCCCCCCCTCTAACTTCTAAAATAAGGGAATGATAAAACTAAAAAAAATATATGATGTACATTACTATAAAAACTACCAACGAAAATTGGTTTGAACGAAATCTAGTAAGTAGTTTTTTTTTAATGTCATAAATCGAAAAAAATACACTATTATTAAAACATCAATTAAAGTTACAACACATTACAAGAACTTTTATATTATGTTACTTGCTGCTACGGAACCCTTCATGGGCGAGTCCGACTCGCACTTGGCCGGTTTTTTTTTATTCTTTATATAACCATAATTGGCCTGAACCTAAAACGTTGAAGTTTTGCATGTATATCGTGCATCATGTCAGCGTTCTAAATTCATGGTTTGGACTTGAGGTTGATATATCAGACTCTAAAGAAAATGAAAACGAAGAAAGTGACAATATTTATTTAATAAGAGTCAACAAGATCACAGTGACAGTATCTACGTAGAATTTCGCGAAAGCATTTTATGACGCGAAAACAGAAAATGTTGTCGTACCTACGCACTCGGCGAGAATTATAAATAGATAACGTATTAATTTGGTTCTCTAAATTCTATATAAATTTGCCTGTCTACCCTCTCTCCTTCCAACCGTTCGCACTAAGGTTTTAAAGACTTAGCGGTTCACTGAATTACTTAAAATATGTTTTGACCTGACCGTTGAGCTGTATATTACTATGAGCACTTAACGGATATTCCATTATATTATATTGATAGTTGTAATTATTTATATTTTTCCTGCTTTTTTTTATATAGCCTCTTTTTTGTAACGTAAATGTGAGAACACTGTATACTCCACGAACTCTTAGATTACTTCCTATTACGACTTACTTTTTTTTATTATGATTATTTCTATTGTGTTTTTATGTGCAATATTGACTGGTTTACACTGTTCTTACATAATATCTATCAATATTGTAATAACAACCACTTTTATTAAAGGATTAACCATGTAGTTTCTTGCCGGTTCTTCTCCATAGGAAACGACCAATTTGGAATCGTGCACTAGGTTCTGATGTTTTATAAGTGCCCATGTAGGCATATATGAAATAAAATATTTTGACTTTTTGTTTTGATTATTATTCGAGGTGGAATCGGCTTTTTTTTAATTTTTGTGAGAGGAAGTTTCGCAAGTGATAGAAAAGCTGAAAGGGAATCGTTTGTCATGGTTTATGTCATATGTCAGGAAGAGGAGGGTTGAAACGCGTGTAACTAAAATGGTTATGGAAGTGAAATCCATACAGGATTTTCGTAAGTCATTAGATAAAAGAAATGAAAGTCAGTGGCAACTTGACGGTTGATGGTAAAGAATGGAAAAAAATAACATTACCAAATAAATTATTTTTTTATTTATTTCTTTTTTTTTTAATGTAGTGTTTTTTTACATATTGTACACAAAATTAGTTTTAGTATTTATGCAAAACCTGAAACATGCGCCTAGTATTTTTACGTAAATAATCTGAGTACAAAACATTACTGTACGATGAAAAATCACGAAGTTATGCTTGTTATCTTACGTGGTTGGCCGCACAAATACTTGATCACCGGACCACCCGGGCTACTGAGGGGTTGTTTTACGGGAGTAGCATACAGCTGTGCGCTAGTACCTAATGTCCACTATAACCTGCCGTGACCTGTGTGGTACTTAGGGTCAACTCACACCGAAAGAGCGGCGAAGGGCAGGGAAGCGCAGCGCAGTTTCAGTGTTATATGAATTTTAACTTAATTTTCATTGCTATAATACTTATTATCGCATGAGAAATTCGAACGAGTCGCGCGGATGCCCGCGGGGCCGTGGGAATTCCGGCAAATTCTATAAACGGTAAACGGGTCGCGATAATAAGTATTATAGAAATGAAAATAGAGTTAAAATTCATATGACACTGAAACTGCGCTGCCCTTTGCCGCTCTTTCGGTGTGAGTTGACCCTTAGTGTCAGTGGTGTCCAACTTGTGACCGTTTTTAAATATTTTTGGAAAAAAATATGGTACCTATACATGGTGTAAAAAATATTGGAATCGATTCAGGTACTGCTTCTGAACAAACTATATTCAAGTTTCGCACATACTAAATATGTTATATATTTAACCCAAGTACCCTGTAAAGAATTACTTTCAACAGACTTACACAGCGCACGCTCAGTACGCTGTATGTTGGAGGCGCACCGAGCGCGCGTATTCGACCAACGTTTTAATATAACTTTTATGCGCATATGTCACACATAATAGTGGGCGTGCGCGTGTGATGCACGCGCGTAGGTGTTTTTTATTAAGATTATTAATCACGCAGAACTTGCGTCTGCGCGCGTTTATAAAATAATACTCATGAAGAGAACTTGCATCCACGTGCAGGAGGAGCGCCCTTAGACGGCAGCGCATCGCTTGGTGCAATTCGGAGAAAACACGTCATGATTGAGATAAACTCGCCTTTGTGCAACATTAATTTTAGTATATGCGATACCCGAAACACAAGGCTAGTATTTTTATGTAAAGAATGTATGTACAAAATTTCATAACTGTATTGATAGTTTGAAAATACAATTGGACACGGGTTCTCAATTTTTTTTCTGACGAAAATACATCTTCCGGACAGTATAACGTCTGTCGGGACCGCTGGTTTATGTATAACATTTCATACATAATATAGGACCCAGAGTGACCTAACTCATTTTTTCAACACTTTTTTCATTAATTCATTAAACCCCAAGCGTTCGCGCACCCATTGTCTTTCTATTGTGTCTGTAATTCTCACGATTGAAAGGTAAAAAACCGGCCAAGTGCGAGTCGGACTCGCCCATGAAGGGTTCCGTAGCAGCAAGTAACATAATATAAAAGTTCTTGTAATGTGTTGTAACTTTGATGAATGTTTTAATAATACTGTATTTTTTTCGATTTATGACGCATTAAAAAAAAACTACTTACTAGATTTCGTTCAAACCAATTTTCGTTGGTAGTTTTTATAGTAATGTACATCATATATTTTTTTTAGTTTTATCATTCTCTTATCTTAGAAGTTAGAGGGGGGGGGGACACACATTTTACCACTTTGGAAGTGTCTCTCGCGCAAACTATTCAGTTTAGAAAAAAATGATATTAGAAACCTCAGTATCATTTTTGAAGACCTATCCATAGATACCCCACACGCATGGGTCTGATGAAAAAAATTTTTTTGGGTTTCAGTTCTATGTATGGGGACCCCCAAAATTTATTGTTTTTTTTTCTGTTTTTGTGTGAAAATCTTAATGCGGTTCACAGAATACATCTACTTACAAAGTTTCAACAGTATAGCTCTTATAGTTTCGGAAAAAAAGTGGCTGTGACATACGGACGGACAGACAGACAGACAGACAGACATGACGAATCTATAAGGGTTCCGTTTTTTGCCATTTGGCTACGGAACCCTAAAAAGGAGTTTAAAAAAAAAAGTACGTATTGAAAAAATAATAGGCCCCTGTCTGTGGCTCTCATAACATCAGAGCCAAAGTGACCTAAAATTTTTCGATACTGATTAGGTATATTTAAAAAAAGAGCAGCTATTTTTTCGAATGGGATCAGTAATGAAAAAAAAATTGGTTGGCCACTCTGGCTCTCATGGCTGCATATGAGAATATACGGAACACTGTTTTAGTTTATACAAAGTTTTACCCTAATTTCCTTGAAGTCACGTTTGGAGTTTGTTTCAAAGACTCATAATGTTGTCGAGTGTACCTAATGAGTAGCAAGCACATTCATCACGTCTACGGAGAGCTATATCCAGAAACTCCAGAAAGTTTTAAAAGTCTGTGGCGGTTAGCATATTTCATTTGGTTGGGAGTTTACAAATAAGCCACGTTTTGTGTAGGGCGTTGTATGAATGTAAATTCTACTAGAACTAGTTCTATAAATAGCCAACGATCAAAGTGATTCTGAAACTTTAAAAGTTTTAAAGTAATATCCTCATCCTAATTAGTCCTGCCCTACTTCCTACATAGATTATAAATAGGAGAGTCTGCATGTCCGGATTATATTTGTAAATCATTTATGTAATTATCTCAACAGTTTTTTTTTTATTGAATGAGAGAGATGTGGAAAAAAAAGAGTATCCACCATGGGGAAAAACCTGTCTTTGTCTTGAGCGGTTTGAATTCCTCACTTCACTCGGGTTTCTATATTTACTCCCTCTCAGTGCTCGGGAGTCAATTATATGAATCCCTCACTACGTACGGGATTAAAACTTAGCAACCCTCTTTTCTTTCGTAATTTAACATACCATCCGCGTCTTTAAGACACTGCGTTATCCCCCAGTAACATAATTGTAGTATTTACACCGGTATTCTCTAGGATAATTCTCGACTTCAACGCAGGCAAAGCTACAGGCATAATCGTTTATCAGAAAAGTAAATTTCTGAAAATTGGTAACAAACCTAATTATGTACAATTTATATTTTCGACCATTTTAAACGAACACTTAGCGACCTGCGTATTCCGTAAAATTAAATTACGCTTAACTGAGTTAAGAATAATTAGAGTTGGGATTGCCTACTTACCGTTTGGGATAATTCGTATAATTTTTCTAGTTATTTACCGAGGTTCTGCTTCCGCGAACTAGCCTGCAGGAAACGTTGATTTTATTCTGGGTATAAAAATTAACTCATGACGCTTACTAATAGTTTTTTTTGTGATCTTTTATTTTTTCACGATCGGCGCAGTAGTTGAGCAATTGGCTACTACGCTGCGTGTCGCGGGATCGATTCCCGTACAGAACAAATATTTGTATAGCATACAGATAGTTGTTTCGGGCATGATTACCTTGTCGAACTTTACATGTTTCTGAATCCATGATACAGGAGTAAATTTTAGTGTGTGGTTACTAAGTTAAGATATATTAAACATATTATGTTATTTTCTGTTATTATATATGTATATTATTATGATAATGTGTCTATCTGAAGATATTATATTATATTATTTCACATTTAATTGCTATATGTAGGTACTTATTTTTCCTACGACTTGAATTGTACATTCTTCACTTTTTTCCAAGTCTCCATTCACAGATATGCTACGAGACATTTCTTCAGAAATATATTTGTATGTTTAGTTCTTCTTAATGTCACTTTATAATAATTGTGTCTTTGCATTAATCGTTTCAGTAGTTCGTTCCAGTTCCATTGACAAACAAACTAACAATTTTTTCCTCTTTATAATATTAGTTTGGATTAGCTTTACATGTTTATTTCAAGGTATTAAGATAACACTAGAGTGTCTGTATATGGCAGTTCTAACAAAATATTTGCACATATTATCGGTGTAGACACAAGGTCCGTTCATGTAGTAGCTTGGGGAAATTCCAGTTTCCGGTATTCCGTATCAAACTTAATAGATAAATGATTCATGATAAACAGAGGTAGATTTGAGGCATGTCCACTGTATTCTTTCGCTGTATGAAATCAGTGTAAGAACATATATAAACCTACCTAATTCCGACCTCTGATTATAAATAAATGAATAATAGGCTTTTAATATAAGAGGCTACGGGTTCGAAACCGGGCAAAGTACCAATAGGAGTTGTTCAATTGCGTACTTTTCTGCTGCTCTTCTGTCCCGGTTGTCTTCTACAGTCGTTACAGGTAGAGGAAGCCAGAAAGTCTGACCATCAGTCTATCCAAGGAATATTCTACTGCCCAGTAACCGGGTTGTGGAGTTCCTATAGGGAGTCTCTCCGTGTAAAACACAGATATTTAGCCGTATCCGGGTAGCCTGGAAGCTGGCTCTAAGCTAGTACGGAAAAAGTTCCGTTCCATATCTTAGAATTTCATTATCATGGGACCATGGGAAGTAAAACCCTTCAATCAATAACACAATTTTTAAAATCGGTCCAGAATTGAGCGAGAAATCGATGAACATACATAAAAAAATACAGCCGAACATGGAACCTTCTTCTTTTTAAAGTTGGTTGTAAAAGATAAATGAAACCCTTGGAGGATCACTTTGAAGTCTGTCAAGAAAAATGTCTCATTAACGCGTGTAGCTATAATGTTAAAATAAAATTAATATGAAATAATCAAGTCTCCAATTCCTTCGAGCTCTGAAAAAAAAACTTCTAAAGCAACGCAATCAAAAGTTTTTCCCGCATATTTTGTCACTCGCAAGGGAATTGTCAGGATACTTCCTGATGAACAAGAATCATAAAATTTGGCAAGAAACAAGTCATACAGCAGTAAAGGAAAAATCAGTAAATGGTTTAGCTATTTTTAGTTATGTGTCATAATTTTTTTGGGATACAAACATACTTTTGCAGTCGGAGAATTGACCATAAAACTAGAACTATATTAGACCGACACGCCTGATTTGTAGGTAGAACGACATCGCGTGTGGTGGATCTAGTGTAGCTCTACAAATCTAGTTTCCATATAAAATGTATGGAGACCGACGCGCCCAGATTGGCGTGTATGGCACACGTATGAGCAGTGTAGTTCTACCTTGATTCTAAATGTGGGAGAACATTTTATCAACTACAAAGTTAAGTTTGCAATCAATCTTCAATCACACACACAGGTTGTGTCAAAAATCATGAATCATCTGTGTGTATTACGACCCATTTCCTCTACTAGAGAGGACGCCTGAGTCCCAGTAGTGGAAACATTGTAAGGCTGATATTGTTATGTGATAGTCTTACGTAAACTTAGTGAAAAGGTTAATTTCAGTTTCAAAACTTTCATGATTTTAATGAATAGTGCATTAACACATTTTTCAGACTAATGCTAATCAAAAAGTTATTATTCAAAAGGCCAATGACTCAAACATGTGAAATCTTCATCGGTTTGTAAATAGCTTAAGATGTGAAATCTTCATCGATTTGTAAATAGCATACTTGAGAACCGTTACTACTTACTACTAAATGTATACACGGTATAATAGGCTGTAAATAGTTGTACATAAAATTAGGAATAGCGTGCACGCGTTTGACGAATGAAGTTGATTTGTGTCGATGAACGCGTTGGTCCATCGCAGTTGCATATTTGCACTCTGCATTCGGAAATAGTGCGGTCAATGACGTTTCATTTCACTTTTAAAGCATTTGTTTTAGATTTGTTTAGTAACGTTTTTTTTGTATCTGATTGTTACTAACTAGCGTCTGCCAGCGGCTTTGCTTGCATGAAAGTAAAAAAATATAGACCTATAAGCATTCAGGTATAATGCGACCGCGTAAATGATAAATGATATTTACATACAAACTTACTTTGAGCTCATATATCGACGCCTCCCATAAAATGGCTTTTTTTTACTCAAAAGTGTCCAATATGTAATCTACTAGCTGTGCCCGCAACTTCGATCGCATGGACTACAGGATTTTGAATTTTTTTTTTTCTAAAATAAAAGTAGCCTATTTTACTCCTTATTACATCAGCTACCTGCCAAAAAAGTTCCGTCAAAATCGGTCCAGCCGTTTCAGAGATTAGCCCGGACAAACAGGCAGACAGACAAAAATTGTAAAAAATGTTATTTTGTACCTTTCATATGCATGTAGTAAAATGCAGTTATTTCAATATTACAAACAGACACTCCAATTTTATTTATATGTACGTATAGATTACTAAAATTATAAAAATCCAAAAAAAATTATCATTATAGAAACTATACTTGCATAATCTTTATGAGATTCATTGAAAAATGTGGTTAATATCGCAAAAAGTATCTTTGAAATGCTCTCCAGTAAAATTGCAGTTTTGGGATCACAACAACTAACATGGGAGGCATCGATATTAATTATGATTATGGTTTAATAGCAAATTGGATGAATAGCCTCGTGAGGTATATTTAATTAGTTATGGTTGCGTAAGTTTATAGATTAAATTATTAAGTGAAAACGCTTTGCTGATACTCTATTCATTGTATTAAACCACAGAGTAGGTATTTACCTACGGGGAGCTTATTGCCATTAATACGGCTTTAAATTAGACTTATGATTAGTCAATTAAGTAATAAACTTCTCAATCGCAAGTCGAGGTCAAAGTACAAACTGAAGTTGGGACATCAACTTAAATGGTTTCGCGACTTTTGGACGAAGTCACCACGAACCTGGAATGCAAAGCAGAACACAGGTAGTTCGAGCTTGCGGACGGCGAGCAATGGGTAGCTTGCCGTCCGACCGTCCGGTAACCGTCGGCGTGTATTGTTCCATGCGTGCCTCAAGGAGTTGTCAGCAAACCGTAGGGGCCCAGAAGCAGGGTCGAAGCCTACTAGGGCTAAGGATCTGTTTCTGAAAGGGAGATTCGGCCTCGGTACGAAAGGCAACGAAGGGCTGTCTCTTCATTGCCTTTCGTCCGACACGTTTCGAGTGGGTTTTCAGTCAGTAAAAGTCTGACACCGCTCTAAGGTGGAGCGTTAGATGTGAAATGAATGAATGAAAATGATGAATTTCCCACCTAAAAAACAGGTAGTTTTTAGTTAGTAAAAGTTGGAGGGATTTCTGCTACCATTGACGGGGTCTTGTTGACGAAGAGCAATGGTTAGCTCATCATCCGACCGTCCGGCAGTGACCAAGCGTAATATTACACAGACGTCTCAAAGAGTTGTCAGCAAAACTAGAGGAGCCTAATAGAGCCGATACCTGCTGAGACTGCGGGAACGTTTGAAAGAGGGCCTTGCCTTAAAACAAATAGCCAAGTGTAGGTCATAGATGAGATGACGCCCTCTGTCTTCACCCGAGAGAAATAATTCGATAATTTCTTAAATAAAAAAAATAATTGCCTTGTGGTCATATAAGACTTGGGTTAAAAATTTAAATATAAATTGCTCGCTAATTGAAAAGAGTTACAAATAACTAACCTAAAAACTTTCTGATCTAAGCACTATTTTTGCGACGCGTTATAAATTGTTGATAAGCTTAGAACTTAAGGGGCCGGCGACGGATAAATTTCCATACAAACGTAATACCACGCTCATTTGCAGTTGGAGCTTATTTCCAACATATTATGATGATATTCGCTTATAGACAATATTTATCTAGGTTCCTACGTCTTTCTTTTTTAAAGGTACAAAAAGATATTTAAGCGAACTGTATTTCGCACTTTTTTACAGCATAAATGGCAAAACATGCCATTTGGCTTTTCCTGTATTAAAAATAACAATATTTCTAATATTTTCGACGTAGGAACCTAGATAAATATTGTCTATAACCGAATATTATCATAATATGTTGGAAATATGCTTCAAATACGTTTGTATGGAAATTCATCCGTCGCCGGCCCCTTAATAGTTTAACACAAAACTTTGTTGGTAAACAATTTAATCCAACTACTACAATATCCCACACCGACCCATCGGCGTAAACTTAACAAAGAATGTATCTCATAATAACAATTAACAAGAAAATTGTTGAAATTATTCGCAACAATCCCCCCTTCAAGATCGCTAAGTAATAATAAATAGAACTTAAAGTTCTTAGTTATAAATTGTTGGGGCTCCAAGTTTTGCAAGGGTGAACTTAAACGGCTGATTTGAACGCTAATAGCTAAACTGAGTTTGTTCAGCTTAGCTCGTTATGTTGAGATAATATTTCACTCTTGTTTAAATAAAAAAAGTCGTATCAACAAGATTTTTTTGGGTACATATTGTCAAATAACTTTTCTCATTCGAAATGAAGAGAGAGAGAGAGAGTGTCATCATCAAAGTCAGAACAATTTTTGATGTTGTGTAAGTTGACTGCCTATCTGATATCACAATGCAGTTCATCATTAACATCTTTATCATCTACTTAATTCATTAAACCCCAAGCGAACGTTCGCGAACCTATTGTCTTTCAATTGTGTCTGTAATTATTACAATTGAAAGGCATTGCATTATTTTTAGTTTACACGAAACCTGATTACAGTTTGTTCAGATTCAGTAACTGAAAGGATTCCAATAGTTTTTACACCATGTTATAGTTTTTTCCAAAAATATTTTAAAAGGTCACAAGTTGGACACCACCGACATTAAGTAAAACATAGATCACGGTACGTCGTAGTGAGCATTAGGCGCCAGTAACAAGCTGGGTGCCCGTGCAAAACCACCCCTCAATCGCCTGGATGGCCCGGTGACTATGTATTTTTGCTGACATAACAAACTTATAACTTTGTGATTTTTCATGATACAGTTTTGAAATTTTGTACATAGATTCTTTACATTTTTTACTGCACTAATACTAATGTATGCAAGGAGAAACTAGCTGAGTCGGAACTAAAGGGCCTAGGTGCCTAGGGTTATCCGAAAGGGAACTCGAGCCCCGGTATGAAGGCTAGAAGGAACGGGGTGGGTCTTTCAATCAGTAAGAGTCTGACACTATCTCCGGCTACGCCCAAGGGTGAGGGTTGTCATTGGATGATTTTTTTCCCACCATAAAAAAGGGCCTAGGTGCAAGAAATTCTGCACAATGTTTCCCTTTTCTGACGTAGGCAAGCACTAAGAAGAAATTTTCAAAATTGATTTACTAAGGGGAGAAGCAGGGGTCCAAAGTTTGTATAGAGGGACCAACCTTCACGCGAGCGAAACCTCTGGTATGTAGAATAGAGCTTAATATATATTAGTATGATATACTTGTATTATTACTATTATACCTATTAGTATACAAATTGGGGATGATATTTTTGAAACATTTTGCAAACATTAAACTTTGTCGTTCTTTCTGCAACTCGAACAATAATTACCGAAAATAAGGCAGTGTAAGCATAGCTTAGGAGCAAACGGGCCTGCCCGGGTTAGCATTTATTTTAACCTTCTCATGGAAGCGTTAGGAGCTTGATTTTGCCGAAACTACCTGTTTGCTAGTTTCATAAACGATGTCAATAAAGCTGCGAACAATATACGCTTTCGTGGGTTAGCTTAGGTTTAACTTGACCTAAAAGTTACGACTGTTTTTTTTTTTGACTGTTGTTAATCGTCTATTGAATATCACTCTCGGGTAGAGCGACGGGGCGTGTCAGACTTTGACTGACTGAAATCGCTTCGCACGTTCTTTCAGTTGCGCTTTGTGTTCTAGGACCACGGGTTTTCCTTTTCAAAAGTCGACCCATGGCTCTAGTAGGCTTCAGCCCTGCTGGACCTCTACGGTTTTGCTGACATCACACTCCATATCCAAATAGTATTTATATTATTGGTAAATTATTGGAATACTCTGCTTGTTAAAGCCTACCTACTGCAACATCAATAGCGAATTAATTTAAATTAATCACATTGTATCAACGGAATCTGAAACTGATATGGCAAATAATAACAATTAATTGAAAATGATTTTATAATCTCCTCCCATTCATAAATAGGATTTGTTTTAAAGCTCATCACAGGGGCGGATCCATCGTTGTGAGCACGGTCAACCTGCCCACTGTCATGTTTTAAATCGAAAGGCTTGTATTATATCCAAAACCTAAGTAAAAATAAAGAGCGAACGAGTTTAACCGAATGAAAACAGTGGTCGAGTCAAACTGAACAAAAAAAAAGAACGCTTAAATTGACAAAAAAACTTTATCTTTGTTTATGGCTGAAATGAATCTAAATCACCTTGTTAATTCTATGGTAAAAAGCATTTAACTGTGAACTGCAGAACCGTACTGTGAAAAATATTTTGCTGTACTTCATACTAAAGCTTTTCGTCAAAAGTAGCAATGTAACTTATCCAAGGTGCTTCAAATTTTACATAACGCATGGTGTAAGCTATATGTTTTTGGCCAAGACATTTGCGATTACGCTTTTTTTTTTTAGTTTTTTTTTTTTACGGTTTGGCGTTGTAAATATTTACTGTTAACAACGTTAACAACTTCTTTGTAGGAGTGCAGTGTACTGACAACGGGCGAGTTTGACTCGATCGATTTTAAGGTGGCCATGACCATAACATGGTTTGGAGGTTAATCCGCCCCTGACTCATCACCAAGTTGCTGCTTAATTACCGTTACTAAGCCAGATAATTATATTGCTTTAAATAATTAATGGCCCTTTAATATTCATCGCTGACCAAAATAATATCATAATCATAATAACGCTTGTATCGGAAGCTAAGCTTCATTAGTATCCATAATTAGGATTGCTGGAATAATACCAAAATCATTTGAGAAATAATTTGTGTCATTTAGAGGAACACTGGAATTAATATTAATAATTATGTTATGGAATTCAGTGGTATTGCCAGCGCTTTCTGTGGAATTTTGGTAATATCACTTAAGTATTCACAACACCGCTACAATTATTTAACAATGAAATAAGGTAAGATTAGACCTCGAACTTTGAACTCTTTCTCAGTCTCCTAATAAAGACTTTTTTTTATCTGTTATAAACTAGTACTTAACTGCGATCCCGCCTGATTATAAGCAGTGATGCTTCACTTTAAAACTGAACTGATTTTTTTAACTGATGACTTCACTAATTCGCCAAGCTGATAGACTAATTAAAACAAAATTAAGACAGCGCGATGTTGACTGTGGCATAGTTCTTACCAGATAATAATCCCTAAATATACAACTCTGAATTCCGAACTGCATTTCCAGCGTAAAGGAACTTTCCTTCCGTATCGAAATTGCAACAAAATGTAGCTAAACTTTTGCCCTACGTGCCGATTCACGAGTCTCCATGCATTTCGTTTTTCTTTTGCCGATCGTTTCGGTGCAACCGATGTGCAAGGAATAACTTTAAGAATTGTATGTACTTTTAAGATTTGCTGTATTTAAGTTTTATTGTTTTGAGATTAAGGGATCATAAAGATCACCTAAGTTAAAGCAACAAAAATATGTAACTTCAAGCATTATATCTTCGATAGAAAATGAAACCGAGTTTCCATTGTAATTTGCTGGTTTTGATTCTGCGGTTTTTTTTCAGATAAATTGTTTGACCAAGTTCAGCCAAGTTTACCTAGACAAGTGTTATTATTTTTTCTAATAAGAACTAACAGTTTTTACAGATATTCATAATATTGAGAAAACATAACACAAAAAGCACAACTAAAAACCCAAAGTGTTAAAACCTGTGAAATATTACTTTACGCTGCAAAAACATTTGAAAAAGAATACAAGATTATATACTGAAAATCATTTTTTATACCATTAATACGAATTTTTTTGCAAGTATGGTAGTAGACGTACAATAAATTACGGTGTTTTATTGTAACTACTTACAGTGGCGGATTAAGCCAGTGCGGGGCCTGTGGAAATGTGTAAACCTATTTAGTACTATTATTCGCAATCTGAAGATAATATAAGATTGGGAAAGATACGTGGAAATTACTATACTATATGTAATACTACCATAACTTCTTCGTAAACGTTTGTGGAAAATTTAAGAGTTTTTTTTTTTCGGTGGTTGCTGCGCTGCAGGATATAGTGTCAGACTCTTACTGACTAAAAACCCATCCCGTGCTTTCGTTTCCTTTCATACCGGGGCCGAGCCTCCCTTATGGAAACAAACCCTTGGCCCCACTCCTGCTCTGGCACTCCTGTTTCATATTCAATGAAATAATCAGCTATATTGACTAGGGGGGTTACCATGACGTTCAAAGTAAGATTGTTTTAATCTTGTTTTAGTGCGGGTAAGAGATGGCGCTAGACAACCTGTATAGCTCTGTCTCTTATCCACACGGAAACAAGATTAAAACAATATTACTTTAAAAGTCATGGTCTAGGCTTTGATCTTTTTTTTGCGTTCAAGTGCAGGATCTCCAAACGCGCGGGGCCTCCAAATGCGTGGGGCCCCGCATTTAGGAGCCCCGCGCGTTCGGTGACTACTCTTGCTATATGGCTAATCCACCACTGTCTATTCAACCATATTTGTTCACTGGCTAAAATTATGCATCATAAAACGCCGACGCAATCTAGTAATCTGCTCTTCAATTTATGGCACATTATAAAAGATAAACGATATATTAATTTTTTATTAAAAGTTTTAGTTTTGAAATTGTGTATCAACATAAGGCTATACATATGAATAACTAAATAAAATCATGAGTAGGAAGCATTTTCTTATAATTCAAAGACATAAAATGTTGCATGAAATTTGACAAAATTGACAAAAAGTTAAAAAAAAATCATAAAGCAATATTTCATTATCAAACCAATCCACCACACACAGATGAACTTATTAAGTTCATATTTGACTAAAAAAAACTACACAACTTGAGCAAACAAATGTTTTTGCTCGTTAGCCGCCATGATGAGTAATCATCTACTTATTTAGCAACGCCATTAAACAACAGACAAACAGATTATTTAGCGGACAAGAGGATTAGACAGATTTCGTCACCATAGACCAATGGTTCCTAATCTGTGTCCACAGACCCCAAGTGGACCGCAAAAGATACAAAATTAATTTTTCTATAAACCGCGCTTTTCCCTGCCGCTTTTAGGCACGCAATTCACAGTATTATTTTTTTCAAACTAGTGCAGAAAACTAGACTCACCTCAATTTTATTACACTTATCGTATCAGGCTACGCGGTAAGCGACTCCCAGCCACGAGTCGCGCGTTAACTCTCGTTTATTTATGTCTTTGTGAGTGTGTTGAAAAACATCGATTGATACACGTGGATATTTGTCACTGTCGCCCTCGGCTCCATAACAGTCTCGGTCGCAATAACAAACTTTCTGCTTCTTGATTCTTGTATATTTACAAGAATACTACTACTACTATTACTATTGTAAAAGTACCATATTTATTTTATTTCATTAATCTCAAACAAAGTAACGACATTAACCCCAAATTGTACTAGAAGTCCTTTAGCATTTGCTCCTTCAGTTACTCCTGTAACAGTGTGGTATGGTATGTGGTCTCCTGACTGATTGATTGATTACATATAATTATAATACATAATTATAACTATGATCAGCGACAGATTAATAATTGAAAGTAATCATAAGAAAAATGACATACATAATTTACTTATTAACTGTTTATACTAAACCTAACTACGATTCTTTATCAAATAATTACACTTAATTAACATTGTTGTTTATTGATTTTGTTTTTTTGATTTTGATTACGCATAGGTTGGTTTTAGTCAGCAAAAGTCTGATACAAGGAGGAAATAGGAAAAGATTGGGAACCACTGCTGTCATACCCAAACAATCAAACTGTAGGAGGATAACCTTGTCTATCACAACCGTGACCGACCGTGAACTGAGCTGTCGGATGCTTTTGAGGTTTTTTCAAGTGCAGTTCGGCGGCTCTTTTAAGTAGTGACCGCGCACCGCAAGACGCAACTTCGGAAGGCCTCCTACAAGGTGAACCGATAACCTAGTGAGGGTCGTGGACGTCCGATGGATGCTAGATGCATAGGGCTGTTCGTTATAGCGACACTTGGGGAAAGCCTATGTCCAACAGTGAAATAATGTTGAGGATGTTAAATTGCCGGCAAACTTATAGCTATGAATTTTATTGTAGTATTGACTACCTCAGTCTGCCGAGCACAGTGACTTGATACTAAAAAAACATTAGAATGTGTGTATTTTAACAAAAAACAAATTAACTATAAAAATTTAAATACTTTCTAAACTAGACACTGGCTAAATGCAAAAACCTCGCGAAGCTAAGAGAAAAAAAAACAAGCTAAATAAGTAATAATTTTATGATGCCCTCTTAATTTTTCGTTGTATGTAGGTACTGGTGGCTTTAAAGACACTTCGCAATAATTCATTTTTAGAAACACACATTTTTTTGTTTCTTGGATTTCTTTTCACTTTTTCGTTCTTATTCATTATACTAGAAAAAGAGAAATTATCCCTAAAAAGAAATATTCTTAAAGTATACAAAATTATTTAGGAGTTCAAAGTAAGTCACCACAAACAACTTATTAAATCTGAAACAAGAAAATAATTTATCTTAAAATTAAATTAATAAAATATATATATAATTAAAAAAAAATCTTAACACACAGCACATATCTTAACATATTAACTTTGAAAAATATTAAATGATAAAGTATATAAATCTAAACTTTGCATTAAGTTTTTAATTCCATAATTAAAGATGACTACCGTAACAATTAATAATGTGCATACACTGTTTTAATGGCGGTTAGACACGTACAACAGCAAAATGAGCTAATTTGGACTGCTCAGCGATCGTACGATGTAATTACAACGCCGAATAGTCCAATTAAGCTGATTTGTTTTACACCAAATTGACTGCAATGCACGTTGCAAAATTATGAACCTAACTTTATATTTATTTATTTTTCGCCACTTTTGGGTAGGTTAAGGTCTTAGAATGTACCGCCTTGTCATTTTAAATTGCATTATAATGCGGATGCAACATATTCTAGTGTTTTTGCAGTATTTAACAGTAAATATATCGAGTCAACGAAACTCTAAGATCTCAGAGTTTCGCTGAGGTAGTTGATCCTACAAAAAAATCTTGACTCTTTTTTGCCGAGATCGGCGCTTGTTTAAATGATTCTACCATATTGTCCAATCGTGCAAACATTTTTTTTTTCGCGGTGGGAAAATCATCTAATGACATCCCCCGCTCTTGGGCGGAGCGGGAGATAGTGTCAGAATTTTACTGACTAAAAACCCACTCCATTTCCTTCGTTGCCTTCATACCGGGGCTGAGCTATCTTTCGAACTAACCCTGGCCACAGTAAGCTTCGACCCAGCTGGGCCCTTGCTGTTGCTGACAGCTTCTGAGGCGCGCGGGAACAGTGCGCGCCTTCGACGACTTGGGCTCGGTCCGGACAGTTACCGGACGGTCGGACAGTGAGCTACCTATTGTTCGCCGTCCGCAAGCCCGCGCATCGTGCAGACACTTGAGATTTTAACAATTTTACATCACAATATCCGCTAAGAATTAATTTACAAATGTCAAAACAGCTTCTGAACTTCATTCGAAGAATTCCCGCGAAAAATCCCTAATCTGAATCCCTATCATCTTCCATTGACATACATACCTACGAATAATGTCAAACCGCAAAGTCTGACAGATAATTAAAAATATTACATAGTAATTCAAAAAGTCAATAATGACGTGACATTTTAAAAGCACTTTTAAAATATCCTTGTCCTAATATCACATTTTATCAATGATCGCAAGTCCTATTAAATGCTAATGCCATTGACATTTCATCTTAATGCTTCTTAGAGTGTTTTTTTCTCTTTGTGAGTATGGAAATAAAAAAATAATTTTTGGGACTTTTCATTTACCCGGACGTAATCTTGAAGTTATGATTACAGAATCTGTTCAGTACCGTAAGGTGGGTTGGCCAAATCATCGCGCCATCTCCTTCTGGGCCTACCGCGTCGCCCGCTCATGCTGTCCGGAATCTAGTCAGTAGTCGCTTTCGCCCAATTTTGTACATACTACCGATGTTCTATAAATAATTCCGGAAAAGTGCGATTACCGTTAAATATTTTCCCCATCAATGCAAAGTCATTACTACATCCGCTTTTATTAAACCGGGTCATGCGAGAGGGAAATTCATGTTACAACAATGTTAAAAACTATGGTTGGTAGTTCAAATTGTTTTTCACATAAATGAACCACAGATGGATTTTTAGTTGTTCGAGTCTGTGCCAATGTATTTTTTTTTTTTACATAATGACTTTAGATAAGTAAAAAAATTATATGTAGTATATCATCATCATCATATGAGCCGAAAGACGTCCACTGTTGGACATAGGCCTCCTTCAAGCGTCGCCACATGTAGTATAATTATTATATTAAATATGTGTATGTATGTGTATTTTAACTATATGTATTCTTTTTGTGCGTTCTCTTCACCACCCTAGGTTGACTGGTAGAGAATGCCTAAGGCATTAAGTCCGCCTATGTACTTTGTGTTGCATGAAGATTAAATAAATAAATAAATCACACCTTATGGTAAGCAGTGGTGCAATCTTTTATCGTGAGGCGCACTAGTTTATAAAGAATCTATTCACTCTAGACTTGTAGACACTTAAATTATAATCGGACGGGGAGACTGCAACTGTAGGATATTCGAAAATAAGCTTTAATGCTGCTCATCATTATGGTTTAATGAAATCGCTTTTGACTTATTTATTTATTTTATAATTTTTTTACACACAATCATACAAAACAATGTAATTTTGATTTGATTTTATTAAATTATTTGCTATTGTTTCATATAAAATATTACGATGTCAATAATCATTATATTTTATATGAAAATGGCTATACACACACACACCCTTAGGCCCTATTTGATCTAAATAAAAACGATTACATTATTTATTATAAATGATCAGTCAGATAAAATTAAACTTTTAATTAGAATACCTACTGTGCTTTTCGCCGCCTCCATAGTTCCACCTTTACCAGGCATTCAGGTATGATAATTCCATAATCGACAAATAATAACCGAACAATATTTACAGTGTGATTAAGCTGCTAGATATATCAAAGCAATAAGTTTATTAATTAACTTCCCCGATAATTGCGCGGCATTGGCCGTTGATTGACAACTGAATGATGTAATAGATCACGATTATAGTTTAATGTCTACTGAGTATAATTCACAGGGGCGTAACTAACCACGGGTGTCCTGAAGCTTGGGGGCACGGTATCATTGATACGGATCAATGATACCGTGCCCCGAAGCTGCAGGGCCCCCTTAGAAAATTCGTAACATCTTATCAACGACCTTCAATTCTCCAATTGGCAAGAGTTGTGTAGTTAATGAAGAAAATAATTACTAAATTATAGAATATTACATTTTTATAGCTCACACCATTCGTTCTACCATTCTCTACATATGATCATAACAGGATGACATCTACCAGTTAGTCTGGTCTTCTCTGTCTCTGTTCTAGTGGGACCTTTTTTTAAGGCGGAAAATTCAACATCCCCCGCTCTTGGGCGGAGCGGGAGATAGTGCTAGGTTTTTACTGACTAAAAACCCACTTCTGTTCCTTCTTTGCCATTGTTCTATTCTCATCGCCCATGACCACAGCAGGCTTCGAACCTGCTGGGCCCCTAAGATTGCTGACAATACCTTTCTCTTTGCATTTTTTTTTAATTACTGTAATTTTTTTAATTTTTGATGTAGAAATTGCCCTTATTTTCCCAATTATTCCACTATATAAATTAGTAAATTTTATTTTTTGAACAAAAATTAGATTTTTTTTTATTATAATCTTATTAATTGGGTTATACCATGAATGAAACCAAAATATATTAAATTGAACAAATTAGGATTATAGTTTAACAAAAACATTTGATTTGCATTCAAAAAATATTATATTTTATAATTTATCTTAAAATAAGAAGCAATTTTGCATTTAATTTCGACTTAAAAGAAAGAGTTAAATAAACTCCTTATTTATAAATTAAATTTTATATAAATTAATTGAAACCAAAAAGAGGTATATCACTGTTAATGATAATATTGAATCATGAAATTCCAATTAAATTAGAAATATAAAGATTAAAATTAAGCTGCTAACTTAATTTTTAGTGGTTAAATTCCATTAATATTTCTTATTTATATAGTTTAAATTAAAACTTTACATTTTCATTGTAAAAATAAAATAATTATTTTTATAAATAATTTATTATAATAAATTAAATTATATTTAAAGATAATTATATCTCCTTAATATCTTCAATATTATGCTCTACTAATTTATAAGCTATTTAAATTAATTTCTAAATAATAATATAAATAAAATAATTATTATTCAAATAATAAATCTAAATAAATAAATTTTAAAATTATTTATTTGATAAATATTATAAAAAACAGAATATTTTTTTAAAATTTCAATTATACCAAACCCTCTATATATTTCTCTTCATCCTAAATCAATATTTTTTAATAAATTTTGTCCAAAATTTAAAAAATAATATCTTAAACCATAAGTTGATAAATTAGGTATAAATCACATCATACATAAAAAATTTCTTAAATTATAAGTTATAATAAATTTATTTACAGAATAAATTCTTATATTTCTAATTAAATAACCTAAAATACCACCTATTAAACTAACATAAATAACTATTATCTTCAAATTAAAAGGTAAATAAATCATATAAGGATAAGAAAAAATTAATCATCTTAAAAATCTACCTCTAATAATTCTTATAAATAATAAAACTAATATTCTTTTTAATATAACATAATCTTCTTCATATAAATTATAAATTCTCATTAAATTATAATCATTTACTATTAAATATATTACCAAACGAAAAGTATAAAATATAGTTAACCCAGTAGAAAAATAATATAAAAAAAAAATCTTATATTTAAATTACTAAATCTAACCAATTCCAAAATTAAATCCTTAGAATAAAATCCAGCTAAAAAAGGAATTCCACATAATGCTAAATTAGAAATATTTATACATAAAGAAGTTATTGGAATAAATAAACTAATACCCCCTATAAAACGAATATCTTGTATATCATTTATTATATGAATAATTACACCAGCACATATAAATAATAAAGCTTTAAATATAGCATGAGTTAATAAATGAAAAAAAGCTAAATCAGGTAAACCTATACTTAAAATTCTTATTATTAAACCTAATTGTCTCAAAGTAGATAAAGCAATAATTTTTTTCAAATCAAATTCATAATTAGCTGAAATACCGGCTATAAATATTGTTAAACCAGATAACAACAATAATAACTTTAAAAAAAACATATCAAGTAGTATTATATTAAATCGAATTAACAAATATACACCAGCTGTTACTAAAGTAGAAGAATGAACTAAAGCAGATACAGGAGTAGGAGCAGCTATAGCAGCAAGTAATCAAGAACTAAAAGGAATTTGAGCTCTCTTTGTTATTGCAGCTATAATAATTAATCTCCCAATAATATTTATCTCCCAATCATTATTTATAAACTCTAAATAAAAAATATAATTTCAACTACCATAATTTATTATTCAAGCAATCACTATTAAAATAAAAACATCTCCAATACGATTTCTTAAAGCTGTTAATATACCTGCATTATAAGATTTTAAATTTTGATAATAAATTACTAAACAATAAGAAACCAAACCTAAACCATCTCAACCTAATAAAATTCTAATAATATTAGGACTAATAATTAATAATATTATTGAAAAAACAAATAATAAAACTAAAATAATAAATCGTATTAAATTTAATTCAGATCTTATATATCTTTTTCTATAATAAATAACAACAGAAGAAATTAAAAAAACAAATATTATAAATAATAAAGATATTCAATCTAATAAAACAGACATAATAATAGATATTGAATTAAAAGAAATAATTTCTCATTCTATTAAAATAACTATGTTATTTATAATAAAATAAACCATAAATAAAAAATTAATTATTCTTATTAAAAATAAAAAAACAAAAGAAATAAAACAAATTGAATACTTTATATCATTAATAATTTAAAATGAATTTATTCATATTTTTGACACCACAAATCAATATTTTTACTTAAATTATTTAAATAAAATCAAATTATTCTATAATCAATTTTTAAAACTAAAATATTTAAAGGTAATCAATGTAATATTATTTATTTATTTATTTATTTAAAGCTTTATGCACAAAAACTGTACAAAGGCGGACTTAATGCCTTAGGCATTATCTGCCAGTCGACCTTAGGGTGGTGCAGAAACAAAACATGGCAGGTGCAACTTAATAAATAGACAAAACAGAAGAGAAACAAATATATACAATAGTAAATACATACTTAGATACATACATATAACAAAAACAATGCTGTTGTGAAAAAACAAATCCAACCAATTAGCTCAGTGATGATTCTACCAACATTTTGCGAATATGCTCACGTGCCTTCACCTTAAAAGAAAACCGGCTTGTTGCCATCCTGATATTCAGAGGGAGCGCATTCCAAAGAGATATCGCCTGGACGAAAAAGGAAGAGTGGATAAGCCCAGAGCGGTGTAAGGGACATCGTAGAAGACGATTATTAGCAGACCGAAGATTTCTATTGTGCCCAGAGCAAAGAAATTGAAGTTCTGAAATCAGATAAGAAGGGGAAGAAGGATTATCCAGAAAAGAGAACAGAGTAGTCAAGGCCCTTAGCGCTCTGCGCTGACGAATGGGTAACCATTTTAAAAGCAAACGATGCTCGGATACATGATCGTACTTGCGGAGGTTGAAGACAAATCGAATGCAGTTATTCAGAAGCCGGTCAAGTTTATTGAGAAGATCTGCATTCAGGTCATAGTAGCACACATCAGCATAGTCGATTATGGGAAAGATTAGGGATTGTACAAGCATTGCCTTTATGTGAGCTGGGAGAAGATTCTTCAGACGATAGAGAGACCGTAACGTTCCAGTGACTTTTTGACTGACCTTTGCAATCTGCTTCCGCCAATCCAGACAAGCATCAACATACAGACCAAGATCCTTGACCTCAGAGCCAAACGGGATCACCGTATTGTTGAAGATTACGGGGGGTACAGTTAGCCCATCTAGCTTTCTTAGACTATGGGGGCTCCCAACTATAATAGCCTGACACTTTGTAGGATTAACCGCCACACCGAATCTATCAGACCAGTTTTTAATTTCCCGTAAATCCCGGTTTAGCTCGTCGATCGCATCCGATATGTTGTCCACACTTGACCGACAGTACAATTGCAAATCATCAGCATAGAGATGATACGCACACTGAAGCTTAGCAGTTATAAAGTTTATAAAAACAGAAAACAAAAGAGGGGATAAAATACCGCCTTGAGGGACGCCAGCTACAAGGTCGCACCACCCTGAAGCAGAGTCTCCAGCACGAACTGACTGCTGGCGCCCCTGAAGATAAGAAGAAAACCATTCCAGTACCTCGTGAGAGACCATAAGACAAGAAAGGATAGACAAGAGGACTTCGTGACTGACGGTATTAAAGGCATTGGAGAAGTCAATTAACACCAAAGTTGTAACTTTGGTGTCCTCCATTCCCCGCCTTATATCGTCAGTCACTTTTAGGAGAGCTGTGACAGTACTGTGCCCGGGCCTGAATCCAGATTGGAATGGGCTGATGAGAGAGTTCTGGTAAATGAACTTGGAGAACTGTTTATGAACACAGGCCTCGAGCACTTTGGACAGGAATGGTAGGATGGAAATTGGACGAAAGTGCCCGGAAAGGGAGGGGTTAGGAACCTTGGGTAGTGGCCGAACATAGGCTTTACGCCATAGGGAAGGAAATATACATGAGGATAGAGAAAAATTAACTATGTGGGATATAGCAGGAAGAAGTTGATCCAAAGCAGACACGATCATGTGACGACTAATGTTATCGCAACCCACTGCTTTGGATTTAATGGAGAGGATAATCTTTTTGATCTCTTCCGAGTTGACTGGGGTGAAAACAAAGGGGGTGATGTTGGGACGCGTCAGACCAGTAAGATAACCAATAGTTTGACTTTTGGTTAGATTGTCAAGCATAGGAACAGTGGAGAAATACAAGTTCAGCTCGTCTAAGCCAATTGTGTTAGGAAGGTCCGAATGTGCGGGTTTACCGATACCTAGAGTTCTGAGGAATTTCCAAATATCGGCAGAAGAAGAGGAAGTGATATTATTTAGAATGTGTCGGCGTTTTGCGTTGCGTATCATCTGGTTACACTGATTCCTGGCAGACTTAAAGAAGGCCCAATTGTCCTCCGAGCGATTCTTCTTAAATTTCCGAAACGCGCGGTCCCTCCGTCGCATAGCCATCTCAATTTCTCGGTTCATCCAGGGTGCAGGTGGACGCTTCAACTTAACTCTCCTAACAGGAGCGTGCTTGTCATATAGCTTGGTCACAATATTGTTAAAAACGCTGACTTTATCGTCAACCGTAGTAGCTTCCTGTAAGGATGACCAGTCAATACCCAATGCATCGTTCTGAAGTTGCTCAATATTCATACGTGTAAAGGCACGCCTGTACTGGAACATGGGTTTGGGTTTAGGAGGTTTAAGGACGTAGGACAGATAAATGAGATCATGATGGGAAAACCCAGGGGCATCAAGTTGACCATGCGAGGACACTAAGGAAGGGTTAGAGGTGAGGATCAAGTCAAGCCAAGTATCATTACCATTTCTGTTATGGTGCGTGGGTTGGAGAGGTAATACATATAGACTGGCTGACTGGACAAGATGGAGGAGTTTACGGGACCGAGGGGAATCGTGAGCAAGGAGGTTGGTGTTAAAATCTCCCATGATGATATGATGTGCATACTCTGAACCCAAAGATTCTAGTACCGATTCGAATTCAGTGAAAAAATCAAGAGTAGGGGGACAATAGACAACACCTAAAACGGCTTTAGCTCCCTTCACACAAACCTCAAGAAAAAGAAACTCGGCAGCATCAGTCGAAGAAGAAGTTGCTAGGATTTTAAAGGGGATATCGCCGCGAATGTAAATAGCTACACCACCCCCTCTCCTGCCAATCCGATCATTCCGAAGAAGAACGAATCCAGGGAGAGAGTAAGTTGTAGATAGGAGTTCAGGTTTGAGCCAGGTCTCGGAAATCAGGACAGCGTGAATGTTGTTACAAGAAAATGCATCGTACAGTTCACTATGATGACTGGGGACACTTTGAGCATTAATGTGGCATACGTTAAATAACCGGCCTGGGTTAGAATCAAATTTTTGGCGTAATACATCACCAAGGGTGTCCGTCAAAGAGACAAAACTGGTGTCGCAAGAAGAGGCAGTTGACCTGTTGGCAGAATAAAAAGATTCATCATCAGAATCCATCAAATAATAAATAAATAAATATATATATATATAATATATAGAAATAAAAATTACACACAGATAAGCTAATACGGCGTTAGCATCTCTGCACCACCCGCCAGCTAACATCATAAAATTTAAGTAAAAACATAGATAAAATCACTAAAAACACTAAAACTACATGGAACACAAAATACAATTATTTAAATTTGATTACCATATATATTAAAACAGAAAAAAGTTTAAAAAACTAGCAATAGCATGTATCGCAAAAAAAAAGTACTTAAAAAGTTTTAAATGACATCGTCAATAGTTAAAAGTTAGAACGCACCTTACAAAACGAAAACCATTATGTGAACGTATCCGATTTACAACGACAAACGTCAAACCAAATGACAAAAAGTAAACATAACCTACAATTTTATTATTGGATATGACAAGACAAATATATTTAGAAATTACCTACGTGCTTTGTCATTTTACTTAATTTAAAGAAGCCTGTTGAGGGTAAATATAGTGAAATAGTTTTGTGAAGGTCAAAGTATAAAAAACAAGATTACATGCGACAACAAACAATCCAAAAAAACTGACAAAGCGACGCCAAAACAGAAATTGAAAACAAACACATGATTTCTAAGTGGTGAGTAAAAACTTATGTACTTTGTAATGGTTATAAAGAGTTACCTAAAGATACCGTAGCTAACGAGTCTTCTTTTGCAGGCTGTCACCTCCTTGGACCCTTGGATACTTTGCCTGCAGCGTACTCAGTTCGTCGAGTGAAGTTATCTTGTGTTTAGTGCCGTCGGGGGTTTTAACCACAATGACACCATCCTGAGACCAACAGGATCGCATCCCAAAATGAAGCCGCGCCTTCCCGAAAACAGTCTGCCAGTTCCTTGTTAAGAACTCCTTGATCGAGATGGAGGAGCCCTTTAAGCCCTTCTTGGCTCTCCAGACCGCAGATTTATCATCATACGATGCAAATCGAATATATCGAATATTAATCGAAATATTAATATTAAATATTCACGAGAAACTCCTATATAATATCTATAAATACCTGAATAATACTTTCCATGTTGAACAAATGAATATAAATATAAACTATAACCTGCTCTAAAAAAAGAAATTAATATTAATGATAATATAGAAATTCACGATCATCTTATTAATCTATTAATTAAACTAATTTCACCTATTAAATTTAATCTAGGGGGAGCAGCTATATTAGAAGATATTAATAAAAATCACCATAATCTTATAGAAGGTATAAAATTTATTATTCCTTTATTAATATATAATCTTCGTCTATGTAAACGCTCATAACTAATATTAGCTAAACAAAACATCCCAGATGAACATAACCCATGACCAATTATTAAAATATAAGATCCAATAAACCCTCAATAATTTATAATTATAATTCCTCTAATTACAATACTTATATGGGCAACAGAAGAATAAGCAATTAAAGATTTAATATCTACTTGACAAAAACATTTTAATCTAATATAAAATCCCCCAATTAAACTAATAATAATTATCAAATAATTTAATTTTAAATTAATTTCTTGCATAAAAACTAATAAACGTAATAAACCATAACCCCCTAATTTTAATATAATCCCAGCTAAAATTATAGAACCAGAAACAGGAGCTTCAACATGAGCTTTAGGTAATCATAAATGAACAAAATATATAGGTATTTTTACTAAAAATGCTAAAATCATTGAAAAATATAAAATATAAAAATTTATATTAAAAAACTTTAAAAAATAAATTATTATACAATATGTTTCATTAAAAATATAAAAAATACCAATTAATAAGGGTAATGATACAAATAAAGTATAAAATAATAAATATATACCAGCTTGAATACGTTCAGGTTGATAACCTCAACCAATAATTAATAATAAAGTAGGAATTAATCTACCCTCAAAAAATAAATAAAATATAAATATATTTATTGTTCTAAAGGTTATATATAATATAATTAATAAAAAAAGAATATTAAACAAAAAAAACCCCACATAAAAACCTATTTTATTTAAATTTTCACTAGCCATAATTATTAAAATAGAAATTCAAATTCTTAGTATAATCAAACCATAAGATATAACATCACATGATATTATATATCTTATATTACAAAATAAATTTAATCTTACCCCTAAATTTATAAATAAAAATATTATTAAAAATAAAATTATTTGAACCATTCAAAATATATTTTTAATGAAACATAAAGGTATTATAAAAATTATTATAATTAAAAATTTTATCATTTTATATTTTATTTATATATATATATATATATATTATTATTATTATTTATAATAAATTAAATCTTTGAAAATAATCATTTCCATGAGTTCGAATTATAGAAACTAAAATTGATAATCCTAATGCCCCCTCACAAACAGAAAAAACTAAAAATAATATTAATATATATATATCATAATCAATAAAAATTAAGTAAACTAATAAAAAAAAAAAATTCTTAAAACAATAAATTCTAATCTAAGCAAAACAATTATTAAATGTTTATGCTTAGAAATAAAAATTAAATTTCCCACAAATAATATCAAAATAAAAATAATTCATATATTTAAAATTATCATTTGTTTTTATAGTTTAAAAAAATATTGGTCTTGTAAATCAAAGTTAAGTTATTTACTTTAAAAACTTCAAAGAAAAAGAATATCTTCATCAATAATCTCCAAAATTATTATTTTTATTAAACTATTCTTTGATTTGAAATTTTAAAATTAATTTTATCCTTTTTAATAATTATAATTTCTTTTTTTTATATTATTCTTAAATAATACTTTATCTATAGGTTTAATAATTTTAATTCAAACCTTACTAACTTGCTTATTAACTGGTATATTAATTAAAACTTATTGATTTGCATATATTTTATTTCTTACATTCTTAGGAGGATTATTAGTTTTATTTATTTACGTATCAAGAATCGTCTCAAATGAAATATTTAAATTTATAATTAATATCAAAAAAATATTTTTAATTTTATTAATTTTAATGATGATTACCCAATTCATATATATAAATAATTTATCATGAATAAATTTATCTATAAACTTAGATATAAATAATTTAAGTCAATTAATTTTATTTATTAATAATGAAAATAAAATTAATTTAAGCAAATTATATAATAATCAAACATTTTTAATTATAATAATATTAGTAATTTATTTATTTATTACTTTAATTGCAATTGTAAAAATTACTAATATTTTTTATGGTCCTATTCGATCATCATCAAATTAATTTAATGACAAATAAATTTATTACTATTCGAAAAACTCACCCCATTTTAAAAATTATTAATGGATCATTAATTGATCTACCATCACCATCTAATATTTCAGCTTGATGAAATTTTGGATCATTATTAGCTTTATGTTTAATCACTCAAATCTTAACAGGATTATTTCTAACAATATATTATACAGCAAATATTGAAATAGCATTTTATAGAGTAAACTACATTTGCCGAAATGTGAACTATGGTTGATTAATTCGTACTCTTCATGCTAATGGAGCTTCTTTTTTTTTTTATTTGTATTTATCTTCATATTGGACGAGGAATTTATTATGAATCTTTTAATTTAAAATATACATGAATAGTAGGTGTTATTATTTTATTTTTATTAATAGCAACAGCATTTATAGGATATGTTTTACCTTGAGGTCAAATATCATTTTGAGGAGCAACAGTTATCACAAATCTTTTATCAGCTATTCCCTCTTTAGGAGTAAAAATTGTAACTTGAATTTGAGGGGGATTTGCAGTAGATAACGCAACCTTAACTCGATTTTACACATTTCACTTTTTATTACCTTTTATTATTATAATAATAACAATAATTCATCTACTATTTTTACACCAAACAGGATCAAATAATCCCCTAGGTTTAAATAGAAATTTAGATAAAATCCCATTTCATCCATTTTTTACATTTAAAGACTTAATTGGATTTATCATTTTATTATTCTTACTAACTATTTTAACATTAACTAATCCATACTTATTAGGAGATCCTGATAATTTTATCCCAGCTAATCCTTTAGTTACTCCAGTTCATATTCAACCAGAATGATACTTTTTATTTGCTTATGCAATTTTACGATCAATCCCTAATAAATTAGGAGGAGTAATTGCTTTAGTAATATCAATTTTAATTTTAATCATTTTACCATTTACTTTTAATAAAAAAATTCAAGGAATTCAATTCTATCCTATTAACCAAATTTTATTTTGATCAATAGTAACAATTGTTATTTTATTAACTTGAATTGGAGCTCGACCAGTGGAAGATCCTTATATTATTACAGGACAATTATTAACAGTTTTTTATTTCTCTTATTTCATTATAAACCCATTTATTAATAAATACTGAGATAACCTTCTATTCAATTAATAATTAATGAGCTTGATATAAGCATTTGTTTTGAAAACTTAAGAAAGAATTATTTTCTATTAATTTATACTAAAAAAAAATTAAATTATATTAATAAAATTTTAAAACCTAAAAAAAATAATAAAAAATTCAAAGAAACTGGTAAATATCTTTTTCAAGCTAAATATATTAATTTATCATATCGATAACGAGGTAGTGTACCACGAACCCAAATAAATAAAAAAGAAATATATCTCAATTTTAAATAAAATAAAATTCTTAAATTAAAACCACCTAAATATAATAAAACAAATAATATTCTTATAAATAAAATTCTAGAATATTCTGCCAAAAAAATCAAAGCAAATCCACCTCTTCTATATTCAATATTAAATCCAGAAACTAATTCTCTTTCCCCCTCAGCAAAATCAAAAGGTGTTCGATTAGTTTCTGCTAAACTAGATCTAATTCAACACAATCTTAAAGGAAATATTAAAAATAAAAATCAAATATACTCTTGATAATAAAAAAAAATTATTAAATTAAAATCCATAATTATAATAATTCTAGATATTAAAATCAAAGCCAATCTAACTTCATAAGAAATAGTTTGAGCTACAGCCCGTAACCCACCTAATAAAGCATAATTCGAATTAGAAGATCATCCCGCTACTATTACTGTATAAACTCCTAATCTAGTACAACACAAAAAAAACAAAATCCCTAAATTAAATCTAATTAAATTAAAATAATAAGGAATTAATAATCAAATTATTAAAGACAAAATAAATCTAATAACAGGAGAAAAATAATAACAAATATAATTAGAAAAATTAGGATAAGTTTGTTCCTTAGTAAATAATTTAATAGCATCAGAGAAAGGTTGTAAAATTCCTAAAAAACCAACTTTATTAGGACCTTTACGAATCTGAATATAACCTAAAACTTTACGTTCTAATAAAGTTAAATATGCTACCCCCACTAATACCCCAATAATTAAAATTAATAATCCAATTATAATTAAATAAATATCAAATATATACAATACTATATATATAATTAAATTATATATTAATGACTTCTAAAATCACCACATTTTTCTGTCAAAATAGTCATATAATTTATATATATATATATATATATATCATAATTTTATTTTTAAAATAAAAATTAATAAAATTCTTAAATATAAATTTAATTTAAGTATTTAATCCTTTCGTACTAAAATATTTTAATTTATAAAAGATAGAAACCAACCTGGCTTACACCGGTTTGAACTCAGATCATGTAAGATTTTAATGATCGAACAGATCAAAGATTTTAAACTTCTGCATTTAAATTTTATCTTAATCCAACATCGAGGTCGCAAACTCTTTTTTTTATATGAACTAAAAAAAAAAATTACGCTGTTATCCCTAAGGTAATTTTTTCTTATAATCAATATTATTGGATCATATTTTCACTTATATATGTTTTATAATAAAAAAAAGTTAAATCTATTGTTACGTACGTGGGTAATCAAATGCCGATTTACTGACGAGAGAACTTTATTTACCACAAACAATAACAAATTGGTCCAGTCAACAATAATCCGAATCGCAATTAACACTAGAGTACCGTTACACTATCGCTTTAGTCGTTGATAAAAATCACTTCGAGTACTAGGGTAGTTCGCTCTTGATCGCAGTCGAAATCACAACTGACTCGCTTCCGGCCGGGGGCCCGTATTTATATGCGGAGCCAAGAAAATTCTAGATACCGACGTCCCCGGATCTATCCAGAATTCCAGAACAATTGAATCGCTTCTCGAAGTCATAAATCATTTTTATTTCTCGTAATAATAAGAGTCACGTTCATGCGAATTTCGACTCTATTGTTAACGTCGGAGAGTACAATTTCCCTTATCAGTTAGATATATGTCTACTACTGTTTGTAGGTATGTTGTGGATGTTTCGAGATTTTTCCAAGTCTGTCTTAGCACAACTACTCTAGACCTTTCGAACAGCAATGCGTTTTAATTGTTACGTGCCACTCGTTATTTTCTCGGAGATATGGCGTGTTCACGTTTAGTGGCGTAACAGTGCCCCCCTCTTAGTCATGCTCGTCCCGAGCATTATTAGATCCGTGATACGGCGCCAATCTATCCACATGAACAACCTTGGGTTTCCCTCTTAGCCCTTTCTTGATGCGGTAGGTCACGTCATTAATCCTTTTTAACACGGTGTAAGGTCCCTCCCATCGAGCTTGGAGTTTCGGCGACTTCCCTTTCCGTCGAAGCGGGTTGTGGAGCCAAACCAGTGTACCCTCCTCAAATCCCTTGGCATTGGCATTACGGTCGTATCTGGTTTTCATTTTTACGCTGGTGTTCATGCTATTCTCACGAACTCGTTTATGCACTTCGTCCAATTGATCTTGAAGGTCACTTGCGTAATCTGTAACTGGCTTAGTCTTGTCAGGTGGCACGCCAGTTATGGCATCGACCGGGAGTCTCATCTCCCTGCCGAAATTCACTCTTGCTGGGGTATGTCCCGTGCTATCATGCACTGCCGATCGGTAAGACATCAGAAATAGTGGAATATACCGGTCCCAGTCCTTCTGATGGTCATCGACAACCTTAGCCAGATGATTCTCCAGGGTTTGGTTAAACCTTTCCACCATTCCGTCCGACTGAGGGTGCGCAGGTGTTGTGCGTGTCTTATAAATTCCCAGAAGAGTACACATTTCCTGGAACAGCGCAGATTCGAAGTTACGGCCTTGATCGGAATGGATTTCCAAAGGTGCGCCATACCGACATACTACTTCTTCGACCACCTTCTTCGCCACTGTCGTCGCTTCCTGATTGGGTATGGCGAAGACTTCGGGCCACTTTGTGAAATAGTCCTGGATCACCACTATGTACTTGTTTCCGTCATTTGTAACTGGAAAAGGTCCAGCGACGTCGATAGCGATGCGTTCCCATGGGGCTCCCACATTGTACAGCTGAAGCCTGCCCCTGCTCCTAGTCTGTGGTCCTTTCACAGATGCGCACGCTGTACATTTCCGACACCATTGCTCTACGTCATCTCTACAATTGAGCCAGTAATACCGCTGTCTCACTTTCAGTAGAGTTTTCTTGATGCCCAGGTGTCCTCCAGAAGCACCATCGTGTATTTCCTGTAGCAGGGGGACTACTTCACACCGTGGCACTATCACTTGTGTGGTCACCTCCTTGCCATCGTTCGATTCCCATTTCCTACAAAGCACATCATTTTCTAGGACTAAACTGTCCCACTGTGCCCAGTAGCTCTTAGTTACGGGACTGTGTGACGATACTTCACTCCACTGGGGCCTAGTTCCGCTGCGCTTCCAGTCCAGTATAGGTCGAATATCGTCATCTTCTTCCTGGGACTTCTTGAAGTTGCCTTCAGCCCTAATTAAATTAACGCGTTCTCGGGCTTCATTCTGCTGGCAGTGTCTACAGTCATCATTACATGGACGTCGCGACAGGGCGTCAGCATTGTTATGCCCTTTTCCACTACGATGTTCCGTCACAAAGTTAAACTCCTGCAGCTGCTCGAGCCATCTAGCAACTTGGCCCTCAGGGTTTTTAAATTGTAGAAGCCATTTCAATGCCGCGTGATCCGTCCTCAACGTAAATTGTCTTCCTATGAGGTACTTGTGGAAATGCTGCAAGGTTTTTACCACAGCCAGCAGTTCTCGTCGAGTCACGCAGTAGTTTCTTTCTGGCTTTGAAAGTGCCTTACTGAAGTAAGCGATTACGACCTGTCTGTCGCCCTGCACTTGTGACAACACTCCACCAATTCCCGTGTTGCTGGCATCGGTATCAACGACAAATCTTCCGTCTCTGCTCGGATACCCCAGTATAGGCGCTTCACATAGCCGTTGCTTTAGCTCGTCGAATGCTGACTCACAGTTCTTGTCCCAAATAAAATCTCGTTTATCCTCAGTCAGCTGATGTAAAGGTTTTGCAATGTCCGAAAAATTCTTGACAAACCGCCTGTAGTATGTGCACAACCCTAGAAATGCACGTACTTCAGTTTTGTTCTTTGTAACCGGCCACTGTTGGACTGCCTTTATCTTCTCAGGGTCGGTTCTCACCCCGTCGGCGGAAATAACATGTCCTAGGTAGCTGACCTCCTTCTTGAACAGGGCACACTTCTTTGGGCTTAGTTTTAAGTTAGCCCCTCGTATCCTGGTGAACACTTTCTCCATATTCCTCAGGTTTTCCTTAAATGTGCGACCCATTATAATGACGTCATCCAAATATACCAGACAGACGTCACCAAGAAGGCCCACCATGACTCTCTCCATGAGGCGTTCAAACGTCGCTGGGGCGTTGCATAACCCAAAAGGCATGACGTTAAATTGCCACAGGCCGCTGCCAATACCCGTACTGAACGCTGTCTTTTCTTTATCTTTCTCGCTGATTTCCACTTGCCAGTAGCCACTTTTCAAATCAATGGTCGAGAACCACTTCATGCCACTGAGCATATCCAGCGTATCGTCTATCCTTGGTAAGGGATAACTGTCCTTCTTCGTCACATTATTCAGCATTCTGTAGTCCACACAGAATCTGGTGCTGCCGTCCTTCTTCTTCACCAGAACGACTGGAGAAGACCATGGACTCGTAGAAGGCTCAATTATTCCATTATCAGCCATGTCCTTTACCATTTCTGCTACCTCAGATTCCTTAGCCCAGGGTATGCGACGCGGTCTCTGTTTAATTGGTCTAGCATCACCCGTATCTATCTCATGCTTGACGAGACCTGTTCTCCCGCAGTCTTTTCCCGTTGCAAAGATATCTTGAAACCGTAGCAGAAATTCCCTGGCTTGCTGTAGTTCCGAAGTCGATAAATTGCTCTTAGAATTTTCCAGAAGTTGCTGGATGTAATCAGTTTCGACTTTGGTCGTGTCTTGCTTTGCTGGAGATTTATTGATTTGACGGAGATACTGAACTTCTTCACATCTCCCAACAACACTGTTTTTCTTCAGTTGGACCTCTTCTTTCCCAAGGTTCACCATCCTTACTTTGGATTTCCCTTTTGTCATAACTAATGTCCTCGCTGTGATGACCTCCGGGTGCCGGCCAGTATCCTCTACCAAAACACATCTTGTTTGCCTGATTTTCTTGGGAAACTTTACTTCGACTAAGGTTTCTGTTCTCGGAGCCAGTGTAGTATTCTTTAAACAGTAGAGGTTGCATGAGTTAATTCCTCGCAGGAAGACTTCTTGATCTGGGAATTTCAATACTCCCCTGTCGATATCTAAAATACAACGGTTATTCCGCAAGAAGTCGAGACCCAGTATGCAATCGTCGGTAATATTCGCAATTAACGCAGGATGGATATACACTTGATCACCGATTTTGATCTCAATTTCTGTATCACCGAGGACGGAGACTGGCTGGCCGGTTGCTGTCTGAAGTCGGCAGGATGGAGACTCCCTTTGCCACAAGATGGTGCGTTTCAGCAACTCAGGTCTTATAACAGTCCGTGACGCCCCCGTGTCAATGGTAAAATTGCAAGCCCGATGATTCAGTGTTCCTTCGATGATCAAACTATTTCCGTTGTGAACTTGATTGATGGTGATGGTTGGGGCCTTCAGTTGACCAGCCAGCACCCGCCCCGCGGCCCTGGCGACATTTAGTTTAACGACTCCTCGTTAACTTGAGTTCCGGAGTCCACACTCCCCCTCTTCCTCTTGGGGCAATCGGTACGAATGTGCCCTTTTTCTCCGCACCCGTAACACGTCGGGATATAGCGGGACTTTGCTGAAGAAGAAGCCACCACTTCTCGGTGACGTGGTTGCGTTGTAGGCGAGACCACCACTTCCCTAACTCTATGCGTACGTGAGTCTTGTCGTACGGCTTCTACTTCCAGAGCGTGAGCCATCGCACTCTTCAGAGTTTGGTGGTGTCCGAGTCGCACCGTAGCTCTGACTTCAGTATCCCGTAGGCCGTCGATGAATGCTTGCACCAGATTTACTTCCACCATCTCTGGTGTCATTGACATGTACGCACGCCGGACCAGCCGTTCAACCTCAACTCCCCATTGCTGGAGACTCTCGTTAGACCTCTGCGTTCTCTCGCGTAACTGCGCGCGGAAAACGTGCTCGAGGTGCTTGTCTCCATAACGAGTGTCCAGTCCCTCCATGAGACGCTCCAATGTCCTGCCGTCCGCAGGGAGGTTCTCTAGGACCAGCAGGGCGTCCCCTCGTAGAGCCAAAGTTAATGCCGCAAAAGACTGCTTATCATCCCAGCGGTTTGTTTCGACCAATATCTCGAATTGGTACTTAAATGCCGTCCAGGAAGACGTGCCATCAAAACGCGGCACATCAAATTTTGCGGCAGATGCACAGGGGGTGTGCGATGATGAGCCGACAGCAACGGGTTCGCGTGCTTCGAGCTTGATAATTTTTTTGTTGATGTCCAGCAGGCTTGTTTCGAGGCTATCAGTTCGGGCGGAAACCTCCTTGACCTCTACGGTGAGATTCTTAACCTTCTCGCCCAACGTGACGAGGCCGTGATCGATCTTATCGAGGATAAGGTTCTGCTTAGCCTCCTGTTCGCGGCGAGCAGCTTCTTGATTAGCCGCGATGAGGTCCTGGAGCTTGCGCTGGTTGGCCTCCTGATCGCGGCGAGCGGCTTCCTGTTCGCGGCGAGCGGCTTCCTGTTCGCGGCGAGCTTCTTCCTGGTTAGCCGCAATCAGGTCCTGGAGTTTACGCTGGTTAGCCTCCATGCTAGCTTGCATGGCGGCCAACACCGCAGCGAGGTTTAATTCCGAGGATGGTCCTGTTGGCGCCTCAGCAGCTTCTGTTGCTACCATACCAGCCTGATCTTCCTCCTCCATACGATGACGCGCAGCATCCATCTCCATTTGCCTTCTTGTTCGTGGTCGCTGTTCGTCGTCTCTCGGTGTTAGTGGCATTTCACTTCTGACACCAGTTGTTACGTACGTGGGTAATCAAATGCCGATTTACTGACGAGAGAACTTTATTTACCACAAACAATAACAAATTAGTCCAGTCAACAATAATCCGAATCGCAATTAACACTAGAGTACCGTTACACTATCGCTTTAGTCGTTGATAAAAATCACTTCGAGTACTAGGGTAGTTCGCTCTTGATCGCAGTCGAAATCACAACTGACTCGCTTCCGGCCGGGGGCCCGTATTTATATGCGGAGCCAAGAAAATTCTAGATACCGACGTCCCCGGATCTATCCAGAATTCCAGAACAATAGAATCGCTTCTCGAAGTCATAAATCATTTTTATTTCTCGTAATAATAAGAGTCACGTTCATGCGAATTTCGACTCTATTGTTAACGTCGGAGAGTACAATTTCCCTTATCAGTTAGATATATGTCTACTACTGTTTGTAGGTATGTTGTGGATGTTTCGAGATTTTTCCAAGTCTGTCTTAGCACAACTACTCTAGACCTTTCGAACAGCAATGCGTTTTAATTGTTACGTGCCACTCGTTATTTTCTCGGAGATATGGCGTGTTCACGTTTAGTGGCGTAACACTATTTTTCTGTCACCCCAACAAAATAATTTTAATAATTTTAATAATAATAATAATTTATAAATAATCTTAATTAATAAAATTATAAAACTCTATAGGGTCTTCTCGTCTTTTTAATTTATTTTAACTTTTTAATTAAAAAATTAAATTCTAATTATAACTAAGAGACAGTTAATATCTCATCCAATCTTTCATACAAGTCATCAATTAAATGACTAATGATTATGCTACCTTTGTACAGTCAAATTACTGCAGCCCTTTAATTTTTATCAGTGGGCAGATTAGACTTTATATTATTTTCAAAAAGACATGTTTTTGATAAACAAGTGAATATTAAAATTTGCCGAATTCCTTTTAATTAACTTACTTAAAAATAATAACTTATATTTATATATATATATATATATATATATATATATTATTTAATATACTAATTTTATCATTATATCAAATTAAATAAAATTAAATTTTTTTTTTTATAAAAAATATTTTTTTTTTTTTAATTTTATATTTAACAAAATTATTTATAATAAATTAAAATTTTTTAACAATATAAATTATAAAAATTTTAATATTTTTTAAAATAATTATATAAATTTAAATTAAAGCTTATCCCTTAAAATATAAAATTATTTTAATGAATAAATTAATTAATTAATTTATTCATTAAAATAATAAAAAATTAAATTTTTTTCTAAAAAAACTAGATATATTTAAAAACGATTAACATTTCATTTCAAATTAATTATGAAAAATATTTATGCTACAATAACTTTATTAATTAATTATCTCTTTTAAATTCGAGATTTTTTTCCCCAAAAATATTTTTTAATAAACTCTGATACACAAGATACACCAAATTAAAATTACTTAAATTCAATTTATTATTTCACTTATTTCAAAATTCTCTCACAATACTAATTTACTATAAATTATTTAATTTTTTCTATAAAAAATACTTTAACCCCAAAATATTTTTTACTTAAAAATTCTTTTAATAAAATTAATTTATTAATTTACCCCCTCAAATTAATTAATTTTTAATATCTTTTCAATGTAAATGAAATACTTATATTCAAGCTCTAATTTGTTCTTTCTAGAAACACTTTCCAGTACCTCTACTTTGTTACGACTTATTTCAATTTTATTATATGAAAGCGACGGGCAATATGTACATATTTTAATATATAATCATTTTATTAAATTAAATAAAATTACATTTAAATCCACTTTCAATTAATTATTACAAATTAATATCCATATAAATAAATTTATTGTAATCCATTATATTCTTAATTATAATCTGCATCTTGATCTGATTTAAATTTATATAATAATTATTAAATATTAATTTTATTAAAAAATATTTTTTTAACAACGATATACAAAATTATAAATTAAGTAAATTTATTCGTGGATTATCAATTATTAAACAGATTCCTCTAAATGAACTAAAATACCGCCAAATTATTTAAGTTTCAATAAATAATTATTTACTATTTTAGTATGTTAACTTTAAATTTTAATAATAGGGTATCTAATCCTAGTTTATTATAAAATTTATTAAATCATAATTAAAATATAAAATTTTATTAAATTAAAATTTCACCTAATAATTTAAAATTTTCATTATAAATAATTCAATTATTATTAATTAATTACTAATAAAATTTAATTTAATTTTTGTATAACCGCAACTGCTGGCACAAAATTTGTTATTAATTAAAATATCACTAAATCTTAATTTCTTAAATAATTTAATATTAATTACTACTATTAAAATATTTCAATTGTGATAATTGCAGACACAATTGAAAGACAATAGGTGCGCGAACGCCGGCGTTCGCTTGGGGTTTAATGAATTAAGCACGTGTGAAACACTACGCACAGTCGACGACTTGGGCTCGCAACCAAGCTAGCTGCCCATTACTCGCTGCCCGCAAGCCCGCGCCTACGGTGGGTGCTGGTAGGAACTAAGGGGTAAAAAAAAACTTTGATAACTTTTGATAAGGGGCCCCTTTGGGACTGACTACGCCACTGATTCAACAGTACATAATGTACTTAGGTATATAGTAGGTGAAGTAAAGCCTATAATTAATACGTCTTATGACGTAGAAGTAGATTAGTACAGATTGACAACCATTTAATCTCGATTGATGGTGATCAATCGAGATTAAATAATTGAAAATTGTTTGTTACTATAGAATACTGGGTGCAGCCTGCGGCTTCGCCCGCGTGGAACCAAACCAAAGGAACCTCCTTGGAATTGAATTTCAGGACATGATTCTTGATTGGCCTGTTGGTATACTGTTTAGTGGCTCTGACTGCTAGGCTGGATGTCTTGGGTTCGATTCCCACCTAAGACAAATATTTGTGTGATGCGCATGATCTTTTCCTCTGTGCTGAGTGTAATGTAAACGAAAAAAAATTGGCCTCGCCATACAAATTGTCCAATCAAGTTTACCATTTTCGTTTCCAAAAAAAAATTGTGGAAGGTTGTTCAGTTTCGTCTACTGAGCAAGCCCTTAAAGTTTGTGGAGGGCTGCCCTTACACCTTGTATAAAAAGTAAACACCGAGTTTAGCCTATCACTACTTTTGCTGCTTTTGCTTTTGCTTTTATTAGCTTGCTTGAGTGGAAATTCGGAAGAGAAAATGTTACAAATCACGTCTTTAACTAAATTGTTGCTGATAATTTTGTCTGTGTTTGTAATTTTAGTAAACAAAAGAAAGTCAATTTCCCTTCTTAATTGATTCTATTAGATGTAGGTACGAGTAATTTATAATTAACATCGTTAAACAGCCCTCTTTATATAAATTACTGCCAGTACTTTAAGTTTATTAAACCTTCTAGTGGAGTTTTAGTTTTGTAGTCAAACATACCTCACGATGTTTTCCTTCACCGTTTTGAGAGCTGTGGTGATAAAATAAATCACACTGAATCCGCGACCTATAACTCGTAAGTTGAGGCCGTTACCACTGGGCCACCACTGCTCGTGAGGAAACCGGCATATCCTAAAACCAATAATATAATTTGAAGACATGTGACATTCACCAACCCACAATGGGCCCGCGTAGTGGATTACGGCCCATTCCCTTTCTTAGAGAAGAGGCCGGAGTCCTGGCAGTGCGAACATTAAAAGGCTGATTATGCTAAAACATACCTACCCAACAACAACTTATGGAGGGGGAGGCCTATGTCTATCTATGCCTATGTCCACGGATATCGAGGGATATGCCATGAGGGCGTGGCACGTAAGCGCACATTATGGGCTAAAGCCCAGTTTATTTGAACGGCGCCTGTACGATTCATTCAGTCACTTTGCAATTGCGTACGGTGTGCTATTGATGCATAAAAAAACAAAATGCCGAATTGTACAGTGATTAAATGCAAAAATAGGTCGAGTATCGTCAACATAAAGACAAATGGCGTGTCCTACCACCGGTAAGTAAACAATTAAGTCACTGTTTTATATTTTAAATCATTTTTTAAATATTTTTCTAACCTACGTCCAGAGCGACACGAACTAGCCCGAACTATCCCGAATGTTTCCGAGCGCTACGATCGTTTAAAATTTAGAGAGGGGTAATCGAGTGCGTGTGACTGATTTTATCGATATGCGTATTATTTAAGTTCAATATTGTTTTTTTTTTATATTTCAATGGATATTGTAGTATTGCATGTTAAATTAATTATTAATTTAATGTTTTGTGAACCAAATTGATACAAAACATTGATATTTCAATACTCGTAAAGTGTAAAAACTTAAATTATACTATAAAGATAGAGATGATCAAAGTTTTTTTGGCTATAATAGTTTGTGTTTGCTATGAATTATATATAATTGATTTGATATTATATAAGCTTGACTGTGTCTTATTTAGCCTTAAGCATATTGTATTAACAGTGTTTTGCATGCCTTAGTTAAGGTAGTTGGTATGGATCATAAACTTGAAAAATACCTATAACCTGTACCTACTTTCTGTGCAAAATAAAATCTATTCTATTCTATTCTATTCTATTCTATGCAAAAATATTCAATTATTATTATAAAAAAAATCTGGCTATTTGGCGATTTCGATGATAAGATGGGTCCTAAAAGATATTGCTTAATATTATTGACCGAGTAGGCCACCTTAGACAATCATAAGGCAAAGCAGCGGTCAATGTTCGAAGTTTGAATTAAAAAATTCGCGATTTAAATTAAATTTTTCTTTGTCTATAATACCGAAAGTTTCACATTTTATTTCTTACAAATTTAGTAAGAATGTCATAAAACTGACGTGAGCATTGCATTATGTATTACACTTTCGGCTCTAATTCGGCCTCAGACATAGAATCAAACTTAGGTCACTTATAACATAACGTATTATATTAAATTATTCTTAGTAAAAATAACTTATGATTATAGTAATACCCACCGTATAATTAAAAATTAATTTTCAGTTTTCCAAAAGAACCAGATCTGAAACTTAAATGGATAGAAGCAACCGGTAGAGACAACGATTGGTTTCCTTCTAATCAGAGTGTTATTTGCTCTATCCACTTCAGAGAAGATTGTTTTAATCAATCTATGAAATAGTCACATCAAATTGGTCTATGGGATGTTTAAAGTAGTCTTTAACTAATTTTCGTAGTCCAATTTACATCCGAGAAGCTTCATTATATTGGTAGAATGTCCATCGAAGGTTAAGGAGACTTCTTACACACCGGCATTATGGCACTTTATTAAGCAAATTGTGACACTCTATTAATTTTAAATTTCTCATGTAATTTTTGGTGTACAAGAAAGAATCTATCTATCTATCTAAATAAATTTACTTTTGGTTCTGTATTTTAACTAGGTACCACAAAATAACCAAGCGGTAATTCGGAGCTATCATTAACCACATTCAGTAAAAATAAGTAAGCCTTAGAGGCTAAGGTCTTACAATCTTCAGATGTTTCACTACCCATGTCCACATATCCGCAATCTTTTTGCCCATCCCATATACTTTGCTGTCTGAGGTTCATCTCATCATATTAGGTTTTTATTTTTGAATACAATTGCATTGTATAGTGTAAAATAAATTTTTTAAATGCGAAGTACACAAGTGTGAACTATTTCAACAGAAGTGACAAAACATATTTAACCAAGATTTTTGTAACTCATGACATGATTTAAAAATGCCCATGGAGTTTCTTACACGTCCTTCTCCATTGAGATCTACGATTTGGAATGTGCTACTCAGCTTCACTTTTTTTTGACTGACCGACATTTTGACAATTTAAAACTACTTGTTATTATTGAACTATTTGAAATAAAGTTTCTAATTTCCAATTTTATTTGATTTTTATTTTGCATTCCCATATTTTTATTATCGCAGTACCTTTTATTGACGCTATGAGTTTAAATGCGAGTATAAAATTTACCTTAGTGTTTAAACCAACCCTGAACGTAAGTAGACATTTATGATCAATTTTTTTTAATATTAAGTATTATAATTATTATATAATAAAAAAGCACGATATTTAACAGAGAACAGCCCTTTTAACCGGTAATACGATACTAAAAAATATATTCCTATTTTATTTTATTAAAAGTAAACTCTATTTTCGGATAGATGGTTAAAAAAGAAATCATTTAAACAAAATAAAACGACGAAAGTACTTAATTATATAACTAAAATATGCTAAAATTTAATATCGATAAAATTATCGACCTTCTTTTTCGCCTCCCTATTTGCATGCGTGTGCATTGAATGACTTTTGTTTACAAGTGCATGCTCCGCCCATTCTGTTTATGTGTGCTATTAGAAATTGATTTAGTGTAGGTGCTTTCTTCTTAGTGTGCAAAAGCAAATTTTAAATGTGTGTCGTAAATACACTATTTGTGAATGTTGTAAATATTTGGGTGGGAGATAAGCGGCCTCACTAGAACTCCTTACTATTCCGCAATGAAGGCATATCTCTGGATATCTATGCCTATGTCCAACAGTGGACGTCTATTGGCTGAAATGATGATACCTACACAACAACAGCACTTCGAGGTTGGTTTACGTGGCTGATCAACTTAAGACACCAAGATTCCTCCGTGCCTTGGCAAGCACGTTAAATTATTGGGCCTGGCTGTCAATTGTAGATATCTGAGAGTTGCAGTTGCTCTATATTAAACACTGGTATCCAGGTATATCCAGCTAGGCAGCCAACCGCAACGTAGTTGAAACAAGTTTCCAATGAAAATATTTTTTTCGATGCTACCTTTTATAGCGCGACATATACCAACATATAAAACTAATACTCATCGAGAACACGATAAACTTATCTGAATTTCTACGGCCACCTTCCGGTTCCATCGTCAGATCACATCCAAGTCATAATAATTGTATTGTCATTTAATTTATACGTGCATGCAAAACAGCTCAATTGGTAAACGGGAAGCAGATCTTTAATTTGGAAAATTTTATTACTGGTAAACATCGGACAGGTGAAACAAAATAAAAGCTTGTAAAAAGGCTAGGAAAATAATCAGACATCTAGCGCACCCTTCCCTCTTCTCTTAGAAAAAATGCAATACAAAATATACATACGGACTAAGCGTTTCGCCTCATCGTTTATACCGCGTACGTCGAAGGACTGGAACAGTCTGCCTGCTGCGGTCCTCCCGTCCGATAATAATTTGGGTGTCTTCAAGGCTAGAGTGAATAAGCTCTTAATAAACTAGTGCGCCTCACCATCAAAGATTGCATCGCCACTTACCATCATGTAGGATCGCAGTCAAGCACTAGTTTATCTCAATTAAAAAAAAAAAATACTTCGAGAACCCGTTCTACTCAAGAAATTAAGGAAAAACCGTATAACTTAAGTAGTTATTGAAAGGAAAACCGCGTTAAACATCTCTGAAGCTTCATTTCTGCGAAATACTGATTTTAGTTCCGAGCAGATGCTCCTCTTTTATAAACATTTAGTTATTTTTACACAATTTTATTTACACTTTAAAATTGCAGAACGTTGTTGAATTTTTCGAATATTTTTGTGAAGATCGAAGCGTGTGAAAAGGCTGCCATAATTTACATATTACGTCAGTCTATAGTCCAGCTGAAAATCAGCGTCAAGCAATAATTTTCTAACATTTAATGACCTGGTAAGAGAGGCTATTTAAGAAAATCTCACCGTGTAAGCTTTTCACTGAAGCTGAGTGGGTGAAGTGGAGTTAAGCTACCCTCCGCTTCGTGCCCTCCACTCAGCACCACAGCTTGCTCGACTCTGTTCTGTCCTCCTCAGGGCTGTGTGTTCATATGTTTTATTCAAATAAGTCCACTCCACTCCACTTAGACTGTTTCCACTAAAGCGGAGTGGAGATTCGCTGCCTAGTGGGAGAAGTAATTGGCTGATTTTCCATCTGAAAAAAACACGTGTGTATTTGTTTTAAATGTTGTCCTACATTAGGAATAACTTATGTATCGTGGATGCATTCACAGACATGTAAACTCACCAACATCAGACACTGACCCACAACCTGTAGGCCAAACCAATACCACTGTTTTTATTATTATTATCTCATATGTTTGCTTTTTATAAGTTGACTGAGGCGATCTTTCAAATATTTATTTAGTATGGGAATCGAACCACTGCGCCCCAACCAGCGCGTTTCCACCTGCAAGCAAATTGCATACAAGTTACGTAACATTGCTGACTACCGAGGTACGACCAAGCGGTCGTTCGTACCACGCGATGTGATTCAACTTGCTTACAATTTACTTGCAGGTGGTAACGCGGCCTATTATTTATATTGATTATTTAATGTTTTAATCAATGATATTTATTTTGCAAATAGGTTTTTTTTTAAAATACTAACACGTAAAACTAGATGAGGCTGGTATTTCCTAGCGGACTACCCTGAGAAGAAACACCGAAACAAACTCAGGGCTCAAAGTCTCTTTAAAATAAACATATTTACTTGTATAACATTTTGAGTAAAATTCTTATACTGGTACAAACAAAATTTTCTTTGTTCCATCATATTTTCTAAGGTTCTTACATGACCTTTGATAATTAAGAAGAAGGCTATAGAAACCTTGTTAAATAACGTTCAATATCATATTTCAATTAATTAATATATCAACAATACACTATTAACAATATCGAGGAGGTGTTGTTATGAACAACAATTCCCATATAGCTGAAAATTGGTTTGGCATTGTGGCCGATAATTGGTGATTGGCCGTCTATTCACAGGACTTAATACCTTTACCGAGAACTAAGGGCGATCGAATATACCCCCAACGTCTCTATTGAGATCAGTAGCGTGACGGTAATATGTTTCTGATCACTTGTGTTGTCTAGCTTCGTCAGCTATGGTTTAATAAATAAACCAGTTATCATTTGTTTATTTATTTATTAGAACTTCATGCAACACAAATGTACAAAGGCGGACTTAATGCCATAAGCATTCTCTACCAGTCAACCAAGGGTGGTAAAGAGAAAACATAGCAGGTGCATAAAGAAAGAGAAAAAAAAAATATTAAGAAGAATAAGGGTACAAATGTATAATATAAATAAAATAGACATACATATGTATATGTAATATATCATTTATTAAAGTTTTTCCATAAAAAAATATTGGGTAGACAATTCTCTGTTCATTAAGGCAACAATCGGTTTCATTTTCAAGAATTCTGTCTACAATCATCCGAATTAGAATTTCAGCTTCAAAATATTTATGTAATCATTTTTACTGTAAATAAGGTTGAAAAGTTAACAAATACCAATACAAAAATATTCTGGAACTGGGAAAAAAAATCTAAAACAAAATTCAAATATATTCAAATTTAAAATTATAGTACACCATCTTGTTAACTAAACTGCCAATCCTCTTTTTATTTAAATGCCGCCCAATAGCAGGTACTTGCAGTACTGTTTCCATTTTTTATGAGAAGTGTAGGTATATTAATACAAAAGCTATTGCAATGATGTTCACAGGTATTAAACAAAGAATGCAGGTTGGAACTGCCAAGGTTTAACGCATTAAACAAACAAGCGCTAAATTCCACCAACCAATAACATAATTTGGCTGGCCACATTAATTTGTGTGGCCAACGCCGATAATAGCGGGCCAAATTAGCGTTTATCGCCGAACGTTACGATACACGCATATGCTGTTAATATAGATTTACACATAGGTATATTGCGCCTACGTTTTCAATCTCAATCACAAAGCCAAAACGTTTAATAAGGTCTGACCTTATCAAATCTCTGATTGCCTGTTGATATTTTAATCAAATGATCTTGATTAGTTGTTGATATTTCTGTCATCCAATTATAAAAGCTAGCTTAATGAGATTTGACTGCCTATAATTTATCCTATTGGCTTGCCGTCCGGTCGACTGGTAACGTCAAAGCCCGAGGCATCGACGGCGACGTGACGGCGCAAACTGTTCCACACGCGCCTTAATAAAGATATCAGTAAAGTATGACATTCTCTTCCACTATTGAGTGGGATATTAGATGGTAACTCACCTCAAAAACAAGGTCTTATTGTGGACTTCGAAAACGGCGTTTGTTTCTTGGATTAAGTTCCTGCCAAATTTTAGGATTATTTGAAAGAAATATCATAGAACATGGTGGATTTTAGCGCCCAAAAAAAAGCTAGAAGCCGGCACAAAAAAAGCTAGAAGCGGCCGCAAAAAATAGCTAAAGCGCGTGACTCCTTGTCCGGAGAAGCTTAAAGCCGCTTCAAGCGTTTTTTTTTGTGGAGGCTGCACCGCACACGACCCACAATAAAAGGCCGCCTCAAAATGCAGCGTTTTTTTGTGACCCGTGTGCAGGGATAGTTAGTCACTACAAGTCTGATATTCCGTCTTACTCCACCCAGAGCGGGAGAAGCCATTCGATGATTTGTTACATAAAAAAAGGATGGATAGTGTGACGGGTGACAGAACAGAACGGAAGAAAAAAACGTGTTGCGCCGACCCCAAGTAATATGAGATAAGGGCACGAAGAAGAATAAACACCCTTCCTTATAAATACCCAAGTTTATTTCAGGCTTTAAAAAATAAGCCCTGACCTTTAAACATTTTCTTTTTCACCTACTAAAAGATCCTTTAATTACAGATCACAAAATGCGCGAAAGAAATATTTACGAAGACGGCCTTTACGGAATGAAAGCAAAAAGGAAATTCGTACAGTCGAATTTCCTTACAAAGAATATACAAAAACACAAAGATACTCTGTCCTGCTACTGATTACACGGGAAAATACTTCAGGCTCACAAATAATACAATGTTGGTAGTATTTCAAAGCTACGTTTCTTTTTCAGGGTTGCTCAACCTGAAACTGTTTGTTTAAAAGATATTTCAGGTGAGAGTCTTAAGGTGTGTCCAGACCGGGCAAATGCACTGCTCGAGAGCCGCTTGCGCACTGGGGGCGTATTGCTCGCGTGCGGTTATAGCCTAATTTTGGCGTGCTGTCGCGCCGTTCCAGTGCAGCTCTGGTAAGGCTCGAGTGAGGAGCGCGTGGGTCTCACGAAGCATTCGCGCCGCTCGAGTACGGTGCGTAGCTTGCACGCGAGCTGCGCGTGATGCGGAACATGAAAAGCACGCGAGTGGCGCTTTCACCACATCTGGACACACCTTTAAGAGCGACCAACACGAGGTGCATTTTCATACAACTGCTCTTACGTGATTATGGTGTTTTTACACATATTTCTCCAGATATTTTGGACACACAGATATGTTGTGGATCCTATCTAAGCTTTTATAGAAATTAAAATATTTTGTGTCAAACGAAGGCCTGTTGCTGGAACTTGGCCTGCGCACGGCCGTGCGCTTAGATCTAGTAAAGACCTCTGAAAATCTGCTATTTTACTTGAACTTTAGCCCTCCTAATTGTACTCATACATTAAGAATATAAAAAGCACACCTACAGAAGCCTTGCAAAAATGTCGTCATTCAGCATCTCGATATTTAATCGAGGACATTTTTTCTCAAAAACTTTTAAGGGTTTTAAATAACACGTATTTCCTGGAACAAGTTTTGTAAAATATTCGAGTAAATCACGGTATTACCAAATGCTAATAGAGTTTTCAGGCATTGTCTCTCTTTTTTCGCGTTGGATTGCGTTAGATGAAGCAACAAGCTTTTTAAAGCAAGTTGACAATAGGCGAGTGGGGAAGGGCCCTCTTAATGAAAGTCGCATTGATGATCTATTTTAAGAATAAACGACGAGAACATGAGGACTGTTCTATTGCTTAAGACTAATTTAAATATTGTTTCCTTTTAAACGGATCCATTCCAAAAGAAACAAGGTAAACTAACACGATAATACCTTCCAAATTGTACAGCCCTACCACGAGAATTTTCTTCGAACAAGTTATGTGCGACACAAGAAATTTTAAACAGGTATGTCTTCACTTACCTGCGCGACATTATGAGGTGGTAAATATAATATATGAAAGATAACTAGCTTGTTTGAATGAGTAACCGCGGTCCCGCAACGTAAAGTCATCTGAAGGTACGCGGGTAAGTTTTAAACAGTAATGGTCGAGATTTCTCTCTGAGAAGCCCTAATCGTATCTCACGCGATCGGTTGAGCTTTATATAAAAAAAAAATCCTATAAGACAGCAAGCGCATATAGATGAGAAGACGACGAAGTATTCCTACCGGGTACTTATCGTCGCGGTATATCTAATACTAGCTTCTATCTGCGGCTTCGCCCGCGTACTCATAATATAGCCTATGTCACTCAGAAATACAGCAGCTTTCTACCGGTGAAGAAATTTTAGCAATCGGACCAGCACTTTCAGAGATTACCTCCAATAAACAAAAAAGAAAAAAGAAAACAATGTTTACCTCTTTATTAGCTAACTAGCTCTTGTTCACGGTTTGGCCCAAGTACTTAAAATATAGCCTATGTCACTCAGGAATACAACAGCTTATCGGTGAAAAAATTTTAGCTATAGGACTTCACAGATTACCTCCTACAAACAAAAAAACAATTTTACCTCTTTACAATATTAGTATAGTTGTGGATTTACAACCGAACAAAACTCAAGACAAAGACATAAAATGGCTCTCTGGTATATTGTAAAGTTTACAGTCAAAATAGCCGAGTCTAAAGCGTCTGTGAATTCAATACCGTTAGTGAGGCGGGTGCTGTAAAATTCAACGATCTGATATAATATGCAGCCAGAAGGAATATTACTGGTCTTAGCTTTGACGACAGCCCGACGTACTTTAGTTTGATGGTTATAATTTATCTGCAGAAATAGAATTCTATTTGCGAGATGAGAGCTTAATGTTTTAACTACGACTTTATATTCTGAATTTTATTTTTCATTTTGCATCTACAGTCTTCTTAGACTAAAGAAAAGATGGATGGATTGTATGAGGAGTAAATGATAAATGATATTTATTTTGTAAATAGATTTAAAAACACTTTTACACGTCAATTTTTGAAGTGAAAACTTCTTTAGCGGCGTTGAGCACTTTTTCTGTAATGGGTATAAAATCTTAAACTCGCGTCAGGACACGTGACCTGATAGAAAAAGCGTAAGACGGATGGATTAAAATGGATTTTTCGGAGAGATTAACTTTTTAATGTAAAATAATTGTAATAGTTTTAAAGTGTTAAATTTTTAATGTAATATAAATTGTCATGTTTGTGTACGATAGCGCAATAAATGAATTTTGTATTCTACCACATAAATGATAGTACTTTTATACTGATAAAGCAATTGGTGCAAAATTATTCCCTAACCATTCCAAAATATCAAACATGCTCAACGTTAATAATCAAGTTTTCACTTCGTGCAACCCGTCTTTTTTTTCGTCAGTTTATGCTAGATGAGGCCGGTGTTTCCTATCTGACTACCCTGAGAAGAAACACCGAAACAAACTCAGGGGTCAAGAGCAAGATCCTGAGTGATATTATTATTATTTATGTATTTATTTTACACAGTGATATTATAACATCTTAACAGTTAGTGATAGCATGTCGAGTGACAGGGCAGAATGGAAGAAAAAAAACGTGTTGCGCCGACCCCTAATAACGGGACAAGGGCAGAAAGATGATGATGATTGTCTACAGTCTTCTTAGTTACCTACGCTTACATAAATCTAGTTGAACCAGTCAATTCTATAAACCAGCCTTTTTTGCATCTGAGAAGTAATCAGCAAATACTGAAGGCTCTTTTACAATTCTATTATAGTATTTCACAGTATTGTCGAAATTTTTTCAATGAAAACTTATTTTTCTTTAGCCTCTATTGTCCAACATGAGATAAGTTTATGTACGGCAGACTACGAAAGAGTTGGCCAGATGATTCAGATTTCTTCCTTAGGAAAGGGTAGAAGTGACCCAAAGCCGGGAAAATGGAAAGGCTGCCGGTGGGCAATGGCGGCTTCTATATTTTTCTTTTTTCTATTATTTAAAGGCTCGCGTTTGACTACCATCTCACCTGATGGTAAGCGATGATGTGGCCGACGATGGAGCACGATTGCCTAGAAGTAACGTGCTTCCCTACCCAAAATAAACATACTACCATGATAATGAAGTATTCTATATCTTAATCCATGTACCTAATACGAACCTTTGTTCTGTTGAAGATTGATTCATAAACAAAAATACACACCGACCAATATATAAGTAGGAAGTAGTATTACGTTATCTCAAAACGCCGGCAGTACAGATGTAGATAATATTTGTTAAATTAATCACAGAGACTGGCCTTTTAGGCATATTTGGTTAGTTTCCAGGTCAGCACCATTTGCCGCGTTCATTAGCATTAACAAACAAACAGACAGGCCCTTTATCGGATAATTTACAGAGGTTCTGATTTCATGGGAAATGACCATCCAAATTACACGGTAGAGTAGGTAAGCAACAATAAAAATACTATAAGTGCAGATGTGTTGTTTACGTAAGCAAAAGTTATCTGCTTTGTGCCTTTGAGTTTTGTTTCAAATCCTACTTCCTGCATTAATGCCAATATCCATGTCCTTTTGTTAGGATATCATTAAACGTCTCCCGCTCTGAGGGAGCGTCAGACTTTTGCTGACTTCAGTTTTCAGTTCTTTGCATTCCAGAGTGGCGGTAGATCATTCAAACAATCTGCAGCCCTGGCATGCATTGGCCCCGTTAACTTTGCTGACATTTCTTTGAGTTGCGCGTGGAATACAACAATGATGAGGATAGCAAAGAACCCATTGCTCACTGTTCACAAGCTCGCACTTACAATAATTAGGAATCGCCTTGCGACTCCTAACACTCTCGTGAGGGCCCACGTCCCGGCCCTCACGAGAGCATTGGTTTATCTTCTACTACTGCTACACAGAAGAAAATGACTTCCTCCCATCCTCTTCCGTTCCGTACCATGGCTGAACCAAACCCGGACGTGAACGGTCACCACCGCAGACCGCTTCCACGACGACACAGCGGTGTTTCGCTGACAAGCATCCAAGCGGGGCAGACTACCACCATGTCTTCTGGGCGATCCGCACAATGATAACACCTGGGCGTTTCTTTAGGAACCTTCTAAAACAACAGTGTCCGGTGATCCATCGTCAAACAGAAAGCGAAAACGCCGTGGAGAATCTGTAGCTACTCGACCTCAAAGAGGGGTCTGTGCCATAACCAACTAATATATCTGCAACAACATAAATGTGGTATCTATAGTCAGTACGTTCGTTAGTATGTTCCTGTGGGTTTCATTTAATGCGAGAGACGCCCCTGACAAAAACTATAGCTTCGAAAAATGAGGTCCCTGGTTGCCATTAATTTGTCTTCGTTTAAGACAATAAAACATTGTCTATTTGTGACTCAAGGATTCTACCTCTAAGGATTTCCTAGATAAATCCAAAAGTGCTCTAAAACACCAAAAACATAACTAATGACCCACGACGTCCGAAACACATTACCTTATCACCTTTTTTGGTTAAACAGGGCATTATATTGTGAGTCACTGCTCAATTTTGCACACGTCGGACCAAAATTGTATGCATATTAAAATTATTGTGTCACCGTATTTTAACAGGTTTTAGTTATATATGTTACAGATATTTACAACAAATTCTGAACGTCTACAAGTAATTTGAACACTTAACCAGAAAATTGCAGGGAACCATTACGTCGTCATCATCATCATCATTTCAGCCGAAAGACCTCCACTACCAAGAATTTATAAAACAAAATGTTTCTCCTTGATCAAGTACATATAAAATTTTACTTTATACAAAATAAACCTCTAAGTAACGTGATATTTATACAGGACAGGATATATTTATTTCAAGACGATGCTCAATAGCGTTACTTAAAAATACTTAGAATACCCAACAAATATTTTCCTCAACTGCAATTCAATAAAACTCTCAATGCATCAAACCAAATAAACAGATCTACGATTTTCCTCCAGCAAAAACGCGGAATCATTGAACATGTGTATGTGTCACCCATGTTTTAATGAGCGTAGCTAATTGACTTTGGGTTTTCCCAGCTATATATATACAAGTAGATAAATATAATTTACTACATGTAACTTTTAGGCACGTACAAAGGTTTTATGGTGCATAACTTTACAAGTAGGTAATAAAATTTATGATAAGTCGGCGCCTTGGATCACTGTTTAGGCCCGGATTCCAATGCGACAATATATACAAAGTAAGATATAACACGAAATAATTAGCAGTAGTGTCTGTCTAAAAAGTCAAACGACTTGGGTAATTATTAGGAAAAATTAAATCTGATTTAGTCAACATAGGCCCGGATCCCAATGCGAAAATATATACAAAGTAAGATATGACTCGTAGAACAGATAATTAGCAGCAGTGTGTCAAAAGTCAAACGACTTGGGTAATAATGAGGCAAAACTAAATCTGATTTAGTCAACACCGGCTCAATAATTAAGGTTGATTAACTGGTCTTGATCATATCGAATATAAGTATTTTTTAATTATTAAATATTATACAAAATTCCCAAGCCGTTTGACTTTTTGGACAAACTATAAAAACAACTAAAAAATAACATCTATCGGTATTTTTGACATGCACTGAACTAATAACAAAAATTAAATGATTAAAACTGTAAAATGAATATTAAAATGCTTGTGCTAAGCCAATATACTTGATGCCAATAATGCTCCTATATCTAAAACTTTTCAAAAACCTGTGAGGATACGTACTGGCAGGCTGGGAAACTTACCCAAAAGGCAAAAGAAAGGGCTATGCTAGGAGTTACCTTGCATGATTGCATCAGAAATGAAGCAATCAGTAACGTCATTGCCCAAAGAACCGTCAAACTGAAGTGGCAGTGGGCAGGGCACATTTCTCAAGAATAGATGTTCGATGGGTCCGCAAAATTCTGGAGTAGCGATCACGTACCAGAAGACGCAGCATTGAAAGATGTGCCTCCCGATAATCTGGTGAAGGTCGCTGGAATCTGTTGAAAGCCAGACTCACAAGACCCGTCGGTGCGGTAACGCTTGAAGGAGGCTTATGTCCAACAGTGGACGTCATTTGGCTGAAATGATGATGACTGGACACACAACAACATAAAATGGCAACAAAAAAAGCTAAGGTAAAATAGAAGCTAGCTAGCTAGAGTAGAAATGTGTACTATGCAGAGCGAAGCTACGTTGCGAGCGACAATATTGTGATGCACTAACTCACTCAACGTCCCTTACATGTCTCGCTTTGCACGACGCTACCTGCCTATGAGGTACAACTCACGTCTCTGTTTTTCCTCTCTTCTCAACGGTATTCACTGAAGCTAAGCTAAGCTAAGCGGACTATTGAAATTCAATTGGCTGTTTGCAACAGAGATAGATTTTCTTCACAATTCGTCTTTGCTTTGGTAGACTACTGGCCTTAGACGCAGATGTTACTGACATTGACCTTAAATGTGCCATATGTACGCTATTATCTATAACCGGTACCTCTTGTAACTAACAGCATAGTATATTTCTGTCTGGCGCCCTGAATAATTTAAATGGCTAGTTGTTCTGTACACGAATGTTATTTGAGTTGATTACTCATGAACTTGCTCCGTAATTCTATGTTAGGTTCTGTGGGTAACAAAAATAAATTTATTGTTTATTGGGTTAAATATTCGCAAATAGTTCAACTTTATTGTGTTAAACCGCTATTTTTATGACAGTAAGTATATGTGCTGATAAATGAGTCGCACACACCTTAGACCCATCGCCCATAATGACTCTTTGAAAGTACTAAGACTAATCGCAGTTGCAATCGCTATAGAAAATTGCCAACGCGCTATTAACGCGCTACAGCATCGCGACTGTATCGATGCGAACTCGCTACAGCATCGCGACTGTATCGATGCGAACTCGCTACAGCATCGCTACAAAGTGTCACAGTTGGGGACCCCTTAGATGTTAGTTTGAAATGATAAGCACTGATAGCCAAAGAAGACCTGCCCCCCTAGCCAAGTAACAACCGTATCGTGTCGAATTCCGTTCTCCAATCGGCAACGCTTCGGTGTCAGCAATTGTAGAAAACGATAAGTGGGTAGCCATGTTGACGCTCCTGCGTCGGCCGCTCATTCTACAGTGTAGCGTTTGTTTATCAAAGGATGTAGCGTTAAACGTTGTAGAAATTCATTCTATCATTTTGAACGATGTGAACTTGGCTACGAATTTTCTATTCGTTTGTTCCGACCACGCGACTTTACGTTGAGATGACGTCATTCCCATACGTTTCATCACTTTTCAACAGCGTTAACGATTGCAGAACAACAACTTGGCTAAGCGTGCTGATTTATTGAGTACGAATAACTTCTACGCAATTAATGCTACCTATATAAATACACTTTTAATCCACCCTTACATTGTTGAAACTTCTAGCTTCTAGAGTCCGGACTAAGCGTTTCGCCTCATCGATTATACCGCTTACATTGGAGGACTGGAACAATTTGCCTGCTGCGGCCTTCTCATCCGATTATAATTTGGGTGTCTTCAAGGCTAGAGTGTATACGCTCCACATAAACTAGTACACCTCACCATCAAAGATTGCATCACTGGTTACCATCAAGTGGGATTGCAGTCAAGCACTAGTTTATATTATTAAAAAAAAAATGTTTTTAATTGTTTTTTTTTCTCTTTCCAGGTAAGTTTAACATCTACATTGACATAAGATGGTGAGGAACGCCAGTTGTGAGTAGTACGCCTTTCATTACACAGGGATATTTGTACAACACTAATAACGTTGTAGGGCTGTATTACTAACATCATAAACGACAACTTTTGTTCTATGACTTTTTACAAAACATAACTCATTTACCTAAAAGATTTTGTTGTTCTATCTAACACATTTCAACTCTGTATTTTGCTATACCTACCTAGGTCTCACTAACGCGACGCAAGCCCATCAAGCACCCCCACCGCTCGATCCCTCCGCCATTATACTATCACTTGCTTCTCGTGGACTTCGTAATATTTAGAACTTTCAATTTAAATATTTTTATTTTTTTATGAAATTCTGAACTAAAATATGATACATTTTTAAAAGTCATAAAACAAAAGTTATTGTGTAACATAGTCCTGCAAGGTTGTCAGTGTTTTAAGAATAACGCTGTATACAATGTCATCAATTCGATCAAACGATTTTTTCGTGTTCGCGCAAGCTATACTTACGGAATTGGCTCTTGTCGCGGAACAGAAATGCCAACGACTGAACAGCCATACAATAAAAAAAAATCGTCAGTTATTGAAGATAGACTTGCCATTCGCAGAAATAGTGAACCCGAAACGTATAACCCAATCTTACATATGTACTATATACGGTAATTTAATATTATTTCCCCGGAAGCTAACCCTTGAACACATTAAAGATAATTGGGAAAACACAGAACAACACTATTAGTTAGTGTGTAACGATATCACAGTTTGAAGGTCTGTTTACACTGGTGCTTAGTCCCATTTGATGACCGTTTGAATCATGCGTAGTTAGCTACGATATCCGGCGGGAAAGCCAGTGGGAAACTAGAGCATAAAATGTTTACGTAATCCTTGTTTTGGCTTTAAAATCATATACTAGCTTCTGTCAGAGGTTTTGCTCACGTGATTGTAGAAAATTGTCCTTAGAGAAAATATTCGAGGCATAAAAAAGGAAGATTTGTTTGATGTGTGTTTGTTTCTTGAGTGTATGTTTATTACTCGAACGGTTGAACGGCTTCCAATGGAACTTGGTAGGTACACAAATTATAGTTATTTTATTTTTTTTATGTCCTCCATTTTTATCCTAGAGTTAATTTTCCCAGGGATAATTTTCTACTTTCATTAGGCTAAACTGCTGGTAGCATTTATTTCACAGTATAAATTAAAATTATATTAGAATTGAAAACTATAAATATATTTTACACTACACAGTGCTATTGAAGATTCGGCCGAGGATTACCCTACTAACTACTTACTCTACCAAATGTAAACGCACCCCAACTCACTCAGAATTGCCTCTCCGAAATACGTGAGATTACAACCAATACCAGTGTCGGTAAACATTATAGCTAATGGCAATATCAGGCTACTGGTATCGGATGGTAAATAGTGAGTAATATACAGTATCACACTGATATTATTCGGTGTGTTTACTTGTTTGTGTTGGACATGTCAAAGGTTGGGGCTCTTTGATGTAGAACCTTTACAGTAGCTTCGTAGTTTAGGTAAAATTAGATTTGTTGGCAAATAGCATTTAAAAAGGTGAAAGGCGGTTTCGAAAAGAGAATCTTAGTGAAAAACTAGTGAGTTAGCGACCGGCCCAAGGTTCGCTAGGTAGTGATATTTAAGGGTGCATTCAATTTATACGATTTTTTGACGGCCTGCTGCGGTGCGTGCGGTGCGTTAGTCATACTACGTACGGACGATTGTATTCTTCATACATAGCGCAGTGGACGTCTTTCAGCTGATGATGACGACATACCTATAGAGAGTACCTCACTGTATTAATGATTGTATTAGCTGTAATTATAGACCTCAGTTGTTTCAAAGTTAAAGGGAAAGCTCGACACGTTCCTTATCTACACTTGTGCATCTATATAGTAGCGATAGATTTTCAGCGAACTAACCAATTTTCCGAAACCTCTTTCTCGTCGACATTTTCAAGTTGCGTGGGCAACTTTAGCGAGCGGATTCACAAGTTGTTAAACTCAATGAATAGGATGATTAGTATAGCGGGACCTTTTTCTTTTTACAGTGAACAGCTCTCCCCCCTCCGCCCCCTAATAAGACGTGTCCCTGCCTTCACGCTTTTGCTGTGAAAAAGAGATAGTGGTACTCAAAACTCTCTAACTCTAAACAATTTTATTTCACATAGACATTTTTAAAACGTCATAAGCTAGCGCATAGATCGGTCGGCTCCTATGTAAAAGAACCGCCAAGAATCTCAATAGCTACTTTAAAAAAAAAAAAAAATATATATATATATATATAGGTATAAGAGGACAGTGTAGACCGGTCAACTTTGTACCCAAAATAACAATAAAAATAGTAATCTATGAATTCGCGGAGTCCTCATTGTTCTCACATTCACAAAATAAAATAAAAAGAAGCTATACATAAAATAACAATATTATCATTATCATCAATAAATAAAATATATTACAGTAACAAATTACTAGTGAAGTTAAGGTGTACCTTAAACAATATTAAAAAAAAAAAAACATTTCAAAAACAGTATCATAAAACAGGACCAAAATGCTGTAACTATAATGGAACAGTTAATAAACGTTTACATGATAATGTTGTTAATAAGCTACCAAGGAAACCACATGTGTACTCATTGCGAAACAAGCGGGTCTTCAACGTAGTCTTTAACCTTGTATGTTCTCTTGGCAAGGATACACTTAATGTGGATTTTCTATTTTCCCTTGCTAAGTTCTGTAACCAAATTCGTCATGACTAATGTATAGCTCCGTCTTTATCATCATGGTGGCAACAACAAATAATAAATGCAGTTCAAAAATGACGGTAACGTAATAATTTATCATTCTGGCCGTGAAATATTAGTGTTATTTTGATGTAATGCCAAGAATTTACGTTGAGCGGCAGTAATGTTTAGTGCTTGTTGTGTTGGGTTTAAAAATAAAATTGGGAAAGGGCATTGATTTTTTTTTTAATCAACCAAGGATTACTGATAACTTGCGGGAAGTTGAGTGCAACAATTAAATGTCAAAATAGACACTGAAAGATGGGAAAACAAAACGAAACGACCAACGAAACTGGCAAAATAGAAGGTGGGAGTATGAAATTAGGCAAACGGCGGGTATTACTGAAGTAGAACATGCTTAGATAGGCCTCACTGAAGGACTTTCTGGATCTCTTAATTTATCGATGGCAAAATTTGTTAAATTGCCTGGACCAGAATTCGGCTACGACAATGCCGTCCGCTGATGCTGTCATTAGGTCCCTACGTGAGCAGGAAACAGGGCACGTGATGCAGGACGGAAGGTGGGACATGGTCTGCGGAGAGACGCTGCACAAACGCTGATCGGAACCATCCGAGAACCCCCACCTGTGGACTTATTACTGTTACTCGTATTATAATTAGCATTTCACTACAAACGCCGTGCGGTTAAAACCTTATCCAAATATAAAGAACTAGCCTTGGCCCGCGGCGTCACCTGGGTACATAAAATAGCCTATGTCACTCAGGAATAAAGCAGCGGTTTCCTAAAATCAAAAAAAAAAACTTTAGCTGTTTATAATATTAGTATAAAAGTATAGATAAATTGTCGAGTAATCGTCGCGACGCAGTTCGCAGACCGCGAGAACTTACTTATACTAGCTACCAACTTACCTTTACTAACCCTGCGAATAGCCCAGCTAGCCCATTAACTCTATATTTCGTGACCCATAATGTCAACCTGTAACGTAACAGAGGTAATATCACCGGCCACCAGCAATAAGCCACTACCCAACTCACACGAACACTTATATCCAACACAATACATTCATTAAGAATGCCACTAATTACGTTACTTACTTTCACTATAACTTTAAGGCAGGTCGTATACAAAGGTTGTCAGGCCGTGAGTCGACATTTTCAGCCCTTTGTTAGGTTTTCAGTGACACTTAAAGCAACCCTCCTTCACTTAAATAGGTCTAAGAAGTCGTTAAATGTAACACTAACCCCCGCGAAATTTCCGGTAATTTTACGTGAAAATATTTTGCGAAGCAGCCTGTTTGTTTTATAAAACAAATACGCCCGTGTACTTGTCTCATCATCGTGTTTGGAGTGACAATTATTGAAGCTGAGTTTTAATAAGGGACAGGCCAAAATATAAATTAAAGGTTAATTCGTTTAGACGTGACGTAAATTCCTTTTAGAGATAGTGTCGTTGAGAATATCGTTTTTTTTTGGATGCCTAATCATCAAGTTTTAATAAAATATCCATATCTAGGCATGTTATTCCTTCAGCTGCAATCCCAGAGCCGTTGTAACTCTTTCGAACAATCTTACAGTCCTTTTTTGAAGGGCTATTTTATTCCTGAGAGTCATAAATGATGATTTATCATCATTTATGACTCTCAGGAATAAAATAGCTTTCTATCGGTGAAAAAAAACACAGACTTTACCTCTTTATTATATTAGTGTAGATTGATTAGACCATTAAAACATTGCATTAAATACTTGAATGGCAATTTCTTTTTTCTAACAAATAACGAAGAAGTAAAATGTATTTCATTTTTCAGCGTTAGCATACGCCACCGCGTACCCACTAGACTTAGTTATGTAAAAAACTTGCCAAGCTTTATGTAATGGTAACTTTAGTGCGTAGATGTATACCTTTAGACGAATACCTTCAATTAGAGACACAATAGAAAGACAATGACACTGCAAACGCCGGCGTTCGCTTGGGGTTTAATGAATTAATGTACATAGAAATAGTTAGATAATCATTTTAATATTATAGAGGCGAAAGTTTGTGTGAAAAGGTGTGTGTGTATGTATGTGTGTTTGTTACTATTATGGTGAACGGATAGAAAGAGTCCCAGGACAGTACGTTGGATACGTTTTCTACTTACTGCAGGGTGCCAACTGAAAATCACGCCCAGCAAAATGCTGAGGTGGTCACCCTTTCGGTATGGTCACGCTCAGTGAATTATGTAGTTTTCTTCTCTTTTACTTTATGTTAATAACCATTGTATTGTAGCCGTTCCGAATAAACGTTTTTCAATACTCTATTCAATTCTAGATATTTATCCCGCGGGGATATTCCCTTGTATATTTTCTACTAACACACAGACGAAGCCGCTGTCAGAATCTATTATTATTATTATAATGATGGCAGACAATACGACCCCACATCACATCTCTACATAACATTTTGTCAGTTAATTTATTGTGTATTCGATCGATTTTTGATCGAACAATGCGAGCTTTCATATCATCGCACACAATCGACTCAATTAAATCGCCGATGGCATCAGCTCTACAAAAGGCAGGAGCCCTATTGATTAGCCAAACAACGTGGCTGTTCGTAACACACTGACATTCCAATAATATAATACCTATACTCCATCAATGTAGGTAGTTAACTAAACAATCTTAACACGTCTTTTATCTAAAAAACAAATGTCTAAAAATGTTCCCACTACTAGGACTCAGGCTTCCTTTCTAGGAGAGGGAATGGGCCGTAATCCACCACGCGGGTCTAGCGGGTTAGTGGAGGTCACATGTCTTCGAATTTTTGGTTCTAGGACACTAAAAATGTTTACAATTGGGTATTTACCTAAACCGATGTTAGGTAATTAACTTTTAAATAATATTTGTGTCTTTTATACGATTTATTTTAAATAAAAAGACATATGAGTATCAAGACTGTTAACGTTTAATTATATAACTAAACAGAAGGAGTACCTATAGAACAAAATAAAGAGGTTTAGTGTAGTGTGCTTATATATTTTATTATTCATTTATTTTCAAGTAACAGAAACTCATTTTAATTACAAATCATTAACATACAGACAATACAAATCATAAATTACATAAAATTAAAATTAAATTACAATAGATTATAATTATAATAGTAGCCAGTCAAACAGTAAAAGAATCGCATTAAATATTAAAATAAATTACATAACATTAAAATTCAATTAAATGTCGTTATTACATTAAAATAAATTAGCTTTTTTAAGTTTAGAATTACAAATTGGTGACAGTTACATGTCTGCCATAGCCAGGTCGGTTATATGGACAATTTAGCCTATTGGCGATCATTGCCAGGATGAGCAGCGAAAAAAGTCGGCGCCTCCGCGAATATCCTCGCCCCCCTAGCCAAGTTACAACTATTTCCCTTGCGTCGAAGGCTTCGAGTTGGCCACGCTCCCGTTCTTTTGTTCTGACCTCAGTCACGTGAGCGTTGAGATGACGTCATTCCCGTACATTGGAAGTTTTCTACTAGCGTTAACGATTGCAGATTATCAACTTGTCCAGGGGTACTTGTGTATGTGTTACAGAAGCGGGGCAGCCCCACTGCTGCCTGGAACGCGTTATTATACTGGATACGGAGGACACTGAATTCCTGTGTGTTTTAATAGCTTCTGCCATCGGCTTTGTTCACGTGAAAGTAGAAAATTATCCCAAGGGGTATGTTGCCTTGAGATAAAAGTATCCTATGTGTTATTCCAGAACATAGTTTACTTGTACCTATGCTGAACTTCATTCAAATCCGTTCAACCGTTTGATCTTTAAATAGTGAAAAACATAAACACACACATACTTAAAAACTTTGACCTGTCTTTATAAAATAGAATTATAGTCAATTTTTTTTAAAAAGGTTATGACATCAATTCTGGCTGACTATACATATAATAGAACGAATAGATTTTGAACGTTCTCAATACGAATATTGTTCTTTTTAAAGTGTGAAAATGGAACGCTTTCAACATAGTCAGTCCTACTATTACCACAACACTAATCGTAAAATCGAATTCTAACCTTGCCTTCTTACATAGCACGTTTGCTTTTCAGTCTTTACCACACGACGACGTCTAGATATGTTTGTGCACACTTGCCTCTAACAACACAATTTATAAAGCTCGTACATACAAATTGCGTATCACCTCTATCTACACTATGGACTCTGCCGGGCGAAGCGATCTAAATTCAAATACACTGTTCTGACAAGCAACGGAACCTTTGATCAACAATGACAAGCGGGTCACTGTGGGCCACTATGGGCCACTAACTGTCGTATCATACATCTAGGACGGGTGTGACAGCTAAGTTGTATATAGCGGGACTAGTACGTCTTGGAATGCGGCGGAATACAGAACTATGGTATAATGTACTGAATTTGACTGATTTGTTACGTTTCACCTTTGCCACTAGCGCCGGAATGGACGGTCAAGATACATTGGACAGTTTGGAATGTTTTTGCTTTGGGTAACTGTTCAGTTACAAAGAAAGAATGCCATACGTAACGGTTAGTTTTGTATTGGGTAAAAATGGTACATTTTGACACAAGTGCAAAAAATTTTGTCATTGCGACTGAGGCGCAATTTGCAGGCAAGTGTGTTATGGGGCCGAGGGCTGCAGCGTTGGAAGGGCTCCCATAAGGTAGACCGATGACCTGATGAGGGTCGCGGGAATCCGATAGGTGGTCATATCAATACCTTTTTTGGCGCAAACATGTGACAGACAATGTTACTTTTTATTTTTTTTTGCTTTGCGTTTGTTTTAAGTTTTTGTTGTCTACAATGTTTTTTTTTGCCCAAAATAAATACTTTTCTTTCTTTCTTCTTTCTTTCAATACGATAGATATGTGATATGCAGGTGGAAAAATTTGATTAGGTATGTCGGTAGCATTCTACCCCAGTAAATATTTTATTGTCGTTTTATTCATAACAAAAATAAAATAGGTGTAAATTCTAAACATTTTTATACAATAAAATGAAAATTTTATATTAAACAAATCCCAATAAAACCATAGAAACATTTAAACTTGTATAGACAATTTTTCCTGCGTTCGTAGGGAATTTTCTCAGCATTACATTAGTTATTGTCTCTAGAGAAAATCCTTTATGGTTTCGGTCGATTTTTACAAATAACAGCCGGGAACAAAGATTTATTGTGCTTTCTGAAGCACGGAGGAATCAAGGACTGTAATAATAATAATAAAATCTTTATTTCGAGCAAAACTCACATAGTGTTAGTAACAATAATCTTAACCACTGGTACATGGTGGATATCCCACCTACACGCACAAAACGTTTTTGACAGGCCTGTTGGTCTAGTGGTTAGTGACGCTGACTGCTATGCCGGAGGTCATGGGTTCGATTCCCACTCTGGACAAATGTTTGTGTGATGAGCACGATCATTTGTTCTGTATCTGGGTGTAAATTATCTATAAATATGTATGCATTTAGAAATATATAAGAATCTTTATCAGTTGTCTAGCACCCATAACACAAGCTCTGCTTAGCTTGGGGCTAGACGGTGCTGTGTGATAGTTGTGGAATATTATTATTATTATGGTTTATTATTATGTTTTGGGAACACATTCATTGTGCGTGCAGCTAGGGAGTGGATTTTTTTGCCGGAGTCGGTATTTCCTGATAGCTACAACCCGGGAATCTTTTAAGTCGAGAGTCAATAGGTTTCTTCTAGGTAAGCGTGTTCCATCGTCGACCACATCGTCGCTTTCCATCAGGTGAGATAGCGGTCAAGCGCGAACCTATCAACAATAAAAAAAACCTAAGTGTTAGTAAATAAAATTCTGGCCAGGCACATGTAATCCACAGCAGTGTACCAAGTATGGACCGTTCACTCTGTCAGCTATCATCTTCAGAACCCTGCGGGCACGCCATAACTCGAGCTATCAGTGATACCGCACGCTTCCGCATTGTAGCAACAGTCTACACGCGCCAATGGTCACCCTTCCATTGACCAACCTCGGCAAGCCTTGCTTAACTTCGAAGATCGATCCATGAGGCTGCAATAGACGGTGATTGTTACTTAATTGTATTAAGTAACAATCACCGTCTATTGTAAGACTAAAATAAGATTAAATAGTTTCTTCAAGTTAACCTATGTGTTTTTGGAAAATAAAAAATGTTAGGCAATAAATGATATAAGTCCAATTAGAATAATCAGAATCAGAACAAATGATTATGCTCATCACACAAACATTTGTCCTGGGTGGAAATCGAACCCACGACCTCCGGCATAGCAGTCAGGGTCACTAACCACTAGACCAACAGGCATGTCTAATGTCTTTGTTTAAACTTTATAAATCTTTTAAGTTATAAAGTTAAAAGATTTATAAAGTTTTAACAAAGACAACTCCTTCTCACTCAAACACCAACAAGTGAACGCCGTCGTTCGCACAGATTTTAAAATAGGTATTACGCGTTCTCTTTGTAGGAAATTTATCCAAGAACATAAATAATCAAACTTCTTCAAGTAGTCCGTAAATATTCAAAATAAGGTCTACAAGAAGTGGGAGGAAAAGCAATCCTTGAAACGCGTATGAATAAAAAAATTAGTCATTATAAATTTTTGTAAAGAATAACGCGTATCACGTGTGGTGTGCATGAATATATACGAATGCTGTGTGGGATGAAATGCTTAGTAGATAATAGAAAATTACCTTATTAATTCCTAAAAGTAGTTAGATAGGAAAGTAGATAAAATTGATCTGAGACTTGATTGTATTGTTTAGGGATCTTTTAGTGAGACAACAGACATATAGTAAGGGTTGCCTTTTCGGCAAATATGGCCTAGAAACAGGACAATGTAATTTGCGTGAAACGATATTACCAAATTATTTTAGACCCTTGAAAATACCGAAACATGATCACTTTGAATACGCCATTTTCTTGAAAAGGCACCGAGCCAAAGGGGCTGAATACCGGGTGACCGCCTGCCATTGCCCTGTCTGGACCTGGGCCCGGCGCGAGAGATCGATCGCCCCCACGAGGACAGGGCGGTGCTTCGCCCAAGCGAGGCACACCTCTACTGTAGGTACCCTTTCCTCCAGGTGGTCCGCACAATGATGAAATCCGACTGTCTTCCACACGAATCAGATGCAGGGGTCTCCTGAACTTACCATGTTCGGTGAAGACCTGCGTCATATTTGCCGTACGGACGCTGTGATCTTTTGAGCTATGCCTCTAAGAGGGGGACTTATCGCCTTTATTATGGCGTGCCCAATACCCACTACATACAATTGAAAAATTCAACCCTCCTTTTGACACAGTCGGATAAAAATCGGTAAGCCTACCTATCTATGGAAGCCTGTATTCCCTCACCATTAGTAGATTATACATATTTATCGAAGCGATAAATCTCCATGTTCTCTGTGACCTGTCTCATCGCGGCTCGAAGGGCTAAGCTTGTGGAATCAATTATAGATTTATGATAGCACCAGATATCTTGTAATTGGATCTGAAGCCGTTAAATCGTATGTCGAAATATCTTTAGTTGTACCTATAGGCTGGTTTCATCATGTTCTTTTATAAGAGTATCAAATATAAGGGTCCCTACTAGACCATATAGCTAAATATACACTATCTGTATGTTTGTTTTTTAAACTAACTCTGCTCCAAACAGGAATCCTGCATTAAGACACGCAGACATGTAAAAACTATCTATAGACCATACAAATATTTGTTCCGTCAGTGAATCAAGCCCGCGACACCCAGCGAAACAGCTAATCACTTAACCACTGTGACAATCGTTCATTAAATCGTTTATTGTTTACCTGTCTGTATGTAAACTGTGTGTGTGTGTGTGTGTCTGTGTCTAAACTGAATATGTATGAGCAATATCCTTAAAACTGACACCTGTCTAATTTTTACATACATCACAATAATAATATAAAGAGATTGCTTAACTGTAAAAAAAAAAACGATCATAGGAATCCGATCCGAAACCAAGGCTTTCGTAGTTTTATTCTTTCCCATCAAAAACAACAGATCTAAATGCTAAAGTGTCCTATGGACTGTATTCCGTTCACGTATAAGACCAAAATATAATATGTATTCTGCGCACAGTAAATCAAAGTACATCAGTCATCCTTCAGATGTGGGTAGTAATAAATTACCTACTCGTCAGACATATGAGTAATTTACCTGTCCTTCAAATCAGTCTAAGTAACTCTATTTCGACACTACGTTACCTTAAGGCGTATAGTCCATAGAGGCAGGCTTCGACCCTGCTGGGCCAAGGATCTGTTTCTGAAAGGAAAATTCGCCCCGGTACGAAAGGTAATGAAAGAACAGACGTGGGTTTTTAGTCAGTAAAAGTCTGACGCAAGATTAGAGCCCGGATACTTTGGCCCCGGCCCCCGCGTGACTGTGTCCGGGCTCTAATCCTGCGTCACACAGCGCAGACCGCGAAGGAGATGGCGGGACGACCTGGATGGCTTCCTGAAGAATAAGAATGAGAAAGCGAGGAACCGTGGTCGTTGGAAGGAGTAGGGGTAGGCCTTTGCATAGCAGTGGGACAATACGGGCTAACTATAATAATAAAAAAGTCTGACACTATTTCTCGCTCCGCCCAAGAGCGGAGGATGTAAAAAAAGGCGTATAGTCCCTTGAACATCTAGCCGGAGTTAAATGGCCACATACTCATACTGCCCCCTGTGTTTGTATGCAGCCCCGCTGACCTTTAAAATCATTTTCTTTGTAAATCATAGATTGATTTACATAAGTTATGTACATTCTGAAAAAAGATCAAAGCCGTTTGAGAGGAGAAAACAAGTGAAACATATCTTTTTTTTTTTGGCAAAAGTATTAGTCATCAAAATCATATATAATGACTGGCTTGGCCTGTTGGTCTAGTGGTTAGCGACCCTAACTGATATGCCGGAGGGCGTGAGTTCGATTCCCACCCAGGACAAATGTTTGTGCGATGAGCATAATCATTTGTTCTGTGTCTGGGTGTAATTTATCTATAATATGTATGTATTTAGAAATATATAAGTAGATACGTTTATCAGTTGTCTAGTACCCATAACACAAGCTCTGCTTAGCTTGGGACTAGACGGTGCTGTGTGATAGTTGTGGAATATTATTATTATTATATTAAACCTAGATAAGTTACCGAGAAGTGGGACTGAAGCTAGGCCCTTAAAGTAACTTGTTCCATTTAAAATTTCGATGGCATATTTAACATTTTGCAACTAATAGTGGCAATTAATGTATCAATTACTAATTAACACTAATTGCAGCACGACGCAACGCTAAAGTTACAAATCAAATTCGATGAGCTTCCACTTTTTCGCTTAAGAGCCGGTTGTAGTTCGGTAGCCAGTTGTAATGAACTCCGCCCGGCTCTATATCAATTTCGCGACCTCGTAACAGCGGTTTTATTTTTATACAAAAAAACATATATTCAAGACATTTGTTTTTGCAGGGCCCTTTTAAAAAACAAGCTTTATTAATTTTTGTAACTTTCAAATATTTCCGTGACGTAACCTTGTAGACATACGTACGTTATAAATCATATGAATTTGAAATTGTAACTTAGGGTCAGATACGCGATATTTTTTATCGAAGCAACTAATTTATATCATGTTTTGATTTTTGTTCGGCGGGAAATCATAAATAGTCAATTTTAATCAAGTATTTTTTTATGGAGTTCTCTATTATATTTGTGGATTTCCTAAGGTTTAAAAAAGTTCAAAATGAGTATAACCTGGCCTTAAACATTTTCCGAGCAGACCATCGGTCTTGGTGCTGTGGCAGAGCGTGATAAGAAGTGTGATGTATCGCGTCTGTAACTTCGATTTTACGTCGTTACGTACGTCGTGAGGTTAATAAAAGCCTTTCAAGGCGATCAGCACACGGACAGATAACTGCTATAAATATCTATTCAATACCAGTTTGTATAATATTCTTGATGAATATTAACTTTTATTCTCGATATAAATCTTAGGAATTGAAATAAGACAGGTTTGAATCGTTTCCGGGGGATAAAAACCTAGCAATCAATTAAGTTAATTCTTGCACGTATTAGTTGGAATAACTACCGCAATGTCGTTATAGCACTGTGCTTGACTGTACAAAAAAACAGGGCGAAGTGCGAGTCGGACTCGCGCACTGAGGGTTCCGAATTCCAGAATGGAGTCTCGAAGATTTTTCCGATTTACATTTTTTTTTGTGACGTAGTTAACAACAAATTTACTATTTTCAGATTTTTTATTATACCTGTGCTATAAGACCTTGCTTTGTGCCAAATTGCAGGATTCTGGGTCAACGGGAAGTACGGTAAAAAGTAAGCATCTTTGAGAGTTTCAAAATATACGTTTTTTGCGACATAAACGGCCGTATCTTTTTTATTCGTTAACTTAGAAGTTTTCTTTCATATCATCGAACACAATCGACTCAATTAAATGGCCGATGCCGTCAGCTCTACAAAAGGCAGGAGCCCTATTGATTAGCCAAACAACGTGGCTGTTCGTAACACACTGACTATATATTTATTATTTATTTATTATATTATTTATTGTACACCGCATGAACAAAAACGATACAGGACAAACATTATATACTCACTTACCGAATACGGATTCTACGGATGAGTTAAAAGTCAATTACCAAATATGGATTACCGGATTCTATAATCAAATTCTTCATTTAAATTGTTGAATTACGAACTTACGACTAAACATCACACGGAATTTTTTTAAACAAGGTGATAATTCAAATATAAAATTTTGTAATATGTTTCTGTCCAAATTGGGGATCGCTACCCAAATAAAACAAATTACCACCGCAAAAGTCTTTTCATATTACCTAGTGTGTACGTGTCTGTAGTCAATTCAAACCTGAAAAACTAGGCAAGTGCGAGCCTGACTCGGGCACTGAGGGTGCCGTACAAACAAGGTATGTTTGAAAACAGTTCAATTCCCGAATTAAGTTCCCTATACATTTTGATTCCCTTGAGAGTGTCCGAAATACACGTTTTGTGCGAAATAACCGGCCGTATCTATTTTTTCGTAAACTTAGAAGTTTGTTTTTTAGATAGCTTCAAGAGACCGCGGACCCATATGGTTTTCATTTCATTTCAATACCTCCACACGTTTCCGAGATAAAGGGTCTTAACAGACGGTACCCTAAAAATCTGAGGTTGACAGTTAAGTGTCGCAAATAAAAACATCGTCGAAGCAACAGCTTTATTCGATAACCTGTCTCTACATATTAACAAGAAAAGGCATATAACAAGTCGAAATATCTATAGATTTGAATATTTCAGGGAAAGCGAATGCGACTCATGAATGTTTCATGGGACGGTCGCCATTTTTAACATTGCCCCTACTTTGCGAACAATACCGATAGCAACCAAAAATGGTAAAAACAAAATTGATAAAAGCAATCGTCGAAATTCAATGACTGTTTCGAACTTTTGAAAACAATTTTGGCGACTTCAAACGATTCCTGCGGTACTTATTTACAGATTTTTGAGAATGCTTTTGGTTACTAATGATTTCTCTTTATGTCCGTCTTTTGGAGTATTTTATTTTTATGGTGTAACAAAAGTTTGAGCGGAACCATTAGCTAAAGTATCTACTTTGTTCAGGTGAAAGTATGCGGATGCGATCATTAAAAGGTTTTGGTAACATTGAAAAGCTCTCAAAACCAATTTCTCTTTTACTCACAATCTGTAATTACCAACTTAGCAAAACTAATTACCTATTTTTTAAGTGGGAAATTGTCCATGGACTTCTCTCGCTCTTGTGTCAAACTTTTACTGACTAAAACCCACTCCTATGTTCCTTCTTTGCCTTTGTTCCTAGAGCCCCGGGGTTCACTTTTACATAACCCCAGTAGGCTTCGACCCCGCTGAGCCTTAACGGATGCCTAACGGTTTTGCTGACATCTTGAGGCGCGCGTGGAACACTAGAACACTACGCGTCAACCGTCAACGACTAGGGCTCAGCAGTCCGAACGGTTACCGGACGGCCGGACGATAACCTATACCTTACCTGTTTTTACTTACCTACGTATTTAGTCGTTACGTCTCTTCTCTCTTACTCTTTATTCTTCTTTTTCTCACTAGTGCACTCTTGACAGAGTGGTCGTGCTAATGTGTCTGTTGAGTCTTGCTCTTGCGCCACCGCCTTCTCTCATGACGTGACGTCATTCAGCTCCGTATTTTTCGGCTTAGGAGTTGTCATTGATTCTGGAGCTAGAGATTCGAAGCGGTCTGTCCACCGTGATGGAGAGCGCCCACGGGATATTTGCCTTCAACTTTTCCTTTCATCATCAATTTTGCCTCGAGTCATCGTGACGCCCGAAGCTCGAAGAACTTGAGGAATTGTATTTGCACAGATAACGATAATTAAATGATAATTTTTCAATAGAATTCGTTAATTTTGCAAGTTACTACTATGAAAACCTAAAGCAACAATTTCTATTTAGAATCTACTAGACTACCTGAAACATCGATTATTACCCTTTAAAATAAAAACATCAAAAATATTCATTGTTTATTTTACAAAATGCACGCTTGACAAGCTCACTATTAATTGCAGAATGAATTATTAACACACCAGTGCATGCTACTGTTCAGCCAGTCGATAAATTTATCTAGAGGTTGCTCCACTACAGTTTCCTGTCGCCAAACAAAGCTACAACACCATGTATAAACTTACCGATGCGTAATAACAGTAATAACTAACACTTCAATCAATTTATTGCTTTAATAATAAATATCAATAAGAATGATTTGTAAACATGACGCCATCATAAAACTCAATAAAATGACAGTCCGATAAATCTGAGTGTTATTAAGACATGATACTTGTCTGGTGTTGGTAATTAGAAAAGATTTACAAATGGTGCTCTGTCTGTATTATTCGCACATAAATACATTAGTTGACGTAAGTTTATGTAGTGACACAGCTTATTGACTCAGTGTCGATTTAAAATGCATGATGCATATTTTAATCGACTTCCAAAAAAGGAGGATGTTCAGTTAAGTTTTTTTCTTTGTCTTGCTCAATGATTGTTTTTCTTTGTTTAGAATAATATATTTATGAGTTGGATTCCTTTAAAGATGAAGATCTAATGAAAGGCTTCGATGATAGACAACTAGTCATTTAAGTCTTTACCAAGTCTTTACCTATTTAAGACATTTAAGTCTTTATGTCTGTCCCAGCATTGCTACAATCATACGTCTGTTTTCTGTATTTCTTAACATAACATCACACCAGTACGCTCTAATCACAGATGAATAATATGTACGCCACGTACATGTACTCCAGTATACTTTCATTTCACCAATTTTGTACAAATTCCATCTTATTGAGATTATCAAGTAGGTGTAACTTTTTTTATGGACAATATTAATGAGTATTCATGTTGTGTTAAGTGGATAACTTTGTTGTTGTCCCATATATTTACATTTGTAAATCCTAAATCATTGTATAAATTGAGTAATTATGGGTATTTTAGCAGTACTATTTAGTTTTACAACTATTAAAAAGCGGAAAATAAAAAGTCGTTGTGAAAAAACAAAGAAATTAAACCAGAATCACTGGATTTCGAAATCCAAATTTCCAATTACACACAACTTTTTTTATCTGTAATTTTATTAGATTTTTTCTGGAATACGTTTTCTGTCTACATCTATCCATTTGTACGATTTACTAATCTATATATAAATATATCACACTTCAACCGCTGATTATTTTTGATGAAACTTCCACACAGGTAGACGGTGCCCTGAATTAAGAAATAGGGCACCTTTTATCCCGGTAGTACATTTCTTAAGAATAATTCCCGACCGTCGCACTTACAGGAACAAGTAGGGCCATAAAATTGCCCAAACAAAGTCAGAGGTCTGAATATACATAGCCTCCATAAGCCCGAAAAGTAGACGACATCCTGACTTCACTATACCAAATCCCCTAAACGTGTTGTAGGTACGACACTAATAAAAATTTACAGCCTCGTTTCTTTCCAGCAAAGATGCCACGGCTACGTTCAGTACTATCTCTAATTTGTTTGTACAATTAGCTATGTTGTTGACCAAGCTTACTTGGCAGCCAACACAGGCTCGACTTTGCATTGAAAATAAGGTAAAAACTAAAAAAGCTGGCATCGCACTATCGCTTGCGTTAACTTTTACAGCGTAGGCAAAGTTTCTAGTAGGGTTGAACACCTTTACTAAGTGATACCGAGCTCCAGCTAATTTGTTTACCATTTTCAGGTTATTTTTCTGAGTTTACATTGGGATAATGTTTTATCTAAAATTCATATTTTGTGAGTATGTGTATTGCAAAGTCGACAGTTTGTGACTGTGTGTATGTTCTGTTTGTTACTTTTTCACGCTCGAGCGGCTGAATAGATTTGAATGTTTGCACACGGGTAGACCATGGTTTGAAATAGCACATAGGATGCTTTTTACACCAGGGTTATGTTCCCTTGGGATAATTTCCTACTATCACGAGGGTGAGAGACCCGTTCCCTCGCGCGAACGCATGCCGCTGCCTCCTTTGCTAGCATTACGACGCTAGTACTAGAACCGAGGAAGAATAGCAGGCGGTCGCCTCAAGATCGTTACCGCCAATTGCCCCAACGAAGATATAGCCGTGCTCTACCCAAGCGGGACATACCTACGGGCGGTCCACACAGTGGTAACACCCGGGCATTTCTTCCGCACGAATCCAGTGCAGGAACCTCCCGAACTGACCTTGACCGAAGACGCCGTGAGGTTTTTCCAGCCATGCATCAAAGGGGAGACTTACCGCCATAATTAAAGCGTGCCCAGCTCTGGGTTGCGACAGTCGCTGTCACCATTCCACCATGATGTCCCGCCGGAACTGTGTCCGCTAGCGGAGTTTCGCCCCGGCGTTGCATCTCCAACTATTTTAGGACATGGTATACTCGTGTACCAAATCAGTATTTTAATCTCAACTGGTCTTAATTTGTCTTGAAGTCATACTCAGCTAAGCGTAGCCGACTGAACCCGACATGAGACGATGTCCAACAGGAATAAAATCTACATTTCCATCATGCACTCCAATAATGTAAATTCAAAAACCACATCGAGGCTCCGTAACCGAAGCAAACACTTTGGACGGCCACAGTATTCACAGTTGGTATTATTTCCTTGCTAATTTATGCTTCTACATTTACATATGTGCTCCCTCTAAAGTCTGGCGTATTTCACCTGAATGGGTTTATCTTTGACGTTAGTTTACTTCAGAATCTGTCGATAGAACTACTCAATTTCCACCTTAATGCAGTTTACAGCGCAATTAATATCACAAAGCAACGATAATTACGATATTATCAGGGACAAACATACCGCCTAATGAGGATATACACGTCATTATATCAGAAATCTCATCATCATCATTTCAGCCGAAAGATGTCCTCTGTTGGCCATAGACCTCCCCTAGCGTCACCATAACGACCGGTCTTGTGCATCTTACATCCATCGGATTCCCGCAACCCTCACTAGGTGGGAGGCCTTCTAACGCTGCGTCTTCTAGTACGTGGTCGCCACTTCGGTCCGCCTTATGGGAAGCCTTTCCACGCTGCATCTTTCAGTATGAGGTCGCCACTCGAGAACCTTTCGTCTCCATCGACTATTTGGTCTGCGAGCAATGTGCCCAGCCCACTTCCACTTAAGTTTGGCGATTCTTCGGGTTATGTCAGTTAACTTGGTTCTCCTGCGGATATCTTAATTTCTAATGTGTTCACGCAAGGAAACTCTGACGCTCTTTCAATCAGAAATCTGCTTGCCAACAAAATTAAAATCAATGAAGTCTTCAATGCTCTGCCGGTATCATATTCTGTTTACTTATTATAAAGTTGTTTAAAGAGAATATTTTCAAAGTAAACACAACTTTTTGGAAGGTCTTACCTGAAAAGCTCTTTCATTTGATACATAATGTATTTGCATGAATTTTGGAAGTAATTATAATAAAGGACTAGCTTCTGCCAGCGGATTCGTCCGCGTAGAAGTCGAAAACTAACATACTACCGGAATATACGGTACCTAACTAACATACTATATCATATTCCAGGATTAGCCTACCTGTGTGCCAAGTTTTATCCGAATCCGTTCAGGCGTGCTATTCTCTAAGAAAACAGCCTTGAGCGCAGCGTTGGCCGCAACGACGAATTCCAAATACGTACATAGGATTAAAAGACCTATACATTAGATTGTTAATCAAATATACTTATTTGGATTTCGTCGCTGCGGCCAGCGCTGCTCCCAAGGCTGTTTTCTTAGAGAATAGCACTGCAGTAAAGCGTGGAAAAGTTAAACTGTCAACAATGTAATGATTAAACTCACTATCGATTTCGATAGCAATTTTCGGTGACTTTAAAGAGATTTATATGAAAAAACCTTCTTGCATCCCTAATTACGTGAAAAATAAGATGCCTAAATAACAATAAAACAGCAGCGTAAGCTTTTGGAAGTAACAAATACCCCGGAAAATACAGCTAGGAATTTACAAAGCCATTTTCCTGAAACATTATAGCATTACTCAAAGTATCTGCAAAAAAAATCGCGTAACATCTTGTCCTTATCCCGCCCTCTATTTCTCTATAAAGGATCATGCAGAACAATAAATAAAATATTTCGCGAAGGCAGTGGCGGTTAAAATTGGATGTTCCATGGAACAAAGTCCCTTCGCAGGGTGGTGGAATTCAATAATATTGTCAATAAAGAATGTCTTCGTAGCGATAGGACTTATAAAAGCCGAAAAGGTTGAAAGTTCCTTATAAAAATGCTTTGTTACGTCTTTTTCATGGGGTGCGGGAGTCGAAGCGGGCTTATTCCGGGTATGGAAGCACATGTCAGCTAATTATCTCTTTGTCTTGTACTGTGAGAGCTTTTGTTTTGTTGCAATGGATTCTATTACGGCTTTATTAGAGTCAATGGTGGTGCTTAGACTTTTAATGTAGATACATTTATTAGTATTTAGGGTGAAAGCCTCATCAGTTTCTGTTTGTTTTCCTTTTTTAGGGTTCCGTAGCCAAATGGCAAAAAACGGAACCCTTATAGATTCGTCATGTCTGTCTGTCTGTCTGTCTGTCTGTCTGTCTGTCTGTCTGTCTGTCTGTCTGTCTGTCTGTCTGTCCGTCCGTCCGTATGTCACAGCCACTTTTTTCCGAAACTGTAAGAGCTATACTGTTGAAACTTTGTAAGTAGATGTATTCTGTGAACCGCATTAAGATTTTCACACATAAATAGAAAAAAAGCAATAAATTTTGGGGGTCCCCATACATAGAACTGAAACTCAAAAATTTTTTTTTCATCAAACCCATGCGTGTGGGGTATCTATGGATAGGTCTTCAAAAATGATACTAAGGGTTTCTAATATCATTTTTTTTCTAAACTGAATAGTTTGCGCGAGAGACACTTCCAAAGTGGTAAAATGTGTGTCCCCCCCCCTCTAACTTCTAAGATAAGAGAATGATAAAACTAAAAAAAATATATGATGTACATTACTATAAAAACTACAAACGAAAATTGGTTTGAACGAAATCCAGTAAGTAGTTTTTTTTTAATGCGTCATAAACCGAAAAAAATACACTATTATTAAAACATCCATCAAAGTTACAACACATTACAAGAACTTTTATATTAAGTTACTTGCTGCTACGGAACCCTTCATGGGCGAGTCCGACTCGCACTTGGCCGGTTTTTATTTCTGTAAAGTTTTATAGAAAGAAAGAAAGAAATGATTAAAAATGGATTTTACAATTATTTTTAGAGTTAGATGTAAGGGAAACAAAAAAGTAAACAAAAGAGGAAGATTTTTTCTTTCTTATTTATTTTTGCTTCATTTTTGTAATTATGTAGTTAATTAGTAGGTGTGCAATAAAGTTATAACTAAATAAATAAATAAGTTATTTTGGTTTCTAGTTTCGATAAGTTTTCAGATGTATTTAAAACAAAAACTTCAAATGCTACTTGGGAGCTAGTCGTAAACACCGTCATCAATGGTGTGAAGTACTAAACCTTTTTGCGTGATTTAAGGTTTTGTTACAAAATAAAAAAAAAAATTTTAGAGCTTTTTATTTTTTTAGTGAGGAATCATCAAATAAGTTGCTTTTTCCGTTCCAGAACCAAGGGTCTTTTGAACAGTCGCGCAGTCATGAAGAGTTTTTTAATCGAAATTACCAATTTTGAGCTTCGCTTTATAATGTACACGCGATTTTGTCTAGCAGCAAAATGATGGAAGTAGTAATATAACCTCTTTTTAGAGAGACAAGGTCTTTTTACGCCGTTCCACATTCTAAACCATGACGAAATCAGTGCATCTTGTTATGGCTAAAACAATCGCCAAAATCTCCATCAAAGAATGGAGAACTATAAAATCTATTGCACAACTCTGATCCAATCTGTAACATTGTTATCTGGTAATTCACAGCAGTCTTGCTTTTGTCGGATCATCTCTGTTGGAGCTTGATAGACGAAACAATGGGCTGTTACCTCGGGAACAATGTCAGTGGTGTAACAATCATGTACTGTTCAATAATAAACATTCTAACTAATTAGCGAATCTCAAGGACATCTGAAAGGGAGATTTGATTGAAAGACCTTTAGTGGAGTGCCGTAAGGCGTTAAATTAGTAAAACCTCGAAATCCGGGGCCAGTCAATGAATTTTAATATAAACCATTGGGCTGTATTGTTAAAAGCTCAAATAAAATTAAAAAAAAAAAATATCCGCTCTTTTTTTACCTTATTTCATTGAACCCTTATATAAACTAGTGCTTGAATGCGATCCCAACAATTGATAACAACAATTTACTGACAAATAAGAACTGAAACAAGTGACAGAATTTTACAGTTTTTCGAGCACTGCGGTAGAATTGAAGATACAACAAGTCAAAGATATATTGACTATATTTAATTGATATGTGTTATTTAGTTTGCTATCTTTCTGCACACTATTGTCTACGTTTCTTTTAAGCTCTTAAAAAAACAGTACTTTTATTTTATTATCTGAACATACATTATTACATTATTTTTTTCTATTTTTATGTTTTTACGAGTATGTGTTTCTATATAGCAAAATAAATAAATAAAGGTAAGTCTATTACCTTCGCGGCTTAGCCCGCACACGTAAAATAGACTTGTTCGTCAAAAATAGACTATACACACATTACATAGACTGTATTTTTGCCGATATATACTTAACGTTGTGATTTTTTAGTACATCTTTACATAAAAACACTAGGCACGTGTTTCTGTTTTCGCATAATATACTAAAACATGTTCTATAACGACGCGATGGCATAAAACTATGTTCTGAACTACTAACAACTGTCCCATTTCCTACATTCCTGTAGGGAACTGGAAATGGGTTGGCAAACCTTTTTCCTTTAATAATTTCTTGCCAATTTGGTATTTCTCTTCATATTCCGAACAATTTCGTTCGTTTCCATAAAGGTTTTTCTCTTGGGACAATAACTAATATACCTAGCTGAGGAAATTTCCGACATACGCAGGGAAAAATGTCTAAACATGTTTAAATTGTTTTTACGCATCTACTGGGATTCTCTGAATAGAAATACATTTTCACTTTGTTGTATGAAAATGTTTGAAATTTATTCTTATTTCATTTTTATTATGAATTAAATAATAATACCTTACCCCACCTTACCTTACCTCATTATCACACCTCAATATCGATTATAATATTACAAGTAAACATAATTATAAACCAGGACATCATTCTTGCAAGACTAATGTTCTGGTTCCTAGTTCTAGTCCCAATCACTGGGTTGTGGACGTCAGATGGGCAATCGCTCCATATAAAATACTGATCTGCATATGTCTGGCTGAAATCCGACCCCAGTAGATTCTGTAAAAGGCTTGGCAAATTAGTACGAGACTTCTTTTCAAATCAATGGTTCTCTTACCCTCAAAGGTTTTGGGCCCAGTTGGTTGCCACGTAACCACGTTCATAGCCGCATCAGTGGCATTATTAAAGTCCTCCAAAGTGCAAATGTAAATATATTACGAGTATAAAGGGTTGAAATTGTTTATTTCTCCTAGTAGCTGGAGAAATAAACTATTTAGAAACAAATAATAATAACAAGAAAGAAATAATAATAAATATAAATAATCAAATATAAATATTTCTGAAATCATAATTACTGATTATGATTTCAGAAATATTTATATTTGATGATTTATATTTATTATTATTTCTTATCAGAAAGATTTGAAAAATTGAAAGAATTGAAAAGCTATTTTAGATGCCAAGAAAATACCCCTAGAAACCTTTCTTTTATTAACTTTTTGGGTTACGCGCTAGAAGTGGAAAAAAATCTTAACATTTCATTGCAGATCAATATGTCAAAGTTATTTCCGACTAAACTAAACTCAAAGCTCTCTAACATCTGTGTCAGACTGTCAGTATCAAAATAGAAGCACTAAGTGAATCTACTCGAGGAGTCGAGGTCCGACTGTCTCTCTGTACCTATGTGTTAACTTTTCTGCAAGAAGAATTTATTTTTGACTAGATTTTTTTATGACAAATCTACGCTCTTTTCAGCGACATTTGGTAAACAAGAGAATGGCTTGTTTACAAATCAAAACATACAAACAAACCAATATACAATTTGGCAGAACACTCGCATAATGCGAACGTCATTGACGACTGTTTACTAAAACATTGGCTGCAGATGTCTGCATTTAATAAATTCCGCTCATTTTTAAACAACCAAAATAAAAAGAAAAAGTGCAAAATAACTTTAATTTCGGAAGTCTGTCTGTCTCTTTTTTTTTTAGGTACACTTTTTGTTGTGAGTAATCCCAGCAAAACCTAAATAGTATAAAAGTTTTGAAATCAAAAAAAAAATCAAAATATCACCATGAATGACTGTCCGACGTCTGGCTCCCAAACTCAACCGGACTGGGGCTGCGCTCAAGCGGCTCCTGCCCAACCTTGGGGGTCCAGACGCCTCCTGCCGGAGGCTCTACGCGGGGATCGTTCGGTCCATGGCCCTCTACGGGGCGCCGGTGTGGGCGCCGTCGCTGAAAAAGCAACCGGCGGCCATACTGAACGCCTGCCAGAGGGTCATGGCAATTCGGATGGTGCGGGGATACCGCACGATTTCCCGCGAAGCGGCGAGCCTTCTGGCTGGCCTACCACCGTGGGATCTGGAGGCAACAGTCCTTGCACACATGCACGACATGCGCGTGGAGATGCAACGCCGGGGTGAAAGTCCTCTGCCGCGACAGGTCGCGGCATGGCGGACAGAGCTCCGGCGGGATCTCATGGTGGAATGGCGTCAGCGACTATCGCAACCCAGTGCTGGGCACGCCACAATTATGGCGATAAGTCCCCTCTTTGAGGCGTGGCTGGAAAGACCTCACGGCGTCCTTACCTTCCGCATGACACAGGTCCTCACCGGAAATGGCAAGTTCGGGAGGTTCCTGTTCCGAATCAAGGCGGAAGTGACGCCCGGGTGCCGCCACTGTGCGGAACGCCCGGAGGACACGGTGGAGCACACAATCGCGGTGTGCCCTGCTTGGGCGGAGCATCGCCGTGCCCTCGTGGGGGTGATCGGCGGCGGAGACCTCTCGCGCCGGGCCTTGGTCGAGGCCATGGTCCGGAGCGAGGAGGAGTGGCAGGCGGTGGCCGACTTCTGCGAAGCAGTAATGCTCGCTAAGGAGGAAGCCGACCGCATCAGGCAACGGCGCTCTCGCCGCCGCCGCCGGGATTCCGATCCCGATTTCCAGCCACCGTAGGCGCGGGCTTGCGGACAGTGAGCAATGGGTAGCTCGCTGTCCGGCCGTCCGGTAACAGTCCGGACCAAGCCCAAGTCGTCGACGGCGCGCGCTGTTCCCGCGCGCCTCAAGGAGTTGTCAGCAACAGCAGGGGCCCAGCCGGGTCGAAGCCTACTGGGGCCAGGGTTATCCGAAAGGGCGCTCGAGCCCCGGTATGAAGGCTTGAAGGAACGGGATGGGTTTTTTAGTCAGTAAGAGTCTGACACTATCTCCCGCTCCGCCCAAGAGCGGGGGTTGTCATAAGATGATTTTTCCCATCGAAAAAAAAAAAAAAAAAAAACCATGAATGACTGAAAGAAAAAAGAAAAGAAAGAAAAATTATTTATTTGGTTCAGCACAACGCAGTAAATAGGTAACACGAAACAAAAAAGTCAGAATGTGATTGCATCACTGCTTGCCATCAGGTGCGATCGCAGTCAAACACTGGATAATATCAATAAAAATAAATATCATCATCTGTCATACCAAAAGCTTACATCATAATAAGCCGTATGACTCATGTTTATTCCACTAGATGACTAGAGAAACACTTGGAAAACCACAGGGACTTGAACCTCTAAGTGGCTTTTGACTGTAATATCCTTCACTAAAACAGGCATACACGGAAAAGACTTAACTCATTGCTGGCAAGCGTACACTCATTTAACATACCAGCTTTTGTTAAATATTTATTATTCAGTGTCTGAACTAAGAAATATCAGAAATCAGAAAAGTTTATTTTAAATAGGTAGACAGGCGCATTTGAATTGTCAAAATGTCGGTCAGTTAAAAAAAAAGTGAAGCTAAATTGCACGTTCCAGAGAGTAGATCTTTAAAGAGAGGAACGTGCAAGAAACTCCTTCCAAACACCTTTTTTCTAGGTGGGAAATCATCTAACGACATCTCCTACCTTTGAGCGGAGCAGGAGCGCGTGACAGACTTTTAGTGACTAAAACCACACCTATATCTGTCCTCTGCCGCGACAGGTCGCGGCATGGCGGACAGAGCTCCGGCGGGATCTCATGGTGGAATGGCGTCAGCAACTATCGCAACCCCGTCATGGGCACGCCACAATTATGGCGATAAGTCCCCTCTTTGAAGCGTGGCTGGAAAGACCTCACGGCGTCCTTACCTTCCGCATGACACAGGTCCTCACCGGAAATGGCAAGTTCGGGAGGTTCCTGTTCCGAATTAAAGCGGAAGTGACGCCCGGGTGTCGCCACTGTGCGGAACGCCCGGAGGACACAAAGGAGCACACAATCGCGGTGTGCCCTGCTTGGGCGGAGCATCGCCGTGCTCTCGTGGAGGTGATCGGCGGCGGAGACCTCTCGCGCCGGGCCTTGGTCGAGGCCATGGTCCGGAGCGAGGAGGAGTGGCAGGCGGTCGCCGACTTCTGCATACTCGCTAAGGAGGAGGCCGACCGCATCAGGCAACGGCGCTCTCGCCGCCGCCGGGATTCCGATCCCGATTTCCAGCCACCGTAGGCGCGGGCTTGCGGACAGTGAGCAATGGGTAGCTCGCTGTCCGGCCGTCCGGTAACTGTCCGGACCAAGCCCAAGTTGTCGACGTTGTTGTTGTCGTCAGGGAGTTGTCAGCAACAGCGGGGGCCCGGCCGGGTCGAAGCCTACTGGGGCCAGGGTTATCCGAAAGGGCGCTCGAGCCCCGGTATGAAGGCTTGAAGGAACGGAATGGGTTTTTTAGTCAATAAGAGTCTGACACTATCTCCCGCTCCGCCCAAGAGCGGGGGTTGTCATAAGATAATTTTTCCCATCGAAAAAAAAAATCATATATATTTCTTTAGTTGCCCTTAGTGTTCCAAAACCACGGTTCTGTACAGTACCACTGTGATTATCACGTACCTGGGCCCTTTTGGTATAAAATACTTTTTGTTTTGCTTTTCAGTGAAAAAATTAAAAAATGAATTATGATTTTTTTCTTAAATTGCCTTCAAAAACTCGCTTTGAAATTGTTTAAATTAATAAGTAGATTATTTAAAAAAAATGGCCATGAAGTCATAATTAGCCTACTTTATTTTGATACATTCAAAGCCTTGAGCACAGGCGTAGGGTAGCCAGCCTTTCGGTGTTTTACAGAATATCGGTGTTTTTTAGTGTGCGCAGGAATTGCATGACTTGATTCTGCCATCTCAATTCTACCATCGGACAAACCGACGCACGGCAAGTCTCCAACCTTACGTTGTTGAAACACCTACGGTCCGGACTAAGCGTTTCGCCTCGTCATTTACACCGCGTACATCAAAGGACTGGAACAGTTTGCCTGCTGCGGTCTTCCCGTCTGATTATAATTTGGGTGTCTTCAAGGCTAGAGTGAATAGGCTCTTAATAAACTAGTGCGCCGCACCATCAACGATTGCATCACTGCTTACCATCAAGCGGGATCGCAGTAAAGTAACTACTAGTTTATAACAGATAAAAAAAAAACATACAAAATTAATTCGACCAAAATGTTTCGGTAGATACACCAGACGAAACCCAGAGCTAGGCGCCAAAAATAGTGTAATCTAAAACAACACTAATTACAATCAGCTTAACTTTTTATAAAACAATAGATATAATTATTTATTATGCAGCAAATTATAAAGTCGTGGTTTAAGATAATATCGAATCTATTGTTATTGTGTGTTTTAAAGCGGTAACGAGGATTATCATAAGATTGATCAAAAGTAGGAACCTATTCACTACCAATCATTTAGCAAAAACAAGCGTATTTTTTATTAAGGCGAATACAAATATTTAGATAAACTAAACCAAGTTTAGTATTAAGTGTATTTTGAATACTAACACTTTAGAAACTACATTAAACAAGGACACTGACTTGTCGACACTTTTAGCTATAAAGAGCGTAAAGATAATTTTGAGATTTCCTTCTACAACAATTACAATTTTTCACGGCTTTTCAAATTGGCCAACGATTAAAAAAAGACATGTGGCACTCGGGGCCTGCCGCGGTAAAGCTATTGCTTAGCATTTTTTATCAACTTATGCAATTATAATTATTTATTTATTTTATTTGTACAGTTTTTTTTTCCTTTGGTTTTTTTGTTCTTTGATATTAATTGAAGTTACACTTTTAGCGTGGTGACCGATAAGAAAACAAATGAGTGGGGGGTGTTAGGTTATTTTCGTTACGGAATTTCTGGATTCGGTCTCCACGCTCAAGGCCCGCGATAGAAGCTATGCAATAGCTTAAAAAATGTTTTTACTGTCCAATATTTCCTTAAACTAATAGGGACAATACATGAGGGAGGCCTATGTCTAACAGTAAATGTCTTTCGGCTGAAGTGACGATGATGATGATGATTTCCCTAAAACTCTAAGCTGTCACACACATACATGTTGCTAAAAGAGTTATGAGTACATGTGAATGGATGGAAAAGTAGAGGGAGGTCAAAAGACAGCTACATTGTATGAGGAGCGATATGAAAGGTAGTTAGGGGTAGCAATTGACAGAATAAAAGAAAAATCTATTGCACTGATCCCAAAGACAAGTTCAGGAAAATTATGAGGATTTCGTTAAAACTCTAGAACACTTGTTCACAAAACTATTATAGTTTTAGTTCATTGTCAAAAATATAAGAATAGGAATTTCGTTCTGTGTACTGGAAAATGTTGATATGACAATAATATGAGACGCAAAGAAAGAAATACCCAAATTAAATAAGAAGACACAAAACATCAAAGATTTTCATCACGTATGCTCTCTCCCAAGCGCCAATTTTCCAGTCCAATGTTAGCCTGATTATATGACTGTTTAATTTTCTTAGCTATCTTTTCAAGTAAAATATAGTGTAGTTACACTGTTTTATTATACTGTACGAGTAGTTAGTTTTATAAAATAATTAACAGGAACGACACTCGTGAATCCCGAACGAACTTGTTTTGTCCTGATTTTGGAGCTCGGTTCTGAAAAAGGATGTGTTGGATAATTTATCACTGGCTCGAAATAATATAATGGTGTTCTGGGATGTTTCAGTACCTTTGCTATATTTTTGTTTAAGTTCTATGTTTCTTAGGCTGTTTTTTAAGGGTTCTGTACCTCAAAAGCGAAAAATGGAATCCTTATAGGATCACTTTGTTGTCCGTCCGTACGTCTGTCTGTCCGTCAAAATCCTTTGTCTAGAAAACGCTTGGAGGTATCGAGTTAAAATTAAAACCATGTACTCAAGTTTGCGGATTCTTTAAGCTGTAAAAAAATCAAACTTAAGTTAATGAGAAAAAAGATTCTACAGTTTATGTAACAAAAAATGTACATTTTGTCACTCTCGCGGAAAACAAAATTCATAGGGTACTTCCCGTTGACCCAGAGTCCTGAAATTTGGCATAAAGTACGGTCTTATAGCACAAATATAATAATATATTTGTGCTATTAGACCGTAGATATAAATCTGAAAATTGTAAATTGGTTGTTAAGTCACAATTTTTTTTGACAAGAATTTTGCGATCTCTTTTAGATCACGACGCTCTATTATCATTATTATTACAAAACAGAATGGGTAGGTATTATCGGAATTTGATTTTTTTTATTTGTTAAAACGGGACCATGCCCTTCATGAAGATGATGATGATTTTTTATTATTTATCTATCATTAAATTTATGTACACTTAGACAATAAAAATGTTCAAAAGTTTTTGTATTTATTGTTTAGCTGTCAACAGCATGACTCCTCAAATTATAAATGGCATCAGCAATTAAGCATGCACTTGCTTGAGGACTAAAAAAGTTGAAGGAATTAATATTGTATGCTCAATAACAATATTACTGCTGATTAAAGCTGATTATAGTCGAGTTACGGTCGATTCAGACACGGTGTCCGAATCTACACATTTTATTTTCAATATTTTTCACTGTCTGTTGTAAAAGTCTTAAAGTATAATATAGGCTATTCCAAAATTACCGCAAGTTTTGAATTAAATAGAAAACACAGTTTTTTTTTTGGGTTGCCAATGCCAACACCTTACTGCACAAATGACGTAAAACTCAAATCTTTCATTAATTTTGGGACAACCTTTAGTTTATGATTCAATAGAAAAATCACAATATGAAGACTAAAAACTAACTGCGTTAATTTTGGGACATCATATATTATATTAAGTACCCTAAGTAGCTACCTTAAATCCAGCCTAAAATAGTTATGGTAACGCTTTTTCGCCATATATATAACATTTTAAAACTTTTTATTTGACTGTACCTACTAAAGTGCGTGTCCGAAACGACAGTGAAAAAAATATTGAAATAAAAATGTGTCAAATCGGACACTATGTCCGAATATACTGTGTCTAAATCATCAGTAAGTATCATAGTCGATGTCGAGTCCTCAGATGCGATTAGATACGTTGATTTATTGACAACGATTGTATGTTAATGTACAGGCTTACATAAATGATCTAGCAATGTGACACGATTCAATTCATAGATTAAAATAGAATTCGCATTATAAGATAAACTCTTATTGTTAGCTTATCTGGAATTTATTGTAATCAGACTATGGTCAATGTCAACTCATGTTAATGCTCGTAGATAGGTAGGTTGATATTGAAGTACGTGAACAATATATGCTTAATTCTGCCTAAGATCTTGCTGAGAAACTAATGTAACCACCAAGCTGCGGCGCAAAAAATGGCAAAAATATTTCCATCGAATCAGGATTCAAGACGTGATATTTTAGGTCTCAAAACATAACAATCTATGAAATGATCAAGTACAAATGGTGAAACTAAAACTAAACTCCGTCATTTCTAAATCGATTCAGCAAATTGTTTTTATTTGACAGGGAAATAATGAAGAAACGAAACTAAACTACGAAATTAAACATCTTTGTATTAAAAAAAAAATGTTTTTCAGATTTAATTTTTTTTTGTCCTTTTTTGAGGTGTGAAATCCTCCCGATGACTTCTCTCGATCTGGCCTTGAAGCATTAAGTCTACTTCTGTACTTTTGTGTGCATAAAGAATTAAATAAATAAAAAGAGGGCGCATCAGGCTTTTACTAAATCCCACTAGTGTCTTTCAGTTTCAAAGAGCAACTAAGATCAACAACATAACGATGTTGTTGATCGTAGGGGTTTTTTGTAAAAAGTTTTGATGATTGCATTAACAATATGTCGCAGAACTAAATGAGTTATCAAAATTTTGTTCGTTCACAAAGAAAAGCATTAAACTTAACTCATTCTGAAAACAAGCTGTAAGAAACAGAAGTGCTGAAAAATCAAAACTGTCAGCGTAGCGGTGTTGTGGCAAGTTAAATTATCTTTCTACCCGCAACGAATTTAAACGTAAACCAACTCTTGATTTATAAGAAAAGTCTCCAGTTTCTTAACAACATTTACAGTTTTCTTAGCAATGGTGGAAATGACTAAATCCATACCAATATTATAAAGAAAGAAAATATTTTTATTATGCCCGAATCGAAGCACAAAAAAAAACATGTGGCACATATTATATAAGGTCACAACTAACATTAAAAAAAATACCTATTCGCAATTAGTGTTTTCTTTTCTTTTTCCAAATATTTATATTTGACACAATTTTGTAAAACAAAAATGTTAGTGGTACCCTTTTTAATAATGACGTTACTATAGCTTTTGCCCGGTCAACATCGGGTATTACTATGTTAGACCATAGTGAGAACACAGTATTATCTAGGTGGTTTTTAGACTTCCAACACCGGCCGGGACCGGCAGAGATAAAATGTAGAGTTTGTTTGTTTGAACGGTAATCTCAGAAACTGCTCGTTCGAATTGGAAACTTTTAGTGTTGGATAGCCCATTTATCTAGAAAGGCATTACAACTAATGGGAGCGGAGTAGTAAATAGTAACCAAAGATGCAGGTGAAGTAAAACCGCATTTCTTCCGCAACTCTTTCAAAGTTAATCTTTACATTACTTGCCTCTTCAGTTAATATAGTACTTAATCTAATGTATCTACATATTTCGTTTTCAAGCACGTTAATACGGTTGGCAATCTGATTTTAGTAGAAAGGTATATCTTTATTTGAGAAAAGAAATCATTATATATTTTTTGCCCACTCTAGGATAGAGTGTGTGTGTCAGATTTTTACTGACAAAAAAAAACTACAAATAATTATAATATTTCATAACTATCACACAACGCCGTCTAGTCCCAAGCTAAGCAGAGCTTGTGTTATGGGTTCTAGACAACTGATAAACATACTTATATATTTCTAAATACATACATATTATAGATAAATGCCCTTCATTTGCCGTTTACGTTTCAGGGCCACGGTAACCCTCTCAAAAAAAACCCGTGGACGTGGTCCTTAAGGGAATCGGTCCCGCTGGGCAGTTTTACTGACATCTCTTTGAGCCACGCGCAGAAGAAAGGTACATCTGAATATTTAACCAGTCACGTACCATATTTTGTGTTAGATGTTTTTATAAAAAACCAGGCTATAAGAGTTACTCTAACAAGGTGGCGAGTCACAATAGATCTTTTAGGTCGCAGTGACGACATCCCCTACACTATGGGTGATGCATAGCCCCTTATCTTCTAAATAATAATAAATATCGGTTTTTATGACTCTACCAGAAGGAGAGTCATAAAACACATTTACTCTTTACTCTTTCTTACAATTAATCTCGGGATTTGAGGCTTATCCACTTCATTCACGCTAGACTATAAAACAAACCGAAAGCCTTTTAATATAAGTGTACATGTTTGCCCACTTAAATATATAATTCAATAACTTTTATACCATACACACATACACATACCATCACACACCATCAAACATACACACACACAAGTTTCACATGTATTTGTCAATATCAATAAAGCTATTATTATTGTATTAGTTTTAAGTTTTTATCTTCTTTTTTACTTGCAATAATTTATTACCTTTAATTAGTTTTTAATGATACAATATTAATATACAACTAATTTTAATTAAATAATGAAATTCTTGTTCTCTAAATCTGATCTAATGAAATATTCCTATTTTTTATATTTTTTGTAAGATAATGTATTTAATTCAATTTTTAATGGATTTTTTGCACTAAATAATTAGGAGAAGACACTGATTCCTGTAACACAGATGTCCCACCTAGCACAGGAGTCAGGGCCTCACTGTATTCGTACATGTTTTTTTATAATAATAAATTCATCTTATCTATTCTTTCGCTGTATGAAATCAGTCTAACTACTTACCTACATGAACAGCTCTACTTAATTCCGACCTTTGGTTATGACTCATACGCGAGAATTCTGAAAGCAAAACAATTACACGAGGTTGTTAGACTAGCAGATTGAATATGCATTAGTATTCCTCTAATCTAATCTAATATACCAATGTAATGAAAAACAGAACAAGAACCTACCTAACATACCGCAAATTCCTCGTCTCTGACATAATTTTACCGTTGAATAAGTTCAGAACTGCGAACGATTTGATTGTAATAACATAGAATACAGAAGTACAAACGCGAAGTTTTATACGATGTGAAGTCATGTAAAATAATGGTAACTATCCACCTTTACTGGTAAGGAAGCCTTAAGAAAAACCATTTCGAGAATTGTTAACTTTTATTGGGCAGAGACGGTTTTGCAAGCGCTGTTCTTTTGCTTCCTTTTGAAAAGTATAAATGGATGGATTTTATATCCGAAATAAAGTATATTATTATTTCGTTTATTCAATATAGTATACTATTATTTTTTATTGAATATTTAAAAATATAATTCATATAATTATATTTTTAAATATTCAATAAAAAATAAAAACATTTAAAAATATAAAAAATAGTAGCCCACCGGTATCGGGAACAGGGTCCAAGCTACCGGCGGTCAGGGCTCCAGAGAAAGGAACCTCCTGACTATACGAGCCGTGTCCAGCAATATTGCTTTCTGAATCAAGCCCTTGATCCAGCTACCTACGTGAGCCTCCTCAGGTGTTGGTCGAGGCTCTTGGCTATTAAGCCATTACCCGACACGACTATCGGTACAATGATCGCCGAGTCTACATCCCACATGTCGACAACCTCGCGAGCCAAGTCGATATACTTGATTTGTTTATCTTTCTCAGCTTTCACGACGTTCTCGTCATGCGGAACGGATATGTCAACAATCATTGCACGCCTCTCGCTTCGGTCCACCACCACTATATCAGGTTTATTGGCCACAATAGTCCTGCCAGTGATAATGGACCGATCCCAGTACATTGTGATATCGCCATTATCGAGAACTGGGTCGAGCACATACCTGTAGTACGGCACCTCCGATTCCACAAGAGAGTACTTCAGAGCAAGTTGCTGATGGATAATCCTGGCTACATTATTATTATTCCATTTATTTATTATTATGTACATATTATAGTATATTTTTAAATATTTCTTAAAAAAATAACATTAAAAAAACATTTAAAAATATAAAAAATAGTAGCCCACCGGCATCGGGAACACGGTCCAAGCTGCCGGTGGTCAGGGCTCCTGAGAGAGGAACCTCCGGACAATACGCGCCGTGTCTAGGAGTACTGCCTTCTGGATCAAGCCCTTGATCCAACTGCCTAACGAGAGCCTCCGCAGATGTTGGTCGAGGCTCTTGGCAATTAAGCCATTGGCCGTCACGACTATCGGCACAATGATTGCTCTATCCACTTCCCACATGTCGACAACCTCGCGAGCCAAGTCAAGATATTTAGTTTGTTTATCTTTCTCGGCTTTCACGAGGTTCTCGTCATGAGGGACCGCTATATCAACAATCATTGTGCGACGCTCTAGTCGATCTATCACCACTATGTCAGGCTTATTGGCTACAATAGTCCTGTCAGTGATGATAGATCGATCCCAATATAACGTGATACTGCCATTGTCGAGAACTGGGTCGGGCACATACCTGTAGTACGGTACTTCTGATTCTACAAGATTGTATTTAAGAGCAAGTTGCTGGTGAATAATCCTGGCTACGAGGTTGTGTCTATGCAAATAGTCTCCGTTAGCCAGACGAGAACACCCATGAAATAATGTGTCGGATTGATTCTCCGGGCCGGTGGCATGCCCGACAGATGTCAACCGTACCATCCTTCACAATGTATTTCCGGTAATTGTTTGTCATCATAACTTCGTCCATAATTGCAAAGACAAAACCTTCGGTTTCCCCGAAGAGGTCACCGAAACGTAGCCAAGATACGGACGCTAATAGGTCTACATCGGGCCCATGTAAGGCCCGGTAAAAGCGTCCGTGAAGCTCCTTGCCCTGCCATACTTCCCTGCGGTCATTAGTATCCAGTACTAAAGGTTTGCGCCAGTTCTCGTTAGCTAAGGGGAGCGGGGTGAGGCCCTTGTCAACCAACACCACATCTTGGTGCATACCCACGTCGACGGCTAGGAAATATTCCCTGAGACTGCATACTATTATTATTATTATTATTATAAAGATGTTTTTAACACAGAACAGATAAAAGAGGTTAGAATGACCTTGTGGGCGGGGCAAGCGTGCCACAAAATAGGGCAATGCTCATAATTTAACAACCAATAACAAACTTGCGATCTAAGTGTGCGTGGTCGTTAGTTGTGTAATGCGCGTTCGTATTGATTTATTGCTTATAGTGGAGAGCAGTGGTGGCCGAGTGATAACGGCCCCAACTTACGAGTTGTAGGTCGCGGATTCGAACCCAGCCAGGCGCATTACTTTGTGTAATTTATTTCATCACCACTGCTCTCAAAACGGTGAAGGAAAACATCATGAGGAAACCGGCATGTCCCAGAACCAAAAAATCGAAGACATGTGACATTCACCAACACGCACTGGGCCCGCGTGGTGGATTACGGCCCATTCCCTCTCTTAGAGAGGAGGCTTGAGTCCCAACAGTGGGAACATTAAAAAGGCTGGTGATGATTATAGTGGAGTTAAGGGTGTGAGACAAGCGCGACACTCGTTGTAGTACAAATTGCAAAGTATTTCTTTTCTAACATCTTTCGTCTTTTCTGTGGTTTATAATAACCATGCGGTTTGTTCCGCATGCAGAAAATTTCAAAATGCAAAAACGCGTCCCGCGTGCGTATTCCACGCATTACGATAAATTCTTGTATGCAATGGACATTTGCGGGGGTTACGCGTGCGGGGCAATCCCGCATGCGTGATCAAAACTGCAGGATCCAAAGGAGGAATTTCTTTTTCATTTTTTTTTTCGGTGTATAACTTCCAATACGCTTACAGTAAAAAAGGTAGCTAAAGTTTCTCTATCATAGAATATTCACAAAAGAATACAACCCTAGTTTCTAATTACAGTTTCGCTTCGATGACACATTTAAAGCTTTGCGCAACAACGCAGCAATTTCTACTATTGAGAGTTTAAATTTTCCATGAAATATTTGACTATACCCTATTCGCGTTAAGATTAGACATTTACAGGAACTTTTTGACTGTCGGTTCAACCGATTTTAACTTCTATTTCGTAACTATAAGGACGGCATTACATGCAAAACAGTGGTATTGTCTGTGCGATAAAAGAATTGTCGTGGCGTAAAGTGAAAACAACATTAAAGATTTTAAGTAGCAACCCAACCCAGCCATCCGTCAAATGCAAAACGTCATAAAATGTTGACACCGGTTTGTTGATTATGTTATTTTGTTATAATTTTCAATTGAAATCTTCAGAAATGTGATAAAAAATTTCACCGAGCTGCAAGGAAAATAATATTTAATATATTACAGTTTTGCCAAAGATAACAAATGGCAAATCACACCATAATTGATCAAAACAAAGTCACGAACTTGGGAAACATTGGTATGCTGTTTTTTTGGTACGTAACACTTTTATTTTAATCTTTTTAGACTTCCTAGGTAAACTCCTGTCCCAGTTATCTCCAAATATATATAAATTAAACGGAAATTCATTTAAACATGACGATATTTCTTTATTTTGTTTTGGTCAATATTTTCGATGGCTAGTATAAAGAGTATTGATACTTTAAATTTATAATGCGTTTCGACTAACTAAGAATATTTTTTTTCAGGCTTGAGTAAGGAAGGAAGTAACTAAAATAAAAAGGGCAAGTGCGAGTCGGACTCGCACACTGAGGATTCTATACAAATTTACCTATGAAATCAATTCCCGAATTGTGTTACGAAGATTTTTCCGAATTGCAAATTAAATTTTTAAGATTTTTCTCTGTACTTGTTCTATGAGACCTTGATTTATGCCTTTCAGGATTCTAGGTCAACGAGATTCGGGTTTCTTTGATTCTCTTGAGTATCGAAATATACGTATTTTTTCCGACATAAACGGCCGTATTTTTTTTCGTTAACTCAGAAGTCTGATTTTTTCACAACTTCAAAAGACCGCAGACTTGAGTGTATGGTTTTAATTTGAAATCGATACCTCCAAGCGTTCTCGAGTTAAAGGGTTAACAGATAAATAGATGGACAACCAAGTGATCCCAAGGATCTTATATACGAGATGATCCCTTATAGGCTAAATAGTTTTTTTACAAAGCAACATTACAAAATCTGAAGTGTATTTTATTTTCATAGTCATTAAGTTCATATTTTTCATTGATTAGCAAAAGGGAAAAATGTACTGAGGAAGACAACGAGAAAGTGGTAGTGTGTCCCGTTTTTACCTTAATATTTAACTAGGGAGTACATAAACTTGCTGTTAGCTACAATATTCTAGTCAGTGATAATAGACCGATCCCAGTCAAAGTGATAGAACCATTTTCGTTGGAACTGGGTAAGTGGTCGTTGGTGGAACCTACCTAGATAGGCAGTACAGCTGTTTCTTCACGCTATTTTTCTTTACCGATTCCTGTTTGCATTTAAATGTCCATCATCATTACAATCGAAAGACGTCCACTATTCTACATAGTCCTCCCCCAGGTGTCGCTACAATTAACGGTTTGTTACTCATAACGCAAAAACTTATAAACGGATGAGTTTAATCATAAACGTTGCAATAATATAGCTTATAACCTATTTTTTTATAAGTTTCATCACGTGAGCAAGTTTAATAAATAGGCTACTAATATTATAAATGCGAAAGTTTGTGAAGACGGATGAAGGTACTGGTATATATGGATGTGTCGTGCAAAAACTACTAGACAGATGAACTTAATCATAAACATTGTAATAATATAGCACATAAGCAATAACTGCAGTTTCGTTAGGTCAGCAAATTCAGCCAATAGGATAATTTTTACTATAGGGTGAAGCCGCTGGAAGAAGCTAGTCTGAGTTTCAAAATATCAAGATTTAACAGTCGCAATATAATGACGTCACAGTGTTGCTTACACAACAAAAACGATATTTATCTACAGCAGCGCCCTCAAATCCCACGATGGTTTACTTTCCGCACAGACTCTATATTGTAACCACTATATACTGCAGCCACCGTTTGTCATGCCACTAACGTAATAAAAGTCAAAATCGCTTCAACGGACATTAATAAAAGGTTATTTTGAACAGAATGTAAATATTGCGCTACATACATATAGTTTTCACATTTCCAATTAAACCTCTCCTCATTTTATCTTGTAACTGAGGGAACACGCTTTTGATATCACATTCACAAACTTTTCTCATAAAATATGAGTGCACGTTCGCGACGTCAAACGTTTCACATATTTATAACACGGAAAAGCGAGCAAAACCAGAGTAGAACGTAGTCCAGTAAATAAATAACATTTGCATGCAAACGGTGGTTCAAAGTATGATGTGACCGACAATATTTTATCTCGATCGCCAATATACAAAACCTTTTGTTTGACTCATGAATAATATCATAGTGACTGCGTCAAGCTGAAAGGATTCATAGGTCCTACCACGATCTCCTAACACGATCCATTTTATGTCTGGAGAACTCATCCTAAAAGTAGTGCGTAAATGCTTGTCTCAACTTTGCTTGTAAGTATCTCCGTTTGTATAGGAAACACGCACAGTCCAACACACCGAAACTGCATCCACACGCGTTTATGCAGATCACGCACCTACATGCGAAGAAACACGCACTCACGCGCGTGGGTGCGGGGCAACACGCATGGTATGCCACACTGAGTCTCGTAGTACCGTGCGTGATTTTGTATGAAATGAGTGCATGCCTGCGTGAATTTACAAGCCGTAGCTACGCGCGTGAGTGCGTAAAAACCCGCACGATGCAGAAGATCTGCACTCCCGCAAGTACGTGCGTAGGTGCGTTGTCACGCGGTAAGCTGCGTGGCGCATGGCAGTGTGATAACCGCCTAAATGCAACACAGGTCACGGCAGGTCATAGCGGGAATTATAGCTTACAGTTGAATACGGGAGCTAAACAACCCCTTAGTCGCCTGGATGGCCCGGTGACCATGTACTTTTGCAGACAACCAGGTAACATAATAAGCTTATAACTTGATGATTTTAATTTAATTAATTTTGTAAGTATTTTCAGGTCTTCAAATGGATCGTTTTAAGAGCTCGTGGTAGGGCCTCAGATTTGCCGACAAACCGCTGCGGATGGTTTTAAATGCAAATGGACGTCGATTTGTTGACAGCCGCCCGTCCAACATTTTATGGATTCATTTTTAGGTTTCTTTTTTCAACGAATCAAATAGACGGTTCTTTAAACGGCGGCGGCGAGTTAATAAAACACCCAACACGGTTTGACAAGTTGACGTTTTTCAACAATTTATATATCCGGATCACACTTCGCATTTATACGTTTTTATTCACACTCAAACGGATGAACGGTTTTTGAAGAAACTTAGGACATAGGTAGACGGTAGAGAGAGAGAGTATCTCATATAATACTCGAAGAACTTTTTATCTCGCACGTATTCCTCTTGGGATAATTTTCTTCTAACACGCGGGCGAAACCTACAGTAGCAGACTGGCAGTAGCTAGACTATAAAGACGAAAGTTAGTATATTTATATGTCTCTTCATATATGTTTGTTAATCATTCATGCTCAAAACGGATTTAGATTAAACTTGCCAGGTAGATAGACTATGTCTTGGAATAGGTTAAAGGTTATGCTAGCTTAACTTTTCATGAAAAAGTCGCTGACAAAAGCTAGTATATTTTAAACCATAAAGATTTTCTGTTTTTCATTTTTTTCCGTTTTTTAAAACGGTAAAAGTTTTGTACCTTTGGATTGTCTAGGAATTATATGTTCTATTTTTTATTACAGAAAATACAATACACAAAGAAACCAATAAATACCTAATTTCGAAAAAGAATAACGTATCTTTAATATGTATAAAGTTTATTAGAACTTATAATTCCTAGTCAATCCAAAGATATAACACTTCAAAGCAACTCATTTCAAAAAACGGCAATTTCATAAGTGAAGACTTTATTCTACCATTCGCTTTCAAACCAAAACAAAACTGTTTCTCTAAAAAAAATCTTCCGACAAAGGTTTAAAGCCTGGAATTCTTAATTAAGTGTCGAACAAAAAGTAATTCCATCTTAGGGGAAAACAGCTGAGCAATTCGAGGTGAAACAACGAACAAAGATAATAAAGGAAATGAGAAAGCCGCGTCCGTAGCCGCCTGCAACCGTTATTGTTCTGCGCTCCAACAGAATCACTTTGATTTCCTTAATTCCAATCGCTTATTGAAAAGCCACAAATGAAATTCCTATAACCGCTTTTTAATTCCGTGTTCTTTTGAACAAAAGCGTATTTGTTCTGCAGTTTTAATCCGGGTTTAGATAACTTACAAAGTTTAAACTTGCGATTAAGACTATTGATCTTCCAAGCTTTGCTTTTTCATATCTGTTGAGATAAAGAACTACTTATCATGGTTTGAAGCATATAGATAAAATAATCTCATTATAATTTTCAACAATTATTACACAACGGGATCGTTACCCAAACTAAGCAGAGCTTATGCAATGAGTAATAGACAACTGATAAACAAACTTATATATTATAGATGAGCCTGTTAACAGTAAAAAAAAAATCAATACAACAATCAATTGGTTTGCTTTTTCTCAACTATGAGAATGATTTCCAGTCTAATACTACTACTAGAGAGATAGAGAGATACTAGTATTTTATATAAAGCGACTGTTAATCTGGGCCTAGACCATGACGTTTAAAGTAAGATTGTTTTAATCATGTTTCCGTGTGGATAAGAGACAGAGCTATATAGGTTGTCTAGCGCCATCTCTTACCCACACTAAAACAAGATTAAAATAATCTTACTTTGAACGTCATGTTAACCCCCCTGACCTCCAAAAGCTGGCAGTCTACCATCGAGTAAGGACCAAACCCGAGTCAATGTCTCAAAGTGTTAAAGCAATACAATGTAGTGCGTTGGGGTAAGATTGGCATTGGGGTAAGAACGTCATATATAAATTATACCACTTATTTAGCTTTATTTTTAATGCTAGTCATATTGCGTGCCACGTCATTATGTTCCACCTTGCCTAGCAATGTGGCTGGCATTAAAACACCTTCCTCAAAGGAGAGTTTTGGCCGAAGGGTGTCGTGTATCGACGATTTCGTGGAAGGATACCGACCTCGCAGCGGAACACGACGCCGTCACTTCGTGTGCAATAGTTTATAGTTTAATAATGATTAGTTGCATCTTTTTATGTATTAGTTTATTATTTTGTAAGATTATTTTTGTATTTTATCTATGGGCCTTAGATGCCTGATAATAAATATTATTATTAAAAATAAAGCTAAATAAGTAGTATATTGATTGAAACGTTCTTACCCCAATGCCGATCTTCCCCCAACTACCTCTTGGCAAGACTGGTGTTAGATTTACTGGATTCTTAGTATCCGCAACGACTGTCAAAGTTCTCCTTGCAAAAATCTACAAGTGACAGCCGGCACGGTGCCAACAACCACGGAATACTACAAGCAATATATTTTATTGAAATACTAACCTTCCCAGTCATACACATGGTTAAAAGTTCCTCATTATATGCAATAAAATAAAATAATTACATACAAACAAAAAAGTATTTTAAATCATACCTTTATATAATCTATACTATATATATTATATTATATTATATATAATATTATAAAGCTGAAGAGTTTGTTTGTTTGTTTGTTTGAACGCGCTAATCTCTAGAACTACTGGTCCGATTTGAATGATTCTTTCAGTGTTGGGTAGTCCATTTATCGAAGAAGGCTATAGGCTATGTTTTTTTTCAAAATTAGGGATCCGTAATAAAGTTGCTATTTTGTAACACAAGGTGTAAAATCGAAAACCTATTTTTGCGTGCGCTGCAAAAACTATTGACAATAGAACAAAATGATGTACTACGGGTTTATAGATCTCATTAAGACCTACAAAAAAGTCCGCGAGAACATATATCTAGCTATCATGGTTCTTCAATCAATATAATATCAATATAATAATAATCACAATAACCGATTTTGTGTTCAAAATCGTCTGAAGAAAAAAAAACTACGTTTAAATCGTCTGAAGAAAAAAAAAACTACGTTAAATATGTATCGTAATATTAATCTTTATCGAAATTAAGCATTATGTTATCAAGAGTATTTACGTAGAAGTAAAATACTTTTTGTTTCATCTCAATCGGATATTTCGTTTGAAAGTTATCACGTGTGTAAGATGTTAAGAGTTGGTACCACGGAAACGAGAAAAACGCGGGTGAAACCGCGGGGCACAGCTAGTGAGTATATAATGAGTCTTCCAATAATTTACAAGATTTAATACAAGGCACTTCACCGCGGCACGAGGCTGCTAGAGCGAGCCAACAGTTTTATTCTTCACGATTTCCCGTTGCGAAATTAATTAAAATAAAATCCTCTTGTCCTTGATCATTATGAAGTGTTACTGCTTCGCTAACAAGTTGCCATCTTCCTTTTCGTGCAGATATTAACTTGTAAAACCATTTTTAACCGTTCGTTTTCGTTCCCAAATAATGCTAATTATAGTCAGCCATGTTTGACAAATCCATGGGTAGTTGTTGGTGTGTAAGTGACCAAGGCTAAGAAGGAACAAAAGTGGGTTTTTAGTACGCTCCGCTCAAGAGCGGGCGGCGCCATTAGATGATTTTACAACCTAAAAAAGCCATATTTGATGAATGATCAGTTAAGCTACGAACGGATGCAGTGTTCACTTTATTGACGTAACCAAAGGTGGTTTATTCTTGACTTATTTCGTTTATTTCCCTAGCTGGGGCAGAGCACGTCCACAGTAAGATCACGACTCATGTTATCACGATCAGTCTTGCGCTTCACGCTTCACGTTGCTACATTTTAACACGGTGCATCCCCAGGTTTGCTGAGGACGGCCACGTCGGCCACGCTTCCTTTTCCTTTAAGGATTTTTATTCAATGACTGTTTAATTGTTTATGTATATCGGAATCTCTCCGAATTGGACCTTCACTTCTTACTAAATAGCTGAGACAGATAGTAACAGTAGTTCTATGCAGACTTTAGAATATACCTGTATCGGGAATCTTTAAGTCGAGAGTGAATAGGTTTCTTCTAGTAAGCGCGTTCCATCGTCGACCGCATCGTCGCTTTCCATTAGGTGAGATAGCGGTCAAGCGCGAACGTATCAACAATAAAAAAAAAATGTATACTACCGTAAAATGACAATACAAAGAATAACGAAAAAAGGTCATAATAGAGGTCACAAAAGAAAAAAAAAAACAATTATCAGAAGCATTAAATATTTGACATTTTCACAACATAAACTGGTACGTAAGTACTGAAACAATACTAATACTACTGGTAAAACATTTCCCAAAGTAACAGTGCCTATATTCTATTGTTTAGAGGTCTCCAAACGCTCGCCCTGCAGTGTCAAAGGGCTTTCGATGGCCACTGCAAATATTTATTCGTGACAAGTTGCAACTCTCCTTTGTTTGTGCAAAGGACAGTTTAATTGAATCTGTCACAAGTACACGAGTATTGAAGCCTTCAAACATTCAGCCAGAACCGACACGTCTGCAATAACTTTACTGTAGGAGCGGTGAGTGTAAGAACTTTACATTAACAGAATCTTAATTGTAAATGTAATTCTATGTCATTATATGTATATGTGTAGAAATGTTAAGTAAATGTAGCAAAATATTAGATTAATTAAATAATTTTACATGCCGTAAGGCAAAATGTATCGTACTCTCCATAAATTAACACCATATATGTTACCTACATTATTGGCAAATAGATGATTTCCATTTCTACTTAAAAAAAAAAGAATACGAACTTTTCATTACTTATTTTTTTTAAATATCGCAGCATATATCTACTGATTTAGGCCCCTTAGTCAAAACCAGATGAAGAAATATCGTTCAAATGAAAGTGATGAAGCAGGGAGGTCACGACCTTCAACATTGATGAATACGACCCAATTAGGAAGTTATGCGCCTTTATTACAAATTATATCTAATCAGTGTCAGATCGACCCTGATTAGATATAATTTGTTTCATTTAATTTTTTTTACATACGATTGTGTGAGGCACGAATATACGTTTTTCTTTGGTTCTATTTCTTTAAAATATATAAAATAGTCGCTTGCCGCATATTTGTGTTATACAAAAACTCCTCTAAAACCATGCAATGGATTTTGATACCGTTTTCTTTAATAGTAAGAGCAATACTTAAATGAGGGAAGTTTATTTAGACCACTGATGGACATGTACATCCTTCAAGTGGCGCCACAACAAACCGTTCTGTGTGTCTTGCATTCATCGGACTCCCACGACCCTCACCAGGTCACCGGTCCACCTTGTGGGAGGCCTTTCGATGTTGCGTCTTCCAGTACGCGTACATAATTTACACCTGAGCAAAGCCTATACAACATAATTTTAATATACTCAAAACCTGAATATAGTTTGTTCAGAATTAGTAACTAAATCGATTCCAATATTTCTTAAGTTGACAAGGTCAAGGTCAAAGGTCACAAGTTGGACACCACCTACACTAAGTACACCACAGGACAGAGCAGGTTCTAGCGAGCTTTAGGCGCCAGCGCACAACTAGGTGCGGGAGCAATCCACCCCTCAGTCGCCCGGATGGCTCGCTGACCCTGTATTTGTGCGGACAAAAAGCTTAAACTTTGTGATTTATTATGATACAGTAATGAAATTGACGACGACTTGGATGTCTTCCTTGGGAATTGGAAAGAGGTGGCTCAAAACCGGGAACATTGGAAAGAGTGGAGGGAGGCCTTTGCCCAGCAGTGGGACAATATGGGCTAGATATAATAATAATAATAATAATGAAATTTTATACATAGATTCTTTGTAGAAAAATACTGGACCCGTGTTTCGGGTTTCGCATATATTCAAACTAAAGTTGAATATAAAAAAAATAATCCCAATTTCCTCATTGCTGTTCGAGGGTGGCATGTCATCGCCCTCGAACAGCTAAACCAATTTCGCAAATTATTTTTTGTTATGTTTGTTATTGTCAAAAGAAGGTTCTTTTAAAAGAAAACATTAAGAAAGTTGCGCAGAGAGTTAGGAAATTACAGAAAACTACATCGACTTTTTAATCTTCGCGCGTTTGACAGTTTTATACTCGTAGCTAAGACAGGACAACGTCTGTTGGTGAGTTGGTCTGCCTTGTATAAGTTTTTTTTATGTGGGTAAATCATCCAATGACATCCCCCACTCTTGGTCGGAGCTGGAGATAATATCAGACTTTTACTGACTAAAATCCCACTCCCGTTCCTTCGTTACCTATCGTACCAATCTTCCTTGATCCTTTGCCACAGTAGGTTTCGACCCTGCTGGGCCCCTACGGTTTGCTGACAACTCCTTGAGGCGCGCGTGGAACAATACGCGCCGTCGACTTTTTGGGTTCGGTCCGGACGGTTACCGGACGGTCGGATGGCGAGCTACTCATTGCTCGCCGTCCGCAAGCCCGCGTCTTTGGTAGCCAGAAGTCAGGATCAGAAACCTAATTTAGCCAGCACCTACCCACTACATAAAAAATCTGTTTCTCCTAACACGGAAGTATGACCAATGACCAATGCATATCCTAGGAAAAGTCGTGTCTCACAATAACGTCACAAAACGGATCCAAGATATTGGTCAACTAAAGCAAAAAAATAAATATACAATACAATAAAAAAAACCTGGGAAAGTGCGAGTCGGACTCGCGCACGCAGGGTTCCGTACCGTCCGTAGAAAAAAACGACAGCAAAAAACTCGAGTTTGTTGTATGGGAGCCCTCCTAAAATATTTATTTTATTTTGTTTTTAGTGTTCGATGTTACGGTGGCAACAGAAATACATAATTTATAGGGATGGGTCGAAATTGGTTTCACATTCGGTATAACCGAATTTCGGTGGCTTGAATGGAACTTCGACATTCGGCCGACTTTCGGTTCAAATGCCGAACGTTCGGTCTAAGATAAGGTCCAATTAAAGCATCTATTAAAAAAAAACGGAAACTAAACCAGTTAAGTTAATAATCAAATCAGTCATTTATTAATCTTTGTAATTAGTTTACCAATGATATTATATTAAATTAAATTTATTAGAAAATCATTGTATTTAACACTCCAATATCTTTTTATAAAATCAAATAAACTTTTAATTATTATTAACGAAAATTTAATCAATATAATTATTATCCTTTTATTCATTTTTTATACATATTATAAAATATTTTTAAATATTCCTTAAAAAACAATTTAAAAACAAACATTTAAAATATTTTTTTATTAACGCAATGGACCTCTTGACACTTGACATTGAAATAATTAAGACACATGCGTGTCGTGTCGTGAAGATGACGTATTCGGTAACGACAAAGAGCTGGCTGGGGTTACGGGAGGTGTGGGTGGGGCGAATGTGCGTAAGTGAGTTGCAACTTCCTGACCTATCGCTCCCTAGAAAGCGCGCCAAAAATAACCGAAGTTCGGCCGAATTTTAAAAATTTACCAAATGTTTGGCCGATGTTCGTATTCGGTGCAATTGCATTCGGCCCATCACATAATTTGTGAAAATTTCAACTGTGCATAGCTGCACAGTTGAGATACAGCGGTTCTTGAGATACAGCCTGATGACAGACTGACGGACAGACGGTCGGAAAGACAACGAAGTCTTAGTAATAGGGTCCTGTTTTTAACCTTTGGGTACGGAACCCTAATAAAAAAAGATTTATGATAACAGTGAACGGTAGGAATAAAGCAAGGACAAAACGCACGTCAAAAAGAAATACGTCTTATTTGAACTGCGGCTAGTAATTGGTTTTGGAATCGACCTCCTGGTATTGACAAACCTGTCGCAGCCAATCGGAGATTTGAGTTATTAGTTTTTTTTTTATACTTACTGAGCGGTAATGGAACATTTATCGCGTGGCTGCAGTTTTCGATCTTCCTTTATATTTTCTTTTTTCCTGACAACTACCAATTTTCCTTTTTTTGAGAGGAATGCTTAAAGGAAATAAAATCCTTCCGAGTTGGTTATGAATAAGTATAATCTTTCCAGTTGCTTGACGCAGTGCTGGAAGAAAGGGATTTACTCATCACAAACGTTGTGAGTGTGTGTGTATGTTTGTAAGTCTACTTCACTCTGAAACTGCAGAAGAGTTTTAGATGACATTTGGTATACGGCTAGGACATGTCCTGAAATACGACAAAGGTTACTTTTTAACCCAAGAGTATGTTCCCTCGGGATATATTTTTTTTACTTTGACGCGAGCGAAGCCGCTGGCAGAAGGGTGAAAATTTGTTGTACCATCAAAAACACTTCCGCCTGACCACCGCTAAGTTCATTTTTGCTTGCACTAGAAACGATAACTTGAAAAGGTTTAGTTTGGCACTACGCTGCAGGATTCAAGCGAATTTGTTTTTAAGTGATCAGGCTGAAATGACCGCGATGGTACGTTTGTTACTTGTTTATGCTTTAAGTGCTGAACAGATTTGGAAAAAAAATGACACACTAGTGTCCTAGAATAATGCATAGGATACTTTTTATTCTGGGAGTATGTTCCCTCGGAATAAATCTACCCTCTCGCAAACGAACCCGCTGACAGCAGCTAGTTGAAAATATATTAGCCAGTGTACCTAACCATAAGCAATTTACATTTATTGAACTAATTGTCTCCTTAACTGTTCTTTGCAACCGTCGCCCAGGTAAATGCAGGAATGAGATAGCGAAAATAAAACCTACCCATTTGCATATATTTGCATACTTATTCCGAAATGGACTTTAATACCATTTAAGTTATAAGTTTAGCGTTTAACCCTCTCCTTTCTAATGTCGTACTTAACATGTTTATTGCATAGTGAGATAGCGGGCATTTCGGATGTTAGGGTGAGTGGAGACCACATAGTGCACTAAATCTTGGGCATAAAGCTTTAGGAAAGGAATTTCTTCCGTCTCGCATAAACTGCTTACGAAAGAAATGATTTTATTTCTCTGTTAGCTTAGTTTAATGCTACTTACGTTGTAAGTAACCTGCTCCCCAAGCCAAGATACAACCGTTTTCCTCTTTTGTCGTTCCCCTCGTGTCGGCCAGGCCTCAGATTCCTTTGTTCGGATGTCATGTCAACGCTCAGGTGAGCTCGAGGCATAGCCGACTCGAGGCGATCGACGAAAGTGAATCGAAACGAAACGGTTGTAACTTGGCTAGCAGGGCTGATATATTTAGTTCCATTCAAGATTATGTAGACGTTTACCATAAGACTTCAGCATGCATGAAGTGAAAGAAATATTGTGGTACAGATACCGGCACGGATCTTGACCGCTGACTTGAACTTGAAGTCGCGCAGACTTGAATGAGAAGTGAAGTATTGTCTTTAGTGGTATGAAGTGAGACGCGGGAGCTGGGAGTACATCTTTGTAGTAACAGCGATTGGATCGATGATGTTTACGATGCCCAAATTGATCCTCACTCTTTCACCGAGCGCTCAAGATTCGTGCCGGTATCTATATTTGAAGTGATAGAAATGCTCACTCAATTCATACATGGTTTTACGGTAAATACAAAAGATCTTAAAAAGATTTGGTTTTGTAAGCACTGAGACCAGAGTTGATGGTCGTGTAGTAAGAGACGTGGGGTCCGTATGCAAAAATCACAGCATCGATGGATCTGACTACGTTGTAAGTCTACGTTGAGTCCTTTTTAACACGCTTTTATTAGCTTCACCTGTGTGTTTGTTTGTATGTAATCAACGCCTTTGAACTCGATTTTGCCCAACTTTGGGCGATCAGATTTTCTTTAAACCATGCACACCCATCAAAGATCGATGACAATGCAATAATCCGTTTTTTTTTTTTTTGTTTATTAAAAATAAGCGTGAATAACCGTGGTGGAGTGCTCGATTTACGAAAAATATGACACAAAGCGCCCCACGCTTTTTTCACAATAATATTAATATTTTTCGTTCATTATTATTATTTTATACCTATATTGAAAATTATTTTGAGGGGGAATATCATCAAACAACGTTTTTTTTTTTGTGTGCGGAGTAAGATGTTAGATTTGTACTGGAATCTACCTGTATTCCTCCAGTTGCCTTTTGTAGGGCCTAACTCTTTCTAGCAACCCCGCAGCCCAGGCTTCGATTGCTTAGTGAAGACGACAGTTGTAATACATTTATTTTTGAGTTTTATTTCTTGCAAACATCCCTACGAAGTTATGCAGCTTTGGATTCAGTTTAATAGAATTTATTACGCACCGTATTAAATTACGAGTTTTTGTGTCAGATAATTCTTTTTGTAAAATGGTTCCATTGAATATTCCAATCACAGCCTCTTATAGATGTCAAATTGTATTGAATGCTCTTGGGATTTTTTGAATAAAAAAGAAAAAAACTGGGCAAGTGCGAGTCGGACTCGCGCACGCATGGTTCCGTACCGTTCGTAGAAAAAAAACGGCAACAAAAATCTTAAAAAAACAAAATTATGTGTGTGTTGTTATAGCAGCAACAGAAATAGATACATAATTTGTGAAATTTTCAACTGTCTAGCTATCGTGATTCTTGAGATACAGCAGGATGACAGACAGACGTACAGACAGCGAAGTCTTAGGGTGAGTTGCACCATTTAACTATCACAATAACCAAACCATAACCAACCGTGTAACGGCCGCCTATTGGTCAATTCGACGATTTGACAACTGTTAACGGCTTTGTTATCATTATAGTTAAATGGTGCAACTCACCCTTAATAGAGTCCCGTTTTTACCCAAGGGTAAACCCTTTGGGTACGTAACCCTAAAAATTAAAATGTTTTTAACAAAGTTGCTTCCACTTTCCTTTGTAAACATTTTCATACATGTGTAGATTGTGCAATTGTCGTCCTATTCTCTTTTATGACAGCTATCTCCCTCCGTACATCCCTGACGCTTTTCCAATAAGCTGTTTATGTAGATCTGAAAATATAAAAGAACGGCATATCGTCTCGTATTGCCTTCGTCTGAGAATTTCCACCATTATTATGAATTTGCTAGCTTCTTCTAGTGACGTCGCCTGCACGACCGTAAAAAAAGTTCCCAAGGAGATTTACTCCCGAGATAAAAAGCACTTTATGTGCTATTCCAGGTCATATGGTCCATCCCGTGTACCACGTTGCATCCACATCCGTTCAACCGTTTGAGCGTGAGAAGTGACAAACATACATACATATACACCAAACTTGTGCCTTTGTAGTATTAGTATAATTACAGAGCGCTGGAAAAATCCTTGTTTTATTACCGATAGGTTCGCGATTGATAACTATTATCTGATGGTAAGCGATAATGTGATGTAATCAGTGATGCAACTATTGATGGTGAAGTGCACTATTTTATTGAGAACCTTTTTAAGACACCTAAATTATAAACCGACGGGAAGACCACAACAGGCAAATAGTTTCAGTCTTTCGATATACGCGATAGAAAAGCCAAGGCGAAACTCTTATTCCGGAATGTAGAGGTATTAACAATAGGCTAGAGGCCGTTAAAATGTAATTAGCCCGTCTTTTAGATTATTCAAAAATAAGGGACACGTATTTTTTTATTTGTAAATTAAACTAAAAATGACAAAAACACAGCCCATTAAAGTTATGCGTAACGTCACACCGTGCTACATTTTTTTGCACGGGGTGACGTCACACGTAATTTTATTTAGTAGTAGTTATTTTTTGTTTAATCGAAAAAAGAAAAAATACGTGTCCAATATTTTTTTATAATCTAAAATACGGACTAAATAAAATGTAATTATTTTTACGCTAGACACTACCCTATTTAGGGGTGGACACTACGCCGTACGTCAAATTGTCCGAGGGTAAAAAGATGATGGCGAAATCAACTAATGTAATTCCTACGCACATTCTCTAAAATGAATTCTGTAAATTCCCTTCTTTTATACATTTTGATGAGAATACCTGCTGCAATTTCATTAAAATTCACAGCACATTTTGTAATAAATAAACATTAGTTACGAAATGTTTTGCAACAGAAACAATACGATGCAATTCTGTCGCCATTTTCTCTTAGTACTAGTGCAAACTGCAACCTCACTCGAGCAAATATTAATTTAAATCCGACTATTATGTAAAAAAAGCTTTTAGTCTCTCTGAAACTAAAACATTATTTAGTTCTACTTTACTTTAAACAAACAGGAAATATTCCATTAACGTCGTCAACATGTTCATAGAATTCTCATATACATTTCTGTAAGTCAAATGATTTATCTGGAATCGTGATGATATTCTCAGACAAGATCATTTTATATGCGTATCAAACCCAAGTGGGATATTTGTTGCGTTAACAATCTCTCTTCTCTGTTGGAATCACTTTTAACAGAGTGGTCGTGATCATCACTTCAGGTGTTGGTGGAAGATCGCCTATGAGGTGGTTTGACCAGCCCCTAGACCATGACGTTTAAAGTAAGATTGTTTTAATCTTGTTTTAGTGTGGGTAAGAGACAGAGCTATACATGTTGTCTAAGCGCCATCCCACCCCACGCCCACGCGAAAACAAGATTCAAACAATCTTACTTTGAACTTCATGGTAACCACGTTGATAAAAGCTGCAGTGAATGGGATATCATCTCTACACGAATACACGAAGAAGGCATTAACAATAGGCATGTGTAAAAAATCGTTACGAGGCATTTAATTTTTGGCGCATTATAAAAGCATTTTCAACTTCATTACGAATAGAACGCAGCAATAATTTTAAAAACTTTTCGTTTTTGTGTCTCAATCTTTTTTTTTTTATGAAAGTTTTTGATGTGTCCAACTTTACAGTTTGGAGGTAAAAAACGCTTGTTAAACATTCACAGAAATTAAGTTGGTTGACTCATGATGTTTCATTATATCTACCTCCAAACTTTTTTACTGTTAGCGTGTTCTATCCACATCATCATTTCAGCCGAGACGACTCACTGTCACTGTTAGATATAGGCCTTCCCCTAAATGTCGCCACATCGAACAGTCCTGTGTGTCTAGCATCCACCGCATCCTCGCGACTTTCACCTGGTCATCGGTCCACCTTGTGGGATACCTTCCAACACTGCGTCTTCCGGTGCGCGGTCGCCACTCTAGAAGCTTTCAGCCCCACCGACCATTCGTGCAACGAGCAACATGCCCTGGCCACCTGTTCAGATCCTACTCCTCTGCAAAAGTGCAAACCTCTCCTCTCACCCCTTTCATCTATCACGGGTTCACTACTTAGATTTATTATGTAAACTTAAACTATACTTAAAATTGATGTAAATACCGAATCTCACAAATTAATATGGTTTTTACAAAAAAAAATCCTAATCAGCTCATGATGCCGTACTTATTATGCTCCATAAATATCCAATAAAAATACATAAAGCTGTAGCGTGTTGTCGGCATATAAATTCTCTCGAAATTGAAGTCCTACGTGACGTGCTAAAATATTCAAGAAAGTTCTTTCCCGATCTCGCCGGAATGAGCAGTTTTATTTTTTTGGTAATAGAAAAATCTGACCATTTCGACGAAAAAACGATTTGCAATCTTCGAAATAGGATAACATAATTCAAAGCTTCAAGTAAATCGGATTGCTTTGGGTCGAATAAAGTTCGGACGAGAGCCACTTTGAGTTGAGGGACGCACCAGTACATTAGTTACCTATATGAATATTACTTTTACAAAGTACGAAAAGTATGATATTTTTAAGAAAGAATGTTTAATCTCAAATTAATGTTCCAAAAACTGCAGTTGCTATTACGACTCACCAACATTTTCATTAAGACCGCTATCTTGTAATAGCACTTGGGAGCCAAACTTCCAAGAAGACTAAAGTCCACTTTTATTAGCTAATTATTTTGTGTACTTTGAAAGTTGTAATTGTTGTTCAGAGTCCTGGTACATTCAGTTAAATTCTTCCACAAAAGATAACGGCCGAGGACTATCAAGTAATAAAACTTTGGCAAAGAAGGTCGGATTCATTGCTCATAAAAAGCATTTACGGCATCGTATGTAAAGTTTGTATAGCTGTTTTATCCAGAAGTATGGTGGATTTCTCCATTCGACCTCTAACGGTGAAGTTGTGGTATGAAGCGTTTTTATCAATATAAAGTTTGAGTGGGAACAAATGACCCGCTTTGGTCCTTGAAGTTGGACTGCGAGTTGTGGGGAAGTTGGACGTACGCGGCGATTAATTTTTTTACACCATCTGAGCCTGACGCATTTAAACCGTTTAACAGGATTAGGAATGGCCATGTATTACAAGTAAACCGCCTATTAGATGAAAAGTGGAAACTGGATAGTTTAGAGTGCATGGAACTTAAATTCTTTATACAGGCTTTTTATTTACATACCTATACTGTTTCAGGTTCAAAGTGATGTGGTCTCATTTAATTTACAGAGGACTTCTAGTTTCGATTGTCGTATATTTGCCAACAACGTATCGCAACCTATCCGGAGCAAAATACTAAAGTACTAGCCTTCAACCAGCGACTTCACCCGAGTTCAAAAATATAATACCACTGTAGAAAATATATAGCATACGTCATGCAGTGATAAAATAGCATTTAGTTCGGTCCAAGAATTTTTCAGTTTAGTAACAAAAATATAAAAATATGCAAATCTTTCTTTTTTTAAATATTAGTATAACTATAGCCTAGCCATTGTACATCTACAGGCTACAGATTAATTAATTGTCTCACTGATGCTAGTGGGCTGAAAAGTGTCAAGTAAATTAAAAAATAAAATTAAAATATATCCCATTTATTGAGGTTTATTTATTATTCTCTATAACAGAGGTTTTTCAACGCTTTGTTGCAATGGCAGAGGTTTCCAAGTTTCATTGTATAAGCAATAATAATATAATTACTATCATCATCAAGTTTGACACACGTCCAATGGAAAGCAAGTGCCTTTAAAAAGACCGCTACGATAATTACTGCCATTAAGACTTGACACGCACTTATTTAAACAAGTAATTTTCCACCTAATAAAACAAAGGTACAAAGTGAATGAATAGTTTCATCACCCATTTTACGAAATGAATCGGTACAGAAACACTGTAATTAGCTGGCAGGAGATGGATCACAAAATTGCGCAAACAGAGATAGGTCCGTAATTACCTGACGTACCTTCTACAATAGATCACGAATGGACTTAATCGATGTCTCAATGACGTGACCAGATTGACGAATGAAGATATAGTAGGAGCGGGGCAAATTGTATATTATGATCAGGTACAAACTACTAATATAAGGTCCTTACAACTAAGATACTCTTGAGTATTATGGTAATATGTCGTCAAAAACATATGTAAAGAGATTCTTAAAAAAAAATATTGGTGACAATGTTTGATCTAAATTAGTTTATTAATTGATATACTTATTATTACTGATAGGCTCGCGTTTGACCACCATCTCACCTATTAGTAAGCGATGAAGTGGTCGACGATGGAGCATGCATGCCTAGGAGTAACCTATTCACTCTTGACTTAAAAACCCCTAATCAGGAAACACATATCTTCGAAACCATGCATTTTTGAACCACATATTGTAGGACCTTTAGTATTATTTTTCCTTAAAGAATATAAACTTAGAGTTATAGGATATCAAAAACAATACATCGTAAAAAAATGTATGTGGAAAATTGCACAAGCCGTATGTAAAATATCGCAAGAAAGTTTACCTAAACAATAACTTAATTCCAGCAAGCCCGTTTAATCATCGGACAACCAGACGTATGGCGATGCGTCACTAGAACTTGATGGACATTGCACTTTAATGAACAAAATGTTTTAGGAACCCACTCATTGTGCGCGCGGTTAAAGATTGGAATTCCCTGCCGGAGTTTTTGTCTTGAACTTTTTGTCTTTAACTCGAAGTGATCAGGATACTTCTAGGCAAGCGTGATCTATCATTGACCACAACATCAACTATCGCCAGGTGAAAGTAGCAAAGCGCAAGCCTATCAATACAAAAAAAAAAACATAGATCAAGATTTAGTTTAAGCGCGGGCGGACGGCGAGAAATGGATAGCTCACCGTTCGACCGTCCGGTAACCGTCCGGACTGAGCATAAGACGTCGACGGCGCGTATTGTTACACGCTCGCCTCAAGGAGTTGTCAGCAAATCGTATGGGCCCAACAGGATCGAAGCCTACTGAGGCCATGGATCTGTTTTTGAAAGGAAGATTCGGTCCCGGTTCGAAAGGCAACGGAGCAACATGAGTGGGTTTTTTGACAGTAAAAGTCTGACAACATCTCCCGCTCCGCCCTAGGGCGCGGAAATGTCATTGGATGATTTTCTCACCTACAAAAAAAAATCAGTCCTAGATTCTCTGTCGTGACTTAGATCTCAAATCACAATGAGATTATCAAGGAGCAATTGGTGAATTCTATTATGAACAAAATCTATCAGACCATCAATCAGCACTGTCAATATCGATCAAATAACTTATCGTGATCGTTTATTGTGTAATATGGCATCTTCGTCTCACGATTCAAGACCAATTGTTGCAGTAATATCTGAGGAATGAGCATTGGTTGCAATAATATCTGTCAAATTATGTGGTATTCAAAATTATATCCAATAATATAATAATAATATAATATTCCACAACTATCACACAACGCCATCTAGTCCCAAGCTAAGCAGAGCTTGTGTTATGGGTACTAGACAACTGATAAACATACTTATATATTTCTAAATACATACATATATAGATAAATTACACCCAGACACAGAACAAATGATCGTGCTCATCACACAAACATTTGTCCTGGGTGGGAATCGAACCCACGACCTCCGGCATAGCAGTCAGGGTCACTAACCACTAGACCAACAGGCCTGTCAAAATATCTAGTACAATTGGGTGCCTAACTGATATATGATGACATTTAGGCGCTGCACAAATGTACACAGTTGCCGACACCGAACACTTTTTGATCGTCATGAGTATGTGTCAAGTACAAGTAGAAGAAACTGGATACAAAAAAATGTTCACGTATGCGCAGGGAGTAAATGATTTCATACTGGTTCTATCAAATATTCATCGTTAGTTTATATCTGACACAAGACACTCATTTGTGCTCTGCCTTATCTGCCTACTTAATGAGATATTGAAGATGTTTCATAAAATTTTACATTGTTCTTTGCATATCTACTTTTAACCCGTTGTATGGCCGGAACGCGGATCCACGCGGGAGACAATAACTTTTTAATTGTGGCTCTAATTACGGCATACGAAAGGTTAAATCTCTTCATTCTGAATAATCCGTAGACAATAGTGTGGGTTATAAGTTTAATTTATTTAGGTAAAGAATGTGACTAATAAATAAAATTTACAATGGAACAATTTGCCTGCTACTAGCTTCCCGTCCGATTATAATTTAGGTGTCTTCAAGGCTAGAGTGAATAGGCTCTTAATAAACTAGTGCGCCTCACCATCAACAATTGCATCACTGCTTACCAACAGCACTAGTTTATATCAATTTTAAAAAAGCATAAACATAGTCTCCATTACAACAGAAGAAAATTAGCCATATTCCTGTACCCAAATATTTAATGGCAAATATTGAAGCAAGCACTCACAAGTCAGTCCCTACTACATTAATATACCTAACGACCTCGACGACAACACTGTTATAATTTGTCATTTCCGCGCTCCATTTCTATTTTCCCACATTTCCCCTTATATTACATACCGAAATCCTCTGATAAAATACTTGCGCGCTTTCATGGTTGCCTGGTACATTACCATCTGTTACGTGGCCCTTATTGCGAACACATGTGTTGGTATTGTGTAGGTATGTGTTTTTGTATAACTATGTCTTTATAAAAGCTATCTTTTATATGGAAAATTGATATATTACTGAAGTAACATTGTTGGGTTTCAGACACTAAAAGAGTGACACTCCTTTTCGCTCTACCATGAAAGGAAGGAAACATTTAAAAAAAAAGACGTGTGGCACTCGGGGACTACCGCGGTAAAGCTATCGCATAGCATTTTTTATCAACATAAGCAATTATAATTATTTATGTATTTTATTTATGCAGTATTTTTTTTCCTTTGTTTTTTTTTTTTCTTTGATATTAATTGAATTTACACTTTTTGAGCGTGGTGACCGATAAGAAAACAAATGAGTGGGGGGTGTTAGGTTATTTTCGTTACGGAATTTCTGGATTCGGTCTCCACGCTCAAGGCCCACGATAGAAGCTATGCAATAGCTTAAAAACTGTATTAACGGCAAAACACTTAGTTTCTCTGGCGACATGCTGTCGACGACTGATGTAGTTGTAGATTCTTAGACAGCGCTGTTAAACCAAAGTTCTGCGCTAAATTTTAACATATTGGGCAACAGGTTGTGCAACACGTCGTGCGACAAATGTTGCCTAGTGTAAACAAGCTTATGTAATATAACATTATTTTATTTTTATCTATTTGTGCTATTTTATTTAAGTTTTGACAATTTTTATTTGCTGACATTGTTTTTTTTTACAATTATTTGAATTTTGATCATAGCAGCACAATTTTGTATGCCTTTCGGCGGAACATGGGTGGGACCAAACGTTACATATATAATTATAAGATCATTGTACCCTGTGTTCACAAATAATGAATGAATTTTGAATTTTGAAGCTTTACGTAAAATGACAGATACTAACAGATCACTGATGAGCGAAATCTTGCCAGAGTTGCAGTTCAAAAGGAAAAGAATTTATAAAACAAATGTTAGTGGATTCAAGTCACTATAAAAATAATCATTCCACCGGCCTCTTTCATAAGAAACGATGTGAGTTTTACAAACGAAAACAAATCGATGCGGTAAACAAAGCGCTATTTCAAGAGAAGTAAACTTTGTGTTCCCGGTAATAGATCGTCTGTGAAGCCGTTATATTTCAGTTCGCGGCCATTTCGCAAGTAATATGAGTAGGTAACAAATACCTGCAAGCAGTCATCCTATATATGCCCATCTTATTCCTATTATTTCATGAAGACAAGAATATCACTCATATGAACAAACATTCGATTCATTACATAAAGTGTAATATCATCTACACTAATTTAATAAAGAGGTAAAGTTTGTTTTTATGTTTTTTTGTTTGTACGAGGTAATCTCTGGAAGTACTGGTCCGATTGCTAAGATTTTTTCACCGATAGAAAGCTGCTTTATTCCTGAGTGATATAGGTCATATTTTATGTACGCCGGCAAAGTCGCAGGCAAAAGCTAGTTGACTAATATTGCTTATTATTATTATTATACATCTTTATTGCACACCTTAACTTATTAAAGAATTACATTTAACAAAGATAAGTGTACAATAGGCGGTCTTATTGCTTAGTTACTAATCTACAATATGCTTATAAACTACTGAACTAATAAATACGCTTTCATAGTTGCTTGGTACATTACCATCAGTTACGTGGTAGCGTTTTACCATCTGGGAAAGCGCCGTCGAGGCTGGGTTTTTTTTTATTATTTGTGGGGAAAATCATCCAATGACAACACCCGCTCTTGAGCGGAGCGGGAGATAGTGTAAGACTCTTACTAACTAAAAAACCCACCCCGTTCCTTCAAGCCTTCATACCGGGGCTCGAGTTCCCTTTCTAGAAAGAGGTGGCGGGATGATCAGTACGCATACCGCGAGGATTGGATGGAGACAGCACGGGAGAAGAAAGTCTGGAAGGAATTGGTGAGGCCATTGCCTAGCAACGGGACATACTCCTTGAATAGACTGATGGTCAGGTTTTCTGGAGTCTGACTATCTGTAACGACTGTCAAAGATATGCAAATAACAACCGGGACCAACGAAGCACGAAGTGTTAGTGATATCCTAGATAAACTTAGAAAAAAGGTCTACAAATTAATTGAAAATTTAATATTGGTACATGTATATAAGAGGCCTTAACCACTGGGTCATCATGACACAAATCGGGATTCAATACCTTCTTAATATCTATCGAATAATAGAATCTATCTGTTGGAGTCTTTTTGAATTCACTGTGGACAGAAAGGTAGGTCATAAGTTTAAATTATATTGCGTAGAAATTACTATGTATATATTATAATTTAAATTCCGTAGTAGCAGCTTCCTAATTGAACCACTTTCCATATCTCATAATTTATTTGTCTCACGTCCAGTAAATCCTCGAAGGTAATAATAATGATATTTTCAAAACAGTCTCCCTTTTCATAATTCCGTAAGCGTTTTCCTGAAATTCCGTTTGTAACTTAGTGAAATTTCGTAGTCATACCAGTGTTACTTAATCAAGCATACCAGGTCGGGCCCAACATTCTGAGAATTCACTTACCAACGTTAATGTTGTATCGTAATTTGTGTCTCACAAAAGCATAACTCGAGGCCCTTAGAAATAAATATAAGGACCCAGTCAGTATATTAACAATAACTTATTATTGTTAATATACTGACTTAATATAATCAGCTTTATAATGTTCCCACTGCTGGGACTCAGATCTCCTCCCTAGAAGAGGTAATGGTACGTAATCCACTACGTGAGCCCTGTATGAGTTGATGAATGTCACATATCTTTTCATGATTTATTTTTGTTCTACTAAGACATGTCGTTTTCTTCATTTCTTTCACCGTTTGGAGAGCATGACATACTCAGACTTATAATTTTCCCACTGCTGGGACTCAGACATCCTTTCAAGAAAGAGAAACATTTTTTAAATGTTTTGATTTTTTCTTTCACCGTTTTGAGAGCATTGGTGATGAAATAAATTACATGAAGTAAAGAGTTTGACCATATAACAAAATCACGTAAGTCGGGGCCATTATGACTAGACCACCATAGCCGGCTATACACACACACAAATACTATTTTTATTACTACAACAAAGGTAAATTTTATGTAGATACTGTCCTAAAAATGAATCGTTATTTTTTCCATTACCTGAAAAAATGGCCTTTAAAAATCCACTTAACCGAGTGGCTTTTTTCTATATTTATTTTTAGAGTGTTTAATCACAAACTGATTATATCACCCTCATACAAACAGTTATTCTATAAATTGTATCACAGTCATGTTCTAAATCCTATTCTAGTTTATAAACCGCTCTTGCATCCATTGACCAAGGGAACGCATGAATACTGTAACATCTACTTACATCTAGTGACTTAGGTAAAATTGAAATTCTGTCGGCCTTGTTGCGGACACACTCCATCAGTGTATGGTAAGTGTCTTCCACTACACTACAACCAGGACGATTTGGAGAAATAACTTTACCGTTAAGAAGATTGAGTGGTTCTAGCTTAAATAGATTGGATTAGAACCAGAAGAAGAGTCATTTGCGAGACCACTCACACAACAGTCTATCTGTATTGCGCGTCTCTACCGTCGATTCAATTCCTCATCTTTCCAACCTTTTCCAAATTTATTTCGAGTCGACGCAACAAGTCTTTTTCTGACTTTACACTAATATTACAAGACTAGTTTATACTCGTATACATGTTTGTTACTGTTTTACGTTTAAACGGTCGAAATTTTGCACATGTTTTTAGATATCTTATGTCCTATAAATATAGGACATATGATATCTTTTAATCCCGGGACTATGTTCCTTTTGGACAACTTTTGTGTTTAAAGCGGACAAAGCCGCTGGTAGGAGCTAGTCTTCGATTAAATGTCGTTTTCCGACAAACAGTCGGCTCAAAAAATTGAAGAATGTCATCACTACTCAAACAGTTTTAAACAAATATTAATAAAACTATTGATCCATTAAGTGCGTTCAAAGATACCTAATTTTTGTCTACTATAATATTTGGTTTGTCTAACTTTAACGGCTTGACAAAGACTGTTCATTGCATAAGAGTATTATTCAAACAGTTTTTAAACAAATAAGTCTAGGTTATTCAAGGTGTGTTTATGAATGAGTATACTGTATAGGCGAAACCTTTTTCAAATGCCTACCATGACAGTATACGACTGAGTCATTATTAAGGTAGAACTACACTGCGCACACGTATACCACGTAGGCCGATCTGGGTGCGTCGGTCTCCATACATTTTATATGGCAACTGGACTAGTAGAGCTACATTAGATCCACGCCACGTGATGCCACGCTACGTTGTTTTTTTAGGATTCCGTACCTCAAAAGGAAAAAACGGAACCCTTATAGGATCACTGTGTTGTCCGTCCGTCTGTCTGTCTGTCTGTCTGTCAAGACGCTTTATCTCGTGAAAGCGTGGAGATATCAAGTTGAAATTAAAACCATATACTCATGTCTGCGGTCCGTTCAAGCTGTGAATAAATTAAACTTCTAAGTTAACGAATAAAAAAGATTATGTCCCAAAAAAACGCAAATTTTGATACTCTCAAAGATCGAAACTCATAGGGTACTTCCCGTTGACCCAGAATTCAGAAATTTGGCACAATGCCCTTGCAAATTTATTGTTTTCAAATTTTTTCTTTTAGCACATATATAGGAATAAATTTGAAAACAATAAATTTGTTGTTACTTATAACACAAAAAATATGCAATTCGGAAAAATCTTCAAGACTCCTTTCGGGAACTGTAGTTTGCACGGAACCCTCAGTGCCCGAGTCCAACTCGCACTTGCCCAGTTTTTATATATATATTTTATTATGGATAGGCTCGCGTTTGACCACTATCTCATCTGATGGTAAGCGACGATGTGGCCGACAGTGGAAGATGCTCACCTAGAAGAAATATATTCATTCTTAACTTAAAGACCCCTGCAAAACAGGCGTGGCCCTACGTGTGCGTCGTTCTAATGTAATTCTAGCTTTATGCACAATGGTTGACTCGTCTGTCGCAGCGCCATTCAATATGCAAAACTGCAGTGATTCAGGTGTCTTCATATCAGAGGCAGGTGTGGCGAAGGTACTGTCATACACCTCATGCATTTATGATGTAATTTCATCCATCTCTGAAGGCGGGTTTGGGTATCTGGAGTTACGTTGTTTGTATCTGACGCTGAACGTGATTATACTATAGAGATAACTTGGCTGGTATTAGCCAGCTATTTTGTTCACTTTGATCTGATCGACCAATACTTACTCTTCCGTTGCTCGTTTTCTAAGATCAAAGTGGATGAAACTTTGATCTTAAAAATCAATTAGTACGTAAAATTTCATCCACTCTGACAGGCTATTTAATATAAAAATAAATAAAAATATGATATTTAAAGCTGCAAACTAATCACCTCAAAATTCTTGATAGAAAATCAAGAAACTTAAAATTTTCAAGGATAATATACGATATTATAATAATAATAATAAATAATAATATTTTTTTTTATATTTTTAAATGTTTTTTTTTTATTTAAATATTTAAAAATGTAATTTATATGTTAAGTTAAATGAATAAAAGAATAATAATAATAATATTCCACAACTACCACACAACGCCGTCTAGTCCCAAGCAAAGCAGAGCTTGTGTTACCCATAACACAAGCTCATACAAGAAATATATACAAATTATAGATAAATTACACCCAGACACAGAACAAATGATTATGTCATCACACAAACATTTGTCCTGGGTGGGAATCGAACCCACGACCTCCGGCATAGCAGTCAGGGTCACTAACCACTAGACCAACAGGCCAGTCAAAGTAAAATTAGTAATAGTATTAAAAAAATCTTTTTTTTTCATAGAGACAGGACCTTATCGGTAAGAATGAAGACTTTTCAAGTACTATAAAAATAAAATCTAAACATAAGAGGAACCAAAATATTTAATTAACTTTAAGTTGTTCTTCCAAATATAAAGTTTAAATTCAAGAGAAACCTAAGATACAAGTCAATAAGTTTAAGTCACTCTCCAAAAAAACATGAGTAAAACATTTTAAGTCTTCGAAGGTAAATAAAACCACAAAAATAATTGTTCTTGCTGTCTTCATTACGTAAAGTTCCACTTACACTTGTTTATGGCTTCATTATAATCAAAAATTTCACTAATTATTTATTCTTCATAAACTTTCCTTACGAAGACCCATATTATCGCCGTTATCGTAATTAGTATTTAGAAACTTTTTTTTAGGGTGTGGTTCCATTATCGGAAAATCAAATTGACTATTTTCTTTCGGTTTTTAGGGTACCGTACATCAAAAGAAAAAATCGGAACCCTTATAGGATTACTTTGTTGTCCGTCTATCTATCTGTCGGTTAAAATTATATCAGGAACGCGTGCAGGTATCGAGTTGAAATTAAACCAGGGGTATGGTCTCTTAAAGGTATAAAAAAAAACTTTTAAGTTAAAGAAAAGATACGGTCATTTATGTTGCAAAAAACGTATACTACGTTACTCTCAAAGAAATCAAAATTCATACGGTTCATCACTGCTTCACTGCTGAGTTTGTGGGTTCGATTCCCACTCAGAACAAATGTTTGTGTGATGAGCACGATCATTTGTTCTGTGTCTGGGTGTAATTTATCCATAACACTTATGTATATTTCCGGTATCTAGCACAAACTCTGCTTAGTTTGGGACTAGATGGCGTTGTGTGATAGTTGTGGAATATAACAATCCTATTTAGATATACAAGGTGTCGTTTTGAAGGTGCAAAATATTTCGGGTAATTATGTTAGTGATTCTCGACCCGAATCAATAATAAAATGAGTAAGTAATTTTTTTTTTCTTATTTATGGAAATCGGTATGTGTGAACTACGTTTCTTAAAAAGCAGCCAGTCTGATACCTGCCTTATAACCGCGCTTTCTTTCACACACACAAACACGGAACAATAAAGGGCGTTTTCACACACACTAACTCGCAACGATAGTTTCATAAATAATGTATCATCCAATCATCATCCCGCACGCCACACCCTAGCCACGCCCCCGCGGCCATCGATCAATCGATTTAGTTTAGTATATTTAAAAAATAAAATAACAAGTATTACTGATTATTAACCAGGTATCGTTTTTTTACATGATTATTTATGAGTTTTATTACAACCTCCTGAAATATTGTGCAGTTTTAAAACTGCACCTTGTATAAGAGGGCCCTTCCCGATCCATCACCAAGATGAGCATGTTTTAAAAGCTTGTTGGTTCATCCCGCGCAATATTTGATAAAGAGGCGACGTAAAAAAAGAGATAACACCTGAACGCTCTGTTAGCATTCGGTAATAACGTGATTCACTCGAATATTTCATAAAACTGGTCTCAGGAAATAATAAACAATAATAATAATACATTATTTATTGCCCAAAGAAACAATAAAAATACACGAACTGTTACATATCAGTTTGAGTTATTTTTTACATATTTTGTGAATGTCGATGATAGGAAAAATCTGTGTTTTTACGGAACATGTCACTTTAAAAAAAATCACACAGAATTTTAATTAATTGAGCAATTTATAAATATAGAATACCTATATTTGACTTTTTAATATATAAGTACATTAATTAAGGGTCAAAGTTCACAAAAAATAGCATATTTTCGGACTATACAAATGTATGATTTAATTTCAACTGAAACTTAGATAATAACCGCAAAATATCTGAATCACGAAAATATTTAGAGAAAGATATTGTCTAATAACTTCTTAATCACGTACAAGCGGATCGCGGGCGCTCTTAAAGTTAAACTACAATCGGCCTTCTGGGAGATTCTGAGACGAGCTGTTAAGGTCAGGTTCTACTCATTTTGAACTTTTTTAAACCTCTGGAAATCCACAAATATAAAAGAGAACACCATGAAAAATTATTTTATTAAAATTGACTATATGACCAAGCGCCGAGCAAAAAACAAAACATTATATAAATAAGTTGGCTTGATAAAAAAACAAAACCTGGGCAAGTGCGAGTCGGACTCGCACACTGAGTGTTCGGTGCAAACTACAATACCCGAATGGAGTTTCGAAGCTTTCTCCAAATTGCATTTTTTTTTGTGATGTTGGTAACAACAAATTTACCGTTTTCAGATTTTTCCCTATACCTATGTTTCTTTTCATAAAAGGGCCTCAAAATCGACATAGACCCGGGCGGAGTTTAAAATACTCAGTGACTACAACCGGCTCTTAAGGATTAAACATTGCAGCCTGAACAATGGTCGTGATACGATCACGTTGCGTTTCTGTGCAGAACTATTGTGAACTTACTGCTGCTAGCGGTTCGTGCTAATCAAAACTTCTGTAGTTCAAAACCACAAGGGAATTCTCCTTTGTATACCCAAAAATATTGGTCACTATATTTCCTCATAAAAAGGAAAAACCGAAAACAAAGGTTTTTGTCACTACATTAAAAACCTGGGCACGTATCTCTCGCTAGGTGGCACTCATAACTATATGGGAAATCACACAGAGTTGTTCCATTTTGATATTCAATTTACGAGTCACGAACTAAGAGTATAACGGAGCGACACAACAAAGGCTGTCCTGCCGTATTTCAAAAAGAAGCCACGAGGTTTTGATATTCACAGATACTTTTAGTTTCAATGAAATGGTCATGCGGATTAGAAGGGGATTTTCAAAAAAATTGCTCCATTTTTGGAAAATGAAACTGACTGTTTTCTTTCTGTTTATTGTTGATAGGCTCGCGCTTAACCATTATCTTACCTAAAGAAATAAAGAAAGAAAACTATTTTATTCGGCATACACACTCGTAGATACACACAATGTAGTATATACGTAAATCCACACAGATACACACAACATGTAGACTAATAAATTATAATAATTAAAAAAAAAAAAGACAACTAGCAATGTATGTCTCTGGGCGGCGCCAAATAGGTCCACCTGATGGTAAGCGATGATGCTATCGACGATGGAGCACACTTGACTAGATATAAACTTTTCACTGTTGACTGGTTGTCCCCCAGGTTGTAGCTATCAGGAAACACAGAGAGCCCGGCAAGGAATTCCGGTCCTTAACTGTACGCATAATGAACACATTCTTGAAGACCACGATGTACCGGTGGCGTAACGCCGGTACATGATGGACGTCATGTACCTACCTATTCGAAAGTAACATCCATGATTTAAGTTTATTTTTTTTTCTGAGCTCATAACAGACTGGACATGTTTGATTTTGATCTGTATCAAATTGGGAAACAATTTTTTCCATCTCCAAAACCTCAACTAAATACACCTGAAAGTATTTCTACATAGAAGTAATTCTCTTAATTCCTAATGCATTATCTTAATAAGCTATATCAATGAAAACTCAGTTCAAACGCCCACATCTCGGTTGCTCTGACTGAAAAATATAGCCACAATCAAGATTGGTAAGACGATAGCTGCCCATTAACGCTCAGTTGACGTATAGAACCAATATTTTCCCAGCTAACGAAGTTGGCGGCTCTATGGCATTAGGTATACTTCGGTATACCACCGCCACCCACAAGCTACAATGCCGTTATCTCACAAAATCACATTTTGAGCGGTGATTATATTTATATATTCCGGAATTGCCTGGTTAGTTTTATAGACAAATAATCTTTGGCTAATTACCGTAGCATCATACACGTAAAACGAAAACCCAGCAAAGGTCCCACATAAGTATATTTGGAGCGACTTTGAGCGTAAATAGCAAACCAGTATTTTTTAGAGTTTTACTGCTTCTTATCGCGAAAAAAACATAAAAGAAACGGTTTTCCAATCAATTCCATCAGGTGTGATTGCAGTCAAGCACTAGTTTATATCAATCTAAAAAAAAAAAAATAATATCAGCTCATAGTGTGATGCTGATGACGCTTCGGGATTGTTCCAAAAACTCACCATGATCCTAGAACGCAAAGGATAAATGAAAGAACAAAGGGTGAGTATTATTCATGCCTTGATCACACATACCGAGTGAACGGGCTAGACAATACTCTCGGCCGAGTACTCGTTACGTGTAAACACAGATCCGAGTGCTTGGCCGAGCGCTTACATCACTTTCTCGGCCGAGCAACATTTTACTGTATCGCCCTTTTACTCGGTACGTGTAATCAAAGCATCAGTAAAAGCACCCACTCTCTCTCGCTGCACTCAGGGCGGAAAAAGTTTTTTGATTATTTCCCACACACAAATAAAAAAAAAAAGACGGGTTGCACTCCGGGAGTGCCGGCAGAAGTGAAAACTTGATTATTAACGTTGAAATATATATATATATATAAATAAATATAAACATATATACGTATATAGATATATTATAATATATATATGGCTCAGGCGCAAAACGTCTCTTTCGCAAAATGTCCCCTGGTCGTAAAACGTCTCTTTCGCAGAATGTCTCTTTCGTAAAATGTCTCTTTCGCAGAATGTCTCTTTCGCAAAATGTCACGCCAGGTACTTAAAAATAAAATTTTGATTTTCAAAACAAAAAATCATTTATTAAAATTATAGTGTAATTATGATGTTAAAATTTTGGTACTTAAATTTACATAAATGAATGTATTCCAAATAAAAAATAAATATTTTGTTACAGTTAAAAATAATATTTTGGTACAATTTAAAGGCTGACAGTAAGGAACTGACGCTTCCACAATTCTTAAAAAAGATTACTTTTTTACAAATTTTCAAATAGCTAAATTTAGGTTTTTTGCTGAGTAGGTATCAATGTTTATTTTGATTTACAATTCTTCATTAGCAAGTAATGTACATTCCAGAATGAAAATAAGTACATTTATATTTTGGTTTTCTTAATGAAAGATTTATTTTCATAATCATTTACGAAAATAATAATTTATGTAGCAAATTTTAATTAATAACTCAATACTCAATACTCAATACTCAATATTTTATTGCATTCCATATGTACATGTTTAGATGTTATAAAAATATAGTTAAGATCAATATGGACCCTGTCGGGCACAGCAAATCTAGGAGAGAGGATGAAGGCTAATTAAATAAAGATATTTCACTTATTTTTATTGTTATGTCTAATTATTGGTATGGTTGATTTATTTATTTATTGTCGTCATTATTATTAAATTTTGATATTGTTGTAATTAATGTATGTATGTATATTATTATAATGTCTAAATTTAACTAATTTATGTCCGGTGTTATTATTTATTTTTATCATCATTTATTTAAATTAATCATGTATATATATGGTATTACTATGTCTGTGTATCAGATTGGTAAATTATGTTAGATATTTTAGTTTGTTTTTTTTTCATGATTATTTTTAAGTTGTCAGATATTTTATTTATATTTTGTCATACTTATTATTAAATTGTCATTATTTAGACGTTTTTTTTTTTTTTTTTTTTTTTATATATATTATTGTTTAGTCATTGTATAAGTAGATTAAATGTCAGGTATTTATACTTATTTTTATCGTCATAATTATTAAAATATGTATTTATTTATATTAATTATCAATACATATTATTACTTTGTATGTTTATCAGTAAAGGTAAATTATGTCAGATTTTTTAGTTATATTTTGTCGTCATTATTATTAAATTATGTCAGATTTTTTATTTATATTTTGTCGTAATTATTATTATTTTATGTCCTATTTTTTATTTTTATTTTTTGTCGTCGTTATTATTATGTCATTATTTAAATTAATTATGTGTGAACATTATTATTATGTCTATGTATAAATACTTTTGTAAATTATATTAGGTAATTTTAGAGTCATTTATATTTAGTTAGGTTATTATTTATGTAGGAATTTATATTTTATTCTATTTTCTATATTTCATACTATATTATATTAAATAATTTAATAAATGTCTTAACATAATCTTTGGTAAGTAAGACGGAGGATAATTTATTTTGCAATCGATTTATCCTCTAAAAATTCCTTTACCGTGTAGTATGATTTGGATTCCAGAAGTTGTTTCACTTTGTTAATAAATATGTTTGTTTTCTTTACTTCTCTAATATCGTTTGGCAGTTTGTTGTAGATTTTTGCGGACATTACTAAAGGGCCAGTTGAGTGCATTTTGAGTCGGGATCGGGGTATGTTTATTTTGTTTCTATTGTGCCGAGAAATGTATCTTATTTGCGTTTCCTCGCAATTTGTATAAAAGTCTGGGTATTTTCTGACAAATTTACATAATTCTAAGATGTATAAACAGGGAAGTGTGAGTATTTTGTGTTTTAGAAAATATGGTTTGCAACTCTCTGTTTGTTCTATATTAGTAATAATTCGAATTAACTTTTTCTGCAAAATGAATATGGTCTGAGAATCGGCACTGTTGCCCCACAGCATGACCCCATAGCTAAGCCATGCCTGGGCATACGCATAGTAAGTAGCAAGTGCAGTTTGCAGATTGGTGGTTTTTTTAATTTCGCGAAGGGCGTATGAAAATTTTGAAAGTTTTGCTCTTATTTTCTGTATATGGGATTTCCAGTTTACATGGGTATCTATAGACAAACCGAGGAGAGTAAACTAACCAAGGTTTATTTTAGTGCGAAGATTTAATTTTTTTATCATTTATGAAAATGATAACAAAAGTTAATTTCAGTGTCACAATTAAGACATAATTTCATTTGATATGTCATATATTTATATTTTCTTTTTATCAATAATATTATGTTAATAACTTATGAAAATGATTAAAAAATTTTTTTTTCGCAATACTTGATAATAACTCAAGTAAATTATAATGCCAAAATTTATTTATTTGACATTTTAATATTAAATATATATTTTTTTAATCATTTTAAAAAAGGTATAAAAAATATTTTCATTTGCAATACTTAGTTAATGTTTAGTTACTATTAGTAATAGCTCCTATTATATTATCTGTGGATATGTTTACTAACAGTATTGATTCTTTTGATATAAATTTTGAATGTGTGTAAAATGTTTGATATCTATTGATATTGTTTTTATTTGGAATACATTCATAAGTAAATTTAAGTACCAAAATGTTAACATCATAATTGCACTATAATTTTAATAAATGTTTTTTTTTTTGAAAATCAAAATTTTATTCTTAAGTCCCTGGCGCGACATTTTGCGAAAGAGACATTCTGCGAAAAAGACATTCTGCGAAAGAGACATTTTACGAAAGAGACATTCTGCGAAAGAGACGTTTTACGACCAGGGGACATTTTGCGAAAGAGACGTTTTGCGCCTGAGCCATATATATATAATATATCTATATACGTTGAAATATATATATATATATATTGTAACGTAATGTGTTACATAAAGGAGTGTAACTGTTACATGAGAGGGTAAGGAGGAGTATGGGAGTGAGGAGTGTAGAGGAAGAGTGAGAGTAAGAAGAGTAAGTGTATAGTAAGGGGAGAGGAAGAGTGTTACGCGAGTGCAAGAGGGAGTGTAGTGAGTAAGTGCCTCCAGGGAGTAGCCCTGGCAAGGCACGTGTGGTGAGTAGTGAGAGGTTGAGTGAGGGAGGGAAGTATGGAGGGATAAATAATATATATAGATATGAATCCTTGTGAGGTTATATTACAAATAAAAGTATATAAAACAATAGGAATATAAAAAGATATAAAAAGTCAGCTCAAACGGCGTCACGGCGGAGCACAGCAGCTGGTGTAGGCGCAGCCCTCAGCCGTACGAAGGACGGCGAAGGCTACGCAGCCGCAGGCAGCAACAGATAGTGGTAGTCACAGCCCCCCAGCGTAAGGGCCGGCAGCAGTAGAGAGGAGGCCCTCAGAGGCCAGGTCCAAATATAGAACAGCCCTCTGCCGTGAGGGCCGGCAGAGGCAGAGAGGAGGTCCTCAGTTCCTTCTCTGAGGAGGTCTTCATGGTCCAAGGAGCTCAATCAGGAAAAACAGACATCAGGAGCTGAGCCAAGAAACTGTCACATGTAGCTGAACCAAGAAAAACTGACACTAGGAACTGAACATGTAGCTGCACCAAGAGTCTGACCGAAAACTGACCAAGAAACTCACAAACATGGTTTTTTATCAATTTTGACGGCTATGCAGCCAGCATATATAAATCAATTCATAATTTAAAATTTGAAAACAGGTTTCAGCCAGCATTGCTGTTTCACAAGAAAGATATAAATTACAATTTAATTTTAAAGAAAGATTTCAGATAAGAGAACATATAATTTGTTGTTAGCAAATTATATGTTTACAAAATAAATAAGAGTAAAAGAATAAAACCTAAGACTATAAAAATACTCTTTGTTGATACCTAATCAAAACCATAGAAGAAAATAGTAGTGACATGACAGATGACAGTGATCAAAGAAAATAAACAAACTAAATATATAAGAAATATTATAAAGGGATGTGATTATTGTTAAGTAAAGTAAACGTAAGTATTAATAACATTACAATATTTATATATATCTATATATTTGAAACAGTAGGCCCAGGCGTACATTTTCGCCGTAGAGAGGGGATAGCTGTCTACTCTCCATCCGTCTTACGCTTTTTCGATCAGGTCACGTGTCCTGACGCGAGTTTAAGATTTTATACCCATTACAGAAAAAGTGCTCAACGCCGCTAAAGAAGTTTTCACTTCAAAAATATATGACTCATTTAATGATGATGATCTGGATCCGGATGATACAGAATGCCTAAACCAAATAAGCTGTCATCTTCCTTGAATCAACCGTGATTTGAAAAGGAAGTTTGTTCCAAGTAGGCGTGTAGTGCGATGACGGCATTAAGTGGCGTCATCTACCTATGTGGATCACGTCATTGTTATTGCCTTGCACGTTTCATGATCTCATAAAAGCTCTTGAAAATATGCTGAATAATTGAGTAAGAAGAACATAAGTACAGGTGTTGGGTTTTTATTTTTTGTAGGAAGTAAATAGGCACAAAGGAATCTTGATTTTTTAAGATGGCGTCCTATCTGTAGTCCGAACTCGGTAAGCGTTGCTTTGCTTAACTTTCGAGATTAACCCATGAGGATGTTATTCTTTCAGGCATAACCTCTTCCTTCTTTTCGGTCCTTAGTCATCATCATCATCATCGGTTCAGCCGAAAAAAGTCAAAGTTTTTTTTTTCGGTGGGTATAAATCATTCAGATGGCATCCCCCGCCCTTGGGCGCAGCGGGAGATAGTCTCAGACTTTTACTGACTAAAAAACCCACCCCTTCCTTCGTTGCCTTTCATAATGGAGCCGAGCGTCCCTTTCAGAAATACACTCTTGCCCCCAGTGGGCTTCGACCCTGCTGGGCCCCTACGGTTGCTGACAACTCCTTGAGGCGCGTCGGAACAAAGCACGCCGTCGACGACTTGGGCTCGGTCCGGGCGATTACCGGACGGTTGGACCGTCCTATTCATCAGACCCATCGCTCGCCGTAAGACGTCCACTGTTGGACATGGGCCTCTCCCAAGTGTCTCTATAATGACCGGTCCTGTGCGTCTCGTATTCATCAAATTTCCGCAACCCTCACCAGTTCATCGGTCCACCATGTGGCCTTCCACACGTTCCCCCAACGCTGCTTCTTAAGTTCCTGCTTCTAGTCCTTAGTATAAGCAAGTAATTAGACTTCTTAATTAGTTTCTTCTGAAGACAGATCGCGAGGCGTTTCCCACTCAACTCAATTTGCACTTAGACAGCAAGTCGCAAAGCTCTGGGCTTGCACGTTATCTATATATATAAAAGAAAGTCGTGTTAGTTACACCACTTATAACTCAAGAACAGCAGAACAAATTTGGGTGAAAATTGGTAGGGAGGTAGCTTAGAGCCAGGAGACGGACATAAGATACTTTTTATCCCGTTCGACAGCGTTCCCGTGTAACTTGACATGAAACGTCAGGGGTAGAGTAGGGTAGAGTAGAGTAGGGTAGAGTAGAGTAGGGTAGAGTAGGGTAGAGTAGAGTAGAGTAGGGTAGAGTAGGGTAGAGTAGGGTAGAGTAGGGTATAGAAGGCTGAAGTAGGGAAGAGCGGGAGCGAAGCCGCGCGGGCAAAAGCTAGTTATGCTATAATCTATCTTTGTATACGAAAGGAATGTTTTTACGAGGGACTTGCTGAACTTAACAAAGGACTCAGTTAACTTAAGGTAAACCTACATGATGGTGAAAATAACTTATTTGCAAATTCATGTCAACGTCGGTACGTAAAAGTTCACTAATCATGTTCATACGGCCGGGCGGAAACGTTAATGTGCAAACCGATTTGTTCAATTTGAGAGTTCATTAAATAATGTGAGTATGAGTTCAAAAATAATATCTGAAATAGAATTTAATAAATATACAAGCGGTCCCGACAAACGTTGTCCTGGGTTTTTTTGTAGAAAAAAAAAACAATTACTGCGCCATCTACCGGATACTTTTGTCTTCAAACTTTTCAGGAACCTACTCTAATATACACACAAAGTTTCCTCTAAATCGGTCAAATTGTTTAAGGGCAGTTAAGTGACAAACATACATAACTGAAGAATTATATGTATATTTATAATGACTAAAAGAGTCGTCTTTTGGGGGTGGAAGATATCAAATAATGAGATAGATACTTTTACTGAATTAAACTCACCCATGTTTCTTCAGTTACCCTTTGCATTCCTGACCGTGGTGACTCTTTGAAACAAACCGGTAACCGTCCGGTAATCACGCATCACCATTAATTTTGTCTTGACAGCCGGCACATTACATTGACTTTCCCACTATTGAACAAACTAAAGCCATCAAAGCCAACGCAAGCCTGGCTTTTTTTAAAGATCGAAAATTAAACAATGGTCATAAAGGCGTAACCACTCTCCTTTTATTTCCCCCCATAAAATATGTTGTTAATTCTTTATGTATTTAATTCGCGGAGATTACGGGGCCAAACTTTTAGTTATGTGACCGCAATAAACAGAATCGTAAACCGTCCGTCACCACTCAGCAAGCCTTGACCTTCCTCTGAAAATGAAAAATATAAAATAAAAACATAAAATAAGGATTAGCGACCCGACTGTACAGCTGAAATGGAAAATGAATCTTTCGAATGTTGTCCGAAACCATAATGGCGGGCGAGAAATGTTTTTCGGTGGTTTAATTTTATGGAATCATCTTATTCAACAAGTACTACATTTATATTCTTTTTATTCCTGGTGGAATTTTAAATAAGAATGTTTATATATTGTCTTTTACATACATATAATAGTTATATACATATATTCATGTATAGTCTAAAATGTAGTTTTGTACATCAGCACTAGGAAACTGCTAGAAAACTAGTACCTTTGCAGTACCTTTTTATTTTAAGTTTTTATAGTCAATCCTAAGGTTGTTTCGTAAATATCACTGTCAGCGATAAGACCACTATTGTACGTTAAAGTTTATTTACTATTTTAGTGTACAATAAAATGTATTCCATTCTAGAAATGAACTAAGATATGACGCAAAAAACTTTTACACACTTAGGATTTGGCTGGACCAGTCTGCCGCTGGCTGAACAATCTGTTTGCTTAAATAACTGTGCCCTAAGACAGTGAGATGAGGTCCCAGTAGACCGCAGAAAAAAAATCAGGCCAGATGAACTATGAATCTTCATCCTAAACTAGTTCGTGCTCACGATAGATAGAAGGGTCGAAGGATTGCCATCTTCGAGGCCTAGGACAGAAAAGTATAACAAAAAAATGCATTCGAAAACTATACAGTAAACGAACTTGCCATCCGAAACCCTAGAGAGAAAAGTCATTAATTGATATTTCATCTCAAAAAAAAAAAAATTGCGGTCCTGACATTACAGTTTTTATCCTGGTAGGTTTTTTTAAGCTACATGTCAATCGCAAAGTTAAGAGAGTTTTTAAAATATGTGGCATTTTCGTCCGTAGCTTGTCACGATTAATTCCTTACTTACATCTTATTTTGTAACCTCCCAGTTAGGTTTTAGCATTTTTTTTATTGGAAGAAATATAGTATTTTTTAAATCATAAAAAATGTATTTTTTAATAAAAAATTCCGGAAATGGGATATTTTTTATACATCAGTTTTTATTTGCAGTTTTTGTAGTTTTCTTTATAAAGTATTTTGTCATCTCTTTCTGGAAATTGTGCGCCCCTCTGTAAAACACATTTTGTTAACGTACTAGTATTTATAACTTGTATGGGATGTATAACTACGAGTCTATAGATATACTATACAGAACGGGCGGCAACCCTAAATCCAGTAAAAATACAGATTATAAAGCCTTTTATTCGCGGCACAGTAGTCTTCGTAATTAAGAAAGGGTAGCACGTCATATAAATTAGTCGGGTACAAAAGTTAACAGGGGTGAGGCCGACGACACGCTAAACAAGTAATGAACAATGATAAATTAGTATGATGTTGACTCATTGTAATGAACATTTATGATATACCAACCTACCTATATTAGTATACCAAGTTACCAACCTCCCTACATTAGTATATTACTGGCACTGTTAGCAGAGTTAGTGATATACCAAAACGACTTTTCATTCAATGTAAATTTGTATCGGTAAAGTTTTATATGTACGTATGTATTTTAAATAAAATTATTATGTCGATTTATAATAATAAAATACATTTATAGTTATGCTAAAAAAATAAACTAATAAATACTATGTATCGGTTAAAAAAAAACGTATATTTTATGCTAAATAAGAATTGAGCTTAAAATGAATAAGTTATTAACTATTGTGCACCATCATTGATTGCATCAGTGTTTACCATCAGGTGGGATCGCTGTCAAACACTAATTTATATTGATTAAAAAAATATTTTGTTAAATAGAATTTCCAGATGGCTTATGGCCGCCATCATAATGCGCCACCGCTAGCATAATGGTTGAGTAGTTGACTGCTGTGCTGCGGGTCGCGGGTTCAATTACTACACGGAACAAATATTTGTATAGCCTACAGATAATTGTTCCGAGTCTGTATATCTAGTGAATGAGATTGTGAGTATTTTTGAAGCCACCTTTTTTTTTAAGCTGGGAAAATCATCTAAATTTTAATTAATATGTCGTACAGTAGGTACCTTACCATATACATAATGCAAATATGTTTTATTTTCCTGCAACAATATTCCAAAATTGATCGCAACAAAACTCGAAAGATCTAATAGCTTTATTAAATTGCCAACTCCCAGGAAGGAATCCGAGGGAGTGCTAATTAATTTCCATCAGGCAGAAACGATTTGTTTTTAACGGCAAGCTGACATTCTTCGAGAATTCCAACGGATTTAAATAGAGTTGCACAGTTCCGACGTTTGTTGTAGACCGGAACACCCCGAGTTTTGTCGAATGAATTTTCATTGCCGTAAAATAAGTTCTTTTATAATTAACTTTTAGAATAAATTCTTTTATAATTCATTGTTATTTACCAACTTCTTTGTGAAGTTTCAAAATTATTTTCGTTTGTTAAGGAGGTTCATTAAAAGTTCTCTTCATATGGATCCTACGTATTTTTTATAAAATGCTTTGTCTGATTTACCTTGAATTCTCTTGTCGTAGGGCACTTTGGACCGGGCCGCGATCAAACTTCCACCTATATTCCTTCCTTCCACATTTTTTTAGTAGTATTTTTTAAACCTATTTGCAAAATAAATATCATTAAATTTAACATATCATTCATCATTTATCATTTATCAGTAGTATTTTGGCCTACAAGGATAAAAGTACTTAACTTTCGTTACCAAAAAAACTGTATTTATTTGATTTGTGGTCCCAAAATACTACTTAGAAACAAAAATATTTTTATGGATGGAAATACGGATCGCGGTCCCGGTCCAAAGAGCCCCGCAACCCTCTTAACTTGAAATCTATCTATATTTATGTCATTTTTTGCCCTAGCTTACCTATACATAGAATAAGACGTGGATTTTCAAGAACCGACCAGAAACACCACGATTACTCTTTAATTTTGTTACAATGTAATATTAATTATTTTATTTTATTTTATTTATTTAGTATGTATATTCTTTATTTCATAAAACACGGGATAAACTTTTATAAAAACAAGCATGCAATGGATTTATATCGCACAGGGCGGTTTCTTACAGGTATCCTTTGAATGGACTGAACGAAAAGAGATAGATATACAGGTATAGAGATAATAATAGATATGAGAGAATAGTTTAGACCAGTGAAAATAGTACCTTTTTGATACCAAGTTTACTAATCTACACTATCCAGTCCTTTTCAATAAAAAAAGGGAACTGACACTGAATATTACTTCTCCTAACATGTTAACAATAGTTTTCTTATGTTGAAGATTACCATCATATATTAAAGTTCCTTTAAAATGCTATCTTTACTTAACCTACCTTGCAAAGCGTATCCTTCTGTCGCCGAAAGAAATTCCATTTCCTGGCTTGCTTGTGCAAACATCGTGTTCCCGAAGGAAGGCGACGACGGAATCGAGCTAACTCTTCCTGTATGTTTACTTTAGAATCGTACACTAACCAAACTATTTCGTAGGTCGTTTCATAGGTACTTTGAGGATGGTAACTTGTAAAAGGTGTAGGCTCCTGGGACCCGGAATTCATGAAGACAAAGTCTGGGCGCAATATCTACTCCAATACTTTATATTTTCGACACTTGTTTCATGGTCTATCAAAAACTCACTTAAAACAACAAAAAAGAAAATACTTTCCAACGACAAACAAGACAACTATTTATTAAGTTGCACCTGCCATGTTATGTTTCTGCACCACCCTAAGGTCGACTGGCAGATAATGCCTAATAAGGCGTTAAGTCCGCCTTTGTACAGTTTTTTTTTTTTTGTGCATAAAGCTTTCAATAAATTAATATAATAAATTTCTATAACTACGAAATAAAACTAATAAATACGTTTTGGTGCAAGTGGAGATAGTTTGTTTTTGCGAATGAGACGGAATTCCGAGGTGGAGCCGAGTGCTGCTATGACAAATTTCCACGTGTATGAAACGATATTTTTCAAAACCCTTACGAAGAAATAAATAAACGGGACTGCGAGGCGCCCAGCCTAATAAGATAAATATAATAAATTGTAGTGGGTGCGAGCTAAACCACTTTTCCGCACTAGTGCGACAAACAGCAAATAGCGTGCCTAAAAGCGGTAGGGGTGGGAGCGGGTTTACAAATAAGTGTGTTGAAAACAATATTTCAATCTATAGACACATATACGAACGTATTCTATTTTCCGAACCTAAGTTGTCTAAAGACCAATTATATTAAGAATGGTAGAACAAGGTAGTCTCCTTACAGGATTAAAAATGAAGATATTACTTAGTAATACCACACCAATTATATTATAAGACACAACAAAGTCCTTCAGAGCAAACAACACAATACACGTGCAGATCTTCAGCAGACAATCAGACCTCTGTGGGTAGAACACTACGATGAAATGCATGCGAACCAGCGCGGTGGAAGGAACACGCTAATCCTATTAATTATGATGAACACCGCCTCACGAGTTCATGCAAGATACGAATCTACTATTATATAGACGTCTAATATGCAGGAAACGCGTGCTAAAGACTCCATTTAATAAATCTGTGCTTGGTTTATGTTTGTGTGGTTGAGATTTTTATTCCGATATTAATGGCAATTACTGAAAGACGCAACGTTGGAAGGCTTTGTGGAAGGTGGACCGATGTGTGGTCGCAGAATTCCAATGGATGCGAGATGCTCAAGACCAGTCGTTGTGACGACGCCGACTGAGAGAAGCCTATTATTTACTTGAAAAATACCTTTAATTTATTGGCAATACTTTATGGGTGAAAGTAGCAGTTAATTTTGGTACCCTTAATTAATATTATTATAGCTTCCCTGTCTTGTCCCACGGCTGGGCAACGGCCTTCCTCCATTCTTTCCAATAATCATGGTTCCTCGCTTTCTCATTCCTCCAGGTGTAGTAGTCTGTCGTTCCCTTATTATCTAAACTATTTTTTCTTTTATGGACTTGCCATAATATCTCCACACCATCCTGGATTAAACCAAGCCAACCCCTATTTGTTGGTTGCCTCGGTCAACAATGCCGAGGGCATTATTCCATAAAATACGTGTTTTTTTTTAAACCTTAAAAGTTTTTGGAAACAGACTTCGTCACTCAGAATCTCAATTAAATGTGCGAGGTTTCTACAAATATAGGCCTTTACCTTTTCAAATTATGAGTAGATTATGGAGGACCAAAGATCAAAATTAAAAAAACGCAAAATAACAGATGTTCAAAGGTCTTTACTGGATTACGTTTACATAATATCGTCATATGATCACGTAAGAGCATTTGTATGAAAATGGATGTCGGGTTGGACGCTCTTAAGTCGTTTATACCGTTGTGTTACATGAAGATAAAATAAATAAAACACTCTCATTTCCTCGGTTCCATTACATATCCACACACAGATCCTAGCGCTCTACCATTGAATTACAATACATTTTGTTAGCCTCACAAAATAGGCACTTTATCGAAACATTCAACCCTTACAACTAAAGGAAAAACCTTTTTTTAATCAAGAGAAATCTCTGAAACATAAGACGTGTAAATTAGATCTACAGTTGGTTGCTAATTGTAACCACAAAATAGATAGATGGAGAAGTCAATCTCATGTATGTACTTCACTTTTTATACCTACGCTAGGCGATCGCACACACGTGTACGAGCGCGACCGGGCCACTGAGCCGAGATATCGTGTCCGTGAGCGGTGTCTATGTGTGTGTTGCTCGAGCGTGCTTTGTATGTAGATCGTCTTCTGTATTATTGTCTATCTATTTTGTGTTGTAACACACAATTCAATTTTCAACTTGGAAGGAATAGAACACAGACTGACATAGAACAGTGAACTAATTGGAGAAGATTATTCCATTGAACCACCACACATTAAATTAGGCTGTGGCAGAGTTACTCGGGTATATTCTCAAGGATTTCAAAGATTCAATTTCACATTCGGATTCATACAGTGGCGTAGCTAGTCCTATTTAGTCTTTGTATAGTAATACATTGGGGGCCCCTTTTTTCCAACTGTGTTAAAGCCTAAAAGAGATAACGTTGTTATTACGAAACTGACCAATTGGCTGGCAGACCAAATTCAAAGCCTAATATAATAAGCATTCGAACATTTTACGATTTTATGTTTAAGTAAAAATCAGGGCCTCTAAGACCTAAGGGCCCCGTATCATTGATAGTACCGATGCGACGGTAGCTACGCCCCTGAATTCGTATCACAAAATGTCTAAGCTGCCTTTCCCTACTTCGCGTGGGATCCATATTGAGCCCTTTTTAGCGGCCTCTTCTATCGCATTGTGAAGCTGAAGGGTATGTGATGAAAGCTGTTTCGTTTGATAAATAGGATGATTCTTGTAAAACTGCCTTTTGTGTGTTTTGGCGAGTGAATGTGCATGAATAAGGTTGAAGATTAGTGAATCTAATTCAGTAATTGGTTATTACTATTGGATATCTTTTTTTTTTAGTTACAGGTTTAAATAATTAACTTGTTATCTACATCTACACTTATAATAAAGATGTACTTAAAGATTGTTTTTTTATTTTATGTTTTTTTGTTTGATGTTTTTTTGTTTTTACGAGGTAATCTCTGAAAGTACAGGGCCGATTGCAAAAATTTTAACACCGATAGAGAGCTACTTTATTCCTGTGTGACATTGGCTATATTTTATGTACGCGGGCAAAGCTGCGGGCAAAAGCTAGTCAGCAATAAATAAAGCATCTATGGCGAAGAACCGTAGTAGGTATACAAAATTATTAAAACCAATAAAAGTTTCAGCGTTCGTTTCTCTACACTTTCAGCTTTCAATACATTTCAAAGCAATCCACAACAAAAATAAATACAAATTCATTTTTAGGTAACGAATTTGGTGTCTACTCGTATTTCACGAGCAACACAGCCCACCTGAAATCCTATTCAAACAAATTCGAATCAGGAATAGCAAATAAAAATCGGTTACTTTTTATTTGTGCCATAAAACGTGACTTATAGTATGAGGGGTCCATTTTACAAACGCATCGTTAATGAAAGGTCAATTGCTTCGATAAATTGCGTATATGATTGGCAAACATGCTTTTTTTTTGAGGTAGGAAATCATTTCAGGTAAGGGTAGAGCTGAAGGCTGTGTCAGTCTTTATACTCGTAGAATAAAACCACGCGTATGTTCTTTCAGCTGCCTTTTGCGTTATAAGACAACGAATAACTCTTTCATACATTTATCCATCGCCCTAGCAAGCCTAGCTCTTCGGTCTTGTGTCATGTGGAAGGTGAGGACACTGTGGCGCCTCTCTAGCCACCCCTCAAAGACGGGTCTTATCGCCGCAATTGTAGCGTGCCCCTGCTTTTTAAGCTATGGAATAGCTTCTATCGCGGGCCTTGAGCGTGGAGACCGAATCCAGAAATTCCGTAACGAAAATAACTTAACACCCCCCACTCATTTGTTTTTTGAGCGTGGTGACCGATAAGAAAACAAATGAGTGTACAATCAATCAAAATTTAATTCAATGTGTGAAAGTGTAACTTCAATTAATATCAAAGAAAAAAAAAACAAAGGAAAAAAAATACTGCATAAATAAAATAAATAAATAATTATAATTGCATAAGTTGATAAAAATGCTATGCAATAGCTTTACCGCGGCAGTCCCCGAGTGCCACACGTCTTTTTTATCTTGCCATTGTGGCGGGATTGTTTTTAAAAAGTAGGAAATCTTCTAATGACCTAAAGGTCATTCATTAATACAGATGTGGCTCCTTGCGGTCTAGGACCACGGTTTTCTTTTTCCAAAATTCTCCTAAAACCTAACGGGCTTCGGCCCAGTGCGCAGCTGGCCCCCGACCACCCTATGGTTTTGCTGACATCTCTTTAAGGCGCGCCTGTAGCTACGCGTAGTGGTCAATTCGGGCTCGATCCTAATCAGACGGGTGAACGGCGTGCTACCCATTGCTCGTCGTGAAATGGATTTGTATAAAATGTAGCTCACGGGTAGGGTATATCCAGTGATGGGACACAGGATGCTTTAAATTCCCGTTATATGTTCCTTTGGAATAATTTTTGTGGGGTGGTGAGTCAGGACATCGCATTTTATATATCTGTACATATAGAGGTTATATAACTGAAGAGTTGTTCATTTTGAATGTGCTAATCTTAAGAACTACTAGTTCATACTGAAAAAAGCGTTGGATAGTCCATTTATTGAGGAAGGTCATATAACATCACGCTACGATTCACAGGAGCGGAGTAGAAACTAAAGACGTGGGTAAATCCGTGGGGGGCAGCTAGTAATGAGTATTTCCATTCACAAAATCTTGACTTACCATCCACACAGCCATTTTATCAGTTTATTCAATTATCACGCATGTTAGACCCTTAACTATAAAATACTGATTAAGTATTTCCATTCACACATGGAACTAATTCCAATCACATCATGAACAACGTCAGGTCAGATATGTGCACGGCTATATATTGCATATTAACTAGGGTTGTAACGCAATATTCCAAGTCAGTTTGGAGGACTTCCACTCGGAAGACTCCACTCAGATTTTTCTTTTGTCATAACCATGAGTGTTATTAATGAAAAGCTGTAACAGTCAATTTGATTATTCGAAATGGCCTCCAATTAGAGAACATAATTTGTAACTCTATATTCTAAATGGTGTACTCCAACTGGTATTTTTGGAATATAGGGCCTCCATCTCTACAGATGTGTATGCTTCCGCAAACTATTACCTAAGTTGATCTAAAGATAATCTGCAATTGCAAACTCTTGCTATAATGTCACTACCCTGCCGGGTTCTGTACCAAATAACATAAGTAGAGTCCGTTCATTCAAAAAACCACTCAAAAATCATCCAAAAGGAGATGCAAGAGTTAAAAAGACCACTACTTGTCAGAACCAGTTCGGTACCGCGCTGGCAGGTCCCATCATGCTGCAGCGTCCAGCAGTACCCACGACTCAGCTGTAGGTTTCGAGGCCACATCTCACCACGATGGCTGAGCAGATCGTAAAGTATTTACGCATAAAGATAAACTGAACTTTGAGAATCATGCAGTTGGAACCGCGCCATAACACTATGAATTTCAAGTCATTTGTGGTGCGGGTGCCGACTCACCATTTGGAGATCTTCCTCAAAGGAGAGTTTTAGAAGAAAAGTGTTGAGTTATGGTGTGTTGAGTATGTGTAGTGTGTGTGGTGTGTGTGTGTATATCGACAATTTCGTAGAAAAATACCGACCTCGCAGCGAAACAGGACGCCGTCACTTCGTGTGCATAGTATATAGTTTAGTAGGTAATTTTATAGTTTGTTTTGTACAAATGTATTACTTTATTATTTTGTAAGACTATTTGTGTATTTTATCTTTTGCTTGATAATAAATGATTATTATTATTATATTAAAAAGGCCCTTAGCGGATCCAACCCAATTCCGCTAAGAGCATTTCATTATCGGACCGAACGTGCGTAATGCACCACTGGAACATGGTGACCGTCCCATCCATATAAACTAAACTTTTTGGGCACACATTCATTATGGGTGCAGATTTTTTTTCGATGGGAAATCCAAAAAGATCCAATGACAAACCCCGCTTTTCGGCGGAGCGGGAGATAGTGTCAGACTCTTACTGACTAAAAAACCCATCCCGTTCCTTCAAGCCTTCCATACCGCCCTTTCGGATAACCCTGGCCCCAGTAGGCTTCGACCCGGCTGGGCCCCTGCTGTTGCTGACCACTCCTTGAGGCGCGCGGGAACAGCGCGCGCCGTTGACGACTTGGGGTTGGTCCGGACAGTTACCGGACGGCCGGACAGCGAGCTATTATGGGTGCAACTAAGAAGTGGAATTCCCTGAAGGAGTCTGTGTATCCTGACAGCTACAACCTAGGGATCTTTAAGTCAAGAGTATATACTTTACTTCTAGGCAAACGCGCTCATTGTCGAAACCATCGTCGCTTTCCATCAGGTAAAATAGTGGTCAAAAGCGAGCCTATTAATAGTAAAAACAAATATGATTGCAAGCAAGCTTATTAATAATAAAAATAAATTTGACCAAGGGTCTTTTTTTATTATTGAGAAGCTCGCGTTTGACCACCATCCCACCGGATGGTAAGCGATGATATGGTAGACGCTAGAGCACGCTTGCCTAGACGTAACGCATTCACTCTTGACTTAAAGAACCCTAAGTGGTAGTTATCAGGAAACACAGGCTCCGGCAGGAAATTCCACTCCTTGGCTGTACGCAAAATAAATGTGTTCCCAAAACGCTTGGTCGATTTATTCTTAGAAACATTTAAGTTTTTTTTTTTTTCTTGATCTGCCTCTGTTTATTGTCTGCCTCCGTTCCATCCCTAGCTAGTGTGAACCTATGCATCACCTACGTAGGTATATATCGTATATTGTGCCTTTAGCTACAATTCGGTTACGGGTCATAAATCACCGGTATCGGCGACATGTTTGGGTACTGACTAATATGTATTGTATTGGATTTAGGTAACTTGTAATGGCGAATCAGAACTATTCAACTACGTACGGATTAACTTCTTGTAGGTAAATGTTACATGGACTACTCGATCTAATTGTATTGTGTATTGTATTAAATACAGGTATCAATTATATAGAAATCAAATACAGTTCTCTTACTCGAACAAGTCGTAAGTGTCCCCGCACACGAGCCACAAAAAAAGGCTGCCACGAAAAAGGCAGCCACAAAAAAGGCAGCCACAAAAAAAGGCTGCCACAAAAAAGGCAGCCACAAAAAAGGCAGCCACAAAAAAGGCTGCCACAAAAAGAAGCTAGAAGCGGTTTTTTTGTGGCCCGTGTGCGGGGGACACTTAAAGATATGTGGAGCAGGGTCTACAGTCAAGTAAACCTATGTTGAAAAATGAAGAATCCTCTGTCTCTGTTGTATTTCGTTCGGGCAACTGCCCGATTGCTTAAAGCCAAGACCAGTTAAGCCTATGTTTTTATAAAATCGTCCAATGATTTGTGTTGGAATCATTTGCAAATTGCTAATGGCTAAATAATGACATCCACATACGTCAATATCCGAGGGTAAATAACATCTGTCGATGTTGACCTATGGATGGGTAACCATCTTAAGGCGTATAGTCCCTTGAACATCTGGCCGAAATTAAATGCACACATATTAAGGCGGTATGAGTATCTGTTCATTTAATTCCGGCCAGCTGCGCCCGGATAAAGCCCTGCTGACCTTTAAATCTATTTTCTTTGGGAAATATTGATCGATTTACATATTCTGAAGAATATTTAACCGGCATTTGTTATTATTATTATTATTATTATTTCCTTTATTTCTCTTATAATACATGTTTTGATATTTTTAAATATTTTTTATAACAAATATATATATAAAAAAAAACATTTAAAAATATAAAAACAGTAGTCCACCGATGTCAGGAGCAGGGTCCAAGCTACCGGTGGTTAGGGCTCCAGAGACAGGAACTTCCTCACAATGCGAGCCGTATCGAGGAGTACTGCCTTCTGTATCTGGCCCTTGATCCAACCGCGCAACGACAGCTTCGACAGATGGTCGTCGAAGCTTTTGGCAATAAGACCATTGGCAGTTACGACAATCGGTACAATGATAGCCGAGTCCACATTCCACATGTCGACAACCTCGCGTGCTAAGTCGAGATATTTCATTTGTTTCTCTTTCTCAGCTTTCACGAGATTCTCGTCATGCGGGATGGTGATATCGATTATCATTGCACGGCGCGCTAATCGGTCTATCACCACTATATCCGGCTTATTGGCTACAATAGTCCGGTCAGTAATGATAGACCGATCCCAGTACAAAGTGACATGGTCATTTTCGAGAACTGGGTCGGGCACATACTTGTAATACGGTACTTCTAAATCCACTAGGTTGTACTTCAAAGCAAGTTGCTGGTGGATAATCCTGGCTACTTGATTATGTCTGTGCAAATACTCGCCGTTAGCCAAACGAGAACAACCAGAGATAATATGTCTGATAGACTCACCCGGACGGTGGCATGCCCGACACACGTCAACCGTCCCGTCCTTCATTATATGTCTCCGGTAGTTGTTCGTTAAGATAACTTCGTCCATAATAGCACAGACAAAACCTTCAGTTTCCCCGAAGAGGTCACTGAAACGTAACCAGGCCACGGACGCCAAGAAATCTACATCAGGCTCGTGAAGAGCCCGGAAAAAGCGCCCGTGGAGCTCCTTGCCTTTCCATATTTCCTTGCGGTTATCAGTAGTCATTATTACAGGTTTATGCCAGTCCTCTTTAGCCATGGATAACGGGGTGAGTCCCTTGTCCACCGCGACCACATCTCGGTGCATACCCACATCGGTTTTAAGGAAATATTCTCTGAGGCTGCACACCTCGCGGTTGTGCAGGGTCTTCGCGTTTAAAAAGCCTCGACCTCCACACTTCCGCGGGATGTACAGTCTCATCACCGAGGATCGTGGGTGATGCATCCGATTTGCCGTCAGCAATGTACGGACTCGCCTATCCAGGGCGTCAAGTTCGGTCTGAGTCCATTTGAGTATGCCAAAAGAGTACATTAAAACCGGCATGACCCAACCGTTGAAGGCGCGCACCTTATTTCCGCCCGACAGAAGGCTATTTAATACCTTCTTCAGGCGGCCAAAGAAGCGCTCCCTCAGCGATTGCTTCATGTCAGCATTGTTAATGCCTAAGGCTTCTGACATACCCAAGTACCTATAAGTTTCGGTCGAGGAAAGGGATCTAAGGTGTATGGAATCCGGGAGTTGAATTCCCTCGGATTCCATAATCTCCCCTCGCTTTACATGCATGCCTGCACATTTGTCCACACCAAATTCCATCCTGATGGCGCTACTGAAAGTTTCAGTTACCTTCAGTAGCTCCATCAGTTGCAAATTGCTGGGGGCAAAGAGTTTCAGATCATCCATGTAAAGAAGGTGAGATATGACCTGACCACCTCTTCTCAACCGATAGCCTAGTCCTGAATCCTCCAGCAATGTGCTAAGAGGATTCAGGGCTAAGCAAAACCAAAGCGGACTCAGACTGTCGCCCTGAAATATTCCCCGTTTAATCCAGATAGGCTCATCATTCCCCTGGATCGGTCGACATCCTGGATAGCGAAGGACCGTCTTCCATTGCCTCATACATGACTCAAGGAAGGTGCGTAAAGTTACATCTATTTTGTATAACTCCAGCACCCTCATGAGCCATGTATGTGGAACAGAGTCATAGGCCTTCTTGTAATCTATCCAACATGTCGACAGATCCTTGCGGGATCGACGAGTCTGTTGGCTTATGGCCATGTCTATGAGGAGTAGCTCCTTAGTACCCCGGGACCCATTCCTACATCCATTCTGAGAGGGAGAAATTATACGATTATTTTCTATGTGTATATTAATTTTTGCTCTCAGGATGGATGTAAGAAGTTTATAGACCGTTGACAAACATGTAATTGGTCTATAGTTCTTGGGATCCACGGGGTTACCTGTCTTATGGAGCAGGTGGGTAACGCCAGTTGTCAGATATTCTGGTAGCGACCCAGACTCTAAGATTGACTGGAATTGCGACGCCAGGGGCGCGTGTGAGCTGCTATACCATTTCAGCCAGAAATTTTGCAGTCCGTCCGGTCCCGGTGATTTCCAGTTCGGTAACGGACGAACTGCTTTGGCTACATCCTCTGGGGTGATGGTAACTTTTTCCATTTCTGGTATAGCTTCACACACGCGCTCGACGTCACGCATCCAGCCACCCTCAGTGTGACTGACAGGTACCGACCAAATGTTTCGCCAGAATGTAATCGTGGCCAAATCATCCGGGCGGCACTCGCCAATCACACTGTGTTCAGGCCGCTCCCAAGCTCTGTACACCCACCTCTCATCGCTCTGGAACATGCGATTCTGCGAGTACCGGTCAACTCGCCGCTTATACCGCCGAATGCGGCTCGCCCATGCACAAACTTTCTGCTTCAGGAAGTCGATGCGCTCTGTGACACGAGACATGTATCCTTGAGGACTAATACCTGTCCCCAAAAACGCCCGTCTCACAAAGCGCATCACTCGTGGTCGTGTATTACCCTCCCTGAAGCAGTGTAGTTTGCCGATGAGTACCCTGGCCTCATCGATACGCCTCTCAATCCTGCATTGCCAGGCTGGTACAGCAGTCTTCGGTCGAAGACTGCTGTACTGCTGCTTTATTATTATTATTATTATTATTATGAGCCCGTTGTGTCCCACTGCAGGGCAAAGGCCTCCCTTCCGTTATTCCACTCCTTTCTGTCTCTAGCCACTTCCATTTTGGCATTTGTTATGTATAAACATATTTCTAAAGATCAAAGCCGTTTGAAAGGAGTGAAAACAAGCGAAAAAATAACATGTTTTGTTAAAAAAGAAATGGCAAATGTATTAAGTCTTACGAAAAAATCATATGTCGATAATGGTGTAAATACATGAATCTATATTATCATTTTTTTTCAAACCCAATGACCTAACCGTGAAAGATGATTGAAATATTAGAAGAGCATTAGACCTTTAACAAAAGATTCTCGGAACTATAACATTTAACCGATGCAGTAACCTTACAAAAGTATTAGACGCATACTGAAAGTGTTTATGTCACTTTTATGAGCACTAACCCTGGGATTGTGTTCCTACACGTTAGATAGTAAGGTCAGTTCTTAAATGTGAAGGTACCTATTCTGAGTATATTTTACAACTTGGTATTATATACCCATTCTATAGTTAGAGCCATCTACTAAGACACCCCGGTCCTACTAATTACACACACCTGCACGAATAATACTATTCCACAACTATCGCACAACGCCGTCCAGTTTCAAGCTAAGGAAGCAGGCTTGCTTACAGTAAGCAATGGGTAGCTCGCTGTCCGACCGTCCGATAACTGTCCGGACCGAGCCCAAGACGTCGACGGCGCGCACTGTTCCCGCGCGCCTCAATGAGTTGTCAGCAACTGTAGGCCCAGCTGGTTCGAAGCCTACCGGGGCCAAGGTTAGTTTCGAAAGACAGCTCGAAACCCGGTATGAAGGCTTGAAGGAACGGTGTGGGTTTTTAATCAGTAAGAGTCTAACACTATCTCCCGCTCCACCCAAGAGCGGAGGTTATCATTGATGATTTTCCCACCATAAAAAAAAGCTAAGGAAAGCTTGTGTTTCGAGTACTAGACAACTGATAAGCATATTTACATATTTCTAAATACATACATATTATAGATCACCCAGACACAGAACAAATGATCGTGCTTATCACACAAACATTTGTTCTGGGTGGGAATCGAACCCACGACCTCCGGCATAGCAGTCAGGGCCACTATCCACTAGACCAACAGGCCAGTCGCGCAATGCAAGTCATGTCTTGACGTACGTCGGGAGACACAGTGCGATTTCCTGCCAACGTAGGTGCGGCCTTACAGATGTTGAACAATGAGTGGTCCTTTCCGGGCAGCGGCCCGGTAATTGATTTCGAGCAGTTGATATATTCCTAACACGTGGAGAAATCTAATACCGCATTCAGAATTTCGAATTTTGGATCCTATGTAGCTTTATACATGTCGTTACTCCTGCCAGGGCTGCGGGAATCTTTGAAAAAGTTACCGTAGTTTGTAATCTATGCGAACGGCGTTCGCTTGGTGTTTAACGGAATGGCGTGAAATCACGCGCGAACGCCAATGTTCGCTTGGATGTAGACTGCTTGGGCGTAAATCGCTTCACCCTAGAGTAGGAGATAGCATTTGATGATATCCTACCTCAAAAAAAATGCTTTACCCACCTTTTTAGGGTTCCATATCTCAGTGCGAAAAACGGAATCCATAATGATCACTTTTTTGTCCGTCTAACAAGACTCTGTGCGTCAGGAACACGTGGAAGTAGCAAACTAAAATTGATAGCAAACATTTAAGTTCCTTTGAAGTTTCCTTTGAAGCAGTGAAAAAATCTAAAATTCTAAGTCAACGCAATTATAAACTTAAGTTTTGTTTCTACGGAACCTTCGGTGCGCGAGAACGACTTGCACTTAACCAGTTTTTTTTTTTATGAAAAACCGAAGCTTTCAAATGTTAACTTGATTTCAATTGGAGCCATTCCAATTCAGTGCGGACTTTAAAATGCAATTCACTTTAGATAAGTGATAATTCGTGCCAAATTGTAGAGTGTATTCTTTTGCACATTGCTTTGTTGGTACAAGGAATATATACAGTTTGCTTAGTGCGAACTTATTTTACTTGAACGCGATCGACACGTTTATAATGTTCGGCACTCTGAATGGTCCGCTCCAAGCACGGTAAAGCTAGAACTACATTAGACCGACGCACACGTGTAACACGCCTGATTTTAACATAAAACGACGTCGCGTGGCGTGTATCAAGTGTAGCTCTACAAGTCTAGTTTCCACATAAAACGTATGGAGACCGACGCGTCCAACTAGATGTGTGTAGCACACGTGTGCGCAGTGTAGTTCTAACTTAAACGTTTCGATCGCGTTTACGTAAATACAACTTCCACTCAGCAAACAAACCGTTTCAATGGTTCATTATGAAGATTTAACTTATGAACTTGTTGTAATGGTTACTGAATCAACAACCTAGTCACGGTTGAAACACAAAACTAATTTACCAACTTGCTAATAACAAGTACTGCCTATGAGTAACTTTAATAGTCGTCAGCTTATTCAAACTCTCTTAGAGGTAGGGTTACTATATCTCAGGATTTGTCCGGAGAATTCAGGTTTTTTGTACTCATCTCAGGATTGCGGCTGGATTTTGCAAATGCCATGAATAATTCTTAAGATTTTTAGAAATTTCAATAAAATACAGCTTACATTTTAAAAAGTTTTTTTTTCGTAGCCATTACTGTCCCACTGGTGGGCAAAGGCCTCCCCCAAGTCCTTCCAGACATTCTTCTTTCGTGCCGTCACCAACCAGTTCTCGTGGTACGTGTTCTGATCATCTCGCCACCTCTTTCTAGGGTGACCTCGATGGCGCTTTCCCTTTGCAGGAACCCACTATGTGGTGGTGACACTTGCCCAGTGGTCATTTCTCATGCGGCTGACGTGAGTCGCCCAATTCCCAATTCGTGCAATAAAAAATTGCGTAAGTATATTACCGGGTGTAACACTCCCCCCCCCCCCCCCCCCCGCCCTGCCCGTATCATGTGCAATGAGCAACGCATTAGCAGAACCCGCAGTGTATAAAAACAAAAATATTACGACTTCTTTGCACTTTAGAGAGAAAATTCACAAACTAAAAAATCTCAGGATTTTTCAATGGAAATCAGGCCTTTTCTCCGGACCTTTGAATTTTTCATCTGGTAAGTTGCTTAGAAGTGTCATAGTGAAGCATTAAAGTACTGAACTAAAGTAGGGAGTTTATAATTATTATCCACTTGACATAACTGTCTAGAGAATTTTAAACAGTATCTCAGACGAGCTAGGAGTAGGAAGCACTTGAACATTATTCTGAATATTTTAATGTTAATAACCTTGCAGGCTATGGTTACTAATTTCTACTTACTTTAGTTCATTTGAATTTATTTATGAAACATTAATCTGAGATCCTGGACGTTTTTTTATTATCAAATGATTTCTCCCGCTCTGGGTGGAGCGTGAGGGACTGTCAGACTTTTACTGTTTAAAACTTTCAGTTGCTCTTTATTGCGAGGGCTGAGGTTAACTCCTTCGAATCATCCGCAGCTCAGGCAGGTGTTGGCCTTAACTGGAACCTACAATTTTGCTGACATCTCCTTGAGGTGCGTGTGGAACACAACGTCCTTATCGGAAGGGTGGACGGCTAGCTACCTATGGTTCGCTGTCAGCTAGCCCGCGTAAGCGATGGCGGACAGTCATAGATCGTGGACGTCTAGAGACAAACATGATTGATGTGTAGACAAATTCATTTTCTTTTATTCCAACTTGATGTTTTTGTTCAAAAAAAATTGTACCTAACTCAGAAATGAGACGGGAAAAGCTGCTGTCATGTTTACATTTACAACGGACACAAGTGTTCTTTTTGCTATTTTTAATAAATATTTAAGTATTCGGCCTTTATACTGTAACAAAGAATCTGTCTTTCTATGTAATAGGTACATACATATGTATAATACAGTTTCAGATTAATATATAAAAATACGTATTCATATGAAAAGACTGAATTATTGAATGTCTTACAAATAGTATTTCATTGTTTATATGGAGTTAAGGTGCTTTTTGTTAAGGATACATGTTTTAAAGACCACATAAGTTAATTTAGTGTGCAACAAAGAAATAAATAATTAAACTTAAGTTCCTGAAACCAACTTAGATTTTTCCTCCACTCAGAACGGAAGTATAACTTTCCACTTCATTTATAAGACTTAGGTACCTATAAAATTTTAAATAAACATTTTGTGCACACCACACTTTCAAACTGTTACAAAAACCAGCATGAACGATAGTTTGTACAGCAAATTTCGAAGTGACAAACAATAGATTATAAAACCTACTTGTTAAACTATCTTCTTAAGTTCCTTCAGAGTTTTATATAACAATATAGGGGAAGTTTTTCAATTCCCAGCACTGCAGACCCCGGTGAAACAGAATAGGGTAGTGGAAGCAATATTGCTCGTAAGTTAAACTCGCTTGACAACGATTCCATTGGGCAGTAAATTGTATTCGTTGTTGATATATCTATATATTTAAAAATCAATGCCACTTTTCGTTGTAATTTAAAACTCAAGAACGGGCTCACCTATCCAAACCAAATGTTTAGGCTTTGTTCGGACTATTTAGTAGATGGTTTATGTGAAGTTTGATAGGGAAGAGTAGGGTATAGTAGGGTAGAGTAGAGTAGTGTAGAGTAGTGTAGGGTAGTGTAGAGTAGGGTAGATTAGGGTAGAGTAGGATAGGGTAGGGTAGAGTAGAGTAGAGTAGGGTAGAGTATGGTAGAGTAGGGTAGAGTAGCGTAGAGTAGGGTAGAGCAGGGTATAGTAGGGTATAGTGGGGTGGAGTAGGGAAGCCGCGCGGGCTAAAGATAGTTCTTTATAATTGAGATCTTAATTAATCAAAGCATTTCATCATCATCATCATTTTAGCCGAAAGACGTCCACTGTTGGACATAGGCCGGTCCTCGAATCCATCGAATTCGCTCGACTCTCATCAGGTCATCGGTCCACCTTGTGGGAGGACTTCCAACGCTGCTTCTTCCGATATGTCGTCACCATTCCAGAACCTTTTGTCCCCATCGACCATCTGTCAATCTAAGCATTTATTTCCAATAAACTATTTAGGCACATCTGTACCTAAATGGTTTTCAATTACATTTCCTATCCGAGGAAAATACAGAAACTTAATATAGGTAATGTGGAAATGAAAACCAATTTGGTGAATAGGAGATATATTATGTATTTTATTTAGTAATTAAAAGTTGTCATTGTGATAATGTTTTCGTTTTTAACTAATTTAATGTTTTCGTTTTTAAGATTTTTTTTTAATATTTGTGTTTTTATGCAGGAATCTATTTTAGTATTATCTTAGCATATACTTTTCAACTTTTAACCAACTGGTGTACTTTTTTTGCACTAAATGCAATCCCATTTTGTGTCCAGACAATCTGTATCCATTCTAGGTTGCCTGGAAGAAAACAAGGAATGCGATAACGTCGCCAGTTGTATGTCTTTTTTTTTAAGATTCCCTTTGTTTTCTTATCTTGATGTACAATAATAAAGTATATAAAAAATAAATAAAAGACCTATCAGTGTTTTATCTTTTTTTTTTATGGTGGGAAATTCATCCAATGACAACCCCCGCTCTTGGGCGGAGCGGGAGATAGTGTCAGACTCTTACTGACTAAAAGCCCCACCCCGTTCCTTCTAGCATTCATACAGGAACTCGTGCTGTGTTTCGAAACTAACCCTGGCCCTAGTAGACTTCGACCCAGCTGAGTCCCTGCTGTTGCTGACAACTCCTTGAGGCGTGCGGGAACAGTGCGCGCCGTCGACGACTGGGGCTTGGTCCGGACAGTTACCGGACGGCCGGACAGCGACCGACAGTGTTTTATCATAATAAAACACTGATAGGTCTTTTATTCTCTTCATAATATTATTATTATGAATCCTCTCAAGTAGATGTTTGATACATGCAGAATGCTGTATCATGTTTGCATTGACACGTTTTTAGATATAGCTACATCACAATAAAATGACGTACCTCTTAACTTCAGGTGTTCCGCATATGATCTCATTTGGCTACATTCTTAGTCAGCTAATCTGAACATGACCTGTTGACTTATGATAATTAGTCTTACTCTGTAGAGGATTACGCGATGATCTTACTAAGAACAGGGGATAATATCTATAAGGCAAAGCTTACATAGTAATGTTAATAACTGCTGACGATAAAATGTAAGGAAAACTTATTAACACGGTCTGAAATCATAGCTTGAGTCATCATGATAAAATGATGACTTCAATTTTTTAATAAATTTTAATTCTACTGGAATTTAAAAACAATTGTTTAAAATAGTTAAGATTGGTATTGATCAAGTTTCTAAGTTTTCTAACTAAATTTACGTTGCATAAAAACAGACTACTGAAACTGCCGTACGATTCGAGCCTTGAGCTTCGCGAAGCATAGGGCTTTTCCCGGCCATCAAAGGCGTGGGCTCGCGGACATCGAACATTGAGTAGCTTCCCGTCCAATGAGGACCAGCACCAGGTCGAAGGTGCGCTGTTCTAACCGCACCTAAAATAAATTAGCCCACGCACCAATTCCCGCTAGGCTTGAAATCGACCGTGACTTTTTAGAAAAGACTGAACACGTGTTGGTTTTAGACATTAAATGTCTAAAACCCAACAAAAATGAGGCGTACAAAACTCAAAACGTAATGGACATTTGGACATGTATTGGTTAATCCAATCACACACACTAGTCCAATATAGTTCACATAGGCTCTAGAATAAAGCTGGCCAGTTGAATTCATTCATTCGGCTTTTGTTTCCCAATGTTCTCCCGAACCGCTCACTCGTTGCAACTGAGTGCACATGCATGTTTCAAATCCGATGCGAACGCTTGCTCAAATTCGCTGAAGATTTTACGAAACGGAGACCGCAACTGTCTATTCAAACTTCGCCACTTTTATCACTTTCATGTCACGTCGTCTCAGAGATTATTTGATAATTCTAAAGAATTTTTCCTCTTGTTTTTGTGTCTTTTGTCTTTACTTCAACGCCTTCGATGTTGTCAAGCCTTCGCTCTTGAAACTTTGGTGTTTTGTTTTTATTAATATGAATATTTTCCTTTGTTCCAGCGAGTACGAATTTAGTGGGCAAGTTTACGCAGAGCGTCCGTCGTATCGTACAAGATGTCAAGGATGAAGGTACTTCCAGTAAGTAGTCGACATTTATTTCTGTATTATATCTTGAATGGCGTAATAATCATGATTGATATCTATCAATCCATCTCTATTGTAAAGTCATGATTGCAGTGATTGTATGTATCTTAGAATCGTAAAAAGATTAATAGGTAATCATTTAGAATTTAGTTTGTGTAGTTTTTTAGCTTGTTTCGTTACTGAACAAATGACGGTAATATTATAGGATGAAAAAAGAACAAACATACTTGGCACACTTAGAACATAATAAATAGGCAGATGTGTAGGTTGTAACGTAAAGATGAATGACAGATGTGAAGCATGAATGAGTGGAAGAGATGAAAGTTTGAAAAATACAAGGTGTGATAGTATATGTATATATACATATATATATATGACTGTATCGGTGTGTTTTACTCCTTTATATGTACTCCTTTTTTTATGGTGGGAAAAATCATGCATTGACATCCCCCGCCCTTGGGCGGAGCGGGAGATAGTGTCAGACTCTTACTGACTAAAAGACCCACCCCGTTCCTTCTAGCCTTCATACCGGGGCTCGAGCGCCCTTTCGGATAACCCTGGCCCCAGTAGGCTTCGACCCGGCTGGGTCCCTGCTGTTGCTGACAACTCCTTGAGTCCAACACTCCTTGAAGCGCGCGGGAACAGTGCGCGCCGTCGACGACTTGGGCTTGGTCCGGACAGTTACCGGACGGCCGGACAGCGAGCTACCCATTGCTCACTGTCCGCAAGCCCGCGTCTACGTTGGCCGGAAATCGGGATCAGAATCCCGGCGACGGCGGCGGCTATTTTATATGTACTCCTCATATGGTCGAACTTTGGATGAAATTTGGAACACAAGTAGACCATTTCCTGGAATAGCACGTATGATACTTTTTATACCGGGAATATAATATTCCCTAAGGATAATTTTCTACTTTCACGTGGACAAAGTCCCTGGTAGAAGCTAGTTCATAATAAAGCAGTAGTTTATAATATTTTAACCAATTAACAAACGAATAACAACAGAACCTATCTTCGGAATGTTCATACTCTCGAAGCAAAGAGCAATAGACTATCACCACCAAAGTTATACGACGTTTATGAATATGGAGAGTAGTTCTGTTAGACTCGGGAGCAAATGCGGGTAGGAGAAGATTAGTCTCGGAGACGAGCGGAATGTTAAGAGGCTGGCTGGCCGAGGCGGTCATTGATTTGTGTAGCCAGTATAGTCACAGCCTGCGTGGACTGTGAGAACGTATCCCATTTATTATGGCCCCTGTTTATGATTTGCTTAGCAGTCGATGGGTGCAAGTAGTACTACTTGTGGTATGCATTAAAGTTGTCAAAAAATAAAAGACCCGTTTTGACATTTAATTAATTTGAATAACCATTATGTGACTATATTAAAACACTTTATGCATCGATATATATGTAAAGTGACTTTACGTAATTAGTTATTATTTTATTGTTTCTTTCAGATTTATTCCAAATTACATTCTAGGGTCTTTTTCAAATACTGACAATTCCTTTTATTTTTTTAACTAGTTTACATATTAATACCAGTAGGAAACATACAAAACAATAAAAAGTTATTATAACATTATGGAAATAAATAGAGCGAGCACTGAATGCAAAATATAGTTGTATAGTTCGTACAATTAGATTAGGTATTCATCAAATAAATTAATGCATCTCATATAAAACGTTTAGTGTTTACAATAAAATTACAAACCAACTACGTATTTATTTGAACGGGATAATGCAACTAACTATTAGTTTTAACGTTATTTACAGATTAGTTAAATAATAAGCTCTTCAAATGTGTTTGCAATTAATTCATTTATGGTAACTGCACAAATATTGCTCAAAATAGCATGTATTTGAATAGTGCGTGCAAATGTGATTAACAATACAAGTGTGCATCATAATGTTTCAGAATGTAATACAAGCAGAATATATATAATAATTTTATATTAACTAACATTACCTATTTAAAACATTACTATACATAGTTTAATCAAAGGGTCTCCGTTGCCTTTGGACGCAAAATTCTGAAACTCTTTTTTAAATTAATTTCACTAGGAAAAACACAATTTCTCACGATATTTCATAATATTACTACGTTACTAATTTACAATTTTCCGTAGACATATACATTACTAGCTTGTGCCAGCGACTTTGCCCGGTTCTCCACACAAACTGTGGAACTCAGTTTCATCCCCTTAGAGGGTGATTCTTGAACTCTTAGCGGTCGCATAAGTCACGAAGGGAAACCTTGTTCAAAATTTCACGCTTCTAAACTTAGTTCCGGCTGTACGTTGATGTGTCAGCCTGTCAGTTTCTCCTTTTATGCATATAGATGAGATCGTCATTTATTTCCCATGTTTTTGCCAAGATTTTCTTTGAAATATTATTTATATCGCTCATTAAACATAATCATTTTTCACCTTTCTGTACACCAGGCGGGCAGACGAAAGAAGAGGTGATAGAAACCAACGAGCGTCTGCGCGGAGTGCGCGTGCGCCTTGACGAGAACTATGACACGGCGAAGAAGGCGTTGGTCACACTCATGGCGCGCTACTCCGAGTCCAAGGCCCAGAGGAACGTGTTCACTAGATACGCTCTGCTCAAGGCTATGATAAAGGTATGGTTTCTGTGAATACTTGTAACTTATTGATCTGTATATTTTGTTAATCAAGTCGCCTATAAACGGAGGCTGGTATTCACGAATGTACCAGGATGTTGTTCAGCATGAAAAAGTGACAAATAATCTTGAGGTACATCACATGTACCCCTACAGATATCTCTACGTAGTGATAACGACCGCTCTATCAAAAGTGTGATAGCGAAGAAAATAAAGTTCGGAAAGTATGTTCTTTAATAAAAAAATTTAAGCCTATTTTCCGCTCCGCTCGATCTTGGCCCAACTAGTTATAGAACTTTTTTTTTTTTGGCCAATGAATAAACAAATATCAGTTTTAAAGATCGAACAAATTGAAAAATGCTGATCGCCAGAACTAGATGGTGCTAAACATATATCCACATTCAGAGACATCTAGTGACAACATTTTTTTTTTTTTAATAATATAAAGTAATGCTTGACTTCGATTACACCTGATGGTAAGCAGTGATGCAATCGGTGATGGTGAGGTGCACTAGTTTATTAGGAGCTTATTATTCACTCTAGCATTGAAGACACTTAAATTATAATCGAACGGGAAGACCGCAGCTGGTAAGTTATTGTACATAATCGATGCAGAAGCAGTAATAAACAATGAATCGCTTAATCTGGGTAGAGGCCATGTTTGTGAATAGAAGCAGAAGCTATCTTGATACAATAAAAGAGTAACGCGTTCTTCAACCTGAGAGCAATAAATTGCTCTTTACAATTCATCACTCCGATGGCTCGGAAAAAGCCAACACGCTCGTGTTGTTTGTCTTTATTTTTGTTCAATTGGACAATGCAGTTAGTCACAGATGGCTTTTACTGCTTCGACAGGTGCGATGCAAGCTTTCAGCGTAACGAACACCTACCTACGTGTGTTCGAATTTTAATGATCTCAATGTATCGTACGTAATTTAGGCCTTTTTTGTCTTTGCAAGACTGCCCTAATTAATTAAACCCCAAATTAGCGTTTGCTCTCTCATTGTCTTTTTAGTTGTCTCTAATTACGGTATTGGAAAGTTGTCAAAAAATAAAAGACCCGTTTTAATTTGTATTTTGACTATCTAACGGTTTGTCTGGTATTTGTAGCTACTACTAAAATAGCTACTATTACACCGAACCCTTAATTATCTTTTATTGTTTCTTTCCAAGTTACATTCTATTCTAGGGTCTTTCTCAAATATCAAAACGGGCTTTTTATTTTTAACGAGTTTGTTTCTTTAAAACCAAAAATTTGTGTGAATGAATAATGAATGTGTTTTATGTTGTTTGATTATTATGAATAAGTGTATATGTTAATTAATCCTTCACATTCTAATGGCTGATTGGATTTGGATGAAAAATTATTAATATTTTTATATTATTATTATTAAAAAAATGGACTACCCATTCTTCGACAAACAAATCTAGAGTGGATCTTTCATCTTTAGATCTAGAGTGCAAAGTTAAATAACACTAACACAGTGCTTATAATATACATTCATTCATTTATTCATCTCAGGTAACTAGACCCAATACACAATAAAATTTAAAATACTATATAAAATAATAATATTAAATGTCAAAAAAAATCCAATAAAATACAATAAATGACAAAAATTAATTATTAATTAAATATTGCATAAAATCTACACATATCTATGTAGTTACAGACAAGTCTTTACAATATGGGTCCATGACCCTGTCGGGTGCAGCATATTAACATAAGGGCCAAGCGCCCGAAAAGTGCACTAAAACAGTGATTTTCTGAGGCCTACTCCTCCGTAACGGCTAGGACAATTGGTTTGAAAAAAATATATGTTTATTATAGATTCATCAACAATAATATCAACATTTGATTTTTTCGTGCAATCAATACTTTTGTCAAAAAAAAAAAATTTGCAATTTCGCAACTTTTCGCAACTTTTCCCTACTCCTTCGAAACGGCTTGGACTTTTAGAAACATTTTTACACATAAAAATTGGTGGTTAAATATTCTTCAAAGTGAACATTGCATAATATATGTAAATCAATCAATATCTCGCAGAGAAAATGGACTTAAAGCGCTTTCCGGGCGCTGCTGGCTGCAAATAAATGCACAGATTAGCGTACTGCCGCCTAGGTGAGTGCGAGAGTTGCGTTTACATAACTTCGGCCAGATGTTTCATGGAACTATACGCCTTAAGGCCAGGTTCTACTCATTTTGAATTTTTTCAAACCTCTGGGAATCCACAAATATAAAAAAAAAAATACCGTGAAAAAATATTTTATTAAAACTGACTACATAACCAAACGCTGCACGCCGGGCAAAAATCGAAAACATCGTATAAATTAGTTGGCTCTATTTATGTTATGGATGTTTTGCCTGAAATATATAGCATGCAAGACATCAGACGGTACAAAATCAGAAAAAATATGCCTAAGAAAACATTTGCCCAAAACCATTAAGGACCTCGGTAAACACACAACAATCAGGTCTAGACAAACGATAGCCTTGTAAAATTAATTATCTACTAGAAAACTTTGTGAACTCGATCTATCCCGTTCTAGGCAATCTAGGACCGGCATTAATTTAAGACAAACACCTAAACAAAGTAACTACCTCTAGTTAGCCAAGGGTAGGCTAGGAGGGAAGGCGGTAAGTTTTAGTTAGTTTATTAATTTACTATCTTTTACCCGCGCCTTCGCCCGCGTAAAGAAAATATAGCTTATGACCCTCAGAAATAAAGCAACTTTCTACCGAAGTAAAATTTTTGCAATCGGACTAGTACTTTCAGAGATTACCTACTACAAACTAATAAACAAAAAAATTACCTCTTTAGAAATAAATGTATCTATATATAGTGCACATATATAACATTTAAAATCGTCATTATTATTAAATATCCTGCCCTGCAAAACTGTTAATTGGTCAAAACCACTAACTGCAAGATTTAGTCAGAAGCACTTTTGACTAATTAATATTATCTACTTTAAAATTAATAGTTTTCACTTAAAACCCTGTTAAGTGGACTGCAGGTTATTTTAGTGACTTGTAATAGCTTGAACGTATCGTATTTTTTAATAATATAAAATTAAGTTGATAACAGTTTTGACTAATTAGATATTTCTGTAACATACACATTATTTAATAAAGGTCTCCACGATTTTGCTACGAGGTCGCATTCCTCCGTTATGTGAAAGGTTACAATGACATAATGTGCCTACTCTTATATTACCTGCATTGACGATTAACTGTGCTAATATAATTATAATGACTAACCTACTCATATTAATATAGACAGGGTCAGGTCAAGTATTTGTTGCTTTAGCATTTAACACCGTTAATTTCGTTTGATCCGGGTTTACCAATTTAATACTCTGGCATACAATGGATGGCCCCGATCCATCCCACTCTGCAGAGCCTACATGGAGGAGGACGAGACGACAGCTGACCTGCCTTTAAGCTGCTCTGTGGTCGGGCAGACAAAGTACTTCGGAAACCCTCTGTGAAATGGTCAGTAACGCCAAGGCGCTGCTGGCCTTCCTTTTAGGAGCTGGGGTGGATTGTATTTTTCCCACCCTTTGGTCGTGGAGTTGCGGAAAGCAGCCCGATATACTTACAATACAAATACCGGGGCCATTAGTAATCCGAAATCGAATCCCAGGCTCCTGGAACGCAACGGACGAGTAAAAAAAACATAGGTGTGGTTTTTGTCAGTAAAAGTCTGACACGCATCACTACGCGCCGTTGTCGACTTGGGTTCGGTTCGGACGGTTACCGGATGGTCAGACGGCGACCTCTCCAATGCAACGAGCCCACGCCTATGGTGGCTGGAAATCGAGATCAGGATCCCTGAGGCTGTGGCGTAAGGGCCGTTCCCTCGCGCATGCGGCCGCTTCCTTTAAAACCTTAAAAAAGAAAGAAGAAAGTGGTGATCATGGCAATAGAACTTAAAAATACAAGATTATTTATTTTACGAAAGCTTATACAAAGGTGGAAAAAAACCAAGAGATAGAAAACAAATGGAAATATATTCATTACGCAGATAAATCCTGCGAAAACAAGACGCGAGACAGCTAATTATGCCAGTACAAGTATAATTTATGAAACGAATGCGCAACAAGTCGTACATTTGAATTCAATGCATTTTGAAATTACACCGCTCAGACTCATTTAAATAGTTGGGAAGTGTAAGATTGCCTCACACATACATAGAGGGGGGACTAGACTCAGACATTTATACGGAGCTTATTACTAATTTGTAAGATGTAAACTTTAAATTATAAAACACAGGCGTAGGGTAGCCATACAGCCTTTCAATGTTTTACAGAATGCATTTTGGAGAGTGCTCAGGAATTGCATGACTTGATTCCGCCATCTCATTTCTACCATCGGATAACCCGACGTACAGCGACTATCTACCCATACATCTTAATAAACTAGTCAGGTGAGAACGCAGTCAAGCACTAGTTTATATGAATTAAAAAAAAATTAGCGACACACTTCAGACTTGCGAGAATGTTACAAAAAATATGTACATATAAAGCTTGTACGCTACGTAAGACCGACACACACGTGTAACACGCCTGATTTGTACTTAGAACGACGTCGCGTGGCACCGCGTATCGCGGATCAAGTGTAGCTCTACAAGTCTGGTTTCCATGTAAAATGTATGGAGACCGACGCGCACAGATCGGCGTATGTGGCACACGTGTGCGCAGTGTAGTTCTACTTTTATACACCTAAACCTTACTCATGAATCAAACGGTCTGTTGATGAAAACTGCATGAAAATCCGTTCAAAAATATTTGATCTTATCGAGGCGCGGCGGGGAGCTTTTTTTTATTAAAAGTATGTGTATTAGAAGAAAAACCAAAGTTATGAGTTATGCTCCTTCACCATTTCTTTTTACTTAGGAAGCGTTTAGCACCGCTCACTTATATGAATGCAAATGAATATTAAGTATTAGATTTTCTGAAGACTTCAAGGATCTCATCGGTTCAGCTCACAACCCGGCGCTGGGTATAATCGTCCCCTAAGCTTTCTTTAGCCATAATGGTCGCGACCACCCGGTTCTATGCTCTAGAAAAACTTCTTCAGTTTACTACACTCTAATGGATTACTTCGTTCGCAAGTTAAGAGCGTCGTTTTCGAAATACATTTTCATATAACTGCTCTTACGTAATTGACATCTTTTACTAGATATTTTGGATACACAGCTATCTTGTGGATATTATCTAGGCTTTTATAGAAACCATAACATAAATTTATGTAGAACTAATCTGATAAAGACCTCTGAAAATCTGCTATTTTACGTGAACTTTGGCCCTCATTAATATACTCATATATTAAAAATAGAAAAAAATACATCAAAAGAAGCCTTGCACATTTAATCGAGATTCTGAATGATAAAAAAAGATCTGAAAAACTTTAAAGGATTTAAAAAAACACGTATTTCTTTGAAATATTCTGAAATATTCGAATTAATCACGGAATTACCGAATGCCAACAGAGTTTTCAGGGCGTTCTCTCTTTTTTGCATTGGCTCTTCATCAAACATCGCATTGGATTGCGTTAGATGAAGCAACAAGCTTTTAAACCATGCTTGACGTTGACTATAGGCGAGTGGAAAAGGAGCCTCTTAACAAAATGCTCTCAGGTAAGAGGACCTGTCACTTGCTTATAAAAATTCAACAGCGATCACTTGAGCTATTTGTCAACGACGCTTGTTTAAACTTGCAGCAAACGTTTACCTTGTGCAAGCTGTATACAGAACAGCTGGCTTAAGGACTCTGGCGTGAATATTGCTTGCAGAATGTAATGCTACAAAATAATAAAGTTCGCCCCTAGGAAATAAAGTTACGTTCTCGCAAAAAAAGTGGCTTATTTTATTCATTGTAACATCTACATCCCAGTGAAAGTCCTGTCAAATTTTGTTCAATTGTCAGTCCATCTATTCCGGAGATTAGCTGGAATAAAAAGACAGGAGGACAAATAGACATTTTTTTTTTCTGTTATAACTGTTATCTTCTAATTTACTTTCATGTACATTTAGTAAGTTACCCGTGGTTCTAGGCCACAAAGGGTAACTAAAGGCACATATATAAGTGTGGTTTTAGTCTGTAAAAGACTGACACGACCTCCAGCTCCGCCCTAGAGCGGGTGGTGTCATTTGATCCTTGGTTGAAAAAAAATTGCATTTAGTTAAAAACTGGTATTTGATATTACAGATCGACACTTAAATTTTATTTATTTATTTAAAACTTTATGCACATAAAATAAATGTACAAAGGCGGACTTAATGCCTTAGGCATTATCTGCCAGTCGACCTTAGGGTGGTGCAGAAACATAACATGGCAGGTGCAACTGAATATATAGGCAAAACAGAAGAGAAACAAATATATACAATATTAAATACATACTTAGATACATACATATAAATAAACAATACTGTAGTGAAAAAACAAATCCAACACATTAGCGCTTATTTTATTTTAATGCTACATGCATTATTTTTATTATATTCGAAACATGAAAATAGTTTGTTCAGAATCAATAACTGGATCGATTCCAGTAGTTTTTAGATCTCATTACATTTTTTCCTAAAAGTATTTTAAAACGGTCACGAGGACACCACCGACACTAAGTACAACAGGTCATAGCGGGCATTAGGTCCCAGCAAACAGTTGGGTGCAAGTGCAAAACAACCGCTAACTCGCCCACATGGCCCGGTGACTATGTACATGTGTGGAGAACCAGGTAATATAACAACATTATAACTTTGTGATTTTTTATGATATAAGTAGTCATGAAAAGTTAGTACATAGATTCTTTACACATAATAATACTAGACACGTGTTTCGGGTTTCCTATATACTAAAACTTATTTTGTATATGTATACTTATATGTACTTAATAGTGTACTTTCTTAAATTTGCTCAATAGAGTGAACCCGTCACCGTCACATTTTTTGTACAAATTAACTTGTCTATAATAAAAAATAAAACGTCTGAAGTATCTACGTTTTTCTTTGAATTCCAGCTAATACCGTTCTTCCTTGGTGATAAATAGGCCGGCGTCAATCTGTCTATCACTCAGTACTTTAGGAAAAGAAAGATGTCCCTTGAGTAACAATAACAAGCTGAGCTCAATAAAATGGCTTTTTTTAGTAAAAATTGTTGTTTTTAGTCCGCGTTCGCTTGGGGTTTGAGGGGTTAACCCTCATGTGTTGCATGTTTTGATGAACTTGAAGCACTTTCTGTTCAAAATTAGTAATTAACGATTTCTTGTATTTAGCATAGTATATCATAGTCGGCCTCATAATGTTCCCACAATTAGGACTCAGGCCTCCTCTCTTGGGGGAGGGGGTGTATTTACTAAAAGTTAATCCTCACTCACTCTTCCAATTAAGCGAACGCCGGCGTTCGCTCTCTCATTGTTTTTCTATTGTGTCTATAATTACAATATTCGAAAGATAATTAATTTTCTTCACCTAATAAGCTCAATATACTCATGCAATATAATAATTATGCTTACTTACTACACAGTAAAATAAATTTGAAAGTGTTTTTGCGGTGAACAATATCTTGATAAAATAAATAAAACATTAACTTTTTATGTGTGATTGTTTTCCGAAAAGGTTAAGACGAAATTAGGCTCGTAATAGACAGAAAACATCCTGGAATAAAACATAGCATACTATTTTACTATAACGCAAAACAAACGCTGGCAATAGCAAAACCTTTCAGAAAAATGAAAACCATTATCCAACAATATATTCCATTTTCAAATTATTTATAACGCTATTCTGCTTCCCATTTGTTAGCTTACGTGGGTGACTGAATAAGCAGAATTCTGTAGAATGTCGTTGTGTGCTCGCCAAGTTAAATTATACGGTCCTGCTTGCATCTGGGACCATTGTATAATTGCGTTTAGAAATTACCACCTCGCTTCTGTGTTCGTCTTCATTATTTAAAGCCTTGTCCGGATTTAGAACGAATGGGTTTCTTGGTTTTTAAGAAATTAATTGAATTGTTAGAGCTGTGTGTTGTCTTTGTTTACACCTGCTTTATAAACATGAGTATAGTCAGGATGTAAGCCAACATGGAAACCGTGATTCTAGGGTGCAAAGGGCAAGTAAAGAACACAAATTTGGTTTTAGCCAGTGTATTGTACTGCTTATTAGAGTATCTCACGGTTCACTAACACTACGACTCGCATAGGTATATTCACACCACACAACTTCTTCGGTCGACCGGGCGATGGTGACTGACAGAGTTTCAATTACATCATGGCACGGGTACCTACTTGAGACAACCAACATTTTCGCCAATAAGCTAGTCAGTAAAAGTTGGATTCGTCCTCCCGATTAACCCTAGAGCGGAAGAAGTCATTTTATGATTACCCAACTTAAAAAAAAGTCAAAATATAATTTTTCCATTGCTGAAAGACAAACTTACACACAATGAGGGTGACTGGACTGATAATGCAACAAGCTGGGACGGCTCAGTCGCTGAATGCTTTTTTTAGAGTTCCTACCTCAGTCAGTAAAATCGGAACTCTTGAAGTATCACTTTATTGTCCGTATGTATTTGTCAAGATCATAGAAATATAAAAAAAGTTAAGATCCGTTTTCTGCGGAACAAATGAAGGTATCAAGCTGAAATTAATATCAAATACTTCTTCGTATTTTTTTTTAAAGTGGGAAATATGCTATGTGAAATTACCATGCTGAGTGACACCACCTTCCGGATCGCTACATGCCTGCATCTAGGTGCTCCTAGTGAAGCTCCACATCGATGTCAGTGCGGCGAAGCAGTCAACCACCTCGGACACCATGGCCTATCTTGCAGTAGAAGCACTGGTCGGATAACACGGCATGCCAGTATTAATGACATCATCCGTCGAGCTCTTGTCACCAGCATCTTGTCAGCGCCCTTGGGTGGTGCCGGAGATAGAGTCAAATTTTTACCACTGACTAAAACCCACTCCTGTTCCTTCTTTGACCTCGTTCCAGGGCTCCAGGGGTCACGACCTGAGCACTTGGTATTAATTACAGCTTTTTTGAAGCAGTGAATAAGTCAAATTTCTAACACAATACAATTTACAGCTAAAGCCATTTATACCATTTTTTGACGTTCGCAAGGGAATCAAAATCTTATCATTAAATTAAACGTAACGTAAATTATGTAAAACGTAACTACTGTTTTCCCTGTAACGTCACAACATAATTACTTTAATGCAATTATAAGCTTTAGTTTGTACAGGACCCTCAGTGTGCGAGTTCGACTCGTTCTTGATTGGTATTCTTTTTTGTTACAGCTTCTCTGTGTTAAGATTAAAAAGTATTTAGTTTATGAAACAGTATTTGGTAGAAAATGTATCAAGTCGGCTTTCTCGGTAAGATACACTAAGTTAACCGATACTACAATAAAACCCACAGTTGCATTTCATCGAGCTTGTACCTGGTTTCAGGACTCCACATATTTTTCAGTTGCATAGACAAAACTACATTAAGTTAACCATTTCGCGACTAATTATACAGCAACTGAACTTCACTTTAGAAAAAACCCCCCAAAACATCCCTTACTGAATGTTACATGTTTTAAAATTTTCAACTAAGTACCTACTTTAATTGCTGAAAAAGTGAAGGGATGTGTTAGCCCATTAAGGGAGTTAAAATTTCAGGATCCTACTCCCAAACAAATAATAAACATTTAAATTAGTCCAAAGTTAACTCAGTAATCGTAAACGACCCAATGAAATTGTTGTCTTCTTTTCTCAAACAACAGAAAATAATCGAAAACTTTTTTGTTCTATAATTACTACAGACAACCTTAATTGGGTGAAAAACATTGTAACTGAGTTAGCAGTATCGCGGAGGACGTGCCACTCTAAATTCACCCTTATTGTAAACACGTCACGTACCATACCTACTTACAACCTTAGCGATAGGGCTGCCCCGCCTAATTTCAAGGATCCATTACCTACCTACACTTTGTGCGGCCCAAATATGAAATAAGAAACAATCGGTTCGATATAGTACATTTATTATCGTTATATTATTATCAGAGCGTATCCTTTGTTTATATTTTGGCATGTTACTAGGGATTATGTTTTCCAGTATACCACTTATATTCAGCCTAATAATGTTCCCACTGTTGGGACACTTATCTCTTCTCTAGGAGAAGGAATGACCTGTAATATAAACCACACTGGGCCCGCGTGGTGGACGCGGGCCCAGTGCGGATGCGGATGAAGTTTTATGGATGTCACATTTTTGGTTCTAGTACAACTACCGGCACGAATATTGAGCGCTCGGCGTCAGAGTGGGGATCGCTTTGCACATTCCATACATTGACGAGCCAATCGTCGTCGTTGTTAGATACATGCAGCAAGGTAGGGAACGAATCACGAGTGACGTCTGTGACACGATGACGCGGCGAGCCAATCACTGACGCGACCGCGTCTCACTTCGCACCACTATTTGACTCACAGAGACCGAATATTTGACTTCTGCGCAACTTGAAGCCAGCGCTCAAGATCCGTTCCGATTATAATTATACATGTCGGTTTCCTCACAATATTTTCCCTCACCGATTTGGGAATGAAATAAATTAATTACACAAAGCAAAGAGCTTATCTAGGTTCAAACCAACAGGCAACATACAATTGGTAAGTAAGAGCCACCTTGGACCACTGGGCCACTGCCCAATACCGTTCATATTCAGCTTATAATTTAGTAATCGTACCAAATAACATTATTTATACATAAAATATAGCCTATCACTCACGAATAAAGCAACTTTCTATCGGAGAAAACAATCTCAGCAATCGGACCAGTACTCTCAGAGTTTCTCATTACCTCCTACAAACAAAAAAACAAACTTAACCTCTTTATAATATAATATTACTATCCTTTGCCCGCGGCTTCGCCTGTGTACATGAAATATAGCATAAATATCACTCAGAAATAAAGCAACTTACTCTCGGTGAAAAATTTTTAGCAATCGGAGCAGTACTTTCAGTGATTAGCCCCTAAAAACATAAAACTTTAACTCTTTGTAATATTAGTATTATAGATATTTAGTTACAAGCTAAAATGTAGGAATAGAAAAGCGAGCGAGCTTAATATTCAAAACTAACAGAAACTGCAATATATTTTGCTTTAAAGCTTTGAACAAGTTTCAACATTTTCAATTTGTGACCCTGTCCGAGCCTTACCTGGAAGTTAAGTGGCTTATCAACAGGTGTTAGGCTTTTTAGGGTTCCGTAGTCCTAACAAGGGCACCGACACCTACAACCGAATTATAACCTCCTCCTTTTTTTGAAGTCGGTTAAACATTAAGGGGAGAAAAAGACAATAAAAAAATAACCAAACATATGTACATAGGTATTGTAAATACACTTTATTTAAATTCAAAGGTAATCTACTCTGCCAATGACATGATGCACCGAAATCTACTAAATAAGGATGAAATCCAGAGAATGATGATCATGATGCATCCATTGGAGCAATCCTGCCTAGTCAACCAAGGGTGGTGAAGAGAAAACATGGCAGGCGCATAAAAAATTAAGAGAAGAAAAAAAAAGATTATTAAGAAGAATAAGGGTACAAATGATGGGAATGAAGGGTACAATAAAATAGGCATACATACATTTATTTATTTATTTGTTTATCGTTTAGTGTCATCATCATCATCATATCAGCCGAAAGACGGCAACTGTTGGACATAGGCCTCCCCCAAGCGTCTCCACAACGACCTGTCCTGTGCTTCACGCATCCGTCGGATTCCCGCGACCCTGACGAAGTCATCGGTCCATCTTGTTGGAGGCCTTCCAACGCTGCGTCTTCCAGCACGTCGTCGCCACTCTTGAACATTTCTTTCATCTGTTCAGCGTGCAATGTGCTCTGCCCATGACATCCCAACATTCAGTGCATCGTTTAATATCCTCGTCACCTATTTAAAGCTGATTCCACCGGTTAATGTTAATATGTAATAACTCATCTTTACTATGTATGAACCCATCCATTGGAAATTCGTTAACAGAAATATGCTTTTACTTTCACTTACCTGTCCAACTGGTGTTTTATTAATGTGCAAAGCATAAATCATTTTAACCAAGACTCTTTCACCATACTATAATACATCATAAATTTTGAATCTAGAAAGACTTGAAAAAGAAAAACGCCATTGTAGAGTGTGGGGTTCCTGGGTTTTATTTAGAACTAGCTGTATATATAAGTAGCCTCTTTTACTCCTTATTACATCAGCTACCTGCCAAAAAAGTCCCGTCAAAATCGGTCCAGCCATTTCAGAGATTATCCCGGACAAACAGACCGACAAAAATTGTAAAAAATGTTATTTTGAAGTACCTATGTACCGTATATATATTCTTATATGCATGTAGTAAAAAGTAGTTATTTCAATATTACAAACAGACACTCTATTTTTATTTATATGTATGTATAGACTAGCGTCTGCCACCGGCTTCGCTCACGTGAAAGTCGGTTTTTCCATACAAATATTGGACTCCTGTTTCATCAGGGGGTGAATTTCAGAAAATCCGTTCTTAGCGGATGTCTAGTCTCACCCTATAAGAAACTTATCTGAAAATTTTAAGTTTGTAGGTATTATAGTTTCTGAAATTCCGTGATTAATCAGTGACTTCTAATTCGCATTTATCTAACTAGAAAGATAGATTATTCTCATGTAGCTCGGAGTTGGAAGTTGGTGGAGTGACACCCCTATGCTTCGGAAGCACGTAAAGCCACAAAATAGATAGGTACAGAAGTCAATCTACATACAAAGCGCGTTCGAGCAACGCACACAAAGACACCGCTCACAGACACAATGTCTCGGTCGCGTCTCGGATCACTCGACAAACAGTTCCGGCTTAAACGCTCATTAGCGTGCGTCCACCGAGCGTAGGTATAATAAGTGAAGTACATATATGAGGTTGTCTTCTGTACCTATCTATTTTGTGGTAAAGCCGTCAGCCCGCCTGATCTCTACCCGGTCATGTCAGATTACCGTCCCATCGGACTATAACAGTAAAGATACAAAGAGTTCACCCGTGTTTGCGCACACACTCGTGCACTAAACACAACATTAATTTTAGTAAATATATGTGAAACCCGAAACACGTGTCTAGCATTTTTATGTAAAGAATCTATATACAAAATTTCATAACTATATCACTGACAATTGCAAAGTTATATGCCTGTTATCTCATCAAAAATACATAGTCACCCCATCCAGGTGACTGAGGGGTAGTTTTGCACTTGCACCCAGCTGTTTGCTGACGCCTAATGCCCGCTATGATCTGTCGTGACCTGTTTTGTACTTATTGTCGGTGGTGTCCTTCTTGTGACCTTTTTAAATATTTTTTGGGAAAAAATTTAACGTGGTATAAAAATTACTGGAACCGATTCATTCAACAAACTAAAGGTTTCACATAAATTAAAAATTATGTTATATATAGCCTAATTTCTATCGAGATTGGCCACCGTGATCAAAAGTCGGTTGGGAATATTTTTTCTTACGTACGTCTAGGTACACCACGAACTACAATTGCCGGCACAGAACTTGAGTGCTGGCTTCAAGTTGCGTAGAAGTCAAAGATTCGGTCTCTTTAGTGGTGCGAAGTGAGACGCGGGGGCGAAGAGTGTCAGTGATTGGCTCGCCGCGAAATCGCGTCATAGACGTCACTACACGTTCCCTGCTTTGCTGCATGTAACTAACAACGACAACGATTGGCTCTATGTATGGAATGCGCAAAGCGATCCCCACTCTGACACCGAGCGCTCAAGATCCGTGACGGTAATTGTACAACTGCGTATCTTTTCTCCTGCTATGCTAAATCCATCCACAAATGACTGTAAAAAAATGCTATTTTTTGACGAGCGACGTGAAGAGCATAACAAAGGCCGATAAAATCGCCCATTGTTACACTCCAATAATTTCAAGATCCTAGTATTTTTTATTCATTATATCATAGCATAAATCTCTTCGATAGATATACTCTATATCTATCGAAGAGATTGCTTAATATATCTTGCAATTGAAGGATTGAAAAACAGAGATTTATAGAACCACTGAGAAATCGTTTTTCTGTATGGTAGTATCTCTTTAACTGAACTCTGAAAATATATTTTGTTTTCTATATAGGCTCGCGCTTAGTCGCTATTGTCACCTGCCAGAAAACGTGATCTGGCAGATAATGGAGCACGCTTGCCTAGAAGTAACTATTCACTATTTTTTTTTAGGTGGGAAAATCATCTAATGACATCCCCCGCTCTTGGGCGGAGCACCCGCTCCGCGTTTCTGACTTTTACTGACTAAAAACTTACTCCCATTCCATCTTTGCCTTCGTTCTAGGGCCCCGGGGTTCTCTTTCGCATTTCCCATGGCCCCAGGCGACCAGGCGGTTGCTGACATCTCTATGAAGCGCGCGTAGAACACCACGCGCTATCGACAACTTGAGCTCGGTCTGGGCGGTTACCGGACGATCGAACGGCGAACTACCCATTCACTTAAAGATCCCCAAGCTGTAGCTATCAGGAAACACTGACTCCAACATCAAATTCCACTCCTTCAGACTCACAATAAATGTGTTGTTTTATTGTTTACTAGAACTTTCAAAAAAACACAAAAAAAAAAACATTCAATAAGAACTCAAATTACTTTATAGCAATATTGCTCCAGAATCAAGAGTCCGAAGAGGTTTTAATAAACCTAAGTGGTAGGTAGTTCCCATGAGTACTGGAAATGAAATTAAATCTTATAGTGCTATTTATATTCAATGAAAAGAATCGTATCACCCTCGGAGGAATTTAATATTTGCGTTCCAATTCGGTTGTAGAAGAAAAATAATATTTGTTAATTTGATAATCCAAGCATGTCTGAATTGCGGGAATGTTTGAAAGAGTTACCTGGGATCTGGGACGCATAGAGCAACGGAAGGAACAGGTCGGTTGTAGTCCGTAAAAGTCTAACTGAGGTGGAGAGAGAGATCTCTTTCTCAAGCAATCTCCACCTATAGCGAAACAAATTATTTGATGATTTACCACCCCAAAGAATAAGAAATTCTGACTCTAAAACCCGAAGAGAAGATTCGAGAACCGTCTTCGATATCCCCACGTAATAACTTGCAATATAATGCAGGTTAGCATAGCATTCCAATCTCACCCCTGAAACATAATCAATTCCTATGCCAAAATTTTCATAATTGAACCACACAGAAACGAACTAACAATAACAATCGTGACCCGCATCTGGAACAATAGAATCTTCTACTTACTTTAATAAGGCCACAATCCACGACGAATGTTGACTCACGAAGCCATCAATCATACCTCGGTCGGACATCACGACTTTACATCGACCACTGCATGTAGGACAACATTATGAACTCAGTAACCAAGAAAAAAAAAAGAAATTCCAGCGAACCTTCGAATTTATACAGAGGCATGAGAAAGTCGTAAATCAAAGTGAAAGCCCTAACAATAGGAATGGAGATGCCGAGGGAATAACTGAAAGCAATCTTCAGGTAATAACTTTCTTCTACCAATTTATTTTTATTGCAATTTTAGGGTCAAGTACGTTTAATTTTGTTCGTTCGTAGTAATTCACTGGCTTCATATTTCAGCTCAAATATTAATAACATTAACAATAACAATATTTATTTCATAAAAATCCTTACAAATCAGTGAAGCACTAACTCCAGAGTGAAGTATACCTGTATTCCAGAAGCCAATTTCTTCTTTTTTTTTTACTTTTTTCTATTTAAGTAGCAAAGGTTTTTTTTTTTTTTTTCGATGTGAAAAATCATCTTATGACAACCCCCGCTCTTGGGCGGAGCGGGAGATAGTGTCAGACTCTTACTGACTAAAAAACCCATCCCGTTCCTTCAAGCCTTCATACCGGGGCTCGAGCGCCCTTTCGGATAACCCTGGCCCCAGTAGGCTTCGACCCGGCTGGGCCCCTGCTGTTGCTGACAACTCCTTGAGGCGCGCGGGAACAGCGCGCGCCGTCGACGACTTGGGCTTGGTCCGGACGGTTACCGGACGGCCGGACAGCGAGCTACCCATTGCTCACTGTCCGCAAGCCCGCGCCTACGGTGGCAAGTAGCAAAGGTTAAATTATTCAAAATTCAAGTAAAATAAAAAATACATTTAAATAAAATATTTGTAGATTTTAGATTTCAAACTTAAATTAGAAGTATTTTAATTAAAAATTACAAATTACTACTTACACATATTGACTTGAACACATCGATGAGATTGTTTTATGTTGTTTTCAATGGCGGCAAATTTAATTGAGTTCCATACATTTGCTAAACGTAATTACTTCTCTGTTCTCGATTTAATCAAACATCACACCTCGTTCGTGTTGACAGGAAAATAATATGCGTACTACGTAAGCAGAGACGTAACGTGGGCTTATTTAGACGTAGGCGAAGGCACATCAGCGAAGCTTTTAATTTCATAAGTTCGAAAACGAAACAGTGGCTCTCGCAAGCCAATGCAATCCACATCGTCGCTTACCATCAGATGAAATAGTGGTCAAACGCGAACCTATCAATTATAAAAAAACCATCGACTTATATTCTAGTGATAGACAAGTACGTTCACGGTAACTGTTTGTCAAAATACTGATAAGTTAAAAACAAAAGTTCGCTGCAGCGCTACATTGGCATTATGTCGTATAACAGACTTATTAAAACATACAGTGCTAAGATAGCTTTTAAAGAAAACTTTTATCGCGATCAAAATGTTTCAAGCGCCATAAATTTCATGACACACGCGTTTCGTTTAACATAGTGTAATGTTCAAGATGTATAGACTACATTATACCTGAGTCAAGTGAGTGTTTGGCACGCCTAATCTACTGCGTAGTACATATTTATCGATGTAAAAAACCCTCGTTCTCAAAGAGCCTCGTGCATGGCCCCTTTGGGTGCGAGGTATGAGCCAGGGCCCACTTTGCCCACGCCTTTCTACGCTACTATATTTAAGCACAGCAATCTCCGGCATCATAACGTTGTAGCACATCGTCACGGAGTTCTCTCATAAATATGCAGTTTGTTGCTCGATGTGAGCTTTACTTTGTTCTTTTTACTCTGCGGTTGATACTAGTTTTAGAAATCATGTTTTGTTGTATGTAAATAAAGTCGTATACAAAAGATCTACTTGCACCAATCAGTTTGGGGGATACTATTCGCGTCCTAAATATACTTAGTTACTGTGGGATTGTTAAAATAGTCACCACAGCACTTTTTTTTTATAGTGGGAAAGTATCATGCATTGACATCCCCCGCTCTTGGGCGGAGCGGGAGATAGTGTCAGATTCTTACTGACTAAAAACCCATCCCGTTTCTTCAAGCCTTCATACCGGGGCTCGAGCGCCCTTTCGGATAACCCTGGCCCCAGTAGGCTTCGACCCGGCTGGGCCCCTGCTGTTGCTGACAACTCCTTGAGGCGAGCGGGAACAGTGCGCGCCGTCGACGACTTGGGTTTGGTCCGGCCAGTTACCGGACGGCCGGACAGCGAGCCACACAACCCTGACACGCAAAGAGTAATTGAAAGAACCTGGGTGGGTTTTAGTTAGTAAAAATATGACACTGCCTCGCTCCACCCAGAAGGGGTGAAGTTATTTAAAGAATTCTCGTACTTACGTTATTATCCTTACAAATTATAAACTAAGTCCCCCACCGCGTATGTCTATCTGTATGAACGCAATATACTCAAAAATCACTGAACGGATATTTGTTTAGTTTTCACCATTAGACTGATTCATATAACGAAAATAATTGTTTAACAATAATTAATTTATTATTTGCATAAATATAATATTTGTATAATTATTACAAATATCAGTCTCTAACATAACTAAATTGACCATTATTGCATAACATCATCAAACTCAATACTTTAAATTGCCGCGTCACCGGCTTTTCTTGCACAGAATAGATTTTTTCCATTTTGATTAAATAGCTAACGGTAGAAATGTTGGGTTTAACCCTTTGGAGAATATTCGGTTCGTGTGTCGGTAAAACCGAACCAATTGTGTTGGTCCAGGGGGGAACACATAATTACGAAGCTACTCACCTTTCCTTCACAATTATTTTCTATTATGATTCTGTTACAAATCCTTTTCTCTTGTTTTTTTTTTTTTAATTGATGAAAACTAGTGCTTGACTGCGATCCCACCTGCTGGTAAGCAGTAATGCAATTACTGATGGTAAGGCGCACTAGTTTATTAAGAGCCTATTCACTCTAGCCTTAAAGACACCCAAATTATAATCGGACAGGAAGACCGCAGCAGGCAAACTGTTCTAGTCCTTCGACGTACACGGTATAAATGACGAAGCGAAGTGCTTATTCCGGACCGTAGAGATTTCAACAACGTTTGGGTGGATATTCGCCGTACGTCGGGTTGTCCGATGGTAGAATTGTGATAGCGGAATCAAATCATGCAATTCCTGCGCACACTCTCCAAAGTGCAACTGCCCGCGCTTCATCAAAAAACAATTTATCACTAATATACTTAGTATGTTAATATGTAGAGCAGAAATTCAGAAGGCTCCCTCTTCAATTTCTATATCTTATATAAGTAGAAATAATTAAATGAAATTCTTACATACTAAGCAGTACTAAAACCTACTAACCTAACCTAACTTAAATGTGGAAATCCTTCAGCGACTCTGGAAAAAAGCTTTCAAATTATATGAAATGCTCCGGGGTTTATTAAAACCTCTGAGCAACATTAGCATCTACAAATCTAAATATATTAAAGCGAAATACCACTCACTGATTAATCATGAAATCTCAGAAACCTACCAACTTAAAATTTGGCAAGTATGTTCCTTATACGGTGTAAACATCCGCTAAGAATTTCACGAAACTCTTTCCCTCAGGGGGTAAAGTGGGAGCCAAAGTTTGATTGGAAAAACTAAACGCGGGAAAAGCCGCTAGCAGAAGCTAGTTAGAACCATAAAGCCTAAAATAGAACGCAAAGCAAAGACCGACTAATGACAGAACACCTTACCCACAGTACTAAGTGAACCAACAACACACATCTCCTAAGTATAGCAAAGTAAAAATAATATATATTGAGAAGGCAGATAACCAATTCCTACAAAAAATCTGCTAATGGCTCATCCAAATTGCAAGATAACCAAAGAAAAACAAGTGGACGAAGTCGGTCATTGCGACCGAGGTGGGATTGGCATTATGGAGCGGAAAAAATCTTAGGTGCTTCCGAGAAAACTATTATCTCCTGCTATCATTTTATTTTATATAAAAACAAGTATCCTTATTATTTTTATCGTTATGAAACACTATAACAGTTTAATATATAAACATAAAGGAGAGTGTTTCAAAGCGGGCAGTTGGCCAACTTACAGATGCTCCAGTTCGTGATACAATTATTTAAACTAAGTTGCAGCGGCGCCGGCACGCGGCGTCGAGGAAGCGTGGGGGAAGCGTAGAGGAAGCGTAGCGGCTCCCCGCTTCATACTTTTTGCTTCCGATTCAAACGATACCGGTTGATTTCTTTGTTTTACTCTGTTTGCTCTACCTTGAGAATGAAACTTGTGGTTCAGTATTTTTATTTTTGAACGTGGATTCAATTTTCTTTTTCAATCGCACGTAACCTTTCTGGTTACGTGCGATTGAAAATGAAGCTGGCGCAAATGTTGAAATTTGTTGCGAAATGTTCTAGGTATAACTGTTATTAAAGGAGTTCTAAGACAATGTAACAAGACAAGTGTGGGGATGTTTTTGTTTACCATATCAGAAAAATAGTAAAATAAATGGCCATCTCTATTATAATCCACGAATGTTGCTTGGCAGTTGCACAAAGTTTTTTTAAAACAAAACAGCCAAAGAGAGCTCAAAATAATAAAAAACACGGGATATAAAATGTTGTATGCAATTCCATATGTCGCCATAGGAAGTAGAAAAAAAAGAAAACTTGAATAAGCACCAGTAAGGAAACTGGTTCCGTTCAGCTCCGAGAAAAAATTAAATGAATTTTAATTTCCGTTTCCTCGCACTTGGTTGCATAAATCAAAGAGTTAATAATGCATCGAATATTATAAAAAACCTGCATACATTTTACCCGTGAATATAATTTATTTAAACGCCACTTATCGCATTAAGGTTTCGGCTGCTGACCAATAATGCGTTTGAATATGCAAGGCTGTGGCCATTGCAGGCATGAATATATTTAATTATTTCGTGTAAAACATTGATGTACAAATAAAAATAATAGCTGGCTCGCGCCTCGCGTGTGGCTTTTGTCATAAATTTCATTTTCATCAACTTTTGTTGGAACACCCAGTGTAATCGAGTTGGGTATTCCAAAAATCCGCTGTAACGAGCATATCAATTTTGATACAAGCTGCTGACAGAAGATAATAAAAATGGAGCTATTTATCATGTTTTTCATACTAGTCATATTGATTGGTTTGCTCACAAAATTGTTAATAAATGACACAAATTATTTAACATCGGTAATTAAGCTGGTCATTTTTCAAGGCACTCTTTAATTGGTCATGAAAATATTCAGTCAGTAATAAAAAACCCTTTTAACAATCACTTCCATCAATATCACACTTTGCACTATTATTATACAGTTGAAAAACTGTGAGTGTGTGTAGATTTGGTGGTAATATGGCTCCCGGGTAGACCATGTCCTGGATTTAGAGACTGATACTTTTTATCCCGGAAATATGTTCTCTTTGTATATATTCTTTTTGTGTTTGTTTATATGCTTTTTTTTTTAATTTGTTCTTTCACGCTGACGAAACCACTGGCAGTAGCTAGTTAAAACTATATCTCAGTGGCAAAGCTGCTTATGTGGAGTTAGAAGCTTTATTGGCCTCACCCAGTTTCTTTTTTGTTCTTTTTAAATATAGTTGCTAGTTTTTTTTTTATGTTACTTTGTTTATGTACTTACTAGTTAACACTTTTTTATGGTGGGGAAAATCATCCTTTGACAACCCCCGCGCTTGGGTGGAGCGGGAGGCAGTGTCAGACTCTTACTGACTAAAAAACCCACCCCATTCCTTCAAGCCTTCATACCGGGGCTCGATTTCCCTTTTGGACAACCCTGGCCCCAGTAGGCTTTGACTCGACTGCACCCCTGCTGTTTTTGACAACTCCTTGAGGCGAGCGGGAATAGTGCGCGCCGTCGCCGTCGACGCCATGGGGTTGGTCCGGACAGTTACCGGACGTTCGGACAGCGAGCTACCCATTGCTCACTGTCCGCGAGCCCACTAGTTAACACTTCATTTTTTTCTTTCATTTTATTCTGTTGTTTGTCTCGTACAGGACAAACAAAAAGAGTATCAAATATATTTCTTTCTTTTTAAAAAAAGAATTAAAAAAAAAGACGTGTGGCACTCGGGGACTGCCGCGGTAAAGCTATAGCATTTTTATCAACTTATGCAATTATAATTATTTATTTATTTTATTTATGCAGTACTTTTTTTCCTTTGTTTTTTTTTCTTTGATATTAATTGAAGTTACACTTTCACACATTGAATTGAATTTTGATTGATTGTTCACTCATTTGTTTTCTTATCGGTCACCACGCTCAAAAAACAAATGAGTGGGGGGTGTTAGGTTATTTTTTTCGTTACGGAATTTCTGGATTCGGTCTCCACGCTCAAGGCCCGCGATAGAAGCTATGCAATAGCTTAAAAATAAAAAACCCAATTGCGTAAAACTACTTTAAATAAAAACTGAAAAGAAGAAAAAACAAGTTCAGTCCAGTAGCGTAGTAAATTGTATTAATTAACACATAAGTTAAAACAAATGAAAAATTCTAATAAAGAACATAGTGACAGCAACAGTCGGGCCCACATTAGATGGAATGATTTTAGTCTAGATTATTTTAATGGGTCCACGTAACACATAACCATTCTTGCAGTCGGGTTCAAAGCTTAAGACTTCGAGTAAAAAAACTTCTCTTCACAATTTATCTCAAGCAACAATATCATTTTTAAATGTATATTCCGGTAATATAGTCAGACAATCATATAGCCCTAAGCCTTACAGCTATGAAAGAACCAAGACAATGTTCTAGACAATGGTAATAAGGCTATCTTGGGTTAAATCTAAAGAAAAGTTCTTCGTTTCCCTGGAGACTACGTAAGAAAAACCTCCGAGGAACAATAGTGATTCATACAGTCTTATTCTTTTGCTAGATTTTCTCAATGAACACTTCTTATGAACTCTACTCTTTATTTCTTTTAATATAGGTACTTAGTAGAGAAAATATCATCATAAAGACTTTTATTAGATATTTTTTCCCGAATTTCTTTTACTGCTGATAGCTGCTTTAGTATTATTACTTGATTTCATATAATAGAGTTATAAGTATTACTTATTGTCAATTCAAATGTTAGTTAGTCTACCAGACTTAAATTAAATTAAAGATATATAAGCTATATAATATAAGCTTTATAATTCAATTAATTTTAATTCAGACGCTGTTCAGAAGCTAGTCTTATATCATCATCATCATCATGTGGACATAACAGAAAAAGCTTGATACGTTAAGAAGGTCGCTCATCTACGAATTGACCTTGGCTTGTTCAGCTGTTATACTTTAGCCCCTACGTTTACTAGCTCCTCACAAACCTTCAGTCGGTCCTATTCAATTGCACATTTCTATATATAAAAATTAATCCCTATTTCCTTGTTCCCGCCATCACGCGTGAACGGCTCGACCGATTTCGCTAATTTGTTTTTTCTTGTGTTCATTATTATTATTATATATTAAAATAAAATTAGGGTCGTGTAGGCAAGTGTAGGGTAGTGCAGGGTAGAGTAAGTTAGAGTAGGGTAGAGTACAGTAGGGTGGCGCAGGGAAGAAAGGGAGCAAAGCCGCGCGAGCAAAGGTAGTTCATAATAGAATACATTGAACATTTTCAACTTCTCATCCACACTACTTTAATCCAAACTACATGGTGTAGGTGCTGCACCCGAACATACAGTGGGTTCATTAGACAGGCCGTTACAAGGCGGGATGAAGATCTTTATCGCCCGAATTGGCTCTGGCCCAGCGAAAACTTTAAACTTATCCGCTTTGAAATATCATGGCACACGCCGTCTGCTGAAAGTCGTTCCTGGAATTAATTTCGTAATGGAACTACATACTAAAAAGTAAAATAGGATATTAAGCTGTTAACTTTAGTGTATTAGGTATCCCGTCAAGGTAATAGCATAATAGGAAAAACTATTGTTAATGTTTAGATTAAAAAACCGGCAAAGTGCGAGTCGGACTCGCCCATGAAGGGTTCCGTAGCAGCAAGTAACATAGTATAAAAGTTCTTGTAATGTGTTGTAACTTTGATCGATGTTTTAATAATAGTATATTTTTTTGATATATGACGTTTTAAAAAAAAACTACTTATTGGATTTCGTTCAAACCAATTTTCGTTGGTAGTTTTTATGGTAATGTACATCATTATATTTTTTTTAGTTTTATTATTCTCTTATTTTAGAAGTTAGAGGGGGGAGACACACATTTTACCACTTTGGAAGTGTCTCTCGCGCAAACTATTCAGTTTAGAAAAAAATGATATTAGAAACCTCAGTATCATTTTTGAAGACCTATCCATAGATACCCCACAGGCATGGATTTGATGAAAAAAAAATTTTGAGTTTCAGTTCTAAATATGGGGACCCCCAAAATTTATTGCTTTTTTTCTATTTTTGTGTGAAAATCTTAATGCGGTTCACAGAATACATCTACTTACAAAGTTTCAACAGTATAGCTCTTATAGCTTCGGAAAAAAATGGCGGTGACATACGGACGGACAGACAGACAGACATGACGAATCTATTAGGGTTCCGTTTTTGCCATTTGGCTACGGAACCCTAAAAATGAGTGAAGTTTTTTTTATAAATCAATGGGCTCATGTTTAACCACTATCTCACCAGATGGCAACCGACTATGTGGTTGATGATGGAACGCGCTTGCCTAGAACTAACCTATTCACTCTTAAATCAAAGGTCTCCAGGTTGTAGCTATCAGGAATGTTTGAATTTATAAATGAAATTAGAGAGTAATGATTAGTCATTTATTACCTATATGTTTTTTGCATATACGTTTATTTACGCGTTACATAAGAAAGTAAAACCAATAACTAAAACACATACAATGGCTAAGCTTTGTTGCAATCAATATCAATAATCAGGCAATATTTAATTATTACCTTTTATTTTGTAAATTACTACAACTAGCACACGTTTTAATTAATGAAATCTTAAATTAAGTCACGCACAACAGAGCTCAAACATTTTACAAACTTCATAGTTTCCAATAAAAAACTCAAAGATTGTAAACTTGTAATTAAGACGCCATAGCTCGAAGCAAGAAAACATTTGAATACAGAAATAAATATTTACAGACGATGCAAAAACTTGTAGGTATTCGTTGAAGAGAAACAAACTAACTAGCCATACTCAAGACAAAGAAAAACACTTTTCAATTCAGTTGTTCGTAATAATAGTTGGCTAGTTTGAAGCTGTAGTATCATGCCTGAGTTCCGCCAGGCCGACTGTAGAACTTTTTCTTTTGATAGGCTCAGTGTAAACCTTTTTACGGAGCCAACCAGTGTTACCTACGTATTTTTTTATTCGGGCCAGCTAACCTGTTTTGCATTTTTTTTATATGCTAGTGCTTGACTGCGATCCCACCTGATGGTAAGCAGTTATGTAACCGTTGTTGGTGTGGCGCACTAGTTTAATAAGAGCCTATGCACTCTAGCCTTGAAGACATCCAAATTATAACCGGATGGGAAACTGCATAAAACAAAGAAAACAGATCCCGCAACGGAGTACTTTGGTATAAAACCGCGCGAGCGCCCGCTTTACGCATTTTCAGGCCTTACATTAATAGTACATTTTTATACAAGTTGTGAAACTTCGTCTTTGCGAGCGAGGCGGAAATTGCCCAAGCCACAGGCGAGGGTATTATGGAACCGAGGCCTGCAGTGCCTTTCGACGTATACCACACAACGTTTTTCAATGCACCTACCTAGAAACAAATAAATGGGTTTTACTTGACGCCCTACCTAATACGATCACTGTAATCAATTGTGTTGGGGCCTGTGGCACATTTCCGCACTAAAACCTAGTTGACTGATAGATTAAAGTGTGTGAAGTAAATAAAGGGCATAAGAAACGTATACACGTGCACGGAACAGGAGATGCATTATTTGGAGTCCACACGTGTCTGCGGTGTTTGGTGAAACCATTGTGTATGACTTTTATTTACCAACCTAGCAACAAACGTGGACACCACACTGTGATTCCTTGATGAATTCTAATCAGTTCCCAATTTCCACATTACAGGATGTAATTCGGCTCGAGACCCAGTACTGGTCGTTGGTGGAGATCCCTCGGCAGGAGAAAGCCGAGACAGTGCCGGCGTTCGTGCTGCGCGCGTGTGCTATCATGGAGAAGACGCAGAAGTCGGGAGAAGGAGTTAAGACCTCCGCCAAGCTGGCTGAGGAAGCTGCTGATAAACGGGAAAGGATAGAAAGACTGAACGGTAATGTTGAATTTAGTATGTGCTTCGTGATAGCTACAACCTAGGGGAATGTAAGTCAAGAGTGAATACGTTACTTCTAGGCAAGCGTGCTCCATCGTCAACCACATTATCGTTTATTATCAGGTGAGATAGTGGTCAAACGCGAGCTTAACAATAATAAATAAAAAATGTAAAGTACAACGCCATTGGAGACTATACCAAGTCTCGCAATTCTCCCTCTTACTTTTTTCTTCATGCTTTCCAGAGCCGGGCATCTGGTGTATATGAGCCTAGTTCACGAGTCTGTAAAAGCACCCGTAATACAAGAGTAATTCCTTGTGTGCGGCTCAGCTTTTTCTGTATATAAAAGAAGAAACTGATGGACTGACAAATCAGTGCACATCCGAAACTACAGGGCCTAGGAGCATTCATGGCGGTAAGTCCCCTCTTTGAGGCGTGGCTGGAAAGACCTCACGGCGTCCTTACCTTTCGCATGACGCAGGTCCTCACCGGACATGGTTCGTTCGGGAGTTTCCTGCACCGAATTCATGCTGAAGTGACGCCCGGGTGTCGCCACTGTGCGGAACGCCCGGAGGACACGGTGGAGCACACAGTCGAGGTGTGCCCTGCTTGGGCGGAGCATCGCCGTGCCCTCGTGGGGGCGATCGGCGGCGGAGACCTCTCACGCCAGGCCTTGGTTGAGGCCATGGTCCGGAGCGAGGAGGAGTGGCAGGCGGTCGCCGACTTCTGCGAAGCAGTAATGCTCGCAAAGGAGGAGGCCGAACGCATCAGGCAACGGCGTTATCGCCGCCGCCGCCGCAACCGGGATTCTGATCCCGATTTCCGGCCACCGTAGGCGCGGGCTTGCGGACAGTGAGCAATGGGTAGCTCACTGTCCGGCCGTCCGGTAACTTTCCGGACCAAGCCCAAGTCGTCGACGGCGCGCACTGTTCCCGCGCGCCTCAAGGAGTTGTCAGCAACAGCAGGGACCCAGCCGGGTCGAAGCCTACTGGGGCCAGGGTTATCCGAAAGGGCGCTCAAGCCCCGGTATGAAGGCTAGAAGGAACGGGGTGGGTCTTTTAGTCAGTAAGAGTCTGACACTATCTCCCGCTCCGCCCAGGAGCGGGGGATGTCAATGCATGATTTTTTCCCACTATAAAAAAAAAAAAAAAAAAATGGCCTAGGAGCATGAAATTTTACGCAAGGTTTCATTTTATGATGTAAGCTAGCACTGAGATAGGATTTTTCAAAATTCGCTCCTTAGGGGAATAAAAATTATTTTTCACCATAAAAAATGGGAATAAAACGAGGATCCAAAATTTGCAAGGATACCTACTCCCATACGGATGAAACTGCTGGGAGAAGCTAGTCTTTAAAAAAAAATACACGCCCTGGGGATTCTTTTTAAGAGTGGAAATCATCCAATGACAATAACGCTCTGGGTGGAGCACGAGGGCGAATCAGACTTTTTCTGACTACAACTACACCTGTGTCCTTCAATTGCCCTTTGCGTTCTAGGACTACGAATTTCCTTTTCAAAAATTCCCCACGGTAGCTAGCGGACATCGGCCCTGCTAGGCCTGGTGTAGATTACGTCCCTGTCACAGAAAAGGGAAGTGGAAACATTAGGTATAAGCGGATTATACTTCTCTTTATAACATCCTGGAGGTCTAGACGAACTGATAGTTAACCATTACCTATTAATTTAAGTACGATAAGTCTAAAGAAAGTACTGAGAGGAACATAGTGCAATCAAAAACATGTAGGTAACCGCTTCCATAAAGCAAGAATCTCATGATGATCACATACTCAAATAACGACACGATGTCGGTTTAACTTTGAACTAAACCAACGATTAAATTAGGAAAACAAACCAAAGCGTCCTCCTAACCATTGGCAGTTTGCCAAGTTTTCGATCCACAGTGTTACATTTTGCTGGATTTTTCAGCCTTTTCCTAGTGCTTAAAATCATTGGTTTCACAGCTGAAATGTTAATCTAACATTACATTCGAAATCACATATTGAATTTTCTAACGGCACTTATAGCTGACAATGGTTTAATGCATATACATGATTGATATTAATTGGTTGTGCGAAACGAAACAATGGCATTTTAGGTCGCATCTACATATTTGTCACCAATCACTGTAATCGATCATTAAAAGAAGCATAAGAACCATTTCACGTGTTTTTTTTTATGGTGGGAAAATCATCTAATGATAACCCCCGCTCTTGGGCGGAGTGGGAGATAGTGTCAGACTCTTACTGACTAAAAACCCACCCCGTTCCTTCGAGCCTTTATACAACCATTTCCCGTGTTGCATCATATTTCACAATATAAAATGCCAAATCAAGTTGACGATAATATAAAAAAACTGTTTCCACATAGTCCAACGCATAACGTTAGAAGCTTTTTAATAAAATTCTCGTTAGCAAAAACAGGCGTTCCGAGTCTATTTTAATTATAATTTACGGATCATACATTTTCGTTGCAAAGTAAATTGGTGTCGGGGTTCTCGAAACCAAATTAAACGTGGCGTCGTGGCCGTCCCGCAAACCCTGACCTACGCACGAATTAAGCACAAACAATAAAACGGGCCTAAACCCAAATACACTCGGGACTGAATACGCATTCATGTATTCCATGGATATACACACATACTTACTTGTACTTATAAATAGTGATGTAGGTAGGACCAGGTACCCAAACAGTATGCATGTTAAAACAAATCTAGCTTACTTCAATACTGCTACCGTGGTATTTCTCTTCCTAACCAATATTATATTTTTGCGACCGCAACACGTATTTATTTACGGAATTATATTTATCAAAACCATCAATACAACCCTCTCAGTTCAACTATTAGGTTACTACCCTATTAGGCTATTCAATAAGGTTAGACGTACTGATAACGATCCATTTCCATGTTCATTAAAATTTGATGGACTACGACTTCGAGTAGGTATATATAATATTGATACCAACCTGCAAAATGCTTTCATAAATTTGAATTTTGCGTTCCCTATAACATTCATATATAAACAAGATAGAAATATTCACAAAAGAGAATTACCAACACGCTATTGTACAATAACATAAATATTTATTACATTTTCAGACATGACAACAATTCAGATTGAGACGGAGAACACCCAGATGACAAACGATTTGTATCGTCTGCTGAAGAAATATACTGGTCTGCGGAATTTAATAAGAGAATTAAAGGTACGTACTTAATTATATTCCTTTATGTTATTTAAGTAAAGTCTGTACTAACTCACTATGGGCCTTGATGCCTGAGAATAAGATTTTTTTTAATGCAAAAGTAATTATAACTAATAATAAGTTTGAGATAATTATGACGCTGTTTGAATTTATACAATATATGTAGATACTGAGATAGCCATAATAATATTTATTAACCTTCCTTCAACCAACTTTAATTACATGTTCATTTTTACCTTTACGGTTCCGAATGTCCGAATGAAAAAACATACATTCAGCCGAACACAGAACCTCCTCCTTTTCGAAGTCGGTTAAAAAAGGATCTTTCGTATCTATGTCCGTCGGTCACAGCCAATTTTTTCTAATCTTACAGGACCGATTGAGTTAAAATTGGTACACACTTGAATGTCTGTGACTCGATAACGAACAATAATGATAATGATGATGATTATTTTATTATTATAGATTATACAAAAAACTATAAAAAGTCTATGTATTTAAAAAATAACATTGAAAAAAAGATTCCTTCGACTCAAACTTAGCCGGTTTTTAACTTTTGTAACCGATACTTTTTCTTTTTCCAGTCAGACTACGTGAGTTCCAAGGTCTACCCAATTTTTCCCCGCTACACGATGCTCAAAGACATGATCAAGGACATCATGCACGACCCCGACTACATGGAGGTGTGCCATGAGGTGGACCCATAGCGCGGGGTGCGCAAATAAATGAGGCACTCATTCACCGACCGACAGAGGTCGTTTCGTCGCTAGTTTCGCCAGGGGAGAGCTACAGTTGGAATGAAATGATGATCTTGCGTCTGCCATCTTGGATTTTGTCAACCGTCAATTGTCATTTGAAAATAGAAACCGAGTTCCAATTTTAAAATTGTATTCCATTGATTGACGGATTTGAAATGAAGTTGTTTTCACAGTTCTACTTCATCGTTGGTTCAAAGATGGTAGATCGAAGATATGGTGTGTTGGTGGAATTGGCGGCGAGTAGTGTGACGAGTACTCGTTTAATTTGCGCCACTTGGTTCATTGGACTCTATGTTAAGTGTAAGTTTAGATTTTAGTGTGTCTGTACTCGTCCTTATGTGTCCTTCAGTCGTAAACGATTCTTCAATTAGTTATTTACATCTATAATTTCCTGTAATAGTTTGAAACTGTCTAAATTTGCGTTGCAATTTCTAGTGTTATCTTTAAAAAAAATATCTAAGGCTGACTGTATTTCGCCAAAATTATATTCAATTATTTCTAAACTCACTTACTTACGTATTTCGACTGTTTTATTTATTTCGGCTTCAACTTACTACACTTCATTTGCAATAAGATTAGTCATTTAAACAAACCCTTTTTACTGTCCGTTCAACCGATTTTGACTGATTAGTATTGTAACCACTTATTTGCTTTTAGTAACATCCATATGTCTACGGAATAGAAGTCAAAATCGGTTGAACGGACAGTAATAAAAGTTTGTTCAAATGTCTTATTGCAAATATACATAATCAAAAGTTTTATACATATCTTCGCTGTATCAATGTGGAGCTTCTATGGACATAATCATTCTTAACGATACACATATCTTATCTTACTATTCACTTTATAGATCCAAATACTACTACATTCACTTATATTATGTAATCATATCATACTCTATTAGAAATCTGGATTACAAAAATCTAAATTTTTGTACATAGGGCAATCTCTTTTTAATAAAGCAAAAAATCTCTCACTATATCTATTTATTCCTTGCCATTCCGATTTTTATAGAAATATGTAAATACGTATACAACATGTAGCATTAATAAGCAAACACCCAGAAAATATATAGTATGTTTAGAAGCAACAACTGAATCGATTTCAGCTTTTTTTTTAAATAAGTAAATATTTGTCCTAAAATTATCAAGGATTATTTTAGAAGAAAAAACCAAACCAATAGATAAAAAATAACCTACTTTGATATAGTAGGTACATTTTGATACAAGTGTACAAATTTTGTCTTTTCTGCACTAGTGCGGAAAACAGTTTATTGCATGTCTAAAAGCGGTGGGATAAGAGCGGGTATTCGAGTAAGTGTAATGAAAAATAATTACTTGATAATTTTTGGTTGCGTCACTAATGTCTGTATATGCGTACGTAGATACTAAAATCAATGTAGTGCGGCGATGCCCAAACTATTTATCTAAGTAACTAATTTCTTAAGAAAACACTACCTAAGTGCATTTAAGTAAACTTTCAGTACTTAAATTATAATTGTAACTAAATCTATTTGGAATATATATGGACGTGCTTTATTCCAGTTACATGTTGTATAGCCAACTGCTTCATGTTAACATAAATAAATAATAATAATATTTATTTAAATGTAGGATAGCTAAATATATAAAAAATGAATGTATGGGTGTTCTTGAATGTACATGAAGTAGTAATGCCATTGTATGTGTTCAACAGTGTAATAATGGTAAGTTATATGCTGAATATATGAATATTTATAGGATCATTCACAATTTTTAAACATCAATTTCATTACATTTTATATTTCACAACTTTTTTTTCATATTTTATTTCATCACCAATTTTTATTTTCATATTTAATTTCATCACCAATATTTATTTTCATATTTAATTTCAACACCAATTTTTATTTTCATTATTATTAAATTGCTCCATAAATTCTTACACTACTAAGATATATGGTGGATATATCTTAGTATATTGATTGAATTCTAATAAAGTAATCTGCTTATACTTAGTATACTGATGCTACCCATACCTGTATATTATAGTATTTAATAACAAATGTATCACCTATCCACACATATCATGTAATCAGATCAAAATAAAACATTATATTTCCTCTTGTGTAAGTAGAATAATGTTGAGTGTAATATTATGTGTTTTAACTACTAAGATTTTTTTATTCGATGGTCTGTCTTGAGGTTTGCACTGTTTGTACAATTTAGTTCTTGTCTTGTTAAAAGGTCTTCATATGTCATCTACAAAACAAAGTTTTTTTTATGGTTGGAAAATCATCTAATGTCAACTCCCACTCTTGGGCGGAGCGGGAGATAGTATCAGACTCTTACTGACTAAAAACCTACCCCGTTCCTTCGTGCCTTCATACCGGGGCTGAGCTACTCTTTCGAAACTAACCCTGGTCCCAGTCCCAGTCCCAGGCTTCGACCCAGCCGGGCACCTACTGTTGCTGACAACTCCTTGAGGTGAGCTCGAACAGTGCGCGTTGTCAACGACTTGGGCTCGGTCCGGACAGTTACCGGACGGTCGGACAGCGAGCTACCTATTGCTCACCGTCCGCAAGCCCGTGTCTACGGTGGTCGGAAATCGGGATCAGAATCCCGGCAGCGGCGAGAGCGCAATTGTCTGTTGCGATCGGCGTCCTCCTTTGCTGCTTTTTAAGGCAACCGCCTGCCACTCCTCGCTCCGGACAATGGCCTGAACCAAGGCCCGGCGCGAGAGGTCACCGCCGCCGATCACCCTCACGAGGGCACGGTGATGCTCCGCCCAAGCAGGGCACACCTCAACTGTGGCGTCACTTCCGCATGAACCCGGTACAGGAACCTCCCGAACTTGCCATGTTTAGTGTGGACCTGCGTCATGCGGAAGGTAAGGGCGCCTTGAGGTCTTTTCAGCCACGCCTCAATGAGGGGACTTACCGCCATACATACAAAATAATGTTGAGAGTTATTCAGTGCGTTTGAGAATTTGTGCAAAAGTTGAAACATACAAATATGTGTGAAAAATATGTTATTTAATGTTAACTATGTTTTATACGCAAAAGCATTGTAATTGTTTAATATGTGAAGCTTGTAAGTTATGAACTAAATGTGTAAATTAGGATATTTAAATTAGTTTAATAATATTGGAGACAAATGCCAAAACATAATGTTTTAATGTAAGGTTATTATAATATTGCTTAAAAGTAAAAATACGTCTTTAAAATAGGCACTTAATAATATTTATTTTTATTATCATTTTTTACCGTATAAATTCAATTAAACCTGTCAGCGTAGTAAGAACAACGCGCTACGAAATTGCTACGAAACTACGAATGCTACGAGGCGCGACGCTCCTTTTAAAAACTTTTTTCTCAAATAATTTGAAAATAGTTTTTGAGTGATTGAATAATTAAATCAATAAATAATAGTCAGTGTAATAGGAACAGTGCGCTACTTCATTGTATGCTGCGCAACTACGAATGCTACGCAATGCGCTACGAGGCGCGACGCTCCTTTTAAAAACTTTTTTTTTTCAAATAATTTGAAAATAATATTTTTTATTGATTGAATAATTAAATCAATAAATAACAGTCAGCGTTATAAGAACAGCGCGCTACGACATTGCATGCTAAGAAACTACAAATGTTAAACAATTCCCTACGATGCACGACGCTGCTTTTTACGAAGCAGTTTATATGCCAAAGATCAGATTTTCTATTACTGTTGGTAAAGATAAAAAGGATACTGCCTTGGAGTGTAGCAATTTCCCATCAATGTTCATTTCTCGATTCTTAGATACATCACATTTATACAAGATAATTTTTATTTTGACAAATTAATTAATAATTACAATAGATGAATATTAAAATCGCTACAAATTATAATAAGTTTTAAGAAATACTCAGTGTCAGAAAGACACCGTATGTTAAGCCAAGTAGGCACATTACCTAGATATTTGTAAGCTTTGTATGTTGTACTATTTATTAAATATGAAAGCAAATAGTGAGGTCAAAATGTTAGACTAGATAAACATAGATATATATTTAAAATGTGAAACAAATACATTTTCTAGTTTTAGACCTAAGTTCGGTTTCTGTATTCAATAAACTTTCTCCAAGGTGAAGGCAAAACAAACTAAAAAATATTGAACTCAGCGCCATCTAGCGAACACATGTCCACACTCTGGTCCACAGTGCGTTCAACAAAGCGACAGAGCGAGATGCTACTATATGATTGCTTTTGCTAAGCGCTGAAAAGAGAACGCATAACATCTAACAGCCTGAAAAATGCCATCACCGAAAGATCAAATCATCCTTAATCATGGAACACCCTACGGACTATAAAAAATCCTTGTGTATAATATGATAATTACGTTTGTAGAAGTTATGTTATTAAACATTCCTATAATAATCTCATACTCTTCTTGTTTATAAGTATATATAATGAAATATTAAATTAATAATATAATTAATCACATGCTGATTTCCATTGGCCGAGGTGCGACTGTATGTACCTATAAAATGTTACTAAAGTAATAAAATATACTGCCATTGAGTTAGGGTGGATAGTTAAATGTTATTGTTGTAATATAGGAGTAATATTTAGTAAATAAACACAAACTTACGTACAGACAGCTCATAATAGGGGATATGAAAAAACATTACTCTCTCTCTCTCTGTGGGAGCTATCGCAGTCGAGTGCAGGAAGGTAGTAAATACAGCCATTCACTGTCACCAAACTTCTTAACTGCAAAGTCCAAATCATTTAAAAAATCTGTCCTACGTTCGTACGTACGGTACTAGTAATTATATTTATGTAAGTAAATAACTAAATAGAAACAGAAACCAAATTCGGATAAACATACGTAAGTACAACAAAAAACTAAAATCCGAAACATGACATTATATAAAAACCGTAAGTACATGATATCGTACCCTTATTGCAAAAACCAACTATCTACATTTTAGTATTATTATATTCGATCAAATCTTAAGATTATTTATCTTTTGCCGAAACCATCTTGATAGAGAAGTGTCACAGCTAATAACCAGTTTTACTGGCAGATTTGTCTTGATGAGACAAATCGATAGCTATAATTATGTATGTTGTATGTATTTATATATTGTATATATTTATATATGTATATATGTACTTGTATATTTTTTTCCCTCTTAATTAATTTGTCCCTTGATTTGCTTGAAGCACACCGCAGCAGACTACCCCCTTATTTAGTTTAAGTTCTTATATTCCATCCCAAGGTTGTCTGGAAGACATCGCTTTCAGCGATAAGACCGCCGCTGTGCACATAGGTTTAAGATTCTGTGAAATTGTTACTATTTTGGTGTACAATAAAGTTTATTCTATTCTATTCTATTCTATTACTTTAATTTGGGTAAAAATGCAGATAGTTGGTTTTTGCAATAAGGGTAGGAACGATATCTTATGCGTTACATCGGAACTAAAAGGACTAAAGATGAAAGAATCTTAAATATCTAGTCATAAAATAAGTATTAGGTAATCTATAAATGTCGCTCTACTTACACTAATTTGCAATAAAATTCCAAATTGTTAAAATAATTATATGTATATCGTATCTACTCTATTATGTAAATTATACTAAAATGGTTAACTCTAGTTTATTATGTAATAAATAGAATAATGTAGTTTTCTGTTTTTATACACATATCTAACAAAACTGATCACTCCAGGATTCTGTACCTACCGATCTAGGTTTTGTAGCTTTAGAACGTATGTACCCAGCAGTACCTGCTTATTTATTTTTACAAACATATATAGACATATAGTATTCGCTGTTTTCTTTGCAACAGTCGTAATTAATTAAGTTTTAAAGTAACAATTACATACCTATTTGAACTATTTTCTAAAAAAAAGCTACCTTTGTATGTTACTGTATTATGATATCTATGATAATGAATGCCAGGCATTACCTACGTTAAGTAGATTTATGTAGACGTGTATTCGGAATGTCACGCTATAACGCTTTGTTATATAAAATGTAATACATTATTTTTTGTGCTACTTGGACTTTCAATTTATTAAAACCCTGTTCAGCTAAACAATACTTTAAAAGCCACGACAACAAGAGACATACGGGTCTAATCTAATAATAAATATATTCCTTCTAGTATGTATACTACTAATCTAGGGTTTACCTGGATCGGACTTGTCTGTTATTTTCATACAAAACAACACGCTACATAATATTATTTCAACAACAAATATTATTTCAGTTTGCGTGACAGCGCCATCTATGACACTGATTCTAAACTAACTAAATTTTCGACACTACTGTCATCTATGTATCAGCTTTGTTTTTGGTAGGTTATGGATACACCAGTCACTTCAACAGTTCTTGTTTATAGGGATAGATGGCGCGTTTTATGATTTACATTAGTAGTGTTGCCATAACATGACAAAAATAATTTACAATGTTGTGGGTAAAAATAAAACAAACCTATCAACTATTCTAATCAGTTGCCCCAAATGTGAATCGGTGATTCGCTAAGTAAAATGGGTATCTATATTTGGAACACTAATCAGTATTCAATCTAATCTCTAAAATAACTAAGTACCGTAAAATCAGTACACTTGAGACAACTGATTCTAATACTTTTACTGAGCATGAACACAACTACTATTTTTATAATAATTTCATTTTAATTTTGACCAAATAACATGGTTTCTTTTAATAAGAAAATGTCAAGTTGGATTGCAATGCCAATCTGCTTTAAAATTGCAGGCATATCCTTCGTAATTGTTAAACCAAAACCGATATCATCTTGTCTAAATAAAGTTTATTAGGGTTTAAATGAAATGAATGTAGTAAAAAAGTACCAATTGTTAGAATTTAATGAAAAACACAGGACCAATACCATAATCATAATTTTGTTATGACAGTACTTGGGACAAGCCTATGTCCCGTAGTGGACGTTTTTCGGCTAAAATGACGATGATGATTAATTAAAAGTCAACACTATTTTTTTCTACTTTTTGAATAAAGTTTTGTATCAGCAGTGTAAAGTTAAAAAGAATAGGATAGTACAGCAGCAGCGATGGCAACACCGGTCGCTTCATTCATTTCATTCGGCCGATGGCAGCAGGTGTGGATTGTTGTGCGTCGCGTGACTTGTTATGGCGGGCTTTCGTCAACATGAAGTTTTGTCAAACTTTTAAAACTTGAATCCATGAACTAAAACTAAGTTAAAATAACTAGAGCATAGCAAAAACTGCACGATACTGTTAAAAACCGCTAATAAGTGAAAGTTCACTGGTCAGGATGTCGGTTAATTCAAAGTGGCGGTTACCTGACGTTTTTTGTGTTGGTGTGTTGAATGGATATCGGAATTACGTTTAATTCGTGGCGCGGGGATGGGTGAGTAAGTGGTTCAAGGTGTTTTGGGACTTCTATCGAGATGCCTTTCGTGCAGCGTGCAGTGGAACCTAAGTTTTTATCACGCACGAGCTTACGAGATAGCGATGGCAAGCCGAGAGTGTCGGATGAGGAACTCCAGGCGGTCACGAACTGCACCCTGAGCAACGCGCTGCGGCAGCTGGCGTCGTTGGTGCTGCTAGCGGAGGATATCTTCAGCGAGCTGACCTCACAACTCCAGGATATAACTGAGCGATCAAAAGTAGCGCAGACGAAGATAATCAAAATAAACGAACTCGTTGAACAATATGATCCGAAGAAAGTGCCAGTCCGTGAGTATTTACAATAATTTTTATTTGTTTACAGCACTTATTGGAACTTTTTAACGTTCTTTACATCCCGGTATAATGTTTATCTTGAAGGTTCTCGCGATACCTACCCCGGGCCGGAACTGGCGCTTAGCTTTAGATATCTCCAAGACACCTACCTAATTGCTAATTAATATGCATCGGGCAACGATAGCTACTTTCTAGCTACTCGTAACTATTCTGGGTAGGTACCTACTAAAGGTGTAATCGCAGACCAATTAACATTAAAAGGTTAAGCCTTCATGGTCTGTTGAATTTGGAAAATCAGGTCACTGATGGTTTAAATTTCTCCATTTTTCACTTGATAAGTAGGTAAGCCTACCTAGATAAGTATATACTTACCAACGTATTTTGTTTGTTGACAAAACAAGTAGGTACGTATGTAGGTAGTGTCTACTCGTATATTGCTCAAAGATAGTCTAATTTGACAAGATAACCCGTTTAGTTCATTCAAGTTATTGAATGAAATTATTAGTCCAGTTAAATAAATTAATCTGCATAGTCGGTATACGTAACATCTCAATTTATCTAATAACTATAAATTATTCTAAATAATTCGCCTAACAATTAGAACGAGGTTCTTGCATAAATTACCTACCTAGGTACTTAGCTACCTAGTTACATATAAGTAGGTAAATACTTGAAAATACCTTAGAGGTAACTAAAGCTACCAAAGTAGTCAGTTGTCCAATGCAAAGGTTACGTGCCTAGGTTAAATCTGGTTTAATACAGCAGCCTACCTGCCCAAGTACCTACCCATATTTAGGTAGGTATAGCATCTATTAAGAGATTAACCGACCAGTTACAAACATGCTAAGATTCGATATTCTTAGGACTCGCCTTTAAGGAAAACTAATAGTTTTTTTGAGGTTATCTACCTACTTCGTTTGATACAAGCATCCTTGGTTGTAATTTCTTAAGGAAGACACGAGGAGTACCTACCTGTCATACAGGCTTTTAAGCAAATTGGCTATAACATCTTATGGAGGTATATTTCTCAACTAAATTGACTCTTAAAAACATATAGGTATAGCAGGTGGTTACCTCTTAAACGACTGGTATGTAAGCTACTAGCGTCCATCACATAGCTCAGTGAGTAAAAAGACGTCCAGGCAAGCAATTGTAAATTAAGCTCATTGAGAGGACCGTTCCGAAACCTCATTACCTTGTCCTCCTTGAATATGCCGCCTTTACAAAAACGTAGCACGTTGATGCATTACTCTGAACGCTATCTAAAAACCTGTTTGAGCGTTCGAACGGACCCGCGATGGGAAAAAAACTCCCAGATTCCAATGCGAACCATAAAAACGTCTCGAGATAATTTCCAACCCATCCAATGCTTGCCCGCCGCTTGATGATTCTGACCGCTCAAGTATTTAACACTTGAATGAAGGAATTTCTCGTTCTTTTATTTATAAACATCATCAAAACTATTCATGATATACGTTCCTATTATTTCGATCGACTGAAAAGATAATGCCGACCTTTAATTACTATCGAACATTGGAACACTGCCGAAAATAGGTACACCCTTATCGAGATTTCTGTTACTTTGATTAATATTCGAGCAGATAACACGAAACGTTAAATTCCTTACAAAGCAAATCGTATTACACGTACCCAAGTGGGGACATTAATTTTGTGTAACCACGACTTTGCCGCAGACAGTCAACGGCGACACGAAAATCTCTTTAAATGCATTTGTTACGGATAAACAAAGCGACAGAAACAGTGAAAGATGGAGGTAAACAAAAATATCCGTTGACTTGCTATTGTGACCAGGTTAAACACTGCAATCCATTGGACAACCTTTCACCTGAACGATAAGCGCTAAGTGTTGTTTGAGTGTCATCTCGTGGAGGTCTGTCCTTTTATGGTCTCGTTTATTTGTACTGTAAATAATCCCTTGACTTTAATCACAGCCCGTTTTCGGCACACAATTCCGTACGAAAAGCCAATTTGGCTGTCTGTTGCGTTCAATGCTGCAGTCCGAGTGCATTCTCATTTGTGGTAGCAGATAGATACAAACTCTACTGTACATATGTAGTCATCAGCATACGAAGTATTAAAGCTCGTCTGATAGATCTCACGAAATTGAAGACGAGCTATACAATTCATAACATTAGTCAATGGCGAAGCGTAGACGGTGTGAATTACCATAATTGCCATCCCAAGAGTCCAGACCCGTCGTACTATCGTTTAAACCGGCAATTATTCGACAAAGATTTAAGTAAAACCATTGCATACGTACAAAACGTTTTGTGAATACACTTTTCGTGTGTGATTTTCTGCCAGAGTCTGTTTCCTCATTACAACTTATGGGTCTTTAAGTCAAGAATGAATAAGATACTACTAAGCAAGCGTGCTCCTTCGTCGACATATCGCTTGGTGGGATAGTGGTCAAACGAGAGCTTAGCAGTAATAAAAAACAACATTTACGTTCTACGGTTCTCTTGTAATTCCTGCTAGTTAATACTGAGTACATATTGTAAGTCAGAGCAGTTACACGACGTGTTTCATAATTTATTGGCCGCACAACCTGGCCGGTTGCACAGATGCTATCGGTGAAATATGTAAAGTGAAGGGTATAATCACAATTACAGCATAAACTTTCTATGTTTCGAAGATGACTAATGTGTTATTACGAAGTAATTTTCATAACTTAGTTAAGGGGGAGAACATGAAATCCTGTTTACCTGAACGTCTTTATCAGCGACTAGCTTCTGCCAACGACTTCGCCCGTGTGAAAGTCGAAAAATTGGTAACCTGTAATACTCATTGATAAAATAGCGTACTATTGGTGAAAGAATTTTCAGAATCGGTTCAGTAGTTTCAGAGATTGTCCCTACATAAGAAAATTACAAATATCTCTTTATAATACTAATATGTATACCTATAGATTACATGACCAATAGTGACTAAAATCCAGTACCCCTTACAAATAAGGCGCACATCAACTGAGCAATGCGATTAACGGTTGCTGAAATCACAGCAGCAAAAGCGTGTTTGTTAATTTTCCACGATAACTTTAATTGCAGAAACTATGTAATACACTTAAAATTGCAGCCTCATCTACCCATTTTTTAGGAAATAATCAAATAACTCGTCCTGTTCAGGTTGGAGCAAGATATTTCGCCAATTCTAAGTTTTAAAGCTACGGTAAATCTTTTGAACAAGCCCGCAGACCGTCATCAAACTTGCGGTTCCCAACCCAACCCGTGGCTTGAATTGCAATGTCCTGAATAATGACCACAGACAATGCTTCCTAATCGAGCCCTAAGCGCTCTACAATACTCTGTAAACACGAATGTAATACCAGAATTGATACATCTATGAATAGCGCATTAATGTTACATAAGTCAGGTACACAATGGTCACTGTAACTCGACGTTTGTGCAATTGTTACAGAGTTCGTTGGCCGATAAAGCTCTTATCAGTTTTCTTTGTAACTAGGAAACGAAGTCGTGTCGCAAGAATTAATTAGGCAGTGGCGAAATTACTGAGATAAGCTTTGCAATATACTTATTGGTACAATAGTCTTTTAAATGACACTTAGTACTCAGTACTAAAATGGCGAAGTACTCGGTATTCAGATGTTGTAGGAAATGCGAAGTGAGCAAAGATCATCATGATTCGCCTTCGACATTCAGCTATACAAAGTCTATTTTGCATTTGCTAGCGATCAAATGTCATGGTGTCTAGACAAAGAGAGCTATGGCACTATGGCGTCGGTTTTTCCCATGCTTGATTTATCTACTGCGTGAGGAACATCCATTCAACCGTATGAACGCCGATGTTAGCTAAATGAACCCTGTTACGCAATAACAAACCTTATTTATAACCCACTGTAGAAACCAGTTTCATAGAAGACGTATCCTGAGAGTCGTGAACATCCAAATTGATTTGTTTTACTTAAAACTATTTCAAGGTGGCCTCGACTCGTTTTTAAGTCGTTAACTCCTATTACCGATGGCATGCGATCGGTATCAAATTTTAATACGGTTTATTTCTCAAAACCATCGAAAAAGGATCAAGATAATTCTATTTCGATTCTTAACTGTGAAATAACGACGGGCCATGACAGTGTCCACATAAATCACTGATCTCATATATTGAATAGGAGGAAATTATAGAGAATGTTTCCGTTGCCCGCATCTCTGATAAGGAGATATTCCTCTAGTTAAACGATCAGATGGACTTATGCGTTCCGTCCACTGCATCTGATCACATATAAATCTTATTAGATCCAGAGGGCAATTTGTTCCTTAAGTGCTTAAAGTTCCAGCAGATAATTGTATTAAGGACGTTAACCAAGTTGATACAGCTGTGGAACTGTACGAACTAAACGAAAGAAATAGTTCCGACTTGCCGTAACGTTTTAATCAAGAAAAAGATAAGCCTACTCTACTTTATTTAACCATCCCATCATTTCAGTTAATCTTTAATCTAAAACTTGTTGTTTAAGTAGTGGTAAAGTTCTTCATCAAAATGTTTTGCCACCTAAATTTAATAGAATAATAAAAGAACGTAATTAAAATCTGACTTAAACAAACAAATTGAATGCGATATTTCCCTATGCAGTAGTGTTTATCTACCTAGCTTTCTATACCGGACACGATCTAATCTCGAAATAACCATAGTCGATAACCTGACTGGCTATTAAACAGCTAGATCGTGAGATTAGTGCTCACACCACATTTCAAACTGAGCTAATATGAATTCTGGGCAATCACTTTAATAAAGTCCGAGACTACTAACTCTATAGTCATCGAGGTTAAACAAAACTGTTTCATCAATGCCAGGCAGGCATTTAATCTTGACAGTGAAAGTTTGATCAGTTCTGGTGTCCCAGATTCTCCCAGACATGATTCTATCTAAAATTGTACTATATTGATAAATATTCATTACTCGTCTCTCAAGTCAGTCTGGACGTCGGAGCTGTCTATCATAATATACCATCTTGTTATCACATAGGGGTCCTGCGTGCTTAACAAGAGATCATAAACGGGCAGGCCATACAGACGCACACATACTCGTCTAGAGTACCTATCGGTCTCGATGGTGCTATGACATCATCCTGGGATACTCTTTTGTAATATGTACATTGTTCGAGCACTCCAACTTTGGAAATAATGAATAGAAACTTTGGAGAGCATTTTTGCTAGCTGGTTTGTCGATTTCTTTATTAGATTTGTACGCCAAATGAAGGGGCCCACTATTACTGATGCCTGCCACGGGATTGTTCCAAAGAATTACCGTGACTCTAGAATCGCAAAGGGTAACTTAAGGAATGTTCCTTCAGCCACCTGCGTAAGTGGGTTTTAGTCAGTAAAATTCTGGCATTCTCTCGCTCCATTCAGAGCGAGAGAAAGTAAATTGATGATTTGCCACCTCCAAAAAAGGTTTATTTGCCAAAAGATTTGGTTTCAAAAACACAGAACTCTAATTGAAACCTAAGAATTTGACAGAATCGAATGTTACTGACCAGTATCGAATTGCATGCTCACAAAACTGATGCATAAACGCAAGCCACGCCTGGGAATGTCAGCAGTAATGAGAACCACTGCACAAACGTACTGAATAATATTTCCATGCAATACCTAGTCACCTATAGATCTAATGCCACAGGCTTCGGTGTCACCTTTCGTCCCCGATAGTGCCTTTCCTCGGTGTTGTTTTGCAGGCTATTGAATGACTGCAGTCGCTCCGTATTAAGCAAGTCTTTGTCGCGTAATCTGAGCCCCAGCTTAAATCTAACGGCTTTGTACCTAATGCTTTATGCCTGAATAAATTACGAAAAATAATATCTTTTCGAAAGGAGGGTTGGGAATCCAAGCGGCTTTAATGTAACAGTGTACTTCATGTACTTTAAGGATATCCGTTTACCACTGTGCAACTACAGCATTTTTGCAGCGTGTATTCTTTTATGAGAACGACCACCTCGATATTTTTTGTTCAGTCAAAAGTCAGTTGCGCTACAGTTTTATTATCGCACTCGACAAATGGGTGAGGGCACAAAAACCACACTTGAGAAATTCACCCCTCTCTTAAGTCATTGTGGGAACTTTTAGAGCCAACAGGGAAGCTGGGCTTTTTTTTTTGTCGTGTTCTAAGAATGCGTCCCAGGTAGCCGGGTACTAATGCGAAGCTTTTGTATTCATAACTTGAGAGAAGATTTGCAATTGACCATCTCGTCAGCTTTATAAATGAAGAGCTTTGAATTTGTAAAATATTTATGGAAGAATATGCTAATAAATTAACTAAGTATTCACAACATGTTTTCGCCCTTAATAACGCAACTATCCACACCATAGCGTATCTAAACCTAATAATTTGCATTTATTAAATTTTACTTCCTATTTGCCAATCATAATTCTCTGTCTGTCTGTAATCTGTAATCAGAAAGGCAATTTTATCTATACCAACGAACGTACCTGTCATGTCGCACAAATTTTATAACAATGATTAATGAAGCATAATCCACATTTAGCGTTGCAAATATCGCGCATATATATAGCTAATACATACCTGCTTAAGACTATATAATTTAATTATACACATTTCTGCGACATGTTCCCCAACCAAAACATGTGGGAGAAAACTCTGTTTAATGTTTCTCGTGAAACGAAACCTATTTCAGTTGTGTTCTAAAACTTTCTCAGAATAATTAATCCGATCTTTGAATATAAACATTTGTTTAAGTTAACCTTTTGGAGTTATTGTTTTTTTAATCTTTAAACTGTCGTAGGTAGTTAGAGTAATTCCTGTATTTTAAATGTATTTTTTAAAATACCTCTAATTTCCCTGAATTTCAATAATTAAGACCAGCAACATAAGCTTGCGAATATCTTTATGTAACATTAGTATGTTGCATAATAAGCCTAATCTTTAAATGATTGCTTACGTACTGAGATGATATTGCGACTTGAATTTCAATATTTTTTAAGTACAAGAAATGGCTTTTTGCTAATTCCTAGAAGTATCGATAGCGGAAGATCGAACCATATTTATAAAATTAATTATATCGTATTTGTATAATGTGTCTGTAAAGTCTATTTTAAATCTGATTCCTGAATGCTGTGTGGCTGTGACAATGACCTTTAGGAACCCACGCTAATTATACACACATCGTCAACCGGTGCCAGACTAGTTCATGGCATTACTCGTTTCAACATAGCTACACAACATAATAAAGTGCCTAATTTAACTTGTGATAAAAGATGCAACAGAACCAGTTTATAGGCTAGCATCTAAGGATTCTGAGGCAATTTACATCGAAACTTTAAAATAACGAGAAAAAACAATTAATGAATTCCAAGGTCACATCAAAGATAATTTAACGTATTTGTTGTATTATCTCCCCGATGTGAGGATTCAATTAAATTAATTAGAGCCAGCAGTTGTTTGCCGTACGCAGTTTAATTGGACGTACGGAAAAAGATTGAGAAGGAAGATTGAATTAACGCGCATCGATGCTTATGATGCAATAAGCGTACCGATTCAACGGCTATAAATTTTACGAACCCCTCCTGTTACCAGCATATGGTGCAATCGCTAATCTACTTAATTCATTAAACCCCAAGCGAACGCCGGCGTTCGCGCACCTATTGTCTTTCAATTGTGTCTGCAATTATCACAATTGAAAGGTTAAACTTACTCGATGTTCTTACCGATTGTTGGGTTATGTACGATGCACGGATTGAGCTAGCTATAAACTCATTGTTACAATATGAAACGTTTCCTGCTTGAGTCGGGTTCTTTCAACAACATGTTCCTGTTCGACAGCTGAAGTTGATCACACACTAACTTCAATAAAGAATCGACGAAAACAAATATAGAAGGTCGTACTACACATATTGGTCATAGCTATAAAATCGAGAATAAGATAGGATGAAGTGGTTGACGCCTGGGACGCATAAAATTCTTTTACTAGCCCCTGAAGCTTAAAGGCAGAAAAATGAAATCATAAAAAAGCAGCTCGTAGTTTTGCTTCATTCGTTTCACGGAGTTTTTGTTAGTGTGTATTTTAATTCGATGCGGTTGTAACCACAGCAACTTACCATGGATCCTCTTTCCTTTCCCCTCCGACATTGTTACTATTGACGAGGGTTCGAGGTATTCCGCAAGGTTTAGATGCAATTTGTTTCAAGTTAATACGATACGGTCCATCAATATTTAATCGGATCGACTTTCATTAATCCTTTCACGTAATATTTGTTTATTCAGGACTTGCTCTCACCCTTGGTCCTGATGTACGATTTTATATTCGAGATGTCAATGCACCACCCATTCAAAATAAATCAGTTCACGTAAAAAGCAAAATGGGAGAACAGCTTCCAAGATATGCATTCCCATTAAAATAAGTAAAATAGACGTCCATACTTGTCTCGGTACCATACATTTTAAATAAGAGAATTCCCATATTTTTTACTTATCTCTTGGCGTGACTTCGACCAACTAAGCACCTAGTTAATATTAGATGAAGCCCGTAAAACGTGGGGGTGCCGGCAGCTGATCGGAAGTCCTGCCCTTTGTTCGACTTTCAACCACACTTTTTGTAGTTCAAGGAAGGAAGGAAGTCAGGAATTTTACCAAAATCGACCTGTTTTTTAAATTCAGCGTAAGAAAAAATAATTTTTCGAATGATGGCAATGTAGATAGAAATTTTTCATGCGTCGTGCGTTTTATTTCCCTATATGTCACGAATTTTGTGTGTTACGCTCCATTGTCCCTTACGAAATATCCGCATTTTTTATCCAGACAAAGAGGGAAAGCTTTCCATTATTCAGAATATTTCGGGTACAATGGTGGGCGGCGCACGGCGCACGCGCAGCGTGTGATCCATTGCCGACAAGATCGATTGTTCGCGATATACAGGGAGGCGGTTATTTTAAATTGTCGGCTTTGTCAGACACAATGCGAATATAAACGAACTACACACCTAGACTATTTTTTACCTTTTATAAACTACATCCTGCCCTTCCCAGTGTATTTCCGTTCATTAAATATTTTTTGTCTAATGATTTATTATAGTATCCTCTGTACCGGACTTGTGTTCAATATTGAAGAATCTCTTTGTAACATTTGTTCACCACCTGAGTTCCGTAGATATCTAAAGGTTGAAATTAATGATGATTAGATCCCGGCGTGGGGCCTTTAACCTGTATGAAGTCAGTAGACAGTATACTCTTTGTTATGCAAACTATTTCATCTGATACATATCAAATCTACGTGAAACCTGGTCACGTGTTTGCAGTTAATTAATTAATTGCTTTACCCCTGAGTGAGCTGCGTGGAAGTGGCACGACACGAGGCGTCTGTGCGCGACCCGACAGCAGTACCTCGGCAGTTTTGCGGCTTCTGAAAATAACGTTTATAGTTCCTCACAAACTTGCTTTAACGGAAATATTGAAATAGGTATTTCTTAGAATCAATCAAGCGGATGTTGATCAAAATATGAAAACCTTGACTCGTTTGCTTCCTTTGCAATTTCAATTTCGTAAAGAACTGGTCGTTCTAACCGGTTTTAAAAAATCGTTAATTGTGATATAATCTAGATACGTTCATCTGTTAAAATATAAATATAATGGCACAGACAAATCTAGATTTATAAATACATCCCGGCCAAAAAAAAAAAACATGAATTTAATTAAGTATCATGTTAATGGATGTGAACATGAAATAAGTTCAACTTGCATAGATACAACAGAACGTTTTGGAACATTAATTTTTTGGTTCGAACATGTGGACAAAATCTGATTGTTGGTAATGCAACCACAGTTTCTGTTAATGGTTCATTGAAGTGAGCTCATGACGCAAGGCTACGTGGGAATATGATGCAATCGAACAAGGAAACGGGATATTATTAACATAATTATTCTTGCAATATCCTGTAGGTGGAGACGTTGTGCTTATTGATAGCTTAGAGATGTGTTCCGAGATGAAATGGGAGAGCTCTGAAACTTGGCGAAACATGAAGGTGGAAACGTTTCAAAGCGCACTTTGAGACACAATATTCTGCAGATCCGTATACGTGCTTGCTTTCCTAATCGAAATGGGATTTGAACAGGGTTGAAGTTCTTTCAGTATTCAGAAAGTAATTTAAACTGAGCTTTCGCCTAGGCAGACAACAAAAGGACAAAGGAGTGTGAACCCATTAAATGTATAACTAAGCTAATAATATAATCAGACAAAATTTGCGAGATCACGATCCTGGTTTCACCGCATTTGCTCGCTTTTGATGTGGCTAAACGATCTTTCGTAATTTATAATGAAGCTTTGGGAATGGGAACCTAACCTTTCAATTCAAATACTTTACGGTTCTCATTGAGGTTAATGTACATAATTAATCGTAATTTAATATTTCATCGAATGGAGCTTATTGACTCCTATTAGGTACTTGTATTTTTTTTCTCTCGACGTATCAGTTTTTACTATCATTTTGCTATTAAGTTAATGATAGCGCGGCGTTTGTAACCTTTTCATTACCGCAAGTGGTAGGTAATAAACGTGTTGTGATAGCATGAATATCGGCTAAATGATGCAAATACTGTGACACCCTTTTTATTGCGCCGTAAATTACTTATAATTACCATACAACAGAAACTATTCGCTGTTGACACTCGTTGAAAAGAAGTTATGCTTTTTTCATGGAAGATTATATTCCGAAATGGCGCTCATAATTTTATTACACCAGTAAGTTCTAGTGAACTATAAAAATGAACTCCACTTCAAAGAGGTGCATAATTATTATGTAAACCAGTCTCGGTTGTAGTTAATTACTTTCGTTGTTCATACACGAAGCGCGAGCAATGAGCAGCCCGCATTGATGTTCAAACGGCGAACATACACGATACGCAAACACGGAGAACAGTTCTTGATAAACAAGAGCGTTTTCAGAGCAGCTCTCAAATCAATCATGTTAACCTTATCGACACGGTTCCGTTGCAAGCTCATTAGCGATGCCGGTGTGTCCGCAGATCACGTACCACGGTGCCACATACTGCCCAGGCAGAACGGGTACAGCCAATATGGGCGAAACAAGCCCGCTCTCATCCATATTGCAGGTTCTCGTTCGATCAGTTCATTTATATTACAAGCGGATGTTCTTTGCAACTTTCGTGAACTACATCATTAGCTGGCCGTTTTCAAGATAGCTTACTGCCGAAAAAGAGATAAGTAAGTTCCACTTTCATCAAAGATTACTTCACTTCATCCATACGTACAGTCATGGCGCTACAAGGCTGTGGAACGTTTAACAAATTGAATTGATTTCAAATGGTCCATCGAGCTGGCACCTTTATTATACGGCATGACTTGTCTGTTAACTGGACAGCCTCGACGTCATGTTTCATCTCGTGCTACATGGTATTCGAGACCCATGGGGAGTCTTTTTTTTAAATTGATTAAAAGAGTGTAGACATTGAAGACTGAATTACAATAGGCAAATTCCTCTTGTAAGCTTAAACAAAGTACATATTGTTCAATTACAAAAACTTTCATGTTCACACGACGTTTATTGTTTCCATACACTATTATAACATCAGTATCGTCGATAGATAAATAATTACAAAATGAAATTATTGCATGTGCATGACATAAATCCATTTGAAATACTCCTAATTGCGTTCGCTCCACAGCGCAAATGGCTGACGTGAATCATACGTATACAGATAAAGCAGTGTTTCAGTCGGGTGACAGCATAAAAATAATGGTGAAAATAACTGATCGCCAACGTATTATTTAGATAAGGTACGCATGTTCATGCGATAATTGCCGCTTATAAAGGTGCGCTGTGAGGCACCGACAAAGACTATTCTCCATTATGATGAAAAATTATTTTATCTTTCAGCACCGTGATTTATCAAATAGTTTGACCTTTTTGTAGACATTACAAGCTCATTTATATCAATGAAAATTGTGCCACACCGAATTAGTGGGAGAATGAGTGAATAGTTCAGTAATGAGAGATAACATTTTATGTACAAACGGAATAGTACAAGACCCAATAAGAAACTATGCAGGAGTTATCAGTTACACTGTTACGGCATGCAGTCAGTAAATCAAGAAAGTGATTGCAGTCATCGTAAGCATCGAGTAATTGCATCTGGAGCGGTAATTACAGTTTTGCCCGCAGTTACTGCAATCAAGCGCATATTATAATAAGTTTTTATGAAGCGTTCAAATTGTGACAGATTTGCGATGTTTGCCCTAGGTACGCCTCATTAATTTGTTACGTCACCGGGTACCGGAGATCATGTAACAGATGATTTATTTCGCAGCGCAGTGGAAGCTAGCTGGGTTAGGTGAACGAACCCTGTCACCGCGCTACGTCGTATTACTGGTTTCGGCACTTCGGCAGAAGATTTTGTACCCGACGACGCGCATATTGACCGTTTATGGGCAAGAAACCTCATAGCACGTTCATTCATTACAAACCGGTTCAGATAAAATGACTAGGTAATACCCATAAAGGTACGATTGAATGGGATTCGAAGAGCAGATTGCATAAGCCGTGAATGCTGTGTGATATATTAAACCACAATTCGAAGTATCATGAATTCACACTTTGAACATGGACTGTTGTAAATGACGATTAAACTGTAATTTATAGACTGCTTTGAAGTTCCATTTTCATGTTTTATACCTTTGATTGCCTGGCAATGTGAATTGATGCGCGAGATTGCTTTACGACTTCAGATAGAATATTGATGAACGTTTTAGTGACTGTATGCATAATCTCATTTTTGAACCGTTCTTTTATGGATCTTGTAGTATGTAAGTAAACATCACACATGTGTCCTAATCTTATCGTTTCCACACTTACCTTGGTTACCAAAAAACGTTATTTATACAGTTAATCCCAGTAACAACGAGCAGCTGCTAGTTCAACAATCAGTGCCAGCTTACCCACCAAATTATTAAAAGCCATAAAACGAGTCTTATAGAAGGGTGAGACACCCCTATTTGTCGATTTACGTGTCGTGTTTGAAACTCGCATGAGCGTTTATTATTTTGAGACAGGCGAGGTATTCCATCGATTTTTCAAATCGCATGCATGCGTTTCAATCACGTGCAACATCAATTTTAATAGCCACCTTTACAACGTATTTTAATAAAAATTTAATAACAAATGATTAAGGCAACGGTGATATACCACATTATCTGTCCCTGGCACATAAAAAATAAACCCTACCGTCTTTAATTTCCGGCACAGCGAATTTTATGAAATGTTATTTTTGTTTTGTACATAAAGGAGCGTAAAGTGTTTATTACTGATACGATCGCGATATTCCATGAATACTAATCGGTGCAGGAGTCTTTAGCAGTTGTATTTAAATCGATTCGTGACAACCCCTCGAATGTTACATCAGCGACCGTTAAAGGCAGGTTGGTGCGCAAACGGCGCAAATGTCCACGCTTGCTGAGACCTCGGCGTGTACTTTGTCGCTTGCAACCGGTTGCATTGTGTCGCGACCGTTAGTCGCCCACCTGCGGGAACGATGCCCACTGAGCCGAGAGCGACGTGTGTCGTCTGTCCAGACACGTGGACTTCAACCTTAATAGCACACGTTTGCATAATAACTTTAACTAGTTCTTAATAATTAAGCACTCAACCAGTATAATACCGCGTGGCAATAATACCCGCCAAGATGTTACGACGTTTCTCTTTAATATCGTTGTTAATTTCATAATTACTCCAATTTATCATTTTACAACAGCAGATGTCGGCACTATTTGCGCAATTATCGAGCTTTTTAGCAGCTGCGTTTGTTAAAAGTCAAATATTTGTTCACGCACTACGTTTTATAATTTAAAATTACGTAATGTCACTTTTAATTAAATATTTATAGAACGCGCTATTGCATCGCGTTGCATCCGCTATTTATCGTAAGTCAAACAGCATGTGAGATAAGCGATATCGATTGGTGACCGATCGCATTACGACACAGTCACTCGATACTCTGACACCTAGCCACCGGCTGCGAGTTGCAATTGTTTGTTTAATGATTATCTTATAAACTCTGTCTCGATTTGACCCAGTTCCTAGTAGTGATGACTCGATACTGAACTACCGATAACCAAATTGTTTGAACTGTAACCGATCCACCAAAATCGATTTAATTATGTTTGATTCTGCGACTGACAAATGGCAAGGGTCTTTGTTTTATCTGTCGTGTAACCCTTTATGTTAAATTGAAAAAGGAAATAAATGGACTCCGTTGAAGAATCAATCGTTTTGGGTATCTTTTTGCATGGATATTGCTCGCTACCTTTTGCAATTTGTAAATTCTGTATCTACGGGTGTACAAAAACTTCACCAGCCACTTATACGAGGTCCTAGCTACTTTGTGAATCCATCTTTCCTTTTTTTTTCTTTGATTTTCACATAATGTCTGGTAGTTTTCCTTGTTACTTAATGTTCTTTCGATGGTATTGTTCGTCAAGTCGTCGAGCTCCTTAGTAGTCCTGAGTTGAGGTGCACGCACACTGACAAATGTTTGCACTGACGTGACAGGTCCACTCAGAACTGTGTGGTTCTCTCTTCAAAATACCATCTCAGACTTCAATCTGTATGGTTCTCATATAATTTGACCATTACATGTTTGCTGTATTGACTTTAAAAGAGACTTTGACCCCTGAGTTGGTTTCGGTGTTTCTTCTCAGGGTAGTTAGCTAGAAACGGCCTCATCTCGTTTAAATTGACGAAAAAGTTGACATGTAAAAGTGTTTTTAAAAAACCTGTTTGCAAAATAAATATCATTTATCATCCAGAACCATGTACTCACCATAAAATATGACTTGATATTATTATTTTTATTTTCTCAGACTTCTTAATGAACTTTTAAGACTTCCATTTACCTACAGTAAGGAGCCAAAAGTCCATAGGAACGTTAAAGATTACATTGCTATGAACTGAGCGAGCGCGATGCGTATGTGTGCGCATGTATGAGTATCCACATTCCACAGATAACACACACTAAGGAACTGTCGTCGAACTGAGCAAAACATTATTATTTTTCTGTTCTTACCATAGCATTGATAAAATTCGCGCAAATACGTCATGTGCTGGTAGCCGTGTGAACTAAGTGTTGGATTCGCAAATCACGTAACCCGAGTTCAAATCATGGTCAGTCCGTTGCAGTTATTTCTTACTTTGAAAATTCCCAATCTATATTGATATAGTCATTTTTTTAAATTTCTATGAAAAATACTATTGCATCTTTTGCACTAAATAGTTGCAAATTACGAATGTGATCTATTAACCACAAGAAGAATCACATTCGTAATTTGCAATTATTTAGTTGTTACATCTTTTCGATGTTGTAAGGTGGAAATAAAAAGACGTGTTTAATAAAAATGTTTATGCTTTATATTTACAAATTAAACATTTATGAGAATTGTGACGTCGAATAGCAAAAAGTTATCTTGTAACCGTTATCTATGTTACGCGTAAGATTGTTTGTTGGAAGTATACCCACATAGACCATTCATATTATGAATAACGTAACAATGAACGGATATTCAAATTTTAATAAAATAAAATATAGGTAATTGTTTATATCCAGTTATTTATTGAAAAGTGATTTATGATTTAGACTTTGTAAACATTTTATTTTTGTGTAACGTCACAATTAATGTATTGAGGTCATAGCTTAATTGTTCATTTTCTTGACTAAAAGAAGATTGAAACTAAACCTCAATTTCTGTTAAAAGAACTTTAGTTCTCACAAGATAATCGTCAATTAGATGAGCAAAATAAAATGAACTATAATATTATGTTATAACAGTGCGGGTAGAAGAATAAAAAACAAAATAGACTCATGATTATTGTCAACAAAATTGATAGCGAGTTCACTGCATTCTTAAGATGAGGCGATGGCACAAATTAAAAGATATAGCTGTTTTAAACGAAAGTAAACACAATATAATACAGTGTTTGTTAACGAATAATCACAGATATGTTAAAATAAAATGGTAGGCCCTTTAGTTTAGTTAACATTAAACATTTAGTGCGAAACGTAATCGTTCTTGTTTGTGCCTCTCTGTCAAGTACGGCTTTTTAGCAGGTTTTCTGTGATGCACGCCTTCAGCGTGAAGTGCACGGCGAACAGTATCCATCGAGGTGTCATATAATTCCGCAAAATGTCTCGTTGGTGCGAAACCATTCGTTTCGTATACGTCCACCATATGTCGTCGCTGCGCCTCGCTAATAAGCTTCGGTCTCCCACTTCTCTTTCGACTAGCAAGGCTACCTTCTTCCTCATATCTTTTTAGCCAAAGATTTACAGTATTTTTCTAAAATAAAAAAAAAATATATATTAGGCAGCTATACCTACTTCACTTCATTTTCATTATATAAAATGTTAATAATCATAATTATTGAATATAATTTTAAAATAAAACTGCATTTATTAATCCAATAACCAATCCAATAAACCCAACGATTTACGTATTTCTCTTCTAAACCTCTTATAGATACGATGAATGGATTCATAAATGGCATACGTTTTAATTAGAAGATTAATTTGTAATAAAGTTACAATTCATTAATAGCTATTATACTCACATTCAGTCCGGTTTCTTCAGATATTTGTGTTTTATTAAAACCACTTTTATGCAGCCCAATGATAGTCGCCCTCACTTCAATACTAATATTAGCCTGCATTTTGCGAATATTACAATACTGTCAACCACACGTCATTAACCAACAACTACAACCAAACGACAGTTCATTTCGGTCAAGTTAAAACTCATGTCTACCTCGCAGAAATCTAATTCTTTATTTAGTTTTTTTGTGATCTACCTTTCTAACTCTAAGAAATGTGTGAACAAGTTAAAGAATAATTTAATATATGTAATGCAAATACATAACTTCCAATCGGGTAAGAACTTACAAAAAGTCAATAATTGCGTGAGATTTGAACTTGCGGCACACTGATTTGCGCTTCAATCTGTGTGCCTATACCACTGGGCCATCTTGACTTATGCTAAGTTGATGAAATTGTGAATTTCAATCATTTGTTGGCGAAACTTGAAAATAAAAGGTCGTAAGTCAAACTAAACGTCAAACGAATACGTTTTAAGAATTCCTATCGACTTTTGTAAGTGAGTGTACATATTTATTAAATGGCAAGGCTATTAACGATCAGCTGTTTAAAACCTTGAAGGGAACACCTGCTGTAATATACCTGGGCCCTTCGCCTTCGAGCTTCGTTGGGCTGCTACCGCTGCATCATTACTTTGCTTGTCCCAGTATTTTCCAAAACATTAATATAATGTTTTCCTCTCGCCCCTTATCTCGTCCTGTAAAAGTCAAGGAACTATTTCGACGACAGTTCGGTTATGAATGTTTCCGAACATAAATTGTTGACTTGGTACAATGACCCGGAAGCGTTTCAGCATTTGAAGCTAGGTTTATATTTGCAAAAAGCAATTTAAGCGACACAAAAAACTCGTAAAGACATTTAAAGATTTTTCTAGAACAATCAGACCACAGACAGCTCAATTTATCATACTAAAACACCTCACTGAATTCTCATAAAGCGATCAGTACTGCCTAATTCCCTTAAATCCGGCTTATTACAAATTGCAGGAATGTTTTATTGCAAGAACAAACAATCGCTCATACGAGTCGAATTTCAGGTGTGTTGTTTCTGTTTCAATATAACATTGTTATTTTTTTGCTTACCTCATATTTTGTAATAACCTACCGCATACAAAATTACGGATATAATGATTGTGATTTCATTGTATCTCCGAATCGTAATAAAAAGAAAATTATTACTGCGTATTTTCTTGTAAGTTTTTCCTGTTTTAGTTGGATAGCTTGCTCGGGAGCTCTTGAATGGGCGCAGTGATATTATAATGGCAAAGATAATATTATGTTTTGTTTTATCACAACAGTCCATCTATTTTTAATCTATCTATCTATCATCATCATCATATCAGCCGAAAGACGTCCACTGTTGAGGGAGCCCAAGCGTCGCCACAACGACCGGTCCAGTGCGTCACGCATCCATCGGAGTCCCGCGACCCTGACCAGCTCATCGGTCCACCTTGAGGGAGGCCTTCCAAAGCTGCGTCTTCCGGTACGCGGTCGCCACTCCAGAACCTTTCATCCCCATCGGCCATCTGTTCGGCGTGCAATGTACCCTGCCCATTCCTACTTAAGATTGGCGATTCTAATCTATCTATACCAGGGTTGCCATTCGCCCCGATACGTCGGGACATGTCACCGCTATCAACAGTGGTGTCCCGAGAAGTCCCGACAAGCTATAAAATGTCCCGACAAACACAGTCAAGCGCAGCCTACAATATTTTTTTAAATTGCCCTCGTACACGAACGAAACCGCTTGGGAGTCGACACCGTGGAAGCTATTCTTATTCTACGTAAAATTAATTTTCACATGAATTTTTTAAAATTCTTAAAAGATAATCGACAATTACTGTCCCAAATAAAATCATCCGCTAAATATCCTCGATAATTAATAAATGAATACATATAATCCCAAATGGTTTTGTTTTAAAGTTTCTTTTTTTTTTTATTTGCGATGTGATGTGACTTGTTTACCGACTAACACAGGAAATATTAAAAATAAGGACCCCCAAATTGTAACTGTCCCGGCGGAGCCTTGGGGATTTATGGCAACCCTAATCTATACGCATATTAAACTAAAGAATACTGAAAAGTTTATTTGAAAGTGCTAATCTCAGGTATTACTGGTCCGTACGCTGCAATCATTAGGAACGGAGCAGTAACCAAAGACGCGGGTGAAGCCATGGGGGACAGCTATCTTAAATTGAGTAGGTTACTTCTAGAGAAGCGTGCTCCATCATCGACCGTATCATTGCTTTACCATCAGGTGAGATAGTGGTCAAATGCGAGCCTATACATAATAAAAAAGAAATAAATAATTATTATCTGAATTTGATTAAAATAGTTGATATTATAGGCCATTGCTGGTTGACCTGGGGCATTGTTCATAGTCATAGTAGTTTATTGGTAAGGGATTCTTGCAAGTCATAAACAGATATTTCAGATTACACAATAGTTAACAAATGATACAAATAATTACATTACAATGTCAAATAATATAAAATAAAATACAAGAAAGAAAACAAGTCAATAGAAGTCAAATCACAGATTAAAATAAATTATAAAATTAACAGTCACAACAATTTTCAGTCCAAATTAATATTTACGTCAAAATTCGAATAAGTTATGCCCTAGAACGCAAAAGACAAATGAAGGATGAAGGAAAACTGTGATTTTAGTAGGTGAAATTTGACCAGGAGTTATTTGATGATTTCCTACCTCAAACAAGGGAATTACTGTTCCAATGCACAGAAATCTGAGTATTATTTTGATTCAATTCCCTCTGAAAACTATCGATGGTCAAATACTGAAGGCACATTCTACAGAGATGACATAGCATTAAACTAAGCCGACCAAGCCGTCTTATTGTGATGTAAATAAGTTTGATCGTCATGATACAATGGGGCGTGGGAGTGAGGGTGTGGGCAGACCGGCCCTTAGCTCGAATATAAACAGAACACAGCACCCCGTATCTCGGTCTACCGCTGTTCACGCCTCGTTAATACAAATACTCCGTACCAATTTTACGTACATGTATAAATTCGTCATTTACTAGTACAAAATAGTTTGGATCAGATGAGGTTACGAACTATAGTAAAATTGTTTCTTTTTTATTATTGATAGGTTTTCGAACCACCATCTCACCTGGGCCCCTAATCTGCTATTACAATATTGTCAGAGTGGTCTAACATTGATTTCGTAATTGTTGATTTTGAGTAAGTTTGGTAATCTAATATGTAATATAATGGCGTCATTATGACTTTCCAATGATCAACCACTACAGTCCGTTTAAAGAAGTGGGATAGAATGGTAATCTCGTACATATTTACAAATGAATGTCTTACGTATGCTGCAACAATTTTGACATTTCCTTTGATCAGTGACCTACCATTAATATAATATAATAATATAATATTCCACAACTATCACACAACGCCGTCTAGTCTCAAGCTAAGTAGAGCTTGTGTTATGAGCACTAGTCAACTGATAAACATACTTATATATTTCTAAATACATACATATTATAGATAAATTACACCCAGACACACAACAAATGATCATGCTCATCACACAAACATTTGTTCTGGGTGGGAATCGAACCCACGACCTCCGGCATTAGAACGTCATTGTGCAGTTATTGCTTTTAATAAGCTCGATATCATCATTTTACCACAACTCTATTACGAGACCATTGACCGATCAATGATCGATCATTATGAATTAGCAGATTAGGAAATTTTAGCAAAATGACAATGGGATCGTGTTGGAATGACGAATTTATAAAAATAGCAGACTTGGGCACCTGATGGTAAGCAATGTCGTCGGTCGACGATGGATCACGCTTCATCATCATCATATCAGCCAAAATACGTCCACTGTTGGACATAGGCGTCCCCCAAGCTTCGCCACTACGACTGGTCCCGTGCGTCACGCATCCATAGGATTCCCGCGACTCTGACCAGTGGTCACCACTCCAGAACTTTTCGTCCCCACGCTTGCCTAGAAGTAATCAAGTAACCTATTCATTCTTGACTTAAAGACCCCTAAGCTGTATCAGGAAATACAGACTCCGGCAGGAAATGCCACACCTTGGCTGTTCAATTGTGCAGATTTTGTTTTTCAGTTGCCCTATTTCTCAATTTAAAGTTGGTTGGTATCTACCTAATCCACCGGTTTAGTTATCTCGGCTCTCGCTTAGGTGGTCGGTGTAATGTTACGAGCATGCATACAGCCAGTGAAAGCAAACATTCAGTCAGCGTTCCACATAATGCATCTGTAGGGAGCGACACTTGACACCTTGGCCTTCATTACAGATCTTGACTCATACGATGTAGCCGTCCGACTCGGACAAGAAAAATATTATTGTAATCATTACATTGCACGTGTTTTTACTAACGTAGTTTTACACTTAACTGGTAAATGATAAATGATATTTATTTTGCAAATAACAACATTTTTGCTAGTCAATTTTAACTAGATGAGGCCGGTGTTTCCTCGCTGACTACCCTAAGAAGAAACACAGAAAAAAAACTCAGGGTCAAAGTCTCTTTTAAAGTTCATACAGCCAATATGTAATGATCAAATCGAGAACCATGCACATTGAAGCCTGAGATTGTGTTTTGAAGAAACAACTACACAGCTCTAAGGGGACCTGTCCAGTCAGTGCAAGCATTTGTCAGTATGCGTACGTGGTTTTAAAGTAGATTAAAAAAAACTGCAAGAAATAAGTTCTAATTCTTCTGAAACTGGACACAATAGACCACAAAAAATATTCAATACTCACGTTTATTCATTTGTGTCTTGTCTTCTCATAAATTGATAACTGTACCTACATGATGGGTGAATACGTCTGATCGTTTTTGATTTGTATTCGCTTTTCAAAGTGCGCATCTCTTTGAATGCAGTACGTGAATAATAAATCAATGGAAATGGATGTCGGTGTCGGTCGATTCGAAATCATGGTCAAGTTCACTAACCTCTTGCTGATCGTCATCATTATGGACAAATTGATCCTTTATGCGAATTTTATTGCCATGTACAAGATGCGGCGATGAAAGAAAAAGTTATTTAATTTGCCTTCAATATGTTGTAACTCAAATGTAGGTGAAAGATTAGTATGGATATCTTATCACCAAAATGTGTTTGCTCAAGTATGTAACTAACAAGATTAGATAACTTCTTTATAAAGAAATATTTATCACAGTTAATGTTTAGTTTTTTCTTCAAAAGAAATGATACTGTCTGCATAAATATCCTTGTATGAGCTCACTTATCATGTGACAAATTTGGGGTAAATTTTCACGCGTGACATAACATAAGTGCTTACGAGGTGCCATAAGGTACCGTTATTCTGTTTTACTTTTCGCCACTCCCTGTAGGTAAAGTTTAAAATGCTTTTACGTCATTATACTCCATTATAGGACCATAACCGTCGCATCGTTTCAGATCGTGTTGGTCAGGTTTTCAGTTCGTCATTTAAGTTCATCATTACTTTATATTGCTACTTATCATTATATTCCAAGTGCTAAAAGTGATCGTTGTATCGATTTTAATCGCAGGTGGATTACATTGGCTCATTACTTTGTCCTTTGTCAGTATAGAACCGGCCTTATGAATAATGTAAGCCGTTCAAAATGACTTTATGATTCTAAATTGATGTATGATGGTTTATGAGAGTTTATTGGGTGGTTCTTGAGTCACGTCTTATAAAAACGTTCATAGGGTTCGTGTGTATAATTACAAAGGTATTTTTAGTTTTAGTGTGGTGTATGTGTACAGTTATGTGCGTGGGCAGCTTGAGGTCAGACGCATGTTGACGACCGCCCTATTCTGACGCTCCTACGCATGTTTTTATAAAACACAAGCTATCCCTGGTAGTTTCAACCGCGAAACTGCTCCGCTCCTATTTGTAGTAGCGTGATGTTGTATATTGCCTATCTTTATAAATGGGCTATTGGATAGCCACTAAAGATTTTTTTCAATTCAAATTTCAAAGAGATTAGCTCGTTTAAACTCTACAGCTTTATAATATAATGATAATTAATTAAATTTAAATTACCAACTCTCCCTAACGGTTTCATCCGCATCTATAGTTACTACTTCTTTCCCGTAGGTCGCAGCGGGATATTACATAGCATATCCTTTCTACAATAAATTGTCTATTTAACATTAAAATAACTTTTCGATTCGAACTAGTAATTCCTGAGATTAACCGTTAACTGTTCACCTTTATATTATGTATAGAAGTACAGATCCCTTCCGAGCTACGGCTGTGAATGAAATAAAACTGAACTATTTGTTTTAGACTACGTCATAGTCGTGCCACAAATTCCTGGAGGCCCGAAGAAACTATCAGTGTAACCACGAACCTTAGACAACATATTTCAGGTTTCAATTGGTGGGTACCAAACGAGTGACCGTGTCAAGGATTTTATTATGCATATAATCTAATAATAACTGTTTAATATCCTTTATATACACATATCTATATCATCTTATGTAAGACGTGTGATCCCAAGAAAGGCTAAAGGAATACAGTAACTGTAACCAAACAAGGGATTTCAGTCAAGAGGTGACAAGGGGCTCGAATCATCATAAACAATATTTATGCGCTAGAAAGAGAAAGACCATAGTATTGAAGTACTCGTAGAATAGAAACCGATTTGCAAACATTGTATAGAACTATCAAGCTATCACTGAAAAAATAAAAAAACAATTACAAACCTGTCAGCATCCCGTCCAAACGTCCAATTTGTCTTAACTAGAAAACAGAACAGTTTGTTATAGAAACCAATCTCCATGTTTATTTATAGCCGTCGTAGCTACATCGTCAACATAATGGAAAATGTAATTCCTTAGAAAATGGTTCAAAATTCGTGTGTGGCACCCCAAAATTTAGGGTAAAAATAGCTTAAACACACTCCTTAAGGTAATCAAACCTCATGACATGACATTACACTACACGGAGAAGGTGTGAACCGAAGTAGAGCATACTTTCACGCCCTTCATTAAGACTCCTTTTATTTTTAGCTTAAAAACTATAAACATAACAATAAATACGTCTTTACTTTCTAATGAGAGAGTTACAAACAAATACATGTGCTTCTGTTAAAATTTTTCTTTCATGGTGCACTTAAGGGATGTTATTACAAGTGAATGAACTTAATCGTCTGTGTTTTAATTGAGATGCGTGCATCGTTGTATTCTCTTTTAACTCTTAAATGAAATGGGGATGTAGAACAAAAAAAAACTAGTTTCGAGTGGTTTTTTTTACCTCAAAAGGAAAAACGGAATCTTTATTGGATCAGTTTGTTCCCCGTCCGTCTGTCTGTCTGTCTGTCTATCAAGACTCTTTATCTCGAGAACGCGTGGAGGTATCGAATTGAAATTAAAACCATATACTCAAGTCTGCAGTCCCTTTAAGCTGTAATAAAAAATCAAACTTCTAAGTTAACGAATAAAAAAGATACGGCCGTTTATGTCGCAAAAAAACGTATATTTTGATACTCTCAAAGATCGAAATTAATAGGGTACTTCCCGTCGACCCAGAATCCTGAAATTTGGCACAAATCAAGGTTTTGTTGTTACATAAGTCACAAAAAAAGTTTTTGCAATTCGGAAAAATCTTCGAGACGTCCATTCGGGAATTGTAGTTTGCACGGAACCCTCAGTGCGCGAATCCGACTCGCACTTGCCCAGTTTTTTATTACGGACTAGCTTCTGCCAGCGGCTTCGCCCGCGTGAAAGTAAATTTCTCCGTACAAACTCTGGACAAGGACCTCAGTTTCTTCCCTTTAACAAGTGAATTTTAAAAAATCCTTTCTTAGTGCTCTTCTACTAATAAAAAGAAACCTTGTGCGAAAATCACACTTAGTCCCAGTAGTTTTGGCTATGCGTTGATTTGACAGCCAGTCAGTTTCTCCTGTTAAATATATAGATAAGCTCGCCTTTGACCACTATCTCACCTGCTGGTAAGCGGTGATGTAGTCGACGCCCGACGAAAACAACATCATCAACATGATCATCTTTTTTTTTATTTTATTTTTTTATGGTGGGAAAAAATCATGCATTGACATCCCCCGCTCTTGGGTGGAGGGGGAGATAGTGTCAGACTCTTACTGACTAAAAGACCCACCCCGTTCCTTCTAGCCTTCATACCGGGGTTCGAGCGCCCTTTCGGATAACCCTGGCCCCAGTAGGCTTCGACCCGGAACATGATCATCTTAAAATTCTAATGCGCTTTATATTTTTAATAGTTCTGGATTGGTCACTTTCATAACCTGAAAACACACCACACTCAAATATCCAGACTCACTATACGAGATTTCCAGTCAATAATTAGCAGATGTAAATCATGTTACGAGATTCAAAGATAAACAATCATATAAATTCACTCCTTCACATCGGAGTAAAAATAAACGACGGCCTGTTTGCATATTCCTTTATACACACTAAAATAGAAACTCCATTCATAATAAGAAGTTCGTCGATAAGTATTTTGGTTTTGTTTTCCTATAGACGCTTGGAGCGTTCGTAAATAAAATTCGACTTAAAGACAAAAATATTTTAGGGCGCCTCCGTCACTGAACAAGTCTGCTTGGAGAGCAATCTAGAGTACACACGCCTACACGGCCCAAACCGGTATGGACTATGGGATTACTTCGACTTTCTGTCGAATTTTTGTACCGCGTTGCCTCTTGAACAACTCGGATATAGAAACCAGATACGATGCGGCGCTATTGAGGACTTAATAGTGGAATTAGATTAGCTGGAAGGGATTGGGCGTGATTTGAATTTGAATATCATTCGCATTAACAAGCTCGCCTTTTTAGTGGGCTCAACTTATTAATTATTGATGTGTGGTCGTGCACTATCAATTAAACGAAGGTTTACAATGAATGCTCTGGTCTGTATAAGGACCTCTAAACATTAGTTGCTTGACTTTTATAGTTGCCTTGATTGCTTGTTTGAATGATGTTGGATGCGGACATACAATGATTGCTAGAACCAATCGAGGTTTTTATTTAAGTACATGATATGACTATTATCTTGTGTCAGATTAACATAAAACGTCAGTTATGTTAATGTGATTCTGACTTTTAACATTCAATATTTTATGATTTTTACAAACTTGATCGCACTAATAAAATCGATCGTTACTTAATTAATAAAAATTTGAAATTCAAAATGGTTCATAAATCATCTTTTGAGCTCCCTTGTAGCCGCGCTCGAATCACAATGTTTCGTAGCACTGCTGCCGTTTTCAGTAACAATATTTCCACGGTTTTATAATAGCACCTCTTAAAGCACAGACGCTGCCGGCGCCCGCGGCTCTCACGTCACAACAAAACAAACACCCACCGCGATCCTATCGTCTATCGTCCAAACGAACTTGAACCCAATGGTTCACTTAACCATTTAAGGCTAGACGCCGCATTCACATTGCAACACATTATCCTGTCACGTACTATCTAACTACCGACAATAAAACTTTTGTTTTCATAAACACTTTTACTTTTTATTTTTAGACCAAATTGTCTCTGCATTTTGGGGAGGCCCGTTATGTGATACACCTTCAAACAGTTGTTCCATCTTATGAGTGCTTAAAGAAGCTGGATCGTAATTTTTTAACGATGTTTTCATCTGCTACCCATTGTCATCTTTAACAATACTGAGTTTTTTTATGTATATATGTATAAACCCTAAAGACTAATAGTTTCAAATAAAGCAGGAAGCTAAGCACGGTGTCGTGCTGGTCTAACGCATAACTCAAAGCCGGAACAATAAAATACAGAGTATTAAAAGCACAAAAACAATGGCGTCTAGACTCACGTTCCGTGTCTAAATCGCGCCTTCCCTATGGCCTTTATTATATTAAATAAGTAATGCGGAATGTTTGTTTGCCGTCAAATATGATCCAGCCGCGTACCGGTAACCTTACAGCCGGCTATGTAACGGTGACGTTGAGACACATTAGTCCATGTTACTTAAACACGAAGACAAAGTGCACGGTTAACTCACGTTTCGTGCTTTGAGTGAATAAGGTAAACTTAGCTTAACTTAGCTTTCGCTTGCCCTACGCGACTGCGGACTACGGCTACGGCACAAGGAAACTATGTATATTATAACATCGAGCAACTTCACAACTCTTCCGCATTCGCTTTTGTTTGCCAACATAGCCATAACAGTGAATTATTAGAGTCGAGAACTTGAGATAAATTGTTCTTCAAGTGCCCCTTTAAGTTAATTTATTTGTTTTTCCCATGCAAAGTGATGCGTTTTATGCGTTGTTAGCCACGGTTAATGGCATAGTAAAACTCAATCGACGGAACACTGGGGGCAAACGTATTATCGGCGTCTTAATTAAATTTCTCAAACTTTCAGTACCTCTTAAAACGCAGGTTGTAAAAACGGAAAATGAATTAGCAAAGGGAAATTGATACCCATGACTATTAAGACTTGGCGATCATTTAAAACTATCCAGTAGTTAGTTGAAAATAAATTGATGTAGTCTATTCGGTACGAATAACATCTCAAACTTTAATATCTTATAATATAAGTGACAGAAGTAACCACCCGGAAAATAAACACGGTCCTTTAAGATTCGAGGGACGAACCGCATTTGGGAGGTGGGGAGATGCGAAGCCAGAGGCAGTGAGTTGTCCCGGGATCTGCTATATTGAATTCAAGTTATGATTAGGAAAGTTTCTGCCCCGTTTCTTCAATAAATAAGTACAATATTACGTTTAACAGTCGGATATCTACGTGACGTCATCTACCGTAATTTGGAAACTTCACCGATCCGGTCATATTACCAGTACTGTTTGTATTAATTTTCTCGATCATTTTGTGTTCAGGTTTCTCTATTTTAGCGATAATTAAGTGGTTAAACATTTAATTGACGTCCTTTGGTATCAGTGTGCGGATTAATTGAATTAATTTAGTTGCTACATTGATTGAAAGCGATTTATTGGTATATTTCTCGCTTACGGCTCGATATTAAGAGCTTACGTCATAAAACATGACAGATGGATAGATCAAATTGGGATAAAACGTAACGTAACATTTTTATAGCCGTTTTAAGAGATCACTCAAACACATGCCAGTTTCATTCATAGATCCATTGCGCTCACGCATATGGTTTGTAATTCCATGGTATAATTGTCGGCCCCTCGTAAAAATAGAAGATAATAATGAGATTGCATTTACGATTGCGATAAAATTGCATTGTTTGACAGTTTAATTAAAACTGTAAATCTATTTATAAGTGTATCATACGAATTTATGATACGTGAACGTGGTCTAATCATGGACCCGCCGTCCGCCGCTTACACCATATTAGGTATTTTAATTTAGATAAAAATATTGTTTGTCGTAGCGGCGTAGCCCGTAGTATCGTAGCACGTCTGACAATGCTACGACGATTTTTTGATTGATATTTTGTTTACACACACATGTCACACAAACACAGTTTTATTTATTTAGATAATTAAAAATCACACACTTCATTCAATGAGTTTATGTTGTCCTCCCAATATGTAACGTTCATTCCTTTTTTAAATCTTGCATAATTTTGGGGTACTTTTGTAAGTACAATGGGATGACCGACCATGTGTCTACATGAAACGCGAGATAAAAATATAACCCAAATTATACTTTACCGACAGATGAGTAAGTGTATTGTGTTTAGCGAATAATACACCGATCCGTCGACACAATAACTTTTACATTTTGTCACTTTTTATAGCGACAGCTGCTCCAAACACGTGCTATGATTTCAGTGTAACAACATAAAATGTGAACGCAGGGCATTCATTAATTAATTTAATATAGTTGGCGCTTAATAAATTTTAATACTCGTACGTGTTTTGACGTACGAGTATTAAAATTTATTAAGCGCCTATTTGAGTAATTTTTTAAAACGTTAATCAACTCGTTTCAAACATTAGAGCCTAATTATAAAAACGCTCCAATTTTTCATTACACGACTAATGCTATTAGAGTAGTTTAAAAGGACATTAATGCTGTAGTTTTTTAAATTTAATTTAATGTATTCGTGATGTGCGGGCTCATCCTTGTTCACGCTCGTCCGTTTCGGTCAGTTGAGCACGGTTGAAATTACCGATGACTTCACTGAGGCACTTAGTATCCACATTTTACCTCTCTACTGTCCAGACAAGTTTTCGTAACCAGCTTGTATCGTGAGTGAATGGATACTTTTTTTCTTGTATTCGACCATAAAAGTCTTTCTTACGAAAGTCATCACGTTCATTTCACTCGACTAAATATAAAATCAATATGGTAGCAATTAAAATTCGTTTATTTCGACGACAATTTGCTTTGAACACGTGCCGGTGAAACCACAGAAATAAAACGTTTAGGATGTAATAATGGTCCTTTCATCCCGTAATCCCCCTTCTCGACTGTATACAATAGTAATCACGGCATAATGACTTTAATGTAATTGTAATTTAACGCACGGGGCGGTGCATTAGTGGTATGGATGTTATCATGCTTATCATTTTAAAATAGCTTTTTGATATACGCCAGATGTCGTCTCACCTCCCCCATGCACCACTGACGTCATTCTACAAAAGCGTGCATCATGAATAAGTTTCAAATACGTTATTTTTATAGTTGAACCGTACTTGGATTTTTTGTGTGTAATCCATTAGGCAGTTTTTGCTGTGGTGTGAGCGTTTATTTTTAATTTGAATATATTATAGTGAAAAGCAGGTGTAGGGGACAAAGGCGCATCAGTATCAATGTCCAAATCTGTCACAGTTCGCAAGCATCTGCATCCAATGTGTGCGCGAACATCTGTTGGACAAAAGCGCGATCGCATCACGCGCCCTTAGCTTCGTGACCTACAGTGCGCCCGCCATTATTATCTAACAACGGCCCTCGTTTAATTAGGCCCTATTCACTTATCGTTGCATTCCTATTCCGATCGGTTTACATTTTCACGCCCGACTGCGCCAGCGCCAGCGCCACAATGCTCCATTGATAGATGATTAGAATTAAACGTAATTGTATTCTGCGCCCGCATTTTTATTGGATTGTCCGTTGTAAAACATTCTAATTATATAATCGAAAAGTTCCTCATCGTAATTACACATTCTCCACGTCGTGAAATCCGGATCGTACATTGCTACATCGTTTACATTGGCAAAAAAGAAACGGCAATGTTTAACTGCCAAAATAAGAATAACAGACCGCGGTATTTTAACCTCTCCCAATCGTAAATCATAAGAAATGTTCTCGCATGGTTTCACAATCGAATTTGTAAGCGTTTTTCAATTATCCGTTATTGACCACAATGGGCGATCTTATTGGCCTTTTCGTTGTCGTAAACAATTTGTACCGGGATCTAAGATATGTTGCAAGCGAAATTAGGCCCAATGTCAACGGGATAAGTAGCACGGAGGTAATCTTGAAAAGGATCCTGCAGCCCTTTGCATGTTGGGGTCAAACTACTTGAACATTTCGATTGTTGCCGCCTGCATACTGAAACAATTCGTGCAACCGCTAAAACAATAAAAAGGCCATTTATTTTAAGACCCTTCTTTTCTTTTGTTTTTTGTGATGCTGACTTCTATTTTTATTTCTCCCCAACTATGTGGCTAACGTAATTATTTTGTTTTCAGGTAAGTACACACTGCTGATATACTTTTATCATCATATGGTAAGCGTTTAGGACAACTATAATAATAACACGCCCTTTTTTGGAAAACAATAGTACGTTAGTTTCTGTTTTTTTTTTTTTGCAGAAATAGGTTTTTTCTTCCATGATTAAAAAGTATTTATGATAATAGATACCAGCGGCTTCGCCCGCGTTATATAAGAAAATGATGCCTAGGGTATATACTCCCAGGATATGCTCTATTATGCTATTCCAGTCTATTCGTATGCCAAATTTCATCCAAATCCGTTCACCCGTTCGAGCGTGAAGAAGTAACAAACACTCACTTACAAACTTTCACCTTTATAATATTAGTTTTACCATTCTAAAAAAATATACCTAAACTTATTACTCATACAACCGATCTAAAATAAGAGTTGCTATTAACATAATTTTTGTAAATATTTTTTAATTATGGAAGAGAAATTCCATTCCTGCAAACAAAAATTGTTGCTTACGATATTCTTCCTAAAAAGCTCGACATAATATGCAGCGTTGCTACGTAGATCTTCATCATCATCAGTGCCCCGACCTCTTTCCTTAAAAAAATGTTTTCTTTTGGAATACCCTCTCATTCATCATGCCTCACTCATAAATACTGCCATCCATTCTCGTAATTTATTCAGGCGAAGCAAGTCTACAGTCTTACCGAGTACTCTCACAAATGTGACTTCATGAAGTTTTCTTACAACAACTTGAAGACTTCAGTAAACTAATAAGAAATGGACAAAGTTTTGTAACATTTTTACTAGTTACAGTATCTACGGTTTCTTAGCAGAAGTTCTTGATATTTTCTTAATAGGAACGAGCTGACTGGATTACGAATTCGTTGAGTTTAATTAAGGTCTGGCCATCTACTGACCTTTCATTTGTGCAGATGGGGCAAGACGACTTTATTGCGAAACAAATGGCCCCTTGCCGATCCTTGTTAGCTGCTTAGTGCGAGTGTTTTTTCCCCAATGATTATTTATCCTCCCAAAACGATATTAGATGTTTTGTACTAAGTATTGTTTAGGGATAACGTAAAAACTACAAACAAAATCAAATCAATCAACCAATTTTGTTTATTTGGTGTACAACAAAGATTATCCTTACCAATCTTATAAAAGCGAAAGTGATTTTGTTTGTTACGTCTTCACACTTAAATGACAAAACCGATTTTGATGAATTTTGGTACAGAGATAGTTGGGACCCTGGAGACGGACATAAGCTATTTTTTTAATAAAAAAAGTGAGAAAAGGGGGAGAAGGAGGGAAGGTCTTTTATGTACGCGGGCGAAGCCGCGGGCAAAAGCTAGTAATAAATAATAAAATTGTCTGTAGTCAACTTTACCAAGGACTAGCTTCTGCTAGCGACTTTGCTCGCGTGAAAGTAGAAAATATACATATAGGCTAAATCACTCATGTATAAATAAGCATTCTACTGGTGAAAGGATTTTTAAAATCGGCTCAGTAGTTTTTGCGGCTATTCATTACAAACAAAATACAAATTTATTATCTTTGTACTAGTACTATAGATAGATTTAGTACTGCAAATTCACTTTGGAGCTCCACAAATCACTGAGACAGACGAGAAAATATTTGATATCAACGTAATATTTCTTGCTCTTGAACTTGAAATAAATACTATAAAATATCGCTATATCTTACGAGATTCTTACAATCTCAGCTTTATTCTATTTTATCGTGGAACAAGCAGACCAAAGAATAAATTCTCCGTGTAAATAATATCGTAGGCTTATCTAAAAGCCACATCAATGTTAGTCACGAGTGCCGGCGTGACTGAAAGGGCTCGGTCGAAGCGTCTGGTTATCTGTTACTGGATACTGAAGCATAATGTAAACAACACACTGCTGGCTGGATGAGTATCATCAACATCATCGTTTCTGCCGATAGACGTCCACTGTTGGACATAGGCCTCCCCCAAGTGTCGCCACAATGAACGATCCTGTGCGTCACGCATCTGTCCTGTGATTCTCGCAACCTTGACCAGGTCATCGGTCCACCTTGTAGGAGGCCTTCAACCGTGCGTCTTCTGGTACGCGGTTGCCACTCCAGAACCTTTAGGCCTCAACGGCTATCTGTTCTGCGAGCAATGTGTCTTGCCCATTGCCACTTAAGTTTGAACGATTCTTCGCTTTATGTCAGTAACCTTGGTTTTCCTGCTGGCACTGACACTACCTAAATTAAATTTACTGAATCTTATACAAAAAACATCATACACAACAAATTAGGATGAGAACCTCTTGAACAAACAAAAAAAGTTAAGCAACGTTAGATTTTAATTAAAAAAACCATTGTTCATGAGTTCATTCTGACCTCGAGCTTGCTTTATGTATTCTCTTGTGAGCAGTGCCCCTCGATGATCAAATTTGACGAATTTAATTATGAGCTATCGTGTAGACAGCAAAACATTTAATGTAATATTACTTCCTCATGTAACTGTAAATATTTGGAAAGTAACGGATTTTTTTTAAAGAATTGGTTTGTTAAGATCTCGTAACAGTGCGGAGACACTGTACTAACCATGCGTCACCTTCCATGCTGCCCATCCAGCATAACCACCAGCACTTTTCAGCATCTATAAAGCTGTATAGATTGCCAAATATTAGTCTGAAAAAATCTAGTTTGAGAACATCGACACGAAAGGCAGAATGAATTTGTTTGTACAGTTGGTAATTTCACGTCAAGATAACAAACCCTACAGAGATTTCGTAAATGGGTACCCATGATCTTTGAATCTGTGTAACAGCTCGTCAAGGCGAGACTGCTTCGCAAACACGCTTCTTAAACGATTTGTACGGAGACGGCCTTTATTAAGACGATCTGGGACGACCTCGACGACACATTACGTATAATCATTATCAACTGAATTTTGTTCCCAAGACTTTAATGAACAAAAGCTATTACAATGCAGTTTTTTTGTCATATGTATGTATACTTCAGGCAAGGCATTCAAATTCTCTTGAAATGTTCTAAGAAAAAAATAAAGGATTTATAGAATTCGACGATCTCCAACCTTGGCTTTGCTATAGGACTGGTTTAACCGCCTCTAAAAAAGAAATTGATTTGCAACATAAATCAAAGATCCAAACGGCATAATTATTACCAATTCATTTCATATAAATTATGGATGTGTTATTTAAATTTCAGCTTAATTATCGTTATTAATGTGTCACTAGCTCTGTAATTTCTGTGGGAACTGACACTAATACGAATTTAATTAATGGTTTATTCCGTCGTCCACTTGTTTGTCAAGTCATCGTTACTTAATTAGGAAGTTTTTTTTTATTAATAAATTCGGGAAATAAGCAAAAACTTTGACGTTCAGGAATCGAATTTGTGTCGTAAAACCGCGCGATTTCAATTTCAATTCTTTTGAAATTGCATCGTTCGAGTTCAAAAAGTGATTTCATAATTCGATATCCTGGGAACATCGGTGACCTAAGTTTGATTGTTCAGCTTCGTCATTACTCTTTGTCCAACATGGCCTCTTCCGGAAAGCAAAGTGCCCTCAACTCCGGGATGTTGCCGAGCCGGATAAAGTTGAAACACGTAACTTCCTGCCATAATGTGACTTGATGGGACAGTTTAGTGTTATTCATGGAGATAATCTTACATACAGCGCAATTCGCAAATGTAGACATCGTATTTAATCATCAGACTTTGCTTTATATTTGGATTTTCAAGAAAAACGAGGGATTACACGAATCCATCCATGTTCGCACTGTAGCAGATATTAAAGTAACGTCTTTAATCTCTAAATTAAACGACGCCTGTCCACTCCTCTCTCAAACAAAAACTTGGGATGGCCTCATTTCGCCAGCGATTGTCCACGGTCGAGGGTCCAATTATGCACATTAGTCTACAACGGCTCTCGTTGAAAAGGATTTTCCAATTAGGGGCTCTCGTGAATTAATGGCCAGCCTAACACCGATAGAACATTTCCTTTTCCCGGCATTTCATCTTCTCAAACACAAGGATATACACAAACTTTTTCCTCTAAGCTTCTTAACTCCAAGTCACATTTTGTTTGGAAAGTTATTTGATAATATCGGACCAAATCGCGAAGCTGATAGTTTGTCCCGAACATAATTTATTGAACATTCATACCTACACAAGTAGGTGTGCAACCGAGCAAACTTGCAAACCATGAACACATAAATCAAAGCATTGTTTTGGCGTATCCACATGACAAAGGGTAACGAACGCGAGGCTTCTCAAACATTTCCAACATATTGCGGAAATATATGGCCAATGTTGTGCGTACAAATGCGATTAGAATGAAATACAGGATTTCGGGTTGGCTAATTTGAATCGGGGAATATTGTGTGAGAGTCATTAATAAAGTAGAAAGTTAAAATGATTTGGCACAAGCTGGTGCAGAGGAGTACTTTCAAGACAGACACCCCGCCATGCGGCAGGACGGCACTCGCGCGGCATTTAGAACAATAGGACCATAACTTAGGTAAGTGAAAAGCTAGCGTTGACAAGGGTAACGTCCTGAAGCTATTTGTGTTTCGCCTTTATCTGCTTCACAAGAGCGGAAAGTACCATATGGTAACATTCAGATGATGAAACCATCAGTTTTATTGTATTTGAATTGCGGAAAGTGCCCTTTGACTGTTATACAAACCACGACTCTTCTTACAAATTTTGCGTGGAAATGCCCTTGTAGCGTTTAATGTAAATACGGTTTAATATGTTTTGATCCTCGATTTTTAATTGGTCCTTAAGTAACAAAATGCTTTAGATTAGAACCTCTTCAAAATCAAACATAAAACTTTATTACATGGCAATCCTAATAAAATCCATAATAGATCTCTAGAAAACCCCTTAATGAGCTTCTAATTCTAAGCAAGGAGATTTGTACACGTGCCAAGAATCTGTCGGTGTCATCATATTGAATTGCCCATTTAAATCGGTTCAAATGTTCTGGCGTCTAGAGTAATGTGAAAGAGGAGTAACATAAAACGTCCCGGAACTTGGAATAAACATGATTGTTGAGTAAAGGCAGATAGTACTAATCATAAGAAGCGTGACCAGTGGACGTGAAAGAATTTTGGACGTCTCGTCTCCGCCGGTTAATTTGGCCTGTAAGGTCAACCGACTACGCCGCTTATCTCGAGATGTTTTAATAAAACAAAAAAATCTTGAGTATTCCGTACCTACCTACTTTTTGTTATTTGAATGAGATATCCTGAAATGACAAGAAATGCAAAGGAACGTTTCTTATTGTTGAAATAAAAAGTAAATCTACCAGGAAAATTTTGATTACATTATTCTTTGGAAAAAATAACCTGATAAAAATAGCTTGAATAGATTTAGAACTTTTAATTAACTTTGAGATACCTAAACCATTATTTATTATTGTCGAACTGAAGTAGTAATAGTTTTGCTGTCAGCTCATAAGCGAGTACATTTTTCCCAAGTTACTCAAGCTCAGAAACGTGCCTAGAAAGTCCACCTGCTGAAATTACAATACAAACATTGTTTGTTTACTAAAACCGGGAGTCACGTTCTCCGCTCTACTACATACAAACATTGGGGGAATGTTTATCCTGCTTATATAAATAATACGATATAAAATTTCAAGCCCAATTTTAACTTACCATATTTATAATACCAGCATAGAATTGGCCCATTCTAGAGCAAAGATCATTTCTTTTAAAGTGAAGAAGTATGTGTATCTAAAAAGACAATTGGCTTGGGTAATTATTAGAATAAAATAAAATCTGATGTAATCAGCACTGGTTCAATAATCAAGGTTGAATAAGAGATCCAAATCATTGTTTACTAATAGAAGAACCTTATAAAACGTATCGAATATAAATATTTTTTAAATGATTAAATATTAGACGTTTGACTTTTTAGACAGACTATACTTACCTACGCTTGCTCAACGCGAGTTAGCGATTTTTAAGTCTAGATTACCTCACGATATTTGCTTCAGTGGTCATAATAATCCAAGATAAACTACATACGATTACCACATTTAAAAACTGGTAATGTGCACGAAGACTTTGCATACTTGCTAATTTATCTATTTTGCACCTAATGAAAATGCACATAAAAGCTACATTAGGAAGATTTAACTAGTGTTTACGCCTTGCATAATACAACGTAAAACAAAATAAGGTGCGCCATTTCCTGGTGTGACATGATATAGCGCGGCTTTGAATTACTGACTATTCCTGGAGCTATGTAAATCTCGGAATAGTGAGAAAACTGACAGAAGCTAATGTGCAGTACAGCACAGCAATGCAATATAAGTGACAATTTTCTCTGCATGGGTTGCCAACTTTTTTTAGAAAAAAAAAAGTATAATTGTCTGATTAAAAAAAAGAAGAAGAGAGAGAGTTGTTTGAAGAGCGAAATAAGGAGTACGGTTGTAGAAAAAAAAGAGTTAGTCCCCTTATATTTCGTTTTTTAATATAAATAGGTATAACATTTCCTAACCGTTTTAATGAAGCCATGACCGAATAGACATAAATTATTTCAATGAAATACTGAAACGGCGGATCATTCAAAATCAAACTAAGAAGCGGTTGAGAATTTTAACGCGTAGGTGCCTACTCTATTGCGTTCACAGATTATAAAGTACTCCTCTACAAAATAAAGTACAATACTTTATGTTAAAGTACAGTTGTCAACCCTAGTTATGTCCACCATTGTTTTAACATACGAGAACACAAATGTGACAGAGGCAAATAATGCACTGTGTAGGCCTACCTTGTGTATACCATATTCGCGTTAAGATTAAACATTTAAGGAAACTTTTTTTACTGTCTATACAACCGATTTTAACTTCTATTTCGTAGACAAAAGGATAGCATTAAAAGCAAAGAAGTGGTTACAATACCAACTATTTAATGCAGCCGCCATTTGTCATGCTACCAACGTAATAAAAGTCAAAATCGGTTGAACAGACAGTAAAAAAATGTTTTCATAAATGTCTAATATTATTTTGAACAGAGTATAGGTACAAATACTATCTAGAAATATCTAAGTGTTTTACCCACAGTGCAGCGTGGCGTTATTGCACACGCTTGTAATGTCATTCAACTACAGTACGCAGAAATGATTATCTGATACTATCGTTTTAATCATGAGATATAACTCATTTTCCTTCTTTGGCTCACCAAGACTTAGATAAAATGTAATCTGAATGCGCCAGCAACAGCGCATGAAAATTTCAATTTAGCTAGTCTCAGAGCAGTGGTAACCCAATGGTAACTGACTTACGAGTTGTAGGGTCAAACTCAGCCAGGCGCATTACTTTGTGTCATTTATTTCATCACCACTGCTTTCAAAACGGTGAAGGGAATTATACATCAGAAAACCGGCATGTCCTACTAAAAATTCGAAGATATGTGACATCCACCAACCCGCACTGGGCTTTTGTGGTGGATTACGGTCTACACCCTTATCTAACGAGGAGACTTGAGTCCCAGAAGTGAGGATATTAAAAAAGGCTTATTATACTAGTTGGTCTCATTTATTTATTAAAACTTCATCCAATACAAGTGCAAATGTGGACCTTAGGTATTCTCTACTAGTCGACCAAGGGTGGTGAATAGAAAAAATTACAGTTGCATTAAAAACCTTATACTTAAGACTTTCTCGAAGAAATCTTTTTACTGAAATATGAGTGTTTTTACTCTTATCTGCTGTAGTCATTGAAACACCTTTTCTTATTCTGCTCAGCCCTTATCTCTATGGCTACAAAAACTCAAGGAAAAAGTGACCCTATTATGCAAATTGTACTAACTTACGAAAGGGCCTTACACAGTTATGACGCAAGTTGCCCTTACCTATTTTATGAGTTAAGAGATCGGTTTATGCGCACTTGGCGCTTTTCTAAAATTAGGCCTATGTACACGCTCCGTATAGCAAAGTTTATTACTTCCTTTGCATGCACTTGTAAATTAAGTTTTCATTCATCGATTTTTATTAGTATTATATTAGCAATTCATTTCACAAACCACGTTCGTGATGTGTAAAATGACCACTTACGTCAGGTTAATAACCTGCATGTCACGGGCAAAGAGAAGTTCATGCAATTGTTGAATTTACCAGTTCTGAAATCTGTCGTAAAACCGATGACGTTTTGTCAAAGCTTGACTTTAGTGTGAAATTAGATATATTTTTATTTAAAAAGTTCATGTTTATTGACTATTTTAAATCTTATCAAACCTCGCAACGCTTGGCAAGTTTTGCGTATGATCACATTTTTACGTTTACATACGTAAGCAAAAAAAAAACAACACGCAGTTAGTTACACAAACCGGTTGTGCGAATGTAAATACATAAAATAATAATTGGCGTAGTGCCAATAAAACTCATATTAAAATATTACAAGGTCGGTTTTTTTTTCGGTTAAATGGCAGTCATAATCTTGTTTTAAGTGGATCATATGCATTTTGATTTTAACTTGGATTATTTCCTAATTGACCAATTACACAATTATTAAGTCAATTTTATTTTACGTTTTGTTAACATAACTGAGCTTCTTAAGTTTGTGATGAACTGTGGAGCTAGTTTATTAATAATATTCAATTATTTATATTATTGCTACTCTGGTGAATTTTCACATGATTATAATATTCCACAACTATCACACACAACGCCGTCTAGTCTCAAGGTAAGCAGGGCTTGTGTTATGAGTACTAGACAACTGATAAACATACTATATATAAGTTATATATTTCTAAATACGTACATATTATAGATGAATTACACCCAGGCACAGAACAAATGATCATACTAATCACACAAACATTTGTTCTGGGTGGGAATCGAACCCACGACCTCCAGCATGGCAATTAGGTTAGAATAATCACTAGATCAACAGGCCGGTCGAATAACTCGTCAACCGGATAATTTCTCTAAAGCCCGAAAACGTTTCAGTAGCTGCAACAGCATGATGAATTAAGGTTACTTGAAGAAGGATACGTCAGCCTTAATCTTTTAACATCAGAATAATAATGAAGCAGTATATGAGTTATAAGTACAAGTTCACTTATGGAAATACAGAGCTTGTGCTGACCTTGGCATCGCTACGCCAAATGTTGGCCCAATGACCTCGCATGGATCAAGCCACGATGGTATTTAGTCACGCCACTCGTGACAGCCAACAATACTAACTTGTAGAGTAGATAGGTACGTTTAGACTAAGGAAGTCGGACTCTCAACCATTTTGTTATGGTACTTACTTAATTGTTAATCGGCACTCCGGACCGGGTTTAAGAATTCGAAGAGGTTTATTGTATTTTTTTTCTTGGGCAGTAGCCTCGCAATCAACGGGAAATTATATCTCGTAAAGAAAAGGTTATGTAATATCAATCACAATGACATCAATAGGGTTGCCAAACATACTTAAAGTACATATATGAAAATATTCTTTTTTAATCTTTACTGTGATGTGTAAAATGAAACATAATGTCTGAACTATTTATCCAAACTTCTACATTAAAATACGAATATGTTCTGTTTTAGATCAAAACAAATAATGTTGATTTAGAATGAAGTCACTCATTTGTTATAAATAAATTCAATCGTGTGGAATACATTTATTAATAATAATAATATATAATAATAATATTCCACAACTATCACACAACGCCATCTAGTCTCAAGCTAAGGAGAGCTTGTGTTATGAGTACTAGACAACTGATAAACATACTTGTATATTTCTAAATACATACATACTTAGATAAATTATACCCAGACACAAAACAAATGATCATGCTCATCACACAAAGATTTGTCCTGGGTGGGAATCGAACCCACGACGTCCGGCATAGCAGTCAGGGTCACTAACCGCTAGACCAACAGGTCTGTCAATATATTATTGTTTTATTATTTAGTAGCATAAAAACGCAATAGGATATTGTAACTGTAAAGTATTTCAATTACTTCACATAATGAAAACCATTAAAGTGCATTAAGTTAACTTTCTATAAATGTGAACGGTATGTTCGTTTACGGAATGTTGTCATCAAAAAAAAATGCCAGAGAGAATTTTTAAATGGATTTATTTTGCAACCGTACAAAAAATAAGTTACTCGAAGAAAGAGTTTCTTGAAGTTAATTGACAGCGATACTTACCTACGCTTATTGTTTATACTCTTAGTAAATTATTTTAAAGCGTATTATTTATAGTAATTTATTTTAAAGTTAATTTTACACCGTGAGATGAAAATAATGAAAAGAATAACTGAGAATTCCGTTGAAAATTGCGTGAACATAAAAGATTCTATTTCACGAAATGGCACTGAAAACATTTGGGACAAATCCTGCGTTCGACTTATCTGCAAACCCACGCCCTGGATGAAGCCGTAAACAAAAAATGCTCGACAGATAAGCGTGAGCCACGCGATACTGGTATCCCACTTAATTGATTGGTAAATATATACTGTGATATAGATCTATGTACCAATTTATTTAAAGCCCCACTTTTACAAAATGAACCCCGACTTGAGTAGTAAGTACGTCGTACGAGTTCAAACCCAGGCAGGCGTTTTACTTTGTAAAATTTATTTTCGTCACCACTGCTCTTAAAACCTTAAAGCAACGTGAGCTAACCGATGTGTCCTAGAACCAAAAAGAAGAGATGTGACATCCACCAACCCGAACTGGGCCTGCGTGGTACCTTTCAGCTCCATCCTTCTCCTATAGAAAACGGCTGAGTCCCAATAGTGTGAATATTATAGGCTGATTATACGACTTCCGTCTAGAGTACCTCATTTGTAGTCAGTGTTACTAATCGTGATTCAACTTGTATCATTTAATGGTAACGAGAAGCGGAGAATAAGGATCTCCAATATGTCATAAACCGGCAACTCATAAAAGTAAATTAATCGATGTTCTAGCCGACTCAACATGACCATCTCGCATAATCGTATCGTGAGTTAGTCTTGTTAGGCTGAATATTGCAAATTAAAAATAAAACTGTGCTTTGAACTTGGTCAAGCGTAAGTGGAAATCAGCTTTGATCTTTTACTTTATGCTTAAGGCAGTGTTTTCCGTTTTCCTTGCCGTTCTGATGTAATTTCAGTACTGTTATTCATCACAACGAACACAGCGATATTGAAACCAATTAAGATATGATCCTAGACCACACAGCTAGTTACAGCTTCGCATAAAATTGTGCCTATTTTAGCACACTATGAAATTAGTTTATGAACCACTTCCCACAGAACACTTAACTTATTAAAGGTCTATTCCACGGTGTGAAACCTTGAATCATGATCACTTGAACTGGCAAAGCACTAACTCAGTACACTAGTTGAATCCCACACGTTTATGACTCAAGCACTTAGACGGTTCACAGACGAACAAACAGGCAAACTTTATTTGCAAATAAGTGAGAATGGATATAACAAGCTGTATATATTATGCATAATCAAGTGTGGGAGACAAATACAAACAACATTATCTAATCACTGGGAACTGAGGCCATCAAATAACAGTTCAAGCACCTTTGTACTGTACCTAGTTGTATATGAATTTATGATGTTAATCTCATTGGAATGTTTCGAGAAAAAACTAAGTCTGCATGTCAACTGGAAAGCTTGTAAAATCGTGAGATGAACAAGATTACAGTGAGCGTTACTGCCAGTAATAAGAACAACTTGGCTGAGTTTGTATAAGATTGCCATCAAGCGGGCCCGCCGAGGATTGTCCTACATTACTAAATGCCTTTAATTTCCTGTACTAACAATTATCTCTTTAACATTTGACCGCTTTCTTTACGAGTACAAAGAGTAATTATGTAACTTCCCGTTTGTTTCCTCTGATGATGATGATTCATTAACATTTCATTGTGATACCGTTATATTTGTATTTTGTAGATTTTTTTTCCAAAATCCATCGCAATAATAAGTCTTAACTTATGCCGCATAAATATGTATGTATAATAACCTCTGTTATGCCTCGTCAACCATTGACTCTGATTGACGTACAATATTTCCACTTAAATAATTTCGTTGTACCTATGATAGGCTTACGTGTGACTCGTGTGAGCACAGCATTCTTTGCCGTCACAATTTACACACCTGAACCGCCAAGTATTGTGTCCTAGAGCCGTCACTCCTCGTTAGACAAGTGTCCAGTCGACTGTGACTTATCGCAGGTTAATACTAAAACAGACCGATTTAATCCTAAACCTGCTCATCATAAAGTTCAGAGTTTATAATCAGCGAAACCTGTGTAGTGCGTACCCAGACACCGCTTTGAGATATGCGTAATATTCTCAAACGGACAGCTGCAATGTAGCCGACAACCTCAAGGCTAGAACCCTGCCGCGAGGTAAATCGTATAACACATCGCTTCTCATACAGCTTATAGATAACCGAGTTGACAGGCAAAAAGAACCTGTGCAGTCACCAACACTGTTGCAAACCAGCTTAATTTCTCATTTCTGTTCGATTCAGTCGACAGTACTGTTTGAAATTAATATTTCGCTATTCGGTTTCTGTTTTCGTTTCATTTGCATGGGCACACAATGGCAAGTCGTCACAGTGAATGAATTTTCAATTTTGAGCTAGATTACCAGAGTCGTGCTTTGCCTGTGAGAATCCACGGTTCGCCAATTCCTGGCAGCAATAAAGTCGTAGGTTTGTTATAAAATTGAGAAATGCTTTCGTTATTACGGTTGACAGTATAAAGGCATAAGATGATAGTATCTAACAGCTTTCGAAATGAGCTCTGCCGAGCGGTCGGCTTCGTTAATTCAATCACGACTACAAATTAACTGCATGCCCCACCCGACCTACCTATTGAACCTGAATACATACATAATTACGCTGTACATCTGTACATTGTGGAAAAGACAGGCGCAGACATTCAATTTCCATGACGTATTTCAATGATAGAAAGTTTCCCTTTCTTTACAGCAGTGTTATTAATTAAACACAATAATTAATTACTTCATTATGGAGTATTTCATTATTTATCTTTTACAAACACTGTCAACTTCAGCTTTCTGAAACGTATACGACATTTGCGCATAGAACACAGTGTTATGAAACAACACAAACACATTCCAGTGTGCAGTAAAAAGAAAATTCCGAGGTGATTGTAAAACGCCTCCGGGCGGACAATGGGACTTTGAATACGATAGTCCAATAATAGCTGATTGTGAGAGCACTATCGCTTGGTTTTCATCTCGTAACCCCATAGAGAATTGAAAAAGCTATTGCAAGAGTAAAATAGCGTAAAGAAAATAAGAAGGGGTGGCAATGACAGCTATAGGACTTGGCTGTCGCCGCATTTTCTTCAGACTGAGGTAAACAGAGATTTCTCAGGATTTGTTGTTGGTTTATTTTTGTATTTTTGCAAACAAATTGAAGTTGTTTTGTCTAAAATGTTTCTACTTTATGCACCAGCAGTGTATTCGCATTACTCTGATTGAATACGGATTGTGCATTTTAGATTGGTACCTCTAAAATACTTTCTAAAAGCTTTGTCACGCTAAGGCACATTTCACGCAGGTGTCAAACCCTAAAACTGAAATACCGCATTCGTTTGCACAGTTCGCATCCATAAGTGTCGCACTAGGAACAAAGGGGCTTTTCTACCGACAGCTCTTGACATGGAAAGGCTTTTTTGCTATTCGCGATAAGGAACAGTTACCGAGAGCCCGATATCGCAAAGATTGACTGCTAGTGCCCCAACGGTTTGTTCCTTAAAAGCATACTCGGCGACTGACGCCTATTATTAACACAGTTTATCCTAGCGAATGCAAAGGGTTATAAAATACGCAAGTTTATTTGTGTGTTTGTAATCATTGCCGATGTAGGTATTTGAAAGTCAGAATGGTGTACTTTATGAGACCTCACTTTATAGCTATTGTAGTAAAGTTTTGTTTAATATGTAGATTGTATGTATTGGCTAGATTTAATATCGCATTCCAAGCTTTAGAACCAGTTTCGTGCATTAGATGCCTCGTAGTAACTTTATTGGTAGCAATAGCATCATCTCGTTATTAGCATATTAGTAAAGTTCCCGTATAAGTCTCTATTGAGCAATCAGTGCCTTAGTAATTTATTTTCGTGGTCTGAAGCTTAGAGATTAATTTACTTCTTGATTTGATTTTTGTATCACATCTTGACTTTTAATTTAAATCAGAATGTTAGCTATGTACTGTCAACGTTTATTCACGGACTTTTATAATGAAGGATCTCTTACACAATTTAACAACAGCTGTGTATTTTGAAGGGGCTTGCTTGAGGCGGCTGATAAATTGCAGCCGCCCGTCGTCCTCGTCGTCGTATACTTAGAACCAACGCGTGAAAATTCTATTTGCCAAAGTAGCACCGAGTGGAAGGTGAATTCTCCTCCAAGTAAACGTCATTTAGAAAATTCTTATTTGAATTTCCCGTCATTCGTCTCAATTCAGTTGGTAGGTACATTGACCTAATGGCTTATTTATTCAGTCCGCAATTAAATGATAATTTTACAGACCAAAGTTTCATACACGTAAATCAAGCCGACCTCAAATTACTGTTCCATAAAACTGTCATGTTCACGTGCTGTTTATTCGTGATAGCGAACAATTTTCTTCACCGATGGCTTTATCAACCGGTAGTATTGATTAAATATACCATTTATCATAATATGCGATGGTCTGTTTACATGTATGTGAGTATGTAGAACAGAGGTAAGGCAGGTAATTAAGTATTAACCTGCACAAACGCAGCGGCGGACCACACAGGTGACTCCTGACGCCTGAAGCTAGTCGTGAACTATAAGTCGCCGCGACCGCCTGCACTACAATAAAGACTTCTACTTCCAATCTCACTATAAAGCCATAAAACGATTTTATTTGTTTTTTCACTCATACCGCTCAATTCTTGCAAAACATTCAGTTACTGTTCATATAATAATAGTTTAGCCGTTTGTAAAAAGAAAAATCCGTGCATATCTTCTTGACCCGTGTCGTCCCTTTTCCCGGCTGATTGAACTGGGTTAAGAAATTGCAACTTTAAATACAAATCCTTTGTGTAAATCAAACCTCAAATTCTTCTGCAACATTGTAACATTGTATTTTTACAAAATGGAATCAAGTCTCAATTTGCACGGTTTAACATCTGATAGACATTTTACGCCGTTCCCACACACGTTATTATGAGTAATTGAATCGAAATGACGGATGCAATATATCACGTTACCTTAATACAAGTTCTTAGGTGTATCGCTTTCGGGAAACCTGTACTTGCTATATACAGGGTCTCGCCGCTAGTTGCCGGAAGCTTACACCTTGTCTGTATCGTGGTCACGAGATTGACAGCCCTAGCCGAAGGCGGACTTGGCGAATGCTCGACCGCATCCCTCGTGCCACTTCCTTGTGAAATACCACACTTCTCCGACGTTCTTGTCATTGTATGCAGGTGTGCACACGTATTTAGCATAAAGCTCTACCCATCGCTTCAACATTACGTTTTCTAAGCGACAGAATATGTAAATGTGAGGGGCAATGCGATGACACGTAAATAAATCATTGGATTGCTTTACCTTCTTGGTTAGTTTCCGTAACACCTGTTGCAGACGTCGTTTTGCTAAACTTTTATGAAAAATCGAGGTGCTGATAATGTAACACCTCTACGCGAATACGGTCCCATGGCGACTCCCCTTTATCTTATCATAGCGATGCTGCAGTAAAATTTTAATGAGGTGGACCCCAACCCGGAGTCAGTCCCGCTAATCGAACCAAAGCTTACAGTTACTTTGTGGATAGTGTGGATATTAAATGCAAACTAAATACATATTCAACGTCTGGTTACATTATAGAAAGGTATTCTAACGGGAGAATAAATAAGATTAATTCTATTCTTCTTAACTTATTCAAATAGGTAAGTTATCATTGTTTCGACATCCGTGGAATTTCTGCAGCTTGGTTTAATTTCCTCTTCCTTTAACACAGATTAGTCTAGTAATGTGTTTCCAGTAAGTGCTTTAAGGATGTCATAAATCATTTATGTTGATTTTACAGTTCCACATTTGCTTTGTAGCTAATGTTTAGGTTCGCCATTTATCGACACCTATTAAATCGTAATAAGGTTACCCTGGTATACCTTTTTCTGCTACTACCTCGACTCGAGTTACTAAAATAAAAAGACTAAATCTTTTCTGCTGTTGACAATGAAGTGCAGTTTTTTTCTCTTTTAAAATAGGACCAGACTATGCGGAAATAAAACGTTCAATGTTTACGATTTTGTACTTAGATATTCTACGAACCAACGAATAGCGTTGAAATAGATTCAGTCGAAGTAATATCCGCAAGTACTACATAACTCTAAACTTGACTGGAAATTCAGTAAGTCTATTTATATTCAACAGTAACATAATTTTAGGAGCTGTATCTCACCGTTTCAAGTACGATGCAAAATGCTCACTCACTACGCTAACTTTCGTCAATGAACACAGCGTTTTCGAATGAAATAAATAGCTCTTCATACCGGTGTCCTGATTTGGCGAAGCGGCTACTGTAAGTACTGTAACAGGCTCGTTACTTGGTGATTTATTAAAACATTGTATTCGGAACTACGGGTTGTATGGATGTGAATGCACCGTTGCACGTCGTGCCCAGTTATCCGTAATGTATTCGAAATAAAAGTTGAAAGAGATTGCTCTGTTGCTGAACAGAATATCTATGAAAATGAACTGCGGAGTTCGTTTGGAACTTTTTGGAACAAGTCTTTTTAGACCACCGCTATTGTTAAGAGGATAACAATTGAACAACTATTCCAATGTCCAAATTCGATAGTAACGGCTAACAGCAACCTACTTATTGTAAACTATTAAAATAATGTATGTAATATCAAACAAAAAACATGTCACGTATAAGATTAGTGGACTCATAATCCTGAGTGACACTGAGCACCTCTGCCTAATAGAAACACAACATTTAATTTTAAAAGGTTCATGTTTGGATACAAAATTCATTTCGTATCTATAATTAATTTTCCAGTTAGACATTTGCTAATGAAAATATATACTTGTGACCCTTGCAAAGTTAGCCCTTTCATTAAATCAACTTTTGTTTTCAACATCAGTCTGCTTAAATAATAATATTAATCAATTCAATAAAAAAAAAATATTATCAGTTTTCGGGAAAATAACACTCTATAGTTATACATTCTTTACTGATGTAATATTCCCTTTTAAACTTTGTAATCCCGCTTAGAAACTTAAAAATATCTAAATTATCAGTTTGTTCAATCGTGTAGTTTAGTTTAGCTCCAAGTTGTCCGAGTTGTTGTTCCTAGAGCTAGATATTGCGGTATTTACTTGAACTTAGCTTATCTTTGAAACTTTCAGTATCATCTTAGTGTGTTGAATCGATGATATTTCAAATATGTTTCAAGAAACGGAGCAAAACATTGGCTAGACGCCCCAGGCTCTCAATTTTTCGTGCATTGATCTCTAAAAATTCAATCTGGCTAAAAGATAACCAACAAAAAAGATGATTTTATATTATGACTAACTTGTACCAGCGGCTTCGTCCGTGTGAAAGTAGGTATCTCCGTAAGTCCATACCAAATTTGGACCTCCGCTTTAACCCTTTGCATGAATTTTCAAAAATCCTTTCTTAACATATATTTAGGCACCTCACAATAACTACCTGCGTGCTTTTTGCAGCGTTTGAGCTGCTTGTTGATAGATCTATCAGTCAGTAACGGTTGCTTTTTACAATACAGACCGAAATAGGCATAAAAATGAAAGGGCAAAAAAGGTTACACAATTTCGATCAAACTGCTTTTGTGAATGAATACCAGCAAAACGTAATGAATACGAGGAAGCCACACAGAGTGGTATCAGACCGTAACGCAAATGGGTTAACAACCTTGATTTGTATACTTGTTGAATGACTATGAGCTTGTTGCACAAACTTGTAATAACCACACTCTTGTGAAATATTGCCTTTACTGCTACCTATGATAGATTAAATGTCACTATATTCACTGTATAGTGTAACGTACCGTTTTTAGCTTGGTTATACTATATAAGGCTTCTGTATATCCGATATTAATTAATTATTTTAAAGATCGTCAGATCTTGTTAAATTATAAATACATATATGCCAGTAGATACAGTATGTCAATCATTGATCTATACGTATACAGAAATGTTAGCGTCGCTTCAATACGCAGAATATCTCTTAAACTTATTTACCTTATTCAAGTGGCGGCAAAGAAAACACGAGTGCTTGAATATCGGTTATAGGTTCGCTGTTGACATTATCTTCTTAGAAACTTGATAAACATATCAGATATAATATCGTTTATGTTTTTGTTGCCCAAAAAGGCACCAAACGATAATAACATTCGTATCGGAATTGCCAATTACATTTTGAAATCATACGTCGGAAACTCGATATTATCTTGATTCTACAATCAAAGTATACAAACGATTGCTCCTTCAAACGGTTACGTTTTTCGATATCCTGGTGTAATCTGCCGTAGGTGAACGACGCTGATTTAACGTTCCTTCACGCACGGTTGGGCAATGAAGCTATTTCACTTTGTACGGGCCACAAGACGATGACCATACACTGCACTCCTCGGCCATGTTTATGAGAAACATGCATCTTGTTCTGCGTTTTAATTAGTCCACAAAGTAAACTGTGCCGACATGATGAGGTCAATCGATGGCGATCAAACATTTTTCATGTGGTTTATTTTAAGAGTTCCTGTGCGTTTGATGTAACGCTTCATCGTTGTTGTGTTACATCCGACAAATGCATTCAAACAGATAGACACGTAGTAAAATGTTACGACAGGCAAGTTATGAAGAGAGAAAGAAGAAAGCATGTTTATTTTTCTTGGAAATAGAGGTTACCCAAAAAAGTATTTGTGTTTTTATTCTCTTGGAAACTATCCTTTTCACATTCCCGAAGTGTCATCTTTTTTTTTAAACTCTACAATAATATTTAACAAAACTTAAAAAGCAAATGTTTTCCATGTGTGAAAGTTTCCCTTCGGAACAGTAAATACACGATAACAATTTCTCAATTTGTATCCAAACCCAAACATTGTACCAGACACACCGTTGAAGATGTTAAAAAGCGGAGGTGTTGAGTATATGAAGGTTCATTGTTTGGCCCTGTGTCAAACAATGTCTGCCATCGGCACTTCAAAGCGGCTAGTGTTTGGGTTGTTTAAACAGGCGATACCGCTAATGCAATGTTCGCGGTTCTGTGTCCAGCACAGAATATACTACCTGGATAGCGGGCCCTGTAAATTAGACATCGCACTACATTTTCCACGATGCTGGTAGTCGCGTTATCTCACTGTGGCTTGCAGACTCACTTTTACTATCGCTAAACGAAGGCAGCTCAACAATACGGAGATGTTATCTTCTCCAGTCCTATTCCGCTTGCGTGATATTTTTCTTTGCCCGGTTCCTTGAGAATTTTCGTCGCACTAAAGTGCCAACAAATAATCGTAAAAGCAGTGAACAAACAGCTTTACGGTTCGTTTATGTTGCGGTTATCTGCACGAGGCTGTCTCCTTTAATGCCTTAGATATCTGGCCCTCGGTGTTTACCGCAACCTATGGCCCCATTCTAATAACTTTGTACAATCTCTTTCTTTGATTTTTCCACGTAGAACTTAAATTATCTATCAAAAAGTACTGCTACAATTTACCGTTTGTTTACTGTTCCTAAATTATAGACTAGACTATGTAGTATGAAAGGAAACGAACTGTTTGGCTTTCCGTTAAATATAACGTCATCATTTTGGTGCACACAATTTGATCTGACACCTTACAACGTGGGTCTGCGGACGGCGAGCAATGGGTAGCTAGCTGTGCAACCGTCCGGTCCGAGCTCAAGTCGTCGACGGCGCTATTAAGCGCGGCGGCGAAGTATTGCGCGCCCAAGAGAACCAAAAGGAGAGGTCAGCAAAGCCGTAGGTCCCTAGTAGGTTCGAAGTCTACTACTGGGGCCATGGGCTGTGCGAAAGTGTACCCTAGGGCCCTGGAACGAAGGCAAAGAAGAAGCAGGAGTGGGTTTTAGTCAATAAAAGTCTGACATGCCATCTCGCTACGCCCAAGAGCGAGAAAACTCATTAGATGATTTTGTACCTAAAAAAAAATACCTCGTAAGGTAAATTATAAACCTATTTAGCCGTAGGTATACAATTTTCCATTAAACTTGTAACAAATTGACATGATTTATGTATTGCAATTTTATAGAATCTATGTTTCTCAGTACCAGTAAACCCTTGGGACAGACGTCGTTGGCGATATCATACGTGTAGCACTGAAAGGTTTTACTGCCTGCATGACATATGAGGGATTTACACATATGTAAGTTTATCCACGTGATAAAATAAAGTTGCAGTTGCGGACACAGATTCGTAAGATTTATTTTACCAGAATCATCGTAAATCACGTTTAATATCAAAAAAGACGAAATAAATGGCAGAAATTAATTAATTTAATTCATTTAGCGCTACGCGAAACAATAACTTACTCCCTGCTTCAAAATTGTATCTCTTTGTAAAACATTACTTAAACTTAACGCTATAACTATTAACGGCTTTGAGATGGAGTGAGCTATTAATTTGAGGTATAGACTTCCTGGAGAGAAAGGTCATCGACTCGGCACACCTCGTGGGATGTTGGCAAGCTAGCCGCACCAACCGTAGTTCCCGGACAACCGCGGAGATACGAAGAACAAACACTGGAAACACGCATGGAAGATAAATAAATAATAGAAACTAAATAAGAAATGACCGGTGTTAATTCAATTAACTGTTCTCACGTGTTCCATGTTGTGATAAATTTAAAAAACATAAAAGAGTATCTACAACTACCAATGACTAAAATAAAACAACACGAACCAAACACATACAGGAAAAAAAGTACGATACTATATATTAAGGAATATACAAACGAAACAACCAAATTGAAACGTAGGGTGTCAATTTCATATGTACAATTTTTAATAAGGGATATATCGTGAAAAATTCGAGCTCATTCAATTTGGCTCGAAAGAAATAATATAAAAACAAAACTGGGAATGTCGGTATGGTAAAGAGAAAAAAAAAACGAACTGGGAGAGCAATCAATTAATTTTTCACCGGAGAAGCACTTTGGTATTGTGCAGAAATTGAGCATTTCACGTTTTCTATAAGAATTCAATATTTCTACACTTTATATTTCACAGTTTTGCCAACCAGCTTTTCCATGGCCCTAAGCTTCTTTGCTCGAACATGTCCCCAATTTTCTTAAACCCAAACAGCTACGGGAAAACCTGTATTTCCTTCAACTTTAAAACGGTAATCTTTTGTAGCTATCTTCAGATAAGCTGTTTTTAATTGCTGACGATATTTTAATTATTTTCCTTGTTAACTTTCTTGGTAATTCTTTTACGAAATCATTTTTGTTTTATGAGGTTAATGTTCTGCCTACTAAAATTTGTTGTAATCAGCAGTTTGGTCACCTTAACGTTTATTTCGTTACCTAACACACAGCCTTTCCTTGGTCTTCTATTGTTCACTTCGAAATAACCAGCAACATTTAACTTGAGTTACGACACACTTAAATGTCGAAGTACAGAGATCTTCGTAACTTCCACTACATACTTATCTTTACTATTGCTATGTTTTTTATCGTTCTTCCTTAAGTAATGCATTGTGCCTATTTTGTCTATAGCGATCCCATATTACTTTTGATAGTCTGAAACAATGAACTCTGTCAAAGGATACATGGTACAAGGACAAAGTTTAAATTTTTAGTGGAGTAGCTTTAATCCGTATTAGACACCACGCGTTCCGTTCAATAAAATCGACCAGACTGATGTGAAGCCAAAAGAAGTCTTTGTGGAGGGAGCCAACAACTCCTTGTGTTGTTTTGATTTAAAAAGAAACAAAGTAGTAGTCCATAATATGCTCATATCATACAGAATTGCGACATAACTGGAGATATGAATTGTGACTTTTGCAACAACCGCAACACAACAACTTATGAGTCGACTGTTGGAAGCTATTTTACTTTCCTTTTGTCTTTCTTAACCACAATTACTTCAAGTCTATAAACGAAATGCAATAAATATTTTTATTGCCAACCATCTTCAAGCATCATTACATGGCAGAAGTTGTGAAGACCGGTACATTTGGATTCTCAGAACGTTAACCAGGAATGGTTTAGCTCCACCACACTACAACGGTACATGCCTGCCTACTCCACACATTTCCTATTCATTTCAATCTATTCTCCGATGACGTGAATGCGGCGCACTGAAATAAGGACACGTCATTCAATACTATACCACAGAGCAATGTAAAGCAGCCTACTGAATGCACCCAACCATATCTACTCTCAACTTTATTCTTAAGACAATACGAAAGTGGTAAACAGCCAGGTAACTTTGTAGCTACTGTGATCGTGATTGCTATTATGCAAACCAATATTCTTTAGGGGGAAGCCGGACATTTACGCCTGCCGACTGGAAATTCAAATGCTTCGCCGCAAACAGGTCTGGTTTTACTTGTAACTGTTCTTTTTTAACAGAATCTGAGATGAACCAGACTACTTTCGGATATGGAATGCTACTGGTTGTAAAGATGTATTATGTTATTAAAGCAGTCGTATATTGCAGAAGCAGTTCCAACTTCAGCGCAAGTAGAAAATATTACGAGTTTCAACCACGCCCTCCATTGTGATGCAGGTCTCTAAAATTTATAACTTAAACGTTAACGAGCTGTCGATATTATCGCAGTGCGGGCTGCTGACTACTTAAATGCCGACAAAAACCCTCTAAACCGAGAAAAGCTTCCATTGCAATTTTGTAATAAATACTATAAAAGCTTTTTAAAAGTTGTACAACTTCTTAATGGTAATTTAATTCAAGCAACACATTAATTCCGCGTCATCAGCAAGGTAATGCAAAAAATAAATTAGGAAATAATGATAAAAAAACAACAAGGGAACATTACCTCTCCCCTAATTCGGCTACGTAAAACTCGGCGATCCCTTTAATACCTGTTTACACATTTCTTGGTAATTTGTGTTTGGCTAATGTTGTACCATAGTCATTAGAACGCGTGGGTCGGGCCGCTCCGCGCATAATTATAATTCATTACCTTATTCCTTGTTATAACGCGTTTAACGTCGTTATTAAAATTAAATTTATTGAATGCGGATCACCGGTGAAGGCGCCATTAATTCTCTCATATGTGCAGATTAAATTACGAAAGTGTACCACTTCCTCTCAACAAGGCAAAGGCGTGGATAAGTAAATTTCACGCTCCTTGAACATCCGCATGCTAAAGGTAAGCTTTTAGACCATATGAGTCGGAGATCAGAGCTCTGCAAACTACAGCAGTTTGTCATTCGACTCGAATGGGTTGTGTTGTGTATACCACATAGTTATGTGAATAAATCAATTTTATACACGCTGGCGGATACCGCATCGAATCACATTACATGCGGTCACTGACATCTTCCTGTATTGCATAAATTTTATAACGAAAACAGAAGGTTCAACCAGAAAATGTTTTAGTATAGGACCAAATGGTGTGTTGTTATCAGTGTTAGTGCTGCCGAAAACGTACGATGTATCTCCGTATCCGTATTTTCCCACATCATTTTCCTTTTTCATGTCCACATCACCAAAATACACGTTTTTATCGCTCGCTTCTCGTGAAATATCATCCGTGAATATAGCATTGCTCTTTGGAAGTGACGAAATAAAGGTAAAACCTACATAATAATATTATGTGCCGGACTTTGAGCATGTTGATGATGCGATTTATAGAGAGCCGCTTGCACGCGTAAAAACCGCAAACTTTCGGAATATTTTGCTCAAAGGGTTTGTCGTTTATTTTCTCCACTATTATTATAAAGCGTCATCAAGTCTATGTGAGCTATGCGGTTAACACAATATAGGAAATATGAATCCTTATGAATGTCTGTACCTAAATTACTTTTTATAGTACTCTAACATATCTAGATGAAACAGACTCAATACGGCTCTTTACGTACTGTTAAGTGTGGCCTATGTAGCGGTATTAAAAACAATCCCATATTGGTCACAGTGGTATCTACTTTATCCAAGTCTTGTGAGAATGTTCAGTTATCTGAAGTGATTAGTTTTTTCCCGGCGTTCCTATCCCGCAGTGCCGTCTTGAACCGGTCGCGTATGCTTCCTGCTATGATCCTTAAATGGCACCACCACAACGCGTGTAATTTTCTCTGTACTATATTTTTTGCGAATACTTTGAATGGTCTCAGTAGCGCTAATCTTTATCGTCGGCCACCATTGGTCAGTGAACTTACCATTGTTAAGTCCATTGAGTAATGTAGATAACACTGAAGCTCGATTATATTTTACTTATTTTATGAACCTATCTTTAATCTGAACGACGCCTTTCTTCGTGTTGTATATGCAATATTTACTTATGCGACTATATTATCCGTAGTATTTGCATTTAACAATACTCATTTATATGGAAACGTAAGCATTTTTAATATATTCCCATAATCGACTTAGCCATTTCAGAAATACATACCTACATGACATTATCGTAAAATAAAGCTTTTGGTACTCACTCATATTTGATTAAACTAGTACTTATAGTTACCTTGTTATCCTACTGCATTACCAAATTGATCAACATTTATATTTTATACTATTACATAAAAAACGTAATCGGTCTAACTTCATAAAATGCAGAAGGTAGCATGAGAATCCTTAATTTAAAGTAAGTCTCGGCTAGCTCATTCAGAATTCAGGAATGGGGCGTCATCTGGCGTCGTGATTTATACTTGGGACGCACTGAAAATCTATTCCCCGTGGTATTCTGTGCAAACCGTAAAAATGTTCAGCCATTACACATGGATTGTGCTCTGATTGGATTTCCGTGCCAAAAATGAACTCTCCCATTCATAACTTTTTCAATTTTGTTCATAAAAAAATGTACGTGTCAACTTATTTACGTAGTTTAATCGTTTTAGCCTATGAAACAATAAAATTGACGTTCGTGTTTATAATCAATTAAAAAGTTGTTGGTTATAAAGATGCAAGGTTTTATGTCGTATCTTATCAACGCCTATCTCAAACAAGATAGTAATTTTGAACATTCTTTTAATGATCTTTATAAATTGCTTAATGTTAAGATCGTCATATCGCACTTTATGTTATTCTTCAGAACTTGTACTTACCGGTATTTTATTACGTCATCTCTTCATACATCATAATCTTTCTACGATTCGCCCGCACGAACGCTGGATTACGTGAGTGGCGAAGCAATAACGTACTGCCCATATTCTGAGAAACTTTTATTACTAACTTCAAACTTTTACAGCATTTGGTATCACTGAAATCGAATTGATTTTATCTCAGTTCGTACCTCACTCGACTTGGTTTAGGTAGTAGGTTTTTTTTTCGAGCAATTCAATTATTAAGTTGTGAAATTTTATTGCGATCGAAAATCTACATCGCAAGATATGTGGTATGCTATTTACTTAACCTTACTCTTATAAAAATAAACAAGACCAATAATGAACATGCAACAATAACTACGACTATCATCAATACTTGTATTTACAACGCTATGACGATATAGGTACATAGTTCCGAGTGCACTAACAATAATACTTTAAATGTGCTGTGAAGGAATAAAATGGATTCTAAAGCCAGATCGCGGGGTAAATGCACCAATTGAAGGCCGCTTGAAGCACTAGTACTACCTACTGCACATTAAATCCTTACAGAGAACGCAGCGTACGTACTATGTAATATTTATTGCACTCACACTTCGTATCTAATAATTAAAACATATTTTAACGTTGCTGCCGCGGGCCGTAAAACGGAGGCTGAATATTACCTGTATTGTGAGGCTACTGTCTGTTTAGTAGCCGCAGAGAATATTGCTTCCTCAAGTAATTTCTATGCTGCATGAGATTGTGTTGAGGTCGCACTGTGTACCTTCAATATGAACTTTGTAATAGTTGTTGTATGTTTTAACGTTCGACTTGTGGTGTTTTGATATTCAGAGTCAGTAATTCCGTAAACCACTTTCTTACTTCATATACAGTCTCGAACTTCATCCATTATTGAACACTTCATTCGGCTGTCCATCAATGACAACCAAAATTGTTCGCGCCAACGAAGTGTAAAAAAAATACAATCTTGAAATTTTCAAAGCCATTACCCTCATACTATGCTGGTGGAACGAAAAAAGGTCTGGGTCCAAGCCCCGATGCAATTCTGTTGGGGGTGATCCCGACCAGCGATACGTGCAGTGTTTACAAACTCGGTTTTAACGCGAGTACACCTTCATTTCTTTTAAGTGGCATGTGGACTCGATGTCCCCAGGGATAAAAATACAAATCACCTCTTTATCGTTAAAACGTAATTATTTTATTCTCCTTTGCAATTTCGCGACTGAAATGGGTTTAGTGTTGAAAGAATTGATATACCTACTTTTTTTTTTATTTCAAACTAGATACTTAGGAGAAATTTATTAAACCGAAAAATATCTAGATATCACCTAGACTGCTCAACAAAGAACTTTTTGAAGTTAAAGTAGAAATTGTAAAACTGGCGTTAAATCTCAGATTTTCTTTTCAACTGACATAAACTTTTCAGCCGGAAACACCTGAATCTCCAATAAAATGGAAGCGGATTCGTCTTGTAAAAAATATTGCTTTCAAGATTCCATTGTATTTCCGCAGTCCACCATTACTTTTTAGTAGCATCCGTTCGAATTCATATAAAGAAAGCCCGTTCGAATTCATGTAAAGAAAGCCCGTTCGACTGTCGATGGCGAGAAACAGTTGGGTCCAAGTTTAATGTTCTCGAACGTGCCAATGGTATCCCCAGTCCCGTACTAAATCGTTGCGGCGGTAAAAATGTCGCATTTATTGCTTGCTAGTAATTTGTACTTATTTCACAAACAATAGTAAAACATTTTTCACGTATTCCAACTGTGAAACATCAACCGTAAAACTTTCTTGATCGTAAACTTTTATAGCAAGTTTCTTAAACGATTTGTTCTAAATTATCTTTACGTATTGCGCTGAAGTTTTGTAGCCCTTGGGGCGTATGGAAAGGGATGTGCGCAATATAGGGAAATGTGTAAATCGATGTAAAAGTTAAGTAGGCCCGGCTATTGTAAGGGAAAGCCTACATTTGTGGCTGTTATAACTCTCACATGTGACAAGTAATATTGGTATAAAACCCGACCCTCCCTTCCATCATAATAACGTATAATAATATGCGGTCAACTTTAGGGAGATTTAACTTTACGTTCGTAAGGAATTGTTTGTTCCACATAGCGCACATGAAGCGTTTACCTCCGTCCTCTCCAAGGAAAGTTTTCACAAGTTTTATCACCATACTTTGAATTTAGAATCTAGAATAATGGATAGAGTACAATGGTGTCAGTAGTAATTCACACCCTCAGGAAGATTTTCAATTGAGTAGCTGAATAAGAACTTGCGACCTTAAATTGCTCCCACTTTCAGATAAGCTCTATGCCGCCGTCTGTCCCTAAAAACTTTACATTGAATTGATAACAGGATTTTTAACAAATGTTCTTTATGTCCGTATTACCATACTAGGGTCGGGTTTTATGGCGGGTCAAGATAAGTACACTCCAAATTTAAGGTTTGGAGACAACATAGTGTCACAAGCAATTTTTTGCAGACACACCAACCTTCTTTCTTAGTATATCTTGCACTTGTAGTAAAACCCGTTCACATGTTCAAGACCCTTGCTTTACCCCCAACATCATGACCAGATAAAAACGGTTTTTTCTTAAGGAAACTGAGCAGGAATGTCGGCTTATAAATTTATGCAACGTTCTTATTTGCAAGAGAAACGCTATAGACTACAGCTGACATCAGCAATTCATGAAGCTCTCCCTTCTTCGATAAAGAAGTGAATATTTGTTTATTTGAAGCCTGATATTATTTATTGCCGAGTCGGCTTCCATCAAAAACTAAAGTTTGAAACAGTAGCTTTGATAAAATTAAATAGGCAGGTTCTCATTTTGAGAACAAGATTGATGTTTTTTTAATAGCTTCTATTAAAACTACTAATAAATGTCAAATAACTTGTCGGCAGTTTTGCCACTAACCGTTGGCGGTGTATTTCATTGACAGAAAGATTTATAATGAGACAAATGAGATGGGACTACTTGAGACGATCTGCATTTGTTGTAATTCCCAGACGATCCCGAAATAGGTATACATCAGTTACTCGGAATGAGTCATGCGTTATGTGTTTGTATAGAAAATGCTATCTCGGCAGATAATTGAAATTCTGTAGACAAATGTTTGACATTCATTCATACTAATATGCGACGTATATGTATTAAATCACTTAGAAAGGAAATTTGCCTGGAGCATGTACTTGGTTTTCAAGCAGATTCGAATTAGCTACGCATTCTCGCTTATAAAATCATTAGGATATTACTTCTACCTGGTTTAAGATGTAATAAAGCTTAATATTAACGCCCAGAGCTAGACGAAGCTTCCCCTGGAGGAAAACGCGCGATGCCGTAAAGATGAAAAAATAAAGTGGAGTCCTGTAAAATCTTGTACTTTTACTGTAATAAAAAAATAAATGAAGTTCTTTGCCAGGTTTCATACGAAATGCACACTGCGTGGACGTAATTGGATACGCTGTATAAAAGCAAGTAGGCTTCAATTTAAATGAAAAAGGTTGCGATACCTTGCCCATGAAAATTTAATGCTTCTAAAGAAGCCTTGTCAGATTATAGCTCTTTAATCCCACACGTCCTCTATGTACCCTGTGGTTTTAACATTCAAGCCGTAGAAAGCCGTGACGAAATTGTTAACCTTAAAAATAATAACGACGTAAATTCCACAAAGTGCAAGCTAAATTCCTGAACATTGCAAATTGGCCCTTAACAATTGAAGCACTTCCTGTACAGTTATAAAATAACGAAATTACTTCTTACACTCATGAATATTAAACCAGCAATAAATCAATGTACAGAGCGACGGAATCGTTACAAAGCCAAAAACAAAGAAAGGGAGTTCTTTACAACACATCCGGTTTTATATGAAGAGTTACGGATGAAAGGAGTTCGTTTGCAGAAAATCGCGCCGTTTTGCAAGTTTTAGCCGATAAATTGTTACGGACGGTTGCGTGCGAATTACTTCTACCGAGTTCATGGACATTTTATTCGTCTTGAACTTGATCCACACTTTTCCTAGCAAAAACTAGAACATTTCTTAGATTTATTAACTGTTTACTTGATTCTGACTGAAGCGTTTTCTTCTTTATATATGTACCTACTGTTTACTGGAAGACATTTTCTTTTCTCCAGAGTTTTCTGCGCCCTTTTTTATGTGGGAAATCATTAAATAACTAATCCCGCTCTGAATGGAGCGAAAAGGAGTGTCATACTTTTACTGATAAAATCCACCTTGTCTTTTGTTTCCTAGGGCCACGGTAACTCTTTCGAACTCTCCCGCAGCCCAGAGTATTCTACGCCCTGGATGCACATTCCGTACACATCATATTCCATTTTACAAAACCAGTTTTACAGAACAGGTTGCTTCTATAAGCTGATAAAGCGCCCTTGCAAGACCTTCTCAAAGTCGTGACCTCATAGGACCTTGCCTTCAGCGCAGTTTCTATACGCACTGTAATAGTATTACGTATGATGCTTTTAGCTCAGTAGCAATGTTTTGCTTGCCTTTGTTGTCTGTTCGGTTATCTTATCTGCTGTTTTATGTCCAAGGGTTTGGTAATCCAAGTTTCTATTACAACCAATCAGACCAAGGATGACTCACTCACACATTGATGAAGTAAGTTTGTATTTTTTTTATACGTCAAACTGTCTCTCCCCATCATCCGTCAGACATAATTCCCAACATTGATAACCCTTGATTTAAATAATCCATCGAACCATAATCGATAAAGATTAAAATTACTTTCTTGGATCTGGCATTGAAATATGCGGCTATAATTCGTAAAAAATATGAACTATCGTCTTAGAGTATAAAATTACATTTCTTTTACCGGCAATCGTAAATATGTGGGCACCGGTACCCCCGCCACCCACGTAGTCCCTGCGCGCGCGCCTTCCCGCAGGGAGCCAAGGCCGGCTCACAATGGGCCCACTTTTGCAGCACTTATTGCGATCCAATACCATTCAATCTCACTATCTATTTTATATGGAACTAGTTTCCTGAGGCCATTTCCCTCATAGACTGCTGCTCACAGGAGTATTGAATTTGCAATAAGATCTTGACTTTCACTTGATAAGTCTTATTTATTGAGTCAAGATGTCTAGAAAGACGTAAGGCTGTGCTGACGTTTCCATGGAATTGTGTAATGTATAATATGTAAGCCCGAACAATACTATTAAAGATGATAAATTACGTATTTCCCAGAACTGAAATGTATTTAGCTTTGGTTCTTTCTGCAAGCATATTTTACTTTGCCGTATAAAAGTAATGCAAGAGTTCAGACTTCACCTTTGTATGCGGCATACATTATCAGACTACAATGACCAATGTCAGGCCATATGCAAACGTGGTCGTATGTCCACGGATCCACCACACTTGGAAATTTATTCTCTCCACTGGGAGTGCTACGGAATGTGCGACATTGCTGTCTTTGACCGTGCCTACATGTAAATACCTCGGCAAACATTTCTACATACTTTAAAATACGAGCCCCAATTCCATAACAGACAAACAGGTTTCATGAGAATTTGCCTTTTTTTCGACAGTTATGGCACTTGTGAAGCATTTTCAATTAACATCGATTGGAAGGTGGATTAAAAACAAATAAAAGACTGGATACACATTTGATTGTACGGTAATAAAATTTATGAATACATTTATAACGTTTAATAGTTATTCCGATCAACCTCAACTCATTTCAATTTTCTCTTTAGATAGATACATATTATTTGTTTTATCTTATAACTGTATCTCCGTTCTCTTCATAGTTGTCGTTTTCTAATGTTCTAGTCAGACATTTTGTGTCAAAGTTCACATTGGCCAGGTTCATACCTTGAAATGCAATTAAGCTTTACTATTATCGTATTAGTAGTAAAATTTAATTGCATTGCTGTGCACACAGCGTTTCGTCTATTTCTATATATCTTAATGCTACATCGGCATGCAAGAAGCTTCGAACTGAATAAGTAGATTCATGATTTTATTGCGAATGGCACAAAATTCTTTGTATCAAGTGATTCGCAACGAGAAGCTTCTTTGTCTTATTTAATGTTGATATATTCTGATAATATATCCAGTAAAGACGTAACTATTAAAAATTAGAATCAGGCGCGTTTTCTTCGATTGTATTCTATTATATAGATTACTTCATTTGTTCCCATTGTATCGCGGTACGTACAGCTTTGTACTCTGACTATCCATCCTGATGCCGATAAATAATATCATCCATTTTCTCCTATCGATAATTAGAAACTAAAATAGGTATGGTCATGTCACGATCTCCGAACACGATTCTATGCAAGGGCAATAACTCACTTGTCTCTCCCTGTATCCGCTTCTACATCGCTTCCTCCTTCTGTAATAAACCGCTCAGTAATCTAGACTGGATCACAGTTAATCAGCATTCTTCACTATCAAAACAAAATATGTTCACAATGTAATAAAACTACTGAACAGCCGTTTGTCGTCGTGATTAATTTAGTCTGAAATATATTAGCTTGTAAGTGACAATGATTTGTTAAATGGAATGGAATAGAAGAGTTTCGAAAGGTCATGGTAGATCACATGACATGGTAGTAATGTGCTGATAAAGGTACAAATGCGAGCTAGGTGTGAGGCAATCAAGAAAAGGTGAAATGAGGTATCGTGAGGACCGGTAACATTAATCCCGATAACCTGGGGGGCGAGCTCTTGACTAATGGCGGATTATTTGTCTGTTTCATGGAGTGTTGGGACTCGCAGCGGCCGTTTATTAGTTTGTAGACTAACTATCTTTTAATGATATGTTGTAAGTCCAATAAAGTTGGCTTTTCTTTGAACATGTTTTATGTTTGATAGCCCTTGCGTTTTTTATTATAGATAAGTTTATTTCTTTAAGAGCGCCCAGACCGAGATACATTTCTAAACAACGGCTCTTACGTGATTATGATGTTAATACATTCTTTCTCAAGATATTTTGAAAACAGATATCTCGTTCGTATTATCTAGGTTTCTATTGAAGTCAGAAAATAAATTGTGTAAAACTAATGTAGTAAAGACCTCTGAAAATCTATTATTTTGCGTGAAAATTGGCCATTCATAATATACCTACTCATAAATTAAAAATATATTATGTTACATAGCAACCTTGCCCGTTTAATAGAGATTGTGAATGACAAGTTTTATTTTCAAAAACTTTCAAGGTTTCCAGAAAACATGTATTTGATAAAACATTTTTTTTTTTAAATATCCGTGTAAATGATGGAATTAACGGATGGCAATAAAGCATTCTTGCGTTATCTTTTTTTCACGATGCTTCTTTATTACCAAACATTGCGTTGGATGAAACAACAAGGTTTAATCCATGTTCACGTTATTGAAAGACGGATTGGGAAAGGCCGTCTTAAGATAAATCATTATTCAACATACCATTTAAACCAGTAGTCCTGACCATTAACTTGCTGTATCGTGTTGTAGGTTAAGATCTGACTAAAATTATTACGACCAAGGGATAGAATATTAGCATCCATATGTATGTAATTGCATAACTAGGCAGTATATTGCCTAGATATATGGCTACATTTATGGGCTTGAGCATAAACTACCGTCGCCCGTCGCAAGGTGATTCACTTGATTTAGTAGAGGAGTATGACACTTAATTACGTTGACTTTTTACACTAACGATGTGGGAAAACATTAGTCAATTAAAAGTAAATATGGTCCGTCCAAAAAATATGGCTTTTTACTATCTATTATATGTATGTATTTATAAATATAAAAGTATGTTTATCCTACTTTGTCTAGTACTCATAACATAAGCTCTGCTTAGCTTGAGATTAGACGGCGTTGTGTGATACTATTGTTACTTGAGAAGATAAAACTTACCTATTTTCAATGCGAATTAACCTGACAAGTTATAGCAATCTAACAAAACGTTGACGAGTTTTTAAGAGATATGTTCTAGCTTTTTGAAAACTAGGGAAAACCTTAATCTAGGAATTCTAATTAGCACTACAAGCATCAAAGGTCGTGGTAAGAGGCAACTGAGAGCGAATACGTGAGCTAGATGAAATGGCATTCACCCAAAGACAAGCTAATGCTGCTACCAAAGGGGCTTTTCAATTCATAGCAGAATTCGTGAATAGGTTAATAGAAGAAACTCGTGTTGAAACTTATCGATCAGCTTTTTAAATATTTCAATTCATAGAAATTACGAGGAATTTAGAATTATTTGATACTATTAATCCACCCCAGCTTCGCAATGGTGTTACAAATCTTTGAAAACTCTCGGCTTTTCAACAGAAAAGATGAAAGAGGTTAGAAAGGAAATACTTTCCGATTTGTACTACAACAAGTATCACCGTGAATCTCACATCCTTTAACTCCACTGCAGGCAATAAACCAATACTAACGTGCATTACGCAACTAACAGACCACGCACACTTAGATCGCAAGTTTGCTATTGGTAGTTGAACTATGAGCATTGCTCTACTTTGTGGCATGCCTGACCCGCCCACAAGGCCTTTCTAATCTCTTGCATCTGTTCTATGGGCTTTTCTCTATAACCATCTTCATGAATCACTGTAGTTTTTGAGTTAATCGCGAACAGACGCGATGGGGAACTTTATCAACACTAATATTAAAAAGAAGTAAAGTTTATTTTTTTATTTGTTGAAAGTAATCTCTGAAAATACTGGTCCGATTGCTGAAATCATTTAACCGAAAGAAAGCCGCTTTATTCCTGAATGACATAGGTTACATTTCATACGCCGGTGAAGTCGCGGGCAAAAGCTAGTTTTGTAATATGTAAGATAGGTTACTTTTTTTTAATTGATACAAACTAGTGCTTGGCTGCGATCCCACCTGATGGTAAGCAGTGATGCAATCTCTGATGGTGGAGCGCACTAGTTTATGAACCTATTCACTGTTGCCTTGATAGATTACTTATGATTTATACTACGTATTGTGTTCCCAAACTTTTTAACATATTTTAATATTACATTTCGCTTTCCTCACAAAATTGTAATGTTGTATTTCTTATTGTTTCAGCGGAGGGCAGCCTGTCAGACTTTGCAGCTCGCAAAGTCCAATACACGGCAAGTCATCCCCTCAAAAAGGGTCTATTCACACCAGATTCAAGGTAAAATGCTAAATTTCTAAATTAATTATCACTAACAAACATTCATCATCATCATCATCATCATCAGCCTTTTTAATGTTCCCACTGCTGGGACACAGGCCTCCTCTCTAGTATAGGGAATGGGTCGTAATCCACCACGAGGGCACAGTGCGGGTTGGTGAATGTCACATGTCTTCGAATGTTTGGTTCTAGGACATACCGGTTTCCTCACGATGTTTTCCTTCACCGTTTTGAGAGCAGTGTTAATGAAATAAATTACACAAAATAATTCGCCTGGCAGGGTTTGAACCCGCGACCTAAAACTCGGAACTCAAACCCATTACCACTCGGCCACCGCTGCTCTCAGCGAACATTAATATACGCTAATGAAGGAAACTACTTGTATTGCATCTGTAGTTTAGAGCAGGAGTTACCAAATTGTACCTCGAGCACGATTTCATTTCGAAACGATTGATTAGTTAGCATTTGTAGGTACTTTTATTACCAATTAGTACAGAAGCACTCAGTTTCGCAATGTAGCCATTACATACATAAGGTTTTACAATGCGGAGAATTAAAACAACGGTCACGTATTTACTCCCAATGGTTAGGCAGTTGGTTTATTAACTGTAACACTGATTCCCAGATGACCAGTGAAGTAGGTCTGACAGCTGTGTTATACGTAGACAATAGGCATGTATAACAGATCTAGACCATGAGCAATCTCCTTAGGTGACAGCGAGCAATCTATCTCACGCGTGCAAAAAACGCACATTTCCGTAGAGCATTTTCCCGCTCCAACGTGGCAGGTTAAAATGTTCCTAAATTACCACCTTGGCGTAAAAAGGGTGGCTGCGACGTTGAAATTACACATAGGTACGATAAAAACAGGATTTTCCGCTCAGATTATTGTCTTCATTCTTTAGTTCTATCTTCACCAAAATATTCTATTTTCAGACCGTCAAGTTTACGCAAGCTCTATGAAAAGGCGACGACAGACCGTCTATCCGCATCGATTCTCGACCAACTACGGAAGGATTCTCAACACTCACCATACCTACTGTGTACCCCAGTCCTTAGCACTAAACGAAGACGAATCTACCAGAAGGTCGATGTGGAAATCGAAACTCGCATTGTAAGTAAATCATGTAGCTTCTACAATTAACATAGAGGTCTTGTTTTTGAATTACTTGGAGAAAATTATGTAAATATCACGATTGAAGTCCTATAACTCAAAGTTAATTACTTCGGATTCCGCCTTAGAACTTTGATAAGCAACTAACGAGAATATCCAACATTCTGGAAACAACTTTTTAATTTATTAACTGACAAAAGTTCTTCATTTATTAGCTCAATAAACTCGTAAATTGCTATCATGTCAGCTCGTCAAAGTTGCGCTCCAATGGAGTACAAAATCAGCATAATCCCGGTACCCAAAGTAATAACTGTGAAACATTTCCAATATTTGCTTTATTAAGCATTGAAACGCAACTCATTTCCAGCCGTCAGTCGTTGAGCAGCTTCGGAAATGGACGTCGAAAGAGGCAGTGGGTGACGTGACAGCCCTGCCGGACGCTTCTATGAGAATCGCAAGCAGCGTCACTTTGACGCCAGACGAACTTTCGGAATGCGGGTCCGGAGACGACGAGCCCATCGACCACAGGCTGCCCAGTCCCGACGAACAACTTAGGATCATTGCTTCCAAGTAATTTTTCATTTTGCCAACCCTGTTTTTCGAATGTCTGTTTTAAATGCAACGGCTGTCGATCAGCTTCAACGATTGATATCCAATTTATACACACTTTATTGACAGACCCAATCTGAGGAGATATGATCAAACAACATTCGAAATGTGTGTTTATGTTTGTTTGTCCGACTGAAGTACCAGTTTGTATCTGCATCTATATCGAGTTGGAAGCCCTGGCAAGTTTTATAAGGAAAAATTGCTTAATTTTCATTTGACTCCCACGAAAACAGGGCTGCGGACCACGAAAGATCATAATGCACCTTAAAAGTCAATTTCGCGGTTCACCGTCCAAATAAGTGCCTCGTTAATCGATTTTTATTGTTTATCGCTATTTAATGCAGCTGCTTCATAAAATAATGTTGTAACAGCTTTATATATTTTCATGCAAAGTAATAATGTAAGGAAATGATATTTTTATCGTGCAATACATATTATCAATAAAATTAATGTCAAAACACTTAATACGAGCAAAGGAATGATCAATAAATAAGGTCACTAATTAATTATACTGCCAAAGATAACACACATATGTATAAAAGTGAAAATTTATGCATGTTTGACTTGTATGTTGACCTGACGATGTAATCAGTCTGCGCTGGTTCTCAAGTTTTACATTGAAAAAATTACTTTTTTTTTTCATTGGTCAAAGAACTGGATTAGTAAGTTATAGGTACGTATATTAATAAAGTATTTTTCATGTAACAGATTTCCCCCGGAGGTCATAGCTATCGACACGTCCGGGAAATTCTTCGACAGAATGTGCAGCTCCCGCAAATCTCTTCACATAGAGAGCACGGCCGGTGAGACCGACACGGTGAAACGAAGGACCCGCACGAGGAAACCTCGCGGTAAAAGACGAAACACCATTTCGGGCACTGATCAAAAAGAGCTTAGAGAGGCTATAGCTGGGTAAGCTTCTAGTATGCACTGTATACACTCACACAGATTACATTATCTATCACTTATCAACACTTTATGTTTTTTGTTCATTGTCTTTAATATAATTTCTCGTAGATAATGTAATCTCAAAGCGTCTCGATTAACGACAGTAACCGTTCAGCACAAGTCGTGTGGACAGCTTTGAAGATATACGATTCAAATCCTGAGCACACAATCTTAACAACTTGTTGATAATACTATCGTGCTTCTGTGAATACATTATGTTTAACATTGGGTGTCGTTGTTTGATTCAACGCTCTTATAACTCGGAAACAAAGACATCCAATCATTTGTGCACTTGATCACTAATAGTGCCATTTGTTCATTAGCTTCATGATTAATTTCATCTTTAAAGTGTTCTGCTGTAACAAGACGAAGCGGCACTCTTTAAAGATTATTCAACCATAGGTATGCATTTAGCGTGTGACTAATGCTTTGCTTGGTTTGTTCTATCGTAGCGATACATCAAACGCTGCAGCTTCTGAAGAAATCGAAGATAGCAATACAGTCATCAGGTCGAAGTCTAGTGATTTACTTAAGAAAAGTCCTATCGATCCGGTGACCAAGAAAGGACACTTCAACTCTCTAAAACAATGGGGCAAAAACAGATTAAAGTTAATCGGTAGATCTCCTAGTGCCAGTAGGGATAACTTTAAGGACACATCCAAGAGTGAGAAACCTAAGGATTCAAAATCACCAACAAGACAAATAGAATTGGACCAGGATTCGGTAACGATGCGCAAGAAACGAACGGGAGATGAAGATAGGAGGACACATCAAAGATGTGCGTCGTATTCCTCTTCAGAGAAGAGTATAGGTGTTCCTACCACTGTCCAACCAAATATTGCGACTATTAATACTGGTGTTAAACTACGAGGGACATCAGTACAAAGAAGACTGAGACGTTCTGGAACTGCCAAAGATGAACCACATTCCTCAAGTGGTAACTGGTCGGCAAGTTCCGAGTCTGGTCGTACAAGTATAGGTTCCGAAATAACTACCACAACCGTACCTCCAAAAAGTACAACTTCAGCTGCAACTTCTAATAATTCTTTGAATGCACACCACGGACCACCGAGCTCTATCATTAGTAGACGAAGGTTCCTTAATACCTCTGGCTCTGGCAGTGTAACAAGTGAAGGCACTCTAACACCCGATATCATTCATGATTTGCACGAAGATTTGGAAACAAGCTCCGAGTTCTCGTGCGATACCGAAGGCTACTACACATCATTCCATATGGATTCTGGCCTGAAAACTTTGAAGGAAGAGGAAATTACTCCTAGCACACCAATGCACACAAGTAATGCACTCTCCAACTCGTCCAACAGTCAAACAATGACCGCGGAGAACGAATACGAATTATTCGGTAAAGGTTCTACTAGTACTACTACCAGTTCCGCAGGAACAGTTTGTACGACGCTAATGGCGGCCGGAAGCGATAGATCACTTGTAATCGGTCCAACCGTCCCGGAACGAAAGAGTTCGTTAGCTATAATGAGCAGAAATAGAAGTTCTAATGCACATAGCGCAAATGCTAGTCTAGACAGGAGTATAAATTCCTCGTTCTCAAAGTCTCCGTTCGGCAGCCTAAGATATAATCCAGTTAGACCATACACTGATAAACCAGGGTATAATCATTCGTCGCCAGAAATAAATGAAGCTCCCCCTCCAACAATCACTATAACCAGAAATGTTGGTAATCATAAAGAGATAACAGCAGTGGCTGAAGTACATACAGAGACAGAGCTAGAAAGTGCAAAAAAGAGTACTGGAACAAGTTCGCCAGATTCGGGACACAACACATCTAGTTCACCTATCGAAGACTCCGTGTCGAGTGCACACGGGAAAAATAGCTTGTCCGAACAAGACTATTCAGAATCATCTGATCTCGAAGGCACAGAAAGAATAGAGAGGATAAGATACAAAACAACAATTAACAGCTCTAGAATTCCCTCGATGTGTGTCATTACACCCTCCAACTCTGATGACGAAAGTGAAATTAGTCATAAAGATTCGGAAATCGCCATCAAAGCTCAGACTGAATTAACAAAAGTAGCAAGTAGGCCTAAGTTAGACCTACCAGTTGAAGAAAAGCCTAAAGAAGTGAAAACGCCAACAGACTTAACGAAGCCAAGTAATAAAACAAGTCAAATTAAATCTTCGTTACAGCCATTTAATAGTCTAATGTGCAAATTAAAAGGAGTTCTCCCTCATAAACTGTCCAATAAGAAATCGCCAGTCGCAAAAGAACCCGAATTAACTGAAGACTTTTACGATACAGGTGATTACGTTACAATAGCTGATGTGAAGAATAATAATCAGAAATTCAGTCTCAATAGAGGTATTTATGGTAACAGCGACGTAGTTAAGAAAAACTTGCAGACTGTTCTCTCTGGGAAACTGCCTGAAACAGAATATGTTTCACTTAACGAATTGCCAAACTGCCTTAGTGGAAGCAAAGACTATTTAGAGCACAGTTTAGAAGATAAGCCGTCACCAGCTTTAGATGATATTCAAATAAAAGGTGCGAAAGTTACTCTTGACTCCCAAGGACAAGTCATTTATTCGTCTGACACTCTAAAACGACGAAAAGGAGCACACACCACTTTCGAGCCCGGACCGTTCGTTCAAGAAATTAAGCCTACGACAACAGTCATCCAACGCGAAACTGCTGATATTGTACAAGTTATAGATGAAACTGATTTCCCTTATGAACCACCGCCACCATCAAGTAAGCCAACGTCGCCACAACTAGGAAAAATGATTATCAGAGCACCGATCGCTCCCGATGGGCCTATGACCACAGAATTCGTTACTTTACCGACACCTAAACCCAGTACAATTATTACTGCCACACCTATCACTGAAACACCTGTACTTAGCAACCAACAACACTCGAAAACAACCAAAAAACCACAAGACATACCGCGAGTAGTAGAAGCAATCACTAGGACCGGGGCTTATGTAAATATACACGACGCGGAGGGTGTCAGCTTATCTCCGACGAAAGACGATTTAGCAGGTAAGAATATTTGCTCAAAGTCCATCTCAAGACAACTTTTCGAAACAAAATTGCAAAATGTAGATGTCGTAGACCTAGCAACCCGAGTAAATGAACAAATAATTCCATTCGTTCCGAACTTCCAAACTCCCATAATGTTGCAAAATAAATTCGATAAACAAGAATTTAACAAGTCTGGCAGTAAAGTAGCCGAAGTTTTAAGAATGTTTACTAACAGAAACAATGCCAATAGTAATGGAGAATTATTAAGTCCCAGTAACACTAACGACCAACTTTCCGATAAATCAAATCTCAATAAAATAAAACGTAGCGATAGCTATAAGTTGGCAAACTCTCCATTGATGCCCATCAAAAAGCTACTGAAACTCGAAAGTTTTGGCACAAATACCAAAAAAGTAGACTCGTTAGAAATGATTCAGGCCGAAATAGCTGCAGATTTATTGCGCGATCAAATTAACTACCCACCGACCGTGTCCCCTAAACTGAGTCATAGAACTGCTATTGACGAATTGGAAAAGTGTGAATGTATGAACGATAACACTTCCTTTATTGACGATAAGTTTGAGAGGAAATTGTCAGCTTTGACGTTAAGTCCGTTTACTACTCCCATTCCTAAAAGGCACACAGTGGCTATAATTCCTGATAGGAGAGATACTTCTTTAGATATTTTGTCGGCAATTTTAGATGCTGACCCAGACGATGTCTGTATTCTCCACTCGCCGCCCGCTTGCCTCCTCACTCCTAGCAAAGTCACTGTACCTGTTGATGGTTCTATGTACCGCGCTAGAATCTTATCAATTTCTGAATCCGACTATGGCACTGAAATCTGGTAACTTGAGAAATACTTTTTCCTTTAACTCAATTTTTATTTCCTTCTTTAAAATAAGTACTTACTACGCATATTCCCTGTTACCGACACATATCTACCAGAATAATGTTATTACGCTTACTTAACTCTCTCGAATCTCGTATATTTAGACAATGAATTAGTTTTACCGACTGTTTAGAATGTAGACTTAGAAATTATATATAGTTAAAATTAAATCTATTAGGAACTAATCCGTCCAACGTACAATTAGTACCAAAATCGGTCTTCCCTGAATTTTATAAATTAATTGTGAATTCTGTGATAGTTTTTATTTTATGTAGGCGAATGTGAATTTTAATGATATTATGAATGAATTTTAAATTCTGTAGCTACATCGATGTATCAGTATTTTACTTTACATAATATAATGTTTTAGTGTTAAGTGTTAAATAATGCATGGTGGCTTTTTTCACCGCAGTGTGCACAGCTTACGAGTGGTTCATATTCTTCGTATGTAAGTGCATGGTGTGTTATTCTGTGTCCTTGTGTTTTTATTGTAAATAATATTATTATAGAATTATTGTGAATTAACGCACTTATTTCATTTAATGTCACACCTTCAGCTATCACCCTCACTCTACTCATTATAGCACTGGGCTATGAATCTTTAACAAGTTCTGTTTATTCGTCTTGACTGCATCAATTACTTTTGAACATCTTATTTTTTTCTTGCTTAGTGAATAAAAATCTGATGTTCATTCACTTTTAATGTTTTTTGTTCCTTACAAAAATACCTATCTTTTAATTTTGATTTAAATTACGATACACAGAACTTACTTTTAAAACATAAACCTACAAAATGAAATTTTGTAAATAATCACTGAATCTATTTTCACATCACACCTCTGGGCGATAATAACCAATTGAACAATACTAAATCTGAGACTCAATATAACATGACTAATTTGTGGAAGTGACCACGAAAGCAAAATGTTTAACAATGTTCGAAGATTAAAACATAGGTGTACAGTACTTTGCACTCATCTTACATCGCTTTGCACAGTGAAGGAGATTGCTTCCAATGTTTCGTCTTTAGCGACACCTCCTTAAAAGGTAAATTATTGTGTTGCTTATTTGGCATGATGCATGGGAACTCAAAATTACTAACACAACTAAAAAAATAACAAAAGCACTTAGTTGCCCAGACTAAACAAAATTGTAATAATCTACTAAACATAAATTGGTCGAATGATGATAGGTTTAAGAATAAAATACCATGCACTTTGTATACGGGGTCTCACATACCCATTATAAAGGGTTTTTGAATGTAGGTATTAAATGTGAACATCGTAATATAATATGTAATTGTTGAGCTATTTATGTATGAGTTACTAGTATATGATTTTAGCGTTGATTAGCCTTAGTAGCTTTGGGTTTGGAGTATTAGTGTATTGTTATATATTATTTTTGTAATATACTTATAAGTGGTGACGTTGATATTTTGGTCTTATGTTTATATTTACTCCTTTTTCAATTAGCATGTTTTTTTTTAGAAAAAGCTTTATCCCATGTATTTAATTACGAAATTCTTCCTTTATATTTTTTCTCTTAGTTCTTAATGTACAGATAGGTTTTATTAGACTGAGTGAGAAATTAAAACCCCAGCAGGACACTGTTAAATAATGCTAAAATAAATAAGCATAACAGGTACCCGAGTACTTTGTCAATACAACTACGAGTATTATAAGTTATTAGAAATGACATTTCCTGTTGTCTATTTTAACAATTGTCAAGTAGGTACTTACCTACTTTTACATGTTAAATGAGACATAAAATCACCGATGTCGTTCGGGGTCGTAATTTCCACCAAGTCTAAGCAATTAAATTGTTACTGTACGAGTATATATATTTTAAAAGTATTAATTTTCATATGCCTACGTATATTTATATGTGTATAAAATGAATGTGGGATGGTATCTCGAAGGTTTTAATTAGGTATATTATGTAGAAATACGCCGCAAAGTATCGAACGCGCGTAGGTTTAGGGAAAAGTTGGGCGATGTAGGGAGAATACTCGCCAATAAGCATGTATTTGGACCATTTTTTAATAAAAACGTATATCATATTTTCAGACTATCGACATTCCAGTGCTGACAAGCCCTACTTGAACATACCGCCAAGTCTAATCCAAGACAAGGGACCAACAGTAGATCTGAATGCGATAAACCCCACCTTACATCGATATCACACTGCTCATCTACGTGGTAAGCACGGAATTGTCAACTACGAAAACTGTTCAAATGCAGCACAGCGAGAGCAACCAAAATTCTGGACCCTTCCTAAAAGAAGCAACTTAGAATCCAACGCGCCTCCAAGATCTGCCTCCAACTATGCTATGAAAACTGCACCTGGACATCAAATCCCTCCAGAGCAAAGGATACAGAGTCCTACAAACAAAAACGAATCAATCAGAATTTCACCTATTGATCCCCGAACATCAGGACCCTTTAAATCCTCAACTCCATCCAATAAAGAAAATGTTGTTGACCTTAGTACTAAATTACTATCTCCCGTCAAATCAAGCATGACAAACGAAGAACTTTACGCTGTTATACATAAGAGTAAAAAGAAACTGAACATCAAAGATACTAACGAGAGATCAGAATCGCCCGCACTGTCTACTATTAGCTTATCTCCAGTCAGTTCAGAAACATCTTTATATACGAAGGGTTCACAGCGCTATCCTGAAACAGGCTATTTAGGAGACCCACGTAACAGAATGAGCTGGTCGCCTTCTGAGAAACAAAATATTCTTCCCCCTACTGGTCCTACCTACGGCCAACAAAAACAAGAAACAAATTGCGCCGATAGACATGGACCGATGTCTCAAACCTCTAGACTTGATTTCAAAAAGCTTTTGTTACAACACAGTGTTAAATTAAATACACTACCGCAAAATAAATCCAATAAGTTATCAGCAGTAGAACAATTAAAATTGTCTAGAGAAAAGCCACAAACACTGCCTTCACAAGTTGCAAATAGATCACAAGTAAATATTCTCGATTTGAGTGGTTCTCCTAAAACCTATACGCATAGAAAAGTTATAAAACCAAATGCTCAGCCGACGTCACCGGGACGAACTGGAGCACTCATAAAAGAACACAAGAACACTCCTAAAATTTTGCTTTCACCCAAGTCACAGTGGCGTTTTGCCAGCCCAAGGTCCGATGTTTTATCCACTCCAATACCCGAAGCTTATAATGAAGATGAAAACTCCAACAGCTCTGGTGAAAAGCACGACACGCTACCTGAAAGCCCACCTTCAAAAACAGTTCCTATTGTAACAAACCAACACTTTGGAGCTCGTCGAAACTTAATTCCATTAAACGAAAACACTATAGAAATCGAAAGAAACTTCCCTCAAGCCACAGATCAAGGAGTATTTCCTCTGAATAACGACTTCATAAGGTCACAAGGTCTATCTAGAACAGAAATAATGCAAGCAAAGAGAGCAGAATTTTTCAATACTTGCCCTGATTCCTCTCCTCCCAAGTTAACTTCCTTTAAGAGTCCAACTGCGGCTGGTCCGTCAGTCAACTCTCGAAGTAAAACGTCACCCGACCGAGGGAAGGTGTCGCCTACTACGCTAGAAACTGCATTATGATGAAGCTGATATTGATGTGTCAAAGCGGTGCTTTAGAAATTCCAATCTCAAAGTTTGTAAATAAGGCAATGAAATTCATAGAAGCTTTAATCTAGTCTTTTCTTTCGCTTCAGTGCCATTTTTGCAGGCACTTTTATTTTCCATATTTGACTACTTCGTAATTCGAGCTCAAATTATTAATTTTATTTTAATGCTCTATGGGGCCAATTTTGTTTTGTGTAAATGATATTTTCTACTCTACAATAGCAGGTTATAAAACTTAGTACGTAAGTATTTATTGAGTACATATTGATAGGTACTATGTTAGTAGTGTTTTGAACTTTTTCAAAGTTTTTAAGTTATTCGGAATACAATTTTAAATAAAAAGTGTTGCATTATGTTTTTGTATCATTTAACCCTTCCTTAAAATATCATATGCCTGAATAGTAAGGCAATTATAGTACAATATTTTGTTATATTCTCTAGCTTGATTCTTATAAGCGACACCATTGGCTGGTGCTATATGCTGCTAATCTGTAGAAATAAAAATGAATTGCAATTCGTTTAGTCTCGCTAACTCGAAAACGGCTGAACCGATTTAAAGTCGTGAAATATTCTTGGAAGTCCATGGAACGATGAGCAAAAACCGATTACAACGCCATCTCTAATAAAAATGTCATTTTGGTTTTGGTTTGGTTCTGGTAAAGCTGTTAAGATGGCGTTATCCTATGATAGCTGAAAGAACTCCCAATACTCCAATCTCGAGAACTTCGCTAATTCTTTTTTTGTACATACTAATAATATTCCACAACAATCGCACAACGCCATCTAGTTCCAAACTAAGCAGAGCTTGTGTTATGAGTAGGTACTAAATAAGTGATAAACATAATAATTTTCAATATAGGTAGAAAATAGTAATAATGATCGAAAAATATTAATATCATTGTGGAAAAAAGCGTGGGGTGCTCGATGGCACAAAGCGCGCTTTTTTCACAATGATATTAATATTTATTTTTTACTAAAAAAACGGATTATTGTATTGTCATGAGTCTGATGGGTGTGCAAAGTTTGAAGAAAATCTGATCGCCCAAAGTTGGTCAAAATCGAGCTCAAAGGCGTTGGTTACAAACATAAAGGTAGCTAATATAAGCGTGTTGATTAAACAAGATTTATGTATAAATTATACCCAGACACAGAACAAAATGATCGTGCTCATCACACAAACATTAGCTTTGTGTGGGAATCGAACCCACGAACTCTGGCGTCCCAGTCAGGACGACTAGACCAACAGGCCAAACAAACTATTTTGTAAACTTGCAATAAAAATAATATTGTAATCAGTGAGATAGACATTAATCTGGATTTACTTGATTTAATTTGGAAGGAATAAAAATGAAAAATGGAAGGAGTGGAGGGAGTCCTTTGCCCAAGAGTGGGACAGAAAAGGCTATGAAAACAGTCTAGGCTATTTTCAACCCCCTATAACTTTGTTATTTATAAAACTAGAATTTCATATCTTCTCACTGGTAACAATTATAAGATTTTTATTCCTCATTCGTTAACAGTATGAAAGTATCAACAAAGCCAGTGAGATAATTGGGAAAGTATGTATTTTATTGGCCACACGAACAACCAGTCAACAACAAACACACAACACACACAATCGGAAATATACACCTTGTCGCCACTCAAGAACTTACCAACCTCAACCATCATCCTGTCTACAAACAATATGTTCTGCCCATTGGGTAGTGCTTGGAGCAGTGGCGTAACTATACCATCTGAGGGCCGTGGCAAAATAATTCTATAGGGCCCCAAAAAATATGATCACATTGTATTTTATTTTGGATAAATAACTGGAGTACTGAAATGATTCTCTATCTACACTAATATAATAAAGAGGTAAAGTTTTTTTTTTGTTTGTAGGAGGTAATCTCTGGCCTGATTGCTAAAATTTTTCCACCGTTAGAAATCTGCTTTATTCCTGAGTGACTTAGGCTATTTTTTATGTACGCGGACGAAGTCGCGGCCGAAAGTTAGTTATTAACAAATCAGCAAGTTCTCTAATAGGTACACGAAGATTTTTCTATTTTGTCTCTAAACGTGGCTTCCCAGTAGCATAAGTATAGCTTACCAAGCTGGCAAAGTACCTTATGAAATTGAGATTTTTCTTATGAATGTGTTTAATTAAGAAATTATCACTTTTAATTTATTAGGACTTTAACTAATATTATAATTTTTACTTGTTGTTGTTAAAATGTTAGGTCAATTCTTTTAAACTCGCGATCCATCTGATCGGGTGCCCCAACAGGCCAAGGAGGGCCCATGGCATTTTGCCAGCCTTAGCCCCCTATAGTTACGCCACTGACTTGGAGCAACCTTGTTTACCTTCAGCACTACTATGAATCCTTTTGTGATTAGATAATGCAAGGATACTTCACATAGTCCTCTCCCTTTTAGGATACTCGTTTCTTCTAATGAAGCCCAGTGTGAGCAAACTTTCAATGTCATGCCAACATACTTGCCTTGGTTATAAAACAGGACCATTTTACGGCTTTACAAACATTGCCCATACAAGGGTTTACAAATTAAGACAAAGAACAGTACATTGATGAATTATATTTAGTAGATAAGAACGGGCTATTAACTTTTCGAATATTGTAGTAAAGAGACAATAGAAAGACAATGAGAGACACCAGCTTTCACTTGGGGTTTAATAAATTCAAATGAAACGAAAAGTAACTTAATGACTATTTATTTTATAATAAAATTATAATAATATGCCACAAGCCAGGACATCATTACACAGTATAACTGCGGCAGGTAATAACAGTTGTATTTATAAATGTAGAAAATATCCACAAAAGCTGGTTTGATGTAGTCAAGTATAGCATACCAATTTACTAACACAATAATTTAAGAGGTTGATAGTTAGGTTTTATAACATCGGTGAATACCATCAATATAGGTCAAGTGAGCATTTTAAGACAACAACTCTACCAACAGATAACACTGATAAATTGAATTGATTTGTTATAACTAATTACAGTTATAATAAGAATACATAGTAAAACAAATCGCAAGTTGAGTCACTCACACAAAAACTGTTTCATAACCTCAAAGTTAATGATGAAAACACTTGATGTAACACAGGTTTGTGGCAACTATTTAATTATTCCCAGTCCTCTTCAATTAGTATAAACTGACACTATTTGTTCATAGGTGGTCCATTCATTAATGGTGGTCGCATTTGACCCATGGGCCCCATAGGACCCATAGGCCCCATTATCGGACCCATCATAGGTGGCCTCATTCCCATCATTGGGGGCATAGGTCCGTGTGGTCCCATCATCATTGGTGGAGCCATTGGTCCTCCAGGACCCATCGACGGCGGTGGCAGCATTCCCGGTGGACCTCCAGGTGCAGGCACAGGTGGTCTAGGGCCTCCTGGACCCATAACACTGGGATCCCATGGCGGCGGAATAGCAGCTCCTTTGTTAAATGGATTTTGTGCTATTTTACCAGCTTTGAATGCCGCTGTTGTAGCATCGATGAGATGTTGAGCTTGTTCTTCCATCCACTTTTGATAGTAAAATTTTACATTGTCTTTATGTTTTCTGCCCGTACAATGTGTTTTCCTGACGCTTGGTGAATCGTGCGTCAAGTATGTATCGCAATAATCACAATAATACTTAGGCATTGTCGTATAAAATAGAAAATTACACACTATTTTTACTCAACACAAAAATGACAGCAATTATAAATTGCCATGCAACAAAACGAATAGCGTCTCGATCTTTCATTCAAAACATCATTCGATATTTTTTTTTAAGGTTTTTGTCTTTAATACTATGTCTTTAAAGCAAGGTATTTGTACTTTTGTGATTTAAGGCAGCAAATCCTTCTCTCGGCACAGTTTGCTGAGGTTAAAGGTTTGCACCGGAGCGAGATTTCAACAACCGATTGAATTCACCGGTGATTGACCAATCTCCAGAGAAAAACCGGAGGTCACCGGAGAATAATGAAATTTTGTTTCTTTTTTAATTTATACATTTTGATCAATGAAGAAATAAGAATAATTAATTGATTTAATTTATTTAATCATTTATATAAAAAAAAAACGTTTTTTAAAGACAATAAATGCTGATTTTAACACAACATGTCAACAGCGTCATACCGTGTCATGTATATTCTTTCATTAATCGTATTTGTCCTGTCGTCGAAAACACTCTCCCTGACCTTACAGAAGTAGCAGTCACCAAAGCCATTAGACTCTAATGGCTTTAAATGTTTATTGAATATCCAGAATTGCACAACTTCATCCCAATGGTGGCTTTTTTCAGGATACTGTTTCCGTATTCATTTCGATTAGATTCATTACCGAAGCGGTTGTCATATCTGCATTACTGGTGTTTCTTTTTAAATATCCAAGCAAATCCGGGCGACCACTCTTGTACTATTTTCACTTGACGTGGCAATTTCTTCTGCGCTTTGAGATATGTTTCGGATCCGGAAAATATTATTTATTTCGGCCTATAAATTATCTTTCTGCGTATAAAGCATCTTTAGCAGCCAATTATTTATTTGTTTTTATTTAATTGATTGTTGAATGTGTCTTTTATTTTGTGTAAATTTATTAATAAAAAACCGGCCAAGAGCATGTCGGGCCACGCTCAGTGTAGGGTTCCGTAGTTTCCCGTCCATCACAATAAGTGTACCCACTTATGAGGTTAAAAAAATGCTTGCATATACACTTATATAAACTTAGTCCAGAAATTATTTTGTAGAACCCTTTTGTCTTTTTTTGTACAAAAACTGTTCTTTCCATCAAGTTCAAAATATTTTTCCTAGAAAGTCCTTATAAAGTTCTACTTTTCAGATTTTTTTCATATTTAACTTATGGTTCAAAAGTTAGAGGGGGGGGGGACACACATTGTTTTTTGTTTTTTTTTGCGATAATTTCCGAATTTATTGACATTATCAAAAATAATTTTAGTAAACCCTTATTCATTTTTAAATACCTATCCAACAATATATCACACGTTAGGGTTGAAATTAGCATATATATAACTTCCTACTTTACATATAGGGGGGCTACCCTAATAAAACATTTTTTTCGAATTTTTATTTTACCACTTTGTCGGCGTGATTGATATACATATTGGGACCAAATTTCAGCTTTCTAGTGCTAACGGTCCCAGAGATTAAGCGAGGATGGACGGACAAATAGACAGACAGACATGGCGAAACTATAAGGGTTCCTAGTTGACTACGGAACCCTAAAAATAAGATGCGACGATCACCAAAGATCAATCGGTGAATTACTGATTATTTTAATCGAGTACTTTTACCGATAAATCTCCGGTGATTCTCCGGTACTCCTTGCTCCGGTGCAAACCTCTGGCTGAGGTATCCAAAAGACAAAACATAATACAAAAATACCGGGCAGTTCAATTTCAGTCCTGCTAGAGGTCATCACCATCAGTCATATAAGCCCCCAGGTTTGACAGGCACTACGTTTTAGTTTGACTAGTCAAACAGATTCCAAGTTTTATTAAAAGGTAGATGAGTGATAAATAGTAGAGGTCAGTGGGATAGATGAACAGATTGGTCTACGAGGAGCCAACTACAAAAACAAATCATAATAGTGCTGCTGTTGAAGGTAGTAAAATAATAATATTATTTCAGTTCGTTGCCAATGGATTTATCGGATATATCCGAACGTGGCAGTCTAGTCCACCTCGAGCTCATCCGTGGTACAACTCTAGGTATTGCAAAAAATTGCAAATGGCGCGTAGCGGTTGTGATTAAAGCACGTGTGACTGACATTTCCAATTCTACATCGAGTTTTATATATTTCAATAAATACTAAATGTATCAGAAGTAGAACAGTACTAATTAAACACGATACACGTGCTTCAAAAAATTATAATGCCGGACATGAAATATATTTTAGTTACCGGCGGAGTTATAAGTGGTGTAGGAAAAGGTGTGATCGCAAGCTCATTTGGCACAATTTTAAAAAGCTGTGGCATCGATGTGACTTCAATAAAAATTGATCCATATATAAATATAGACGCAGGAACTTTCTCTCCTTACGAGCATGGTAAGTGGAACAAGTCAGTTTTTGATTTAACCATACTTTACTGTTTTTTTCGCCGCGTGTTGCATTTATTGCATGTGTCTATTTTTATTTTCTAGGTGAAGTTTACGTACTCGATGACGGTGGCGAAGTTGACCTTGATCTTGGCAACTACGAGCGCTTCTTGGATATAACATTGCATAGAGACAATAATATCACTACTGGCAAGATATATCAGCAAGTTATTGAGCGTGAGAGGCGAGGAGACTACCTAGGCAAAACTGTTCAAGGTATACAAATATATTTTGATCAGACCGCAGTTACAATCAAAACAGAAATCCAAAAAAATTTACCATTTTTAACACATAGTTCTAATATTATGTTGATGAAAAGCTGTTTCTGAGCAGTCATAAATTAAATATTAACAATCTGAGGAATTTCATCTATATCACTTGTAATTTTTGTAAACAATTGCTAAAAGTGCATTTACAGTTATAAAAGTTAGTCATGTATTTTTATGTATATTAATTTGCTTTATTACTTTTAGTCATTCCACACATAACGGATGCTATACAAGAATGGGTGCAAAGAGTAGCTCATATACCTGTCACGCCAGACAATGCACCTCCCAGAGTCTGCATTATAGAACTTGGTGGGACAATAGGTGATATTGAAGGGATGTCATTTGTAGAAGCATTTAGACAGTTCCAGTTCAGAGTAAAGAGGGAAAACTTCATCTGTGCACATGTGTCTTTAATTCCAATGGTAAGTTGAACTATTTTATGAATTATTCTCCTTTTTATTATTGAAATACATGTTGGTTTCTTGTCATCTGGCAGCAAACCATTTCAATTTTCTTGTTCCTAATCTCAGAATGTTAAAACAATGTATGTATTCAAAAGGAGGAAACTCAAAAAACATTACCACATAAACAGAACATATTCAATATTTTCGGAGTTTACAAATAACCAAATATTTGTTAAAATTAATAACACATGGTTAATTTAAATTATGTGGTGGCCAATTTGTCTTGTTGGTCATTGATGATGATGTTTTTCAATATAACCAATATTTTGGAGGTTCTTAACCTTTCAATCTTGATAATGACAGACACAATTGAAAGACAATAGGTGCGCGAACGCCGGCGTTCGCTTGGGGTTTAATGAATTAAAGTCCAAAATATTGATTATGCTGGAGGTTCTGAGCCCATTTATAGATGTATCCAAATGCCTCTTAATTATTTGACTCATCGAATGTCGTAATTAGAGACACAATAGAAAGACAATTGCTTATGTTGAACTGTGTAACATAAGACATTCAAAAGGTTAAACCCCAAGTGAAGGCCGGACATTCACTTTTTCATTGTCTTTCTACTGTGTCTCTAATTACGGTATTCGAAAGTTTAAATCGCACATAGTTTATGTTTACTTCATCCTATATTATATTCATAGAGTTCAGAGAAAAAGAATCTCACGTAATAAAACCTTTGACATTTTAGCCAAAATCTACTGGAGAGCCTAAAACAAAACCTACACAATCATCTGTCAGAGAGCTGCGTGGCTTGGGCTTGTCACCAGATTTGATATTGTGCCGATCAGAGAAACCCATCAATCAGCCTGTCAAAGAGAAGATTTCCAACTTTTGCCATGTTGGTCCTGAACAGGTAATATTTTTGTTTTTCATCTTATCAGGGTTTGTTGTAGTACTCTGTACATTATTTGATTTTTGCTTTATCAACATTTTGACAATTACTCAAGAGTGGTTTGACACATTAATCATTATTGGTTTAATAATATTTAAAGATGGCCTTTGTATACTGTTGATGGCCTAGTTCAATTTATTATGTTGATTGAAAAGCATTCAATCAATATTCTTCAACAAGTATTTTACTTATTATCAAAAGAAAAGCTTATGTTAAGAAAAGCTAAAGTAAAACGGACGCACAAGATCATTCATTGTGGTGACACTTGGGGGAGGCCTATGTCCACTGTGGACATCTATCAGCTGAAATATGAACAGTTTCTTAAGATGTCTGTCACTGATGTCTGTCTGTGTTAGCTTATAAACAAAAAATCTGTGTCAAATCTGCTATTCTTTAATATCAATATTTAGTTCTTAGGGGACCCACATGGGCCATGGGAGCCCGAAAACAAATTGCTATTTTAAACCCTTTTAATAATTATTGAAATAGCCACCATTATAAAAGACAATCCATGATTATTAAGATTGTCAACAAAAAAAAAAAACCGGCCAAGTTCGAGTCCAACTCCCGTACGAAGCGTTAGTACCGTGACCGTCCGTAGCTAAAAGCTGCAAAAGAATCACGTTGGTTGTATGGCCCACTTTAATATTTAATATATTCCGTTTGTAGTATTTGTTGCTATAGCGGCAACAGAAATACATCACCTGTGAAAATTTTAACTGCATATGCAAACAAGGCACCAGATAAATTTAAAATAAAGAACATTGACCTTTTCTCAATAGGTATTTCCAATAAATCGAAGGTACCCGAAAAACCATCAATGAACTGTTTTTCAGGAAAGGTAAAGGATCACGATAGCTGTCGATTTGAGACAACTTTGTCTTTAATTTCGTTTTTTTAAATTAAGAATGTCAATAAATGTAGGAGGATCAATGACCGTTATTCCACTTTTATTTTGCGCCTACCTTAGCTATCACGATTCATGCGATGTAGCCTGGTGGCAGACAGTGGAGTGATACCAATAGGGTTCCATTATTTTTATCTTATTCTTTATAATATTGTACACACACAATTTATACACACAGTTAAAAAAGTACCAGATGATGTACATAGGCGAGCTTTTAACCCATACAGTTGCCATCACGGATCTTGAGCGATTGCGCAGAAGTCAAATATTCAGTCTCTTTAGTGGTGGTGAAGTGAGACGTGGGGGCGGGGAGTGTCAGTGATTGGCTCGCCGCGCCATCGCGTCATAGACGTCACTCCTTATTCGTTCCCTGCGTTGCTGCATGTATCTAACAACGAAGACTATTGGCTCGCCAATGTATGGAATGCGCAAAGCGATCTCCACTCTGACGCCGAGCGCTCAAGATCCGTTTTGGCAACTGTAACTGGGTTTTCTAACAGCAAACCACACAATGGAGAATGATTTGTTTTTTGACGTTTCTACCCTTTAGACCTATTTAATTACTAGCGTCACGTATAGCCTATACTATTCATCATGAAACTGGCTAAACATACAAGATTTTTCCGATCCGACAGGTCGTTCTAGAAATTAACGCATTTAAACAAACAAAAAACTATTCCGCATTGTGCTATTAGTATAAACACCGCTAAATTTTAATCGTTTTAATGATTGTTGTGACCCGTGGAGGGTCGATCCGATACATGAAACACTATCGAATTGTAAAGATAAAATTAAAAAATAAAGTTCGTTTTTTAGTTAGTATGCAACGCCGACTACTGCGACTACCTACAGGTCATTGGACTCGCTCAGCTGACGTTTTCTTAAAGAAATTAATTTCGAACATGCGTAAATTAATACGAGTTTTGAAAAAAACGTATTTAGTGACTATGTTGTTAATATATACACCGCTGTATAGATTAACAACATAGTTACTAAATACAGTAAGAGCTGTTCTATGAACAGGTCAATGCTTTGTGTTGTGACCGAATTCTGACTCACGGATACAGAAATAAAGCGACACACAGATAATGATATCAACTATAAGTATTTCTGAAAATATAAAAACTAGGTTATTATATAAATAAGCTGGTACTGTAATCTAAAGTCGTACAAAAAGGCCAAGAAAAGTGTTTTACACTTTTCATGAATACAAAAATAAAGCGACACACAGATAACGATATCAACTGTATTTCTGAAAAGATACAAATTAGTACTATACCATAAAGTCATACAAAAAGACCAAGAAAAGTGTCTTTCCTACTAATATTATAAATGTGAAAGTGTGGATGTTTGATACTTAATCACGCGAAAACGACTGAACGGATTCGGATGAAATTTGGCATGCATATAGCCTTTGACATGGAAAAGAACATAGGCTACCTTTTATCCCGATACTTTAAGTACCTAATGCCACGCGGGCGAAGCCGCGGGAAAAAGCTAGTAATCAAATATATTATCACAGTGCATGTACATAAATCGTATGCGGTGTTCTGTCCTAATCACGATTTGAATACCCATGGGGTTCTACCTAAAATGGTGCGAGTTTATATATGCATGATTATGTGCCGATTGTGAAGGTTGGTGCAGCATTCGCCTGTTGCAACAACAAACCAACTTGTGTTTGTAAACAATAGAATGATACAACTATACTATGTATAAATAGAACTCTTCAAACATGTGCTCTGAACTGTGTTATTAATCACTGCAATGACATATCAATCAATGCACTTTGTAGTAATAGATTGCTAAGAAATTATTGTTTTGAATCTGACTTGTTAGTCACCACGCGTAAGATTGATATCGTAAGGTATATCATGCACGCCTATATTAACTGAAGGAATAGACCAGTGTATGGTACACCAAAATTTCAGCGTTTATGTCCCGCATAAAAACTATTGGGTCTATTGCGATTAAGGAATCCTATTCCGCAATCATTAAAATCATAACTTTTCTATTGCAGGGGTGGCCAACTTGATTAGACCCAAGATCTCCTGTTTACTATCGAAACTGTGCGATCTACCAATTACCTACTTTTTGAAATCTTAAATGAAACAGCATAGTTCAGTACACAATCATGTAGTATTTTATTTTATTAAGAGTGAAAACATAAAAATGTGAAAATAATTCTTAGTAAGTAGGTACTTATTTTACCTTTATATTAGTGTGAGTATTGCAGCTGAGCATCTTCCACTAGTTTAGCGTAATCAGGTTTGTAGTTGGAAATTGCCAAGCTTAAAGAATCCAATGTATGAGCGTCTGTCAAACGAGAACGGTGTTTATTTTTTGTTTGTTTTAAGTAGGAAAACGCTGACTCACATAAATATGTTGAACCAAAACACGAATGAAGTTGTTCAACCCATTTCTTCGGATATTTTTCATTGGAAATCAATGCCCAGAAATCTTGACCTGAGTATAAGGTCATCCTCAGGTCTGAAAGAATGTTTTTTGTTTTTATTTTTGGCATCTCTAGTTCGGCTGTCAGGTTTGGGTACTAATTTAGAAGGATCAGGCACAAACGTAGTATAATAACAATACGCGACTAAGAGCATAATAACATTTATAATAGGTACGAACTAATGCGATCAAAGATAGATAATCGTATTTACTGTAATTTCTCGCAGTTCGGTCGATCGAAGTGGCTTACTTAACTGCAATTAAACGGAAAAAGATATGTCATTGGGTTCGTTTTTTCGGAATAACGACTGTCAGAGTAGTTTATCATTTTTCAAAAGAATCTTTGAAAAGTAATAAACTGCATTTGTTTATAAATGCAATCACATTTCTTTCCACCAACTCAATGTTAAAAATTGTAGTGACAGTGAAAGCCATTACTATCAATAAAACAAGTTTCAAATGAGGCTATGAGAAACTGAAAGTCTAGATGTCTATAGATTTCTATGTTAGTTATTAAAAAGTAGGCAAACGCTAACGCAAATGCTTTAAAGTGTAGCAAATAAATTTTAAATTAGTGTCAATTGCCACTATACCAAAGTTCTTATCAGATTCTTGACATCAAATGCAGTACATGAGCCATTGACCCTTATAGCAGACAGCTATAGTAAATCATCATGTTGTTTAAATTGATATAATATAATATTATCAAAGAAATGTTGCTATTTAAAAATGGGTTTTGGAGTAGGAGGGTAAAAAATTGTTTACGAAGAAATAGTTATGAGGTTTCAATTCTAAAATTTTTAATAACGGCATTTTTACCTATTTTCAGGTAATATGCATTCACGACTTAACATCTGTCTACCATGTACCACTACTGATGGAAGAGCAAGGAGTCGTACAGTATTTAAATGAAAGGCTGCAGCTAAATATGTCTATGCCGCGTCCAGGAAAGTGAGTATAATTATTAAGTTCGTGTACATGTGCTTTAAAATTGCATATTGAATTTCATAATTGCATTTTATACTAAAAACTGATGTCTTGCGTCATATTTATATACTAATATTATAAACAGGAAAGATTTGTATTTTTGTTTGTAGTGAATAATACCAAGAACTACTCGACTGGTTTAAAAAATTCTTTTACCAGTACTTCTACCATGAGTTTAAAGCAATAGTATTTGTCGATACTCGATATCGACTACGTAAATATTTTGTATGGCAAATTTTACAGCGCCTCTAGCGGTCACTTACGGAACCAAAAAATGCAATACAAAATATTTACGTAGACGGTATCGAATATCGACAAAATAATACTATTGCTTTATACTCATGGTGAGGTACTGAAGAATGCGGTTTAATCAATAAATTACATAGGGATGTGGGTAAAACCGCTGGCAGAAGGTAGTTCACCATAAAATAAGGGTTTCCCTACTGTTGGCGGCGGCGGCGGTCAGTTCAAGCTCACTTTGCTGTTTCAGTTTAGCTGAGACAGCTAGGTGAGCTTCCGGCCACCGTAGCCGAGAGATTGTGGACGGCTAGCTCACCGTCCAGTAACCATCCGAACCGAGCCCAAGACTCGACGGCGCGTATTATTCCATGCGCGCCTCATGGAGTTATCAGCAAACCGTAGGGACCCAGCAGGGTCGAAGCCTACTTGGGGCCAAGGATTTGTTTCTAAAAGGGAGATTCGGCCCCGGTACGAAAGGCAACGAAGGAACAGGAGTGGGGTTTTAGTCAGTAAAAGTGACACTATCTCCCGGGGGATGTTATTGAATAATTTTTCCACCTAAAACAGGGGTTGGAGTGCCTACTTGGGTTGGAGTTATGATTGTTTTAATACGTAAAGGGGACAGTACACCAGAGCCATTTATTTTTTTATTAGTATAGTGAATAATATTAGAAACGGCACAAGTATGTGCAAAGGTAGACAATACAGGTCATACAAAAACTCAAGGAAAAAAAATTGTCTTACACAGAAATTACGCATTTATTATTTCTTTGAATCTTTATAATAGACATAATGAACTCGTAAAGTTCAGAAGACGGTTATCGATTCGTTTAGAATAAAATCACAAAGATGTTTCTTATCTACGTATTCTAATCGCATGAATATCGGTCATGAACTGGTTTTGTTATTTTTTATAAGGTATATTTAATTGTTTTGATTACGTCGCCGTTGTGCTGGTTAAATTCTTAAGAAGCAGGAAGTAGACACTAGGTAGAATTGTAATGCTTTATTTATCAGGTCTAAGAATAAATTATAAATAAAATACTTAACTACATTCATGATGTCATTCAGTTTTTAGAATTGAACGTTACAAATCGTAATGGTAAATCACACTAATAATATAAAGGCGAAAAATTTGTTTTTGTGTGTGTGTGTGTTTGTTACTCCTTAACCCTCGGAACGTCTGAACCACAGAAACAATGAAAGAGGTTAGAATGGCCTTGTGGGCGGTGCAGGCGTACCTCAAAATATGATCATGATCATAATTGACACAACCAATAGCAAACTTGCGATCTAACTAAGCGTGTTCTGTTAGTTGCGTATTGCGAGTTCGCATTGGTTTATTGCCTCTAGTGAAGTTAAAGGGTGGGAGACAGGCGGCGACACTCGTTGTAGCACAAATCGGAAAGTGTTTCCTTTCTAACCTCTTTCATCATTTCTGTGGTCTGGACAGATTTGGCACACGGATAAACCATTTCCTAGAATACGACATAGGTTACTTTTTGTCCTGGAAATATGAACCCTTGGGAAAATTTCATACTTACACGCGTGCAAGGCTGCTGGTTTAAACTATTTAATTCATAATGTTTAATTCAATTACAGGTTTATGCGAAAGTGGCACAATCTTGCTAAACGTGTCGACAATCTTCGTAAAGAAGTCAACATCGCTCTAGTTGGAAAATACACTAAGTTGGAGGATAGCTACGCTAGCGTCACAAAAGCTCTGCAGCACGCCTGCATCGCATCTGGCAGCAAACTGAATCTGACGTACATCGAAGCCGTGAATTTGGAGCGGCAGACTAAAATAGATGATCCAGTCAGTTACCATAAAGCATGGCAGAATCTTTGCAAAAGCGAGTAAGTATTGGCTCCAAAATGTTTTTTCATTATATAGTTTAGCGAGTAACTCTAATTAAAAAACAGACAGACGGACAACAAAGTAATTCTACAAGGATCCTGTTTTGTCCTTTTGATGTATAGAACCCAAAAAAAGAAATAAGGCACGTCTTTTGAACAGTCAGATTATTTGTTGAAAATGAGAGTAGAATTTTTTTTTTTTTTTTGATGCCTCTTTAATTATATTTATCTTTTGCAATTCCAGTGGCGTCATAGTCCCCGGTGGGTTCGGCCAAAGAGGAATGGAAGGAAAAATAGAAGCTTGTCAATGGTGCCGTGAAACACAAAAGCCTATGCTTGGGATCTGTCTCGGTCTACAAGCTTCCGTCATAGAATTCGCTAGAAACGTACTAGGGCTCAAAGGAGCTAATACCACAGAGGTAGACCCCAACTGTGAAGACAAACTTGTGATAGATATGCCTGAGCATCATCCCGGAAACCTTGGAGGAACTATGCGGTTAGGAAAGAGGAAGACTTATTTGGAATCTAGCATTATAAGTAAGTATTTTTAATAGTCATCTTGTGTCTACAATTTTATTATACAGTGTCCTCCGTAGACGATTCGACGTAATCGCTAAGCGACTCGAAGAAACCGGACCAAGCAATTAATACTCTATTGCGAAAGCCTATGTGACCTGCTCGTGGGTGCGGCGCGGCGATGAGTGAAGCGAAGCGGTCGCGATCATTGGTTTCATTTATTTTCGTGCAAACTTTTGCGGTGCGACGACTTGTTTTATATAAGTAGCGGTTAAGCGTCGCACGATCTGATGCGTCGCGTTGAATTCGCGTGCTCCGCATCGGATCGCTTTGTAACCGCAATCGAATTGTAACATAATAATCATTTTTATTTGCAAACAAGTGTCACTACTTACATAAATGCCTCCTGAACTAGATAGTGAACCTGTATCTCAGGATTAACGTCAAACGATACGCTTACGAAAAACGCTGAGACCTACTAGTAACCCACTAATAGTATAGTTTGGTTTATAAAGCTTTTACTTGCTACAACTCCTTACAATCAATAAAACAATCTTCAAATAACTTTTATGGAGTTTCTTAGCAGTTCTTCTCCATAGGAAACAACCAATTGGAACCGTGAGCTAGCTTCTGAGGTTTTAGTGTCAGCCTTATACTGACTTAACACCCACCTGTGTTCTTTCAGGTACCCTTTGCGTTTCAGAGTTACCTATGTAAATTTTTCGAAAATTCCTGCAGCCCAGAGAGTCCTGCCTCAAACTTTAAAAATGGCCACTATTTTATTAAAGTATATGTCATTCTAAAAGTAATTTAATTTTCAGCTCAGCTATATAAGAAAGATGTAATAGAAGAACGTCACAGACACCGGTATGAAGTAAACCCGGAATATATAGAACGTTTAGAAGCGGCTGGTCTCCGCTTCGTAGGCAAAGATGAATCTAAGACAAGAATGGAAATCGCCGTAGTTGATAATCATCCTTATTACGTCAATGTGCAATTCCACCCAGAGTATTTATCACGACCACTGTCGCCTAGTCCACCTTTCTTAGGGTAAGTTTAACTTTTATTGTTATTTAAATGTTGCCTTTATCTTTGCCATGTTTGTGGAAGAGTCCGTCATGTGTATGTGATGTATCCATCATGCATGTTGCTGCGGATTCACTAGAACTGGTAAAAGGAAGCGCTGGCTCACGAAAGATGTAAGGAGTGGAGGGAGGACTTTGTCCAGAAGTGTGCACCACAGACTAACAAAAAAAAAGGTTGCTTAACGAAAAAGTACCACAGAAGAATTATCCAAAGCTAAGTGGCAGAGTGCAGGGCACATAATGGTAGTAGCGAGATCAATGTACGAAGATACGCTACGCCAAAAACAAATGAATAATTAAAAACAAATAAAAAAAAATATGAACTGGTTCAGAAATATGATTGATAAGCTCGCCATGGCTACTTGGTTCGTAATGTCTTTTGTTTCACTGGAGTAAATATTATTACCAAGTTTTTTATTGGTATACCAAAAATCATAAACTATTTATCTCCTTAAACTTGAGAGATGCTACCAGTACTTATTCAATAATAATTATAATAAAGAAAAAAATATTTTCAAAACTAATAATAAGACTTACTTGGCTATTAGTTTTACCGGTATTTTAAACATATCCATCGTGTCTATATCTAAGTTATTTTAATAAGAATTAAACCTAATTATTCCTGTCTATTTCAGATTAATATTGGCATCTCTTGGAAAACTAAAGACCTACTTGTCGAAAGGCTGTCGGTTGAGTCCACGAAATCAGTCTGATGTCAGTTCAGGTTAGTAGTAGGAAGATTTTTGTGAAATATACCACAATTATAAACGTTCAAAGAAAAAAATTGGTTGCCTGTAAAGTCGGTATACGGGCGAAAGTTTTACGTGACAACGACTTTGAGTGGTAAAATAATTTTAATGTGAATATTCATTCGTATAGTAGGAAGAAGGATGAAATAATAGTAACAATTTAAAACATTTATTTATACAAAGAATTATTTCACTTTTTATGTCTGTCTCTCTCGCTCTTAGGCGGGCTAACCATGCCCGAGTGGAAGGGACGCGTGCCTCTCACTCGCTCTCATTGTGAGCGCATAACGTGAGCGGAGCGTAACGCAGTTTCTTGAAGTGTCACCCGGCAAACCAATTTATAAGACGTTGTCACGTCAAAAAATAATTGAGAACTTTCAGTTGTTCATGAGGAATTTATAAATATGTAACAATTTTATTTTCAGACGAGGACGATATATCTGTTTCTTCTCTAAGCATAGCTGATGAAAAGACAGTGATCGAGAATGGTATCGCCGTTAATGGCGTAAGCAAAAAACAAAATAATTAATGTTGCGTTTTTGATTAACATAATTCAATATTGTTATTTTAAGTGATACTACTTGTATTTCAATAATGTAATCAAATCGTAAGCTAACTGTCGTCGCATATATCTAATTGAAATGGATGCATATTTTTGTAAGGAAGGTATAAACAATGAAACCAGTGAACAATTTCGTAAGTTTCGAATTTCTATGCTTAAGTTTATTACTTTATTTTAGAATTTCTAGTGTCATCATTATACCTTTCCGCTAGTCTGTAAATGGTTAAAGCATAATACAAACTGTATGTATGAAATAAAAATATAAATAATAAAATTCCATAGACAAAAGCAATAGTCGAATAAAAATTCGACATCATTATGATGGTCATAACATACAAGTTATTGCAAAATCATTTTTATTTACTCAACCTTTGTACATGACATAATTTCAGTTTTCTTACAATTTAGTTATAAGTGTTGATAATAATAAAAATAAGAATATGTTTGTTCAAATAATACCTAAGTGTATTTTTTTATTGTCTTTTTTTTCTGATATGATAACTTGTATGTTGATTTAATTTTTGGTCTCGAATATTTTTTAAACACTGTATTTGTAACTCCTTTAAAACTTTATTAAATATTTACAAATTCTAGTAAGTGTGCGATATTATAAATCTTTGCAATTCGATGTTGCTTTTTGTATGATTACTCAATTGACACTGACTGAATGAAGACAAACAAAACCATCAAACAAAATGGACTTTTTATAAGTGGTTACCATGTTTTGTGTTTCAAAAGATTAACTAGACCGGTCCTAAATGGTGCATTGCAAACATAAGTGAAGAAACTTATTTATTTTATACAAAATGATTATAGTATATTATTTTCGAAACCATATATTAATGAAATAAGTACCAAAGTATGGTATACAATGATATTGTATGAATGAAGAACTGATTTGTAAGAAACAGACATAATATTTGGATGTTATCTCCTTAAGCCCCAAATGTTATATTATTGTGATGTTAATTAAAATAACGGAGGTGATGACATGGCTGTTGTATAACAAGTAAAATATATATTTTATTATTGACAATTCATTAGGTTTAAAAGCCTATTTACTATGTAATCGTAAATTTGTAGAATTTTCTCTCTCTCTCTCTCATATAGTTTCAATAGAGTTTTCGAGCATCTAGTTTCAGCTATTTAGAAAAACTATGCAGGCTATAAAAACTGAATAATTGAAGCATTCCATCACACTTTTTTGCAGTTGTGAATTTGTCTCTATTCTAGTATTATTGTTATAATGAAAGCCAATAAAGATTTCCCCTGTCTTAAGATGGTGTTTTTATTCATTCCTTGAACCAACCGACGGCCGACAAGTAAGTAGTAGTAAGTAATAAAGTGTTATAAAATAATCTTATTGCAGGAGAGTTGTTTCCATCTTAAAGTAATATTACTTCATTTTATACCAGTTAAGGCTTATAGTCCCGTGTTCGGCTAGATAGGCCCCGCTGACCTTTAAATTCATTTTCTTTGCGAAATATTGAATGATTTACAGATGTGTACATTCTGAAGAACACAACCAGCATTTTTATTTTTGTAAACATTTTTAAAGACCAAATCCGTTTGAAAGGAGTAGGGAAAACAAAACGAATTGAGAACCTCCTCCTTTTTTAGAAGTCAGTTAAAAAGAAAAAGTAATTTATTTTTTTTTGCAAAAATAATCTTACGAAAAAATCATTCTTATATTGATTTCTAATATTTTAAACTAAGGTTGTACATGAATTCAGATTTGATAAATCAATAATTCTAACACATTATATGTTTATCCAAAATACATAAATAAGTTCTTAGTACTGAAACTATCAGTAGGTACCGTAAAACGTGGTGAATAGGTTTGGTTTTTCACTTTGATACCTCCTACAAAAGCATCGAATTTTTAGAATTTAAAAAAATTTGATATAGTCAAATGCTGCAATATATATTCCAATATCGATAAAATACTCTTTAAAGTTTTCTCTCAATTCACCATAATTTACTACATAATTACAACTACTACATTACAACAATCAAATTAACAACTACATATGTAATTTAGGTAATTTGATTATTGTAGTTAAGCTACATGTAAACTACTTGTAGTTAACTACGTTTAGTTGTCATTTATTATCTGACTAGCTGAAAGAAAAATGTTAAGGGTGGACAACCCTTATCACTAAGGGGTATGAAAAATAGATGTTGGCTGATTCTCAGACCTACTCAATATGCTCACAAAATTTCATGAGAATCGGTCAAGCCGTTTCGGAGGAGTACGGGAACGAACATTGTGACTCGAGAATTTTATATATAAGATTACAAATTCTACACTTATATCCATTGAATTATAAAAACCCCATAATATCCTATTATACGTTCTTACGCACGACTATATTACTATACTCTTTCGACTAGACTAAGCCTAGACCGATTTGGGCTTCTTTAAAATAATTGCTGACGCGATGGATCGACAAAAAGTAGTATAGTTATCGGCACGGATCTTGAGCGCTCGGCGTCAGAGTGGGGTTCGCTTTGCGCATTCCATACATTGGCGAGCCAATCGTCGTCGTTATTAGATATGTCTATGATAGGAGGGCGCGGCGAGCCAATCACTGACATTCTCCGCCCCCGCGTCTCACGTCGCACCACCAGAGACCGAATATTTGACTTCTGCGCAACTTGAAGCCAGCGCTCAAGATCCGTGCCGATAACTATAGTATATAAATTATTTAACGTCTTTTGACACAAGGAACTTAGGCCTAGGAACATTACCGCGTTACCGCCTATACCCGTTTAGATCGTACTGCCCATGATGTTATATATTTAAATAAACAGATGCCTATGTGATTCTCAGAAGTCAGAACCCACATTTGCTGTAATTTATTGAAGGAAGCTTTCTGTTGTCTAAATCCGAAGTTCTATATTGGATCTTTTTAAAAGGGTACCTAGTTCCATTTTTCGACCCTCTGAAAAAATACACAAAATCGAACAGAGAACCTCCGCCTTTTTTAAGTCGGCTAAAAATCAAAGTGTCTCTAAGTACGTGTGCGGTGCGCCGTGTGATACTAAACCAAACCAATGCCTGGAATTGTGAAAAATACCTATATCATTAGTATACATTGCGATCGAAGATATTCATGTGATGACACAAACTGGTCATCAACATCATTATTTCAGCCGAAGGACGTCCACCGTTGTACAATGCGTTCCAAATGAGAATAGGATCGCCCGTCATGTTGTGACGTCACGATTTACTGTCAAATCGAGGAAAGAAATGTTCAAACATTAATTAATTCACGAAAAAATTAATTTATTTATGAACTGTGAACGAAAAAAGTTTAATCAGACAGAATCCAGTTCTTCATTTTACTTATCTCTAAGTTCTAAAATTCTGCCAAAATTTCTTCGATTTGACAGTACGACGACACATCAAAACATAGGAATCGGTCCTATAGTCTGTCTAATAAGTCAACCGACTTGGGAATTTTATATAATATTTAATCATTTAAAAAATACTTATATTCGGTACTTTTTATAAGGTTCTTCTGTTAGTAAACAATGATATCTATCTCTTAATCAACCTTGATTATTGAACCCGTGTTGACTACATCAGATTTCATTAAATCCTAATAATTACCCAAGTCGTTTAACTTATTAGACAGACTATAGTACCTAGTACCCTATTTAAAAAATGTATGTACTCTGTGGTCCTAGGAACGCGTAGTATAAAGGCCTCCCAAAGTGCCGTCGCCATATCGACTGAAAAATTATATCGATTGTGGAAAATATCCGATTTATCCGAAACAATGATCGGACCACAGAATATTAATATTCTAGTGGATCCGAACGCCCCGCCCGCACAGCTGAAGACAAGATGATTTTGAAATAATTGAAGACGTGGCTTCGGCCTTTCATGGAAAAAATCAAGAAAGAACGAAGACCTGGCTTCGGCCTTACCTACATACATATAACGGATAAAAAAAAATATTGTAGACGTGGCTTCGGCATAGAATTAAAAACAAAGACCAAATAAGACGTTGGCTGCATGGCTTTGCCTTTGCCTTTCTCTGTCAAAAGGGGAAAAAAAAAGAAAAAAAAAGTTGATTTTGACACCACTGACGTTTGAATACAATGTTGCTCGCAGTTTTTTTTTTTACCGAATAACGGGTACTATTTTCCACAAAAAGGTGTTATTTCACAAAAGAAGATATTTTAATTTTTTATTTAGTTATGGAATTATTTGCATTATAAGCAATGGATCTACTTTTTTTACGCAGTAACCCAGATTTTATAACCTTGTACTAATGCAACAACAATTACAATTAAAAAGCAACAATTTTTTGGTTGAAAATTCAATAGAAGCCGCGAAGTGGTAAAGCGCCGAGTGAATCTTGGCACACTGATATTTTGCGCTGCGGTCTGTGTTAGAGCTCTGAAAATACTTTTTAATTTTTCAAATCAGTTTATCGCGCGTAATGATAACGAAGTCCGCTTTTATTTAAACATTCTAAAAATTAATAAATACTGAAGTGTATTGGTTAAAATTAAAGCAATAATGTGTTACGCCGGACCATGACATGAGTGACGAAAAAAATATTTTCATTAGTAAATAAGATATTCATAGTTCACGATGGTGTTCGAATCGATTGTAGTGGACGTGCTGAACAGATTCCTCGGGAACTATGTGGAAAATCTGAACAGATCCCAGCTAAAGCTAGGAATATGGGGCGGTGAGTTTTTACGCCAAGGTGATGTCATAGTTGCCGCACTGCTTTGATTGCGGTTATTTATGTCTTCGGTTAATGTTTTGCAGGCGACGTCGTGCTGGAAAACCTCATACTGAAACAGAACGCCCTGGAGGAACTCAATGTTCCTGTCCAGACAGTTTATGGACACTTGGGTGAGCAATTTTTATAGCTTTTTTATTGGTCATAAAACGTAAACGTAATATAAGCATAGCATACTTGGTAAGAACTATATTACAAGTAGCTTATGAAAAAAAAAATTACAGAAACTAAGAGTTATTAAGTTGTGTTGCAAATTAGCCAGCTTCATTGAACTATAGGTACACATTTGTAAATATCAGTTAACCTTGTGCAACATTTTAAGTTTTAACTGATTACAAGCAGGTCAGGGACTTTTGCTATGTATTGTGTGAACAATATAGGTGATCTGTGTGAGATAGAATATATCACTGTTATTATATTTTGGCATTTATTATTGTTCCAATGTTTATATGACTTCTTCATTTACTCTTATTTACTATCAGTCTGGCCATTAAATAAACATAATTATATTAACTCTTGTCAGGAACTGTAAGTGCTTATTACAGGAATGGACTTATTTCTCCTAATTAAAAATAATAATAATAATATTATAGTATTTTTGTGACATGTTGGTCATACAACTTATTAGAATTGTTTTATTTTATTTATAAGGGAAAACTAACAATTACACACTATATATGATTAACAAAAGCTTATAATCTAGGCAGGTATATAAGTGAGTAACTAACTACTAGTACTAATTATAGTTCCTGCACATATTATCATAATAATGTAATAAAAACTTTATCTAAAAGGTTTCAAAACAAAAAAATTGTTTCAGTATGTACTTATGTATTCAAGATTTTTTTTTTTTTATCTGTATAGATATGAAACCTTTTTCATGTTAGTTTAAATTAATCATAAACTTTTCCAATAGGACCAATCCAGTTATTTGATATGGTATCTATGTATGTGACTGTTGCATTTATGAAAATAACATTTTAGTGTTTTGTTATCTAATCTCAATTTATAGACGATAAGTACCTAGTATTGTTTGTTTTTGCACTTTAATATTCCTATTTTAAAGTGCAAAAACAAACACTCACACATACTCACACACAAGTACTATATAGTAAGGGCTGCGTGGTTAAAAATGGTACCATGGCCCTGGACAGGATAGGGTAACGAAGGATTACTGGGGTTTCACTCAGAGTGGGAAATGTCATTTGCTAATTTCTCACATAAAAAAGTACTTTACATAAAACTAAAGCTATTTATTTACAAGCACTTTTACAATGTTACAGAGGATGTCCAAGGTGTTGTACAATAGAAACTTGCAAACTAAAAATAAATTAAATAAAACAATAATAACCTAATAATGAATCCATACACATTGAAGAAAAAAAAATGTAACATATAATTTAGAAAAAAAAAAGAAAATATATATATTACCACTAAAATAATATTCATATCCCACAAAACAAATTAAACAATGTTTACTTATTTTTCATCTATCCAACAAAACCTTATAGACGCCTTGCATGGTTAGGTAGAGATGTACAGTAGGCCCGCATTGTGCCAGTTATGTTTAAATACTTTATTATAAAACTAGCTGACCCCGCAAACTTCGTACTGCCGAATAGTCTTTTTAGCTAAGTGTTTTCCAGATTTTCTCACCGTTTAAACCTTCCCTGGACTTCCACGAATATTTCAAGACTAAAATTAGTCAAATCAGTTCAGCCGTTCTTGAGTTTTAGCGAGACTAACGAACAGCTATTCATTTTTATATATAAGAAGATGTAGTCCAGTGTTTTGTCAATCCTTACACCACAGTGACTCAAACTATTTAGAAATGTTTACCATATTTAGTATTTCCCATCAGGTGAGAATGCTATCTCACCTGATGGGAAATCAAGTCAAGCCTGAACCTATCAGCAATTTACAAAGCTTCGATTTGATGATTCAATTTACTGTTCAAAGACCTTTGTGTATAATGTATGCATATTGAGGGGAAATATTAATTCCACATAGGCAAAACTGCTTTCAGAAGCTAGTTTCTTTTTTTTTTTAATAAAACAATGCCCCACAATAGGAATTACTCCTGTATCATGAATGCTTCACAAACATGTGAACTCTCACAGACAAGACACCCAGACCTGAAACAACTATTTGTAGACGATACTACAAATATTCCCGCATTTAGCAATGCGGGAATCGAACCCGCGATATGCATCGCAGCCAATCGCTTAAATACTGCTTCAACATGCCGTGAAATGTTATATTAAATCTCTATTTTAAATGTTCGAAGCAAATAATAACTATGGAACCTATTTATAGAAAGGCCATAGGCCAGCCTATTCAATTAGGCAAGGTTACCACACCAGTCACCACTTAGCATGCAACAAAGATACTGGCATCCCAGTTTGTAATTGTTACACAGTCATAAACCTGTGTCTGGGTGACATCATCCCATCAAATCGGTACTACTCTATTTGTGAAACATTTTGTCTCAAGGCCAATACTATGACCTTCAAATGTTACATGTAACATATACAGTACTTAATTTCCCTTAGGGGAATAATATTCTCGTTATATCTAATTATTTTAAACACTATATTCAATTAAGCTACATTATTTTCCTGATCTAGATATTTCAATGACGAAGTATGCAAAGTTTTGGATTTTTAAAAGTTATTGTTTCAGTTTATGATTCACACTTCACAGTAGTGAACTGTGAGCATTGTGCTACCAATGCAAATTAAAAGTTCTAATAATAACAGATATATTTTACAAGCTAATACTATGCAGAGCACAGAGCGCATGGAGTGAAGTAAAGAGAAACAGCCATTCAGAATTAAAAATTATTATTCAAATTTCTAATAACAATTGGACTGGGCAGGATGTGTCTATCGCACGCCTGACGAGGTGTGGGTCCGTATAACGTAGATTTTTGGCGATATCGACGGCAAAGTCCTACGTTTTACGGCTCATATATCAACACGGGGCCGAGGGAGAACATAAATGAAATGATGGGATGATTTGGATGTCTATATTGAAAAAAATGCGAAAAATAGTGATAGTTGGAAGTGGTTGGAAGGAATGGAAGGCGACCTTTACCCTCTAGTGGAACAATCATCATCAGCCTTTTTAATGTTCCCATTGCTGGGACTCAGGCCTCCTCTATAAGAGAGTAAACAATACAAGCTAATAATAATACAATGTTTTAAAAATATTCAAAAATGTGTAAAGAAAATAAATAAACAAGACAATAATAAAAATCTTTATTAATTGTTTATTTTGTGGTATAAACCATTGTCATTCAAATAAAATAAGTGATTTCTTTTGTCATTGCTATCAAAACAAATAATATTTATATGGAAAAAAATACAACTTATCAGGTAGGTACCTACTTTGTTATCAGGTTTGTTAAGGACTCGATATAATGGAATAAAATAATGAGTAATCTCTAACAATCAGCCGTATATTTATGGCGCCGAAAAATAAACTACGCCATGTTGTCTGGCGACCTTGCTGTTAAAAAAATAGCTTTATTATACGCGCCTTTGTTTATTGTCAAACAAGAGATTATTTCTTTTAGACTAAAATAAGATTCAGGCATATCAATCTATGTCACAGTATATCAGTTTCCTATCATGTGTATAAAATACCTTTTTATGGGTTTTTGTTCATGCTTATCTTTATTACTTTTAAATGGACTTTGAGAATAAAGGTACTATTGTTAAATCTTGATATATATTGTATCACATTATTATATGTGGCTATAAAACTAAATATTATTTATAATAAAAGTGCCATACAACATCTGGATCATGTGTAAAAAAACTGGGCAAGTGCGAGCCGGACTCGCGTACTGAGGGTTCCGTGCAAACTACAATTCCCGAATGGAGTCTCGAAGATTTTTCCGAATTGCAATTTTTTTTTTTGTGACCTCTTTATATAAGACGACAACAAATTTATTGTTTTTAGATTTTTTTCTATGTCTATGTGTTATGAGACCTTGCCTTGACCTTGAAATTTGGCAAAAATTCAGGATTCTAAATTTCGGAATTCTGGGTCAATGGGAAGTACCCTATGAATTTCGATCTTTGAGAGTATCAAAATATACGTTTTTTTGCGACATAAACGGCCAGATCTTTTTATTCGTTTATTTAGAAGTTTGATTTTTTCACAGCTTGAAGGGACCGCAGATCTGTGTGTACCTCCACGCGTTCTCGAGATAAAGGGTCTTGACAGACAGACAGACAGACAGACGGACAGATAACAAAGTGATCATTCAGAAGAAAAATCTAAATGTAAAACAATACCATGTTGACCTCAAAAACTGTACAATTAGCACATTGAGTTCTACAGGTGCTAAATAAGAACTACAGTATTCTCTGGTAATATGTATCTATGATCTGTGAAGCATAATAAATATATTGTGTAACTAACCGAGATACTGATTTGATTTCTATTACGTAATGGTAATGTTTTTAATAGTATTCTGATGCTTACCAAATTGGTATTAGTTAACTAAATATATATTAAATTATCAAATTGAATATTGTTATGACTACAACTTATCAAAAAGCGTGGGTAAACTCACAACGATATTACGAAATACTATACGGTGCTCCTCAGTGGCTCAGTACTTAAAAAACAGACGACAAGGCCACAGGTTACTGTAGGTGTTTGACCTGTTATAAAGTTTACACGCGAAGCCATTGGATATTAAAATAATTACAGTTTTGTTCCACTCCCTAATAACTATGTATTCAAAGTTCCGAATGGTATTAAGAAATTATGATTTCAATTACTTGGCTTTACTCTATCGAGTCGAAGAGTTTGTGAAAATACTAGAACACATTTGTGAACTCTAACCCTAAAAGAGCCTTTTTTGGTAGTTACGGGTTTCACCAGCAATACCGGCTCCACTCCCACTAATCACTATATTACGTTTGGTGCTTCGCTTCGTGCCGTCTTGTCAATATTTAAACTGGTTTGCTTAATCAATATCTCTACTGAATTAATTGCATGACTACGCCCAACTAATAAACTGGGCAAACGAGGCGATAATATAGTATTTTTATCTACTTAGCTTTGAAGTATCTAACTACTAAATTAGGTTCGAATAAAAGAACTGTTTCTACGCCAAAATCTGGGCTCTAACGTCTTAATATATCCTAATTTCATGTTGTCATGACACCGGTTTACGTGCTCTGATGCAATGCTATGGTGTATGCTAGTATTTTTAAGTTAAGTAAGCCATTCTCACAAGGTGGTTGACATTTAAGTAGGTATTGTTGTAAATCTAAACCAATGTTATAAAGTGGTAACATCTATATTAGGTAATATTATAAATCTGAAGAGTGTTTGTTTGGTTGCATGCGCTAATACTATAACTTGGTTCGAATTGTAAAATCCGTTTATTGTAGGATAGCCCATTTGTTGCGGAAATCTATAGGCAACACATCACGCTACAATCAATAGTAGTGGAGTATTAACCAAAGACGCGTGTCAAACTGCGGGAGACAGCTATTTGTTTATCTATACTAATATTATAAAGAGGTGTGTCAGTGTGTCATCTCTGGAATTTCTGGTCCGTTTTATAACATTTTTTCATCGATAGAAAGCTGCTTTATTCCTGAGTGACATAGTCTATGATTTATGAACGCGGGGGACGCCGCGTGCAAAAGCTAATAAATTTATAAAAGGGAAGCACTCGTCGATTATGAATTGATAGATTTTTCACTGCTAGAAAGTTACTTTACCGCCGAGTGCGATTCGTACTGGCAAATGTTTTGACGTGGGCGTGGAAAAATATACACAGTTTCCGTGAGATTAATCAGCTTGAACACACATTCAATAATCACATACTTACTGATTTTTTTTTTACAGGAAAGCTAGTCCTTAAAATACCCTGGAAGAATCTCTATGGCGCATCAGTGGAAGCCACGATTGAACGTCTATTTCTGATCGTAAACCCTAGTTCTGAAGTTAAATATGACCCTGAAAAGGAGGAGAAAATGGCACTGGCTGCCAAACAAGCAGAGCTGGCGAGGGTCGAAGAAGCCAAAAAGCAAGAGGCAGAAAAAGGTACCATGCTCTTGTTAAATTTCTTTTTCCGCTAATACTGACATATTGCTGGGTAAAAGCTATCGACAAGTCCTACCAAAAACTATTCTACAGCGTCTCTTAGAACCAACCATCCTCGTATGCGTTTTGCTTGACTCGCCATATTTTCTGTGCCGACCTCAACGGTATTATTATGTTGAGGGATTGTTCGAACTAGTTACTGTGGCTCTGGAACGTTCCCTCTCGCTCCACCCAAAGTGGGGGGAGTTATTTAAGGATGAACGTCAAAAAAAGGGATTAGGCGCACAATGCCACATTCGCAAAATGACATATTGACGCAAAATGCCACATTCGCAAAATGCCACATTCTCAAAATGCCATATTCTCAAAATGCCATATCGCAAAACGTCACATTAGCAAAATGCCATCTTCGCAAAATGCCACATTCGCAAAATGACTTTTCGCAAAATGCCACTTTCGCATAATGCCAAAATGTCACTTCGAACTCAGAATTTTTTATTTGGATGTTAGTATGTTTTTATGAAAAGCCAACTGGCTAAAACTTAATAACTGCTTGATTACAAGTATAGCATGCAAGATACATTGATTGAATCATACACTGATTGAATTTATTATATATATCACTGAATACTTAATTAGTTATTTTTTTTTATTAAAAATGAGCTAATTTGGAATAAAAATCTAATTAGTTTATTCACAGAGTAAATAACATCAGTGTAATGACAATATTTATATCGGCCACCTTTTTTTTATGGTGTGAAAAATCATGCAATGACATCCCCCGCTCTTGGGCGGAGCAGGAGATAGAGTCAGACTCTTACTGACTAAAAGACCCACCCCGTGCCTTCTAGCCTTCATACCGGAGCTCGAGCGCCTTTTCAGATAACCTTGGCCCCAGTAGGCTTCGACCCAGCTGGGTCCCTGCTGTTGCTGACAACACCTTGAGGCGCGCGGGAACAGTGCACGCCGTCGATGACTTGGGCTTGGTCCGGACAGTTACCGGACGGCCGGACAGCGAGCTACCCATTGCTCACTGTCCGCAAGCCCGCGCCTACTATTTACGTGGCCGGAAATCGGGATCAGAATCCCGGCGGCGGCGGCGGTGGCGATGATAACGCCGTTGCCTGATGCGTTCGGCCTCCTCCTTTGCGAGCATTACTGCTTCGCAAAAGTCGGCAACCGCCTGCCACTCCTCCTCGCTCCGGACCATGGCCTCAACCAAGGCCCGGCGCGAGAGGTCTCAGCCGCCAATCGCCCCCACGAGGGCACGGCGATGTTCCGCCCAAGCAGGGCACACCTAGACTGTGTGCTCCACCGTGTCCTCCGGGCATTCCGCACAGTGGCGACACCCGGGCGTCACTTCCGCACGAATCCGGTGCAGGAAACTCCCGGACGAACCATGTCCGGTGAGGACTTGCGTCATGCGGAAGGTAAGGACGCCGTGAGGTCTTTCCAGCCACGCCTCAAAGAGGGGACTTACCGCCATGATTGTGGCGTGCCCATATATCGGCCACCTGGCAAAAATTTTAATAATTACTTTAGTTTACATTTTTATTTTATGTTAAAATAAATAAAAATGTATAAATGTAATCAAATACTGAAAAAAATTAATTTGTAATTTTTTTTTATTCATTCATTATAAAGTCCAGTGCAAGAATTAAATCAGTAATTTTAACAATTTTTTATTTTAATTTACGTTTATCTCACATTATGCAATAATTATTAGATATTTTTTTAGAATGTGTCATTTTGAGAATGTGACATTTTGAAAATGTGGCATTTTGCTAATGTGGCATTTTGAGAAAAGTCATTTTGCGAATGTGGCATTTTGCTAATGTGGCATTTTGCTAGTGTGGCATATTGCGAAATGTCATTTTGCGAAATGTCATTTTGCGAATGTGGCATTTTGCTTCAGTATGTCATTTTGCGAATGTGGCATTGTGCGCCTAATCCAAAAAAAGGCGGCATTGTTTTTTTTTACAGTTTTATCGCCATCCTGTTACAATTAGGTACAATGCAACATGTTATCGTAGCTTATTATTTATTGGAAAACCGATTGTGTTATAAAAATAGAATTACCTAATATTTATGTAGGTTATGCATATCAGTGATGTATTACATAGTGAAATTTCGTATCGGGATAAGGTTAGGAGTGGCAGGCGGTCGCCTCCTTCTGCGAAGCAGTAATGCTAGCAAAAGAGAAGGCCGACAGTATTAGGCAACGGCGCTCACAGCGCTCCAACTGCCACCGGGATTCCAATCCCGATTTCCGGGAGGCCAACTTAGGCGTAGGCTTGCGGACGGCGAGCAATGCGTAGCTCGCTGTTCGATCGTCCGGTAACTGTCTGGACCGAGCCCAAGTCGTCGACGGCGCGCACAGTTGCCGTGCGCCTCAAGGAGTTGTCAGCAATGGCAGGGGCCCAGCTGGGTCGAAGCCTACTGGGGCCAGGGTTAGCTCCGAAAAGTAGCTCAGCCCCCGGTACGAAAGGCAGCGTTGGAACTGGGTGGGTTTTTAGTAGTCAGTAAAAGTCTGACAGCAGGAGACATCTTGCTCAGCCCAAGAGCGGGGGATATCATTAAATGATTTTCACACTGAAAAAAAAAATCGCGATAAGGATAGTGACACAGGAATAACATTATATTGGTTTCCGATAGGTTAAAAGTATATATACAAATAGCCAGGTTTGACTTACATTTCTACTCATTTTTCTAGTCGTAATTATACATTTTTTTGGCCTGTCTGAACAATGATTTGTCATAACCTGCCACTTATACCATGCCTTTGTTTGAAACTTTGGTATCGGTTACGGAGATCCATAATATCCATTACACTTATGTAGTTGTTCCGAAATAATCAATTCCAATAGATTCACACATCCCCGTGTCTGTTAGTTTAGTGGCTTTGAATGCATAAACCTTGTTTTTGGAGAGTAGAATTTGATTCTTAGGTATATTATTTTTATTGCCTAGCTAATGGTGAAGGGTAGCCGGTTTTATAGACCAGTGCTAGAACGATATGATGACTAATCGCATAAAAATAGTTTTGATATACGTACAAAACCACATACCAATCTGTACGTATATTTGGGCAATAGATTAAACTCTATAGATACTTACTTTATTTTCCATGATACTCTAGTTTGTATTTGTGATAATCCTGTTACATAAATTAATCCGATTTGCGATTACAAGCATATAAACAACACGTATACCACTATTCCAGCCGAATAAGTAATAAAGGCTGCTTGATGCGAACTTCAAGTGAAATGTTACGTGTATTCGGGAAATGAATTGTTTAACATGACTGTGTTGTTTGATGTCTCATATTCATTAAGCATCACAGTCATCACCATCACACATGGTTTACACAAACAAGGAATACAGACTGTACGCAATAAGTTTTGTTACATATTTGTTCAGTAATATAAGCAAGAAACAGTGATCTGTTGGGAGAAGTAGGATAAACTTTACTTATTTACTTTATAAATTATGTACCGTCAAAGACACTTCTACCTGACCACCGCTAAGTTCATTATTGCTTGTACTCGAAACGAAAACTTCAAAGGGTTTGGTTTTTGCCATGACGCAGGATTCGAGCGATTTTTTTTTTAAGCGGTCAGGCAAATATTACCTCGATGGTACACACTCGCGATGCGCGATGGTAACAGAAGTAGACACATCTTTCACACACATTGTACACATCATTGTATTAGTTATTTTTATGTTTAGCGTTTCTTCTTTATTGTATTAAAAACTCGCTTCTGTCTGTTTATTCGCTAACAAATCAACCTCCTAAACCATTGAACAAATTTTGATGCTTTGTTACTAATAGAAACAGCAATTAACCAGACAGGTTTATATATAAATATAATTTGCATCCTTGCGAAGTCGGGACTCACGAGTGTCATTTAAAAATTCCAATAACAAAACCCTTCTAAATAAACTAGAAATAATAATAGTGATAAATACATATGATGTTTATACTGATGGGATTCTACCGCTATAGAAAAACAGATGAAAAATGGAAACGGTATCAAATACAGAAATAAAAATGTATGCTTCTAGTTTTAAGCGTAGCTGTATTATAATAACAAACTTTTACGCTGTGCAAATCTATTTTGGTGAGCGAAGCACGAACAAAACATTTCACATATCATCATCTTCCTGCCCTTGTCCCGTGTCATTTGGGGTCACGCAACAAGTCTTTTCTTCCATTCTGTCCTGTCACCCGTCATGCTATCACTAACTTCCTTTTTTTTCCACACAATCCATCATCCATCTTTTCTTTGGCCTCCATCTCCCAGAATAAAAAGTTTTATACAGCCAGTATCAATCTTCTATCTCATTTATAGATCAAAACAAGCTCGACGAGACATTTGTCGAGAAGCTGGTGACTCAGATAATCAAGAATGTGCAGCTGAAGATCACAGATATCCACGTACGATATGAGGATACCGTAACGAATCCTAAAGCTCCATTCTCCTTTGGTATCACTCTGCACAACCTATCCGTCCACACCACTGACGAAAGTTGGACACAGGCGGTCATCACTGAAGCTGTTACCAAGATTTTCAAGGTATTTTTTTTTTTAAACATTGCCTCGCACTAGGAATTACTCCTTTATCGTGGATGCGTTCACAAGCATGTAAACTCACATACACAAATCATTCAAACTTGGAACTAGTAGTAGTAGTATAATAAAATATTCCCTTTCTTAGAGAGGAGGCCTGATTTTATTTATTTATTTAAACTTCTTGTACAGTAGTGGTACATAGGCGGACTTAACGCAACAACAAGTAAAACCGAACCCCTTCGAGGTTGACCTTTTTTAAGCAACAAGGCATTCTCTACTAGTCAACCTTTGGGTTAAAAAGACAACACTGTGGTAGGTTTGCACAATAAACAAATAACAGAAACATCAAACGGAAAAACATAAAATAAGTTATTTATAATAATAAAATACCTACATAAAGCTGAAATAATAAACTAATAAATACTATGAACAATATCAAATCATTAAGAGAACTTAATAACAATTCTGAACGAAAACCGAACCATGGTTGAGAGGACTTCAAGTAGTAGTTCCGAATTTTACGTTTGAGGGATAATTTACTTTCAGCTTTCAGCAGTGTGAACATTTAAAGCTGATTATGCTAAATGCTTTATGCATACAAATATTTGTTCTTTGCTGGTATCGAATCCGAGACACGTAGCGCAGCAGCTAATTGCTTAGCCACAACACCAACCGTGTCCAATTATTCAGTTTGGGAAAGAGTTAATTACATTTCATGGAACTTATTAAAGTTGAGGACTTGACTTTTAGTAGGTAAAAAGGTCAAAGTAGTTATGGCTGATATTTTAAAGAGTTTAAATTAAGAATCAAAAGGTAGTTAGGTAGTTTTAACTTTTACATTATTTGGTTGGAAATTATTACGTCCCAAGTAGTCCCAACATTGTTTTACCTAAATTGTTCTAGTTTTAATGATATTTATGGGAAAAGCCTGTATGATTTATTAAAGTTGAGCCGCGAAAAGTTCTAAAACAACTTTTTGTTATCAAAGATTTATTTTTATGGTCTAGTTTTCCTGTTACATAGAAACTCTTTTCAAAAAGGAAATTAATATAAATCACGGGATTTTTTGTTTAATGGAGCAGTAAATTTATTTTTGACGTTCTTTTTCTTCAGTCTTAAGAAGTTTTATTATTGATTTACAGATCCTTAATTTAGAGGGTTTAGCAATTTACTGGAATCCTGCAACTGAACTCTATTCAAAGTCTGGGCCCGCAGAGATAAAGAAGAGATTAGAAAATGAAATAGCAAGAAAATCATCACAGCCGTCATTTTACAGATATGGTAAGTAGTGTCCGACCGAAAATGGATTTTCAGCCGAAAACAACCTTTTTTTTTCCTTTTTCGTTCCAGTATGATACGACATCATAATATGTCTATTTCTTTTTATCACACAGACAGTTCTTCACGCCAGATGTGAACAACTGTCTCACCTTAGCTAAAATCCCCAAATTTTTTGCCAGCTGGTTGAGCTTTTGCCTCGATGTATGAAGCCGAAATTGAGGGTAAATGACAATGTTATCAAGCAGTTCAAGATGGTCAGTTATCGGCATGGTTACATCTCGGAAAGATGAAGCTGGGTAGAATTGGCACCGTTCAGTGGAATGGCATACGCTAGAAGGCTAATCGCTTATCCACTTCGCCAACCGTCAATGTTATTTTATTTTGCTTTCAGCTCTGGGTCCAATAAACGCTACAGCAAAACTAAAGTTAAACCCAAAACCGGAGTCTGATAATCCCAGATTTAGTATACCAAAAGTGATACTAAGTTTGCATATGGAGCAACTTTCAGTCAGCCTAACAAAAGCCCAGTATCAAGATATGATGTTATTAGCTGACTCTATGGACAGAATGAACAAACAGGCGCCTTACAGGTACTTTGGTTGATGTTAATTGATCAACTATTGCTCTATGACCCGTGAATCAGATTTTAATATGTCTTGATTGATTATGCATATTGAAGACCAGCTTCAGTTTTTTTATGGTTCCTCTCATTTTCACTCTCGGCAAAAATAATAAGCAGTTATTTTTCTTTTACCCTTTAAATATTAACAAGGTTCACACATTTATTATTAAACTGGAAAACATTTTTATATAAGGTGTAAGGGACAGCCCTCCACAAACTTTAAGGGCTTACTCAGTAGACGAAACTGAACAACCTACCACAAAATTTTTTTCAGTAAACGAAAAAAAAAATCCTCTTCACCATAGAAAATTATAAAACTTGATTGGACAGGTTGTATGGAGAGGCCGAATTTTTTTTTCGTTTCCTGAAAAATCTTTTTTAGAAGATTGTTCAGTTTCGTCTACTGAGCAAGCCCTTAAAGTTTGTGGACTGTCCCTTACACCTTGTATAATTATACAGAAAGTTAAATTAACCATTTGAATTTTTCATGAGCCCTTCGCGAAATTGGGTAGTTTTTATTATTTTTCAGGGTTCCGTACCCTAAAAGAAAAAAAAAACGGAACCTTTATAGAATCACTTTGTTGTCCGTCTGTCTGTCAAGACCTTTTATCTCGGGAACACGTGGAGGTATTGATTTAAAATAAAAATCATACTCAGGTTTGTCCCTTGAAAGTATAAAAAAATCATACTTCTGAGTTAGCGAAAATTTTTCATGTTTATATATATTATTTGTATCAAAAAGTAATTTTGTCCAAAATCGCAAGTAGATTTATCTTTTCGAATCCGTTCAAAATTAAGTAAGTTAAAAACTTTTTAAAACTAAGTAATAGAAGGGCAAACTGTCATTGCACAAACTACAATGTGACGTCATTGCCATAGCGTACGCGATTAGTGGTATAATACTGTATTCTCATTACAGAAAGTACCGTCCAGACGTACCTACATACAAACGCTATTACAAGGAATGGTGGCAGTTTGCATATAACTGCATATTAGAGGAAGAAGTCCGCAGACGACGCAAAAACTGGGATTGGACGCATATGTTAGCTCACAGACAGCTTTGTAGAGACTACGCGGCCGTATATCAGTGCAAACTGACTAATAGAGGCAAAGTGAACACGGAACAGTTATGTCTTATAGAAAAAGCTGAGAAACAACTCGACTTGTTCAATCTCGTTGTTATTAGACAAAGGATTGAAATGGAGGTGTGTATTTCACGTCTTAGAAATCTAATAATACATTCATACCCGTATTGCAAAAACCAACTATCAGCATTTTTGTGATAATATTATGTTATATTATTATATTTGATCAAATCTTTAGATTATTTGCTTTTTGCCGAAGCCATCTTGGTAAATAAGGGTCATAGCTAATAACTAGTTTTACTTGCAGATTTGTCTTGGTGAGACGAATCGATAGTTATAATTAACTTTATTTGGGTAAAAACGTAGATAGTTGGTTTTTGCAATAAGGGTGCGCATTAGAAGTTAACGTTTTTCAAACTTTGGTCGCTTAATGAGCTTTAAGTGTCATTACCACCTATAGTAAATCTTTAGTATCCTAAATAATATAAGGATTCGCTTCGCGCGTTTAAGCACAAGTGCTTGATAATCCTTCAAAACAGACTATACATTGCAACCATTTTATATATTGTTCAGGTTGAAAGGCTCGGTAAAATGGAAGAGGAAGCTAAAAAGTCAAGGGGCTGGATCAGCAATTGGTGGTACGGAAGTAGCTCTAGAGATGACGAAATGGCTGAAGGCACAGCTATTAGTAAGTACCAATGTCAATTATTTGAATAGTTTGAAACGGTATTACGAAAAAAATAAAGTTTTAAAAGTATTTACAAATTTTAGATATGTTTTCACATTTTGTATCAATTTTTTAGTGAAACAATTCGAAAAAGCAATGACACCGGAAGAGAAAGCGAAGTTATTCCGTGCCATAGACTATCAAGAAAACTCGGCGCCTCTACATTTGCCCGTAGAGTATGTGGCCTTAGAGACCCACTTCCAATTGGACCGGCTTCAACTGAACGTGACCGATGAGGTCGAAGTATTGAAGGCTTGCGTCGAGTTTGTTGAGGTTGATATGAAGCAGCGACCTAGTGCTAATGCTTTAAGGTAAGTAATGCAATCACCGCAGTACTAAACAAAAATCGGAATTAGGTAGAGTTATTTTAACATTTGTACTGATTTCATACAGCAAAAGAATAACGTGATATGCCTCAAATCCCGAGATTAATTTTAAAGAGCAGAAAAAAATCTTCCTTCATTCATGACGAGGAGAAGGAAGTGTATAAGACTGTTAACCTCGCCTTAGTTGACGCGTCTTTCTCAATGAGTAATACTAGTAATAATATTGTATGTTAATTATCTTTATTTTACTTGTCATATCTATCTCTGAGGTTTTTATTATTATTTATTCGTAATATTGTTAGCGACACGGCATTTTTCCTTAGAAATCCCAAGAAGATCCATATTAACATCAACATTTCGATGCAAGTACATGATTAACTCTACCTAGTTCCAACCTCTGGTAATAAAACTATGGCATCGTAAAAGGCCTGTAAGAAAACACGGAGATCTCTACAGCATTCTGTCTTACGTCAATGACCGACGTGACCGAATGATGCATCTTCTAATAATATCGACCTTGTGGACGTTGGAATAAAATCGAAAATAAATCTCAAAGTCCTTATGCGGTGGGTGATGATCACCATCGATTTCACTTAGTGCTGGGTATAGGTAGTGTTTAACTATAATATAATGTCTTTAAGAATCTTTTTCCCTCATGTTTAATTGATCTATTTGGGTGATTTCAGATTGGAAGTCCAAATGAAGGCTTTTAGTGTAACTGGTGTGCAGCAAGGAACGTTTGAACCGCAATTGGTCACCTCCAAAGAAGTGACTCAAGATACCGACTTACTGAATGTTATCTTCGAAACCAATCCTTTAGGTGAGACTTAGCCTACTAATGATTTCTTTTTTAGCCTATCTCTTTGTACTATCTCACTACTGGGCAAAAGACTCACCCAAATTCTTCCAGGTATTCTATTCTCGAGCCAACTCGAACCAACCGAGTAAACGGGCGAGACAGTGCTTTCGGCCGAATACTCGGTACGTATAAACAAAGCGCCGCGGGCTAGGCCGAGCGCTTATCTCTGCAACTCGCTTATATCACTGTCTCGGCCGAGCAACATTTTACTGTCCCGCCCTTTTACTCGGTACGTGTGATCAAGGCATTACGAAGGGCATCTAGATTATCTCGCCATCTCTTCCCAATCACTTCTACATTTTTTTTTTAAATACTACGCCCAGTGACATTAATTTAAAAAAACATGTCAAAAGCATAAAAATGAATCTTTAAAATCAAAGCACATTCCATTTTTTTACAGATGGCAACTGTGACCAAAGAGTCCAAGTGAAAGCTCGTCCATTACAAATTATCTATGACGCACAAACTGTCATACAAATAGTTGACGTATTCAAACCGGAAACCGAATCTTCAGCTTTATCTACGTAAGTCTACTTTTTTACTCATATTTTATTGCTTACCAAGAAAATGAAATGAAAACCAAAATGCAAAACTGGCTCTCGTGCAAATCAAATTTTTAATGTTTTAAACTTTTAATAAACATTGACTTCACGTTTTACTGTAATCTTTACATAAAAAATATTATTTTATTTTTTAAATAAGTTTAAAACATTTTTTTTTAACATTATAAAAATTATACATTTAAGGTCTTTACAATTTGTTTTTTTTTTCCGATGCGCTCTCTGACACTTGAGGAGTTTTGTGTGAGTTTCGTTTTCGGTCGTGAAAATAACTATTTTTCTATCTTGGGGTAATATTTCCAGATCATGATTTGTCAATACAGTATTTCTATAGAATGAGAGTTTTTTGGAGGAGAATTATGATAATATTTGAAAAAACAAACAGGAGTAGGTGTTTCTACGACTATGACCCTTAATTGTTGGTGCCTAAGATTCAAATTTATATCACACGATAACTCCAAACTAAAGTCAAAATTCAATCTTTGTTTTTTTTTTAGCATTAAATTCATATAAAATTTTACGGGTTACGGCTACTTTTGGTCACGTTTTTCTTTTTTTTTTTCAGTCTACAAGCGGCAGCAGAAAACAAACTATCTGACCTCAAAGAGAAGTCTGCACTAGGTATGCAGTACGCCGTACATCATCACACGTTCATAGACATTGACATAGATATCGCTGCTTCATACATTATAGTGCCGAAGACTGGTATCTATAAGGAGTAAGTATTTCAATTATCCTTTACAAGTCTATGCCTTCAAGTATAATTGAAAAAAATAGTCTTCATAAAGCATTTTGAACAGAAATTCTGATTGGCAGTTTCTCTCCTCTGACTTGTTTAGAAATCATACTCTGGGCCCCATAGGCTTCTCAAACAACAACATATTATGCTAAAGATATTTGCCAGCTATATATTATGCTCCTGATATTGCAGATGTACATTGGCAGCGGTCATTACTAACCATGACGTGAATCGCCTGCTTGTTTACTGTAGGGTTAATATCATCATCACCATCATCACCAGCCTTTTTAATGTTCCCACTGTTGGGACTCAGGCCTCCTTTCTAGGAGAGGGAATGGGCCGTAATCCTCCACGCGGGCCCAGTGCGTGTTGGTGAATGTCACATGTCTTCGAATTTTTGGTTCTAGGACATGCCGGTTTCGTCACAATGTTTTCCTTCACCGTTTTGAGAGCAGTGGTGATGAAATAAATTACACAAAGTAATGTGCCAGGCTGGGTTCGAACCCGCGACCTACAACTCGTAAGTCGGGGCCGTTACCACTCTGCCACCACTGCTCTCAAAATACTAATAATAATAATAATAGGGTTAATATACATTGTAGTAAAATTAGAAACGGGTGCAATGGTGTGTGTGTGTGTGCAATTGCATGGGCTTGGTAATGAACCACTTTCTAGAAACTAGTCAAAAATTAATCTCCCCTCAACTGTTAAACGAATTTGGATTAACCTTGGCAAGATATTACCTTGATTAGGACATATCTATAGTGTATTCGCCTTAAGAAAATAGTGACTCATCGTTGTTACTTAGCTTAGCCACGCCCCTTGACCAATTAGGTCATAGTAAATTGGAAAGCCGTATTCACATTAACCAATTGAAAAAAGCCCTTCAGACAGTATGGATGCCTCTTTTGTATATATACTTAAAAATGAATAACTTACCTATTCATAAAAATGAAAATACTCACGATTCTGATGTGTACTAAGAAGTTTTCTTTAATTAATGATTTAATTTTTGCCCCAGTATGGTTACACTTTTATTTGGTAGTTGCATTGATGAGTCACTGTTTTCTTAACGCAAATACACTATATTATACTTTTTATCCTGGTAGTATTTTCGCCTCGTCGATTATAACCACGTATGTCGAAGGACTCTAACAATTTGCCTGCTGCGGTCTTCCCGTCTGAATACAATTTAGCTGTCTTCAAGGTTAGAGTCAATAGGTGTTTAATAAACTAGCGCACCTCACCATCACCACCAGCACTAGTTAAACTATAAAAAACAGCATAAATCTATACATATCTATATATATATATATATATATATATAAATGAAACTAACAGACTGACATATCAACGCCCAGCCGAAACAACGGACTAGATTGTGAAATTTTGGACTAATAAGTTTTCTTTTATGACGTAGGCGAGTACTAAGAGAGGAATTTCTAAAAATTTATTCCCTAAGTAGATGAAATGGGGGTCCAAAGTTACTTTCACACGAGCGAAACCGCTGGCAGAAGCTAATGGTTAGATGCATCTACAAAAAAATATATTTTCAGAAACGAAGCATGTGTGGTAGTGAAACTCGGTGCCATAAAAGTGAAGTCGGCGCCTCGTTCTCAAGTGCTGGACGTTCACAAGTTATATAAGGAGGGTCTCGCTGATGAGGACATACTAGCCGAGATCACGCGCCATAGCTATGACAAGATAGCTCTCGAACTTACTGCCATGCAGGTTTGTTCTAGAAAGAAATATGTTTTGTAATCATCATCAGCCTTTTTAATGTTCCCACTGCTGGGACTTAGGCCTCCTCTCTAGTAGAGTGAATGGACCGTAATTTACCACGCGGGCCCAGTGAGGGTTGGTGGATGTCACATGTCTTCGAATTTTTGATTCTAGGGCATGCTGGTTTCTTCACGATGTTTTCCTTCACCGTTTTGAGAGCAGCAGTGATAAAATATTTTTTTTTTGTAATATACGATTGTTTTTAAGGTTTAGCTCTATGCACTGACCTCTATTATTTACCACTGGACAGGCTGTTCCATATGTTTGACAGCTAATTTTTTGTGCCTATTTGAAGCGCCACTGAGCGTCCAGAAAAATAATTATGACGTATAATGCAAATAGCAGTTATTTTACGTCAAAATTAGATCTCATTAGAGAAGTGTACAGTACTCTGAAGTAATTTTGCATTTTGAATTGTGTATATTTTGCATTCGGATTTCGTTAAAAATCCGTTTTATTCCTGCTTCACGAATTATATAAAACCTATGAAAAATGAGGTCATGTGTATATTGCAAACGGATTGACATTACTAGTTTTTGTACCGTAGATACTCGCTATGGCTGACAGTGCCAAAATGGCGAATATCAAACTAGCACAAAAGCACTTTGACGGCCTCAGTCCAGTGTGGTAAATAGTAGAGGTCAGTGGCTCTATGACATTATTGTGTCACCATTTTGCTATTCTATAATAATATAATATAATAATATTCCACACAACTATCACACAACGCCGTCTAGTCCCAAGCTAAGCAGAGGTTGTGTTATGGGTACTAGACACTGATAAACATACATATATATTTCTAAATACATACATATTATAGATAAATTACACCCAGACATAGAACAAATGATCATGCTCATCACACAAACGTTTGTCCTAGGTGGGAATCGAACCCACGACCTCCGGCATAGCAGTCAGGGTCACTAACCACTAGACCAACAGGCCAGTGAAAAAAAAAAATTATAATTAAATTATAAAATATTATAATTTTTTTTTAATAAAAAATCTATAAGTATCAACTTATTGATAAAAATAACTTTTTCGCAAAGCGTTACCAGACGCCTGACAGTCTTTCTGTAATCGACTTGGTTGTATCTCAGTCGATGATCACAATGCTTCAAAATTCCATTATCAAGTAATTTAACGATACAAAAACTCCTGTACAGATAGTGATAGCACATCCCGATGAAGACTGGCACACAGCCATAGCATCGAAAGACGGAACACCTTTGCATCTTCTCCAGCCCACCAACTTAGTTATACAGATTCATAAGTGTTTAATCTCCGATGACCCGCGCATGCCCAAAATCAGGGTAAGGGGAGAATTGCAGAAGATTGCCATCAGTGTTTCGGAAGATAGGTCAGTATGTTTTTTCTCTATTTATTACGGAATGTGTAATCTATCTGGTTACCACTACTCTATGGATACATTCTCCGTATGAGGCTGGCAGTTGGTGCTTTTGTCACTGAACAATTCTGATGCGGGCTTGTCTGCAATTGTTGAAGTTGTTTCTTACCAACCGACCTGACTGTTGTAATATTAATAAAGTCAGTGAGTGCTTGTAAGCACTGGACAACCACCATTATCTACCAGCTTTCTATGTGAATGTACCCTAAGGCCGACTGTCACTTGCGCGCTAACAAAAGATTATGTCCACTTTTCTGTGTCAGTTTAAATATAGTGATGTTTCACCTTCATAGTGGTATGCGAAAAGTTGTAAAATAATTACGAGTTTTATTTTAAACACTGAGCATTAATCCAGGTCGAATTGTGCAATTGAGCACTATTTAAAAAATGAGGGGTGGGGGAAAATGGGTGAAAAGTCCTATAAGACCTTTTTTCAGACCTACCAAATAAACACAAAAAAAAAAAAATAATAATCAGTCAAATCGTTTCGTAGGAGTTCAATAATAAACACGATTAAGACAAAGATTTTTAAATATTAGGTAGATATAAAACCGATTTTTATTTATATTTGTTTTTTTTTTTTAGATTATTGTCACTTTGCGAAATATTAGTGAGCATACCTCTACCGAAATCTGATGAAGTAACCCCACTCAAGGTTTGTATGACTTTCTTGGAATTATTTAATTCTCTTGTTATAATTCTACAAAATTGTTTTCTGATTTTTTAGTAGCTAGATAAGTTTTATTTGAAGAATAAATATGGTGATTTGACTGATAGTAACATAAACTTTATATTTGTCTGACGAGGTGTACTCGCGTGGATAGGCTTCCGTACTATGAATATTTTGTCAACCATGTTTACCACAAACAAACTTAATATTGTAGTTGAAAAACTTTTAATCCGAAACATTCAGTCGACATGTAGGTGTACAAAGCGTAAAACTAGCATTTGCAGTTGTACGCATAATGTTGTCAGTCTTCAATAGACAGATTCTTTGCGAACAATTTACTTTATCAATCTACTTAAATACCTTTATGAAAAAACTGTGCTCGATGGGGTCTATGTGCACTTGTTTAACTACTTTTAAGATCATATGAAACACATGTGATACTGCACTGATACTAGCCCTATAAGGGTTCGTTTTTAAGCTTTTGCATAATTTCTATCGCGGGCCTTGAGCGTGGAGACCGAATCCAGAAATTCCGTAACGAAAATAACCTAACACCGAGGACTCATTTGTTTTTTGAGCGTGGTGACCGATAAGAAAATAAATGAGTGAACAATCAATCAAAATTAATATCATGTTTGAAAGTGTAACTTCAATTAATATCAAAGAAAAAAAAAACAAAGGAAAAAAAATACTGCATAAATAAAATAAATAAATGATAAAAATGCTTCGCAATAGCTTTACCGCGGCAGTCCCCGAGTGCCACACGTCTTTTTTTTATCCTGTCGTACTGAACCCTAACAATCGCTCTTTAAGGTAGCCTTATTTTTGATAAAAAAATACATCTTCTTTTTGTACACTTTAATTGTTACTACGCCAGATCTTACCGCGATTGTTTTCAATGTACAGGAACAACCTTCTGTGGCTCAGAATCTGATATTGGTAACCTACTTTTGCCTACTGTAGATTGGTTTAACATCACTTCCATTTTATTATAGTTTCAATACTATTTTATTCAGAATTCACTTGATAGATAAACATTAACTAAAGAATAATAGAGTAAATTGCGCAGTTTAGGTATCTCTGGTTGTTTAGCAAAGTTATATTTATTTATAAATAAATATTTAGTTAGTACTTTTGTTCACAGTATATTAAATTTCAGTACGAGTTTTCATTTACTTTAATTGTAAGAAATTCAGACATGTGTATTAAGCTTAGTAAATATTTTAGCCTAGTGAATCAAAGGGATCGAGTATATCGTTACTGAAATATTTGGATCCCGCGGAAAAACAAAGACGTGAGTCTGCACGTTCTAAAGAGAAGAAGAAAGATGAACAAACCGTTCAGTTGACTGAACTTGAAGCCTTCTTTATTATGAAAGGTAAGCACGTTTTCATATGTTATTTAAGTGTATCTTTGTTACTCTAAGTAAAATACAGTTATCTAGCTGCATCCGGTTAGACTAAAAACCGACTCTAATTTAGTTGGGAAAAGCTAGGCATAATAACCTTTACTACTAGCTATTAGCTAGCGTGAAGATAGAAAACGGTCCCAACATAAAATACTTCCAGGACAAAACGTATCCTATGTGAGATTCCAGGACACGTTCTACCCACGAGCTAAATTTCGCCCAAATCTGTTTAGCTATTTGAGCGTGAAGAAGTAACAAAAAACAAACAAGGCGTTTTGGGAACACATTCATTATACCTACAGCTAAGGAGTGAAATTCCCTGCCGGAGTCTGTTTTTCCTGAAAACTATAACCTAGGGGTCTTTAAGTCAAGAGTGAATAGATTGCTTTTACGCAAGCGTGTTCCATCGTCGGCCACATCATCGCTTACCATCTGGTGAAATAGTGGTCAAACGCGAGCCTATCCATTATAAAAATAAAACGCTCACAAACTTTCATCTTTATAATATTTAGTGTGATTTAAAGGTGTGCAATGGCGAGAGTTCGTCAAAGGAGGATTATAATGAAATAGTGTTTCTATATTTATTTATTATATACTTTATTCTACACCATTGCACATACAAAAAAGTGGAAACTGAAACTAAAACACATACATACAATGGGCGACCTTATCGCATTCCGCGATCTCTTCCAGGCAAACTGGAATGGGCAGTAATTGCCTGGTCAAGAAATGGGGCTGTCATTGGTGTTACAAAAATAAAATAAATACACATATAAATACATATGCTGTATAATAGATACATACATAATTATTGAAAACTAAAAACAAAAATATATGTAAATTACGACTATCGATATTCACAGCGACTGGTATACTATATATCTGGATTGGGGACTTGCAAATTAATAATAATAATCTTCTCACCCGAATTCCGATCATGGTGGCTAATCTCAACATAGAAAGTACGCAGTAGATATTATAGTGTACAAGTGTGTGCGTGAACACATATGCATTCCCTGTTGCTTTACACTTGTGTAGTAATACGACACGACCGGAGCGAAATCGGGTGCAGGGCCAATGGTTTTATATGCTTTCCAAGGCTCGTGGCTGCCATATTTAGAATTTCAGCTCGAAAGTCGTGCAATACTAGACTTAGGCCTCCCCCCAAGTGTGGGCACAATAACTGGCCGTGTGCGTCTCGTATCCATCAGAATTCCGCGTTCCTGACCAGATCCCACCTTGAGGGAGGAATTCCGGTACGTAGTCGCCACTTCAGAACCTTGCTGCCCTATCAACTATGTGCTCTGCCAAATGTTTCTTTGGTCTATGTCGATAACCTTAGTTCTCCCGCAGATATCTTCGTTTCTGATCCGATCCCACAAGGGAACATAGTAGCAACCACTTAAAATAAATAATTTTCAGTTGCATTAACCATACTATTTTCTTCAACAGAACTTGTCATCAGTATCAACAGAAAACCAGTAGAATTATCGAAAACCTACGACAAATTTCTTGTGTTCTCTTTATCGCTGTTAGAAATCACAGCTATACAGAGGACGTTTACTCTAGAAGCAATCGTTCGGCTGGGAGCGGTGAAATTGCAGCATCATAGGATCGGGCACGGCCTACAACCATTAAATATCATTGAGACATCTGATATTGAAATTGATGACGTTGACAATGCTACTAACAATTCTTCTGATATCGCTACCAGGAATCAAGACTCGTTTGATCAGTATTTGTTTACTGTTACTTATAGGAATGTAAGTATTTTTTTTGTAACCGATCAATAGTTTTTATAATGATATTTTTAGTTTCAAGAAAAGGTAGCCTTACTTCCAGTTTTTGGAAATAAATTACTATCGACGTATTCCATAATCTGCCATATTAATTGTTGTTTTTCACTAAAATAATAATGCAGGCAAACTTGTCTTATAGAAATGAGAAACCCTTGAAACACACACACTTACACAGATATTAAATTAAAGTGCATTACTAGGTTTTTATGATAAAACTTTTTATTATTTTCAGGTGGATAAGAAATGTCCAGATTTCCGAGGGGTCTTTGGATCAGTTGAACAAATGATCGAGTTGAGTTTCACTGACTTGAAGGTTCTCCTTCATCTCCAAGGCTTGCAGGAGATTCTTGTTATCGTCAATGAGTTACAGGTATGTAGTGATTGTCTCTGAGTGTTGCAGCACTTGAATAGTGTTATCAAATGTACCTGTAAATTTCCAGTGCAGTTATGTTGGGATTATTATATAAATAAAAATAACTCCAAGGTGCCACCTCACGGTCACTTGATGCCAAGGTTAAAGTAATAATCAAGTATTAAAAGGTTATTAAAATAAACTTTTAATACTTGATTATTATGAACAGAACATTTTATATCCGTGTCTTCTTGACCTGGCGTAAGTTTTGGTTACGAGGTTCTTGTCACGATTTTTTTTGTTGCACTTATGTTTTTCTTCTATTATTTCGCAGACACGATTACAAGCTATTCAGAGCGAAGTAGATCGGACAGCCGATGCTGGCCCATTGGAAACTATCCTTGAAGACGAAGAGTTCGTCGTGGCTAAGACCAAAGGTAAGATAACCTGCAAAAAAATCTAAATGTACTAACAATCAAATGATAAAATGAAAGTTAATGATTTTTTTAATAATAAGTAATGTCTTTAAAAAACTGTCGTCGTGTATTTTACAGTTAGTGTAACGAAGCCCTCTCGATCGAAGCAAGTGGAGAGCATACAAATGAAAGTGAACTGTAAGATCGGGGCAATAGGGATAGTTTTCGCGACGGCAAACCGTCTGCTATCTTTGGTGCAGCTTGAGGGTGCTACCGCCGGCCTCGTGCTTAAAGCCTCTTACACACAAGTCGATTGTTCGATTGCCTCCATCAAAGTGGAAGATTTGAACCCTTACACTATTCATAGAGAGGTTAGTTTAGTGACTATTTGTAGCGCCTAAAACTATTTGTATTTATTTACACTCTATTCATAGTGACTGTGGGAATGTTCAAAACCGTTACCGTTGCCCAGAAACGCAAAGGACAACTGACGGAACAAAGGTGGCTTTTACTCTGTAAAAGTCTGACACGCTTTGTCGCTCCACTCAGAGCGCGAAAAAATATTTTAAGTTTCATCTAAACGTGTTCAGCAGATGACGTGTTTGATTATTATTATTAAACATACATCCTTTCACATTTATTAAAGTAGTATGGAAATATTTTATTTTTACACATATTTACAAATTAATCTTCTTCAGATACTCAAAGTAATCGGCGGTGACGTGATGAATGTACAAATAGTGATGTATAATTTGGAACAATTCCCGTCTGTCAGTGATGTGGACATGTCAATAGTTTGCCAAGTGAACTGTCTGCGTATCATATTCCTCAATTGGTTCGTCTCTTCAATGTTGGTAAGTGATTGAATTTTTTGACTATTGGTATTAATTATCTCTTTACCTACTCGTCGAAATTTTTCAGAGATCCGCACCCAAAGAGTAACTGTTCGTCTATCCGTCTGTGTATCAGTGAGCTGTAACTCATGTATCTCATGAACCGTAATATTCTAAGATCCGATTAAGAACGACCTTCACTGGTCTTTTAATGGATGAAACGTCTTTTATGACTGATATTTTTGTATATTATTACCCTTTCAATCGTGAGAATTACAGACACAATAGAAAGACAATGGGTGCGCGAACGCCGACGTTTGCTTGGGGTTTAATGAATTATAATAATAATATTATATAATAATAATAATATTCCACAACTATCACACAGCGCCGTCTAGTCCCAAGCTAAGCAGAGCTTGTGTTATGGGTACTAGACAACTGATAAAAATATATATTTCTAAATACACACATATTATAGATAAATTACACCCAGACACAGAACAAATAATCGTGCTCATCACACAAACATTTGTCCTGGGTGGGAATCGAACCCACGACCTCCGGCGTAGCAGTCAGGGTCACTAACCACTAGACCAACAGGCCTGGCCAGGAATTTCTTAGGCAACCCACCCGCGTTATATTATTTAATATACTAGATTTGTCATAAAATACGTTTCATCTATTTAATAGATGACAGACCGGTGAAAGTCGTTCTCAATCGTATCCTCTACTATAATAAGTAAAAACATAGTTTAAATTGACGCAGGTTGTGTGTCATTTGTATGACAAGAAATAATAAAATTAAACAAGGAAACTGATGAGTCATTTTTTTTTAATATTTAACTTGGCACTTATAAAACGTCAGAAGCTAGTGCACGGTTCCAAATTGGTCGTAGGAAACGACCAAGGTTACTCTGTTAAAAAAAGTGGTTGTTATTATAATATTGATAGATATTATGTAAGAACAGTGTAGACCAGTCATTATTGTATACAAAAGCACAATATAAATAATCATAATAAAAAAAGTAAGTCGTTACAGGAAGTATTCTAAGAGTTCGTGGAGTATACAGTATTCTTACATACACATTACAAAAAAGAGACTTAATAAAAAAAAGCAGGAAAAATATAAATAATTACAACTAATAATAAAATATTAACAAAATAAATTACTAACAAATTTAAAGCAGTTGAAGTCTAAATAATAAAACAAAAATATTTCAAAAGTAATGTGTTAGAAAAGAAAATGTATATATATTAAAACAAAGGTGGAGCAGTTGATAGCCAAAAATATTACCGCCTTTGGCAGCTTGTTACAAAAGCGTATGCTGTTTACTAAGAATGACTTGCCGGTCTTAGCTAATCTCATTAAGCGTATTTTTGTTGTTGCTTCTAATTTTAAAGAGTCCCTAAGTTTTTATGAACTTACAAAATGCATTCTAAGAAATAAAGAGAAGGCAAAGTCAGTATATATATTTTTTTTAATTTTTGGACCCGCGAGGACCCATCTTTAAATAGCCCGGATAGCTCTCTTTTGCATTTTCGGTTTATGGTATCTTCGAGTCTGACTCGCACTTTGCTATTTTTTTTAATCGATGATAGGTTGAATGCAAAACATATCATATTTTGTGAATCTGAAAAAAATTGCGCGATTTCTGAGATCTACAGGTCACAAAGGTATCACAGCCACACACTAAAATGACCCTTTATGATAAAATAACATTTTTTTTTTGTAGGAATTCTTGAACAACTTCCAAACAGCTCAACAGGCGATCATAGACGCGTCTTCACAAGCCGCGGACGCAGCGCGCGCTAACGTACAGAACGCGTACACTAACTCAACCAAGTTATCACTAAAAGTGCGACTGGCAGCACCTATTATCATTATACCGGAGAATTCGAAGAGCCACAACGCTGTGCTCGTAGATTTGGGTCGCATGACTCTCAAAAATAAATTCGTGGATCTGAATATCGTTGTAAGTATAAAATATTTATTTATTCTTATACATATACTATACATTTCATCATCATCAGCCTTTTTTTATTTTCCCACTGCTGGGACTCAGGCCTTCTCTCTAGGAGAGATGGGCCGTAATCCACCACGCGGGCCCCGTGCGGGTTGGTGAATGTCACATGTCTTCGAATTTTTGGTTCTAGAACATGCCGGTTTCCTCACGATGTTTTCTTCACCGTTTTAAGAGCAGTGGTAATGAAATAAATTGCACAAAATAATGCACCTAACAGGGTTTGAACCCGCGACCTACAACTCGTAAGTCGGAGCCATTACCACTCGGCTACCACTGCTCTCAACATTTCTTTCTTAACATATTATTCATATTTAGAATACTTAAAACTTAATACAATACAATTTAAAAAAAGTTATACTGGGTTATTTGTCAAATAGTAACAATCTTCCAAGTCTGTATTACTAACATCATATACTAAAAACCAAACCTTCAAGATTTCGTTGTTCTATCTAACACATTTCAACTCTGTGGTTTGCTGTAGGCACCTACGCCTCCTGCGCACGATCATCGCTCCCCTTCTCAATTGTACTATCGCTAGCTTCGCATAGACTTCGTCACATTTAGAACGTTTAATTTAATTATTTTAATTTTTGTATGAAAACGTGATGAACTAAAATATGATAATTAGGGTTCCGTAGTCAACTAGACCCTTATAGTTTCTGTCCGCGGATAATCTCTGTGATTGTTAACACTAGAAAGCTGAAATTTGGTATCAATATGTATATCAATCACACCGACAAAGTGGTAAAATAAGAATTGAAAAAAATAATGTTTTATTTGGGTAAACCCCTACACGTGAAGTGGAAACTGATTTTTTTCTTTATATATTGTTGGATAGGTTTTTAAAAATGAATAGGGGTTTACTAAAATCATTTTCGCGGTGTTAAGATTTTTCCTGAGTTGATAGGGTCGGGTATATATTGTCGAATTGTTCGGTTGGTTTTTCGTCATTGTTATTAACTCTTTGAATGCCGTAATTAGAGACACAATAGAAAGACAATTGCTTATGTCGAACTGTGTAACATAAGACATTCATAAGGTTAAGAAGAATATTTGATATAGTGGGAAATTGTAATTATTGTGTTTAGTAACTTAAGTGGGGACACTTATTGTGACGGACGGGAAACTATGGAACCGTACACTGAGCGTGGCACGACACGCTCTTGGCCGGTTTTTTAAACTTGTAGAACAACATAGTCCTGAGAGGTTGCCAGAGTTTTACAAATAACCCTGTAAATATAATACTAGCTTTTACGGAATAAAAGGTAGCCTATGTTCTTTTCCATGTCAAAGGCTATATGCGTGCCAAATTTCATCCAAATCCGTTCAGCCGTTTTTGCATTACGTTGGATATCTAGAGTTTACACCGTGAGGAAACCGGCATGTCCTGGAACCAAAAATTCGAAGACATGCACACGCACTGGGCCCGCGTGATGAATTACTGCCCATTCCCTCTCCTAGAGAGGAGGCCTGAGTCCCAACAGTGGGAACATTAAAAAGGCTGGTGATGATGATGATCTGGAGTTTCTCCACGTTCGGATGATTCAACGTGATTAGGTGTGCGAGGTTTCATAGGATTTTATATAAAGAATTCTAAAATCATTTTCTTTCAATTCGTTCGACGTGCGCTGTGCGTATTACATTTTTTCATATATTTTTTAGGGTGTAAGCAACATCGTGACAGTTGACGAGTTGACTCTCGAACTTGAAAATATGAAAGTTTCGTGTGTGAAGCTCGAAGATAATTACAACGAGTTTATCCATGAGAGGAAGTTGCTACGACCGACCAGCTTCAAACTGTTAGTCAAACGAAGCCTCTCGCTTTGGTACGAATCGCTTCCTGACTTGGATGTATCTGGTAGAATGAATACTATTGCTGTAAGTATACGTATTTTTTTCGATAAACCTTGGTGCTATAAGTTCTACCGGAAGTTTAAATAAAATTGTGTATTTTAGATCACAGTAGGTCACAGTGACTATAAGAGTATCATGAAGATTCTTAATCAGAATTTACAAGAGGGCCAGAAAATCGAGGAGAAAGGACCTGCTACTTTGACGAAATCATCTTCGAAAACTGCTGTTAGGCCTCAAAGCAGCAAGATGCAGATGAGGCCATCGACGACCGCAGTATTGACACCTAAAGAACCTTCAAAGAAACCTAAAACAACCATAAAATTCTCTTTCACCATGGACAGCCTTGTTATTGATCTTCAGAATACTGTTTCAGTAAGTAGTTAGGGTCTTTCACGCTTTTATTTTGAACCCTTTGAAAACGAATGTATTTCTGTTGTTAATTTATTTAATTCCGTACAGTCTATTCGCGTTAAGAAAATAGTGACGTCATCAGCGCAACTGCAAAGAGTAGGCGTATTCATACTGGGATAAAGATTAGACCCGTCATATTAACCCCTCGAGCGCCAGAGTTTAATGACCCGGAAAATTGCCGTGTTTACGTAAATCACCAATAAAATAAATAAATAAAATATTTTTTTAGTTTTTTTCTAGGAAAAATAAATAATATAATAAATAAGGAATAATATAATATAGAAACTAAAATTTTCGGCCAAATAAGTTTCGTACAGACGTGTGTACAAAATGAAAATTAAGCGTTTTTCAAGGTCTTCAAGTTGTACAGTCGTATGTACAATCGGCGCTCGAGGGGTTAAAGTAAACTTTTCACAACACAGAATCTTTAAATAGTAATATTAGGTAATAACTTTAAAATTTAATCAAAATTTTCACTAGTATCTTTACGAATACGTGAGGTATTCATTTTAAAAATTGGCAAATTGCGTATACTGACATGGTTCTTTAGGAACGTTCAGAGATGGTCACATTTACCTGTAACTATAACAGTTAAGGTACCTTAACTGTCAGGGCAGGCAACTTAAGGCAGATGCCCTTAAGTTGCCTGCCCTGACAGTTTTTATTTGCTAGCCAAGTTGTCTTATTCCTGGGTTTGCGTAGGTTCATGTCCTAATCAGATATTTTGAACTTGCAGACGCCGGATGCATCGATTTTCACGCAAGACGTAGAACTAGCGCGATTTTGTCTGGCGCTGCTGTCAGTGAAGGGTCGGATGTTGTCGGACAATTCGATGCAGACTTCATTGCTACTAGTGGATTGTACGCTCGACGACACCCGGCCTTGCAGAGGCACTAAGATGACTAGGTCAGTATTCATACATTCTATTGCAAAAAAAAAAAAAATGTAACCGACTTCAATGTAAAAAAAAAACACTGAAAAGTACAAATAACTTTAATTTCGGAGTACGATACATCCCCCCCTCTTTTTTTTCGTACATCGTCGTACAACGTCATCGCCTACACGTATAATCCTACCAATTTTACTAATTTTACGACAATTCTGTTGTGATCCTATGAGGAGTTCTGTTCCGTATCTTCGAAGTTCCTGATCAGATCGTAACAATATTTCTATAGAACCAACTTGGAAGCATAACCTTTTAATCAAAATATTTTTTTTTTAATCGGTCCACAATTGACCGAGATATCGGTGAACATAAATACAAAAAAAAAACTCATTCAGCCGAAAATAGAAACTCTTCCTTTTTGAAGTTGGTTAAAAAGGCACTACACTACTACTATATGAACTATTAAAGTATTGTGGATTGTGGTTGGTGTTATTGTCATTAACTTATTGGTTTTTTTTTTAATAGGAGTCAATTTGTTTACTGTAACATTGACATCATGGCATCGATGGTTTATATCTCCTCGAGCGCCGATTGTACATGTGGTTGTACAACTTGAATGACCTTGAAAAACGCTAAATTATCATTTTGTACGGACTGGCATACGAAATTTATTCGGCCAAAAATGTTGGTTGATCTTCATTTTCCTGGAAAAACACATAAAAACGTGCAATTTAGCTTCACTTTTCTTGGACTGACCGACATTTGACTATTCAAAAGTGCCTGTAAATGGTCTATTTGAAATAAATGCTTTGATTTGATTTGAATTTCCAAGTGTGGGGCAGCGTCAAAAATATGATTATGTTGTTAGATACTTGGAGAGGCGACGCAGTTATAAAACGGAACGCAGCGAAGTCGAGGTTTCCGAGGAATCACAGACACAGGATAACAAGATACGAAGCATGATCGACATTACATATACCATGAAAAATAATGACACATTCAGTAAGTTTTACTACCTTGTTCTTTAAGGAGATATGCGCTTAACTTGGAACAAAATGGCCAAAAAACGTAATAAAGAACTACAGTTTTGGTTAAAAAATAAAACCTATTTAGAACATCTTTTATTCAACTTGCAGTCGACATAAGGATATTTAGTTTCAACCTGATCCTAGCGATGGATTTCCTGAATAAGATCGCAGAGTTTATGACCACTGGATTAGCCGAGGATCCCGCAGTGAAAGAAGACTTGCCAATCATTAAGGCGGGACCAGATAAATCAGTTGATGCAATAATGGTAAGTTTTCATGTATCTTCTGTATTGGATGTGTACGGCAGACGCGTTGCACTGAGGGGTTCCGAAATGATCTTTTGAGAGGTGACGGAGCTCCTACGTTCTATTTTAGTAAAGGTAAAAAACCCACACTCCCCGGACTTATTTCCAGAGTCCTGGCGCCTTTTGAAGGTTTTTTAACATCGAAAAAAAAAATCGTCAAAATATTTTTTTTTAAATATTTTGGGAATTACTTAATTCTATACACTTTAAAAATTTGACACAAAAATATGTTCAATACTAAAGTTTTTGCATTACTGCTTGAAAAAAGGAGTATGTTTTTACTATTTTGTCACTACACATTCCATTAACACGTGAACTTTGACGGCGCTTCGTGGCGCGAGTTCGATTCTCGCACGGAACCCAAATAGTTGTTCTGAGTCTGGGTGACTTGTGTATGTGGATTTACATGTTTCTGAACGTACATGCGGGTATCAATTTTAGTGTGGGGCTTAAAAAACAAACGTTTGAAACACATCTAAATCTTTTAGAGATGTTCTAAATTTCTAGATAATACATGCTAAAAGGATATATACAACATTATTTGTAAAACACAAACAACCTTGCAGGACATAAACAACAACTTTTGTTCTATGACTTTTTACAAAACATAATTAATTTACCAAAAATCAAACTTCAAGGATTTCATTGTTCTATCTAACACATTTCAACTCTGTATTTTGTTGGTATAGCAAAATATAGAGTTGAAATGTGTCAACGTCTGTATGCTACGACGCAAGCGCATCAAGCACCCCTATCGCCCGATCTCCGCTCCCCTTTGCTGTTGTACCATCGCTTGCATCGCATAGATTTCGTAATATTTAGAACGTTTAATTTAGATATTTTTATTTTTGTTTTATTTTACGAACTAAAATATTATCAATTTTTAAAAGTCATAGAACAAAAGCTGTAAGTTTATGATGTTAGTAACATAGTCCTAAAAGGTTGCCAGTGTTTTACAATAATAATAATTATGTAAACCTAGAGAAGCTCTTTTATAAATTAGTATTTGTTACTTTAACAGAAGAGAAGATCAACAGCGGTATCGACAACTACAAGTATCGAGCCTCCCAAACTTTCGATGATGACGGTGAACGTGAAGATTGAGCAGCCTGATATTATCCTCGTGGAGTCCCTCGAAACGAAGGATTGCGATGCTTTGGTGATGAACGTACGTATTCATATGCAATTTTTATTGACATTATTTGTTAAGTTTGACAATTGCACCTAGATTGTACCGCGATTTAAAAGAAAACGGTTTGACTGTGACTGTAAAGTTCAGTGTTTGTTTTATTTATTTACAAATTGATTCTATATATCCACTAGTATTGTGATGTAAAATTGCTACAGTTTTGTATTTCAAGTGTCTGCGTAACTCGACAATGTGTGAAATCATTGAAACAGGCGCGGTCTTGGTAAAATAGAGTTAAGAATTATTGTAGTATTGACTACCACAGTGAAGCTTACCGAGAAAGCTGACCTGATACATTTACTGGAAAATACTGCAAAAACATTAGATTACATCTACGTTCTAATGGATTTCTCGTTCTAATAAATAAATAAAATAAACTTTCTAAACGAGACACTGGGCTAAATGCAAAAACAATGCAAAGCCATAATTAACAAAGAAAAATATGGTTTGCAATGGTTGTATCACATTTGTAGATGGAGGCGCGCTTCAAGCTGCGCAGCAGTGCCGAGCGCATGGTGGCGGACGGCGGCATCTCGGGGCTGCAGGTGGTGGTGCGCACGCTGCGGCGGGGCGTGGACGCGGGCGGCGCGCGGGGCGGGGACGCCAAGCCGCGCTACCTGCTGGCGCCCACGCACCTGTCGCTGGCGCTGGCGCAGCCGCCCCTCAGCGGGATGCACATCGACGTCGCTATCACGGATATTATTATCAATGTCTCGCCCGGTTAGTTTATCCTTAGCTTAGGAAATTATTAAATATTTATTTTACCCATAGAGATAGCCGAAGATCGTCCCTCACCAATCACCTGAGGGTAAACGTCGACGATACGAACACGTTTGCGAGTCAAATTTGACCAGAGATCGTGCATGACAAGAGGGTTTTGGAAATAGAAAAAAAGGGTTTTATCAACAGACTGCGGGACATGTTTATTTTTTTGCCGTTTTTACTAAAGGTACACTTATACCTTCCAGGTAAGCTTGTATGGAAACTTTCAATTTGTGCAACATACACGCTCCGGTTTACCTGTAAAACTCAACTGCACAGGCAAACCTGTCAGGTTATAGCCTAGCGTGCCTACTGTTGATAATTCGATTTTTAATAGTTCATGAAGGTGTGTGTCGCCCAGGAATTTGTCTATGGCGGCAGGTTGAGTTGAATTCCGTCATTCTTATCTAATTTACTATAATTATTATGGTGTAAATTTGGAAGTTATATAAATGTGGGTTTACGAGCGCGGTTAGACCGATGTCCGGCAACATCGCGCAGACCCATTCAGAGATGGCGGAACGAGATTGACTCATATCGACAAGAAGCGTTCCCATTTTATTAAAAACCAATAAGAATGGAAAGTAGAAAAGAGGTATTTGCCCTGCAGTGAGACAGAGCAGACTGAAAATTAAAAATAGTTATTTGTTATACAATAGTGCGAAGTTTATTTTTATATTGTTGATGTTTTGAATTCACAAACTTAGTGCACATGATGTTCTAAATTTAATTCACTTTATCTTCTAGCGGATAAAAACGGCTTTTGCACTCAGATAACGAAGAGCAAAAATACTTTTTCCGAAATAAGAATTTAGCTACTACGAAGTTATTTATTTTTCTTTATTCTCGATCTCCTTGGTCAACTACTACTATATACTAATAAATTATATAAACTTTAGGGACTCTATTAAACTGTAGGCTCAGCTTCAACACCTACGAATTTTCACCCTTGGTTGATTTTTTATGTACCTTTATATACTTGTATGTCATAAAAACAAGTCTTTCTGACATATTTATTTTTGTCCAAAGATATCATAGCTCTTCTGAATCGGGTGATGGCGACGATGACGAGCACCGAAGAGGATAACAAAGAAGAAGAACAGAAGGCTATATTCTATAATGAGCTTTGGGACATTACGCCGTTCAGCCCGAACTCTTATTGGTTCTTGAAAGCTGGTAATTTAATTTATTTTTTGTTTGTTTCTACTGTTGTACGACTTTTTGGAATGTGGCCAAAATGTCCTGTTCATGTTATTTTTTTTAAGTGTGTAATGGGAGAAGGGTTGCGCTTGCCAGGGCCATGGAAACTTTTTTTAACAAGATTTTTTTTTGTGAAAGATAAAAATTTAAACACCGCTTTTAATTTGACTATGATTTTGAATACTTAAAAACTTGTTTAACTCCAATATTCTTTTTCCACTGTCTCATTGATCGCAAGTGCTTAGTAGTTGCAAGCGAAAAAACAGAGCTCTGAAGATTTGTGTTCTATTCTCAGAAAAGGAAAAGTATTATTGGGTTTTTCCATCTAAAAATTCTTGGTAGCAGTCCAGAGCCTAACGGACTGCTAGTAAGATGTTACTAGAATTGTGGCAGGTTGATGCAATATACTATTACAAGGGAAATAAACAGAGCTGCTAAACTTAACCATTTGTGGGCAGATGTGTGATTTTATGTTACATCCATATTCTCTTAACTGAAACGGTTTTACCAACAGAGGAGGCCGAAGAAGCGATCGATTCTGAGAACACCCAAGAAATAATGACTGCGAAAACTCCCGTCGGCGAGATTTGTCTGTTGTCGTGTCCAACCATCATCCTGTCACTTGAAATGGAGATCGGTAATGAGACCATACCCGTCCTGGTCATGCAAGCGTCGCTAACTGGACAAGTTAAAGATTGGAGCTCGGACGTAAGTATACTACTTATGTATTGTTGGCTGCCTCGTTGGTGTCTAGGTTGCCACTGATGAGCATGAGGGTCTGGGTTCAATTCCTGGGTCGGGCAAAAAGTTTTATTGGATTTTTCCATTAGGCATTACTCTGTTGCTACCCGTAATTTGAAAAATAGTGGTGTGACACCCCCATACCTCAGTGCACATGTAAAGTCGTTGGTCCTGCGCTTGACCTGTCTCGCGAGTGTTGGATTGCCGTCCCACCGGACTATTAGTAATGGAACATAGAGTGCACCCACCTGTATTTGCGCACGCACTTGTGCACTAAAATATCTCCTGCATACTTGGCTAATCTCTTGTTGAGATTGGCCACCGTGATAGAAATTTAGTCGGAGGGTTTATTGTTGGTAAATCGGAAAAAAATATAGTGATTATAGCATTTTTTTTTTGAGAACTTTGACGTTTAGCATCAACGTCCAGCCATACAAATACCTAAGTTATTTTATGCAAACCTTTGAAAATAGTCGGCGTATTCATTAAATATGCACAAGAAAATAAAACTTTAATGTAGGTTTTTTTAGGGTTCCGTACCTCAAAAAGAAAAAACACAACCCTTATAGGATCACTTTGTTGTCCGTCCGTCTGTCTGTCTGTCAAGACCCTTTATCTCGAGAACGCGTGCACGTATCGAATTGAAATTAAAAGCATATACTCAGGTCTGCGGTTCCTTCAAGCTGTGAAAAAATTCTAAGTTAACGAATAAAAAAGATACGACCGTTTATGTCGCAAAAAGAAACGTATATTTTGATACTCTATCGAAATTCATAGGGTACTTCCTGTTGACCCAGAATCCTGAAATTTTACACAAAGCAAGGTCTTACCGAAGACCTTGCTGCGCAGGTATAGGAAAAAAATCTGAAAATAGTGTTGTTATCTAGGTCAAAAAAAGAAAAAAAAAAGATCACCAAAAAAAATTGCAATTCGGAAAAATCTTCGAGACTCGGGAATTGTAGTTTGCACGGAACCCTCAGTGCGCGAGTCCGACTCTCACTTGCCCAAATTTTTTTAATTTTATAATTCAGTGCTTGATTGCGATCTCAAATGATGGTAAGCAGGTACTATGTTGTTGAGATTACGTAACAGTGCCAAAGACAAATAAACAAGCAGTAGTAGTAAATTATTATGAATTCTTTCTTTTTGTAAAAAAAAAAATAATTTTTTGATACTGATATTATTTAATAATAAAAAATGAGTCAAGTACTCAATTTTTGGTGTTTCTTTTTAGTTCTACGCGGAGTCTACATGGGCGATGCAAGTGTCGTACTATAACATTGGGCGCGCCGTTTGGGAGCCCCTCATTGAACCCGTTGAAGTACTTAAAGACTACCAGTACAAACACGTGCCTTGGGAACTCAAGTTGGAGGTTAGTAAATTGTCATTTGATAAATTTTATTTTTCTTATGTTCGAATTGGAAAGCCACACAGTAACCCGTACCAGTAAGTTAAGAATTTTTAATACATTAATTAAATTATATTTAAAACTAAAATATATACAGCCCACAAAATACATAAACATAATTTATAAAATAAATAAAAACCTATACATACATTGTTATGGGTCACGTTGACAGGAAATGTTTCCTAATTATTCCCCTGAAAACCTCCAACGAAGGACTTAGCCCTCGAATGTGTGTGGAAGAAAATTTCAGAGGCACATAGCACGAACGGTAAAAGATCCACTGTAGCGACGTGAAGGGTGGGGACGAAAATTAAGGAGTTTGAGAAATTGTTCATAATTTTTAGAACTTTGGTTATAAAACTAAAAGCTACGCTAACTTTGTTTGAAACAGGTAGTGATGCACGCACATGAGCCCGTTCCAGCAATCGACACGACCGACGAGGCTGCCAACTTGCAAGCCGTCGCGCAGAGGCACGCTGGCAAGACCGTCACCTTGTCCAGCAGTGAACCACTCGAGATCACCATCACTAGGACGGGCATGGAGGTGAGATCACAAAGTACAGGCTCTCTTTACCGACCTTAGACCCCTCCTTTTTTTGACAAAAACGTAACACGTCTCTCTTATTTCAGGTGCTAACTCTACTAGGCAACTCGTTTTCTACAGCTATCGCTACCGAAAGCGGAACTGACAGTGCCGTTTTGACCAGATCTAAAATTAACGTAAGTTACCCTTTAATATTATAGAAATAATTATGATCAAATTCTCCTTCATGTTTATAAAGCGCACAGTCAAAGTGTGCTACGAGAGTGAACAGGCATATTCTGTGTAAGCTGGTTCCATCGTAAATCTCATCCATCCCTTTCCATTATGCGAAGTCATGGACAAAAGTGGGCTCATTTACAAATAATAACAATACTTGTCATATTAGTAAACCAAAACAATTTCAAAGGCGTACTTGGATTTATAATTTCCACCAGTCGCAATTAACTCAATTATCGATTTTAGCATCGTGTATTATAAATTGATTTTTAGTTACCATTTGTCATAAAAAAAAACTATTTTTTTTCTAATTTGTGAAAATATTTATTGTGCGTATGGCCAACGAGTGAAATTCTTTGCCGGAGTCTGTGATTCCTGATAGCGGCAACCTAGGGGTCTTTCAGTCAAGAGTAGGTAAGCATGCTCCTGGGTAAGCATGCTCCATCGTCGGCCACAACATAGTTTACCATCAGATGAAATACTGGTCAACGCGAGCCTGTTTTTAGTAAAGGTTTATTGTTCCATAAATTCATATGTCGTTAAAAAGCCATTATTTGTTCTGTCTTTTAGAATAGAATTGTTTTTTTTTTTTTAGCAAAGAAGAACCTACCATGGCGCTCCTTATGTTCTCCACAACTGCACCGGGCTGACTGCCAAGTTGTTGTTGGCCGATAACCATGACTTCTCCGTTATGCTTACTGAAGAATATGTTACTTCTGACTACAGGTAAACCAAATTACTTGTCATTTGCTGAGAGGGAAATTAGTAGTATAAATAAATAAAAATAAACCCCCCTCTCCCCCTCTTCTAAAAACTTGAAGTGTTTTTTTAAACTGCTTTAGCTTGACAACCGGTCAAACTTTGGCTATAAAGTAAGATGTTCTTAACTCTAAATACTTAATTCAGAAGTCACCGTCATTGTGAACCTAATTCATTATGTAGAGTCAAAACAAAGCCACAAAAACTATCTTTTGACAAGATGGCAAACATCAAACATGGTTTTTTTAACATTACTCCGAATACGAAATTACTAAGGTTGTATTTTATTCTAGGGAAGTGGTTTTAGAACCAGGTGCGAGCGTTCCACTGCAGCTGAAACATGGAGTCAACTTGATGAAATTGAACGAACCGCCCCCACCTCTCAAATTGAATGTTAAGGTAAAGTTTTAGTTAATAGATGATTTATTAATTTTTTTGTGTCATTTAAAGTTACACGTAATTTAATACTAAAATCGGTTTGAATAGTTCAGGAGGATGACTTAAAGATTCCCCCAAACGAAACTTAAGGTTTCTCTCCAATTAAAGAGAAACATTACTGTATATTAACATGTTTAAACATATAAATACGAGTAAGAGCAAAACCAGAAGAATTCTAAGCAGAAGATAAAAATAAAGATATTATAAAGAGGAATGATTTGTGTTTGTATTTTTGTTTGTAATGAATATATTCAAAAACTACTGGACCGATTTTAAAAATTCTTGTGCAAGGGTTTTTAAAATCGGCTACTTTATTATTTAGTGATATAGGATCGCGAATTAAGCCGCTAGTTAGTGATAAACTACGAAGTTGTATGAACATCGATTTCATAAGGTTTCTCAAACCTCAAACGTCATAATACCTTCAATATAATTTCTTTTGCAAAAGTTTAATGTTCACAATTCCTCTGTTCTGCGTTTCTTTTTACTAGCATTGTTAGTGAGTGAAGCGAAGTGTTTCACAAAGCAAACTATCAAAACTTTAAATATCAATCAAATCTATTATGATTTTCCTGGCCTTGTCCCGTGTTACTTGAGGTTGGCACAACTGCGACGTGTTTCCGTTTTATATATATATAATATTCCCTCATCATCTTACTACCTACTTTTATCCCAGTTTATTTGGGTTCCCCGTGTAATGGGTTGCTTGATGTTTTCCTGTCAAGCTATGTATTATAATCAGAGGTCGGAGTAGGTAGATTGATTTTATATACTTGCGTCAAGAAATTATAATATGGACATGCTATTTTATCCATAATGTGCGGGAAGTACCGGAAAAAGGTCCGGGATTGGAATTCTGGAATAAAATAAAATTAAAAAACATACAGATAGGCTAACAAAATCGTTTAGTATAGGAATGATTGATTGAATTCAATGAACAATATTATTTTTAATTTGTATAAAATAAAATACTGATATCTTTCACACTGGCAAAGTAGATTGATATTATTAATACGTTTTTTACCTTAAACACAAATTCGTGCTAATTTCAAAATTCCGGAACCATTATCACAATAAATATGAAGTTCCGGTATTTTGGAGGCATATCCATATTATCCTCTACGTTTGACGTCAACGACCTTAAATCAATCTACCTAATCCGACCTCTGATTATAATAGTAAATATTGTACACGGTTTTTTTTTTTAATGTTAACAAAAATGAATATGAGACACATTGTGTTGCCTTTGTACACTTTTACGTCTAAGTGACGTCACAAGTCTTCTCTATTGAACTTTGAGATGCTTTATCTTTGTTCCGATCACCCATCAGATAGACAGATCTCATTTAGTAATCTTTGAAGTGTTTCCTTTTTGAAAGTACACGCAGTGACACGAATGGAGAGGGGAGAAGTCTCGCAAAAGCCGCAACCAACCTACCTGACAATCCCAAGTCGTCGACGGCGCGCGCTGTTGCCGCGCGCCTCAAGGAGTTGTCAGCAACAGCAGGGGCCCAGCCGGGTCGAAGCCTACTGGGGCCAGGGTTATCCGAAAGGGCACTCTAGCTCCGGTATGAAGGCTTGAAGGAACGGGATGGGTTTTTTAGTCAGTAAGAGTCTGACACTATCTCCCGCTCCGCCCAAGAGCGGGGGTTGTCATAAGATGATTTCTCCCATCGAAAAAAAAAAACCTACCTGACAATCCATGACCACGACCACTCAGCCAGGAGTGTACGATTGAGAAGAAGTTTTTTTCTTATTTCTTTTTGATTTGATAACGTAAAAAAATACAAATCCAATAAATATAACATACCGACCAAATAGAATTATTGTTGTGTTCACTATTTTTTTCCTTTTTAAAAATCTTTCAGATTGTAGAAATAAACGATGACGTGAAAATCCCGGTGGACCGCGCAGACAAGCGCTACTTCCCGCTGGGCCGCAAGCTGGCGGGCAGCACCAACGACAAGAACGTGCCGCTCGCCGCCGCCGTGGAGCCGCGCGGCCTCATCTCCGACGTCGTCATGCAAGACGCCGCGCTGCACATATACCTGCGCAGTGTCGTACAGGTACGGAACACTTGTTTTGTCAATACAAAATGAAATTTATTGCTGTTCCTATAGATTATATTTTACTTAAACAACGTGCCATGCGCTTCTGTTGTGATTGTCTAAATTATCAACTACAAAAAAGAACATATCAAAGTGAAAGTATTCAATTGATTTGCACTTGACGTTACGGTACGGTACTAAGTTCAGATCTACCAATCTACTTGTTGCGGGTCCGATTCCTACACAGAAAAATAATTGGTATGGCCTACACATTGTTTGTTCCGGATCTGGGTGTCTTGTGTATGTGCGTTTACATTTTTGTGAACACCCTGAAGATATGGGAGTAAATCCTAGTGTGGGACATAGACAAGACAAAAAAGTATAACTTAGGCTAATAGCTGAGTTGAGAGACAAAAAAGTATAACTTAGGCTAATAGCTGAGTTGAGAGACAAAAAAGTATAACTTAGGCTAATAGTTGGGTTGAGAGACAAAAAAGTATAACTTAGGCTAATAGTTGGGTTGAGAGACAAAAAAGTATAACTTAGGCTAATAGTTGGGTTGAGAGACAAAAAAGTATAACTTAGGCTAATAGTTGGGTTGAGAGACAAAAAAGTATAACTTAGGCTAATAGTTGGGTTGAGAGACAAAAAAGTATAACTTAGGCTAATAGTTGGGTTGAGAGACAAAAAAATATAACTTAGGCTAATAGTTGGGTTGAGAGACAAAAAAATATAACTTAGGCTAATAGTTGGGTTGAGAGACAAAAAAGTATAACTTAGGCTAATAGTTGGGTTGAGAGACAAAAAAATATAACTTAGGCAAGACAAAAAAGTATGACTGGCCTGTTGGTCTAGTGGTTAGTAGCCCTGACTGCTATGCCGGAGGTCGTGGGTTCGATTCCCTCTCAGGACAAATGTTTGTGTGATGAGCACGATCATTTGTTCTGTGTATGGGTGTAATTTATATCTATAATATGTATGTATTTAGAAATATATAAGTAAGTTTATCAGTTGTCTAGTACTCATAACACAAGCTCTGCTTAGCTTGAGACTAGACGGCGTTGTGTGATAGTTGTGGAATATTATATTATACTAGTTTATTTTCGTGGTCAGGTAACGAACACCTTGTCAGTGAACGTGTCTGTCTACTACATGACGCTGAGCGGTAACGAAGTACGTCTCCTGGGCGAAGTAAAGCCCGGCGAAATAATGCGCCTGCCGCTACAAGCCGTGCACACTCCCACTGCAGAACTGTTCTTCTCTGTTGAAGGTACGTTTATTTATTTATTTATTTATTTTATAATTTATGTACACACAGTAAAAGAAGAAGATACAACAATATTATAAATTATGTACAAAGGTACTGCTTATTTCATGAAGAAATTTCTTCCAGCAGACCTGCGAAAGGAAAGATCAGAAGAGATGTAGACAATAGTGTGCAGAAATAAGTAAAGAAGAGTTAGCGAAATCTTAAACTAATAAATACTTATATAACTATATATATACCTTATACTAAAAATACATAATATATATATATATATATACACACAAATAAGATTATCACACAAGAGAGGAAAGATAGTGCTCTTTTACTTGAGTCTTAAAGAGAGAAATAGTTTTCAACTCACGAATGCTAGGCGGAAGAGCGTTCCACAACCTTACTGCATGGACAGAGAAAGAGTAGGAATAGTAGCTGGATTTATGAGGGGGGGATTTAAGGAGGGATCTCAGGTGTGATCTGCACGGCGCGTCGCCAGCGCGTGCGTAAGAAAAACGGTCGCGCAGGTAGGAGGGATAAGAAGGGTTGTGTAGGATGTTGAAAAGGAGACATAAAATCCGAGTGTTCCTGCGAAGACGGATGGGGAGCCACTTGAGTTCCTTGCGAAGATGAGAAACATGATCAAACTTTCGAAGACCAAAAACAAACCGAATGCATAAGTTTTGCAGTCGCTCAAGCTTGTTTAATAGCTCCTCAGTAGCATCCAGGTAGCAGGCGTCGGCATAATCTATACGTTGTAGTTATCAGTAATGAACAGTTGAAGTAGAACGTCTACTGGGTTTGACAATGTTTAAACCGGCTCCACAGATTACTTGAGTGGCGTTGAGGTAAAAAAGAAAACAACCTGTCTGGAAGTTTTCTTATAAGCGATCAACATATGTGTGTTTCGATACTACAAAGAGCTGCTGACTTTAGTTATAAGAAAAACCTTAAATCTATGACAAAGGCGCGCTGCTTCAAAGTTACGTCGCACAACCGGTAGGCGTGGCTTACTCCGGTTTCGTCTTTGTCTAAGTACACGATTGCTGTCGAAGATTGCCGACCACTCCCGATGATGAGCAGTATGGGCTAATATTTGGAACCTGTAAAAGTTGCGATTAACCCTGTTGGGGTTTTTTTTTTACAAACTACATAATAATATATAACAATTTTGTTTCCCGTGTGTCCTCAGGTTTCACGGTATCCGTGTCACCGTTCATATGGCGTGAACTACAACAAGAGCCGCACCTAGCCAAACTGTTGCAGTGCGACTCTAAAGATAAGAACAGCGGAGAGAAGTTCTATCTGAGGGTATGTTTATCAAAAAATCTAATTTTATATCAAGTTAGAAGTGTTTTTAATTGTTTCCATGGGAAATTTCATGTCACATCACCATATCAGTTCAGGCCTTACGAACGCGAATCACGATTTCTGATATTTTTTTTTAACTCGAACGGTCAAGCAATCAAGACTCTTATCCAAGAGCCATATAAGATACTGGGCAGAGCTCAGTAATTGGTTTCCGAAATATCGAATTAGAGCTATAAAACCAACTTTAGTGCCGACGTTAAACGGTTCTAAGGCAAAAGTAGAGTTAAAGGAATAAATTTCTAATTCTTAGTTCACAAGCTAGTCTAATACTTCTATTTCAATCCAGGCCGTCGGCACAATGGAACAAGTATTCTTCGAGCACACAACTCGCCACACGTTCGCGTCATCCTGCTACGATATTGTACTGAAGCCGGCTGTCAAGCTACAGAACTGTTTGCCAGTCGAGATCGTGGTCTCTCAGCTAGGACTGAAGAGAACGCAGGTGTTCCAACCAGGAGAGATGTTCCACCTGTCGCATCTGTCGCCTAATAGAGCCTCTATTGTTATTATGGTAAGCGCTTTATTAAAATCTTTATAATACTTTATAGTTTTTATATTCGTATTCCAACACAGGTTGCAAAAATTAGCGAAAGCAATCTGTTACGCGGTGTCTTATGCAGGCCATCCAATGCGCAAAAACGCGAAGCGAAGCGGATTGCAATCGGGTCAAACTGTTATTGATACTCTATTGTGGTAAACTACGTGACCAAGCGCACGTGGGGGATCACTAAACAGCCACACTTTGATATTTCGCACGCAGCGACTTCGCGCACACGTAGGATAAAGCCGCTGCGCTATGTTTACGACAACCGCATCGGAACGCTTCGCAATCGCTTTCGCATTGAATTTCACACGTAAGACGCCGCGTTAAGATAAAGCTGCTTCTCAATTATGTGTTTAGTGATCTCAACGGAGCATTATTATTCTGTCACCTATGGTCAAATACACATTCCTTTATACTTTCAGATTCAAAACTACCTCGATAAATGTTGGGTTTGCACAAAGAATCTGCCAGAACCTGAATCAGATCTAACAGTATGGTCTTTCGAGTCGCACGATAGCCCATCTGTGATGACATTGGACTTGGGTATGCATAGTGTGGATATGGAAGGCACGCAAGTCCTATCCCTCTACTGTCCATTCTGGATGCTCAACAAAACAGGCTTTACTATTTGTTATAGGGTAAGTCCTCATTTTTATGCTGGTCATTTTATTATTGATTTTGAAGTGTTCTGAAACTTCTGTGCTTTGGCATTGAAACCTGGTTTTCTGTAAATGATTTGAGTGGTATTCAAATTTTGAAGACATCATTACTGCTGAATTTCATGAAATATATTTGCACATAAATATTTTACCAGCCAGATATTTTACATAATTAATAAGTACAGGTTGTATTGATATTAAAAAAGCTATGACAGTTTTTATCAGCATTTTTTCGAAGCTATTATATAAGAGCGGTACAGTAAGTAGAAATTCTAATAGGCTATTATACTAACTGTGTTTGTCTTCTCATCATACTAAGTCATAGACACCTTGTGATGTTGACATCATTCTTCTTGAAGTAGACTTGTAAATCTTATTGGCCATAAATACATTGCGTGGTTACAGAAATCAAAGAAACCAGAAAAAGACTCCAGCACACCCAACAAGGTATCTTTGAGATGATATAACTGTGAATATTTTTAATAGATTTTTTTTCCTTTCATCATTTTTATTAATCCTCGATTCGATCGGTTACTGCTTCGTACGTCTAACAAGCTTCATCTCAAAGCAATAGTTTTAGGATTTTTTGGTTTCGATACTTATGATCATTGCCATGTAATATTGTTGTTATAGCATGCGTTTTCCAGTGGGGTCATAGCCTAATCCGAACGTAAACGTATATTAGAACGTTTGCCACCTATTTGACACGATATATTTGATGTGATGTGTTAGACATGTTTATTTATATTTAGTTACGTATTATCATAAATTAATAAAACGAATATTGTATGGGTTATCCATTTTATGTAAATTGCAGATTAAGCATTCACCTTGCAGTAAATTTATTAGACGCCATACTTCTTGTTTGCCGGTAAGTGCAAACGTTACTTTAGCACATCTAAGAAATACATGGTTATATTATTTTGCTACTTATATTGAGCACTCTGAAGGGGTTTTGGTGGTTATTGTAATAAGTTTTAATTATCTATGTGGTGGAGTTTTTGAGTAAAACAAATGATTACTCAATTGATATTGATTTTTTGATGCAGATAAGTCAACGAAGCGTTAAAGGTTGGGCTCAGTTTATAGTCTTGTGTTGTTTTTATTAAACTAGAAATGCACACATTGTAGCCTTAATTTTTTGTGGATTACCATGACCCTACTGTATTTATTTTGCTTTTTAGCAGCATGTATTTAATATAAGTATTTGTAATATAACTTGTAATTGTTTACACATTAGTGAGTACAGTGTCAATTTTTTTTTCGTTGTCATTGCTATTTGTAGCATGATCTATGATGTACTGCATGATCACACATAAATCTTCCATAATATCACCTATTGTAAGAGACCACTTTAATGCTGATGCTACATTAGGCGTTATTTGAACAACACGAAATGAATTTTGAGTATTGACAAATACGCCAAGTGAAGTGTTGGCATCAACTTTTATCTAGCTTTGCAGGGACGGTAAGCAAGCTTTAAGGTGTAGGATAATGCGAAATAATATTTGGCGCAGCACTGGCAACTCACAATAAAGAAGATCGAATATTTATTACGTCTTTTGTTTTATAGAATGTGGATGAAACTGGCAACGTGATATTCCATCCTAAAGACTATAAGGAACCGATCTTGTTCTCGTTCCGAGCTAAGAACTTCTTCGGTAAGAAGAAGGCTGCCATAAGGCTGGAGTTTGGGGAATGGTCCGATAAATTCTCGCTGGATGTTCCCGGCAGTTCCGGTGTTATACAGTGTAAACATGAGGGTAGGACTTATGAGGTGAGTTTATTGAGTTAATGGAGGGAGTGGTTTTAAAATGTTATGGTGGAAGAGATAAAAAAATTAAAAGAAGAAAAAAATTACACTTTACACGCGAGAATACTGTTCTTGGCTGTTGTATTTTCATTTTTTACTAGGTGTTTATTATTTTTTAGGTGGCAGTTACAAATCAGCTGACTTTCAACAGTTTAACAAAGATGGTGATATTCACACCGTACTTCTTGATAATCAACGAAGCTCCTTTTGCTATCCAATATCAGGAGTTGCACAGATCTGGCGACCCTTGGATCACGGTAAGTCAAGAACTTGATAACATCCTAACAAAAATTTCACGATTCGGATCGAGAAAAAAATACCTTCATTCTTAGAGTATTGTGAAATAATGAGCGGTGGTGGCCGAGTGGTAGCGGCCCCAACTTACGAGTTGTTGTTCACGGGTTCAAACCCAGCCAGACGCATTATTTTGTGTAATTTATTTCATCACAACTGCTCTCAAAATGCTGAAAAAAACATCGTGAGGAAACCGGCATGTCCTAGAACCAAAAATTCGACGACACGTGACATTCACCAACCCACATTGGGCTCGCGTGGTGGATTCCTTCTCCTAGAGAGAGGAGGTCTGAGTCCCAGCAGTGGGGATATTAAAACACCGATTATGCTATGCTTATGCTATTGTGAAATGGGCGAATGACTGTCGTGTAGTGGACTATTTTATTTGTCACGAAACTACAGATGAAACCGAATACGATATTATTATTTGGGTGTAAGCGCAATTTACATGTATATGTAGCCGTATTCGGATAGCCTTACTTGACTGGTAGAGTGCATTGCATTCATTTAGTTCGTCTTTGTACCTTTTCCCATGAATAAATAAATGAAGGAGTAAGTGTAAATATGCCGCTGAAAGTAGTCCAGGGGCCTTTACATGTCGTGTTAAAATATCAAGCATAGGTACACGTGAGAGAGAGAGATGGAGCTATACACCACATATATCTCCATCCCTTTAAAAGTTCAGTTTTGGTCGTCAAATGGATCGCGTTAAGAGCTCGTGGTAGGGCCTCAAATAAAAAAAAATATGATTGTTATCGTATGAGTTTTTATTAGTCTTTATATTAGATGAATTGTTTCCCAGGTGCCAGAAAACTCCAGCGCGCCTCTATGGCCGGTCATAGAGAGAGAAGACAAGTTACTAGTACTTCGCGCCGCTTGCTCGCCCGTCATAACTGCGCCGTTCCTATACACTGAACATCATTCCGTCTGCTTGAAGCTCAACGATGAGGTTAGAATATTGTTATATTACTACTAGTACTTTAGAGACCAACCGAAGATTTGGTTTCGGCCAAAAGTGCTGGATTCGGTTTCGGCCAAAAAGTACCCGAATATTAGGACCAACCGAAACTAGCGTTTTGAAACTGACGATTGTGATAGAGGCCTGAAAACTGATTGTCTGATACGTCTATGAATGTTATAAATTTTGTGTAATTTTCGATTTTTTCATTTATTTAGTATTTGATGCAAATTATTATAGATATAAAATTAAGCTCCAAGATATCGAAACATAGTAACAACAATATAAATTAGGAGTATTATTTGTAAGTTCTTGTCATTCTTTTTTTGTACCACGTCAGTTGCGGTTTCGTTTGCGACCGAAACTAGAAAAGGAGCCGAAACAGGTTTAGTTGAAAATCGGTTCGCGATATGGTCAACGATGGAACAAGCATTTGTATAGCAGATAAAGCTTTAATTGAGAGACATGGGTTTTCTGTGCTATACAAATATAAACATAGTAACAATTCAAGTAATGTCAAAAGCTGTGATGCAATCGTTGATGGTGGAGTGCGCTTCGCACTAGTTTATTAAAAGCCTATTCACACTAGATTTGAAGACACCTAACTTATAATCGGACGGGAAGACCGCAGCAGGCAAAATATTCAATTTTTTCGATGTACGCGGTATAAACGATGAAGCGAAAAGCTTAGTCCGGACCGTAGTATATTGTTTAATAAAAAAAAATAAGTGTTGATCGTGTTTTTTTCAGTTCGGTGGTTTACACGTAGAAGTGCAGCTGACAGAAGGCGGAACGTACATCACAATACGACAGTATCACGACGGTCACGCTCCCGCTTTACTCGTCAACTACTCGCCGCACACTATCACTATCTACGAAAAGGAGAATGTCAATATAAAGTGAGTTATTCTTTATTATTTTGATTACGACAATCTTGGGACTTTGGGGTCCTGGACCTCTGCAAGTTAGTCTCTTCAAATGAGATGGGTGGCACTAACAAACGAGTTATATATGTATGGCTGGCTGGGTTTGAACCCGCGACCTACAATTCGTAAGTCGGGGCCGTTAACACTCGGCCATCACTGCTCTCAAAAGTAAAATAGACGTGTATAATAACTTGTTTTTATTTCCAGGAAATTAGAATCAATGCATAAGATGCTGTATACGTGGGACAACCCTGCTGGGCCACGCATTCTGATAATCGAATGTCACAAGAGGAAAGAGATAGAAAACGACCTCAGACAAGATGGTATTGGAGAATTCATGTAAGTAATTCGAAAATCACGTCATTGCCATTTAAAGAAATATCAACTTGACATTAGTGTAAATAAAAGTTGATTTTTAAGTGATTAAAGAGAACTTGTGTAACGTGCTATTCCTTTTTAAGCAAATAACAGCTTTGTGCCAGTCGAATTAAATTGAATTCAGAATTATATCAAAAAAGTTTGATTTTTATATTAAAAACATCTTTTGACAGAAAAATGAAAACAAATTGTGACTGAATGACAATAAAATTTAAATGTTCACGTAATAATGTTTTTTCAGTTCTAGATACGCCATTTATGTAAAAATTACTTTATTTACAGGATCGACGATAACACAAGAGTATACTGGGTATCGTTCCTTGACGGGTTACAGCGAGTGATTCTGTTCACCGAAGACCCCATACTGGCTAGTGGTGCCCACACCATAGGCGAAGCGGAGTTGGTTGACACCGAGCTGGTTCTGTCCATGCACGGTATTGGACTGTCACTCGTCAACGACCCGGAGCAACTGGAGATCGTATACATCAGTATATCCAAGTATGTCGTCTAAAGAGTATTAAAGTGAAAGCTACGGGACCGAGCGTGACGCTATTCTTGCTAGATTGCACTGAACTCAATTTTTTAACTTATTCTGTTTTTAGTGTATAGGAGAAATATACTTTACTGTACACCATTACACATACAAAAGGAATCTAAAATTAAAACACAAACATACAAAGGGCGGCCTTATCGTAGGAGAAATATTAAGTTTAGGAAAATTCAAATTGAACCTAATCAAATTTCTGGGTCTCGTAGTTTTCATTTTAAGAAGTCACGGGTGCAGTAAATGCTTAGTTAAGTAGTTTACAATTAATTTTCTCGAAAACCCTCTACTACTCCCTATCGGTTTTAGATCCGCAATGTAGTGTATATCGCGCAAGTGTGGAAATGTGCCAAAACTCCTGCCACAATGTATTACGTTAATTGTATTAGGCTGGGCGCGGATAGTCTCCATTGTTCAGCCCCATCCAAAGCGAAAAATAAAAACCGCAGTTCATGTCTCACAATAATTTATTTATTTTTAATTAATCTATCTTATATCTATATATGTATAGAAAGTGAAAAACTGACTGACATATTAACGCATAGCTGAAACTACTGGGAACACGAACGTGAAATTTTGCACAAGGTTTCTTTTTATGACGTAGGTGAGCACTAAGAGAGGAATTTCCAAAATTCACTCCCTAAAAGTCTGTCATCAGGGGTCCAAAGTTTTTTTTGGACAAACCTATTTTTACGCGGGCGAAGCCGCTGGAAGAGACTAATAGGTTTATAAAGTTTTACAGCAGTCTTGCCATGGAGTATCGTGTTAACCAATTACTAGGTTCAAGAGTTCCATATGGTTTGACAGGAAGCCGATTGGGTAAACGCTAAGGCAGATTGATGTTATACTAATTTAAGTACCTTCTTTTCAGCTCTGGCATAATATGGGAACAATGCAAAGTAGGTGCACGCCGTTACAAAAAGATTGAAGGACCTAGACTGCTGCAATTAGAAGAAAGTTACCAACGTTATCTGTCTGAAAAGTTGGTCAGCGACGAGCCTGTATCACCTAAAGTCCAAATTGACGAGAAATTCGAGGTATACTATATAATCATTGGACTTACATTGTTTGTTTTAAAGATATGTGATAAAACACATCTTTTATATTTTTTTACGAAATGTAAAAGTTTTCTTACTTTATTTGTATGAACAAAAACGTATATAGCTTGATTTTTTTAAAAGTATGTACCGAAACGACGTAATTTTTTTTATATCGGATTTTTATTAGATTACATTTTCATTAAAAACATAAGAACATAACCTGACATATTTTTTAGGGTTTTATTATATATATTAATCTTCAGTTCCATCAAATAGTTAATTTGTTTACCATTAAAATAGGGTTGTAACACATTTTATTTTTTTGCAAACTTCTCCAAAGTTATCAACACTACAGTAAAATTCTCAGCTCCATTTTACCGACATCGCTTTTCAATTATTCTACATATTATCCAGTTTTGTAGATACAAAACTTCACTAATTTTACATCATAATATCCACTAGAAGTTCACTTGGGAATTATTAAAACAACCACTGAACTTAACTCGAAAACAATCTCTCCAAAAATTACATACTACTGAAACTTGCAGGTTGACTTCGAAGAGATGCGTCAACTGAAACCCTCCGTCCGCATCCTCCGTCGGACCCTGCAGCCCGGCCTGTGGGCGTCGTACGGCCTCACGCCCCACTCGCGGCGCCTGCACGCACGCCTGCACCGCCTACAGATAGATCAACAACTGCCGCTGCCGACCTTCCCCGTTGCGCTGGCGCCTGTACCGCCGCCGAGGTCTATTGCGAATGATGATCCTAGCGGTAAGTTTTTCTGTGATAATGGTTTGAATTTATTTATAAAAGTAATACTATTTTCTTCTTTTCTATTCTCTATGCTGTCTTTGTGCGATAGACATGTTCTTTTTCTTAGTGAGTTGATGAAGAATATTTTCAGTAAGGTATTTTAAGACTTGAAACAGTGCAGTTTAGATAGATGTACACAAATATACTGATATGGACATTCATTTAATACTTCAATACAAAAGATATGTTTATAAAAAAATTTAAACCAAAGTAAATTGAGTAACCAATTATTCCAATTTTAGAAGAATTTTGTATGTTAGTCTGAAATAATAACTACCATGAACACAACATTTATTTTAATTAGAGTACAAAGAAAACACGAGGTATTTCAGTAATATCAACATGAAATTGTCTACCAGCAATTCACCAATTCCTGATAATTTGATCACACTTTTCAGACATCTGAAACAAACTCGATCTTGTCTTACCTGTATGACTTTTTCTAAATTATATTAATCTTTTTTGCATGACCGTGGATCCAAAACATAGTGCCCGAAGGTACGAATAAAAGCTTGCTCTCTATGAGGCTTCGCTTGCTCAATAACATTTGTCGATAGAAAAAAAGCTTGACGATACGCAAAAAGAGGCGTGTTATAAGTTTTACCGCTATGTGTATGTGTGTCTGTCTGTCTGTGTGTGGCACCATAGCTCTTAAACGGGTAAACTGATTTGAATGCGTTTTTTATTATTTGAAAACAGGTTTTTTTTGCAATGGTTCTTAGACATGTTTTATTAAAATCGGTTCTTTAATTTACACGTTAGGAGGATGAAAGTGGAAAAGAACAACCGAATGTTTACAAATATGGCCAAGGAGGTATGTAAAATGTAAATTACAAAACTGTATGACAAATTCAAATCGGTTTAATTGTTTTAAAGTTATGAAAAGGGTGATAGGGTAAGATTCATACTTTACCGTTAACATGAAAAATGTGGTGGGGAGTTAAGTTTTTATGTTTTATGTAAAAGTTTTGTTACTATTTTAGTGTAAAATAAAGTTTATTCTAATCTAACACTACATACTTCGATCTCTACATACGCTTCTTGCTTCGTGTACGGTCATACATAAACTCACGCCATTTTCTCATGTGTGTTGGCAGAAATTTCAGAACGACACGTTCTACTAAAATCTACATACTCCTATTGCTTTTTCGTACATACGGGTACATTTGTTCGTTCATACACGCTGCGCTGCTCAACAAAAAGTATCGTTGCTAAATAACTGTTATATATTGTAGGCATGAAGCCGTTTATCGAAGTGTCGATAGTCGAGCGTATCATGGAGCACAGTAAGGTTCGCCAGTACAAGTACTACAAAGTACTGATACAAGAGTTCCATGTGAAGGTTGATATGGGACTAATCAACGCTCTCATGGGCATGTTCCCACAACGACTGTTAACTGAACAAGAAGCGGTAAGTATTGGAGTTCATTCGTATCTCCGTTATTTAATTTGAAAATTAATACATTTTTGTAAATTTTATAATTAATATATTTCTTAAATTATTGTTAATGTGAAGATGTTTGGATTGTTTTTTCTTTTTAGTCATTTTTATACGTATGTTTGGCAGTTTGAGTACTTTATGCGGCCTACTCAAAATATGAGTATGCCGTGAACAAACCTTGTCGATCATCCAAAGAAAGAACATTAAATGTTTTTTTTTTGTTTTGTTGCTACGTAGTAGTCTTGAGTTTAGTTACAAAAATACTTTTAGCACTGACTGGACCGTTCAACTCAAATCTGTGTGGTTCTTTTCCTAAAAAAGATCCATTTCAAACACTCTCATACGATTTGACAAATTTTTGGAGTATGAACTTTAAAAGAGACTAAACTCTAAGTTCATTTCGGTGTTTTTTCTTAGGGTAGTCAGTTAAGAAACACCGCCCTCATCTAGTTTAAATTGACGGAAAAAAATTACGTGTAAAAGTGTTTTAGAACGTATTTGTTGCAAACTAAATATAATTTTATCAGTAACTAAAACACAGACTTTGAAATGTCCAAGCAAAACTTTTGTAGTTTAGTTTGCAGACTGCTAAACCCAGATTTTTACTGACTTATCCTTGAGTTTCAAAATGTCAGCATTTTTTGGTATTGAAAATACCGTCCAGAAACTAGTGTGTGTCGCTAAAATATTTATCAACATTTTTTTGTTATTGCATTTTGGTTTGATATTGATATTTTTATAGGTGTACCCCCTCGGCTTCGCTCCCGCTCTACCCTACTCCACTCTACTATAACTTACTCTAACCTATTCTACCCTACTCAACCCTATTCCAACCTCTTCTACCCTACTCTACCTTACTCTACTCTACCTTTCGCTACCCTTCACTACCCTAATTTTCATTATTTTTTTTCCATAACAACCTTCTGCTCACAATAACGAACACAACAAAAAATAATTAGCGAAATCGGTTCAGCTGATTTCGAGATTTACGCTTACCAACACATTTAGCGATTCATTTTTATATTATAGATAATTTAAACGGAAATAAATATGCATTTCATCTTGCAGCTGGATGCATTCCAAGTAGATTTACAAAAGGCTGGACAGCCATTAGAAGCTTTAGCAGCTATTGGAGTCGCATCAGATCTCAAGAATTTCTACGATAATCTACATTTATCGCCGCTCAAGGTAAATGAATAAGAAAACAAAATATTTTCATCATACTTTATTGTTATTCGAATTTCAACCTTATTTTCTTGTTGTTTAGGCGCACGTATCGTTCTCACTCGGTGGATCGACTCAACTGCCATCGTTCGTTGGCACCGTACTCCAGAGCATTGGTGTTACGTTGACGGACATGAACGATGTAGTATTCAAGTAAGATTGTCTATTAAAATGTATTTCTGTTTGGTGTTGATTAAGATTTTATGCAGGTGTTGGTATTTTATCCTGACCTGTTGTAATTTCGTAAACATATTTCTTAAAATAAGAAATTTGTACCAATACTTGTATATATAATAAAATTAATTAATAAAAAAAATATATTAACGTAATATGCTACGGCTTTTCAAGCTGGTGCTTTTGTTACAACAACTTGATTTCAAATCGATTGACAGGAAAAGTGCAAGTCATTACATCGTCATGCATCATTGAAGAGGTGCCGATGGCTGAATGCTCTGTTATCACAACTTACGATTATTTGCATTAAGTCGGAATAGCATAATTACACTATGTCACGTAAAATTACAATACAAGGTGTAAGGGACAGCCCTCAAGCCCTCAAATACAAATTGTCCAATCAAGTTTATAATTTTGTATGGTGAGGCTGATTTTTTTTTCGTTTCCTGAAAAAAGTTTTTGTGGAAGGTTGTTCAGTTTCGTCTACTGAGCGAGCCCTTAAAGTTTGTGGAGGGCTGTCCCTTACACCCTTTATATCTGATGCTAAGGGCCCGTTCACGACCTTGCCGCTGTGAGAGGAAGTAAAGCGCGGTAGCGGCAAGCGGTAAGATCAAAATATGAAAATGTTTGAAATACGCTACGAGACAACGTTTATAGCGGCGTGCGCTAGCCTATCGATGCCGCTCCGTTCGCCGCGTCTGTGCCGCCAACACCGAAGTCGTGAACGGGCCCTAAAAGTAACATGTCTTCTTGGCCTTACGGAAAGAATAGCATATATTTATTGATTACTTTAAATTATTACCTCAAATGTATTAAATTTTTCCCCAGATTATCCTACTATGAGAGGAACTACGAGTTCTTATCTCAGAAGGAGTTAATGAGTCAAGTACAGAGCCACTATACAGGCCAAGCAATAAAACAACTGTATGTGCTAGTACTTGGTCTAGACGTAATAGGCAACCCGTATGGACTCGTCGTCGGATTGAAGAAGGGCGTTGAAGATCTGTTCTACGAGCCGTTCCAGGTTAGTTATTGAACTTAATCTGCAGTTTTCATTGCGTAACATTCCATGTTTTGTGGAAATTCGTATACCGCTTACCCGTTGGAAGCTAATCAGACTTATAGTTTGTTCAGGAATTGAATAAAGTTTACGTGCACTATGATTATGTTAATTGGATGGGATTGACGTTTAATCCTCGGGGATAAGGAGTCAGGTATTTGGGGAGAAGAAACAAGTTTACGAGAAATTGAAAAAAGAAGAAGTCATTAAGGCATTAAGTCCGCCTCTGTACTCTTGTGTGCATAAAGAATAAATAATAAAAAAAGGGACAAGTTTGCTCGTATTTAGTGGGAAGGTTCAAATTAGCGGGTATTACGACAAACCAAAACACCGTAGGACATAATTTCAACTCACATTTACATATGCAATATTTGTGTGAAAGGGCCGGCCTGCGGGTCTTATTGGCGGTCCTGTACTTATTAACAGAGTTGACAAATAATATATTTTTTGCAGGGTGCAATCCAAGGCCCGGGCGAGTTCGCTGAAGGTCTGTTCCTGGGCGTGCGCTCACTCGTGGGACACACAGTGGGCGGCGCGGCCGGCGCCGTGTCGCGCATCACCGGCGCCATGGGACACGGGCTCGCCGCGCTCTCGCTGGACAAGGTAGCGTACTGACAGTTCACCGAGGGTGTGTTCCTGGGCGTGCGCTCACTCGTGGGACACACAGTGGGCGGCGCGGCCGGCGCCGTGTCGCGCATCACCGGCGCCATGGGACACGGGCTCGCCGCGCTCTCGCTGGACAAGGTAGCGTACTGACAGTTCACCGAGGGTGTGTTCCTGGGCGTGCGCTCACTCGTGGGACACACAGTGGGCGGCGCGGCCGGCGCCGTGTCGCGCATCACCGGCGCCATGGGACACGGGCTCGCCGCGCTCTCGCTGGACAAGGTAGCGTACTGACAGTTCACCGAGGGTGTGTTCCTGGGCGTGCGCTCACTCGTGGGACACACAGTGGGCGGCGCGGCCGGCGCCGTGTCGCGCATCACCGGCGCCATGGGACACGGGCTCGCCGCGCTCTCGCTGGACAAGGTAGCGTACTGACAGTTCACCGAGGGTCGGTTTTACGATCATCGTCATCATTTCAGCCGAAATTTGTTCTACGGTCCTGTACGTCTCGGATCCATCGCTTGTCGCGACTCGCACCAGGTCATCGGTCTATCTTATGGTAGGCCTTTCAACGCTACGTCTTCCGGTACGCGGTCACCCCTCTAAAACCTTTCGGTCCCACCGACCATTCGTTCACCAGCAATGTGCCCAGCCCACTGCCACTTAAGTTTGTCTATTCTTCGGTCTATGTCGGCGACTTAGGTTCTCTTGCAGATATCTTCATTCTTGATGCGATCACGCAAGGAAACCCTGAACATAGCCCTTTAGGTTTTATGATATTTATTTCAAAATAAATCTACTCTCATAAAAACATGAAGGAGAACGAAGAGATGGTTATAAAAAAAAAACACTTGATTTGTTTTAATGAGTTCAGTATTAACTATTTTTTATTTATTTACTAGGAATATCAGCGACGTCGTCGAGACAATATTAATAAGCCGCCTGCGAACCTGCAAGAAGGTCTTGCGAGAAGCGGCAAAGGACTGGTCATGGTGCGTATTTTTTTTTGTTCATCATGTATTTGACCACGGTGCTATAACATTGCCAAAACAGTCGTTAAACGTTATGTGTCTGGCTACCCAAAAAGTGCCATCAGTCATTTTTTATACAATCGATTTAGAATAAGTAATAAAAAATGAGGGCAGATTTTCAAATTGTCAGATAACTTTTAACTGAAAAATGACTTTTATCTGGCAGTTTGATATACTTTCCATAAAAAAGTTATAATATCGCAATTGCCTGCCCTAAAATAAGGCACCAATAGAAGTATTTTTGTTTTGGCGATAGAGGATGGGAGTAAATGATAGTATTTATCTATAAGCAAACCTTCTAAACAAACAGGGCGTGGTAGACGGCGTGACTGGCGTATTCACGAAGCCTATAGAGGGCGCGCGCGAGCAAGGGATCGGAGGTTTCTTCAGCGGGTTGGGCAAGGGCGCCGTCGGGCTCGTGGCCAGGCCCACCGCCGGCGTCGTAGACTTCGCGTCCGGCTCGCTTGACGCCGTCAAGAGGTAGCGTGAGAATGAAGCCTGCATGCCATGCTTGTATGTTCACTGTGCTGTGCGCCTTTTGTCTTTGTGGATTCAGTCTTTTTGTTGCCATTTATGATGCTCTTCTGTTTTTTTCCTTTATCCTGACGATAAGCTTGATGCATGTTTGCTCAAAGTGCTGTGCGGCTTTTGTTTTTGAGGACTGTTTATTGTTGTCTTGCCATTTTTTATGCTCTTTGTTTTCTCATAACCTAAAAAAAGCTAGATCATTTATTTTTTTAATCCCTTCCTCAATGTCAAATCTTGACACGTTTTCGGATTAAAGTATAGTGCGTTTCGCATAGAAGTTCCTTCGCCGTAATGTTGGCTCCACCGTCTGTCTAAAGAAAAAAAAGAAAAGAGTTGCCTATTCTAGCAAAATTGTTACACGAAATGCGAAACGAAATCGATTTTAACGGTAGTAGCACGACTTTATGGAGTTTATTTAAAAAAATTAAATTAAAATTATAAGGAATGGGATTTTATTAAAAAAAAAAACAGTTTTAAAAGCGAGGTGTTAATGGAGAGGTACGAGATTGTGGCGTTGCGTTTTCGGTATTTGAAAGAATTGTGGTACAATCGAAATGGGGTCCAGTGTCCGTATACTTTATTCAAAAACTAGCTTTTGCCCGCAGCTTCGCTCGAGTACATAATATAAAGCAGCTACCTATCGGTGACAAAATTTTAGCAATCGGATCAGTACTTCCAGAGGTAACCTCCTACAAACAAAAAAATAAAATAAAAGAAATCTAACTTTACCTCTTTATTATATTAGTGTAGATAGTTTTAACAGATTCCAAAAGAAAAAAAAATCGTTTATAAGGCAATTGTTAAAAGTAACGAAATATCAGTTAATCTCCCTAATATTAAGTAATTTCATTGCTAGAAATATAGCAACACTTTTTCCGTATTCCCAAAATTACGTCAAAGGAACTCCTTATGTGAAACGAAATGTAGAGTATGTCAAATATTCAACTTCAAATATTTAATTTAGTAATAGGGAGTCGGGGGTTTATCCTTATGGTCGAGGCACACTAGGGCCTATGCCTGCTAGGTCTGCGGGATTAGTGATGTGTCCTTGCCGGCAATATTGCCGTGAAGTGGCAATATTGCCCGGAGTATGAATATTGGTGGCAATATTGCCCGTAGTATGAATATTGGTGGCAATATTGCCCGAAGTATGAATATTGGTGGCAATATTGCCATATTACCGGCAACGGCACATCTCTATGCGGGATTGTTCGAAAGAATTTCCATGGCTCTGCCACGCGAAGAGAAACCGAAGGCACATTATTTGATAATTTTTCACCTTAAAAAAAGAAGTGTGACCTTCACTTTATAATTTAAATAAATATGAATATAAGGAATAGAAGTAGGTAGAGCTATATTTATTTGCGATTCATTGTTTTAATATGGACCTTCGCGGAATCCTTAGATTTGAAATATATATTTATTAAATTAATTACAATTTATTTTTTAATAAACTATTCACGTCTTACGGAATTATGAACCAACACATATCCGTCTTATACTTACCCTACGGCGGGGTCTCTACCACGTTAAACGCCAATGAAATTAAATTTAAAAACCCGTCACAAACTTATTCTAATATTCTACAAGATCATGATACCTTATAAATTGTTAAAATCCCGGGGAATGGCCATATTATCATCACGTACGAATAAAAGTTTTTTCTTTCTTTCTTTCATCAACATTTGCGATCATTGAATTAAAAAAAAGGTCCAACCTACTCCGATCACAGTTCATATCATAGTCATGGTCATAGTATTTTATTGGTAAGGGATTCTTACAAGTTAAATACAGAGTCTTACATTATACTTAGTCAACAAAAAGATTAAATATAATGTCAAATGAATGAAAATGAAATGAATGTCAAACATATAAAAGAAAATACAAAATAAACAAAAAAATAAATAGAAGCCGAACCTGGGTGATATCGTAAATATTTGGATAACTACCAAATCTTTTGAGTAAAATTACTTACCCAAATGATCGCTATCCTCCGGGATCACTCTCTCTATTTCCTGAACATCAGGGCGTAGTGGACGGTGTCCGCGGCGTGTTGGTCCGCCCTATCCAAGGGGCGCACGAGGGGGGCGCGGGGGGGTTCGTGAAGGGCCTGGGCCGCGGCGCCGTGGGCCTGGTGGTGCGGCCCGTCGGCGGTGTCGTCGACTTCACCTCCGGACTCCTCACGTCTGTTTTGAGGTGGTGAGGTTACTGGACTTTGTAGATGTTTCATAGACGTACGGTTTGAAGGGTGTAGCGTTAGTGTAGTAGCCGTATTTGACTTATATTAGTTGCGATTTGGGTACTGAAATGTAAGGACTTGAATAGGAATCATATTTTTTTATCATTCATTTTTCTTAGGCCTTGTTTATATTATGATGTGATGTTGAAAACGAGAAGGTTCACCCGTCATGTTCATGTTCATATAGTTAGCGTATTTTATTATTTAGACTGCATATTAAATGTAGGTACCTGGTCTGTATTTTTGTTAATAACGCTTTATTCGAACTGCTGTAATATTGTGCTTTAGCTTCTCTCTTAACTTGTTGTTTGTACCTGTGTATTACTAATTTTGGTCGGTAACAATAATAATGTAGTAAATGAAAAAAAAAAAAATGTTTTCTCGTAACATCAAAGTTTTCTTTTCTAATAAAGGAGGCAGGAAATAAATAATGAAAGGATTTTTATGGATTTCAACATAATTCTTACATCTCTGCGTACCTATGTTGTTGTAATATATAACCTCTACTATAAACCAATGTTTAAACCGATCGTATGTCAATATAGAGCTGCAGATATGTCTGAAGAAGTAACAAAGCGTCGTCCGACGCGGTACATGGCTCCCGACTGCGGCGTCAGGCCCTACTCGAGGCTAAACGCAGAGGGCTACAAGATGCTCTTCGAGTTGGAAAAGGTTTGTATTGCAACATGTTTCCATAGACAAATACAACATAATTTAGTTTATGCGAAAATAGAATATAGTTTGTATTTAAACCAAGTTTTTTTTTTTTCTAAAAATATTTAAAAAGGTCACAAGTTGGATACCACTGACATGAAATACAACACAAGTCACGGAAAGTCATAGCGGGTATTAGGCGCCAGTAAACAGCTGTGTGCAAGTATTTTAGTTTTTCTGGCAGTTATGATCATTTCTTGCGTCTGCGACGACTTTGTCCATTGAGGAGTCAGTAGGTATATCACCGGGCCGCAAGATTCGTATCTGCATTAAAATAAGAACTATTATTATTTGCGTACGAGAAAATTTAAAATTGGACAACAACCATTTGTGTTTGTTTACCTATTTTGGCGGGTTTGCGCACGTGATGGCTTGACCTAATAATAAATAGACAGGGCAACATTTCAAATGAAGATTTTTTTAAAATGTGAACCATATTAAAAAATGGTTCAATTTGTTTCTGCTCGTTATTCTGATTAAACTATTTTCAGGTTTTGCGCATTTAACGTTACACGTTGTATTACCGTATACGGCGTTTTGAATAGAAACGGATATAAACGGATATATCTGCAGTCGGCATCAATGTGTTAATAACGTTTATTTCTCTCAGGGCAAGTATGTTAGCACGGACAACTACGAGGCCCACGTGTGGGTGATCCAAGGCAAAGAAGTGGTTATGTGTACTGACAAGCGAATACTGTACATTGAGAAGAATAATGTGTTCGGCGGATGGCAGGTATGGAAACTATTGTAACCTTTTTACGTATTTGACAGCGCGGCTGTCTCAGCGGTTTTGTGATTGGCTACTGCACTGCATGTCGCGGGTTCGACTCCCGCACGAAACAAATATTTGCATGTGGTTCACATGTTTATGAACGCATACAAGAATTATTCTTAGTGTAGACCAACGACGTTTAAAAAAAAAATTATAATTATTTAAGCAGTAATGTAAAAAAAGGCTAACCTAACCTGGGGATCTTTAAGTCAAGATTAAATAGGTTTCTTATAGGTAAACGTGCTCCATCGTCGATCCCACCGTCGCTTTCCATCAGGTGAGATAGTGGTCAAGCGCGAGCCTATCAACAATATAAAAGAATTTCATACAAACCATCAAAATATCGCGAGCAATTTATATGTTAGTAAAAGTAATGCAAAAATTATAACGAGTTATTTTTATCAGACTTCGGCGAAGCCCAAAAGAAGTGAAGCCGAGGTCATGTTTAATTTATAGGAAACTGGCGTCTCTCATTCCGGCGCTAGTTCGTTTCCTATAGCTACTAAATATTTCATGAATACTCGGCAACGTGCTTTGGAAAACATGTGTTCTCGTGAAGGTAAAGTAACAATAATAACTTGCGAATGATGTGTATGTCTTCAAGTATAAAAAATAAATCTGGAGCTTCTTTAAAAAAGTTTGTAAATGCGATAACTCCAATATTTGTCGATAAGAAACCCCAGCTGAAATGTTTATACGATAGAGCCAAAACATCCTAATGTTAATGATACTTTGTTCTATTTCAAATATAACACATACCATAGTGTAGTGTTTTTTAACACGCAGGTTAATTAGTAAATGTCTTGTTACATTAAATCCGCCTATGTATCTACTCATCAGAAAAAGTTAGTTTTTCTAAGAAAAGAAATTATTCATCTGTCCAACAGATCTTATGGACCTACCTATGGACGGAGCTCCCTGACGTGCCAACAGTCGTGAACAAGGGCGTGTATGTACCCACAGCCAAGAGGAAGGTGCTCGGAATGTTCCCCACCTCCGGCTCCGGCAAGGTGATATTCCTCTACGACGAGCAGCAGAAGAAGTACCTCGTCACACAGTGCCAGAGACTCATGCAAACGCGTTGACATGAGGCAGTAGAAAGGATGAAGCCCACCGAGTGGTTGGCGCAATTCTTTCTACTTATATTTGATTTCCGCACCGCATTGCTTGCATTCGCCTATCACTTTAACATGCACCACCTCGCCCCCAAAGGCTTCCGCTGAACTCTTCTTCGCAGTGCGCAGTGCTTCATAAAGACTATCTATGTATTATATTTAGTGTATCGATGTTTATCTGTTTTGAGAACCGTGTGCTTGTTATATTTTTATAATACCTTTTTTACGTGATGTTGTCAATGCATTTGGTATGCTGAGTACAATTATGGAATTAAATATCGTGGTAACGACTTTTGTGTATGTAGTTAGAGTTTTGATTCATTTTACATATGTACACCAGTTAGTAATGTACCGAACTTGTAAAGTATGAGAGAGACCTTGTAAATGACCTTGCAATTGACCGACGTTCTGACTATTTATAATTGTGTTACTCTATGGATGGACATAGCCTTATTAGAGAGTACAAATCATTTCAACTATGTTACTCTACATATTTCCCTTTCTCAGTAACTTCAATCGCATTTTTTCAAGTATATTGAAATAAATCGCTATGCATTTACCTATTTAAGATTAATATTCTGTAAGTTGTTACAAGATTTTGGTCTTCCTTTACGTACTTACCTTTTTATGGACTGTGTCGTTGAGTTTATTATACCGTTGGTACTATATTATATTTAACATTTTACAAGAAAGAAAATTAACATGTAATCAACTCGAATAACTAATATCTTTTTGGAATACTCAGTTCATCAGTCTCTTGATAGTAGACTTAAAATATCATATCGAATATTTATTCATTATGTTATATACTTATAGACTATTTAACGTTATTTACAATAATTATGTTGATATTGTTGTAAGTTTAATATTACGGAGACAAAATCAGTGAAGTAAGTCTGTTATTTCCGTATCAAGTTTTCATACCGAAGCCTGACAGTACAAACGTTACGTTCAAAGAGTTGATTTTTTTATACATTGTGTTATTGGTTAAATGATAGCAAAGCAAAGACGTGATGGCTTACAAGGCTGAGGGTTTTCTTATCAGTGCCTTATGATCGATGATTAGAGAGCTGACGTTTTCTTTGCTCATTAACATTTTATTAATAATTGTTTTAAGTTTTTAGTTACACTGAAAATAGTGTTTACAGAAACTAAGTTATGTTGAGTGCACAATCAAAATGTTTATATTTGCTTCGCCTTTGTGCGCTAGCCCCACCAGCGGCTTCGAGATGTAAAATTTTCTTAATTTGTATCATTTTTATTTGTTGAAACGTTTATGCGTAAATACGTTTAATTAGATCTAAAGTCAAGTTTGTTATTATTGCCTGTTGCACAATTTGCTAATTTTGACTTTGTTTTGTCTTGTTCAAGCTTGTGTAAGAACATTTTCAATATAAAATATATTATACAGAAACAATGTGTTTTCTTTTTATATCTAAAAAAGGTTAATCGCGCCATCTGCTAATACAAATATTACCAAAAGTCTTCATCCGTATGTAAAATACGTGTTTGGACGTTCAGTTACGGACACCAGTACGATAAACAATACGATTTCGGTATCCCCCTAATTGTGGCGGTTATTGCAATAGCTAGGTGCTCACGTACCAATTTTTTGATAGATAGTCTTCGATATAGCCGAAATATGACAAATACATCAGAGTTTGAAGTGATACCTATCTATAACAAATGTACGGACAATATTTGAGACATAAATCAAAACGGCAGAAACGGCGGCCGCGGCGAACAATGGGTAGGGTCACTGTAAGGGCTGCACACGAAAATATTTTACCAGCTAGGTAGGTACTTATTAGATTTATAGTCTACCCAGCCACTTATAAGGTTTATAAAAGTTTAAACCGTTAAAATATGAGTTAAAATCCACTGGCGTCTATTCGCTAAATTAACAACAAAATTTGTGCACCTACACTTATATCATTTTGCCATCATCAGCAGTCAAAATATTAATGTTTATTGCTTGACTGGTGATGATGGTGAACCAGATATTTTTAGTCACTTTTGCTATCAGAGTTTACAAAGATAAAGTTTTGCAAAACAAAACAATTGTAACTACTCTCCCAAGTTTTCCTAGGCAGACATATATTCCAGTGTAACCGAATGTAGCTGAATACCAATAGGATTTTAAATGGACCGACGACATGGTGAAAGTCGTGGGTACCGATATGTGAGACGCTCAGGGTCGTCCATTGTGGAGGTCTATATACAGCTGTGGACTGTCTACTGTGGTCTTTCAGCTGAAATAATGACGATGACTACATATCTATACCCCACAGCCCTATAAGTAATTGGGTACCACAAAAACCCTTGGCAAGACAGGTGACAGATTTCTTCACTTTGAATATCCGTAATTATTGTCAAAGATTTACAAATGAGTGCTATAGTCTGTCTAAAAAGTCAACCGACTTGGGAATTTTGTATAATATTTAATACATAAATACTTATACTCGATACTTATTATAAGGTTCTTCTAGTAGTAAAAAATGATCAATATCTCTTAATCTACGTTGATTGTTGAACCAGCGTGGACTACATCAGATTTCATTTTACTCTACTAGTTACACAAGTCAGACAGACTCTAAGGCCCGTAATACAGAACGTCGCTCAAAACTCAAACGTTACTTAAAACTAGTTTCAACCAATCAAATGGCTTGAATCTAGTTTTAAGTAATGCTTGAGTTTTGGGTGACGTTCTGTAATACGGGCCTAAGGCCGAGGCACGGACGTATCGGTATGTTTACATGGTCACCCATCCATAGACTGACTTCGGTAAGCGTTGCTTAACCTTGGAGACCGACCATTCGTAGCCAGGGCCGTTTTATCCATTAGGCACTGTAGGCAACTGCCTAGGGGCCCCGCTAGGGTCAGGGGCCCCACGCTTCAGGAAAAAAAGTAGACTGTTTCATAAACAGTAAAAAACAATGATTTGTAATTTTGATGACATGACATTTAACTAGCAATCCTAGCATTAGAATATGCGAAAAGCGGTCAACAGATAGAGTTAATAAAACACGATTTTTCATCATTGAACCCACTATATCTAGGTTGGGTTTTCGGTGGTAATTTTGGAATGCGTAAACCGATTTTGATAATTATTTTTTTATTTGAAAGAAGATACGTTTAGAATAATAAAATATGAAAACCAAGTTAAAAAAAAATCTTGTATATACGGTTAAATTATAAACTTAGGTCAGAATTTATTATGTACAATTTTTCAAAAACTTTTCAACCCATCAAGTTCTAAATAAGTTTCCTAAAAAGTCTTTATAAAGTTCTGCTTTTCAGATTTTTGTATATTTTCTAAACTTATGGTTGAAAAGTTAGAACTACTAGTTAAAAGGGCCCGAGACGTGCATTGCCTAGGGGCCCCGACATGCAAAAACCGGCCCTGTTCGTAGCAGCCATATATTCAAGAAAAGAAGTGGAGGAGACAACGTGTTTGACGACCTTAGTTTCCCCAACTCGTGTGACCTTAATTATCTTGATGAGTATTCGAGTAATAGGTACCAAACCTACACACATACAACGCAGGTATCTATGTGATTAATGAACCAGTTCAAAACACCGGTAACTCAATTTTATCTCCATGATTAATATGTAAAATTTCATCATAAACTCGATTCAAATGTGTTACAATCAAACGGAGTAATAATAACGGGCTTTATATTCAAACAATAAAACTGATATTCAAACGATGCTGCTTACGTCTTCACAGTAATGACATCTTCACTTTACGGACGCTAAAATTTAAGAGATCCTCGTTTAACTTATATTACTGTTTGAATCGAACGTTCGGATGAAGGGTTTGGGCGTAAGTAGACCTAAACGTTTTATTATATGACGTCATAGGAGTTACAGCCTTGTTATGTCTGTTTACGGTAAAAAGTGTCGATCTTAATCTCCTGTGTTAGTAGTTATGGAAACTTGAGAATAACATATCACAACACGTATTGTACACTATGAAAACTTCAAAGGGATCTATAGTTTTTTTATTGAGGTGAGAAATCATCAAATTACTTCTCCCGTTCTAGGGTGGAGTGACCCTTCACTCCAGCATAGTTTGACACGTCCCCGCGTGTCAGACTTTTACCGACTAAAATCCACATGTGTCCTTCAGTCCCTTTAGTCCCTTCTAGGTTCACGGAAAACAACCTACCGCAGCCCTAGCAGGGATCGGCTAGGCCCCTTCGGTTTTGCTGACATCTTTTGAAACAAAATGCGCTCTCGACTAGCAATTTTGGACTCGGTGGAAAGGCGTGCGAAGAGGCTAATTGGTGATCCAGATTTGGTTAAGTCCAACCTTCAAAGCCTTGAGTACAGCCCTAGGGTAGCCAGCCTTTTGGGGACGCATTTTGGAGACACGAAATTAATTAATTTAATTTCGTCAGCTAAGCGGGTTCAATGACCTGTAGTTAGTAGTCGGCGTTACGTACAAACTATCTATAGTTCATTGAACTCGCTCAGCTGACGTTTTCTTAAAGAAATTCATTTCGACAAGTTTTGAAAAGAAGGTACTTTATTTTTTTATTTAATTTATCTTTACAAATCGATAGTGTTTCATGTACCTGATCGACCCTCCACGGGATTAAAACGATTAAAATTTAACGGTGTATTTTTGTTTTATTTCATACATATTACTTATTCCTGATAGTTATATCAGGAATAAGTATTATCTTTGGCTTTTTCTGTATTAAAAATAACAATATTTCTAATATTCTCGACGTAGGAACCTAGATAAATATTGTCTATAACCAAATATCATCATAATATGTTGGAAATATGCTCCAACTGCAAATGAGCGTGGTATTACGTTTGTATGGAAATTTATTTGTCACCGGCTCCTTAAATTACTCTAAAAGACCTGGGTTTGCCCAAACAACCAACATAATTAAGTAAATGGAAGTTCGATATTCAGATGTAAGTTATCACTCGTAGTGTAGATATCTAGTAGGTAAAGCAAGCCGCTATGGCTGTAAAATAGGTACCTACTTACTTTTTATAGGTAGTATACCTTATTGTTACAATTTCTCTATTTACATATTTACTAGTGCGCCGCACCATCAGAGATTGCATCACTGCTTACCATCAGGTGGGATCGCAGACAAGCACTAATTTATAAAAATTACAAAAAAAAGTATTGAGCCGTTTACGGGCGCAACGCTTGAATCCTGCGTCCGAGCGCGTATTACAATTGCCAAAACGGATCTTGAGCGCTCGGCGTCAGGGTGGGGATCGCTTTGCGCATTCCATACATTGACCAGCCAATCGTATTTGTTGTTAGATACATGCAGCAGCGCAGAGAACGAATCATAAGTGACGTCTATGACGCGATGGCGCGGCGAGCCAATCACTGACACTCCCCGCCCCCGCGTCTCGCTTCGCACCACTAAAGAGACCGCATATTTGACTTCTGCGCAACCGCTCAAGATCCGTGACGGCAATTGTACCTTTTCAAGGATATTTCTTGCCGACTATGGAATATGAGACTGTTGGACACAATTTGCATGATCTGACGGCTGGATTTGTGTTTTTCCCAAAGTATTAGAGTCCAATATAATGCCTTCAGGATGTTGTTGAGACTGCTTCGCTACTGCAGTGCGTCGCGAATAATATTAGCGCAGGTTCGTACGTGTAGGTACTGGTAGGTACGGGCAAGATGGGAATCATGCGCGATACCCGAGCGCATCAGAAAATCATATGGGGAGAAATCTTGCATCTTGTAATGTACTTCTACCACATATGAACCCTTAAAATGGTGAGTGGTGGTGGTTTGTTGAGGGCAGTCCGTCAGATTAGTAAAAAAAATGATCTTCGGAAAAACTCGAGCGTGTCAGATTAAGAGAAAAGGTAAGTTAAGTACATCCAGAGAAGTGTAAATTTCAATAATCTGACAATTTAAGTGTGGCATAAGCAGATGGGCGAGTCATAAAGTTAGCTTGTAAGGTTCCTGTTAATATTTTGTTGCAAAGGGTAATTTTTATACTACAGTTTGTTAAGATTTAAAAGAGTGTCTATGGAGTTTCCTGCACGTTCTTCTCCATAGAGATCTACGCTTTGGAACGTGCAATTTAGCTTCACTTTTTTTTTTGGACTGACCGACATTTGACTATTCAAAAGTGTCTGTAAATGGTCTACTTACTTGAAATAAATGATTTGATTTGATTTGATAATTTTGTTTGGAACGTAGAAAATTTTACATTTGTGATAGTTTTAGCTACCCCATGAAAACCGTCAGATTATAGGTTTTTCGTATTTAGGATTACGAAAAATAAAACCCTACTAGGGTAGGATTACCTTCCTACCAAGGTAAGATTACCTGCAAAATAAAAAAAAATCAATCGCTCTCGAATATTTTGCGGTGGCTTTTTTTCTCATTTCAAATTCTTATACGCTCTCCTCCCACTAAAATGGAAACTTGTCGTATACTTTTTTTTCGTTGTAAAACCTAATCTTCGGATTTAGTAGGTAACTTAAAATTTAGCATCACCCCCTACTAGGTATACCTAATTGCGATATAGGTAGGTAAGTAATTTTTAAAACACTGTCAACCGATGTTTTTACATTATCTAATAAATAATAATTAATTCAAAGTACCAGACACTGAATACAAAATTAATAAAAAAAAAAATATAGTACAATTTTACTTCATATGATACGGCTTTATGCGTAGGAGGCATTGAGATAGTTTGCGCGGGCTAAAAAAATAATTAATTTACTGACCTTGTAAAACATAATTGTCTTCTTTATACGCTCAAAATTAAAATGAAATTAGGCGTATTCTATAAATAAAAAAATGTGGAATTAAGTTTTCGCGACTACTCTCTGTCTAAAGTCCTACAGGTTGAAAGAAGAAGAAGAAAGAAAGAAAAACAGTTTATTTACGCGAAAAAGACGCAATTTTGAAAGTAGCCAACAAATATAATTTAACATCAATCGATAGGAAAGATATACGTCACATCCGCGCAAAACGGCCGAACGCTCAGCATATCTACCTAATTAAGAATTATTGCATAGTGAACATTATTTTTAGCGTAATTTCCCCGGACTATCATATCATACAATTTACTGTACTATCTATTTCAAACAATGACTTCAAAGGAGAAAGTTTGGATAGTACGTTTGAAACGGCTGAACATATTTGGATGAAATTTCGCTCACAGCTATACCATGTCCTGGTACCTGTACCATACATAAAACACCGACTTTCACGCGGGCAAACCCGCTGAAAGAAGCAAGTTTTAAGTACCTAAATGTGAAGGCGATATCTCTTCTACTTATCTATTTACAGTTCTTCAAAACAATAAAAAATGTATACCTACGGAACTACATCTTATCTTATCTATCTTAATATATATAAATCTCGTGTCACAATGTTTGTCCTCAATGGACTCCTAAACCACTTAACCGATTAAAATAAAATTCGCACACCATGTGCAGTTCGATCCAACTTGAGAGATAGGATAGTTTAAATCTCAAATTATAGTCACAATTTTAATTTATTGCTAATTATTTGTCTGTTATTATTTGACAGTCACAATTATCTGTTAACTCCAAATGATTCTAACAGATGTCGATACCTTTCGACTGGGTTGAGTAAGTAATCAATAGATGGCGCTGCTATGTTTAGCCACAGCAACGCGTGGCCAGGTCAGCTAGTAATATATAAAATTCTCGTGTCACAACGTTCGTTCCCGTACTCCTCCGAAACGGCTTGACCGATTGTCATGAAATTTTTTGAGCATATTGAGTAGGTCTGAGAATCAGCCAACATCTATTTTTCATACCCCTTAGTGATAAGGGTTGTCCACCCTTAACATTTTTAGATTAAATTATTTATATGGCAAAACAACGTTTCCGGGACAGCTAATCTATGTATATAAAAGAGAAATACCACTCACTGATTAATCACGAAAACTCGGAACCTATAACACCTAAAAACTTAAAATTTGGCAGGAAGTCCCTTGAAGGGTGTAGACAACCACAAGAACGGACTTTCCGAAAGTCACCCCATAAAGGGATGAAACAGCAGATGAAGCCGCAGACAGAAGCTAGTTATGTATGTCTTTAAAAGTTTAAAACCACAATCTTGATTTTCCGAGCAATTCTTTTTAATTATGTTTCGGAACTGCACTACTGCAAAAGTATGTTCTAATAAAATCAGACCAAGACAATTCTTCGTAGACAGGTGCATTTTCTTTGGCTTTTCTTTTATTAATAAACAGCAAAAATACAGAGAATCTTTGCAGAACTACTTAGAGATAATGCAAAAATATGCATCCTTATGAACATTGAGAATCACACTGATATAGCGGGCTTAGTGTGTTGTTAGAAAATGCAAAACAAAACATGTCCATTAGAAACCGCATCGAGGACTGGGAACTGGCAAAGTTGGTGCGGGAATAACAGTAACATTGGTGGTGACCACATGCATTAATTTGTATTCATGCATGCATTGGTAGGTAACCTAACCCATCTACACTATATTATGAAGAGGTAAAGATTTTTTTTTTGTTTTTATGTTTTTTTTTGTTTGAGGAGGTCTGAATCTCTGAAAGTACTGGTCCGACTGCGAAAATTTTTTCAGCGATAGAAAACTGCTTTATTCCTCAATGACATAGGCTATATTTTATGTACGCGAGCGAAGTTGCGAGCAAAAGCTAGTGTTTTTATAAAGAATCCTGACAAAATTGAAATTCTAGACATTTAAGACAGCTTTTATCCGGGGTTGCCCATTAATCACATGATTTATTTTACCAACTTTGTAACTCCTTTTGGTTATATGTGTAAAGGTTTCAGGCTTTAAAATCTTTGGGCACGCCACAATCATGGCGGTAAGTCCCCTCTTTGAGGCGTGGCTGGAAAGGCCTCACGGCGTCCTTACCTTCCGCATGACGCAGGTCCTCACCGGACATGGTTCGTTCGGGAGTTTCCTGCACCGGATTCATGCGGAAGTGACGCCCGGGTGTCGCCACTGTGCGGAACGCCCGGAGGACACGGTGGAGCACACAGTCGAGGTGTGCCCTGCTTGGGCGGAGCATCGCCGTGCCCTCGTGGGGGCGATCGGCGGCGGAGACCTCTCGCGCCGGGCCTTGGTTGAGGCCATGGTCCGGAGCGAGGAGGAGTGGCAGACGGTCGCCGACTTCTGCGAAGCAGTAATGCTTGCAAAGGAGGAGGCCGAACGCATCAGGCAACGGCGTTATCGCCGCCGCCGCCGTCGCCGGGATTCTGATCCCGATTTCCGGCCAACGTAGACGCGGGCTTGCGGACAGTGAGCAATGGGTAGCTCGCTGTCCGGCCGTCCGGTAACTGTCCGGACCAAGCCCAAGTCGTCGACGGCGCGCACTGTTCCCGCGCGCCTCAAGGAGTTGTCAGCAACAGCAGGGACCCAGCCGGGTCGAAGCCTACTGGGGCCAGGGTTATCCGAAAGGGCGCTCGAGCCCCGGTATGAAGGCTAGAAGGAACGGGGTGGGTCTTTTAGTCAGTAAGAGTCTGACACTATCTCCCGCTCCGCCCAAGGGCGGGGGATGTCAATGCATGATTTTTCCCACCATAAAAAAAAAAAAAAAAAAAAAAGGCTTTAAAATCTTCTTCTTTTTTTTTAGCATTACTACTACATACGGCGTGGGAGAAGAAAGTATGGAAGGCCTTGGGCTTTTGCCCAGCAGTGGGACATTAACGGCTATATAAAAGAAAAAAAACTACAACATACATAGTAATACTATTTTTAGAATATTATTTTTAGCGGGGATATTATTGCCAGGTACCTAATGGCTAAATTAATTGAACACGTATGCACCTTCAATTAACATGATATCCTTGTGAAATTTCGCGATTTGCTCCTTACCCCATTTTTCCGAACACTTGAAAGGTGGAGCATTTGAGCGTCATATGATTAATAGACGATCCCTTTAGGGTGAGGTAATTTTCTGAAATTCTCATCCAATTTCTGACAATGTTTGAACTGGTGGTAGAATATGTCCGCAATAATTAGGATGGAGGGCGACCCTACGCAGGAAACTCCTGCATACAAACTGTAATCTTAAATTTTAATCCGAGTGCCTTACCACAGGAGCATGCATAACATTGATAGACTTTATACAAATATGAGTTTGTTTTAATTGGAATGGGAGCGCTGTTCAAGTTAGTTACTTAAGAGGCTGCTTTTGCACTTCCCTATCGTCAACATCGAGCATGATATAAAAGCTTGTTCCTTCATCTAACGCAATCCAAGGCGATGTTTGATGAAAAGGCAACGCGAAAAAAGAGAGATAACGCCTGAAAACTCTGTTAGCGTTCGGTAATTCCGTAATTTAGGAATATTTTACAAAACTTATTCCAGAAAATACGTGTATTTTTTTATTTTAATCCCTTAAAAGTTTTTGAACAAAATTGTCGTTTTTTGTACACAATGCTATTTGATATTTATTTTACAATCAATCAATCAATTTTATTTGCATAAAACATGGTGTACAATGGTGTTATGATATCTACTTATATATACTTTTTTGACTTTTTTAATTTTTGAGTAAATTATGAATTGATTCCATTAAAAGCCTAGATAATATCCACGAGACACTGTTTCCAAAATTTCGAATGAAAAATGTGTAATAACGCCATAATCGCGTAAGAGCGGTTGTATGAAAACAATGGAAATGGATGTCGAGTTGTATCCCCTTAAGACTATTAACTTCACACTACTAAAGTTAACTTTAATATAGCATTTTGTTAAGTCGTTAATTAAGATTTAGTGAGATTGAGGTAGTAACACTAAAAGGTTGAGAAGCTTGCGAAGCAGCTTCAAGTTATGGCGAAGCCAACGTCATAACTTGAAGCTACTTCGAGTTATGAAATTGCAACTATAGTCATTGCAATGATATTTGAGTTAGGTTGATAGGTATTATTTTATTACTAGATTTTGCTCGCGACTTCATCCACGTAGAATTTATATCTACATGTACATACTAGTTGTCTCGGCAAAACTTGTTCTGCCATATAAATTACCTTCTTATTAGCTTTTTCCCGCAGCTTTGGGCTACATAAAATAAATAGCCTGCCACTAGGGAATAAAAAAGATTTTTAATGGTGAGATTACTGCCTAAAAACAAAAGAACATAAAAACAAACTTTACCTCTTTATAATATTAGTGTAGATCAAAGAAGAAACACAGTGGGTGGAGTAGGAGGAACATATCAACTACCTATAGGTATTATTTCAACCTCTTTACGCCTTTTTTTCACAACAAAAGGATATGTCCTTCTTCAAGGAGTTAGACCTATCTCTGTACTAAATTTTATTAAAATTTGTTCAACTGTTTAGGTGAAAGTGTATCGTAGAGATAGAGTTACTTTGTTAGTTTGTTATTTCGCATTTACGATATTAGTTAGGATTCATGTATCAGTTAGGTAGTTAGCTATGACTAATATACAAAAGTTAAATGATTCATGACTACTTCGAAGAGTGCTATTAGTTACCTGCGCTATATTTTGAACTTCTAGACAGCTAGAAAATTGCTTTTGGAAAAGTCATGAATATGTTTGTCTTAATTCGACCTGGGAATCATACCAATGACAATAATAATATAACTAAATCGTCGACATGTGGGATGTGGACTCGGCGATCATTGTAGGTACTGATAGTCGTGTCGGGCAATGGCTTAATAGCCAAGAGCCTCGACCAACACCTTAGGAGGCTCGCGTTAGGCGGTTGGATCAAGGGCTTGATTCAGAAAGCGGTACAGGGACACGGCTCGTATTGTTGGGAGGTTTCTTTCTCTAGAGCCCTGACCGCCGGTAGCTTGGACCCTGCTCCCGATACCGGTGGGATACTATTTTTATATTTTTTAATGTTTATTTTTTAGACTGAAACATTTAAAAATATATTTATATGTAGTAAAATGAATAAACGTAATACTAAATATATATACCTACTCGTATATATAATTTATTTCAAATTTATACTCATAGGGTTCTTAACGAAATTTACTTAAAACTATGTAAGTAGCCATACAATTCCAATTCCATTATTCCAACGAAATTACACAAAAATCAATGTGCTAGAGGTGACAGCACAAGGATAGTCCCTGCGCCTAGGGTCCTGTTATGAATGGCAACAAAAGAACTGGAGTGGGTTTTTAATCAGTAAAAGTCTGAGACACCCTCTCGCTCCGCTCAAAAGATTGTGATGATTTTCTCACCTAAAAAAGGGTATTCCGTGCAATTCACATTTGCTTATGTTTATTAAATGGCTAATTCACGAATAAATCATTTATTAGGGTTAGCTGAATTGAGAGGATTATGTTGATGATTTAATTCCGTAAATAATTATGTGTGGTAAGGTCGCTAATTATTTTTTATTAAACATTTAAAAACTTAAAAGATTTTTAATTTCACGGTGAGGAGGTTTGAATTTTGAATCACGCTAATCTCTGCGACATTGAACCCACACAGCGAGAAACGCAAGTAGGTAAACGAACCAAGGGGAAGAGAAGATAATTTCTTTTACTTTAAACGCAGTTCCAAGGAATTCTCATTAATTATATCTTTATGTAAACGGGACACAAGAATATTCAACAAGAAAAAAATGAGGTATTCAGTTAATTTCGTAGCAACAGAGAGGAAAAGCGGAAACACTTGGAAGAACTACCTCACTCAAAGAATTTTATTATTGCACTGCACTCTCACTCGATGGAACTTGACATATATACAATACATAGGTAATAAATATTTTAGTTTTCCATTTCTATGATAAACAACTGACCTTTAACTCAAAGCTATTTGCTTATTTCAAAGTATTATTAAATTCTTTGACTTCCTACTGTCTGCTGCTCGCGTCTTCGCCCCCGTGAAATTAGTATATAGGGTAAAGAAACCAAAGAGTGCGCAAATTACAACCCTTTATTTTTTTTAAATAATCTTTCACCTTAATAGTTTTGAATTTTAATTATATTTAGGCATTGGTTATTTAGGAACATTTCTTTTGTTATTAAATACATACATACATAACATAGACTAATTCATAAATCACATTTTTGGGGACGTGTATCATGCGCACTCTTAGGTACCTTGTAGCTAAGAGGACACACAAGGGATGCTCTATATAAGCTAAGAGTACGCATGAACACGTTTATGAGATCTTCAGCCTTGGCAAATATCGCACTTAAAGACTCCAAATCCTAAGTAATCAAATATATCAATCAAATTCCATTCTTCATGCCACCGAGCTTCCTACTCATGACAAAAAAAAAACAAATCGGTCTAGCCTACAGTGATTGGCGCGTCCAGTGTAGAAACGCGTTCAGGTGTCTATTGGAGCTGCCATGGCTTAGCAGTGCCTCCGGCTTAAGAAATTTTGCTTAAATGCACTATTTGTCGGGTAGTGTCTTTTTAAAGAATTAGTTAACCTAATAGTAGACATAGTAGACACAACATGGGCGGGCATCGTGGCATATCCACGTAAAGTGTAACTGTGTTTTTTTTTTTACATGACCCCTAACTTCTGTATCGTGGATGCATTCTCAAACATGTAAACTCACATAAGACACCCAGACCCGGAACAATTATTATCTGTAACAGCAGCCATACAAATACAAATTCAAATATTTGTTCCGTGCGGGAATGCATCAGCCAACCACTCAACCACGGTCCAACCGTGCCAAGATTAGAATTACATTTTACCCACTCTTCCCCACGAGTAGATAGTTGCCTACTAAAGTTGTCAACAAATAAAAGGCACGTTATGAAATTTTTATTTTGACTACATAGTGGCTTATTGTCCGATGTAGTGTAGCTACTATATTACATTCCAGATAAACGTGCAGTAACGGTCATTGACCCTCCTACATTTGTTAGAATTCTTAATTTCAAAAACGGAAATAAAGACATATGGCTGTCTTGAATCGACATGTATCGTGATCCTTTGCATGACATAGTAATGAAAAGCAGTACATTGTTGGTTTTTCGTGTACCGTGTACATGCAGAGATTTTAGGAAAAGGTCAATGTACTTTATTCTACGGTTATCTGGGGCCTTCTATACTAAAATAGCTAATACTAAACCGCTACACCGGACCCCTAATTACTATTTTATTGTTTTTTTTTCAGTTTCGTTCCAAGTTACATTCTAGGGTCTTTCTCTAATGTTAAAACGGACCTTTTATTTTTTAACAAGTTACTTAGTTTCTTCCATACTTTTAAGACTGTACCTAGTTTTCAATGAGAAATTTACCGTCGGCATACGTAGGCTATAAGCAACAAATATGGCATAGCTAACGTTCGCCAGTTTGTGGTCAGCAGGGCTTGTGTGATTTGCGTGCTACCTCAACCATGCCTGCTAAAACATAACATGCCATACGTGTAACATCCTAGACTGCACATAATGTGACTGCATATAACTAGCTGACCCGGCAAATTTCGTACCGCCTAACAGTCAATGAATGTAGTATATCTTTCGATATAGTCAACCACTTGCGATGACACAAAGCCTAAGTAATATATCAAGTTCCACACAATTTTAATATATAAAAGTTATCTACGTCGATTTTCGAACTAAAAACTTCTACAGATTTATTATAGTTCACTGCACGGTAGCGCAGTGGTTGAGGGATTGGACTCTGCGTGTCGCGGGCTCGATTCATGCACGAAGTAAATATTTGTTGTATGGCCTACAGGTGATGAGAGCAGTGGTGGCCGAGTGGTAACGGCCCCGACTTACGAGTTGTAGGTCGCGGGTTCGAACCCAGCCAGAAGCATCAATTTGTGTAATTTATTTCATCACCACTGCTCTCAAAACGGTGATGGAAAACATCGTGAGGAAAGCGGCATGTCCTAGAACCAAAAATTCGAAGACATGTCACATTCAACAACACGCACTGGGCCCACGTGGTGGATAACGGCCCATTCCGTTTCCTAGAGAGGAAGCTTGAGTCCCAACAGTAGGAATATTAAATAGACTGGTGATGATGATGGCCTACAGACAGTGGTTCCGGGTCTGGGTATCTTGAGATTGTGAAGGCACCCATGATACAGGAGTAATAAATTCCCAGTATGGGGCAAAAATTAAAAACAAAAATTAAATAAGGGAGGTCTCTCATTCTTTCGCTCTTCGCTATATTCATCCCCCCGAGGCCACAAGAGATTAGATGGGCTACTATACTTTCAGTGTTAATTTATTTTGGTGTTGAAGAAAGACGTTTCTCTCTGGTCCAACTGGATTGTTTGCAATGAAATTTACTTTATCTAATTAAAATCATTGTTTTAATTAGAAAGCTTCTATAACGAACGGTGGCTGTGTAAATTAATACTGACAGAATATTTAAATCTTTCATCAAGTATTACACCTTCTGATTGTGTCGAATCCGCTAAATAGATGCTGTGGGAATTTATTTATGAGGAGGAATCTGTTTTATCGTTCCTAATTAACAGCAAAAACTGTTTTTAGGTACAGATTGCACGTCAGAGCTTTTCAACCTTGTTTATGGATTACTTATTCCTTTCCATAAATAGGGTAAGCAGGTTATGGCATAAATGTTCCGAAATAGAAAATAATCATAAGCTTTTATCATATATTACCTTTAAATTAGAGCTAAATACTCTAAGAGTTTTTAAAAAAGGTGTTCAATTAAAACTAAAATAGTTGTTAGTACTAAAATAAATACAAAATTATAAAAGTTAGAATTATTCCTTGCTAAATAAATAAAATCTGGGCAATAATACAAATAAACACTTAATTCGGAACTCGAATTATATTAATTTGGTACTGAATCTATTAAAAATGGTCACGATGTCTAATTTTAAGAACCTATTGCACAATGAAGCCAATAAAAATAAGTAAAATATTAAAATGAAATGCTTTGCATTTTGGTAAACTTCAAAGTATTTGAGCCTACCCTGCGAGAATTAAATCTAAGTTTATTTATAAAATGAAAGTGAATAGTTTTAAGAACTGCATGCGAGGGACAAAGTTCATAACAAACACGTTAACCCCTGAGACCTTTAAATAGGTAGATATAAATACGGATAAATAGAAAACGTTGCTTATTTTCGAAATTTACAGACTACTTTATGAAGAATTTCTTATTTACATTCTTAGATACGTACCCAATAAATAAACGCTCAAAATATTAATAATCTACGCGGACTTTTAATAATGTTAGTGTTCAAACAAATTGCGCGAAATCACTTGGGGTTTGAGGGGTTAAAACACGACAAAACTCCCCCGAGTTTCAAAGTAACACCTTCTATAGAGATCACCATGGAGTTTCTTGCATAAGATCTACGCTTTGCAATGTGCAATTTAGCTTCACTTTTTTTTATTATTTGGACTGATCGACATTTGACTATTCAAAAGTGCCTGCAAATGATCTACTTGAAATAAATGATTTGATTTGATTTGAGAAAATTGTGCAGAAAATCGAACCTACGACCTATGACAGGTAGTTAAAACCGGAAAATGGCGTCGATTCTTTTGGGTACAAACAAAAGCGGGTCAGCTAGTTAAGAATAAAAAAAATGAAGCTTAAATTTACACAAAACACCCGTTAACATTCCTTAAGACGCCAGGTATTTTTAAAAATATCGAGGAGAAAATTGGAAGAGCGAGCGCACAAATTACATATCATAAAGTGAATCCTGTTAGCGAGTAGGCTGCTCTCATTTTTGAGTAACACGTTTTTATATTAGAGACGAATGTAATTCTGACATCGCCGACGCTAATGCTATGGTGTGTACCGTTGAATGTATATAAGCGTGTGTCGATTGTCGACACTCGTATCGCTGAGCACGTGTGCACAATTTGTTCCCATATATTTTATGGAGGTGCTACTATCGAGGCGGATGAGTTCAAACGTGGTTGTACCGTGGATTTCATATCTTGTACGTTTTCCTTTGAAAATCTGTAGTTAATGTCGTATATCTAGTACCAAAAGAGTCTAGAGACGAATGTAATTCTGACATCGCCGACGCTAATGCTATGGTGTGTACCGTTGAATGTATATAAGCGTGTGTCGATTGTCGACACTCGTATCGCTGAGCACGTGTGCACAATTTGTTCCCATATATTTTATGGAGGTGCTACTATCGAGGCGGATGAGTTCAAACGTGGTTGTACCGTGGATTTCATATCTTGTACGTTTTCCTTTGAAAATCTGTAGTTAATGTCGTATATCTAGTACCAAAAGAGTCTAGAGACGAATGTAATTCTGACATCGCCGACGCTAATGCTATGGTGTGTACCGTTGAATATATATAAGCGTGTGTCGATTGTCGACACTCGTATCGCTGAGCACGTGTGCACAATTTGTTCCCATATATTTTATGGATGTGCTACTATGGAGGCGGATGAGTTTAAACGTGGTTGTACCGTGGATTTCGTTACCTTTTTCTTTGAAATTCTGTACCTTTTGGTACTAGATAAATTGCAAACAGGTTTCTTACCTTTTATGAGCTGGGTTGGTTGAGCTCTGTGTGGAACTCTAAACCATCTATGTTCCTTCAGTTGCCCATTGCCAAGGCCGCGGGAGCTCTGCCAAACCATACAGCCGAGCGAGCCGCTTCAGTCATGCTGACATCTCTTTGAGGCTTGCGTGGAAGACTGACCGTCGATTCGGGTCCTTACCGGACGGTGAGCTACCCATTACTCACCGTCCGCCTTGCCGCTTGCTAGCCCGCGAGCGGGTACGGGGCAGTGATGGATGGGAAGCGCCTTGCAATTCACAACGCCCAGGGTCGTCGTTGGTATATTAACAACGACGACGATCAAAGGGTTTGGATTGGCGTCGCGCCGCAGGATTCAAGCGAATTTTTTTTGTGTGTGTTGTGATTAAGCAGAAATGACCGCGATAGCATGTGTAAGGTAATTTATGACACCGAGTGCTCCGAGACAACTCACACAGAATAAAAAAGAGTACGTGAAACTACAGACACACAAATAGAAAATCAAAAGTGATAATTAGATGAGTTCTCGTAGTAGTAGCATAGTTAGGATGAGTCCTGCGGTGACGATGCAACGGGTGTGATACTGGTAACATTGGTTGGCTGTTTATTGACGATTTACTTTCCAAAGGTTTCATAAACAAAATTATATTACTTGGTAATAAAAATAAGCACTAAATATGTTGAAGAATGCAGATTCTGGAGCAATGGACGTAGGAAACGATGATTCTCAGAAACAGCATTTTGTTTTTATACCTTCATTTGTTTTTTTTTAAATTCAATATTCAAATATTTTTTTCAATACACTTACTCGAAAACTGGCTCTTATCTACGAATAGGTTCAACATGACATGTTCATCACCCTCGTGATTTTTTTTCAATTTATCATAACAAGGGCTTTTTTCATTTCTATTTCATCACGGTCAACCGTGATCATTATTTTTTTTAAAGCAAAGAGGTGGATATTTTTCATAACACCCTCGCCTATACAGCTCGGGTGAATTTCGCCTCGTTTGCAATGACAAACTTTCTCCACTTGTTTCAAAATGTACTATTATTTCACATAGGCCTACATGAGCACTTATAAAACGTCAAAAGGTTCCAAATTGATCGTCTTCTATGGAGAAGAACCGGTAAGAAACTCTATGGTTACTCTTTTAAAAATAGTGGTTGATGTTACAATATTTTCATATTACAGTATTAATAGATATTATGTAAGGACAGTGTAGATCAGTCCATATTGTACCCAGAAGCACGATAAAACTAAATGATCATAATAAAAAAAGTGAGTCGTAATAGAAAGTAACTGAATTCGTAGAGTCTACAGTGTTCTCACATTCACATTGTAAGACAGAGGTTACATAAAAAAAAGCAAGAACAATATAAATAATAACGAGATGTTTACAAAATAAATTACTAATGAATTTAAGATAGTTGAAGTATCAATAATTTGAAAAATATTACAAAAGCAATGTATTAGAAAAAAATGTATGTACCTAATATTAAAAAATTGTTATCATTGCATTAACATAATATCACGCTGTTATATAGCCGTATTCCCTGAAGGGAAAAGGGGATATCAAAATGAAAAATACATTGTGACAAAAAAATGACGTCTTAGTAATTTATTTTACGCTTTCAATGCACGGATTTGTTTGGTACCTATTATTTTCACTTGCTTTGGATGCACTTTAAGTTAATTCATCATAGGTACATATAAAATTAATTGTTTATAAGTATTTTATTATAATTAGTTAAGTATTTTATAAGTATGTATGTTAATAGAGGATTAATAAATTTTGCATCCAAAGAAAGTAACTACCCATTAATAAGATTAAAGTAAGAAACCGCTTGCCAGCGGCTTCGTCTGAATGAAACAACTGACTCTTTCCTTGGGATAAAAAGTGTCCTTACACCCGGCATAAAAATAATCCTATCGATGAAAAATATCCTACTTGCTGTTTCAGGATATAGTCTGCCCGTGTACCAAGTTTCACCCAGATGCTCTCGGCCTTTGAGAGTGAAGGAGTAATTAACATACACACACATACATGTGTAGGTATATACCTACAAACTTTCGCCTTTAAACTACCTATTAGTGTGGTAGTGAGATTATGTTACTAAATGTGAAAAATTAATTCGTACGCTAACCAAGCTAAAGATTTTGTCAATAACTTTAATCGAATTACTTACAGTGCAGTAGACGTGAAGTACAGATTAAATTAAATCAGCGATATGGAGCAGGTGTCGCACAGATCGATCTAGGAAGCATCGGTCGGATGCATCACGGCTAGGGTTGATAGACAACAGATTTGGATACAGCAATTTTCGTGAGTTGCGAACGATTCGGACATACGAGTACATTACAATATTATTGTTAGTTTATGCAAAACCTGAATATGGTTTGTTCAAATTCATTAACCGAATGGATTCCAATAGTTTTCACACCATGTTATGTATTTTCCAAAAAATATTTAAAAAGTTTACAAGTTGGACACCACCGATACTAAGTACAACACAGGTCACGGCAGGTCATAGCGGGTATTAAGTGCCAGAAAAAGCTGGGTGCATGTGCAAAATAACACTTCAGTCGCCTGGAAGGCCCAGTGACATGTAAATACATATCATACATCACAGTACAATCCCATTCGTTAGCCCTATCATATACACTATCCATACATCTTACCTTTAGTTCTCCTATTTTTGGTTATGAGAAATTATCATGCCTTTTCTCTGACTCTGGGTCGAGCGAGAGAAAGTGTCACACTTTTATTGATTAAGCTTACCTTTTTTTTTTTTTTTTATGGTGGGAAAAATCATGCATTGACATCCCCCGCCCTTGGGCGGAGCGGGAGATAGTGTCAGACTCTTACTGACTAAGAGACCCACCCCGTTCCTTCTAGCCTTCATACCGGGGCTCGAGCGCCCTTTCGGATAACCCTGATTAAGCTTACCTGTGTTCCTGTTGCTTTTTGCGTTCCAGGGCGGCAGTTTTCAGTATTTCGGACAAATCTGCAGTCCTTTATTCTTCCCTATTTAGCCGCCTAAATTTAAACTTCGAAAATTCATTTTTACAATCTTAGTTTATGTTGCTTTTCATAAGCACCTAGGCTTTTCATTTCGATACCTGACGTAGCAGCCCTAAGCAGGCCTATTAATAGAAGACCTTTGTCCACTTATTATTCTCCATCGATCCTGTCTGCTGGCTCCGGAGTTTATAACCTATTGGGTGACTCGCAACTTTTGTGGCTTATTATGATAAGCAAACTGATGCAGTCCTATGTTACAGTATCAGTGTAGCCTTGTGTGAACTTAGAATGGTATTATGTATTTTTTCTAAGTTCCATAGATAGTGAAAGTTACTTTTCCATAAGTGAATCCGTGGCGTCACAAGTCATAACAGAATACCAGCGGTACGTTCTTTTTTTTTAAATATCGAAGCATAATGCTGAGATTTTTTTTAGGTGGAAAATCATCAAATGACATCTTCCGCCCTTGCGCGGGGCGATAGGTCGTGTCAGACTTTTACTGACTAATAAATATTCACTCCTGTTCCTTCTTTGCCTTCGTTCCAGGGCCCCGGAATTCTCTTTCATCCATGGCCCCAGCAGGCTTTGACCCTGCTGGGTCCCTACGGTTGCTGACAACTACTTGAGGCACGCGTAAAACTTGGGCTCGGTCTGGACAAAGAAAGCAATGCCCTAAAGTATTTAACATTATAGGAACTTTCCTAAGGTAAGAAAAAATATGCAAAAATGCGCCTTCGACTTGGTAATCGATATTGCTTGTCGTTTGTATGGTTCGTACGGTGGCCCGGTGTCACCTTACGACTCTAGAAACCGGGACGTCTCCTGCGGCAGCGGCTGAGGTGTGAGGATGTCCTCTTCCTCACGGTTTCTGCTTCCTATTTCCATTCGCTCCGTACCATGGCCTGAACTAGTGATGTGCCGTGCCGTTGGAAATTTGGTGGGAATTTTGCCAGCAATATTCCCATATTGCCGGCAACGGTACATCTCTAGCCTGAACTAGGGCAGGACGCAAAAGGCCATCACCACCGATCGCCTCAACGAGGACACGGTGGTGTAGGCTTCCACCGTTTGCTCCACCGTGTTCTCCGGGCGATCCGCATAATGATAACATCCGGGCGGGTAATGCTACCTACATATTAAAACTATGACGATTGCGTATAGCACATTCATTAGTAATTTGACCCAATATTGGTTTTAATGTATATTTGGACCCCGCTGCTACAGACAGACACATTAACCTCCCATGTGAGATATTAATGCCTCCATTTAATATTGACTCCTATTTTATTACAGCATCGATATTTTCCATATCCATTGCCGACTGTGTTAGAGTTCTTATCCTAAACTTGTTAAGAGTGAAGCAAATATATTGGCAGGCAGCAATAATATTGACACGTTGGTATCAGTAACTTTAATGTGTTCCTTTTATGGCTTTAGTGAAAGTGCCTTTAACAGTTTTATGGCCAGACTGATGATTTGTTAGTAAGTAAAATGCGAGTAGTTCGGCATTGATATCTACATAATTATGTAACGGTCATAAAGACAGAATTATTAGTGTTTATGAACTAGTTCAAGCCGCAGGTTTGCCTCATATTTTTTAAGTATTAGTTTATGAAGCTGAAGGGTGGTAGTCATTTCACGCAGGTGGAGTCACGGGCGGCAACTAATATTTCATAGAATTATGGCGTCAGAGAGTTCAATATGAATGAGTGGGTTCACCCCAAATTATTCCAACAAACTGGCCCACGCAATTTACTTGAGAGCTTAAGATAAGGAATCCAAAAGGATCAAAGAAATACCAACTCTTGAATTCCTTGTGCGTACGACTCTTTATTACGTCTGTCATATTCATGTCTTTAACTATTCTTATTTTTATATAATTATATATCCATTTTTGCGGAAAATTAGGCCAGGGTTTCTATGAAATCTGGGTCCACCTTCCAATAAATCGGTCTCTTTCCCTGACATTAGAAAAAAACGAGTAAAAAAATTTTTTTTTTTCACATATTATGGAACCTATTAAGGAGGAATTTTTTGACGCCATATTTTATTTTTATATAGTTTTAATTAGTTAAGTAATTTTATTTTTCATGTTCTTTTTATGTTGAAAACTTACAGACTAATAACAACATAATGACGCTAGTAAATAAGTGAATCGCTAATTGCAAGCTTCTACATATAGGTCTGTATAATGACAAAAATATTCAAAGTTGGTTTCACATTAAACTGTTAATAACTTTAAGCAAACTATAACAATATATCGTTTATGTAAAAATATATACATATATACAAATATTAGGTGCTTGTGGTCCGGACCTCGATTCCCAAGTCAACTAAAGTTTTGATTTTTTTCTCTGGAACTTCGACTTCTGACAAACTCGCCGGGGAGTACTGGCTTAACAATAATGCTATGTTTATTAAATCTATACATTTTTAGTTGTGCGTGCATCACGTAAAATGTACGCAATCGATGTAGATAATTTTTATACATTAAAATTGTGTATGACTTGGTATATTACTTAGGTTTTGTTTCATCGCAATCCCTTGACTAATCAAAAGACATACTACATTCATTTAACGCTAGGCGGGACGAAGTTCGCCGGGACAGCTAGTCTAAAATAAGAAACTTAAGTGATTTTCATACCATAATGTCGTATCATTTTGTTGCCTTAACAGAACTGATAAAAATCAGCTACCTACGAGCACACTATGCACTTAAACAAAGTTTATTGAAAATGTCTATGAACGGGCTACTTGCACAATTTACAGGCAATGTTCCTGAAAGGAGCTGTGTAACTTATAAATGTTTCATGACATGTTAAAATAAAACCTCTCTAATATTTTATAATGTGGAAAACATCGTTGGAAAACAATATCGGGAAGATAGGAGTTCCAAGCACCGACTGAAAATAGGAAAATTTTACATATTCCTCTACTGCGTGAGGGTTCATTCATCTGTTAAGAAAGATAAACTGCGTCAGATAGGCTTCCGTTTTAAAAACAACCTTATTACATAAAACACAAAGTTCAATTTTAGAAAGTGTTTCATCAAGTTTAGCTTTATCAAAAAAAGCTCTCAAAGTTTTCTTAAAGCACAGTTTTATTTTCATTGGCAATTCTATCGTCACTTACGAGTGTCCCGAAGAACACTTTCTATAGGTCACACTGTGCTCCTGATTGGATGGCTTAGTATGACGTAATCGATGCGTAGGCTAAACAAACAAAAGGATTTCTTGTCAGAGATTTTAGGGATCGTATTACTGAACACTTTTAGAGGCGGGATATCATCATGTTTTGTCCTCTAGGGTAGAGCATGAGGGCTTGTCATACTTTTACCGACTAAGACCCACCTCCATTCCTTCATTGCTTTGAGTTTTAGAGCCTCGGAAACTCTAACAAACATACCTGTCTGTAGCCCTAGCAAGCGTTGAGCTTGGTGGGCTTCGTTCATGGCACCGGTATAATCTAGCCTTTTTTATACTCTGTTAATGTAAACAGAAGATTTGCAAATAAAACAGAAGGGTGACAACAAAGTTGTAGCGACATTTATAACGCCACATAGGAATTAAAAGTTGAAATCTAGCATCGCGGTATCAGAGTTATCTGCGCAATTGGAGCATATATACGTACAACTATTCTTCTGTATGTCAGTTATCGGGTAGTTGCCCAGACCAGATTTAACACCTGGTCTGGTCTGGTCTGGTCGGAGAAAGAAAGGATCTTTTCAACAGAGGTTTGCGTGTCTTTACACTCTGTTCTGAAAACCTCTAAAAAGTCATCATCATCAAGTCATTACAGCTAAAAGCTTCCCCTAAAGAAACGTCACCACGCGTCACGGCGCACACAGCGTACAGCGAACTGCCGTAGCTCTCACTAGGTCAGCGGTCCTCTTTGTAGGCGGCCTTCCAACGCTGCGTGACACAGCACAACACAAAATGCTCTGTCAAGTTTTTACAATCTTTTATTAGGTTAGTTAGCAAAGCAATAGCTGGTCCAAACTGGAGACTGGAGGAGGTCTTCACCCATTAGGGGTTCCGGTAGATTAAATAAAATTACATTAAATAAAATAAATTAAGGTTTGCTGTAAGAAAACCCAATTTTGGGTTAAGCTCGCCTGTGTACATCGGCTTTCTTACTGTGAATGGTGTATGAATTTATGTACAATAAAGAATATAAGAATATATAAGATTAAAGTAAGAGAGAAATAATTAACATAGAATAAACTAAATAAAACTAACACATACACAGATTTTAAGAAATGTAAATTTGCTGGAAATAAAAGGCTTTTTATTATTATTTATTAGGTTAGACTTTCGGACCCGTTACGTTTTTAAAACCTTTACGGTTCGGACTAAACGGATGGAGAAGGAGAGGGAGGCCAAAGAAAAGATGGATGGATTGTGTGAGAAGTGATATGAAAGAAAAGGGAGTTAGTGATAGCGTGACGAGTGACAGGACAAAATGGAAGAAAAAAACGTGTTGCGCCGACCCCAAATTAAATGGGACAAGGGCAGGAAGAAGAAGAAGAAGAGGTTCGGACTAAAGCTAGGACTACGATACACTGATGTACATGTGGATCACGCCTTATTTGTACGTAGTGGCGCATTGCGTGGCTTCGCATGGCGTGAATATAATGTTCTCTAATGAGCTCTGCAAGTCTAGTTGCTATATATATAATGTATGGAGACCGATGCGCCCAGATCAGCGTACCTACGTGGCGACGTGTGTGCATGTAGTTTTACCTTAAGCGTTTGACTTCGTCGGTATATCGCGGACATCGGACGAGCTGGATCAATTTGCCTGCTGCGGTCTTGCTGTCTGATATAATTTAAGTTTCTTCAAGTTTAGAGTGAATAGGCTTTTAATTAACTAGTGCGCCTCACCATTAACGACTGCACTACTGCTTACCGTCAGGTGGGATCGCAGTCAAGCACTAAGCATAAGCATAATAAATACCTTTTAATGTTCCCAATGCTGGGACTTAGGCCTACTCTCTAGGAGACGGAATGGGCCGTAATCCACTTCGTGGGCCCAGAGCGGTTTGGTGAATGTCACATATCTTCGAATTTTCGGTTCTAAGACATGCCGGTTTCCTCACGATGTTTTCCGTCACCGTTTTTAGAGCAGTGGTGATGAAATAAATTACACAAAGTAATGCGCCTGGCAGGGTTTGAACCCGCGATCTACAACTCGTAAGTCGGAGCCACTAACACTCAGTCACCACTTCTCTCTAGTTAAAACTCATACTATTAAAAAAAAAATTCGTCGTTAGTTCTTACTCACTGGGCTACTGGGGTAGTTAGTTAAGTTTCCTGTTAACAAACCGCCCCTAACAATTTAACTCCACATCTATAGGTTCGTTCACTTTAACCGCTGATCACATATCCATAATGGCTAACGTTTATTTGTGTAATTGGAGTACGTCAAACAGAAATCGTTTTTAATTGCTTTTTATGTAAACACAATGTGTAATTATTGTTCTCGAGTGGTCCATAAATGATGGATTACTGTATAAGTGTCATGACGCTATATCCCGGGGGGAAAACGAGATTTGATAGCTTTCCATAGACGTGTGGGATGGAATGTTTGTACAGTCTCTTATTGTAAACAATTATATACTCGTAATTTAATGATTAAAATTTTAAATGTCAGCCATTAATAAAAGCCATTCCCTTGATTATCCCTTGTTGTTGTAGTGTACTAAGGAATCTAAATAATTTTCATGATGATTCATTAATTCATAAACTAGCTTCGCCTACGTGAAAGTGGGTTTTCCAAGCAAACATTGGACCCCAATTCCGTCCTCTTAGGGGGTAAATTTTAGAAAATCCTTTCGTATTCTTTGAGTACATTATAAAAGGAACCTTTGCGCAAAGATTCAGCATCCTAGGTCCAAGAGTTTAGGCTGGATGTTGATGGGTCAGTGTGTTCGTCAGTCAGCCTTTTATTACAGAAGTTAAACTCTTTCAAGTTTTACTAAACTATTATTTACAGAGTAAAGTATGCAATCAAGGTAAAACTGACTGGCCTGTTGGTCTAGTGGTTAGTGGCCCTGACTGCTATGCCGGAGGTCGTGGGTTCGATTCCCACCCAGGACATCTGTTTATGTAATGAGCATGATCATTTGTTCTGTGTCTGGGTGTAATTTATCTATAATATGTATGTATTTAGAAATGTATAAGTATGTTTATCAGTTGTCCAGTACCCATAACACAAGCTCTGCTTAGCTTGGGACTAGACGGCGTTGTGTGGTAGTTGTGGAATATATTATTATTAACTGTTAGTCGTACTATAAGGACCCGTTCACTACCTTACCGCTGTGAGCGGTAGCTAAGCGCGGTGCGGCGAGCGGAAAGGACAAAAGAATGAAAATGTGTGAAGCACGCCACGAGACACCGCTCATAGCGCCGCACGCCCGCTTACCGATGCCGCATCGCTCATCGTTAAGACCGAAATCGTGAACAGTACACCTACCCAAGTGATAATCTGCAATCGTTAATGCTAATAGAAAGCTTCAAATGTACGGGCATGACGTCATCTCAAAGCTCAGTCACGTGGTCAGAACAAAAGAAATAGGTGCGTGGCCAATTCGAAGCGTTAGACGCAAGCGAAACGGTTGTAACTTGGCTTGGGGGGCAGGCTGTAACTTTTGATAGTCGAGATGACGCGGCACCGTCCGCAGCCTATGTACGGACACCTGTAGATTGAGCTCCTTAGCTTTGAATAAATCGAAATTCTCTGTCAAACCAACGTAAAGAGGAACTTTATTCATTTCTTGATTTTCTTCTTGGATGGAAGAAAATCCATCTGAGGTAGACAGTCTACATAGCGGGATTGTTCGAAAAATTTACCGTAGCTTTACACTGCAAAGGGCTACTGAAGACGTGAATTTTAGTCAGTAAAAGTCTGTCACTCTTTTCGCCCCAACCAAAAAGACCGCCTGATGTACACTTATTTTTGTTAATTATTTTCCTTTAGTAAGTTAAGGTGTGCAATAAAGCTATATAATAATAATAATAAAAATAAAGAGAACTTGATGATTTTCCACCAAAACAAGGAATCGAATGTTTTCCATGCAAATATCAGCCATGGTGATACCAGTCTTTTTTTAAAATTGATATAAACTAGTGTTTGACTGTGATCTCACCTAATAATAAGCAGTGATACTATCGTTGATGGTGAGGCGTACTAGTTTATTAAGAGCCTATTCATTCATGCCTTTACCTTTCACATTCTAGCCTTGAAGAAACCTAGGTTATAATCGGATTGATAGACCACAGCACGTAAATTGTTCTGTTTCTTTGATGTACGGCTACGCGTTATAAACGTCAAAGCGAGAGGTTTTAACAACGTGAAGATAGATATCGCCGTAAGTCAGCTTGTCCGACGGTAGAAAGAAGATAGCGAAATAAAGTCATGCAATTTCCGTGCAGAATCGCCAAAATGCATCCTGTAAATAAATAAATTGTCTCATATTAAATGTTTAAACAATGTAAGGTATTATCATCAAGTTTGACAGTAAATAATATATGACTTCACACACAATTAATTATAGGTTATAAAACTGTGGTGTCTGTGCGTTGACTCATTTTAATGTCTGTATTATCATACTATCATGTTGTGTATTAAGGTAACTTTGTAATAAACCATAAAATACCAGTAATGACACTTGGTCTTAAAAAAGATAAGATTTTACTTTCAATTTTCTCCTTCGTTGTTTTTTCATGTTATGTTAAGCTCCAAAAATCCGCGATTTTATTTATTTTTTTAACTTATATTTTTTTAACGATTTATTCTAACGACACCTCTAAAACTAAAGTGTAACAAGCCACTTTAGGGCGTGCTAAAACATTTAATTATAAAACATGTACTTGACAAACATAACCCTCCTTCTGACACAGTCGGGTAATTAGTATTTAGTAGATTGATAGTCGTCTTGTTTCATGTAGGTACAATGTAATTACAACAGAGTATATTCTCTCAATGTATATCTAATTTGTGATTGCTTTAGTTAAATACTTTTTTTTACTAATCACCTGAAAAGTAAAGAAAAACGTGGGTCATATTTGTCCTTAAGACAAATATGACCCACGGAAGAGATCAAATAATATAATACTACCGTCCCGCCCCAGCTTCGAACGGGTGTTATAAATATTTTAAATTCTCGGTTTTCCTATACTGATGATGTTATGTAAATTACCTATTACTTAAAAAGTCAAACCCTCACATATATTCCAAAAATGATCCTTTAATTCCCTTTAAAATAAAATAAAAAAATGTGTTTAGCACATTTTTTTAAACTAATATAACAAAATCTTGTGCTATGTTGAGCACAATTTTTAGTTCCTACTCACTTTCGTCTCATTTTTTCTTCTAAAATTGTTCATTTTATTCTTTGTAATTGTGATACTGGTTTTATTTTTTCTAATTGAAGTACGCCATTGTTGTACATAGGCCCCCGCCAAGTCGCTACAATGATCGAGCTTGCGCATCTCGCATCCATCGATTCCTACGACCTTCACCAGGTCGTCGCTCAACCTTGTGGGGGGCTTTCCAAAGCTGCGTCTTCCGGTACATGGTCGAAACTCCAGACAATTTTGGCCGCGTCGTCCATCTGTTGAAAAAAGTAACACCTTTTTGATATTTGAGAAAGACCCTTGAAGACCCAAAGATTGTAAACTTGGATTGAAACTGAAAGAAACAATAAAATAATAATTAAAGGTCCACTCCTGTTCCTTCGTTGCCTATCGTACCGGGGCTGAGCTACCTTTCGGAGCTAACCCTGGCCCCAGTAGGCTTCGACCCAGCTGGGCCTCTGCTGTTGCTGACAACTCCTCGAGTCGCGCGGGAACAGTGCGGGCCGTCGACGACTTTGGCTCGGTCCGAAAACTTACAGGACGTTTGGACAGCGAGCTACCCATTGCTCGAACTTTCGCCTTTATAATATTGGTGTGATAAGATTATTCCGACTACATTATAAGGAGTTTTATTCACAAATATATTTAGTTTCAGAACCTATCTATATATGTGCAGATAATAATATAGTATGAAAGAGATTTCGTAGAGAATCCATTTGGTTTGTATTACAATTTTTTTCCTATTACAATTACGATTAGGTAAGGCGTTACCTCCGTTGGGGAATTGATATTTTTATTGAAAACGAAACTCCATTTAGTTCAGTATTTTTTCCTCAATATCTCTGTTTTATTCAGCTTAATCAAAATGTCACCTACCTACGCCTACCTGCAAAAAAAAAACCATTTTTGTTTGGTATATTACTTTGTGTTTATATAAAAACGTTTTCATGTCAGAATTAACATTAATCCAGAAATTAAGTGAGGTTACGAGTAATCGTTAAAGGTAATATGTATTTTTTAAAGCAAATTAAGAATTTCATACGAATACTTGACAATATTCTGAGAATGTTCCTATCAAAATTTATAAAGCTAAAGGAAATTTAATGGGAATTAACAAATTATAGGTACATGAGTGACTTAAATATAACGTAACAATGGGTATTTATAACCGAACTACAGAATATGTACATATGTATGTATATATAAAATTAAAATACACGCTGTCTATTCTTTCTGTTTTTCTTTTTTTTTTAAGTTGCCCTATACTACGAATTACTTCTGTATCGTGATGTTCAGAAACATGTAAACTCGCATACACATGACACCTAGACTCAGAACAACTACTTGTATTTGCAGGCTTACAATAAATTATTTCATGCCGGAATCGAACCCGCACTGCACCAACCATGTAGGCACACCTCACACTGGACACAGAAGACGGCTTGCTAAGGTGAATGGCAATGCTTATTAAAAAAAAAACTTTGGGCAAAAAATAAGCTAGCCTTCTGGTGACACAAAATGTCGATCAGTTGGTGCCAACTTTTATCCAAATTCGCACAATAGCGAGAAAGAGTAACAAGCATACACACATACAAACTTCCGCCTTTATTTAATTTATAATATTAGTGATTATTTTTATAAATTCTACTTAGTAAATAATTCAAACATAAATAACAAGTCCAAGAAGAAAAAACATGCACGCTTGATGTTACGCTTAACAAGAAGCGGTTGACGCAAAAATTTCAAGACGTTCAAAAGTTACAAAGTCAACTTTAACTTTGGAAAAAGTTGTGGTTGCGCGAAGTTTTCCGCCTGAAGGCTGTAGCGCGCGCGTCGTCCCGCCCGGAGGCGGGCGGTGGGCGGGGCGGACACCTATATAAGCTTTTGCATGCCTGAAACTTTGTTATTGAATGCGCGCGATCATTTCGAAAACGTGATTCCAAGTATTCACTAGTGACGATAGAACGTTCCCGGTCCCGACACACAGAGCTCAGGTAAGTGACATCACATTGCTCCATCGTGCAGAAAAATATTCATGGAATTGTATGACTTAAATATCACGTACTTTATATGTGACGGGTTAGGTGTGATATGAATGTTAATATTTCCGATTATTTCTGAATTGATTTCGAACTTTCGTGCACACTCGTAAATATTAATGAATTCTAAGATTTTTTTATTGTACACAATTTGAATCAAGGGAACAATATGTATAAGGCTACAAGGAAACATATTGTATGTTAATTAAATTTGAGTTTTCTATTGATTTTAGTTTGAGGAAATTGAAAGAAAAATTGCCATTAAGTACCCAGATATGTACATATAAATTAACTTAATGTTACGTCTAAGAACAAAGTTTGTAAAAACTTTTACGCAGTTCAAGAAACTTTTCAAATAATTTTTAAATACACATTGAATGATAATTCATTGGTTATAGAAACTCTTTCAATTTTATTGATCATGTTTCGTGACTGTGTTAAAAGATGTATAGTATGTATACCTCAGACTAAACTTTCTTGTGAACTAAATTATAAATTGTTGAATACTTTCTGTTAATTAAAAAAAAACTTGGAGAAATTACTTGAAAATTTAAAAAGAAAGGAGAAAAAAATAAAAATAAATAAATGACTAACTTCATGAATTAGATAAGATAATTTATTGTCATAAAAAAGTGTATGTAGTAGAGTGAAGCCCTGACTCCAGTGCTAAGTAGGAACACAAGCAAATAATCAGTGTCTTCTCCCACACTTGGCAATTTATAAAAATACCTACACTAAAATAAAGTTACATTCGTTTAATATAGAAAGTAACGAATTAATGAAATTACAAAAGAGAAAATTGTTTGTCTGTTATGAACACGACCTTAAATGGCTTTATAATCACATACTTTTTATAACATTTTCGTTCCTGTTTAGTTCCTAAAAGTTTCATCTGTGGTAAAGTTATACAGAAAGTGATTAACAAAAGCATAGAGAAATGGCATCGGTAATCATAGTCTCTAATCTTATTAACTTTTCTGATTCGTGTAGTGTCAACTTGGATTATTTCTTTCCCATAGCATTATTGATTAAAAACTTATTAAATTACCAGAAACCTTAGCTTTACGATCAAAGATTTTTGTTTTCCAGAATGAAAGTGCCATAATTTTATGTTTTCCGGGTATTTATTGAGAATTGCCAAGACGTCATTGGGAAGGCGGAAAATTATAGCAAAATAAAATTAGAAGCTTTATTTTATTATTTTTAGTCTAATTCTTGTCATGGTGTCTGGAGAGAGGTCTTTTATTCTTCTAAATAATACTTTAAAAAAAAAGCTTGACTTACTTAATTGAAAATTATGTAGGAACGTAAGCGAAAAAACTATACCATAATTTTCTACAGGGGACTTTAATATTACACTATCACTGTAAAGGTCACAGATTTAAATGAATCCTCAAAAACAGAATACAATTGGTGCTAAAAAGCTACCCACCGAGTTAATCGTATTTGTGTATGCCACCTGTCCAAATAAACCTCTCAAGACTGAATCCTGATACTAAAATCAGCGTTATATAAGTATATTCTTTAGACAATCAGTATTATGAAACTGGCACTATTAGGTACCAGTGCTAAAAGGATAAAGCATGAGTTCCAAAATACACTATCAAGTACTTAATAATTCCATGCAAAGTTAGAAGGAGGAACTCACTTTTTAATAATTATTTTCTTTAATATCGTTACTTTATAAAAGTGAAGTTTTAGCTGGAAAGGCTTTTGTAGCCGTGACCTGACCGAGGCCCTGCTCAGTTGCTCACATGTTTTATTTTGAGAACAAAGCCTCCACTTCTTGGAATCCAAGAGTTGGTTTGGTTGTTTTTCTGTTAAACCGCATCAAAAATAGAGACAGATATGTACACGACTATAACTAATTTGATTTATCTAATTTAGCAAAAGATTACCACTGAAGAAAAACGTAAATTACAAATAGGTATGTTTAAATAACTGAAGGAACACAAGTAGGTTTTAGTCATTAAAAATCTGACGCCCTCTCCCTCCACCCAAAGCGGTAGGAATCATTGGATGATTTCCTCAAAAAGAAATAAAGGAATATTTAGTGGTAATTTAAAGCGAAATGTTTGCAGTTTTCTTGTGTATTATAAAACGATGTTATAAAAATGTCAATGAAATGATGGCACGTGAGCCCACATAATGGGTATCAATGGGCGTCAAATCAAATGGGGTCTTTCAATTGGATTATTATTCACGTGTATTTTTCAATACAATGAATTGAAAGAATTGTAAACGAAGTATCGTTAATTGGTATTTATGTATTGGTATTAATTCATTATTCGGCAAATTGTCGAAGTTGATAGTAAAAAATATAATGATTTATTTTCAACAACTAAAATCGTTTTTAATGTTTTAACTAGAGCTCTGTTGAATATTTCTTACAACGATAAAAAATAGGATTGTATTAGTTACCTATTGTTTAGTGGACATCTTTTTTTTTGAGAGCTGTTTTCATCAAATTATAGTTTCTCTCGAATCTTGATATCCTAAAGTAAAGCCAACAAAATTACTTTACCTTGAAATATCTACGTATGTTATTTAATTGTCTTCTCATATTTCAAGTGGCATCTAATATCGGTACAAATAATATCGCTAGGACAAAAATTCAGTAACAAGATAAGCTGTGTGCCGTATTTTTTCAATAAACATAATCGCATTAATGTAAATTCGAACACGAAGAACGTGCATTGAAGCTTAATGAGAAATCGTACGTCGCACAAGCAAAGAGGTTTAATATACATTAAACGAACGAATTATTTAAGCGTGTTCACATTTATCAAAAATTTAGATATAATACTGAAAGCTGCCGAACGAAATTCCATTGAGAACATTCATTGCAAGTCATATTGATTGATTGTGTTTTCTCGATTACAGAGACTAATAAAAAAGTAATATTTATACAACATGTACATAATAAACAGAATCGGCTACTGAATTAATTTGCACTTTTTTTAAATTAGGTAATTTTTTATTCAAAAATAAATCAAGCGTGAATTTTGGATAAATATTAATTTGATAAATTCTTCATAAATCTCGATTGCGTTACTAGCGTGTTTGTGTGTGCGTCGATTCACATAGGTACACACAATTATTGTGCGTAAATAATATGAGAATCGTTAAAAAAACACTAGCCAAGTGCATCAGAGTAAGTGCAACATTTTGGCGCTTCAATTATGAATGTAACTTAATTTTCTAATTGGGGTCTATAAAGATGACCAGTTACATGTTGTATAAGACGTTTTTTTGGAATGGGTATTTCCCATTTTAAATGATTTTTTTTCTGATAACACTTTAACATTGCGTCAGCTACAAGTCAACAATATCTTTCACAAAATCCTTCTAAACGAGTAAACTAAGGAGACATTTCTTCATGAAACCGTAATCTGTCTGTTTCCATTTCAGTACCATTATTATTTGTTTAGTCATCTTAAACTCGCTGACATTAGCATGAATTAATATTTAAACCATCTTGCAAATCGTAAGATAAAACGCTAAGTGTCCGTTTCAGCAGATACCACCCCACTACTTTGTGATTATGCTACGTCTTAGGCTTGCTAAGTTTCCCTTTTATATATCCCTTTTTTATGGTGGGAAAAAATCATCCAATGACATCCCCCGCTCTTGGGCGGAGCGGGAGATAGTGTCAGACTCTTACTGACTAAAAGACCCACCCCGTTCCTTCTAGCCTTTATACCGGTGCTCGAGCGCCCTTTCGGATAACCCTGGCCCCAGTAGGCTTCGACCCGGCTGGGTCCCTGCTGTTGCTGTAACTCCTTGAGGCGTGCGAGAACAGTGCGCGCCGTCGGCCGGACAGCGAGCTACCCATTGCTCACCGTTTTAAATATCCCTGAAAATATGGGTTAAAGCAAATGTTATATTTTTCAGGTTGAAAGATTATTTAATTTTGTCAATACATCCTTATTTTTAGTATATACGAAATCTGAAATACCTGACTAGTATTTGTATATAAAGAATCTATGTACAAAAAAAAATGAATAATATTTAAAAAATGGGTCATAATAAGCGACATGTCACTGTAAGCGAAGTCATTATATCCGACTTTTTTTATAAAGAATTTTATATGAAAACCAAACTTCGCAGTGTAATTACGTCATTATAAACGGTTGATCAATATAGGCGGAGTCATAATACTCGTAAACAGATTCTACTGTATTATGAAAAATCACAAAGTTATAAGCCCGTTATGGTACTTGATTGGCGACATAAATACAACCAACCTGAGCGCTATCGTCTAATGCCCGCTATGACCTACCATAACCTGTTTTGTACTTAGTCTCAGTGGTGTCCAACTTGTGATCTGTGGTGTAAAAATTATTCGAATCAGTTACTGATTCTGAACAAACTATATTCTGGTTTCGCATATACTAGAAATAATGTTGTATAAAAATAAATACCATTCTTTTTTTTTCTCAAAATTCCCAAAATACCGGAACGAAATTCGATCCTATTTTGGGCAACAGTTTCTTAAATATAATGGTAGTTGATAAAAAATACTTCCCACACACCATAAGTCCCCAGTCTCGTTTTTAAAAATAGCTCTATAGCACACGAAAATACGTCAGGAACTTCCAACGTACCAACTCAATTATATTCAAATTTAAAACCGGCCAAGTGCGAGTCGGACGCCAGCACAGAACCCTTTCTGAACGAATTTTATTTATTTTAGATTAAAAAAAAAAAACAAAGAATAGGTGGCCTGTAATTTTTTATGTAAGGAATTTGTATTTGAATATGTATTTTATCAATTTTCTTAAATAATTTTAAAACTTATTATTTTAGAAGTGAATAAAACATTCTCACAATATGCCATTTTGCTTGACCCATTCGCAAAAAAAAAAAAATGTACGTCTGTACTTCGTTAATGGAATGGGTTTTGATGGAATCAAACTATTCAATTCCAACGCACACTCCAAAATGCAACCGATAGAAAATCGATAGGCTAGCAACTCGATGTCGATGCTCAAGACTTTGGAGTTGTGACTTTACGAGTGTATCATGTCCGATAATCTTTTTGGCTTATTCTCTATATTAACTCAAGCACATCAAGCTGAAATTTATCAGATCCCTCACAAAGTTGAGAGCAGTACTCTATTATACGCGATCGGACTTTTGCTTGATAAATCTGCAGCTGTTCCGGTGTGAACTACCGTCTTACCGCAGATCTATCTACTTTTTAGTTCCCAGCTGAGCCTTTGACTCGATGTATGACCTAAAATTGAGAGTGTATGTTATCAGAACACCAAGAAGATCAAAATGAGCGGTACACCTCGGGTAATTGGAGCCGGATGGACTTCGCTTTTTTATTTTTCGGGTATTAGACACGCCTGGGTTTTAATAGCATTGAACTTTATAAAATTGAATCATTCAGAGACTGCCTGCAAGGACAAGTTCAAGAGCGCTTGAACTTGTCCTTGCAGGCAGTCTCTCTCAACCATAGCTTCACGGAGAGACTGGATTTATGATAGATAGATAAATTGTTTATTGTACACCAAAAATAAAGCAATTACATACGAAACTTAAAATTAATAGGGTGTCACAATGGGCGGTCTTATCGCTAAAAGCGATTTTTTACAGACCACCTTTGGATGATATGATTCACTAGCTCATGCGTTGGATCTCTCAGCAACAGTGCTATCATCTTTATATCTAGAGAATTGAAATAACTTGTATAAAACAACGTAAATCATGTACAAGTTTTTATATTCAGGAAATGTGTGGTCATACCAGTACTGCCCATAGAAATGAATGAACTTTTTAAGAGAAAAGTAAGTTTGTAAAAGAAGTTACGTTGAAATTAATTTTGGTATACGTCCCGGAAGATTTGATGACGACGCAAAACCATTTTCCTTCACTCATATTTTGCATAAATTTTTCATCATCAGTGTTGTGCCAAGTTAAATGTTCCTTAGATGTGCTCGTGCAAATTTTTAGACGCACCCACGACTTTAAGATGAGACAGAAAGGTCACTTGGAGCCAGTAATTAAATGCTAGATTAAGGCTTGAAGGGTTGCAAAAAATACCTGACTCCGCACTAATTGTACACTCTTAAATAAATTAAGCTTATTTGTTATGTTTTGTTTTTCTTAGTGTTTAGCACTAAATATATTAATGAATATTAATTTTGTTTCCGTGGAATTTTCAAGCAACTTGCTGATGGATGTCGTGCAATGTATTTTAATAAAAAAAACTCTAAAGAGTTCTAGTTAATTAACTGACTTCAAAAAGGAGGAGGTTTATTTTTCTTTGGAATACATTTTAATCAGCGTGTCCACCATCGTTTAAACTGAAATGAAAGTAGCCGTCTTTTATTTGTTTAGAAGTTTTGAAATTAGAAGAAAGCTTATGAGTGGAAATTACCTTCCGGAGTCTGGAACAGGAGTGGGTCTTAGTCAGTAAAAAGCTGACACGTTCCACCCGGGACGGGACAGAGCGGGAGAAGTCATTGGATGTTTTTCCACCTACAAAAAAACATATCTATATTAACGGCGAAAAGATCGGGTCTGTATATTTATTTTATTCAGTTTTTAGTAAGCATTGGTTGTTATAACATCATCTGTGAAAATTTCAACTATCACGGTTTATGAAATACAGCTTGGTGACAAACGGACAGACAGATGGACGGACAGTGGAGTCTTAATAATAGAATCTCATTTTATCCTTTGGGTACAAAACCCTAAAAAGTACATATTGTAAGGCAATTATTTTTTATCACACTCGCACTGCCAAGTTAAATTGCTTCAATAGTTTCATAAAAGCTTATTCATCCCAGTCTTTTTGTTAAACAGTTCCAAACAAAAACACTTAGGAAATCATTAAAGCAGGGTTTAACAGTTTCAATCGGTAAGGGTTCCCAATACAGAAACTTGTTCTTATACTATAATAGAAATAAGGCAAACTTTGTCCATTACTTTATCGAATCAATGTCACACACGTACATACTTGGAAAACTTATGGCAGTTTTCGACTAAATTATGCTGCAAAGTATTTCTGAAATAAACGAATAATATCCGATTGCGAAATTTTTTTCACCGATGGAAAGCTGCTTTATTCATCAGTGACATAGGCTATATTTTATGTACGCAGGCGAAGCTGGTTAATAAAATAAAAAAATAAACAGAATAATGAAATGGCCATGGGCCCCAAACTAAGCGTAGCCTGTATCATGGTTACAAAAAAAAAAGATTTGTAAAAAAAGATTGATGACCGAATGGTCGTAGGTGTTTCTGATTAGCAAGAGATTCTACGTTTATTGTCTGGCCGGGCTGAGCTGTATTATTTTGTAATTCTTCTGCAAGCAATGCTGCTAGGTGATGGTAATATGCTCGTCCCTTGAACATAAAATAACGTAGCGAACACTGCCATTCCCTTTTTTACGGTTTGGAATCATTAGTTATCTTCTCCCGAAACCCACCTGTCTTCCTTCATTTGCCTTTCGCATTCCAGCAACGCACTGAATAAAAAACAAAGTACAAAACAATAATAAATAAAGTAACGGCCTCGATTTATGAATAGAATAGAATAGAATAAAATTTATTGTACACCAAAAAGTAATACAGCTTATACAAAAACTTAAACTAGCGACCACCAATGAGTATGAGTTGTAGGTCGCGGGTTCAAACCCAGCCAGTCGTTTTGAAACGGTTAAGGAAAACTTCACGAGGGAACCGGCATCTCCTAGAATCAAAAATTCGAAGTTATGTGACATTCACCCTCTCCTAGAGAGGTGGCCTGAGTCCCAGCAGTGGGAACATTAAAAGGCTCATTATGCTATACCCAGCTATCTTTCTTCAGTTGCTCTTTCCATTCCAACACCGCGGTAAATAAAAATAAAAGAGTAATTAGCGTTGTGTGAAAGTTGTGGAATATTATATTTATTTATGTTGGGCAAAAAAAAAAAACGTTGCCCATTTTGTAAACCCACCAAACTGCGTGACAGTTTGTCGGCGGGATTGGCGCGTGGCGGGAAACTTTCAAAGAATTTGGCAGCTCTGGCAGGCAGTGGCTCTAGCAGGTCCCGCCAATTATGCTGACAGCTATTTGAGGTGCGCGTGTAACTGAACGCGTCGTCGACCGCGGCTTGGTCCTTTTTCGGACGGGAAATACTGGCATGATGTTATATTGTTTATTGAATAATTAACTTATAAAATAGTATTATCTACACCAATATTATAGAGGTAAAGTTTGTTTTTAGGTTTATAGGAGATAATTTCTCAACGTACTGGTCCGATTGCTAAATTATTTTCATCGATAGAACGCTACTTTATTCCTGAGACACAACGACTAGCTAAAGCCGCGGGCAAAAGCTAGTATTTAATATTTTAAGGCAGTAAGATGGTTTTCCATAAATGTTGGATCCGGTATGAAAATTTCTAGCAAGAATTTAAATCATTGTATTTAAAACATATTAAGACATTGATCATTCATAAAAAAATGCCGCGCTTGTTCGAAATTAGAAGTACAGTACAGTATATTTAGGGTACAAATGGAAAATACTGTTAATCGAATTCGATGTAATGATTCCCGAAGTAAACTCAGAAAACAGACGGACATGTGGTCGCTGCTAAACTCTAACTATAAATCGGAACGCGCTCGTTTTAATTTATTTTTATTAAACGATAAACTATTTTAATAACCGTAAACTTTTATTAAATGCTATGATAGCTTCTGATCCCGAGCAGTCTAGACATTCTTGGCTAGAAGATTAGATTTTGAAGGTAAGACATTAAAATGATACTTATGCTTTTCAATATGAAAATTTAAACGATGGGAAAACCAATTTTTGCCGTATTTCATACTAGTTTTGCCTCACGGATTGACTTTTGTGGTCGACGTGGCGCCCACACAAATCAAGTATTTTTTCGGGATCAAAAGAAGATATTTCAGATATTATCTTTTCATCAGCAAAAGAATTCTAACAATCAAATTAGACATCAAAATATTCATCTGAACAAAGATGTTTACCTGTTAGGATATTTTGATAAATGGAAACGTACAAATCGAAGGGTTGCTCCTAAGACCTCGCTTGAGATCACCCTGTATACATCCTCAACTGTGTAAATATACGTACGTAACACGATTCAGAATAAATTAACCCCTCTGTAATTACAGAGCGTTGATGTTCTCTAATTTAAAATTAGCACACCGCAATAGGCACAAAATGTTCGAATGTAAGCTAATCTGGAATATAATTTTCTGCCATTTACTTCTGCAAGTTTATTTCGTAAGATATCTAATTACCGAGATAAATAACTAATTACACAATTAACTTAATTACCTCCTCGATTTAAGACACTGGCGTCATGTAGAAGTTAAATGTTTAGAGAGAGAATGTTAAGTCTTGTAGAATGTAATCAAGTTGGTCTTGGCAGACACTGCTAACTTTTAAATCGTTGGATTATTTTTCCAATTCCAATGGATTAAGGCTGGAAAGCAACACAAATCTCATCTACATCTAAACAAAACAAAAAGGAATATATATTTCCTTCTCTGCATGCATTTCTCGTAAAACAAAAGCCTCACATTGAATTAGAAGACGCAGGCGAGTCATTATTTTCGTCTGGCGTATACGCCATTTTGGTAGAATATATTCTACCCAAAATAATGTTACCAGGTAATCTGTACAATAGCCACTTAATGTCTAAAGGCGTTCTACCTCTCATTAGTAACGGTCGACTAATTTTATTTGTCACCTCGTGGCCTTTATCAGAGCTTATAAACAAGAACCTATGTAGTGAGCGTGTGTACCTACAAGTAGGGACTGTTTGGTGAAATACTTGTTTAGGTAGTTAATTGTTTAATTATAAATATGGCGAGTTCAGAGTTCTTTAGTTCAATGGTTTATGGTTACCATGATCAAGTTTTCATGTGTTTAGAAGATTTTGTTTAATCATCAATTAAGACAACGAACAGCAATCGGCTGCTCGCCGTCTGGTAAGAATCATGCCCGAGTTGACTGCGCGATGTATTTCACCCGCATCCCAAAGAGATGTCAGCAAAATGCTAGGGACTGCGGGATTAGAAAACAATGGGCAACTGAAGAAACATGACCGAGTTTTAGTCAGTAAAAGTCTGACACTCCCCTCTCGCTCCACACAGAACTGGAGAAGTTATTATAAGTATATGACATCCCTAAAAAAAAGTATGACTGAAAAGTGATATTTTACGACTTCCTGGCACCTTTTTCGACTATTATATGTATTTAATTAGTCCCCTTTATGCTTCAATGTAGTATTAAGGTAGTTCGTACCTTCGCTTTGTTCAGTGATCAATTAGGTTAATGTAATCCGAAGTAGTTAGTGATTGGGGCGATTGGTACGACCATTGTTTGGTAACTATTTTAATTCAGTAAAGTTGATTAGTTTGCCCTCTACCTGGAACTTCCTGGTTTTAAGGGCATGTCTGTCATATATAATGATAGACGTTAAATTTTGTGAAGTCCTGACAGTAAATTATAAAGCCATTTCAATCATTCAAAGCCATTGAAACAGAAATACGTAATATATATAATAATAATATAATATTGGAAAATTTATTTATCCCAAGGTATCAGGGTTCCAGGAATAAAAATGACATCGACATGGTCAACCCGTGTACCAAGTTCCATCGAATTCTGTTCAGCCGTTCGAGCGAGAAGAAGTAACAAATATATACACACACTCACAAACATTCGCCTTTATAATATTTTTCAATAAACTTGCTCATAAATTGACTCTTATTGCACTGTACTTAGGTATATAATGGCACTTGTTACCAAACTGTGACATTTTGATTACCATAACGCACTAGTGCTATAATGTAGATAAAACCTTTCTGTTCAACCTCTCCCTCGCCATAGCTTCATTATATTTATCGTATCAGGATGGGCGCGCGTTGTCCCACACGAGGAAAAGAAAAAAAAATAATGGGTGCGCATATGAAAACAGATTTTTACGCCCGCAAAAGTTTACTAGTTTTACTGTTATTTTCTTCACAAGTGTATTGAAAAACGTCTTATGATACACGTGAGTAATTAATGATTACCGTTCTTGACTCTTATAAGACCCTCGCCATGGCTCAGGACTAAATACCGCTTCGACGGTAATCACTAACATTACACACTTATATCATAATATAGTGTTATATCACTTATATCATAATCATACTATAGTGTGGTATCATAAAAAAAAAGAACTAATTTTGTGAGTTTGTTCCCTTCAGAACCAGTGTTTCTATTAGAAAAATATTTATCAACGATTTTTAATTCTTACCAACTTAAAATACAACCGACTTAAAAAGAAAATAAACACAAAAATTGCAAAATATTTTAGGTTTCGTAAGTCGTTTTTTTTTTAAGTTGTAAATCTTTTTTATTTTTACTTTTTAGCTAACACTAGATAGTGATCAAGTATATGATAGATAGACAATATACTCATTATTGCGACTTGAGACCCTCCCCATTTTTTTGGTATCGGATAAAAACTATTTAAATTTCCTTTCTTTTTGCTTTTTTTGTAGTTACTCAGAAACTGTTTATTTTCCAATTTTAATAAAAGTCAATTTACACAGTTCCCCTATTATATAGTGCGGTAAGTACAATAATCACTGACGCTCAAGTTTTATAACAGTTAATCAACTATCATATAAAATGTGTTGTATCAATAAATTGTGTTTTCAATAAAACCTAATAATATTGTAGTTTAATCCTGCGCTCATTGTAAGCCATAAAGTTTGCTCGTAACATTTCTGATACACAATTGTTGTGTTACGCGGCCCGACAAAGATTTTGTAGTGTTTATGAAGCCGATTACTCCTTTTCACGATTTAAACAAGTTATGCTATTAAATAAATATCAATAATTACAATAAGTCAAACAGTACACGAATTGTACGCTATTTACCTGTATCAGGTTAAAAATCGCGCCATGGCTACAGATTGTTTGAAAGAGCTACCGTAGTCCTCATAAAGTAGGAAAAACTGAAGTAATATGATTTTTAGTCAATAAAAGTTTGACATTCCCTTTTCTTCCATCCAGAGCGCGAAAAACCATTTAAAGATTTTCCACAAAAAAAACCTGAATTGATTTATCTAAAACAGATTGACATAACTCTCTGGAGTTATTATAAGATCTTTGTTTACGGTCTAGCCCAGACCTACATAATTTAAAGTAACTTCATGACTAACTGGCCAAACCACTGTAAAACCAAACTTTCTGGTATCTGTGTGTTATTTGAATATTTGCCTACGCATGTATTTATACTACGCGCACATTTGTCCGTCGTGTCAGTAAATACGAATTTTCGCGAATACATTACGATTGGATTTGTGGCAAAGACTACCTCTAGCAAAAAAATTCACGGAGCATCTCTGCGTATAGATTTTGAGATTGATTCAGCATCACTGTGGAGAGATTTTTGGGTAGCACCTCAAAGAAAAAATTCTTCGTAACATATTTAAGAAACAACTGAGTTATCAGAAAAAATAAATCCGCAGCCTGAATAATAAATAAACTAAGCATAAAAACTAACATAAATAAAAAAAAATCGGCTTTTCCGTAGTTTATTCAGAAACAATTATATTCTACTCGATTCCCAGTTAATGTTCAGTAAGTACAACTAGTTATTAAATGAGTGTGTTGGCTGCGGTCACACTTCACTTCATCCTCGCTTCTGTGGTGCTCTGATGATCGCTATGCAATTCTCACTCATCCAAATATGAATTGTGCTCGCGATGGACATACTAACGCTTATTAAGTACGTGATGAGTACGCCACTCGTGCGAGCGAGCTTAGGTAATGTATCCCGCTTTGGTACTTTGCGGTTAGTGTGAGGTTGTTCGATTTTCAAAATAGTTTCAAATACAACATTTCTCCATTGTTTTTCTAGACTTATCATAATGATTTAATTTGTATTTGTTGAGTAAAAGGATCAACAACTTCTTTTTTGGTGTCGGCAAAATTGTACTTTTTATATTAATTTTCATTTAATAACTGCTACTATATTATAAGTAGCAGTAGTCGTAAAAATGACATTTACAACTTAAAAAGAAACTTGAAGGAGGTTCATAATAAAGTTTTCACTTTACGAAATAAATAACTTTATTAAGAACTGCGTCCTGAAATACAGGCTCGGCCTAGCTCAGGCGCAGTTGCACTCTTATATTTCTTATGCATTTGTATTAAACTTGAATTCATTGCTCAAAATTTGTACAACTTTTATGTAGAAATAAATTATTATTATTAAATTATTATTATTATTTCCTTTATTTAAAATTTACACATATTTATCATATTTTTAAATATTCCTTAAAAAATAAATTTAAAAAAACATTTAAAAATATAAAAAATAGTAGCCCACCGGCATCGGGAACAGGGTCCAAGCTGCCGGCGGTTAGGGCTCCTGAGAGAGGAACCTCCGGACAATACGCGCCGTGTCTAGGAGTACTGCCTTCTGGATCAAGCCCTTGATCCAACTGCCTAACGAGAGCCTCCGCAGATGTTGGTCGAGGCTCTTGGCTATTAAGCCATTGGCCGTCACGACTATCGGCACAATGATTGCTCTATCCACTTCCCACATGTTGACAACCTCGCGAGCCAAGTCAAGATATATTATTATTATTATTAGTTATTTCAACTTTAAAATTTACTACTTGACATGGTCGCATAAATATTTCACATAGGCCTACATGGGCACTTGTAAAACTTCGAAGCTAGTGCACGGTTCCAAATTTGTCGTTTCCTATAAAGAAGAACGAGCAAGGAACTCCGTGGTTAACACCATTAAGAGTGTATGCTTGAAGCTTTAATTTAATACTCTGTCTGCCCACTAGTTGAATCCACTGTCCTATGCGGACCCCTCGGTCTGCTAGCCGCGTGCTGCTACGGCTTAGGTCGCAATATTTTTGACTTTGCTGCGCCAAGTGAAGTAAGCGTTTTAAATCTACAATAATATTTTTATAAGCGAATGTAAGGAAGTCAAATATTAACGTTAATGGAAATCTTCCAAGCTTGAAAAATTTGAAGGTCTGCCACAAAGTTGGCAAAAGACCTGGTAAAGGCTTTGGGAATTCGCTGAATGCGATGGCTCAGAACCGGACAATATGACGACGCTAAAGAGATGTCCAAGACTAACAGTGGACGTCTTACTACCGAATCGTAATGTTGATGATTAACGCTTAATAGATTAATGTTCATATCCGTACGAAAACCTTTTTTTAAATAGCCAAGCAAAGTCAAAGTACAATCTACGAATCTTGCTACGAAGCTACGTCGTAGCATTCTCGTAGCACGTTTTAAATCTTCGTAGTTTAGCGTAGCAGCAACTTGAGCTAAGCAAGTTAGCCTGTTGTTGCGTGAAGGTGTTTTAATACCCTTAACGTACGTGTACGTTATTTTAAAGTGAATATCATGTTCAACGTAAAGTGGATAGCAACTTTCTAACTTTTTTATCTGAACGTAGCTAACATGTTTAGGTTTAACGTGTCAACATCGTACTTAAGTATAGCTTTTTGAAAATAGTTTGTTTAATGTTAACAAGTTAAGTTTTTTGAAAACAAACCTGCGTATTAGTATTCAATCAGTACCAGTCTATATTGTTTCTATAGATATTTTTGGCGGCAAAAATAAAACTATATTCGTAACATACGTGAACCCTTTTTTGTTACTCAAGGAAAGTGTAATAAACAAAATTTACCTTCTGGCCAAGTTCCCAAGATTCCAAATATTTCAAAAGTATTCAGAGCTAGGGGCGAAAATTAAATTCCTTTGAGTGAAGATTCAAGGTGAAACACGTTACTTTGACTAGTGCGACACCGACGTGAATCAAATAAAGAGTGTTCAGTGCCGATTGCGCCTCGTTCCCCATGCAAATTGATGCGGAGTGACAAACACGATTTGATTATATTTAGGCAGTAGTTACATGAAATATTATGCGAACAGACCTGTTAAACTTTTGGGTTGTAAACTATCTGGAACACGCCGAGGGTTAACCATCAAGGTTATATCCTACTTTACTAAATATAGATGTTTTAGTACTCAGTTGTGGCGTCCTGTGCACATGGCGCCTGTGATAAATAGAATAATAGTGCGTTGTTACTGCACAAGTTTTTATTTCCATGTAAAACGATGGCGATATAAAAATATGAAGATTCTATTCGTGCGCAGCGTTACGGCCGCAGTTTAGTAAACTGTAAAGAGTTGCCTTGTCGCCTATCATAAAACTCAGTTTTATGATAAAATTATGCGCTCCCGTGCCCCACCGGACGACAGTAAAGTTATTTTACAGTTTCATTGACGCTCAGACATTCTGATGTCTCTTGTATGCATCCTGATATGCAGTTAAAAAAGCTTTTACTTGGATCACACTATTTCATTCATTATCATAAAATTGTAATGATATCTCATGTTGACGTCGGTTTGATTACTTAATGGGATCTTCGGTTTACGACCCCAGAAAATGTGGATTAGAGATTTTTGAAAATGACGCTTTTAACAGACGGGATAAGTTCAACATTTGTAATAAAGTAAAACAATTTAAGTAATGTAGCTTCTAAAACATAAAACAAGGTTAGTAAGAAATTGTAAAAACACTAGGGATTAAAGGTTTTCATGTGACCGTGTAAAAAAAATGACAACAATAAACAATGAATGAACGAACAACAATCTAATAAACAACAAGAAGAAAGTTTAGAAAGTTTTTCGTTAATTTGTAAAGAGTTGTTGACCAATGCACAAAACCAGATTAACGAGTCACGTTCTTTATGTCAGTTTGGTCCTGAGTCGCCGGAAAATTATTGCTGAAAAGTTCCAAAACAAAATTACGCGACTCCACGTTTTTCTTATTCTTTGTTGTTTTGTAACTTGTTACTTAAAATTTATTATGTTCATCTTAGACGCCGCGACGCGAATTATAACAATAAAACAATTTAGAGGGCTCTCTCTTAATCAGGAAGAAAGGACTATGTTTGATAAGATTATTATGATTTGTTTTGTCTTTTTACTTTTCGGTAGTACTTGGTTTGAGAAAGTATTTCGTAAAATTCAAAGTAGGTAGGTACAATGGAGACTCGGTTAGGTTAGGTTATGTTTTAACTCCTCTTAATGTCAATTTTTGAAAAACATGTTTAGCTATAAACAGCAATTTTACCAAAAATTTTAGCTTGTACTCGTATATATTTTTTTACTAACCCACTGCTGGGCCCCCTAGTCGTTAAAGACATTCTTCTCCCACGCCATCTCGTACGCTACAAAATGTATGGCAATGACTTTACCTGTCACGTGTCTTGCCACGTGACTTCACTACAGTGTAGTTTTTTTAACCGAAAGATTGACTGGTAGAGAATTCCTTGTTACAATAAATCCGCTTATATACCACTACTGTACATAAATGTTAAATAAGTAGGTTACTTTTCTAACGTTAATATGTAATACAAAAATCACTTTCAAATCAGCTGCCGCGAGGCACACAATGTTTAAATTGAGTTTTTTTTTTAATATTTCGACAGTCCCTACGTATATAAAGATATGTCCAAAATATAATTTTTTGTTTAATTCATTAAACCCCAAGCGAACGCCGGCGTTCGCGCACCTATTGTCTTTCAATTGTGTCTGTCATTATCACGATTGAAAGGTTAAACATTATAAAATAATGTAATAAACTTATTGTAATGTAATGAAATATATTTTGAACATGTCTTTATATATGTACGTAGGGACCGTCGATCTGTTCCTATATTGCGGTTGTCTAATAACCATGTTTATTTATTTCTTATCTTTTAAATGTCCGAAAACAATTATTGCGAACAAATATCGAATCTCCATTTTACCTTCTCCTAAACTATTGAAAAAAAAACATTCGTAGAAATATTAGCCAAAATAAAAAACCTTACTAATATCCCATGAACACTCAAACTATTCATTGCTCGACAAAACGACTTCCACTAGACTTCAGGCAATAAAAGGGGCACGACATAATCAGTACGTATACGTCCAAAGATAAACGTATATTAGAACGAATTCCATTGTTCGATGACACAGTTCCTCGTTCGATCTACATTGAGACTTTAAGAGGTCCTATGGAGGCTTTAACAAAAGACTCCCGGCCTACACTCGACCGTAGGAGGATAACGAGAGACCGTGTTCGACAAACAGCTTTGTAGCCGAGACACTAGCCTTGCCTTCGGGTGCGTCCGTGAAGCTCGGCCGCTAGCCCAATTGTTTGCCGAGATACTCGACTTTTTTATGTTACTTGAGATAGTTTTATATAGTGGCTATTAAAGTTATGATGGTGCTTATAGATTTGCATCGTGTATGTTGGCCAGTAAATAATGTTATGAGGGGTTTTGAATAACCCAAATAATTTCGTGTCAAACGCCTTGTCCGTAAGATATGTTATCCAATGCCTTCTTACCGATGTCTTAATATAGCTCTTTTTGTAAATACCTATCATTAGCACTTAGCATTTGAATTTGTTAACAGCGTATAAAATAGTTCATGTAGCTCCTAAATGATATGTAACTGTGGTACATTACACAGTTATAACGCAGCAAGTTCATAGAACACGCTGTATCAAAAGTATTTGTTATAGCACAACAAAAATAGTACAGTTTTGTGGAATTGCTTGCAAACATTGTCAATGTCATACTTCGTTATAATGAAGGACACGATGGAATATTTTTAAATAGCCGAAGTGGACATTTCATAAAAATATTAATTTACATATCATTAACAAACAATACGGTGATCCATCATTTGGGGAGGTAAACGTTTATTGTATGTGGGTGTTCTTTGTCCAGTCACCTACTTCTCTTCAGCGTTCGATGGTCAATATGTTCACGTCAGGGCTTCTATTATGCAAGTTTACACTAAACGTCGTGTCGACACGTCCAGTTTCGTATCTTTGTTTGTGACAGTCATTGTGTGACGTGCTTCTGATCGATTTGCGGCGTGCCTCAATAGCCTGTCGGTTGTGGTCACGTCCAGCGAGCGCCGCGTCCGTCGCTGCCACATGTCGGACGCACGGCCACGGAAATCTATGCGCCGTCATTTGTTGCGGCGACTCCATCTTTTTTTTTCGCTGCGTCACCATTTGCTGTTAAGTTTTAATGGGTTATTATAACGTCACATGGTTTTGATATTTTAAGCTTTATAGTGCTCGATGGGCCTTATTTAGTACTTGTTTATGTAATGAAGTGGCGATCAACTAAATTTGAGGCGATTAACATAGTGACTCACTTAGATATGAATATATTTTTGGCTTTGTGCACTGATAACTTAAACCGATAATAATAATGGTCCAGTTAAAGTGCAACATCAATTGATGATTTCCTAGAATATATTTTTTCATGTTGCCGAACATAGGTACCTCTGTATAGGAAAAATGCCATAGCTTATAATTTGTTGCCAGCTGTTTATACTTATAGGTACATGTTCTATAACCGTGCCATGGATCGTAAAACGTGCCGCCCACGACCCGAAGTGGCTGCGTTTGACATTCTCAGCGCAAAGATATTTACAAAACAATATAATATTATGTAATTTCCTATACATATACTTAAGAATTAATATATTGAAATAGACAAGTTGTTTTATATTGTACTTATATTAAAATATGGTGCTGTAGACTGGTATTGCTTTTTAAAATGTAGTCAGCAGTCAGTAGATACACTGGATAAACTAAATATCTTAGGGCTCAGACTCCTGTTTAAAGTTTAGAAGGCATCGCCCCACTTCTATCGATGATCTCTTTACGAAAATTTGCATTGACTCCATGTTTAAACTTGTCCTAATATAACAGTGGGACTTGTTTGCACATCGCGAAGTATTTCGCTAAGAGCCCGTGACGTGCCTGCGCGCAAATTTAACGGCCTACTGACATTCACACAGATTCTCGAAACTCTAACAGTCAAAATGTTTCTAGTTATTAACAATTAATCCTCATTCCTACGACTTGACCTCCCGTTATTGATTGATATTTTGAAGTTTGAAATGTATCTAATTAATACAACTTCTTAAAATATTATCCTCGTATAAATATGTATATTATATGTTTGTTTTATGAGCGAATCGTAAGGTATGTTTTTATCTTGACTTGGGCTATAGCTTATCTATTACAGGGGCTTTCGAACTGTGGAAGATTTTTAACAATAATAACGACAATACTTATATATTCTATGATAAACTATACGAATCAAACACACGAAGCAAGCACTGGCCCGATCGTGTGTGGAGTACTGCAGCCACACATGGGCTGGTGCTGCAAAGTGCCACCTGGCAGCTTTGGACTCGGTGGAAAGGCGTGCGAGGAGGCTGATTGGTGATCCAGATTGGTTAAGTCCAATTTTCAAAGCCTCGAGCACAGGCGCACGGTAGCCAGCCTTTCGGTGTTTTACAAGATGCATTTTGGAGAATGTGCGCAGGAATTGTATGACTTGATTTCGCCATCTCATTTCTACCATCGGACAAGCCGACGTACGGCGAGTATCCACCCTTACGTTGTTGAAACCTCTATGGTCCGGACTAAGCGTTTCGCCTCGTCATTTATACCGCGTACATCAAAGGACTGGAACAATTTGCTTGCTGCGGTCTTCCCGTCCGATTATAATTTAGGTGTCTTCAAGGCTAGAGTGAATAGGCTCTTAATAAACTAGTGCACCTCACCATCAACGATTGCATCACTGCTTACCATAAGGTGGGATCGCAGTCAGGTACTAGTTTAAAACAGATAAAAAAAGAATATATATAAAGACAATATGTTAGGTAATGTAACTTACACTAATATTATAAAGAGGTAAGTTTGTTTTTTTTTTTTGGTTTTTTTGTTTGTCGGAGGTAATTTCTGAAAGTAGCTGGTTCGATTGCTTCCTGTTTGGAATTCCTGACACTGAATTCCTGAGTGACATAGGCTATATATGCTGCGGGCAAAGCTACTGTTTAATATTTGGTTTGTGTAATTTAGATATTCTTGATTATTCAAATTGTAATTATGTTCTTAGCATATTATTAGGTATTGAATTCTCAAAGTGTGTAATATTGTGTCTTTTTGACTCTATTGACTATTTATTGGCATATCATTACTAAACAGCTTGTTTGTGAACAGAATATTTTCCTGCTTTAATTTACTCAAATAAACGGTATTGATTGATTGTAAGATCTGTGACAGAAGTGTGTCTCTTATCTTATCATAAGGATATTTGTCTTACAAAAATGAAGAAATTATACCCTAAGAAAATATGCTCATTATTTTGTTTCATGTTTTCTTTCCTTATTTTTTTAATTTATTGTATTTTTTTTTACATATACAAAGTTCTTTGAACACATATGATAGTTTACATAAATATTTCTTGAGAAAGGTGAGACGATGTTTGGAGCTCGGCAAGAGTAAGTTGAAACAAAGAGAAGAGAGACTCATTAGTGCTCATGAATAATCTACGATATTGTGAGCCTGAATTATACAATGAAGTAAGGTGCCCGTTAAGGCAAAAAAATAAAGAATAATAAGTCGGCCGAAGAAAGTAAACGACAAGATTGCCTTACTCGAAAATCCGCTCTTCATTAGATACTGTTTTCCACACTTGTGCGAAAAATTGCTGGCACTCGCCCCAACACAATTTATTACATCTATAGTATCAGGCTTGGCGCTAAGCGACCCCACCTGGTCGCGCTTCCTCCTTTATTTATTTCTTAAGTGTGTTGAAAAACGTCGTTTATTACACGTGGAAACTTAGAATAAATAGCATTTATTCGGCGCAAGCAACACAATATACCTCAACATAAAATAATAATAAAAAGAAAGAGTACAGAAATGCAATACAGTTGCATCGAATGTGCCCGAAGCAAAAAATTTGTCACTGTAGCACTTGGCTCCTCAACACCCTCGTCTCCGGCTCGGCAGAATCCAGCCGCGGCGGTTGCAAGGACAAACTATCTCCACGGTACTTGTATCAAAATACTATATTTCAGCTTATCCATCAGTGAACATACTCGTAGGTGTTTTATATACACCACAAAGATGTCGTGTTTGATACCAAATGTTACGTGGATGTTATTTTCCACAAAGGCGACAAGCAAAGGTTTTTTCCTTAACGCTGTTTCTCCGAACCAATTGTCATTGATTGATCTTATTAGAGAAGTTATATGTAACTTCAGAGATCATAATTTCGGTCAATAAACTATGAAAAGGAGTTTTATCTTTAAATTCATTTATTTTGTCCGAATAACGTACTATCAAAGACACTTCCACACCATCGTAAAGTTCATTTTTACTTGCACTCGAAACGTAAAGTTCAAAAGGTTTGGTTTGGTGACGCGCCGAAGGATTCAAACGAAATTTTATTTAAGTGATCAGGCAGTTATTACCGCGATGGTACAAGTATGGTTTTGAATTAAGTTATTAGTCTCATCACATTTTGCCTCGTGGGCCGTGTAAATATTTGGTACATAATAAAAGAATCTTTATCTAAACTCCCTGTTTATTGTTTGCAAATCTTTGGCCAAATCTATGGATTACGACTCTTTTCTTCTCCTAAAGAGCTCAAATCATCAATTAACTGCTTCCACTCCTAATGGAGAGGAAGAGTCAAACTTTTACTGGCTAAACTCACCCACAAGTGAAGCTAAATTGAGCTTGACTGAAGGAACATCCTTCAGTCAAGCTCAATTTAGCTTCACTTGTTTGACTGACCGACATTTTGATATTCAAAAGTGCCTTTAATTGGTATTAATAAAAATATAAATTAACCTAGATGATATTAACTTTTAATTTGTAACCTGAAATAGTATATCGTGATATTCACAGTTTCTTTTTTTCATTTAATTGAATGCATGAAAAAAAATATAAACTTTTTAGTATGATGTGCTTTTTTTTTTCGATGGGAAAAATCATCATATGATAACCCCCGCTCTTGGGAGATAGTGTCAGACTCTTACTGACTAAAAAAACCCATCCCGTTCCTTCAAGCCTTCATACCGGGGCTCGAGCGCCCTTTCGGATAACGTGCTCGAATTATTTTGCTGCGTGCCACCACTGGCATGCGTGCCATAGCATCACCCTCCCTGTACTATGTTAATCTATGGAACTGAATAGCCTCAATTTTTCGACAAGCAAGGCATACCGTCGAAATGAAAATAAAACATGTGAGGTAAATAAATAAATTAACTCATATCTATTTATAATCTTAATTCATATTTACCGGAAATTTAAAAACTCCTTGATCATATTTACCCAAGTTTTCTCTAACAATCCGCTCATAAATCACTTGTCTCACAAGTTTTACGTTAATTGTGTTACAATAAAACACAAGTATCATTACTACCTCATGCCTTCCGTCTTACTTCAATGTTTACACATATTTTTGGGTAAAAAAGGCTCTCTCACCGACATCGTAGGTAAATAGAAGGTCATTTGAATTTACACAGTGATCAGGGCTTGTTAGCTTATTGTCCGCCATCCGGTGTGTCCGACCCCCCCTCCCCCCCGTCCGACGGTCCGACCGCCTGTAACGCACTCAAAGGAAATATAATATCATAGCTTCAACTCAATTTTTGCTTGTCCTTTGGTATATTTTGGACACAATCAGGCAGAATAATACTGATTTTGAAACAATCAAATTCATGAGCGAATGGGTATAATTTTCAAGATAAAATCTACTTCAGAGATTAAAAATCCGGTTTACGAAACAATTTTCACGACCTGAAAATGTTAGTCGGTAATGTTTTGCCGTCGGTACCTAATACAACCAGTTGAAATAGTAACAAACTTTATTTTGCACAGAAATCACTTCGTTAAAACTTTGTCCACCGCTATCCGGTAATCATTTGGCTTTATTTATGTCTAAAGCCTTTGGTAAATTTTTAATTTATGTTGTGGTACTCAGTGAAAAAATGTTAGCAACTTTATCTACAGGACAAAAACAAGTTGCTCAGTAATTGAATTTATATTCATAACCAGCCATAACCAGCACGCCTCTAAGTAGACTTCTAATAGAAAAAATATGGTTTTCTTGAACAAAGATTTTAAGAATTTACTGCTGTTGTTTGGACCATTAGATCAAAAGTAAAACAATAAATTCTATTAATAGCAAGCAGAAACGCAACAGGAAGTTAAACTCACTCACTTTTACTTTGACTATTTGTACAATTATATTACAGTCAACCTTTGGGTTAACAAAGACTATATATCATTTCAGCCGACAGACGTCCACTGTTGGACATAACCCTCCCCCAAGTGTCACCACAATGAACGGTCTTATGCGTCTCGTATCCATCGGATTCCCGCAACCCGCACCAGGTCATCGGTCCACTTTGTAGAAGTCCAACGTTTCGTCTACCGGTACATTTCACAGCTATTTAAAGTTGGTGATCCTTAGAGTTATCTCTGTAACTTCGGTTCTTCTGCGGATATTTTCATTCCTAATTCTGTGGTAGGTATGCACAATGAATAAATTATAAGAGATATTAGAAATAGAATAAAGCTTTTTTGATATTTTTATACACACAAGCAATTGTGTTTATGTATGGATAAAAATATTAAAAAAAGCCAGTTGGTATTATGTTCATAAAACAAATAAAAAACACTGGCAACAAATAAATTGAGCACGTCACACACGAGGTCGCCAGGGCTGGACAGCGATACAATCGGCTGAACAAATAGGCCTTCAGCAAATTAAATTTAAGATGAGTCACCTTTGATTTACACAAATTAGTCGTTGATCCACCACAGCCATTTAATACTTATGAATATTCAGATTTTAGATTGAATTTTAGCAAACATTTTGAACAGTGACTTGTGACATTTATAATTTGGTTCGACACATTTTCTTCTTAGGGTTCTCAAATACTGAAATGATTTGATTAATGCGATGTAGTTTTATTCATATTATTCTCAGGAAGTTTTGTACGTCGTGTGATCTATATATAAAAAAGGAGAAACTAACTGACGCATATTTCAACGCACAGTCAAAACTACTAGGACTAGGAACGTGAAATTTTGTAGAAGGCTTTCTTTAATGACGTAAGTGAGCACTAAGAAAGGATGTTCCAAAATTCAGCCCCTAAATTGATATAACGGAGGTCTTATATTTGTGTGGCGACACTTACTTTCAAGTCGCAGGTAAAAAGTAGTCAGTAATAAATTAAATGATACAAACAAGGTAGCTTTCCACTATATGCAGTGTGTCCACTGAGTGCTCTGCAACAACAAAAACTCCCGGGCATTCCTTCTGTCTGTCTCCCGAGTTGGCCATGGCCGGTGAGAGCCTGCGTCAAACAGAAAGTGAGGAGGCCGTGATGCCTTCTAGCCACTTTTCAAAGAGGTACTACACTGCTCACACGTGTACCACACACGCCGATCGAGACGCATCGGTCTCCGTACATTTTATATCGAAACTAGCCAATCACGCCACGGTGTATCAAGTATAACTCTACAAGTAGCTCGACGCTACGCGACGTCGTTCTACGTACAAATCAAGCGTGTTCGTCGGCCTAATGTAGTTCTAGCTTTTAGCTTAGCTTTTACTGCTCACCCATCTTATACTTACCTCCAAGTAAAATATTAGGTTCAAAGGGTTTTGTGAATTGAAATTTCTATGCGCACCCTAAAAACCGCGAACATCTAGACGATAGATCAGTTTCTACTGAATAAAACAATAAGACGGCCGATTTCTTGGAAGTGCGAGTCAGGCGCGCGAAGGGCAAACGAAAGTTCTTAGAAGTTTTCTTGTAATGTGTGTACAATAAAGATAATGGTAACAATTTCATCTTTTTTGTTGAATAACTATGAAACTATGTTGTTTAAATTATTAAAAAAAAATTGTGTGTTTTTTATTAATTTTATTTAAATATTTTAACATTTTTTTGATTCGACCATCAGATTTGGAGTTAATTGGTTGTGATAGATGGAAAGACAGACACACTATAATAATAGTTTATAAGTTCATTTTATTTATTCAGACGTACACAATTTTTAAGAAATCTAAATGTCTTGCTTTACAATTTTATGTTGGCAATACCTCGTGTAATGCAAGTTTCACACGAAATTGCTTCGAATTTAGACTACAAATTTACTTCTCACCACAAACTGCAGAAATTTCATATATTCTTAACAATTTCACGCATGAAATTAGTAATTAGAAGGTGAAGTTACATATTGTAAGCAAAAGGATAATTTTGAATAAACTTGGGCGATAAATGTGAGCGAATGGTGGGACGTAGCACCGAGTGTTCGTCTATTTCGAGCGAATGCAAACTAGAAATTAGTGAATGAAGGGATCCGTCTGTTGGATGCGGATAAATCTCGCGTTCAGCGCACAGCTTGATTAAAACTGAAAGATCCACCTATACACGGACACATAGCGTAGCGTGAAGTGCTGGTCGACTGAGAGACGAGGATTAAGTTGGAATAGGTAATCCTTTTACCGCAATATGGAGTTTGATGAAAGATTTTTATTTCAATGCCATTTTTGTCTACATCTATTATAAAGAAGTAAAGTTTGTTTTCTGGTTTATAGGAAGTAATTTCTGGTAGTACTGGTCCGATTGCGAAAATTGTTATACCGATAGAAAGCTGATTTATTCCTGAGTGACATAGGCTATATTTTATGTATGCGGGCGATGCCGCGGGCAACAACTATTTAGATATATTTTTAACAAGTCATGTACTAATTTTTTTTATCATGAAACCGTTGTAAAACATATGTAAAGGCAAATAAAATAGGGGTGGCTTTATTGTGGGTATGGTACACGAACGTGAAGCATTCTTGACCTTTATCCAGAGAGAGGTCAAATAATTGGGGTAAAGGTAATCAAAACGTAATGTTTTCTGAAACCAAAACAATATTACAAATCAGTGTGAACAACATTTAACAAGTAGCAAGTCTTCAGGCATTTCTGTAAACTATTTTACTTATAGGTTTTATAGCACTTCAGAGAATACCTATCCTTCCTTATTCATCTTAAACATTTTTTTTGGTCAATTTAATCATAATAATAATCTCTGTTTTCCATATGTCACAATAATTTTTCACCAAACGAGAGTTGTACTTGGGTACACTAGCACAGCGCGTACAGGGATAATCGTCGGTTGATATTATCATACGTTCTATCAAAATTATCTAAAAGGCCTCTGCGAACTGGCTGCGGCCCCTAGTACGCCTTCCAAAGGTCCAGGACCACAGGGTCCTGAGATATAAATAAATGCATAAATAATAAAAAATCATTTATTTTCATGGGGGCGCTCGAGCCCCGGTATGAAAGCTAGAAGGAACGGGGTGGGTCTTTTAGTCAGTAAGAGTCTGACACTATCTCCCGCTCCGCCCAAGAGCGGGGGATGTCAATGCATGATTTTTTCCCACCATAAAAAAAAAGCGTCTTAGCCCATAGATACATATACAATAATGTCATGGGCACCGAATTGTTTCAAAGATCGAGAGTCAAAATTAATAGGCATGAACTTTGGAAGTTTGTCGAAGGTCATCGGAAACGTGGTGCCGCCTACGAGGCAAGACATCGCATACACTCCTCGGATTTTGATACTTTCACTTTGCATATTTCCAATTACAAGAAGCTGTTATCATTTCACTGTTTATATTCACAATTTTCTATAAAAAAATATAATATAATAACTTAATTATATAACGGGATTTAATATTATGATAAAAGGACAATGGTAATAGACACTTCGAAGGTTAAAGGATTTTCTTTAAATTGATTACGTGGATTTTACATTTGTGGCCCGCAAAGGTAACTTAAACAGCTCGAATTACGGTCGGAGAGTTTCATTTCTAAGTTATCGCATCATTTTATTGAGTTACCGAAGATTCATTTCTAACTTAATATATCAGTTACGCAGATTATAATTATTTATTATGTTGGATAATTTTCAAAATTTCATGAATAATGAAAACTTCAGCCTTTTATGAATGAGTATTTAAAAGTCTCCTAAAATTAAAACAAAGCGATACTTAATTCAGTTAAAGCTTTTTTGAAATGGGCAAATTGTCATAAAATCTAATAAGGTGTACTTACTTAATATAAGAGAAGAGCTTACACCTGATTTAACAAAAGATTATCAGGGTTCACATAACCTTTTACGTTCCTACGAATTCTATAATTACGTACTTGTGCGTAATTTATTTTACAGTATAGAACAGGTATATTTTATTATGAGTAAAAACTGAGTTAATTGAGCATATTGCCTAACTAGGTTGTGGTTGTTTAGTTACCTACTTAACATTGCAGAATTCCAAGGTCTAATTAGGTAGATACCATAAAATTAGCAATGTCCTTTAAGATATTGATACAATAAACCTCAGGTTTAAATGAAGTTTACATAGGATTTTCCATTTAGCAGGTACATATGTGCACTAGGTGTTTAACACCTTGAATCGTAATTAGTTTCCCATTACCCGACCGGGACTTGATTTTATTAGGGCTGAATCTCGTTAAAGATTATGTTGGCTCACCGTGGAATATTACATGGCGATCCAAAGATTTTGAACTTATTACGTATATTCTATATATACTTATTATGTAAAATAGGAACGTATTTTTCTTGTAGGATAATAATTTTATAAATTCTTTTTTTGCCTTTTTACATTTACAATAACAGTTAGGACTTAGTTTTAAATTTGAAATTATCTGAAAACAGAAGGTTTGTCTGTTTTACACTTAATCCAGATTAAGTCAGTTATAAACCAATTCTGTAAAACCTATATTATTGTTTTCCTACTTAACTACTTTGTACTGAAGGTTGTTTCAGTAAAAACGGGAAGAGAAAATTAAATTTACGTTCCGTTGGTAATGAAGTGGCAACAATGTTATTGCCCTTGCCCTAAATATGAGGAAATAATGGTGGCCATGAAATGGCGCGTAGGGAGACGCATTATTATAAATGAAAAATATGTATATAAATACCCTCCAGATCGGCTTATCAGGAACTTAAGTAGGATTGTGAGCACTTATGCCATAATGATCAATAAGATAAGATAAATATAAATTGGTACATTTTAGAGTATAGGTATTATTTATATTTGGAAATAAGGTTTATTTCAAAATTACTTACTTTTTTATTTATTTATTGTCTTCCTTAGATATATCATTACAGGTAAATACCTAATGAGATAGCGCGGTCTTAAAATTAACTTATTTAAAATTATCAACTGACTAGTTTATAAACTGTTGTTTCCTGAAATACTCATTCATTATAGTGATTTGCAAAACTTTAGATTTTTTTTAATAATATGAACTACTTACACTTAGTGCTTGATTGTGATCTCACCTTGTGGTAAATAGTGATGCAATCGGTGATGGTGAGGCACACTAGTTTATTAAGAGCCTATCCACTCTAGTCTTGAAGACACTTAAATTATTATCGGATGCGAAGACCGCAGCAAGCAAATTGTTCCAGTCCCTCGATGTACGCGACAAAACGCTTGGTCTGAACCGTAGAGGTTTTAACAACGTAAGGCTGGATACTCGCCCATCGTCGAGTTGTTGTAGATATTTTTTAACAAACGTAATTATTTGTGTCAATTCTTCATTAATTAAAAATCGACTTTTCTTTGTTACAGATTGCCTAGCAGCAAAAATACAAAGGTAAGTCCATAAGGTTAATTAGTACCTACCATTTCATGTATAGTAAATCACATCTGTTATGGTATAAATGCGTGCTATCATTCAATTAGGAGGTAGGGCCCTGAGATATATTCGTATACGCACATTTTTACGCACCTCGTATAGGTAGTATACACTGATTTGATACTTTATTTCGTAAACATTCGTTTACTTTAGTTAATTTTGATGTTTAAATTAAAAACCTTTTGAGACTGAAATTGAACATTCTTTGTGAACATATAAAGTAAAAAAATATGCAATTCCTAATAAGGATGTATGAAGCAAATAACAATAATGGTTTTTTTTCTTCATTTAAGGATGTGACTACAAGATAGATGGATAAATAGAAATATATCAGTGTGTCTATCTGTTCACAAGTTCTGCTTAGTTTGGGACTAGATGGTGTTGTGTGATAGTTGTCAAATATTATTATTATTAAATAAACTACCATTTATTAATTAACTTTGGTTCATGTTGTATGTTATACCTTAATCTGTTCAGCCGTTCAAGCGTGAAGATGTAACAAACATACACACACAAACATTTGCCTTTATAATATTAGTGCGACAAGAACCAAACAGCTATCGTACAGATTCTCCATCTCCATGCAGGCTCATAGGACTTAAATCAATGTTATCATTTTGGTCCGTTAATGTGAAATGTCGCGCCATGACCGTAATTTCATTAAACGAACGAGCCTGGGAGGCATACCGCAGTAACCACTCGTTTGACAGATAGATGCCTTACGATCTGTTGATCAGATTATAACCGGACGCATTTGAACGTCATTTCACTTGAGCCATTTCATTTCAGTTTGTTTCGGTGTTTCTTATCCGTCAGTTAGGAATAACGAAAGAATTGACACGCTAATGAGTTATATTATAACCTATGTATTTGCAAAATAATCATTATTTTTCATTTAGCACCATGAGTTTTATCAGGTCTCGTTAAATAACAGTTTTTGGTATTTTGGGTAGGTGTACCTAAGATTTTTTGTGCGCATCGTTGAGACAGCATTGCTAAAAGATACATAGATCTCAAGATAAACCTTTGTTACAGACAGACAAAAAGTATTTTCATAAAGTTTTCCTAAAAACTCAAAAAAGTTAACTCTAAACCCATGACAGGAAAAGGATTCATTGTAATGCCACGATGTGAAAAACATTTGGGAATTGTACATGTCCTAGTGGCTGGGTTAGGCCTTAGCCTAGTCAGTTTTATAATATTTCCACTACTGGGAATCAGGCTTCCTCTCTAGGAGAGGGGATGGAAAAAAAGCAAATTAATGCGCCCGCTTGGGTTTGACCCACTACTACAACTCGTAAGTCAGTTCCATTAATACTGAGCCATCACGCCGACCACTACTCGTATGTACAAAGATATTTTAGAGACTAGCGTTGGTAGACTGCAACTGCACTTTTGACACCTGACTGTACATACAATATATTATCATCCTAATTTTATCTTATAACGTACATATGCATCCCTAATTTTAATCAGAACAAAAAAATGGGGCTCTATCCGTTACTAATCTAATCATGTTTTCGTAGTAATAAGAAAACGAAATCCCAAAATTGTCCAGGAAAATTTGTCATAATTGGTAAATTCATAATAAAATTCGTCATTAATAACAATTGTTACTAAAAATACTGCGCGCAATGTTTTTCATTTTGATCTTCATTTATTCATTCATATCAATAGGCTGTACAATATTTCCATGAATTGAGTGAAATTTGGGATATAAATAAACGCTAATAACTTTGCTGTTTATGAATATTATTTATTAAGACTTTACTTAAGTAATAACAAGACTTTTTTTTAATAAGCTTGGTAAGTATTTGTATATTTAAAAAAATGTGATGTATTAGAGTTACTCAGTGCAGTGTTTCAGCGTGTGTCTGTATTTTAGCTGTCATATAGCTACTAAAAGAACAATATACGTTTACCAGGGCGTTCTAATGGCTGGTGAAGTGGAACCCTTTTAGAATGAACGCGCATCGGCGTGGGGTAACGTTCACAAAATCTGGTTGCGATGAGTAAATAAAAAGTACCTACACATAGGTTTAAGTTTATTCATAAATATCTTTGAACTGTTTTGTACCAGTAGAGCAGTTTTTTTTTATTTTATTTTGTTTTCGCAAGGTTTTTGCATATAGCTATTGTCAAGTATAGAAAGTATTAAGTTTTCAGTCACTTTTGGTTAGGTACTTTGAGTTAAATTAAAATGTAATAAATACATTTTAATGTTTCTGCAGTATTTGACAGTAAATCTTCTCGGCAAGCTTCAATGTTGTAGACTATACTACAATAATTCTCAAATCCATTTTACCGAAATCGCGCCTGTTTCAATGATACCACAATTTGTCCAGCTGCGTAGACACATGAGAAACAAAACTACATCTTTATTTTTATTTATTTATTTGTTATTTTTTTACAACACAGTGTCCGTTAATTTGCGAATAATTAAAAAGGCTACGGAAGTTGACTAGAAAAAATCTGGCGCATTTTTTTATAAACCGTAAAGCAGTTTCATATGAGGTATCAAAATTTTATTTGGAGACTTTGAATTCAGAATCAGCTTAGCAGAAATATTTCAGAGATTTTTATTTAGATTTAACCCCGATTTCTGTATTAAAGATTTGTTATTTATGTATCGTTTAAAGTTGTGTATTGTCTAATTCTTAATTTTAACTGAAAACCTGTCAAACTTCCGCGCTGAAGTGGACACTTTCTTAACTTTATATTATTCTCAATTAAAACTCGGCTGTAAGACTTATAATATTATTCTTAACTGGTAACACAATATTTTGCTCTTTCGTAGATTCGAAGTTCGAACGACTGATGTACCGCATAATGTAGCGTTTTTACATTAATAAGAACGTTTATTTATTTATTTTTTTATTTCTCATAAATTAACACTCGTTTAACTTAGATCACAATCAACAATCTTGCCTTTTTCATAAAATATATTTCGTCGTATATTACACTTTCAGTCCATTTAAAACTATCTTATACATCTCTAATCATTGCAGGTGAATCACACTAGTTTATTAAGAACCTTTTATAATTTAAGTAATAATAATAATCCTTCGACGTAAGTTCGCTATTCAATGGGGAGCAAATCACCACCTGTCTTTTCTAAAAACGATATCAAGATAGCATAAATTTTTAAGCGTAACAGCGCTCAGAAGTTAGCTGTTCTATACCTAAATGTCTACTGAATAACAATCGTGGGCGCTTTATCCAGCGCTGCAGCGGGGAGAACGCCTTTTGTGTGCCCTGGCGACTGTATGCATTTCACTCTTTGCATATAAAGGCAAGGATAAACGTACACGTACATCATTAAGCCGACTTAGAGGATTGCTGCATCCCGCTTATTTTGAAGCCTTCTTTTGCCATGGATCATTTCTCTATACGTTGCTTTTGGAAATGCATAGTTGATCCTTTCTTAGACCTCTTAAATATTTTGAAGAAATTTTCCCGTTGCAGGTCGAAATAAAATTATATTATTAAGAACAGACATGTTATTCAAGTTAGACTAGGCAGATTTTTTTTTTAGAATATTGAAATGCTCCTTAAAAGTTAATGCGTACTGATTTTAAAGCTTAGGTGTATTATTTACAGCCTGATCTATAAGCCTATCTGATGATAAATATCCCACCAAGAGATCAATTCCACGTTATCCGCGGGCTTGTAGACGACGAGTAATAGGTAGCTTGCCGTCCTGCCATCCAGTAATCGTCCACGCGGGCCTCAAAGAGATGTCCGCAAATCCGTAGAGTGGGCTGATAACCGCTAGGGCCTCTAGGAATTTCTTAAAAGAAAACACGCGGTCCTAGAACACAAAGGCTAACTAAAGGATACAGTTGTGATTTTATTCAATAAAAGATCGCCACTCCCTCCTGCTCCACCATAAAGCGAGAGAAGTATGATGGATGATTTGGCACTTCAAAAATAAAAACAAATAGTCGACGATCTATCCTCCTCATGTTTTTTTTTTCGGAGGGTAAAAATCATCAAAATGACATTCCCCGCCCTTAGGCAGAGCGGGAGATAGTGTCAGACTCTTATTGACTAAAAAACCCAAACCATACCTTCTTGCCTTTCATATCGGGGCCGAGCCTTCCTTTCGGAACTAGACCGTGGCCCCAGTAGGCTTCGACCCAAATGGGCCCCTGGTGTTGCTGACAACTCCTTGAGGCGGGAACAGTGCGCTCCATCGACGACTTAGGCTCGATCCGGACAGTTACCGGACGGTCGGACAGCGAGCTACCCATTGCTCGCCATCCGCAAGTCCGAAGCGCCTCATGGTTAAGTTTCACGAGCAGTCTTCACATTATGTATTTATCACGACTTAACGTCTTTACTATAAAACATTGCACTGTTAATTTATCTCGCCTCAGAGACATACAATATTCATTATATTAAAGTGGGTTGTGATTCATGGCACTGAAACACTAAGCCGACCTATATTTTAAAACAAATGCTTCTATGATTAAAAAAGATTATAGCAAATGGGGACATAATACCGATTTGAACATTAATATAATAGCTTTTTACAAATGATATGGTTACCTAAAACATTTTGACGTGACAACGTCTTATAAATTGGTTTGCCGGGTGACACTTCAAGAAACTGCGTTACGCTCCGCTCACGTTATGCGCTCACAATGAGAGCGAGTGAGAGGCACGCGTCCCTTCCACTCGGGCATGGTTAGCCCGCCTAAGAGCGAGAGAGACAGACATAAAAAGTGAAAGGCACGCGTCCCTTCCACTCGAAAGTCGTTGTCACGTAAAACTTTCGCCCGTATACCGACTTTACAGGCAACCAATTTTTTAGTTAATTTAGTAAACGTTACCGTAAGATACATACATAGGTTTACTCGTGTGAACTAGTAATTACTCTTGTATCGTGGTTGCGTTGACAAACAAAGTCGATACACATGATACCCACACCCGGAAAACTAAGTAGGCCATACAAATATTTGATCCGTACTGGAATCGAACCAGCGACACGTGTGTAGTGTAACAACAAAGTTCCGATATTGAGCATGAACTTAGATAGATAAATAAATAATTTATTTGCTTCAACACAAAACATAAAAAAAATATTTGAGTATAAAAACCAGCCAAGTGCGAGTCGTTCTCGCACACGCAGAGTTCCGTACCATTTATCTATAAAAACGGCAAAAGATCACGTTTTATGTGTGGCAGACAGCCCACTAAAATATTTATTTTATTCTATGTTTTTAGTATTTGGTGTTATAGTGGCAACAGAAATACATCATCTATGAAAATTTCAACTATCTAACTATCACGATACATGAGATACAGACTGGTGACAGAAGGACAGACAGACAGGCAGACGTACAGCGGAGTCTTAGTAGTAGGGTGCCGTTTTACCCCTTGAGTACGGATCCTTAAAAACCAAGAACTCTAACAAAAACAACCGACAGCCAAAAAAATCACATGTAGGTAGGTACATAGAAAAAAAAAGAAATACATAACCATAGTAGTACACTTCACACAATCCCAGACGAACAAACATTTTCCTATATTTTTTTTACACCTTGTTGAAGTAAATTGCCTGGCTGTACACCACGACAACACCATCCCTCTGCTATTGTGTGTCGATATAAATCGAGAGTGCTTATCAGTGCTGTATTAATATATGCGCCCTCAATAGAAAGGCAAGGCACTCGGTATCACTCACAGTGAAGAGCCCATGTTTGTCGGGCCCGGCTTATGTAAACGATCTTAATAGCGCACTTCAGTTTTCTTTTTCCACGTCATCGCTCACATATGTTCCATTATTTCTATCTTAAGAATCGATACTGGATCGCATAAGATCACTGTAAGGGTGCGGATATCATCACGCATGTGGAATTTCCTCGCTTGCGGAAAGTTTTAAAAACAAAAATACGCATCCCGAATGCGTATTCCACGCATTACAATAAATACTTGTATGAAATAATATAATAATAATAATTTATTTATTTAAAGACATCTTTTGGTTCACATTATATGTTAGTATCCCCTAATACTATGTTAGTCCAGACTCTCAATAATACTCGTATTACACTGTTTTTATATTCTTTCCTTAAAATTACATAATTATTTAAAATCCATAATAATTGTCACTAAATTAACAGCCACATAATAACAATTAAAAATTAGAAATGGACAATCGTGGGGCTTATGCGTGCGAGGCAATTCCGCATGCGTAAGCAAAAACGCACGATATTATAAACACCCTTAGAATCCTTATAAACTTAACTAAAGTATGGTAATCTCTGAAGTTCGAATCCATTGAATACCAATTTCACGAAATTAAATAAGTTAACTTTATTATATTTGAATGTCAAATTAGTTGACATTGAAGAGAATAAGATCAATAAAATGATGTTAAAAATAGAAAATTGTCTTTGATTTAATATCGCAAATATGTCTGATAAACAAGCCTCATACGAAGCTATAAAGATGTTACTTCACAATCTTAAGATTTATTTTGTTGGAGCATGAAATAGGTTTCAATTTTTCACTTTGAGTCTAAAGTCAACATTTATGTCTGGATGGAATTTGTCCAGTAAACAGGCTCGCTGCGACTTTTCAATGCATGTGCGCGAATCTTGTGTGCTAAACTTTGTTGGAAGTTTGCCAAATAAAATGCCTATATCGTTCGGGAATGAGTTTCTAGCTTCTTGGAGAGAGTTTTTAATGTGCTGGGTGACAAAGGAAACAAACGAAATGAAGAATTTAATTGTAGATTCCAATGTTTTAAACGTTAACCTTTACCCTGAAATACTAGAATTATGATATGTTACGGATTGGTGTCATAAAATATATCAATGTCACACACTAGTTCATAAAATGATATATGATTAGGCACATGTGTATAATTCTAACATTTTCATTAATACGCCGTTGGTATTCGAAGCCGTTCAATTAGCAACATAGCGGTTGATCGTTCATTGACCGACGTGTTTGCTCAACGACGCGGTTTACGGCTCCGTGCGTTATATTGTCGCCGATATTATTTTTATTTCTGTCTTTACATCGCTCACTTAGCTCGATCACATAAAGTGGGGTTTGATGAAGTGGCTATACACCCTTATTATTGTTCTCATGGAAGTGTTACGTCAGAATGATCTTTAGGAGGTAAAGATTCTACAAGATAGTGTCGTTCACTTCTATAGGTGCTTACAAAAAATGAAAGAACGTAAAAGAATGGAACAACATAAGTACTATAGGGATGAACTGAAGGACTCTAAGTGGCCTTTAAAAGCACAAGGCAACTGAAAGAGCACAGGTGGGCGTTAGTAAAAGTCTAACACGCATACTCGCAAAAAAAAAGGATTAAAGGATGTAGGCAGTATAAGTTCTGACGCAATTTTCAAATTGAAGGCTAAAAGCGTTTATTTAACATTTAAAAATAAAATTTATTTCGTCTGATCATATTTAAGAAGCTTAAAAAGAACACTGTTTTTTATGCAAATAATGTTTAAAGATTAAAAGGAATTTCTGTACTCTTTGATACCTTATTCCATTTAACTGGTTACCTAATTCTTTTGAAACAAAGTCAACAAGCCCTACTCTTTGACATTGTATAATTTAATTAACAGCATTTTTTACAAATAGCTTCAAGGAAATGATCAAAAGGTTTTTAAGTAATATCTTTGGTAACGTCAGAATTTTTTTAAACAAAAATGAGGCTAGTGTTTACTTTAGATTCTTTAGAAGGATACTCAGATATCGCGAACTAATAATTTTGCCCTTTATTTTTCTCGGAAAATTGAAAGAAATTGAACGACAAATTGTCGGGTTCCTCTTCAGTAATAGCCTATTTGTGACCTGCGTCCTTACTTTCAACTTACTCGTGTATTGAACTTAAATAGGTGCTGCTGGGTCTTTATGAACAAACAATTGAACTGACTGGCCTGTTGGTCTAGTGGTTAGTGGCCCTGACTGCTATACCGCAGGTCGTGGGTTCGATTCCCACCCAGGACAAATGTTTGTGTGATGAGCATGATCATTTGTTCTGTGTCTGGGTGTAATTTATCTATAATATGTATTTAGAAATATATAAGTATGTTTATCAGTTGTCTAGTACCCATAACACAAGCTCTGCTTAGCTTGGGACTAGACGGCTTTGTGTGATAGTTGAAAAAAAAAAAAATTTCTAGGTAATATACGTGACTTAAAAAGGAATTAATCTTGTTTCCGAATCGATGGTACCTATATTTCTTAATTTCTTTAGTACCAGTAGGTACTCTACCAATTTTATTTCTTTTTGGCTTCTGTTGGGCTCAAAAGGAAATAAAATAGGAAAGCTAAAAATATTTCACTATATAAGGACATAAAAAAAAACTTAAACATTAACTAAACTAGGTATTTATACTAAAACTAACCTTGTTTTTTTTATGTGTAAATTTTAAAGTTTTAAAAGATTTAAAAAACAAAAATGTAAATTTGATTAGACTGGACAAAATAAATCTCATCTTAAAATATTTCTGATTCAATTCTAGTTTCAAACACGAGCTATAAATTGTCAAATTGTATAAGTGTATGTATATTAGCTGTTAACATAAATAAAGCATGATATTTATATATATGTCGATAACGTTCTAGTATTATGTGCTTAATTTAGAAGATCCACGTTTCAACGTCGACGTCAAAATGTACATTTATCTTTAACGAAGCTAAAATTATATTACGGAAACCCTCCTTTCACTAACAACACTACGTAGAACCGCCGTGTCACTTGTAATTGTACGTACAATCTGCAATAGTTTAATCAGTTTTGTTTGGGCGCGAACTCCGGAGAAATCCGGAGAAGAGAAATTGGGAGTAGGTCACATAAGTTTGTTTTTTTTTCTTATTGTTTTACATGGTTTGTGCATTTAGCCAGTATCTAGTTTAGAGTGTTTTTAGTTTCTGATATATCTACAGTCACTTGTTTTCCATAAGAATGCGGATATAATATGTTCTAATATTTATTGAGTACTTGGCAGCAAATGGACTGACTCAGCCTTCGCGGCAAGCTTTGCTGAGGTAGTCAATATACTATAATAATAATCTTCAGCTGCAATTTATCGAAATCGCGCATATTTCAATGATTCGACATATTTTCTAAAACAAAACCACAAATTTAAAATTATATCCACAAAGAAATAATTTGCGAATAATTAAAGCCAAAATACCACAATAAATTGGTCTTTAAGAAATACTAATTTTTAGGTAAGTACCTACCTTAAGTATGTACTTACTTTCTATAAAGTTTTTAGAACTTTCATTTAATTTGACTACATCTTTTACAATTTGAAAGCAATTAGAAATTACCTATTGTATGAAAATAATGAAATATTTCATTGCGTTATTGAGAACAATTATTTGAAAATAAATAGTTAAAATAAATTAAGCTACGCTACTTCAGACCTACAAAATCCGTTTACCTTACATTTTCCAATCGAGACGTGTAGCAACCCTAGTAAATTGTTCACCGCCTTGATGATCAATTACTTCGTGAAATTTTTACAAATAGCCCAAGGGTTTGTCTGGCAGCCTTGCCCTGAATCCCTGTTATTGCTTCGCATACACATCAACGCCGCCCGCCTCCTTAACTCTGTTAGGAAAATTTAATCCCGTCGACCGCAGTATTGTGGCTTCTTGTTACTCTGAGGCAGCCCTAAGACAGAAATACGGAGGCCCGATGAGAATTAAAACGACATCGTTTATCATCTTGTAATGTATGGTGCACTGTATTTTATTTGTGAGTGGCTTGGCTGTGTTGTTAGTAGGAACTTTGATACGGACTGGAGTTGGAGGGTAGCATTTTAGATTTTCATTGAACATGTTTCTTGGTAACTTAATTTTTTTTATTTCTGATTTACAAGACATTCGGGGGAATAATAAATTGAATATCTGAAAAATTATTACGTGATCAATATTTTATAATGTAATTTAGCAAGTGCCATTTATGTTCCAATTAAGACCCTGTAAACCTCACTGTATTTCATAAGTCTTGAAATGAATGCCGCAACAGGTCACGGCATGGCGGACAGAGCTCCGGCGGAATCTCATAGTGAAATGGCGATAGCGACTATTTTAACCCAGTGCTGGGCATGCCACAATTATGACGGTAAGTCCCCTCTTTGAGGCGTGGCTGGAAGGACCTCACGGCGTCCTCTCCTTCCGTATGACGCAGGTTTTCAGCGGACATGGTAAGACCGGGAGGTTAATGCACCGGATTCGTGTAGAAGTGACGCCTAGGCGTCGCCACTGTGTGGAACGCCCGGAGGACATGGTGGAGCACGCAGTAGAGGTGTGCCCCACTTGGGCAGAGCCTCGCCGTGTCCTCGTGAAGGCGATCGGCGGCGGCGATCTTTCGCGCCGGGCCTTGGTACAGGCCATGGTCCGAAGCGAGGAGGAGTGGCAGGCGGTCACCTCCTTCTGCAAAGCCATAATGCTAACAAAGGAGGAGGCCGACCGTATCAGGCAACGGCGCTCACAGCGCCCTAGCCGCCGCCGGGATTCCGATCCCGATTTCCGGCCACCGCAGGCGTGGGCTTTCGGACGGCGAGCAATGGGTAGCTCGCTGTCCGATCGTCCGGTAACTGTCCGGACCGAGCCCAAGTCGTCGACGGCGCGCCGAAAAATTTTCCCACCGAAAAAAAAGTCTGGAAATGAATGAACATTTAAATAAAACTTGTTATTTGTACACAAGATACCCGAACATAAAAAGTCAGTTACGAACATTTCCAAAATAGCGTCCAGTGAAAAAGGAGTTAAGATTTTTCACATTCTAGAAAAAATTAAAATCTTTCTCACCGTCCTTCTAAAATTTGTTCAGAACCAATTCTTTAGATCTTGGTTCCCATTGTCTACGTACCAAGATTCATTTATATCGATTCATTCATTTCCAAGAATATGAACTTGCTAGTTTCTATAAAATACCGAGAGCATTACACGCTCTTAAGTCTGAAGGTTTTAAGTCGCGTTCAGCGGTAACTTTAAAAACATTTATAAATGTTTCTTAATAAAATAACATTCCCATCTCCTACTATGATTGCAGAAGTAATGAAATCGCAACACACCACTATTTATTTATATAATTATGTTTGTACACTTACCGTCGGCACTGCCAGTGCCAGCTGCGTCGCATCGCATGTGAATTTATTTAAGACCACAAAATATTTTACACATCGAAACGCTAATCGAACCAGAAAATTTTGGAACATTATGTCTAAAAGATCGTAGGGGCCCAGCAGGGTCGAATCCTACTGGGGTCAAGGGTTTGCTTATGAAAGAAAGATTCGGCCCCGGTACGAAAGGCAACGAAGGAACAGGAGTAGGTTTTTAATCAGTAAAAGTCTGACACTATCTCCCGCCCCGGCTACAGGCGCGGAGATGTTGCTGGATGATTTTCCCACCTACAAAAAAAAAACTCTTTTAAAGATAAAAACAAAGTTCCTCTACTATTTTTTTAAAAATTGGTACAAACTAGTGTTTGACTGCGATCCCACCTGATGGTAAGCAGTGATGCAATCGTTGATGGTGAGGCGCACTAGTTTATTAAGAGCCTATTCACTCTTACCTTAAAGACACCTAAATTATAATCAGACGGAAAGACCACAGCAGGTAAATTGTTCCAGTCCCTCGATGTACGCGGTATAAATGACGAGGCGAATCGCTTGGTCCGAACCGTAGAGGTTTCAACAACATTAGGGTGGATACTCGCCGTTCGTCGGCTTGAATAGAGTGAATAGGCTCATAATAAACTAGTGCGATTCACCATCGACACTTGCATCACTGCCTGGATGGATCAGGTGGGATCAAGCTAAAATATATTTGAAAACATATTCTGTACAGCCGTTATTTAAAGTGAATAAAAAATCAACACGATCAACAAAAGAATCAAAAATGAAAATCAGTTTTACGTGAAATGTTGTTAACCGCACAATTCAGTTATATTAAATTTGAATACTTGCATGTAACTTTGTGGCAGAATAGTCGCATGCAAATAAGATTTCAGTGGAAAATGAAAGATGAAAGTATTATTCGGTCGTTAGTCCGGCAAAAGAGGTTCATTAAGAACAGAAGCAGATTCCTAAATGCAAGAGAACGACACAAATAATCCAATCTCTATTCCCTTTTCAATCTTTAAGACAATTATGATCACTAATATGATTTTGATAGCTTATTCTTTAGAGCATCGACTTATATTCTAGTGATAGACAAGCCCTTTAATGGAAACTATTTGTCAAAATACTAAAAAGTTAAAACGAAAGTTCGCTGCTGCGCTACACTGGCATTATCTCGTCTAACAGAACTATTAAAACATGCAGCGCTAAGGGCTAAGATAGCTTTTAGAGGATACCTTTTCGTAAAAAAATGACAATTTCGTGGCACTTTGCGTTTCGTTCAACATAGTGTAATGTTCAAGGCGACATTACACCTGAGTTGACTGAAGTGAATGTTCGGCACGCCTAATCTAGTACGTAGTACATATATATCGATGCTACAGAGTAAGTAAAGTATATTTCAATCTTCAAAGAAAATCAGTTCAATACACTCGCATTAAGGCAAACGAAGGAAGCACTAAAATAATATGAAGCGGCCCATGCAAGCTGTTCCATGGTAATTTTACGAAAACCTCTTTTATAAAGGTCCCTTGTAAGCCGATATCGCTGTCAGATTTAATACTGCTACGTGCACTGACAGCGATATTTCGGACAATTTGTGTGCAATTTGCGTCGGCTCTTGATGCATGCATGACATTATCGCACGAGGGGGTTAAAATGAAGGATTATCGTTCACTTTACCTACTTCAGTATACAAATCGCCAGTGACGGCCTTAGTGGGTGGCAACCAGGGCAGCCGCCCAGGGCCTCGGTCTTGTAAGGGCCTCTTGCAACAACACATTTAGAGAAAAAAAAAACGAATGTTAGAAACTATTTATTTTATCCAACCTTTTTTAGTTTTTATCAATAGTAGGATACATAAGTCATCTGTCAAATTCGATGAGATAAGTTCGGTTTTCAACTCTTGCTATTTTTCAAATGAGTATGACGTAGTCCATTTACTTGAGAATTGAAAAACAGTGGACATCTAATAAAAATCCATTAGAATTAGGAATATAGCAACTGGGCTTATAATCATTTATGATTTTTCATTTCTTATAAATCGTAGTGCTTTTTAATAAATTTTGCATTACTGAACTATCAAAAGAAATTCTTAGTTTTGATTCACATACTTTGTAAAAAGTCAAGGGCCTCGCAAAGATCTGCCGACTAGGGCCTCGTCACGGTACACGCCGGCCCTGCGTATCGGCAATACCCTTGCTGAACGCTCTCGGAACGCTCGAATGTTGTTTTTTTTTTTTTCGTTTTTCTCCCTTCCTTCATGAAAGAGGTTCGTTACTGCATGTTTTCCGTAGCCGTGATTGGTGCGCTACTCATTCTAGCTTCACTCTTCAATTTTGGAAGCCAACGCTAAAACGATTTTAATTATGAAACGTGTTCATCTCATGACTTTGGAAAGATTATCGGAAGTAAACTTATGAAGTTGGCTCTAAGCTTTTCTTAAGAGGATTAGCTGAACAGATAGATTTTCAATTTGATCTTTGGTAACTTTCTTTTTAAGTAAGAGAAATAGATAAGATTGTGATTAAGTTATTTGTGACTCTAGGGATCTAATCAATGTCATAATTAAAAGTTTTAACAATGTTTCATTGATTAGTTCATTGCTGTTATTTTTTAAGCTATTGCATAGCTTCTATCGTGGACCTTGAGCGTGGAGACCGAATACAGAAATTCCGTAACGAAAATAATCTAACACCCCCCACTCATTTGTTTTTTGAGTGTGGTGACCGATAAGAAAACAAATGAGTGAACAATCAATCAAAATTCAACTCAATGTGTGAAAGTGTAACTTCAATTAATATCAAAGAAAACAAAAAAACAAAGGAAAAGAAATACTGCATAAATAAAATAAATAAATAATTATAATTGCATAAGTTGATAAAAATGCTATGCAATAGCTTTACCGCGGCAGTCCCCGAGTGCCACACGTCTTTTCTTTTTATTAGCCTATAATAATATTGCGTCTCACTGCTGGGCAAAGGCCTCCCCCTTTTCCTTCCAAACCTCTCTATTTTGAACGATCTACTGCTGTTATGTCAAATGGATTTCACCTGAAATTTGACCTGAAATTAAATAGATTTTCTAGTGGCTGGCCGTCAGAAGCTGTGATTGCGGAACCAATTATAAACTTGCTCGGCAGTGCCCAAACCCCGTCTCTGTAACAATACTGTACTTAGAAACTTGACTTCTGTCTTCCAATGACATTAAACAATCAGATTAATTAATCTGATTTGAAGGTATTTAAAACCCAATAAGGTTAACTATACACTGATCTTATTAGCATAGCATAGCATTATCAGCCTTATAGACATCCTCTTTAAGAGAGGGAATGAACCGATCCGTATTCCATCACGCGAGCCCGGTGTGGGTTGGTAGTTATCACTTATGTATATTCGAATTTTAGTTCTACGTCATACCGGACTTCTTACGATGGCTTTCTTCACCGTCTTGAGAACAGTGGTGATGAAATAAATTCCACAAAGTAATGCGCCCGGCTGGGTTTGAACTCGCGACCTACAACTCGTAAATCAGGGCAAATATCATTGGGTTACCACTGTTAAAACTCCAAGAATTATCTTTTATTTACTTAAATATCGAATAATAATAAAAAATAAAAAGTATAAATAATAATATAAGTGAGAGTATAGTGTGAGTATTAATATATGTTGAATGAAAGTTTTTAAGGGATACCATACTTATGGTATCCCTTAAAAACTTTCATTCAATTAACAAATTGCTGCCTGTGATAATAATGTTTTTTCTGTCACTCTATCAAAAATTATATGAAAATATGATGAAACTCAATAAAGAAATGAAAACAATTTAAAACTGATTACAAGTTTCTCTCTTGATTGAACTAATAACAAAGTTTATCGTTCGATAGCCGACGAAGTGTCATGGAAAGATAAACGATTATACGCAGGTGTTTTTAAGTATTTTAATCAGGGGATAGTGTTGATTCCATCACGACTGTAAAACTAGGGCGTGGCGTATAACACAGCACAATTGTACAAGACAGATGACATTTGAGCGTGAAATTGGGTAACATTTTTTCCCTTCAAATGTCAGGTGCACAAAATGGACAGGGACACTGACAAAATATGCGGGAAATGCAAAATTTTCGTTGCATTTTTGTGAAAGATAGCCCAGCTTTGCATTTGATATTTGGCTCAGTTAGGAGACGACGGTAATGTTACACGACTTAAAAATGTTACAAAGTCCGAACCAACAAAGAGGTTTTATGTAAAGCGTAATGTTTTAAAAAAACATAGCTATATTGTAAACGAGTTTTTGTCACTGAATGGGTGTAAGCGCATATAGTGTTAGGCTAGTGCACACCTGTAGCTTCGTGTCGAGTTCCAATTTAACGCTCGGATGATCAAAGACAGCCATGTATGGCTAATACCGTACGCGTACCGCAGTACCTCGCTCGTTAAATAACGCCAGTTGCCGATACCGAATCACACGTCCCCTATTGTGTTACAGGCTTTTGTTATTTTTTTATTTGCAGCTAGCTAATATAGGTACTTTGTCGAAATCTGCGGAACATTGACCTAGAGTTGTAAACTAAATAAGAGACAGAAAGAAATAGCCCAATATTTTATTAAAATAAATACATATATTAAACAAATTAATGGAGAAAATCGATAGAGGTACCTACTTCAAAGACAACGTATGAGAAAACCCAAAAATTTAGTTCTAGTAAGCGTTTTACTACACTAGTATAGTTTTCACGGAGAAATTAAACACAAAGTTCGTCTATAAAATCACTGATACAAATATTTCACACACTTCAATATAATATTAATTATCATTCTTGACATTTAAATAAGTATAGTATAGTCAATTAAACAGTGGGCTGAAGACAAAGATTTATTATTAACAGCCAATCAATATAGGATTGAATTAATTGAAGTACTCGCTCTGAGTTTTCGGATAGATTGATGTATCAATCAAATTCATCGTCTATTTATACACACATCTATACACCTTCGGCCGAAATAATTGGGAGGAGTCAAATAAATGTCATGGTGACGGAAAATAAAACGGTATACACTGCTTGTAGACAGTATTGTATTTCAAACTCCTACGAGTAACAAAAGTATTGTCATTTCACGGTTTTTTATCAAAATAACTACAAAGGAAATACTTACAAAAGCGTCGCAAATCCTTAAAGTATTTGTAAGCTTATAAGTATTTTCACGATCTACAAATAAGAATATGCTACAAAAATGTTACAAAGATAAGAATTGTATTCATGCGTGCTGTGATGAGTCGTGCAGTTTTCAAAGTTGATGCAAAGCGATTGAGTTCGTTCTGCGTGGTCATCCAATTGGACGTAAGCTGCCTTTAAGAAGGATATTTGAGCAAGGCGGTTGTTGGACCACCACCACCATACACATCTACTTATGTCTTTTTATCTAGAACCCAAGCTGTATTCAGTGGCGTAGCTAGGTGACCAGAGGCCCTGGGGCAAAAACAAACTGGGGCCCCTAAATCGTTTAGGCTTTATCATATTTAAAAAATATTTATTTATACATTTAAAAATGCAACGCTACTTTATCTTTTATAAAAAGATTTATCATTAACATGCAAACACAATTATATAGAGACATGGTCGTCATTAATATGATCGGCAACGATATCTTTTACAGCTTACATAATTACCGATTCCTCATGAGTGGGGTTTTCGACCAGTACTGTCAGTCACGCTAACTGATCCACCATCACTATCAACAGAAATATTTTTCGTAAAATTTTTCGTTCATTGAATAAGCGGTTTGTTAATCAGGTTTTGGGGCCCCCATGAGCTAGGGGGCCTCGGAGCACGCCTAGCCCCTTAGTAGCTACGCCACTGGCTGTATTCATAAATATGAAATATTTGTACCACCTCGATACTCGATAGACACTAACTATGGCGAATTATTGAACAGGATAACGAGAACTTGAAAGCTATGGGAGCTTATAAATATTTTTGGCATATTTACGAGATGGCGTAAAATAAGAAGTCGAAGTATTAAGCCGACTTAAAAAAAGGAGCAGGTTCTCATTTCGACTGAATGTTGTCATGTTCATCGATATCTTTTTAAAAAAAATCTGATTTTGGTGATTGGAAGAGTATATTATTCCCAAGTGGGCCCATTTAAATTGGGTAAAAATTTATTTTTTCGAATACCGTAATTAGAGACACAATAGAAAGACAATGAGAGCGCGAACCGGGGCGTTTGCTTGAGGTTTAATGAATTAAGTTAGGTTACCTTTATATTTGTTTAAACGTGGTGTACATGATACAAGATAATAATGAGATAGGTACATACAAAATAAGTCATGGAACTCTTTCGGGAATACTGCATCGTCAAAAACCAGGAAGGATACGGAGATGTGTAAAGTTCACCCTGGTATACCTCATTTCATGTTGTTGGGGTTATCAATTCGAGCTTAACTATTTTGTGCATTGCCCGACCTAATTGATTCTTTTTGTGTTGTATTAAGGTATAATTGGTAGTTCCTGGTAGTTCTATTTCCTACACATATTTCATTTGCCAAACCATAGCAATGCTTTAGTCATTCTTAAAGCCTTATCAGAGAACTTGCGTACTGTATTGTTTAGTTAGTGAAAGAAATAAAACATAAAAAATACTATTTTAAGTTGTTTGTGTCAAAATACAAATAAACAAAACCAACACGATGACCAACACTGACTTTCCGTGTTTGCATGTTTTATTTTAAAGGCCGAACACACGCCTGTAGCGTAGTGAGCCATAACAAGTTCTGATTGATGAATGTCACTATAGCAAGCGTGCTATTTGCATTCTTTTGTGATATTTGTGCCACAGGCATGTGTATTTCACCTTTAACTCGAGCATTCTCAATTTAAAAAAAATATTCACTTTCACCTTTTAGTTCGTGAAACAAGTTTTTTTTTTATAAATAAAATTTAATTAAACGACTTTTACATGACGCTTATGAGTGAAAATATTTTGACTGTCCCGTGTTGCCAGTTAGGTATTTCAATTTGGAATAACAAGGCTTGATGAAAAAAGTTACGTCTGTTCGTGATCTAAGGGTCAAAGCACGCGGGCCACACGCGACAGCCACACCACGAGAAGCTAGCAGCGGCCGACTATTTGTAGAAAGTGGCGGCCTCTGGCGTCAATCATGTGCGGCGACTCCATATAAAATGTATGAAAACTACAGGAAATATGGCCAGTACCTTTGCGTATAATGGTTTGTTGTTGTTTATTTCTTTGGTATGTTTATTTAATGATTTTAAGTACATCCTGACTAGCCGATCAAAGTCTTAACTTCGACGACGGCTGGCTCTGAAAATGTGCTCTGTGGCTCTGTCTTAAACACAAGCCCCAGCATTTTGCTGAGCACTAGCCGTTTTGCGCGAATATGACGCATAACTTTCCAATATATTATCGTGTTGTTAGTTTTTATGGTATGTGTCATGTTTGATGCAAATAAACTCTTTTTGTTTTCTTTCTTTCAGTGGTAGCGTTTTGTGATTGAACCGGTTGCTCGTATGTGGCGACCCTAAGTTGACTACGGTCGACGTTGTCCAATACAACTTAACTAGTTTTAGTTTAGCTAACGACCCAATCACTTTTAAACTTTAAAGTAATATCTGAAGTAGATGACAGTTTTATACAACTTGGTACTTAGTACCTAATGCTTATTATGGCACCACCTGATGCCATTTTTAATCAACAATCATAGTTTATCGGTCGAAATTTTCTAGAGTCACGCAGGCAAAGTCACTGACAGCTTCTAATGATAATAAAATTATTTGTTTGATTTAATTATTAAGTCTTGTTGTTTTGTTCTCATTACTGCCCCTTCAATATGGCACGAGTATCATTAATTGCAGTAGAATTACTTTGTTCCTTTCATAATGACCCTTTGCTTGTTAAATGTCCCATTATCCCTTTTGATTTAATTAAAACATATTTTTGTATTTTAACAAGGATTTTTGATATGATTTGATAACAAGCTTCGAAGCATGTTGTATTTAAATTTTCCCTTACCATGGGTTTATTACATAAAGGTATATTTTAGAGTTGGTATGTGTGCATTAAATCTTGTGGCGGTAATCGACGGATTCAGGTGATCTGAGATTCCAATTTATAAAATAATTATTTATTTAGAATTTGTTTAGAAAATAATAATTTAATTAACGTACACAGTATTTACAAATTATTGTATCAACTTGATCTTTATTAATATTATAAAAAGGTAAAGTTTGTTTTTTTTAGGAGGTAATTTATAAAAATACGATTTTTTCAACGATGTTTTATGTAGGTATGCGGGCAAAGCTGTGGACAAAAGCTAGTGGAAAATAAAACTAACAATGACCTTAAAAATTAGCAACGGGTCCCAAAATAGGCGCAGCCCGTATCTTGGTGACCGATACATTACTCATAGTTGACGTGACTTGCTAGCGCTACATAGCACGTAACCTGTAATTGGCTCTATGTATCATATACAATCGTTAACAATTTGTTGTCCAACTGTTAGTTCTCCTGTGATTAAATAAACAAATAAATAAACAATTATTTTTATTATTTAAGAACCGGCTAACCTATAACCCAAGACCAATATCCTTCTGTTTGGAAGTTACTATAAATGAAAAAGAAATATTGTGCCCTTAAGTACTTAAGGCACAAAAAATCGATCGCTATTCAACTTTAATAGAAGTTGTTTGATGAAAAACACCGTCCATACTGGGGTTTACTAAAAAGGTAAGGGGAAAAACATTTGATTGATGAGCGGACATTATTTTATGATGACGTCACACCACGAGATAACGAACACCTATGAGAATGGAGGGTGACCAGTGACCGCTTTATGAAAGAAACTTTGCCACAAAAAGGGATGCCGCAGCTTACAGGATTGGGCCTTTTAACAAAATTGCATAGGGACATAATGCCTCTTTATCTATTGTCATAATTTAATCTGAATGTTTTCTCCAGATAAGATTATTGAATCTTAGATGTCACCACTGTCGTGAGTCATCATCATTATCATCATTTCAGCCGCAAGACGTCCACTGTTGGACATAGGCCTCCCCCAAGTGTCGTCACAACGACCGATCTTGTGCGTCTCTCTTGCACCGCATTCCTGCGACTCTTACCAGGTCGTCAGTCCCCCTTGTGGGCGGCATTCCAACGTTGTGTTTTTCCATTGTCGCCACTCTAGAACCTTTCGGCCCCATCGACCATTCGTTCTACGATCAATGTGCTGCTCACTGCCATTTTAGTTTGGCGATTCTTCTGGCTATGTCAGCGACCTTGGTAATCCTGCGTAAACGTTTCCTCCTCTATCATTAGTCATCATCTTCATCATCATCAGCCTGGGCTTGCGGACAGTCAGCAATGGGTAGCTCGCCGTCCGACCGTCCGGTAACTGTCCGGGCCAAGTCCAAGTCGTCGACGGGCGCGCACTGTTCCCGCGCGCCTCAAGGAGTTGTTAGCATCAGCAGGGGCCCAGCCGGGTCGAAGCCTACTGGGGCCAGGGTTATCCGAAAGGGAACTCGAGCCCCCGTATGAAGGCTTGAAGAAACGGGTTGAGCTTTTAGTCAGTAAGAGTCTAACACTATCTCCCGCTCGGCCCAAGAGCGGAGTTTGTCATTGGATGATTTTTCCCACCATAAAAAAAAGCGTAAATCCTTACTAATATTATAAAAGCAAAAGTGAGTTTGTTTGTTTGTTTGTTACGTCTTCACGCCGTAAAAGCTAGTACTATATATAGCTATATTATCTGACGAGGCGAGGGGACGAGCGAATGTTGGTAAAATCTTCCTTCTGAAAAATCTCTCTCTCTCTCTGGTAAAAAAGAAGAAACCCACCTACGGTTATTCAGTTATACAAAAAACCCTGAAATCATAAAGGATTAGAAAGGCCTTGAGTTTATTCCACTATTTGTACAACACGCGTGTCTGTAATATGCTTTAATAACCCGACTTTGATCTTCGTTTCCTTTAGAAGTGAAATAGATATTGAAATAACGAAAGGGCTCCTTTTTCGATGATATAGTAAATTGAAAATGTAGCACGTGGTGTGTCTTCAAAGTATGCTATGTTTGAAAACTATAGATATATCTACATCTTCAATAAATACTTTTTAATTGTCAATAGAACAGTTATGCTTATATAAAAAACATATTTCTTTTAAAAAATTGTCCCTCTGCCTGTTTATTCATGTCAATCTCCTAAAAGGCAGGACGAATTTTAATGAGACTCTCATTGGGAGATACCTGACTTTATCATGATTATCGAAGCCCGAAAAAAGTATCGGACTAAAGCAAGTATAATAATATATAGTATAATAAAATCAGTTTAAATCAAATAAAATTTTCCTAACTTTACAGTTTTACACAGCTATAATATTCTGGGGTTATGGCCATTTTCCATGATCTTTACCCGTCTGTAAAGTGGATGCGACCCCATCGTACGGCTCACTGATCTCAGCGAATATTATTTCTTTTGATGTTTACGCATATTTTCTTAAATGAATTCGAAATATAACTTTAAATCCCATGTATAACATAAAACGTATGTAGTTTACAGGTTTTTTTTAAGAGTCTCTCTATTATGTTTTTTTTATTTAAGTCCTACGTCCCAGTGATACAATCATACGTTAATTACAGCAGATGATATCTTATTAGTCGGGGATAATAGATCAACCATAGTTCATTTAACATTGAGTTATAGGTTGCGGGTTCAAACCTAGCCTAAACTTTGTGTAATTTATTTCATCACCACTGCTCTCAAAACGGTGAAGGAAAACATCGTGTGGAAAGTGTGTCGGCATGTCCTAGAATCAAAAATTCAAGGACAATAACATCCCCGCTCTGGGCCCGTGTGGTGGTTTATTATGGACCATTCCATCTCCTAGAGAATAGGCCCAAGTCCTAGCAGTGGGGACATAATAAGGCTGATTATGCTATGTTTATGAATACAGAAATAATTTATTTAATATTTATTAAATGCTTTATGCACACAAAGGTACAGAGGTGGACCTAATGCCTTAAGCATTTTTGGCCAGTCAATCTGTGGGTAATGCAGAGAAAAACAGTGGTAGGTGCAATAAACGAGAGAGAGAAGACGAATAAAATAATAGATATAAGTACTCATAAACCATATTTACTCGTATATAATACAATATACTAACCTAACCTAACTAACATAGTCAAACAATTGGTCCAAATCGACAATTGGAATATATTATCGTTGTGATGATCCCACTGCCAACTTCATGTATAAGAATCGTGAAGAAGAAAAAACTTGAACTAATAATAAATACTGGAGATATTAGTCTAGACCTTTAGTTCCAGTGCCCATAATTGCTCTGGACTAACTTTGTATAAAACAGCAACATCTCGATTGCAGACGAAGTCGTAATTGCGTTACCATCAATTAAAAGTTGCTTAACATTTACAAATTGCATTTCTGTGAAGTTCGGTCTGCTGAATGACAGTTTGATATGAACTTTGTGGATTTTTACTCTAAAGTTGAAGTTTAGATGTAAACAAACACTAATATTTAACAGATAAACTGTGTTTTAGATATAGTATGATTGTGTCGCAGTAGTTTTGAGTTTCTGAATAAAACGGTACCCAACGTTATCATATTTTTTTTTCTATATTATTACTAGCTTTTGCCAACGGCTTCGTCTGCGTGAATGTTGGTTCTTTTAGAAGCGAAGTCGAAAAAAAGTAGCAATTAAAAGTAGTAAGTAAGTAAATATGGATAAAAAGTAGCCTATGACCAACCTTGGTATTCAAGCTTCTTCCATACCAAATTACATCAAAATCGGTTCAGTAGTTTAACCGTTAAAGCGTAACAAACAGACAGATTTGAGTTACTTTCACATTAAAATTTATAATACCAGCAGTCTCCCTGATTTTTCTTGCGTCTTTGGATACTGCCTCGTAGGGAATGCAAAAACCGCCAAAATTACAAACCGGTTTTTTTTTCGGGTTTTCTAAAAAATAAACCGGTTAACCGGGTAACCGGTTTTAAAATTAGTTAATTTTAAAATTTATTTTTAAGTGAAAAATTTAACTTTTTTTGCTTGTGAAATTCTAAATATATAATATTTTTAATAATTATTTTGAAACTTATCTATTGAAAAAATATACTGTATACTTAATATGGCCATGAATTCTGTCAAAGATATAAAAAAAATAACTTCATAAAAACGAATGTCTCAGAATGATGTTATATATACAGAATCTAAGCCAGAAGTTAATTTAACTCTACTCAAAATATCCACCGTTACCTTTAACACAAGTTTTTAGGCGTTCAGGCCACGCGTCATCGGTTTACGCACGGTGATCATTGGAAAGTTGTCCACCGCTGATTGTAAACAATTTTTAATTATTGTTAGGTGAAGGCCATGCCCTCTAATATAGTAGATCTCAATTTGTAGTTCAGGGGTTGAGGTCTGGGCTAGTCAAAGGTCAATCATCAGCCTTAATGAAGTCCGAAACACTCGTTGTAAGCATCCTGAAAAAACCTAGTATGTTATCAAAAAGAGAGAGGCTTTAAGAGGCTTTGCTATGGCGTTTAGGATAGTATCTTGATACTCTTTAGCTGAAGTTAGAGTAGCCCATTTTCACGAAAATGGGCTACTCTAACTTCAGCACCATTACTGATGCCGCATGATGATCATTCAGGACTCTGATAACTGTTGAGAGTATTCTTTGGAGTTACAAGCTTACACCCAATTGTTTTGCTTGTTGTAATTTTCCTTGATTGTGATAATTTTCTCATCGGTAGCAAGAATATCCTTTTTATGGTGGGAAAAATCATCCAATGACAACCCCCGCTCTTGGGCGGAGCAGGAAACGGTGTCAGACTCTTACTGACTAAAAGCCCACCCTGTTCCTTCTAGCCTTCATTCCGGGGCTCGAGTTCCTTTTCGGATAACCCTGGCCCCAGTAGGCTTCGACCCGGCAGGGCCCCTGCTTTTGCTGATAACTCCTTGAGGCGCGCGGAAACAGTGAGCGCCGTTGACGACTTGGGCTCGGTCCGGACAGTTACCGGATGGCCGGACAGCGAACTACACATTGCTCACTGTCTGCAAGCCCGCGCTTAGGGTGGCCGGAAATTGGGATTGGAATCCCGGCGGCGGCTGCGAGAGCGCCGTTGTTTTATGCGGTCAGCCTCCTCTTTTGCGAGCATTACTGCTTCGTAGAAGTCGGCGAACGCCTGCCACTCATCTTCGCTCCGGACCATGGTCTGAACCAAGGCCCGGCGCGAGAGGTCTCCGCCACCGATTGCCCCCACGAGGGCACAGCGATGCTCCGCCTAAAGCAAGAATATCCCCTGAGTTTTTCATCAGTGTAACGAACAAACAAAGATTTTGATCTTTTCACTCTCTTCTTTAAATGCGACTTGTTTAAGGAGATGATATTATGATGAGTAACAACGGTGGGTATTCCATCTGTGCATAAGAATTTCTGTGTCCTTACGAGATTTTAATTCTGGCCCTTCATTGCCTGCTCTCACAACACTTGGCCGGCCTGAATTTTTATTGATCGTAAACAGAAAAACTGTACAGTTGGTTTCGCTATCACTATGGCACGTATATATAAACAAACCTACGATTGATATCAAGCCTTAACAGAGTTTTAAAACAATATTTAATAAAAAAATAGTGTCATTTGAAAGAAATAAAAAAAAACCGAATAACCGGTTACTTGAAAAAATAAACCGGTTTTTTTAATCATTCAAAATATGCCGAAAAACCGGTTTTTCGGTTTTCGAGTTAACCGGTTTGCATTCCCTACTGCCTCGCTCCTGTGGATCGTAGCGCGATATTATATGTTGTCTCTAAAAAATCTTTTTTACCGATAAGAACGCCCATTGTGACACCCTATTAACTTTAAGTTCCTTTATAATTTTATTATTGATGTACAATAAAGAGTATATTTTATCAGTTCATATAGCCTTGCATTGGCAAATGGGCTATCTAACATAAAAATGTTTTTGAATTCGCACCAGAGTCTGACAGAGTCTGTCTGAGTGGGTATGCACGTACAAAAAAAATTCTTCAGCTTTATAATTACGTAAATAGATTAAAAAAGATTCAAGTAAAAGTAATTCAGAAGTTGCCGAAACATTACGTCGTCTTTACGTTTGATTTGTGTTACTACAAGTAAAACAAATCAAAGACCTTAAAACGTAAACTGTCAGTACCAAAAATTATTGAATTCAACAAAATATATTTTAATTTTTCTACTTCTCATTAAATAGGATCTGCTTATTATTTTGTTAGATCTGATAATATACAGGGTGGCCAAAACATTGACGTCCAAAAATAAAATTTAGGTCCCTCGTATCGTGGGGTATCCGAATCACCCCCATGTAAGTTCCGCGACTTTTCATAGTTTTCGAGTTATGAATTTTTTTCTGATTTTTTGAGAATGATCGACCAGACCAATCTAAAACTTTTTTTTTTAAAAAAGTACATGTCTTTGTCGAGATTTTTTTTTGCAACTGAATCTTCATGAGTAGTACTTTTATGCGTAAAATAATCAGTTTCGTAACTGTGATGAAAGTTATGAAAAAATTGGTCTAAAGTGAAAAATTTACGTTCGTGAAATTATGACTTAGCTAGTCAACTTTAAATAAAAAATTTAAACAGGAGACTTCATGGTTCTTAAGTAGGCTTCAAAAATGCGCCAGACTCTCAGCTTTCAGAATCATAAAAAAAATAGCACGTAATGGGGCTACTTTGGCTTAAATCGGCCTTCAAAAACTGCGAGGTAGAAAATTCTTAAAATTGGCCATATGACGATTTTTTTTTGCCTATTTTCTCGTTCCTAAGGTTAATTTATGAAAACAACCGAGAGTAAGAGAGATAGCAATAATTCGGTCTCTTATCCTCTCAGCCCATTGTTATTGCAGGTAAAAGAGTAGCGCCTTCATTTACAACCTATGGTGCACGAGAAAAGATCGCGCGAAGTTTTTGAATCTTAGCTTTTCTTGCAGTCAGATGGCTAATTTTAAGAATTTACTACCTTTTTTTTATGGTGGGAAAAAATCATGCATTGATTGCTCCGCCCTTGGACGGAGCGGGAGATAGTGTCAGACTCTTACTGACTAAAAGACCCACTCCGTTCCTTCTAGCCTTCATACCGGGGCTCGAGCGCCCTTTCGGATAACCCTGGCCCCAGTAGGCTTCGACCCGGCTGGGTCCCTGCTGTTGCTGACCACTCCTTGAGGCGTGCGGAAACAGTGCGCGCCGTCGACGACTTGGGCTTGGTCCGGACAGTTACCGGACGGCCGGACAGTGAGCTACCCATTGCTGACTGTCCGCAAGCCCGCGGCTACGATGGCCGGAAATCGGGATCAGAATCCCGGCGGCGGCGGCGGCGAAAACGGCGTTGCCTGATACGTTCGGCCTCCTCCTCTGCGAGCATATTGCTTCGCAGAAGTCGGCGACCGCGTGCCACTCCTCCTCGCTCCGGACCATGGCCTCAACCAAAGCCTGGCGCGAGAGGTCTCCGCCGCCGATCGCCCCCACGAGGGCACGGCGATGCTCCGCCCAAGCAGGGCACACCTCGACTGTGTGCTCCACCGTGTCCTCCGGGCGTTCCGCACAGTGGCACCCGGGCGTCACTTCCACATGAATCCAGTGCAGTAGAATTTTCTACCTCGCAGTTTTTGAAGGAAAGCTAAGATTCAAAACCTTTGCGCGATCTTTTCTCGTGCACCATGGGTTGTAAACGAAGGCGCTACTCCTTTACCTGCAATAACAATGGGCTGAGAGGATAAAAGACCGAATTATTGCTATCTCTCTCACTCTCGGTGGTTTTCATAAATTAACCTTAGGAACGAGAAAATAGGCAAAAAAAAATCGTCATATGGCCAATTTTAAGAATTTTCTACCTCGCAGTTTTTGAAGGCCGATTTAAGCCAAAGTAGCCCCATTACGTGCTATTTTTTTTATGATTCTGAAAGCTGAGAGTCTGGCGCATTTTTTAAGCATACTTAGGAACCATGAAGTCTCCTGTTTAAATTTTTTATTTAAAGTTGACTAGCTAAGTCATAATTTCACGAACGTAAATTTTTCACTTTAGACCAACTTTTTCATAACTTCCATCACAGTTACGAAGCTGATTATTTTATGCATAAAAGTACTACTCATTAAAATTCAGTTGCAAAAAAAAAATCTCGACAAAATCATGTACTTTTTTTAAAAAAAAATTTTAGATTGGTCTGGTCGATCATTCTCAAAAAATCAGAAAAAAATTCATAACTCGAAAACTATGAAAAGTCGCGGAACATACATGGGGGTGATTCGGATACCCCACGATACGAGGGACCTAAATTTTATTTTTAGACGTCAATGTTCTGGCCACCCTGTATATACCTACACCACAATTTTTTAATTACTTAATACAAAAAAATATGTGCCCTGTACTGTATCTGTACTCATTACTGATCATATTTGTATAGTCAAAAGTAAAAAAAAACTAAATCCCAATTTGAACACGATTTATCATATAATAAATTGGTAAATTCATAATTGAATCATAACAATTGCCATTCAAAAATATTATGCGCTGTGTTTTTCCTTTGTTTTTCATTAGTAATCAATAGCCTGTACAATATTTCCATGAATGAAGTGACATTTTGGGATATAAGTCAAAGCAAAGTCAAAGCATTTATTTCAAATATACCATTTGCAGGAACTTTTGAATAGTCTAATGTCGGTCAGTCCAAGAAAAGTGAAGCTAAATTACACGTTCCAAAGCGTAGATCTCTATGGAGAAGAACGAGCAAGAAATTCCAAGGACACTCTTTTAAATCATGTTATGTGTTACATATAATGCTTGGTTGCATATTACTTGTTGCTAATAACTTTACTATTAGTGAATATTTTTTTTAAAATTGATTTATACAAGTGCTTGACTGCGATTCCTGATTCACATTTATTGAGACTTTACTTAAATAATAACAAGACCTTTTCTAATAAGCCCTTTAAGCATTTGTACTATTTAAAATTAGTGGTAAATACAGAAGAAACATAAATATTAGCTAAGTAACAATAATATATAATAATATTCCACAACTATCACACAGCGCCGTCCCAAGCTAAGCAGAGCTTCTGTTATGGGTACTAGACAACTGATAAACATATTAGATATTTCTAAATACTATAGATAAATATATATTATAGATAAATTACATCCAGAAACAGAACAAATGGCCGTGCTAATCACACAAACATTTTTCCTGGGTGGGAATCGAACCAACAACCTCCAGGGCATAGCAGTCAGGGTCACTAACCACTAGACCAACAGGCCTGTCAATATTGTTTAGTTTATATACTTAGTTAATATTTATGTGCATTATTATAATTATATTAACAAGGAATATATAAAACCTAGTAATTAAACAAGCGATAAAAACTTGACACTAAGTGAGAATCGTGGTGTATCATTAATTGGTGACTATCATTAATAATATGCAGTGTAAGGTGACAGAAATAACGAGAGTCATCCCTTCACACGAGAGCAGAGGGCAGCTTGTGCTGCCTCGTTATGATATCTCAATTAATTTAATACTAGTTTCACCCAACGGGGTCGCCTGCGTTGAAGCTAAAAGTGCCACGTAAGCATGTACTGCAGGGATTAAATTTACACTAATATAATAAAGCGAAGGGAGTTTTTTTGTTTGTTTAACACGTTCGTGTGGAACGAGGTCTAATACGCCTCATATATGTTTTTCCTGTGGTGCGGCTAAGAAAAACATTCTTCTCTGCCGTGCGGAGGTCGAACTTTGATTTAGTTTAGTTTAGGAAAGCGATGAATACATATGTATGATGGCTTATCAAAACCGCTAACATATTTTAATACGGGGTCATTTTGACCTTGTACCGCAATGAAAAAATAATATTTTATGTCTTCTTTTAACATTGCCAAAAAATATTTTAGTTTCTTAAATATTACTAGGTCTAATAAGCCCCTTACCGCCACGATAATAGTTTTCAAATAAGATCTTAAATGCCTGGTACTGCAGAAATAGAAATAATACCATAAGCCAGTTTTAATTACAGGTATGATTAAAATGGCAAAATCTTCACAAATGGTGAAGTAAAAACTTTTGCAGATCATAAACAACTGAATTACTTTTTAATATCCAATTCAAATTAATTTAAATGTTATTTTACGTCCAGTTACCTATTTCAAAACACTTTATTAACCTTGTAATTACTTTTTCAAATATCTATACTTAAATTTTATTCGTAGCCATTTCGTAGCACCTGGTGTGTGCTACGGCGTAGCAAGTACTAACAAAACCGTGTAATGTTAGTATTCGCGTGTAAGCGTCGTGTTAGTGGCGTGTGTGGTATGTGTGACGCGTCAGCACGTCACGTCAGTGGTGATAAGCGTGATTGATGACGTCACGGCGACATTCGTTTGCGGGGGAGGGTCGACGACATTAGCCTACTTGTTGAGCCTTCCGCCTTCCATCAGTATGTAATGACGGCTTGAGAGCCATATCCATGGCGTCAGCCCTATTGACAGACAGCTCATATATATACAGGTCTCATCTATGTGCTCATGATATTCGGTAAATGTCAGCTGTAATGTCATAACTTATGAGTAATGATAACCCTATAAAAATTGGTAACACACATTTGAAATTAGGTTATGCGTAGGTTTTAGTGAAAAGTACTTAAAACGTTGACTTTGAGTGTAAGAGTAATAATACCTGCTAAAGGTGAGTTGAAAGAAGAAATATAGACACCGTCTGTAGAAGAGAGTAGGAGAAATATATTTAAAAAAAAACTGAAATATTTTAAAGATACTATGGACCTAATTGAGTTTTAAAAATTTTAAAACTAGCTTTTGCCTTCGGCTTCGTCCACGTACATAAAATATAGCCTATGTCACTCAGGAATAAAGCAGAGTTCTATAGGTGAAAATTTTTTATCAATGGGACCAGTACTTTTAGAGATTACTTCCTACAAATAAAACAGCTTTACCTCTTTGTTATATTACTGTAGAAAAAATGTGCACTCTCAAACTACATTTTCACGTTTAGGAAAAATATCTTAATCATACCACGGGCTTGTGTCGGAAAAGGTTGCACATTTCGGACACGATACCCCCTCTTACAAAACGGGGTTAATGCTAATATCCACATAACATCTGGTTATGCTTGGCAGAATGTGGGCAAACGGCGGATATACCGAGGATAATTCGGACGAATGAATACACCTCTCTAGCGGAATAAAAAGGCTAAATATGAATGTGAAAAATGGATCGTACTTGCTGTATAGAACATATAACAGTTAAATATTTTTTCTCTTAAATTATACAACCTCTTATAATATAAGAGAATTCCAAGTAAAATTAGTGAGTTACATAATATTTGAAAAATAATTATGCCTTTTAAGTTAGTAAGTTTTACTTATCTTATATAATATAACTATTTATTACAGCTGTAAAATAAAATACTAATGAGTCATTTAATTAAATAAATATTAATAGATGGTTAATAATTATGGGATTTGCATTGAATTAGGGTTTTTTGTATATCAATCGGAATTTGTAAAAAAAAAACTTAATCTTTAAATTAGTGAAAAGAGGTAGTAGGGAGAGATAGCCACATCAATTGGGTACCTAACCCTCTCATCATCATCATCATTATTTCATCTGAAAGACGCTTCCTGTTGGACATAGGCCTCCCCCAAGTGTCGCCACAATGAACGGTCCTGTGTGTCTCACATCCATCGGTTTCCCGATTCCTAACCCTCTCAAGTTAAAATAACTTTAAAAAGAGTGTAACCAGTTGATGACGCTGTTCGTTCCTTTTGTATACATATGTACGTTTGCCAAATCAAAAATCTTTCAGGGAATACAAGCCTTTTTTTTAGGCTAGTAAATGTCTCTAAGTGAGAAAAGTTATTTGATGATTTATTGGCCTAAAAAAAATACAAAAATCCGAGTTGAGAACCTACTCCTTTTCTAGAAGTCGGTTAAAAAAAGGCCCCCTAAGCACCCCAAGGTGAAGTAAGAGGACTGTCTGAATTTTACTGACTAAAACCTCCGGTGTTCCATCCAGATTTTTTAATTTACTGTAATTATAGTTTTTAGTTGTGTATGTAATAAGTTAAATTGATTTAAATAAAATAAAATAAAATGCTAACATTAGTTTGTTAATAATAGAAACAGCAACACAACACACGCTTCTGTCAAAGCAAAATTCAGTCAATCATTCTCAAATGGTGCAAACAATCGACTTCACAAACAATAAATATTATTTTAAAGTCATGATATTTTTGAATGTAGCCAAGCGGCAACTTCATTTATTTTGCTACACACGCGGTATTTATTGAGAAGTCTGCTCCACGGAGTACCTATATTCCTATTGCTATTTGTTCATAGTTCTTGACAAATGCTTATTGGAACAAAATAACGATATTTGAACACGATAAACAATTGACTTTTATTGAAAACGGATTTTATAGCAATATTCATAGTGGGTCATTTAAAGTGGGTTACCTAATAGGAAGGCAAGAATCAGGTTGAGTTTTTCATTTCGTGATTTATACTTTCTGAATTTATTTTGGACGTCACGGGTATCGATTAGTGAAGAAAAAATCGAAAGGGCTTTGTAAGAATGAGGACTCGTTTATTGTCAACGTGAGTATAGCTTAAAAAGCTTGTCGTTTCACCCAATGCAATATTTAATGAAGAGGTACCCCGAACAATTCGGTAATTCCGTTCATATTTCAATTACAACTATTTCACAATCTTGTTCAGTGGTTTTTTTTTTAACTTTTTAGTTTTTACAAAAGTTTTCGTCAATCAGAAACCCGATTAAATGTGCAAGGTAACCATAGATATTTTTTTAATATTTTTAAATTATGAGTAAATTATGAAGGGCCAAAGTTCATACAAAACTTTACCGAACTTTTAGATTTCTTTACCGAATTAGTTTTACATAAGTTTATGTTTTGATTTCTATAGAAATCTAGATAATGTGCACAAGATGTCTGTGTTTCCATAATATTTGGAGAAAGATGTGTAATCTAAACTAATATAATAAAGAGGTAAAGTCTTTGTTTTTGTTTGTAGAGGGCAAACTCTGGTCCGATTGTTAAAATTTTTTCACCGATAGAAAGCTGCTCGATTCGGCTATATTTTATGTAGCGAAGTTGCGGGCAAAAGCTAGTAACAACATAATCATATAAGAGCGGTTGTATGGAAATGTATCTCGGGTTGACCGCTCTTAATATATGTAAGTCCAAAATAGCCAACCCGCCTTTAACAAGCGTGGTGAATAAAGCGCTTTTGGCCTTCATTAGAACAGGTTACTCTTCTTATTCTTATTCTCAGGTTATTGTTATTTCATTTAATTAAAAGTAACTCAAATCATTTATTCCAATAACACCAAACAAAACAGGTAATTGTCAAATACGGTCAGACAAAAAAACTTCACAGACATACTTTTAATTCAATAAATGCATAGTTACAAAACTAACGGATTATTACATTGTTAAGGCTTACGTCTTCTTGTTCACAATATAAGAATCGCGTGCGGTCAGTCTCCACATACAAAGATGCGCTTATAATTTGCCGCGAGTAAATTTTTCACCTCGTTGCTCGTTTACATCGTGTACTTCGAAGGACTGGACCAATTTGCCTTTTGCCGTTATCCCGTCTGATTTTAAATTTAGGCGTCTTCAAGGCTAGATTGAGAGAGAGAGATAGAAATGAGTGCGCTTCACCGTCAACGATTCCATCATCAGAGTGGGGATCGGTTTGCGCATTCCATAAATTGGCGAGCCAATCGTCCTCGTTGTTAGATACATGCAGCAACTCAGGGAACGAATCAGGAGTGACGTCTATGACACGATGGCGCGGCGAGCCAATCACTGACACTTCCCGCCCCGCGTCTCACTTCGCACTACTAAAGAGACCGAATATTTGACTTCTGCGCAACTTGAAGGCAGCGCTCAAGATCCGTGACGGTAATAGTACGTAGAACGACGTCGCGTGGCGTCGCGTGGCGTGGATCAATTGTAACTCTACAACTCCCATATAAAATGTACATGACGTGTGCGAGTTCTAGCTTGACTTTCAGACTACAATCCAGTAATTGGATAATTTGACCCGGATAAGTAAAACCTTTGTAAACAAAGATTAACAGTGTGTAAAAGTTTTGGTCATTCCTCAATGTAAGTGAACCAGTGACTTTCAGAATAAATGTAGATCATAATCTATTTTCATTCCACATTCAACAAAAAAAAAAACAGGGCAAGTGCGAGTTGGACTCGCGCTCTGAGGGTTCCGCACAAACTTACCTATGAAAACAGTCTAATTCCCGAATTAAGTTACGAAGATTTTACCGAATCCCAAAAAAAAATATTATTTCTTGTGACGTAACTACAAATTTACAGTTTTCATAGTTTTTCCTACATATGTGCTTTGAGAATTTGCTTCATGCCTGCCTTCATGCTTAAGTCAAAGGGAACTACCCTATGAATTTTGATTCCTTTGAGAATATACGTTTTTTGCAATATAAACGGCCGTATCTTTTTTTCGTTAACTCAGAAGTTAGATTTTTTCACAACAACAAGGGACCGCAGATTTAAGTATATGGTTTTAATTTTAACTCGATACCTCGACGCGTTCCCGAGATAAAGGGTCTTGACAGACAGACCGACAGGTAGACGGACGGACAACAAAGTGATCCTATAAAGGTTTTGTTTTTTCCTTTTAAGGTACGAAACCCTAAAAATCATACATGCCACTATTATGTAGTGACATGCATGATATTTTTTTTGTTGTGTTTAATATTTCTAAGGTAACGCATAACATATGGTAGCGGTTTATGAAAGAAAAATAAGTTATTTTTAGTCAAGTATATCTGATTAAATCAGAGTCGTAGCTACCACCGTATCAATGATACAGGGCCCCTTGGTTGTAGGGGCCCTGACTTCACCATTATTATCATTTCAGCTGAAAGGCTTTCACTGTTTTAAACATGCGCCTCCCCAAGTGTGTGCGTCTCACATCATTCGGATTCCCACCCTCACTAGGTCATCGGTCAACCTTGTAAGAGGCCTTCTAACTCTGTGTCTTCCGGTACGTGGTCGCCACTCCAGAACGATCTATAGTCCTCATCGACCATCTGCTCCCTGCCCGCCAGAGTCCTGACTTATCGAAGCAGAAATCGTAAAATGTTGTCCACAAATCAAATTCCTTGCTAGTTGCATCTGTTATTTATATTAAATACAGTGCTGTTTTTAGTTATATCATATTTAGTGTATATTGCGAATTTCATAATGGACAAAAATATCGAACAAAGAGTTTATCTTAAATTTTGCATCGCCAATGGAATTTTACTTTCACTCTCTTGACAGAGTAGTATATAAGCTACATTTGGGACTGCCTACGCCTTTGAATCAAATGTAAATTGTTTGGGATATTCTAACAATAGTTTTGTGCTTGAGCAAACGCATATTCATGAACTCGGCATGTGGTTAGCTCTGTGGTTAGATCTAATAGTTTGTATTGGTAATTTCACAATAGTATCAATATGCGCCACCGCATCGTTATTGGCTACTACTAAACATGGGAGCCTGGATTCGATATCCGGGTCGGATAATGTGTAATTAGATTATTGTATCTGGAATATCGCAGTTGTAGCCAGAGATCGGATTTGAACACTACTGGTGGCAACGGGACTTCCACGTAACTTGCAAAATGGTATTGATGATAATAATAGTAGGACCTGCATGATCACTTTTTATTTACCCTTAGGGTAAAACAGGCTCGTTTTTACGTTATGTAATGTTTATTTCTTTTATTGTTTCAGTCATGTCTCCGAGTTTCATGTGTGCGCTGGCGCTGTGCGGGTTCGCGGCGATCTGCTCCTTGCCCGTAGCCAATGCGCAGGCGCTTGTGTCTCCATATGAATGTAAGTAGACTGAAAATAATAATAATATTCATTTATTTATTACTCACCACACAACTACAACAACAAAACAATAACAATAACAACAACACAAGACAATATAAGTATTAGGTACAAAGTTGCAATATTTTATATTGTGGTGCAGTATAAAATGTAGTGGTTGTGATATGCGCAAAACAGTTCTGATCCTATCCTTTGAACAAGGTGGTATCCTGTATCTCAGAGGATAGTGTTCAGCTATACGTTTATACGTTATTTACCGAGTGCTACTACTACATAGCTGATTCGGTATTGATATTGAGTGGTAATTGCAAAGATGTTGGAGAATGAATGTGTGTACCTATACGTACCTATGTGACTCGTAATGGGTGAAAATCTACTTGCACTCCATAAAATAATGAGTTAAGATTTTCGTCAAAAGTGACAAGACATTTATGAAGTCTACTAAACTTAGTAAAGGAATAAATTAGTAAAAGAAATCGGGCAAAATGTAACGAGAAACAGAATACGAAATGTCGCCAAAACTGTTTCGATTCCCAGCACTGTAATTTAAGTCAAACAAATGTGTTTACGCATATCATTCTTGGAAAGAAACTTTCATATTGTAGTGACACACTTCGTTGCTCAGTTGCCCTATTACGTGAAACTTTACACCGAAAACAGTGGGAGGCAAGAAATATAAGTAGATGGCTCTTCAACCTAACCTTTCATAGAGCCCTTGCGTGACAATTGTTGTATAACTTAGCAGTGCTAGTTGGTACATTATAAGGCTTGTCCTTATAATGTTCCCACTGCGAGGACTCAGGCCTCCTCTCTAGGACAGGGATTGGGCATAGCCATAAATTATATTTTCTTTGCAAATACCAGGCCACTCAGAAAGTTTTGCAAAAAAATGTTTTTATGTATAAGGCACTGGGCACTTGTAAAATAATTATTATGAAAACTTTATTTATTTAAAAGTAAAAATACCATTGTTCGAATTTTGAATTTCCCTTCATATTTTTTTGAGAGCCAAATCAAATGATCGTGTCTCATTTAAAAATGAATCTGCATCGAGAATATTTTCGTGCAATGATTTTTTACGATTTTAAATGTGACCCAAAAACCTAATGAGTTATTTGATCTACTTCAAATTGCTTTTATGGATGAAGGATCTTAAAAAGCAACCATCTACCGCTAGTATAGCGAGTTCAGAAACAAACTAAGGGGTCAAAGTCTCTTTAAGCCCAGTGCGGATAGGTGGATGTCATATGTCTTGGCTCTAATTATTGGCTCTAGGACTTGCTTTTTTCCTTATGTAGTTTTTATACCGTTTTAAAAGCAGCGGCGATGAAATAAATGATGCAAAGTAAAGTACTTATCTGGGTTTAAACCCACGACGTACAAGTCGTAAGTCAAGGCCGTTACAACTAGGTCATCACTGCTCTTATTGTGTAACTTAGCAATAACTTAATACCGATTCATATAAAAATACATATTAAAATATCAACTTACCCAATACTTAGAATTAAGGGTAGTATTATCAGGTTTTAGGAAAAAGCCGTCCAATAACTGCGCAGATAATAAAATAGATATAATTTTAATACATAAAGCTTTTCTACGTGCCAGAACATATATTTAACGAAACAAGTGAATAATTTGGAGGATTTATTAAGGATCCTTATTACACTCGTGTTATATCTAAGGCATTTTCCGGGACTATGTGTATCTACATATTTACTTCTCTGCTTGTACGTGTTTATTACATTTCGTTTCATTTTCTCTTCTTTGGTATTATAAAAGGGCAATGGAAAGACTCTACACTTAAATTTATAGACGACTACGTTTACCTGGGACAGACGATCTAGTTGGGTAGGTCTCACTTCGAGAAAGAAAGAAGAAGAAAGAAGAAATGATGATGATGATAGATAATTATAAAACATGTCCAGTTTCGATGTCTGTGGCTCGATTAATGTTTCAGTTGAACACATTTGAAAGATCTCGGTTTAAGTAAAGGGGCTGACTAGAGGAGACTAGAGGTTAAGCGGATATTTTTATCGAGGTTCGTAGTCATCAAATGACTTCTCCCGCTCTAGGGTGTAGCGAGAGGGTGGGTCAGACTTTTACTAACTAAAAACCGACCTGCGTTCCTTCATTTGCCCGTTGCGTTCTACGGTCACGGTAACTCTTGCAAACGTCCCCGCAACCTAGCGGATTAACACTTAAATTACTTTTCATCGTATGATATGAGACATGTGGATATAGTGTGTTGAATAGGTTTACTTTTACTTTTCAGCTTCAGAAATCAGTTTTAGTACCTACTACTTTACGAGTATGTTCAATTTTAAGATTTCATATGACAAGACAAAAAAAGAGTTGATTTGTTTATAAAAGTCACAAGCTTATGTAGGTAATTACTCAATAAATAAATAATGAAATAACTATTATTAATAACAATATCATTTCATAATCTATAAATATAAAAAAGGAGAAACTGACTGACTGACATATCAACGCACAGCCGCGTCCACTAAGACTAGGAACATGAAATTTTGCACAAAGCTAACCCAACAAACCACACAACCCACAAAGTAAAACCCAGTTGTGGGTTAAGCTCGCCTATGTACATCAAATGTCCTGTTTCTTTGTTTGTATTTTTTTAAGCTATTGTATAGCTTCTATCGCGGGCCTTGAGCGTGGAGACCAAATCCAGAAATTCCGTAACGAAAATAACCTAACACCCCCCACTCATTTGTTTTTTGAGCGTGGTGACCGATAAGAAAACAAATGAGTGAACAATCAATCAAAATTCAATTCAATGTGTGAAAGTGTAACTTCAATTAATATCAAAGCAAAAAAAAGCAAAGGAAAAAAGATACTGCATAAATAAAATAAATAAATAATTATAATTGCATAAGTTGATAAAAATGCTATGCAATAGCTTTACCGCGGCAGTCCCCGAGTGGCACACGTCTTTTTTTTGTGTAAAATAAGTAATAAAGAAGGCTTCCTTTTATGATGTCATGTAGATCAAAATTTTAGAAAATCCTATTTTAGTGCGAGCACTCAGAGAGGATTTTTAAAAATTAAATGGGATGAAACGTGGTACCGAAAGTTTGTATGGAGCAACCTACAATCACGCGGGCGAAGTCACTGGCACAAGCTAGTTTGATATACCGAAAGAGTTACCGTGACTTTGGAACGCAAAGGCCAACTCAAGGAATACAGGTGGAGAAATTGATGATTTCCACAATCTCATAAAATAAAACAGGAATGCAAAGTTCAGATTTAGAAAAATCTTGTAGTTTCTTCGCACTCAATTACAGAAAGCTTTTCAAATAATACTATAATAAAAGCTGACCAATCCTGTACTGCTATTTGAATTTCGACTTTTATATTTTTGTACCAAAATCAGGTCAGCACGAACTTAACTTATTTACGCTATGATCGAAATTTTCGATAGTACTCGTAAAACAAGAAGCAATATGTCAAGCCGTTAATAACATAATGTTTCTCGACAAGCGCGTGAGTAAACACGTCGGGTGTGAGCTTAAATCTGAAGTATGCGTCGATGTCACGTAATCTATTAACTGGCTCATCACTATTACTGTCAATTGGGCTTACTTAGTAAGCGAAACAATGTAATAAATTTTGGAACACTAACAAATTATGCCAAAGTTTTCTGGAAAAAAAATCCTCACACTTATGTACATCTTGAAGTTAATCATAGGTATGTTTGGGGATAAAATACGAAAAAAAAAACATCTAAATTAAATAAGTCTCATGAAAAAGAAGTGTTAAAAAAGTAGTATAAATTACCACTATCTTAAGTAAAAAAATTTATTCCCAAATAATGTTTCGTAAATTCAATCAAGCTAACTCACAAAATTAATCAAACCGCCCGTGGGGATAACAGAGAGATTTGCATAACTTTAGCTCCTATTGTATGTAAAACACAATTAACGAGCCAGATAATAAAAACATTTAATTTTATTAGCAACAGTTTGAATGCTTTTCGTAAGAAAAAAATAGTATTACTTACTGATAAAGCCCTTTAAATTATTTCATAGTAAAAACTGTATATTTACAAATTGATAAGATATCTCACAATCTAAAGTAAATAACGAATAGGGATTTTTTATTACTATAGATAGGCTCGCGTTTGGGCACTATCTCACCTGACAGTAAGCAATGATGTGGTCGACGGTGGAGCACGCATGCTTAGAAGTAACCTATTCAATCTTGACTTAAAAACTAGACTCGGAAACACAGTTTCCGGTAAGGAATTCCACTCCTTAGCTGTAAGAACAATAAAAGTGTTCCCAAAACGTTTTGTACATACTTATAGGTGGGAGGTCCACCAGGTACATGGTGGAAGCGTAACGCCGTACGTCTAGTGGACCGATGATGGAACGGATTTGGCGGAATTAAAGTGCTCTATTGGTATTCAATTTTGTGATTTCATTCTTATTGATACGAATTGTTTGTCAGATTCGGTGATCGAATCTGACAAACAATTCAATCACGTAAATCGAAACAATTAAAACAACAATACAACTGATTGACATTCAAATAAATCTTTCACAAATTCATGAAATAAAAATATCACGTATTCAAATATCGTACGTTTCATAATTAAAACGTTACTCGATCTAAATAAAAATGTTACAAAGACGCATTGAATACTGATGTCAAATAAAATGGATGAAACTCATTAGATACGGTTCAGCGGATACGAGTAATACATTTTAATAACTCGGCATGATTCTTGATAAAGAATATAGGCCATAACCCACATACACATATCGTGTTAGCTATGTACTTAGAAGCATACTTCCCAGAAATGCTAGTAGGTATTCTATCTCTCTAGAATTGTATTTATTTAAACCCCATATCCTTTATCTATTTACCCCAAAACGCCTTAAATGTCAAAGCATTTTGAAACTACGGTGTTCGGCTGACATTTCAAAAAAATTTTTTTTTCATGAATCTAAGCGGTGTTATGCGATTTTTGACAGCTAGAAAAAGTAACTAACTTTCAGCAACAGCTAGTGTCGTAAAGTCCAAAAAGTGTGGGATTGACCAGTAGTGCCGATATCTCACAAGTTCAATTGTTGTAATGCTAATAGAATTTCAACCCTTCATTTCTATTTACCCCATTTGTTCGTACTTTATACAACTGTTATCAGTTATTATTAACATAGGCCAAAATTGTATAAATACACGTGTATAATAGGCAGTCTCATGGCTTAGGTATTATGTTCAGTCTTGTGCAATGAATAGCGATGTAAACATCAACATTCCGTCACCATGGTCAATCCGAGCCGCCTTTCAAGTTTGTTAATCAAAATTGAAATGCAAGGTGTACACCTAGAATGTTAACTAAGTTGAGCAGCCTTGTTAGTGCTTCGAATCAATTTCTTATCCTGCCTTATAAATTAATTATTTGCGAGGCGAAACTTAAAGTGTCCATTGTAATTAGAATTACGAATCATTGCCATGTTTACGGAAAAGATAGAACGGACATCTTTGCTAAAAGCTTTTTCAATTTATTTTTCTTTCCTCATTTTGAAAACATTTTAAATCATTAGACCTAGTGGCACTATTGTAAACAAACAAAGAATTCTCGTTCAAAGGTTCTAAAACCTACTCTAATCTTCTAAAACAGCCAACAGTAAAGATGTAATTGTCTTTTATTGATTCTGACAAAATCAAATTGCCACGCTCCTGCCTAAGAAACGCCCTCCCAAACAACTGAAGTAACGTTGAGGAGACAACCAGAACAATTCCCTCGAGTAATTACTTTTCAATCCACGAAGGAATCCTTCTTTTTCAATGCAAACGTTATTTCAGTTGCGTGAAACATTGGGGTAATTACGTTAAACTTTGGAGTTATATCTCCGAGGAGCAAACTTCAAGTGACAAGGATGCACAAATTATTGGCACAGCAACGTTCCTAATTAATAGGGCTGTAGCAAACTAACTTGTGAACTAATCACCACTAAGACCTGTGAACATTCCCGGGTTGACACGGATTATAAACTTGGAAGTTGTGTATCGCAAATGTAATTAGGAACATCGGACTTCCCCTTTGATGATCAGCGATACGTTACAGTTGATAACTTTGTTCCAATACGAGATGAATTGGATGAATTAGTTTATCATAAGTGTTCACACAAAGTTAGATTGTCTGGTGGTAATTTGTCTGGTGAAAACTTTATCTTCAATATTTTAAAGTAAACGCTACTAGTCGTAAACAACAATACCTAATGGACCTGTCTGTATGGATACCTAAATATATGGTAGCAGGTTTATTTCCTGACACTAGATCGTAAAACACGCCACAACAATTCTTTAAAAACTGAAGATATCGAATGACAAGCATCCATAAATCTTTGGTAGGTACTAAAAGTGAAACATAATTTAGAATGCTGAGACTCTAGTCCATACTTAGGTACCTATCTATACGAGAACGTAGCCATACGTGTATTCATAGTTCAGTGAGTTACAAATTTAAGGCCACGAGGCTCCATTCTCTCAATATACTCGTATGTTTATGCAGTTTATCTACCTATATTTTGGTCCATACTGATCAGTTTATGTTCTGACTTACATATCACAGCTTTAAGTACTTTTTAAGGCTTTTATGACGTAGGCAAGCACAAAAACTTTTTGAAAATTCATCATTTAAGAGGGTGAAAACAGGGCATTTCATTTGTATGCAAATCCTTTTTTTGTTTGCCAATATATACATATGTACCTACTTGAACGTTAGCACTAGATAGTTAACCTAAGTAAATAATATAGTTAGGTTGTCATTATTTGTTTTCAGAACAACCCGCAATAGAACAATTTAGGGGGTTTTAAATATTGTATGGAGGATTCTTATTTTTTGAGTTAATAAAGACCATCATTATGTAAGGTTTTTAAAACTATACTTAAAATACGAAAAATAAAAGTTTTTTTTTTTTTTTAAATTTCGCGGACGAAGTCGCTAGCAATTGCGAGTATATTTCCATAATCAAATAGGTAGGTACAATATTGCTTTTACTATTTTTTTTTTAAAGAAATCAATAAATATTTTTTCCCGCGGTAGAGTGAGAGGTAGAGTAAGTCTTTCACTGACTAAAACCCACCTGTGTCCCTTCAGTTACCCTTTGAGTTCCAAGGCCACGGTAACTCTTTCTAACAATCCTGCAGCCCAAGCCAAGGCTGAGTTTAAGTTAACTTACATAATATAGTCAAACAAAGTTTCTAGTACAATCTCCTAGAAATTGACTCGACACAGTTTCGCCAACATCAGTAGGGAAGCCATATGAAATGAGTCAAGGGCGGCCGTTTATAAAAATGTACATGCTTGATATTTTTTCTCGTTAAAGGCCTATACGGGTTCTATGTCATTATTACTTGTTACATCAAGCTTTAAAGATTAAAATACCAGTGCATTTGCTGATTTTACAAAAGCTACGCCATTACTAAGTGTCAGACTAGAGTCAATAGGCTCTTAATAAACTAGTGCCCTTCACTATCAACGATACCATTGCTGCTTACCATCAGGTGGGATCGTAGTCAAGCTCTAGTTTATAACTACTCTAATATAATAAAGAGGTAAAGTTTGTTTTTATGTTTGTAAAATTGTTCACCGATAGAAAGCTGCTTTATTTCTGAATGACATAGGCTATATTTTGTGTACGTGGACGAAGTCGCGGGCAAAAGCTAGTCATTAAAAGAAAGACTATTACGGCAAGTCATAATGAAGCCCTTAAAAAGCATACGTAGTTTGTTTTATTTCTCCTTCTGGTGAAGTATATATCCGAACCGTTTGTGGTAGAAATTTCGGATCGTGGAGTCCGAGTGCTCACAAATTGTATAAAGACGTAGTAGATCATCTTGTTGACACTTTGTGTGTCCCAAGGTCTGGCTTTTACCTTGGACTAACGATATGTATTGCCTTACAGCGTGGCAATACCGCCAGTCTTTTAGACACATAAATAACCAATCGACAGGAGCAGAGAAGTTTTTTAACGCCATAATATTATACATTGTTTAAAGTTAGTTTTATATTATTTTAATACTTATAGGTTTTTATTATTCTTGTGTATTTATGGTATTAAAGTTAGTTCAACAAAAAGTTTAATAAAAATAACTAAAGTTGCTTTTAATTTATTATGTAGTTCACCAAAAATCTTCAAAAATTTTCAGATCAGAAGATAGTCTTGCGTCTCGCCAGTAGAGACACCTCATAAATAGTTACCTACAATGTATCAATTGGACCAATTTGACACACAGTCAACTTTTAAAGGAAGGCCGTTTCCCTACAAAGAATGGGATATGGAAAATAACTCACGTGCCATTTATCATGACCTTCCATGTTATCCAAGAATATTAAAGGGTTTTTATTCGTCAGTAGCATGATCTTCTTTTCGTAATATGACAAATCTACACTAATATTATAAAAAAGTAAAGTTTTTTATTATTATTTGTAAGAGGTAGTCTCAAAGAACTGGTCGGAACGCGAAAATTTTTTCACCGATAGAAAGTTGCTGTATTTCTTAGCGACATAGGCTATATTTTACGTACCTACACAGGCGAAGCTGCCGGCAAAAGCTAGTTATTTATATAGAGAATACTATTAGTCGACACATATAATATACCTACCACTATACCCTATCGTATAGTCACTTTAACGAGAATTTTAAGTTGTTGACATTTAAATGTTGATTTTTGTCGTCTATCGGAGACTCTGCTACAACGGCCCCTGTATCATTGATACGGTGATAGTTTTTTTTTTTAAGTGGGAAAATCATCCAATGACATCCCCCGCTCTTGGGCTTCAGATTTTTACTGACGAAAAACCCACTCCTGTTCCTTCATTGCCTTTTATACCAGGGCCGAGTCTTCCTTTCAGAAGCAGACCCTTGGCCCCAGTAATACGGCGACAGCTACGCCCCTGACTGCTAATAAGCTAATTATTTCCTGTTAAATTGTGGGGAATGGATATTTTAATTTAATTATAATACACTGTGAGTAGCCGTGGGAGTATATCGATGTTAATATAATTAAATGTAGCGATATAATTAAATCAAACCTACTTTAATGTAGGCGAATTAACTTTACAAAATGGAGATCAGTAAATAATTAATAATAATATTCCACAATTATCACACAACGCCGTCTAGTCCCAAGTTAAGCAGAGCTTGTGTTATGAGTACTAGACAACTGATAAACATACTTATGTATATATTTCTAAATATATCTACGCTATTAATATAGTAAAGAGGTAAAGTTTTTTTTTTCGTTTTTTCGTTTGTAGGAGGTAATCTCTGAAAGTACTGGTCCGATTTCTAAAATGTTTTCACCGGCAGAAAGCTGCTTTATTCCTGAGTGACATAGGCTTTATTTTATGTAAGTACACGGGCAAAGCCGCGGGAAAAATCTAGTACTTAATATAGATAATTATCACACCAAGAAACAGAACAAATGATCATGCTCATCACACAAACATTTGTCCTGCGTGGGAATCAAACCCACGACCTCCGGCATAGCAGTCAGGGCCAATAACTACTAGACCAACAGGCCAGTCAAAATAAACCCCTCTTCTTTTATAATAGTTAGTTATAATAAATGTAGACGTGTCCGTGTAAATGTCACATCGATGTCGGGGCCGGCCATGGCTGACTGCCCAGCGACCCTTAGACCCTCCCTCCTCGCTAAATCTTACGGAGATCTAATTTTATAATACATTGCGCCCGTGTTTACCGGAACCCTCACTATGGAGGGTGATGTGTTTAGTTTATGTGGATATCGTTTTGTTTTTTTAAAATAGATTTTTGTGACTTAATTAAAGAAAATCATAGTAAATCTTTCGATATAGTCAACCGATTGGGATGAAACAAAGCTTAAGTAATATTTTAAATTACATACAATTTTAATGTATAAAAGTTATCTACATCGATTTTGTACATTTTACGTGATGCGCACACAACTAAAAATTTCAACAGATTTAGATATTATACCTACCTATGTATAGTTAGGTAGTATGTTAGAATACAAGCAGAACATTTTGTTTATAAACAAACGTTTGTAGTTTTCATCAAATGAACAAAAGCAAGGGGGCAGGCCTCTCCCTCCCACAAGATGGTTTAATCAACTAGTGAAGGTCGCGGGAATCCGGTAGGTTCAAGACGTACAGTAGCCTGATTCACGTAAAATCAAACAAGCCAAATATCGTTGAAATTTTATAGTCGTTCGATCGAAGTTCTGTCCAAAAACGGTATTCACGATCTATCGTGACTGTATCACTGTATCGTGACGTATCGACTTATTTCCAGTTACATTAATAAGTATTCTACCAGGATAATTTAAAACAGATTTTATTTTTAATCGACGAATTTCAAAAGACTTTAAAATCAGTGTCGTTCCAACTCGATTGATGGATGTGAATACGGAATTGGTCTAAACGACTAAATCGCTACGATATCGTTACGGTTCTCATTACGTGAATCGGGCCACAGGACCGGTCGTTATGGCGATACTTGGGGGAGGCCTTTACTATCAGATGATGATGCTAATTATCATGATAAAACAAAAGCATAGTATGCTATTTCACTAGATTGTACGGCCTATAAATAACTACAGATAAAGGAAACGTTTACAGGTGTTTTAAGGCAACTTCAGAGCAATTTAAAAATACGAGTAAAATAACTACAAGAAAAATATAGAGAACTGTCTTCAAAGAAAAGTACATTGTGTATTTTACTTTGACATCCAGATGGGCGTAGAGCTGTGAAAGAGGAAAAGAAAATGTCCTAAAATAAAACATTAAACCTACACTTCGAGGATAGCTTAAAAATATACCTTAATTTATAAAGATATGAATGAAACTTTACCAAATTATTAGCATAGACTTCCTGCCATGATTTTCTTTTTCAAGAAACATTATTTTAGCCTGGAATTGTAGAAAATCTTAAAAATAAACTCAATAGAAAGTACTTAACAATATAATAATAACCTTGTTGAAAATGATATTTTCGAGCCGTTTGTGGTTGAAATACTCGGATCGTGGGGTCCGAGTTCTATTTCAAATTACATAGAGATCTGTCAAAGGCGTTTCGACAGATCTCTATATTGTTGTTGACACCAAGGTTGACACTTCGTGTCACTTATGGACTGGTTTTTACCTAGGACAGTGAAACGGCATTGTCACGCTGTATGCCTGTCTCTTGGACGCATTACCAGTCATAACCAATCCAATCATATTTTAGACTACCCGACTGCAAGAAGGGTTAGGTTAGGTTAGATGAGATGCTACATGTAAGAATTTTTTTTTTAATCTTCAATATGGGTGTCAAAATAAAGGGCTTTTCATGAGGATTTCAAAATGGTATGACATGACCATATTAAAAAAAAGTACAACAGGAAATTTATGTTATTTATTTTGTTCTGAGGCGAATGCCTAGGTCGGTTTTTGAACTTTATACCTAGTGATTTTACGTCTAAAATGTAGTCCATATATCCAATTAAAATAACCCATTAAAATAATCTAGACTAAAATCATTCTATCTAATGTGGGTCCCGACTGTTGCTGAACTGTGGAGTGAACTTGTTTATTCTTCTTTTCAGTTTTTATTTAAAGTATTTTTTACGCAGTCGGGTTTTTTAAATCTTTTTTAGAGTAATTAGTTTTTTTTTACATTGTTAATGTAATTATTAAATAAGCAATAAGTATGTAACTTAGCTTAAATAGAAAGTACAGTAACTCTTTTTGATCCAAAATGAAATGGATTAATTATAGTGCCTAAGCCTGTGATTACCAGTCTCAGAAGTTCCAAAAAAAGTTTGATTCAACAGATTATGTGGTTAGTTATGCTTCACACAGACACGAAGGATAAATCTTTTAAAACAAGTCAACCTGTATGTACCACAGTTGAGTTGTAAAAACTTTTGTTTTGCCTCCCTAAAGACTTGTCCCAATATAACTTGCTTACAACTTACATTACTTGATTAATAAGAAAAGTTGCGTGTGTGACGGTCTCTTTTAATCATATTTCAGAGACGTAGTAGTATTTCTTTATTATCTACCCACTTTTCAAATGTACATAAGTGGAGAGAATCCTTAAAAAACAGCTCTTACAGTTTAAAAAAATTCTAAAATACATCGCATGCACAAAAAAAATGAAGAACCTAACTAGATGTGAGATTCTCGAGAAAAAAAAGTGTTTAAAATTTAATAAATCTTGCAAATAAAAAAATTGTTTTTGAAAGATTTTAACCATTTTTTTTTCTCAAAATTAAGGATAGGTTTGCAAATATTTCGCGATGAAACTGTTGGCATTGAAAGCGCTCTAAGTGCGGTGTAATTTTAGATATTTGAAAACTGTAAGTGCCTTTTTGGGGTTTCTTAAGGACTCCGCTTTTAAGTCATCATTACTAGGTGTCCCCTACAAGTTCACTCGCTTCCTTAGTTACTGCTCCGCTCCCGTGGGTTGTAGCGTGATGTTATATAGCCTAAAAATAACCTTCCATAATAAAGGAGCTATCCAACACTAAACTTACACCTATGTGTACGCAATCGCGATACTGGGAAAATTTAAAGAAAGTTACCCACTTATTCAAATATGGCTTTTTTATCAGTAAAGAGGTTTTCTTATAAAAAGCCATATTATTTCTATATAGAAAATAAACACCAACATTATGTTAATCGAATATCTCCAGAGCTACAGACATAATTTCTATGGTTACGAGATCCACACAGTTCTAAGTTATGAATAGGACCGCAGATGAATCAATTCTATGCCAAGTCCTAGTATTCAAATGGGCGCTCAGAGGGGTATAATCTCTGAGGTTGTAAGTAAACAACATGGTGGTCAGGGCGGACTACTTTCTAGAACAACGTATACCTTATTTCTGTACTAATACTAAACTAGTAAAAAAAATCCCAAAGGCGCTCACACCTGGGGGTATACTTGTAATAGTAAATTATGTGACTAACAGTATCTTTAAGTCACGGGCGACATGTTGAATTCCGAACGAAATTAAGGTTGCTAAGTTTTAATCCCGAGCACCAGTGAGGGATTTATATAATTAACTCTTATATGACAAATTAAAAGGCATTATCAAACAGTTGGTGTGAAAAGTATACTGTGCGCTATTCCAGGACATGGTCCAGTCATGTACCAAGTTTCAACGAAATCCGTTCACCCATCAAACGTGAAGAAGTAATAAATATAAAGATATACACACTCACAGACTTCTGCCTTTATAATATTAATGTGATTTCTGTTAAGGTTTTCAACATAATTTTTTCCCGAAAACATGTTTTGTATAGAGCCTATTTTTTGTAAATATCCTGCCTGAATTTATTGTTGTTTTATTAATAGCAACATTTAGCGGAACAGTTTATGAGATTGAGGTTCATATTCTGTCCTTGTGTTGACATATTTCTTGCTGGGACCAAAATTGTGTTTGTAAATAATTATGTCAGAGGTTAAAAATAAATATTAATTTTTAAAACCTCTCAAGTCTCATTTCACTCGTAGGTATTTATTAAATACTGTGGAAGCTTATTGCCAAATGTATTTACAAAATGCAAAACCAAATGATCCTAATAAAAATGTGAGAAGAGTAGAGTGTGGTATTATAGTATTAAATACCTACCTTATTTTAGGTGCAGTTGGGTAAAAGCACGATCTTGTCTTTTGAAAAACTTTAAAATTAAATCTATTTTATTTCACATAGGACAATTACTTATAAAACGTCAACGAAACATGGGTCCCTTTAGATCGTCAGAAGTTAGTGCATAGTTCCAATTGGCTTTCTATGGAGATGACATGGAAAGAAAGTCCACTGTTACATTTATAAAAAAAATATAGATTTTGCAATATTTTATTTGGTTATGAGAGGAGAGTGTAGAGCATAGCATTTAAAATTATATTATTATATCATTAAACCTTGTGTCATCATCATCTGCTAGCCATTATCCTAAGTTACTTAGCGGCGCTCCCCACTCTGACGCCGAACGCTCAAGATCACTGCCGATAACTATACGTAGCAGAGCGTCGCGTGGCGTGGATGGGGCAACAAATGTTTTACTCCTATTCTCTTCTATTAACTGTCAAAGCAACATTCACTCTCTATTTTTTTCATATCCTCCCACGATCCATCTAAGGGTCAGTGGGCCGTCATAGAGTACCATTATCGTAATCATCATCATTACAGCCGAAAGACGACCACTGTTGGATAAAGGCCTCCCCCAAATGTCGCCATAATGGTCCTGTATGTCTTGCATCCATATGATTCCCGATACCCTAACCAGGTCATCGGTCCACCTTGTGGGAGGCCTTCCACCGCTTCGTCTTCCGGTACGTAGTCGCCATTCCAGAACCTTTCGTCCACATCGACCAACTGTTCTGCGAGCAATGTACCCTGCCCACTGCCACTAAGTTTGGCGATTATTTGGGCGAATCTTCATTTCTGATGTGATCACGCAAGGGAATTCCGAGCAAATATCATATTTGAACGATATACTTAAAATGTTATATGTTCTACAGCATCAGCAGCAGCAGACAGTCAAAACGGGTGGGGCGCGCTCGGCGGGCTGTACGCGCTGCTAGCCCAGCACGACGCGCTCGGTGGGCACGCGCTGGCGCGCAAGTCCGTGCGCTCGCCGTCCCGCCGCCTGCGCTTCGGCCGCCGATCAGACCCCGATATGCCTCCTCAAGCTCCTGTAAGTATAAAAACCCTAAAACATTTTTTTTTCACACAACGCCGTCGAGTCCCAAGCTAAGCAGAGATTGTGTTATGAGTACTAGACAACTGATAAACATATTTATATATTTCTAAATACACACATATTATAGATAAATTACACCCAGATACAGAACAAATGATCATGCTCATCACACAAACATTTGTCCTGGGTGAGGATTGAACCCACGACGTCTAGCATCCACGACGCATAGCAGTCAGGGCCACTAACCACTAGACCAACCAGCCAGTCAAGTCTGCCTTTGTACCTTTGTGTTGCATGTAGTACATAGGGACAAAAGAACTCAAAAAGTTCATAAGGCTGCGTGTATAGTATAGTACTCACAACCGATATACATACGTGTGAACGTAGAAAAACCAAAAGAAGTAGGTGGCTGTAATAAAACAGCAAGTAAAAGAAGATGTAAAACGATTTGTAGTTTCCATTTACCCCTAATGCCCCCTTTTTTTTTCTATAGAAAAGGAACGTAAATTAGTATTTGTTTTATTTTAATTTTACGGCCACAGGGTGGCCAACTCGGACGTATGAACTTCAAATTACGATATATTTTTTCGTAATAATATAATTTAAACTTGGCTAAAAACACGTTAGTTTTTAATGTGTACCTACTTTTATCAATATTCTGCATACTTTATTAGGTATCCTACTTCCCATTAAATTGATCACGACTCATGCCTTTAAATAACCCAATAGAAAGTCGGGTTCTGTGGAAACTTGTGAGTTTAGGGGTGAATAGATATTTTACACAAAAAAAAATGTTAAAAAAAGAAACAGCGTTTATAAATAGCATTTATTCGGCGTAAGCAACACAATATACCACAACATAAAATAGTTATAAAAAGAAGAGTACAAACATACAATACAGTTGCAGTGACTGTGCCTGAACCGAAAGTTTCACCAACTCAGCAATTGCTGGGCGTCAAACACCCAGCGCCGATTTTCAGCTGGCACCCCGCAGTTACACCTGACACATTCTATTAGGCATGTTATGTTTCTACACTAAGGTCGACTAGTAGATAATGCCTATGTCATTAAGTGCGCCTTTGTACATTGATATGTGCATAAAGCTTTAATAAATAAATAAATAATATACTTATATATTTTTTTCAGTTCATATTAGAACTTCATTAATTGTGAAAACATCATAATAAATAAAGTGGATAATAGTGGTTATGGTCTTATATAGGACCCCGAATCAAATACCAGCTTTTAACTAAAAATGGAAATAGAAGAACAGCAAAAGGCAAAAAGTTGTATGGGTTGAATTTGCTCACCTGTATTTATATGTATGTATGTGTAACTTGAAAACATGGCGAAGAGGAATTATTTCTGCCTGATCCACAATCGGATTCGACGCTTAAATGATTAATGGTGTAAGGGATTAAGGCTCAATTTTTAGGGATTAATGTTGTATGACAGGTTTTGTGTGAAAAATATGTCAAACAGCTATAGGTACCTACGAGTATAAGATAAAAATTTACTATAGACAAAACAGCCCTGAATCGTAATAAATAACAAGAGGTGCCAAAAAGTCGATGTAACAAATTGAAAGAAAGAAAAGACGTTTATTCGTGCCTCAAACAACCGTAAGTATAAACTAAAAATACATTACGAAGAAAAAAAAAGAAAATTTAAGTCTATGCATGCAAGGCCAAAAAGGCGCCTAACCCAGAAAATGCTGCGATATTTAATTGATTTTTTAAATAAAAACTGTTACAGTCCAGAGACAAGGCTATAATATAATACAATTGTGTTCAAAGCTGAATTTTTACTAAAATTGGATGTGCTATTTTGTTCTCGGAAGCCAAACAGCGTTATCTCAAAATTCTGTTATTTTTTACATCGGCTAGCTTGAAACTTCCGCATTAGACAGACTGGACGAAAAACCCGTAACTTTATTAGAACATTGAAATAAAAAACACTATTCATAAGTATTTAGTAATATTTTATGAACGTAGGTAACTCTGTTAGTTTGTTTCGAAAATAAGTCTGTGAAAAACGTAGATATAGCCTGGGACCCAAACAAAAACTTAGATACTATTTTCCATATTTTTTTCAAACCTTAGTATTTTTAAATGTATGACATATGGAAACAAAACCATTTTTCTACAAAATCCCTTGTTTCTCGATACTTAATTTGATTGAATTCCCGCTTTTTAGTTTCCGAGAGCAGTATTAACGACCGAGTAAAACAGTAAATAATAAAGATCCTTTTGTAAAGTTTCCTCACTTATTTAATCTATAGTTACGATTCATTGAGCCGTTCTTTTGTAAGTTAGGGCTTTAATTGAAAGAGATGTGTGAACAAAGAACCTTCTACAATTTGAAAATGATTAAACTCTGGTCTATCTGTTTAATGAATTAAGAATCTAATAATAAACCTCCCACACACAGAAAAATCTTGCTTTACTAAAAACTAGTACGTAATCAGAAACGTTTAGTCCAAATAAACTATTTAAAGGCACTTTAAAATAGTCAAAATGCCGCTCAGTCAAAAAGTGAAACTAAATTCAAGTGAAAGAAAAAAGTGCAAGAAACTCCATGGATGCTAGAGGAAATCTAATCCTGCATTTAGCAATACCAAATATATATAATCCACAATCAGACCAGGGTCAAGGTCGAGAAACAGCAATCCGATTGAATCACTCGCATTTAGCAATTGTATTAATTTGAATACATCAGTAATCTGACGGTAAGCGTTCGGCGGCAATCTAATAAACTCATATCTCCAGAAACCGCCCGCCGTCGCGAATTATCTCTATCAGATTCTCATATTTAAATACTTGGTATTAAGTTACCGCGGTGACGTTTGCTTCTGGTATTCTTGGTATCTATCTACTCACACGAGGGTGGTTTGAAAAGTTTCCGACCTCTACGTGTGTGTCTTGCCTGCTAATTAAAGTTGTTAACTTTGATGTAATGAGCTTCTAGAGATCACCGGCCATCGTTGGAACTTTAGATAAGCGATATTTGATTATGAAGAAATGCAATGTTACCTCATTGTAAACTAAAGGCCTATTTCTCAATGCCTGAATAGCCACTATTTCCCGAATACATTCAAAAATAGAACAGAATATCTATGAAATTATTAAGTTAACGGAAACTTAATCATTGCTGGTGAAAGAGGCTCTTAATATCTCTGTTATGTCAGAAACTTGTCAGACCATCTGTGTAGTTATATTTAAGTACAAGCTTATACATTAGCTGTCCCCTGCGTTTGTCAATACTTTTATAGTACGTACATGCCTAGATGTAGCTGAGGAGTATAACTCCCTGCCAGAATTTGTTTCCTGGCACATATAAACTACTGGAAGTTTTTATGTCTCGAATATGCTTTTAGGCAAACATGCTCCATCGTCGAATGCATCATCCATCACCATCAGGTGAGATCGCCCGGGTACCGCCACTGTGCGGAACGCCCGGAGGACACGGTGGAGCACACAATCGCGGTGTGCCCTGCTTGGGCGGAGCATCGCCGTGCCCTCGTGGGGGTGATCGGCGGCGGAGACCTCTCGCGCCGGGCCTTGGTCGAGGCCATGGTCCGGAGCGAGGAGGAGTGGCAGGCGGTGGCCGACTTCTGCGAAGCATTAATGCTCGCTAAGGAGGAAGCCGACCGCATCAGGCAACGGCGCTCTCGCCGCCGCCGCCGGGATTCCGATCCCGATTTCCAGCCACCGTAGGCGCGGGCTTGCGGACAGTGAGCAATGGGTAGCTCGCTGTCCGGCCGTCCGGTAACAGTCCGGACCAAGCCCAAGTCGTCGACGACGCGCGCTGTTCCCGCGCGCCTCAAGGAGTTGTCAGCAACAGCAGGGACCCAGCCGGGTCGAAGCCTACTGGGGCCAGGGTTATCCGAAAGGGCGCTCGAGCCCCGGTATGAAGGCTTGAAGGAACGGGATGGGTTTTTTAGTCAGTAAGAGTCTGACACTATCTCCCGCTCCGCCCAAGAGCGGGGGTTGTCATAAGATGATTTTTCCCATCGAAAAAAAAAAAAAAAAAAAAAACCATCAGGTGAGATAGTGGTCTACCACGTGCATATAACTTACAAAAAGAAACACTGTTTGGGTAGTTGACAAATTTTTTCAATAATGTACTTATTTGTGTCATCATGGAACTGGAACATGGAATGATTTTTTCAAATCCGCTTAATAATAATAAGTTTGAAACATTTCAAATCAGGTGGAAGGGGTGTCAAATAACAGAATAAGGATTCAGACACTGAAATGTGACGACACCGCCAATAGGTTACGTATTTACAATCTTTTGTAAACACGTAACCTATTGGCGGCGAGATGTCCGCTCCACACCCCTATTCTTCCTCGTACCAATATTTGAATTGCTAATTGCTGCTTCATTTAATAACTAATTTTAATACGGTTTTTTGAATAAGATTTCTTTTTAGTGTTAGTTGATGTTTAGTATAAAAATATCGTACTTAAGTAAACACACAATTGTAACGAAGCAAAAACTTTCACAATAAGTATGTAGCATACTCGTATTATTATATTACCTATGCTTATGTGTACCGTACTGTCTTTACACTGTCCAGTGCAAATATACTCATTTTAACACTCATCCAACTCATGAAAGATTTGTAAATGAAGCACGTGCAGACACCTTTGTTTGCATTGCAAAACGAGTGCGGATACATACGAACGCTACTGGCTAACGTTAATTATAAAGTCTTATTTTAATCGTCAAGGATTAAAAGATATTATAATGGGAAAAGATTTGTATTTTTGTAATGAATTAACTCAAAACTATATTTCAATATCTTTCTTTCACCAACAGAGAGCTACTTTGTCACTTAGTGAGATAGACACGCAGGGAAAGCTGTTTCATGTGTATTTTGATACTTACAAAACATAAAAAAAAACTAACACAAAATGATATTACTACCTACTACTACTACTTTAATATATAATTACATGTCAAACTCCAATAATGACTCAATTTGGACATCCCATTCACGCGAACAAAATGTTTCGGGAACACAGTCATCGTGCGTACAGCTAATGAGTTGAATTTCCTGCCGGAATCTATGCTTCCTGTTTGCTGTAACTTAGGTGTCAAGTCAAGCGTGCTCCATCGTCGACCACATCGTCGCTTACCATCATTTGAGATAGTGATCAAACGCGAGTCTTTCCATAATAATTAATTTATGCATGTTTTGTTAACGACACTACTGAACTGTGGTATCGTTCAAAATTTTTTTTTTTAGTTACGAGGCCACTGTAATGAAGTTCTAATACAAAACGCACGCATTTATCGATTCACTCTACATGATGACATATCACGTAGATTCGAATCTAAAAATACAGCTGCTGCAATTTATCAATCAAAGCGAAAATAGTCTAGCTTTGATTGATAAATCAAGTTTTATTCAAATCTATTTCTGTGGCTCTATAGCCAGGAAGTGGATATTTAAAGCAAAATAAAGTCCCGTAGTAAGTGCAGGCTCTCCCCCGAAACCGCAACAGTTTTCTGACGGAGGCTCTAAGTGTTTCTCGAGTGGATAATGCATTATAATGTTCACCGACGACCAGATAATGTTACACAAAGCCAACCTACCCCTCCTCCTCTAACCCCCCTAACCAGTGGCGTAGCTAGGCTTGGGCGAAGCGGCCCCACGCCCACGGCCTTGCACTTACAGGGGCCTCGAATGATAACGAGCGATGGATTTCAATTTTATGTAACAATTTATTACTTCTTATCTTTTTTTTTTTCTTATCAATTAGTGTTTTTGTATTTACAAATAGATAGGAAGATTTAGAGATTTTGTCTTTTTTATTCTCATAGCCTTTTCCAACTATCTTGGGGTCACAATCCAGTCTAACCGGATGCGGCTAAATATCCGTGTTTTACATGAAGCGACTGCTTATCAGACCAGGTAAGTTGACAAATACTTATTTATTCCCAAGATGCATTGATCTTGGGGAAAAATAGGTAGTCAAATAAAAAGGCCTCGTTGATACGCCTTCGCCTACGTCATGATTAGTCGACGCTACGCCTCTGTCACTAGCCTGTTACTTATATTCAGCGACGTAAAAGCTATCTCACGATCCCTTTCACTCCGACCACCAACGTTTTAAAACCAAAACAGGTACCCTGACTTAATTTAATTTAGCTTATTCATCTTTCACAAGTCTATTATTATACGAGTACCTTCTATGTTATCTTTTGCAAGGATCTTAATTGTTGAGTTGTCCTTAACATACGCCAGAGGCATACCTTTCATCTTTTCGGTAAATTATAATCTTAATTTCCTAAACCAGTGAATGCGTTGAGTAATTCAATTTGTCATATCTGACTTATTCTGTATTATCTGTAGTAGGTACCTAACCCTGTGTTAGTTTACATTTTTCGATTGCAGTTCAGTGGCGGTTTACTCGTAATTAACTTATTTGCAAACTGATCTTTCAAATTCCTACCGTAATTCGAGACACAATAGAAAGACAATAAGCGCCGAGCGGCGTTCGCTTGGGGTTTAAGGCTTATAGTCCCTTGAACCATCTGGCCAAAATTATGTGGACGCACCTCTCGCACCCGCCTAGGCGGCAGTACGCAAATCAACAGCGCCCGGAAAGCGCGCGGCTGACCTTAAAATAAATACATTTTCGTTGCGAAATATTGATTGATTTACATATGCAATGTTCACTTTGAAGAATATTTAACCACCAATTTTTACGTGTAAAAATGTTTCTAAAGATCCAAGCCGTTTCGAAGGAGTAGGAAAAAGTTACGAAAAGTTGCGAAATTGCTAAAAATTATTTTTTAGACAAAGTATTAATAGCACGAAAACATCAAATGTTGATAATGTGGTTCATGAATCTATAATAAACATATTTTTTTTTCAAACCTATTAACCTGGCCGTTATCGAGGAGTAGGGTTCAGAAAGTCACTGTTAGTACTTTACTTTTCGGGCGCTTGGGCCTTAATGAATTAATAGAGAATAACGTGACGTAAAATAACACAACTAGACAATATGTGGAGTGATTGAAACAGACGTGATCTCGGTAAATTAGTCCTGTGGATTGTATTATATTAATAACTATCTCAGCGAAGCTTGCCGAGAAGGTTGACTCGAGACATGTGCTGCCAAATAATGTAAAAAATCATTAGAATGTGTTACACCCGCAGGCTAATGGTTAACAAAGCTACTATTACTAGCAAAGACTTAAAGGATTTAGTAACCTAGAAAAAAATAAATAAAAAAAATCAATTTAATTTATGAAGATAATGCTGACATGCTCACTGATTTATGATAATAGCATAATCAGCTTTATGATATTCCCACTGCTGGTACTTAGGCTCAAGCTCTATTAGAGGGAACGGGTCATAATCGACGACGCGGGTCCAGTGCGGGTAGTTGGATGTTACGTGTTCGAATTTTGAAATTTTGGTTTCTAGGACATTCCGATTTCTTTATGATGTTTTTCTTGGTTCCTTCGTGTAGAGAGCAGTGGTGATGAAATAATTTACTCAACGTAAAGTGCTTGACTGATTTTTTTATTTGGGAAAATCATCCAATAACGTCCCCTACTCTTGGGCGGAGTGGAAGATAGTGTCAGACTTTTACTGACTAAAAACCCACTCATGTTCCTACTCCAGTGGGCTTCGGTCTTGCTGGGCCTCTACGGTTTGCTGACAACTACTTGAGCCACCTGACTGGGTTTAAACCTACGACGTACAACTCGTAGGCCGTTATCACTGCGCTAGTATTTCTCTCATTGAGAAGATTCTCGTACTTTTGCTTATATGTAGAAATAAATAAAACTTAAGAGGCTAAAGCAAGTCTGGCTAGTAATTCAACGAACAGAAATTGTATAATCCCTTCATTAGGCTAAGTTCAGATAACAAGCGCTGGCGTTAAACTTGTAGTAATAAAACACGTGTAGAGTGAACTTCTTATAAACGGTAGTTAGTAATCAATATCGCGACTTCATAAAACGCTTTACTAAAGTAATAAAGCAGCAAGCTTATTTTGCAAAAGGTGAAATGTGCAAATTTTGTAACTATAGACTGCGTTTGACGGGCTATGAATGAAAATATGAAGTTGGTACTTACGTAGTCAAAAATTAAAATGTCATGAAAATTAAAATCTGAATATGCAAATGTTAAATGCGGGTGCTTTTACTCATGCTCAAAAAGACATTGTTAACAAACCTAAACTTATAAATCACGAAAGTACCTAAAAAGCGTGAAAAGTATACTGTAAAAGTATCGTAATCAACGTGCGCTTCATCTCTGTACGTATATATATATTAGAAAGTAGAAGACCTATTGAGTGGGTCAATCACAAGCCAGTGTTATATTTTTGTATTTTATTATAAAAAAAATCCAATAACACTCTAGCCTAAAATACTAATAAGCAATTAACTGTAACTGACGTTCTTTTACACAAGTCAGTAACACTTTTAAATTTTAAAATATTGATGAAAACACTTTATTCATGTGCTGTGTATAGACAGCATTTATTGCTGTTATACACTAACTTAAAAGAATATAATTACTTAACTTAATATTTATAATAACTAGATTTAATTTAATTCACTTTAGTCTACGCACTAGGTCCGTGTTGTTTATTTTTTTTTTAATATGGGGCAATAAACCGCTAGATACAATATAACTACATAATTTACACCAACAAAAATATTACAAACGAACGTTTACAATATTGCAGCCTATTGCATTATCCATATATTTCTGTTAGTGAATAACAGCCAATCTTATGATAAAAAAACCCATGGCAAGAAAACCACTATTCTTTTTAACAAATAGCCCCATTTACGTCACTCATGATCGTGCGCGTCACTTCAGCCCCAACGCATTTGTATAACTCAATTTTGTTAACTTATACACCCTTTCATCCCTAATTTTATGAAGCCCCGTCTTATCCCTCGCTCCATTAGATCCCCATATACGTATAATCAGGTACCGGTTAATAGTTTTGCCCTTTAATATTAAGACAACTATAATATTAACGATAAAATTACACAGTTCACTAACTTTCATGTGTACGCTGCTTTATAAATTAATATTTTGTTGGTAATCATAAACCATTATGTCGTTAGTGGCCATCAAAATGTGGTTAAGTTAAAAACGGTATTAAAGATGTAGGTAATGTTAGAAGCTATGCCTCCCACCTGTGTTCTTTGAAGATATTTTGGCAGTTACCTTAATAGGTCCAAAATTCTTCCATCTTCATTTTTCGCTGAAGATTTTTGACGGTGAGAAAGTTTCAAGTTTGAAGTGCTGAAAATAAATTAACATGAAGGCTACTTTGTAAGTAGGTAGTAGGTACTTATTTGGCTTTGGGTATATTAGTTGAGGTGCCCTTATGTTTATAAAGGACTTTCACTGACAAAGACACAATAACGAGATTTACGACTTGTTTCTCCATGGTGGTCATACAAAGAAGAGTTCTTTTAATTAGAGTTTCGTTCAGTTTCCCTTAATACACGTCTCTTGTTCTTCGTTAAATTTCTTTCAGAATTAAGACATTTAGTTTTTTGACAACTTTTATCGCTAAAACAATGTTATTTTATCTTGGGGCATTTTTTTAAGCAGAATTTAAAAAGGCGATCGGATGACTTTCACCATTTCCACGAAGCTAGTTCAATGAGACGAGATGCACGTGTATTCACTATGACGTCACTAATCCCTCCACCGTTTCAGCTGGACGAGATGAACGAGCTCCTCTCCCTCCGTGAGGTTCGCACCCCCGTGCGTCTGCGCTTCGGTCGTCGCTCTGAGGAACGCGCTGTGCCCCACATCTTCCCTCAGGAGGTAACTATAACCACCCAATAATTCAGCATGTATACTTACTAAGTCTATAAGAAAAAACAAAGAAGAAAAACACAAAGTATAAATTCCTCTGAAGTTTTCTGAAGGTTCTATAGACAGAGACATTGGATTCTACTTTTCAGCGAAAACGATTAATTATAATTTATCAAAAGGCTAAAGTTTGAGATTGAAAACTCGACATTTCGTTAGCAGTACAGACATTTTGGATTGACAATCATTGTCGGCTGATTAATAGAACGCTTTCTTTTCCATGCCCCCGAGGGCATGCATCACTACAAAACAAAAAATACTAAGATTTATTGTTATTAGTTCTTGGCATTTTTTTTTTCGTTATCTCATACTAAAAATCACTCATGCATCGTAGGTGCGTTTCCAAACATGTAATTTCACATATATAAGCCACCTACCTTACCTGTTGGCCGTACAAATATTTGTCCCGTTTGCAGCAGCCAATCTCAAGCTCTGCGCCAACCGTGCCATCGATTTGAGCCTCAAATATCTCAAATATTATTTAGTATAAGTTCAATTTCAATACAACATAAATAATTTCACTACCTTCCCAGTGCGCACATAACATTCGACATGAATTAGGACACGTGACCCCCACAAATAAAAATAGCTACGAAAATTCAATACGGACTCGCAGCACCCTACATAAAGGCTCGTAGAACTATAAATATCTTGTGAAAAGAGCCGTATCTACTCCAAGATACTATTGATTCGAGCATCGTAAAACCCTTGATGCCGTGTAAACCTCTGTAATGAAGTTATTCTCTCTAACAAGCCACTATAAGATCTTTTACGACAATTGACCACCTTTGTGTCCGACCTTTTTTGTAAAACAATCAAGCGATACCATTATTTGGAAAGTTTTTTTATCAAATTTTGATCTTTATAATAATCCGATTACAAATTGTAACGATACATTTGGTAGAGGCGATGATAAGTATTTCAATCAACTTGTATATCTTTAATACAATCTTTATGATTTTTTTGTGCATATTTGTTAAATCTGAGAATAGGGCGTGGGTTATTTTTTTTGTCCACATTTTTTTCTTTGATAATATGGCATATCAAAGATTGCTTGGTCAGCTAGTATAGCTATACAAAAGACAACCGTCACTGACTGGCTGATCTATCAAAACACAGTTCAAACCACTGAACAGATTGAAATTTATTATAGCGTATGCGATATAGCGTAAGATTTTTCCAAATTGACTCCCTAAGGGGATGAAACAGGGTTTCAAACTTTATGTCAAGAAACCATACTTTCACGCGGATGAAACTGCTGTCAGAACATAACTTTAACATAAAAGACCCTAGGGCTTTCAAAGCTAAACAAACTATACAGGTTTAGTCAAAAACACCCACCTACCTTTAGAAATAAAATTGGCTACACCTTATTAAGTCATACCACACACGTCATGTCAATAAACAATACTTAATTCGCAAAATCATTAAGTGGGACGAAGAATACTGAGAATATTCGACATACCTGTCATAATCGTGTAAAGTAAACAATGAACTAATTCAATCAATCAAGCGTTGCCTAAAAGGGTGAGGCGAATGGCGTTAGTATTTGTGCACCGCAGTCCTTTGGGAATACCGAGCTCTCAATAATTATGTTATATGTTACTTATTTGTTTATCATCGTTACTGAAAATATTGAACTATATGTCAGCGGTGATACAGTGAGGGGCACCCGTTCCTAAACGATTTGAACAGGGTAAATCCTTCTTCGACACCGTTTTATTTGGTGTGGAAAATCGTCAAATAACTACTTACTCCCGTTCTGAGAGGGAGCGTTAGACTAAAACAGGCCCGTGTATTCTTCAGTTACCCTTTGCATTGCTACGATTCCTGGTAACCAAATTGAACTTACAATCTCAACAAAATAAAAAAATAAATGAATTTTCCAAAGAAAAAGGGTTGTCAACATACAGAATAGTGGCAATTTAGCAATTTCCATTCTACGATTTGTTTAGGAAATCTACTTCTCCGACAATTTTTTTATCATAAAGGATATTTTCTGATTATCAAATTATGTAGTTTCATGCCACCCTGTCATTGTCGATCACGATTTGTGACTGAAATGTCTGCGAAAGTTTGGGTTTAAGTATGTTTATGTATATTTTAATAATATACCTTTTATTAAAAAAAAAAAATAGCATAGTAAGTTTTTATAGTCCAACAAAGTGTTTATATATATTTGTTTGACATGAATATATTTTTCCATGGTACAGTCAATAAAGGAGATAAATGACCAAAGTCGTCATTTTTATTTTAAGTTTTTATGGAAACCGATAGATGGATATTAATGAATTTTAATTTACAAATGAGTTGATTATTTAATATCAATTTAATTATTTTTTATTCATATCCATCCGCTGGTCTCACAACGGCGAAGGAAAACATTGTGGGGAAACGCTATGTCCTAGAACTATGAAGACGCGACATCCATCAATCCGTATTGGGCCCGCGTGCTAAATTACCCATTCAATTCTCTCTCCCTGAGAGGCCTGAATTGCAGCAGTGAGAGCATTACAACGCTGATAATGCTAAATTTTCAAATCCATCCATTGGTTTAAAAGAGAATTTCAACTATTTCAGAAGACCCTAATTACTTATCTCCTTTTTTGACTGTACATATAAATGTGTTTAATAAATGAAATATAGTTTTTAACGCAGGAACAAGACCGTGCCGTGCGCGCCCCGTCCATCCGCCTCCGGTTCGGACGCCGGTCGGACAACAACATGTTCTTACTCCCCTACGAAGTACGTACTCCATTTGTTAATGAACAACTCATTCTCGTAATGACTTGTTTAAAGTTCTAAATTATTCAAGTAATTATAATTGCAAAATTATTGTTTCCGAATTCGGAAGTATTTCATAACTTATACTAGATGTCTAATTACATAGAAGCCAAAAGTTAAAGTATTTTATACCTAACTGCTAATGTTTTTAAATGTAAATATGACTCAAGATTCTACAACAACTCAAGCCTTTTTTTTCATGAATTTTCTACACCCCGTGAGCTGTAGTGCTTAGATTAAACATTAAACAGGCACTAAATTTTTTGCTAGTCTACAAAGTTACACGTACATTTCTCTAGACAGACATATACTTCCGTGAAGTGTTCAGACAGCCTGCATTACTAATGCTCTATAAATTGTTCCAGTCGGCTCTGCCCCAGGAAGTGAAAGCCAACGGCTCCGTGGAAGACGACAGACAACAAGAATAAACCTGGAACATATCCGTATACCAGCATCAACATAGAAATATTACCCGCCCCCGTCAAAACTTTTATTAACCAATCTTTATTAAGGACAGTATGTCCTACCGTACATATGTGTCATAATTAAACAAATACAATCGATTCTTAGATGTTATTCAACTTAATTATAAGCTATGTGTACATAATAATCAGTTAGTACCTTGTATGTTGTTAACCGAAATGTTATTCGTATATATAATTATCATCACGCCTACTCTTTCTCGAAATAATATGACCTAAATAAACTTTTCAATTGTTAAAAACTTCCCACATGATCATCAGGTAAAGTGTTATAAATGTTATAGAGATGATATTCTAGTCAATACTGAAGTAAGACTGTCTCCTTTATTTTGATCTCTATTTCCAATTAGATATATTATGTATATTATATATAAATTTGCCGCGAAGAGTTGTACATTTTGAGAGCTGGGTAAATGTGAAACTACTTCGCTTCTTGTAGGTACTACTTGATTTAATCTCTTGGTAACTAACAGAACAGTACAGTCGTAGTTCACTTTAGATCATTACGCAAATACATTATTTATTATATTAAGTGTAGTAAAACTATGTTTAATTTTGTATGGATATTATAGTGCAATTGATGAGTTGAAAAATAAAAATATTTCCAAGGGATTTTATTGTTGTTTTATTGTATAAAATGATTTATATTATACGAAATCGAACAGAACAGAATTATTGCTAAGTTGTCTTTATCTAAGAAGGCATTAAGGCTGAGAAGGAAAATTTCGCAGAAAAGCTTTATCGGGGATTATTTATAAGTATGATCCATTAATGTGAGAGTTAAAACAAAACAACATGACGCAACATCACGCCTGAATTCCCTGAAGAATAAAGCTTAGGTGCTAAAAAACAATGAATATTATCGAACAGTTTTCTGTAGACCTCACAGACAATTTCGGGTGCAGACGAGTACGAATACAAGCGAGATAAGGACTTAGACTGGGGAATAAACATTGGCTCATTATTCGCTGGTTGCATTGTTTGGTAACGGTGTCGATGTCAAAGGAAAAGCTCAGTGTTTGTGCTAGTTTTCCCGCCTTAGTCTACTACAGGTACAGATGACACCTACTTACCATTGTAATTCTAGAAATGCACTTAAGTTTACTTTCTTTTTAGCTTTGCACTATTGATGCATTTATCCAGTCATCATTTAAGCCAAAAGACATGCGCTGTTACACATAGGCCTCTTCTAAATGCCAGTACTAGTCCTATGGGTCTTGAATTTATCAGGTTTCCGCAGCCCTCAACAGGTTCTCGGTCCACTTTGATGGGAGGACTTCCAACGCTGCGGCTTCCAGTATATTGTCACCATTCTAAAACCTTTTGGCCCTATCGACCATATGCACTGCGAGCAATGTGCATATGGTCGTTACTTAAGTTTATTTATTATTTATTTATTTATTTAATCTTCATGCAACAAAAGATACAAAGGCGGACTTAATGCCTTAGGCATTCTCTACCAGTCAACCTAGGGTAGTGCAGAGACAAAATGGCAGGTGCATAAAAAAAGAAAATATTATTTAAAACAATTATAGAATTATATATAAAGCTAAAACTAAACATACATATACAAAAGCATATTTAATAAAATATATAGCTATACATACATTCAAATATATACTATATATATACACAAAGAACAAGGAATTTTGAGATGATTCTGCTATTTGTTCAGAAAGTAATTCCGCAACTTCCGCTTAAATGCGTATTGACTCGTGGCCGTTCTGATATCAAGAGGTAGCGAATTCCATAGAAGGATAGACTGAATATAGAAGGAGGAATGAACAACATCAGAAGTATGAGAAGAACAAAGCAGTAGGAGATTGTTAGAAGAACGCAGATTCTTGGCGTGTGAAGAACAGAGATATTGGCAGTGCGATATAAGATAAGAAGGAGGGGTAAGAGAGTTGAGCAAAGAAAAAAGAGTTGTCTAAGCTCGCAAACTTCTTCTTTGGCAAATAAGCAACCATTTGAGCTCCGATCTGAAGCTTGATCTGAAGTTTGGCGATTTTTCGGGCTACATTGGTAATCTTGGTTTTCCTATCTTCATTTCTAATCGAATCAGGCAAGAAAACTCTGCACATATCACTCTCCATGCTTTATGCCATCTAATAAGCTCATTTAGTCAGCATCAAGTTTAAAAACTGATAGCTAAGTTTTTAATAAAGAATACAGTCGCTTTCTTTTATTTTTTTCTTGTGCACTATTTGACAGCAAATGTATCGAGTCAAATCCTTCTCGACAAACTTCGATGAGGTATTTATACTCTCAACTCCATTTTGCCGAGATTGCGTTTGTTTCAATGATTGCACGTATTGTTTTTAAGTTATTGCATAGCTTTTATCGCGGGCCTTGAGCGTGGAGACAGAATCCAGAAATTCCGTAACGAAAATAACGTAACACCCCCCACTCATTTGTTTTTTGAGCGTGGTGACCGATAAGAAAACAAATGAGTGAACAATCAATCAAAATTCAATTCAATGTGTGAAAGAGTAAGATCAATTAATATCAAAGAAAAAAAAACCAAGGAAAAAAAATACTGCATAAATAAAACAAATAAATAATAATAATTGCATAAAAAAAAACATAAAATATTATTTATTGCATAAAAAATGCTATGCAATAGCTTTACCGCGGCAGTCCCCGAGTGCCACACGTCTTTTTTTTTATTGCAGCTATGTACACATGTATGAAACTTGAAATAGAAAACTTCTACAATTCTACACAACAATATCTACAAGGAATTTTGCGAATAATTAAAGCATCCAACGAATTTTACTAGAAATTATCTTACCGAAAACCCCTACTAGAACTTATCAAGATTATCATGAATACTCTTTTTATTTTTGGGGTACTTGGGTTTTTTTTTCGATTGGAAAGTCATCTAATGACATCCCCCGCTCTTGGACGAAGCGGGAGCTAGTGTCAGAATTTTACTGACTAAAAACCCACTCCTGTTCCTTTGTTGCCTTTCATACCGGGGCTGAGCTATCCTTTCGAAACTAACACTGGCCCCAGTAGGCTTCGAGCCAGTTGAGCCCCGGCTGTTGTTTTGTTCTTACCGCTCGCCGCTTCGTGCTTAGCTACCGCTCACGGCAAGTTAAGTGGGATGGTTTAAAACAGTTACCTACCACAACCATGGAACGCCAAGGGCAACGGAGGTAGGCTTTCTTAAAAAAGCCTGACACACTTCCTCACTCCAATGAGATAGCACCTTTACTATTTGATAATTTCACACCTAAAAAAAGAATAGAAGTGTCACTATAAATTTTCAATTTCTGGATAAAGCTAGCAAGTGGAAATTAACAAAATAGTCTTCAAAACATACAGTGTTGATAGATTTTGGTAACAGTAATTTATCTTTCCCATGTGACTTTTTTAATTGTAATGCTGGCTCTATTTTACCGCACAAGGTTGTTGGGCATGCCATAATTTTGGTGGTAAGTTTCCTCTTTGAGAAGTGGCTGAGTGGTGGTGGCTGATGGCCCAAAATTGTAACATCTATGTATATATGTACCATATTCTGACAAATAAACATTTTTGAAATGATTTTCATTTTTGAAAAGGCGCTCCTGACCTTCCACAAGACGCAGGTTTTCACCGGAAATGGTAAGTTCGGAAGGTTCCCCGCAATCGGAGTCAAGCACCTCCTGTTGCAGGCCATGATCTAGAGCGAGGAGGAATGGCAGGTGTTCGCCTCCTTCTGTGAAGCAGTAATGCTAGCGACTAACTTCATGCGACTTCTGTAAATTTTTTAAAATACCAAGGCGAAAAAAGTTGTTTATGACAGTTCAGTTCAAAACAAACGCAGAAAAACATCCATCGGCATCGTTGAAACTGTAATTTATGAAAATGAATCCTCTTTTGAGATTTATATTCAGCATTACTAATTTGCTGATAAAATATTATTTAGAGTCTGTCTAATAAGTTAAACGACTTGGGTAATTATTAGGATTTAATGAAATCTGATGTAGACAACACGGGTTCAATAATCAAGGTTGATTAAGAGATAGAGATCATTGTTTACTAACAGAAGAACCTTATAAAAAGTACCGAATATAACTAAGTATTTTTTAAGCGTGAAAATATTATACAAAATTCCCAAGTCGGTTGACTTATTAGACACATCATATACGAGCGATTTATGAATCCGTCATTTTTACAGCTTAATGTACTCATCATATATTATATTAGTACTGTTTTGTATACAGGTCTTGAAAATTTTACTTTTTAACTCTTTGAATGCCGTAATTAGAGACACAATAGAAAGCCAATTGCTTATGTCGAACTGTGTAACTTAAGACATTCAAAAGGTTAATTGTATTATGAACCTGAATTACCGTATAATAAAAGGTTTATCCACCAATATTGTATTACTTTTTCCGTAAAATGTCTTAGCCATTAATCACAACTCTTTATCGGCAAGGAACAAAAACGCTTCGAAGACAGAAAACCGACGACACGCAAGCTAAGAAGGCGAGGAAGTAAAGCTATCATTTATTTTATCAGATATAATTATACAAGTATATACTAAAATTAACCTTTTAACAACCTACTAATGGTTCAGTCGACATTAGGTTTGGTAAGCTCTGATTATCAAAAGCAAGCAATTAGTAAGCGTTTCCTAAAAATGGTTAAGGGTGTGTTTACATTGGGCGTTTTTAAAGCGTTGGCTTTAAGGCTTAAATGTACTTTTATCTTATTTGCTGTGTATCGTATATCATTCCGCTGAACTCGGTTCTGTAGATCTCTGCGTAGAGGCTGCATTGATTTCCCGTAGGCGGATTTATTGTGATATTATAAATGTATTTTTAATATCACCACCCTGCCGTCCGAAGTTGCGAAGTGGTCCACGCGCACTTCGAAGAGATTTCAGCAAAACCTTAGGGCGTAGCAGGGCCGTTGCCAGCGAAGACTACGAAATTTTTTGAAAGAGCTGCTGTGGTGTAACAACGCGGTGTGGTTTTAATCAGTAAAAGTCTGATAAGCCCTCTCGTTTTACTCTAGAACGAAAGAAGTCATTCGATTTAGAACACCTTAAAAAAACGAAGCTACAGTGTAACTAAAAGATGAGGTAAGTACAAAGCTATTAGAACAATAATAACTCTACGATTGTTATAACAATTGCTTTTTCTAGTACTTTAAACGTTACAACATTACAAATTATACTGTTTGGTAAAAAAAAGGTTCTTGCTGGAATTAAACACCGAATCTACAAAAATAGAGGAACTTTTCGATTGTTTCGTGAAATGTAAGGTTTAGTTGATGTAAAAGAAAAACAACATGTTTTGTATTTGGCACACAGACACACAATGTAGAAAAAACATTGTTGAAACTTAAATTAAAAAAGAAAACTACGTCAATAGGTCTAGTTCAGCAAAATGCCAATGGCCTGACGCTGGTTTTTTACTGCACCTTCCTTTGAAAGTACGGATGCAAATCATGGAAACATAGCTAATTGAATAAAATCAGCGAAGTCTGAATAGGTAGCTGATAAAATTCAATCGTTCGCAATAATGTTTTATCTCTTAAACATTTCCGTCTGTATTGTAAAACGTTGAGAGACGTCAACGCCTACGCTGATAAAACGCTCAATGTGAAGTCACCCTTAAAGGCAACGAACCTCTTCGTGATTAAGTAGTTACATAGTATCAAAAGTCCTCTCTATGAAGGGGTAAGGAACTCTCAAGTGTAGCTAACACTGGGCCATTGTGTTTAAAAGCCTCGATTAACATAAATTACAAGACTACCAATGAGTTCGTGCGCTTGTCTTTGGATTATGGTTTACTAGCTACTGTCAGTGGCGGCGCCTGCTTGTCAATAGAAAATTATCCATTATTCCAGGGAAAAAACTGTATGTGGTATGTCAAGAAATAGTCTACCCATGTGCCAAGTTTCATCGAAATCCGTTCAGACATTCGAGCTTAAAGAAGTAACAAACATACACACCCACCTACAAATTTTCAATATTAGTGTGATTGTTGCTTTGACCTAAGAATTCAGATGTCACGTACAGTCAAAAGAAAAACTCAATGAGTATTTTGAAAATTCGAGCTCTTTCTCATTGTGGACACTTAATTTATTATTCTTAAGGCGAATGGAAGTTCAATAGAATAATTATTTTAGCACAAATCTAAGATAAAATAAATGATTTTTAAACTTTTAACTTGATGTTGACAAAACTTTGTCGTCGTTATACTAAAAAATTGTCCTTCTTTTCGTGCATCAGCTAGTTATCAAGCATTGTAAGTTAACTATAACATGAGTAAAACAACCGCTCGACTCAGTTGCACTACTACAAGCGGGGAATTTGTGAGTGTCCACTGGCCGCTTGTTGCGTACGCGGCGATTTTGGATAAATTAGTCGGTGGACAATCGTGGGGTCTATACGATGCACGTTTATTTTGTTTGTACAACTTTAAATATTTTAATGTTAAAGTAAGGCATTTTTTTATTAATAATGGTGGTTTATTGTACTGTACAATTGGGTTTTTTAATTTTACCTCCTGATAATTTTATCACATTTGTTGAATTGCTCGAGCATTTTTCGCGAATATTTCGATCTTGAAACTAATATTGTCAATGTTGGCAACGAAATACTAAATTACTTGAAAGATTACTTGAAAATACTTTATGTTACATTCAGAATTTACCACACCATTAAAAGATAAATTATTAAAAAACTAAAATTTAAAAAAGAAAATTATTAGGGAAAGTAATTTGTAAAATATTCTATCATACTGAATAATAAAACTATTTAACAAATGTTTTATTTAATTGGTTTTCACCTATTGTAACAACCCTACCAAAATAGGTAACAATTTTGCTCCTTCATATGAAGCTTTGTCTCTGTACGGTTTACGTACTCATGTGCTAGTAGGTACCTGTAATAGTATCTTCTTAGAACTCGATACAGACTTACTATGTGGGCAAAATGTTTGTAAACAAAAACATAGGCAAAATAATCCTTTTCAATACCTTTGCTTTCAAATCTGATACATTTTCCTAGTAGTGGAATCGAAAATCAAGATTGAAACAGTTAATTTCTAGATGGGGTTCCGAGCTAGAGCAATCTAAAAACGGTAGAATTTGAAGGAATGTGCGGGAATATCGTATCCATACTCTACGTCAGTTTTCATCATCATCATCATCATTTCAGGCGATAGACGTCCACTGTTGGCCTCCCCCAAGCGTCGCCACAATGATCGATCCTGTGCGTCCCGCATCCATCGGATTCTCGCAACCTTCACCAGGAACGTAGAAGACATAATTAAAATAAAGGAGTGGGAGTTTTTGGTGGAATTCTTTCGAAAGAACTTTAATAATTGTTTTGATTTTTTGATAATTGATTTCTACTAGGTATTGTGATGTAGTGTAGTTTTGTGTCTCACGTGTCTACACCACTAGAAAATATGTGGTGTCATTAAAATTATAACAGATTGTTCCTATATTTTTGCAACCTGTTGTTGTTGTTGTCGTCGTCTGTCGTGTTGTCACGTCACATTCGCATTTTAGATAGTGTAAAAGAAAGCGGCTGTATTTTCTCTCAAAAACCAAAAAGGTATATAAAAAAATATGGGAGTGATTAAATAACAGTAACTACTTAAATTTATTTATTAAACAATTGTCAGACATACAAATATAGCTGCTACGTTGATCTAATGTTGGCAGACACTGCTTTGTTTTAGACTAGATAATAGGCAATATTATAGAGCTGGCAATGTGTGGTTGGGATTTTACGATACGGAATTTCCCTACAACAACTGCAGTATAGATTTGAGCCCCGTTGATGGCAAAAGGCTTGAGATCAGATAAACAAATAAAACTTACGAAATGACAACCACTGTTTATAAATAAATAAATTATATATATATATATATAAAAATCTTTTAATTCAGACAAAACAGTCCATAACTCTGCCTAACGCTTTGGCAAATGTCGTGATAATAATAATATGTATACATACACCGCTAAATTTTAATCGTTTTAATCCCGTGAAGGGTCGATCCGGTACATGAAACACTATCGATTTTTAAAGATCAAATAAGAATAAGAAAACGTCAGCTGAGCTTAAAGATACTAATTTCGTACATGCGTGAATTAATACGAGTTTTGAAAAAGAGGTACTTTATTTTTTAATTTTATCTTTACTAATCGATAGTGTTTCATGTACCGGATCGACCCTCCACGTGATTAACACGACTAAAATTTAACGGTGTATTTCGTCAATATGTTGTTAGAATTCCGTAATTCGCATAACAAACACATTCTCCATAATCACAGGCCCTATCAGAACACCAGTGCTGCGTTATTTTTTTTTTATGTCGCACTCGCAACATATGCTGAGGTAGGAGCCTTTTTAGCCACGTAAAGATAACCATATTTTTATGTGTTTAAATGTTTATTATTATTTTTATGTAAGTTAATTTACGTTATAGATTAGTTAATATTTTTGTTTTATTCTGTTGTTTGTCCTATGTGAGTCTCAAATAAATGTTTTAGGTCTTACTTATTTTTTTTTCTTATTTAATGTAATGGAATCAAGTAAGTAAATATTTAAAAAGACACAAATACACAAAATGGTGAACAGTGGTTGAAGATCTAATTTAGAGACCTAAAACTCCTAAGAGAGTCCTAAGATCTAGAGAACCGCAGCTCTTTAATTGCTGAACGAAAGTTCTATAGACTGACGATTAGGGAAGAATCACAAACTAGAATACTTACGGAAATAGGAACCAGAATCGGAGATAGAGGCACTAGCGTTAAATGAAACACTACTAAAACTAATAAAAAATCGGATAAATAGCTGACGGAGTACAGCCACTGAAAGAGTAATTGTCGGAAGGCTCAGGAGGAGGGAAGTTCCAAGTGCGGCAAGTATAAATTTGTTTGTGCACACCGTGCCGTTCGCGATGAGCATCGGCCTGCGGTATAACCTCCGTCTCCAATTACAACTTATTGGAACCGAAATCGGAATTGAAGTTGCAAAAGTCAATGTGTCCGAAGTCTCAGAAACGGAATAGAACCTCCGTAATATCTCTGGTATGAGATAGGATAAGACGAATCAATTTTTTTTTATGAGTGTCCTCTTGTAGGTCAGCCTGTGGCGTTATCGTCTGCTTAGCCGGACTTGCAAGGACAAACCTAAACAAATCGCATCGTTCTATTCTCAAAAGTGAACATAGGTTGATACTAATAAAATAAAAAAATTGAACCTACAAATGATAGTAGATTATGTGACTGGGAGGCATGTTCAATTCCGAAAGGAAAGAAGGTCGCTAAGTTAAATCCCGTACGCAGTGGGAGATTTATATAATTAACTCCCGAGTAGAGCGAGGGAGTTAATATAAAAACCTGAGTGAAGTAAGGTATTCAAGCCGCCCAAGATAAAGACAGCTTTATCTCCGTGTTGGATACTCTACTTTTTACACCATATGTCAGATAATTAAAAGACAATATACGAAAACCAACTATATTTTAGAGAAATATAAGTAATATTTATAATCTAATCTAATAAGCTAATCTTCTAAAACTCTATGTTCAATAACTTCAGTAGGTACTCTAAGATTCTATAGTTTTAATTTTGTTTGTCACTCCCGCTCATTCATAGAGACTTGTCAGTAAACCACATTTTTTTTTTTATTAATTGCTAGTCCGATTTTTGAACAAACTTATTTGATGCACGTACATTTTAATTCAATGTATTTGATTTTTCCCGTTCTAAATTCAAATCTCATTAGTCCCTAGGGATCGCCCATACTACATTATCTCCTTAGGGACAGAATGACTTGCTTAAAGTGAAGATTGTATAACATATAATGGGACATTATCGAGCAGACGGTGTAAAAAATAAATTAAATAGTTGATTATTGTGAATGCTAACACCTGGCTCTTATGTGTTAACCAACCACCTGAAATTAATCATCTAGCTAGCAAACAGAACAACTAAACAATCATCAGTGTAATACTGAACTTCAGATTTATATAAGTACTGTATTTTGTCTAAACTGTGTTGATTGTCTTAGTCTGTAGTCTGTCACTGTACCTAGGTACCTATTAAAATAAAATAAAACTATAGTCAACCGTAATATATAAACACTTTGTAAGAGATAGAACAGAAGATTAATCCCAACCTTACGATCCTATTCTCAATCAAAATCGGAGCAAGTCAATTAGTTGTAGTTTCTGGAAACATTTTTTGCATAAACATAAAAAAATCGTAACTAGGCCACACTGGCGAATGTTTGCAAGTAGTTAGTAGGTTATCAAAGCAATAATTTCGCGTCTGTGTTTTTCGTTTAAAGTAGGATACACATTAAAATAAAACGAAACGAAGCGGAGCTTTTACAGCACACAGTAAACGTGCGAGAAGTTTTGGCTTTAAAAAAAAACTTTATAATCCAAACTTTATAACGATTCCGTGGTGAAATGTCAGTTTAAACTTCTGAAAATTTTGATTTAGAAACATTATAACATTAACTTTTGAAAGTCCAGTATTCATTCAATTGGTTCGTCATATGAAACTGTACTAGATTAAAACCGGGACAGATGTCACATTAGGGTTGCATATTAGAAAATCAAAACTTTCTCGAGCAAATTTCAAAAGATCAATAAACGAAATAACAAAATTTAAATGACCAAATTTTTAATTTAGAAAAATTTTAGAGTCCCAATGTATGTGACATCAAATGAACGACTGATCAAAAGTTGCTAGATGTAATTTTAAAATATAAAATCATTACTAATGGGTGTCGGGGTGCCCTAAGGTCCCGATCTATTTTATTTCGAGAAGTAGCGCGGTTTGTCACAATTCTAACCTAACCTATTTCAGCCAGTTCGAAATAACGAATAATACCTACAATCTCTCGTAAAAATGTGATTTGTATTTTGATTGCACTTTTAACTGGGTGACCCACTAGAGTGCTAGTGAGTCACAAATATTTTTAGAATAGGCCAGTAAGAAAAGCCAGATAAAAAAAATGTATTTAAAATTTAAATTAAGAACTCTTTTGGAATCTGTAAAGGTTAGTGTTTACAAATTGGTGGGAATGGGAATTTAAAATGTGGCTGTTGTGCGATGGTTGTGCGTCGAAATGGATTTAACTGAAGAAGGTTTTTGTTTTATATTGGTGCCGGTTGTGTGACGGAAGTGATTCGAATGCTGTGTATGATATCGACACAGGTGAGGAAAGCTGTTTAACCATTGTTACGGATCGAACAATTTCCGCAACTGAGCAATGAAAGTTTCCATTCGAAGATTTGCCAACAAAAGTAAAGAAGTATCTACAGAAGTCAATGGAAAAAGATTATTGCCTCATTCTTTGGCCGGACGCCGATGATAAATGATAAATGTTTTTTTATTTTGCAAGTAGGTTTTATAAAAACACTTTTACACCTTTTTTTTTCGTCAATTAATGCTAGATGAGGCCGGTGACCGATGGATCATTTCGTCACAGTTGTCCTATAAGATAAAAGGATTATTACTACAGATTGGTATGTCAGGCATTATTTACACGTTGTCTCGATATATATTAGGAAGCCACGCCCAAGAAGCAGGATCCTAAAAAAAAATTAGCCCCACTTGAATGCATTTTTTTTTTAATTTTGTCTGTTTGTTTCGGCTAACCTCCGAAACGGCTAGACCTCTTTGGACTTTCACAGATCGATAATTGATGTTACTATTACTGTTAGAAGAAACTTGTATTACTTTTCATTTTCCTGCGAAAACTATGTAGATTTCAATGGACGAAACGATTGAACAAAATTTTACGGGGGTTTTTCACTGGGATATAATAATAATAATAATAATAATAATAATCATTTATTTCAGGAAATTATTCCCATATAAATTACACATTTCACACAAATATAAATCACATACACAAATAAAATTAAAATTCAAATTATAAATTACATCAATCCCTTTTTTTTAAACAATAATAACATAAACAAACATAAAATAAGGAACCGTTAAGTACGTGTTATTTTCCCGTGGAAACGGGACTTACATCCATCCGGAAGTGAGTATTTCAGAGATGTATCCACATCTCTGAAATAAATATTTTTTTTACACAGTTTCCCCATAAAAGAAACAATCATTTTCTTAAACATCGCGTTAAAAAAGTAGATGAATAGCTTGCAATTAATTCCTGAAATTAGAGTAATTACAATCGGGGCACTTGTCGCTACTCCTGGGCTACTTGTATCTATCCCAGTGTTATTATGACTACATAAATTACATTACTATTATAAAGGTGAAAGTTTCTCATTTTAAATAAACTTGGTACACGTGTAGACCTATCACGGGCAAAGTCGCTCGAAGCAGCTAATACCTAAAAAAAAAAATATTTTCCATCTTCGATCGACCTTTAAATGTCATTGAACGGCAAATGACATTCAATTTACATGTACTACAAATTCCTCTAGTCCTAGACAACATCCTAAGCGTTATTACGCAATATTCCAATGTCTTGCAAGTGTAGGTATCGAGAGCATTTCAAGTGAGTTTGCAAGCAATCGCAGCAGGACTGCCTGCAGATAATATCTTGGAAGAAGAACACTTGTCAATATGTCACCAACACGCTCCTTCCTCTTCGAATCGATACGAACAATATTACCTGATAGTGTTTTGTTCGCAGCTCTGAAATATTAATTGTATTGTCACTGACAATTAAACTGATGAAATTATTCGACCGTTATTTATACCGAGACGTAGTACGAGTGCTATATTTAGTTGGTGCTTATTTTTAGAACTTAAATGAAGGTTCTAAAGTTTATAAACGGTTTGAAGTAAACAACGTAATGTTTAGGGTTTACGAGACAAGGATCAAACGATGTGGGAGCTTTTATACTCAGTGTGTAGTATAGTATATAAGTAGCAGTACCTATTCAAATTTGCTATGAACATCTTTTTCTACAAAACGGTGGATCAGACTTCTTTAAAGTGTACGTGATTCTCAAAGTTTACGCGATACAGTTTTTAACATCACGTAGCGTTTACGTGGCAGCCATCTTAAATTTTTAATATAACAAAAACTTTAATATTCCTGCAAAGTAGTTAATTTTTTAATATAAAGTGAAAAATTATTTATTTTGTTTAGTTTCTATGTTAGGAACTAGCTTTTACCTGCAGATCCCGTTGAAAGAATATCGAAAATTATCCCTCAGGATGAAGTGTAAAATCTACAGTTCCGTGATAAGATCTGTAATGCTGTATGAATCAGAATGTTGGGCTGTGAAAAAGACATATGAAAAAAGATTGTATGTAGCGAAGATAATAATTTTGAGATGGATATGTGGTGTGACGAGAATAAATAAAGATAATAAAGATAGATGGAGAGGGAGAGAGAGGCGAAAGATATTGAATGAGGAAAAAGAAAAAGGAGTTAGTTATAGCGTGACAGGTGACAGAATAGAATGAAGAAATTGACATGTCGCTCCGACCCCAAATAATACGAGACAAGGGCAGGATGATAAGAAGACGATACATGTAAACCTTCTCAATGAATCACTCTGTCTATTAGTGGAAACTTCATGAAAATCCGTTCAATAGTTTTTTGAGTTTATTTTGAAAGTCAAAATAAACTCAAAAAACTATACGATAAAGAAAGAGGATAAATGATAAGGCACTAGATACCTATTTAATTTACAATAATTATCGTAACTATTCGGGTTATAAAACATAGGGAGCTTTATGAAGAGACAATAACTGAAATATTATATAGAAGGCACATTATATCACCCCTATGAGTGGGCTTAAGTTAACATTAAAACTTAAGTGTTTAGGAACTGTAAAGTGTCAGTGCTCATTATTAATTAAACATATGTTATATCATTACCAAGACTTATATACGCTTCGAAATAAAACGTTTTACTATTGTGAGAAATACAATCATATTCTGTTTCATTCCTGCACATATGCTATGCACGTTTCTACAAAAGAATTGTATGAGATTGTGAGTCGGTTCAATGAACCTGTTTATTTCGTAAATAAAATACACAGGTGTGCAATAGCATGCATATTATTGACTACAAAAAGTTTGAAATGTTTTAGGAAAAAAATATACGACTATTCAAGAAAATTAAAAAAAAAACACAATTTATAGCCGCCACTCAACTTTATTAGTAAAAAATATAAATCTCTGCAAAAAAGCTCTCTGTAATCAATCGTGTTTTCAGTATTCGCGAAAAGATAAATAGTTGGCACATTATTTTTCATCCTATTTCAAAACAAGCGTATTTTTAACAGGTTCAACGACATGAAAGTTCTTGTTTGTCAACTAAATATTGATGAGAATCTTTCTCATACGTCAGTGATACGTAACAATGGCAGATTATTGAACCTGGGACGAACAGCCACTATATTAATGACACTCAAAACAAGAAACCAATATAGTTACGCAATATTTTGAAGTTGCACGGGACGATTCGCCACCGGTACATGGTGGACACATTTATTGTGCGTACAGCTAAGGAGTAGAATTCCTTACCGTAATCTGGTTTCATGATAGCTACAACCTTGGGGTCTTTAAGTCAAAAGTGAATAAGTTACTTCTAGGCAAGTATGCTCTATCGTCGGCCACATCATCGTTTACCATCCAGTGAGATAGTGATCCAACGTAAGCCTAAACTAACTAACAATAAAAAAGAAGCATTTTCATGACAACATTGTCATATTCATCTACAAAATTAAATAATCATTACTCCGCACAATCTCTAGGGGTCTTTAAGTTAAGAGTTATTAATAGGCAAGTATGATCTATCGTCGGCCACATCATCGCTTATCATTAGGTGAGATAGTGGTCAAACGCAACTCTGTCCATAATAAAAAAACTAGACAAGTGCGAGTCGGACTCGCATCCGGAGGGTTCCTTACAAACTTACGTATGTAAATACTCGTAGTTCAATTCCGGAATGGAGTCTCGGAAGATTTTTTCCGAATCTCAAAAATTGTGACGTTTCAACTGGCCACATCATCGCTTACCACCAGGTGAGATAGTGGTCAAATGCGAGCCTATCAATAATAAAAAAAAAAAAACATTAAACTAGAGATGGCATTCAGCTTTTCTGCATGCTGAAAAAAAAAAAACCTAAAAATAGTTCCAATCAACTTTGCTCTCACTGCAGCAGTCAATGGTAACACCTGCGTCATTAGAGAAAATCGTAAAAAGTTGGTAGACGCAGAATACTTAAGGAACACCTGATCGCCTATGATTGCATTGGAAAAACTTTTAGTACGATCGAGCTTTTTCAAATGAACCTAAGATGTTCTGCAAATAATTACGCTAGGGTGTCTGTAAACTCACAATTCATCTACAGGGAATAGTTATACAGAGTTCAAAGATGTCAATTATCAGGAGCAGTGGTGCCCCAGTGGTGGAGTCAGCCCCAACTTACGAGTTGTAGGTCGCGGGTTCACCCCAGCCAGGCGTATTAATACTTTGTGTAATTTATTTGATCACCACTGCTCTTGAAACGGTGAAGAAAAGTATCGAAAATTCGAATACATGTGACATCTACCAATCCGCACTGAGTCCACGAGTTTATTTACGGTCCCTTCTGCAGCCTGCGTTCCAGCAGTGAGAAAAATTATCAGGTTGATTATTATGCTATGCTTTTACCTATGCTAAAGGTGTCAAAATTAAATAAAAACGTAACTATCTGTTGACACGGTCGACCGAGTTATCGGCGCTGAAACGCAAAAGGCCACTGAAGGAACACTGGTACTCGTAGATGAATAGAATATTTTGTACACTGAAAAAGTAACACAACTTATACATAAACTTAATCTATGGGTACAATGGCGGTCTCATTGCTGACAGCAATATCTACCAGACAACCTTAGGATGCATCGTAAAAACTTAAAATAATACAGAGGGTAGTCTGCGGTGTACTGCTAACAAATGCTCATATTCTCCACTCAAAATGGCAGAAATTATTTTATGATTAGTAAAAAAAGAGTGCACATCTGATGACTGAGATTATCATCTTCCTTCTCTTGTCCCATATAGCATAGCATAGCATAATCGACCTTATAATGTTCCCACTGTTGGGACTCAGGCCTCCTTGTCCTTTATGTTACTTACCGACTTGGAATCAGCGCAACACGTTTTCTTCGCGTCAGGGAAACCTAACAATTTAAATCTTTAGGACGTGCCTATACCCGAACAAAACTCAAGACAGTCATGTTAGTTCTCGCTTGCATTAAAAGAAAGTGCAAGCAATCCATCATATCATCATTGCATCATAATGATTCATGAGACGATCGTAATGCATCGTCGACCTTGGATCCATTCCCCACGTAACAGACCTGTGACGTACAACACACCTGCCCAACTATTTGTACCTGGCTGAAAATAGAAAATTTTTCATTAGCGTTCATGAAAAAATTTGAAAGAAATAGAATGGCTTTATTATACATCCTCCTCTGTTTTTGTGAGTTTGTCTCAGTATTTATATATAATCTATGGTTTCAGTCACGATAAGGATAGTCTTGCAGTTGTCCAAACTGCATATTTTTTTGTAAAAAAATATATACTATCTACAGTGTCTATTCCCGCTCTGGGTGAAACGAGAGCGAGTGTCAAGAGTGTCTTGTTAACTAAAACGATTTTTTTTTAAATTTGAAAATCATATAATGACTTCTACCGCTCCATGCAGAGCGGGAGGGCGTCTCAGGTAACTCTTTTGAAAAATCCCACAGCCACGGCAGGCATCGGCTCTAATTGGCCTGGAATGTCAATTGTTTTTTGAACTAACATCTTCATATAATAAATCTGTGGAAGTTTTCAGTTGTGCGCGCATCACGTAAACTGTACGAAATCGATGTTGATAACTTTTATATACACTAAAATTGTGTGTAACTTTATATATTATTTAGGCTTTGTTTCATCGCAATCGGTTGACTATATCGAAAGATACACTGCTAATTATTCTATATCACATTCATTGACTGTTAGGCGGAACGAAGTTCGCTGGATCAGCTAGTTCAGTCATAAAGTTGGACTGAAAATTGCGCTTGATGAGATCGTTGTAGTCGGTCCATCTTCATTGCATCCCAAAGATATACACTGCTAATTATTCTGTATCGTGAACTATAAGAGAACGTAGCATCACAACTGTACTGACCTGTACCTGACTCCAGATGGAAATACCTACTTATATAACACACACAGTAACACTTAACCCCTGGAATATATCTCAGGATCTGAACTTGGCGAAACGGAGTTTTATAAACCCGACAGATACCCAATGTGAGTGCGGTGCCCCCGGGTCTTGCAAATGTGCGGCAATGACATTACCTGTGGAGAAGTCAAGCGATAAGTGACGTGACCGGTAATGTCATTGCCACACATTTTGTAATTAGCGTTTGGCGAGAACGGTAACAGAAAAGTCGTTTGTCTAAGCCTACTGTTCAGAAGACCCGCTCATTGAAGTGTCCAAAATGGCTATGCTCCTGCACTATGGAGGACTTAATGAATGCCAATGATATGTTGCAGCGTAGCCACCTATTAGGTCTAAATAATTTTACCATTAACTCTCAAAAATGAAGAAGCTCAGCAGCAGACCAACAAGGCACTATACAAATAAAATATTTCAAAATTATGATCAAAAATCAAAAGGAGACAGCAATAAGTACCCTGCTACTCGCAGTTGTCATTGAAAAGTCAATGTCTCGCTCTTGACCACATTTTTCCACAGTATGTTTGTCCATGACTCTGCTTATATTTAAACATTACTCGTCCAAGGCGAGACGCGGCCGCATGGAAACAATTACAATAAAACAAAATAAACGGAGATATTAGACAGAACTAAATCTGTTCGAGTGTCTTGGCTAGGACTGTGTCAAACTATAAATTTGCAAAACATACACTGTATTGACTTGAAAATTTGCATCGTCGCGTACAAAATGTTATCGTAAATAATAAAACCAATTATTATTCACGTGTGAAAATCTAAAATTCACAAACAAAATACCTACTGGTGATCACCAGGTGCGGATAACTATGGTAGGAGGGATTCATATAAGCGTCGTATCAACGATAAACCACCTGAGACTGGTCCTCGACTTCAAAAACTTCATAGAGCATTTCTGACGTTTGGCTTCCAGACTGGAGCGAGCCAGGGCCGTTTCCAAGCAACTCCTAATGTAGGGGGTTAGAACGCCTGCTACCGAAGGATCTACGCAGAGATCTGACGGTCCATGACTGTTTATAAAGCTGAAAAGATCATCCCGCCTCAGACTGTCTTTTGACTGTTTGTTAGAGCTTTGAGGTTGTTTTGAAGGGATAAGCTACAACATTATAGTGCTTGTCTCTAGAAAAAATGGTCGGACAGAGGATTGCTACATCTCAAGTATTCCTGATATGTTTTATATGCATGAGTGGGATGTCGAGCAAAATATAAGTTATATTTAGGAGAGCTAAACCTGAGAACATTCCTATCATAATCTCAATCTGAAGATGACCCTTGGTCCTAGAACGCATATGACAACTGAAGAACACAGGTGCGATTTTAGTCAGTAAAAGTATGATATAACCTCCCGCTCCACTCTAGAGCAGTAGAAGAAGATATTCTATCTCAAAAAACAAAAACAATCTGTCAAAAATATCTAATTCTCCCAACATTTCGACATTGATTGTCGCTAAGATGATAATGCGACTTAAATTTGAACGTTTTTAAGTAGGGGAATAGGCATTCCGCCAATCGACCTCAATTAAAGTTGAGAGTATGCCTACTGTGCCCACAATGGTGTATCCGGCTTCACAGGTCCTGGGTTCACCCCCTAATGCATGAGACACCTACATGTCGATGGTTTGGTATGTTTATATAACAAACTGTTATAATGTGCGTGTTCTGTAGGCATAGGTGCCTCTGCCAGTAGCTTCGGGGAAATCACACATGATGATTTTAGGTATGTTTGTGTATAATAGACAAAAGAAAACGCACAGACATATTTTTATTTGGAAACCGTGACACTGAAATCTCTGTGGGGGTACATACGCCGTAAATTTTTATTTGTTTTATAACAGCGATACTGGGAACAGAAACATTGTTTTAATACACATTCGGTGTTTAATTGCCCTCCTGGGCAACGCACGATATCCACTAAACCTCGACGAAAAATATCAAAATAAAAGCGGGATTTTCTTTCATTTTTATTACAAAAAAGAATACTTTCGGATATTCTTAACCTTTTAACTTCCTACGTCGGATATATCTGACAAATTCTCTCGGGTTTATTCCGACAGGGTCGCTCATCCACGACCAAATACCCTATCTCGTCAGCTCTTCTGTCACCTATGGGGAATGAAGAGCTAAACGAGATGGAGCAGTTGCAAACACGCGACCCTGGCGCAAGCGGTACATTGTATTTGCAAGAACAGACATTTAAATATTTTCATGAATATTATTTGATTACTAATTTATTATCGTACTGACGTCAAAGCGGTTGGCAGAATCAGAGAAAAAGTTTAATATTTGACATTAGAACAACAAGGGTACATACCTGGAGTATTATTATTATGTAGATCTACAATATATATTTATGACATAATTTGGCTGATTTCCACAAGATCAAAGACATTCACTAATCCTTAATTATAAAAAGAATAAGATATTCTTTGTTTTTTTTCGTTTCATACTTCATACTTGAACGGCTCTACAAATGTTGTGAAGCATCTTGCAAACAGACATATAAATTATTTTTATAAAGGCGACTTGAAAAGCCCGAAACAACGTTACTACAAGTGTAAATACTATCTCAATCAACTTTTTATTCAATCCTCGGTTCCTACCTAATGGGATAATAAATTAAGAGAATGTAACAAAATATCAAATTAGTCAGCAAAACAAAAACATTTCAATATTTTAGTACTAAAAATGAGCCTGAAATTATGTAACTATATTCTTAAATTAATATTTCAAACAAACATAAATTATTGGGACGTTTACACATATTTTTTTTACAAATAACTAGGTACTCGAAAAAACTATTTACTTTTCCCGAAAAATTCAGTTCAATAGCCTGAAAAAGACTTTTAAATCATTCACGTATATTTGATGGTTAGAGAGAACAGGGAATCTGGAAATTATAATTTATTCATCAAGTTTAATATAAGGCCGACTAAAAATAGTAGATGTAAACTAGATAAAATTCCGGAGTATGGGTAAGGAAAGCGGTTTCATTCGGTGGCTGGAAGCCGCGGGTATCAGTGTTCTACCGACTGTCAGTTTACTGTGATAAGTTCGAGTTCAAGGACTTGTGTGAACATTTGTTTGTTTATACCTTTATAGAAGGTAAGACAGTGACTGTTTTATATAAAACAAAATATCAACAATGCAAAATATTGAACACGTTTACTGAATTCAGTTCGAAAACATAGAAGATTTATTTAATTTAAAATACTAAGTGTTTTTCGCTTTCAAAAAGTAAAACCAATCGGATGCATAGCCACGTTTCCATAACGATCGCACATGTGCGCACTTATTTACGTCTGCGTTTAGCTTTTGCATATTGATTCATAAATCATGTATGCCGAAGTATGATTCACCCGATACCCTACAATTGGCAGAGACTTATACCCGTCGATATGATCATCAAACAACATAACCGTGATTGCTGAAACACTGCAGGTGAGGGCGGCCATTACAAGCGCACGCGCAGGCAGTGGGCGGGGCGGGCGCCGCGAGCGACTCAGTAAGAGACAGGCATCGACGCCGCTCGCACGAATCTGAACGCAAAAAGGTATAAATACTTAAAAACAGCGCTTCTCATTGCTTCACATAACATTTGCACTAATAAAAGCTTACAAATCTCTGTGTTTTTTTTTTCAACACTAATTACCTGCCGACCTCGACATCCATGACTAACTTCAAGAACAAGGTGTTCAGTTACAAAAATAATTCGCCGTGACTTCATGCGACTAAAATAACGTTTCTTTCAAGCGTTTGCTGTAATATTTTGGCTAGTTACGAGAATATTTCGTACGTCACTTCATCAACGACGTTACTTTTACATTTCACCACAATTAAATGTTTATGAAACGGTTTCTTAAACAATTGATTGCAAACACTATTTTACGATTCTTCCGATCTGTTTTAACGACTATGACTGTTGAATCAGAATAGAATCTTATTCTTGTACCGCAGACACTCTGAATTATCCGAGAGGATTATTTTCAGCCTTGATGACGGTATTGTTAACCTCGTCCAAGCTATAAACATCTCGATTGACCTCACAGCCATTAAACTATCTCAATATTTTCAATGTTTACTGTCGCCGTCATGAACACCATAACATTGTTTCCATGGAATACTTTATTACTGGTTTATCAGGACACGGTTATTTTCACAATGTATGTTCGTAGGTATACGGTATAATCAGTCCAAATTCTAAACGTTTGAAGACAGTTTACTTTATTTACGATACAATAAAAATATACCTATTACGTACAGGTAACAAAGCATTTAATTGTTGTTTCGCTCTTGTAAAATATTTCCAGTTATCTTGAATTTGTAATTCCAAAAATAAGCGCGCAAATATTTATTACGCATGCGAGCAAGGAGTCCAGAACGAAAATAGCCGACACCTCTCGCTGTTCACATTAAATATCGCATCTTGAGCAGCATGGAGATAACGGACTATTTTTCCAACACCTACACACATTCTAACAACTCTACATGAGCTAGATATTGTTTGAAATGCATTCATAACTCTTAAAGTCGCGTCAATGTAACAGATTTTTTTTACGAATCGTCTGAGATGTCGGAGAGTAGTTTTATGAAACTAGCGCACACAAACCTTGCACTTTTAAGACACATAAAAGTACCACTTATTCTAGTTTACTTTCTGGACATAAAACTGTATATAAAATGACAACTGTGTACCTGTACCCAGCTGTTACATGGACATATTAAGAAAGGGTAGCATTTAACTGTTCCTCAATTTATCCCTGTTTTCTACTACAAAGTATGCCTTAATTCCACCAAAAAAAAAATTGTCCTCCAGAAGAACATATTTTAATATACTCTTCTGGATAGTTACTAATTGTGAATAAATATACTCTTTTGGGTGGTTTTAAAAAAAAAACAATCTAATTGAGAACCACCTCCTTTTTTTTTGAAGTCGGTTAAAAAAGATGACCACGAAGGGGACTGCGGGGTCTGTGTTCGCTCACTTCGCTCGATCACTAGCTTTCCGCCATCCCCCTTTTTTTTTGTTTTTTTTTTTTATTATTATTATGGTGGGGAAAAACATGCATTGACATCCTCCGCCCATGGGCGGAGCGGGAGATAGTGTCAGACTCTTACTGACTAAAAGACCCACCCCGTTCCTTCTAGCCTTCATACCGGGGCTCGCCCTTTCGGATAACCCTGGCCCCAGTAGGCTTCTCTAATCTAATCTGTCCGAGTCAGGGTCCCTTAATAATTGTAAAAAGTCCATTCCTGATTGGTGTATTTTTAGGGTAAAATACGATTTTTGATGCACAGTTAAAAATAGCCTATAAGAAAATAAACGAGCGTCTATTTGTTATGACAGGAAAATCAATACGGCTACCGTCTCGTTGATTCCCAGATTACAGGCATAATATTTACATGTCAAATGCATCAGCACGTTGATTGTAAACGGATGCAGGGATCGAGTCAATTTTCAGCATGCATCGATCGGTAATGGCTGACATACCTTTGATCTTCGCTTAAGCCAATCGCACTATTTTAACATGAATATTGCAACACATGCTCCGTGTTTATATACTCATTCCGAGTACAGTCACAAGCAATAACATTATACATTATCACATTTCTAATCTATCTTAACTTTTGTTATTTATCAAATAAGTGTACGCCAAGGTAGGTTTTTTATCTTTAGGTTTTTTTTCGTTGGTTAAAAATCATCCAGACTACATTCCCTGCCCTTGGAGTGGGAGATGGTGTCAGACTATTACTGACTAAAAAACTCACCCCGTTCCTTCATTGCCTTTCATACGGGGGCCGAGCTTCCCTTTCAGAAATATACCCCTGGCCCCAGTAGGCTTCGACCCTGCTGAGCTGTTTGATGATTAGGGAATTTAGAACTATTTGCCGTCCACTTATTTCCTAAATAACATAAATTTATTATATTATTATTATTATATGTTATTGTTCGTGACTGTACAACTGTACAGGGTGTAGGTGTTCGTGAACACTAATACAGGGTGTATTCAGATCATTGTTTTGATTCAATTTCTGTAACGATTGGTTCTTTGTGTTAACTTAATTGAGTAAAACTCATTTGTGATAATATTGTCTCTAAAGGAATGTGGGGCTTAATCAATCATTGTACAGATGGGTGTTATTCGAATGTTAATGAACCCTTGACAGTGATGACAGCGACTTTTTAAGAAAGAAGGAACATTTTCTTTTAGTTTTTTTTTTTACACTATATTGTTTTTCTTATCTATTTTAAATATTGCCCTACACTGTTAATTACTCCCGTATCATGGGTGCGTTCACTAACACACGCATACACAAAACCCCCAGACCCGAAATACTTATCTATAGGCTATATAAATGTTTGTATCGTACGGGAACCGAACCCGTGACGCGCAGCGTAGTAGTCAATCGTTCAACCATTGCCCCAACCGTGCCGGTTAGTTGGATGTGAGTTGGTTTATTTGTAAAACTCCTACGACATGGTATAATAGTACAATTTAAAGTGATATAGATCTCTTATCACACACAGTTCAAAGTAAAAGAATGTTTTAATTTACTAATGAGATACTAAAATATTATGTTGTTTTGTACGATGTGGTGACATGGAACAGTCTAATTCTGGAGCAGAGTGTGACGGTGTGAGGGTTCTTCCGTGTCCATTCCGCAATTACAACGACACTTTGTACACAAATAAATCTAGCGACGATCGATTTTGTACCAGACGATACATAAGTTGTTTTGCAACATTATTTTACGTTAATTGAGCATTACCGCAGCCTGGTTCCGCAGCTTATAAAGTTCATTATAAAAGCTGATATTGGACATTTCTGATTTCATATCATCGTAATCACCGAAAGACGTCCACTGTTGTACATAGGCCTAGAATCGCCATAATGACCGATCCTGTGCGTCTCACATCGATCGGATTCCTGCGACCCTCTCCACGTCATCGGTTCACCTTATGAGTGGCTTTCTAACACTGCGTCTTTCGGTACGTGGTCACCACTCCAGAACCTATCGTCTCCATCAAACATCTGTTCTTCGAGCATATGAAAGTTCCTAATTTCAAACGAAATCCCTATTTCAATTGGAATATCCCAGAAAAAACATAACTCCCCAGAAATACTCAGTAGATAAAATATTCTAGGTTTTCCTTAACCGCTTTCCTCGTATATCAATAACAGAATATTCTATCCAGAAGACGTAAGTATTGAAATCTTATTCGCACAAAGCTGGCTGTCTCCAGCACATTATTCGGAAAAAATATGATAGCCGTCGTTGGCGGTGGCTTGGCTAATAAAAACGCAATAACACGAGGTGCCTCCACGCCGACCCCGAGGCGTGAATCTTACGAGACTGTAATAAAATTATCTCATGAGAAGAATAAAATTTGTCATCCTAATTTTTTTGATGCGCGTCCTGGGGTAAATAGTCGTATATTCTAAGCAAAGTTAGTTAGAACGCGCTTGTTTTGACATGTTCACTTAAAATCTAAAAGCCTTAATGAAAACACTAAATTAATAGTGTAATAACATTGTGAACTAATAAAATTACTGTCAGAAAATTTAGATTATAATATTCAGTATATGTTTTAGTGATACGACCAAGCTTTCAGTGCAAATGTGTTTAAAGATACTTTTAAAACACATGCACAATACATTTTTATTACCCTATATTGTGTCCCACTGCTGAGCAAAGGCTTCCCCTTTCTTCCAAACTTGTCTTGAGTGATCCCTGATCAAGTTAACCCCGCAGATATGATGAAGTTGTCACACCAAATCTGACACGTCTGCCTTCTTCACCGTAGAGCAGTAGAAGTCTGCGCAGACTAGCTAGCAATTACAATGAATGCTTTTGCCACATAAAATTTCGCCGCTCAATTTAAGAGAAAAGTCATAATCAAATATTTAAATTCTTTTTTCCCTAGTCTAATATTTTCAGTTATTATTATTGTTTTTTTCTGACATGAATCTGTTTTTATTCAATTATTATTATTTATTATTAACGTTGTTACTATTAATATTTTTTTTTTTTTTTTAATTATTGTTATTAATTTTAACTAAATGCATGATGGTTTTAAAAATATTTTTTCTCATTTATATACTGTGGAAAATGCTGTGGGTTATACATTGAACTACCTTCTGTTACTGTATCATACTATGTAATTCATAATGTGTAGGTAACTGTTTATTTTCCCAAATAAATAAAATCAAAATAAAAGTCTCTGGATGATTTCACACCTCAAAAAAAAACCTCAGTCGGGATCGACCTCAAAGGCATCAACCTCCCTCAGGCGACCACCGACTGTCCATTCCCGCGACGTAGCTAGCCCACTACCCTTCAGCCTGGCTGTTTTTATTTTCCAAAAACTATTAAAATTAAGTGATATGTTTAAACAATATCTGTATCTGTTCTTGGGTCATAAACCAAAGTAGATATCTTTGAATGTCTGCATGCGTCGTAAATTTTATTATGCTTTCAAGAGTGTAGTTAAAAATTCGAGCTGATTTAAAATGCGGCAGGTTTCAACCTATCAACTGTTAAGATTTTATACATATTTGATTACAAGAAGTAATCAATCAGTATACCTAATAAAAGAATACCTCATAATTTCACTAAACTGTTTTTTTTTTTATAATCAGGATTTATAATTTCCATACAATATAATACAATAAATTACAACACAACACAATACATATTCCACAACTTTCACACAACACCATCTAGTCCCAAACTAAGCAGAGCTGGTGGTATGAGTACTAGGTAATTGACAAACATAAACATATATTTCTAAATACATACACAATATAGATAAATCACACCTAGACAGAACAAAAGGATCATGCTCATAACACAAACATTTGTCTTAGGTGGGAATCGAATTCACCACCTCCGGCATAGCAGTCAGGGCTACTGACCCCTAGACCAACAGTCAAAATTACGACAAAAATACGCCACCCCTAATTTTCCGGAGTGTTTCTCGTAAAAGGGGCAGCTAATTGATTCTGAGAACCTTTTTAACTATTATTTATAACCGAACTAATACGAACAATACTTTGCAACATTCCAGCGCTGAACGAACGAATCAAAGATGGCCACCGGCCCAAAGATAGTGCACAAGCAGTTCAACTCGCCCATCGGGCTGTACTCCCAGAAGAACATCAAGGAGACGCTCACCAAGCACATGCAGAACCTCGGCAATGGCACCGTCGGGTAAGTACTAGATTACATTTATTTGTATTTTTAACACACTCTTTTTTTTAGGGTTCCAATGATACCCTATTACTAAGCTTTCGCTTTCAGTCTGTACGTCTGTCAGTTGGCACAAACTCACAAACCGGAAGAGGTAGAGAATTGAAATTTTCACAGATTGTACTATTCTACAACATTAGTTTTAGTATATGCGAAACCTAATAAAACACCTGTGTAGTATTTGTATATAAAGAATCTATGTACAAAATTAACTGTATCATGAAAAATCACATAATCACAGCTTGTTATGTCAGCAAAAATACATAGTCACTGGGTCATCCGGGTGACTGAAAGCTTATTTTGCTCCCGCACCCAACTGTGCGCTGGCTCCTAATGCCCGCTATGACCTGTCGTGACCTTTGTTGTACTTACTTAGTATCGGTAGTGTTCAACTGGTAATTTTTTCTAAATATTTTTTGGAAAAAATATAATATTGTGTAAAAATTATTGGAATCGATTCAGTTATGTACTGATTCTGAAGAAACTATATTCAGGTTTCGCATATAATATAAATCATGTTGTAGATCTAGTAGATAATTATTTCGCTCAATCGTCTCTTAAATATTTTCGGTATTAAAGCGGCAGAGGTCGCGTTTCAAAAACTTACTGAGATATATAATAGGTATATTCTGCCCACAATTACACGCTTCGTCTGAAGGCTGCAGGACTGTATGCTTCATCTCTCACCTCTCCTTCATGAAGTTAAGAGTAGGATTAGAGAGTCTCTAGTTTCTATTTGTACGACGCGGCTTAAAGATCTTACTCACATAGGTATGGTCAATTCTCATGATTTCCAAAAATGATGCCTCAAATTATTTAAGTCTTAACACATGATCCATGAGCATTTATGTATTTTGACCACTCATTTTAAAACAAATTAATTAAAATATAGATTTTGAAACATCCACAAAGGATGTTTTACAATTTATTTAATATTTTATTAAGTTGTGATGAATAATTAGGTACCACAAAAACAGTAATCGTAATTACATCTCATATTTTATTTAATTTTAAGTGCGAGTAATTATCATGTTAATAAATTAATTATAACACAATAAAGCTATTACAATTCAACAATTTTAATGAATACTGAACTTCATTAATGACGTTACATTATCCATTTAAAATGATTGAAGTTACGACAAACTAATTCAAGATACATAATTGTATTGTCTCCTTTACGAAGCTTTAAATTCTATTAAATATAATAAACTAGACATCTCGGTTAACTTGATAACTGTGCATTAACTAAATATTGTAGATATTAAGATAGTGTTTCGTATATGCCATTAAGAAGAAATGTATCAGACATTAATTGGCAAGGATTCTTATTCTTATTGAAGGGCGTAAATTAATACTATACGTATTATTACGGTGATGATAACAAATTGATTACTCGCGTCATAATTCGTGATATTTAATTAATCCATTAAGACTTATTTTTTACGTTCTATTGGAGTAGATTAAGTTCTTACTCACTGAGAGGGTCAATAATCCGTTATTAGAGGCACCTTCTTCATATAAATCCGTGATTGAGAACCTTGACATTAATTCCGGGAAATGACTGTAAAAATATATTGACGGAACAAGCAACTTGTTTCTCTGATATAAAATAGAATTTTCATGTAATTTTCCTCGTGCAAAATATCAACCTCAATGCTTAAATGTTTGTGAAAAGGTCGGTGACTTTGAAGAGCCTCATATTATTTAATTGAGTAACTTGCATATTAATAATAATCTTTATTTTGTACATAAAACACACACAGTAACAGTATAGAATGACATGAGCATATCTACTAACTAACACTAATCAATGAAAATAAAATGAATATTTGCCTTCTAAACTAAGTAAAATAAATACTTGTATCTCAGGAACTTTAAACTATAAACATGTGGCTTAATAGCTTATATGGTAGGGTACATTGTACGCAGAACAGGTGGTCGATGGGGACGAAAGGTTGTGGAGTGGCGACCACGTACCGGAAGACGCAGCGCTAGAAGGCCTCCCACAAGGTGGATCGATGACCTGGTCAGAGTCACGGAAATCCGACGAATGCGTGACGCACAGGACCGGGAGGAATTATGATCTCAGGAGCTTGTTCCTCTTTTGAAATGATCAAAAATAGGATGTTAGATACAATTTTAAGGTAGCCTTTAAATACAGACGTGTAATAATATAGGGGAATAGTTACACGATGATTGTTATTATGTATTGATTATAGGCTACTTTCTAGTTATAGTATTTACTTCTGGTTTTCCATTCATAGCTTTAACTCTGATTAACAATGATCATGACAGCTGAATACTACTACCCACATCCATCATCCTGATACGATCTCATTCGTCCTCAATAAAATAGAAACGTCTATTTTAATAAACGACACGTAAGTAAATAGCTAAAATGGTAATGTGTGTTTGAAAAACCAAACTTCCTACTCCACAAGTCTAGTTAGGTACCATCGTGGTTAATTCTGCCTGATCACTTAAAAAAAAATCGCCTAAATCCTGCGGCGCGGCGCCAAACCAAACCCTATGAAATTTTCGTTTCGAGTGCAAGCAAAAATGAGCTTAGTGTTGGTTAGGCGGAAGTGTCTTTGATGATACACCGGAAACCATAATTCAGTTTCTTGAAAACCAGTAAAAACACGAGGATGTACCCACCATTATCATTAATAAGGGCTAAACATAAACTGACGGTCTTTTATTTAAAAAATACTGTTTTTCGGAATATATCTAACCAAGTAGGTACCTAAAAGTTAGAACTAAAGAGGGGGAAACAAATAATTTAAGCTTAGATTTTTATTTTTATTTGTCGTGACCGTGGCGTGCTGAACACAAGTCATTAACACATGACTGTGGCAGTCAAAACGTCAGATGTACCTTCCCATATTATTGAAAACAGAGCAAATAAATATAGAGCAGTGGTGGTCGAGTGGTAACGGCTCCAACTTACGAGTTGTAGGTCGCGAGTTCAAACCCAGCCATGCGCATTACTTTGTGTAATTTATTTCAACACTACTACTCTCAAAACGGCGAAAGAAAACATTGTGAGGGAACCGGCATGTCCTAAAACCAAAAATTCGAAAGCGTGACATTCACTAACCCGTACTGGAACCGCGTGGTGGATTACGGCCCATTCCCTCTCCTAAAGAGGAGGCTAGAGTCCCAGCAGTGGGAACATTAAAAGGCTGATTATTCTATATTATTGAATTTATGCCAAAAATAAGTTTCCGAGGGCAGAGTCACATCAGGATCAGTATACCAAAAGAAAAAAATAATATCACATGTTTCGTTCAGATTCCTGTATTATATAAGACGAGAGACGAAGAGAATGTATTAGCACCTGTTAACTTGACATATAAGGGTATCCTTGTAGTAAATAATACGCATTAACCGTCCACTGTGATGAAATGATTTCGTTAAAAAAAGGTCTGTTTTTTGGCAACTTGTTCATGTCACCTTACAAACTGCTAAAAAAAATGAAGCCGATGACTTTTAAAGTGTTTGTATGTTTTTTTTAATTGTCTGTCTTTCAGGACAAATTATTTTCGAATACTTTGAAAGATTGTTTTCTTTGAACTAACTCTTTAAAAATATTGTCAGGTCAAAACACTGAGCTGCTTTAAAAAAATGTTAATTAAATTCTGCAGCATTTTGTTTGCAACGTTTTCTTAATAAAAATAACGTAATGGATTACTCTTGTTTTGCTTGTCAAGATTGTATTTGTGTACTATTTCTGCTTTCACTATTGTAATGCAACGTTTTTCAACTATGTTCGTACGTTCAACTTGTCTAAACACAATATGATAGATTGATAAACAACTTTCGAGTAAATTGACTAGCGCTTGACTCATGACTGTGATCCCTGTGGTAAGCAGTGATGCAATCGTTGATGGTGAGGCTCACTGGTTTATTAAGAGCTTATTCACTCAAGCCTTGAAAACACCTAAACTTTAATGGGATGGGAAGATCGCAGCAGGCAAATTGTCCCAGTTGTTCGATGTACGCGGCTTAAACGACGAGTCGAAATGCTTAGTTCAGACCGTAGGGGTTTCAACAACGTAAGGCTGGATACGTACGTCGGGTTGTTCGATGGTATAGATACTGGCACGGATCTTGAGCGCTGGCTTCAAGTTGCGCAGGATTCGACTCTCTAATCGGGTGTCTTTGGTGGTATGACGTGAGTCGCGGGGGCGGGGAGTGTCAGTGACCGGCTCACCGCGCCATTGTGTCATACACATCACTCGTGATTCGTTCCCTGTACTTGCTGCATATATCTAACAATGATAACGATTGGCTCGCCAATGTATGGAATGCGCAAAGCGATTCCCACTCTGAAGCCGAGCGCTCAAGATTCGTGCCGGTACCTATACGGAGGTGATGGCAGAATCAAGTCATGCAATTCCCGCGTACTCTATTATATATCTCTATTTAAAAAATACTGATTTATTTTTTTGAACTATGTCCTTTTTTAAATTATTCGATATTTATAAATCTACATCTACACTTAATATTAAAAAGAGGTAGGTGAAGTTTGTTTTTGTTTTTTGTTTGTAAGAGGTAAATTATCTCTGAAAGTACTGGTCCTATAGCTAAAATGTTTTTCTCCAATAGAAAGCTGCTTTATACCTGAGTGCCGCGGGAAAAAGCTAGTAAGTAAGCTAAGCTAGCAGCTAGTAGTAGTAGTCTGCCTAAACTTTTCCCAACCATGTTGGGGTGGGCTTCCAGTGTAACCGAAACCAGCTATTTCTTTTTATGGTGGAAAAATCATCCAATGACACCCCCGCTCTTGAGCGGAGCGGGAGATAGTGTCAGACTCTTACTGGCTAAAAGCCCACCCCGTTCCTTCTAGCCTTCATACCGGAGCTCGAGTTCCCTTTCGGATAACCCTGGCCTGGCTTCGACCCGGCTGGGTTCTTGCTGTAACCGGACCCAGCTGATACCAGTATTTTACATGGAGCAGCTGCCTAGGGATCTGACCTGCATAATCCAGTAATCGGGTTATAATAAACCGATTGGCAAGACTGGAGACAGATTTTCTGGTATCAAACTAAAGACTATAAATAAGACCCTAATTACTGATGTAGACATCCCACCCATACGCACAGAGCGTTTTAGGAACACATTTATTGTGCGTAGGTACAGCCAAGGAGTGAAATTCCCTGCAGGAGTCTGTGTTTGCTGATAGCTACAACTTAGGGGTCTTTAGGTCAAGAGGGAATAGGGACTTCTAAGCAAGCGTGCTCTATCGTCGAGGACAGGTGAGATTGTGGTCAATCGCGAGCCTATAAATAATAATAAAAAATGTGTATAAAATTATAGTATAAATCGGACTGTCAAAAGTAGATACAACAAATGAGAAAGTAATTGTTTCACGGGGTTTTGACCTTACACCAAGGCCATTAAGTCTTATTGATACAATTGTCGCCTAATTAGTCAATAGATATTTCTAATAATAGAACATCATTATGTTTATATTCTTTGTTACCATTACAAATATATTTTTACAGCCGAATGATACTTTACGCCTACGTATTTACGTAATAGACAATTACTAGCTGTGCCCGCAACATCGTTCGCGTGGGCTATAGGATTTTGAATTTATTTTTTCTAAAATAAAATTAGCCTAAGTTACTCCTTATTACGTCAGCTACCTGCCAAAAAAATCCCGTCAAAATCCGTCCAGCCATTTCATGTTCCCGGTAAACAAACAGACAGACAAAATTTGTAAAAATATTATTTTCGTGTATGTACCTACCGTATAATATTTTCATATGCGGTTACCTACCGTATATATGTATATTCAAAAGCGGTTATTTCAATATTACAAATAAACACTCCAATTATATTTATATGTATAGATGTAAATAGATGTATAAAAGTATACAGATGTATACATTACGAGCATCATTGAATTTGTATATAAATACAAATTTTTTTTAAATCGTTTTTTTAATTGTATGAGGTACTTAGTTAAACGAGAAAATTGCTCTCAGACCACTAAATTCTTAAATATACTATTCTTATTCTTGTTCTTTATTGTACACATACAAATTTATACATACAGTTGAAAAAGTAAAAAAGATTTACATAGGCGAGAACCTCACAACTGGGTTTTCTAACAACAAACCACACAATAGATACTATCTCAGTTAAATAAACAGTGAAAATCTATCACTTTTAAAGTATTACATACTTTAAAAGTGATAGATTTTCACTGTTTACTCCTCATGCATATCAAACTCTCAAACAAAAATACTTAACATAATCGCGTCTGATCGGATTGTAGACTGACTGCAGCGTTTAAAAATAACAGCCGCGGTCTAAAAATACTGGCACGCACACACAGACAAATAGGAAACAAAACAAAATGATAGACGTGCCAATAGGTGGGCTATGAGTCACACTCACCCCGAACGAATCGATGCGATTACGTCTATACGAACGTTACGCTTATTCGTTGAGTTTTTCGATAGACTCACCCGGTCACGTGTGTACACCAGGCGTGGGCTGAGAAATAATTTGGTATCTGGGAAAATGAATTGTTTAGGCTAAAAAATATTTAATTGATTGATATGCCCTCTCCTAGAAAGAAGAAGCCTATGTCCTAGCAGTGGGAACATTAAAAGGCTGATTATGCAGTGATTGATATTAATAAAAAAAAATCTGTAACTCGAAAATTCATATACGCTGTAAATGAACTGATTGAATTTGGTACATGGGAAAATGCATTGTTTATGCTAAAAACATTTTTTATTCTAGCCTTTACTTTCCACAGCTAGGCAAAGGCCTCCTCCAAGTCTTTTTAAACTTTTTTCTCCCGCGCCATCTCATAATTAATTGATATAATATGATTAAAAAAAAATGTAACATGAAAATTCGAATACGCTTCTTTGTCGATGAACTGATTTTTTAAACGTTACCGCATTGTGCGAACCATGTGTGCAAATATTTTTTAGCTATCAAAATAATTCCTCTAAACAGTACCTTGCCATGAGGTGTGAGAATGTTTTTAATATGCTGCGGTTTTGATCACGCGTGCGGGATTTTTTTTTGTTTGGTGGGTAAAAATCATCCAACTGACATCCCCCGCCCTTGGGCGGAGCGGAAGATAGTGTCAGAATCTTATTGACTAAAGTACCCACCCTGTTCCTTCTTGCCTTCATACCGGGGCTGAGCCACCTTTCGGAGCTCCCTGAACCCAGTAGGCTTCGACCCAGCTGGGCCCCTGCTGTTGCTGATAACTCCTTGAGGCACGCAGGAACTGCTTCGCACGCGTAATCCCCGCAAATGTCCTTTTCATACAAGTATCTATTGTAATGCGAGGAATACGCACGCGGGACGCGCATTTGTGTGTCCATTGTACACAACCACAATTTTCTGCGAGCGGGGTCAACACCGCATGCGTGATGAAATTCGCACGATATAAACACATCCCGCGTGCGTATTCTACGCATTACAATAATTACTGCATGCGGGGCAATCCCGCATTCGTGATGAAATCCACATGATATTAAAAACACCCTTGTAGTGAAACGAGCGAGAACCAGAGATGAAGCTATACACCTCATATAAAACCCATCTCTTTAACAATTCAGTTTAGGTTATAAAATGAATCGTGTTAAGAGCTCGTGGTAGGGCCTCAAAATTAAGGAATCGAAGTCCGTCAATCGCTAAAGCACCGCGCTACCCATATTGAAGTCAGCGGACAAATTACAAGAGCGTTCTTGAATATCCTGTTTCCGGAGGCAGCGAGTATTATATGAAGAGAACTATGATAAATTAATATGAGAGAAGCAGTAGGAGTACATTAGGGTAGGATCGCGTTACTACACGAACACTGAGATACCGAGCTTCCCTTAACATACAAGCATTTATCGTCTGAGATACATTATAGTGGGTGTAAACTACAAAGATACTGGTATTTTTTAAACCTACAAAAAGGTTTGCGATTTATTACTTTATCATGTCTACTACACTTTACATATAGGTCAAACTAAATACTATACTACAGGGGTGGCCAACAAGTCGATCGCAACTGTTAATCCAGTAGATCGTGGCAAAGCAAAAAATATTATGCTAAACTAGTGGAAGATGCTTAGACGCAGTACTCACTCTAATATAAAGGTAAATAAGTACCTTAGTAAGTACTAAGAATAATTTTCACATTTATGTTTTCTCTCATAATAAAATTTAAAAAAACACTACATGATCGTGTACTGAATTATGCTGTTTCATTTAACATTTCGATAAGTATATAATTGGTAGATCGCACAGGGTTTCAATAGGAGATCTTGGATCTAATCTAGTCGGCCACCCCTTCTATACTATGTATTATGACACTAAATAAAAATAAAATCTCACCTAAAGTATAGCGTCGAAAAACTCCTCCGCATCGCTGTCGACTGGTATCCAAATGACGGGCAGCATTACCTACGACGCAGTATGGCAATGCTTATCTTTCCTTTTTCCAAAGCAAAAGCCAGTCCTTGGGTGTAAGCTTGTGAGTTCACTTCCATAAAAAAAATTAAAACTAGGGTTACTGTACAATTTTTACAGAATTTCAAAGGTCAGTTTATCCTTTTAGACATCACGTCAGGCTCATGTCCTTGTCTCTTGTAGAAGTTTACCCTTTAAGGGTCAGTACACACCGAGATGCGACGCTGCGCGAAAAGTTTTTTGGCCATCAGTGAAAGTATGGTAAAATAACTAAATTATTGTTCTACCGTATTGTAAATGTCCGTTTAAGTGTAAGCAAAACCTTAGTTTATATAAATTTACCTGATCCATAAAAGTATAACAGACATACTAGACTGAATGTTAGATATTTTATAGCTTTACTATTAATTGTTAGGTACCTATATAAATTGCATACATTTTATGACCACCTATTAAGGTTGGAAACACCTTCCAGTTAATCTCTACTACGACAATAACAATGATTTATAGATAGTTACCGCAGTTAGCATACCTCAGCCATGTTTTTTGTTATGAGCGAAATGGCGACAGGCCAATTTGAAAGTGCAATTCAGAAACAAACAAAAAACACTCATACAGATGACGCCACTGTCTTTTAGTGAAGAAAATACAGGATGTTTTTAATGAACGTAGATTTATATTAAGTTTTCTAAAGTAGTTTGACACTTGATGATTTGGTTGTTTTATTTATACTAATATTAGTTTTAACGCCCGCATATATAAATTATAGGCTATGTCACTTAGGATTCAGGAATAAAGCAGCTTTCTATTGGTGAAAAAAATTTCGCAATCGGACCAGTATTTTCAGAGATTACGTCCTACAAACATAAAAACAAAAAAACAAACTCTTCTTAATATCACCGTACACAGACATATCATCACACTCTCCTTCACACACACGTACACGCCATCACACCCACACATACTATCACACGACTCATGCACAAAGACAATTGATCGTTTTTTCTTCTTGTTACTTTTTATGTTTACTTTATATTTTACTTTCTTCATTTAGTCATTTGCCTAATTGTGTATTTATAAAGCAAGGGAAGAGCGGAGTCTTCAACTACAGGCATTTTTATGTCTAAATGGAGACTCCTCGACATGTAATTCAATCCAAAATTATATGCAATAAAGTTATTTTATTATTTTTATTATTACCGTAGGCGCGGGCTTGCAGACAGTGAGCAATGGTTAGCTCGCTGTCCGATAGTCCGGTAACTGTCCGGATCGTCGACGGCGCGCACTGTTCCCGCGCTCCTTAAGGAGTCGTCAGCAACAGTAGAGGCCCAGCAGGGTCGAAGCCTACCGGGGCCAGGCTTAGTTTCGAAAGACAGCTCGAGCCAGGGTATGAAGGCGTGAAGGAACGGGGTCGGTTTTTAGTCAGTAAGAGTCTGACACTATCTCCCGCTCCACCCAAGAGCAGGGGTTGTTATAGATGATTTTCCCACCATAAAAAAAACCTCTTCTTAATATTAGTGTAGATACAAAGTAGCCACTTTTGATGATTTGGTTGATTTGAAAATTGCCTATACCAATATTATAAAGAGGAAAGAATTAATTTTTGTTTGTAATTAATACAATCAAAAATAACAGGACCGATTTAAAAAATATTTCACCAGTAGAATGTCACTTTGCCTTTGAGAGACATAGGCATATTTGTTTACTTTCCAGAAGCCACAGGAAATTTTACGAATTTCTCAGGAATTTGGTATATTCTCCGGTTCTCTTCCAACCTAAAATTTTATACAGAGATCTTATCAACGATAAGATAAACGATTTAGAACGATACTCGTAAAAATGAAACGAAAAACTTCGGATGTTTAGATTTTAAAAGAAAACAGTTTTTCATGAATAAATTAAAATTGTAGACACAGTTCCTATAAATTGGTGATAAATGAAATAGGCAAGATGACATTTTGCCTTTGTTACCTAGTGACATTTGGGTCACCTAAGTGAAGTTTGAAGGTAAATTACCCTAAACATGGACTACGACAATAAGGGTGAGTTGCACCATTTAACTATAACGATAACAAAGCCGTTAACTGTTGTCAAATCGTTGAATTGACCAATAGGCGGCCGTTTCTCGGTTGGTTATGGTTTGGTTATCGTTATAGTTAAATGGTGCAACTCACCCTTACTGATCGAACGGTCAAGTAGGTTGTCTGCCCAACAGTCTACCCAAAGAGTTATCGTGTAAACCCAGTAACTGGATTGTGGAAGTCTGTTAAGCAGTCGGTCCATGTACAATTACCGTTACGGATCTTGAGCGCTCGGTGTCAGAGTGGGGATCGCTTTGTGCATTCCATACATTGGCGAATCAAACGTCGTCGTTGTTAGATACATGCAGCAAGCGCAGGGAATGAATCACGAGTGATGTCTATAACACGATGGCGGCGCGACGAGCCAATCACTGTTACTCTCCGCCGCCGCGCCTCACTTCGTACCACTAAAGAGACCGAATATTTGACTTCTGCGCAACTTGAAGCCACCGCTCAAGATCTGTGCCGGTATTTGTAATTGTAAAACACAGCCGCATCCATTTAGACTGGAATCCGAACCCAAGCTAGTTTTTTTTTATAGTGGAAAAAAAACATCCAATGACAACCCCCGCTCATGGGCGGAGCGGGAGATAGTGTCAGACTCTTACTTACTAAAAGACCCACCCTGTTCCTTCTAGCCTTCATACCGGGGCTCGAGCTCCCTTTCGGATAACCCTGGCCCCAGTAGGCTTCGACCCGGCTGGGCCACTGCTGTTGCTGACAACTTCTTGAGGCGCGCGGGAACAGTGCGCGCCATCGACGACTTGGGCTAGGTCCGGACAGTTACCGGACAACCGGACAGTGAGCTACCCATTGCTAAGCTAGTTGGGAAAAGGTTAGGGAGAAGATAGTGATTTTTATGCTTACAGTTGTTTCACGATCGCGCGCCCATTTTTTCTCAAAATCATAACTCGTAAGTGAGAACTCACTTTCGAGTCTTGATTTTGAGATAACTTTGACTTTGTTAATCTACATAATTCATGTTAAACTAACTAAATAAAACTGAGATATTAGCTTACTTGCTTGAACAATCTTTGATGTTTTTCTTTTTTATAATAGAAAGTCATCCAATGACTTCTCCCGCTCCTGGGTGGACTGGGAGGGTAGGCGTGTCAGAACTTTACTGACTAAAACCACATCTGTGTCCTTCAGTTGCCCTTTGCGTTCTAGTTGCCATTTGTAGTTGTGTTCAGATTATTTTTTTAATATTCTACCTGTCAATAGGTTAATTCTATGTAAAAGTATGGCTAACTTTGTTTTGGTGGGTTTTATCACATAACTTCTCCCTGAGTAAAGCGAGCGGGAATCTAATACTTTTACTTACAAAAACCTACCTTTGTTCCTTTAGTTACTCTTTGTATTCCAGGGCTGCGGTAAATCTTTCGAACAATATCATGGCATAGCATAGTCGACCTTATGATGTTCCCACTGTTGTGTCTTAGGCCTCCTCTCTAGAAGAGGGAATGGGCCATAATCCACCACGCGGGCACATTGCGGATTAATGGATGTCACAAGTCTTCGAATGTTTGGTTCTAAGACATGCCGGTTTCTTCACGATGTTTTCCTTTACCGTTTTGAGAGCAGTGGTGATAATAGTAGATTATGTGACAAGGGGATAAAGCAGTATCTTTAGTCGCGGGCGGCATGTTGAATTACGAACGAAACGAAGGTTGCTAATTTTAATCCCAAACGTTAGCGAGGGATTTATATAATTCACTCCCGAGCAGCGCGAGGGAGTGAATTCCGCCCAAGACGAAGACAGCTTTATCCCCGAGTTGGATACTCTACTTTTTACACCATCTGTGAGATAATTAAATGAGAATTAGTATTTACAAGTTAATCTTAGCTATCACTAAACATGTTTGAGATTCGAAACAAACACATATCATTACTCTAAGGGCGAGTTGCACCATTTAACTATAACGATAACAAAGCCGTTAACAGTTGTCAAATCGTCGAATTAACCAATAGGCGGCCGTTTCACGGCTGGTTATGGTTTGGTTATCGTTATAGTTAAATGGTGCAACTCACCCTAAGATTCTATAGTAACAATTTTCTATTTTATCACTTTTTTTAGAACCTTGTCAATAAACACGTACTGTTTGTTTTTTCTTAGTGTCCAGTTTGAATTTCGAATAGAACCGTTCGATGCACTTACATTTTATAATGTTGACCACAGGGATGTTGACCATTTTAGACGTTCCAAATTCAAATCTCATTATTCCCTAGGGATCGGCCATACTGCATTATCTCCCTAGGGATAGAATGACTTGCTTTAAGTGAGGTTTGTATGACGTATTTAAAACGAAATTATCGAACAGGTAGTGTAAAAAAAAATTACACGAAGTAATGCGCCTGGCTGGGTTTTGAACCCACGACCTATAACTCGTAAGTTGAGGCTACTATCTACTTACAGCTTCTTTCGAACAATCTTTCAAAGTATCCCCAACCTATCTAGATGTCTCATTGCTATAATATATACCTAGTCTATATAACATGTTTTTCGTCCTGCCTGTATAGTAGGTAGAATGGCAGGTGCAGGTTGATCATTTGCTGATAGAATACTGAATACCCTTAGAAACGAGTTACGTCAAAAGGAGCTTTGACCGTTGAAGTATTATTATTTACTTCAAGCGTAGTTAGGACCTTCACCTGCCTATAAGTTGAGTGTAGATACTGTAAGCATTTTATTACTTACATCGAAAACTTTGTTCTAAAAGTCCTGTAACGAAATGTAGTAAAGATATTATATTTAGCTTGGTTGACATCCCAACCATACACACAAAATATTTTGGGGAAATATTAATTGTGCGTGCAACTAAGGAGAGGAAGAGGAATTCCCTATTATAGTCTGCCTTTCCTGATCGAAACAATCTGAGTGTCTTCAAGTCAAAAGTGAATAGGTTACAATTGCCAAAACAGATCTTGAGCGCTCGGCGTCAGAGTCAGGATCGCTTTGCGCATTCCATATATTGGCGAGCCAAACGTCTTCGTTGTTAGAGACATGCAGCAACGCAGAGAACGAATCTATGACGCGATGGCGCGACGAGCCAATCACTGACACTCCCCGCCCCCGCGTCTCATTTCGCACCACTAAAGAGACCGAATATTTGACTTCTGCGCGACCGCTCAAGATCCGTGATGGCTATTGTACTTCTAGGGAAACGTGTAAGCATGCTCTATCGCCAACCACGTCATCGTTTACCATCAGGTGCAATAGTAGTCAAATGGGCTCCCCCATTAAAAAAAAAAAAACATAACACATCACATTTTTTATCTTGTTTTTACTCACCACCTAAACTAAAAATAGTTCCTTATTTTGCCAAAAGGCACACGCAAGGAATGATTTCCAAAAATATATGTTCTGAAGGATATAAATAGAGAATAAAAAGTTTAGATGGAAGTTCGTCAATTTTTGCGATAGGCAACCCCATTAATCATCAGGCATCAACTTCTTCGTTAATTAAGACCACAGCCTGTGTCTAAGGTACCTTCACCGAAGAGTGCGTCCAAAGATAAACTTTGAGCCGATTTGAATGCCGTTGACCGATCAATTATGGTGTGTGCGCTCCACAGGGGCACTGACATTTACGCAGATGAAATTTAGCAGCGAGCCAACATAGTGGGCATTCCGCCGGGCAATACTGGGCATGTGGATCATCAAAGTAGCGCTAAAATATATCGGCGCAATACATGATACCTTTGTGTTCGGGCGGAAAAGCACTGATGGTAAATGTCTGCGCTCAATGTGCTAGCGATAGTGGCACTCAGTGTATTTGCTTTGCCTGAGAGCTTTATCTGATGTAAGACAGATTGCATGCGCTTGCGCCGAAGGTGTTCAGAAATGTTTTTTAGACAGGAAATGGCTGTTTTGGACTGTTTTGGTTTGATGTTGAAATTTAAATTGACTATCAAAAGGTTTTTGGAAACTGTAAAATCGTAATTAAAGTCATCGAAAAGAAAAAAGATTATGTTACTTACTGAGAAATGCTGCATAAAAATGTCTTATTTTATCATTAAGATTTGCTATCTTTGGCGTCAAAGCAAAAAACTAGACATTAAACAAATCTACAATCTAGAAAGAAATGTTATTTACTGCGAGCACTTTGAATGTTATTTCGTGCAAGTAATTGCTACCTGACGCCGTGTTTTATCTTCTATCTCGTTATTAATGGCAAAAAGCGACAAAAAGTGGAAATAAACAACAAATGAGGAAGAAGCCGCGAGCGCCGGCGCAGTCGCGACGCGACCGTAACCGCGCACTACACTACCGCGCATGCGCGAATATACGAATTTCATATTCATAATTCAAAATTAATATTTCTATTGTAAAATTGAAGTTTTACAAAAAAAAGTGCTTCAACAATAACTTAAATAAAAATATATTTTACTATTTTCCTGCAATTTGGATTTATTAAATTAATATTAATTTAATTTTTTGACCTTGTGCCAATTTTTAATACCTATTAAAATTGAAGAATTATTTGCCTGTATCAGTTGCATTGTCTGCAACAAAATTATCATAGTGATATCATAATCATAAAAATAGAAGTTACCCTGAAGCAAGGCAGACTCACCAGCGAGTCAGGATTTGGCATAAGACCGGGCGCACACTCATTGCAATAAAAATATACGTGAATTAAGACATTGTTGAGCTAATAAATTTGTCCTGAAGTGTAGAGTGCTTGTTAAAATGGGTACCGTCATCGAAACAAATGGGTAAGGAATATTCAGGTTACTTGACTGCATACTTTTTTATGGCACTATGTGTAATACGGACACACATTGTAATTATCGAGTGATGTGCAGACGTTTATTGGCATGTAATAATTACTTTCTTTGTGATATTTGCATTAATTTTCCATTTATATGCCAGATATGACTATTAAGAAGTATTCGCGTTGTTTTAATATTCATTCATTTACGTGTTCTGATTGATTAAATATGGTATGGAAACTTGTCACGATTGTCGGTCCAGTTATACGAATTTGATCGATTTTAATAAAATCACGTCATCCATGCGTGACGCTAGTGATTTAAATGCAGGCAGCCTAGAATTCGGCTACGAGATTGGCACTTGAATCGAACTTCCTTTTTTTTATCTCTCTCAACTATTACTTTTTTATACTTGACAAAGTTTATGATTGTTACTACTTATTTATATTTAACACTAGTCCGTGTAGTTTATGAATTGTAACAAAGATTTGATATTTGAAGTTACAAACAATCTTAAATTTCTAAATATTTTGCGAATAAAATATGAAAAGAATGAAATATTTGTTTCTTCTCACGCAACTTATTAAAACCAACAAATACGTAAAAACTTATAATAACAATAACCCTGTTCCCGATACCGGTGAGCTATTTTTATGGTAGATATTTTTATTTTTAAATGTTTTTTTTTAAATTGAAATATTTAAAAATATAATTTATATACATTTAAATGAATACATCGAAAATAATTTAAAAGAAAAATACAATAGATACGTAGTTCAAAAATATTTGTAAGGCCAAAAAACAACGCCTATCTCAGTATAATATGCTACGATATTTACATTTGGGGATACCTGTTCTGTGGGGGATACATAGGTACATAATATATTAACTTCAAATAATAGCAATAACTTAATGCTTATACTATAGGACTTTATTCCCATTTAATTCCCATTTCACACACAGGGTGTCCATATTTTCGTGCATCACACTGACATGATCAGATACAATAAAGTGACATTGACATCTGACCACGTTACCAATAAAGGCGCAGTGAGGTGAATGTAAACTTGATTTCTTTATATGGCAGCTGTTTGTTATAGGCACGGTCATACATAGCCGATGAGAATTGTAGCACATGCAATGGTGGAATATTTTTTTGGTTGTATAAACCAGAGATGTTCATATTAATAAATAAATAGAATCAACTAATAAATAGACTAAAATTATTTTGCCAGCAGGTCCTAAGTTTAACCCGTTCAAAAAAACAAACAGTCTTCAGCTTTATAATCTTAATATATATAAATCTCGTGTCACAATGTTTGTCCTCAATGGACTCCTAAACCACTTAACCGATTATAATAAAATTCGCACACCATGTGCAGTTCGATCCAACTTGAGAGATAGGATAGTTTAAATTTCAAATTATAGTCACAATTTTAATTTATTGCTAATTATTTGTCTGTTATTATTTGACAGTCACAATTATCTGTTAACTCCAAATGATTCTAACAGATGTCGATACCTTTCGACTGGGTTGAGTAAGTAATCAATAGATGGCGCTCAAAAACTTTAGCCACAGCAACGCGTGGCCGGGTCAGCTAGTATTAATATAGGATACAACTTAGAGATATAGATACATACAAAACCTTAGTTTTAGTATATGAGAAAGCCGAAAGACGTGTTTAATAATTTTATGTAAAGAATCTATGTACAAAATTTCATAACTGTATCATAAAAAATTGCAAAGTTATAAGCTTGTTATGTCATCAAAAATACATAGTCAGCGGTCACCGCACTTGCACCCTGTTTGCTGGTCCCTCATGCCCGCTATGACCTGCCGTAACCTGGGTTGTACTTAGTATCAGTGGTGTCCAACTTGTGACCTTTTTAAATATTTTTGGGACAAAATATAACATGGTGTAAAAACTATTGGAATCCATTCAGTTACAGATTCTGAACCAACTAAATTCAGGCATCGCTTAAACTAAAAATATTTTTATATAGATAAATAGTGACACTAGACTATTGTTTCAAAAATACCTACTTCTGTTTCAGTTTTAGTGTTAACAATAGCAGGTTAGGTTAGCCTAGCTACTACTAGTTTAAAATGAATTAGAAGAACAAATAAATTGGAAACTTTTCAATTAATTTCATTGTCTACAGATAAAGTTATATCATTCAAGACGCGTCATTGGCTGCCCTGTGTTTCACTTTCAACCGCACTAGTAATCACTAGTTAAGTGTGCTATACTTCCCTGCTAGGTACTTATGCATCTCACTCATAGCCTGTAGACAAAGAAGCAGCCACCTTACGACCGTTTCGTTTCGATTCTCTTGCGTCGAACGCCTCGAGTTGGCCACGCCTCCGATTCTTTTGTTCTGACGAATTGAAAGCGTGGCCAGCTCGAGGCGTTCGACGCAAGAGAATCGAAATAAAACAATCGTAACTTGGCTAGAGGAGCTAGAATTAGTGATTTACTATCAAGAGTAACGAATGTCGAAAGGACAAAAATGTTACTCCAGGTTTTGCGGAACGCGATACCAAAATATCACGTGGGCAATACCAAAAAAATATTTTGGCATTTCGACAATCGCTGTCGTCGTTAGAACATCATATTCTCCAGAGCGCTGTCTTCACCCTGATCTTATGAATGTCATCCACCCACACACACAACACAACACACATTCTGGATCTAACTATTTAAAGAGACGGTTGGGTTAATGGCGCATTGGCTGAGCGATAGGCTGCTGCGCTGGGTGACGCAAGTTCGATTCCTACTCGGAAGTAGTATTTCTATGGCATACAGCTATTTGTACTGGGTTTGGGTGTCTTGTGTACGCGAATGTTACATGTTTATGAACGCATCCACAATACTGGAGCGATTCTTAATCAGTTTAAAAATAAAATAAAAACCGGCCAAGTGCGAGTCGGACTCGCCCATGAAGGGTTCCGTAGAAGCAAGTAACATAATATAAAAGCTCTTGTAATGTGTTGTAACTTTGATCGATGTTTTAATAATAGTGTATTTTTTTCGGTTTATGACGCATTAAAAAAAAACTACTCACTGGATTTCGTTCAAACCAATTTTCGTTGGTAGTTTTTATAGTAATGTACATCATATATTTTTTTTAGTTTTATCATTCTCTTATCTTGGAAGTTAGAGGGGGGGGGACACACATTTTACCACTTTGGAAGTGTCTCTCGCGCAAACTATTCAGTTTAGAAAAAAATGATATTAGAAACCTCAGTATCATTTTTGAAGACCTATCCATAGATACCACACACGCATGGGTTTGATGAAAAAAAAAATTTTGAGTTTCAGTTCTATGTATGGGGATCCCCAAAATTTATTGCTTTTTTTCTATTTTTGTGTAAAAATCTTAATGCGGTTCACAGAATACATCTACTTACAAAGTTTCAACAGTATAGCTCTTATAGTTTCGGAAAAAAGTGGCTGTGACATACGGACGGACGGACAGACAGACAGACAGACAGACAGACAGACAGACAGACATGACGAATCTATAAGGGTTCCGTTTTTTGCCATTTGGCTACGGAACCCTAAAAATAGGTATTATTTTGTTCTTAATAATTGAATCTACTAAGACCAAGTCTATTCTCGTTTTTTATGCGTGAAAACAGTTTTTTTTTTTCTATTTCGCTATACGTTGCCTCAGTACGCTTGTTAAAAGCATTATCCGTGAAATGTAATGAATGTCGGAGCCTGATTGGAATTCCTGTTTACACGGTTAGTAACTTTTAAAAACCATGTTGAAAATGGTATTATTTATAGAATTATATATAATTAATTAGCTACATCAACGGACTGGAACAATTTGCCTGCTGCGGTCGTCCCGTTTGATTATAATTGAGGTTTCTTAAAGGTTACAGCGAATAATAGAATTATTAAAAAAAAAGCTAGCCCCTCCAACGTTGTTCTAAAAAAAATTTGGCTAAGGGTAGGAGGGTAAAAAATAGTCCACGACCAAGACCAAGACCTTAGACCTGCCAAATATACATAAAAAGCTCTTAAAAATCGGTCAGGCTGTTATGGAGGAGTCCGATAACAAACCTGACACGAGATCTAAATTATATGTTGAATTGAAAAAACTCAGTTTTCGTTCTTCTAAGAAATAGATATCGTGTCAGACTTCTAACGTCATCATTAATCATCGGATTATTTGAAAAATCCAGCACATCATAAAACTACAAGGGTAATTCCTGTTAAACATTAAATAGTCACCAACATATTTTGTTCAACACAATAAATACAAGGCTAATGACTTACGAACGTGCCGTTTACAAAATGTACAATGATTTACATTCATATTTTTACGAACTAAATGTTAATACTGTGACTAAATGTCCTTCATCCAGGAAGCTCGTCTAAGCTAAACAACTGTCAGCTCTATTACAAATAACTTTGGTTTATTTTCATTCTATAATCATATTGTTATTGCCGCATAGGAAAATAATAAAGTAAACAATGAAAAATAAAAGTAATTAGGTCAAATCAAAATGTTTAATCGAATAAAACTTGTTACCAAAATACGGAACAACTAATTACACAAGGTTTAATAGCAAGAAAAACATTCCTTGTTTATTTCGTAAAGGGCGCAATATTTATAATACTTGAGTCAATTACTCGTGGGCGTTAGACGATAAAATTCACGCTCTCATCAAGATTAAAAATAAGTATATAATGTAATCTTGAGGGTAATGAAGTGTGTTCGCCATGGGCCGCTGGCGTTAACTATCGTAGACCTACGTAAATTAGTAACCTAGCAACGTTTTTATAATCTTATTAGTAGGTCACCGAAGTGATTGGCAATAAGTTAGATCAGTATATATGTTAGTACTAACTTCTGCCAACGGCTTTGCCTACATAAAAGTAGAAATTTAGCCCCAGAGAAAATACTACTGCAATAAAAAGTTTCCTTTGTGCTATTGCAAGACATGGTCGATCAGTGTACCAAATCTCATCAAAATCCGCTTAGACGTTTAAGCTTGAAGGAAATGCACACATACATACAAACCTTCATCTTTATATTGGGTATTAGTGTGCAGTGATTTGATAAAAAAAAAACTAGGTACCTAAATACCTACTAATATTTTGCCAGCAAAAGTACTCTGCTAAGTATGTACTTGGTAGTGCAAGTAAATTCGCTTTCATTAAATAATTTGTCAATTTTGAACAACAATATTTTCCAAGACTCTCGTGTACTTAAAAACAACTACAAAGATTATATATTATATGCCATGAAATAATCTTCATAACGAGAGAAAACGCACGATTTGGTAATGTTGATATTGATCACGAGCGTGAACTTTGTACGGCGGTAATGAAGTCGAGTGAAAGTGTACGTATTTAAACTTTCAATTGATTGCCTGCGGAGGGATTTAGCAAAAAAGGTATCATGCAACAAAACAAACACGCGACAAGCGACGCTGCCATGCATTGTTTGTATGTTTACATTCAATTGTTTCTTCAATCGAGTCGACGCCAGACCTATCCTTTGTTCTCTATTTATTTTTACGACCTAAAGCTCATTTATTAAAAGAAAATGTTGGCACTGCTAACAACGTTTTGATTAAATCTGTCGCTTTTGCCTAATTATCACAGATCGGAATAGGTAGGGCTATTTTATGTACTTGCCATAGGTTAGAATAATATGGATATTCCCCGCGTCCCGGGATTTCCTTCGGGACTAATGAAAGATTAGCCGAGCGCTCAAGATCCGTGCCGGTATCTATACGGGTCTCAACAAAGCGGCAACGTCGCGCGCTTGGCAAAAAGTTTTATAGCGTGCTGTTGACTTATTTACAACGTCGCATATCATGCGCTTATTGGCTTACATAATTTTTTTTTTTATACATATTGACAAAAAGAATAAAATTCAATTAAATCCCGTAGTATCAGCCGGAATCCCGTGGAATATCCATATTAACATCAGTGTTTGCGGTCAATGATTCTAAATAGCCCTACCTATTCCGATCACTGCTAATGATGCATGCTTTTGAGTATCTTAGAATCAGAGATGCCACTGCGAATTTCTCTCTCGCCTGATTTAGTCGCTGAAAAATGTGGCATTAAAAGATCATTGCTTGCAGAACAGATACATAGATAGATATATTCTTTATTGTACAACAAGTTGGTAACAGATGGTTTTTGGGGTCGAAAGGTTCTTGAGTGGCGAACACGTACTGGATGAAGCAGCGGGCGAGGGTCACGGGAATACGATGGATGCAAGATAGATGCAAGATGGATGCAAGACGCACAAGACCGGTCTTTGCGGTGACACTTGAGAGCAAGAGGCCTATGTCCAACAGTGAATGATGTCAAATGATAAATGATATTTATTTTGCAAATAGGTTATTAAAAACACTTTTACACGTCTTTTTTTTTTAGTCAGTTTAAACTAGATTAGGCCGGTGTTTCCGGTGTTTCCTTGAGGAGAAACACCGAAACAAACTCAGGAATCAAAGTCTCTTTTAAAGTCCAAACGTAATGGTCAAATCATATGAGAATTAGTGTCTAAGATGGTTTTTTAAGGAAAAAACCACACAGATTTATGTGGACCTGTCCAGTCAGTGCAAGCATTTGTCAGTAATATATAATATTCCACAACTATCACACAACGCCGTCTAGTCCCAAGCTAAGCAGAACTTGTGTTATGGGTACTAGACAACTGATAAACATACTTATATATTTCTAAATACATACATATTATAGATAAATTACACCCAGACACAGAACAAATCAAATGATCGTGCTCACCACACAAACATTTGTCCTAGGTGGGAATCGAACCCACGACCTCCGGCATAGCAGTCAGATTCACTAGACCAACAGGCCTGTCAAGTCAGTGTTCGTATAGTTCAACTTAGGAATATTAAAAAGCTCAACGATTTGACGAACAATACCAAGGATATTATGATGATGTTGATTTTGATGAAAAGATCACGTACATACATAACACACACTTCTACACTAAGCTCGACCAACTATTTAGTAAAGGCGCTTTTAAAACTTTCAATTATGAAATATTTTTAACATTATCAGTATTTTTTTCGTTTAAAATGATTTATCTACCTTAAGATAGCTACGTTAACTGATTAGAAACGTAATCCGGCGACTAAGGTTTTAACTTACTATAAATAATAAGTAAAGTAAGAAGGCTTTATGATTGAGGTCAGATAACACTTGTTTTTGCTCGAAAAATTTAATAAAGAATTTTTCCATCAAAATCCGCAAACATAATTTATTTTAGATAGGTATATATGGCGTCCCGATCAGTTACAATAACATTAATTTTAAAGAAGGTAACTGGCTACCTTTGTACCTACTAGACGCTTATATACTTAGCTGTTGTAATTATGTGTGCAAACCCGAAACTCACGTCTATTACTTTTATCTAAAAAATCTATGTACTTACTTCCATAACTGTATCATGAAAAACCACAAAGCTATGAGCTTGTTATGTTACCTAGTGGTCCGCAAAAATACATGGCCACCGGGCCATCCGAGCGACTGAGGTGTTGTTTTGCTCCCGCACTCAGCTGTGCACTGCTCCTAATGCCTACTATGACATACCTGTGTTGTATTTAGTTTAGATGGTGTCCAACTTGTGAACTTATTTAAATGTTTTTGAAAAAAAAAATATAACGTGGTGAAAAAATTATTGGTATCAGTCAGTTACATAATTCTGAACAAACTATATTCAGGTTTCACAGCTAAAAATAATGTTGTATAAGTAAGGTATTTCAAAACATAAAGATATCTAGCTAGCTTTACAACGATAACAATGATCAAAAGACAGTATCTTCCTACATATTTTCTCACGACACGTTTCATTCTTCCATTCCGTCCTGTTAACTGTCACGCTATCGCTGACTCTCTCTTGTTTCATATCATTCCTCAAATAATCCATCTTTCCGATGGCGGAAGCAGCCCTGAAGAAGGTAGCTTTTTTTAGAGTGGGAAGTCATAAAATAACTTCAGATTTGGAAAAAAAGTAATTGTCAGACTTTTACTGACTAAACCCATCCGTATTCCGTCAGGTGCTCTTTGCGTTCTAGAGCGGCGATGACTCTTTCGAACAACCCTGCAGCCCGGGTAGCCATCAGTCCTAGTGGGTCCTGTCAATTATGCTGACAGTTCTATTGCTTGACTGCTATCGTACCTACTAGTAAGCAGTGATGAAATCGTTGATGGTGAAGCGAACTTCTCTCTTACGCTTTCCGCCACCTTCCTTCAACAAAGATAATGATTCCTTACACAAACCGAACAAAGGCCGGAACTGAGAGGTTGCCGCCGCCGTTCACCTCCACAAGGAAACGGCGGTTCTTCGCCCGAGCGGGGCAGACCCTTGCCGTACCTATACTTCACCATGTATTCGTTGGCCTATATAAATGTCCAAGACTGGAAGCGGCTTTTTCCTATTCATAAGTATAAAATCTAATCAATGAAGAATCACAGTGACGATATAATAGGTAAACCAACGCCAAATCAAATTGAATGGGCTTTTATTAGAATGGGGATTGACAAGAAACCATAAAAATAGCTTGTAAAGAAGCTTTGATCTTTTCAATGTACTAATTAATGGTCCCAAATTCTATTGTATAGATAATCAAAACTTGTAACGCTTATAGACTGGCACGGTTGTAAATGTAGAGGTTGATCGGCTAAACCGATCGGCTAAACTCGGTAACACAATCAAGGTTGAGTAAATGCTTTGTCATCACTTCTTGTGTCAGTTCCCACGTAGTTTCCTGTGTTTGCTAATGTTTTTACATGACTTTCCGAATGACAATAATCGATTTAGTTCGAAAGCGAGTGAAAGTTGCGTAACACCGATTTTCGAATTCGAAGGAAATTAACGTCATTTATTTCACGTAAATAAATGTCTATGATAAATAGAAGAGCGTCAGTCAATAAGAAGTTTGGTAGCCTTCAAATGGTTTTGGGTTTAAACTTTTGTTGAGAGATTTTACAACACTAATATTATAAAAGCAGGCTTATGTTTATATGCCTATGTACAAGGACAAACTTCTGCGAGCGAATTCGCCCGCGTGATCGAATATTACTTACTCCATACAAACTTTGGACCCCTATTTCACGTCTTAGGGGGTTAATTTTGGAAAACCCTTACATATCCTTGACGAAGAAACTGCGTGGAAAACCCTCTCACAAGGTAAATCCATGACCTAGTGAGGATTGCAGAAATCTAATGGATGCGCAAGACAGAACTGGACGTTGTGGCGACACTTGGGAGAGGCTTATGTCCAGCAGTGAATGTCTTCGGGCTAGTATGATGATGATGAAGCTAATATTTCCATAATAAATTAATAATAGTTACAGTTTTTTAAAATGTATCACATAGGTAGGTTTACAAATCACACACTATACGATTTTACTTAGGTAGGTACTTACATATATGTAGGCATTTATTGGGGATTGTTCTATTTAAGAGGAAAAAGCATCCAACCTTCACAATCTAATGAATTTATCAGATTCCAGTAAGTCTTATATTAAAGATAAAAGAAAACAAATTAATAAATATATGGTATGAAAATTAAAACGGATATCCGTGAAATTGATTCATTATGTAAACAGCAATGTTTACTAATTCGCTGTAAAGTCAACTACAGACAAATGATTATATTGTTTATTGAATATGTTGTCTGATGAACAGTAACAACATTCTTATATATTTAAAAATAATAGAAAAGATGAAAGAGGTTAGAAAGGAAATACTTTCCGATTTGTACTACAACGAGTGTCGCCGCTTGTCTCATACCCTTTAACTCCACTACAGGTAATAAACCAATATGAACGCTCATTACGCAACTAACAGACCACGCACACTTAGATCGCAAGTTTGCGATTGGTAGTTGAACTATGAGCATTGCCCTTTTTTGTGGCACGCCTGCCCCGCCCAGAAGGCCATTTTAACCTTTTTCATCTGTTCTGTGTGTGAACATAACGAGTTCCACTTCCTAGGGGAAATATCACGCGCTCCTCAAAGAGATTTCAGCAAACAGTAGGGGCCCGCTATCGCCGCGGGGTTTTTTGAAAAGGAAACCCCGTAGTCTTCTAAAGGTCTAGCACGCACTCCCGCTCCACCCAAAGCGGGAGAAGTCATTGGATGATTTCCCACCTTAAAAAAGGGGGATATGTTAGAAGTTTTCAAACTTATTTATAAAAACCTCAGTATCGGGTACTTAAAATCGAACATACAATAGATATCAGACCACTCTGTTGAAAAAAAAATGGTAATACATTTACTCGAAAACCCGTTCTTATCCCTAACGCTTTTATGCGCGCAATTCTCTGTTTTTCGCACCAGTGTGTAAAAGTGCGCGAGTTCACCCCCGCCCCGCAACAATTTATTACATTTATCGTATCAGGCTAGGTGTTCGCACATCAACCCCCGTTTATTTATATATTAGTAAGTGTATTGAAAAACGTCGTTTGATACATGTGGAAATTTGTCACTGCACCACTCGGCTCCATAATACTTCCATTATAATAATTCCGCCTCGGTCACAATGACAAACTTTCTGGCTACCCCCAAAAATTTTACATAAAATAATTATGTTACACGCCTTTACCTAATACTAATTCCACGAGCAATGTAGTTTGCCACAGAAATATATTTTTTATTTTTCGCGGAGTTTATCTACGCTTGGTCAGGCCTTTTCATTGCCAGGTGTTTTCACGGATATCACTCGAAGTTCCACAAATAAAATAACTCCCGGAAAACATAATACAACGCCCTATGACGTTCAAACATTTTATACTTTGTCATAAAATATGTTTGCGTATTATTTATTATAGTCGTGAACATTTTCACAGCCTGAAATAAAAAATAGCGTTTGTCAACTATAATTTGAGACCGTAATGTATAAATCACAAATAGCTAAACCTACAGGGCCGTTGTTTTGTGATATCCTCATTTGGGTAGTTCTGTGATTAGTATTTTGTAAAGATATTAAAAATATTGTATCTGAATTAAATTCCCATAAACCTAAGTGTTTATGGGATTGCATGTCAGACTTTTACTGACTCAAAACCAATCCAGTTCCTTCTTTGCGTGCGTTTCAGAGTTCCGGGATTCTCTTTTGCACAACCCGTGTGTATTTACTACTACTACTGCTACGATTTACTAGTAATATTTATTTAAGTACGCATTTGTGAATGCTGTGCACGCCTGTAGGTAACTAGTGTGTTTGCACTGTATCATCTTCTGCAAGTTAAACGGAAAAAAAATTGTAAACAAATTGTTGGTGTGCCATAATAATAAAAACCCGTAGTCCCAGTAAGCTTCATTCCTGCTAGCGTGCTATTCTCAAAGAAAACAGCCTTGAGAGCAGCGCTGGCCTCAGCGACGAAATTCAAATATACAAGGTGTAAGGGACAACCCTCCACAAACTTTAAGGGCTCGCTCAGTAGACGATACTGAACAACATTCCACAAAAAAAAAATTTCTGGAAACGAAAAAAAAAAAGTCGGCCTCACCATACAAACTGTCTAATCAAGTTTATAATTTTGTATGGTCAGGCGGATTTTTTTTTTGGTTTCCTGATTTTTTTTTGTGGAATGTTGTTCAGTATCTTCTACTGAGCAAGCCCTTAAAGTTTGTGGAGGGCTGTCCCTTACACCTTGTATATATTGGATTATCAATCAAATAAACCTAGACATTGGATTGTTAATTCAATGTACTGCACTTTCGACTCGTCGCTGCGGTCGGCGCTGCGCTCAAGGCTGTTTTCTTAGGGAATAGTACCGCTGGGCTCCTTACGTTTTGCTGACATATCTTTGAGGCGCACGTGGAACACTACTACGAACTTTATTTTGTGGTTGTAGGCAACGGTTACTTACGTCTACAATTATATTGTAGTACCACCATAATAATCTAAATTAATAAAGAAGTAAAGTTGGTTTTTTTTATTTTTTTGTTTGTAGGAGGTAATCTCTGGAAGTACTGGTCCGATTGGTAAAATTTTTTCACCAGTATAAACCTGCTTTATTTCTGAGTGACAAAGGCTATATTTTATATAAGTAGGTACGCGAGCGAAACCGTGGGCAAAAGCTAGCTACTCACATTTTCACTTGTTCAAAACCAACTACAAGATTGCGTCGCGACTATAACTAATAGAAATTACAGACGCGTAATAATTTGAGACTAGTTTTCTGGCATCAAACCAATTATTAATTAAAAAATTGCGCACCGTCGCACATACGTCGATTATTAAAAATTAGCCGGCCATAAGTCAATTTTTTAAAAGAAAAGGTTATCAACCAATAGTAGCTAAAATAGAAAGAGAAATACACCAGTAACAAGAATTTACGCCCCCTACCTACCAAACATGCACTGTGTGCTTGCGCCGAACTTGATCTTCGTGCTAATTGTATGTTTTTATTCTTAGCAATCTCAGTTGACGACATTAAAGAAAAATTATTTTTGTGTTTTCTACCTGATATTTTGTAACGATTGTGATGGATTCAAGTAGTTCAGGTAAGAATTGTTATATTGTAATGTATTTCAAGTGTGTTAACTTCATTTTATAGTATCAGGTCAATTTTAAAAGACGGTAAGAAATTTTTTTTGTTAATTTTCTTATTCAAACATAATTTAGTTATATTATCGCCTTCTCTCGCCTAATATTTCTTTTAGATTTAAATATTTTATATATAAGGCTAGCTTTCGACACATATTTTAAGTGCGGATAGCCGCGGATGTCCGACTTGAAAGGTTTTTAAGATTGAAGGTCATACAAAAATAAAATATTTTTTTCTTTAAAATTTAATCAATTGCATTTTTTTTTTGCTTTAGGGACCTCTGGCGTGAAAATAGTGACCCGACGATATCTTTACGATAAAATGCAACTGCAAGATCTGCCTAATTTTGAAGAAAAACTAAATTACCTTTTTTTTTTTTTTTTTTTTTTTTTATGGTGGGAAAAATCATGCATTGACATCCCCCGCCCTTGGGCGGAGCGGGAGATAGTGTCAGACTCTTACTGACTAAAAGACCCACCCCGTTCCTTCTAGCCTTCATACCGGGGCTCGAGCGCCCTTTCGGATAACCCTGGCCCCAGTAGGCTTCGACCCGGCTGGGTCCCTGCTGTTGCTGACAACTCCTTGAGGCGCGCGGGAACAGTGCGCGCCGTCGACGACTTGGGCTTGGTCCGGACAGTTACCGGACGGCCGGACAGCGAGCTACCCATTGCTCACTGTCCGCAAGCCCGCGTCTACGTTGGCCGGAAATCGGGATCAGAATCCCGGCGACGGCGGCGGCGGCGATAACGCCGTTGCCTGATGCGTTCGGCCTCCTCCTTTGCAAGCATTACTGCTTCGCAGAAGTCGGCGACCGCCTGCCACTCCTCCTCGCTCCGGACCATGGCCTCAACCAAGGCCCGGCGCGAGAGGTCTCCGCCGCCGATCGCCCCCACGAGGGCACGGCGATGCTCCGCCCAAGCAGGGCACACCTCGACTGTGTGCTCCACCGTGTCCTCCGGGCGTTCCGCACAGTGGCGACACCCGGGCGTCACTTCCGCATGAATCCGGTGCAGGAAACTCCCGAACGAACCATGTCCGGTGAGGACCTGCGTCATGCGGAAGGTAAGGACGCCGTGAGGCCTTTCCAGCCACGCCTCAAAGAGGGGACTTACCGCCATGATTGTGGCGTGCCCAGCACTGGGTTGCGATAGCCGTTGACGCCATTTCACCATGAGATCCCGCCGGAGCTCTGTCCGCCATGCCGTGACCTGTCGCGGCAGTGGACTTTCACCCCGGCGAACTAAATTAATTTTTAATTATTTCAAACTAAATTACCTAGAAAACTACCTTTTGACCTATTATGGTGACACACCTGATAATATAAGCAGTTTTAAACAAAGGTTTGCATATTTTAAAACATCTATGAAAGAAAAATGGTCTAAAGCTCATAGAAAAGAAACTGTATTCCTTAAAACTAATGAGAATTGGTTAAGCGGAACGTTTGAACTTCCGGCAAATGTCGGAAATCGACCGAGCCGGCCATCTAAATCATTTAAAGATTGTAGTGACAGGACTAAACGAAGGAGAACTGAAGAAATACGCATAAATGATTGAAAATGCATTATTGCCAATAGGACAATTGTCGGAGGAGGCAGCCGAGGCACGTAATAAGCATTTTCGGTTATATCGGGAAAATTATGCTAGAACATTTTCAAGGGAGCTTTGCAACCTGATGTTTATAATAGATTATTGTTGAGTTCAGATCCACTATTAAGCAGCATAAGACAAACAAAAAAAAAACATCAATGCAAGATCATTTTGTCCAGAAACAATAAATATGCTACTACCAGCTGAACCAAATACACAGTCTGATATATCAGGGGCAGAAAGTGAGGAATAAATAAATTATTCATTACTATATTTGCTATAGCTTATATGTGATGCGTAAAGCGTTAATTATTTGTACTACATGATAAATATATTATTTTGAAATACAATAAAAAAATATTATAACTACTTTTACAATAAAAATATATTAATATTCTTATTTTTTGTTGAATTATTTGCGTTTTTGTTCAGTAAAACATGCTTATTATACGAAGAACAACACTAAATGATAAAATAAAGCTACAAAAAACAAAATACACTGTAAAATATTTTTGGCCACCTAAATTCCTAAAATCGACTTATGTGCGTCGTTACACCTAATTAGATTCCATGTAATAAGGGGATGTGATGAGACAATGATTGATAATTAACTTGTTTAGAAATCAAAATAATTGAGACATCGCAGCTGAAGGCTGACGAAATATCTGCATTAAATCGAATGATGGATCAGAAAATTTGTTGTTTTCATTCAAGACACATAATTGTTAAGGACTAGCTTCTGTATGCGTTTTTGTTCACATGAAAGTGGGTTTAGATCCCCGTTTCAACCTATCGGGGGTCAATTTTGCAAATTCTTCTTTTAGTGCTTGCCTACATCGTAAAAAGAAACCTGCAAAATTTCACGCTCCTAGGCCCAGTAGACAGTCAGTAATTTTCTTCTATTACGTATATAGATAAGCTAGAGCAACAACAATCTTCATCTACGTTCTTAATTAGACAATTAACAAGAAAAAACGCGCTAATTAATATCTTAAGAGCTTTTTTTCATTGATAACATTTCAGGTTCATATTTGTGCATTTCTACGCCCATACCTAGATAGTTTAGGTACAGGCTCCAACATCAAACAATGTAGTGTATAAACCTACATTGATTGATTTGTACACTGTATTTTTTATTAATTATCGACAATAAACAATTTCTCTTTCTTCGACCGAGATCTGTGTCCAAAGTTCCTTTTCCTTCTGGTTCCTTATTTAACACTTTGTTTTTGTTACAGGATTGACTTCAGCGACCCGACCACAGACAAGCCTGCGAACCTAGCAAACTCTGCCGTTCTGCGCATGCTGGAGGAGGAAGAGAACAACCGTAGGGGACGTGCTAGTGAGTACACAGCCTTGCTTTAACTTCTGCTAACCCAAGATAAGCTGACTGATCACAATGTACAATGAAAAAAACATGTACAATATGACAGAATTGAATTATACAACAATATTTTTAGTTTATGCTAAACCTGAATATAGTTTGTTCAGAATCAGTAAATGAATGGATTCCAATAGCTTTTACATGTAGGTAATATTTTTTCCCAAAAATATTTAAAAAGGTCACAAATCGGACACATCGTATCGTATGGCAGGTCATAACGGGCATTGGGCGCCTGCAAACAGCTGGGTGCTAGTGCAAAACAACCCCTCAGTCGCTCGAATGGCCCGGTGACTATGTATTTTTACTGACGTAAAAAGCTTATAACTTTGTGATTTTTCATGATACAGTTTTGAAATTTCTTACAGATTCCTTACATAAAAATTCTAGACACACGTTTTTCGGGTTTTGCATATACTAAAACTAGTGTTGTATAACCAGTACCCCTAGCCAAGTTGCTAATCTGCAATAGTTAACGCTAGTAGAATGCTTCAAATGTACGGAAATGACGTCATCTCAACGCTCAGTTACGTGGTCAGAACAAAAGATTCGGCGACGCGGCCAACTCGAAGCGTTGGACGCAAGCGAAACGGTTGTAACTTGGCTAGGGGAGCAGAAATCTACTGACCTGAAAAGATTTTTTAGAGATAAATAAGTTTTTTCTAACAACGCAAGTTAAAAACTTTACATTACTACTAACTCTAAAATGTAGCAGTTGTAAATAGTTGCTTGCTTAAAGAAATAATAAGACAGACAAAATTAATTAATTGGAATATTTCATTGTATCTACTACAAGCAGTGAACAGCGTATCTAGCTGGCTGGAGCAGAATATTATTAAGTTTTCGTAGCCACACCTGATGCTTTCTTCTATTTTGTAGAGTATTTCTATGCACGCTAGCCCAAAGAAAATGTATTGCTAAATTTGGGAAAAGTGAAAGCGTTTAATTTTTAGTGTAGCTAGCTGTGCCTTATTCGAAAATGGATCCTATTCTGAGGCGAAAAGCTCGTCAAATCTTGAGTGGCAGCGTGTTACGTACAAGCGCATTTCAGTCTTCTATTTTGGGTTCAGAAATCAATAAACATTTACAGGCATGCTTGGATTGATACAGGCATCCAATATCTCCGCTGAACCTCCCACACAGTTGAAACAAACGAGAACTGTGTAAGCTTACTAATCCACTAATACTTTTCCACTGCTTTGTCAGACTTAGACCCAACCCAAATCCGCGCGATCAAGGAGAACATGGTTTACATGTGCCATCCGTTTGACCGCTACTGGCCACCGGATCGTTCCAGAATGCGATCTGCTCGCAGCTGGGATGGTCAGCTCAACGCCACAGGGAATATATACTCAGATTTCATGAAGTCTACTAAAGGTACCAGCACGACCTGGTAGAATAGATGCAGCTTTGACTATGCAAATCTTGTACATATCCCATACACAGCAAGAGCTCATTAATTCGTCGATCAATCAATACCATACGTAGAATCTTTGCAAAACTTAGAATTGAGTATCTATATAGGTACCTATTTTATAGATACTATGCGCAAAATATGGTCTTGACGTTTTTGCACAATGATACCATCAAGTTTCTACCGATATTCATTACGATTAACAATATATTGCGTCGTGTAAGTGCTCATCTTGCATTCAGGACATTCGCCTAATGAAGTTCAACTCATGCACAAAAGAGCCGCTACACTTGCTAATATTACACAGACGACTAACTGGTCCAACAGGAAACTGAGCTACCAGACATCATATGAAGCTTAGACGACACACGGATGATTCATTGATCTCGATATAATGAATGAAACTTTGTGGATGAGTGTAATGGCCTAACGTTCGGTTCCATCCATCTATCGTTTTGTTCGTCACCGTTTTGACTAAAACCGCCCACTAGTAACAAAAAACGTTCATTAGTAGAAAGTATTTGGCAAAGATTGGAAGCTTCGCATAATGTGCTTTTATCTGTTATTCCTGTTAGTAGTGCACAGTCGACAACGAAAGAACACTAACAGAAGATATGGCTGAAACAGTGTTTCTTGGTAAAGTGCTCATTGTTTAATCTAGTACTAAAGTTGTTCCAGTGTCTAAAATTAGATTGTTTTGTTGTGAGATCGTAAACGAAACAACGTAAGGAGATATCCAGAGCGAGTGGTTTAGATGTGTTCCATACTCGTACCTAGAGTTAAACATGGATGTTATTGTTATTTCATAGTCTAAGAACAGTCAGTACCTACAGATTACAAAAAGATAACAATTTAGATCTGAGATCTGCTATCTGTTTTCAAGGAAACTTGTGTATTTATCTATTCATTGAGAACTAAATAAAAAATAAATCTAGTGCCACTAAAACAAGTTATCCTTCAGTTTTAAGAAATAAACAGTAACAGACGGAGAGCGTCTATGGCGAAGTAAAAAATGTAACTCTGCGAAGAGCCCATGGGCAATTATAATAATTGTGGCCGTATTCCCGAAGAAGATTCTTGTACACACCGTTATAAATAGTCGAAGTGCTTTTTCTAGTTTGTGATCTTAATATGAAACGGAAACATAATTACACCTACAATGCATAAAAATTGTGTTTTAGTTTCCAAGAATTAATTCTTTGATTAATGATTAAACCGCATCTTAAAACTATAAGCTCGACAGCCACACACAAGAGCATTAAATTTTACATAGAATACGCTTTTTTTGTGTTTATTATCAAATATCGACCTTGATTCCAGGATTAAAATCTATAAAAGTGTTGTTTGACGTCATAAGTAGACTATTTCCACGACTGTTGAGCCCAGTAGGCTCATGAATCAGAGTCTAATTTTAAAGCAGGTGCGAAAACTTGCAAACGACACAGGTATCTTAGTTCATAAGAATCATACGTTTTCTCCAGGTGTGCACTATTCTGGGAGCAAGTTTTTTCTTTTGTTATTGGCAATATGTTTGCCACAGTTGATTTTGACATCGAGATTATCATACAACACTTTAAAGACTGTCTGATAGGTAGGTAAAAGTCTTAGTGTTAATTTTGTAGAGTAAGTTATCACTGTGGATTTCTTGTGCTTATAGATTTATTGATGACATTCATAAATAAATGGTGTAAGGGACAGCCCTCCACAAACTTTAAGGGCTTGCTCAGTAGACGAAACTGAACCACCTACATTAAAAAATTTTTTCAGGAAACGAAAACAAAATTCAGCCACTCCATACATACTGTCCAATCAAGGTAATAATTTTGTATGGTGAGGCGGAAAAAAAAAAAATGATGGTAGGTTGTTCAGTTTCGTCTACTGAGCAAGCCCTTAAAGTTTGTGGAGGGCTGTACCTTACACCTTGTATACGCATGTGGTATTGTTGACTACATACAAAGCCAACTTATCTAACTATAACTTTTTTTATAGGAGCCTGCTTTGGGTAGAGCGAGGAGTGCTCTTTCGAACAATTCCGCAGCTCAAGTGACTCTAACTGACTTCTAATCACTGCTCATTCCTTCGTCTTTCCCATTAAACTGGTCTAGTGATGTTCAAGTACACTAAATCGTTCAAACAAGTTAATAACTTTCAAGGGGCCGTCGACGACCGACGGCTATGTAGACCGTTTGTAATTTATGTACGACTCATGGCCCAATGGATGAGATAATTGCAACCACGTCCCATAATCCCAGATGGATCAGATCGCTGTACTAATTGCCTTAGTATAAATTTTCCTCATATAACTTCCCAGCAAACCGTTTATAACATACGATGCATCTACCTGCATCATTCCCGATGATATGCAAGTTTCGCAACAGGTGAAATATATTTTCCGTCTAGCCATTTCGTTAGAATTTACGATCTCATTGTAGTGGGGTATGTAGCTAATGGAAATGGTTTTATGCTTCTATTTCAACTGCTATAAATTATAATTATGTACGTTCAGGTTTCTACGTTTCTAGGGCATAGGTTTTAGTAGGTGTGTCCATTTTTCGGGTGGTGTGTGAGTACTGGTGAGCGTGAGAGAGTTGGCGAATGGGTGTCCTAAAAATGTGCGGTCTCAAAATATAATATGCGGTAGATATTTGTGCACGTCGCACCTGCTTACTGGCCAGCTAGTCAAACGTTGTGATCAGTGGCCGGCCGGCGGTTGGCGCGTCTCACGTATAAAACAAATTGATCAATTTAATTGTGAGTTCCTGTTTCACTAATCACTATTATCTCTTTTTGTTTAATTTTCTTAATGGTTTTGTTTTTTATTTAAATTAATTCTGTATACACACATAGCGTATTTTTGGAGAATCTTTAATAACCTGGATTGCAGTTTGACCACGTTGTAATTTTGTGTTAATGTGCCTTCTCAGTAAGTAAAGCTCGCCTCACAAAGTATAAACAAAACTTTATTTTGGTGAAACTAGCCAAGTTAGTTCCGCTTAGTTGAGTATTGTTGAGAAGGTTTCCTTAATCAGGAGTAAATTGAAACTCAATGGTTTCCGTAGGTACCTACATATATTGCGGTTTGCAGTTGCGAACAATGTTGGGTAACGCAGGGAACGGCAACTTTCATCGGCTGAAACATATGTGGTGGCTTGAAGCAATCTCGAACTGACATCCAATCAGACCTTGAGAAAGTGAAACCCTAGAACCTACCCTCTGAAACTATGGAACAAATTAAGTAGTTGCTCTGCAATTTCATGTTCATGTGTTCATGATCCAAAATGTTAATCTCTCTTTTTCTTTCGGTCATGTCTATAGAAGATATACTAGTTGACACGACAAGTAATTAATACGTAATCCTTTTTCTTTAGCTCCCATGACATTAATGTGGTTATTACTGTGAATCTATTTATTTAACTCTTCCAACACTGTTTTGATCACACCGCAACTTTTCCTGCAATCGATACGTCTATCATCTGCCCTTTCAATTACTGTTCCGTCTAAAAATCTGCTCTCTTCCTCATTGTTTCTCTCTCAATATATAAAATGTCTTCATAGCAGATAGGTACTTGAACCCGGACGATCGATTGAACTGGACCAAGAATTCGATCCTTCCCGAAAGGCTCACCTTTAGTTCCGTGACCTAGAATCTTAGAATATCTTCGTGACAGTACTCTATTTCAGATTCCATGAAAGCTGACTCAGTACATTCAAATGTTCTTGTAAGAAATAGACCTGATGACATTGCGAGTTTTCAACGTTAGCCGTGGGCTGTACCTAGGTACTAAGGATGCATAGACATTTAACGTGCAAGGCCGAGTTCTAGTTTAATTTGTTCTCTGGAATTTCTCTTTCAGCATCTATTTACCGAAACTACAGAATTCCTAACCTACGCATTTTTCAGGTACAAATATCTACAGTTATGTAGTAGTGGGTATGCTCACATGTCATTCAACGGGCATCCAATTCTCCACACTCCGAAACAAATTTGCATAAATCTCCCGGAATACGCAGGTTGAATCATAAATCTGTGTTCGCCTACAATAAAACGAACTTATATCCTAGAAACTTGTTTTTTCGATGGTCTGGCCCACTTCCAACTGCTTGGTGGCCGCGCTAATTTAAAGTGAGATGTGTCATAATAAGCGATACGTAGTATTCAACACTGAAAGTCTCGTGGTCTCCAAGATCATATCACCCGACGATTGAGATTGTACGCCCTGATTACACATATTTTCCAAGAAACACGTATTTTTAAAAGAACGTCGCAAGAATCGAAAGTTACTTATATCTGGCACGATACGACAGCCACTTTTATGTAAGACACTGTTTTACGAAAGAATTGCTTTGTTACAGGCCAGAAGAAAGTAGTGTGGCCACCGGTGCCCGAAACGAACGGATATCATCAAACACAGCAGGTAATTAACCTATACAATCAATATAATTAATATCGCATAATCAATCAAAATTATAAATGTATATAGGGGTTGATTTAGATGCAAATGACATCACCGCTGCACATAGTAAATGCTTTACGGTGACGGAGCAACAATAATTGCATGCAAACCAAGCTATTACAAGTATTATGATATTATTATGTATTATAAGCTACATTATAAATCCCAACAGCAACAGACTCCTGCGTACTACAACAACGCGCAGCAGTCCCCAGCCTCTCCTCAGCCCCAGTACCAGTCCCAACAACAGCCACAGTACCAACAACAACCTCAGTATCAACAACAACCCCAATATCAACAGCAACCCCAATACCAACAGCAGCCCCAGTACCAACAGCAACCCCAGTACCAACAGCAACCCCAATACCAACAGCAACCCCAATACCAACAACAGCCCCAGTACCGCCAGCAGCCCCAATCCCCTCAGCCTCAGTACCAAGGTCCCGAGTCGGAACCTTCGTACAGTGAAGGCCGGCGACAGGAGCCCACAGGGCTGAGTAAGCTGATCCCCGTCGGTCCCGGCATAGCCTCCCCTGCCTCCTACCGCCCAGGCCCGCCGTCGCCAGGCATCGCACCGCAGCCCTATCGCCCGGGACAAAGCCGCTGGGCACCAGTACCAGCCCCTCTTTCCCCTCAGGTATTAGGACACAATGAAGTTGGACCATCAACGTCGTCGATTAGAATTTAGTTACATTACTGACTTGCACGTTTTCATTTTTACTAACATTCTTTTGGTAAGTAGATGTATGTGCAGATCGCTATTGTGTAACGAACGCTATGCCTTTGTCTGTTGGACACTACTTTTTACTATGGAATCTATGATTACCTAATACTGAGTGATCTTTTTAGAACACGTAGTGACCACTTTGCAAAAATCTTCTTAAAATTAATGAAGACATTAATCCAAATTGATTTTATTGCGAAGTGGAAATGTGGTGTTGTTAATTTAGTAACTCACTTGTACACATCGTACATGATTGTGATAATCAACTCTGTATCTGATTAACAAAGATGTTTATCTCCTTTGGCAAGTGTTTTATTAATATTGTTATGCGCAGACTCAAGGATCGCAGCCGGGTTACCCGTCGCAGCAGCAGCAGCAACTGTCACCCCAGCAGTACTCGCCACAGTCGCAGTACTCGCAGTCGTACTCAGAGCCTTCGTACCAGGCTCCACAAAAAATCTTCGAGCCCCCACCATCAACGATCACTCTTCGTCAACAACAGCCAGTCCACCAGAAACCTCCACCGGTTTTCTCTAGTCAACCCGCCGCAGCTTCATTTCAAGGTACCTACCTACCTGCCTAGATATTATTGCGTTGAAAGCTTGTTGGTAGATGTTTTTAAAAATATTTCTTAATAAAAAAACTTCTGCGCAGACACAATAACTCAAAAAGAGTAGGTGGTAGTTTATTTCCTTGCTCTTTTAGTGAAATTTATTACGAAAAACGCGTTTATTTCTGTTAAAATGAGAGTTTTGCTCGTTCAAATATTGGAGCGAATTGTCTTACTAGCTACTGCTACCCGTTTCGCCCGCGTAGAATTAGTACTTCCCTCATAATAAATTATAGACTATATGTTATCCTGCTTTAATACTGTAAAGTTTGATCAAAATCCGTAATTTTTTTGCTTGATACAGTATCAAACTTCCGTATTTCCATTAGTAGGATAGGCTAACAGCCCGGTGAGAACATTTTATTTAACAATGGCAATATCAAAGCGCATAAAGTAAATGCGTAGATAGGTACTTCGAAGATGACTTCGTAAACATAATAATATGTTTTACGTACGTATATTGTTCATAGGATAGCTTTTTTATGGTATGATGTCGTTTTAGAAGTGACTTACGACACGTTAAGACTTCTACAGCAAACAGTCACAGCGCTTATTCTTTTCTTTATTGGTCTAAGATTGTCACACTTGGTTTTAATGTAAAAATACTACATACTACTACTAGCTACATAGAAAACAATTTCCCATTACATATAATAAGAGAAATCGTCAATAATGTTGTGCCATTCGCCGTTGCGTAGGTATGTGTGGGTAATTAAGATTTGAATTTCAAGTAATTAAGCTAGCGTTCTAGATTAGAGAAGCAAGTAACTGTAAGATAAAGAGAAATCAACAGGGAACTAAGTACTTAATCCTCTGCCATTCCGCTTCTAGTCTAAAAGCTGAGCTGAGCACATGGACTCACACTGATGGATGCCTAACTAACCCTAAATGCGTCGATGCCTCGGCACAAATACTCTAGGGGTGGCGCGCGCTCAAAAGCACGACTCGCGACCAAAGCCAAATTCATTCCGCATTTCAGGTTATAAATAAAACAATAACATTGTCGTGAAAGGTGACTAAAGGATTATGCCAAGCGGATCGACAGCGGCAGTTGTGGCTTGCTAACTAAATGACAATACCGCCATTACCAAAATGTTTGCCAACCGATTGGTATTTTGGCAATTTTTCTTCAACACCGAACAGGTGAAATACATTTTCGGCGATGACATGAGAGTTTGGACCAGACATTACAAATAATGTAGAACGCAGAATGTTATTAATGCGATAGGAGTGTGTTATAGATGACTAGCTACTAGAAGGCAGCGGCTTCACCCACATTTTGTAAGGTTTCTCCATAAAAACTTTGGACCCCGATTGCTTAAAGCTCGCCTACAACGTAAAAGGAAAGCTTGTGCAAAACACCGGTACAGGCTACAGTCCCGGTAGTTTTGGCCGTGTTGATTGACGACTAAAGATTTGACGATTTTGACGATGATTGACGTATAAAGTATAGATAAATGAATCTCAATTCGAAAGCAACTTTAAACTAGTCAGGCCATTGTTAGAAGATACAAATTTTAGATGAGATTGAAAATAAGTATATTAACAGCTGGTACGGGTGATTACGATTCGGCAGGAGGCGTCAACATGCGTGGGGACCAGAAGTGGCCACCTCAGTCGGTGAAGGAGGCGGTTGCCGCAGAGAACGAGGCCAGGAGGCAGCTGGCCAGGGGCCCAGCGTGCAGACCGCGCAAGGTAACGTCCGAACTATCAACCACCAACCTCACTACGACAAAATAGGGTTAATAAAGAATTAATAGAAGGCCCATCACATATTACGTGAGAGTTTCAGTGCCAAATTGATAACTCAAAATTTTTTATTCAATAAATGTATGAATGGTGGCTCTACGATTCCTTATTAACCCCATTTTGATACCTTCCTTATTCCTATGTATATTTTATTTAATTGTATTGCATCTAAGATTTCAGGAGAGAAATCCTTGGGGATATGTTAACATGGTGTGAGCAGCCTCTAAATAAGTGCTAAAATATAAATAAAAGCTAAAAACATAACAAGCCCGCATGCTGTATTATAAGCAAGCACCAATACTTTTATCTAATAACTTGATATTTTGGTCAAAATCTTAATTTTTCCAAAGTCAATAACTTTTTTTGTCAAAATTCTTACGTTTATCTACAACTTTAGTTATTTTCGCACTTCAATAAACATAACTCAAGCAATTCTATAATCACTTCTATTCAACTACTTTGTAAACTCAATATTTATGTAAATATATTTGATTATTAACTTTAACACAACCTGTAAATATCTGTCACTTTAAATATTACAACGCCTACCGCAAAACCTATTAGAAAGCTCTATAACTTCTAGTCAAATAAAAAAGTAGTATCTAAACGAAACAAAATAAATTTCTGAATGTGTAGTTTCTTAGGCACACTGTAAACCACCTCTATAACTAATTAAATTTCAAATCTACGAAAGGCAAAATTTAAAATTGGCAACTTCCACACCTCGGATTGAATTCTCTAAAGTTACATTGTATAAACAGAACAGTCATTTTATAAATTTCTACAAATTGCTTTTAACGTCAAAAATTCGTTTGGTACAACATAACTTAGAGAATTGATGGACTGAAAGTGCATAGTGTTGAAAGAATCCGTTATCTGTTTTAGCTGCGCCAATATTCGCTTGCCGAATTAGTTGCAATGAACGACGTGTAAGCGTCGATCGTTCCCAGTCCGTACGTACCCGGACTTTGATACTGAAGTTGTAAGTGCAGTTTGGGTCACTAGTGCTATACTATGTTTGGACAAACTTTCAATTAACAGATCTCAGCACTTGGTGAAGGGAAAACCTAGTCGTCTTAGTCGCGAGCACCTAACTCGCGTTTAGTAGGCTTTGCAATATCTATCCTTTAGGTGTACGACTCTGGCAATGATTGATGTGAGAAAAAAATAATTTTTAAATTGGTAATTTTCAAAACAATTGTGAAAATTAAATTTCGAAATAGGTACATAATAAACTATCTAAATTTTAAAAAATACCATTTAAGTACGAATTTCTTTTCATAATCTCTTTCCGTGAAAGCAAAAACTAAGGTGAATATTGAAAAGGTAACGTACTCACGTGTATCGGAACAAGTAGGTTAGGCATTTTTGAGTGTCAGCTGCCCCAGGTTAAAGGCCGTCGCTGTGTTAGGCGGACGCCCGCAAGGTCCCATACAAGAGCTCCTGACGCGGCTCACCGAGCGAGCACCCGTCGCGGGTAGTCGCGCCCCGTGCCCCGCGCCCCTTTTGCTACTTATAATACATTCAAGTTCTCCATCGACACGACTACATGCACACCGTTAAAGTTGAACTAGCGACACTACGCAGGTAATAACTCGGTTTCCGCTATGAGGACCGCCTAAACACGATACGCGCGCATTGTCAAGCGATGGGTGCATGCGCGGCCGCCCGCTCGTGTACCCGCTTAACGCAGTGTTGGCCCTTAAGCACTAGTCACTGCACTAAACTGAGTTTAAGCGTCAAATACATTCAGGAATAATATTTCCCCTAACAAGACGCGCAACGCTGTCAAATTATCCAACATTTCCAGGAACAAGTTGCGGGACACTGGGCAACGTTAGCGTTGCAGTCACGTAGACTGACCGTTGCGTGTCACGTTAGGGGATATAAATTTGATACCCTAATGTATCTGAGGTTTTAATGAAGCATGTTTTATAAACATAAATAATGGTAAGCTAGTATATGGCAGTAAATAAAGAATTTAAGCAGAATATAATTTTTTTAAGTATATGTAATTGGTAAGTGGTACTTACGTGTCAGGAGGGTGTCCTTGCACAGCTGTGAGACCAGCTCTCAACACTTGACATTGCACTGACCTATTATCACAATTTTGCGAACCTTTTATGTAAAATCAATACCTACTAGGTCCAAATTTTTTATGAAAAGTTGGGTTAAATTTTTCTTCTTATTATTATGACCAAATATTAGTAGGCAGGGCCATTAGGTAAGTACATCGTTTTTCGGCACGGATGAACTCGTTTTTGCTTTTAATATACTTCATTATGTTCACAACCAAGATGCATTAGCTTGAGAGTCGTACACCTATCCCACCATACATTCATATAATGGACTAAAATCATTATTTTACACGGGCATCTGGCATTCATTCTCTTCTATTTCTGCAAAGCTTTGCAATGTAGATGAGTTTAGTATCGACGATGCATGCCTAGAATAAGATTATGAATGTATTAAATTTAAGTTTTTATGTGTACAATAAAGAATTAAGAATTATGAAGATTCAAATACCAATAATAACATAGGGTTTGAATTACAAATCAAATAATTACTTACCTATCCATTTAATTTTAATTTTACAGTCGATAGAGAAATAGTAGACTTAAAATAGCAACTATTGCTTGTCAAAAATAAACGTAATAATAAACTTTTTTTAGTCTCATCAGTTTTTAAAGGTCTTAAGATTTTCACTCTTTATTTTGTTTTGCTTGGTTCAGTGTTAGCCTCATAAAGGATACCAAGCGTTGCAGTCGATATGATAAAAATATTTATACAATTTTGTACTCTAATTACAGGTAAAGAAGGACTATACGCCCTTCTTCGCGCAGAATGCCCTGAACCACAACTACCCAGGATACCGCGCGCCCCCCGGCACACAACACTATGATGACAACTCAGGCCGATCTTCATACTAAACTAGATCTTAGTAACTAACATATCCCTCATCCAAAAGGAATATTAGTCTGACATCAACCTTCAACTCGAACACGAATTCTCTTTATAGATCTTCAAGTTCGTTTTGATTAATTTTGTTGACATTACTCATGTCAATGTCTAGTGTCTACTAAGCCAATTAATTGGGGGCATAACATTTTGTAATGTCAACAAAAATAGTAGGTATCATTTCATCAGTAAACATCAATCAATTTAATTGATTCGCTAAAAGCGAAATTGTCGGGATTTCGAGTACTTGTATAGACTTTAAGTATTAAAGTCTTGAGGCATGTACGAATTGGGATTTCAATCAGTACTTAATCGTAGGTTTAATTTATTTTTAACCATTATTTATAATGTAAGTAAATATATAAACAATTAAAAAAATATATATATAAAAATCATTATCATTTCTCACCTTCATGAATCGCTTTAAAATTTATCGTTTTCTATTGATTCTCATTGTTTTCTATGTAAAAGTGCGACTTATACATTGCGAACATATCCGAAGTTGCTTATAATGTAACTGTAAATAAAATAATGCTCAACTATCAACATCATAAACAGATTTTTAGACTTAACCGCTTCACGACTTAATTAATTAAAATAGGCAGAAGCGAAAAAAATGTTTATGATTTTGTATATTTAAAATTCAACGCTTTCGCCAACGTATAATATTAACAATTGGCTAAGCTTATTGTACCTACCTAGTCATCGAGAGATTATCGAATATTTTGTATATAAAATTTTAAATGGTCTTAATGATTTGGTATTTCATTATGTAATTATATTTTAAATTAAATTAAATATATTAAATGCCAACCAGCAGTTTTGTTTGCAAATGACCCTACCACATTATAATTATTATCACAGATTAAGAATAAATACCTAGCTCAGGGACATAAACTTTATGAACTTTAAAAGCCCGCGAAAAATAAAACTGTTATGTGAATGACCGGGGGCCAGAGACAAATGTGAGAATTCCCCCAATTCCGTCCAATATCCATCCTGATCATCCCAATCCTCTCCAAAGTCCGTGTTATCTACCCTCTAAGAACCTGCCGAGTCCGTACCAATCTAATTTCAGACCTGGCCGGCTTATATCGTCTATGTTATTAATATGTACATAAGACTGGATATGAAAAATAAGAGCATAACAGTAATGATTTTGATTTTTCTTTGACTTTGGACATTCTCGAATCCTCTCCTCTACAAAATAGTTGCAGAGACAAAAGTTGCTCGAGTCGCAGTTAACTGAATGAATACTCGTTAGTACGACTACTAAAGACCGACTTAAGAATATGATGAATAAATATTTTTTTCGAAATAAAAAGACAATTACGTATGAAAATATTATATTATCATACATTACATACATCGTGTACAAACCACGCCGAGTACCTAGGCTGAGGTGCTCAATAAATGCTTCAAAATAATAATAGCAATCTAGCCAAGCTACTTACCGTACAGTACCAATATGTACAACCTGTACAGTTATAACAAAACAATAACAATTATTACAAAAAGCCGTTGTATTGTCGCCGAATTCAACCCATGGCATACGTTTAATATCACAGAGGTAGCCAATTTATGTACAAAATCATGATGGCTACATGTATCTATCGTAATATTCGTAACCAATAAATAGTAAAGATTGCCTTTTCTTCAAATATTTCTCATTAAGAATGTTAGAGAATGACCCAAGGAGCAATATGTATAGGTTAAGCAACACCTGTCAGCACCGCACTTTCCTAAACTTCTATCCCTTTCTGTCACTTACACACGTCATTTACTAGCGCGAGAAAGAGAGCGGGAGTGCGATCGCACACGGCGGAATCGACGAGACGGTCGACAGCTGTTGACAGATGTAGTTTAACCCTGAGGCAACCCCACCTAATAGACAACCTTCTAGAGTGCCAACAGAGCAGTCCTAGAACGCACTTTAAAACATGTACTACAGGCATTGTTGAACCACAGAATATTAACTACGAGTCAGTAATACAACTCCCATACAAAATATTATCTATGACCCAAAATAAATTACATCAGTTTGGGGCCCCGACCCCTAACCTGTACGATTACGACCGTAAGTAGTTAATACTATGTGGTATAACAATAAATATGAATCAAAAACCCCTAGAATCGACATAAACCTTTTTTTATATTGTATTTCCCTGTAGGCCAACACTGATTTGAGACTTTTATTTACCAAAGGGCTAAATTTAATATTTTTTGGTAAATTCTTAAATCAAAGTATTTGAAAAAATAGAATTATATAATCTGTGTTTGACAAAAAAACATTATAAATTAACAATCTATAACAATCACGTAACACACAGTCAGTGACAATGTCTTTAATTTAGCTAACTCAACAACATTCATTGCGTTATTTACGTTCTCGAACAATCATATTTTTCAAATATATGAAACAATGGTTTAAGATTTTCCTTCAAAAATCCTTTAGGCTGTGAGCACAAAATAGATAGGTACAGAAGACAATCTCCTGTATGTACTTCACTTTTTATACCTACGCCCGGTGGAAGCATACTAATGAACGTTTGAGCCGGAACTGTTCGACGAGTGATCCGAGACGCGACCGAGACATCGTGTCCGTGAGCGATGTCTGTATGCGTTGCTCAAGCGCGCTTTGTATGGAGATTGACTTCTGTAGTTATTTTGTGCTGTGAGTTTGTGATAGAAAGTGAGTTACGCAATAAAATTGGGGTGTCTGTTTCGAAAATGTTATCAAATTTTATAAGATATTACGATTTGTAAAAAAAAGGCATTCAGAAAAATGGGTGGTGTCGTGTCCTATTGTTTTTATAAAACAATGGAGTTGAGATTAATATGTAACGTACACAATAAGAAGACTGAAAAATCACCACGATTTGTAACAACAATTTAATAAAAACATTATTGAGGTTTTTGTGTAAATCTCAACGATTACGTCTGTGAAGCTGAAAACATCATTTCCTTTTAACATTATCAACTGATTCTTAAGAATATTATGTGTTTGAAATTAATGTTTATGATTCAATAATTTGTCTTATTTTGTCACTCTAGTGCGTGCTAGGCGTGTCGCACTACTTGAAGTGTTCGGCATTTAACGACCCGCAGAAAGTGCAACACATTGCTGTTCATGTCATACATGAGCAGCAATGTGTCATGTCAGAATTCACCCAGACATCACATTACGCTATACAGCATCAACGTAAATGCAAATTGTCTTTATGTCGGAATCAATAAATTAAACATTCCCCTATATCAAAAGTAGCATATCATAACTGATTTATTACACTATAAAATATATATATGTATATAAATATAAGTAATATCGATACATTTCTTGGAAAGGCACCGAGATTATGCTAAAATCTGTCACTTAAACCAATTTATAAGACCAAAGCTATTTGACTGATTCGTTAATCCGGATGAAACAGATACATAATTTTCTAGTAAAATTATATTTTTGTTACATTCAACTAAGTATTAAGTTATGTTTCTAATGGACTTTAACTAAAGCCAAGGTGTCGAATCCACGTGTACTTTTAAATTTTTCATAAATATATATATACAAAATATGAGCTATAAATATTCTCACACATCAGACTGGAACCTCGACGGAACATCATTTTACTTAGCTCGTAAATTTTTATTGAAATACCCACACGACATCGATAATAAAGTTGTTCAAAATCAAACATTGGCTTTAACCCGTTGTGTGTCTAAACGTGGATCCACGCGAGACACAATGGCTTTTTAATTGTGTCTCTAATTACGGCACACGAGAGGTTAAATGATCCTACGTATAAATGCTCGCACGCTTCGCTGGACAATTTCTTATGATATATTTTGGATGCAACTGAGTCTTGCTTCCTTTACTACGCTTTAAGCCCCAGCCTACGGTGCTAATCTCTATACACACAGAATACCAAAAGGATTGGTACTTAGTGTGCATAAAGCCGATATCATGTTAAAATTTCAATAGTCTTAATATTACAGAATCAAACGAGTGAGAATCCCTGTGTCTGTTGAATAGCTTGGATGAGGTGGTACTTGAGCCGTTCCTTAGTTTTGTAACGCGGAAGATCTAAGAGGTTAAAACATGTGTGAGCTACCGGGAAGTACCTGTCGTCGGCTACTGCCTGGATCCTTATCTGTAACGAAAGAAAAAGTAACATAAATAAAACGAATTTTTTGGTGTTGTAAAATTATTCTTGGTTCATACATTTCTTTTATCTAAATCACGCCATATAAAATCTACTCACTTTAATATCCCTCATTCCCTGGATAGGAACTCGGTCGCTGCCAGTCAAGAACAAAAGGAACTTTTTCTTATCTTCGAGAGGAAGCTCATGGAACGTTTCCCAAAACCACCTGAAAAATAAAAACAAACACTTCAAAATCTTGTCTATACTTTTTTTTTTTCATAATATAGCATAGGACTCTATTCCTCGAAAGGTCAATTAAAAGAGAGAAATCAACAAAACAGTAATCCAAAGCAACCTGGAATCTGGCTCATCATCATCATCACCATTTCAGCCGAAAGAAGTCCACTGTTGGACATAGGCCTCCCCCAAGTGTCACCACAACGAACGGGTCTGTGCCGCGCATCCATCGGATTCCAGCGATCCTCACCAAATCATCAGTCTAACTTGTGGGAAGCTTCCAGCACTGCGTATTCCGGTACAGAAATCTGAATCGGAATCTGGGTGCAATTTCAGGTAGAAAGTCCCTATTACAGTTTGCTTGAATCAAAGTAGGCTTTTTTTTTACTGGTAAAATAAGTGAAAACATATTATTAAAATTAGTGAAAAAAATATTATTAAAATTAGTGAAAAAATATTATTAAAATTAGTGAAAACATATTAAAAAGACTCACCTGACTTGTGGATCGGTAGAGGTATACCCGTTTTTGTATTCACAGTTGCTTTCAAACACTTCCCAGTCATATTCTTCGTTGCCCATTACAACTGACATCATTTCGTGTGATCTAAATAATTTGATAATTCTACCGCCACAGACCTGGGACAGTGAAACTCAGTTTTATGAAATAGTAAATATTTCTTACTATAGCCTACTAACGTTAAAAAAAATGTTTAAATGGTAAATGTTAACACAGCCTTCTAATTTACTACGATCTAATTGGTTAAGCTCAAGGGGCGTGGCTAACTAAGTTAAAAACGATGAGTCACTATTTTCCAAACACGAATACTTAATAAAAATATTCGGATATTCAAATATTCGGAAACTGTCACTTTTCTAACCTGACCTAAACCAGGTGCGATTATTCCAGTCTATGCCACGATTAGTCCATATTCGTACTGGCATTGAATATATACGGAATAATGTTAGGTAGTAAGGTCACTACGAAGGTCACCCGAATATTTGCGAACTACTCTTGTATATATTGGAAGATCTTGATTAAAAAGTGATTTCCAATCTATACGCGACTAGTTACACACCATTCTTGCTTTGTACAGAATGGAAACATGCGACGGGTGGTGCGTCAAAAATCGTAATTAGAAAATGTTATACAGCCTTCTACTAATTTCATTCAAGACCACCAATACTGCTACGTAGTTAAACACTAAGGGAGTAAAATTTTCAATAAGTTTCAAATGTTTTACCTTCTGAAAACCTTGGTTGAAAGCTTTGAACTGATTTTCAACAGATTTATTGAGCAGGAAATCTACATACAGCTCAACATATTCTTGTTTGTTCTCGTGTGTAACGGGCACATTCTCGCCGTTCTCTTTCAAGGGGTGCACTTGTATCTGACCGAATACTTCTGTGTTTACTGCGAAACATAAGCTGAATACCTGTTGGAATGTGTACATTAGTTAACACTGAAATAAATGTCAAATCAAGCACCGAAAATCATCTAACACTTGAGTGAGATTCATATGCCAAACTTGGCTTAATAAGGGCTTCATGAGCACATAATTATTTGTTATTGCAATAAGGTTCATATTCGTACAAAACGCTTAAAAGTCAAGACAAGATTTGTGAACCTTGCCTTAAATTATCTTACAAGCAAATACTTAAATATAATTTAATTTTAAAAATTGTATGTTTTTTTTTGTTTTTTTTTTTTTCAAATAAAGAATTTTTTTTACCATACCTCTTCCACATCTTCATCAGGGTAGTCCAGCAAACTTTTAAGACTATTGGCGAGAGTAGGATATAAATCAGACAAGTCATCCAACATGACGGCTTCTTCTAATAACTTCTTGTATAAAACTAGCGGGAATGGGACGTAGATTATTATAGAGTTGTATATAGCGAGACCATAAATGGCACCTGTAAAAAGAAATAAAGAAAACTATTAAGGTTTGTAAAACTGTGGACTGTCTTAAAAAAAGGGTTTTCTCAATAATGCAGGCTGTCCGGCTTTATAATAATATTATAGAATTTAAAATATTTGCATGCCATGAAAAATGGCAGACATGTCGTGAGCCACTTTTTATTTAAGATCTTGCATGCATGTATTATTTTAATTGTGTCTGCATACACATGTTTGAGCAAATAAAATTTCTTATTCTTATTCTTATTCTTAGTGGTTGAGCTTAAGTTGAAAGGGATAAAAAAAAGAAAAGAAAATCGAGTTTGTAGACAGCAGAAATAGTATAGCGACAATCAGTTCGACTGCGAAAATCTGGCAAGGACGTAATTCTATAAATGCAGCCACTTTTTCGAAAAAAGTAACACAATCTAAGTATCCACTTCTTTGTCTTATATTTTGGATATAACCGCTATGATCATCACCAGAGGTCGGAGTAGGTAGATTGATTTAAGGTCGTTGACGTCAAACGTAGAGAATAATATGGATATGCCTCCAAAATACCGGAACTTCATATTTATTGTGATATCTGTTCCGGAATTTTGAAATTAGCACGAATTTGTGTTTAAGGTGTAAAACGTATTAATAATATCAATCTACGCTGCCAGTGTTAGCTAATGGTGAAAGATATCAGTATTTTATTTTATACAAGTTAAAAATAATTGTTCATTGAATTCAATCAATCATTCATATAATAAACGATTTTGTTAGCCTATCTGTATGTTTTTTTATTTTATTTTATTCCATAATTCCAATCCCGGAACTTTTTCCGGTACTTCCCGCACATTATTGGATAAAATGGCATGTCTATATTATAATATCTTGACGCAAGTATATAAAATCAATCTACCTACTCCGACCTCTGATCATCGCGTAGCAGACACGACGATGACGACGACATGGCAGATGTTATTTACTTTACGATATCTTGCCACTTCTTACCACCCGACAACCTGGTGCACTCGTAAGGGACCACCTACAGCGGCCTTAATTTGATTGATAACCATTTCGATTTGATAGATTTATTTCATATCTACTTACCAATCAAATAATACATGACATCGTCTTCAAAGGGGTTATTAGAGAACCATATCATATTAGTTTCTTCAGACTGCTTGAACATGCCATATACAGGGTCAAAGATTTCCTTTAGTAGCAACAGGAAGAACTCTTTCTTTACCCCACCAGCATCTTCTGCTTCTTCACCTACGAATTCTACCTGAAAGAAAAAAGCATTAGGTGTAAAGTGAATTGTATGTCATTGGAATCTATACCTTATATTAATGTAATTAAAGTCGCATAACGCGGAATTGTTGATTACAAAATATTGTAGTCAAAAAATGTGGGAATCTGATGGAAGCGAAACGCACATGACCGTTCATTGTCAACTATCACACAACGACGTCTAGTCTTAAGCTAAGCACAGCTTGTGTTATGAGCGTTAGACAACTGATAAACATACTTATGTATATATTTCTAAATACATACATACTGTAAATAAATTACACCCAGACACAGAACATGATCATCATGCTCATTATGCAAACATTTGTCCTGGTTGGGAATCGAACCCACGATCTCCGGCATAGCAGTCAGGGCCACTAACCAGTAACCAGTGGACGTCTTTCGGCTGCAATGATGATGTTGATGAAGTAATATTATAAGCAACGAACTTATTTAATTTTGAAAATACTTACTCTAAGCGGTTTCTTCAACTGTGAAGTCTCATGATTACTGATTTGCGACATGGTATCTCGGACAATATGGTTCCTGGATACCGTAAGATTTAGGAACTGGTCTCTTTGGTATTCATATGTGGGATCCATGAATAATCGTGTGAATATCTGAGTGGCAGCTCGACTGATAGCTATCTGCATTTGAAGCTGTTGATCTATTTTTAGTAACAATGATTTGCACTGAACGTCGAATAGGAACGCGTAGTTACACATATGAGGATTGGCCGACTGGAAGAAAGTTATTGATGCATTTTAGTTAGTCACTGGCATAATAAAATTTATTGTTCGCCTTAGGGGTTGAATAACAAATAAATGATTATTAGAAGTATGATTGTCGGAAGGAAATACAGAGTTTAAGGGACAGGTTCCTGCAAACTTTAAGGGCTTGCTTAGTAGACGAAACTGAATAACCTTCAATAAGATTTTTTATCAGAAAACAAAAAAAAGGTCAGCCTCACCATACAAAATTATAAACTTGATTGGGCGGTGTCTCTAGTGAGGCCGATTTTTACCCTTGTCGATGATATTGTAGGTAGTAGTAGTGTTAATACTTAACTTTTTTAATTATTTTATCTAATGAACATACATCTTACTATCGGCGGGTTTCTCAATTGAGTATTTTGAGTTAAGACCTTACTTAAATGCCAAATTTTGACAGGTTTTAAGGCTAAAGTAGAGTTTGAGAAATACTCAACTTAAATCAGAAATCGGGGGTATCCTATTTTTATTATGGGTGTTGTTAATCCTATATATGAGAACGAGTTATTAAACCCAAATTATGAGCCAGATACAGAGAAACTGAAGGTTCTTAAATGTTGTTAGTAGTACTTACAGCATGATCTGAAAGCCAGGTAATGTAATCAGTAGCAATGTCCACATGATCGCACAAATCTTCAATATAAAAACATTCCGCTGGGATTTTCGGTTTCTTTGGATTTGTAAAGTTTATTTTGTTCAACGACGACAGAGTATTGAGTATTTGTATTATGCTGTGAGTAAAATAAATTTTCTGCAACCAGAAAAAAAAATCGACCGTGACACTTTTCAAGTTTGATTTGTACTCAAACAATTTGTATGGTCTTTGAAATTTTTATGTACCTTGTTCGCGCGTACTGTTGGCTGCATAAGTTCGTACACGATAACACTTTTAAATATATCGACTAGCATTTCAAAATATTCTGGTGTTTGAGCCTCCCACCATAGATTCACTATCCTCTGAGGATGGGTGGACAGATTGTTGAATGCCTCTGCGAATGGACCCTAGGGAGAGAATTTTTAATGTTTTAATATTACTTGTCCATTCTAAATAGGCTGGAATGAATATGTTTTCACTACACATATTCTTCTTTTTCGTATATTTACCATCAAACGCACGTCCATCCAACTACAAGATGAATGTAAGAATGCGTTGAGCTGTGACTTCAGTAGTGACGACATCAATCGAAGGGCTAAGTTTTATCAATAAAGCATTGCATAATTATGGACAAAATACACCGCTAAATTTTAAACGTTTTAATTCCGTGGAAGGTCGATCCGGTACATGAAACACTATCGATTTGTAAAGATAAAATTAAAAAATAAAGTAGGTACCTTTTTTTAAAAAACTCGTATTAATTTACGCAGGTACGAAATTAATTTCTTTAAGAAAACGCCAGCTGAGTGAGTTCAATGACCTTAACTATAGTCGGCATTGCGTACAAACTACCTACAGGTCATTGAACTCGCTTAGCTGAGAAATTAATTTCGTACATGCGTAAATTAATTTGAGTTTTGAAAAAAAGGTACTTTATTTTTTTATTTTATCTTTACAAATCGATAGTGTTTCATGTACCGGATCGACCTCCACGGAATTAAAACAATTAAAATTTAACGGTGTATATTTAAAACTTAGTGGTAATCAACCCCCTAGCCAAGTTACAACCTATTTCGTTTACGTCGAAAGCCTCGAGTTTGCCACACCCCAATTCTTTTTTTTCTGACCACGTGACTAAACGTTGACATGACGTCATTCCCGTACATTTGAAGTTTTCTACTAGCGTTAACGATTGCAGACTATCAACTTCTTGGCTAGGGGGGTACAGGTTTTTTATTTGGTGGGAAATCATCAAATAACTTCTCTCGCTCTAGGTAGAACGAGAGGGAGAGGAAGTCGCCCGGCATCTTTGGCGGTCGTTCATGGACAGTTAAGTAAGTTCTCGATGAAATCAGTTTAGTAAGGTATGTAAAATTATAAAAACATGAGGTGATTTCTAAACTAAGAAATAAAACCACTTATACCTGCAATTCAACGTGTCGACGAGGATTACGCATTTCATGATACAGAGGTAAGATAAGGAACATTCTAAGGACCTCCGCGTCCGGCGGTGACACTTTCATCTTCTTTATTATATTATCTGTTAGGTGGCTGAATATCTGAAAACGAAAGGTTTTATGTTAGTGAAAGTACTACAACATATCGGCAGTAATTATTATTTATCTTCGTAAAGGCAGCACTGGACCAGTGGTGTGGTGATGTACATGACAACAACAACATTTATCTAGGTTCCTACGACTTTCTTTTTAAAAAAAAAAAACAAAAAGAAATTTAAGCGAATTGTATTTCGCACTTTTTTACAGCGTAAATGGCAATACATGCCATTTGGCTTTTTCTGTATTAAAAATACCTAGATAAATATTGTCTATAACCGAATATCATCATAATATGTTGGAAATATGCTCCAACTGCAAATGAGCGTGGTATTACGTTTGTATGGAAATTCATCTGTCGCCGGCCTCTTAAGACTAGACGGCGTCGTGTGAAACTTGTGGAATATTAATATATCAATTAATAATAAGTACAAAAAATATATAATATAAAGACTCACAAGTTCTTTGATTGTGGTATTTTCGAATCGACTAACTAACGTGAATGCTTCCTCCGCCTTGCCGAGATCGACCCCAGGCACCTTAGTGTTGCAGCCGAAGTGAGCATTGTTCGGAGTTAGGAACGAACCGTTCACACACGCCAGAGAGCCGAATGCCGTTTCCAAGTATGCTAGTATATCCTGTTAGAATTAAAAATCCTGGTTTGTGTATTTGTATTTTACAACTTGACAAATTTTTCAACATAATCTTAGATAAATCTAAGATTAGAAATTTTTTCCAAAAAAAATTTAACACACAGAGAAAGCATTAAAAAGTTTATTTTTATCAACCAATTGGGTCCAGTCTTGTGATTAATTTTGTACAATAATTTATACTAAACTATAAATAACACTAAAAAAGAATGTTAATAATGAAGCAGTCATTTTAATATTTTAAATATTAGTATGAAAATGAGTGGTAGGAAATTCTAGCTATTTTTTTTTTTTTGTATCTTCTCTTATTATGTTACTTTTAGTTTCCCCTTCAACTAGATTTCAAAGGTTTTCAACTAGCTTAGATAAACGATTTTGTATTTCTTGCAATTTTTATAAAGTTACTTTTTACAAAAAAGAAAAAAATGATAATTATGCACATTTGCTGCACATTTGACTTGAGAAAAGGGAGAACTAAATTCAAATAGCAAAAATATAAATGGTTTGAGTAATATGAGTAGTTATTTACGTGCATCCAAGAATAGCTTAGGTGTTAGCAACACCATACAACCACCATACACCATACAACAATATTTATTATCTCACCTGATTAACAACATCACAATCTTTAAAAACTTCGCAAGCAGCCAATTTAGGTATTGTTAAAGTTACAATTTGTTTTGTGTGATCCTGAATACGGAAGTCAACCGGCCCAGATCTGTCATGGTCTATGATAAGAAAACTGTGGTCACCGCCTGCAAACACCTTTATAGGACCCTTGAAGATCTCTTGTGAAAACTGCAAACAATTGCACCTTTTGTTATTTCCATTTTGTAAAGAGACAAAGTGAGTATTTGTGTGTAAGCGAGTTTAAATAGGGTGATTTATTATTTGAAATTATAAAAATATTTAATTAAAAAAATTAATCATCAAAATCGGTTAACATTTGGCAGAGATTTAACTGAACAAAAACACAAAAAAAGCATTAAAAATTTCATTAAAAAAGTTTTCCTTCCTTTTTTAGAAGTTGGTTACAAACGTTTTTATATTATAGAATTGAAAATAATATCACCTTCTCCAAACAGACTTAAACCTCAAATAAACACCCTGTGATATAGTAACGTATCATTATTATAAAGTCATCATTACATTCATGACAGGACAATAAATTAAATAGTGCAAAAGCATTGATTTTGATCTTAATATTTATATATCAATAATGCACTGACATTAGACACATAACAAGGATTTATAAAAAAAGCGCGTTGAAAGGAAGCGGATTATGAAATGGTGAAAATTACTTTTGTTTTTTAATAGGAATTCATTTACTATGAAACATAAATGATGCTTCATAATCAAATTTTTCAACGTTCCTGTTAGGAAACAGACTCCGGCAGGGAATTACACTTCTTAGCTGTACGCATAATGAATGTGTTCTCAAAACGCTTTGTAGGTTTTCGCTGAACCTGAATTATTTAGAATTTGTAACTCGAACAAAATGTTTTATCTATAACTCGAATTTCAAACAGCAGACTCTATATCTATGTCGAAGTTAGTAAAACATAACGATAGTCTACTAGGAATTCCCTGAACTCATAGCAATCAAATCAAAAAGGAAGTTATAAGGTGATTTTGATCAACATATTGTGTGTATTTCGTACACGTGCAATCAAACCATAATCAATCCATTCATAAACTTTCTAAGTTACACATTCACACACATTTGTGTACCTTTTTTATACCCAGTGCTAAACAAAAAAAAATGTATCTAGTCACTAGGTAGGTACTTACGTATTTCTCTGATAAATAACCAAATAGTCTATACATATTAAAAATCAGTTGCTATTCGTTAGTCTCGCTAAAGTAAAAACGACTTAACCTCTAAATCTGCCAATTCCTTAAATCTAAAGCAAACAACATATTATTATTATATTAATTTACTTCATCTATAAAGCTTTAATCGTTTTTTTCTTTCACTGTACTCTATCGCTCTGCAACTCGAATTCGAAAATTTAGCAACCTTTGTATCTCGAAATTTGTAGTACAAAAAGATGGGCAGATCAGGTCCGCTCCACACTGGACACCCAAATGTACATCGTCCTCCATGACGCCATGAACCGTCACCGATGGCGAGACACCATCAATACGAAGCTAATCTAGCGGGAACTTAACGACCCTCAGTAATGAGGAATACGACTCGAGGGGGAAGAGGATCTCGAAATGCTTAATCAAGTCTAAATTTTCAGCATTTTCCTTGAAATTTAAGCTGTCGAGATTCCACTATACTATGAAGATCAAACGACTTTATCCGCTCTAAAGTTAACCGATAGAGTGTGTTAAAGTTGTACTGACTAAACCCATCTATGTTCTTTTATTTGCCCGTTGTGTTCTATTCTAGGGCCACGGTAACTCTGGATATCTCCACATGGAGATGTCTATTTGTGGGCAAAGAGATTTAAAGAGATATTATATTGTCTTTGTTCTTGGGGGTTACCCCGTACTGTGGGAATTGTAACGTAAACTCGTAAAGCATTTAATAATAGAACACGTGGTAGTCACACGACCGCTTGACCGGCGATAATGCACCATATTCCGCTTCCTCTCTACCGCGCTATTTATAATTGAAATTTAATCACTTTATGTACTACAATTACAGTTTATCATGCATAATCTAAAACAATTCTATAAAAAAAGAAAATACAAAGTTGACAAGGGCCTAGCTACAAAATAGACCAAGGAATAAAAATCTACAAAAATAATATTTTAAATAAATTGCAGCACATTGAACATAATACTAATACATTTTTAAATATACAGATGACTCAACATTTATTTTGGAAACGCCCGCAGTGCTATTTCGAGCTATCGATGTTGAGGCCTCGACTTTCGGTTTCTTCTTAAGCTGAAGAACAATAGTTCATGTTAATAACCTATTTCAGGCTATTACTATATCATTAAAAACGATGAGGGTGATGCATGCACATTTGCAACGTTTTCAGAAATATTTCTAATAGAAAACCCACATAAGGGGCTCGAACCCGCAGTGAAGAGAGATTAGAGTCCAACTTTAATACTAAAAGTCAACAAAACCTCTCTCTATTACTTTTGTTGAGTCAAAAGAATAAAACAACAAATTTAGCAATTAGCATAAATCCATTTACGTAATGAATTCCTACATAAAACACACTAACCACGTCTATCAAGAAGCATCTCCACACAGTCAGCAATTACAGTGACAATACTTTAGCAACAGTTTTCAAAATGCAATAGTCCGTTCTGAAACCGGTGGACGGTTATCGACTGTATAGAGAAGGTAGTTACACTGCTAATTTTACGCTAAGTGTAAAAAGAAGAGAGAAGTGCAGAAAATAAAATAAACTACATCTAATACGGCCTTATTACTACGCAACATACTTATTTACCTTGCTTGCGCCAGGGTTTTCAGTCTGTATCGAAAACAATAGAATTGAATGTTATGACTTGTGATAGAAAATTAATTTACTATGACACAGTCTAATACCATATTGTGGCTTTATTGTGGTATTATTACGACACGGGCGTAGAGGCGGAAAAGCGATAACATAAGAAATAACATATGAGCGGCTTTCTATTGAGCTAGCTGGGGGGCAATCGCGCTATTTTTTTTTCAACTCAATCGCAACCGAACCGCTACCATATCACAACTTTTTGACCGTTTCGTATCGCGCTAAAATTTTGACAGCAAGTTGAGACGCACCGCGATCGTAACTGAAACGTTATCGTTGTCAAATGTAAAAGTTGATAGGAGGCTACTTTTTTACGATCGTTACTGGATCGTTGGAGTGTTTTGTCTTTGTTTTGAAGTGATTCTGAGTGAAAATCTTCCAAAAATACAACATTACCATGTACGCCTACATAGATTTATCGGAGAAATCTCATGAATACGATGTAGCGGTGGCTCGAGCCGAAATTAAAAGGAAAAACTTAAAAGCTAGACTTAGTTGGTTGTGATTTGTTGTGATTCATGAATACAGTGATCGACAGTTTGTAAAGAGATATAGACTCACGAAAGAATTAACCCGTGAACTAATTTCCAAGCAGACTCCTCATGTGCCACCCGTCCTACGTTCTGATGCTTTGGGTGTTGAAACTAAGGTAAGGAGTGTAGAGGCAGATTTTGTGATGATTCCTCTAAAGTCATAAACAGCATTATCATAACCAGAATTGTATTGTTATAATTTTTTTTTTTTTTTTTTTCAGAAATGTGATTCTAATTTAAATATATTATGTGTGGATGCAAGTTCCCCTGGGTCCACACATGATAGTGTTGTTTGGGCCAACTATCCATTATAGAAAAACTCCTCATTAATCATGGAGAAAATTTACATCTTTTAGGTATGTTTAAATTGAGTTTAATTTATGTTGCAATCTTCTGATTCATTGTGTAAATATTGTTTTAAGACTCTTTAATGTATTTTTTGTTATTGCAGGCGATTCAGGGTACCCTTTGAGACCGATAATGATGACACCCATCTCGGACCAAGGCCGGATACTCCGGAACGATATAACCAAAGCTTGCTCTTGACGGCCAGAAATCTTGTTGAATGCTGGTAGGTATGTTTTGAATATCATACCATTATTATAATAATTGATATAATTTGTGTTTGAAATAAATAAATAATAATAAAAGGATTTGTCCTTGCAGGTGCTTATTGGTTGATAGACAGCTGCATTACACTCCAGTAACTGCTGTGAGAATAGTGAATGAATGCTGTGTTCTGCATAATATAGCACACAAGGCTTATATCCCCTACACACCCCTAACAGCAGAAGAAGCAGCTTGTGAGCGACAGCTGACAGAGGGCATTGGTCATGGTGTCAGGCAAGAGCAGTGACCGGGCACTCATGCTCTTAGCGAGTTGGAGCTTGGATGCACACAACAGTGGGCGCTCATTCAACATTAATGGACTAATAGGAGAAACCAATTATCTTAATCAATTCTACTTTTATAATTAACATACTATCCTATTGTTGTCCATGTATGCAAAAGGTGCATTGTAAAAATGTTATATCAACATGGTTTCAAAATTTGTGTTATGATGACACTTTGTGGCTGGTGAAGGTTAATTAGTTTTAAGTTTGTTTAACATTGAAATGGTTTTTAAATAGTTCTTATGTGTTTTATATAAGCATTCTTAGCAAATATTAACATAAATATTAAAATAATTTAAATCATAAGACACTTGAGGTACAGGCAGGTTAGATCATTATTATTGTTTTGTTTTAAGGCTGCAATTATTGTCTAAACTTGCATGTTATTCCCTTTATTATTCTGTATTCAATTCTATTTTTCGTACTGTTTGTGAATAAAGCCTATTTGTATTTCTAACGCCTCGTCATTTTATTTTAATTACATTTTCAAACGTAAACATTATCACTCGTCGTCTCTCGTCACTCGTGCAAGAGCAAGGTCTTGATAAGCTCCAGAAACTGCACCATCACATCAGTAAGTCTGAATGTTTATTTACGTAAAATCTTGCTAACCTCTTCAAAAGTTCAAGTACATACCGCACTTTTAGCTGTCAAAACTAGAGGTGCACACGTCAAAATTTATTACTAAACGCTCGGATATTCACAAACTAAAAGGGCATCACTAACGATTGACGTTACGCAACGGTCCAACTTTGGTTTACGTTCGTGAACGTTTGAACTTTTAGCGCGATACCAAAATCCCGATCAGCTGAATCGAAACCTAACCACTGCCGCAATCGAACCGTAACTTTGTCGTAAACGTTTGAAATTAGCGCGATTGCCCTCCTGGGCAAAGGTCTAAAGTAGAATGCTTTAAAAAACCCAGCTCTGGCGGAAATGAGATATATCTCAAATTATCAGTAATAATAAGTAATAAAACAATAACCAGCTATTATCGTGATCCTTAATGGCAAACGTACATTAATTGCCAGTTTTATTAATCAGGGGGGCAATCGCGCTATTTTTTTTCAACTCAATCGCAACCGAACCGCTACCATATCACAACTTTTTGACCGTTTCGTATCGCGCTAAAATTTTGACAGCAAGTTGAGACGCACCGCGATCGTAACTGGACCGTTATCGCTGTCAAATGTAAAAGTTGATAGGAGGCTACTTTTTTACGATCGTTACTGGATCGTTGGAGTGTTTTGTCTTTGTTTTGACGTGATTCTGAGTGAAAATCTTCCAAAAATACAACATTACCATGTACGCCGACATAGATTTATTGGAGAAATCTCATGAATACGATGTAGCGGTGGCTCGAGCCGAAATTAAAAGGAAAAACTTAAAAGCTAGACTTAGTTGTGATTTGTTGTGATTCATACAGTGATCGACAGTTTGTAAAGAGATATAGACTCACGAAAATTAACCCGTGAACTAATTTCCAAGCAGACTCCTCATGTGCCACCCGTCCTACGTTCTGATGCTTTGGATGTTGAAACTAAGGTAAGGAGTGTAGGTTCAGAATTTGTGATGATTCCTCTAAAGTCATAAACAGCATTATCATAACCATATTATTGTTATAATTTTGTTATTTCCTGTCAGTGCTAGTTAATATCCTTATTGTATTTTTTTTTTCAGATATGTGATTCTAATTTAAATATATTATGTGTGGATACAAGTTCCCCTGGGTCCACACATGATAGTGTTGTTTGGGCCAACTATCCATTATTTAGAAAGATTCCTCATTAATCATGGAGAAAATTTATATCTTTTAGGTATGTTTAAATTGAGTTTAATTTATGTAGCAATCCTCTGACTCATTGTGTAAATATTGTTTTAAGACTCTTTAATTTATTTTTGGTTATTGCAGGAGATTCAGGGTACCCTTTGAGACCGATAATGATGACACCCATCTCGGAACCAAGGCCGGATACTCCGGAACGATATAACCAAAGCTTGCTCTTGACGGCCAGAAGTCTTGTTGAATGCTGGTAGGTATGCTTTGAATATCATACCATTATTATAATAATTGATATAATTTGTGTTTGAAATAAATAAATAATAATAAAAGGATTTGTCCTTGCAGGTGCTTATTGGTTAATAGACAGCTGCATTACACTCCAGTAACTGCTGTGAGAATAGTGAATGAATGCTGTGTTCTGCATAATATAGCACACAAGGCTTATATCCCCTACACACCCCTAACAGCAGAAGAAGCAGCTCGTGAGCGACAGCTGACAGAGGGCGTTGGTCATGGTGTCAGGCAAGAGCAGTGACCGGGCACTCATGCTCTTAGCGAGTTGGAGCTTGGATGCACACAACAGTGGGCGCTCATTCAACGTTAATGGACTAATAGGAGAAACCAATTATCTTAATCAATTCTACTTTTATAATTAACATACTATCCTATTGTTGTCCATGTATGCATTAAAAAGGTGCATTGTAAAAATGTTATATCAACATGGTTTAAAAATTTGTGTTATGATGACACTTCGTGGCTGGTGTAGGTTAATTAGTTTTAAGTTTGTTTAACATTGAAATGGTTTTTAAATAGTTCTTATGTGTTTTATATAAGTATTCTTAGCAAATATTAACATAAATATTAAAATAATTTAAATCATAAGACATTTGAGGACTGAGGTACAGGCAGGTTAGATCATTATTATTGTTTTGTTTTAAGGCTGCAATTATTGTCTAAACTTGCATGTTATTCCCCTTAATTATTATTCTATATTCAATTCCATTTTTCGTACTGTTTGTGAATAAAGGCTATTTGTATTTCTAACGCCTCGTCATTTTATTTTAATTATATTTTTAAACGTAAACATTATCACACAGCTCATCGTCTCTCGTCACTCGTCCAAGAGCAAGGTCTTGATAAGCTCCAGAAACTGCACCATCAGTAAGTCTAAATGTTTATTTACGTAAAATCTTGCTAACCTCTTCAAAAGTTCAAGTACATACCGCACTTTTAGCTGTCAAAACTAGAGGTGCACACGTCAAAATTTATTACTAAACGCTCGGATATTCACAAACTAAAAGGGCATCACTAACGATTGACGTTACGCAACGGTCCAACTTTGGTTTACGTTCGTGAACGTTTGAACTTTTAGCGCGATACCAAAATCCCGATCAGCTGAATCGAAACCTAACCACTGCCGCAATCGAACCGTAACTTTGTCGTAAACGTTTGAAATTAGCGCGATTGCCCCCCAGGCGTCGGTATTAACAAATAGGTAGATTAATTGTAAATTAATTATTTTTGATTATTATATTTTTATTATCTTGCTTTATTTTTCATCGAAAACTCAAGCAACTAGAGTCAAAAAGTATCATTTGATAAAATAGTATAGTAGTTTATGTAGTTTTATTTCGTAATAAAACAATTTATCCTAGCAGTGTTTGGACTTATTGGAATTGTCATGGGATGTTGATACTGCGGCTGAGTGTGTAACTAAAAAGTATGAAAGAAAAAAAAATACTTCACTACAAAAAAAACACTAAAAAGTTATAAAAAATAGTAGATGTGCCGGTGTTGGGAGCAGGGTCCAAGCTACCGGTAGTTAGGGGTTCAGAGACAAGAACCCCTCACAATGCGAGCCGTATCAATGAGCCTTCTGTACCAGGCCCGTTGCACGATTGGATCAATCCGATCGTGCAACGACAGCTTCAACAGATAATCGTCGAACCTTTTGGCAATTGGCTATAGGCCATTGGAGGTCACGACCAATCGACACAATGATAGCCGAGTCCACTTTCCACATGTCGACAATCTCGTGTTAAGTTGTGCTAAATCGAGATATTTGATTTGTTTCTCTTACTCAGCTTTCACAAGGTTCTCATCATGTGGGATTAGGGTAACATCGACTATCATTGCGCGGCGCGCTAATCGGTCTATCACCAGTACATCCGGCTTATTGGCTGTAGCCAATGAACATTACTACTACGACTATTGTAATAGTCCGATCAGGGATGATAGACCGATCCCAGTACCAACAACGTGACATGGTCATTTTTGTGAACTGGGTCGAACGCATGCTCGAATTCGTATCTCAGAATACACGAAGTTGTACTTTAAACGAGTTGCTGGTGAATAACCCTGGCTACTTGACTATGCCTGTGCAAATACTCGCCGCCAGACGAGAACAACCAGATATAATATGTCTGATGGACTCACTCGGACGGTGGCATGCCCGACACACGTCAACCGTCCTGTAGTTTTATTAGTTATTATCATCGATAATTTGAGATAAATTCCTTTTCCACCGGAGCTAGGTTTTTTTTTCTTTGGAGCCAGAGCATTCTCCTTTAAGCTCAAAACGCATTAACCATTAAATAGCATGACTAAAACTTGGAAAAAAAAAAAGATCTTTTAAGTAAAGATAAACTAAAAGGTACCTAACTTTCATTGACTAGTTCATCATTTCAATTAAATTGAAACGGACGCATGTTACAATGAATATGTTTCACCTGCGATGCTGATGATGTTACAAAACAGTGACCACTCACCGGCGACTCATCTGTAGAATTGAAAGAGACGGGTGTCGGGACTAGAGCGAAGGCCATGTGTGGACAGCCAAGCTGGCCCCTCGCGCCATACCCACACGCTAGGATACGGTCACCGACCCGGCAGAGCAAGTGTCGCCGTCCGCAAACCACTTGCGTCACCGTACTGCCCATTAACTCCATAACCTAAGAATTACAAGTGTATTGATGACTAATGTCATTGATTGTTTGATATCATGATTCATAGATTAGAATAAGCAAGGATGTGATAAGTCATACTAAGAATGAATATATGCCTTTAGACAATCGGTAATTCAAAGCACAAAATGTTAATACAAAATAAATTCTACAAATTATACAGGTTACACTTTGATGCATATTATCATGCATATCTTAACATAACAAACAAACATAATTAATATGCACCTTATATAAACCGCTAAATTTGAATCGTTTTAATCCCGTGGAGGGTCGATCCAGTACATGAAACACTATCGATTTGTAAAGATAAAATTAAAAAATAAAGTACCAGTATACAGTAACTTTGAAGTTCCATAACTGTTTCAATTGTTGAAACTTTTAATGATTCTTTTATATTTTGTTTATTTATGATATTATTTTCTAGAAATAGTGGAAATTTCTCCATGCTTTGGATTTATCACTAATGTATATTTCCCTGATGTAAGCGTAAGAGAGCAGTGGTGGTCGAGTGGCGGCCCCGACTTACAAGTTTTAGGTCGCGCGTTCGAACCCAGCCAGGTGCATTACTTTGTGTAATTTATTTCATCACCACTGCTCTCAAAACGGAGAAGGAAAACATCGTGAGGAAACCGGTATGTCCTAGAACCAAAAATTCGAAGACATGTCACATTCACCAACACGCACTGGGCCCGCGTGGTGGATTACGGCCCATTCTCTCTCCTAGAGAGGAGGCTTGAGTCCCAACAGTGGGAACATTAAAAAGGTTGGTGATGAAGCGCAGCATTATTAAGCCCATAAGTAATGTTGTAGTTTAGCATGGGTTCTTGGAGTTTCTTTAGCCTTCAAGAATATTAAAATAATGAGCTCAAATTACTTTTCTAGGAACCAGCTCATCCTTCGTGGTCCCGTGTCCAGTCTGCCCGTATTCACCAGTCCCGCATGTGAAGACACCGCCATCTAATGTCAGGAACACGGTGAAGTCTTCTCCACATGCAATGTGACACACCTGGAAACAATACTTATGTTATCTATCTATAATATAAAAATGAATCGCAAAATGTGTTGGTAAGCGCATAACTCAACAACGCCTGGACCGATTTCGCTAATTTTTTTTTGTTGTGTTCGTTATTATGAGGAGAAGGTTCTTATGGAAAAAAATGAAAATTAGGGTAGTGTAGGGTAGAGTAGGGTAGAGTAGGGTAGAGTAGAGTAGAGTAGGGTAGGGTAGAGTAGGGTAGAGTAGGGTAGAGTAGGGTAGAGTAGGGTAGAGTAGGGTAGAGTAGAGTAGGGTAGGGTAGAGTAGGGTAGAGTAGGAGGGTAGAGTAGGATAGAGTAGGGTAGAGTAGGGTAGAGTAGGGTGGTGTAGGGTGGAGTAGGGTAGAGTAGAGTAGAGTAGGGTAGGGTAGAGTAGGGTAGAGTAGGGTAGAGTAGGGTAGAGTAGTGTAGAGTAGGGTGGAGTAGGGTGGAGTAGGGTGGAGTAGGGTGGAGTAGGGTAGAGTAGGGTTGGGTAGAGCAGGGTAGAGTAGGGTAGAGTAGGGTAGAGTAGGGTAGAGTAGGGTAGAGTAGGGTAGAGTAGGGTAGAGTAGGGTAGAGTAGGGTAGAGTAGGGTAGAGTAGGGTATAGTAGGGTAGAGTAGGGTATAGTAGGCTGAAGTAGGGAAGAGCGGGAGCGAAGCCGCGCGGGCAAAAGCTAGAACTTATATATTATAAAATTATAAAGCGGAAGAGTTTGTTTGTTTGAACGCGCTAATCTCAGGAATTACTGGTCCGATTTGAAAATTTCTTTCACTGTTAGATAGCCCATTTAATGAGGAAGGTTATAGGTTATATAACATCACGCTACGACTAATAGGAGCGGAGCAGTAACCAATGATGCGGGTGAAACCGCAAGGTACAGCTAGTACTATGTAAGTTAAAGCACAGGAATCAATTCTAACATTTACTTTGAAACATGACCACTTAGGAAAGTATAATGGAACTTTATTTAGAGAACAGTTCCTGCCCGAGGCTATCATATACTATCAATGTAATACCTACACAAAATTAATAAAACCATACACAAAGGGAACAAAGGCTAGGCAGATTAACGAAAAGGGCTGTCCATTAATCATGTGATCTTTTTTTATAGCATTTTTTAACCTCCTCCTTTACCCTTGGTGATATGTGGTGAGATTTAGGACTACCCATTCCCCCTCCTCCCAACATCACGTGTAGTTTTAGTAAATAAAGAAAAACTATTCTGGCGAATACGCGCGCACTCTTACGTGTAGTAATGGGCATCAACAGCAGTGCTATTGAATTGGCTAATTTCCGACTGATGACGCATAGGTTCACTAGTGGGCGCATGGATACGCACGAATTCCGCAGAATGCACGCGTCTTTTTAAAATCTCAGAATTAATGTGTGCGTTCCACTGTGGAGTTAAGGTTGAATTTGTTATGTTCAGTTTTGGATAGACACTTCGATGCGCTTCGACTCTGCGCTAGTATAAAATTACCCTTAGGCTCAACTCACAACAAAAGAGCGTCGAAGCGCAGCGAAGCGGAACACAGTTCCAGTGTCATATGAATTTTAACTTTATTTTCATTTCTATAATACTTATTATCGCATGAGAAGCTCGAACGAGTCGCGCGGATGCTCGCGGCGCCGCGGGAATTCCGGCGAATTCTATAAACGGTAAACGGGTCGCTGCGCTTCGCTGCCCTTCGCCGCTCTTTCGGTATGAGTTGACCCTTATTGTTAATCAGGCACTCTCGAACTTGGGACCGCGTGACCCCACCTAGCCCGTTGGTACCTACGCCAGTGAAGCTGTTATAGCTTCACTGGCGTAAAATGGCAGTAAAGTAGTATCTTTGAACCAAGTTCCCCAAAATGATCCTATATTTTAGTTACAGATTACCTTGACATTTCTCAAAGTCTTTAAGTGCGAGGGGAAACACTTGCTCTCTCTATCTTGCAATCCTAACTGGCCATGAGTATTTTTACCCCATCCGAAAACTGCACCGGATCTGCAAGAAAACAATAATGAATTATCTTTTGCGCCCAACAATTCTCCCGACCGAATTTTGGCCGGCCAAGGCATGTAGGTACACTGCAGATATTATTGTCGCATACAACACTTAACTAGTGTGCTACTTGTATACTAGTCCGATGGAACGGTAATGCAAAATCGATACCGAAAGAAAGAATTATGACATGGGGAAAGGGAAGGGGAAAATAACGATACCTAAATATTTAAGTATGTCAACACGAGCGACAAAAGCACCGCGCCGTACCTACATGATATCGCACTTGTGGTGAATGATGGGTCTACGCAAGGGGAGCCGAGCAGGAGACGAGCACGAGCCGAGCTCAAATTCGTGTAGTGTGGACCGACTCTAGAGGACCCAAGCACGAGTAGCACTATACGAATTTGCGCTCGGCTCGTGCTACTCACCTGCTTACCCCCTTTTACACATTTGTCATCACCTTAAGCTTCATCATTCATCTCTTCGTTAGACGAACATTCATGAATAAAGTGCGTCAAACGAATAGAAAGGGCAGTTTACATATTTGTAGACATAGTTGGCCTCGCCACTAGCGCGAATATGTAAATGTGGCTTCAAAATCATTGTAACCAATGGTTATCTTACCACAATGATAAAACTTTAGTAAAATACTTATCAAAACAAAAACATTCTGATATCAACTGCTTCATATTTTCTGTAAATTTCTGGAACCAACTAGTTTATGGAAACTACTTCCCATAATAAATGTTACATAAGGTTGTTTTGCATTACAATATGTGACACAATGAGATACAAGACACTAAGGTCATTTACATTATTTATTTAGGTAATACATATTTCAGTATTTCTGGAATGTTGTATGCTCAATCCGTCAACAAACGGTAAACTTGGTGCAGTAATTTTTTTGTAGTTTTTAAACTACTACATTAATAAAAAATAATACTTACTTAGATAGTGCAAAAGTATGGTTGCTGCCACATGCAATCATTGCAATAGGAACTCCAAGCAGAGAGGTTATTTGTTGTGGAACCATTTCCTTATTTGTCATTGTACCTAAACCACACTGACCAAAACTATTTGCACCCCAAGAAAATAGATCACCATCTAAAAGTAAACAAACAATAAAAAAACTAATAACACATCCAATAATTGTTTTAATAATTTTGAGTTTTCTACTAAAAAAGTAAACATGCTGTATGTACCACCAAAGACACTTCCGCTGACCAATGCTAAGTTCATTTTTGCTTGCACTCGAAACGAAAATCTCAAAGGGTTTGTTATGACACCACACCATAGGATTCAAGTGTTTTTTTTTTTAAGTGATCAGGCAGAAATGACCGCGATGGTACAAGCAATTATAGCACTAACTAATAGTAAGAACTAAACTAACTACCAGTAGTACTCCATGTTCACAAGATACAAGCTTAAAAGCCCACCACTCCACTCCCACCTAGCCTGCATTCTAATCTATGAAGACTAGAAGGACCATTTCTTACAAGGTTTGCTTACACATTCACTCTCTCTATTAATATTAACCTCGCCTGTGACATCAGCTGTTCTTCTTGTTTTTTAAAAGTTGTGTCTACAGTAAAGAACGTGAATCAATATTAAAGCAACAAAACTTACTATTTGTCAACGCTAAGGAGTGATACGCTCCACACGTAACTTGTATAACATTTCTTGTTGCCAGATTCTTCACAAACTTGGGCTTGTCCTGGGCATGTGTGCCCAGATTGCTGCCCAGTTGACCCATGCTGTCTGAGCCCCAACTGAACAGCTGTCCCCATTCATCCAGAGCAACTGAATGCTGTATTCCACAAGCAACTGATGATACAATGCAGTCTTTGAATGTCTCAACTAGTGCTGGAAAATTAACCTTTATAAATAAAATGGAAAATAACAATTGTAGTAGCTTGCCACGGAATACACTCATGAGTCTTAATGGAAGAAAAGCGAGAGTGAGTAGTTGAGTTGCAGTTGTTTGAAGAGTACAATCTAAATACTAACAAATAAGCATGAAGGTATTTTTTAAAGATATAATACATATTTTAGAGATAAGATATAATAGTCCACAGTAGTATTTGGGTAAACTGGAAAAGTTCATTTCCTTCAGTAACTATTACAACATTAAAAAAATGTAAGTAAAACAAAATACCTAATCAAATCACTGATACAACACAACAACACAGGTTCTTATTGCTAAAAATTTTAGTGAAAAGCATAACCTAGTTTGCCAATCCCATTTTATTTTTATAAGTCAAGGTGTTAACATGACTGTTTATGAATGAATGCATTCATAATAAATGTGTTTTGTTTAGCTGTGTCACATCTCATCTGAATAACAGATATGCTGAATGTATGTAAGTCACCCTATCTGTTATACAGTGACAGTGTTTATATTTTTATCTAAGGTGGTAATCTGTTATCTTTAATGTACAGTCTGTGTATATCACAGCTTTAATATAATCATTATAACATGACTACACATTATTTACTGTCCATTTAATTAACAATTAATCATAATCACACTTTAATCTCAACTTTCACCTTATGGAATAATTAAAAATCTTTCATCATATTGCAAATCCTGATTTGGCTTGTTTAATCAATTTGTAAATAAAACCTTTAAACTTCTATTTAATGTTCATAGTTTCCAACCTTTTCTAGAAAGAGGGGAGAATACAATACACCAAACGTAACTGTTGAAATTATTAAACATAAAAGAAATTGTAACAATACCAGGAGTTTTTCCTCCTCTACCGTCAGTTTGGCGACCCAATTGTCCAACCTCATTGTTTCCACATGAATACAAATGGCCAGTGTTTGTAAGATACATTGTGTGGAACTCGCCAGCAGCCACTGCTTTTATATGGTTGCTTTCACGCCATTTTGATAATGTTGGTTTTATAACCTGTTATACAGAAAAATACATAAGTGAAATACTATTTGATAGATACACAAAACAGTAACTTTGTAATATAGCAAGGTTATGATAAAAATTCTATTTTGGGGTAAAATTAAAACATTCAATCATTGTGATCCCATAACAATATTTCTATTAAACTGTTATCACACGTCTTAAACGTCGCATACTTTTATTGGTGTAAATTCTACCTGAGAAATAGTAATAACAAGATACATTCATGTTTGCTTACTTATCATAATCGCTTTGTGAAACGTCACCAGGGTAGAATTTAAAAGGATACTCACCAAATCAGGGGATTCCGGTCCTTCTATACACAATTCGTGATGAGTCGCATTACCCCAACAAAACATTTTGTGCTATTATTTTGCAATGACTTTTAAATTTTATAACTAATGTATAACCTCTACTTCCGATCCAGATCAGTCTGATTGAGAGGTAGTTAGGAATCTGATTATTCTAAGCCGGTGACTTTACACAGTTAATTTTATTTGCAACATAGTGGATGAAAATAATAAAAAAGCATTTTCAAAAAGTCGAGAACAATCTTCAACTTTAGCTGTCGTTCTATCTGTCAAATAGGGATGTGAAAAATATGAATTATAAATATAATCGATTAAATCCCTTACAAATTTTTTTAAAATAAAAATCGAATTTGATACGCGAATAAAATTTAAAAAAAAATGGCATCTGAGTCGATTACAACTATTTTGCCAGTGTTACATTGAGAAGGCAATTAGGTGAGAACCACCAAGGAGCTATTACCTTCGTGGTAGATAATAATAAGCTGGAAGGACAAACACAGTTAAAGACACATAATCGAATGGAACAATAGACAAAGAGGTAGGCTTATTGAGACTTAGAAAATACTCACAGAATACTACGATGTGCCCAGTCTTCAAGACCTATATACACTGAATGCCAACAAACATTTACGAGGACATTCCCTCAAGTAATGAGGAAATGCATCCAAAAAGAAGCCTTTGTAACAATTTCTACCAAACCGAGTTGTAACAGCATGGAACAGGCTCCCGAAAAGTGTTGTAAAAGCTCCCACATTCAACTGCTTTGAAAATCGGTTGGACAGACTACACATCTCCAAAATATACGAAACACACGCATGTTGAATGTTGAATGAAATAATGATCTAATGTACAAACATATCTTCGATATGACAATATACGATATTACAACACTAAATACAAAATAATTTTATATACACTTTACGCACCATTTATAATTTTAATATACTATCATTCGAAAATGTAGCCAAAATGTTGATTAATTTGGGAGTGAAATTTAATATTACTTATTATAGTGTTTTTTTTTTTCATAATTACTAGTCAATTAAAATCGATTATTTTGTGTTGATTACTTAAAAACTTTTTATTTTTGGTGTCTAATATGATATACTTTTGGCGTTTATTTGAACTAATTGGCAAACCAGATATATATATATATTTTTAAAAAAAACCGATAACTTCATAAAAGACATTAATTATTAATCGATTTTTCAACTAAAAAAACAATCGATTAATTAATAATCGATTTTTTAAGTAGATTTTTACATCTCTACTGACAAATTTCTGGTGCGTTCAGTCATTTATAGAAATAGAATACACTTTTAGTCGATTTATTCAAATAACTTTTATGTGTTCAGTGCCTTTTTCGTATTGATTTTTACGAGATACGAAAATAAAACACTATTTTCTGGCGATCGCTCTCATTTTATTTATTCGATTAACTCAGATTATATAAAATGTCATAATCAATAAATATAAATCGTGCAGTGTTGATGGCCTACCATAGCGAGGCAAATCTTCCATCACATCTCGACCGCTTTTGAATGCTTTGTACCACTCTTAGGCTCGTGTTTTTGATAAAGTCGATTCACCGTAAGCCTTCTGTAACATTTTCAGTGACTCCGAACACGAAATTCCATTGGCGATGTAAAATGACATGGCCGGATTTAGTAGGGAGGTGTGCCCAAACTAAAAATATTTCTATACACAGACAAACGGTACATCGTATTAAAGGTTAAGGCTTAAGGGTACGGCTTTACCGTAGTTTAAGTTTTATAATCAGAGATAGAGCGAGTGACAATAAAAATAGGATTTCAAAGAAAAACGCCTAATCATTTTGAATAGCAATGATTGACGTCAACACAACAATGATCCACAATAACAGCTAGTGAAGAATGAGTCAAAAATCAAAATACCAAGTATTTACATTGATGAACAAATATTGGTAATACATAGTCACTTTCAAACATCGACATTAACAAGCTACAATATCGAAGAAGAGCTCGTCGTCTTACAGATACTTTTTGGATATTCAGGTGGATAAGCAAAAAATATACAATTGGACATGCAATAAAACACTAAAACATAACACTTGAATTTATATTTATTCATATAAATAAGTAATATATTAATAAACCGACTTCTAAAAAAGGAGGAGATTCTCAATTCGGATTTTTGTATTTTTTTTTTTCTTAATATTTTAACACAACTTCACTACAATAATTACTCAAACAAGACACATTGAATGTTTTCATCCTCTCTTAAATCTCGAAAAGAAGAACTAGATTGTTTCGAAGATTATGTTATCAAGGAATGAGGCTGATGCCGTTATATTTGCTTGATTAGCAACTGGTGGAATTCAACCTGTTTATATATGCTTTTTTTTCTACTAAATATACGAATAATATATATATATATATATATATATAAATATAATTTAAAATATATAATTTCTATCAGCCAATGTATTTTGTAGTTATGGTGTTAAAGTTTTTACAATATACCCTCATATTCGATTGGAGGCCACAGTTCACTTCAGGCACATTGACTTCGTGAGCGTCAGAATCCAAATCGTAAACAAACCAATCCAATATGCACAGCAGAATATAAATATTAAAAGCGTAAAGGAAAGTCCGATAAAGGAAAGCATGGAACTAAGTTTGAAAATCAAATACATTTACAAAAACACAAAACAGTAATATGTTGTAAGATCGACGCAACGCTAGACTATATTTATACAAGAACGTAGTGATTATATACTCTTTGTATATACAATTTGTTTTGACAGTTGAGTTTTATGAGCGCAGAAACGTCAAAATAATTTTAGGACGTTTGGGTGCACGCTCTTGAAAATATAGCCGATTCATAATGTGTACCGTGAGTACCATCAAAACGCGCGGCGGCTCGAAAAGTGGTGTCCTTTTTATCTTCTGCAATACAATTGTGACATTTACAAGTATTTTATAATTTTAGTCTGACCTTCAGGCGTGTTACTACAGATAAGAACACTGTCTGTCTTATGCGTGTACCCAAACGTAAATACAATTTGTATCGATTTATCTTCATCCTCCATGATTGCTCTGAAACAAAACGACTCAAAAATAATTAACATACTTATTTTTTTGGATTATTTTTCGCCACTCCTAGAGAAAAGTGATTGTTGCGACTTCTTTTTATTTATTTTAGAAGTAATTTTCATTAATTAATGTAAGTACCACATTATTGATTTTTTGGGCAGGATCCGGCCATGTCTTTTAAGACCAACTCGTCGATGTTTGTTGTTGTTCGATGTTTTTGTCCATTATGAAATTCGCAATACACACTAGATATGATATAACTAAAAACAACACTGTATTTAATATAAATAACAGATGCCACTCAAACTCCGCGCTGAAATGGAAAACAGTTGTGCCAATCTAGTAACAACAAAAAAATCTAAATTTTGAATTTGGAACCATAAACAAATCATCCATTCCCGATACTTTTTGACTGAATGTACTGTCTTACAAACTTATCTGTGAAATGGAGAAAATGGGAACTACGGCAGCCATGTTGAAATGTCATTCAATTGTCAGTGTCTACTACATTCGGGTGCTTGGTGTTTTCTGTTGCGATATTTCTACATTTTCAGCGTTTAATATGCCAAAAGCGATTAAAAGTGATGCGCGAAGCATCATTCTTAAGGTCAAAGCTTTTTTTGAAGAAGAAGCTCGGGCGGAGCCTTCGATTATTCCATTTAATCAAGTATACAAATACAAACGAATTTCGGCAGCTACAGGTTAGTGTTGTATACTTACTTTTTATATCGTAACTGTAACTTAAAAAATATAAAGCTGAGTGGTTCAACTACCTATAGTTCTCGTCACGTAAAAAGAACGCTGGAATAATCTGAGGGGCTCTCCCGCATAGGTACGTTTGGCTTAGCGTAAATTCTCTCCACTCCACTGCCTTCCAGCGTTCTTCTTACGTGACGCGATTTGTACGCAAGCCGCATAAAAAATACACTTCTAGACACATCTATTGGCCCACCTTGTATTTTCAGTTTCGTTTGGTCCTAGATTAGATAAAATTTTATATTAGGTCGAGCAAAAAGTTTTGAACCTGGCACATTCACAATTTCATTCAATAGTCTTTTTTTTTGAATTTCGAACACAGAATTTAAAGAAACAAAAGACAATTTGGAGCCTGTTTGTTGATATCTAACAATCGAATACTAAGAAAACTTGGTTTTATTGGTTTACTTGGATTTAATTCTTGAAAAAGTGATTGATATCTTTGGTTTTGCAACAAACATTACTTATTCTTAACATTAAGGTGAGGTTCTATCAATAATCTATGGATACTTCACCTGAAGTCGCCGCCCAAGCTGTGGCACTTATTCAGGCCGGACACAGCCAAAGAAACGTGAGTGCTCAACTTAATTTAAGTCGATCTGCGGTCCGAAATGTTTATCGGAGGTACCTAGAGACTGGCGGCTTTGTTCGTCGCCAAGGAAGGCCACGATCTCGGGTCACAACTGAAAGGCAGGATCGATTTATCGTGACGACTAGCTTGAGACATCGTCACCTTACCTCCATTGAGATACAAAACCAACTTCGCGACTTCCACGGAGTATCTGTGAGCGCTCGAACTGTTCGGAGATGGTTAAAAGAACGCGATATGGTACCACACAAGCCAGCTAATGGGCCCAAACTAACGCGAGCCCACCGAACAGCGCGCCTTCATTTCGCACGCAGTCATTTAAATTGGACACAGCAAGATTGGAGCCGTGTACTCTTTTCTGATGAGTCTAAAATTGTGTTACATGGCAATGATGGAAGGAAGAAGGTCTACCGACGTAAGGGAGAGCGTTTCGCACAATGCAGCTTTGAAGAGAGGGTTGCTTATGGCGGTGGCTCATGTACTGTCTGGGGCGGTATATCCGCGAGCGGCAAAACTCAACTTGAGGTTGTTACAGGACCACGGCTGCCAACATTAAATGCTGAAAGGTACATTCGTGAGTGCTTAGAACCTCACGTGATACCATACGCGGACTATGTGGGCCCAAATTTCCTTTTTATGCATGATAATGCAAGAGCCCATGCGGCCGGCATCGTCAGGGAATATCTTCGGGATGTGAACATCACAGTTATGGACTGGCCAGCCAGAAGCCCAGACATGAACCCCATTGAGCACATGTGGGACGACCTAAAAAGACGTGTTAGGGCTCGTCAGCCAGTTGCCAAGACGATGCAGGAGTTGAAAACTGCCATAGAAGAGGAATGGGAGATGATCCCTCAAAATTTCATAGAGCGATTGATAAACTCTATGTCTAATCGTATGAGAGCTGTGCTAGATGCCCATGGAGGCAACACGCGTTATTAAATTAAACCTTTATTTGATAAAACATGTTTTCTATTCAAAAATCAATTGCCTTTAACAAGGCGCATATCCGACTTGTTAGGCGTAACTCCATGTCGTATGGTATTCTGAATTCAAATTTAAAACAATACGATCGAAAAAGATGGTAAAATGTATCAGGTTTAAAACTGCATCAACAGTTTTTGTTCAATCTAGCAATCATATTTCGGTAGGGGCCATCGAAACCTAAACTCTAAGGTGGGCCAATAGATGTGTCCAGAAGTGTAGTTACTCATACTTACATTTAATATTTTAACTACAGTATGTAAATACTTAATTCATTTTGTCTATATTTCAAGTGTGAGTCAAGGGCTAATTTCAAAAAGAGTTAAAGAAGGGCATGCAGCAGAAGACGGTGGTACAAAAATTCGGACCCCAGGCAAGGAGGGGAAACGTCAAAGTGGGTTTATTCATGTTGATGATTTTGACATGGGAGTTATCCGGAGGAAATTACATGAATATTACTCTAATAAAAACGAGTTACCGGGTGTTAAGAAGCTTCTAGAGGTCTTAAAAACAGAAATAAATTACACGGGACAAAGAGAAAGTCTACGAAAGCTGCTTCACAAAATGGGTTTTCGTTTTAAAAAGTCGCAGTCTAATTGTAAAATGCTCATGGAGCGCAATAAAGTATAAGCTTGGAGAGCAAAATACTTGCATGCTGTAGAAAAAAATTATAAATCTCCACAGCCTCGGCCGCTATTTAGATGAAACCTATATACATTCATCGCATACATCAGGTAAATGCTGTCAAGGAGAGGGTGTAGATGGAGTGTTAGAGCCTGTATCAAAAGGGCAAAGATATATTATTGTTTATGCGGGAGGGCGATACCGGATTTGTCCAAAATGCTCTTCTAGTTTCTATGTCTAACACAAAAAGTGGTGACTATCATGACGACATGAATAGTACTAACTTTAAAAAGTGGGTTATTGAAAAACTCGTGCCTAATTTACAAGAGCCATCAATAATAGTAATGGATAATGCCGTATCACCTTATTTGTGTAAATAAAATACCAAATACTAATTCTTTAAAGAAATATATGCAATTCTGGTTGACACAAAATAAAATTGACTATGGAGAGGATTTGACGAAACCTCAGCTGTAAGAAATAATTAAGAGAAATAAGCCTGAACCTGTGTATGAAATTGAAAAAATATTAGAAGAAAATCGACACAAATGCTTGTACTTACCTCCCTATCATTGCGATCTCAATCCCATCGAATTAATATGGAGCTCGATGAAAAGAAAAGTTGCTGATGTAAATATTGACCGCAAAAATTCTGAGATTCCCCGCCTAGTTCAAGAAGCTTTTGAAAGTATAACGGTTAGTGAGTGGGCTCAGCATTGCAATCATGTTCGCAAGTTACAAGCAGAATATTTGAAGCACGATGTGTATTTGGATAAACCGTTTATTATAGAAGTAATAAGTGATTAGGAAAATGAAAGTGACAGTAATAATGATGACATGGATATAAGCGGCGAATGGAGGATGAAGTTGGGCATGCAAGTTCATCAAAAGATCATAATTATTGTAAACCGGGATTCTAATAAATTATTGTTAAGCAAACTTTTGTTTTTTTACCCCTCACATAGTTAAGGGTGGCCCGTGCCCCAGCAGTGGAGACGTATATGAGTTGATGATGATGAAATTTTTGTTTTATTCTATCTATTAACTAGGTCATGTCCTACAGGACGCATCTTGAGTGTCTAGATATTTGAGTTTTGTTTAAATAGAGAAGCTAGTACTAAACTATGGGTTTTTTTTTATCAAGCTTACTAGCAACTGCTAAATCCATCTAAGTAGGTACTTATGCAAAATGCAGAATTCGTTTTTTTTTTTACTATAACGTATATATGCAAGTTATTAAATTTCATTTGCCTACTTTGCTAAACATTTAGTTTTAAGTGAGGTACCTACATTATATCAATTGAATGCCAGAGAAAAAGCTAATGTATGTATCTACCTACATTAATTTTCCTATTTTTGAAGACTATTTAGTACTTTTATTAGCATTTTATTATTATAAAACAATGTTAGGTATTGTTTAAAATAATAAAATTATGTTTATATGTTTACCTAGTTTCTAATCTGACATACCCAATCATGGGTAACTTTTATTAATTTGCAACTCTAAAGCGACGGTGTCGCTACCACTCGGTTCACAGATAAGTTGTTAGTTGGTGGATCTGTATATAAACCGCGTACATTTGGAATAATTAGCCTGATAAGGTCTTCTCGTCCAATTATAATTTAGGTGTCTTCAAGGCTAGTGAATTGGTTAGGCTCTTAATAAACTAGTGCGATTCGAAAAAAAACTATTTAATTTAAGTTTCAATTTAAACTAATTATGTACTTAAAACTTTAATACATATATGATAATTATTTTACTCTGTGTTTTACTATAAAAACAATTATCATTTGATGCTACGATTTGCAGATTTATCAGCTATTTAATCAATAAATAACCAATTAAGACGAAAAATCCCTTCAATTTTTAACAGGAGATATCAGGTCCGTTTTACTAAACTGATTCGGGCAAATCTACCCATGCTCATTTTAACAAGTTGACATCTGGTCCACAGGCCAGTTTTTGCGTGGGCGAGATGGCCCATCATAAATATCCCTCTTAATGTGCCAATAGTGTTTAGTCTGTTCGGAAAGTAAACAATCGTGGGATTCGCCTGACCCCCCCCCCCTGGGCTAGGTCCAGGACGTAGATGGACCACTAATTAAAATTGTTAAACATGTTTTTATATTATTTTTTTGGCACAATATACCTAGATTTTATTTACCTACTTTTTACCCGACTGCAAGAAGGGTTATGTTTTTACCTGTATTTATTATTAAGTTTAAAATTTAATGATAACTTCGTGTGACTTGACCACGACTAGGTGATGAGGCTGCTCTCAAGCAGCTCCTGCCCAAACTTTGGGGTTTAGACGCCTCCTACCGGAGGCTCTACGCGGAAATCGTTCGGTCCATGGCCCTTTATGGGGCGCCAGTGCGGGCGCCGTCGCTGCGTCAGCAACCGAAGGCCCAGCTGAACGCATGCCAGAGGGTCATGGCAATACGGATGGTGCGGGGATACCGTACGATTTCCTACGAAGCGGCGAGCCTTCTTGCTGGCCTGCCACCATGGGATCTGGAGGCAACTGGAGGATCTGGATTTGCGCGTGGAGATGCAACGCCGGGGTGAAAGTCCGCTGCCACGACAGGTCACGGCATGGCGGACAAAGCTCCGGCGGGATGTCATGGTGAAATGGCGTCAGCGACTATCGCAACCCAGTACTGGGCACGCCACAATTATGGCGGTAAGTCCCCTCTTTGAGGCGTGGCTGGAAAGACCTCATGACGTCCTCACCTTCCGCATGACGCAGGTTCTCACCGGACACGGTAAGTTCGGGAGGTTACTGTGCCCGGATTCGTGTGGAAGTGACGCCCGGGAGTCCCCACTGTGCAAAACCCCCGGAGGACACGATGGAGCACACAGTGGATGTGTGCCCCGCTTCGGCAGAGCATCGCCGTGCCCTCGTGAGGGCGATTGGCGGTGGCGATCTCTCGCGCTGGGCCTTGGTACCGGCTTTGGTCCGGAGCGAGGAGGACTGGTAGGCGGTCGCCTCCTTCTGCGATGCAGTAATGTGAGCAAAGGAGAAGGCCGACCGCATCAGGCAACGGCGCTCACAGTGGGGATTCCGGTCCTGATTTCCGGTCACCGTGGGAGCGGGCTTGCGCACTGCGAGCAATGGGTATCTCGCTGTCCCACCGTCCGGTTACTGTCCAGACCGACCCCAAGTCGTCGACGGCGCGTTCTGTTCCCACGCGCCTTAAGGAGTTGTCAGCAACAGCAGGGGCCCAGCCGGGTCGAAGCCTACCGGGACCAGGATTATCCGAAAGGGAAGCTCGGCCCCGGTACGAAAGGCAAGGAGGAAAGGGTTTTTTAGTCAGGAAGAGGTGGGTTTTTTAGTCAGTAAGAGTTTGACACTATCTCCCGCTATGCCCAAGGGCAGCAGATGTCATTTGGATGATTTTATCCACCAAAAAAAAAAATACGACTGTGACCCCCCCTGGTGCCAAAGCTAGATCCGCCCTTAGGGATTTGAGGGCGCTGCTGTAGAGCTATATCGTTTTTGTTAAGTTTGTGTGTAACATTGTAACGTCATTATAGTGCGACTATTACAACTTGATATCTTGAAACTATGTTAGACTAGCTTCTTCCAGCAGCTTCACCCAGTAACAAAAATAATCCTACTTTCTGAACTTACTCACATAATGAAACTGCATAGTTATACCTTATACGCGACACTAGCTTTTGCCTGCGCGGCTTCTCTTCCCTACTATACCCTACCCTATCCTACTCTACCATACTCTATACTACTTTACCCTACTCTAGTCTACTATGCCCTACTCGAACTTACCAAACTTCACATAAACCATCTACTAAATAGTCCGAACAAAGCCTAAACATTTGGTTTGGATAGGTGAGCCCTTTCTTGAGTTATAAAATTACAACGAGAAGTGGCATTGATTTTTATATAAATAGATTATTGCAATGTTTATGATTAAGTTCATCCGTCTAGTAGTTTTTGTGCGACAGATCCATACATACGAGTACCTCCATCCATCTTCACAAACTTTCGCATTTATAATATTACTAGCTTTTGCCCGCGACTTCGTTCGCGTGGAATAGTGACTTCCGGAAATTTCAGTACTGAATTGATGTCGACTCTTGACCAATAGATGGCGCTGTATGTCCGGAATAAATTTTATTTTTTATTTTATTTTTTGCAATAAAAACTATCCTATGTCCTTTCTCAAGTTCCAAACTATGTCTGTACCAAATTTCACACAAATCGGTTCAGTAGTTTAGGCGTGAAGCAAAGACAGACAGACAGACAGACAGAGTTACTTTCGCATTTATAATATTAGTTTGGATTAGCCTATTTGTTGAACTTGCTCACGTGATGAAACTTAGCAAAAATATAGGTTATAAGCTATGTTATTGCAACGTTTATCATTAAATTCATCGGTTTATAAGTTTTTGCGTTTATGAGTAAATAACTAACCATTAATTGTGGCGACACCTGGGGAGGCCTACAATGTCGAATATAATAATAATAATGTTGTATGTCGAATACATGAGATGAGGTGCGTCCACATAATATTGGCCAGATGGTTCAAGGGACCTTATGATGGTTCAAGGGCCTTAAAATAAAACTTTAAAAGCATATACTCAAGTCTGCGGTCTCTTGAAGTTGTGAAAAAATCAGACTTCTGAGTTAACGAAAAAAAAAAAAAAACGACCAAGAACGTGTCGGGCCACGCTCAGTGTAGGGTTCCGTAGTTTCCCGTTCGTCACAATAATTGTACCCACATAGGAGTTTAAAAAAATGCTTGCATATACGATTATACTACAAACTTAGTCCAGAAATTATTTTGTACAACTTTTTTGTCTTTTTTGTACAAAAACTGTTCTTTCCATCAAGTTTAAAATAATTTTCCTAGAAAGTCCTTATAAAGTTCTACTTTTCAGTTTTTTTTCATATTTTCTAAACTTATTTCCGAAATTATTGACATTATCAAAAAATTATTTTAGTAAACCCCTATTCATTTTTAAATACCTATCCAACAGTATATCACACGTTAGGGTTGAAATTAAAAAAAAAAAAACACTTTCCACTTTACATATATACCCTAATAAAACATTTTTTTCCAATTTTTGTTTTACCACTTTGTCGGCTTGATTGATATTCATATTGGTGCCAAATTTTAGCCTTCTAGTGCTAACGGTGACAGAGATTAAGCGAGGACGGGCAGACGGACAGACAGACAGACGGACATGGCGAAACTATAAGGGTTCCTAGTTGACTACGGAACCCTAAAAAAATTCGTCCGTATAAGTCGCAAAAAACGTATATTTCGATACTCAAAGAATCAAAGTTCATAGGGTAAATCCCGTTGACCTAGAATCATGAAATTTTGCATGAATTAAGGTTTCGTAGAACAAGTTTATAGAAAAATCTGAAAACTGTAAATTTGTAGAGGCTCACAAAAAAAAATTGTTTGTAATTCGAAAAAATCTTCGTAACTCAATTCGGGAATTGATATCATAGGTAAATTTGTGTGAAATCTTTGGAGTTAGACAGGAGTTTAAATGGGAAGTTTAAAAACATTAAAATAAATGTGCTAAGTACCAAAAAAACAGCATACTAATGTTTCCCAAGTTCGTGACTTTTTTTATTTACTATTGGTGTGATTTGCCATTTATTATATTTGGTAAAACTGTAATATATTAAATATTAGTTTTCTTGCAGCTCAGTGAAATTTATTATTACATTTCTGAAGATTTTAATTTAAAATCACAATAAAATACATAACAAACAAACCGGTATCAACATGATAGAATGTTTGGCATTTGACGGATGGCTGGGTTGGGTTGCTACTTAAAATCTTTAATGTTGTTTTTACTTTACGCCACAACGGTTCTTTTATCGCACAGACAATAATATTATAAATGTGCAATTTTGTGAGGCAGGACGGATGCACTCGTATGTATGTATGTGTCGCGCAAAAACCTCTAGACTGATGAACTTAATGATACACATTGTAATAATATAGCTTATAACTATAATTAAACCGTTTCATCACGTGAGCATGTTCAATTAGTAATATATTTTTGGTAGAGGGTGGAGCCGCTGGAAGAAACTAGTCTAACATTGTTTCAAAATATCAAGATGTAACAGTTGCACTATAATGACGTCACATGTTGCTCACATAACAAAAACGATATTTATCTACAGCAGCGCCCTCAAATCCCACGACTGTTTACTTTCCGCACAGACATTACTGTAAGGACCGAAATATCTTGAATGTTTCAAATTTTGAACAATTGCTTGCTTTGTAATTCTCTAAGGCGAATGCGCAAATGAGCATTGCGTATTTTTTTTAGTTTGGGCAATAGTTCGGATCGCCTCGCCAAAAGTGTGCGATTTAAGGTGGCCAATATACTTTTACCGTACTGAATACCGATCTGCTTTTTACACAATGTTTCAGTCACGACTATTAAGTTACTAAAACGTATTTATCTAATTTAAAATTAAACTACATATGTTAATGTCTTCTGATTCGATGTTTTGTTTCATTAGTCGATTATTGACGTACAGAAATCTATGACTATAGACTTTCTAGTACATATGTTGCAGATGTGTGAACTGTAGGTACCCAGTTATATATTTAGGTAGTGATGTAGATGGGACTAGGACGTTGTTCGGCCATATTTGTTATTGTGCTGATGGGATTTATATATTTTATCGTTTGATTTCAAACTAGAAAGTTTTACATTCTGTGATGTATTTTGTTTCATTATACTCTCCTTTTGAACATTTTTATCTTGTGACGTAAAATCTCCAAAACACGATAGAGTTATGTTAATTCAGTGACCGTGCGTACCCCTTTGTGGTAAATCGCTGAAGCGATCCAGCATATCATATTGAGAGATAATTCCCTTAAATCTCATTATCGTGGCGGGGTCATCAAATAATAATGGCAAAGGGGGTCGACAAGCCGCCCCAGTCGACGTGGGGTCTCCCTTACTTGACTGGGAGGAGGCTGACCATTTTAGTTTCGAAGATTCTGAACGGTTCGAAGAAGATTCCCTGTGTAGCTGGAGTTCAGAGCCTGAAAGCCTATGCAACAATTGGCGAGGATGGAGGCGTCCTAATCTTCAGAACTCGTTTGGAAGCCGATCGACAAAAAAGAATATTCAAGGTAACTCTATACAGCTGATTCTTTGTTTCGAACTATCGAAATGATGACACTGTTTTACATTTCTTGACGAATCATACATTTACAGGCAATATTATGTTAATTTTATGTCATGAATTGTTTAAATATCTTTATTTAGCTCTTATTTTCAGTAATAAGTTTTGATGCCATGATCTCTAGGTACTAATTGGAAGTACATTGTGCTTAGTGATACAAAGAACAGGTGCTAGAAGTCATTTACCTTTGAGTGAACTGGGCAGTACCAAAGGTATTGCCTTTGGTTTCAAAACCTTTTTTTTTATTGATTTGAATCTATTTCTATTGCTATAAATCCTAAGTGAATGGAAAGTTTTTGGTTCTAGACAACTTTCTAACTTTCACTGTTTTTTTGTATAATAATGTGGTTAAATAACATAAAATGTAATATGAATATAATATTTAATTTACTAATTATAGACTTCTACATCTTGTAAAATATGACATAAGTGTGCTATTTTTAACATAATGATATAGTGGATATTCAGGTTATGGAATTGTTAAAGTAATAAGTACATACACAGTTAATTGTACATTTGTTTATTTATTTAATTAGTTATTTATGAATAAATATTATATTTTTTAAATTTATTTGATAGTCCTTTGTTTATCATTAACATGTAAATTATTTCTGTAAAAAATAAAAACACCACTAAAAGTATTAGTATCTACTGAAAAGATCATTTGATTTGTAATATTATTCATTAATTTATTTTCAATGAAAAAGAAAAAAAATTGAAAATTGTTTTCATTTATAACATCCTAGTTTATCAATTTACTAAAAAGTTCAATTCAAGTTTTTACAGCAATTACAAGAAACAATATATATTAAACTTTACAGAAAAGACAGTTTCAACACTAAGTGAACTTGCAGCAAAATGCGTAGCATCTCACATACCGTTTGAATTAGTTGAACATGTCTATCCACCGGTGCCGGAGCAACTGCAACTTCAGATTGCGTTCTGGAGTTTTCCAGACAGTGAAGATGACATCAGGTTGTACTCCTGCCTTGCCAATGGCTCAGCTGATGAGTTCCAGAAAGGAGAACATTTGTTCAGAGATAGAGCTGTCAAGGATGTTTTACAAATTGGTACGTAATGTGGAAATTCATGAATTCCATCTAGGTAGGGAATTCAATAGCAATTTTGTAATAAAAACAAAATAAATAGTTTTTGTTAAAGAATTTTCTCCTATAATACATTTTTACAAAACTTCAAAATGTTCCTAGGTTTCCACTTGTCTGCTACAGTAGTTGTAGTAATGCCTCGGGCGCAGTTCAACGTGGCGGTCACGTTCGACCGCCAAAGAATATCGTCATGCAACTGTACCTGCTCCTCAACAGCACATTGGTGTTCACACATTGTTGCTGTCTGCCTGTACAGGATACATCTTGTAAGTTTATTAGGAATTACTTAATTCCAAATATTGAATTTGCAAAAGATTACAATACATGTTGTATATTATAATACATATTGGTAAAATTAGATAATAAAAGGCAGATTTTTGTGTTATTCATTTTATTACCCTTATTGTATCCCCAATAACCATTTTAAGTTGACTGCTCAAAACCGCCAATCAATGCTTGAAAGGCAAAAATGACTAAGCAACGTTAATTTTTGCCTTTCAAGTGTTGAAAATAATATATAATTGTGCATTTGTTTTGAACTTATGATAATTATTACTGACAAAGTCAAACATTTGCCACATGTACAGATCTGACTATTTATAAGTGAGATGTTACTCATCTGAAATGACTACTACGAACTAGTAACTTTATAGTTTGTGTACCTTGCCAACTGGTTGAATCAAAACTTTGGCAAAGAAGCTAGGTTTTTTTTTTGTTATTGAAAGGTTATTACTATTTCCTAACACTAAATAAATAATTGCTATTTAAAATTTAAGAATAGAAAAATAAATCTCTTTGCTATCAGCCCGTTATAGTTGAGTTCAGGAAACTTGAAGCATTTATTGTTACTTCAATAATATGAATAATCATCTAATTATAGAAGTGATGGAGTCCTGCGTAATGTTATATATTATTTATCAATCAATTAACCACTTATAATCTCTTCTAGCCGACACAGGTATGCCTCAGGGCACCAGTGTCAGAATCTCTGCAACGGCTGCGAAGAGATCAGCTGCAGAAGTTCGCTCAGTATTTGATATCGGAGCTACCACGGCAAGTGCTGCCGACGGCTCAACGTATCTTGGATGAGCTCTTGTCAGCTCAACCGAACTCAATCAACACAACGTGTGGAGCACCGGACCCCACTGCCGGCGCGTCGGCCTACGAGTACACGTCCTGGTTCCTTGACGAAAAGACTTTGCACAATAATATCAACAAGATATTAGTCAAGTTTTGTGTTCCGACGCCTATTGTATTTAGGTAATTTGGTTTTCTGAAATAAAGATGTATGTACCTACAGTCTTCATTAAAACATTAAAGCAGACAACAAAATTAATTATATAAGTAATAAACCCTATCTCCAGTCTCTTGAAGTTATATATCCATTAGCGTCATTCCAAAAGGAGACAAAATCAAACTATAGCCTAATTTTTATTGTTTTCATTTCAGAAATGCTAGTCATGTAGTTTCATAAAAAGCATTTCTAAGTTGTTCTCAGAATACGTCTTTTAAGTTGAAATTTATACCAATACAGAAGCTTTACTATTTCTTTTTTACTGATTTAATCTCTTTGATTTACAACATAAAAAATTCTACAGTGACGTCAACTACCTAAGTACAAGTGCGCCTCCTGCTGCGGCAGAATGGTCGTCGTTACTGAGGCCACTTCGAGGCAGGGAGCCGGAAGGAATGTGGAACCTACTCTCCATTGTCAGAGAGATGTTCAAGAGGAACGACAGAAACGCCATACCTCTACTCGAAATAATTACCGAAGAGGTCATGGCTTGTGAACAGGTAAGATTTTAGGCCTTTGGGTAGTCTATTTAAATGTTTTTTTAAATAATTACTTACTATGAATAGATTACAATTTTAACAATGATATGACCATCTAGGAATTTGTTGTTGAAGTTCTTGTCAGTATTAATGTTATCGTATTTTGTGTTCATTCTAAAACACCCCTTATGTTATTGAAATACGGTTAAATTTTTATTACTAAGACTTTGCTGTTCGACCATCTGTCTGTCTGTCCATCTGTCACCAAGCTGTATCTCAAGAACCGTGATAACAATTGAAATTTTCACAGATGATGTATTTCTGTTGCCGTGATGTATTCTGCTCTTTAGTATTTGTTGTTATAAACAAATACTAAAGAGCAGAATAAAATAAATATTTAAGGGGGCGTATTTTTTTTTTTGTGCCGTTTTTTCCTACGAACCCTTCGTTGGCGAGTCTGACTTGCACTTGCCCGGTTTTATAGTTGGTCTGACCATGTTGAAGTCTGTGCTTCGTTTCGATAATTTTAATGCTCTACAAATGACGAGTTATTCTATTCATACTTCCACAATCTTCAATATTTAGTTTTTGTTACACAGATCATAGTTTGGTGGTACACGACAAAGGCGGCTCTAGTGGCATGGGGCAGCACGGGTGGAGGCGGCAAGCATGGAGGCAGTGGAGGGAACTCGGCTGCGCAGCACGCATGTTCCTCTCTATGTGATGAGGTAATGATTTAGTGCAATATAATAGGTTCCAGTTAAACCCTAACGGCCTGGTTACAACTTCGGTCTTAGTGGCGAGCGGGGTGGCATCGGTAGTTACCGCTCGCCGCCTCGCGCTTAGCTACCTGCTCACAGCGGCAAGGTCGTGAAAGGGCCGTAGTGCAAAACACAATTGATGGTAAACTCGTTTAACTCGTGTTTGGGCCCAGTAAGTGCCCCTGTTTAGAACATGAACCACACTTTGGGAGTATCCCAAGTGACCATACAACAGAATTTTTGAGGACTTAATGAGTGCCACTTATGCTGTAGTTTTAAGCTAGAACTACATTAGACCGACGCACAACACGCCTGATCTGTACTTAGAATGACGTCACGCGGCGTGGATCTAATGTAGCTTTACAAGTTTCCATATAAAAAACTATAAAGTCCGAAGCGCCCAGATCGGTGTGTGTGGCACACTAGTGCGCAGTGTAGTTCTAGCTTTAGTCTGCAAATAAAACTTACACAATATAATTGCACGAATAGAATTGAACGTGTGCTTCAACACGTGCTAACGCAGAGTGCATATTACGGTACCACGGTCCACGTACACTAGTCGTTAGCCAACACTTGTTAGTGGGTACGGGATAGATCTAATGAAATGAATGAATATCGGTCTACTAGGCACTTCTAGTGTATACTACCCACGTGTGGGGCGAAGCCCTCGAGAAAAGTGGAGAAGCGATTGCTGTCTCCTTAGACGTCTCGAAAGCCTTCGACAGGGTATGGCACGATAGACTTTTGAGTAAGCTTCCAGCGTACGGCATTTCCCCTAGTCTGATTAACTAGATAAAAGACTTCCTGAATGAACAGTCTCTCTGAGTTGTTGTCGTTTTGATAAAGAATTCGTGATGGACTTTTTATATGCCACAGACTCCTTTGCACAAAAGTCTGTCTTCTGGCGCTGGGCCTTAAGTTAGACCATTGAAGATGAAGTTTGCACTCACGACCGGTCGCCAGACCAGTTTACTTCATGTTTAGTCCAAGGATTATTTTTCATCATCATCATCATTTCAGCCGATAGACGTCCAATGTTGGACATAATCCTCCTCAAAGCATTATTTTTATCTATACTTAATATTACATGTGAAAGTAACTCTGCCCGTCTGTTACTGCTTCACGGTTAAACTACTGAACCGATTTTGATGCGGAGGAAGCATGAACTCCAAGGACGGACATAGGCTACTTTTTATCTTCGACTTCGACTCCGCCTCCGCAATAACCAACATTCAAGCGGACGAAGCCACTGGCAGAAGCTATTTTTTTCTGTACAGGACATATTTCATCGCATTTCCAGTTGTGTTTTGGCTTATGTTATTATACATCCTTATTTTTAGTACCTATGTGCGAAACCGCACTCGCTATGGCCTGCCATGACCGGTTTTGTACTTAGTGTCGGTGGTGTCCAACTTGTGACCTTTTTAAATATTTTTGGGAAAAAATATAACATGGTGTAAAAACTATTGGTATTCATTCAGTTACTGATTCTGAACAAACTATATTCAGGTTCGCATGTGCTAAAAATTATGTTGTATATATCGAGAGAAAAGTATTTGATTTTGAAGTTTATTTGTTTTTCTAATAGGTCGTGGTGTTGTGGCGCTTAGCCGCTTTGAATCCTGCGCTAGCTCCTCACGAGCGCGATACCCTGCACGAGCAGTTCGCACAGTGGCACATGAAAGTAATTGATAAGGTAAAACTTTCGAACTCAACACAATACACCATTTATTTCGGCGTTTCTTAACATAATGTTGACTTTTCAGGTGTTTTATCAGATAAACTCTTTTAAAAAACATTTCCTTTTATCTGATTAAATCTTATTCAATTTTTTTAATTGTTTGTTATTTTGTTAGTAAGCCACCTTTTTTTAACCGTCTTCGAAAAGGAGAGGTTCTGTGTTCGGCTGAATGTATGTTTTTTTTAGGTGGGAAATCATCAAGTAACTGCTCTCGACTCAGACTATGTCAGACGTCAGACTTTTACTGACTAAAATCACTGCATTCCAGGACTATGGTTTTCGAACAAACCTGCAACCTTAGTAAACCACCCTGAGATTTACTTAGTAGTTTTTAGTTATCGGTCTAATCCCAGATTTAAGATTCATAAAACATGACAGCCCTCTACAGTGAAACAAGATTTGAAATCGCTTCAAATCTTGTTTCACTGTAGAGAGCTTCGCTTCAAATCTTGTAACTTACAATTATATTGTTCAAACAGGTGGCCAAGAACCGCAACACCCACATCACAACAAGTTCGTCGTCACACAGCCGGCATACGTCGCGTTCACACTCACATCCGCCATACATCAACGGTATCAGCGAGAATGAAGTCTTCCCAGGATTCCACCCTGCTATGGAGGCTTGCTTCCTAGAGTGGGACGACTATCAGATACCCGGAGTGACATACACTAAGGACTTGAACCCGTTGTATCATAGTCCTTTCACTATCTTCAGGCATGCTGACAAGCAAAATGATAGTGTGCATCAGGTATGTGGTTTTTGTGACTGCCTTGTTTAGACTGGCAGTTTAAAAATGTTAAATTACATATTTCTATGGCTACCAATTGACACTATAAGCAAAAAAAAAAAAGAAATATGTGCCCTCATACAATTATTTATCTTAGCGTTTTTGCGTAATCACGAGACTATTTCAGGTAAATTCGTCTAAAGCTGTGTTGAACAATGAAATGTCACTAAGCTACAGACTGACGAACCCGGATCCCGCACTTCATCGCATTCACAGGCACCTTGTCGACTTAGCTGTGCCTGGGCCATCTAATCAGGTATTTGTATTCTGGAAAACAAGCATTCTATGTTGGTTTTTGAATAAGATATTAAATTATACCATTTGTGTAGCCTTGTGGTGCTGAAGAAGGACCAAATGATCCTCCGCGTGACGCAGGCCCTGGTGACGGTAACCATTCGAGTGTGTCGTCTGAAGGTAATTATTACATAATTATGACTTTGACGTTATACGATTATCGTGAAATAGTCGATAGTTATGCGATGTTTTTGTTGCACGTAAGGTTTCTGCGAGAATGAGGAAGAGATTCTTCAGCAAAGCGGCGGAGAAACTGATTCTCAAGAATCAAGTTCTCCCCCCATATCGTCTGACGACGCTCAGCGCCGCGTGTCCAATGACGAGTCGGTGTCGGATGATGATTGTAACATGTACTTCTACGACACTGCTGCCGCCAGGCGCGCGGTGTCTGGCGAAGGAACTAGCTCCGGGGCAGTTAGTGTAAGTTGTTTTATATTTCGTCTTACTCTGCTATCTTGTTACACTGTGGGGACTTAAGTATTGGTTGGAGGCTTATGCAACCTCTCGTTATCCAATGGACAACAATGATGTATTCGTTCTCAGGCCATCGCGTCCGGCAGCGGGTGCACGGCAGGCTGGGCGTGCGGCTGGGAGGGCTCGTTCGCGCGCGCCGAGGGGCTGCACGCGCACGGGCACGCGCGCGAGGCGTGCTCGCTGGGCGCGCGGCTGGCGGCCGAGCTGCTGGCGCGGCCGCCCGCGCTGGGCGCCGCGCTGCTGGCGCCGCCGCCCGACCCGCGCCGGCCGCGGCGCCGCCACACGCCCAGCCTGCGCCACAGCGCCGCCGCGCACCGCCTCTCCTGCCTGGCCTCCGCCACGCTCGCCAAGTGCGCCTTCCTCTGCACCGTGAGTAAACCCCCCCGTCTAGTCACTCTATCGAACGCGTCATTTTGGCGCGGCTGCTAGATCGAAGATTGTGCGCGCCAGCCCTAGACTGAGCACCGCCTTGCACCGCCTCTTGTGTGTGTCGTCCACCACGCTCGCAAATTGCACCTTCTACGACGTAAGTACCCAACGAAAACATTTTCTCTTTCCTAAATCTTGTACCCATTTAGACGGTGGCGCAGTCTGGCTGCCTGAGCGGCTGGCAACGCGGGCCGTATGACCCGAGCCGGCCGAAAGCGCGGCATTCGTTCAGCCCTAGACTGGTCACGCATCGCCTCTTATGTCTCGCTTCCGCCACGCTCTCGAAGTGCGCCTTCCTCGGTACTGTGAGTACATTTTCAGGGGGACAAGTTGTTACCATGAACTCTTACTACCAGTCAATGTTTAGTGCTGGTTTTGCACTGTTCATTTGTACTAAACTATGTTAACGTTTTAACAGGTTGAAATGGTTCAATTTAAATGCTGAAGTGGATGGTACTTTATGTGTTTTAAAAGTCCGTGGTAGATCCCCTAATAAAATTTTACACATTGAAACTTTTAATAATCTAATTTATGTACCCCATGTTACTAGGTGTTAGCAGAGTTCAGCGAACACCACGAACTTGCGTTCCGCATAGGTCTGTTCGCTCTCGAGATGGCCAGACCGCCGGCTAGTACTAAGGCATTGGAGGTGAAACTCAACAATCAAGAAACGGAATTAGTTTCTCTGTTGAAGAAGCTTCCAACAGGTGCCGAACAGTTGGCTTTAGCTCGCGAAAAAGCGATGCAATTGCGTGACGGTATACTGAGGTTAGAAGTTCTAAATTATATTTTTTAAGTAAATACATTGCTTCTATCTATGTTATTTGCTTCTTGCCTTAATATTATTTTTCAACAAGTGCATTGTCACTAACATATATTAATACATAAATTTTGGTTTGTAGGAACCGTGGACCGGCGCTGTTACCTATTGCATTGGCGAGCTTCCTTTTCGATGTTCTCGTTTTATCAGCTACTGATAAAGAGAATAAACATCCAGTAAGTTTTCACCAAATACTTTTTAGATAGGTTTTATTACTTAATTGTTAACTAGTGTTTGCTTCGCTCCCGCTCTTCCCTACTCCATCCTACTCTACCCTATTCTACCTTACTCTACCCTACACTACCCTACTCCACTCTACTCGACTCTACCCTACCCTCAAACCTTCTCCTAATAATAACAAACACAACAAAAAAAGAATTAGCGAAATCGGTCCAGCTATTCACGCGTGATGGCGTGGCCAAGGGAATTATGGATTCATTTTAATATACAGGGTTATTTGTAAAACATAACAACCTCTTAGGTGCTAGTTAAGCACATCGTGAACAACAACTTTTGTTCCATGACTTTTTACAAAACTTGACACATTTACGAAAAACAAACCTCCAAGATTTCGTTGTTCTATCTAACACGTTTCAACTCTGTATTTTGCTGTATCTACTTACGGCTTCCGCGCACTGTTCTCGTATATATAGTAGCAGGCTTTCGAAACATTGTAATTACACCTAGCAAGCATTCACACCATTTCCGTGTACTTCATATTAGAATATTGATACACCATCATGTGAAGATCCGCACTGCCGAATTTCGCTACAAGAACACGTATAACGCGACACAAGCGCACCAATGCGACTGACCGACTAGTGAGGGTCACCCGTAAATAGGTCAAGTTCATGTTCAGCTACCCTCCGCTATTGTACTATCGCTTAATTCGCATAGGCTTCGTAATATTTAGTGAACGTTCTAAATTTTTAAATATTTTTATTTTTGTATGAAAATCTGATGAACCAAATGATACATTTTTAAAAGTCATAGAACAAAAGTTGTTTTTTTATTTAGCATCTAAGAGGTTGCCAGTGTTTTAAAAATAACCCTGTATATAGATTTAAACTAATTCTGTAAATTTATCTTTTAGGCTCGATCGCCAAATGACGAGACGTTAGGCTTCGAAGCAGCCGTTGCCGCTTTAGGTTTAAAGGCTAATGTTTCTGAGGCTGAACATCCATTACTGTGTGAAGGAACGAGACGGCAGCGTGGGGAGTTGTCTCTCACTCTGTTGTCCTTCTACAAGGATAACCCTGTCAACTTAGCCAGGATTATGAACAAAGTAAGTATTCACATAAAGTCACAAACTTGAGAAAATACTGAGGTCGCGAAATACCCAGTACAAGCAAAATTATTGACTATCTCTCTCATTATCAGCATGAGTGTGAAAGTCGAAAATTATCCCAAGAGAACATATTCCTGGGATTAAAAAAAAATACCCTATGACAGTCTGAAGATCATTTTGTCTTTATTTTAAATAAACATTCAACAAAATCGGTTAAAATTGTGAAGGATACTTTCCTCTTTATAATAGATAGATAGATATAGAAGTAATCACTCAATTGAACCCCTGACTAACCTAACTGAAAATCGTAGTCAGGAAAAAAATACTTAGTAAAAGATGTTGTTTGAAAGACTCGAGATTGTATAAACTTCTTGAAAACTTAATACACTCGTGAAACAATATTAACCTCTCAGGCACCCCAATGACATCCCCCGCTCTTGAACGGAGCAGGAGATAGTGTCAGATTCTTACTGACTAAAAAACCTAACCCGTTCCTTCTTGCCTATCATACCGGGGCCGAGCTACCTATCGGAGCTAACCCTGGTCCCAGTAGGTGCCTGAGAGGTTAATATTTCTCTATATTCCGTTGCTATTTCCCCAGCTTCTCGACCGCGAGATCCATCAGCTGACAAAGAGTCCGATGGTGAGCCTGTACTATATGAACAACCCGCGCCTGGCCGCGTACCGCGCCGACGTGACACAACACACGGTCTGCGCTCCGCACCCGCACCCGCAACCGCAACAGACCAACCCCGTGCCGCCGCAGGTCAGAACAAACAGTTCATTGTTAATGTACAGTTGGACAAAAAAGTGGTCTAATTTTAGAGATTGCAAAGCTTTTCGAACCTTCATAAATAAATTTTAAAAACGATTTTCACCTGGAGAAACAAATTGAATACTTTAAGGGCTATATTTCACCGGGACACAATGACGACGCGACCAGTCGCCACTACCAACAAAACTTATACAGCTCTATAGAGAGTTGCTCCCCTGGTGTCCGTTTGGTTGCGCAACCAATTTGGTGGCGCGACCAGCTCGGACGTGTGGGCGACTCTGGTGTCTGTATGGAGTTTGGTTTGGTAGATTTGGGCTGGGTAACCAAGGCGGCGCAACTGTTCGCGCCACCATGGTGTCCCAGTAAAATAAAGTTCTAAATATCACATTCAACGAAATTGCGCTATAATTTCCTGAATCTGAAAATTCTTCAAGGATTTCCTTTAAAGAATTCAGTCTTAACGATAGCTAACTGTGTTTCAAATCTAAATTCAGCTACTCGACAACTCGTTAATATGATGTATGTTACTGAATGGTCTAATTGAAAGGTTTTGCTCCTGATAAACAAACTAACTGATTGTGCTTTTGCAATTACACTGCTTTTTTCATTAGTCTCATTTTCAATAGTTAAAAAGTGTAAACTGATGGACCACTTTATTGGCTGACCGTACACTGTAGTGAAACAGCTACAAGAGGTAGCAAAGGTAACACAATTGTTATCATTCAATCTACGACGCGTCGATGCAATGACAAGTTTCGCTCAGGGGCACTTGTAAGTTTTGCGTGAATTAGGTAAGTTTCTGTGTGTTCATTATTTGTGTGTTTGTGGTTTGTTTTCACAAAGTAAATTGAGAATTATATTGTGTTTTATCTAGATCCACACCAAATTTATAGAAATCGATGAAGGCGGGAAACGTAAAAAAATATAGGTGCACTTTATTGTATTTCGACAAAAAATTCTTGTGTCTATTTAGTCATCAGAGTGAAAAAATAATTCTATTGTGTGGCAAGTAAACGCTTATGCACCTATATGTGTGTTACAAGAAAAGTATCCCGCTTTACTAATTGATCAAGTGACGTCTGTAGATAAGCACGCATATCGGAACGAATGACTGGCGTGTGCAGGCGGCGGCCTTGAGCGGGGAGGTGGAGCGGCTGGTGGTGGCGGACGGCGGCGCCTCGCCCCCCGCGCACGCGACGCACGCGACGCACGCGACGCACGTGTCGCACGCGTCCCACGCGCCGCACGCGTCCCACGCGCCGCACGCAACACACGCCTCGCACGCGACGCATACGACACACACGTCCCACGCGCCGCATCCCGCGCCGCACGCTTCCTCCTCTCACACGCCCATTTCAAGGGCCAAGGATTCCAGGTTGGCTGCTTTCTATTAGCATAATTTGAGAATTATTTTTTTAAATATTTTTTTTTATTATTGTTAGGCTCGCGTTATATTGTGTCGTTTTATTATTTTTTTGGTGATAACAATATTTGCTGATGCTTGGTAATGTATGTCTTAAATTATAGTTGAACATTTTTAAAAATTATTATTCTAGTAAATCGAAATATTTAGTTTCTAACCAACATACAATTCTTACATTCTATTGTAGATATAAAGGCAAGCGCCTATATCCCTCGGTGCCGAACCAGCCTTCTGAAGCGTCTGCACACTTCATGTTTGAGCTTGCCAAGTCCGTGCTGTTCAAAGCAGGCGGCTCCTCGAGCACCAGCCTGTTCACACAGCCTTCGTGTGCCAGGGAGCATCATGGACCGCATAGGTAAGACAGTTCTAATGATGTGTGGTGATTAGATATGAGAGTTGAATATTAAACTGAACTAAATGTAAGTCCGGGATTAATTTAGTAAACCTTGTCAAATCAAATCCATGACAAGGTTTACTGCGATTGAAACAAAAAAAAAACCAAATTAGATCGACTTTTTTTTTTTCAAAATTTTTTATTTTGTTTTGTCTCTTACTTGTACAAAATGTTGCACGCCAATAAATTATTATATGTATGCTTATTTTTCAGAGGGTTACATATGGCGGCATTTCAATTGGGACTTTACGCACTCGGCCTACATAACTGCGTTAGCGCGAACTGGCTGAGTCGTACTTATTCATCACACGTCAGCTGGATTACAGGTACGTTTTATCATATAACTAGCGACCCGCCCCGGCTTCGCACGGGTGCAATGCTGATACTAAATACACTACAGAAAAACTGTGAACGTTGTATATAAAAACATAGCGGCCCGCTCCGGCTTCGCACGGGTATAAAATATATAGCCTATGTGATTAAAATCGATTCAGTAGTTTTGATTTATTCATTACTGCCCGTGGCCCGCACGCGTTAAATTTGGAGTAAAACAATCCCCCTTTCCTTATACCATGAAGAGGCACGCTCTTGCCGCATCGGGCGGCCGGCCGGTACCGCCGCAAACGCTACGTCCCGCAATTTTTAAATCTGTAATATCTTCGAAAATATTCACTTAAATCATACGGTGTAAAGGGCCATATAGATCTATATTAAATGAACAATGTATTCAAGGTATTTAATTGGTTAAGGATTAATGCTGTATTGGTTAAAATCGCTTCGAAAATTTGCCATTATTTGTCGTAAAAAGTAAATGACAAAAATAAGTTATTGTGGGTTATCCATAAGAGATAGACATATACCATCAAGGACTTTTCTGTAGACCTTTTCAATGTGTACAATACTTAGTACATTATTTTGATAAAACTCGTAGGGTTCAGCCTGCGGTAGCAATGTAAGCGGAAAAAATGTAATTATTTACGACATCACATTAGAAACCTCAAAAATAACAGTAGTTCTCCACTATTTAATGGATGTTATTATACATATAAACCTTCCTCTTGAATCACTCTATCTATTAAAAAAACCCATCAAAATCCGTTGCGTAGTTTCAAAGATACAAAGGGACATAGGGACAGAGAAAGCGACTTTGTTTTACACTATGTGGTGATTATGTACCATCAAAGACACTTTCGCCTAAACACCACTAAGTTAATTTTTGTTTGCACTTGAAACGAAAACTTCAAAGGGTTAGGTTTGGCGCCGCGCCGCAGGATTCAAGCGATTTTATTTTTAAGTGATCAGGCAGAAATGACCGCGATGTTACATTATTTTATTAACTGAAATTTCGACTCTGGTGTGTAATATTGTTGTTTTGTTTTGTAGGTCAAGCCATGGATATTGGCGCACCTGCTATACTATTCCTTATTGACGCGTGGGAAGGGCATTTGACGCCTCCCGAAGCTGCTAGTATTGCCGACAAGGTAAGAATATTTTGTCTGATTTACTGTGATTTAGATTTTATTTTTGTCGCCCCAAATCAGAAATCAGAAACGTTTATTTCAAATAGACCAGTTACAGGCACTTTTGAATTGTCAAAATGTCGGTCAGTCAAACAAGTGAAGCTAAATTGCATGTTCCAAAGAGTAGGTCTCTATGGAGAAGAACGTGCAAGAAACTCCATGGACACTCTTTTAAATCGTATTGAGTTACATTAATCATCGTTACATATTTCTTTTTTGCTTCTATTATGTGAACACAATGAAGATAAGCAATAAAAATAAAATAATAATAAAACCAAAACGCTGCCACCGGCATATTTCCTGTAGGTTTCATACATTTTATATGGACTCGCCGTACACGGTTGACGCCGGAAGCCGCCACACGCTACAAAACACCGTTGCTCGCTTCTTGTGGCCCGCACTGTCCACTAAACGTCGACAAATAACGCTGTCACACGCCACTCGTGCATTTAAACCTTCGACAGAGTCCTTTTATTCTACTGCGCACATGGGTTAAAAAATAATAGCCACTGGCTCTTTTAGCTTTTCGCGGCGGCGTGGCTATGGCTCGAGGCAATGTACGGCAACATTTTTTTTTTACTTAAGCATGATATTTTTTTTTACTTGGTACAAACTAGTGCTTGACTGCGAATTTTTTAACCGAAAGCTTGTACATAAGACAAACATTTATTAAAAAAATACCCAAAAAGAGGTCGGATCTCTAAGTGCATGAATTCACAATGGATTTGTTTTTTATTCGACAAGGGCGATGCTCAAATGAAGGATAATGTTTTTAAAGTATGTTTGGATTGTTTCTACCAGGCATCCTCCGGTCGCGATGTACCAACAGTGCGAGCGGCGGCCGAGTTAGCGCTATCAGTGCTGCCTCACGCGCACGCTCTCAACTACAATGAGATACAACGCGCCGTACTCCAGTGTAAAGAGCAGAGCGACGCCATGCTCGAGCGAGCCTGCCTCACTGTCGAAGCTGCCGCTAAAGGTATTGTGCTTCGACCTTTCTTGCGTTACTTGAGAAGGTATTCAAAATGGTTAAGGATAATCACAGAAACGAAATTTTGCGACTTCCAACAATGTATACGGGACCCACGTGGTGGACCTCAAGGAGTTTGAGTCTCACTAGAGCAAAAATGATAGGCTGATTTATGTTTCAATTTTAGTTATGTAAAGAGGAGGTGACAATAGTATATTTTTATACAAGTGCAGAAAGGTGGTCGAGCCGAGGGCTGTAGTGACAAATTTGCACGTGTTTGAAATGACTTTTTTTAATACACTCACTGAAATAAATAAACGGGGGTTGCCCGTCGACGTTGCCCGTCGACTCGTGTGAGACCTAGTTATGGTGGGGGAGAGCACAAGCACGTTAAAGATAAGAGAGGGTTTTCGAGTGAGTGAAAAAACTTATCTGACTCCAGTATAAAATACCAGCATCAGGATTGTTAAGGCGATGCCCTGTGGCCTGGTTGTTGTAAAACGCGCGGTTTTGTTCACAATTACGCTTAGAGTTTTGTTTTAGAATTGTAAATAAAATATTGGTTAACTTAGAAACATTACAAAGTCGTATCGAAAGAGATGCTCGAAATATTAGCCGAACAACGTTAGTTCATAAGCAGTAGGTTCAAAATACCTAATAAAATAGATAGAGCAGTGGCGGCCGAGTGGAAACGGCCCTGACTTACGAGTTGTATGTCGCGGGTTCAAACACAGCCAGGCACATTACTTTGTGTACATTATTTCATCACCACTGCTCTCAAAATGGCGAAGGAAAACATCGTGAGGAAACCGGCATGTCCTAAAACCAAAAATTCGAAGACATGTGACATCCACCAACCCGCACTGTGCCCGCGCGGTGGATTACGGCGCATTCCCTCTCCTAGAGAGGAGGCCTGAGTCCCGACAGTGGGAATATTATAGGGCCGACTATGCTATGCTAAGTAGATAGACGTTCGAGGGGTTAAACTATATTATCACGGCTTTATTATCCAAAGGTATTGGAAGAGGTGTTTTGTTTGTCTACTTTTCTACATTAATATTATAAAGAGGGAAAATTTGTATTTTAAGTGTATGTTTGACTTTGTAATGAATAACCTCAAAAACTCCTGTGCCGATTTCAAAAATTCTGTTACCATTGGAAAGCTATATTCATCCTGAGTATCATAGGCTTTATTTATTGCCCGTGCGAAGCCGGGACGGGCCGCTAGTTCTATTATATTCCAAACATGATTCGTTATTTATAAGGCTATAATATTGATGTCCGTCTGCAGGTGGCGGCGTGTACCCGGAGGTGCTGTACACGGTGGCGCGCTACTGGCACGAGCTGTACTTGCGGCAGGCCAACGAGGAGTCGGAGCCGCTGCTGGACGAGCCGCAGTACCGCGCCGCGCCGCCGCCGCTCGCCGTGCCCGTGCCCTACCCCATCCCCTACCCCTTTCCCTACCACCCCTACCCGCCCGCCATCTACCAGCTGCCGGTGACTATACTACTCACTTCAGAGGCCGCGTTCATGAGGCCGTGTTCTTAACAAACAAATAGACCGTAATTCTTATATCGAATTTGTTTTTGAAACATCGTAAACTTAACTGTCACGATCGACGGCCGATTATGTGCTATGGTATGAACACGGCTTTAAAGTTCTGCGTCTTGGCATGTTTTTGAGTAATACAATTTTTATTAAAGTTCTGTACACATTCTCTCTCCACTCAGTCTTTACTCTTGTGTGCATAAAGAATAAATAAATAAAGTGTATTCGAAAAAAAGGCTAATCGTCTTTGTTACTTTACAGTATGCTGGAACAGGCCCTCCTCACGCGCCCCCACAGTACGCTCTCCCGCCGTATTTCGTGCGAGGCATAGTGGCGCCGCCTGGTGCGCCGCCACTGCAACAACACCCTCAACATCAACAACATCCGCCGCTCCAACAACACGCCCCGCTTCAACAACACCCGCCGCTGCAACAACATCAAGCGCTGCAGCAACATCCCCAGCCATTGCAGCAACATCCCCAGCCATTACAGCAACATCCACAACCTTTACAGCAACACCCCCAACCCTTACAGCAACATCCGCAACCAATGCAACAACACCCACAACCGATGCCACAACACCCACAACCGATGCAGCAACTTACACAACCGATGCAGCAACATCCTCAACCGATGCAGCAACATCCCCAGCCGATGCAACAGCATCCGCAGCCATTGCAGCAGCATCCACAGCCTTTGCAGCAGCATCCGCAGCCGTTGCAGCAGCTTCCACAGCCGTTGCAACAACATCAACAACCGATGCAACAACATCCTCAGCCAATGCAACAACTTCCGCAACCGTTGCAGCAACATCAGCAAACTATGCAACATACGCAACTTCAAACAATGCAACATCCGGGGCTTACGCAACATCCACCGATGACGCATGTTTCGCATCCACAAACTATTACTGTCAATGCGACCGTGCATCAAGTCGTGAGTATTGGTTAACTCCTCCATTAAAATACGCTCATATTGAAGTCGAGTAATCTTATTTACCCTTTGATTGCTTTTTTTTTCTACAGCATCCAACTCCGATACCTCCTCCGATGCCAGCTCCTCAGCAGATAGTACAAGTAGGCGGGGTAACCGGCACAGGTGTAAACGTGGGCAGTGTCGGCAGTGGAGTGAGCACCGTGCCCAACGTGGGCGTGGGCAATGTTGCCCAGCCCAGCGGGGCCGCCGCCGCGCCCGGCGTCAATCAGACACAGCTGCGAAGACTGCTAGCGGCTTACAGAGTGGGCATGCTTGCTCTTGAGACGCAAGCGAGAAGGGTGCATGATGACCGTCCTCAGAATAAGTTTGGCAGGTATGTAGAATTAAAATACCATAGTTCTTACTGAAACATAGTAATAATAACCCGATTTAGAGGGCTTTAAAAAGGATACAAGTTAAACTTGTAAACTTATAAAATCTACTAAATTCAATTTGTTTGATAATATAATTATTAATTTTATCCATATCAATCAATCTCAAATTAAACCAGTCTTGTGATGATCAATATACATATCTTAATTTGTGATTATGTCAAAGTTTTGATTTCTTACTCATTAAAATAGTACTTGAAAAGCACTGTTATAGTATAAAAATGAAGAAGCATCATTCAAGTGGAAAACAGCTAAGTTTTTTGATAACATTTAGAATGACACATTACATCATGTTTGCATTGGCAGGAATCCGCCGTACGGCGAGCACGTGAAGTGGCTGCTGCGCATCTCGAAGCGGCTGGGCGCGCAGTACCTGCACCAGTTCTGCGTGTGCGCCGTGAACTCGGTGGTGTCGCCCTTCGTGCTGTACGAGCTGTGCGTGGAGTCGGCGCACTGGCTGGCGCGCGGCGGCCCGCACCACCTCGTCATGCAGCACCTGCGCGGCACGCTCGCGCCGCTCGTGCAGAAGTGCCAGCAGATGTAACTAGCTTCCAATACTTTTTTATTCTTGATAGGTTCGCGCTTGACCGCTATCTCACCTAATAGAAAGCGACGATGCGCTCGACGATAGAGCGCACTTACCTAGAAGTAACCTATTAACTCTAGGAGTCCCGGGTTGTAGACTGCGGCAGGGAATTCCACTCCAATGAATGTGTTCCCAAAACGTTTTGTGCGTATAGGTGCGATGTCTCTACGCCTGGTGGTCCGATGATGGACGGGCTAGGTGAAATTCGGCTGTGCAATTCCGACACACACTCCCCAAAATGCAACTGGAAGAAAACCGACAGGCTAACAACTCGGCGATGATCGATGGGACAACCCGCACTGAGCCCGTGTGGTGGAGTACGGACCATTCCCTCTCCTAAAAAGGCCTGACTCCCAGCAGTGAGAACATTATGAAGCTGATTATGTTATGCTAGAATCGGAAGCCACTTTTAACATCTTATAGGTTTACACATACATGTGAAGTTTGAATTCCATTGAAACCAAATTTTTATTAGGACCTACACAGTCAACTTCTAAATGTGGTCTTGGTTATGCCGGAAAAGCTAACAGTCCGTTCCCAGTGTATGGGTGCAAAACACTGTGCTAAAGACGGCAACTGCCATTTAAAGACATGATCGTTTGTTGTGACTGAACCTTTTTGCTAGTGTTACAAATATCGAATGCGCATATTGGTATTATAAACTCGATATAGAGACTAAACGGACAGGCCTAGAGTTTCACAAGTTAAGGATTATCACTGCGTTGCAGTGAGTAGTCTGCAATTAACCAGTAAATAACGGAGAGTTTATTTTTTTGTCACAGGTACATCCAATGCATCCATCAGAAGCTTTACCACTTAACTACAGTGGAATATGAAGAGTTCGTGAGCATCGTGCTTTCGGCCCGCACTGCTTTTCAGCTCACGCCTGAAGGAAATACGCAGTTTAAGGAGTGGCTCGCATCACTGCGCAGGTCTGTAGTTCACATCTGTAACTTCACATAACGTCATATTAACACCCCCAGTACAGTCTATTCGTTTTAAGAAAATAGTGACTCATCGGTGTAAAGATAACTTCGTACTGACATAAAAATTATACGATTAATATTAAAGCAAACTGTTTATTACACAATATTTTTAAATATTAAATAATTATTTCAAAATTTAATCAGCATCGTCAGAATTTTCATTTTTATTTTTATAAACAGGTTTAGTATTCATTTTTTATAATTGATAATAGACCCTTTAGACAGTACAGACGCGTCTTCAATGTGAACACGGTTTTCTAATTTGCTATGCTTTAATTTGTGAACGGGTGGGATTAAGCCGATAAATTGTACTGCAGTTTGGCAGAACGTTTATGTGAAAATATTTATGTAAATAAAAATGTGACAATGATGAGTCACTAGTTTCTTAACGTAACAAATACATTATAGTTAAAGTTGTGTTTTATGTAAAACATTTTTATGTCAGTCTTATACTTATCAGAAGTAAATTATTTTGGAAAAGTAGAATTTCTTGATGTTTATCATATCATCTTATTATCATCTCATCAGCATTTCCATTATCCGATATCATATCGACGGTTGAAGGACAAAATGATCTAAGCGACATAAAGTAAACTTTACAAAAGTGAACTCAATGTCGCTTACACAATTTTGCCTTTCAACCGTCGATATGAAGCTCCTAACTACGTACTTAACCACAAGTACGTAGTTAGGAGCTTCAGGTATGAAGTCTTGTGTGTGACTTGATGATCATTAACACCTACATAAAAATGGTATCATTTTATCGCCTATTGGTACAATACTAACCTATTTGCTTCAGTCTTCACTTTTCTTTCACGACGTGCATGGTGATGGTAAGCAGCTTAAACTTTGTGGTTACTCAGCTTCATCACAACAGATACTTCTTCTCATCAGTTCTCTTGCATGTTCGAAATTGTGGTGTTTGTTTGTTATTGTGTTCCAAACCCTTATTTTCTGTGAATGATGGATGCTCTTAGAAATTCATGTTTTTGCAGCGATTTTCAGATACTTCATGCTTTAAACATCTGATGATTAATTATATTTATCGTCTTGCGGAGAAAATGTGTTGAGTCTAAGGGTCGCCGCATACGGACCACCGGCCACGACCACAAACGCCGCCGCCGCCGCATATTTGCTATAGTTTTCATACATTTTTTCATACATTTTATATGGCCGCCACACGCTTCAAATCGCCGCTGCTCGCTTCTTGTGGCCCGCACCGGCCACTAAACGCAGGTAGAAATGCTGTCACACGCCAGTCGCGCATTTATACCTTCTTCAGCAGCAGCTATCAGCCACAAGTGGCTTGTGCCCACTTCTAGCTTCTCGCGGTTGGCGTTTGTGGGTGTCGCATGTGGCTCATGTGCGGCGACAATAAAGCTGCCATCAAACAGACTGCATTGCAGTAACGGAGCGCAATCGATTCGACTTCGTTCAGTCATGATATCAACTTCACGCGGTGGCTACAGTATTATGAAGTCAATATGAACTGCATACAGTCGTGATTTCAACTTTACGCGGTCGGCGTGTACAGTGCGTTTCACTTAAGGCGTATAGTTCCTTGAACCATCTGGCCGAAATTATTTGAACGCAACTCTCGCACTCGCCTAGGCGGCAGTACGCAAATCTGTGCATTTATTTGCGGCCAGCAGCGCCCGGAAAGCGCTTTAAATCCATTTTCTCTGTGAGATATTGATTGATTTACATTAGCAATGTTCACTTTGAAGAATATTTAACCACTAATTTTTATGTGTAAAAATGTTTCTAAAGGTCCAAGCCGTTTCGAAGGAGTAGGGAAAAGTTGCGAAAAGTTGCGAAATTGCTAATTTTTTTTTTTTGACAAAAGTATTAATTGCACGAAAAAATCAAATGTTGATATTATTGTTCATGAATCTATAATAAACATATATTTTTTTCAAACTAATTGACCTAGCCTTTACGGAGGAGTAGGCCTCAGAAATTCACTGTTTTATGGCACTTTTCGGGGCGCTTGGCCCTTAAGAAGTTCCTTCTCTGTAACCAACGCTCCTCTGTCTGTCTACAGAAAAAAGAAAGGAAAGAATTGCCTACTTTACAAAGTTGTTGCACGAAATGGGATACGAAATCGCGGTAGTTGCAACACTGGAGGATTATGAGGGAATGGGATTTTATAAAAAAAAACCGGCCAAGTGCGAGTCGGACTCGCCCATGGAGGGTTCCGTAGCAGCAAGTAACATAATATAAAAGTTCTTGTAGTTCGTTGTAACTTTGATCGTTGTTTTAATAATAGTGTATTTTTTAGATTTATGGCTTATTAAAAAAAAAACTACTTACTAGATCTCGTTCAAACCAATTTTCGTTGTTAGTTTACATGGTAATGTACATCATATATTTTTTTTAGTTTTATCATTCTCTCATTTTAGAAGTTACAGGGGGGGGCGGGGACACACATTTTACCACTTTGGAAGTGTCTCTCGCGTAAACTATTCAATATAGAAAAAAATGATATTAGAAACCTCAATATCATTTTTAAAGACCTATCCCACACGTATGGGTTTGATGAAAAAAAATTTTTGAGTTTCAGTTCTAAGTTTGGGGACCCCCAAAAGTTATTGCTCTTTTTCTATTTTTGTGTGAAAATCTTTAAGCGGTTCACAGAATACATCTAATTACTAAGTTTCAACAGTATAGCTCTTATAGTTTCGGAAAAAAGTGGCTGTGACATACGGACGGACAGACAGACAGACAGACATGACGAATCTATAAGGGTTCCGTTTTTTGCCATTTGGCTACGGAACCCTAAAAAGCACATCTAAAAGGATGTTGTTAATGGAGAGGTACGATATTGTGGTGTGATGTTTCCGGTATTTGAAATAATTGCAGGACAATCGATATAGAGCACAGCGTCCTATATTTTATTTAAAAATACCTATCTTTTACAGTTTTCAAAAGAAAGAAAAAAAAAAAATTATAAGACAATTGTTAAAAGTAACGAAATATCAGTTATTCTCCCTAATTTTAGGTAATTTCATTGTTCAAAATATAGCAACCCTGTTTTTCCGCACTGCCAACTTTATGGCGAAGGAAGTTCATAAGTGAAACGCACTGTAGTGTTGACACACGTCATCGCTAATCGCCTACCGTAAAACAGAGAGAGGTGCGTCCACATAATTTTGGCCCGATGGTTCAAGGGACTATAAGCCTTAAATACATCCACTACACGCGATTGCTGCGGTGCAGTCCGTCTGATGGTAGCCTAAGGAAAATTAATGTTTTGTATCATATAATGGATGTAGTGTTCTGCATGTTGGTCGATGAAGAACGCGTGGATTGAAGACACAAATTATATTGACGTGAATGTTAATAATATTGCTGGTATAACTTTTAAAAAAGTCCTTCTATTACGGCCTGTTCACGACCTTGCCACTGTGAGCTTTAGCTATGCGCGGGGCGGTGAGCGGTAAGAAAATGTTTGAAGCATGACACGAGTCGCCGCTCATAGCACCGCGCGCCCGCTTACCAAAGCCGCACCGCTCGCCGCGCCACTAGCCGCTAAGGCCGAAGTCGTGAACAGGCCGTTAGACTTTATGTCTCTGAATTTCACTATTACCCATATATGAAGAAATCATGACGATAACATTAAAGAAATAAAGGGTGTAATATTCATTTGCAGATCGAAATCGTGCAAGAAAGACCTTTGGACGCAACTGAATGCTGCGCTGCAGACGAACGGCAAATGACGTCGGCAGCCGATAGTTTGTACAGTGCGGAGTACCGCGCGCAAACTGTCACAACACAGGCGGTGGTTGTCGCCGCGGTATCGGCTTGTATACCATCTACGTACTATCTAGCTGTATATTACATTGTATTATTTGTAATTTAAGTACTTCATCCTCAAGATGGCTAACAGTACTCGTACTGACTAACAGATTTACCTTCAAATGGATAAACTTTTAACTACTTGCGTCGGATTAGCCCGACGAGTATTTTCGTGTCCTATTCATCAGGGTCGCGTGTGGGCGACTGGGTACTCCGTCTCGTTTAGCTCTTTAATCCCCATAAGGGACAAGAGTTGACGAGATGGAGTATTTGGTCGTGGATATGCGACCTTCGTGGAATAAACGCGACAGTTTTTGTCGTATATATCCGACGTAGATTGTTAAAAGGTTTTAATAAGATTGTATTATTGGACTTGACAATTATCAAATTTTTGACATGAAATAATATAAAAACTTGGAAGAAAATCTTGAAAAAAAAAAAAAAAAAAAACTACTGTCATGAGAGAAAAACGCATGGTGTACTGTTTGCGTATGTTTACTTAAATTACAAATAATATATATTCAACTTGAGAAGGATATAACCTCTGTTAGTAATAGTAACACTCGACTTTGAGGGTAATCGATCTCAGTGTATACACGAACGGAATGTATTGGTGATCACAGAATAATGTTGCTAACTCCTAATATACATTTAACATTTTAGCACATTCATACGACATTTTTGTATGGATCGTATAATTTGAACACGTTTTGTCTTTCGCGATAATCATCCGTTTTTGTGTCATAGAAAATACAAGAGATTATTGAACATTCGTCAGTCTTACTTCACAGTTGTTTAAATTCACGTTACTAACATGAGAGGCAAGTTCAAGCTCATTTGAAGGTTGTGCTTTAAATAGTCTGACATTTGGTTGTTATTGGAGTTTTATTATAAGACAAATTCTCATATTTGCACCATTGCTACTTAATTGATTGGGGAGTTTAGCAACATTTAATTTTGTTTTCTTTTCGACTGTGCAATGTGACTTCTAATGATGTAACAACCTCGTCTTCTAAAGTGCTCGATGTATAAAGCATTGCAGTCACAATCTGACTTCTTATTTGTCTTTTCCGTGAATTTTGAATATTCTTGACACACTTGAACTAGTCAGTGGTTTTGAGGATCCGTATTTGGTGAACCAGTGGAACTTCATAACTGTAGCTCATTTAGTTTTCTTTTCTTTGAATAGCGTAATGTAAGACACTAGTTTGATTTTAATGTATTTTTATGCATAGAGGCCTGTAGTGCCCTTCGGATGCACTCGCGTAAGAGGCATTAAATGATAACGATTTAATAAAGAATGTTAATCAGTAGCGGAAACTATAACCATTATTTAAATGCAAATTTTGAGAAATGTTTCAGTTATGATTAGCATTTTGTTTTTAGTTAATTCTACATGCTAGGTGGGCATCTGATAGTATAGAAGAATTGACTATTTTTAGTGAAATAGTGATGAGATGAGTTGCTTAATTTCAAGTTAATCTTCTACCCAGGTCAGTGCTTGATCTAAAGTTCATTTAACAAAATGGTTCAACGGATCCTGATCTATCAGAAGCATGCGATGGCCTAAAATATGCCGTTGCATTATTTATAACTTGGTGTTGTCACGTTTTTGGGACTTCTATTTAAGATCGACAAATTTTGGCGTTAATTACTTAATTTATAAATCAGTGTCCACTTAGCAGATTATCGTGAAGATCTCTATCATTTTGTAAGCTTATAGAAAATAGTACGTCACTCATTTATTGTACGCGTTTCATCGTTTGTTTAGTGTTATGTGGGTTATACCTCTTTCGTATTAGATGTGAAAGAAGATTACCGTGCGCTATGTGTTTATTTGTTTGAGTATAAATTGCGCTATATTGAATTCTAAGTTTGGTTTACTGTCGAGAAATACTTCTATGCATTATAAAGCGACTACAGTATATTTACTGTCTGTTTATTGAATATATTTTAAACATATTAATCCTAAAATGTTCATATTACTGTAGTCGATTTTTAAATCGCAATGTTTTTGGATATGACTCAAAATATAATGACAAAAAAATACGGAATTTCAAAATTTGTAACCATAGTCCATATTATAATGTGAATTGGCTTAAGATGTTTCAAGTGACCTAAATAGCGTCATTAGACTACAGAATATTAGACAGAATGTAGACGATGACCGTCGATACACTATTTTTGATATTCTCTTGTCGAAATTTGCAGTTTCATGAATGTTTAAGTAACGTCTTGCGGAGATAAATGTAGACGTGCGTTCTATTAACTATAGTAACTTTATTTACACGTTTTTATTACATTTATGTATAAATATATTGTAATGCATAGTAGCGTTGAGCCTCTGAAGTATATCTGAATAATGTGTAAGACGCAGGAGCTGGCAACAAATATTACAACGACATCAATGACGTTCGTGTTATTGCTAAGTCTGACTTATTACACGGTTGTCTATTTCAAGAATTACGCTACTATGATCAAGTAATATGACTAAAATTCCAATTACAATAAATTCGATTAAATCTCAGTACCTAATTCATAACATTACCTTACCATTCCACAGTCAGATACTAATATCAAAGTAAACAATATAGGCAAAAATTTGTAATAAAAAATGTGCTATAAATGGTAAGTCACATGGTTATATGTATTAAATATATTGGTGTATAATATATTAAATGTAATAAGCGAGACTATCTCCTAATACTAAAGCAATACTGAAATATCATTTTATAAATTGTATGAGATTTAGAAGTTTATATACTGTGTAACCAATCGCAAGAGTATTATAATATTTGATGTGGTACATTAAGTATTAATAAAAAAATGAGTGTTCAGTAAAAGGATATGAACGGACATACAGTAAGTTTCGCATATTTATCTCTATTTACGATTATTATGTGTTAGTATAAATTGCTCAATCAAAAATAATGGAGGTTCAGCAAGTAACCGTATCAGTTGTATTTGCCCTGATTGAGAAACGAGCAAGAAGCTGCTTACAGATAAAACCTAGAATGGATTGAGCTCTCATTCATAATAAGTACAATAATTTGAAATCTGATAAATCAGCCCATCTGATGTTCGCAAATAATGACGGCTTTCGACAGAAAGCGAAAAACGCATGTAATTAAAATATATAGATTGACTTTTCGTTACCATTCCGAACGAAGTAAGGTAACATTTTTAAAACATTTGTGACAAACGTATATTTCTGTTGAAGCTGTGGGTGTCGCGATTCCTTTTTACCAACGCGCTATCGTTAGGATCTAAAGATCAATTTCTACGATGCCTCTCGTTGCAAACTTGCTAGAGGCCGAGTACAAGATATTATAGATTAAATAATACAAGTCTGACAGTGGAATGGAATTTGTTGCCAGCCTAAGCATCCAGTAGGTTTAGTTCAATATCTTTATAAAATTAGATGTTTATGTGCATTCATTAAGTGTGGATGTTTTCAGCATTCAAGTAGATAGTAAATTTTTAGAATGCTAGTTAGTATAAATTGATGGTCGTATAAATCGGATCAAAAATATATGATTTAAAATGTCTTCATAGTAACTTTCAGAATGTATCAGAAGAACGGTTGTATAGTATTTCCTGAATAGAATGTTGTCAGTTTATGGTATTCATGTAATAATTAACTTCAGCACAAAAATGTTTGCTGTTACCAACTCGTTAATAATGCACTTTGAGTTTCCGGTCTTGTTTGTGTGATTGTTAGGGAATAGCATTTCGTACTGTCTTATTTGATTATATTATTATATAGGTACATAAATAGAATTTAAGGGATGTACTGTAAAGATACCACTAACTGAAATCACTGTGCTAAGAAAAGAACTGCAACTACAAATAAAATACCCGTACCATAATACTATGTAGGAATCTTTGCAGTATCTCTCAATCGCGTCCAATTTTATCTACTCAGACTCACATTATTATTTTGATAAATTTTATTTATTTTGACTACCTCGTTAATCAGACTTAAAAATTTAACAAGAGTTTATCTAAAGTCATTAATTAGGTTAAAACACGTCGGAGTGGTCTCTTTCATAAATCGTGAAATAATACTTTTAAATTATTATACTGTATTATTATTATTTCTGATTACTCCTGCGTTATTTTTAAATTACAGTTTCTATATTTGAATTCAGAATTTTAGCTTTTTTTTTTATTTGTTTGCATGACACTCGACTGAGTTACCTTTTTAATTAAAATGTCCTAAATAACTACTAGTTGCTATGAAATTCAATTGCAGTTATGTATGTATGACATAGAGCTGTTTTCAAAATTTGTTGTTTCTGTTTTTATAATAAATCTAAAATTCTGAATTGAAGTGTATTAAATATTGTGATGTGAATTGTGGGCACTTACCACATCACGTAATACTATGCTTTCAACGCATCAACAAAAATACATAATTTTTGGAAAGACATTAGTCATCATAGATATTTGCCGTCCATAAATTAATTTGCAATTCTGTAAAACATATAGTCTTTATTTCATGACATCTTCCTATTAAGAATTATAAAATTACTACGTAAATAATTATATTTCGTATTATAAACAAATTATTATCGCGTATGTACTGCTCGTCGGGCATTATTAACATTTTCTGGTATTCATTAGTCAAAAAGCATCTTTCTTTCGCGATTGGCATTAAGGAGCGCTTTGACATTTTTGTCTCAAAAGAACTATTTTTACACTATAAAGCATATTTAAATTGAAAAAAAAAAAGATTAAATATATCGTTAGTTTCGTAAATATAGAATGTTAGTACGGAGCATATTTTAATTAGTCGTTTAATGCATGTTCATAGATTTAATTCGCCCAATGTCTGGCAAGTTTGCGAGGTGTTCCATAGGTGTTGCGGTATCCCATTGCTTTGCAGTTATCGATACCACATATCAGTTCAGTCGTACTTCCCTTCGGAACATGTTGTACTGGCACGACGTCAGAACAATCATATATACAATTTCTTGAACGAGCATAATTTAACTAAATCACAATTAAATTATTGTATTGTAGCGTCGAATGTTAAATTAACTTACTAAGTCATAGGCATAATGTGGATTGGACATACTTTTGATCCATTTGGAAAAGAACAATGCCGGGTTTGTCGTTTCGTCTGTCGGTTTAGCTGCCAATGAAGGCGTAAAACCACCAGTGCCTATACCTAATAGAACAGATCCCCGTAATGATTTAGATCTAGAGAATGTCGTATGTCTTTTCCACAGTATCGGTCTGCAATCTTAGAGTGGTAGGGCACTACTACAAGAGCATATTGATGGTTCCGGATCGTGGGCAATGGCTCGTTAGCTGCAACAGTTGTACTGAGTTTTGTTCTGTAATACTCATGGCAGTGTATGCATGTCGAACTACGTCACATCACAAGTCAGTTAGGAGTATTGAGGATTACAGTCTAGCAAGTTTGTTTAGTTCTAAATCAAAGATGCATAATTATTTTATACATCTGGATTTGTAGTTTAATTATTGCACTTTGTAAGTGTGGTGTCTCCGCCTATTAAAGTATTTAACCATTTACAGAGTTCGAATGGCTACTTATTAGTGTACGTAATAAATTTATATAATGATGATATTTTTATTGTTCATATCGCATATTTACTTATTTGAAGAGTGTAGTTTGCAAAACAAAGTTCTGTTCGATGATTAACGGGTTGAAAGTACTTAAATAAATTTCGACTATCATAAGAATACGAGTGAAAGTCATATTCAGTGGTTGACATGATTATCGTAGTTTTATTGTCACATTGAATTATGTTCATTGTTTTGCGTCTACACTTTTCAAGTGCAATACTATGGAGGAACAGTGAAGAGCAAACAGAACACTTACCGAAGTATCCATGTTAAATATTGTTCAGCTCGTAATACATTATAGCATTCTTTGCGAAAATATCAAACGAACTGTTTAATTTTTGTGCCACGATCGTTTCAAATCTGTCCGCCATGTTTACTTGCAGGACGTAAGACTGACAAGAACATTGAAATAGTCGAATGTGGAGACTTTGATATAACTCGGGATGTCTAAGAACGAAATTGTTGTCGTGTCTTGTATGTTTTATTTGGTTAATATTTTGCTTAGACGTTGATTTTGTAATGTTAAACAAATTGTTTGAAGACATCCTGCATAATTATAGAAAGTGCCCATACATATAGTATTTATGAAATATATAGCACTAGACATTTTGCTCCGTTGTCGCAAATGGTTGTAATTATAAAAGTATAGTTAATATTAATTAGTAAAATGATAGACTGTTTTGCACGACTTCTGGTTTGACCGTGTCAACTTTTCCTCACGGTGTCACTTCTCAAGCAAACAAATGTTGTTTGAACACTTTGTGATGACAAGTTCTGCTCTGAAGTTTGCTGGAGACAACCTACAATGTTTTCGATATTCGGTACATAAACCTACTTGTAATATCACCCCACTATAAACTGTATGTTTCTACTCAAACTCGAAATATTTTGACCTCTTCAACGTTTTATTATTACTTTTACGGTTACACTGTAAGTCTTTTTTGGCAACATATTTGAAGTAATATTATTTAATTATTCAATATACTTATCTATAATAAGACTCGTGTGTTTTATTTGTTGAAATATTTTAATCCCTCTTGTAGTTTTTTTTTATTTCTAAGAATTTTACACTTTTACGTATTTATAATACCTACTAGAAACTTGGGAGTTTCAACCTTAAAACTTGGGATTTAGAGCTGATATTGGTAAGTAATACTTAAAAGAACTCGGAAGCGATTGTTGTTGCACAACCTAATAATTTATTCGCTTATCAGAACACTCGACCTCTTATGCAGTCTTAGTCCACATGTTTCCTATTTGACTGAACATTGAAGGTAGAACTACACTGCGCACACATGTGCCACGCAGGCTGATCTGGGTGCGTCGGAGTATGTACATTTTATATGGGAACTAGACTTGTAGAGCTACACTTGGTCCACGCCACGCGACGTCGTTTTACGTACAAATCAAGCGTGTTACACGTGAGCGTCGGTCTAATCTACTTAGTTCTGGCTTTAATGTGCAATATTGTGCAGTTGTATATAACTGATAGATAAGCATAAACGGATGTTATTATACTATATTTACATTAAACTGTAGTGTAAGTTGATATTTATGGATGAATAGACTTGCAATGATTTCATTCATTTACCAGCGGTAGAAAGTGGTCCAGTTAATAGGGTATTTTCCAGGGTCAAAATAATTGCATTTTGTTTAGTCCGTATTTTAGATTATAAAAAATATAGGACACGTATTTTTTCTTTTTTCGATTAAACAAAAAATAACAAAGATATAGCCCATTAAAGTTACGTGTAACGTCACGCCGTGCTGCATTTTTTCGCACGGGTCTTGGTCATTTTTGGTTTAATTTACAAATAAAAAAATACATGTCCCTTATTTTTGAATAATTTAAAGGACGGACTAATTACATTTTTTACGGCAACTAGCCTATTACCGGACCGAGTTCGGCGCTCCTAGAGCTGTCAGCAGACCGTAGAGGCCTGGGCCGATGCCCGCTCCGGCCGCGGGGGTTTTCTGAAAAGGAAACCCGTGGTCTTAGAGCACAAAGGGTAACTGAACGGATACAGATGTGAATTTAGTCAGTATAAGTCTGACACACCCTCTCGCTCCACCCAGAGCGATAGAAGTCGTTCGATGCTTTTTCCATCTTAAAAATGCTACCAATTTCTGATTTAATTTCAGTTCATTAAAAGGCAATTAATTTATGTAAACGTGTGACCTACATGTCGGGCCAGGGTAGCAACAAGAGTTCTTTATTACATTTACGAGTTATCATTAGACGTAGTTACTCAATAACTACGAGCAGAGATATCGAAACAATTGCTAAACGATCATAATATTGCCTGTTCTGTAGATAACACTGGATCAAATCGCTATGTAGTTATATAACTAATTATTTTGAAATCATGTTAGCAATAATTTATATCGGATTTGACGAGCCTACCTACCTTGTCGAATCGCAAGTAGGTAGGTAATCTAATTACTTTAGGCAGATAAGAACAAGCGTAATGTATAGAGATAAGTCCCTATTAGAGATAATCAGTAGATTCTTAAAATAGATCTTGTGTCCTAGAGGGGTCATCTAAAAGGGATGCAACGTTCGTGTTCTGTTTAGATGTTTACGTAGGAAATGCCTTCGTTTTTATCTGTTTGTCTCCTTGCTTAGTGTAATCTAAACTTTGTCCATAGATGACAGATGTTTTGTTAGATATGCAGCGATAGTATAAAAAAAAACCGGCCAAGAGCGTGTCGGGGCACGCTCAGTGTAGGGTTCCGTAGTTTCCCGTCCGTCAAAATAAGTGTACCCCTTATGAGTTTAAAAAAATGCTTGCATATAGGTACGATTATACTACAAACTTAGTCCAGAAATTATTTTGTAGAACCCTTTTGTCTTTTTTGTTCAAAAACTGTTCTTTTCATCAAGTTCAAAATAATTTTCCTAGAAAGTCCTTATAAAGTTCTACTTTTATGATTTTTTTCATATTTTCTAAACTTATGGTTCAAAAGTTAGAGGGACACACACACACATTTTTTTTACTTTTGGAGCGATTATTTCCGAAATTATTGACATTATCAAAAAAATGATTTTAGTAAACCCCTATTCATTTTTAAATACCTATCCAACAATATATCACACGTTAGGGTTGAAATTAAAAAAAAAATCACTTCCCACTTTACATATAGGAGGGCTACCCTAATAAAACATTTTTTTCCAATTTTTATTTTACTACTTTGTCGGCGTGATTGATATACATATTGGTACCAAATTTCAGCTTTCTAGTGCTAACGGTCACAGAGATTAAGCGAGGACGGACAGACAGACAGACATGGCGAAACTATAAGGGTTCCTAGTTGACTACGGAACCCTAAAAATGAAGGGAAACCCTCCAACGAGTTCTTTAGCTCTAAGGTGTAGCGAGAGGGTGTGTAAGATATTTCCTGACTAAAAATCACCTGTGTCCTTTAGTTGCATTATACGTTTCAGGACCACAGTATACCTTCCAGAAATTCCCCGAGGCCCTTTTGTGTGCTACGTTTTGCTGATATTTAGAGGTGCATGAGAAACATAATGCATGCACCGACGTCCTAGGCTCAGTCCTTATCACCAAACGATGATCTACCCATTTCTTGCCGTCCGCAAGCCCGCGTCTACGATGGTCAGGGATTGCCCTGAAAACCCCGATGTCCGGGCGCCTCCGGATCCCCTCACGGTTGTTGCACAACCCCGTTTCGCTAGTTCGGCCGCATATGGACTGGACTTAACTGGTTTTTTATTTGAAGTGGCCTACTTATCAGTTCTGTTATCCAGTTAATCGTATTATTTCGTTTTTGTTCCATCTGAACCCGACTATCTTTGTTGCTTTGGTAATAACATTAAGCATATCTTAAAATTATGATAACCGCGACTGATCCACAAAATGTCGGGCATACGATTACTTACGTAGGTAGGTAGGTACCCGTTTGGTAGCTTAGGGTTCCTTATAATGTTAATGACAAACAAAAAATCCTGAAGTATGCATTATGTGTGTATAATGAAAAATAATGTAAACAAACTATAACAACAAAAAACCGGTAACGTAGCATGGTGTTCAAAATACCTGAAGGTCGGGAATCCGTCCGCTATCGCCAATCCTCCCATTCATTTCATAAATAATTAGTACCTACTTACCTACTCAATTGGTAGGTACTATTTAGTAGTTTTAAGGCAATTACTTAATTATTTTGTTCCTATAGTTAGTCCTAACCTAACCTAACAATTGAGTAGACACTATAGGTAAATCCATATAATTTATATTCTATACATACACTTAAGTAAAACAAAATTTTCTGTTTGTATATTACAAACAGAAAATTTTTGAATTAAGAAATATATTTAGTTATATAAATTGCATTTTTTACCGGACGGCCGGCCGGCGAGATACCCATTTCGTCGTCCTCAAAATCGCGCCTACCGTGGCTGGTAGTCGGTTTCGGAGGTCGCTGTGGCTGGGGTGTGAGGATATCTGGTCCCTCACGCATGCTGCCGTCTGTTGCACTAGCATTAGGTACTACTAATTTACTGCTTCGCAGAAAGAGGCCGCCATTCCTTCGCTCTCGCTCCAGACCATGGACTGAACCACGGCACGTCGAGAGCGGTGGCCGTTGTCGATCGCCTCCACGAGGACACGTTCCTAATTGCTTATGAAAGTATATTCGATACCTATAACAAATAAGGAATTAAAAAAAAATGGTCTGTGCGTCTGTCCGTTTGTTCCGGCTAATCTCGGAAAAGACTGGATCGATTTACCCAGATCATTAGTCCTTAAATACCACGCGGACGAAGTCGCGATTAACAGCTGTAACAGTAACGCAACAGCGCAGCGGTGGTCGGTCAATGTAAATTGCAGTTATATCAATTTATACAAAGCTGTAAGAAAGACCTGACACCCTGCCCAAACTGCCTGCTTAAACTGAACTAAACTTTCATGCTCTCACGCTTGACATTTTAACACGTCCCGGTAAGGCCCTAGATACACTGATTGAACTTTCCATTTGTGCCTGAATGGACACTGCGAGATATGAGTTTTGACCAAAGTGAACTTAATTGGAACAGAAAATACAAGAGGTATAAATCTGTTTCGCACCAGTTTATCAATCGTAATAAAAATCGCTATCGGTAAGTAAACCTATAGCTACTAACACATTGTTGTTTGTTTTGGTAACAAAATTGTTGTTTGACATTTTTATTGTAAAAACAAAAAACGTTCTTACACGCCCCACACAGTAGGGCAACTACCCCTACTGTGTGGGGCATATAAGAACATTTTCTCTAATGTTTTTGTTTTTCAGTACGGAACACTACAGTTTGAGTGTGCGATTGGAACATGGTAAGGTGGAGCACCGATAAGAGCATCGTCAGCAGTGTGCCAGCCAGTGGAACGCATGGCATACACAGTCGCAGGCGTGATTCACACGTGCGTAAGAACCGACAGCAAAAAACATGAAAACACTTTATCTTTTACGATTTAACACCACTAGCTATTTAATGATTGCTGTAGTTGATGTTGTAAATACATGATATATACAGAAAACAAGTTCAATGATTTGTTATATAAACTAACTGATAGAAACATGTATTATTTTTCCAAAACAAGAAGATAAAACTATTATTATATTATATAGTTTATATTTTTAACAACATGTTCTACGTTTCACTGGAAGTTAAATATAGACTGAAGAAGTTTTCCGATGTTTAGTTTCTAAATACAAATAGGAAACTACCTATTTCGTATTTGTACGGGTCTATTATTAAAACTAGATCAATAGTCAATATGTATTCATTGAAACTTCATGCAAGACACACGTACAAAGGCGGACTTAATGCCTTAGGCAATATAATGTAGACAAGGAAGTTAATATCTAGAAAATAGCAGTTCCTCGTGATACGCACAATATACGGTATTAATAACAAGTAACATTGTGGTAATATTTATAGACATGAAGTGTAATATACCGCAAGAGCCTGGTTCCCACAACTAAAGGAAACCTTGTGAAACCTAGAATTCAACCCATATATGTATGTTTTTTAGTCAAATAAATATTCTCTTAAATATATAGATATTTTATATATATATTTGTAAAAATGTAGGTTTATATTATATTGAATATATTTGTATAGATATATATGTATATTTCTTCCCTTGTTTTCTTATTAACCTATTCTTTTTTATGCATCTGCCATGTTTTTTCTTCACCACCCATGGTTGACTGGTAGAGAATGCCTAAGGCATTAGGTCCACCTTTGTACCTTTGTGTTGCATGAAGTTTTAATAAATAAATAAATGAACTAGTAGCGTAACGAGGCGTGAGCGAGTGTGCCCTCGTCCACGGTCTCGCACAAGCTCTTTAAGAATGAGGGTTTTTTTATAATTGGTAGGCTTGCGTTTGACCACTATTATTTTGATTTGACGGTAAGAACGATGTGGTCGAAAACAAGGTTGCGACAGTCGCTGTCTTGTTTTCGAATTTATAGTCTAACATCCGATTAAGAACGACCTTCATACGTTTCATCCATTAAACAATGAAACGTATTTTATGACAAATTTAGTAAATTAAATAATATAACGCGGGTGGGTTGCGGTGTGTTTAACGAATAAATTTAATACTAACCGAAAGTATGAAACCTTTAGAACATAAAAACGTTGGGTTGCCTATTTATTTCCTGGCATAAGTATGGGTTGCTAGGTAAAAACAGGTATGTATAAACAGGTGTGTTTATTTTGATATACAACAAATTGTATATCAAAATAAAAGCTTCATTAGGTACGAATACGATGATATAGGGTTATCTGCAAAGAAATCTGGCATGAATAACGGTTGCTCATTTAAAAAAAAAGCTAATTTTCAATTTTTTATTAATAATAGTTTGGCCAGGAATTTCTTAGGCAACCCACCCGCGTTATAAAAGTTAATATAAGTACTTGATTTGCCATAAAATACGTTTCATCTATTAAACAGACCGGTGAAGGTCGTTCTTAATCGTATTCTTTACTATTATGAATGAAAAAGGCCTCTCTGATGTGCTTTCGCCCACATCTAAATTTGTCCACGCTACGCCTCTGTAATAAATACTATTCTATTTATATCGATATATTATGTACAAAGAGATTATGATGGCAATGCCTTCATTGTTCGCACTTACTATCAATTTCCGACTTAATGAGTGACAGGCATGGTTTCGCATAGTTTAATAAACACACGAGATTATTACGGCGGGTGTGCGATATTAAGAAATTTTTCAACGTCGTAACAGCGTGAGTCGCATATCATATTAGGCAACAACGGGAAATGGAATATTTGGAAGCTTTCATTTCCTTTCGTATAGTAATCTATCTGCTTACCTAAAATTTGCGAACTTAAAATAGTGTAAACTAAAGTTTCATATACTGAAGTTACAATTATTATACGTAAGTAAGTTTTATTAGTTTTTTATATATTTTATTGACCTGGTTACCTACAGATGTAAGGCCGGTTAAAACTAATTAAAGCCATCCGTTTAATACCAATATAAACCATTTTTGACGATTTTAACGTCAAACTATAAGGCTTCGTAGTTGACTACGGAACTCTAAAAACAACGTAATTATGAATAAATTTGTGTAAGACACAAAATAAAATAAGTCAGAAAAGGGTAGGGGCCCCGAGACGTGCATTGTCTAGGGGGGCCGACAGGCATAAACCGGCCCTGCCTACTCCATAAGCAGGTTTTTATTTTTAAGGATGAAAATCATTAAATCACTTCTTAGAGGAGCGCATGAATCACTACGCGTTCTTGACGACTGGGCTCGGTCCGGATAGTTACAGGACGGACGGACGGCGAGCTACCCATTGCTCGGCGTCCGCAAGCCCGCGTCTACCGTGGCTGGTAATCGGGGTCGACTCCTTAAGTAGGTGGTAATACTTGGGTATTAATGATGCTTTTAGGGCTGTGGGATCAGGAGGAGTTACTTCGGCCTTGCAACGCAATGGGCAACTAATGGCAATCTGATGGATTTAGTCAATAAAAACGAGAAATGATTGTTTCAATTAAAAATGTGGCAACATTAAATTCAGTAGGTATAACGACCTCTGCACCCGAGCTAAGATTAAACTTGTATTTAGGGTGCCAGGGCTCACTTCATTAATATTCCAATTTGTGCAAATATGTTTGATTATTCAATTTAATTATACATTTCAATTAATCCTTTATAAATAATATTAGATAGACAAAACTATTAAATCTTATTATTTAATTACCTACCAAATATGATTCTTGAATTCAATTACTAAAAACAATATTGTCTTTCTCAATTCAGTTCAATAATTCAATGCAATACTTATAATAATGTACTTAATGCAATAAAATAGAAACAAATATTAAATTAATTTCATTAAATAAAAGTTAAAGTAAAAGTCACACTCCCTCTTACTACACCTGGAGCGGGAGGAAACAAAAAATCTATATGTATTAAAGCGAAATCCCAGAAACTACGAGTATAACATCAGCAAACTTAAAATTTGGCAGGTAGGTTCCTTATAGGGTGTAAATATCCGCTAATTTTCCGCAATTCACCCCTTAGAGGGGGATGAATAGAAAGTCCAAAGTTTGTATAGAGAAAGCGACTATCACGCAGGCGAAGCCGCTGGCACAAGTTAGTATCTAGGTGTAAATAGTAAGTAATGTAGTATCACATTTTTCCGATTCAGAATCCAGTTTCAACTTCACTAGCAAACGCTATATTTAGGAGTCATCATCATCATCATCATTTCAGCCGAAAGACGTCCACTGTTTGACATAGGCCTCCCCCAATTAGTGGTAATTTTTATGTTTCTAGCCCCCTAAATTATTCTATTGGGGTAGTTTTGAAAAACAAGAACGTCAATTTTTCCTCTTAGTGCTAGTACTCAACTGTGTAGGTACTACTAAACAATTGAGGTTAGTATTTGTTTCTATTGGGAGTTAGCAGTTTATTAACTTTTTAACTGCCACAGTCCTATGTAAATTAAATGATAAAGCAAAATATACTATACTAGGACAGGGAATGGGCCGTAATCCACCTATTGGGTTGGTGGATGTCACATGTCTTCAAATTTTGATACATGCTGATTTCCTCACGATGTTTTCCTTCACCGTCTTGAGAGCAGTGGTGATGAAGTAAATTACACAATTTATTTTTACTCGGTATGGTAGATATGATAGAAAAATAAGCATTTAAAAAAAAAAAAGTACCGTCAGTTTATGTATACATATTTTTTTTCTTTGAAGTGGGAAATTATCCAACGACTTCTCTCGTAGACTTTTACTGACCAAAACCACACCTGTGTCTTTCACTTGCTCAGTTTTGCGTTTTAGGACCATGAGTTTCCTATTCAGAAATGTCCCATGATCGTGGTGGGCATCGGTCCTGCTGCGTTCCTGCTGGCCCGTTACGTTTTGTTGACATCTCTTTACGCTGTCCTTCGTCGACGACTCTGGCTTCGGTCCTTAACGGGCGTCCCGGACGATGATCTACCCATTGCTTGTATACGAATTATGTTACTAGTGGTACAAGTCGCTACTACCTTGAAACCACGCTTTATGCGCACTAAGCTGCACGAACGTAACGTAAAAATATTAAGGGGATAAATATTAAGTAATTTGTGCGCAAGTCAAAAAGCAGGTCGCATAATATTTTTGAAAATCAAGCTCTAAATTCCAATATCCCAATTTTTCTAACGGTAATTTTATTTAGGTGTACGTTATGATTTATTTTCTGCCTATATCAAGATTGAATTTTGTCTTATTTAAATTGATTAATCCTGGCGAATCTAATCAGGATAATCTAATATTTTAATCGGATTATTACAATGTCATCGGTCTTTCATGGGTGTGCAAAGTTTAAAGAAAATCTGATCGCCCAAAGTTGGGCAAAATCGAGCTCAAAGGCGGTGTTTACAAGCAAATAAACAAACAAGCAAACATCAGGTGAAGCTAATAAACGCGTGTTAATAAAACACTATATTTCAAAATGGATTGTTTTGTTGTTTTAACCTTAGTCTTTTATTTCAAAGTCGTACTAATTTATCTTAGAACAAGGTTATGATAAATCCAACTAGATCATATAATAGATAGTTCAAAGAAATTCACAAACGATATTTTACCTCAATACAACAACAGTAGGTAGGTACAGTTAAAATTCTGCTTATCTTCAAACGTTAAAATAATAAACGTAATAGCTGTTGGTTTTAAAAAAAAATCATTACTTCTATACTTATCTTAGTTCAATAAAAGTAAAATGAGAACTTGTAAGCCCACAGCTCGAAATTAAACTTGTAAGAAAAATATGAATCTTCCTCCTCCTATCCTACTGGATCAGTGAATCTCCTCAATAACCAGGAAATCGTTAATCAGTCCCCGTTTTTCAATGCATATTTAGCAAACAATTTTGTCAGTGTAAAAAAACAATATAAACTAAGTGCGTTTACAAATGCCACTAGCAGCAGCAGCAAAGTACATCGCCATCTTTCGGGAAATTGGGTTACTAATTTATACAAACTAGACAGGTTATCCATATGTCATCACTGGCAACACACACTGTTCGTAGACTTTCGTCTTGAGACACTGTGGTATGTTGGATGAGAACTTGGGAAGATACCGCGTAGCTTCCCGAACGCTGCCCAGCCGAGTCGGATTCGACGGTTGACCTCTTTCTCGAAATTAGATCTACCCAACTGGACTGTCTGCCCGAGGTAGACAAAATCGTCCACAACTTCGAGTATAGAGTCTCCGATCTTGATAGGAGTGGGTGCCACAAGGTTGTTTGTCATGATTTTAGTTTTGTTCATGTTCATTTTAATTAAAACCAACTCTTTCTGAAGCTCTATTGAGACGTGGTCCCTCACAATTTATGGGCCTCATCAGAAGACTTAAAGTCACCAAAAGAGTGATGGAAAGGGCCATGTTCGGAGTTTCCTTGCGTGATCGAGTCAGAAATGAAGATATTCGCAGGAGAAGCAAGGTTGCCGACATAACACGAAGAATCGCCAAACTTAAGTGGCAATGGGCAGGGCACATTGCTCGTAGAACAGATGGTCGTTGGGGCTGAAAAGTTCTGGAGTGGCCACCGCGCACCGGAAAACGCAACGTTGGAAGGCCTCCTACAAGGTGGTCCGGTGACCTGGTGAAGGTTGCGGGAATCCGATGGATGCGGGACGCACAGGATCGTGCATTGTGGCGTCGCTTGGGGGAGGCCTATGTCCAACAGTGGACGTCTGTCGGCTGAGTTATATACGAGGTTGGGTTTTTGGTGGTAATTTTGGATAGCGGGAACCGATTTTAATTATTCTTTTTTTATTTGAAAGAAGATTCTTTCAGGATAACGAAATATGTAAATTAAGTTAAAAAAATTCTTGCATATACGGTTAAAATACAAACTAAGTTCAGAAATTATTTTGTACAACCTTTTTGTCTTTTTTGTACAAAAACGGTTCTTTCCATCAAGTTCTAAATTATTTTCATGACCTACCGTGGTAAAAAATCGTTGCTTCTTAAATATATTCGTAATTTTACGAGTGCCCAATCGCTGAAATTTCTACTACTTGCATACTGTTTTAGTTATCACCGTCCTTTGTGGGCCCGTTTTTAGGGTTCCGTATTTATTAGAGTTCCGTACTTAGTATAACAAATTACCTTTTTTTAAACTCATAAGTGGTCTCTGTTATGACATGATTCGATTTAATTCTTAATTTAAAGGTACTGAAATTAATTTTTAACTAAACCTAAAAGATGTCATATCTAAAACTAGATATAGATATGTGGAAGATTGTTATTAGCAATTTTCATTACTTGTGTAAAAAAGTAAGCTTTCTTTAAAAATAAACAAGCAATAATAAGCTAACCTAAATAAATAATAATGTCCTTGCTTTCTAACGTTAGATGCTATTATTAGTTGTTTTCATAAACTGTACCTACCTAATGTAAATAATCAGACGTAGGTATTTAACTAGTTTATTTGTGTTGGTTAGGTATTTACCAGTTGACGTAGTATTTATTAATCGCTTTACATATTACGACTGTTAGCTGTAGTAAACATGAGTACCATTAATAAACTATATTTAAGCGCAGTTTATATTAAAAATTAATTAAACAGTTCAGAGTATAGCTTAATATACTTAGTTTATATGTATTTAAGGTGATGCAATCAAACTGTAGTGCATTTTTTAGTTTGTATATAACATTACTCTCTGAAATCTTATGCGAATAAAGTTATCTACAGTAGGTAATATGTATAATAAGTTCTTGCAACAAACAGTTTATTTTATTGTACTCTTATAGCAAGTGTTTTGTTTTCAAACATTTTACATGCTTTTGCACATGTTCTTTGTACGTTAAGAACCTAATTAACGCCTGATGACTTTACCGATAGGAAGAGGCACTAAATTAAAAAAAACGACAACCTATCTCGATGAATGAGTTTAATAAGTAGGTAATTATTTGTGTATGTAAATATACGTGCTTACGTCACTTTAAAGTGATGTATACAATAGAAACTATAAAGTTATAATATAACTTTATAGATTATTTTAGTCTTATTTTCTCTATAAAATGTTATCAAACTGCTAAAGTCTATTCTTGAAATATTCTGAAGTTGAAAATATTCAATATTGATAAGGGCCCAACTTATTTATTATATTTTTCTTCTGTAGGTAAGTAGATGTTTAATTTCCTAAACCATTCCACCATATTTTATTTGCGGCTGTTACAGTAATTGAAAATAAACGATAAATAACACAAAACTCGAGAAAAACAAAAACAATGTCCAAAACCAAAATGTTTTACGCGTTAAAACTCCATTTCATGTTTTCATTTCCGAACGGATGTTCACGAAATGTGTAAGTGCGTATTTTAAATAAAAAACAACACGCTGTATAAGATGTTTAATGTGTAAATGGAAAATGCCGCTGAAATAACCTTTCCATACGAATATAGGTGTTTACTAAGTAATGTTTAACTAATATTACTTAACGATACCGTCGCTACAGTGTGTGCACTATCAACATGTTGATATTTTTTTAAAACAATATGTAACGTTGAAAAAAAAGAAAGTAAGAGAAAATTTCTATTAAAATTCGAACATTTTTTTTTATTCGGTGATGTCTTATGTCTCAAGATATGCTGCGAGATGTTTGTAAGAGTTACCTTTTTTTTTATGGTGGGAAAAATCATCCAATGACAACCCCCGCTCTTGGGCGGAGCGGGAGATAGTGTCAGACTCTTACTGACTAAAAGACCCACCCCGTTCCTTCTAGCCTTCATACCGGGGCTCGAGTTCCCTTTCGGATAACCCTGGCCCCAGTAGGCTTCGACCCGGCTGGGTCCCTGCTGTTGCTGACAACTCCTTGAGGCGCGCGGGAACAGTACACGCCGTCGACGACTTGGGCTTGGTCCGGACGGTTACCGGACGTCCGGACAGCTAGCTACCCATTGCTCACTGTCTGCAAGTACGTGCCTACGGTGGCCCGAAATCGGGATCAGAATCCTGGCGGCGGCGGTGAGAACGCCGTTGCCTGATGCGTTCGGCCTCCTTCTTTGTTGTAAGAGTTACCTACCTGATAGCCCTGGAACGCAAACCGCAATATTGAAGGAGTCAGGTGGGTTTTCTTCAGTAAAAGTCCGGCGTGACCTCTCTCTTCTTCACCCTAGAGCGAAGTCATTTTTTTATGATTTCCCACCTCAAAAAAAAGTCTCTTGAGACTTGCCACAAATAGTAAGACGTATTCATAAGTACTTTATGAAGATATCCGCAGGAGAACCAAGGTTACCAACATGGCTCGAAGAATCACCAAACTTAAGTGCCAATGGGCAGGGCACATTGCACGCAGAACAGATGGTCGATGGTGACGAAAGGCTCTGTAGTGGCGACCGCGTACCGGAAGAGTCAGCGTTGGAAGGCCTCCAACAAGGTGGACCGATGACATGGTCAGAGTCGCCGGAATCCGATGGATGCGTGACGCACAGGACCGGTCGTTGTGGCGACGCTTGGGGGATGCCTATGTCCAACAGTGGACGTCTTTCGCCCGATATGATGATGATTATAAGTACTTAGGTATCTACCTAGGTACCTAAGTACTGATTTAGTATATCATGCAACAATGGGACTGACCTTTCCAAGTGATTTAAACAGTTGCTATAAAAGAAAACAATGATCGCTGTAGCATTTGACTTTGATTTGACTTTTCTTTAGATTATAAAGATAAATCAAATAACATATTTTTAGATGGAATAATGCCTTGTTTGATCAACGATAAAGTTTGTGAAGATCTAAATTATCTACTAATACTTACATTACTGAGTGTGTTATTTGACTACCGTCTCATACCATGACCGTGCTAAGGACGTGTCAGATAAAATATCTTTGTACTGAAAAGTTTGAGACATAGTACATTATACCGTTTACCGACCGCAACATCGTCACGTGCTATGCATGGAGTGGATCAGCACCGGCAATATATCATTTTCCGATACGGTTGGTGACTGTGTAGTAGATTTGTCAGTGTTGTTTTCTTTCTAGGGACCGACTGAATAATCGGTGTCGGTTTTGGCCAGTTACGGACAAAAAAAAACTGGATTAGGCTGAGGTTTCGGTTTCGGCCAATGTCCGGTCGAATATTCGGCCCGAGTGTAGCCGAATATTCGGGTCCACCAAAATTAGCGTTTTGAAACTTTTGTGACACGGACTTGTCTGTGTCGTACGTCTGCGTTTTCTACTTTTTGCTTAATCGTCGATTTTTTTATTTAAGTTAAAATAAAATTAAGTATCACTGTACAAAAGTTAGATAAGAATAACAATATCGGAATATTGTTTTAAGTTTTTTTTCAGTTTTTCTGTTATCACATCTTTCTTCTCTTTGGTAATTTATACAGCAGAACAACATTTGCTGAGTTAGCTAGTTTCTATTCTAACTTATGGTAACTTCTAACTATTCTAACTATACTTATTTATGAAAAAAAACACTCGATGATATGAAATATTCTATTTAGCTAGGCGTACATATTTCATGATTTTTAATTTTATTTTATGAGTTTAGCCTTATTAATATTATCTAATTAGCTGTGATATAATTTGAAGTTAACCTATTTGCAACGAAATACGAACTAACATACCTAAGTTAGGTACTAAGTATGTAGTTATCGTTATTGTGAATTAATGGAACATGTTCGATAAACAATAGTTGCACAGTAACTTCTTGGAATTAAGTAGATTCTCTGTATGTTCCAATCATTTATAATAAAAAAATATAAATGTATTCCAATCATTTATAATTAAAAATTATAATTTTTCGTAAAGAAATAAAAACGGTAAGATAAAATTGTAATCTATTTGTGACATTCAGATTACACTATTCGGGTGTAACAGCAGTTAGTACTTCGATGTTGGTACGTATGAAAACGCGACGGACCAAACTCCGGTCTGTCGTGTAAAATCGGCCTTTCTCAGCGTAAGAAAGGCCGATTTTAGTGCTCGACCGACCGTCTCGGTGCGTGCCATCGTTCCTGACGATACGGATGTTTCAGGAAGGTTCTATTGAGGAGAAAATTGAAAAGTTGCACGGAAACCTGTAAAAAACACATTTTTCTTTATAACAATACAAACTGATCCCAGCTGTCAATATTAAGGTTAACTGTCAATACCTTTATCCGTATATTTTTGTCATTTTTTCTTTTTATCTATAGGTACTAGATAATATTATAATGGGATTCATTTTTATATGGGATGTATTTTTATATTTTTATTTGAAACAAATATACTTACACAAAAACCTCTCGACCCATTAAAAAAAATATTAACCTTTATAATTTTACTTTATCACTGAGTGTCATTATGCAATATATTTTTTATTTTGACGCGGGCGAAGTCGCTGACAGAAGTTAGTTTACGATATAATATTTAAGTTTTCTTGGTTGTACGAGTATAAATAATTTTTTCACTTGCCTAGATATTTATCTATTAGTATACCCTTATTATTTATCTATTATAAAATCTTTTGACAGAATTATGTCTATCGGGTCCGCTAGTTTTAAATAATATTTATTTTAATGGTGACACAGTGGTCTTCGCCTTAAGTGCTCATGCGCCCGTCCTATGGCAGCATGACGCTAGCCGCGTGGTCGGTGACTTTTGTCATCATGTATCCTTATCTCGACGCTACTGCACTGATAATACGAGCGCTATTATTTTCATTGGCTGCGCGGAGGGCGTGCGCGCCCCCGCCTGCCTCTATAAAATCGACATACATCAAAATAGTTGTACATTTAATAATCTCGCGCCGCGCCTGACGCGTCACGTTTGTCTAACAAACGTAACATTAACACACCTTTAATTAGTTTTAATTTTAAGTTTTTTTTTTTAACGGTAAGTTTAATATTATTATTTAACTTTTCAATTCATTTTCGGTTTTTATTTTAACGAATTGAAGAGTTATCTGCTGATCATTTTTTTAAATCAAACTTTTCGTTTGTAAGGACTCGTTTCACTTTTAGCAGTGGTATTTAAACGAATATTATTTGCAATTCAATGAACTCAGTTCTGACTGGTGCAAATTGCCCCGGTCAATAGGGCCACTAGAAATTATTCAGATTTGCAGGCATCCGGGCCATAAGGCTGCCTTATCTGTGCTCACGATCAAGGACCGTGATCCAGATTGCCAAAGAGTTGTGGCGTCTACATATAAGAGTATCTGCTTAAATAATTTGATCTCGAATTATATCTGCTGGTTGTGTAACGAGTGATAATGCTCCAGATAAAATTATTTGCATTTTGCACTTGCACTGTCATATGTAGCTAAAATTTCGAAAATAAATCTAGGTACCTAGGTAGGTCCGACAATTTCAGACGTTAATCTGCTTGGTTCGCATATAATTTTACCATGAGGTAAAGTACAGTTTGCTGTATAGAATTAAAAGAGACTGACATCTGAATTAGTTTCTTTCTCAGGGTAGTCAGCTAGAAAACACCGGTCTTTATAAAAGTGTTGATTAAAACCCATTTGCAAAATAAATATTATATCTGAAAAATTAAAATCAATTTCTGCAGGAGTCGATTTCAACATCTGCTTTGAAAAAAATACTTTTCCTGTTTACTGGTGTATACGTTTGGCAACGTTTGATAAACACGGTGATGAACATAAGATCTATATTACAATAATTATTTCCGTACATACTTTTTAGAATAGTTAGCATGCGAGTTTGGGTCGTGGGGCTTTTTGAACCGGGGCCAATTTCCACCTATATTTTTTCATTAAGCAGTGTTTTGAAACCACGAATAAAGTACAGTTTTTTAGTAACTATGCTTTTTAATGCCATTCTCCTCGTAGTTCCAAAATACTATCTACCCACAAAAAGAAAACAAAGGAACCGCGGTCCCGGTCCAAAGTACCCCACCACAACCCGCGAATTTATTAGTCTTATTTATTTTAAGGAATGTGAGTCATCTTCATTAGTTCTATGGATTTTAAGGAATGAGTCATCGTACTTACTAATGAGAGATCGAATCTAATTGCAATCTAATTATAATTACGGGGGTTTTCTTGGAATTAAAAAATAAGGTTAAAGAGTCATTATAACGCTTTTGTAATTCATTCAGGTTTTTTCATTTGGCCCCGATACTAATTAACTTGCGTGCTTAAGTACTCTACTTAGTAAATGATCGTGACATAATAAAAATCCTTTATAACACTGATTACACTGCTTTCCGGAGTAGTTCTATTTGAATAGTCGATCTTCACGTGCTAACGGGATATTTAAATTTTTACGACTTTTACTTAATAAAGGTGCCTGCTAAACTCACGGTCACGGCCTATCTCGGATAACTGCTAGGTTCAATCAATAGAGAGTAATTCTAGTTATTTTAAATTTGTTACAGATTAAAATAGAATAAAAAATGGCTTATCTACAGTCGATGCCTAAATCTGAAACCATCAGGCTTCGTGAAAAATATGTTGGGTAAGTTATTTTTTTAGTTACCAATTAGTTAGATCGTTTTTACTTTATTCACCTCGTACTACGATTTCGTCCGCATCAAATCCGTAAAACAGCATCATGCCATTTGGTCACAGTTTCAAGAAGTTTTTTTTTTGCGCCGAATCTTATTTGTTTTTTTCTAAAAAAGAAAAGAATAAAGCAAACAAAAGTAAATGAAAGTAGCCGATGTTAAAGGGGTAGCTGAAAAGATCGATAGCTGTTGTTAAAGGTACTTCTTATAACAACAGGTATCGACCAGTACGTTACGGAGATTAATTGGAAGCAAAAGACAGATCGACAAACGAACAACATTTTTTTAAATTGAATTTTTGCTGTAGGCACCGAATATATTTTCAGACACTTAATTTTTTTTTATAGGTAAGTATAGTATAATATAGGTAGTGAATTAATTTTTGTTACAGAGACGCATGCCAGCTATTCTTCCGTTCGTCTCCTTTGAAAATTGTACGCGGTGTTGCCCAGTACATGTATGATGAGACGGGCGAAAGATATCTAGACTGCATCAACAATGTTGCACACGGTAGATATTGCTCTTATCTATATTTTGCACAATGTGCATTATTAAAGCCACTTGAAAGTCATTTAAAACCAGTATAGACCAGATGTTATCTGGCTGAAATGTATTTTCAGGATGACATTATAAAGTTAACGATAACCCTAGCCCGTAGCTGATTGAATTTTTCAATAGTGCCAGATCTTTTAGGGGCAATTATTATATATTATTTATCAGGCAAGGCTTTTCGAGCGAATTAAGCTAGTTGGCTACATCATCTACACTACACAAATACTCTGAATAGACCGATCCTTGGTTGCCGTGGCTAATTTATTGTTTATTTTGCAGTTGGCCATTGCCATCCACATGTGGTTGAAGCTGGCAGAAACCAAATGTCGTTAATTTCGACTAACAATCGTTATCTTCACGACGAGCTTGTTATTCTTGCCGAAAGGCTCGTCAAGACCTTGCCAGAACCATTGTCGGTTTGTTTCTTCGTTAACTCCGGCTCGGAAGCTAACGATCTTGCCTTGAGGCTTGCCAGGATCCACACCAAGAACAAGGATGTCATTACTCTAGACCAGTGAGTGCTTTTTATTTTCGAAAACAATCTTATTCTAATTTTCGGGGATTTTTATCTCTTGGGGTAACTCAGGACTTATTAGCATTTAACTTTATGGGACTTAAGGCCTTGTTTGTAAATTATTCAGTGATTGAGGAAAAGAGTCACTCTGCTGTCGGTGCTATTAATATTCAGTACAATATTGATGTCATAAATCTGTAAAAAGATAGTGATCACGACACGAATACTGTAAGGTGAATTGAAGTGAGCACTATCCTTTAAAATTATTGGAGTGAAACGATCCTTCATAACACTGAATACAGACTTGCATATGGCCATTCTAATGTTCAGTCATCAAATAAGCATGCTAGATAAGTTAAATGTTTTCGAATATCATTAGCCCAGTGCGGCGAACAAATGTTCAAGATAGATCCCTTCGTCTTTTTGTCGATACTTCGAGCTAGTCGAAGCGTTATTAGGGTGCTACTAGCGCCTGTTTGTTCCAGCGCGTATCATGGCCATCTTACGTCTATGATTGATGTGTCTCCCTACAAATTTAACCTACCCGGAGGGCCAGACAAGCCAGAGTGGGTCCATGTGGTAAGTTGACACATATTGACTGGGTTGCACACGTCCCGTAGTTGCATTAGTTTATAGGTCACGCTTTATCTCTATTTTTATCTCTATACTATATTTGGATGTTCTTACATAATAGTACAGATAGCATAGTTAGTAATTGGTAATGATAAAAATAATCTCTGTACCTAACTTGTAATGTAAAGATATTACGTTATATGATTATTCATGTTTATGAGTGATGTCTTTCTATAACTGATTAGGTAATAATTGAGTTAATAGTATTTAAAAATTAGTGGTTTCGTTATCACCTAAATAGCTTTATGTTTATCGAATTAGAAAAGGCAGATTTGTAAACATTAATAAAAAAAATAAAAGTAGATAATAAACACTGTCATCTGCTTTTTATATTATATCACATCAGTAAAGAGATTTAACTGCAGCTTCCCATTTAAATACATAATTGAATACGCATATTTTGAGACAAGTGATTAAATTACCTAATCATGATTAATTACGTCAAACAGGCACCAGTTCCCGATATATACAGAGGGAAGTACGTATATCCCAACGACTCTCAAAATGAAGAAGAGTTAGGGAAACTGTACGCTGATGAAATTGGCGAAATCTGCAAAGAGAGCAAACGCAAAAATGGTGGTGTTTGCGCATTTATTGCGGAAAGCCTCCAAAGTTGCGGTGGTCAAATCATTCCACCTGATGGATATTTTAAAAGAGTCTTCCAGTGAGTATTGCAAAACTTCTTATTTTCTTTTTTCCTATTTTGAACTTTATTATAAGGCACTATTGTGCAAAATTGCTTATTTTTAGTAAGTAGACGATTTTTTGTATGTATGATTTATTGGATTGCATTTAGTGCAATCCCATTTTCTGTCCAGGCAATCTCTATCCATTCCAGGTTGCCTGTAAGAAATCACAAAAAGAGATAAGGCTGCCAATTGCATGTTTTTTGTTTAGGATTTTCATTTTGTAAATTATTATTATTAATAAAAAAAAATATATATATTATTTTTATTATTTTGTAATTATTGGTTAGTAGCACTGCTATGCCGGAGGTCGTGGGTTCGATTCCCACCCAGGACAAATGTTAATGTGATGAGCATGATCTTGTTCTGCTCTTGTTCTTCTGGGTGTAATTTATCTATAATATGTATGTATTTAGAAGTATGTTTATCAGTTGTCTAGTACCCATAACACAAGCTCTGCTTAGTTTGGGACTAGACGGTGTTGTGTGATAGTTGTGGAAAATTATTATTATTATTATAACAATTAACTTTCACCTTTAGATGTGTGTGTGTGTGTATATGTTTGCTACACACGGGTAGACTATGACCCGGAATAACACATAGGACACTTTTTATCCCGGGAGTATGTTCCTTGGGACGATATTCTATTTTACGCGGGCGAAGCCATTGCTTGTAGCTAGTGAATAATTAAGAATATTTTTTCCAGCTCTAGTTCGCAAATAGGCAAAACACGACCAGCAATCAATTGCAGTTAAAATTAGATTTCAATCATTTATCTATTGGCCTTGTGGTATTTACATGTAGGTACGATCGTTTAAGAAATAGATAGAGACAATTGATACAATTGCCCTTTGATACATATTAATGCTCTGGAAAATATTGCTGGTTCTTTGTTTTTATTTACTTATGAGTCTTTTAAATTAATTGGATAGCTGTAATTCAGCTAGCCCATGCTATCTGGGAAATTTCGTTCAGCTTCTCATCTGAAATAGTACGAAATCAATTTACAAGATATATCTTGTAAATTGTTTCTCGTTTCTCGAGCAACAGGAAATTCCTACACCCTATTCGCGTTAAGATTTGACATCTAAAGATTTTAACTTCTATTTCATAGGCATAAAGATGGCATTAAAAGTAAAGAAGTGGATATAATACAAACTATTTACTGCAGCCACCATTTGTCATGCTACGAACGTAATAAAAGTCAAAATTGGTTGACCGGACTGTAATAAAAGGGTGTTCATAAATGTCTAATGTTATTTTGAACAGAGTACGGAGACAGATAAAGGAGAGAGAACATTAATACACCAGTACGTAATTTAGACCCAGATTTTCAAAACCCAAAAATTTATTTCAGGCACGTTCGCGAAGCTGACGGTGTGTGCATAGCCGATGAAGTCCAAGTCGGATTCGGCCGTGTGGGCACGCATATGTGGGCATTTCAGACGCAAGATGTCGTGCCCGATATCGTGACTATGGGCAAGCCTATGGGCAATGGGCATCCCGTCGCTGCTGTTATTACTACACCTGAGATTGCGAAGAGCTTTGCTGATACTGGAGTGGAGTATTTTAATACGGTAAATATTTAATTGAATATTATAAAATGAAAACCAAAACTATTTGTTTCTAATAAACTATTTACAGGCAATTTGAATTGTCAAAAAGTCAGTCAGTCCGGTATTTAAAATAAAAACAACACAAAAAATTAAAATAAGCGACTGGCAGTTAGGAGATGACCAGTTTCAACTGACAGCGTTCGTTCACGAACATGACGCACCACTCAACTATTTTGAAAGAAACCGAATGATCCAACAAACGCGCCACCATCAGTGAGACATATGAGTGAGCATGAAACACACAACTGCCATGCTCATTTATGTGAAATAAGTCAAATATATTGGTCATTGAATTGAAAAAGTTTAAGATGCCCGAAAAAGAGTCATTGAGAGATGTTTTGTTACTTTAGAATTTTCCATATTCCATAACAAACGAGAAGTTTAAAACAGTGTATCGTATCTACGCTAATCGTGTGAAGCAACACCTTTTTTTAATATCTATCTGCTAAATGTTTGGCAAAACAAGCTGATATGATATAGTTATAGGTTTATTTATGTACCTACGCTATCTGACACGTATTCAAAGTGACCTATCTCTACTTTGTTCGTAGATAGGAAGCTATTAATAGAGACATGTGAACACATCTGAAAACATGTTTTTAAAATTCGATATTTTTATGCCACCTTATAAAGAAGTACCTCCAGGGTAAACCGCGTTTAAATTTCCGAAGGTTTTTTGTAATTTGCTGTTCAATATCGATAAGTATTGCAACAAAAATTATATATGCGGTAACGATATGTAAAACGCCAAGTTTTTATTAAAATGCTATATAAATTTTAGCTCTTCTCTAAGTTCAACGTGTAATTTAGCTTCACTTTTCTTGGACTGACGGACATTTGACTATTCAAAAGTGCCTGCAAATGGAACATTATGTTAATGGTTTTAAGGAGTACAATTATATAAAAACGTACATGTAATTACCGCAAACATATTTATTTTTACTTTACTGTACGATACTGAACTTTAAATTGCGAATCAAGGCAAGAGTGAATAGGCTCTTAATACTAGTGCACCTCACCATCAACAATTGCACTGCTTACCATCAGGTGGGATCGCAGTCAAGCACTAGTTTATATCAATTAAAAAAAAAAACGCCAGAAAATTTGAATTCCGCAGGTTACCCTGGAGCATGTAGGTAGATAACTCATAATATTTTTCCATAGATTGCGGCTATTTAAAACCAATTGTTTTATTTACTTGCAGTATGGTGGCAACCCTGTTTCCTGCGCAATCGCAAACGCAGTCCTCGATGTGATCGAAGAAGAGCGTCTAATGGAGCGTGCGAATCGTGTCGGCAATCACTTGCTAAACCGTTGTCAACAGTTGAAGCATAAACACAGCTTAATTGGCGACGTTCGAGGAAGGGGACTGTTTGTAGGAGTGGAACTAGTTACTGACAGGGAGACTAGGACACCAGCGACAGCAGAAGCCAAGCATGTCGTTAATAGGTACGTACCAAAAATGATATCTAAGTTCTCTTTTACATAGCATGGGTAGGCCAGCAGAACGAAGATATGCGTCTTCTAAAATGAGAGAAATAGGTAAGGTCAGCGCCAGATAAACGTGGAATAACGGTCATTGACCCTCCGACATTTTTTGACATTCTTAATTTCAAAAACGGAAATAAAGACATAAAGCTGTCTTGAATCGACATGTGTCGTGATCCTTTATATGATCTAGTAATGAAAGGCAATTCATTGTTTTTTTTTTTCGGGTACTTACGAAGAGATATTAGAAAAAGGTCAATGTACTTTTTAACACGGTTTTTTTTTTACGGCAATTGAGCCGATTGCGACTTATATTCTGCCAGTGTCACGTTGAGACGGCGACTCGGTAAGGACCACCGTCGACCTTTTACCTTCATGGTATTTGCTGGAAAAACAAACACAAGTTGTTTGTAAAAAAGACATAATCTAATTTACTAACATATCTACGATATTATAATTATATATACAACACAAACTACAAATATATAATAATTATTATAAATAAGTACTACACACCAACTAGAATTTAAGGTCGTTTTCTTTTAAAAAGGTAGCTAAAAGGTTGATTATTTTAGGAGAGAAGTGAGATAGAAGGGTATGTAAATTGGTTGGAAGAGGAATATTTAATTTGGAATTTTTTTGGTAGAGGTCAAAGGATTTATTATTTAGGGGGCAAGAGAAAAAAAATGTTTCAAAGTACTTTTACCACGGTTATCTGGCGCTTTCTTTAGCTACATTGTATGAATCTGACAGCTGTCATTAGTACCATCCTATAGCAATTGTAGTGTAGTTGTCTATACTCATTCCAGCACAAAAAGATGAACTGACGAAGTACTACTAGCCTGTTAAAAATAAATTATATACCTGAGGCATTAAGTGTGCCTTTGTATAGTGTTTTATTTTTGCACTAGTTTATGCCAGCGGTTTCACCCGCGTGAAGGTAGGCTTCTCAAATTGAGACCCTCGTCTCATGCCCTTAAAAATACACTCCGAATTTAGGAAAATCTTCTCCTGGTGTTTGCCTACGTCATAAGAGGAAACCTTGTGTAAAGTTTTAATCTCCTGGTTCTAATAGTTATAAGTCAGTTAGTTCACTATACACAGTAACCAATAGATAAAAACTGGGCTTTAAACTCCCGTGCAGAGGCGTGCTTCCACTCCTTCCATCTTTTGCGGGTCCACGCTTCTTCCTTCCCGTTCTGGTAAAATCTATCTAATTCGGCCCGTCAGCTCCTCTCTACCGCAACCTCGTCGCACTGTTTCAGGGCACAAACTTTGTGCTACGTTGGCCCACATTTTGTCATGATGACATGGCCTGCCCAGTCCCAAATATATTTATTTTAATTAAAATCTGTTTATTTACAGGATGAGGGAGGAGAAGATTCTCATAAGTCGCGACGGTCCTGACAGTAATGTGTTGAAGTTTAAGCCGCCCATGGTGTTCTCGACACAAGACGCCGATCGGCTCGTCGAAACTTTGGACAGGGTTCTAGAAGAGCTGGACGGAACAAGGACACCCGTCACTAACATCAAGCTACAGGTAATATATTATTTACAAGCTTTACACATACAATAGCCTATGTCACTCAGGAATAAAACCGCTTTCTATTGGTGAACAAGTTTTATCAATCGGACCAGTACTTCTAGAGATGACCTCCAACAAACATAAAATTAAAAAAGCAAACTTTACCTCTTTATTATATCAGTGTAGAAGACTAGCTTCTGCCAGCAGCTTCGTCCGCGTGGAAGTAAGTTTCTCCATACAAACTTTGGACTTCCGTTTCATCCTCTAGGGGGTTAATTTAAGGAAATCCTGTCTTAGTGCTAGCCTACGTTATAAAAGCAAACATTGTGCAAAATTTCACGTTCCTAGTTCCAGTGGTTTCTGGTGTGCGTTGTTATGTCAGTCATTCAGTTTCTTCTTATCGATGGCCAATAGTGAATATCTATAATACGTAACTTTTCAGGAGACACAAAAAACCAAATTAGATCTTTATTATCGTGTAATTTTAATGTGCTTATACATATTTTATTCAAATATTTAAAACTATTGGTTTATTTTAAAAGCTTGTTTCTCTTGTTTTTAATTACTATTAGTTTAAGAACCACAGTCTACTTTGGTAAGATCTGTTATTATGCGTGCTAGCTAGCAACGGAAATGTCCGAAAGAGTTACCTTGGTCTTAGAACGCAAAGGAAAACGGGTGGGGTTTAATCACTAGAAATCTGTAACGGCCTCCCGCTTCAACCAAAGCGGGAGAAGTTATTTCAAAATATCGCACTTCAAAAAAGAACCAACTATCAATAGTCTTTATATACATTAAACAAATAAAAATCCTTATCTCTTCATAACAATAATTTCACCATAACAACAGCAACTTTTTTTAAATTCACGACTGAAGGTAACGGTAATCCTCGTATACTCACAGACTCATTATATATTTACAGGTCCTGGTAACCCCAATTGATGAAACGAAAAATGAGGCAGCTTTAAATACCACCGTTAAGCAGAGCATCAAAAGTTCGTGACCAGAATAATAATGCTAAATTTAAAATAATAAGTATTAATCGAATATTAAGGCTGTAAATATAGCTAGATGTATTTAGGATAATTTTACTATTAAAACTTTATATGTAAGGAACAATGCAATAATATTTGTAAATGAATAATTATACAAGATTTTATTTAAACTTTAAAAAGTTTTTATTTTTATCACTGGCTACAATCATTTTTGCGAAATCACTCTCACTTTGACTTAACTCAGTATAAAAGGATTCTTGAGTGTTTATAAAGTTATAATAAATTAAAAAGATGCACAGTTATGAACAAAATAGTGGGTACTACTTATAAATCTTAGTTTGGTACAGTAATCATAAAACAAAAATAAAAAGCAAAATTTAAAGATTAATTTAGCTGTGCTTTATTCACATTTTAGAAAAAAATACCACTGGGAAGCACACCAGAATTAGTGGGTTTGTCATAATCAACATTTTTATATAATTTATGGTAATTCTCCCTAGTAACAATCTGTATTGGTTTATGACAAGGTCTTTTATCTATTTTGGCATCATGCAAAATTTCATATTGTATAGATCCAGGGGCAGCAATACAGTCTCTATAACTGGCTGTGTGGTCTTTGCTACAGTTAGCACATTTTGGTGGTTCCTCCAATGAATTCATGGTACACTTTTTGGTGAAATGTTCTCCAGCACATTTGACACAAGCTACAGTACCCTGGCAATAACGCTGAGAGTGACCCCACTTTTGACAGCGATGACAATGCCTTGGTTTTATAAGTGCAGGCTCCAGTTTTACATTATGTCCCATTATCTGAGTAACTTTTAAAATAGCTTTTCCTTCGTCATCATAAGGCACCACAGCTAGAACTAGTATTGTTTTGTCCTTTCTCTCTACCTTTGTGTACATTTTATGCAGTCTTATTACGGGAATCGAAACTGATTTCAAAGCTTCTTTCATTTTATTCAAATCTGTGTCTTTTGGTAATCCTCTGAAGACTACTTTCATTTTTCTCTTCAATGGATCTCCGAAAGTGTGAAATGGTAATTTAAGATCTTCAAAATATTTCAACATTTGACCGCGGTCATTGTTGCTTACGCAAGTTATTTTAGTGTAGTTTCTACCATTGTGGGGTTGATAAAATTTTATTCCCATCCATAATAGCTTTTTGACATGTGGTTCAAAGTTGGTTGGTTTATGTAAGAATATCGGTGGAACTTTTAATTTAAGTTTTGGCCATTTCGCAAGAAGTTCGGGATTTACCTCTTGATCTAAAACAATGGTAACTGGCGACGGTGTTGGCGCAGGCTCAGGATCAGGCTCAGTTGAAACTGGGTTGACAGACAAACAATTGTCTGATTCATTTGCAGGTCTATCGATATTAACATTCTTAGTTTTCTGCCTTCGCTTTCTGGCCATTTTAAAATTCTGAAAAACAATAGATTCACTAAGTTCCTGTACATACAGAGTATAATAATTAATAGATTAAAATATTATTGAAAATGCAGTTTAAAATCAATATCACAAGGAATATTTACGCTACAATAAAATTCAAGTCTCAATAGTTTTCGAGAAAATGGCAACGGTGTTTGTCCTATTAGAAGATGAATGTAATTTATTTACGACTAGCCTGTGCCCGCAGCTTCGCCCACGTACATAAAATATACCCTATGTGACTCAGGAATAAAATAGCTTTCTATCAGAGAAAGAATTTTAGCAATCGGACCAGGACTTCCAGAGATTAAACAAACAAAAAAACAAACTTTACCTCTTTATTATATTAGTGTAAATATATACTTATTTGAAATAGGCTCGATAGAAATAAAAAACTTTCAGACTTACGTTATAAACACGAAAATAGAACGCCAGAAATACAATGGATAGAAGATATTATTCACAAACTAGATACCTATGTTGGAAATTGTCGTCTACCCGCCAAATTCTCTTAAAAATATTTTCCTATTTTTTTTGTAGCGGTTTTAGCTTGGGTACAAAGTCCTTTAAGCCATGTCTTCGTATGAATGTCAATTTGTTTAGGTACCAATAGAGTATAATATATAAATTCTAATGTTTGAATGACCGCAAATGTATCAAGCCAATCTTCTCGGCAAGCTAAGCGGTAGTCACCACTACAATAAAATTCTCAGCTCGATTTCAACGAGATTTCGCCTGTTTCAGTGATTCCACATATTGTTCAGTTGCGTAGAAACTTTTTTACATCACAATATCCGTTAGGAATTAATTTGCGAATAATTAAAGCAGTCACTGATCTTGACTCAAAATATTCCGCCAAAAACATTTTTTCTATTTTTTATTAATGGCAAGTACAGCCGACGTCGACTATTCTGCCAAAAAAATAATTCTTTTTAGTTTCTATCAAAATCCATCGTGGCCTATGGCGCTACTATCGGGCCGACTGCTGTCATTTAAATCATAACTTGTATTCTAGTTTTATTCATCGACACGTTTTAGGTATTTTATTAACACTTAGAATCGTTGGTGTCGATACTTAGTAGCAAATTGGAAAAATAGGGTAACAGTTGAAGCGTTTGTTCTTAACTGCGAACCTACCTGATGGTAAGCAGTGACGCAATCTTTGATTTTGATGGTGAGGCGCACTAGTTTATAAGCCTATACACTCTTGCCTTGAAGACACTCAAATTATTATCAGACGGGAAGACCGCAGTAGGCAGATTGTTCCAGTTCTTCGACGTACTGACAAAACGCTTAGTCCGGACCGTAGAGGTTTCAACTACGCATGGGTGGAATCTCGTCGTACGTCGGGTTGTCCGATGGTAGAAATGAGATGGCGGAATCAAGTCATGCAATTCTTGCGCACACTCTCCAAAATGCATCCGGTGAAACACCGAAAAGTTGGCTACGCTACGCCTGCCGCCGTTAATGTCAGGTTTGAATTGAAAAAATAGTTTAGTTTTTTTTTTTTGGCAATTGATCCGATTTCGACTATTCTGCCAGTGTCTTGTTGGGACGGCGGCGGCTTAGTGAGAGCAACCGTCGAACTTTATACTTCGTGGTAGGTATTAGTTTTAGCTGAAAAGACGAACAAGTAGGTTAGTAAAAAACCCGTAATCTAATTTACAGGTTTACATACTAGTTTTATATACAACACAGATTAGATATTACTATAGGATATAAAAAAGTTGCGCTAAGATCAGAATTTTAGATTATTTTCTGTCAATAGTTTAGTATTGGATAGCCCATTTATTGAGGAAGGTGATTTATACATATATAGGTCAAAATATCAACTATCTGTCTATTTAGAGGTCTTATACAGCAACCCACAAACAGAAAGACAAATGAACGGACGGACGGCTAGTCACCTTTCGGGTATGAAAACCTACAATTTCGTATACCAACCTTTCTATTCCTATATACAACAACTAGAAAGGAATTACCCTAGCGATGCATTGTGTACGGGCACACAATATATTTACTTCCCTCTACAAATTGCAGCTGTGCCTATTACAACGTAGGTTCTTATTCGGTTTCTTCGGCAGTGACCGCGCCGTAGGGGCCACACTTTGGTTTCGGATGTCTTGCAAACACCGTAAGTGATGTTTTTGTTAATTTTAAAAACATCACTTACGGTGTTTAAAATATTGATTTAATTTTTTTTTGTGGAATTTTAGTTTTCATAAAATTTTAGCCATTGTCTGTTATACTAATTGTAGGTAAATATTTATGGGCATCGACGCGCTACATTGGTATCAGTATTGGCACGCATGCACACTCAAACACGCCAGTTTGGTTAAAAAGTTACCTATTTTATCATGGACATACATCCTTCAATCCTTCACATTCCCTGACGCAGTGGCGTAGCTAAGCGTGGGCGATGTTAGTCATCGCCCACGGCCTTCACCCAAAGGGGCCTAGCACAAGTCATCGCTTCTTTAAGAACGAGGATTGTTTTACAATACTACCTTCTGAATCCACCACCAATACCTCTTTTGACCACTTTTTAACCTGATGGTAAGCCGTAAACCCGATGATGCTGTCGAACGCTGGGTTGCGCGCCAGTGGCTGTCTTGTTTTTGAATTTATGAAAGAAAAAGGCCTCGCTGTTGCATCTTCGCCCACTTCTAAACTATTGTACGCTACGCCCCTGCCCTGACGTATTTTTAAGAAACTGTGATGCGGTTTGTGATGTGTTTATTTTCAAAGGAAAGATATTATTCACTTTTAAGAGAATATTAAAAAGTCAAAAACGCTTCAAACGTTTCAAATAAAAAAAAAATGGATGTATTACAAAACTAGATATAGATTATACAATTTTTTGAGGGTAGATTGGAAAATATGGAGAAAAGTTTGTTTGAAACATGGGTTCGTGGTTCAATTGTTGAGGTAAGTAACTTGTTTACTAACATAGGTAGGTAGGTTTAACATAGGTATAAAAAACCGGCCAAGAGCGTGTCGGGCCACGCTCAGTGTAGGGTTCCGTAGTTTCCCATTCGTCACAATAAGTGTACCCACTTATGAGTTTAAAAAAATGCTTGCATATACGATTATTACTACAAACTTAGTCCAGAAATTATTTTGTAGAACCCTTTTGTCTTTTTTGTACAAAAACTGTTCTTTCTATCAAGTTCAAAATAATTTTCCTAGAAAGTCCTTATAAAGTTCTACTTTTCAGATTTTTTTCATATTTTCTAAACTTATGGTTCAAAAGTTAGAGGGGGGGGGGACACACATTGTTTTTACTTTTGGAGCGATTATTTCCGAAATTATTGACATTACCAAAAAATGATTTTAGGAAGCCCCTATTCATTTTTAAATACCTATCCAAAAATATATCACACGTTAGGGTTGAAATTAAAAAAAAAATCACTTCCCACTTAACATATAGGGGGGCTACCCTAATAAAACATTTTTTTCCAATTTTTATTTTACCACTTTGTCGGCGTGATTGATATACATATTGGTACCAAATTTCAGCTTTCTAGTGCTAACGGTCACAGAGATTAAGCGAGGACGGACAGACCGACGGACAGACAGACAGACATGGCGAAACTATAAGGGTTCCTAATTGACTACGGAACCCCAAAAATCGATTAAGCGAGGACGGACAGACAGACAGACGGACAGACAGACGGACAGACAGACATGGCGAAACTATAAGGGTTCCTAGTTGACTACGGAACCCTAAAAAAGATAAACTGAGATAAGAAACGTATCTACGATTTTAGAAAGTTTTCAAATAAAAGGCTAGGAAGGACTTAAAAGAAGTCAGGGTCCTTCCGTATGAGGCAGGTCCTCACAGGACATGGTAAGTTCGTGAGTTTCCTGCACCGGATTCGTGCGGAAGAAACGCTCGGGAGTCACCACTATGTGTACCACCTGGAGGACTAGATGGAGTACCTATATGGAGGAAGTCTCCGCCGCTTGGACAGAGCACCGCCGTGTCCTCGTGGGGGCGCCCGGCAGCGGCGATCTCTCATGGCCGGTCCTTGGAACAGGCCATGGTCCGGAGCGAGGAGGAGTGGCAGGCGGTCGGTGAAAAATCATCTTATGACAACCCCCGCTCTTGGGCGGAGCGGGAGATAGTGTCAGACTCTTACTGACTAAAAACCCATCCCGTTCCTTCAAGCCTTCATGCAGCAGGGGCCCAGCCGGGTCGAAGCCTACTGGGGCCAGGGTTATCTGAAAGGGCGCTCGAGCCCGATTCGTTGACGACTTGTAGTGTTCTACGCACGCGGCTTGGGCCCAGCAGGGCCGAAGCCCATTGGGGCCCTGGGTTGTGCGAAAGACAACGCCGGGTTCCTATAACGAAAGCAATCATCTGTTTGGTACTTGTACTAAGGCATCGAATACCTATTGACATGATATTCCCCTTGTTATGTTACCATCCAAGAGAAAAATAAAAGTGAATAAATAATAAATTATAGATTTAATTAGATACTGTTCAAAGCAATCAACAGCTCCTTACTAAGTAACCACAGAACAAAGACCCAAACTACGTCTAATATAAGCTTTAGATTCACTTCACACAGATAGCAAGCATCTAAATATATTTGGAACACGTACCTACAAAAAAAGTTCCTGTCGCACGCTTATTTCCGAACGAGCTTTTGCGATTGCCAAATCTACGACTCCGTCGGTTCTAAAGCTCTAAAGCATATTTATTTTATAAGCGAACAAAAACATAAATCACAAAATCTTCCGCTCCAAATATTGTCAATGCCGTGTACTCTTTCCGACAAAGAAATCAGACCTTTCCAACTGTCTTTATCATTGAGCCATCTATTGAGCAAACCGACTTTACTGGCTCTATAAAAAATATACAATAACTTTCGACGTAGAACGTACTGTTGCGGGCACATGGTTTCGCTTACGATGCTGTAAGAGTAATGATCGTTTTGATTTTTATGAGAACGTAACATTAGGTTTTGTTATAGCATGTTTCAGTAAGTATTGCGATGTACTACAATAAAATAACAAGTCGGTATCTACAGTACGAGTGCAAGTTGTTTTTACGTTAATGCGATCGAAACGCTTATCGCGTTTGGCTCTCTGATTGGTTAAGAACTCGGAGCGAGCCAATCCGAGCACCGAACGTCATAAACGTGTCGATCGCGTTAACATAAAACAAATTCATTCACGCATTAAACGCGATCGAAACGTTTAATGCGTTTGGCTCTCTGATTGGTTAACAGCTTGGAGTGAGTGTGAGTGGACCAATCGGCACTCAGAGTTCGTAGAGCGAGTTTGTTTTACGTTAACACGATCGATGCATTTATGACGTTGGGCACTCCGATTGACTCGCTCTAAGACAATCAGAGAGCCAAGTTGTGGAAACGTTTTGATCGCGTCAACGTAAAAACAACTCATTAAACGCACTGTACTCTTATACTTAGGAAAATTAAAATAAAATAACTTATCGGCCATGAGAGTGTCGTGTTCTGGGTTTGACATCAATGTCAATATTACGTGTAAGTTTTCACACCCTTTTATTAAAGCTTAAATTTTATCAAACCAGTATAACGATAATTTTGGTCGTGATCACTACATTTTTTACGGAACCACTTCCTGTGTGCCTAATTCCCGAAATCTTCGCCGGGTCCGTTGAACCTTATTTTTTATTGTATTACCGAGTATAAAAATAAATAGTGTTATCAGTGCCGATATTATACAAAGAACCCATAGCCGTATTCTTTATGTTTGGTCTAATATTTTTTATGTTACAGCCAAGACGCGGCGCAGCCGGCCCGAGCACGTGCGCAAACTTGCCACGGACCGTTACATCAATCTTGTCTACCTTGGTATGTTTTGTGCAAGCTTTTCTTGTACGGATCCTTTAAAATTCAATTCTTTGTCCCCTAACTTTTGAATAAAAAATGTTTGCGCTCGTTGTAGCGGTTAGGACGTTATGTCACCGGCAGTTCCGCCACCTTCTGTAGACAATGAAGGCATTCAACGTCTGGACAATGCGAGAGGATCCCGTGCTGCAGCGATTAGCTGGATTTATTTAACGGTTGTGATCTCAAGGATGACCTCACAGATATCGAGGCGTACCTAAGGAGTCTCCGTATATATTCAACGTGCGAAGGGTTGGGGTGATCATGGGATAACGTCTTTTGCGTTTGTGTGGCGGTTTCTTTTATTTTTTGTTAACTGTAGTCGTAACTGTGAGATACACGTAAAGTTTGAATAAGTTATACCGGTCTTCTTTTCATGGAGGTCTCGGGGCACAAGGTCAACTTAACGTTCTCTTGTTATAGACTTTTGAAAGAGAAACTGAATGTAACGGACAGAGTTTATTATTGAAAGGTTCATCAATGACATATTTAAAAAAAACGATCGCCCTAGAATTAGACACTAGGAATTCTTCCTGTTCGTGGGAACATTCACAAAGTGTTGACGAACACGGTCAACGGTCCTATAAATATTTGTTTCGTGCGAGAATCAAAAACTCGCCAATCCAGTCGCATAAACACGGCGCCAATCGTGTAGTCAAAATCGTCAAAATGACATTACGTAAATTGTTTATTTCAACTAATTTGATCGAAAGTCACTAACTTTCATTCTAATCGTGTGAGTTTCAAAACATTCGTATATTATAGAGTGATAGGGGAGCAATTATGTTAGGAAACGATTAACGAAAGTGGTTTGGCACGCGCGCCGCCCGCATGCGACATGTGATGGCACATGTCGGGTGACGTCAGCCTATCTCGCGGCTCAACTACACTTCCTAAAATCAAAGCGGTGTAGCACCTCGTAGCATTGTAGGCATCGTAGCGCACTGTAACACGCCGCCTAAAACCTAACAAGCTAGATCTAAATTGAATAATAGATGGGGTAGTAGATATTTATTGCTGTTGTTTACAAAGATCGAAGGGATTAGGCGCACAATGCCACATTCGCAAAATGACATACTGAAGCAAAATGCCACATTCGCAAGATGACATTTCGCAATATGCCACACTAGCAAAATGCCACATTAGCAAAATGCCACATTCGCAAAATGACTTTTCTCAAAATGCCACATTAGCAAAATGCCACATTCTCAAAATGTCACATTCTCAAAATGACACATTCTAAAAAAATATCTAATAATTATTGCATAATGTGCGATAAACGTAAAAAAATAAAAAATTGTTAAAATTACTGATTTACTTCTTGCACTGGACTTTATAATGAATGAATAAAAAATAATACCAATTAATTTTTTTCAGTATTTGATCACATTTATACATTTATAATTATTTTAACATAAAATAAAAATGTAAACTAAAGTTATTATTAAAAAATTTGGCAGGTGGCCGATATATGGGCACGCCACAATCATGGCGGTAAGTCCCTTCTTTGAGGCGTGTCTGGAAAGACCTTACGGCGTCCTTACCTTCCGCATGACGCAGGTCCTCACCGGACATGGTTCGTTCGGGAGTTTCCTGCACTGGATTCGTGCGGAAGTAACGCCAGGGTGTTGCCACTGTGCGGAATGCCCGGAGGACACAGTGGAGCACACAGTCAAGGTGTGCCCTGCTTGGACGGAGCATCGCCGCGCCCTCGTGGGGGCGACTGGCGGCGGAGACCTCTCGAGCCGGGCCTTGGTTGAGGCCATGGTCCGGAGCGAGGAGGAGTGGCAGGCGGTCGCCGACTTCTGCGAAGCAATAATGCTCGCAAAGGAGGAGGCCGAACGCATCAGGCAACGGCGTTGTCACCGCCGCCGCCGCCGCCGGGATTCTGATCCCGAAATCCGGCCACGTAAATAGTAGGCGCGGGCATGCGGACAGTCAGCAATGGGTAGCTCGCTGTCCGGCCGTCCGGTAACTGTCCGGACCAAGCCCAAGTCATTGACGGCGTGTACTGTTCCCGCGCACCTCAAGGAGTTGTCAGCAACAGCAGGGACCCAGCTGGGTCGAAGCCTACTGGGCCCAGGGTTATCTGAAAGGGCGCTCGAGCCCCGGTATGAAGGCTAGAAGGCACGGGGTGGGTCTTTAAGTCAGTAAGAGTCTGACTCTATCTCCCGCTCCGCCCAAGAGCGGGGGATGTCATTGCATGATTTTTCCCACCATAAAAAAAGGTCGCCGATATAAATATTGTCATTACACTGATGTTATTTACTCTGTGAATAAACTAATTAGTTTTTATTCCAAATTAGCTCATTTTTAATAAAAAAAATTAACTAACTAAGTATTCAGTGATATATATAATAAATTCAATCAGTGTATGATTCAATCAATGTATCTTGCATGCTATACTTGTAATCAAGCAGTTGTTAAGTTTTAGCCAGATGGCTTTTCATAAAAACATACTAACATCCAAATAAAAAATTTTTAGTTCGAAGTGACATTTTGGCATTATGCGAAAGTGGCATTTTGCGAATGTGGCATTTTGCGAAGATGGCATTTTGCTAATGTGACGTTTTGCGATATGACATTTTGAGAATATGGCATTTTGAGAATGTGGCATTTTGCGAATGTGGCATTTTGCGTCAATATGTCATTTTGCGAATGTGGCATTGTGCGCCTAATCCGATCGAAGCTTCCATGCTTGCTTCCTATGCACCTAAAAGTATCTAGGTTGCTGATATACTTAATTGTTTCTTTTGTAGGACTTTTTTAAGCCTTCCTTTTAATAGATACATATTGGAGTATGTAGTTAGTCCCACTTGTAATATTTCTATTTTCTTTCGTCTAGTATATAAAAAGTAGTTCACATGAACTACTTTTTTAGTGTACAATAAAGTTTACTCTGTTCTAGTCCTAAAACTTAAACCATTAAGTGCTTAGGTGTTACATATTATGTTTTATTATTACTATGATTTCTACATTATTATTATTATATCATTATATCTAGCCTATACTGTCTCACTACAGGTCAAAGGCCTCCCTCCATTCCTTTTATTGTTCTCGGCTCTGTTTCTATATGATGATAAAATATCCAAACTATTGACAATATCAGATCGATATAGTATGTAAAAACGTGTGAATCTCCGGCAGAACTTTGATGTCGGCGACAAATTCTGTGGGCATGCGGGCGGCACGCATCCACTGCATTGACAACTGATTAATATTTTTATTCAAAATGTTTTGCAGAAATTAAGTTCAACTTATTAAAATACAAAGAATAACTTCATGATAATAGTACCAATCAGTATACCGCACGCAGAAAATGAAAAAAGCTTTGTGAAAGAGTCGGATATTTGCGGCAGGTGACGGTATTTCCTGGAAAATCCTTTTTTTGTATTAATACATAAATCTTTCCGTCATTCCCTCGGTTTGCAAGTAATGACACTATCAGTATCTAATTCAAGTAGCCGAGCATTCGTCACACTTTACGGCTAGGGCGATCCCTTGCCGCCTTGCCCTAATACCTACGTCATAGCGATCTATGACGCGGGTATCATGAGGATTGTCAATCATTCTACAGAGATCCGGAAAGTAGGTAGTTGCAGCGAAGGACCGGATGACAGACACCTCGGCCGCCCCCGACTGACATATTGCTCTAAGCGTCCGTCGCGATCCCCAACATTTATATTCCAGTCCCGAACTCTCGATCCCAGATAATGCGTTTACAATAACGATCTCGAGATGACGACGAATTCGATTTCAATACTGAACACAGTCCTACAGACACTTATTTATTATGATAATTTACGCTTTAAATTCTTATGTTCGAATTTAAAATAGCCGTGAAATAGTTTTAAAAAGGTGATTTGAACACAATGGGATATTAATTATGTAACGTTTGAACTTGGTGATCTGTTTAATGATAAGAAATTCGACGAACTATAGTAGATATTTATAGAAACTGAGTTAAAAATGCACTGAATTTGAATAATAATAATAATGAAGCGGAAGTATTTAAGTAGTATTTACTGTAAATTTATAAGGATTTTAAAATCCAGGATGTCCGCGGTGATATATCAGCATTACGTATTCGTAGTGTAAAAGGAGCATAAAAATCGTTTTGCTTAAAATGCAGCGCCGAAATCGTGCAATTTTGTTCGAGTCGTTGCCAGCTGGTTGAATAAAAAGCAAATTTTAGATACACCTTGCGCCTTCGCTGTGCTTTCCCACGATATCAGTACGAACTCCTTCGTTAGGGCACCGGAGCCGACCATCTGTAAAGTAGATTCAATAGTACGAGAGAAACTAATGAAAACATTTAGCTGCACTTTGGTAATGTCGCTGCAGATTTATGTTTTAATTGTTCCGTGAGAAATTAAATTAAAATCAGAACAAATTGTAGTATAACAATTGCGTGCTTTGTGCAAGTTTAATTTTATATTTCCCCATTTATGACAAGTTTGCATTGCAATGTTTATGAGATAATTTATGGCAGCAGGTATTCGTGCATATGTATTGCGCTGTAAACGGGTTTACATGACTGTGTTTAAAAAAGGATCCTCATACAGTAAATATGCATTTATTTTGTTATTTGTAGCTCTTATAAGAAAGACTTATATTAAATACGCAACCTTATCAACCTTAATTTTGAAAAAAGAAATCTGAATAAGAACTTGATAAACAATAAAAGCTTGGAAAATAAGGTTACGCAGGGTAATTTTCGGGAGCAAGCTTTTTACATAAAAATAAGCATTTCTATTACGACAGATCTGTCTCCTAAAATATCTCGAGCTTATTCGCTTGCGATAATGGATGGCGTGTCCCGAAATTTCGTATCAAATAGTTTAACGGCGAGCGACCTCAATATAACACGGGGCTATGGGGATATCTGAGGAATAGTACGTCTCAATATGCAATAAAACCGGAAAACGTATGCGACCTCAGATTCGGGAGGATTTTTCGAGAGCACACCTGAACTAGATTACTGTATCCGCGCTATAAAAAACCTACGTTCAATCGGGCGCACAGAGTAAGGGTGAATTTGAAAAGGACTCCAGGTTATTCCGCAGCGGTATATCAAACAGGGGGAGAGCGGTGCGGACGTACCGAGTTTTTTCATTCACATAAACAGTTTTACATGGGAGTACGGTGATAAAAAGAATCCCGTTTACTGCTACTGTGGAATGACTTCCTTGTAAAGTCTTGAGCAGTCCATCAAATCATGTCATTCAATTGTTGCTTTTGTGAAGATCTTGGTTTTGGTAATGTATGTGCTGAGGCTTATTTCTGCACAGCTGCTTGAACTCTATGGGTTTTGTTATATTCTTGAACACAGCTGCTGTACCTTTGTTAACTTATAAAGTTACAATGACATGTAGCTTAATCTAGTTTCGAATTGATTTTAATTAGTGAAGTCCTAACTTCACTGGGCTTTTTTTTCAAATGATATAAACTAGCGCTTGACTGCGATGTCACCTGATGGTAAGCAGTGATACAATCGTTAGTGAATTTACCTATTGCGCTAGTTTATTAAAAGCCTATTCACTCTAGCCTTGACACTTGAATTATAATCGGACGGGAAGACCACAGCAGGCAAATTGTTCCAATTCTTCGATTGCGCCAGAAGATTTGTGTTTGTATCATCTACTAGCTTTTGCCTGCGGTTTCTCTCACGTACATAAAATTAACAATCGGAGCAGCACTTTCAGAGATTACCTTCTACAAATCAAATAAACATAAAAACAAACTTTACTTTTTAATAATAAGTATTCTTCTTTTCTGTCGGTATCACTCTTGACAGAGTGGTCGTGGTCATCACTTCAAGTGTTGGTGGTAAGCTTCACAACACGCCGCCACTTCTCTCTGATTGCCGCCTTCTTAGTGATAATGTTTGATGTTAAGGCGTATAGTCCCTTGAACCATCTGACCGAAATTATGTGAACGCAACTCACGCACTCGCCTAGGCGGCAGTACGCAAATCTGTGCATTTTATTTGCGGCCAGCAGCGCCCGGAAAGCGCTTTAAATCCATTTTCTCTGCGAGATATTGATTGATTCACATATGCAATGTTCACTTTGAAGAATATTTAACCACCAATTTTTATGTGTAAAAATGTTTCTAAAGGTCCAAGCCGTTTCGAAGGAGTAGGGTAGCTAGTGTTATTATTCATGAATCTATAATAAACATATATATTTTTTTCAAACTAATTGACCTAGCCGTTACGGAGGAGTAGGCCTCAGAAAATCACTGTTTTATGGCACTTTTCAGGCACTTGGCCCTTAAATTATACCGTACCTATATGACGTCCGAAGAAAGAACTTTTCTTCTTCTTGTTCATTACATTGAAAAGTCTCCGTCACACTTAGTACAAAAGTATTTTACGTACGAACAAAACAAGAGTATTTGGACCGATTCTTTTATTTCCGGAACACTTGAACGGGTGTAAAACAAAAATACGTCGGGTTATAGAAGAATGCCAAAAACGCGATGTCGCCGACCTATAATAGCGTTATAGGTGTACGTATTTAGTCTTTTGCATGTGACGGCTTCGCGTAATAAAGTTGGCCCGGGCGCGTTCTGGGCGCTTAATATTAAAAGCTTAAAGCTCACCTCGCATCCTTACCTGTACTCTACATACTTAGGTATGTCCTTTACAATCTTTCCGTTGTTGCCACGACCTGAATCCGCTTTTGTCGTACATGAAAAGAACGGGGGCCAGAAAGCGAGTGTGTGCGTAAATAATTGAGGAGAGGCGCTCCGCCTTGTGAGGAGATGTATTAAACAAAACTCATTGGGAAGTGCGCCACGCTGCTTGCACGGGCTCGCTTCAGCACCTAAAGTTACGTATTCAATCAAGGCAACTTTGCTTTGTTAAAGATTTAGCTAGTACGAAACTTTGCTTCGACAAAGTTACTGTATCAACTTATATAAAAATGTCTTCAAATGTACAAAGAAACAAAAAAAAAAAAAACAAGCCAAGTGCGAGTCAGACTCGCGCACGAGCGGTTCCGTATCGCCCGCAGCAAGAAACGACAAAAATAATCATGTTTCTTTTTTGGGCACTTAGTTATATTTGATTCGGTTTTTAGTAGGTACTAGCTGTGCCCGCAACCTCGTTCGCGTGGACTACAGGATTTTGAATTTATTTTTTCTAAAATAAAAGTAGCCTATGTTACTCCTTATTACATCAGCTATCTGCCAAAAAAGTCAAATTCGGTCCCGCCATTTCAGAGATTAGCCCGGGTAAACAGACAGACAAAAATGTAATTTTGGTGTATTACAAACAGACACTCCAATTTTATTTATATGTATAGATGTATAGATTAGTTGTTGTAGCGGTAACAGAAATATATCAGTGGCAATTTCAACTGTCTTGTGATCACGGTTCATGAGATACGGCCTGATGACAGACAGACGGACAGCGAAGTGATAGCCCGGGTTCCGTTTCTCCCATTTGAGTACAGAACCCTAAAAAAAGATCCACATTAATCAATTTTGAATGTTCTTATTCCCGCCGTACACCGGGATCTGTTTTCGGAAAGGATTTGGCAGTGAAGCGGGTTATGATAATCGGTTGCCACCATTCCCGAAGTTCCCGTGTCCCCGTCTTAGATAAATCCTACCAATCTCCTACATAAAACTTTGTAAGATATACGATCATGAAATATATTATATTATGATCTTGAACACGTAGAACAATTTGAAAGATGAAATGATAACAAAGTAGACTTAGCGTTTCAAGTGATTTTTCGTTTGCTCAATGAAATTAATTTTTCATTTTATAATTAGGTATCTAGATAGTTAGGCAAAGCTCTAGTTATAGTATTGTGGAAGTTTGAAGAATGAGAAGGTAGTCCTGTTAGTTTGCGAAAGTGAACACTGCGGTACTGGAACGAAGGCAAAGAAGAAACAGGGGTGGGTTTAAGTCGGTAAAAGTTTGACACTTCCCTCACGCCCCACCAAAGGGCAAAGATGCCATTAAATGATAACCCACCTAAAAAAAACTCCTGTCAGTTTCATTCAGTAGTGGCTCTTACAGATCTTGTTGCAATGTTATGAAATCATTAGAAAGCAATTTTGGTGTCGATAGCGTCTTATACGCCTTTTTTGAGGTGGGAAATCATCACATGGCTTCTTTCACTCTAGGGTGGAACGAGAGAGATGCCAGACTTTTATTGACTAAAACCCACGTTGGTTCCTCCATTTGCTCTTTGCGTTTCAGGGTAAGTCTTTTTTTACATTTCCGCAGGCCCAGCGGGCATCAGGCCTAGCAGGCGTTAGCCTGTCAGCCCTACTGGGTGGACTCCTTCAAAAGTCATAGACGCATAAAAAACAATCTGAGGAATGTCTTTTTAAAAAAGGATACTGCATGTTTTCTTTTTCAGAAAATAGTTTATTATTATGGACTGGCCTGTTGGTCTAGTGGTTAGTGACCCTGACTGCTATGCCGGAGGTTGTGGGTTCGATTCCCACCCAGGACAAATGTTTGTGTGGTGAGCATAATCATTTGTTCTGTGTCTGGGTGTAATTTATCTATAATATGTATGTATTTAGAAATATATAAGTATGTTTATCAGTTGTCTAGTACCCATAACACAAGCTCTGCTTAGCTTGGGACTAGACGGCGTTGTGTGATAGTTGTGGAATATTATTATTATTGCATAAGTTGATAAAAATGCTATGCAATAGCTTTACCGCGGCAGTCCCCAAGTGCCACACATTTTTATTTTTTAAATTGATTTATTTATGTTTATTTCAAAAAGGTATGTAAGCTAAGCCCCACAAAACCAATGTTGCAATGGTTTGACTGGGTGGACAATGGTGGGGTCGATGAGTCTGTAGACACACTTAAATACCCTTATAACTAAATATTATTTAAACTTACTCTTATATAAAACTTAAAACATTTCTAAATAATATGATTTTAATTCAGTATTGTCTCGTTTCAAATCCTATTTTCTTGGTAGAATATACTTATTGTATTCGTTCAATGCGTTCAATCTTATAATATGTTTTAGCATAAATAAGAATAGCAGTTACTTACCCTAAAGTTTACGAAAATAAAAATTTGGAAATATATAAAAATCTGGGCTTATGAGCCACTTATTGGGTCCCATTGAACGCAAGACGACATCGTGGCAGACCAAGGTGAAGGTGGAAAGATGAGCTTGATAACTACCAGAGGGACTGGCCCGCAATGGCCGAGGACAGACTTGTGTGGAAAAGGAAGAGGGAGGCGTTCGCCCAGCAGTGGGGCATAAGTGGGCTAACTAATCTACGTTTGCAAAAAAACACTCCTCATTTTAAGTACATACTTATCTACATAATACAGTCAAATTATACTTTTGTAAAGTAAATAGATTAGTAAAGAAAAGAGAGAATATAAATAAATAAAGTATCTAATATTATGTAGGTATTCTGTATTCTGCTAAAATACATAGGCACACATTTGTATCACTTTTCCTCAGCATCTTTTCCCAACAGTAAAACTTTTCAAGTCTGCGAAAAATTGTAGAATTTACGTGCTGACTATAAAATATTATGTGACTGTAACACATTTTATTTATTATGTACTTTGTGTCGTATAATTTGTCCGGTATTTCGTTCGATATTTCTTTAAACTGTAGTGCTTTGATTTCTTTCTTACAAAATCGTCTTTTCGCACATGTTTCATTTTACGATGCTAGTACGTACGCTACGAGTATGTGCCTACATACGATAGCTATATAATATATGTTCTCATGCGAAAGTTTGTATGTATTTAGCATGTTTGTTAGAGTCTGTCTACAAAGTCAAACGACTTGGGTAATTATTAGGATTTAATACAATCTGATGTAGTCAACACTGGTTCAATAATCAAGGTTGATTAAGAGATAAAAATCATTGTTTAACAACAGAAGAATTTTATAAAAGGCATCGAATATAAGTATTTTTTAAATGGTTGAATTCCCAAGTCAGTTGACTTTTTAAACAGACTATATTCCTCTATGCTGAAATAGCTTATCGGATTTGGATGGCACACGGGCTGAAGTCTACTAGCACCATGGGTTAGCTTTTGGAATTGGAATGAAACTTAGGGTCCTGGATCGCAAGGTAACGATGGATCCTAGGAGTGGGATTTAGTCTGTAAAGTCTGACGTTAGGTACCTCATGTATATTTGTTGACGCCATCAATATGCAAGCAAATCAAAACACTGTTTTCCAGAAATTGGAACTTACTAACAAGATTCTGTGTAGGGTTTTCTTATTTATATTATTGACTAGCTTTTGCCCGCAGCAGCGCCTGCATGCATAAAATATAACCTATATCATTCAAGAATAAAGCAGCTTTCTATCGGTGAAATAACTTCAGCAATCATACCAGTACCTACAAATAAAAAAGCAAACTTTACCTCTTTATAATATTAGCATAAATTATCAGTTTTAGAAGAAATTAAAACACTATTTAACAGAACATACTAACAAGATTCTATGTAGGGTTTTCCTAATTATATTATTGATAAATACCTACTTATTAGGGATTAACATTCACTATTGTTAATAATTTAGCAATAACAACATTCGTACGATATAAACAAGTAACGAATCAATTAGCATATATATTAATTGCAATAAGATTAACTTGAGCCGTAATTGTTAATTAATAGCAAATGTATTCTAACGTTATTACGATTAATGGTAACAAGTTTTGGAAGTATAATGTTAACCATTTAATATTAATGACTACTAAGAGTGGATTATTACGGAAACTAAACTTGGTTAAATTAGTTAGTTATTAAACCCACAGTAATAATCCGTAATAAGCGCACATCATGTCAAAGTAAAACCTCAGTATAAAATTATTTGCGCTGAATTTTGACTATTAAAAATATTAAGAGTCAGGATTTAGACAAGGAATAGGAATATTTACTTATTTAGGCATTTATTGTGCGTACAGCCAAGGAGTGGAATTCCCTGCCGGAATCTGTGTTTCCTGATAGCTATAACTTAGGAGTCTTTAAGTCGAGAGTGAATAGGTTTCTTCTAGGCAAGCGTGCTTTATCGTCGACCACATCATCGCTTACCATCAGGTGAGATAGTGGTCAAACGCAAGCCAATCATTAGTAATAAAAAAAAAAATTTAGGTGTTTTTTTTATACGGAAAATCATCCAATGACTTCTCCCGAACTAGGGCGGAGCGGGATGAAGTTCCTTTACTCTTTATTGTACCTTCTTAGTCGTACACTCTTGACAGAGTGGTCGTGGTCATGTCTCGGGCGAGTCCTGCACCACCGCCTCTCTCGCGATACGACGCCATGCTGCTCTGTGTTTGGCGGCTTGGGAGCCTTCATTTACGCTGCAGTGTGTCACTGTTTTGATAAGGTCAAGTCGAAAGCAAAGGCTTTCGACTTTCCCTTGTACCACCAAACGTTCCATCGAGTCCTCATTACGGGTGATATGGCACCACCCTAAGGTCGATTGGCAGATAATGCCTAACTAAGGTATTTTAAGTCCACCTCTGTATAGTTTTTGTGCATAAAGATTTAATAAATAAATATTGAGTTCTTTCAGTATCGATATATTGGTTCGGTGCGCGGTCCATGAGATTCCAAGCATGCGTCTCCAGCACCACATTTCCAGTGCATCAATATTGTTCACAAACAACCCTGTACGACCCTGTTGTCCTGTTGCTACGGTTTTGTTGATAGGCTCGGTTCGAACGGTTACCGGACGGCAAGCTACCCATAGCTCGCTGTCCGCAAGCCCACGCCTACAGGTTATCTAGTAGAGGTAAAAGTACAAGTCATGAATTTTGCTGCAAAAGTAATAAACGAGGATGGTTTATGTATATTGGTAATTTGCACCCGGGGCGCATCCGGAGCGGGTCACTAGTATAAAAATCCTATGTATAAAAATCTCATGTCATAATGTTTAGGTTTTAGGTCTGAGAATAGGTCGTAAAATATTTTTCATCCTCTCACTCCCATTTTTTTCTTTGATAATTTAAAATATGGTAGACTAATGTTTGCCAGGTCAGCTAGTTAATCTACAAAATTAAAGCGGCAGCTTTTGTTAACTTAGTGAAGTAAGTACGACACGGTTGATTTTTTCATTAAAGCAATCATGAACGATGAATATATTTCTGTTTTTACCCGCACGTTTAAGTCTTTCTGCGACAAACCTGGAACTCGTACTGCAAACCCGGAAATAAAATGCCCAATTGCCCACCTTAATTTCACCGTGTAACCAAATAAAAATCACGTACACAAAAGATGGTAAACAAGACGAATAATAAATGCACGAAGGTTTTACAAATTGAGCCCGAGTTGGATCTCATTGTCTTTGTAGCCCACGTGCATTTCCCCCGGGGTGCACGTCTGAATCGCCCGCCTTCGTGTAACTGGACCTAACATGGCGCATTTATAGGGAAAACATATGCAACTTCAGTACAAAGACCACTTTTGTTATGACTCCAATAAATTGGTATGTGAAGCTACTTTGTTCGCAAGAAGGGTTGACTCTGGGAACGGGAACAAGTTTATGTTGAAGATTCTTTAGATGCAAGCTTTTGAACACACTGTATTTAATCTTTAAGGGGAAAGCGATCAACAAAAGATCGCGAATAGCGAACGAACCCGGCTGGTCTTCTCATTATTAATGTTAATTCATGAGGAAAGAGGGTATTTTTTTCCACGGCGTACGTTTTTTCTAGAAAATAAAGGTGAACCTTCGCGTAAAATTAGACTTTTTACACTTAAAACTCCTTTAACATAAAAAACGTTTCTGAAGTTTGTTTAACGACTCCCAAGTTGGACATAACAGAAAATTAAGTATTACCAAGTCCTGTATATTTACTTTTACTGTCCAAAACGTGAAGTGAATGTATTGAAAACTGGACGTAGGTTGGAGACAGGCATACCGACAAAGTGGAATACTGTGGAAGTCTAGGAAAATAATTCCCGGTGGAAACATAGCAAATAGACGGCACACAGCATAACCCGAGTGCATAGCCACAGTTCGATTGGTTCGGGGAAGAGAGGACATGTTTGCCCGCAGACAAATAAGGGAAAATTTATACTGGGTCACACGTTTTCACGACCGATTTTCAGTAAAAGTTCTACCTTTCAGCAAAGTGGATCGAGGTTAGGGATCTCAGGGTATTAGTATTGGATTCTACACAAAGATAGAAGTACTTACTCATAGATTTCACATTACTAAACTTAATGATTGAATAACGTATCGAAAGATAAAGTAGGTGAGCGCTGTTTCTGTCTGAAAACATCGTAAAGGGAAACAAAGGAATTTTCGTATGGAGATTAAAAGCAGCTTCCTGTTTCGATAACAACGTACTTCAGACATCAACTCGTGTATCGATTTTCTAAACTAATTAGGCTTCCAGAACGATTAAAGCGTAATGTTATTAGCAACAGATTAAGAGCTTTAACACAAAACTTTAATGCGATGCGATACAACACTGCATCGCAGAAATCTGCGACGCGAATTGTAGCGATGCAATTTCAACCTTACAATATGCAATGCGAATTAATTCGCAGTTCTTGCGATGCATCGTGCGAGCTCGCAGATTTTTACGATGCGATATCGCATCTCAGTGCAGTTTTATGCTCTAAAAGCTTAGTAAAACTCTAGGTTCAAAGAGGTGTCCATACCCGAAGTAATTAAAACAAACCAATCGTTTACGTAGTTACATTGTTGACGTTGTTCATAATGAAGCTTTTCCACCTGCGTCGATTGATAAAGAGCTTAACACTCATTATTTCATATCCATGTCGGTTGCAAAAGAACATAAATATTTATTGGTCAGTTTAATGCATGCGTTGTTTTGTTTGTGTTGTGCGATGTGGAGTAGTAATTATGAAAACTAATGGATTCAATTTGATTTAAAATAGGTAACCTGCATGTGAAATTGCTACGGTCTTCCTGTACGATTATAATTTAGGTGTCTTTAAGGCTAGAATGAATAGGCTCTTAATAAACTAGTGCGCCTCGCCATCAACGATTGCATCACTGCTTACTATCCGATAGGATCGCAGTCAAGCACTAGTTTACATATATCAATTAAAAATAATGTTACTCAACATGTTAAAAAATCAACATAATTAATAATAAGCCGGCTCTATTTTTTGTGAACCACAATTGTAATTTAAAGTAACTTTTCGCATTCCTTTAAAAAAATAAAAAATAACAGCATTATTGTCAAACCAAATGTCTCATGTTTATATGTGGAGAACGTTGTTGACATCACATGTGTAAAATTATTGTTAAGCTTTTTTATGTAATTCCGTATTATTGTTTGTTTTCCCTAATAAATAAAATAAATTAAAATAAAATAAGTAAAATAAAACATGTTTGCAATAAACTGATTTAATTTAATTTTGATTTGAAAAAAAGAAAAATTTTACACATGAGAAAAGCTATTTTTTTTTCATTGTTAATAGGCTCGTGTTTGACCACATGATGGTAAGCGATGATGTTGTCGACGTTGGAGCACGTTTGCCTAAACTTATAATCAATTCACTCTTGACTGAAATACTCTCAGGTTGTAGCTATCAGGAAACCGACTCCAGTAGGGATTTCTATTCCTTGGCTGTCCGCACCACGGAACAGTAAAAACAGTTTTTACTGTTCCGTGGTCCGCACAATGAATGTGTTTCCAAAACATTTTGTGCGTAAGTACATCTATTCTAACGTGATGCAACATATCTAATGTGCCTTTTTTAGTTTTGTACAATTAAATTTTATAAGAAACTAGTATTACCTTTTCTATATTTCTTTGTAAATAAAACGATTAAAATATTTTACTAGTCGAGTTACAAAACAAAGCTCAAGTATGAAATAGCGCTCCCACCCACTCGACATAACACTGCTTAATTTGGACCAAAATTTTAGGAAATATGTAGTTCAAATCTGACGTGTAATCGTAACGGTTACAATGAGCATATCGGTTATTTTGGCGTGTAACATGCCTTCCATAGTGCAGTAATGTGTTTGTATTTGTGCAAACGTGAGAAAGCTTTGACGGTATTGCGGGTAGATAACGCGCACCTGGTCGTTTCCGCAAGGATATCGATTTGTATCCTATCCACCTTTAATAGATATGAAGTGAAACAGATCTGCTGGGTTGAGCTTTCAAGGTATTTTCTTCAAGTTAAAGGGTTGTTGAAAATATGGCTGACTCACGATTCGAAAACAATAATTATGTTCGGACTCAGTATCCGAAAAAAAGTTTTTTTTTATGTAGGTAATTGTATTAAACAGTTTCAATATATTTGATTGTGTCCAAATCGTCAGCAACTCGAAAATATTTGCAATTATCTTCAGAATTTATTTGGAACAAATCTTCATGCGATGCGAAAAATAAAGCTTTCGATAAACCTGAACATTTGCACTTACAATTAAGTTGATTCTGTAAAACTTCTGAAATAAATATCTTCTTCGTAAAGGGCATGGCTCCCTCTAAGACGATCTAGGCTATAAGCTTACAAGTTACGGAGTCCGTTTAAAAGTTTCGGGCGCTGTCCAAAAGATCTCCAAACTGTCGATCCTGAATACTTTACAAAATATCTTAACGTTACAGACCCATCCACTTAGACGGGACTTTTTCTAAGTGTAGCGTCCGAGTCTGATTAATTGTCCAGATTAAAGTCTTTGAGGGACACTCAAATTAATTACATCACAGACTAAACGAAAATTCTTTATACGAATATTGAATCTCTTCCTCATTATAATGTTTTACGAGTGATTTATAGCCTTCAGTTTAAGTTCCTTATAAGTTTGAAACCTAAGCGGAACAACAAATTCAAATACAGCAGTAATTTCCCCACAATAAGCCAAGTATTTTAAAGTTGGTCTGGACAACTTAAAGTCAAAGAATCATTGCATTACCTACCCTCTTTTACCTTAATAAAATAAAGGCCTCATTATATTAAGCAAAGCACGTTCTCGGGTATCGCTGAAAAGATCTTTTGTTCGGCAGCAAAACACTTGGGGCGAGTCAATCGCGGCGCGAGGCCCGCTACGCTTTGTGGCAGTCTGCAAATTAATGACTAGCTAGTAAGTACTGGGCCTTACCACGACGTGTTGAAATGTCAATCGAGCGAGCGAGAAGCTGTTTTATTTCTCAGGAACTTACCAACTTTTTTTTAAGCTATTGCATAGCTTCTATCGCGGGCCTTGAGCGTGGATACCGAATCCAGAAATTCCGTAACGAAAATAACCTAACACCCCCCATTCATTTGTTTTCTTATCAGTCACCACGCTCAAAACGTGTAACTTCAATTAATATAAAAAAACAAAGGAAAAAAAATACTGCATAAATAAAATAAATAAATAATTATAATTGCATAAATGCTATGCAATAGCTTTACCGCGGCAGTCCCAGAGTGCCACACTTTTTTTTATTACTGATAGGCTTGCTATCAATATCTTTTAGACTGACTGATGACTGATCAAGTGTGTGACCTTTTCTACTTGAGGTATTTTTTAGGTACATTCTTTTTTGGTGTAATTATATTTTATTAGTAATGGTCAAATAATAAAATATTATATAACACCCGCCATCTTGACGTCAATATGGCGGTACCTTAATTTTGAAATAATTTAATTCTGAAGGAGGTACAAATATTTTAGAGCTAGGTGCTGAATAGTACATTTTTGGTACATTTTAATGGTACTTACTATAATTTATTTCGCTGAGGTAAACCCGCCATTCTGACTCTTACTTCCTATATATCTCCATCCCTTGAACAGTCCAGTTTATGGCTTAAAATGGATCGTGGTAGGGCCTCTGAGTCGCGTACGCCGTCTAAAGTTTCACCTCTTGTTTTCACCCTATTAGATTTTTGTAGGCTTTCACTTGCTCGTAATTATAACGTACTGCTAGTTCTGAATCCGAGTAATTGAGCTTTGATTTCGATGCTAGTAAACACTGAGGTTAAATGCGCTGAACAGTTTCCGAGCACCGTTGCTACTTGACAAACTTTGTATGAAAATGTTACATACTATGTTAAGCTTACGATAATAGTCACAATGTTAAACTACAGCTTTCGGGAAAACAGCTATTATTTTATGTAACAAAATGTGTTAAACTTTAACTAAACTGTTAATAGCTCCTAATTTGTAGAATGTAATAGATTATAGTCAGTTTTTCATTTCGATGAAATTGGTTTTAATGTTTCAAAACTTAACAAAAATCAATTGTCTGACAAATAAAGCTTAGCCTAAACAGCTGGATCCAGAAACATGAAATTTTGCACAATATCTGATTATAATTATCACGAAAAAAACGTTTTTTTTAAAGAGTACCCATGGAGTTTCTTGCCGGTTCTACTCCATAGGAAACGACCGAACCGTTTGTATTTTGAATTTCGAGAATACTCTTTTTGTGGAGGGAAATCATTAAATGACTTCTCCCGCTCTGAGTGCGGTGAGAAGGAGTGTCAGTTACTGAATAAAACACCCATTTGTTATGAATTTTTGAAAATTAATTCCTTTACAGAAGCTAAATACAGATATGAAAGTTCGTATATTTTACCACAATGAGAAGTACCTACACTGAAAAAGTGTACTTTGTTAAAAATGAAACTCTTACTTTGAAAATGTGTAAGGTAATTATATTTTTTTTAGGACTGTAAAGATGATTATTGGCTGTTTTTTTTTTCATTGCCTTCCATCTGTTTCGTAAACCAGAGAGTATCTAGATTTAATTAAAGAGTAAATTGCCGTGCCGTTTCTAGCTAATACTCAAAAATATTTATATTGAGAAGCCGGTGTTACGTATCGCGATTTAAGCAATATTGCTGAAGCGGGTGTTGTACAGCACTAGCACTAAACGTGTTATGTAGAGACCTGAACTTTGTCGATTAGCTCTGAATATTGCAAGTGCGCAGCCTGCATCAACAGGGTGGCATTATATGTATGGTAATTACTGTTACCTTAATTAGTATCAGGAAAGTATATAGATACAGCTAGGTACCTACATAATAACAGCAAATTCTGACAATACGATCGTTAATTCTAAAACCATTTTGCATAACAATAGTCCATACCGTGTGAAAGTATAAGCCAACCCCCTTATAAATTCGTGTGATTATCGTCTACAATAATTCAATTTCAGTTACGATTACACAAGTTCCCACCGGGCAGGATTTCTCCCCTAAAGTACAGGTAACAGATAGAAGGTAAGACGTTCGTAAGGGGACGAAATCAATGCATGTTAAGAATAGGGAGCCATTGTGTGCGCTTACGCAAGGAGCCCACGTGCGCGCGCGCTCCCACGGTCCAATGGGGAGGGATTTCGGGAATCACATAAAAGGGCCAAAAAGCTTCCAGTTGAATCACATTCGAACAGAAAGCGCTACAGTGCACAGCTCCGGGGGATCGCGCCACCGCGCCCCCGGTGGTGCTCGGGGAACTTCCCGTCGAACTTATCAGTTTGTCAATTAAGAGTTCAAAATAAGTTGTGTTAATTTACGTTCAATTAACAGTAAAACTGTGAATAATGAGAGAAGTCTTCAAAACTGAAGTTCAAAGCAGTTCCACGAATACGAAAAGTAAGTTACTTAAAGCAAGTTTTGTGTTAATTTTCTTTTCTGTGTCGTGTTCAGGCTAGTTCATAGTTCAAAATTCTGCGAACTTAAACGACCGCAAATATTATTCAAGTGTACTTCAACTAAATGTTCCTTTGCTTTTTATTGTTACAGATGTGGACTCATGGAAACAAAGTGAGGAAGGAGGGATTTTCCGAAAGAAATTCAGAAATGACCAAATTCCAATATCAATTTATGGATCAAATGTGAAGCAGCACTTCTTGTTACCAATGGCTGCCAGCAGTATCGACTAACAAACCAAAGGAGACCGCTTGAGGTGAATACTAATCATCATTTCTAGACTCCCCAAAGATAGGATAGGAATACTTAGAACTTAAGGCTTTCGTGTAGCTTAGGGAAATAAGTGAATACCTGTAAGGTACTGTCTTCAACACATGTACATTAAAAATTGTTTAGTTTAAATTCTAATGCAGTATCTTCAATAAGTAGGTTAGGATAGACGTAAGATAAGTACTTGAAGCAAATTTTAAGAGCATAGCGGTTCACGTTGAACCAAAAGTGCCTTAATGATCGGTGTTGTTGTCAAAACTTCGTTACGTTACATGTTTTGTTTGCACCCGTTCCAATTGTTCATGTTTTGGACATGTTTTTGCATCTGTTGTTACTGTTATCTGTTGTGTTCTATAAAAGTTGTTGTTTTCTGTTAATTTCGGCTCTAGATTAAAATGTTATATTTGCACATGCAGCTGTTATTTTCATTAATATTTGACAACTGTTTTGTACAGACATATTTGCTCTCACTACTCGAGTATAAGTCCTGTTAAAGTTCTACAGTTTTTCTTTCCGATGAACCCATAGTTTCAAGCATTGAAAAATTGTGTTCATGTTTCTTGTTTTAATTGTTGATTTTTTGTTTTAATTTACAACGAAACAGCTGGTCTGGAACTTCGTTGATTGTTCATGTTCATTCAATATGTTATGTTTTTATTTCGATTCTTTGCTTTTTGTTTTTCAATAGGAAATTCAAAACACTAGATGCAAAAGTTAAAAACAGCCTAATCACTTTTGGTTAAAAACCATTGGATTTTTGTTTTGATACATGATATTGAACTGTTTCATTTCTGTTGTAAGATCCGTTCAAGTTAAATGGAATCCAGTTATTTGTTGATTTAAGTTTTTGTTTGTAATCTGTTGATTTTTTGTTTTTTCCAATAGAAAGCTCAAAATACTTTTGACAACTTTTTGTATAATTCGAAAACAGCCAAGTCAATTACGTTTTGGCTTACATCGATTGAATTTTTGTTTTTGACATAGAAACCCGTTATTTGTTGATTTAAGTTTATGTTTGAAATCTGTTGTTTTTTTTTGTTTTTGTCATAGAAACCCTTTCGATAACTTTTGACTAATTCGAATATAACCACGTCAAGTATTAAGTTTTGGTTTGCATCGATTGAATTCAATACCGTTACCAAAATTTTTTGTAGTAAGTTTAATTAGTTGTAAGGTTGTAAGATTTGTTGATTTTTTGTTTGACACTCTTGGACTTTTTTGTTACCAAATCGTTGATTTTACTGTTAACAAGTTAAGTTTTTGTTTTGTTCATGCTTATAAACTCTTTCGGTAAAATCAACCACGTAAATATCACCCAAATTACTTCTGTTATAACTTAATGCTCTGTTTCGTTAATTTGATTGTTGCTTTCGTTTGCTGTTTGTTTTGTGTAACCATTTTCAATTTCAGTACAACAATTTCCTATATATGCTTGTTTTTACCTAGCTAAACCACATGATCTATCATAATTTGTTAAGATGACTTTCTTTTGTCAACTTGTCAAGATCCTGGCAGTTTTGTATTAATGTATTACATATTTGCATTCAGAATTGGAAATGGTTATATCTACTTTGGGGCCAAATACTTTTTCAGTTAAATCAAATCATTCTTTACTTACTTGACAGTTTTATTAAGTTTTTGTTAAAACGTAGGACTAAGTAGTTGATTTGACTGTTGAATTCAAGTTATGTTTTTGTTTTGTTTTTAATTGTCCTGTTAACGTTAAATTTTAAAATTACCATCTCGTGCCTAAAGACCTTTTTTGCACAGTTCTCTATTTAATAGTTTTTTTTTGTTTCCCGCTTGACTTACTTCACCAAAAGCTATTGGTTTATCTTTAAAATGATCCACTTTAATTTAGTTTGGTTATTTGTATTCAACTCTCACTTGACAGTTGTTTAATCAATAACATTTAAAAAAATTCTTTCCGAGTTATTTTTTTCTTTTAAGTTTGTTTTTTTAAGTTTGAACCTAATAGTTGATTTGACTGTTTCACTCAAGTTAATTTTTTGTTTTGTTTTTAGTTGTCCACACTTAAAGCTCTTCAATGGTTTCCCTTATCACCTCGTTTCAAGTTGTTACTTATGTTTTTTTTGATATCCACTTATCGAATCCATAATTTAAAATTGCTTTTTCACTAAATGAAATCAGCCATTTAGAGCAAATAATAATGCCACCTAATTTTAAATCATGGCTTGAGCCTTTAAACTTCTCAAAGACTACTAAAAAAGCTTTTCCTGACATGTTTTGTGAAATGTTTATGTTCTTGCTTTTATCCGAGTATTAACAACTGTAGTTTTACCAACTGGTATTTTGCACCACATTTTTATAATAGTTCAGAGTTTCAAGTATGATATCCATAAATTCTGCAGTTTCATCAAGACTTTAAGATAGTTTGTTGAGTTTTTGTTTAGTTCTTCACGTTGAAGTTTCTTGTTGATTTTAAAGTTAAGATTTTTTTTCTTTCTACCATAGAATTTCACCTTAGTGTCCTTTCCTTTTGAAATAATGTGTGTTTTTCTTTCTTATCTCCAAATTCCAATGTTCGTCTCCCTCCTACAGTTTCCCCTCGTTTCTTCACATTATTATTAAGTTCTTTGAAACAATCACATTGTGCCTTAATACCGTAATGTGCCTGATATTGTTTCATCTTATGTGTTGTTCGCCTTCTTATAGGGTTTTGACAGCTTACTCTTCGGAACCTTATAAGGACGCGCTTTTTTTTTTACTATCATGCATTGTGACTGTTGCCATTTTCAATCAACTCATTACAATAGCAGATATCGTTTTGTCTTAGTATTATTATAATAATAATATCTTCAAGACTTGTGTAACTTGGCTCTGTTTATTATAACAGTGTAATTATTAAATGGCCTTGTTAATCCCTCAGTTACAGTCATGATAGATGTTTTAGCTTAATGTCTTGTTATATGTTTCTAGCCTAATGACTGTTTTTTCCCCTTAATAGATTTTGTCTCGGTAAAACATTTTTACTTCCCACACACAATATGGTTAATTTCAGCGTAAAATAATTGGCACCACAGTAAAATGTGTTGTTAAATTATAATAAAATTAAAAACCTATCCACCAATAGTTTTTATAGTAATTAAGACTAAAAGATTTAAACGGGGATAAAATTGTCATTATGCACTCATTGTTTTTTACCATTTGGTATTATTTTGTTGACCAATTAATATTGTTAATGTTACATAGTTTTAAGCGTTGAATTGTTGTTAAGTTTGAATTGTGATATTATTGTTAATTTATTGATCATGGCTGTGTTTGTTAATTTTATGTTAAGTTTTCGTTTTAACCATTATTGTTCATTGTTCTTTGCCGACATTAAGGCCACCGATAACACCAAAGTAACTGTAGTTTAACATTGTAGTATATGTTTGTATTTAAGATTAATCTTAGTAACTACTGTATGTACGAAACTGGTAATTAAAACCTAAGCTTTGTATAAAATTAACAAATAGGTTAGTTAGGGTAGATATTTATTAGGGATGTATGACAGTTCGTGTGTTTGTGTGAATTAAATGTATACAAAAACAACTAACAATGTGTTTTATTTATTAAACTTTATGGGTTGTATAATTTTAAAACGTTAAAGGAAGCGATTGGAGTTGAGCCAACTGTTTTGCCACATACGACGAAATCTAGTGCGGGTAACTGGGAAGTGTGCGAGTGTGGTCGCAAAACAATGTTTCTGTACGATTTAGATAGCAGATACACGGATGTAGCGTAATGAAGATAGTTTTCAGTAAGGAAAACAAGAAGTTCGCCTGATGCAATCTCGCAGCTTAGTTTCTTCTTAATTGCTTAACTTTAAACCAGATCTGGTTGTTGGTGTCGCGGCGGTCGTTTATTTTTCGGAGCTTCATAGGCACCAGTCACTTATGTCCTCTTCCTCTGCTTGTGGGCATCGTCTTGTTGCCTGAAACGAAGACTCATTATAAATATAAACATTTGGGTTGCGGAGTTGTTCTAAAGAGTAACCGTGGCCCCTAAAATGCAAAGGGCATCTGAAGGAACACAAAAGTTAGTCCCTATTGCTCCACTCAGAGCTAGTGGAAATATTTGACGACATCCCACCTTAAAACAAAATGTTAAAAAGACTTGGTTAATTTATACACCGCTAAATTTTAATCGTTTTAATCCCCTGGAGGGTCGATCCGGTACATGAAACACTATCGATTTGTAAAGATAAAATTAAAAAATTAAGTACCTTTTTTTCAAAACTCGTTTAAGAATACCAACACATACTTATAATAAAGTGTGACTGGCTTTATCTATAGATAGCTAGGTACATCGAGCAGCTTCTTGTTTAAACAAAACTTGGAAAACCAGTAGTCTTTAGTTTAAAACTTATACTAGGTAAGAGGTACCTATATCCTAGTCCTAAATCCAAAGGGTTAGTAGTAGGCAAGAGCCATTTCAATATTACTTTTTTATTTTTAGGGTTCTGTATCTCAGTCGACAAAAATGGAAGCCATTGCAGGATCACTGTTGTCCGTTTGATAAGGACCCTATTTCTCTGGAACGAGTAGAGGTATCAAGCTGAAATTATATGAAATACTCAGGTATGTTATCCCTTGTAGTAGTGAAAAAATTAAACATCCAAGACAACGCAAACTAAAGATAAGGCCGTTTATGCTCAAATTATGGCGAATATTTTAACGCTCACGAGGAAATTAAAAATTCTATGGGATTTCCCATTAACACTAAAACAGAAAAGAAGCTAGAATCAATGTCATGTAGCACAAGTAATCACAAGAAATCATCCGAAAACAGAGTTACCTCACAAAATAATTACCAATTTGTGAATATAAGCTGGCTTGTAAGGAACCTTCGGCGTATTTTATTCACTTTCAGCTTCACTCTGTAACGTTTATTGCCCCATATACCTACCAACCTTTAATAACTATAATCTAACAAAACTAGCGACCAATAAAAGAACATAAAGACTTTCCGTTTCCTACTTGTTATTGGAGTTTTTCTTCCAATAGTTCGCTCTTGCAGTAAATGCAGGAAGCTAAAATTCACCACTATCTCACCCAAGTGCGTCTAATCGGTTTTTGAGGTTCTTTGGCTTATTATTATGGTCAGACAAATCACTAAGTTACAGGGTTTTTTATTGTTTCCTTGTGCCATAACACTTCTAGTCTTTAAGCATGGTTTATTTTCTATAAAAGGTTCACTTTTGAGTCAAAGCTAAGAAGTGCGGTTAACTTATATAACTCTTTGAATGTCGTAATTAGAGACACAATAGAAAGACAATTACCTTATGTCGGACAGTGTAACTTAAGACATTCGAAAGGATAATGTCTGTTCTATTTAGTACTGCTGGTCCATCTTTAGTACCACTACTTGATTAGTATTAGAATTTGGAAATTACTTTCATTTGAAGTTTAATAATATAATTGTATTGATGGCCGTTGGGGCCAACAAAGTCATCGGTCCATGACCTGGTGAAGGTTGTAGGATTCCGATTAATGCGGGGCACACAGGATCGTTCATTACGGCAACACTTGGGGGAGGCCTATGTTCAACAGTGGACGTCTATCGGCTGAAATGATGATGATGATGATTGTGGTACTGTATAGTTTAACATAATTTAATGTATCCCACCTTGTTTATTTTAGGCATGGTGGGATATAATGAACTTAGAGTAAGAAGGGAATTTGCTCTTGTACTTTATATTTTTAAAGTAATATGAGGAAAACTGCATAACGCATCTTTGTTGGAGTTGTTGATTATGTTTTTATTTTTTTCTTCGTTATGTACCTAACCGTCAATATAACATTGTAAATATATATATATATTAAAACTTAAAACACTGTAATTCATTATTACTACCAAGTTACATTCTAGGGTCTTTCTTAAACATCTAAACAGCCCTATTTTTTAACGAGCTTAGAAGCATTTTTTTTTCAAATATGTTACATGTTTGACATGTATATTTGTAATATATAAAATGATTTAAAATGGTGTCAATAGAGATTCTCGCACATTCTTCTCCATAGAGATTTACGCTTTGGCGTGTGCAATTAGCATCAGTTTTCTGAAGGACTTCATGACAATTCAAAAGTGCCTATTTGAAATAAATGCTTTGATTGATATAATAACATCACACTACGACCGACGAGAGCGGATCAGTAAACGGGTGATTCTTTGAAACTGAGAGATTGTCTCATTCATCTGGTCAAGTTTTCGTACTTATCTGTTTTGTGTCGTAAGTCACTGGGTGCAAATGAGTGCTTTTGATACATTTACTGATCTGGGAAAGCTGATATGCAAATAAAAATATCAAATTTTAAAGAAAAATCTAGGCCAGATGAATGAGATATTCTCTCGGTTTCAGAGATTAACCCAATCATAGACAAGGGTAAAACCGCGGGGTAAAGCTATTTGAAGAAGATTTTCAAAGTTTTCAATTGGCTGTTACGCTTTTCCGTATTAACTTCTCAGATATTTCCTTTTAAAGGTGAACGCACACATATTCAAACCGAAGGCGCTGAACGAATCAAAATAATTTTTCTTTCAGACTAGGACGATTCGACGCGGTTAGTTGTGCGCGGTTTCATCGGATTTCGTATAAAGAATTCTAAAATTCTTTTCATTTGATTCGTTCGGCGCGTTCGGTTCGGATAAGTATGCGTTTACCTTATATCTACTAAGTGTCGGACTGGTATTATAATTCTAGTCATGCTCACATGCCGGTTTCATATTTCTAACTTCGGCAGAACAAGTTATATTTGAACGCGATAGTTTAATCTCGTTCTGCTCCGATTTTTCACACCTCGCAATTTGATAACGTATTTTATGTTTCGCTTTTTGATATTCTTTTACTTTCTTATACTAAATATGAGTATTAGAAATGTCTTAATATGTCAGTCGATGACACTATTCATTATCATCATCATTTTAGCCGAAAGACGTCCATTGTTGGACATAGTCCTCCCCCAAATGTCGCCACAATGAACGGTCCTGTGCGTTTTGCATCCATCCCGAAACCCTTACCAGTTCATCGGTCCACCTAGTACGATGCTTTCCAACGCTACGTCTTCCAGTACGTGGTCGCCATTTCTGAACTATTCGACCCCAACGGCAATCTGTTCTGTAATGACACTATTATGTTCGTTAAAAATATAGTCTGTAAATGAACTACTGGAGGATTTAAAACCTTCAGAGTTGCAGGATTGCTTGAAAGAGTTACCGAGGACCTGGAACTCAAAGGGCTTTAATTGCCCTTTACGATTAAAACACGGGTGTTTTTAATTATTAAAAGTCTAATACTGCCCCCCGCTCCACCCAGAGATTAGCTATTGGATGATATGCCACCTTAAAAAAGGCCTAAGCCTTGTCTTCTTTTATTGCTATTTACAGGCTCACGCTTGACCACTATTTCACCTGATGGAATGTAACGATGTGGTCGAAGATGGAGTACGCTTCCCTAACCTCTTCACTCTTGACTTAAATACTCCCAGAATGTATTTATCAGGAAACACAGACCTCAGCAAGGAATTCCACTTCGAAGTCCTTAGCTGTATGTACAATGAAGGTGTTCCCAAAGCGTCCAATGTCTCAAGTAGATAAGGCGTTAATTTCCACGCTTGCTCAAGATCAGAGGCGTAGCGTGCACTAATTTAGAGGTGGGCGAAGGCACATCAGTGAAGCCTTTTTCCTTCATAAATTCGAAAACGCGACAGCGACTGTCACTACCCAGTGTTCGACCACGTCATCGCTAACCATCAGGTGAGATAGTGGTCAAACGCAAGCCTATAAATTATAAAACAAAACCCCCGTTGTTAAAGAGCACTCGCATAGACCACCATCTCGGTAATTTCAGCCTGATCACTTAAACAAAAATTCCGCTTGAATCGCGGCGCCAAACCAAATCCTGTACCAAATATTTTGTCTGAGACTAGTTTTAATAATTATAATAATATCATAAAAAATTTGATGCAGAGGCATAGCGATGTCCTTTAGACAATTTTCCGCGTTTTGTAGTGTTGTTAGTACTGCCGGCTGCTGATTTAGTGGTTCAACTAGAGCTTATGTTTTTCCTTCTGTCCATGTTTGGAGTGTTTACAGCTGATATAAAGTTCAGACTTGTTCTGGATCGAGATAAGGACCCAATGAAAGACGTTCGTTGGTGGTATGCGCTTAGGACGTGTTGCAGTACATTTTTGGGCCACGGAGCGTTTAAAAACAGTCCTCTATCAGGGATCGTATTCTGATTTTTTTCTCATGGTCGTCCAGTTGTTTCTCGAAGGACTTTAAGATGGTCTGTTCGGAATTAGGCTGTCATTTAGTTTCTGGTTAAATGGTGCAAGCAAAAATTAATTTAGTGGTGGTCAGGCAGAGGTGTCTTTGATGGTACGCGAGACCAATTTGGGTGCGAGGCTGTAGGCGATGGCCTACTTTGCCCACGCACGCCTAGCTACGCCACTGCACAAGATTGGCTGCCGATACCAAATTCAATATATTGACATTAATACTAATAACAAAATTAATCAAAAATCAAATTCTGCTTCATGACGCAAATATCCTATTCACGGAGCTACATTTATGTTCACAAAGTATCGGAATGAGTCAACTTAGAGGTACAAGTATTTCAACAACAAGAAACTTTAAATAAGTTTGTTGGAAGTCAAGGAAACAGATAAAACTCTTTAGGTACTTATTTTGTTCTCACTTGCGTAACTTTATTGTGCAGACGTTTGAAACGGAAAATTCACAAATTCGAATTTGATAAAATAGAGTAGTGAACTTGTTAGCAGTTTGAGGTAGTTTTGTTATGTATTGTAGTTTGAAATTGTATTTTGATCTCATTGCTTTCGCAAGCAGTGGTGGCCTGGGGCCTTAATATGACGTGTTAAAATGTCAAGCACGCGAGCGAGTAAGATGGAACTATACTCCCCATATTACTTTGTGTAAATCACTAAAACTGCTCACAAAACTGTGAAGCAAAACATGGTGAGGAAACCGTCATGTCCTAAAACTAAAAAGAAGACATGTGACATTCATCAACCCGCACTGGACTCACGTGGTGGCTTAAGGCCCATTCCCTCCCCTAGAGAGGAGGCCTGAGTCCAGCAGTGGGAGCATTGAAAAAGGCTGATTATGCTTATGTAACACAAAGTCGGATTTTTATTTCACCAAACGTAGTTTTGTTAGAAATATACCTAATAGCTATCTTACTAAGCTGACGTATTTGTCCATAAAGTATTATCTTTATCTGAAAACTGTCTCCTGGACTGAGTTTTACGTCCGACGTAGTGTAAAAGATAAAATATGAAAGGTATTCGCTTTAGCAAACACTGACTCGCCTTCGATCCAAATATCTGAACGAGAAGCTGAAAATATAACGGGACTACAAGCGACAGAATTTTTACCGTCCAACGTTGAAAATAAGTTTGTATTTGTGGAAACGGGCTCTGATGCAACAGAGCTATTGAGGCGAAAAATTAATCATGGTTTAGTTTACGTTCTCTCGTCTCATCGATCTTTGACAGTCATAACGGATAGTCAGAAGCCAGAAAATCTAATCTTGGAAAGGGAGAAGGGGTTATGAGTGTCAAATAGGTAATGGCATCTCGTAAAATGCTGGTATCAAACTCAGAAAACAGGATAGAAACCGAGTCTATCGTAGTAGAAAGGGATATTCGTAGTTCTAGAATGCGAAAGGCAACTAAAGGAACATAGGCAGATGTTTTAGTATGTAAAAGTCTGATACACCCTCCGCCTCTACTCTAGAGTTGGGGCAGTCAGTGACTTAAAAAAAAACAGTGGGGACTGACATCAGACGGACTGCATCGTAGCGACCGCGCGCTGTCTATATATTTAACTGCATGCAGTTGTACGTTCAACTTCGTGCAGTCATGATATATATATATATATATATATATATATATATATAAACTGCACGCGATCGGCTGCAGTCGAGTGAAGTCAATATCAACTGTATGCAGTCGTGTCTTCAACTTTACGCAGTCGGCTACAGTCGTGTAGTGTCGACGAATGCTGTCCATCGCTAACCGCATACAGTCAGTGTACAGTTAATTACAAAGAGCAAACGCACATTGACATTGTCAACTTTATTTTGAGGGACTTAAAGGTCAAAATAATCTAGGGCTAGATGCGTGGCGCCAACTGCGCAAAGTCAGATCAAACTGCATGCAATTGAATATATGGACTGCGTGCGGTTGCTGCGATGCAGTCCGTCTGATGGCAGCCTTAGGCTAGCTAAATAGAATATCTTACGTTCCAGGTACTCCTTGGTCTTGTTTCAATAAAGTAGCTAGTTAGGGTAGATAATTGCTTGTGGTCGTCCGTGGACAGCGCGCCTCGGATGCCAGTCACCACACCTCTACACTCCTCGCTCCTTTTCAGCTGCTTCTCTGTCCTCTCCTGCTGCGACATCAGCCTCCTCTGGTCCAGCTGCACATGTCTCACTTTCTTTCTTATTAAATTTATATAATAATCAATCTGACGTTGATAATGATCTACGGACCAATAAAATTTTAAGTCAGCAAGAATCACTAACAGAACAGCGGCGTATAAACTAGCCAATACAATGCCAAAGTAGTACAGATTTGGGTCTTCAGTTGAAAAGAATGGACAATCTTTCGAGAGGGTGAGACATCCCCAAAAGTAGGATTGTGGTAGGAGAACGGTAGCTTCTGGTATACGATTCATGCTGACGTTACATGAATATCACTTTATTTTTATTTACATTTACATTATCGTAACACGTAACATGACTGCTGCCAAACTAACATTTTTGATAGCATTGTCAAACTGTCATATTTCTAGATCACTGGCCATAACTGAAACATAAAGTCAGTGACTGAAACTCTTCCGAAACCATAGATACATGCCAGAGTTTTAGTGTAATGGTGTGTCCAGACGTGGTCTAGACTTGGCGAATGCGCTGTCGATTTGCCAACGGTACGCTTGCCCTTTGCGTACGGCTCGTTCGTACGAAGCCCCTGCGTTGCGCGCGTTTCGTACTAATATGGAATGTACGTGCGTAGTTCGCAACCGGCGCACGAACGGCTCGCGAGCGGCGCATTCGCCAGATCTAGGCTCACCATAAAACAAATATTTCATTCAAGTCAAAAAGTCTTTCGGGTCTAATGAACAACATAAGTTAGGTACCTACTACTTGTTACACTAGAACACACTAATGCCATTTTTCAATACATAGAAAAGTCTCTCATGCAATTTACTCTCAGTCAGTCGTATCACAAGAATATGGGAAAATCTTTATAAGCTAAAACATCAGAATCTCAATCCTTTTCACGTCCAAGTGTTGTTTAAAGAAAGAATACGATACCGCAATCATCTGAGCGCGACGAAGTGGCATCGCTCACACTGACAATAGCGAATAAAAGTGCACAATGCTGCTAGAACGCTTCACTTGAGGCAATATCGAATTCCCGTGGACGTTCGCCGAGACACCACCTGTCTCCTGAACCAACAAAACAGCGCCATGACAACTAGTCTGCCGGCCAATGCTTCAAATATTCAGCTGCCTTTTGAACAAAGTAACTCTACTAAGAAATATTCGATACTTTCATTACATTATTTATATAAGGAATCTTAGGTGGTGACGTGAGGTTTTAAGAACTGTAAAATAAGATAACACAACAAGTAACACAAAGTTAAAACTAAAACCGGACTCTAGATTATTCCTGTGAATTTCCTTCATTTTTATAACCTACTCGAAAGGTTTGGTTAAATATTTTTATTAACGACTAGCTTAGATAGACTAGGTTTCGCTAGTGTACATAAAATATATATATATATAAATATATATATATATAAATATATATATATAATAAATATATAAATAGCCTGTCACGTAGATATAAAGCAGCTTTCTATTGGTGAAATAATTTTAGCGATCGGACTAGTATTTCCAGAGATTAAATCCTACAAACCAAAAACAAACTTTCCCTCTTTACAATATTAGATTAGACTTATTTAAAAATTAAGGCTAAAAATGCGCCATTTTCATTTTTCTTTTTTATTTTAAACATCTACATATTGTAAGAACACTCGGGTTTTTAAGCCGAATTTCAAGACAGCTTTACTATTAATCCTTGCAGCTGTTTGGAAGATTACAGGCAGGGCCGTTTTATCCATTAGGCACTTTAGGCAACTGTCTAGGGGCCCCGCCAGGTTCAGGGGCCCCGCGCTTCAGGAAAAAAATAGACTACATTTTATAAACAAAAAAATAATAATTTGAAATTTCGATGAGCAATCCTAGCATTGGATTATGCGAAAAGCTTTCAACAGACGGAGTTAATAAAACACAATCTTTCATTAGCAACGTGTGAGTGCAGGTTATCAACAAAAACCAATGAATAGGCTCATTGGTTTTTGTTGATAATTTTGTTTATATCAATTTACATAATATAAAATTGAATCAATCAACTACATGGAAAAACGAAACATGTTCGATATATAGTAATATAGGCGTTTATTAATACGCCCGGGTACAGCACATATTTTTTTTAATTTATAAAACGAAGATCTGCTAAATATATTGTGTAGAATAATGTATTATTTTTACAGGATTTTTAAAGGTACCATATTCTATGGCCACGCTACTTTCATAAGATTGGCAGTACTAGTTCGTTCGCATGACCGGGATATTTCCCGATTTGTTCAATACCTATCACAGACAACATTTTCGTACTATTTAATCGTTGAATTTTCACTTCGACGAATTTCTTTGAAAGTTTTACGGCCGTGAAACAGTTTGTGTTTTAAAACTATTAACCATTGAACTATTAACACATTGAAAAATATAAACCATTTTTGTCGATTTAAACGAAATTATAAGGGTTCGTAGTTGACTACGAAACCCTAAAAACAACGTAATTATGAATACAAAATATAATAAGACGTGCATTGCCTAGGTGCCCGACATGAATAAACCGGCCCTGATTACAGGTAATAAAGAAATTCACAAAGAAACGTAGTAACACAAACACAAGATATATGCAAAAAACACTCTCCATAGCAGTCGGGTAGTAACAAATCTTCTCATATTTAACTAAAATTTTTTGATGTCAAAATGAATAAAGAAGTATCTGGTTAAGTTTTGCTCAAAACTCGAGTGTTCACAACGTCCTCTATATTCGATATTTTCAATACAATCTGTTTTTGAATGCCATTTGTGTAACTTTTGCTGATATTTCATAGCCAAAGTTTTGTGTGCAAAAGATTAGATTCTGAGCCAACGTCAATGTGATTTATTATATTTGATACAATGTGGTTAAAAATCTTTGTTATTTTATTCTTGGCAGCAATACAAAAACATGAAATAGAATATTAAAATGAATTTACGCATGATTCATCCAAGATTACAAAATGTACCCTGTAGGTCACATTATGTATTATTGAAAATAGGTTTTGAATTTTCTTCAAGAAAATTGTAAAAATATTTACAAAAATGTTATTATCCACCTGAACCATTTCAGTACCATTAAATGGAGTAAATAGGGATACCAAGATGAGTAGACATATGTATGTCATTGAATGGTTTTCACGTTATTAAATATTGTTTACATTATTAAAGTACATATTTATTTTTATTTTTTTATTATTTATTTATTTGGCTCTTCAACAATGAGTGCACTATTACTAATACAATCTTATGTCTAAGTGCCCCATCACTTAAAGAAGAGCACTACATGCACTTATTTGTTCGCCTTAACAGATAATAATAATAATTAAAACACAGAATAAATATAATAATGTATAGTTTTTTTTTTGTGGAAATTAAAAGGCGTGTCAGACTTTAACTGACTAAAATCAACCTATGTCGTTCAGTTGCCCTTTTCGTACAGTAACTCTTTCCAAAGTTTCCATGGCCCTGGCAGGTATCAGCTCTACGTGGGGCATGCGAGGAACATTACACACTATTGCCAATACGGTCTTGGTTCTTACTGGTTCGGGCCTACTGAGGCCTGGAGTCACCTTGCATCTCCCGACGGTTTTCACAGAAAGAGGTGACTGCTTCCCATTCCCTCTATGGCCTGAACCAAGGCTGGGCGTAAGAGGGCACTACCGTCGATGCAGTGGCGCAAACTTCTACCGTGTCACCGTGTCCTCCTGGCGATCCGCACAATGGTGACACCCGATTGTTTCTTCCGCCGGAATCCGAGACAGGAACCTAGAGGTAAGGACCTGCATTAGTTGGAAGGTAAAGATGCAGTGGCGTCTCTCTCGCCTCTCCTTAAAGAGGAAACTTAGCGCCGCAAGTTCAATTCACCCCTACATTCGTATTCACCCTGTTATTCACCTATATTTTGTCATTTTAACGCCTTCTTCACAAAAAGTGTGTTACATTAATACGTCATGCTATTCAACTGTCGGCAGGCGCTAACCACAGTTTCCACCCTGTTTGTCTACAGTTCCATATATATTTTACAATAACCATGACTAAGTAATTAGGTGTATACATACTGATTCTAGCTTCTGCCGGTGGCTTCGCCCGTGCGAATTTAGGTTTCTCAATATAAACTTTGAACTCCTGTTGCGTACCCTCAGAGGATGATTTTTGGAAAATCCTTTCTTAATCTTTATCTACATCATAAAATAAACCTCAAGTTTTTGCTGGGCAGTGAAGAGTTGTTGAGTGAGTCAGGATTTGATTTAACATATAGATTAAATACTTTATCTGTTAAAGGGATTTAAATGAGGTACCTATATCCTATCGTAAAAAAAATATGAACATATAGTAATGAAACACGTTATCAAATACCATCAGATTATGTAACCACGCAAGGACAGATTAAATATACAGCGCAGTTTACTCAATCGAGTAATTTATTTGAGATCAACCAATCTCTCTGAAACTTCCCAAAGTTTACGTGCTAAATTTTCTTCAGCAAGAGGCGTCAGAACTTTGGTCTCTTTGCAGTCGGCAAAATACTTTCCACTCACACCGTCCACTTCACGCGATACAGCAAGATATATAGAAGTCTGAGCTCCTTCCCAAGAATCTTTCAAAAAATACCTCACCAAAGGTAACAGCATTTTTACCCAGCGTGATTTCAGTTGCAGTATTTCGGTCTCCACAACTCCCGGATGTAAACTATTCGCTGTGACTCCCGTTCCTTCTAATCTTCTTGTTAATTCAATCGTCATTAGAATATTATACAATTTCGTATTAGCATACAAATCAAGAAAACTGTACGATTCTTTAGTTTCTTTTTCCGAGTTGAGATTATCGAATTCCACTTTTCCATTCCTGTGAGCTTTTGATGACACGTTGACGATTCTACTCGGTGCAGATGTTTTGAGCAGCGGCAACAGTAGATTAATCAAAAGGAAAGGTCCAAAATGATTGGTCTGCGCACCAATTGACAGTCCATCTTCTGTTTTTACGTTGTCAACCTCAAAAACACCGGCGTTGTTGATAAGTATGTCGAGGCGCTTTTCAGTCTTGATGACACCATCAGCGAACGCTCTTACGGACGCCAGAGAGGACAAATCGAGGTGTCGATAGTGAACGTCGTCATTACCCGTGGCTTTGATGATCTTATTCCGCGCGGCTATGTCAAGTCCCTCGTTTCTGCATGCTAGTATAACACGAGTTCCTCTTTCAGCCAAATTTTTTGCAGTTTCATAACCAATACCTTTGTTTCCACCTGTAACTATTGTCACTTTACCCACTAAATGATTACTACACTTACATATTCCCGTTTTAAGTTTACAATAAACTTTTATGAAAAAAATAACGGATAAAACGAGAACAAGAGAAATAAATAATAAACATCGTGTTAAAATTACAATATTAACTGCACTAAACCGACATTCATTCTCAAATGGGTACTGATATATGACAAAAACGCACTATCTACTGATTAGTAAATTGATTAAAAGGCTAGCGACTGATGCAGAGATCAAAAGTAGGATAACAGAGATAAAGATGCCGATTACTATCAAAAACAAAATATTATTTTTGCATTCAATAATGGTCATGAGTAGTGTTGCCAGGTCTGTTTGGATAAAAATCGGGACAGACGGTAAAACAAGACTATCGCAACCCAGTGCTGGGCACGCCACAATCATGGCGGTAAGTCCCCTCTTTGAGGCGTGGCTGGAAAGGCCTCACGGCGTCCTTACCTTCCGCATGACGCAGGTCCTCACCGGACATGGTTCGTTCGGGAGTTTCCTGCACCGGATTCATGCGGAAGTGACGCCCGGGTGTCGCCACTGTGCGGAACGCCCGGAGGACACGGTGGAGCACACAGTCGAGGTGTGCCCTGCTTGGGCGGAGCATCGCCGTGCCCTCGTGGGGGCGATCGGCGGCGGAGACCTCTCGCGCCGGGCCTTGTTTGAGGCCATGGTCCGGAGCGAGGAGGAGTGGCAGGCGGTCGCCGACTTCTGCGAAGCAGTAATGCTTGCAAAGGAGGAGGCCGAACGCATCAGGCAACGGCGTTATCGCCGCCGCCGTCGCCGGGATTCTGATCCCGATTTCCGGCCAACGTAGACGCGGGCTTGCGGACAGTGAGCAATGGGTAGCTCGCTGTCCGGCCGTCCGGTAACCGTCCGGACCAAGCCCAAGTCGTCGACGGCGCGCACTGTTCCCGCGCGCCTCAAGGAGTTGTCAGCAACAGCAGGGACCCAGCCGGGTCGAAGCCTACTGGGGCCAGGGTTATCCGAAAGGGCGCTCGAGCCCCGGTATGAAGGCTAGAAGGAACGGGGTGGGTCTTTTAGTCAGTAAGAGTCTGACACTATCTCCCGCTCCGCCCAAGGGCGGGGGATGTCAATGCATGATTTTTCCCACCATAAAAAAAAAAAAAAAAAAAAAAGACGGTAAAACAAATCGGGATTTAGGGTTTTAGATAGGGACAATTTTTTATTAAGTTTTTTTTTTAGATGGGAAATTGTCCAATGACTTCTTCCCCTCTGGGGTAGAACGAGAGGGCGTGTGATTTTTTTACTGAGTAAAACCCAGACTTCTTCAGTCGCTCTTTGACTTTCAGGCTTTTTGATTTATCGGGACATTTAGCGTCCCGATTATGTGCAAATCGGGACGCATCAACAGACCCCTAAAAATCGGTATATCCCGCGCAAATCGGGACGCCTGGCAACACTAGCTAGTGAGCTATTATACATTTTATTCGAAATATCCATTATTATTCTTATAAGCCATTTAACATTTAAATAAAAAGGATTAAACTTGTATAAAAAACCTAATATCCTACTTATAGTAAAGCGAAATATTAAATCCTTGTAGAAGAAATTATGTGGATGTAACTGCTGACGCCTGACGACAATGTAACAGCAACTTGCTAACATATAGCGCTATTTTATAACAGACGGCGCTATAAAACAATATTTCACGTCTTGTTACAACACGCAGATTTATTTAATAGTTTTGAACAGTTTTGATAGTAATCCGCATCTTTATCTTTGATAACTTGCTTTTGATCTTTGTATCTGTCTCTAACCCTTCAAACATTTTACTAATCAGTACGTAGTGTGTTTTTGTCAAGTCATAGTGACTAGCAGTATATACTGTCGCTTTTATCTTATCTACATGTATATATGAACGTCGATTTAGTGTAGCTAATGGTGTTACTTCAACACGATGTTTATTATTTCTATTCTCCTCGTTTTATTCATTCTTTTAATTTTAAAAGTTTACTATAAACTAGCAACGGGAATATGTAAGAGTAGTAATCATTTAGTGGGTAAAGTGACAATAGTTACAGGTGGAAACAAAGGTATTGGCTACGAAACTGCTAAGAATTTGGCTGAAAGAGGAGCTCGAGTTATACTAGCATGCAGAAACGAGGGACTTGGCATAGCTGCGCGGGATAAAATCATCAAAGCCACGGGTAATGCCGACGTTCACTATCGACACCTCGATCTGTCCTCTCTGGCTTCCGTAAGAGCGTTTGCTGATGGTGTCATCAAGACTGAGAAACGCCTCGATATACTTATCAACAACGCTGGTGTTTATGAAGTTGATAACGTAAAAACAGAAGATGGACTGTCACTTGCTGTACAGACGAATCATTTTGGGCCTTTCCTTTTGACTAACTTGCTGTTGCCACTGCTCAAAACATCTGCACCGAGTAGAATCGTCAACGTATCATCAGGAGCTCACAGGAATGGAAAAGTGCAATTCGATAATCTCAACTTGGAAAAGGAAACTAAAGAATCGTATAGTATGTTTAGTGTGTATTCTAATACAAAATTGTTTAATATTCTAATGACCGTTGAATTAACAAGAAGATTAGAAGGAACAGGAGTCACAGCCAACAGTTTACATCCGGGAGTTGTGGAGACCGAAATAATGCAATTGAATTCAAGCTGGGTAAAAGTGCTGTTACCTCTGGCGAAGTATTTTTTCAAAGATTCTTGGGAAGGAGCTCAGACTTCTATATATCTTGCTGTATCGCGTGAAGTAGACGGCGTGAGTGGAAAGTATTATGTCGACTGCAAAGAGACCAAAGTCCAGTCCGCCCTTGCTGAAGATAAAAATTTAGCACGTAAATTTTGGGAGGTTTCAGAGACGTTGGTTGGTCTTAAATAAATCACTCGATTGTGTCAACTACACTGTATTTTTAGTTTGGCCTTGGAAGGTTGTAGTGTATATCCAGAATAAATAATTTGATGATATTTGATAACGTATTTCATTACTATACCTATATTGATTACTTTTTTACAATAGGGTTACATTAAGTCCCTTATTTAAACCCGTTAATAGATTACTGACTACTTTATAGGTATCTATACTATTATAAAGAGGTATTTATTTTTATTTTTATGTTATTTTTTTTTTGTAATCTCTGGAAGTACACCCTACATCGACCAAAATGTTCCGGTCCAACGTAAAAACCATATTGATGTATGGGTTGCGAGACGTGGAAGGTCGCAAAAGACATCTCGCATAAACTCCAGGTCGTTGTCAACCGCTGTCTTTGCCGTATTCTCGGTATTTACTGGCCCGAGAAAATCTCAAATGTAGATTTGTGGGTGTGCTGCGGTGAAACCTCGATTGATCAGCTGATCAAACGCTGCAAATGGAACTGGATCGGCCACACGCTCCGAAGGGATCCTGAACATATAGGTGCCAAGGCAAGCCTAAGATTGGAACCCTCAAGGAAAACGTAAATATGGTCGCCCTAAGCAGACCTGGCGACGAACGGTTCTCGTAGAGGCGAAGAACATTGGGAAGACCGGAAGCGAATTTAAACGCGAAGTTCAAGACCGAACGGGATGGCGGCGCACCTGTGGACGCCCTCTGCCTTATCAGTAGGGGACACAGGAACTTAAGTTAAGTAAGTAATCCTCTTAGGACTATATTTCACTGTAACACCATGGCGGCGCAACCAGTTACCGCTACCAACAAAATGTATACAGCTCTATAGAGAGTTACTCACCTGGTGTCCGTTTGGTTGCGCAACCAATTTGGTGGCGCGACTAGCACGGACGTGTCGCGACAGTGGTGTTTGTATGGTGTCTATTATCCTATGACTATATAAATTTCATGGCCGCCATGGTGTCCCGTTGAAATATAGCCCTTAGGTGATGCACTTGAGGGCCTAAGTTTTTAGAAGAACCCACTGGCAGAAGCTAGTATCAGTATAAGGCTAATTACTAGTTATTGTAAAATACGCAGATAAATAGAACCGTAGCTAAGCAAATAACGCTGCGGCAACTGCTGCCAGCTGCAGCGCCTGTTGACAGTTACATAGTATGACGCATAAATGTAACACACTTTTTGTGTAGAAGGGGTATACAAAATACAGGTGAATAACAGGGTGAATAGGAATGTAAGGGTGAATTAAAATCTCGGCGAGAAGTTCTCTCTTTAAGGAGTGGCTAGAGAAGCACCACAGCAAATTTACCTTCCAACTGATACAGACTTTTACCTCAAGGCTAGTTCAGGAGGTTTCTGTTCTGGATTCAGGCGGAAGAAACTACCATTGTGCGCATTGCCAGGAGAATACGGTGAACTATAGATTTATTTTTGTTGTTGTTGACCATAAATACTTTTTTGAATTGTAGTAAATTGCACATGTTTTTATATGCAATTTGTTTATATCAGGGCAGGCAGGGCATAGGCATTTTCTACCAGTTGACCTTAGGTAGTGCAGAAAATGAGTACAAAATAAATACTTACTTAGGTATACCTACCACGTGACCATGACGTGTAAGGGGTACCTACTATGTGATCATATGGTATCGGTAATATAAAAAAACAGTCCTTCAAGCATCCGTACTTCAGCATTCGTCAAGAATAGATACAAATTTTAATCCAGTACACTGCTCCGGATCAAAACTTGGAATACTTTTGAAACAATTCATAAAAATGACAGTGTAAGCAATCGTAAAACACTACAGATTTGTTTCATAGTGCAACTATTACAGAGTGCATTGTAAAATCGCTTTTATTCTGACAGTAATTGCCTTCAAGGAATTACACGAGCTCCAAAGTTCGACAATAAGACTTTAACAGGGCCGTAAAACGAGCCACCCTCGCCGAGGTATGTACCGGTCGCTTGCCACCATTTTGTTGGATGGTTAATTAGGTGAGTAGATCTTAATTAATTTATGACAAGATTTTATACTTCACCAAGCGATTTATCAGTGTTCGAGGAAGTTTTTATTATGCTACTCCCCTGAGTTAAATAAAACCTTGTCTCCGAAGAAAACTGGGATTGAAACAAAGAGTGTCTTGGTATAATATGTATGTATTTAGAAATATATGTTTAACAGTTGTCCAGTGCTTATAACATAAACTCTTGCTTAGGTTTGGACTAGACAGAGTTGTTAAAAGTTGTGGAATATTATATTTTATTATATTACATTGTAGGGTTTTGTTCCCGAAGGGTGCCAATTACTAAGCCTCCACTATCCGTCAGTCTGTCTGGCTGTCTATCCGTCCATCGTCATCATAAGCTCTTATCTTATAAACCATGAGAGTAAAATTTTCACACAATGTGTATTTGTATTGCTGCTACAACAAGAAATAATAAAATTAAAATTAAGTTAAAAATTGGGGGTTCCTATACAAGAAACGTTGATTTGTCAATATTTTTTGATCATTTTTAATATCGATCCCATCCCACATAAACGCACACTACATTTTGGGAACATATTCATTGTGCGTACAGCTAAGGAGTGGAATTCTTTGCAGGAATCTGTGTTTCCTGATGGTTACAACTGTCTGTCATCTGTGAGAAGAATCTGTCAAGAGTGAATAGGTAGGTTACTTCTAGGTGACCGAGCTCCATCGTCGACCGCATCGTCGTTTTTCATCAGGCGAGATAGCGGTCAAGCGCAAACCTATCAACAATAAAAAAAAAATTGTATTACGAAACCAGCGTGTACGAATTAGTCTTGCCCTTGACCAGTTATTTTTATATTTCTTTTATCAGCGATAGACATAACATGTCTCACGTTCATGTTCCTCGTATCGTTAAACTGATAAAAAGGTTATTGTAATGATGACTATGATAATATTCCAAAGTACACGATAAAACAAAATGTTACCAAGTAATGACAGCCACGTGGACGTGGCTAACGTGACATTTATCATGAAAATTATATTCAAGAAAGGTTTTTGACAAAAAAAAAAAAATGGTATATACATTTTATGAATAGCTTTTGGTGTGGCTTTAGGTATGTAGTATTGATTGGTGTCCCATTATAATCACTTGTCTAAAATCACGGAACAGCAATATATTTTGAATTTTAGGTGTCTTTATACCAGAGTGAAAAGCCTATTAATAAACTAGTGCGTCTCACCATGAACGATTGCATTGGTAAGCCGTGAACCATCAGGTGGGATCGCAGCAAAGCATTGGTTTATATTCTTAAAAAAATCAAACTTCAGTTGATCAATCAATAAAAAAAAAATGGGCCGTAATCCACCACGCGGGCCCAGTGAGGGTTGGTGTATGTGACATGTTTCGGTTCTAGGACATGCCGGTTTCCTCACGATATTTTTCTTCACTGCTTTGAGAGCAGTCGTAATGAAATAAACTAAACAAAGTAATGCGCCTGGCAGGGTTTGAACCCGCGATCATACCACTATATCATTTTTTTTTTGTTAGCCTGTTCTGTCCCACTCCTGGGCAAGGGCCTCCCTCCACTCCTTCCATTTTCCGGGCTACTTCTGGCCAGTTCAGGTGGAATCTATCAAGTTCGTCGCGCCATCTCCTTCGTGGTCTACTGCGACCCCGACGCGCTATTTTAGGGCACCAACTTTATGCTACTTTGGCGCACATGTTTTTCAGGCATGCGGCAGACGTGTCCTGCCCAGTCCCACTTCAGTTTGGCAGCCTTTTGAGCCACATCCACTATTTTGGTTTTGGAGCGCAGTATAGTGTTTTGAAATTATATATAAAGGGATGGAGCTATATAGGATGTATAGCTCCATCTTTCTTTCTCGCTCGCACGCCTTAAGCCGCGTACAGACATCGCGAGACGTGCGTCGCCAATGGTTCGTCTCGCATGCCTCGGGCTGTTTGGACGTGTGTGCTCAGAGACTAGTAAAAAAAAAAAATTGTGCCTACTCAAAACACTTGCACGCCGTGGTGTCTGAATTATGAAAAGATTTTTTATTTCTTATACTTATATATACTTTCACTTTTTTAGTATTCTAAGTTTACATATGTTTGAGCAAATAATAGTGGTTTATGTCACTAGGGGATAAAGCACGTCTTTAAGGCGTATAGTGCCTTGAACCATCTGACCGAAATTATGTGAACGCAACTCTCGCACTCGCCTAGGCGGCAGTACGCAAATCTGTGTATTTATTTGCGACCAGCAGCGCCCGGAAAGCGCATTAAATCCATTTTGTCTGCGAGATATTGATTGATTTACATATGCAATGTTCACTTTGAAGAATATTTAACCACCAATTTTTATGTGTAAAAAAAGTTTCATGTTTTGTTTGTTGTGTTTGTGTGTGTGTTTGTTGTGTTGTTTGGTCCAAGCCGTTTCGAAGGAGTAGGGAAAAGATGCGAAATTGCTAAATATTTTTTTTTGACAAAAGTATTAATTGCACGAAAAAATCAAATGTCGATATTATTGTTTATGAATCCATAATAAACATATATTTTTTTCAAACCAATTGACCTAGCCGTTACGGAGGAGTAGGCCTCAGAAAATCACTGTTTTATGGCACTTTTCGGGCGCTTGGCCCTTAAGTCGCGGGCGGCACGTTAAATTCCGAACGAAACGAAGGTTGCTGATTTTAATTCCGAACGACAGTGAGGGATTAATAAAATTAACTACCGAGCATGGCGAGGGAGTTAATAAAGAAACCTGAGTGAAGTGAGGAATTCAAGCCGCCCAAGACAAAGACAGCTTTATCCCCGTGTTGCATACTTTACTTTTTACACCATCTGTGAGATAATTAAAAAAACAATTTGGTCGACAAAATCATTTAATAAAGAAATATATTTATTATATTTACAAGTTTATCAAACAAACAAAATTCACTACTCCAAGATTCTATAGTTTCAATTTTCTGTATTGCTCCCGTCAGTAAGTACGTTTTATTCTATTTTCTTTTTTTGTTAGTGGCCAGTTGGAATTTCAAGTCAACTTGTGCGATGCACGTACATTTTAATTCACAATGTTGACGATTTTTGGTGTTCTAAATCCAAATCTCATTATTCCCTATACTGCTTTATCTCCCTAGAGATAGAATGACTTGCTTTATGTGAGGTTTGTATGACGTATAAAACGACATTATCGAGCAAGTGGTGTTAAAAAAATATCTTATCTAATTCGGTCATGCCGATCAACTGAATATAGATACAGCTCTTCCTATGACTCTTTGATAACTCTTTCCATGAGTATTTTAGTAAAGTCTTTTAATCAGAAGCCTATTGTTAGCGACTACGTTTTAGACTGATGTAGGTGTCAAGAAGTTGTCAGCAACAGCAGGGACACAGCTGGGTTGAAGCCTACTGGGGCCAGGGTTAGTTTCGAAAGACAGCTCGAGCCCCGGTATGAAGGCTAGAAGGAACGGGGTGGGTCTTTTAGTCAAGTCGGTAAGAGTCTGACACTATCGCAGCTACTTTATACTAGCGGGGGTTTTCATTGGATGATTTTTTCACAACGTAAAAAAAAAACTGATGGAGGTGTCATCGGAAAACTATGTGATAAAACTCCAAAAACTGAAGATTACCCTGCTGGCATTTTACTTTGTGTATATACAATATACAAGTAAGTAAGTAAGTTAGTAGTAGTTAGTAGTAAGTAGGCTACAGCCTGGTTTATGAAATTAATTGTAGATGAAAAATAAACATAAGGTCGTCTCAATAATAATATGTGTCTCTTAGCTACATAATGCATCCTAAGTCGGGATACAAGCTTGATAACAAAGACAATATTAAAATATTGACATTCTATATCGCTTAATCTTTAATATTTAATTATCTATACAATGAATGAAGACAGGGAAACTATACAAGTCTAACAAACTAGGGCCTGGTTAGAAGGCGTGCGTCGATACCTCAGCGCTCACAGGAAACCCTGGTAATGAGGTCGTTTGACGTGATTTGACGCGACAAATTGCTCAGCAATTGCAGGTGAAACGCCTTTGACACTTTGGTTAAGTGACATAGCGTCTCATATAAACCCGGGCAGCTCGTTTAATTTGCATGTTGTGTTAACGTTACGTTAATATCAAGAAGTTACATTGACTGGCATTTAAACGCTGTTTAACTTTATTCATTTTGAATTTTAACCAAACATTTGAAATAATAATTAAGTTCAACTCATATGGATATCTAATTTTAAAGTGATTGAAAGTCTGAACTAGGTCATGATGTTTTTCAGGCGTAAAGAAGAACAAAAAACGGAATAATCACAATAATTATGTTAAATACATGGGCATCTAACAGGTAGGTATGCAAAAAAGTTGTATAAAAATCGGACTTGTAAAAATCTTAGTATTCTTAACTAACTAATAAAAAAAAAATAGTGCAAACGATTTTTATTTCAGTATGATTAATAACTTTTCTGTATCTTCATAAGTTAAGATATAAATTAAAACAGGTAAACAGATTGACAATAAATACATAATGATGTTTTGTATGAATATTTCAATAACCTAGAAGATGCATTACAGATTCGATATAAACAGATTTAGAGACGTGGTTTGGGCTGTAAGTCAAATAGGGAAGTTTCAAAGACATTCGCCGTTATTACAGAAAGTTTCACGATATAAATTTATACTTATATATAGATACTAGCTTCTGGCAGCGGCTTCGCGCGCTATGTAGGTTTCTTTAAACGAACTTTAGACCTCCGTTTCATCTCGTTTGTTAGGGGGTGAAATTTGGGCAATCCTTTCTTGGTGGTCACCAACGTCATATAAAGAAATCTTGTGCAATTCGCGCTCTTAGTCCCAGTAGCTTCGGCTGTACGTTGATATGTCAGTCAGTCAGTTTCTTTATACCCCTAGTTTCTGCTATGGTGACTGATATCTGTGCAACTATGGGTTGTTATCAAGATATGCTCTAACATGGCTAATACAGCAAATCTTTGATGTGGCAGTGCAGTGGATTATGTGTCTGATATCTTTATCCAATGACTAGCTGTATCTTGCCATGGCGGTTTTGGTTATTACTACGCTACTGTGTGTTGTAGCGAGATATTATATAGCCATACCTGATTATTTTAACCTGGGGATTAGACACGTTAAGATGGTCATTCAGTGTCCGTCTATCTTCAACGTAAGCACAGTTTAAAAGCTTGTTGTTTCATCCAACGCACTGTTTAATAAAAAGGTAACGTAAAAAAGAGAGGTAAGCCTGAACGCTTTGTTGGCATTCAGCAATTCCGGCACTCACTCGAATATTTCACAAAATTTGTTCTAGGAGGAAATACGTGTTCTTTTTAAAAAACCTAAAAAGTTTTTGGTTATTTGATTAAATGTGAAAGGTTTCTATAGATGTATTTTTTAAAATTAATTTATGAAGGGCTAAACTTCATGCAAAATAGCAGACGTTGAGAGGTTTTTATTCGATTAGTTTTCCAAAAATTTAAGCTCCGAATTCAACAGAATCCTAGATAATATCCACAAGATATCTGTGTTTTCAGTAAATCTAGAGAAAGATATGTTATAATCACGTAAGAAATGTTCCTCGGGTTGGACGCTTTTAAAACACTAGTATTGTAAAGTTATTCGATGTTGCATTGTGATTTAATATTTATAAACAAAAACTAAACTTTACCTCTTTATAATATTAGTGAAGATTGTACAAAAATGAACACAGCACATTCATTATAATTATTTGAGCGTTATTACGTGTTATTATATTACTGTTTCTCTTATTAGTTTTTTTCATTTGTTTGTTACCATTCATGATAGGTACTAAGTTCAAATAAAATAATATCCTAAATATTATTTTTTTCTTTTAAGCCTTTAATATGTACATGGGTACTGATAAAACACCAGAACTTAATGGTGTTCCGAATCACAATCCTTTTTTTTAATTAAGTACCAACTAGTGGAAGAAACTTATTGCTAAAACATGTACAAATTTCCCCTAACATGGTGAAATTTGTAAAGATTTTCCAATAATTCATTCTCTATTTATAGAATTTCTCGGAAAATACATTTCATTCATTAAACCCCAAGCGGTTCGCTCTCTCATTGTCTTTCTGGTGTGTCTCTAATTAAGGTATTCATTAGGTTAAAATAATGTAGGAACATATTTATATTATGGATTATGTGTCTGATATCTTTATCCAATGACTAGCTGTATCTTGCCATGTCGGTTTTGGTTATTGCTACGCTACCGTGTGTTGTAGCAAGATGTTATATAGCATTACCTGATTATTTTAACCTGGGGATTAAACTTTGAATAAAATATTCTTCTTATAGTAAAGCGAAATATTAAATCCTAGTTGAAGAAATTTCGTGAATCCAACTGCTGACGCCTGGCAACTATTTAATAGCAACATGCTAACATGTAGCGCGCTATTTTATAACAGACGGCGCTATAAAACATTATTACACGTCTTGACACTACACGTAGACTTGTTTAATAGTTTTGAACGATTTTGATGGTAATTTGCATTTTTATCTTTGTTATCTTGCTTTTAATCTATGCATCTGTTGTTAGCCTTTACAACACTTTGTTAATCAATAAGTAGTTTTTTTTCTGTAATGTAACAGTGACCAACAGTATCTACTGTCGCTTTTATCTTATCTACATTTACGTATGGGCGTCGATTTAGTGTAGTTAATGTTTTTACTCCAACACGATGGTTATTATTTCTATTGTTGTAGTTAATTTATGCATTCTTTTTATTATAAAAGTTTACTATAAACTAGCGACGGGAATATGTAAGTGTAGTAATCATTTAGTGGGTAAAGTGACGATAGTTACAGGTGGAAACAAAGGTATTGGCTACGAAACTGCTAAGAATTTGGCTGAAAGAGGAGCTCGTGTTATACTAGCATGCAGAAACGAGGGACTTGGCATAGCCGCGAGGGATAAGATCATCAAAGCCACGGGTAATGCCGACGTTCACTATCGACACCTCGATCTGTCCTCTCTGGCATCCGTAAGAGCGTTCGCAGATGGAGTCATCAAGACTGAGAAGCGACTCGATATACTTATCAACAACGCCGGTGTTTTTGAAGTTGATAACGTAAAAACAGAAGATGGACTGTCACTTGCTGTGCAGACGAATCATTTTGGACCTTTCCTTTTGACTAACTTACTGTTGCCGCTGCTCAAAACATCTGCACCGAGTAGAATCATCAACGTGTCATCAGGAGCTCACAGGAATGGAAAAGTGCAATTCGATAATCTCAACTCGGAAAAGGAAACTAAAGAATCGTATAGTATGCTCAATGTATATGCTAATACAAAATTGTTTAATATTCTAATGACCGTTGAATTAACAAGAATATTGGAAGGAACGGGAGTCACAGCGAATAGTTTACATCCGGGAGTTGTGGAGACCGAAATACTGCAACTGAAATCAGGCTGGGTTAGAATACTGTTACCTCTGGCGAGATATTTTTTTAAAGATTCATGGGAAGGAGCTCAGACTTCTATATATCTTGCTGTATCGCGTGAAGTGGACGGTGTGAGTGGAAAGTATTTTGCCGACTGCAGAGAGACCAAAGTCCTGACGCCTCTTGCTGAAGATAAAAATTTAGCGCGTAAACTTTGGGAGGTTTCAGAGAAGTTGGTTGGTCTGAAATAAATCACTCGATTGAGTAAACTACACTGTATTTTTATTATATCCAGAATACATAATTTGATGGTATTTGATGACGTGTTTCATTACTATACCTAGATTGATTACTTTTTTACGATAGAATCGCAATAGGTACCTTATTTAAACCCCGTCAAAAGATTACTGAATACTTAACAGTATTTTATATAAAAGGCAAAGTATTGACTCACCAATTTATAGACGCCCAGCTCAAACCTGAGGTTTCTTTTATGATTTATACAAAGAATAAGAAGAGATTTTCAAAACATTTACTCTCGGGATGCAACAACTAACTTGGCGAATGCAGCTTATCTTTGATGTGGTAGTGCACAGTTCAGGCACGTTAAGATGGTCCTTCCCGATCCGTCTCTCGTCAACGTGAGCATGGTTTAAAAGCTCGTTGTTTCATCTAATGCAATGTTTGATAAAATCACAATGTAATAAAAAAAATAACTCCTGAATGCTTAGTATTCAGTAATTCCGTCACTGACTTGAATATTTCCCTTTTTTTTCCAGGAAATACGAGTTTATTAGAAAAGCTCGAAAGTTTTTGAGAAATTGATTAAATGAGCAAGGTTTTTAGAGGTATATTTTTCTTACTTTATTTATTTATGAGTATATAACGAAGGGCCAAAGTTCACAAAATAGCAGACTTTTAGAGGTCTTTATTGAATTAGTTTTACGCAAATTTAAGCTTTGAATTCAATAGAATCCTAGATAATATCCACAAGATATCTGTGTTTTAAAAATATCTAGAGAAATATGTGTCATAATCACGTAAGATCATTGGTTGTATGGAAATGTATCACGGGTTGGGCACTCTTAAAACATCATTATTGTAAAGTTATTTGATGTTGCATTGTGATTTAATATTTCTGATGATCTCTCACCTGATGTCGAGATCTGTCTTCCGCTGGTTTTCCAAAGTATAAACGTTTAGTTTTTACAAATGTCTGCAATCAAATCTATCATTTTCCACCTTCTTCAATCGAGAGGAGTCTATATTGGATGCGGCTTGCTTTGTCAATACTATCATAAAAATAATAAAAATTAAATTACAAAATATTTTATAATTCTCATTACGTGTCAGGAACATTTAAATTGCAATTAAAGTCATGCGTAAAATATTCGTGATGTAGCTTTGCTCTGATAATAATTTGATTTATTGTGACTGCAACAGATATTTATTTAAAGAAAAATTGATGTAATGTTTAAATTATAATATAATAAAATTCTTATTTTTTTTTGCTTTATTTTAATTTATGAGAAGTCGACGCTGGACCTACGGCTTTTTTATCATATCAGTTGATATCACTGTGTATATTCATCATCATTCAAACAATACGTTAGACTGAATTAGTTTTTATAATTTGTATCACGAAGTAACTTTATACAAAATTGCAAACCTGAGATTTGCGCGTTCAAAAAAACAAACAAACTCTTCAGATTTACAATATTAATCGATAAGGATTGGAGAATTTTAAAGGAATCTCTGTAAAGGAAGAAGAAGGGCCTCTACCTCTAATTTTAATTAAATGTATAGCTTCCTTTAAATTCTCGAAACTTCAAAACATACGTAATTTAAATGTTCAGCACAAGTTCAGTAAACTTGTACCGCTGAAGTTTAATTTCAGTGAACATATCCAATGTCAGATTAGCGGCGACAGGCATTTTGTCTAATGGAACGGATCCCAATTATGTTTAGTGATCCAAGTTGTTATGATGTAGAGTAATGGCGACAACAAAACTGAATGTGGCCTGTGGGGGAGGCTCTTATGTTAACTTTACGATAAGCTTACCGTATGTTTGCCTAGAAGCATCAAATTAACCAGCATAATTTACTTAGTGCAGTTATCTCTGCAATTTATTCCTCTGTTCTTTCCATATTTTTCCAGAATTTACGTTCCAAGCTACTTTTATGACAGTAAAACATTAATTGCCTACTCGTAAACAACTTTCTTTGAGACATAATGTGCTCCATATAAAAGATATTACTGAACACATTATTATTGTAATAAAGTAAGGAATTGAGTTTAGCTGCTACATTTTCATGATTAAAATATAACAAGAGCGATCATGCTGTGTTGATTCGTTTATATAGTTGCCTGAAGAGAATGCAATATGATATTTCTGTATAATCTGGTTTTGAAGTCTGGTAGTTTCCACGAGAAGTTAAGAGGTCGGACCTGAAAGATCTTAGCGTCCGTCATCGAAGAACTGATTAACTTTTGTGTAAATGTCGCAAGGTGAGGACGCTTTAGCTGCTTGACATAATTATTATAGCCGTATGTAATGTCTGACAAACGCACACACCTTTACATATCACCATATACACAAAACATACTGTCATTCACACACAACTTCAACCACTCACCTTTGATAATAAAAAAAAGGCTAAAATAAATTAGGCAGAAAATCTGCTCACTGCATTTATTTAATTTTATAATTACTTGTCACCAAAATATGAGAAAGGCTGATTTTCTGTAATTGGTGCAGGTCTTTGAACCTAGCGTAGAAATCAGAGACTTTAAAACTAATTGTAACCTTTTTTATGTGAATATTATTTAAAAAAAAACACGATAGGAACTTCTCTTTAAATATGTGTGAGTAATCAACCTTAAAAACAGTATTTTATTAAAGAATACATAATAGTGTAAATGTGTTTGTGTTTTTATAAATCCAAGGTGATATTAGTTTAGAACGAGCAGCACTAAACTCAATGACATAGTTATGTAACGTCGTCGACGGCGCGCGACGCACCGGCGCGTACGCACGTTTGGCAACTAGTGTAGTTAGGAATACGGCCATGAGTGGAGTGTAGCTAGTCAAGACGTCTAAAAATGTAGTCATATATACGAACACTTTATCAACGATAAACGCGTTGATACTGTCGTCGCGTCCAATGATTGAGGTTACTTCACATGACCCCCTTTACTGATTACCTACTTATCGACACAACTTAGTTGGATGAACATTCCCAGCCGTAAAGTATATCAATTATTTAATCATAAAAATGATTTTGTGGGCAATATTCGGCGTCATAATATCGCTAGTGTTTATAGTGAAGGTGTACCAAAAACTGACAGTGGGAATATGTCGGACCAGTGCTCATATGGTGGGTAAAGTAGTGATAGTGACCGGTGGAAACAGTGGACTGGGACTGGAGACGTGTAAGGACTTGGCGAGTCGCGGTGCAAGGGTGATATTAGCTTGCAGGAGTGTTCGACGTGCAAACAAGGCTAAGGATGAAATCATCAAATTCAGTGGCAACCCTGATGTCCACGTCCGGGAACTAGATTTAGCTTCACTTCGCTCAGTCAAGGACTTCTGCGCACAGATATACAAAACCGAGAAGCGTGTCGATGTCCTCATCAACAATGCCGGCGCTGGCGGGCTCGGTAACGGTAAAACAGCTGATGGACTTCACATTGGAATGCAAGTCAATTATTTTGCTCCGTTCCTTTTGACTTGCCTATTAGTGCCTTTAATGAAGACTTCTGCTCCGAGCCGCATTATAAATGTGTCGTCCATGATACACAAATATGGAGAGTTAGACTTTGAGAATTTGAATATGGAGAAATATTGGAGCGACTATATAGTATACGCTAATAGTAAGCTTTTCCTGAATTTAATGACATTAGAATTAAGTTCAAGACTGAAAGGTACGGGTGTAACAGTAAACGCTCTGCATCCAGGAGTGGCTGCAACAAATATATTTAGGAACATTCCTAGCAATATTATTAGAAATATAGTAGAAAAATGTATAGGATTTACGTTCCAATCTCCTTGGGAGGCTGCACAAACTTCGATATACTTGGCAGTGTCTCCAGAAGTTGAAGGTGTGACTGGTAAATACTTCAGTGATTGCCGTGAAAAGCTACCTTCGAATTGTTCACTAAACGCTGAACTAGCCAAGAGGCTGTGGTTAGAATCGGAGAAATTAGTCAAATTTAGTTTACCAACAATTAGTACTTAACAGATAGAGATATATTTTTGTATATTCTAGAAAATTATGTATTTAAAGGGGTTTATTTACATAAATGTTGTATTTTACGATCCTTTGTATTTTTATTTACTAAATGTTTCCTTAATGTAAATTTTGCTTTACAATCTCGGTTTATGTTCAAATTTTGAACGATAAAGGTACTGATTGAAACTGTTACTCACCTGTATTCGCAAAAATATCATCCACATCATGCAAGTGAGTTAACTAAGGGTGACCATTTTAAAGAAAGCATTGTCTACTAGGTCACGCTTTGATATGTTTATTGGTGCGTGCAACAATTACGTTACATTAGGTACTGATTGCAATATTGAATAAGTAATGTTATGAACTGAATTCGAATACAGTTTATATCTTTGATTTATAGTTATAGCAGTAAATGTTGCTACAACGATTAGTTCTATAAGTCTTGTATTCATCGGATACCCTCGACCCTCACTAGTTTTATAGTCAGCGTTAAAAATATATTTAAATCAACTACCGAAAAGAATAACTATTTTTACGGAATGAAAGCATTACAACATGAAAACTGGTAATGGGATAGTTATAAGGTGGCAATCGCATGCTATAGGGTATCGTTAGAAGATCTCTCAGAACCCATAAAATGGACCGACTACTTGATGAAGGCCGCGAGAATGCTTTGGATTTGAAAAGCAAACGGCCTGTCGATGTGGACGTCTAAAGGCTGTGATGGTGATGATTATAATTTATATATAATTGCACGCTTACGTTACGAAGGTTATAGGTTAATTATTGCTAATTCCACTAAAATCTTGTCTATTGCCACTTGGCTACTTAAGGCTATTACAGTGGATTGCCTTAAGTATCATACAATAAAGGTTTTCCGGTGTGGAAATACAGATAATCATGATCTCATTTGACGACAGCTAGATATGTGGTTGTCTGGACATCTTGCTGTCTAATCTAATTAGGACCGTTTTGCACTGATCACGTAATATTCACAATCATCACGCTTGTTAGGCCAGAGCCAGATATACAGCTTCATTACAAGATATTAAAATTTGTATAGCCTCTACTTTTTTAATAAGTTAGCTATTTAGACTATTTATATATATTTATTTGTACTGTTTGCAGTATCGGGGTAAGACGGAATACCTTAAAAAAATCATTTTTTTTTTTAATTCTAGTCAAAAGTTATAAAATCGTAATAATTCATAAATAATTTTTCTATTCTTTATTTTAATTTCGAGTTTTCCCCCTCTAAAAATAGACCCTTTAGTTATTTGGTAGATATTCAATTAATATATAAATTAATAGGTATTTAAGTAATCAAAGGCGAATCGAAGCACCACCGCACTTAACGCAGTTACAGACGAAGTATGTTGTTATTTAATGACGAAGTAACTTATTCTACGAACAAAAACCATAGAACCCTTGACAACTTATAAGGAAGACTAAACGATATGATTATTCGAATTAGTGACCTTTGTATTATGGAATTTCTGATTAAGTTATCATTATGTAATATATTATAATTCACTGCAAAAATATGTTACCAAGGTGTTATCCATTAACATATCAAACAGATCTACAAGGAAAAGATTTGGTTAATATAATATTATATCGGTTCTGCATACATTGGGAGTAGTATAATCTTCTGATAAACTAATACATATATTGTATTAAATGTAATAGTGGTTGCAGTGATTACTTTTGAGGTAAGATACCCAAAGGTTACAAACGGGAACAGGACTATCACTCCGCTATCCGTCTGTCTGTCACCAGGCTTTATCTCAAGAACCGAGACCTATAAAATAATGAAGATATAATAAAATCGTATTTTTGACTAGTGATGTCTCTCTTGTAATTATTAGTATGTAAGCTCTGGTCTATTGAATGGTTAAGGCTTTTTATTATATCCGCACTAGTGATTGTACTACTAATTTATCGTATTGCTGTTTCTTTTGCTACTGACTTTTGTCATTTTTGTAGTAACGTGGAATGAATTGCAAAATGAAAATATAAATTATATTTATTTTCTGCAGATTGTCCCAAATAGGCCGTAGGCATGTGGGACCAGTTTATGAATTACTCTTTCAAGGATACGGTATTTTGTGATTAGCAATACATTATTTTTCTTGGAACTGTTGCTGTAGACTTATTGATTTACTTTCTATAGGCTTACTTACTTACATATTGTCTTCTGCTTAAACTTACTAATCAATCTGCCCAAGCTTTCCCAGCATTGTTGGGATCTTCTTCCAGTCTAACTGGATGCAACTGAACACCTGTATTTTATATGAAGTGACTGCTTGACTGACCTCAGTCAGTCAGTTACTTCATGTAATTTTTTTTTTGTTTGTCAAAATTGTCCCACTGCTAGGCAAAGGCCTCCCTCCACTCCTTCTAACGATCACGGTTCCGAGAATAAGTTAGTTTTTTTTTAATGTTTTTAAGAGGTAATCCTCTGAAAGTCCATTGCTAAAATTGTTTCACTGACTTCTACATAATTACTTCTAGGTAATTACATTTACCGAAAAAAAAAAAATCCAATTACTTTGTTATGGTGGTCCACAACCCAGTAATCGGGTAACACGAAACACTTTGGTAAGAATGGTCACAACAATCTAACTATTGTCTGGTGTTTGACTAAACAAAATACTAATTCCAGCCGGATCAATGGCTCTAAGGCACGGAGGAATTTCGATATCTTATGATGGGCAGTCGTCCACAGATTGACCTAGAGAAGCGATGCTTAACCTTGGATACTGGTATGTGCAGCTTTTTTTTATACGTTACGTGTATTACGTATATTATAGTAAAATGATTTCTCACCTTTTAAAAACACTATATCTACACTAATATTATAAAGAGAATAAGTTCGTTTTTTGAAAGAGGTAATCCTATGAAAGTCCATTGATAAAATTGTTTTACCGACAGAGGCTATGGAAGGTTTTGTTTTATAATATGCAATATGTAATTTTATACTATATCAGGAAGTACTTGCCTAGTGAATTTAATAGTTGCACTTTATGACGTTGTTACAGCATTTACATGACTATTACATTTCCACAGAAACTACATATTTACTTTGTTTTTACGTTTTCCAGTCAGTAAAGCAGGCAATCATAATTTTATTGCATGTTTGATACTTCAATTGGTGAACAAGTGTTCACAACTATATCTGAATAGCATAAAAATAAAAATGTTACTTATTATGGCTCAATCTAATCCATTATTTTCAACTTTACTGTACATAATACTTACAATGGTTTGCGTATTTGTATACAATACAATAACAAATTGTATTTGTATTGTTTTGTATTGTTAATTGTATTTGTTATTGTATTGTAGAGTTATGTATGTGTACTTTACAGTAAATGCATGTTCAAAGATCACACACTCGTGAATTTAAGGGCTGTAAGTCTTATTCTGTGTTGTATTACAATAGGCTAGTCGCCGTAAAAATGTAATTAGTCCGTCTTTTAGATTATTCAAAAATAATGGACACGTATTTTTTTATTTGTAAATTAAACGAAAAATAGCAAAGATATAGCAAATTAAAGTTACGTGGAACGTCACACCGTGCTGCATTTTTTCGCACGGGGTGACGTCACACGTAACTTTAATGGGCTATATCATTGTTAATTTTTTGTTTAGTCGAAAAAATAAAAAATACGTGTCCAATATTTTTTTATAATCTAAAATACGGACTAAATAAAATGTAATTATTTTGACCCTGGAAACTACCCTATACTCACAATCATGTCATGGTTACAGCCGAAAAATGTCCACTGTCGGCCTTAGGCCTCCAATCTTCATCACAATTAACGGTCCTCTGTATATCACTAGTCCACCTCGTGGGAGGTTTTACAACGCTGCGGCTTCCGGTACACGGTTGCCACTACAGATCCTTTCGGCCCCATCGATCATCTGTTCTGCGTGCAGTGCCCTTGCCCCTTACCTATTGCCACATGAGTTTGGAGATTCTTTAAGCTATGGTGTGCCAGATATGTATGTGTTTACAATCACTTCATTTGTTTTCATAAATATTCGCATTATTACCTACTAGACTAGATACACTTATTTTTATGCTCTTTATGCTTAGTGGCCAAGCGCCCGAAAAGTGCCATAAAACAGTGATTTTCTGAGGCCTACTCCTCCGTAACGGCTTGGTCAATTGGTTTGAAAAAAATATATGTTTATTATAGATTCATGAACAATAATATCAACATTTGATTTTTTCGTGCAATTAATACATTTGTCAAAAAAAAAAAAATAGCAACTTTTCGCAACTTTTCCCTACTCCTTCTAAACGGCTTGGACCTTTAGAAACATTTTTACACATAAAAATTGGTGGTTAAATATCCTTCAAAGTGAAAATTACATATGTAAATCAATCAATATCTCGCAGAGAAAATGGATTTAAAGCGCTTTCCAGGTGCTGTTGGTCGCAAATAAATGCACAGATTTGCGTACTGCCGCAAGGTAGGCAATTAAGTAGTGTTATGTGCAAACCAGAATTTGTACTTAGGGTAAGTACAAGATCCGGATAAAGCAAGTAATTATGATCGGTTAGTTATGGTGCAGTGATTATTCAAACGATGCTGAGCACCTTTGTGGTTTTAAGACCGATATTTTCTTAGTACGTTGTTAACACTTGTTGTTTTGTGAATTTATATCGAGTAGGTATTCTCGTTCTGGTGGTAATGAAATGTCTGTAAGGAAGCGGTAATTCATTAAAAAATGTGTGATGAATTAATTAACAATATTTATATCGAGTTATATTCAAGTTTGGTGCGCTCAGTGCAACCTGTTTTTATGTCAACACGATTTAAACGTTTACCGTATTTGGCATTCTGATTAGTTAAGAACTTGGAGCGGGCCAATTATTGCGCTGGATGTCTAAGGCCCGTATTACAGAAGTTTCAACCAATCAAATGGCTTGAATCTAGTTTTAAGTAATGCTTGAGTCTTGATTGCAGTTATGTAATACGGCCCTAAAACATGTCTATCGCGCTAATGTTAAATAAACTCGCGCTAAGCACTCTGGATGTCTAAGAGTGGTAATAAGCTTAATAGTAAGTATAATATAAACGTAAGTATAGTTTAATAGTAAGTATAATATAAGCAAACGAATAAAATCACTTGATGTAATCTTTACCATATCCACTGAAAATTCACAAATTACAGGGCCATCAACCTAAAACCCTTTAATTTGATCACGACTCAAAATTGACTATTGGGCGCAGTATGTAATTTTCGATTATTACGAGTTAATTAGTGGACACTAACGAGAGTACCAATAGTTTGTACTGTGTACACTTAACATTAATTTATCGTACGTAGTTGGCGTTAAATTGAAATTATTCCGTGCGATGGGCGGGAGTCGCTGCGGTCGTTTTATTTGCTCATAAATCTCCCGCGCGGTACATCTGATTTACAGTACTGCTCTTTGTGCCCGCTCACCTCACTGTTTGCGCAGCTTTGCGGCGATACACTCACACAATTTCGGTTTATACAACTTTAATTTATTATTCTATATCCGATTAAAAATAACACTATTCACAAATCCCAGTTGTTTTAGAGATTAGCCGGATTACAGCGGCTAACATATTTTATATGTCACATTTTAACTCAGCATTAACATGTCGCGACCTCAGTTTAAATTATCGTTTTTCGTATTGAAATATTACTCAGGCACACACCCGAACTCGCTTTATTGAATATCGTTCACAATTTGCGTAATATTTTATGTAAATTCATAAAGCAGGTATAAAATGAGATGGATATTTGAGTTTTATATTTTAAATATATAATCCTTTGCTGCAAGAAAACTCAATTTGGAGTTAAGCTTGTCTACGTACATGAACTCTGTTATCCACATATATTATAACTTTTCATGTGTATAATAAAGAATTAAAGAATGCTTTCCCTGCCGAAGTCTATGCTCACTGATACTTATATTCTAGGGGCTTTTAAGTTAAGAGTGAATAAGTTACTTTTAGGTAAGCGTGCTTCATCATTGACCACATCATCGCTTTTATGCAATGTTGATAAAATTAAGATTAAGTTTCTAAAATTGTTATCTCGTGTGTACTTGTGGCAAATAAACGTGTTTCCTTTCTTTCTTTTACCATGAGGTGACTTATCGGTTAAACGCGAGCCCATACATAATGAAATATATATGAGGTTAAAGAGTATAAGTGATTTGATATGGGTAGCTTTATAGGCTAGAAAATAGGCGGTTAGCCGGCGGAAGTGCGGATAATATTAATGTGTTCCATAAGTCAGTAGCAGTGCTCGTATTTTTCTCCGGCAGTGGTCCGGAAGACAGCAGCCGCCACTAATTAACAGTATTAGCATATTTCCCTTGAGCACGCATTTTTGGTGACTAAAAAATAAATGGTCGTAACATGGTTCTACGCTGGGATTTTTGCTTAATTTTCGTGTCGGACGCAAATTAACTTATTTGCATGGGTTTTATTACTCGTTTTCGGACAATAATTTGTTTTGCTCTTAAATTCTTTTTATTTTTAATGTGTCCTTCATAAATGTTGAACTAATAATAGAAATAATTGCCTTTGAATTATGTTTTTGCTACTATAAATTATGCTTAGGTATTAATTAGATAATTTATTCTTGTGGTGGAAATAGTAAATTAGCTTCAGAGGTAATAATAATATTTAAAGAAAAAAGAGGTTACAGAGTGTGGGTATTGCTTTAAAATTTTGTTTTTATTAATTAATTAACATAATATTTAGAATACTTCCTCGAAGTTCCTTTGTCGAAGACTTCCTGCCTGTCCCGCCGAAAGCTTACAAGTTTTCTTTGGAGTTGCAAATTATAAGTATGTATGCGCATAATAACAAGATGAAAGAATAATGTAATATTTCAGGTTGGAGCTCTTGACAATTGTATATCTATTCACAGGTTACAATAATATAATATATTCCAATCACACAACGCCGGCTAGTCCCAAGCTAAGCGGAGCTTGCGTTATGAGTACTAGACAACTGATAAACATAGGTACTGTTGTAAACATATTTTTAAATACATACATATTATAGATAAATTACACCCAGACAAAGAACAAATGATAATGCTCATAACACAAATATCTGTTCTAGGTGGGTATCGAACCCACGACCTCCGGCATAGTAGGCAGGGCCTCTAACGACTACACCAACAGGCCAGTCAAAAATAGGTTTATCCTTTGCCTTTTTGATAAAACCAGTAATCTTGGAACGCTTGTTTTGATGTTTAACAAGTTATAAACTTCACAAGAGTTTTCGCGGAAAGGAAAGTCAATTAGAACGCTTCTTAAACGTTTTTCCGACGTTTACTCAGAGTTCCTTTGTAAGATTACGTAGTTCATAAGAAACTAGGCTTGCTGAGAAACACCGTTGTTTAACTTTTTTCTTTGGTTATAATATAAATTGAGTAACAGAGAGTCATTTCACATTTTGTAATGAACTTCCTAGGTACCATTTTTTTTATGGTGGGTAAATCATCAATTACAACCCCCGCTCTTGGGCGGAGCAGGAGATAGTGTCAGACTCTTAATGACTGAAAATCCACCCTGTTCCTTCAAGCCTTCATACCGTTCCTTCAAGCCTTCAAACCTAAGTACCATCGTGGCAATGTCCGCCTGATCTCGTAAAAACATTTTCACTTAAATCCTGCGCAGCGTCAATTCAAACCCTTTGGAATTTTCGTTTCGAGTGCAATCAAAAATGAACTAAGCGATGGTCAAGCGGAAGTGTCTATGATAATACAACTCCACGATTTTTTTTGTAATATATCTTGCAGATATACCTATGGTTTTTGAAATAATGCTTACCTATATTCGTACAAGATATTTTCTGTCTTATATAATAATTAATTAGTTCGTTCAGTTCACGGTGATTAGGATTAATTTGTCGTAATCATTTTCCTTATAATTATGATTACCGGTCGCACAGGTGCAAAGAAAAAGATAATCTTCTGATAGTTACGTCATTAGACTTTAATGTTGTCAATCAGAATGAATGTACCGAATAATTCTAGGATGAGTGACTACTAGGTAATATTATGTAGAATTCTAACAAAACAACCCAAATTAATTTCCAGAAGGATTATGCGGAATTTATTGTATTATACCTATACATGGTATGCCTACCATTTTGTTAGTTATGGTAAAGGTCAAAGAAGGCAAGCAATAGGTAGCTTACCATCCGCCCGTCCGATACAATTACCGTCACGGATCTTGAGCGCTCGGCGTCAGAGTGGGGATCGCTTTGCGCATTCCGTACATTGGCGAGCCAATCGTCGTCATTGTTAGATACATGCTGCAAGCGCAGGGAACGAATCATGAGTGACGTGGCGCGGCGAGCCAATCACTGGCACTCCCCGCCCCCGCGTCTCACTTCGCACTACTAAAGAAACCGTATATTTGACTTCTGCGCAACTTGAAGCCAGCGCTCACATCCGTTTCGGCAATTGTAAACGTCCATACCGAGCCTGAGTCATTGATGGCTCGTAGTTTTCCACGCGCGCCTCAATGAGAGGTCAGCAAACCGATGGGGCCCCAGTAGGGCCGAAGCCTACTAGAAGAAACTTTTAGCCTTTTTTTATTTTTTTCCCTTTTTAGGGGGTGAAGTTGTTGGATGATTTGCCACCTAAAAAAAGGCCAAAGAAGAGATGGATGGATTGTGAGAGGCGTTAGCGGTGACATAGTTATCAGCACCCCTAGCGAAGTTGATAATCTGCAATCGTTAACGTGAGTAGAAAACTTTAAATGTACGGGAAAGGCGTCATCTCAACGCTTAGTCACGTGGTCAAAACAAAAGAACCTGTATCCCCAGCCAAGTTTCTAATCTGCAATATTTAACGCTTGTAGAAAGCTTCAAATGTACGGGAATGACGTCGTCTTAACGCTCAGTTACGTGGACAGAACAAAATAATTGGCGGCGAGGTCAACTCGAAGCGTTCGACGCAAGCGAAAGGGTTGCAACTTGGCTAGGGGGGCTGGGGCGTGGCCAACTCGAGACGTTCGACGCAAGCGAAACGGTTGTAACTTGGCTGAGGAGGTTGGATAGAATGAAAGAAAAAAACCTGTCGATCATGTTTACGCAAAACCAACTAACACTCAGATCAGAGATACAGAAAAACTCCAGATGGATATACAATAACACATTAATCGATCCGGGTGACAAGTATCAAGTATTTACTACCAGTCCAAAACGATACCCAGAATCGTTTACAGCAGTTGGTCTTATAATACAATATTATTCCTAATATCAACAGTCGAAGTCATAGTTACCGAAACTCCGGCCGAAGTCTAAACCTCGGCAAGTCGGCAGCTGGGTTTAGGCTTCGGCCAAATGTGAACATTGATAAATGGTATTGCTGTTAGTTCTTGTGACGTGCTGCCGGAATTAGGACGACGTCGTCGCCTAGATTGTACGAGTGTTCCAATATTGGCTTATATGCTATAGGAATATTGTTTCAACGCGTGCAAAGTAATACAGTTTATCTGCAATTTTGCCATTTTCTGTTTTTTATTTTAAGCTTATTAGAGACTTCTTAAGACTATTTACTTTAAGTAAATATATAAATATCTATATCTAAATAAATTCCACCAACCCGCATTTGGCCCGCGTGGTGGTATACGACCCATTCCCTCTCCTAGAGAGGAGACTTGAGTCCCAACAGTAGGAACATTATATGGCCGACTATGCTATCTTAATAAAATTGAAGTGTCCGTGTGTAATATCAATATACATATATATATGTATATGTTTACTAAAGGCATTTCTGAAAGTAGGTACAGCTGACAAAAATGCTATTTAAAAAAAATCTGTCTATCTGTCTGTTCAGTTAATTTCTGAAACAGTTGACGAGCAATGTCTGTTTTACGAGTCTGAGGCGGACGAAGGCACGGGCAGCTATTTTGTAAATAAACTAAACTTTAATGCCGGAAGGGTAAAAAACAGGGTTGAAAATGCCTTGTAATTTACCAAAATCTAGCACTTTTGGACTTTGGTGGCCGAGTGTTAATGGCCTTATAATATCAGCTTATTTTATCACCGCTGCGAAACAGAGTAGGAAAACTCCTAGAGAGGAGACCTGAGTCTCAGTAGTGGACACTAAAAGGCTGATAATGATTATGCTTAGCACTTTTAATTTTAATCTTTGGCTTATGCATAAGATTAAACTTTCATGTGTTGTCTTTGTTACAAATACAATCTACAGAGAATACAAGTCGTAGAGATGTTCAACATCTTCTAATTTATTATAAATTTGTATTACAGTAAGATGAAAGGGTTCTCTTCATTAAAAAGGCTAACTTCTTTAGCAGATCAGATTCTAAAAGCAGTTTAAGTAATTATTATACCTATTTTAACGTGTAATTATTCTAATTATTGCAATAATTCACTTAATTTATCATATTCCACGCAAAATCAATTAAAAAGTTACACAGTCATTATTGCTTTATTTTTTTTACCTTTAACCCGTATAAAAAATATTTGCCATATTGCTGAATATTATAGTTTTATTTACTACATTATCATAAAATTGAAAAATTTCCAATAACTTCTTTAACTTTATACCCGTCGATTGAGCAGTGGTGACCGAGTGGTAACGGCTCCGACTTACGAGTTATAGGTCACGAGTTTAAACCCAGCCAGGCGCATTACTTTGGGTAATTTATTTCATCACCACTGCTCTCAAAACGGTAAAGGAAACTATCGTGACGAAATCGGTATGAATAAAAAATTCGAAGACATGTGATATTCACCAAACCGCAAGGACCCGCGTGGTGGATTACAGCCCATGCCCTATCCTAGAGAGGAGGCCTAAGTCCCAACAGTGGGAACATTAAAAGGCTGATAATGCTATTATGCTACACGTCACTTTAGGTACTAGAACCCACTACTGCAAGGTGCACTGTGTCAAGTTATTTCTACTTGTTAATTCAACAATTAAACGGGGACTAGGTATACATACATAGATGAGCAACGCTTTCACTTGGCTTTTCTTTGACTGATACAGCACTTTCTTGCTCTTTATATAACTTTCTAATGTTTTTTTAGATAATTTACGAGATTATTTAATCTTTTATAGATTATTTTTACGCTAAAGTCTTATCTAATGAATGCCACAGTCTGTACATAATTAACAATGACAAGATTCTATATCAATGTAAACTTTAATCTTTTAAATTAATTTCTATAAAATAAATAATACATGTTTTATAATATTTAAAGTTAATTAAAACGGTACATGTCCTCTCACATTATTTAACATAGAATTATAGTCGGTCCATAATTAGTTATTTATTGTGAATCTAAGTTAAGTGTCTTCAAGGCTCGACTGAATAGACTTATAACAAACTAGTGCACCTCGCCATCAACGATTGCATCACCATCAGGTGGGATCGTAGCCAAGCACTAGTTTATACCATAAAAAAAAAATCTAATTTTTGTAAGTGACTGTAGTATCCCTACGAAATATTAATAACGACATAATACACCATAATATTATGCCGTTAATAATATTTCGTCTTTTTTGAGGCGAGAAATCATCAAATAACTTCTCCCGCTCTAGCCTGTCAGACTTTGACAGACAAAACCCACATGTGTTCCTTCAGCTGCCTTTTACGGTCTAGGGCTACGGTAATTCTTTCGAAAATTTTCGCAGCCCGATCTTGGAGTCACCATAGTGTCTTTAATTAACAAATTGAGCGTTGATTAAAATGCTAAAAAATTATCTAAAAATAAACTATGCTACAAGATAATTTGCTTATCAAAAGTCATGTAATTACCAATTGTTTTTTTATCTAAATAGCTATGAGAACCTGACTCAATTATCAGCAGTTATTTTTATTTATTGCGTCTACCTTTATTTAAATTTAAACTTAAATATATTTTGTACGACGTGTTCTCTCAGGAAAGGAATAGCCTTCTTGGTTTATTCCCCCGGCTGTCGTAAAATAAGCGAAAGATTCAGATGACCCAGCTGAAAACGTCAAAATACGAGAATCTAGTGCCGCTTACATTGTGCAGATCTAAAGGCTGTTGGTGTGTTTCAGTATAAAGTTTGTAAATACTGTGGCGTGGGGAGACGCAAATGAAAGGCTTTTCGTTAATTTTACTATTTATATTGTACGAAGAGCCTATAATACATATTTTTCCATTTAAAATTCTGTTAATATTTTTCTTGTGACATCTATCAAAGTATTTCGATTCTAATCTGAACTTTTTCATTCCCATAAACCTTAAAAGATCCATTACGTTGCCAATTTTAATCCCAAGTAATATATAGTGACCTTCATAGTCGTCACAATGCATACAAAATGAGTATGTAGAGTTTGATACTCCCTCTGGGAGTATTAAACGCTTCACTCAGAACTGAAGGTGTTATTTAATGATTTCCTACCTCAGCTCACTTTCTTTTAAAAACGCCAGCTACAAAACTTTTCATATTTCTAACATAACCCTTGGTATCTGGTTAAACGTTAATCTATTCTCGATCTAAGAACCACGCATTCTCGCGCGTTAAACGTAGTTTAAAAAACACGTTATTGTGAAGATCAAGGTCAGAGTAAAGGTCAATTAGTTAGGCGAGTGATCTCCAACAGATACTGTGTAAACGTTTTAGAAGCACGTGTATTAAGGCTCCAACAGACGAGCAGGCGAGGCGTGATAACGTGACAATGATGCGGCGATGCTTTTTAGGATTCCGTATCTAAGTCGACCAAAACGGAACCCTTATAGGATCACTTTGTTGTCCGTTTGTTAAGACTTTTTTTCAAGAACGCATGGACTTATGAAGCTGAAATAAACATTAAATACTACTCCTACTACTCCTTAACCTTTCAATCGTGGCAATTACAGACACAATAGAAAGACAATAGGTTCGCGAACGCCGACGTTCGCTTGGGGTTTAATGAATGAAAAAAAAAAAACAAAGAAAAAATCAAACTTCTAAGTAAAGAGGCCGTTTATGCTCTGTTTATATGTATACTTATTTTGACAATCGCTATAAAGTCAAAGCCTTTATAGTATTGCCCGTTGACATTAAATCTTGATAGTTGGTATGAAACAAGTCTCATAGCGTAAGTAAGTAAAAAAGTCTGAAAACTGTGAATTTGTAGTTGTGTCATAAGAAAATTAATTTTTTTTGCGATTCAAAAAAATCTTCGAAACTCGATTCGGAAACTGAACTATTAATATAAGTAAGTTTATACAGTACCATCGGTGCGTGAGTCCAACTCGCACTTGACTGTTTTTTTCCTATCAACAGAACAATTTTATGTTTGTAAAATTTTGTCACGTGTCGCGTCGCACTTGTCTATTGAAGCCTTTAAGTAGATTACAACTACAAACATACAGATTTGCAAACCGTAGTTTGCTAGTCATATGCATATTAAAGACTAATTAAGTCGAAATTAGTTCCGAGTCCAATTAGGCGCAGTTGGCACCTCATAGTCGAGCAGTACAAAAGGAGAGAGTGCACGGAATTTGTGTTTTTGTTCCCAGTACCCGCCGGGCAACAATGACCGCGGTAAGCCACTGAATTGCTGGTTTTATAGTGAACATGGTCAACGAAAATGTGGAGCGAATCCTTTATGGTATTGGCAAAGCTCCGTACTGATACTATACTTGTATGTTCGAGTAAATCACCTCGGTGGACAGTGTCGTTTTGTGTCTACGAGCCTGTTTTTAGGTATTTGGTCTACACATTTGTTCATAACTGTATAAACCAGGTTTTAAATCCCTGGTTTTTATAGTTATGGATTTGAAATTTTGGATCTGGGAGAATAAAGAAATTAACGACAGACTAATGTACAACGATTATTATTTATTTAATTGGATTTATAATATGTATCTAAATATATCTCGCGTAATATTACGAGGAACCTATTATTTGATTAATATTCAGGTAACCTAATATATGAGATTCGTGTATCTTAATACGAATCTAAGCGCCTGTATTATATGAGGTATGGCTATATGAATATATATTCGTCACACCACTAGGCTACTTAGAATAAAGATGATTTAATATTTGCAATATCTTCTTTGCACATAGGTAAGGCGCTGTGCAAACGGAGACACTTTTTGTTCCAGTTGCCGACACCGAACACTTTTTGGTCGTCATGAGTACGTGTTAAATGAAAGCAACTGGACACAAAAAAAGTTTTACGTATGCGCAGGGAGTAAATGATTCCATACTGCTTTCCTTCTTATCTGATTTAAACTAGTCCTTGACTGCGATCCCACCTGATGGTAAGTAGTTATGCAATCGTTGCTGGTGGGTCGCATAAGTTTATTAAGAGCCTCTAGCACTCTAGCGTTGATGACACCTAAATTACAATCGGACGGGAAGACCGCAGCAGGCAAATTGTTCCAGTCCTTCGATGTACGTGGCATAAATGACGAGGTGAAACGCTTAGTCCGGTCCGCAGAGGTTTCAACAACGTAAGGGTGGATAGAGTCTGTCTAATAAGTTAAACGACTTGGGTAATTATTAGGATCTAATGAAATCTGGTTTACTCAACACGAGTTCAATAATCAAGGTTGATTAAGAGATAGAGATCATTGTTTCCTAACAGAACAACCTTATGAAAAGTATCGAATATAAGTATTTTTTAAATGATTAAATATTATACAAAATTCCCAAGTCGGTTGACTTATTAGACAGACTATACTCGCCGTACGAACGCCGCCGTGCGTCTATAGAAATCGAATATTCATCGGTAGCTTGTATCTGACACAAGACACACGTTTGCGCCCTGCCTAAGTGCCTGAGCTGAGTTAGCCTGGCCTGTTTTCAGTAGGGCCTGCCTTAAGGCTCCCCATCAAATCCAAGGTTCTTTTACGGCAAATCTTCACGAAATCTAAAATGAATGAATAACTACACTTAAATATTTAATGCCAGAATCTAATTTGCGCCTTTTACAAGGCGGTAGCGTGTAAAATCATACGATTCGAACCTTTTACGATGCTAAAATATTCCGTTGCTTCTGATGAAAATATTTTTATAAAGGTATTTTCGTGATAAATGTCGTGAAATTCGGAAAGCAATCTGTGATATAACAGAGTATGGTATTGACACACCTAAGGAAAACCATTAACATACGTCCCTGCAGTAGTGATAGCGGAAAATTACTTACCTACACGTTTTTGATGTTTCATGAAATATTTATCTTGTGATTATGTTATTACGGAATACTAGGAACCGTCATTTTGTTCAGTTTCTCCGAAAATCTATATAAATAAAAGCGAAATACCACTTACTGATTAATCACAAAATCTCAGGAACTATACCACCTACAAACTTAAAATTTGGCAGGTAGGTTTCTTATAGAGTGTAGATTCGCTAAGAACGGATTTCCCGAAATTCACCCCTTAAGGGATGAAGCGGGGATCCAAAGTTTGTGTGGAAAAACCGATTTTCACGCGGGCGAAGCTGCTGGCAGAAGCTAATACTAGACTATAATAATTAGATGTCCTACTTAGATATTATAAAACAATATCCACTACTACGTCTGTCTGTTCATGTTTAACTCAAAAACTACTGAACGGGTTTTCATGCAGTTTTCATAAAGGCACAAGCGCCCGAAAAGTGCTTTAAAACAGTGACTTTCTGGAAGCCAGGTTAATAGGTTTGAAAAAAATATATGTTTATTATAGATTCATGAACAACATTAGCAATATTTGATTTTTTCGTGCGATATTTTTATCTAAAAAAATATTACATACAACAACATCCCATTCGCAACTTTTCCCTACTCCTTCGAAACGGCTTGGATCTTTAGAAACGTTTTTACACATAAAAACTGGTAGTTAAATATTCTTTTAAGTGAACATTGCCTATGTAAATCAATCAATATTTCGCAAAGAAAATGGATTTAAAAGTCAGCGGGGCTCTGTCCGGGCACAGCTGGGCGCAAACAAATGCACAGATAGTCGTACTATAGCCTAGACGGGTACGAAAGTAGTGACCATCTAATTTCGGCAAGATGGTTCAAGGGACTATAAGCCTTAACTCCATCCATAGATATCCATGACTCCATCTCTGTTTTAATTTCATTTTATACAATCATGTATACAAATTAATATTTTTTATTCATGACATTGTTTTTGCAAAGCCTTTTACAGTAAATACTGTGTAAATATGTTACTCTAAAAGCTTGAACTACGATAAATCTTTTAAGATTTTCCAGTAAAACCTAAGATTTAACGACATGAGTTGGTAAATGTTTATTATAATGGGACAATTTTTTCGGGCTTTTAGGTACCATTCCAATTCAGTACATGCTAGGTTTAACCAATGTGAACTGGTAAATGTTGGTTTTAAGAATAAAAAAATAAAGTATTAGTTAAAAACTTAGGTATAGTTTATTTTCATTACGGAGTAGTATTCATAAAATTAGGAACAAGTATTTTTTTTTTAAATTTGATATACTACTGCTGCTACTGCTTAGGAAGCAGCAAAAAATAACACAAGTAAAATTATCTTCTCACAAACATGCGTTATGTTTACCTGTTTACCTTGACTAATCTAACTGAATCTGCATTTTTTTTTTATTTGGTATTTAACAAACAAATAAAAACTTATCTCTTAGCTAGTTTAATTGAATCATTATTCTTCTTATTATTTGGTTTTTAACAAACTAAAGAGACGTTGCGCAGGTAGCGGTGGCGGCTGACTGCCCACGAGTACGAGTTGATGTGCTTTACATGTTATGATATGATTTTTTCAACATTTACCGTGCGTTTAATGTAAATCCTAAGATTTACCAAGTTAATGGTGGTAAAAGTTCGAAAACACATAACTAACACGAATTAGCTATTTATTAATTGGTTTATTGCTATTTTAATACAGCTTGTTTTTATAATTTAAGTGATTTCTAACACCCGTATAAAATTGGGGCGAAAAGTTAGTAGACCAGCAGGCCTAGCCAAGGTACGATCGTTTAGTGTCTAATGTATTTCTACAAACGATAACGCCTCCTATTGGTTTGTTCTGACCACGTGTCTTAACGTTGAGATGACGTCATTCCCATACATTTGAATAGTTTTCTACTAGCGTTAACGATTGTAGATTATCAACTTGGCTAAACATGCAGCAGTAGTGTCTAGCGTATTCTTAAGTTAACTAATGCACAAATAATGAATGTTTAAGTATGCAGCGTATGCGGTCTTTATCAAGCAAGATATTTCCGTTGTAGAATTTTCTCATTGAATTTCGCAGATGGTCCTAACAATTGCCAATATGTAAGCTTATGTAAAAGTGGTACTAAAAGTTAGTAAAACACTAAGATTTACTAACAAACTAATTTTAGCCCAAGGTTTCACCCACGTACATAAAATATAGCCTGTGTCATTCAATAACAAAGCAGCTTTCCATATTACTCCTATAAACAAAAAAAAAACATAAAAAAAAGATGAGACATATACGAGTATATAAGATAAAGTGATAAGATTACCTCTTACAAACAGTCAAGCCCTAGTTTATAACAATTAAAAAAAAACTTTAAGTGTCTCTTATATTTGTGTAGATTATCTCTTTACATTTGTGCACACTAAAAAGTACAGAGGCGGACTAAAATAAAATTTCGACTTTTGTAGGCGTTGTAAAAATATCGGCAAAAATGTATTTTAAAAACCGTAGTGTTCCTGAACAATTTCATATCCTGCAAAACGCATCATTAGCAAATCCTTTTGTTTCTAGTTTCATAACTGTACGGAAAACTATTCTAAAAATAAAAGGATATGCGAGGTATTGGCATTGTTGAATGAAACAATTCTATGTAGGACTGGTTTTTTTTTTAACATATACTCCCAACGTGCATATGTACGATTATTAGACTAGAGCTTCTGCCATTGTCTTTTTCCGCGTGAATGTTGATTATCGCGGACGAGAAGTCGAAGTTGAAGACGGATGAAAAGTAGCCTATGTCCATTTTAGAAGTTCAAGCTTCCGCATCAAAATCGGTTCAGTAGTTTAACGTGAAAGCACCACGGACAGACAGACAGACAAAGTTACTTTCACTGAGTTTTACATTTATAATAATTATAATATTAGGTACTGCATTGCACTCTTGACAGAGTTCAGTAAAGAAGCAAAGGCTCGTTCACCAGTGATCTTCATGATGGGTGCTTCTAATTATTGTTTAAAACAATAAAATCGAAATTTGGTGTATGAAATAAAAACACCTAAAATCCTGCTTAGCAACGTAATTAGAATCGAAGTTTTTTTCACTGTTGATAGGCTCGCACTTGACCGCCCTCTCTCCTGATGGAAAGCGACGATGGAGCGCGCTTACCCAGAAGAAACCTATTCACTCTCCACTTAAAGATTCCCGGGTTGTAGCTATCAGGAAACACAGACTCCGGCAAGGAATTCCACTTCTTAGTTGCACGCACGGAAGTCGAGAGCGGGAGGGGTTTTGATGATTTTCCACTGGCTTGGTGTTAGTTTTTGGATTAAAATATATTATACAACACCAGTTCTAGTATACGTGAAACCCAAAATACATGTAACACTGGTATTTTAATTGACAGAATCTATGTATAAAGTTTCATGACTGACTATTCATGAAAAATCACAAAGTTTTAATGGTTGTCCGTACATAAATGGTCTCCAAGTCATCAGGGCGCCTCAGGGGTTATTGTGCTCCCGCATCCAGCTGTGCGCAGGTACCTAATGCCCGCTATGATCGGCTGTGACCTGTGTTGTACTTAGGTTTGGTGGTATTGTGACGACCACGAAGGTCACATATTAATTGAAGTAGAAACTTTGTTGTAATGGACCTTTTAAGGTTTATGGTGAATTAAGAATGTAGATTTAAAAAAATATGACATATGATTGTCAACCAGAAAAATATGATTTTAATTTTATAGATAATAAGATAATTCAAAGGCTGAACAATATAATTTAGTTAAATCAAAGCTAAAAGCCTTTCATTGGCGTCTCCCCTCGTCACATATGGTGGAGGCGCAACCTCCGATAAGCGTCCGAAGAAATTAGTCATAAAAGTATTGAGTCTTAGAATATAATCCCAGTCTGGGTGGTTGTCACTCTGACATCCTAGGCACTCTTCTAAGTGCAGCACTGTGGCTTTTTTGGAGGTTTTGCTGCGGTGGGGTTTAAGCATGACAACGTTGATTGATAAGCGAAAAGTTAGCGCATAGTAAGTTAGTAAATAGATTTTGAATTTTGTTTATCGTTCGTCATGACTTAGGCTCGCTCCTAAAGAGACGACCACCACCATGTAAATTTATTTCCTTCATAGGTAGGGACATCTGTGTTAGGTATAGGCAGGTCATACTTAAACCTTAAAAGAATTTTTTTTTTGAATAGAAATGCTTTGCCATTATGGATTGGAAGTGCTTTGCCATCCTCAGCATTTCCATTCGTAAGGGCGTAGCTCATGTGACGACCACGAAGGTCACATATTAATTGAAGTAGAAACTTTGTTGTAATGGACCTTTTAAGGTTTATGGTGAATTAAGAATGTAGATTTAAAAAAATATGACATATGATTGTCAACCAGAAAAATATGATTTTAATTTTATAGATAATAAGATAATTCAAAGGCTGAACAATATAATTTAGTTAAATCAAAGCTAAAAGCCTTTCATTGGCGTCTCCCCTCGTCACAGTATCCAAATTGTGACCTTTTTTAAATATTTTTAGGAAAAAATATAACATGGTGTATAAATATATTGGAATCGATTCTTGAAATACATATTTTATTCTGTCTGATTTATTGAAATATTTATTTTATTATGTTTTTAGTATTTGCTGTTATAGCGGCAACAGAAATACATCATCTGTGAATTCAACTATCTAGCTATCTCGGTTCGTGTGATACAGCCTGGTGACAGATAGACGGACAGTGGAGTCTTAGTAGTAGTAGGGTCCCGTTTTTACCCTTTGCGTACGGAACCCTAAAAATACTACTAGTAGGTCCTGAAACACGTACTGGGGCCTAAGTCTGCTATTTTTATAAATTCGTAATTCCAACACGATTCCATTGTCATTTTTTTAAAAGTTTGTAATCTGCTAATTCATAATGATCGATCATTGATCGGTCAAAGGTCTCGTAATAGAATTGTGGTAGAATGACAATTTCGAGCTTACTCTTTGAATGTCGTAATTAGAGACAAAATAGATAGACACATCACACACCACACACACCTTATGTCGGACAGTGTAATTTAAGACATTCGAAAGGTTAAAAGCACTAATTGCGCAATGACGTCGTAATGGTAGGTCACTGATCAAAGGAATTGTCAAGATTTTTGCAGATTACCGCATACGTCAGATATTCATTTGTCATTATGTACGAGATAACCATTCTATTGATTCTATGCCATTTCTTTCAATGGAGTGTCAGTGGTTGACCATCGGAAAGTCATAATGACGCCATTTTATTAGTACATTACCAAAAACTTGTCAAAATCAACAATTATGAAATCAATGATAGACCATTCTGACACTGTTGTAATAGCAGACTTGAGGCCCTGGACCCATAGTACTATGGGTCCAGTACGCGTGACCATGATTGTGTGTCGATGTCTGAAACACGGTGCATAGAAATTGTTATTTTATATTTTCTACGTTCTTGGTTTTTATTACAACAGATGTAGGCCGTTTCTTGACAAAATTAGACCAACTCTATTACGTAACGCGGAAAATTTTAAACATAATGAAGGAGGGTCCACCTCGGGCCGTGGTATTTTCTTTCCCTTTGCCTTACCTTTCTTAATTATTACAAGGCCCTGGCTCTGTATCTTACGTGCAAAACGTAGACTTTAAGCATAATGTAGGGTAAAATATTAATGTTATATTATATGAAAATATGCCCATTAGTATGCGTTTTCATTTATATTGTAATTGCCAACCTGTTTGTAGGATGGTTTTAAAGGCAGATACAGACTTTGCGAGGCATGCACCACTCACGGCGCACAGCCAATGCTTCGCAAGCACAAGCCTCGCCACAAACATGAGGACAGAAAAATGAAGAATTTGCTTAGCACGCCATAGCTCGACCCGAGTATATCTCTTCTTCTTCTTCCTGCCCTTGTCCCATCTTATTTGGGGTCGGCGCAATACGTTTGTTTCTTCCATTCTACCTTGTCACTCGTCATGCTATCACTAACTTCCTTACCCGACCCGACCCGACCCGAGTATATGTTGGTACATATATTGTTTACAACACGCACACTTCAAGCAGAGGCATTCACTGTGTGCCGTTCGCGGCGCATGCCTCGCAAACTCTGTATCCACCTTAACATCGCGCAGTTTTCATCACGCATGAGGGATTGCTCCGCATGCGTAAACCCTGCAAATGTCCATTTCATACAAGTACCTATTTTTTGTATTGCGCAGAATACGCACGCGGGCCACGTATTTTTTTGCATTTTGAAATTTTCTGCATGCGGAGCAAACCCGCATGCGTTGTGATAATAAGCACTGTGATTTTTTTTTTTTTTTTTCGATGGGAAAAATCATCTTATGACAACCCCCGCTCTTGGGCGGAGCGGGAGATAGTGTCAGACTCTTACTGACTAAAAAACCCATCCCGTTCCTTCAAGCCTTCATACCGGGGCTCGAGCGCCCTTTCGGATAACCCTGGCCCCAGTAGGCTTCGACCCGGCTGGGCCCCTGCTGTTGCTGACAACTCCTTGAGGCGCGCGGGAACAGCGCGCGCCGTCGACGACTTGGGCTTGGTCCGGACTGTTACCGGACGGCCGGACAGCGAGCTACCCATTGCTCACTGTCCGCAAGCCCGCGTCTACGGTGGCTATAAGCACTGTGATCAAAATTTGAATAAATCCTCTTCAAATTACCTACCTACTCCTTAACCAACCAAATAAGTAATCTCAATATTGGTTGTATGATTGAAACCATTTCAAGAAATATTTTTTCAGAAGGGCTTTTAGTGGCTCTGGAGCTGCCCTTTCAATCACAGGAGTGAGGTGAAAAAGTTATTCTAAGAAGTCGGAAGAATAGCGTTCTTACGACACTTGATTTTTTGAAGAAATAGGTATTACAAAGTATCGCTCAATGTGTTCTATAGATATATATTTTTATTATTGATAGGCTCGCGTTGGACTACCATTTCATCGTAGTAGGCGATGATGGCGATGATGTGGTCGACGATGGAGCATGCTTGCTTAGAAGTAACCTATTCACTCTTCAACTCAACTTAAAGACCCCTAACTTATAGCTATCAGGAAATACAGACTCTGGCAGGGAATTCAACTCCTTGGCTGTACGTAAATTAAATGTTTTCCCAAATCGCTTTGTGCGTATAGGTGGGATATCTACTATGTATAAGTCCACAAAAACTCCCCACCATTAACCATTACTGTTCCTGTTCACCCATCCAGGGTCGCACATCCACGACCAAATACTCCATCTCGTCAGCTCTTCTGTTACTTATGGAGATTGAAGAGCTAAACGAGATGGAGTACCCATTCGCAATCACACGACCCTGGCCAATAGAACGCGAAAACACTCGTTAGACAGAGGTTAAGGGATAACATCAGACTGAGTGCTCAACTGTACATGCTGGGATGGGACCTATAAACCCTGATTATTCTTTTGCCATATCAATGTTCTATGAACCTCGGAGAACAAAAACTTGAAACGCATTATTGTCAAAATCGCAGTTGTAGGTGTAGGACAAAGTACCGCTAGGATCTTAAGCCGACAGCGACCATCGCAACCTAGTGCTGGGCACGTCACGATCATGGCGGTAAGTTCCCTGTTACAAGTTTTAAGTCTTATCTTGAGGAAAGAAAGAAAAACAGGAAGAAAAAACGAAAGAAAGAAAATTATTTTATTTGACATACACACTCGTAGATACACACTATGTAGTAACAACATGTAGACACTAATAGATTATTATATATATAAAAAAAAAGAGACAACTATCAATGTGTGTCTCACGGCGGCGCCAAATAGGTCTTTTCAGCAATAATGCCAGACAACTACATGGTAGTAGCCTGAAGCTGGTTTTCAACTGAACCTTATTTCGAGGCACTACGGCGTCCTCACCTTCCGTTTGACTTTGGTCCTCAAGTATTTTTGAGTTTCATCACTGACATTACTTGCTGGCTTTTTTTTCCGCCATAAATTATTATAACTTACTTACACGACGAAATGTCCGTACCGTGACTGTAAACTCTTTGATAAAATGCTTAGGTCAGGGTTTACTTCAAAGTGCCGGGTAGGTATTAGCATGTTCAACATACTTCGCCGCTTGTAGAATCTATGCACACGACGTTTTTCATAGTTACAAGTGACGACGGAGTGCTACCTTTTGCTAACACGATACGTGCGCGATATAAGCGTAGTTTGGCGTCATATGGTATTTATCTTTGTAGATAAACAATGTGGAACTGTGTTTGCATGCTTAAAATATGCACACCGATGAGTTGGCGATTTCCAGCCATAGTAAGCGCCTTTTCGCGGATGACGAGCAATGGGAAGCTCGTCGTTTGCCTGTTCGGTAAAAACCATACTCGAGTCGACGAACGACAATTATTAAGTGTCTGCCTAGGACAATGTGTGGTAAATCACTCAAACAAATGAAAAAAAAATCGCTCAAAATTAAGCAAGTTATGAATCTTTCAAATCTGGTGGAACAGAAAAAAGATGTACAATCTACAATGTGACGTCATCACAATTAAGTGATAGAAAAGAGATAGTGAGATGTACCTAATTGGAAGAGCAATACCAATGAGCAAATAGTTACAAAATACACAACTAAAAATCTGGCTTTCAGTAAATTCTGCTTCAGGGGTCTAAGTTTCCTAAGCACCGCTGAAAAATGTGCACTAATTACTGCTACCGTGTATCTAGAATATTGATTGCGGCCGAACACCTTAATTTGAGGCAATTATTATTTAGGTCACCCAACTAAGCTGATGAGATAGATTTAGCACTCAATGCTTTGTTCATTTTAAATGTACACAGTAAAACTGACTACAACCAACTGTCTGCACAAATGTGTCATGATATTGCGTACCTACGTAAGATCATTATGGACAAGACTAAGGAAGGCAATGCAAAAAAGTGTACACAACTCTTATAGTCCTTAATATAAGTCACAATTTTCAATAGCAACGATGTAGGTTGCCTGTTAAAGAGAACCGCAAATCCACTGACAGATTACGTTCAGCCGGTCTGCTGCCGTCATGCCGGAGGAGCCTTGTTTGCCGGACTTATTCGAACGGATTCTGTCTGTTTTGTTAATGATATACGGGAACTAGGTCCCACCTATATGTTGCAGAGACTTTACTCTGCTTAGGGGCGATGTTAGGTTTAGACAACAGATTTGTGTTTCAGTATTTGTGTTGTCTGGGAGTTATATCGCTGTATTTGCGACTGAGTCCTTTTCCCTGTTGTATTACGAGTATGTTTGTACGTACGACTGTTGCTTTCCTAATCGTCAAAAGAAAATTAGTAATTAATAAAAATAATAATCATCTTTATTTCACTCTTCACAAAGGTACAGTACAAAAAGTTGCATATAAAATATATAATTGAATGGAGTTAGGATTTTTTATAGCTGATTTATGAAGTGGATATATGTGACAGAATATACTAATCTTTAACGCGGTGTTCTGCGTGGGCGATCCAATACAGACGCGGCTGCTATCATTTATATGAATCAATACACTACACCGCAAGAGTTCGCGCAAAAATATTGTTTGTTCCATTTGCGCTGCATCGCTTCGCGTTCCTATTCGAGTAGGACAGCGTTCCGCAAACTTTTTGTATTCCAAGAACACCTAAGAAATTGCAAAATGTTGGTGGTAGGTTCTTACGCCATAAATGAAAAAAAAAATACATTTGAGGAGTGGTATGGCCACCGGATAATGCCAGTTCAGGAGGTTCCTGTATCACAAGTCGTCGACGGCGCGCGCTGTTCCCGCGCGCCTCAAGGAGTTGTCAGCAACAGCAGGGGCCCAGCCGGGTCGAAGCCTACTGGGGCCAGGGTTATCCGAAAGGGCGCTCGAGCCCCGGTATGAAGGCTTGAAGGAACGGGATGGGTTTTTTAGTCAGTAAGAGTCTGACACTATCTCCCGCTCCGCACAAGAGCGGGGGTTGTCATAAGATGATTTTTCCCATCGAAAAAAAAAAGGTACCTGTCTTGGATTCAAGCGAAAAAAACGACTGGGTGTTACTACAGTGCGGACACCCTGCGGAGGATACGGCGGAGGTGAGCCCCGCTGGCTATAATTTTTTTCAGTCTCTTAAGGTGAAGAGGTAGATAATTTGGCCAAGATAAACTAACTAATTATCACGGTACACTAGTGTGCCGCGGCACACCCTTTACGGAACACTGGTAGGACACCTCGTAAAGTTACACAGGGTTTCACGAAAGCCGCTGCCAGATTTATTTATTGTGAGATATCATAAAAAGCCATGAGGCTGGAAAGCCAGCAAGTTCTAAGCGGATTTAGAGTGAGCCGGATATGAAAACGGAAAAAAATTACATCAGTCGTCGACGAAACAGAAAACTACTAAACGCTATACGCTAGTTAAATTGAATCTGGAGTTCTAACGTTGGTTTACCAGCGAATGGGCCTTTTAATGTGCCTAGATAACTTCGTTTGCCAATTTAAGTGGCATTCTCACGTTGAAATTGCTTTCTGTGTTCATTGTTTCTAGCCTAGATAATTATCATGTTATTTTTACCGTTTTCACGCTGTTGCAGTTGTAATCTTTTTCGTCACGCAAAAGTGCATTAAGATACTATTGCTTTTAACTTTTCAGAAGGCGTTTAGGAATGTCTGCTCCAAAGAGATTAGTTTAGCTGCTTGTATATGCGAGATGTGGACTATGGAATATGAATCTTGGCTTGTTTGAACGCGTTAATCTCAGGAACTAATTAAAAATAGTATTTTAGTGATTGATAGCTCATTTATCGAGGAAGGCTATTATAGGTTATATTTATAGCATCATGTGGATGTGCGTGGCACGCTATGACACGCAAGAGCGAGGAAATTATTAAAGGCGCGGGTAAAACTGGATGCGACAGCTAGTTTTTAGGATGTTTTTAATATCGCTTGCTCCGCATGCAGACAATTTCAAAATGCACAAAAAAAAAAAACGCGTCCGCGTGCGTATTCCACGCATTACAATAAATGTTATAAACACTTGTGTGAAATGGACATTTGCGGAGCAATCCCGCGTGCATGATCAAAGCGAACGATATTAAAAACCTGACAGTCTGAGGGTGAAAAATTGTCAATTAAAGTAAGTAGTTTATTTTACACCATTTCTTAATATTTTCGCTTTCACAACACAATATAAGGCAAACCAAGGAAACCTCAACAAAGTTTGTTAGGAAGTAAAAAAGAAGGAAAACAGGAATGTACTTCGATGTTGAGATTTTACGAGTTTTGAAAGATATTTCTATGTGTTGGTCACGTTCTTGCAACTTGCTGGGAGAGCAGTGATTTAAGTGGTGTTAACTTGAACATTAGGAGTACCAGCAGGGCCACCTATGTACCTATTCTGTGTTGAGAATAGCTATAATTAACTAATGATAGCAATAGAGAGGGCTATGCTCAGAGTTGCCTTACGTGACCGAATCATAAATGACCCGCAGGAGTACTAAGGTTACTGACATAGCCAAAAGAGTAGCCAAATTTAAGTTTCAATGGGCAGGTCGCATTGCTCGCGATGGGGCTGAAAGCTTCTGGAGTGACGATCACGTACCGGAAGACACAGCATTGGGGAGCCTCCCACATGGATAAGGACCGATGACCCGGTGTGGGTTGCGGAAAACCGATGGATGCAGAACGCACAGAACCGGTTCTCGTGGTGAGATTTGAGGGGAGCCTTTGTCCAGTGGCTTCTTCATCTTTCGGCTGAAATTCATTTTAAGCGGACTTGGGGAAGTCTAGGCGCAATAACTAAAGATTACCTAGTTCCGAAATAAGATAGTACAATAGCATTTAAGTAGGTACATTTTTCTTTTTAATAGTTTTTCTGTGATTATAGTATTAATCATATATTATGTATGTTGTTGAAATTGACGCATCTGACTATTTACTAAAGTTATCATGTATCAAGAAGCGAGTTATTTATGGGTTTTGTCCAGCTCTCTCCAACCTACTGATACATGTTCCAAAGCACTTAGGTATACTTCCAGAAGTAAAAGAAAAATATAGATAGATAGATTTATTCTTTATTGTACACCAAAAATAAAAAATAAATAATTTGAATGCAGAAACAAATAAAATGCAGAACTGTTTATTTACAATATTTATAATATATTTTCGTGGCATATAATAAACATTAAAACAGCGAAAATGTTTTGTTTGTTTAACAAAAACAACCGATAGTTTGTTTATTTATTTATTTATTCATTGCATTCATGTCGTTTACAAGGTGTTATTAACATAATATAAGTTTCGTACATGAACCCTGCTAGGGCACCGCAACATATGTATTTATTATTTATTTTAATTGCTTGTAACCTGTGTGTGCTTGTTTGTAACCTGTGTGTGCTCTTCAATACTACTGACATGCCCATATAACAATAAATACAACTTTGATCAAGTGTCCGCACAATGATAATATTGTCGTGTTTGTTCTTTTAAAAAGTAAACAGAAAAATAATATCTTTTTTATTTCAACATGTAACTGAACCGAATTTAAAAAAAACAGTTCGTGAATATTTTCAATAATGTTGAATACTTACATTCACCATTAAGGCCGTAACATGATTTAAAGTCAAGTCTCTATCGGACTGCATAGAAAATAAAGAAATGCTCGATAAGACTGTTAATGATTGCACTTTATGCCAAAATGCTGGATAATGTTCAAAATTCAAATATTTTTATTTCACAAAGGGCTACGTGGGCACTTCACCTCAGAAGCTAGTGCATGATTCTAAATTATTCGTTTCTTTATAACATTTCAAATGTAACAAGTGTTCCTGTTACAGTCGGTGAACTATTACAGTGTCAGTAATGACAAGTGCTCCAACATGTTTGCGTACACCTAACAGACTAATTATTTTCCGAATTTCCCCTGCATAACTTTAACTTGCTACAAAGTTGATACCCCGTACAATGCCGGTTTCATAGATTCAGCTTTGCATGTGAAGCTCAAAGGTAAATTGGATAGCGACCACAACGGGTTGAGCGCACAACACTCATTGACTCTAGGTATACAAAACTGGTCTGTAGGCGATTTTCTACTTACAACCGCTTCAGCTCGATAGAAACATTAGTAAATTAAAAATAATTTTAAATAAAGAACAAAAGGCATTTCAAAATTGAAATAATTAACCGCCACTGCCTTTCTTAATCAAGTATTATTATTACTTATGAATTTGTTTCTTCTTGTTTAATGAATTACTTCATATTTTTGACGGGATCTCTTTTACCGAAATAAGCCCTCGGGGATATCGTTTCATTGAAAAGCTCCTACTTAAAAATATTAAGCAGTCGTAATTAGTGATCTTGAATAAAATATCAAGTTCGTTAATTTTAACAAGATTACTCTAAAGCCTTCTGCTGAGCTCGCTACAAACAACTACCGAATATACTTCATCAAATATTTATGCCCTTGTGGAATTACTGTGCAAGTAATAATACTTAAGCCGCTCATTAGGTTTTGTTAAAAAAGTTGCTTAATTTTTGTATTGCTTGATTTTTTCGTTTAGATGGAATGAATATTTGATTTCAGCCTACTTTTTTCTGCTAGTAGTTCGTGCGACCCGAAAACGTGTGGCACGCAACACGCCGGTGCTAACACACGGTATTGGAATTTTTGTCGCTGCTCGCCGCCCACTGTACGGCTCTTTCAGGGGCGCCGGAGATAGGGTTGCCCGTAGAAATAATTGTGGACCTCTTTTATAGCGGTGTGTGGGCGACACCTATCCGTTTTTATTAACGTTACCGTATGCCGACAAATCGGCACAAAGGATTTTCAGATGGTTGGCTACCTACATAAAATTATATAGTTTTTTTTTCGGTAACGGCTTCCTTGATAGCAAAAATGTTACGACCAACATTAAGTCGGATAACTAAACGACATTAGACTAGATTACTAGAATATTTATATCGCGAGTTAAATGTTTCTTAGCGTGACTCCATGTCATTAATTATAGCATTTACTAGTGTCCCTAGTAAATTATGCTAGTTGTCCTCTAGTAAATTAAATGAGGGTTGCCAACAATCACTCCAGTTATACCATATTTTATGGAAATGACATGTTCTACTTCGTTTGATTGCTGTGATTGAACCTAATTATGTTAGTAGTGCGTTCGTGTAACTAACTGGAATTTCGTATGTTAGGTGTAGTAATGAGGACATATAAAGGTTTACTTCGTTGCTCGAACCCACTGTCTAACTCGTTTAAAACTAGTCGTCCTTTCGGGAGGACATAGAAAATTCAATTTACATATTACAAGAGCCGGCTGACTGGACACCTCATTATCCCATATAATGGTCGTCGCTGGGTTGCACTCCCACAAGACTTAATTACCCCTAATCTGGCATTCCGTGAATCTAACAGAAACCTCGCCCGAGTAATTACGGTCCACTGTTCTAAAGCTAATGGACTCGTTTATTTATCTGATAATTGCACGTAATCCGCGAATCAAGATGGAGATATCTTTGACCGTATGCTTGTGTTATGATATCCAACATAACTAACTTCGCGATTGTTCTTGACAGACACTATATTCAGAATCTCGGGCGTTTCATAAACGGGGAGCTGTGAATAGGAAAGTTTGAAGCCGCGTCTCAAAAATGGCGTGGTTTTTTGTTAACGTTCAGAAATAAGAGGATAAGTAACGCCTCGTCGCGAAAATAGTTAAGTAACTTTTATGAAGTAGTTTTGGACCGGAAAGTTTGCCGTGGTGTAAGGAAAAGCCCACACGTCGGAAAACTGGTATAAAATCCTGAACTGACTTTTAACGACTATATTCTTTTTCTCACAGTCGTATGAGTTAGTAAAATTTCTGGGGCGTGTCGGGATTGTATGTATACAGAATGTATCGCCTACGTTCGGAAACCAGAGCCTTCATAAACCTCGCGGCAGTCTCGTTTAAAAGTCGTGTGTAAACGTTATGATATCGCCACGACTTGCTTACGTACACTCGTCGCACTTTGCCAGCCCCTTAATTGGAGGGGTTGGCATATTTCAACACGCGACTGTGTACACATGCAAACAAAAATAGACTCTCATGCCGTACACCACAGAGTAATATCCGAGAGTTTTGTAAACACCAACGACTGCATGAGGTTAGCGATTTTATACTGAAATAGTTCATGAAAAAGTGCTTTGGTTATATTAATGTGTAATAATAATAACAACGCAAGTTTTAAATCATTTACCGAAAATACATGCTTTATAAAATATCTACCCTAATATTATAAAGAAATAAAATTTGATTTTCGTTTTGTAGGACGTAATCTTTGAAAGTACTGGTCCGATTGCCAAAATTTTTTTACCGATACAAATCAGCTTTATTCCTTTGTGACATAGGCTATATTTTATGAACGTGGGTATAGCTGCGGGCAAAAGCTGATATAGAGGTCACAATAGAGTAGACGAAGGCTTAAAATTAAAGCTGTTTTATGTAGGGAGAGATAAAAGTAGATAGGATTGGTTCCGAGCAGCGGGTACAGCATTAGATGCAGTCAATAGAAATGAATGCACTTTGATTTGAAGATAATAAACTTTTTGTACTGCAGTAAATTGAATTCCTTACCTTTAATATTTCACTCAATTACTGGAGAATATTGTATAACAGAAATGGCGTTTTATTCATGAATTGTTTGCAGAGTAGCGGGTCGGTGTGTACTTTATTAAAATTATAATGAAAACCTACTGAATAAATAACGAACAAATAAGTTGTGCTTTATAATCATATAACGTGGTAAAGTAACAGCATTTCAAGAGTAAAGAAAAGTTATAGTAAAACTAGCTATGGACCAGTGCTTCCAAAGATAACTTCCTACTAAAAAAAAACTACAAAAAAACTTTACTTTTTATAAAGAGTTATAATATAAGAATAAATAAAACTTTACCTACGTATATATTTGATCACATTTGGTTTCCTATACTTAACATAACGAAGTTACCCACGATATTAAAACCAAAATTACTGGGCAAGTGCGAGTCGGACTCGCGCACTGAGGGTTCCGTGCAAACTACAATTCTCGAATCTATTTTTTTCCGAATCTCGAAGATTTTTCCGAATTGCAATTTTTTGTCGTAACGTAGGTAACAACAAATTTATTGTTTTCAGATTTTTCCTCTACCTGTGTTATAAGACCTTGCTTTGTGCCAAATTTCAGGATTCTGAGTCAACGGAAAGTACCCTATGAATTTCGATCTTTGAGAGTATCAAAGTATATGTATTTTTTGCGACACAAACAACCGTATCATTTTTATTCGTTAACTTAGAAGTTTGATTTTTTCACAGCTTGAAGGAACTGCAGATATGAGTATATGGTTTTAATTTCAACTCGATATGTCTATATGTTCTCGAGACAAAGGGTCTTGACAGACAGACAGACAGACAGACGGACAACAAAGTGATCCTATAAGGGTTCCGTTTTTTCCTTTTGAGGTACGGAACCCTAAAAACAGGAACGTAGAGTCTATTACATGAATATTTCAGATATTTAATCTGAAATTGCGTGCTTCGTCGAGACAAGGGTAGCGGTACTTGAAGGGCTACCGGTCGGACGATGCACTTTGAAAATTTAATGTTGCTTACTAACCGTTGTTCTCCGAATTTTCGTTGAACACAATAATAATAACGATTTCCTTTGTGAAACTGAATAGTTGAATCCACAAAGGATGTTTTCAGTGTCTTTTTTTCAGAATGCCGCGAGAGTTTCTCAGAAAATGTCATTGAAGCTTTTTTTTGTTTTTTTCAGTGGGCAAAAGTTATCCAGATACAATTGGGAGGAGTGTCAAACTTTTGCTGACTAAAAAACCCAATCCGTTCCTTCGTTGCCTTTCATACCTGGACCAAGCCTTCCTTTCAGGATTAGACCCTTGGCTTCAGTAGGCTTCGACCCTGTTGGGCCCTTACGGCTGCTAGCAACTCCTTGAGGTGCGCACCCTGCGCAACCCCGCGCCTAAGGTAGTCGGAAATCGGGATCGGAATCCCGGCGGTGGCTGAGGCGTGAGCGCCATTGCCTGTTGCGTTCGGCCTCCTCCTTTGCTAGCATTACTGCTTCGCAGAAAGAGACGACCGCCTGCCACTCCTCCTCGCTCTGGACCATGGCCTGTACCTAGGCCCGGCGTGAGAGATCGCCGCCACCGATCGCCCCCATAAGGACACGGCGCTGCTCTGCCCACGCTGGGCACACCTCTACCGTGTGCTCCAACGTGTTCTCCGGGCATTAAGAATGCCTTAAGAGTTCCTCGAAAATTGTCAATGGGGTTAAATTTTAAACTATATTGTGTTTTGTTTCTGCACATTACACTTCCAATTCCATCTATTAGTATTACCTACCCTTAACTTAAATGATTGCTCCGTTCTAGACATTCCGTACCATCAAAATTGAACGCTTGACTTAAATACGCAATTACGTCTGGGGATCACAAGGTAGTTAGATCACATGAGGTAATATGAAATTGCTTATTCTTGGATAAAGCTGAGCTGAACGTTTTCGATGTCAAGAAACTACAAATGGTGACTAAAATTAAATCAAATCAATGTTTATCAATCTACTAGCGATTCTGACAGACGATGTCCTGTCTGAAAGTTCGCTTTTTGTCAGCATACAAATTTGAAAAACCGATTGCTGCGCCATCTACCGGGTTCAATTGTATTTTTAAACTATCCAGAGACTTATTCAAATATACGAGTACACATAAAACTACCAAATTGTTCAAACTATTTAGCAGGAGTTAGGTGATTAACACAAGTACAGAATTATTGAATTATTATAAATTACGTATTGCATTATAATAAAGATCTATCCAGTTTATTTTTTTATGTTGGAAAATCATCTAATAACATCTTGCGCTCTTGGGCGGCGCGAGGTGTGTCAGACTTTTACTGACTAAAAAGTCCACTCATGTGCCTTTCACACCAGGGCCGAGCCTTCCTTTCAGAAACGAAGCCTTGGCCCCAGAAGGCTTCGATCTATTTAGTATAGATACGTTTTGGCTTTGGTGACTATTTCTGTTATCATCAGAGCAACTACGGGTTGCGGTATGTGCTCTCATGTCATCGATCTCTAATACAGAACGCATTTGGACAGTTTTTATACGTTAGTTGAAACGTGGCAATTGTTCCCTTTGAAATATTAATGTTTAACTCCAATTCCATCATATTCTTGTGGGGGAGATAGGCGGCGGCGATTTCTCGCGCCGGGCCTTGGTACAGGCCATGGTCCGGACCACATCTAGCAACGGCGCTCATGCATGCCCCAACCGCGCGCGCCGCCGGGATTCCGATCTCGATTTCCGGCCCCCGTAGGCGCGGGCTTGCGGACGGCGAGCAATGGGTAGCTTATTGTCCGACCGTCCGGTAACCGTCCAGACCGGGCCCAAGTCGTCGACGGCGCGTACTGTTCCCGGGCGCCTATTTCCCACTCCGCCCAAAGGCGGGGGATGTCATCTGGATAATTTTTACCCACGGAAAAAAATCCTATCATATTGATGAAAAACCTGAACATTTCTTATATCTCTAATCCAAAGGCTCAGAAGCTATATCAACAATCCCTTCTCTATTCCTAGAACGATCGTTTTAAAAAGAGAACTGTGAGTGAAATCGTCATTATCTTTTATTAAACCATCGATAACGAACTGAGCGTCGACCTCTTGGCGTCTTTTCCCTTTTTTTGTATTGTCCCCTAATCGCCACTTTGTTATTCAATTTGGAATGTTGCCAGCCAACTGCCTATTAAATAATACCGCGCTGAATCGGAAGATTCGCCCGGCTACGGTAGATATAATAGTTTGCTTCCTGATAAAATTTAAGTGAAATGTTCTTATATTTAGTACTAGGAGGTCTCATTTTAAAATTCTTTAACTGGAAATTTTCTAACTTTTAGTGCCTATTTCTTTGTAAGTCGTCTTAGGTTCAAGTTAAGTTCCTTAATTGTTTATTAGCTTTTGTCCACGGCTTCGCCCGCGAACACAAAATATAGCCTATGTCACTCAGGAATAAAGCAGCTTTCTATTGCTGAAAAAAATTTAGCAATAGGACTAGTACTTCCAGAGATTATTTCAACAAACATAAAAAAAATACAACCGAATTAATACAATAAAACAAAACAAACTTTACCTCTATAATTTAAACTAAAATAGATGTCGATGAGTTTTATGGTGGGCTGCGGAAATTACAAAGATAGTGTTGAGGTTAAAAATGAAGGTTATCACCTTTTATTCATTTAGAAGTAATTATCGTCTTTTCACTCTACGTTTTAAACCTATATCTGACCGATTAATGAGTTATACATAAGTCGTAGCTAAACTAGAGGGACCGCACGTTAACTTGGCGCGTAGCCGGGGGCGTGCTTAATGTTGCCAGCCTAACTAATCTATTTTCCCCTCATATCAAAAACAAATCTTTTAAAACTCATTGTAAATTATACATTTATTACGACAGATCTCAAGAATAAAATCGTATCGAAAATGAAAACGAAATGTATTTCATTATGTATTACTATTGTAAATACTAAAAAGTATTAAATGCCACAACTTAATTTTATATTCTTTTATCTATTAAAATAAATAATCGAACACTACTTTTAACTTCTAAACCTCGTACCATAAATCGTCAATTTTTCACATACGATTTGGTTCTTAGGATCCGTCGTTTAGTTATAATACATATATTTAGGTACCTAAAGGAAAGTAAACAAATGTATTAAATTACAGGTTATTTTCATTAGCATAATTCAAACAAACAACAAAAAAAGTCATGAGAACCTTGTAAATCTTTTATTGAATTTCTAGAGCATAAGAATCAATGCTAGTCTTTACAGAAGGATCGGATGAGTCCATTGTCAATTTAAGATTTGTTTATGTGCAGCGTTAAAATGCATTTTCATTCCTTTTGATTGTAGATTAGCACTATTTTTTCTTCCATCCGACGCATGTAGTTTGCAGAATTCATATGGTGATGATAGTCAATTACGGTTTAAATACATAGTAGCAGTCCATTTTCAACACACTCTGTTTTCCTGGCAGCGCTCGGGTACCAAGACGTAGAGGATTGTTATTGTTATGGTCACTTGATAAAAATATTTGACAAATGAGTCTAACTTTGCAAAATGCTATCGTCGTTTCTCATTCCTCTCAAAAAGCACGTTTGATTTACAAGATAATATCACAGCCAACAGTTTTAATCACTTTCAATATAATGATGATTAGAAAATTCCCATTCTTCTGACATATGACATAAACGTCAAGATGGCAGCGAACGATTAGTTTCCGATTTCTGCCATGCGCCAACTTAACTTGCACGCTCTCTAGGCAAGCATTTTATTTTGTCTGTGTTCTTTATCACAATTGTTCTCAAAACGTTGAAGGAAAAACCGCCACGTCCTAGAGTAAAAGTTGAAAAACGAAAGACGTTTAATGAAGTAAACTTTAATTTATTTTTCCTCGTGATTGTAATAGGGAGGAAAAATAAATTAAAGTTTACTGAAGAAAACCATGTACCGGAAGACGCAGCGTTTTAAGGCCTCCCACAAGACTGGTCGTTATGGCAACACTTGGGGTAGGCCTATGTCCAACAGTGGACGTTTTTGGGCTGAAATGATAATGATGATCCTAATATTAATTTATTTGTCTCAGTTTAAGTATAACTACTAAAAAAATATGGATGTGCTCCATATTTTTTTAGTAGTTATACTTAAAAATTATGTTAGCTAAAATAAACTACGCACATTGCGTAATTTGCGTAGTATACAATGCCACAATACTGGGCAGTCGAATCGGCCATAACGCTAAGAATTCTGTTATTCTTATTGTTGATGTTGTTATTGAATTTTGATGACGTTAGATGATGAAGAAATCCATGTTTTTAGGGTTCCGTAGTCAACTAGGAACCCTTATAGTTTCGCCATGTCTCTCTGTCCGTCTGTCTGTCTGTCTGTCCGTCTAGCAAAGTGGTAAAATAAAAATTGGAAAAAAATGTTTTATTAGGGTAGCCCCCCCCTATATGTAAAGTGGGAAGTGATTTTTTTTATTAATTTTAACCCTAACGTGTGATATATTGTTGGATAGGTATTTAAAAATGAATAAGGGTTTACTGAAATCATTTTTGATAATGTCAATAATCTCGGAAATAATCGTTCCAAAAGTAAAAAACAATGAGTCCCCCCCTCTAATTTTTGAACCATAATTTTAGAAAATATGAAAAAAATCTGAAAGTAGAACTTTATAAGGGCTTTCTAGGAAAAACATTTTGAACTTGATGGAAAGAACAGTTTTTGTACAAAAAAAGACAAAAAGGTTCTATAAAATAATTTCTGGACTAAGTTTGTAGTATAATCGTATAAGCAAGCATTTTTTAAACTCGTAAGTGGGTACACTTATTGTGACGGACGGGAAACTACGGAACCCTACACTGGCCCGATACGCTCTTGGCCGGTTTTTATTTGGTTCGAATCTAACTAATTCCGCTATACCTATATGACGGAAAGTAATGAAACGTGCCATACCGGCCATACCTGCGGTATCAATCGCAAAAGTGCAGTGAGGGATTCATTGTGTGGAATGTTTCAAGGAATTAATGGATTTCGGTTGAAAATTGGCACGTACATTCTATGAAACCGCATGTCAAATGGATGATGGATGTATGAAACTGGTTTTCAAATCAGTGAAATACTCTTGAAACATGATGTTAATTACGTAAATAGGCTTCGAATTTATTATTTGACTTGTGGCCTCAAGAGGTTATTGACACATTGTCATTCTATGTATATAAAGCTAGAATTACACTGAGCACACGTGTGCTACACACGCCGATCTGAGCACGTCGGTCTCCACACATTTTATATGGAAACTAAACTTGTAGAGCGACCCTTGATCCACGCCACGCGATGTCACGCGACGTCGTTCTACGTACAAATCAGGCGTGTTACACGTGTGCGTCGGTCTAACGTAGGTAGTTCTAGCTTTAACATAGAAAGTGTGTTGTTCAATGTTTTTTATTGTTATTTTTTATTTGCTGTACTTTTCTTTTTTTTTTTATTTCGATGTGAGAAATCATCTTATGACAACCCCGGCTCTTGGGCGGAGCGGGAGATAGTGTCAGACTCTTACTGACTAAAAAACCCATCCCGTTCCTTCAAGACTTCATACCGGGGCTCGAGTGCCCTTTCGGATAACCCTGGCCCCAAGTTTTGTTTGTTTGTTTGTTGTACTTGCCATTGTATGTGTAATAAAACAACTCATTTCAGTATAAAATAATATATTTATTTCAAATAAACCATTTACAACCGCTAGTCCCAAGCTAAGCAGAGCTTGTGTTATGGGTACTAGACAACTGATTTTTCTTCTTCTTCTTCTTCCTGCTCTTGTCCCGTTTTATTTGGGGTCAGCGCAACACGTAATAGACAACTACATACAATTATATATTTCTAAATATATACATATTATAGATAAATTACACCCAGACAAAGAACAAATGATCATGCTCATCACATAAACATTTATCCTGGGTGGGAATCGAACCTACGACCTCAGGCATAGCAGTCAGAGCCACTAACCACTAGACCCACAGGCCAGTCAAAATTATGCTAATTGCCTGCACTCTGAAACTGCATTCCAAAGCGTCGATCACTATGCAGGAGCAGTACAAGAAACTCGTCCTCTTTAAATAAATATCTCGGTTACATATTTCTTGTCACTACAATTTTGCAAGAGACAAATTGTGCGTCCGACCTCAATGACTGCCAATTGAACAAGAGAGCTGTGACCCGCCATTGTGCTATATCGACCTCTTTACTACAGACAATCACAAATACGTTTCAGTGTTGCCAGAACAATTAGCCGATTGCAATGAATAATTGAATACAAAAGGAATAAATAATATTCTTGTTTACAAAAAAGTAAATAATCTGATTATGTGTCAAAAACGAACACTTGTCCATTCTGACAACGTATATGTCCTCGTACACGGTATCGAGTAGACACTAATACCCATCACATGGGACAATACACATAACTCTATTCAAGTGTATATACAAATACTCGAGTCAATTGCAAATCAAGTGAATTAAAAAATCAAGCGAATTACAAATCAAGTGAATAAAAATCGAGTGAATTGCAAATCACGTGAATTACAAATCAATTATAAATCAAGTGAATTACAAATTAAGTCAATTATAAATCAAGTTAATTACAAATCAAGTCAATACAAATCAAGTTATAGATGCTTGATACATATAATCTTATAAACAAAAGTCACAATTTTTTTAAGTTCTCTATACTCAGTATCCTATAGGTCTCCACCTTTTCGAGTTCCATAAGCTCTCCTACAGTCTCCAACTTTTAGAGTCTTCCAACTTTTGGCGTTCCCTACGCTTTCAGTATTTCCATTCGTCTCCGACTTTTGAAGTCTTACCATTTTTGGAGTTTCCTAAGCTCTTTCCACATGTCTCCAATTTTTGGTGTTCTATCTTCCCATACGTCTCCAAATTTTGGAGATCCCTAAGTGTCAATCCTCCATACATCTCTAACTTTTGGAGTTCCCTAAGCTCTCAGCAAACTTTAAGCTTTCTCCACTCTTCTTCAACTTTTTAAGTTTTCTAAGCTCTCCCAATTCGTCTCCAACTTTTGAAGTTCTCCAACTTTTGCAGTCTTCTCTCTTTTTGTCCTGTCTTCTCTGAAGCTACCAAAGCTAGATCATACTATTGAGTGGAGATCAGGCAATTACTGTGGTTAAGTAATACCGGTACAGTGTATGTACTTAGTACCTAGTCTCAAAGAGGCATGATGCTCGAAGCTCTTATGACTCCAAGCCTATCGGCTTTCATAGATGAAATTCGAGTTTTATTTCGAGTAACGAGTACCATATTCAATTTAGAAGACAATAGCACTTTTGTTATAATTATGTTTGATTTTCTTGTTGTGTAATATTTATTTATTATTAACAGGCTCGCGTTTCCGCAAGTCCGTGATAAGGCCTGTCATACTATATGGATCAGAATGTTGGGCTGTGAAAAAGACGGATGAAAAAAGATTGCATGTAGCGGAAATGAGAGTGTTAAGGATAAGTATTAAGGATGTGTGGTGTGACGAGAATAGACAAAGTAAGAAATGATTATATTAGGTGAAGTTTGAAAGTGGCACCAGTGACTGAAAGGTTGAAAGGGAATCGTTTGTCTTGGTATGGTCATGTAAAGAGGAGAGATGAAAAGCATGTTGCTAAAAGAGTTATGAATTTACATGTGGAGGGATGGAGAGGGAGAGGGAGGCCAACGAAAAGATGGATGGATTGTGTGAGAAGTGATATGAAAGAAAAGGGAGTTAGTGATAGCGTGACGAGTGACAGGACAGAATGGAAGAAAAAAAACGTGTTGCGACGACCCCAAATAAAATGGGACAAGGGCAAGAAAAAGAAGAAGATTAACAGGCTCGCGTTTGACCACTATCTCACCTGATGGTAAGCAATGATGTGGCCGACGATGGAGCACGCTTGCCTAGAAGTAACCTATTCACTCTTGACTTAAAGACCCATAGGTTGTAGGGAAACACAGATCCCAACTTTAGAAAAAAAATTGTAATAGTAAACAGTATAGCTATGGAAAAATGGTGGTTGCAGCGCTACAATCGACCCGGCGATATAGCGTGACCGCTGTAATTGTGTACTCACGACATGTGGTTTAGACTGTGATTTTTCTATCGTAAAACAACAACAACTAAATTATCGGAATACGGCTCAATAATTGATAGAATTAGTTGGTAATAATGCTTAATAGGTAAATATTGGGCGTAGAAGTATCTTTACAAATTGTAGGTTAAAAGGTTCCTAATTGATGTGGAATGATAGATGTGACTAGTAGGACCTGATATTATGTTTAGCGGTTAAAATCATAAACTAAACTAATATTTATCTACTGACAGACGTTCCTGCCCGATAGCTGAATATTCGTCAGAAAAAAAAAAATGACCCGAATGTAGCGCTACCTACCGGTTTCAATCATATTTCATCTAAATCAGTCAAGCTGTTTTGGAGAAGTTAGGTGACAAACACACGTACAGAAAAATTTGAAGAGGAAATATTTCTATTTTGTTTGTAATTAATGAACTCAAAAATACTGGATCAAATTAAAAAAATTTTTTCACCTGTAGAATGTTACATACGCGTTTGTAAGTGACGACTTCACTATGCCTAAAATTGTACCTACGTGTTTTTTGTTTGTCTATGTTTTTGTGATTAAGTCGTTGAGGTGCCTACTCAATAAATAAATAAAGTAGCACTGAGTAGGATAGACTTTATATTTTCTATATTGAAATGGAACGTGGTCGCCACTTTCTGTAAAGCAATAATGTTAGCGAAGGAGATGGCCGCAAACGTGGGCGAACGGGCATCCCTATGCCGCAGTGGCACCCCATGAGACGGACGCCCTATGAGTACCCCGCGGGCTTGCGGACGACGAGCAATGGGTAGCTCACCGTCCGCCCCTTCGGTAAAGACTGAGCCTCAGTTGTCGATGGCGCGTAGTGTTCCACCCGCGCCTCACAGATGTTAACACATCGTAGGGGCCGCAGATGTTCACAAGGGCCAAAATTAATTTCTGAAAAGAAAATCGTGGCCATAGCACACAAAGAGCAACTGAAGGACACCGGTGTGTTTTTTCAGTAAAAGTATGACACGCCCACTCGCTCCAATATAGAGTGGAAGAGGTATGAAATAAAAATAATTATATTACATATTAGATGATTTCCCATCACAAAAAAAAGTCTTATCGATAATAAAAAAATGGTATCATCTGCTAGGTAGGTACTGTCTACAGTTTGTTAATATTTAATCCTCCATCGGCCTGAATCCATTCGTAGGATTGCGGAAGTCGGTTCACTCTATACACATAAAACTTGAAATGTAGCTGGTCCTGGTTTCACTGAAAACTACTCCCAAAACTTCGAAAAAAAGTGAATGGGAAATATCGAGTGAGATTTCAATGCTTTTATGCTTTTTGATACTGGAATAGGATCATATGACATGATTTATTTATTCATTGAAACACACAGTTTTTATTCAATTACATAAGAGTCGTTAAATTACATTAATAATGACGTTAACAGGTTAGCAATGGGACACAATAATTAAAACATTATTAATTAGTATGAAAGTATGATTTAAGCATACAGCCATATTTATGTTTTTAAGCTATTGCATAGCTTCTATCACGGGCCTTGAGCGTGGAGACCGAATCCAGAAATTCCGTAACGAAAATAACCTAACACCCCCCACTCATTTGTTTTTTGAGCGTGGTGAAAGATAAGAAAACAAATAAGTGAACAATCAATCAAAATTCAATTCAATGTGTGAAAGTGTAACTTCAATTAATATCAAAGAAAAAAAAAACAAAGGAAAAGAATACTGCATAAATAAAATAAATAAATAATTATAATTGAATAACTTGATAAAATGCTATGCTTTACCGCGGCAGTCCCCGAGTGCCACACGTCTTTTTTCGTATTTTTTCTCTCTGTATTTGTTTACCGTGTTTAGTTCTTGTACCACACTTAGGTCGACTAGCAGAAAATGCCTAAGGCATTAAGTCCACTTTTGTTCAGTGTTTATGTGCATAAGGTTTTAATAAATAAATAAATACAGAGTTAGCAAGATGATATGGCCTGCTGAATGCTAAAAGAGTTTTCAGGCGTTATCTCTCTTTTTTCGAGTTGCCTTTTCGTCAAACATCGCGTTGGATTGCGTTAGATGAAGTAACAAGCTTTCAAACCCTGCTCGATGTTGACGATAGGCGAGTGGAAAAGCAGCCTCTGGTTTATCTACTCAAATATTGTAAAGAAGTAGTTCTGGTTTTTGATGGAAGAGGTTAAGCAGCTGCTGGCGAGGTCTGGTTTTGGATGGAAGAGGTTAAGCAGCTGTTGGCGAGGTCTGGTTTTGGATAGGTGGGGTTAAGCAGCTGTTGGCGAGGTCTAGTTTTGGATGGGTGGGGTTAAGAAGCAGTTGGCGAGGTCTGGTTTTGGATGGGTGGGGTTAAGCAGCTATTGGCGAGGTATATCGCATAAGTTGATAAAAATGCTATGCAATAGCTTTACCGCGGCAGTCCCCGAGTGCCACACGTCTTTTTTTGTTAGTAGAGGTTAATCTCTGAAAGTACTGATCCATTTGCTAAATTTTATTCACCTATAGAAAGCTGCTTTATTCCTGAGTGACAAAGACTATATCTTAAGTAGACAGGTGAAGCCGCGGGCAAAAAATAGTTTGAAATAAGGTTCTTTAAATCTTGAATTTGTTCCCAAAACGCATTGCCCGTATGGATGAGATGTTTTAAACATTCTGCCCCTGGCTGTTGGGTGTTACTTTACTAAGTCTTACCTTTAACCTGTTACTACCTACAAACTGTACAATGACGTAATGAAACCTTATCGTTTAATAATAAATAGTGATCGTGTACCGAGAACGTGTTACCAGCTCCACCTGTCAGAGAACACGAACGTTGCACATTGCACTGTCGTGTCTGAACATAAATGTTTCACATTTAACATGACCGCCAACAATGCCGCTATGTTTGGAAGCAAGATTGTTTATTACTGGGTTTTATAATGAGAATTGGGAGGCTGATTACTCAAGGATATGTCGGAGACACCACTCAGGAGGAAAAAAACGACAACGCGGCTGGTGCGGAATATAAATAATCTAGCTTCTGCCAGCAGCTTCGCGCGCGTGAAAGTAGATGTGCCCATACAAATTTTAGATTTCCTCTCTTAATCCTTACCTACGTTATAAAAGGAAATCTTGGACTAAATTTAACGCACGTAGTCCCAGTAGTTTCAGTGGTGCGTTTATATGTCAGTCAGTCAGTTTGTCATTTTATATATACGTGTATACCCCGTTAAATTTTGATCGTTTTAATCCCGTCGAGGGTCGATCCGGTACATAAAACACTATCGTTATCATCGTATCGTATCGAGTCCAATAATACAATATTTACAATATTCCACAACTATCACACAACGCCGTCTAATCCCAAGCTAAGCAGAGCTTGTGTTATGAGTACTAGACAGCTGATAAACATACTTATATATTTCTAAGTACATACATAATATAGATAAATTACAGCCAGACACAGAACAAATGATCATGCTCTTCGCATAAACATTATTGTCCTGGGTGGGAATCGAACCCACGACCTCCGGTATAGCAGTCAGGGTTACTAACCACTAGACCATCAGGCCAGTCAGACTGGCCAATGACCGGTAGGTAGTTTGTACGCAACGCCGACTACTACCTAAAGGTCATTGAACTCGCTCAGCTGACGTTTCCTTCCTTAAAGAAATTAATTTCGTACTTGCGTAAATTAATACGAGTTTTGAAAAAAAAGTTGTTTAATTTTATAATTTTATCTTTACAAATCGATAGTATTTCATGTACCGGATCGATCCTCCACGGAATTAAAACGATTAAAATTTAACGGTGTATATACTCGTAGATAAAACCTCATATTATTTTTGCCACCACGAGACCAACGGATGTGGATGTAGTAAACAAATATTTCATAGTAATTACATTCTTTTCCCACATATCACAAAAGTTTCTTTCTAAAAAGTCTTCATGTGGCTCACACGTAACTACTTGGAAAAATAGACGAACAAATGTGTCCGCCACTGGCAGTCCGGTACTGTAGAATCGTATTCGTTAGCGCTGTTTTTTGTCATTAGCAGTTCTTTTTATTGCTAATTCTTTTCTTTTTATTTCTTCTTAGAATTTAGCTTACCAAATTTCTTAGAATTTAGTATTTTATTCTTGGATAAGTAAGTAGGTGAGTACGATTTTTAAGGATTGTTTTGGAATGGAGTCAGCGTGATGTGCTTCATGAGGTAGTGGCAGTTTCATCATCATCATTATAGACTTGGAAATGAAATAAGCAAAGTCAAAGTCAAAACGGTTATTGCAAATCAATCTTGTTATTACATTATTTAAGTATTTATGACTTATCAGCTTTTTTGAAGCATTACAATGATTTTATTATCCGCCTGCTCCCCTTATCATTCCAATTTAGCATGGATTAAACATTTAGGTAAGTTTTTAATTATTTTATATTATTAAACCTACTATTAACTTATTTTATCTATTCTGTTTGAAATATCTGTTTATTGTTTTGCAAATGTACCAGTGTTGTCTTTTTTAATCCAAAGGTTGACTGGTAGAGAATACTTTGTTGCATTAAGTCCGCCTATGTACTTTACTGTTCATGTTTACATAACTAAATTAATCCAAAAAAAAACAATAGGAAATTTGAAATATTTGCAAATTGAGTCTAGCTGGTGATCACATGGTAATGTATTCTCTTTTATTTTTTTTAAACCTTGCCTCACACTAGAAATTTCTACTGTATCTTGGGTACATTCACAAACATGGTAACTCACAAGTCATACGTATAAAAATAAGCACATGTAAATATCCAATAATGTAAATATGCATGCAGTTTTCCTATATTCCAATCTCAGAAAAATTCCAATTTACCAATGACTACTGTTAATAGTTATCAAGAGCGGAAAATAATTAATTTCCCTGGCTTACTTAAAATATAGTCCAGTACAACGTGCATGTTAGTTAAAGTTAGATTCAGTATCAACCGCGAAGTAAGTCATAAGTTTGAAGTAACAACTCATGGCTTATCACGTCAGTTATGCGCCGGTCAGATGTGGGTCACAGTGCTCGTAGTTAGCACAAAATAGATAGGAACAGAAGTCAATCTACATACAAAGTGCGCTTGAACAACGCACACATAGACACTGCTCATGGACACAATATCTCGGCTCAATCGCCCGGTTGCAATCATACAGTTCGGCGCAATGCACTGACCCTAGATCGTGCGTAGTAGCGTGATCGCCTAGCGTAGGTATAAAAAGTGAAGTACATAAATAAGATTGACTTCTGTACCTATCTATTTTGTGTAGTTAGTGGCAGATTGTTAACAATCTGTGCCCGTGTGTGTAGGACACAGATTACATCACACTGTTACACTGTGACCAGCTCATTAGCTGTACATTGAAGTGACAAGGACGAAACTGGACATATATTACTTGGCTACCGCTGTAAGTACTTGTAGTATACAGTGATGATATGTTCTAACTTTCTAGAAGATATAAATAGGTTTTAGCCAGGCATTCCACCAGATGCTATGTAATAGTAGTTTATGTGACTAGGGGATAAAGCATGTCTTTAAGTAACGGGCGGCATGTTGAATCCCGAACGAAACGAAGGTTGCTGATTTTAATCCCGAACGACAGTGAGGGAACGGAGGGAGCGTTATAGAAAATTGAAACTATAGAATCTTGGAGTAGTGAATTTTGTTTGTTAGATGAACTTGTAAACATAATATTTATATTTCTCTAATATATGATGTAGTCGACCAAATTGCCTTTTAATTATCTCACAGGGTGTAAAAAGTAGAGTATGCAACACGGGGATAAAGCTGTCTTTGTCTTGGGCGGCTTGAATTCCTCACTTCACTCAAGTTTCTTTATTAACTCCCTCGCAATGCTCGGGAGTTAATTATATAAGTCCCTCACTGACGTTCGGGATTAAAATCAGCAACCTTCGTTTCGTTCGGTATCCAACATGCCGCCCGCGACTTAAAAGACACTGCTTTATCCCCTAGTCACATAATCTACTGTTATATTAACAAAGGACGACTTAACATAACGTACTAAACATCTTTCAACAAAAAGTAACGAATTTGTTTTCGGAATTTCTCCGTATTATATGCTTCATAGCACTGCGTTTTGCCAAATTTCATGATTATAGGTCAACGAGAGGCTTCTCGTCCACAATAGGTTTTGATTCTATTGCAAGCACCAATATTTGTGGATCAATATAAACGAAGCATAAACTAAGGCAGGTTAAAACTCCGTTGCTTTATATTGCGTTGACTTAGAGGTTTGATTTTTTCACAATTTCATTTTGATACTCCCACGCGTCCCTCGACTTCAGTGGCTCGGCTTGTGGACGACGAGTAATAGGTAGCTCGCCGTGTGGCCGTCCGGTAAGAACCAAGCCTGGGTCATCGACGGCGCGTAATTTCTACGCGCGCTGCGAAGGTATGTCAGTAAAACAGTAAGGGTCCAGCAGGTCCTAATAACGTATTTGATGATTAGTTAGTAAGTACACAAAGTATCACTGATCGCAGGTACTGTAAAGTCGCTCAATAAACATTATACAACCTTGAAGGACCTTAAACTTTTTAAATGGGTACATCTCTACGAACGGAGTCAACGATGTCGTTAACTTAGGAGTGTTCAATTAAATAAACGTAATTCGATTTAAGAGCCGAATCAACAGGCTGTGATTTGTTTGATATAACTTCTGAATATTGCCAAGCCCCGCCTTTGAAGCTTGTAAACAACAATTAGTTTTAATATGTTGATTAATTACACTGGCCCGCAGAAACAATGGGTCACATTGAAGAAATGCGATATCTCCCAAAGTTATGTTCATATAAGTTCGCTCTTATGAATAATTTTATTGTGGTTTTAATAAATTGTACTAGTACGAGGCTGTCTAACGTATAAAATGGTTGATATAGTGTTTATGAGATGAGAGATCGTCAAAATGACATGACTTTTCCTGCTCTAGGGAGGAGCGAGAGGGAGTGTCAGACGTCAGAAGAACGAAGCGACATCCCTATAGTTAATTAATTTGATATGTACAGTACCTAGTCTACAGTAAGGATGAAACGGATGTGGTTATAACAGAATGGAACCGAGTTCGGAACCGGAGTTTTTAAAATTAGTTTGTCGCAATCAGAGCTGGGGTCGAAGCCAAAATCGGAGGCGGAAGCAGAAGCATCAAATGAAATACTACTAAAATTAATAAGAAAATCGTATAAATATAAATGAAGAGCGAATTCACATCATTTCAATTAAGGCGTATAGTCCCTTGAACCATCTGACCGAAATTATGTGAACGCAACTCTCGCACTCGCCTAGGCGGCAGTACGCAAATCTGTGCATTTATTTGCGGCCAACAGCGCCCGGAAAGCGCTTTAAATCCATTTTCTCTGCAAGATATTGATTGATTTACTGCAATGTTCACTTTGAAGAATATTTAACCACCAATTTTTATGTGTAAAAATGTTTCTAAAGGTCCAAGCCGTTTCGAAGGAGTAGGGAAAAGTTGCGAAATAGCTAAATTTTTTTTTTTTCACAAAAGTATTGATTGCACGAAAAAATCAAATGTTGATATTATTTTTCAGGAATCTATAATAAACATATATTTTTTTCAAACCAATTGACCTAGCCGTTACGGAGGAGTAGGCCTCAGAAAATCAATGTTTTATGGCACTTTTCGGGCGCTTGGCCCTTAAGAAACCAAACAAATAGCGAAAGAGTACCTAATCTTTAAAATTGGATCTGAAATCGGAATCGAAAGTGCTCCAGCAATCGGAAGTTCCGAACTTTCGGAATCATTATCGAGCTTTCATGACATCTTTAGTCTACTACTATTGTAGCAAGGAAAAAGAATCCCCTAATCGAAGACGTCGACAAAGTATTTAAAAAAAAAACCTTAAAAAATCGCTTGTCTTTCTAAACTTAGCAATGTAATTGATAGTCACTGTGACACGAGACATTGGATGTTTATTTTTGATTAAAAAGCGAATCTTATTTCGTTTAAAGTTAGAATTCGATCAAAATAATTGGAATGGCATGCCAGTCAATAAAAACTTGGGGCGCAGCCGCTCGAGACCAATTAAATAAAACAAGTTTACGAAATCAATTAGTTGCAATGTTGGCTTTACACAAGTTGTTATTGAGTTTGCCAACTCCTGATATGTCCTACGTTAGGTTTTATGTATCCTTTTAAATTTAATTTAACTTTTGGTAAATGAACTTTGTCACGCTACCATGTGGCTTTACTTTTCGGCAATAGTTCGCTTTTATTCCTTCTGTTCTTGTTAAAGAGTTACGTTTTGTGTTTTAAATGTTTTATTTGAACAATTAAAACTTTCTGTTTCGAGAGTGTAGATCGTGAACTTTTTATTGAGCAAATTGACTTGCATTACGTAACTTTTGTTCCTTAAGTGGCTGAAAATGGTGTACGCACATACTTAGTTGTTCTTTGTTATTAATGGCTGTTTTCTTGCCATGTAGATTGTTCATAGCCGTGTGAATTGAATTGTAAGTTTTAAGAAAAATAATAACCGGTGTTAATATTGTTCGACGAAAGCGTTCTTCGTTTGCGTTTTTCGTGATGCGTTTTTTTTCCGCTTCCTGTTATAAAATGTATATATGTACAGGTATAAAAAATAAACCTCCCGAGCGTATTCAGATCATGGTGGCCAATATCAACAGAGATAAGCTAAGTACGCAGGAGATATTATAGTGCTCAAGCGTGTGCGCAAACGCAGAGGTGCACTCTGTTCCTTTACGATGGTATGGCATTTCAACACGACCGGAGAGCGATCAGGCGCAAGACCATTAGGTTTACGTGCTTTCCGGGCTACGGGAGTGTCACACGACTCATTTTCAATCTCTGAGCTTCTACAGAGTAATTTATAATGGAAAAACTCAATAGCACTTTTTATCCGACCCCATCGATCTCAGGACCCTTTTTTATGGTGGAAAAAAATCATGCATTGATATCCCTCGCTCTTGGGCGGAGCGGTAGATAGAGTCAGACTCTTACTGACTAAAACACCCACCTCGTTCCTTCTAGCCTTCATACCGGAGCTCGAGTGCCCTTTCGAATAACTCTGGCTCCACTAGGCTTCGACCCGGCTGGGTCCCTGCTGTTGTTGACAACTCCTTGAGGCGCGCGGGAACAGTGCGCGCCGTCGACGATTTGGGCTTGGTCCGGACAGTTACCGGACGGCCGGACAGCGAGCTACCCATTGCTCACTGTCCGCAAGCCCGCGCCTACGGAGGCCGGAAATTGGGATCAGAATCCCAGCGGCGGCGGCGGCGGAGATAACGCCGTTGCCTGATGCGATCTATGGGGTGCTATTCTCTAAGAAAGCGCAGCGCTGGCACAGCGACGAGTCGTGAGCGCAATACATTGAATTAACAATCCAATGTAAAGGGGCATTAGGTTGTTAATTCAATGTACTGCGCTGACGACTCGTCGCTGTGCCAGCGCTGCGCTTTCTTAGAGAATAGCACCCCAGGACCCCATGCCCAGCAGCCGCGCTTGCGATCGACACGAGAGTATCCTATTACATGTCAGCGCGACGGATTGAAAAACGTTGTGTGATGCGTGTAACTATAATATTACTATTGAGCCAATTAATTCATTAAACCCCAAGCGAACGCCGGCGTTCGCGCACCTATTGTCTTTCAATTGTGTCTGTAATTATCACGATTGAATGGTTAAACCGTAATTCGTATTTTGAAATGTAAAACGCAAAATGTTAAATCTGACCCAGTAAAATCATTCATCTTTCTATAACATCAGTAATTACATAAAAACAAATCAAATGGGTTTTGGTTTGTGGTTTATATCGTTTGTACCCGGAATGATATGCACCACAAATCATTCTGTCCAACAAATACGGATCAAAAAACCACTCATGAATATAGTTCGTTTTCAGCACTGGAAATGTTTTTTGTTTGTTTATCAAGAATCTTTCTGGATACATTCGTTTGAATCATTTTTGATTTATTCTTAGTACTGGTTGTACGTCGAATTTCGAGGCAGAGACCGAGTAACGAAACCAATCTATGGTGGAATGCTATCGATTCCGTGTGCGAAACCAAGTGTCGATACAAATGGGAGTTGGTGAGGGCAAGCCTTCATAAAAGAATGTTTTTTTTTGAAACCGAGAGGGTGTCTCCTTCGTCTGGCCTAGATTTTTCTTTACAATTAGATATTTTTATTTGTACATTAGTTTTCCCTGATCACTAAATGTATCAAAGGCAGTCATTTGCGCCCAGTGACTTAGAACATAAAATAGATAGGTACAAAAGCTAGGCCAAATGAATGATACTTACGTTCTCTCGGATTCTAAGAATCACCCTAACATGACATGTTCTGGCACACTTAAGTATTTGCAAATGTTATGATATGATAATTCAAAATCCCATACATTTTGTCATTCCGTCAAAATGTATGGGATCATCAAAATCTGTAAGTATTTCAAAATATCTTTTCGTTTTTTCTTCAACTAATTACTCTTCAAATGTAGCGGTTTTCAAAATTTCCAAACCTACTTATAAAGACAAAAGCCGTGGCCGAGCCGTGTTTATAATTTAAAGTTAATTAAGTACGAATAAAAGGAACCTAGAATTAACTGCTTAGAAACCCTGTTTAATTCAAATACTTAAGAAATAGTTCAAGTAGAACAGTTTTCAAGTTACACGAACAATTTATATTGAATTTATTTTATAAACTTTTATATTTATTTTTTTATATTTTATTTAGTCGCTTTCCAGATATAATTTATCAGTCTCAGCATACTTTTCTTTAATGATCCTAATTAGATATTATAACTTCCTCAAAGAAAATATCCTGTAACATAATTAATTTGATTGATGGAATGGTTTTTTCTTTCTTGCTTATATTTAAAAAATAAGCAAGAATTTACAAAATGTTGGGTTATTAAAATAATATTACAGGAAAATTATTCAGAAAAATATATTTTCAGACAAGTCTTTTCATCTTGGTGTTTATAACAATTGGTACATTTTTAGTTGTCATTATTTTATGTATTACAAGCGTCTGATAGTGGCTTCGCCCGCATGAAGTTAGAAAATTATCCCCATAGAAAATAATCTCGTGTTAAAAGCTATCTTATGCTCTATTCTAGGACATTGTCAACCCGTGTGCCAAATTTCATCTATATCCGTTCAGCCGTTTGGGTGTGAAGGAGTAAGAAACATACACACTCATATAAGTTGTTTGGCTGGCCTGTTGGTCTAGTGGTTAGTGGCCTTGACTGCTATGCCGGAGGTCGTGGGTTCGATTCCCACCCAGGACAAATGTTTGTGTGATGAGCATAATCATTTGTTCTGTGTCTGGGTGTAATTTATCTATAATATGTATGTATTAGGAATATATAAGTATGTTTATCAGTTATCTAGTACCCATAACACAACTCTGCTTAGCTTGGGACTAGACGGCGTTGTGTGATAGTTGTGGAATATTATTAATATTAGTGTTGGAGTGACAAAACTCGCTTGGTTCCTGTATTCTGAAATTACTGATAGTGGCCACTAAGACGTAAAAAAGTCATTATCAGTCCGATTTGATTCAATTTAACAGCAGAATCAAATTGCATTTTATATCTAAAACGAGTTCCATGTCGCCCATTTAGGAGCGTGCGAGATCCTTCGGTCGACACTCCACAGAGCCGCGATTCCATACTTATTTGCATGTGAAAGAGCGTCGGTTGTACGTTTGTATGTACCTACTTTTGTATGAAGGCGGATGAGTAGACAGGCTACAGTAATAAATTGTATACATTTCCACTTTCCAGTGCCTTCATTGACTACGGAACAATCGCTCTGGTTTCCTGTAGGTAGATGAAGCGATTCTTTTTTTCAAGTAGCTGTACAGCTTATTCCATTTACGACAGGGGACAGTTTTATTAGGGGTCCTGCCTATTGCACTATTCAATTTATGACTGTAATTAATTGAGTCTTAAAACTGTACATCATGTCTAAAGTTTATTATGAATCTGAGTCCTGGTCTATGAAATTGGGGAGTTTTCAAACTGACTTTCTTAGCACTGGAATACACAAATAAATAAGAAAATAACTAATTTCGAAAAACAAAAATATAACGTACTTTTAATAAAAAGTTTATTTGAACTTATATTCTAACTCAATCCGAAGACATCAAAATTCAAAGTATTCCCTTTAAATTAAAGACCTTATTATATGCAACCAGATGGGTGGCTTATTCTTTATTCAAAGAATTAGCGTTGCTTTTCAACGTGGTGGTGTCAGTACGTTTCCGTCGTGCTCAAAAGATGACAACGATGCAGCGATGTGGAGTAGTACTTCGACGCTTACGTATAATAAAATTTGTATGCTTGTTAGGTTAGGTTAGGCGCCGATGACGCGCGTTTGTAGCGATATAGACGCGATACGCACGCGAATCAGACGCACGTTCCTGAAACGGGCTTCATCGGTGCGTTTAAAATCGTGGTGTACACAGGCCCTTAAATACAAGTATTATCTATATAACATACATTTTGTAATTTCAACAAGAAAACATTTTATTTTGTATATTTCAACTCGCTAAATCATTTTATTCTGACCTATAATACCTCCGCTGTTGCTCCAAAGCAGTACATTCAATTTATAACAAGACTAAGCTCGAAATGGTTTGCCATGTTGTTCTAAAGTCTGGGGACCTGGGATGTCACCCGTGTTGAGATCCCAAAGGAGATTGCTGCGAAAGCCGACATGAAAACCAAATGGTCCTCTCAGAATGCACTCTGTGTTGGAAAATAAGTAACTGACTGACAGAAAAGTCTGGTCGTTGAAAATGATATGGTTTTTGATTATTTCCTATAATTAATTAAAGGAAATATTCAGCCAGCCATATTTAGAAAAGCCATGAAATTAAGGAGAGGCTTTTTTTACATAGTGGTGAAAAAATAGTGCAAACAAAAAAAACATGTACCTACCTTTTTTTTGGTTTTTGATTATTTCCTATAATTAATTAAAGGAAACATTCAGCTAGCCATATTTAGAAAAGCCATGAAATTAAGGAGAGGCTTTTTTTACATAGTGGTGAAAAAAGAGTGCAAACAAAAAAACATGTACTGGCGATTAAATACGACGTGTTTTTCGGCGACTAATTAAGACTTTGTCGAGACACCCAGTCACCACACTGCACTGCTTACTATCAGGCGGAATCGCAGTCAAGCACTAGTTAAATCATTAAAAATAATAGAAAGCAAGCTGGATTGTAAAATTTTGCACAGATTGGCTGTTAATTCGAGTGACACGGAAATTGTAAACTATTATTTTGATGCGAATTGTCATAAAATGATTAAAAATTTCTATTCACAGAAAGTGTCTAGAATTTGTGATCGCTTGACATATTTTATAAACAAGAACCGTAAGTTTATAAAATATGTTGATTTGTTTATAGAATATGTTGAAATGAAGAGAATATTTCAATTTTTTTACGGTTCTTGCAATAATCCAGTGACAGTAACATAGGTTTGTAGGTATACAGGAAAATGTGAAATGATTTTATTTGTATCGACGTGAACATTCTCATTGAGCAGGACAAAGCTATTGGAAAATGGTTGTAGAAATAAAAACAGCGGATGTTTATTTGGCTTTGTATTTTTTTTCCTATGAAAGCTTTACCTTTGAGTTTTTTATCTGAATATTATGTGAAAAAAAAAAAACATTTTGATGAAAATAATTTGAAATGAAAACAAAATAATAAATAATGAATTTATTTTGTTTCCGTACCTCAGGTAATATTGAAAGTTATTAGATTCTCAAAACACTCATTCGTAAGATGACTTTTAGTTTAGCTTTGTACTATTGTGGCCGGATCACGACCTTGCCGCTGTGAGCGGTAGCTAAGCACGTGGTAGCGAGCGATAAGAACAAAAGTATGAAAATGTTTGAAGCACGCCACGAGACGTGGCTTATAGCGCCCGGCGGCGGCGCCTGCTTAACGATGCTGCCTCCACCCGCCGCACCGCTCGCCTCGCCACTCGCCGTTAAAACCGCAGTCGTGAATAGCCTGTTAGAAAATTTTTGACAAAAATAACACCTATAGAAATTCATAAAATCATTTCTTAAAAACAAAATGATTATTATAATTATTATAGAGATAATGATTTAAAAAAACCAATATATAAAAATCTCGTGTCACTGTGTTTATTAGCGAACTCTTTTAAAAAAACTTGACCGATTTTATGATTTTTTTTTTGTGTATGTTTTCTGGGTCTGAGAATGGGTCATAGGCTATTTTTTACCTTCCAGCCTCCACCACCCATTATTTTCTTTGATAATTTATGTGGCAGAACTACGATTGTTGAGTCAATTAGTAGCTATCACTACTTACCATCACGTGGGATCGCAGTCAAGCACTAGTTTATATCAATAAAAAAATAAATAAAAAAGCATGTATAAGATTTTATTTTTGGTTAAAATACCGATATCAAACCGAGGTATAAATTTCCTGAATATGATAAATCTTTCATATTTTCAATTTTCCTACTAAAAGAAAATTCAAGAGTTCATCATTATTTCATGTAGCCACGGAAAATATCGCTTGACAATCTATTATTCAATTTTAATAATAAGGTATATTTTGTAACGGTATTGTTTAGTCTATTGTATCTCTATTTATTTTGAAGGGAACACAATCCATACTAATATAATATAAATGGGAAAGTATCTCTGTCTGTCTGTTACGCTTTAACGGTTACTATTGAACTGATTTTGATGCCATTTGGTATGGAGGAAGTTTAAACTCCAAAGATGAACAATTCTTTTTTTCTTTTTATGTTTTAGGGACTTTTATCTTAAAGAGCATATCATCGGCCCATCGTAACCTAAAATAAGATTACAATAACAACTTAACTTAATAATCAATACAACTGATTAAATGTTTTTTAAAAAGGTTGAAAGATAAATAATTGAACATAGGGTACTTTTTATCCGTAATCGACTTCACGTCCGCGTAACCAACATTCACGCAGACAAAGTCGCTGGTAAACTCGCTAGTAACTCCATAATTATGAAGTATGCAGTATCTATAAATTCGGCAAGGTGTGACCCAGATTCGAACACTTGCATGTCATGTGGGGCACTATAGTGTTACATTTATGACCAGTTACTAATAAGCACAATGACGCGGAATAATTTATTACTAGCCGTTTAGAATGAGGCCGACTGTGCTTATATGAAACATCATTCTTCTGAGTCATGATAATGAGTTGCTATAGGTTGCAGTATTATAAATTGCCAACAATGCATTGTGAGGAAACCAGCATGCCCTCGAACTAACCGAAAAAAACCGACCAAGTACGAAATCCGTACCGTCCGTACCAAAAAACGGCAAAAAATCACGTTTGCTTTATGGGAGCTCCATTTAAACATTTATTTTATATTCTGTTTTTAGTACCTATACGTTGTTGTAACGGCAATAAATATATACCATCTGGGAAAATTTCAATTGTCCAGCTATCACAGTTCATGAGATATAGCCTGTTGACAGATGGACCGACAGATGAACTATGGAGTCTTAGTAAAAGGGTCCTGTTTTACCATTTGGGTAGGAACCCTAAAAAATAAAAGACATAATGACAGCCACCAATGCGTACTGGTATCATGTTGTGGGCAATGGCCAGCCCTATCACACAGGTCTTCTACCTGTCTCCTGGCAGTGAAAATATTTCTGGCTAACTATGTAATGCTTACATTGACGGTAAAAGTTATTTGAAGCAGAAAATCTGTGAAAAAGGCCAAATTACTGGCATTTTTATTTAAATGGCTGTGACCATTCGCCTGCTGGGGGTCTACTTATTTGATTATAACTTAGGTGTTTTCAAGGTTATAGTAAACCGGCTGGTAATACACTAGTGCGCTTCACTATAAACGATTGTATCACTGCAGCTTACTCTCAAGTCAAGCTCAAATTTGTAACACTAAAAAAATCATCATCATTTCAGCCGAAAGATGTTCACTGTTGGACATAAGCTTCACCCAATTGTCGACACAACGAACGGTCCTGTGCGTCTCGCATCCATGGTATTCCAGCGACTCTCACCAGGTCATCAAACCACCTAGTGAGAGGCCTTCTTCATTCCTGCGTCTTTCGGTGGGCGGTCACACACAGAGCTCGAAGAACGGAAGAGGTAACTTTAACAGACGACGTCGGCTGTCGACATTCCAACTTTGAAGTTCAGCGGCAGTCGTCGTGTGCGTCAAGTATCACTATAGGTAGACGGCTGCAGATACTTCTGCCGTTGGAAACATACTGCTCGTGTGTATGAGCTCTAACTGAAAAAGCTGTGATTACCATTTTTCCACAAATAAAATGGCTTCTCAAGTTTTAAGTTATAACTAGCTCATCAGGACATGATCCTGTTCCTTTTATTCGCAAATACCGATTCCCTATGTCTGTAGTTTTTCGGTAATGTCGGTAACTTATCGCGGCGATAACCTGGAGAGCAGCTATAAAAGTATGCAAAATCTTTGGAATAATTATGCAAATGGAACATTCCCGCGACCGCCATTCACATTCAAGCAGGTACTTAGGTGCCCAGCGTATTGCAAAGATTAAAGGTGTGTAGGCACACGGACTCGACATTCAATAGTGAATTTGTGTAATTTATTTGAAACGGATTTTCCTGAAGACAGTTTAAATCTAATTTGTATACTGACTTTCAGACTTATCTACGTCATAGCATTGGGTTTCAGTGTCTTTGAACAATTTTAGACACTCTATAACGAGCAATGGGTAGATCACCGTCTGCCTGACGATTGTCCGTTTGAACCGAGCCCGAGTCATCGAAGTTCATCATCATCATCATCTCAGCCGACAGACGTCCACTGTTGGACACGGTGGAGCACACAGTCGAGGTGTGCCCTGCTTGGGCGGAGCATCGCCGTGCCCTCGTGGGGGCGATCGGCGGCGGAGACCTCTCGCGCCGGGCCTTGGTTGAGGCCATGGTCCGGAGCGAGGAGGAGTGGCAGGCGGTCGCCGACTTCTGTGAAGCAGTAATGCTTGCAAAGGAGGAGGCCGAACGCATCAGGCAACGGCGTTATCGCCGCCGCCGTCGCCGGGATTCTGATCCCGATTTCCGGCCAACGTAGACGCGGGCTTGCGGACAGTGAGCAATGGGTAGCTCGCTGTCCGGCCGTCCGGTAACTGTCCGGACCAAGCCCATGTCGTCGACGGCGCGCACTGTTCCCGCGCGCCTCAAGGAGTTGTCAGCAACAGCAGGGACCCAGCCGGGTCGAAGCCTACTGGGGCCAGGGTTATCCGAAAGGGCGCTCGAGCCCCGGTATGAAGGCTAGAAGGAACGGGGTGGGTCTTTTAGTCAGTAAGAGTCTGACACTATACTTCTACCTCAGAAAGATGTCAGCAAAACTGTAGGATCCCAGCAAGGCTACTAGGACAATGCCTACTAGGACAAGGCCTATTAGGACAATGATTTGACTTCTGAAAGGCAAACCCGGAGTACTGGAATGCAAAGCAAAGAAGAAACATAGTGTTTAAGTCAGTAAAAGTCAGACACGAAAAGCGGAAGTAGAAATTGGATGATTTCCCACCTTAAAAAACGTCTGAATTTGGCGGTTTCCTGTTAGATTGGAAACCAAACCCAAGCTAGGTGGGAAAAAAGTTAGGGAGGTTTTTAGCGTAATGTATATCATGTAGCTCTTAGTTCTTTTAATATTAAACAAAATATTAATAATTCCCTTAACGACCCACGAAACATCATTCGGTTATTTTAAAATGAGAGCCCTAACTCACCCACTAGTCTTTCAAGAATCAAATTGAAATATTAAAAAAATCTTTGTTGAAGTATTCAAGAGACCGTCTGCAAGAAATAATACTCCAGGATAAGTTCATTATTAGAATAGCAATATTGATTTTTCGATTGAATAAGCGGCTCGTTGGCTCTATAAAAATTCGACTTTTAATTCTCTATTGTCGGTCGCGGCGAGGCCGTAATGGAATCAAGGGGTCGGGTCACGTCTTGGGCCCTCAAACGGCTGACGGTGGAAGATAAACTTTACCTTCATTGTCAATTTCCTCAAGTCTTGAGGGCACTCCGCACGGCCGGAAACAACGAAAGAAAAGTACTTTCAACGAGTTTCTGTTGACTTTTTAAATGGTGCGTTAGTCTAACGCAGCCTATTAAGTCGTTTCGATTGCGGTAACGACCAACCGATTTGCTAATACTCAGAATGTACGTACCAGCTATTGACATTATTACTGTGGTAGCACGTCGATCGATGGCCTGTACTCACCTACCTACATACACAAGTACCTAACCGCTGTGTAATGTTATTAGAACTGTCAATGAATACACGTTTATCACGGAGACCTGCATTAAATTTAATGATATAGTCACACTAATCCACAACCGATTAAAAGGGACCGGCTTAATTATGTAGCATGTTAATTTAGAATCGAAATTGGTACGCACCACTCGTAAACTTTTGTATTATTTCACACTACTAATAACTTAATTAATATACGAGGGTTTAAAACCGAAATAGGGGATGAAGCTTTAATATTAGTTTGTGTCGTTACCAAAAGGCAGGTACATAGGCAATATATATGGTTAGTTTCGTTCGCGTTTTTAGGATAGTGAATTGAAACGGTTATTTATGTGCTGTCCGATGAGAATTGATGTTGATAAGGATTGAAATCCCAGATAGGGCAGAAAGGTACAAAATACGATGGATAACTTCTTTAGATAGTTTTTTTTGCGACTTCTTTACGATAAGGGAACGCGAACGGAGTAAGCATAAAGCTGACGGTCGAATGGCGCGATGTGAGGAGAGAATGGATCTTTTGTGTTAGACGAAATTTGAATTTGAATACCAATGCAAACGTCCCGATGTTATTACCAGAATGAAAGTTGGTTTATACAATATTATTTTGATTGTAATCAGAGTTAAGTTTGTGTAAATCTAGTTTGATAGATGTTTGTTACAGCAGATTGTACCCATAAATTTAAGTTTGTGTATAGTTGTGTGAGAAGAAGAGCAGATTTGTATATATATATCTATATGGTTTTTATAAGTTAACGAGTTTCTGTAATTGTAAGTAGTGGAATAAAGGGCATTATTATTTTTATTTTATTTTATAGTTGTGTTACTTTTTGGGGTACAATACAATTTATTCTATTCTATTCTTTTTTATGCAGTGATGGCCGTGTGGTAATGGCCCCGGCTTATGGTCACGGGTTCAAACCCAGCCAGGCGCATTACTTTGTGTAATTTATTACATTACCAATGCTCTAAAACCGGTGAAGGAAAACATCGTGAGGAAACCGGCATATCCTAGAACGAAAAATTCGAAGGAATGTGACATTTACCAACCCGCACTGGGCTCGCGTAGTGGATTACGGCCCATTCCCTCTCCTAGAGAGGAGGCCTGAGTCCCAGCAGTGGGAATATTAAAAAGGCTGATGATGATGATGATGATTCTATTCTATTGTATATCGAAGTAATGGAGTTCGGAAAAGTTTTCAGCAGTATTTACTAGCATCACTTGTTTTCTTTTTTTCCTTTCCATATTTTTAAACGTAGATGTAGGTGTTTTTTAATAACATCCTTTTTAGGGTTCCGTAGCCAAATGGCAAAAAACGGAACCCTTATAAATTCGTCATGTCTGTCTGTCTGTCTGTCCGTCCGTATGTCACAGCCACTTTTTTCCGAAACTATAAAAGCTATGCTGTTGAAACTTAGTAAGTAGATGTATTCTGTGAACCGCATTAATATTTTTACACAAAAATAGAAAAAAAGCAATAAATTTTGGGGGCCCCATACTTAGAACTGAAACTCAAAAAATTTTTTTTCGTCAAACCCATACGTGTGGGGTATCTATGGATAGGTCTTTAAAAATGATATTGAGGTTTCTAATATCATTTTTTGTTAACTTGAATAGTTAACGCGAGAAACACTTCCAAAGTGGTAAAATGTGTGTCCCCCCCCTGTAACTTCTAAAATAAGAGAATGATAAAACTAAAAAAAATATATGATGTACATTACCATGCAAACTACCAACAAAAATTGGTTTGAACGAGATCTAGTAAGTAGGACTCGCACTTGGCCGGTTTTTTTATAAATAACAGAACAGGACCCGCATAATTTGCCCGTAATAATTTTTGCAAAGTAAGTATCGTATCGTGTCGTCGCCGCCGCTCTCTCGTGTTGGTTAATGTGGAAACACGCATTAGTAATTAAGTAGGCACCTTTTATTATGTTTACACACAAAACACAATTAAACTAAGCTTGGTCGGGCGCGTGGCTTACCCAGGGAACAGACATGTAACACGCCACGCCACACACACGTATGAAGCTTGCTCATTGGATACTTTATCATCTCGTGTGGTCATCTTTCGTGAGCTGGGCTATAATTGCGAATAGTGGTGTTGTTTGTGCTCAGTGTTGTAAGTGCGTCGAGCCTATTACTCTAGTATTTTTGGGCATCGCATCAGAGTGTCTAGTGTGAGTTTTTTATACGTTAACGTGATCGATACGTTTATGACGTACAAAGCTCCGATTGGTCCGCTTCAAGCGCCCGAGTAGTGCCACAAAACAATGAATTTCTGAAACCTACTCCTCGGTAACGGCCAGGTTAATAGGTTTGAAAAAAAAAAGTGTATTATAGATTCATGAACAGTTTTAGCCACTATTGATTTTGTCGTGCGATTAATACTTTTGTCTAAAAAAATTTCGCAGCTTTTCCCTACTCCGTTATGTTTTAAACATAAAAATTGGTGGATAAATGTTTTCCAAAGTTAACATAGCATATATGTAAATCAATCAATATTTCACAAAGAAAATGGATTTAAAGGCCGTAATTAAATACATAGATACGCGTACTGCCACCTAGGTGGGTACGAGTGTTGTGTCCATTTAATTCTGGCCAGATGTTCAAGGAATTATCCTTTCGAATGTCTTAAGTGACACTGTCCGACATAAGGTAATTGTCTTTCTATTGTGTCTCTAATTACGTAAACCAATTGTGTAACTTATTATAATATGTATGTATATATGTATTTATAATTGATTATTGTGTTTTATATAGTTAGCAGTACGCCACAGACTACCCCGTGTATTATTTTTAGCTCTTATTCATCCTAAGGTTGTCTGGAAGATATCGCTTTCAGCGATAAGACCGCCATAATTGTACCCACAAACTGAAGTTTTTGTATAAGCTGTATTACTTTTTGGTGTACAATAAAGTCTATTCTATTCTATTCTATTCTATTCTATTCAAAGAGTTAAAAGCCCTAACCAATCAAAGAGCCACACCCGGTAAACGTTTCGATTGCGTTAACGTAAAAACAACTCGCACTTAGCTCAGATATTTGCTACTGGTTATTATCCGTTTGATTAAGTACCTTGTTTTACTTTTTTGAGTGCATGCTTTATTTATGACTTTACTAGCCGCCTACCATAGACAGACCAATATTCCTTTCCCGAGTTTAATAAAAAATCGTCTTAAAAAAAATTGATTAAATAAACTTCTAAGTTTTACCCTCAAAGCAAAACCGATGAAAAAACAGTGCAGAGATTTACAGTACAGCACAAAAAAAAGATTGAAAAACTCAAAGTGACAGCACGAAAATTATTTACAGCGCACTTCATCGCTCTGGTGCGCACTGAATGCCTAACGCTTGTGCCGGTAGGTTGTAGGATTGTAGCCTTGTTCATCCTACGGGGAAAACTCATCCTACAAGCAACACGGTATCGCACGACGTCACTCTGTTGACGATGGAAGGATACGGTCAGAGAATGGTATCGATTACTGTTGGTGTTCGTTTTATCTTTTTAATTATATATCAACTGATAATTATACTGCTGTGGTGGCCAAGTTGTAACGGCCCCAACTTACGAGATGTAGGTTGCGAGTTCAAACCCAGCCAGGCGCATTACTTTGTGTAATTTATTTCATCACCACTGCTCTCAAAACGGTGAAGGAAAATATCGTGAGCAAACTGCAATGCCCTAAAACCAAAAAATCGGAGACATGTGACATTCACCAACACGCACTGGGCCCGCGTGGTGGAATACGGCCCATTCCCTCTCCTAGAGAGGAGGCCTGATTCTCAAAAGTCAGATCATTAGAAGGCTGATTATGCTTTGCTTATGCTAATAATTATACTGAAAGTGTATAATGCTTAACCAGTGTATTTATTAATGTAGCATCATCCCATTTACTGTGTGTTTATTCATGTAGCATCATTCCATTTACTTACTCATTTTGAGTCGCACGGTTGCTGCAGTGGTTGAGACACTCGCTGCTGTGCTGCGTATCGCTGGTTCGATTCCCGTACGGAACAAATATTTGTATGGCCTTTATATAGTTGTTCTGGGTCTGCGTGTCTTCTGTTGATGACTTTAAATGTTTGTGATCTTAATCACGTTATAAGAGTACTAGTGTGAGGCGACATTAATTTTTTTTTAAATAATATCTAGTTTTTGATTCAGATTTGATTCAGTCAAAGATAGATTCTTTTATTTAACCGACTTCAAAAAGGAGGAGGTTCAATGTTCGGCTGAATGTATGTTTTTTTATGTATGTTCACTGATATCTCGGTCAATTGTGGGCCGATTTTGAAAATTCTTTTTTTGATTGAAAGGTTATGCTTTCAAGTTGGTCCCATAGAAATATTGTTATGATTTGATCGTGAACTTCGAAGATATGGAACAGAACTCCTCATAGAATCTCAGCAGAACTGTGGTTACAAGTAAAGTTACTTTGTTTATACGTGTAGTTGATGACTGACTGTCAGAAAAGGGTGTATCGAACTGATCTGATGATGAAGCCAGAAGGAAAAAAAAATTTAATCTAACCGTGTTTGGGATTATTAGAATCGTTATGAGATGCACTGTGGCTAAAAGTTATTTAGGTTTGTCTGAGGGATACTTTTTAGTGGTGATTCCATAACAAAAAATTGTAAAATAAGAAACTTTTTACAAAAAAAAAAATATAACCGTCACATTGAAGTAATTTTAAAAAACACTGAAAAGTATAAAATGACTTTAATTTCGGAAGTCGGTGTTAAATAACGAAGAGGCAAAACTATTATAGAAACACCGACTTCCGAAATTAAAGTTATTTTATACTTTTCAGTGTTTTTTAACATTGATGTCGGTTATATGTTTTGTTGTAAAAAGTTTTTTTTTAATAATATAATCTTGTGCTTGACTACGATCCCATCTGATGGTAAGCAGTAATGCAATCGATGATGGTGAGGCGCACTAGTTTATTAGGAGGCTATGCACTCACGCCTTGAAGACACCTACATTATAATCAGACGGGAAGATCGCAGCACGTTCTAAATCATTCATTCACAAATCAATTTCAATACCAAAAATATCCGTCGGTGTATGTAAAGAACACGTTTGTTAAAAGTAAACATCGTGTTTATTCTCACCGAAGGAAGCTCACACGACCCAAATCTAATCGCTCCCCTTGTAAAGCGCCTCGGACATATAAATATCAGTTCCGTTGTACGGCTGGCCGGAGTGAATCGTAAACAGGCGCCTGGCGCGGTGCGACGGCGATAGATCACTGAACATCGTGTAACTTACATATTAGGCCCATATGTTAGCTGCCTCACTGACAAAAACCAGTCACACGTCCCGTTATGTTAAACTACGAATTGATTTCCTGAAGGAGTTTCTTTGAGACGCCACTGATTTTTAACGCCAGATTCGCAAACATGTGTGTCCTGCGACATATTGCTTTTTTCATTCGTTTTCTGTGTCGTGTTTTCGCTTTGGTAGACCGTCGATATTGGGCTTTTTGGTGTTCTATGACGAATGCCACGCGTTTTTGTACACGTAATAAGAGATGAAATGGTTGTGGTTATCTGAGTGTGAATGGGTTTGTTACGTCATTTATAAATAAATGTTAATATCTATACTCTATAGGTGTTAATATTAAAAGGAAGAAATATTAGTATTTTTATTTGTGAAGAATATATTCGAAAAGTAAAATGACATTATCGAGCAGGTGGTGTAAAAAATATATTATACTAGATTTTGCCCGCAGCTACGCTCGCGTACATAAAATATAAACTATGTCACCCAGGAATAAAGCAGTTTTATGTCGGTGAAAAAATTTTAGCAATCGGACCAGTACTTTCAGAGATTACCTCTAACAAATAAAAAAAAGCAAACTTTACCTCTTTATTATATTAGTGTAGATTCTTTACAAAGTATTCAAAATATTGGTTTTTTAACCATATTTTTTAATTCAATCAAATTATATAAAAATAACGACCGTTAAACACTCCAATTAAAAGTTAAGCACCATTAATACCGAATCAAGTTGAAACCGTAACATCGTAACTTGAAACTCATAATCTCAATCAGAAGTTGGGAGCGGTCACAGAAATGCGATAAATCATTAAATGCTGAGCCTTATTGACAGCCTACGTTACATTTAAGAGAACTCTTGAAATCAATTTCCTCGCCGAGTTAAGAGGAAAATCTGATATGGCGGATGTACCTACGTTCGGCTTTCGGCTCTTGACGTCGTTTCGGCTCTCGTCGTTCGGTCGCAGGAATCGCTGCACCATGCACTAGTTCCGACCTTCGGACAACCTGAAAATTAGATTGTAGCTGCAGCTGACACATGCTTCGACCATTACACTCTTATAAGCTTAGAACGGATGTTTGCGGTTCCTATGTCCAATGTCCGGTTCACATAGTTTTACTTTGGTTTTCAAAAAAGGAGTTTGATTTTTGAAACGAGTAAATGACGTGGTTATAAGTAGGTACTTCTCAAAGGGTGTTTAAATGCCGTGAGGATTTCACCACGCATCGTATGCGGGAATGCTCCCCATGCAGAAAATTTCAAAATGCAAAAAAAATCCACGCATTACAATAAAAACTTGTATGAAATGGACATTTGCGGAGGTTACGCACGCGGGGCGATCCCGATATTAAAAACACCCAAAGGATACATTGAGCCATATATTTCTATTTAAGAATATTTCGTATTAAAAATAAGCAGAGAATTTCTCAAAAAAATTGCCCATCACCAACTCCGTTAAATTCTGATAACGATAATGTGAAAGCGAAACGTTAGTCAGCAGCATAATTTGTAAGCATTTCCCTAAACAAGACATTTTCACGATGACAGGCAATAACAGCTTGGCCTTATCTTAAACAGAAAAAAAAATAACGCGACGTTTATTACGTGTACTTGTCCTCAAGTGTAATCAGATAAAAAATTCACTCGGGGGGTGTAAAAATGACGTACTAGTGTAACAGCAATGTTGCGGAATGTTCGATGTTCGGGCGAGCGGCGGCTTAGCTCCGTGTTAAGTGCCACCATAAACAAGGGTCTCTTAACACGTCACTTGCTACAAATGGACTCTTTATGTCCCCGTCAAATATAAACGTCCTCGATTTCCTTAGGAGCGAGCTTTCTTGTACTGCGGATTTGCGTAATTATATTTATTGGGGTTTCTGTGTCAGCCGTCTTTGAGAGATGATCTCTCTTCTCGTAGAGTTTTAGTTAAACATTCCTTTCAGTTTTGGCCTAGAAAGTCTGCAATTTAATGCTTGAATACTTGAAATAACAACAAACAGAGACACAAACGTTAGCGTACGTCATTCCTGTAGTAACCACATTTCAGAACAATCTACCAAACCACAGCATTATTAGCTGGTTACTTCTAATAATAATATTGTGGTTTTTGGTACATTTGGTAACCACTAAAAGTACCAAAAGCTAGATTTAACTTTGTAAAGGTTTTACCGCCCATAAAGCAGTCAAATATTTGTGCTAACGGCTTTTGTGAGCGATTTCCGTAAACACAAAAAACTATTAAACGTGCACATTTATCTATCGCGAAATTACATCGCATAAAAATTGAAACACTGTTGGTACAATGAAACGGTTTTTTTAAAGTTCACTGCGCCGAGCGATCCAGCAGCAGGGTTTGTTTTTGTCGGGCTTGATAGTTTTTGATATATGGAATGGATAAAAAACGCATAATAGACAAATGTTTGTGCATTCTCGGTAGAGTGGAGCTGGGTTGAGGCCTGAGTACATGATAAAAATCCGTGGCAGTTTGTTAGGAGTTTTGGCGCGTGGCGGCGTGTCAAGAAGTGCTGACAGGAGCGCACTCACGCTGCGATGTTCCCGACCGCCAGCGCCGTGCCGCTAGTCCGCTACACACCGCTTTTTTTCTTCCGTCCGTACACAGCGGTTTGCAATTCAACGCTCGTTTTTCGTTTACTTCCCTTCAACGTTTGCTTTGTTTGTAATCGGACAGACGCTGCTTTGTAACGAATGTGTGTTCCGTGAGCGTCGCCTTTTTTTCGATTTGTTTAACGCTATGTTGGATCCGGTTTCACAGCTAACGTCGTGGCCTTCCGCTTTACCGCCGCCGCGGCCGATGTGAACAGAAATGAGGAAATTCATAAAAGAAATTAATGTATAAGTGGTTAAGCTCCAGCTATCATTCAAAATAAGTGAGCTCCATAAAACTCGTTTTAATACTTTATTTCAGCTTAAACTTCCGTAGCTTTTAAATTATTTGTCCGTGGAGGCTGGAGCCATTCCAAATTAAATTATACGCAGAAAATGTTCGGTCACATTGCAAAATTCATTATGATTTCTGTTCTGGGCGATACGTTTAACGGAGTCGTTTTTACTTAATTCCTTGCCAAGTTGTCCGCTTATAGCAAGTGAAGCATTTAAATTGAATTTAGGATGACAACTCCAATTCGTGTAATAAGAGTTTGGTTGTTTGGAACAATTGTACTAATCCGGCAATAATTGGCGACAAGTTTCGCGTCCTCCATGGAGATGTTAACGAAACATAAACGTGCCAATACTGCTAAGTCTGAATAAAGGACGAAATTTCGAGCTTACTTTTTGTTGCTTCTATGTTGACTTGTGTTTTGCTTCGCATAAATCCAACATCATGGTAGGCTATTAAAAATATTATGAATGCCAGCCATGCCTTTCATTCCCCATACAATCCTCTTATTGGTGAAATATTATGACGGTATTCATCCAAATTTACATCGAAACGTTTTCACCAATTTTGCTTACGAGTATATTCGAATTAATCAATGCGATGTAGCCGGATGGTTGAAACGCAATCATGTCCCGATGTTTTGCTAGTTCGCCGTTCTATTTGTATGTAGGTATGAGTATGTATTATATAGAAACTTCCCCAGGTGTTTTTCAATAATACCATTATTCCTTTAAGTTACAATTATAGCTTTGGATGTGAAGAACAAATCGACCGCAATCTTTTCTGGTAAAAAAAACTGCACGAAATCAGTTGAAAGCTATTTGCTTCAGCGGGTTCCTTGAGATACCTTACCACAACTTTTCTTCTTCCAATCCTGGACTATACTGATGCTAGCTCACATACTGTCTTTTCTTTATACGGTTATATTTAGTCCTTATATCCCTTTTTATCTTAAATAACGCTCTCCCGTTTAAGTTCTCTGTGTTACACATGGTAGGTCCTCGAGATAATTTGAAAATCTAAAAGTATTCGCAATTCAAGCTGCTCGTTTGTGGAATGCATTACATATAGAAGTGAGACATGCTCAAATGCACCTTTCACTCTGATTTTTCTTATCCTCACTTAATTAAATCATCATCATTTCAGCCGAAAGATGTCTACTGTCGGTGTCTACCGGTCTTTACTTAATCTACACTTCTACAGTAATGTTATAAAGAGGTAAAGTTTTTTTTTAAGCTATTGCATAGCTTCTATCGCGGGCCTTGAGCGTGGAGATCGAATACAGAAATTCCGTAACGAAAATAACCTAACACCCCACTCATTTGTTTTTTGAGCGTGGTGACCGATAAGAAAACAAATGAGTGAACAATCAATCAAAATTCAATTCAATGTGTGAAAGTGTAACTTCAATTATCAAAGAAAAAAATAACAAAGGAAAAAAAATACTGCATAAATAAAATAAATAAATAATTATAATTGCATAAGTTGATAAAAATGCTATGCAATAGCTTTACCGCGGCAGTCCCTAAGTGCCATGTCTTTTTTTTTGTTTATAGGATGTAATCTCTGAAAGTAGTGGTCCAATTGCTAAAAATTTTTCACCAATAGAAAGTTGCTTTATTCCTGAGAAACATAGGCTATATTTTATGTACGCGGGCGAAGCTGCGGGCAGAAGCTAGTTAAATATATGATATTTATTACTATATTTGGTATTGTATATCTTATGTCTATAACCAAAGGCTAATATCCAAACACGTACCAAATAAAACTTGTTCGTATCTAATATTCAATCGCTTATTGATTGTGATATCTTATTTCCCACAGGATAAGTCAGGAGTATACCCTAAGGTACAGTTGCTGCGGGAATGTTCGAAAGAGTTACCGCGGCCTTGGAATACAAAGTGAAACTGAAGGAACACAGGTGGGTTTTAGTCAGAAAAATTCTGAATTTCCATCTCGTTCTACCCTGAGCGAGAGAAGTTAATTGATGACTTCACGACCCAAAACAAAATATTTTTTTTTTTATTAGGTTTTATAACCACCAGTACTTATAAAAATCTGTGTCCATATGCTGCTAGAATAGGGAGGTATAATAAAATTAATAGGCAGGCTCTACACAAGCCATAGCCCATTATTATATATTTATATATAAGCAGAAACTTACTGTTTGTATGCGGTTATATGTAGGCAGAGCCGGAACTAGTGGGATTACGAACAAAAATTTTTGCACTAGGCTTCCATTTATGACGTAGGCAAGCACTAAGAAAGGATTTTTGGAAGTGCGACCTGTAATGAGGAAATTCGTTAGTTAATATACACCGCAAAATTTTAATTGTTGTAAACCCGTGGAGGGTCGATCCGGTACATGAGCGGGTTCAATGACCTGTAGTTAGTAGTCGGCGTTCAAACTATCTACAGGTCATTTAACTCGCTCAGCTGACGTTTTCTTAAAGAAATTAATTTCGTACGAGTTTTGAAAAAAATGTACTTTATTTTTTAATTCTATCTTTGCAAATCGATATTGTTTCATGTACCGAACTGACCCTCCATGGGATTAAAACAATTAAAATTTAACGGTGTATAAAATCTCGTTCTGTGTACCAGAATACTAGAAAGTTAACTCAAATAGTAACCAAGTAAATACCTAAAAGAGATTGTGAATATTGTCATGATTTATTTTTGGAACTACCCCCAACAGAACTATTGAGGATTTTTAAAGATTGTATAGAGGATTCTTATTTCTTTTTATAAATATTAAAAACTGTCTTTATTAATTTTTCAAGATTGCCCTCAAAATACTGTTTAATCTTTCGAACACCGTAATTGAAGACACAATAGAAAGACAATGAGAAACTTTAATGAATTAAGGGGTGTTAAAGTTTTTTATAAAAAAAAACACTTGTGAACGAAATTGTAGGCTAAGTGCTAGTTATTTTAGATATTTCTAGACAGAAAAACTTCATAACACTTAGAAAACTAGGTACCTACTAGCGGTACTGGGAAAAGCATCTTCCTTTAGTGTTATAAAAGTAATGGATTTCTCGTCACAGCAGCTTTATGGAATAATACCTGCCTGAGGTGTGAAAGACGTTTGAGTGGTTAAATCTTACATCATTCGCAATAAAAATCCTTTCAGCTTGTTCCAGAAATCTTCAGTAAAAAAGGTTAATACAGATTTACTTTTGTTACCTTGACGTATAATCTAAAACGTTGCGACAACGCTAAACCACAAAAGGAGAAAATGCTTGGAGGATATGTTTGCCGAGAATTTTCAGAAGCTGCGGCTAGTTTAAACCAGAGGTAGAAATGAAAATCTCTGAAACAGCGTTTTCAATGTTGTACCTATAACTCCTAAGCTCAAAAATCCAATACCTACTCAGATATCATGGTACATGAATATTTGAAAATTGTATTTATAAATCACCGTAAAATTGTAAATACCGCTATATTACAATGCATCTCCCGAGATTGTATTACAATCTACCGATAAATAATGCGTTAAATCGTGAGCAGTTTGTTAAGGTTCACTATCTTTCGAAAGTGTGCAATCTCGCGAGATAGATTGTAATCTGACGGTATTTACAATTTGACGGTTTTTTTTATGGTGGGTAAATCATCAATGACAACTGCCGCTCTTGGGCGAAGCGGGAGATAGTGTCAAGACTCTTACTGACTAAAAACCCACCTCGTTCCTTGAAGGAATCCCGGCGGCGGCGAAAGCGCGGCGATGCTCCGCCCAAGCAGGGCAAACCTCGACTGTGTGCTCCACCGTGTCCTCCGGGCGTTCCAGACAGTGGCGGCACCCGGGCGTCACTTCCGCACGAATCCGGTACAGGAACCTCCCGAACTTGCCATGTCCGGTGACCTGCGTCATGCGGAAGGTAAGGACGCTGTTAGATCTATCTAGCCACGCCTCAAAGAGGGGACTTACTGCCATTGCAATTTGACGGTGACATTATTATTATTGGCTTTATTTTTATATCCCTTACATGAACTAATATTTTATGTGCGTGTATTTATTGTTTGTTAGTGATGTTAATTTGCGAGCTTAAAATAGGATTAGTATTGTTAGGTGTATGGACCGCCTATCGCGGTGAAAGCCTCCTCTAAACTATGCCAGGTGTCTCTATATTTTGCCAGTCTCGGCTATATATTTCCGGCTATTTATACAATATCGTCTCTCTATCTTTTGAATGGTCTACCCTTCCTTCGTTTTTTGTATATTGGGTACCAATTTGTAATTATTTGTGACCATCTTTCATCCGTGGCTCTCTGGGTATGGCCTGGGCATTTCCATTTCAGTGTCAGAATCTGTCTGACCACATCTCTAGCCTTTGGTTTTTCCCTTATCCGTGAACTTCTGATTCTGTCTTTCAATTTAATGTTCAAATAACTTTGTTCAATTCCTCTTTGACAACTTCTTATTTTGTTTAAGAAGGATATTTTTTGTGGCCAGCTTTGGCATGCATATGTAAGAACAGGGGTTAGGCAAATATTCATTGCTTTCGTTTTCAGTTTTAGGGGTTTGAAACCTTTGAAAATTTCCTTCATATTCCAGTATTTATTCCATGCATTCTTTAATCTGCGGTCGATTTTTTTTCCTGTACAAGATTTTGTTGAGATTAGATGTCCAAGATAGATGTAGTCTATGACATATTCTAGAAGTTTTGTGTTTATAGATATCGGTATTTGTTCAGAATTAGTCATAATCTTCGTTTTGTCCCAGTTGATTTGAACCCCGACGGTCTCGCTATGATGGCCAAGACAATCTATCATGAAGTTCAATTTATACGGGTTTTCTGACAATAATACTATGTCGTCTGCAAATCTGAGGTGTGAGAGGTACTTCGCGGTACGGTGACATATGCTAGCATAAATCTCGTTAACATCAGTTCAATGGAAATTAATTTGTTTTTTGATCAACAAAATAGGTATGTTCATGAAGTCAAAGTCAAAAGTTTTTTATTCCACATAGGCCTACATGGGCACTTATAAAACGTCAAAAGCTAGTGCACGGTTCGAAATTGGTCGATTCCTATGGAGAAAAAGCGGCAAGAAACTCCGTGGTTACTCTTTTAAAAAAATGATTGTTCTTACAATTATCTAGATATTACAGTATTAATAGGTATTATTTAAGAACAGTGTAAACCAGTCTATATTGTACTCAAAAGCACAATTAAAATAATAATTTAAAAAAAGTGAGTCAAAATATGAAGTAATCTAAGAATTTGTGGAGTCTACAGTCTAGAGTTCTTCCATTTACATTATTAAAAGAGGCTATATAAAATATGAATAATTACAGTCAATAAATCAGACGTTAACAACAAAAAACTAACGAATTTGAGGTTGGAGTCAGATAATATAAAAAAAATATTGCAAACGCAAACAAAGATGTAGCAGTTAATAGATACATTCATACAATATTATGAGTTACCAGGGGGCCACGTGAGATGAGTGGATGGGGGAGTCGATATACCACAACTAGTAACCGCAAGCGCTCGCGACCGGTCGCAGCTGCGGTCACAGATTGTTTTGGAACACATAAATTTCATCATACCAAACAATCATCTACTGCGATATTAATGAATTGTTGATTGGCACGTCACGAGCAAGCGCTGATAAAATATTTGATGTGCCATTGCGGTTGTAATATAAGCTTCAGTGGGGTCAACGCGCTCATTATAATATTTTCAACTAGCGTGTTCGTCAACTATTAAGGCGCAGAAGGAAATTACGTTTTGTTATTAAATTGATTTTTCTTACTTATTTTGTTACAGAATCTTATACATGGTTAACATTGAAATAGTACTTACTCAGAATTGACCATTTAATGTTATGTTTTCTTTTGTAGCAAACAAGGAAAAATAGGGTAAATGGCGTCCTGAAAAACGTTTCATTACTCCAAAAGCTATATAGATTGTATTAAGTAAACATGCAAAGTTAATTAGCTTAAATACAGAACACAATGTTTACACATTCACTTACTTTACTAAGGAATAAATGCTCTGTTGTCCCGTTTTTCTGCACGACAGCGGAAAAACAATTTAAGTTAACAAGTAAAAGTATTAATCACGACGAGAAAGAAGATATCGGAAACAAAAGTGAGTGCTTTCTCCCAGAACTCACGTAGCACTTACATAAAAAGTGGTTTCGAACGGGGAACGTAACCACTTAACTTTTAAACCTAATACGTGATTCAATTTAGGAGTTGTATCTCTAGACGCAGGGAACCCGAAAACTGTCGCTGAAATCCATTCAACTTTTCTTTCATATTCCGAAAAGAATGCCTCCCTCCCCTCTGTTTGCAAACAGATCTCGAACTATCGGTTAGAAAAGAATTTGTTCATTTATTCATTTTGCGGAGATATTAAATCCGTAATAAATCATTCCTTTGTCCGAAAGAGTTATCGTGGGCCTGGAATGCAAAAAGCAAGTGAAGGAACACAAAGCGGGTAGAATAACAATAGAATAGGCATAATTAAAATAATGTTTACTGCAACAATAGCATAAAGGTAACGTATTATTCTACTGAAAAAAAAAAACAATATAGATGTGTAGTAATTAAGTAAAGATTTATTATTGTAAACTAGCTTTTGCCCGCGCGGCTTCTCTTCCCTTCTCCACCCTACTATACCCTATTCTACCCTACTCCACCCTACTATACCTTACTCTACCCTACTCTACCCTCCTCTACCCTACTATACCCTACTCTACCCTAGTGTACCCTAGTGTACCCTACTCTACCCTACTCTACCCTACTCTACCCTACTCTACCCTACTCTACTCTACTCTACCCTACTCTACCCTACTCTACACTACTCTACATTAATCTACACTACTCTACCCTACTATAACCAACTATACCCTACTTTACCCTACCAAACTTCACATAAACCATCTACTAAATATTCCGAACAAAGCCTTAACATTTGGTTTGGATAAGTGATCCCGTTCTTGAGTTATATAATTACAACGAAAAGTGGCATTGATTTTTATTTAAATAGATAAAAACAAGCGGTGAAAATATTTCCCCGAAATTAAGTAAAAATGAGAAAATAAAGACCTAAACTCGTTAAAAACTAAAAGGCCTCTTTTGATATTTGAGAAAAACTCTAGAATATAAGTTAGAACGAAACTGAAAGAAACAATATATAATAATTAGGTGTTCGGTGTAGTAGTTGCTATTTTAACTATTTTTGTAGTGGCTACACTACACGGAACAAGCCGTTAGATGATCAAAATACTAAAGTCAACACAGGTCTTATATTTTTTGACAACTTCATATGCAGCAAATAGGCACTTACAAGTAAAAAATGGGAGTGCCGCCGGGATTCTGATCCCGATTTCCGGCCACCGTAGGCGCGGGCTTGCGGACAGTGAGCAATGGGTAGCTCACTGTCCGGCCGTCCGGTAAATGTCCGGAACAAGCCCAAGTCGTCGACGGCGCGCACTGTTCCCGCGCGCTTCAAGGAGTTGTCAGCAACAGCAGGGACCCAGCCGGGTCGAAGCCTATTGGGGCCTGGGTTATCCAAAAGGACGCTCGAGCCCCGGTATGAAGGTTAGATGGAACGGGGTGGGTCTTTTAGTCAGTAAGAGTCTGACACTATCTCCCGCTCTGCCCAAGCGGGGGATGTCAATGCATATTTTTTTCCCAGCAAAAAAAAAAGTATAAAATGGGAGTTCCATCCATAGGAAAGAAAAACGATGCATGACAGAAAAATACAGTATGCGGAATGAAAGTGTGAGGACTGGCACGAAAGTGGAGGCTCCAGTAATATTGGACGAGGCTATTAACTTTTCAATCGTGGAAATCACAGACACAATAGAAAGATAATAGGAACGCCGGCGTTCGCTTGGGATTTAATGAATTAAAAACACAAAGCGGAGAAGTTATTTAATAACCTCTATCTATCTGTGTTTTCAACAATTATGAAATATTTTCTCAATAAAGAGAATTATTCTCAATATACAATTCAGTAATAATGAAGCAAACATTACAGCTGAATAAAATAAAATAGGACACTGTGGGTTTGTATTGGAGTTTTTATTTTTGGGAAATCCAATTACTTCTTCTGCTCTAGTGTGGAGCGAGAGTACGTGTCAGACTTTTACTGACTAAAACCCCACCTATGTTCCTTTTTTGTCTTGCGATTCAGAAATTTCCCTTTCGGAAGTCAACCCATGTAGGGTTCGGCTCTGCTGGACCCCTAGCCCCTACAGGTCAATTACCGGCACGGATCTTGAGCGCTGGCTTCAAGTTGCGCAGAAGTCAAATATTCGGTCTCTTTAGTGGTGCGAAGTGAGACGCGGGGGCGGGGACTGTCAGTGATTGGCTCGCCGCGCCACCGTATCATAGACGTCACTCCTGATTCGTTCCCTGCGTTGCTGCATGTACGTATCTAACAACGAAGACGATTGGCTCGCCAATGTATGGAATGCGCAAAACGATCCTCTTTCTGACGCCGAGCGCTCAAGATCCGTTCCGGTAATTGTATTATAGTATTAAAGGACATAATGAGAAAACTATAATATTCTAAATTCCACGTAATTTCTAAGGAGCTTATTAATTTCACAGGATAAAATGTGGAAAATTTAGTGATGACGGCGTCTTATTTTCCTTTGTAAGCAGCGCGAGCTTATTGAGGGATTACTGAAGATCCCGGCTATCGGATACCTTCAATGAAAATAAAACTCTGATGAGTTGTGCTCAGAGAAATTTAGGTACTTTTTTTATAATCGTGGAAATTACAGACACAATAGAAAGACAATAGGTGCGCTAACGCCGGCGTTCGCTTGGGGTTTAATGAATTAAATTGATACAAACTAGTGCTTGACTGCGATCCCACCTGATGGTTAGCAGTGAAGCAATCGTTGATGGTGAGACGCGCATTATAAGGAGCATATTCACTCTAACCTTGAAAACACCTAAATTATAATCAGACGGGAAGACCGCAGCAGGCAAATTGTTCCAGTCCCTCGATGTACGTGGTATAAACGATGAGGCGAAACGCTTGGTCCGGACCGTAGAGGTACCAGTAGAATGTGATTCGCCGGAACTACATTGCATTGATTAGATTGGATTATCTTTTTTTGACAACCACGGTAAAGGAAACACATTACATTGGGCCCACGAGGGCTACGTACGCCATGTACACCGATCTGGGTGCGTCGGTCTCCATAGATTTTATATGGCACTAATACTTGTAGAGCTACATTAGATCCACGCCACGCAACGTCACGTGACGCACAACGTACAACTCAGGCGTCGCCCACGTGAGCATTGTACTAATGTAGTTCCCTCTTAACTCTTTCGCACCATTCTGTTTTTGGTTTTGAGGAGGAACGTCATCAAATGACTTCTCCAAATATTTTAAGAAGTGAAACGGAGTGTCAGACTTTAACTGACTAAAATCCACAGTGTTGCCATGGTAACTCTTTCGAATAACCCACAACCCTGGCAGGTATCGGCCTTAACTGACCCCGTCAATCTTCCTGACATCGCTTTGAGAAGCGCGTGGAAAACTACGCGACGTCGACTTGGACATGGTCTTTACCGGACAGCCTGACGCGACCTACATCGAAAATCTATACATATAAATAAAATTGGAGTGTCTGTTTTTAATATTGAAATAACCTCTTTTTACTACATGCGTATGAATATATATATACGGTACATACACACCAAATAAGCCTATCATTAATAAATAAAAAAAAAAAAAAAATAACATTTTTTACAATTTTTGTCTGTCAGTCTGTCTGTTTGTTCCAGCTAATCTCTGAAATGGCTGAGCGGGTTTTGACGAGACTTTTTTTGGCAAGTAGCTGATGTAATAAGGAGTTACTTAGACTACTTTTATTTTAGAAAAAAAAAATCCAAAATCCTATAGTCCACGCGAACGAAGTCGCGGGCACAGCTAATGTACAAAATAATTATAATAATCAAGCAATCGTAAAATAGTTTCATGAGGAGACGAATGAACAAGAAAATCTATATTCTTTTGAAGAAAAGTGTTTAAGAACCTTATGACATTTTGACAACTTGGATCTTTTTTATTAAGAATAACTAAAAACTTTCGACAACTTTGAGTTATTGAATGTTGGAAAATAGTTATTCATATAACTTTCAGTGGACTTACTTTTCGAGAATTTTCTCGTTTTATTTAAAATCATAATTTCGAAGCAAGTTTTTCATTTTCGAGTTCGTGGGCTAACCTACGTATTATAAGAAAATGATGTGAAATATACTAACATAATAAAATTAATTTGGAGCTAAAGAACACAGATGCGATATTCAGCTTACGAAAAAGATGTTTTAGAGATATTATCGGTTTCTATTTAAATAAAACTTTGTCTAGAACTAATAGACTAAAGACCTCTGAAAATCTGCTGTTTTGCGTGAACTTTGGTCCTTCATAAGGTACTTATTCAATAAATTAATCAGTAATGAAAATATATTTATTAAAAACCTCTCTTATTTAATCGATATTCTATTTTTTTCCAAAAACATCCAAGGATTTTCAAACAATGAGCTTTTAAACCATAGTTTTTTTTTAAACAATGAGCTTTTAAACCATGGTCACCTTGAAAATAAATGGATTAGAAAGGGCCCTCTGAAGGAATTGGTGCAGACCAGTCCCAGGTTCGTTCCGAGACCCGTGAAGTAAAGAGACACTTTTAAGTCAGAAGCCAGTTAAAGGGACTTTGGCAAAGTTATCTCAAGACCCAGACGTCAGATTCTCCAAAGAGCCCTGCTGTGACAATTAGAGCCGTGCGTTTACTCTCGGCCCATGACTACTGGCATAACAAACGAGGACTAGTCTCAGGTACTTTCCGAGGCCCATGGAATTAAACCGACCCCAATTAGAGCCATGCGTGTGTTTTTGGGCCATGACTATTGGCATAGCATTGCATAACAGATCATAAATATATTATAAACACTGTGGAGAAGAGCAAAGTGCAGAACCCAGTCGTAATCAATGTTCAACAGCGCGGTGGCCCCAGGATTGAGTCGAGACCACTAAAGCGAATGGGTATTGTGGCTACCGGCCACAACCAGTGCTACTATCTGATGTATATTCTTATACTATATTCTATTTGACTGTCGTAGTTTGTGCCAGATCGGAGTCTGCATGCAAGGTAGCTCAAAAGTTTTTTTTTTATTATAAGCTAGTGTAATCACTAAGGTCGGCGACAGATAACAAAAAAATAACGGTAATTGACCCTCCTACATTTATTGATATTATTAATTTCAAATTCAAATTTCAAACGGAAATACAGACATAACTACAACCTAGGGGTCTTTAAGTCAAGAGTGAAAAGGTTACTTCTAGGCAAGCGTGCTCCATCGTCGGCCACATCATCACTTACCATCAGGTGCGATAGTGGTCAAACACGAGCCTATCAATAATAAAAAAAAAAATCCTTTACGTATTCTAGTAATGAAAAACAGTTCATTGTTTGTTTTTTTCAGGATACCTACGCTGTGGAGAGATTTATGAAAAGGTCAATGACCGTTATTTTATTGTTATCTCGCGCCTACCTTAGCTTAAAAACTTAATTTAAAAAAAAAACTCAATACATCCCGCCTGATGGTAAGCAGTGTTGCAATCGTTGATGGTGAATCACACTAGTTTATTAAGACTCTATTCACCCTAACCTTGAAGACATCTAAATTATAACCAGACAGGAAGACCGCGACAGGCAATTTCTTTTATCTGTCTGCACCTTTATTCAGCAAAGTAATTCAGGTCGATACTTTTATAGTTTCGCAGGAGATTGGAATGGGTTTTTCTGTTACCAAAGAGCGGGTCGTGATTGGAAGTGTGGCCAATTAATGGGAATAGGCTTGCCCCTGTCACGCAGCGTGAAGTAATACCATCCAACTATGGATGTGGGGCACAAGCCACCCCTTTCAGCTTATTATATTTTCGAAGGCAGGCGGTTTTTGTACGACTCTACTTACTGGTGTTTTGAAGATGATTTGCATGTCACTAAAGCTTATTTTACATTTAAGTCATAAGTAAATCGGTAATCTTATTGTTTTTACATTCAATGTCCTGTAATGTAGTGTATTTTCCCATATGGAAAATTACATTATATTGCCACAATTTATTATATGCTGCTCGCCTCTTCCAATAATTTCTAATGAAATGATGAAGGAGTTTTAAATATTATTTTATTCGACCCGGTGAACTTTGTATCGCTTAACAGTCAATGAATTTAGTATATCTTTCAATATACTCAACCGATTGAAATAAAACAAAGCCTAAGTAATATATCAAATTACACATAATTTTAATGTATATAATATTATATAAAACTTTATATATATATAAAGTTATCAACATCAATTTCGTAAATTTTACGTGATGCGCGCAGAACTAAAAACTTCTACAGATTTATTATATGTATGATGCCTACAAAACATAAATTACCGAGTAAAATGGGGCGAATAGAAACTCAAGGGTGAATAGAAACATGGAAGATTTTCGATGGGTATTTTTTCCATATTTGAATACTATACCAATTGATTAACGAATTGTTATTCTAAAAAATCGATGCTTTGTTAGAGGCCAATAATATGGTATCAAAGTGAAAAACCAAACCAAAGTTTTGTTTCTATTCACCCCTGAGTTTCTATTTAATTCGTTTTACGGTACCACTTGGTTACTGAACAAAGTCTAGATCTAATTTAATCCAATGGATCTCCCGAGACATCGGTAATGCGTGATAATTTGTAACATGCCTGTTTCATGGCAGTGGGAATATGAACTCTGGATTCATAAACTAATTTAATAAGCCATTAAAGCTATCTGGACCAGGAGTAGCCATGGTGATTTATAGCAATATGAGAACATTAAAAACGCATTACGAAAACATGACTTTAGGCGGAAAATTTAACAGCGCCATATATAACGTGGAACGGATGTTTTGTATTTGGCGGATATTAAAAAAAATGCCATAATTAAAAATACCGAGATTGCTTGTTTACATAACATGCTACTTTATTAGGGGACAACGCTGGTGGGCAACAACTTTGCTTATGTTTAGGAATTTTCTTTACAAGTTATTTACAGGAACATTTTTTTTTTGTTTGGAAAAAAATGTTTTATTACGACAATGGTATGAAGCGAGATTCACATTGGTATTAAAATTGTGAATATTTGTGAGCTTATGTCATGTGTATTTGTTAATTCTTCACGCTTGAAATGTTGAACGGATTTCGAAGAAACTTGGTACACGGGTAGACCAATTTTTATCCCTGGAGTACACCAGCCACCACGGATATTGAACGCTGGCTTCAAGTTGCGTAGAAGTAAAAAATCGGGTCTCTTTAGGTGGTGCGACGTGAGACGCGGGGGCGGGGAACGTCACTGACTGGCTCGTCGCGCATCGCATCATAGACGACACTCGTGATTTGTTCATTGCGCTTGCAGCATGTATCTAACAACGACGACGATTGGCTCGCCAATGTATGGAATGCGCAAAGCGATCCCCACTCTGACGCCGAGCGTTCAATACCCGTGGTGGCAGCTGTACGTACTCCAAAATAGGAAAATTGTCAATTTTCTACTTTGGCGATTCTAATAGCCTACTTAATGCAGACTTGACGAGAAGCTTTGACGTGTTGTGCGGTCTCCAAGAGACATGAGATTAGGATAGGCAGATGATTAGTTCAAACTCTTATTAAAGCTCCAGAACCAAGTACACATATGAACCTATACATATGAACCTATATATATATTATTTATCTCACTGCTAACAAAACTGATGACGCCTATTGTGAGCCAATATGATCATCAGAAGGCGTAAAGGCACAAAGCGTAATAGAAAGGGTTTGCTTGGAGTTTCTTTGCGTCATCGCATTAGGAATGAAGACAGGAGAACCAAGGTTGCCATGGTAGTGGTCAAGACATATTGCTCGCAGAACAGATGGTCTATGGGGCTGAAAGGTTCTGGAGTGGCGACCACGCAACGGCGGACGTAGCGCTGACAGGCCTCTCAGAAGGTGGACCGATGATCTAGTGAGAGTTGTAGGAATATGATGGACACAGGACCGTTCGTTGTGGCAACACTTGGGGGAGGACCATGTCTCAAAGTGGACATTTGGCTGGTGTGATGATGAACAAGACTGCTTTGTATCTGTATACTCAAAAATAGGGTTCATTTGAAAACCAGCGTCAGGTGACTGCCACGTATATTTGTTTTTATATTTATTAAAAATGTATACTTAATGTCAAATAAACATGTTTTTTTTTCATGATTGTGTGAGAAGCGATATGAAAGAAAAGGGAGTTAGTGATAGCGTGACGAGTGACAGGACAGAATGGAAGAAAAAAACGTGTTGCGCCGACCCCAAATAAAACGGGACTAGGGCAGGAAGATGATGATGATGATGATGAAACATGTTTTTTTTTCCTTCTAATACTTATTTAAATACTATTTGATTTACCTCCGAAAAACATCGTCTGTAGATGAGTAGGTAAGATTCGCCTCGTGATACATCCGTTTCTACTCTCCAGTGCCTACAATACCGTAACATTGACCTACGCCGTATATTACTGGAAAATAATGGCTGTCCTGGCGCGATGCATAGCTCCACGAAGTTGTAAAGGTGACTACAGAGTAATGTCAAGAGGGCGGTCAAGCACTCAGAGGTCGGTAAAGTACAACTTTCAGAACTGTGGTCAACAATCCTTTAGTAAGACAATTTTGGTGTGGTATTGTAGGTACTGTTGTCAAGTTTTTTGTTTTGTCTTTATGCGGTTCGTGCATTTGGCTGGTATTAAGTTTTTTTTATTTACTTTTTTTTAGGTGGGAAAATCAACCAATCAGATCTCGTCTCATCTTGAAGCGAAAGGATGTGTCGTTGCCTTTCATACCAGGGCCGAGTTTTCCTTTCAGAAGCAAACCCTTGGCAGGTATCAAGTTTAGAAAGTGTTTACTTATACCCCATTCGTAATAAGATTAGAAATTTTAACAAATTATTTACTGTCCGTTCAATCGATTTTGACTTCTATTGCCTTTGCAGTATAGACAGCTGCAGTAAATAGTTGGTAACCCCTTTTTGCTTTTAATGCCATCCTTCATCATCATTTCAGCTGAAAGACGTCCACTGTTGGAAATAGGCCCCAAGTCACAATTTGGTCCTATACGTTCTGCATCCAACGGATTCCCGCAACCTTTACCAAGTCTCCGGTCTACCTTGTAGGATAGGAGGCCTTCAAACGCTACGTCTGGTATGTCATCCTTATGTCTGAGGAATAGAAGTCAAAATTGGTTAAACAAACAGGGAAAAAAGGTTTATTTAAATGGCTAATCTTGTTGAGAATGAAGTAGAATTACATGACGAAAAATTCCTATCAAATTTGAAAGGTTTCTACTTACTTAATATTGATGAAAACATTATTTCTTTTTGAAATTTTACAATTTTAAATCAACCAATTCAACCAACTCTTAAATTACGCTTCACCAACTTGTACAAATTCAATCATGAATATCGACACCATTTTCCTCGATTCCTATATTCTACTTTCTAATTTCTTTAACAAGATTATAAAATCTTGTAATCATGATGAGAAAACCAAAAGGTAACCTCATCAAATTGCGAACTTAGGCATCAAACTTATCACGCTCTTCCCTTCAAACACATTCACCAAACCTAAGCCACCTCCACACATTTGATACGCCATCATAGTGCTCAAATAGGTAACCGATCTAACAACTTTAATTAATAATGTTCCCGAACTAAACCAGGGACATAACTTGTTAAAATATTACGTGAGTTAATTCGGAAGTTTGTCACGGCTTTATGACGTATTTACCTGATGTTCGTGTCGTAGCTAACTGGCGTGATTGGCCATTCAGTTTAAAACCTAGCTTTTTTACTGAACTGCTAACTGTTCGAATCATATTCAGCCATTCAATCAATCACTCAGTCGGGAATGTGCTGACGACGATCGTAAGTAAAATAAAGCGACGGAACCCCAATGAACAGGTCTTCAATATCTGTCTCCAGAGTTTATAAACCTATCTAAGTGCTTCATTTGCTTGCTTTACCCACTTTAGCTCCCGTCATCTCTGCATGGAGATGTAACGCCGAGGCAAAACTCCATTACCGCTACGAGTCTCAGCATAGCGGACAAAGTTTCGGCGGGATCTCATGGTGATATGGCGACAGCGACTGTCACAATCTAGCGCTAGGTACGCCATAATCATGGCGGTAAGTCCACTATTTGAGGAGTGGCTGGAGAAAAGCTCCCGTCTCTCCTTTGAACGCAACCTGCCCGTGTCGGCGTGCCCTAAGCCTATCACCTATACTTGGTCATCATTATTTGAATGACCTGAGCATTAGCAAGCCAGAATATTAAATATTGTATTACGCGTCAGCTGAATTTCATTCGAGCCGCTACGGGTAGTAGCAGTTTCCCTATCGGAGCAGTTTCCCTATCAAACTAGGTTTTAAGCCGAATGGCGAATTAAGTTGCTGCGACATTCATATCGATGATAAACTATGTTTTGCTTAATGGAGCCTGGGCATGTGGTCTGTCGGTAAAGGTGTCACTTGCTCTTAAACTTTCAAGCGTTGACGTTGCTAGTGATAATTGTATGTGCTTGTGTGTTGTGGCATTATTTACTTTCGTGTTGTAACTTTAGTCCCTATCATCTCTTTCGAAACTAAGCTGCCTGTGAATACAGGTCGATAGTGGAACGAAGCTATTAGAAGATATCAGGCTGCCGATATCATATCGATGGTAAATTATATTTTTAACCGACTTCAAAAAGGATCTTCTATGTTCGGCTGAATATATTTTTATTGTTAGTAGCCAAATGGCAAAAAACGGAACCCTTATAGATTCGTCATGTCTGTCTGTCTGTCTGTCTGTCCGTCCGTATGTCACAGCCACTTTTTTCCGAAACTATAAGAGCTATGCCGTTGAAACTTAGTAGCTAGATGTATTCTGTAAACCGCATTAAGATTTTCACACAAAAATAGAAAAAAAGCAATAAATTTTGGGGGTCCCCATACTTAGAACTGAAACTCAAAAATTTTTTTTTCGTCAAACCCATACGTGTGGGGTATTTATAGATAGGTCTTCAAAAATGATATTGAGGTTTCTAAAATCATTTTTTTCTAAACTGAATAGTTTGCGCGAGAGACACTTCCAAAGTGGTGAAATGTGTGTCCGGGGGGGACCTCTAACTTCTAAAATAAGAGAATGATAAAACTAAAAAAAATATATGATGTACATTACTATAAAAACTGCCAACGAAAATTAGTTTGAACGAAATCTAGTAAGTAGTTTTTATTTAATGCGTTATAATTCGAAAAAAATACAGTATTATTAAAACATCGATCAAAGTTACAACACATTACAAAAACTTTTATATTATGTGACTTGCTGCTACGGAACCCTTCATGGGCGAGTCCGACTCGCACTTTGCCGATTTTTTTTTTTGATTGAAAGTTTGTACTTCCAAGTTGGTCCATAGAAATATTGTTATGATCTGATCATGGACTTCAAAGATATGGAAACGAACTCCTCATAGGGTCACAGCAGAACTGTCTGATGATGTATCGAACGAATCTAATGATGAAGCCAGAAGGTAAGGTCTTGCGGTTTTCAAAAAAAGGGTGAAAGAACACTATCTTTCTATTTCGTCATAGTTGCTTATTAGTATGTATTTATAATTATATAATATATATATTATATGGTTAGTATTAGGGAATGCAAAAACCGCAAAAAATACAAACCGGTTTTTTTTCGGGTTTTCTAAAAAAAAAAACCGGTTAACCGGGTAACCGGTTTTAAAATTAGTTAATTTTGACATTTATTTTTAAGTGAAAAATTTAACTTTTTTTGCTTGTGAAATTCTGAATAATTATTTTTAATAATTATTTTGAAACTTATCTATTGATAAAATATACTGTATACTTAATATGGCCATGAATTCTGTCAAAGATAAAAAAAAAAATAACTTCATAAAAACGAATGTCTCAGAATGATGTTATATATAAAGAATCTAAGCCAGAAGTTAATTTAACTCTACTAAAAATATCCACCGTTACCCTTAACACAAGTTTTTAGGCGTTCAGGCCACGCGTCATCGGTTTACGCACGGTGATCATTGGAAAGTTTTCCACCTCTGATTGTAAAGAATTTTTAATTATTGTTATGTGAAGGCCATGCCCTCTAATATAGTATATATCAATTTATAGTTCAGGGGTTGAGGTCTGGGCTAGTCAAAGGTCAATCATCAGCCTTAATGAAGTCCGAAACACTCGTTGTAAGCATCCTGAAAAAACCTAGTATGTTATCAAAAAGAGAGAGGCTTTAAGAGGCTTTGCTATGGCGTTTAGGATAGTATCTTGATACTCTTTAGCTGAAGTTAGAGTAGCCCATTTTCACGAAAATGAACCATTACTGATGCCGCATGATGATCATTCAGGACTCTGATAACTGTTGAGAGTGTTCTTTGGAGTTACAAGCTTACACCCAATTGTTATGCTTGTTGTAATTTTCCTTGATTGTGATAATTTTCTCATCGGTAGCAAGAATATCCTTTTTATGGTGGGAAAAATCATCCAATGACAACACCCGCTCTTGGGCGGAGCAGGAGACGGTGTCAGACTCTTACTGACTAAAAGCCCACCCTGTTCCTTCTAGCCTTCATTCCGGGGCTCGAGTTCCTTTTCGGTTAACCCTGGCCCCAGTAGGCTTCGACCCGGCAGGGCTTTTGCTGACACCTCCTTGAGGCGCGCGGGAACAGTGAGCGCCGTTGACGACTTGGGCTCGGCCCGGACAGTTACCGAATGGCCGGACAGCGAACTACACATTGCTCACTGTCTGCAAGCCTGCGCCTAGGTTGGCCGGAAATCGGGATTGGAATCCCGGCGGCGGCTGCGAGAGCGCACCGTTGCTTGATGCGGTCAGCCTCCTCTTTTGCGAGCATTACTGCTTCGTAAAAGTCGGCGAACGCCTGCCACTCATCCTCGCTCCGGACCATGGTCTGAACCAAGGCCCGGCGCGAGAGGTCTCCGCCGCCGATTGCCCCCACGAGGGCACGGCGATGCTCCGCCCAAAGCAAGAATATCCCTGAGTTTTTCATCAGTGTAACGAACAAATAAAGATTTTGATCTTTTCACTCTTTTCTTTAAATGCGACTTATTTAAGAAGATGAAGTTATGATTGATGAGTAACAACGGTGGGTATTCCATCTGTGCATTAGAATTTCTGTGTCTTTACGAGATTTTAATTCTGGCCCTTCATTGCCTGTTCTCACAACACGTGGCCGGCCTGAATTTTTAATGATCGTAAACAGAAAAACTGTACAGTTGGTTTCGCTATCACTATGGCACGTATATATAAACAAACCTACGATTGATATCAAGCCTTAACAGAGTTTTAAAACAATATTTGATAAAAAAATAGTGTTATTTGAAAGTCATAAAAAAAAACCGAAAAACCGGTTACTTGAAAAAATAAACCGGTTTTTTTAATCATTAAAAATATGCCGAAAAACCGGTTTTTCGGTTTTCGAGTTAACCGGTTTGCATTCCCTAGTTAGTATGTATTTTTTTGCGATATTTATTCTATTATATGTATGTTTATATTTATGATAGTACATATATATTTATATGGTAGGTATATTCTTATAATAATTGTTTTGTTTGTTTCTTTTTCCTTTCACTTTTACACACGGTGTCTACTTCTCTTTTTTTCCAATTCTCCTTTCGCGGGTATGCTGAAGAGATTTCGTTAGAAATAAGCATTACCAATGTACCTATTTTTCTGTTTCTGTCTTCTTTTCTTATATAAGTTAAGTGTGTACATGAATTGTTAAATAAATAAATAAGTAAATTAATATAATCTAACCGTGTTTGGGATTATTAGAATTGTAATGAGCTGCACTCTGGCTATAAGTTATTTAAGTTGGTCCAAGGGGTACTTTTTAGTGGTTGTACTAAAAAGTGTAAAATAAAAAACTTTTGCAAAAAAAATCGACTTCAATGTTAAAAAAAACACTAAAAAGTACAAAATAACTTGAATTTCGGAAGTCGGTGTTAAATAACGAAGAGACAAAACTATTATATGTTTAGCTTTCAGGCTAGGTTATTAACTGAATGGCGAATTAAGTTAGTTGGTTATGATATTCACGTGAAAAAAAATTATAAATTTTAAATTGGCCAGTGGCTTATTTCAATTTTTCTTTTTTATTAATGACTTTATTGTGCATTACCTATTTATCCATCATTATCTATATGAGTATAATGCTCACATAATAGAAGCAACCAGAAATATATAACCAAGAATTTGTGTACCTCATAATTCATTTAAATAAAAGAGTTTTCATGGAGTTTCTTGCACATTCTTCTCCATAGAGATCTACACATCGAAACGTGTGACTTAGTTTCACTTTTTTTTGGACTTACCCACATTTGACCATTCAAAAGTCTGTAAATGTAAACCATTTAAGGACGTGTTATGGAGCCTACTGTGCATGAGATCTGTCGGTATCTATGTTACTTGTACATAAACTTTCGAACGTGCGTCGATGTCGCTTATGATAATTGTAGACTTGTGTGTAGTGATTAATTATTATTATTATTGTGTTTCTCAGTAGCAGCCCAAAGTCTGGCTTTGGGCCCGGTTGACAATAGGCTTGCCGTATTATATGGAGCTTAAACTGGGGAAATGTGGGTGTACCGCCAAGCTTTCGCAGAATATAGATCTACCTACATAATACCAACCCGAAAGTAATATTTCTTATTTTATGTAATTAATTACGCATTATTTTTACCAAAATAAGTGACAGAATTAATCTTAAGTTGGTAATCCGGGAGATTTTCTCTTCTAAATATTCTGTGTTCCATTTGGCGTACCTAAATTGATTCGTGGTTTTAATTTGTTTTCTCATTTGCAGACTTCTACAGTTGTGTGCTTAGGACTCTATGAATACGGGGAAGTAATGATTTATTTATTTAGAAAATACGACGTGGGTGATTTAATGAATTTACACTTCTGAAATAGAAGTTAATGTTAAGTAGGTATTTTTTTTAAGTGTAAATTCATTTAATGACATCTCCCACCCTTTAGTAGAGCGGGAGGGCGTGGCAAACTTTAACTGAATAAAACCTACACTTAGTTCCTTCGTTTTAAAGCCAGGTTTACTTCCCAGAAGCAAACAAATGTAAAAAAAATATGGGCGCGCATATGAAAACAGATTTTTACCGCCACAAAAGTTTACTACTTTTATAGTTATTTTCTTCACAAGTGTATTGAAAAACGTCGTATGATACGTGAGTAATTAATGATTACCGTTCTCGGCTCTCTTAAGACCCTCGCCACCGCTCGGGACTAAATATCGCCTCGTCGGTAATCACTAACATTACACACTTAACTTACTTACACACACACACACACACACACACACACACGCACACTACACACACACACACACACACACACACACACACACACACACACACACACACACACACACACACACTTACACACTTTACTTTTTTTTTTTAGTATGTTCCCTTAGAAAATTTTTCTATTTTAGCGCTAGCAAAGCCGCTGGAAGCAACTAGGCAATTCATAAAATCAATTAACAAACCTAATTTAAAATCTAAATAAATACAAAACGTGTTTTAAGCACAAAATCAAATCAGACCATCAAATTACCGAAGAAATTCAATATTATATCGGACGAAAATAGCTCGAATTTGGCTGCGGTAATCGAAGCTGTTAAATGCCTAACTTCCTTTGATGTTTGCCTAAACCGCCATCAGAGTTGGCGGCTAAATCTCGCCATATGAAAGCGGGGAGCAATTTGGTGATGTGAGTTAGTTATAACTCGCTTTGAAGATTGTTTATGGTAAAATTGCTCAATAGGCACACGACGAATTTATTTTATCTTAGTTCTTGGAAACATGTTAAGAGTTCCGTCTGTGTCTTTAGATAACACATTAAAAAACCTAATTAAATTAAAGGATCATGGGCATTTATTGATGTACACGACAATCTACGCATTGACACACTTTCTTTTTACGTAGGAATTCATTTTTTTTCTCTTGGTCTGGAAGGACAGAGCCAGACTTTAACTGACTAAACTCCATAGTGTCCCTTCAATTGTCCTTAGCAAAGGCAACGTAACTCTTTTGTACAATGCGCAGTCCTACCAAGCATCGGCTCTATTTGGCCGGCAATCTTGATGACATCTCTTTAAGGCTCACGTGGAATACGACGCGTTCTCACCCCGGGCTTGGTGGACCGAACGGCGAGCTAGCTTATGCTCGCCATCCACATGCTTGCGCCTCCAGTGGACAGCGGGGCAGATTTACACTGTATCCTCCAGGCGATTGTGACATCCTAGCATTTTTTCTTGCCAAACCTGAGATAAGAACTTTTCGAAACAACTATCACCTATGTCTGATAGAAAGTCCATCAATCATGCTCACATCTCTTTGAAGCACGCTTGGACCACGACGTGCTGTCAATCCAGACTTAGTCCTTACTGAACGGCGAGCTATCCAATACTCGCCATCCGCAAGCGTGCGTCTCCAGCGGCCAACGGGGCAGACCTCCACTGTGTCCAGATTCAGATTCGTTTATTCATTGTAAAACATAGGTACATTTCAAGTTCTTATTTAATACATTGAGGGCGCTATGTTTTGCCTCTAGGGCGCACAAAGTAGTATTACATGCAATATAATTAAAACAAGAAATTAATATTATGAACCACATATAAAAAAATATATCGATATAAATCAATGGAGATAAAAAATAAAAGTCCGCAGTTAGATAATAATGTCAAATTGTCAGCACTTATTTAAAAAAAAAAAATGTTAAAGAAATTGAAATGATGTCACAATTATTACATCAAATATCATAGAATACTTATCAGAAATAGTAAATTAATAATTGTCACAATTTAAAATTAAATGTTGAGATGTAAAATTAAATGTCAAAATGTAAAATTAATTGTCAAAATGTAAAGTTTAAATGTCAAAAAGTAAAGTTTAAATGTCAAAATGTAAAATTAAATGTCAAAATGTAAGATTTAAATGTCAAAATTTTAATTTTAATATTAACATGTATAATTAAATGTCAAATTGAATGTCAATATAGAAAATCAATAATTTTTACTTATTAAATGTCAGAAGCTTTTCACAACGTGTCATTTAAATATTCGGTGATTGAATAATAACATTTGTCTATTAAAATATTCTTCAATTTTCTTTTAAAGTTGTGCAAATTCTCATTTTTAATGTTATCAGGTATTTTATTATAAATGTTTGGAGCAATACCAAAGAAACTCTTTTTTAATAAAGCAGTTTTACATTTTTTTTGACATAATACATTTTCATATTGAGTACGTATTGGAGTTCGTTTAACTACTGAAAATTTTTGAAATAATTGCTGATTTGTTTTTACAAATAATGCTGTTTCAAATATGTACAGTGAAGGAAAAGTTAATATTTTAAATTTCTTAAAGTAAGGAACAAAACTATCCGTTGTTCTTAGGCCACATATTGATCGTATGCATCTTTTTTGCATCCTGAAAATAAGATCTCTATTAGTTGATTGTTGTCCTTCGGGCGATTTGCTCAATTGTGACATCCAGGCGGTATTTTCCGAATCTGGGATAGAAACCTTTCGAAACAACCGTATCAGGTAACCGGTAAGCATCTGCGTCAGACAGAAAGTCCGTCAATCATGCTCACATGTCATTGAGGCGCCTGTGGAACACGGGAACACGACATGTTACTTGGTCATCACTGAACGGCGCACTACTCAATGCTCGCCATCCGTGACCAGCGGCCGTGTCTGCCGGGCGATCCGCATAATTGTGACACCCGAGCGTTTTTTGCCGTTAACTCAGACAATGGAACCTTCCACAACAGCCATCTCCGGTGAGGATCTGCGTGAGGCAGAAAGTCCGTCAATCATGCTGACATCTCTTTGAGGCGCGCGTGGAAAACAACGCGCCGTTGGGCGTCGACCCGGACACTCACAGTAGGCAATTAGCCTAAACACGAATTAGTATTACAACATAAATAGGTATTTACTGAACCATTTCTGTTGAATTTTTCGTTTATAAAGTAATTTATAATTTTTATTTTGTGATGAGAAATTATCTAATAACTTCTTCCTCACTAAGGCGGAATGGGAGGGCGTGTGGCAGATTTTTACTAAATACAACCACACCTATGTTCCTTCAGATGAATGTTTTAGGACCGAGGTTACCGCATACATAATTTCTGGAAAGTGTTAGCACTTCTCAAAGACATTAAATATATACTGGCACTTCTAAATGTGACGTACGACCTTCCCAGATATTTTATTATTGTGTTATATTTATGTTAATTTTGTGTGTGCGCCTGCTGACTAATGAAATTTAGTAGTAGCTTAGTATTTATCTAAAGAAAGTAATATATTTGAAACGCCGTCGTAGAATTACAGAAAGTTTTTTTATGACTTTGAAATGTATGGGTCTCTACATTAATTCATTAAACCGCAAGCGAACGCCGGCGTTTGCGCACCTATTGTCTTTCTATTGTGTCTGTAATTTCCACGATTGAAAGGTTAAAATATATCGGAAAAAGTCGTGTTAGTTGCACTATTTATACATTAATGCTAGAACTACACTGCGCACACGTGTGCCACACACGCCGATCTGGGCGCGTCGGTCTCCATACATTTTATATGGAAACTAAACTTGTAGAGCTACACTAGATCCACGCCACGCGACGTCGTTCTCCGTACAAATCAGGCGTGTTACACGTGTGCGTCGGTCTAATGTAGTTCTAGCTTAAGAAACGTGGACCTTGGATGCAAATTGGTGGGAAGTTAGCTTAGAACCAGGAGACGGATATAAGATAGCTAGTTTTTCTGCGGAAATCTTCTTAAAAATCTTTAATTTAATTTTTTTCCCAAAGGGTAAAAATCACCCAAATGACATCCTCCGCCCTTGGGCGGAACGGGAGATAGTGTCAGACTCTTACTGACTAAAAAACCCACCCCGTTCCTTCGTGCCTTCATACCGGGGCTGAGCTACCTTTTGGAGCTAACCCTCGGCCCTGGCAGTAGTCTTCGACCCAACTGGGCCCCTGCTGTTGCTGACAACTCCTTCAGGCGCGCGAGAACAGTGCGCGCCGTCGACGACTTGGCTCGGTCCGGACAGTTACCGGATGGTTGGACAGCGAGCTACCAATTGCTCGCCGTCCGCAAGTCCGCGCCTACGGTGGCCGAAAATCGGGATTGGAATCCCGGCGGCATCTTTAATCTGTTTGCGCCTCCGCCACAGAGCAGGAGAAATCATTGAATGATTTACCCAACTGAAAAGAAAAAAACTGTCCATCTGCACTATCTACACTAATATTATAAAGAGAAAAAGTTTTTTTTTAATTTGTTTTTAGGTTTTTTTTTTGTAGTATGTAATCTCTGAAAGTCAGTACTTCGGACCAGTGTCCGATTGCTCAAATTATTTATAAAATATTCCACAACTATCACACAACGCCATCACGTCTCAAGCTAAGCAGAGCTTGTGTTATGAGTACTAGATAAATGATAAACATACTTTATTTCTAAATACTTACATAATTATTATAGATAAATTACGCCCAGACACAGAACAATTGATAATGCACTCACACAAACATTTGTCCTGGGTGGGAATCGAACCCACGACCTCTGGCATAGCAGTCAGGGCCACTAACCACTAGACCAATAGGCCAGTCAAAAATTCAGCCAGCTAGCCAGTCAAATTTCACCGTGAGAAAGCTGCTTTATTCCTGAGTGACGCGCAAACGCTAGTAATAATTAAACAACTTAGTCCAAAACCAGCTTGAGGATTTCACAACTGTTTTAGACATCTCTATGCTTAACCTCTATTTGAGTTGGCTATGCGGCGTAATTGAGAATCGATGCACGCGAGGCAACAGGCAATTGTGTCCGTTTAATAGCTTCATTATTGCATCTTACATTCATTATCGTAAACTAATCGGGCCTGGACGCACGTAGCCTAAGTAACTGATGGCTTTTTAGCTTAAATAGTGAGGGTCAAATTATTTACACAGCCGGGTCGAAGCCTACTGGGGCCAGGGTTATCCAAAAGAGAGCTCGAGCCCCGGTATGAAGGCTAGAAGGAACGGGGTGGGTCTTTTAGTCAGTAAGAGTCTGACACTATTTCCCGCTCCGCCCAAGAGCGGGGCTTGTCATTGGATGATTTTTTCCCACCATAAAAAAGGGTCAAATTATTTTAGAGACGTATTTATAAGTTTTTTTTTCTATTTAGAAGTATTGGTTTAAGGTAGATGAAAAGGTCTCGCTAGACGTAATAGCAGTGGTCAATGTCATATATATTAGGTACAGTCACGCGCAATATACAACTAGACACATGTGAAACACGTGTCTAGTACTCACTTTTATATAAAGAATCTATAGTCTGTCTAATAAGTTAAACGACTTGGGTAATTATTAGGATTAAATGAAATCTGATGTAGTTAACATGGGTTCAATAATCAAGAGATAGAGATCATTGTTTACTAACAGAAGAACCTTATAAAAAGTACCGAATATTAGTATTTTTAAAATGATTATTTAGCATACAAAACTCCCAAGTCGGTTGACTTATTAGACAGACTATACGTACAAAATCGCTATAACCTGCCGTGACCTGTGTTTGGACTTACCTACTGTCCGTGGTGACGTTTTTTAAATATTTTTGGACAAAAATATAACATGGTGTGAAAATTATTGGAATCCATTCAGTTGTTGATTCCGAACAAACTATATATATTCAGGTTTCGCTAATACAAAAATAATATTGTATATTGTCTATCTATTTTAACTTCATTTTCTTCTTCTTCTTCCTGCCCTTGTCCCATCTTATTTGAGGTCGGCGCAAACCGTTTTTTTCTTCCATTCTACCCTGTCACCCGTCATGCTATCACTAACTTCCTTTTCTTTCATATCGCTCTTCACGCAATCCATCCATCTTTTCTTTGGCCTCCCTCTCCCTCTCCTCCCATCCACATGTATACTCATAACTCTTTTAGTAACATGTATTTCATCCCTTCATCATCATTCTGAAATTCAAAAAATAAGTGTACGACTATTTGTTTTCAGCTTCGTTCGCAATGACTTGCACGCGTATCAAACGACTTTTTTCAATTTACTTACGAAGAAATTAATAAATGGGAGTTGACCGGCGACTCGTAGGTCGTAAACTCGACGCCCTTACATCGCCCCCCGCACAATTTTCTGCACTAGTGGGGAAAAAAGTCTAATGCGTGACTAATAGCGGTAGGATAAGAGCGGGTTTTCGAGTAAGTGTATTGAAATATATATCTTTGTATAGAGCCCCAACTCAACAAGGCTTAACGCTTACTCCTAACCTTCCCAAATATCGAACAGTACAGATATAATTACAATACCGCATTACAATTACGGTTATTAATTGAACGTGATTGAAATTTCTAATTAATTGTTCATTTGACGTCGGCTTAATGAACACCGTAGGGCCCATTAATGCACCAATCAGGTATTTCTGGTGCATAGTATAGTGTGTTATGCGACGAGAATGCCTGATTGTTTGTCCGATATGTAATGACGTGCTCGTAGTATTTCTACAGCTTTGTGTGAAAAGATGGAGTGAAATTCAAAAGCGAATTGTTCTTAGTTTTTATGGAAATTACAGGATATTGAAGCTCAACAGTTTATAAATCAATTATATGCCAGTAGATTTTGATTAAGGCGTATTGTCCCGTGAACATCTGTACCCCTAGCCAAGTTGATATCTGCAATCGTTAACGCTTGTCTCCTCCTCCTTAGTCGTTCACTCTTGACAGAGTGGTCGTGGTTGATAATGTTGCATTTTCATTTGGCGAGTGAGGCCCTCGCGATGCGTCTCCATTTGTCCCGGTTTACGGCGTCTCGAGAACTCTGAACTAAGGAGGTTTCTGTTGCAGCTTTGATGAGGTCTGTCCAACGCGTAGGTGAGCGCCCGCGTGACCGCTTCCCCTCCACTTGTCCCTGGACAACGAGTCGCTCAATGGAACGCTTGTAGAAAACTTCAAATGTACGGAAATTACATCATTTCAACGCTCAGTCACGTGGTCAGAACAAAAAAATTGGGGGCGTGGCCAACTCAAGGCGTTCCATGCAAGAGAAATAGTTGTAACTTGGTTAGGAAGGCTGGTCGGCTAGAGCCCCGCTGACCTTCAAATGAGAATGGGCAAAAATGTATGAAACCTGGGACCACCCTCCAATAGTAATGAGATATATATCGTTGGATAGGTCTTTTCAATTGGAACAACAATTGTTACGACAACTTTGTTGTAACAACTGTCCATTCAGAGTTATAGGACTTACAAGTTCAGATTTAAAGATAGAAATATTAAAATATTTTTGAGGGAAAAATTATAACACCGTTAATAATTCATTAATTATTATTTGTTTTTTTTTAATATTCAATAAAAAAACACGTTTAAAAATATAAAAAAATTGTAGCCCACCCGTATCGGGAACAGGGTCCAAGCTACCGGTCACCGGTCAGAGCTCTAGAGAAAGGAACCTCCTTCAAATCAAGCCCTTGATCCAATCGCCTAACGAGAGCCTCCTAAGGTGTTGGTCGAGGATCTTGGCTATTAGGCCATTAGCTGAAACAACTATCGGTACAATGATCGCTGAATCCACTTCCCACATATCGACAACCTCGCGAGCCAAGTCAATAAGTATATACTTAATCTTGATTTGTTTATCTTTCTCTGCTTTCACAAAGTTCTCATCATGCGGAACGGATATGTCAACAATCATTGCACGCCTCTCGCTTCGGTCCACCACCACTATATCAGGCTTATTGACCACAATAGTCCTGCCAGTGACGATGGGCCGATCCGAGTACAAAGTGATATGACCATTATCAAGAACTGGGTCGGGCTCATACCTATAGTAAGGCACTTCCGATTCTACAAGAGAGGATTTCACAGCAAGTTGCTGATGGATAATCCTGGCTACAAGGTTGTGCCTATGTAAGTACTCTTCGTTAGCTGGACGAGAACAACGAGAGATAATGCGACGGATTGATTCTCCCGGACGGTTACATTCCCGACAGATGTCAACCGTTAATTATTTATTATTACGTGATTCATTTACACACATCGACTTGTTCTATGGGTTATCTATAATCACATCATTCAAGAACATTGCTGGTGCACTAAATCCTTCCTGAACTGCATACCCTAAATACCATAATTATTATTGATATAATGTGTGCACATGTGCCTATTGTTCGCCGTCCCGATAAGCATTTACAATAATGTTGTACAATGTTGTTGTCTTCATTTTGATAATTATTTATTAAAATATAACAATAATACGTTCTTTGTCTCACATGACGTGATTGAATGCGTCCACGCAAAAGCCACACATTTCCCTGAATACCGTAATCAGGCAGATCATCTAACCGATTTTCTCTATATATGTTTCTATAACATATAAACCATTTTGAAGATGCTCGCTGCAATAGCTTCGCGCCAGTTTTAACTGATATGTACCCAAGGCTAGTACAATTATTTGGTCTTCAGTGATCCTTGGGAAGTTTTCTATATGATTAGCTTCCAGCCGTAGAAAATCTGCCCTCCGGTTATTCAGGTGTTTTCTTTCTAAATAACTAAACAGTAGATTTGGTGTGTCAACTTTGCGTCTTATGGGTACGTGGAAGTGGTTTATAATAGCTGCAGCAATTTTGAAATCTCCAAACATGTGAGGTAGCGCTCTATTGAAATATTTTTGCCACAACAGCCTAAAATCGCGTTTAAATCGACCGTTTACGACTTCCACTACCCATCGGCACATTGTCACAACTCGTGCTTCATTTGCCTGTTCTGTAGTAAGCTGTGTCTCTCGATGATCTTTAGTTGGTGGCACATAGTATTCATAACCGCAAGCTTCTATATACTCCAACCCATCCCTAAAGCCACGGTCCAAGATAAATGCATCATTTTCTTGAAGTAAAAAATGTAAAGGGTTTTCTTCGTCAGTCATTATATCTCGAATGATTTGCGCGTCAGTTTTTGTGGCGGCGAACGGCCCTAAAACGTCAATAATATACCGCATGACGAGAACCTTGTGAAAGCCAAGAAAGATAAACAAATCAAGTTCAAGTATATACTTATTGACTTGGCTCGCGAGATTGTCTCGACATGTGGGAAGTGGATTCAGCGATCATTGTACCGATAGTTGTTTCAGCCAATGGCCTAATACCTAAGAGCCTCGACCAATGATTTAGGAGGCTCTCGTTTGACGATTGGATCAAGGGCTTGATTCAGAAAGCAGTATTGCTGGACACGGCTCGTATAGTCATGATTTTCCTTTTTCTAGAGCCCTGACCGCCGTTTTTTTTATTGAATATTAAAAAAAAAAACAATAATTCTCTGCCTCATTGTAACTCTTCAATGCAGGAGGTTCACATGAGGAACAGAGAAGTTCTGAGAGAGCTGCGTCGTCTAGACGTGAATAAAGCCAGTGGACCAGATGGCATACCAGCGATTGTTCTAAAGGCTTGTGCGCCCGAGTTCATACTCTGCAAGATTATGGAGCGTGTATTGAACTCGCGCCTCATGGCATACCTGGAAGGTAACGATCTCCTCAGTGACCGACAGTACGGGTTTCGCCGCAGGCGGTCTACTGGGGACCTACTGGTTTATGCCACCCACTTGTGGGGCGAGGCCCTCGAGAGGAATGGGGAAGCGATTGCCGTTTCCTTAGACGTCTCGAAGGCCTTCGACAGGGTATGGCACGCTAGCCTATTGAGTAAGCTTCCAGCGTACGGCATTTCCCCTGGTCTGATAAACTGGGTAAAAGACTTCCTGAGTGAACGGTCTCTCCGAGTTGTTGTCGACGGATGCTCATCAGAGCCCATGACGATTAATGCTGGAGTTCCTCAGGGGTCTGTTCTCTCTGCAACTCTCTTCCTGTTGCATATCAACGATCTGCTGGTGCCCGGTATCTATGGGTATGCAGATGACAGCACAGTTGTAGAGAGATACCTGCCCAGTGCTCGGGCTAGTAAGGAGCTAATCCGGTCCGAAAGAGAGGCTATGGTAGAGCGAACGAATATCTCACTTCGGGCAGTCTCCAAGTGGGGTGAAGCCAATCTAGTGGGATTCAACGCCGCCAAAACACAAGCGTGTCTTTTCACTGCCAAAAGGAGCCCGTGCACCTTGGTTCCTACTTTTCGGAATTTATCCCTGGAGTACACCGACCGCCTTCAGCTCTTGGGGGTTGAAATTCCCTCAGACCTTAACTTTGGGCGGTTCATTGAGTCCAAGGCCAAGGTAGCTGCTAGGAAGCTGGGCGTTCTTGCAAAGGTCCGGCGGTACTTCACATCGGGACAGCTTTTGATGTTATACAAAGCACAGGTCCGTTCGTTTGTGGAGTACTGCAGTCACATATGGGCTGGTGCTGCAAAATGCCACCTGGCTGCTTTGGACTCGGTGGAAAGGCGTGCAAAGAGGCTAATTGGTGATCCAGATTTGGTTAAGTCCAACCTTCAAAACCTTGAGCATAGGCGTAGAGTAGCCAGCCTTTCGGTGTTTTACAGGATGCATTTTGGAGAGTGTGCGCAGGAATTGCATGACTTGATTCCGCCATCGCAATTCTACCATCGGACTACCCGACGTACGGCGAATATTCACCCTTACGTTGTTGAAACCTCTACGGTCCGGACTAAGCGTTTCGCCTCGTCGTTTATACCGCGTACGTCGAAGGACTGGAACAGTCTGCCTGCTGCGGTCTTCCCGTCCGATTATAATTTGGGTGTATTCAAGGCTAGAGTGAATAGGCTCTTAATAAACTAGTGCGCCTCACCATCAAAGGTTGCATCGCTACTTACCATCAGGTGGGATCGCAGTCAAGCACTAGTTTATCTGAATTAAAAAAAAAAAAAAAAAAAATTAATGAACTATTAACGGTGTTATTATTTTTTCCTCAAAATACTTTAATATTTCTATCTTTAAATCTGAACTTATAAGTCCTATAACTCTGAATGGACAGTTGTTACAACAAAGTTGTCATAACAATTGTTGTTCCATTTGAAAAGACCTATCCAACGATATATATCTCATTGCTATTGGAGGGTGGTCCCAGTGTGCCCATTCTCATTTATTTTCTTTGTGAAATATTTATTGATTTACATGTGCTATAAATATCCTGAAGAACACTTAAACAGAATTCTTTAAAAAAAATATTTCTAAAGATCAAAGTCGTTTGAAAGAAGAAGGGAAAACCAGCGAAAAAGTATCAAGATTGTTTTTTTTTTTTGGTAAAAGCGAAAAAATCATGTTGGTAACGTTGTACATGAATCTGTAATATACATATATTTTTTTAAACCTATTGACATAGCTGTTACCGAGTTGTAAGCTTCAGAAAGTCGCTGTTTTATTTATAACACTGCTCGGAAGTTATCTCCCAAGACTTCATTAGGTACTCGTATTACTCGTAGTACCTAGTCGAGTGGTATCTGAATACTATACACATAGTTCGTATCTAGACACTACATTTCATTGCCGGCACGTTTGGCGCAGTGATTGAGCGATTGACTGCTGCACTGCGTATCGTGGGTTCAATTTCCGCACGGAAGTTACATTTGAATAGCCTACAGTTAATTGTTCTGGGTCTGGGTGTCTTGTGAATGAGAGTTTACATGTTTGTGAAAGTTCTCATGATACTGGAGTAAATCCTAGAACCTACTAGCAAGGTTTTTTAGGGTTAACTTTCCTCCGTCTGTTCGTCTGTCTGTTTGTCCGTCACTAGGCTTTATTTCATGAACTGTGATAGCTAGACAGTTGAAATTTTCACAGATGATGTATTTCTATGGTCCTATCAATACTAAAAACAGAATAATAATATTCCACAACTATCACACAACGCCATCTATTCCCAAGCTAAGCAGAGCTTGTGTTATGGGTTCTAAACAACTGATAAACATACTTATACGTATATATTTCTAAATACATACATAATATAGATAAATCACACACAGACACAGAAAAAATGACCATGCTCATCACACAAACATTTATCCTGAGTAGGATTCGAACCCACGACTTCCGGCCTTAGCAGTCAGGGTCACTAACCACTAGACCAAAAAAAAAATATTTAAACAAACAAACTTACAGTAGTGGTACATAGGCGGACTACCGGCGGGTTTTATACCGTTTATGGCTACGGACGATACGGAACCCTTCGAGCACGAGACCGACTCGCACTTGGCCAGTTTTTTAAATACTCACTGTTTCACATTATTATCTTTTTTTCCATTTTCCAACCAACATATTTATTATCCGTTCTTAGCAACAGAATTAAGTCATTTTATTATTCTACCAACCAGTAATTACTTTGGCATAGTCGGTGGTACACGTGACATGTACGTTTCTTCGTATTACGAATATTCATGTAACGTTCGTTGTAAGGAGGATTTGTTGTTCCCCGAGGACTCTTGAGACATTTATTAGGTAAAACCACGATCGATCAAAGTCTTTCTACTTCATTAATCATGCTCATCAAGCAACACTGCTGTTAGTATATTTTCTTCAAGATATTCACATTTTCCTTATTTCGTTAATGTTATATTTCATTTTATAATCAATGTTAAGCTGGATTTCGTGACGTTGTTTTGAAACTGCTTAACGTAATGAAGATCCGGGCGTATATTTTATGCAAGACGTTATTTTTTGCAAAAGCTTGACGGTTACAGGTCAGAGGCCTAATACTACATTAGTCGTCTAAAATTATTTTCGATAGAAAAGAAGTTTAAAAAGCAGAGTTGGTACTTACCAATATATCCAAATTATTAATCGCGTCAGCACTTTTGCCACTATCCACCAGCCCCCCTAGCCAAGTTACAACCGTTTCGCTTGCGTCAAACGCTTCAAGTTGGGCGCGTCGCCGAATCTTTTGTTCTGACCACTGTTAACTATTGCAGATTAGAAACCTGGCTAGGGGTACTGTTTACTTAGAAAACATTTCATATTAATATTCTAGTTGTTTGTTGATATCAAAACGGTAAACCCGGTTATTTTGGTTTAAGAGTCGATGAAAACCTATTTTGATATTAAACAAACAATTATTTTAAAAGCAGGACACAAAATGATATTCCTATACAATATCTAATCGATTTTTTGTATTAATCATAGACGGCCATATAATGTTCCGACTGACGCGCGAACGCGCGCGCGCGCGTGTGTGTTAGCGTGTGGGGTACTCGATTTACGAAAAATATGGTACAAAGCGTCCTACGCACAATGATATTAATATTTATCGTTCATTATTATTATTTTCTACCTATTTTTATTGAAAATTATTTTACACTTTTTAGTTTGATAAAAAGATGAAAAATGAAAGCGTGTATGTTTAGTTTTTTTTAACTATTTTTTTTTGTTACTTATTATTAGGTTTTATTATGTGTGTGAAGTACAGTTGCCATTACGGTTCTTGAACACTTGCGCGGAAGTCAAATATTCGGTGTCTTTAGTGGTGCGAAGTGCGACTCGGGGGCGGGGAGTGTCAGTGATTGGCTGGCCGCGCCATCGCGTCATAGACGTCACTCCTCATTCGTTCACTGCGTTGCTGCATGTCTCTAACAACGAAGACGATTGGCTCGCCAATGTATGGAATGCGCAAAGCGATCCCCACTCTGACGCCGAGCGTTCAAGATCCGAGATCGCAACAGAACCTACTCGTACAAATATACATTTTTCCTTTTCTTTATTTTCTAACGATGCTCAAAGTTCCACAATTTTTGCCTTTGGCATACAATAGTGACTGATTTTCTTGTTTGATAAGAGGTTTTACGCAGTACCTAATATTCATTATTTACATGACATTTTTTTATTATTACGTATATTATTCTAAAGTGGTACCGTCAGCGGTCAATTTCAATGGTTTATCATCTTGAATTACGTTTAAGATTGTATCTACTTACTACTAATATTATTTTATGTATTTCTGTGTTATTATAAGACTTTGTTTTGTATTTTCAAAGTGAATCTTGATCCTAATACAGTATTCACTTGCCGCAGATTTTATTGAAGACGAGTTTAGCATACACAAACGGTTCATTTTGTTTATCCTTAGTTTAGCTTAAGAACTATTTTCTAACAACGTAATTCTTTATTTTAAATTTAGCTGAATACGCCTTTACGCGACTTTAAATAAGAGGTGGACTGTATAAAAATTATATAATGCGATGAATATAATGGAAGTGGCTGTAGCAAGCCGCGTCTGTGAGCCGAGTGAGGGCCGGCGCGTGAGCTGCGAAGCTTATTGCCCGCGTTTTGCGCGCTCTTTTTTTGGATTTTTATGACCTGTACCCTTAGCCAAGTTGATAATCTGCAATGGTTAACGCTTGTAGAAAGCTTCAAATGTACGGGAATGACGTCGTCTTAACGCTCGGTCACGTGGTTAGAACAAAAGAATTGGCGGCAAGGTCAACTCGAAGCGTTCGGCGCAAGCGAAACGGTTGTAACTTGGCTAGGGGGGGCTAGTCACTTGGACCTTTAAGTCAATTCCCGCGCGCTCCTTCTTGTGGCCATCCGTAGTGATGCGCCGACACTGCACATATCATTTTTTTTTCTAGTTGCATTGTCATTTGATTCCAAGACCTGACTCATTCATTAGCTCATTAACGCCCAGCCTTTGGACCTAGAATGCTGAAAATGTACACAGAGGTGTCTTTTATGTTGCATATAAGGAATAAGAAAGGAATTTCTAAATTTTATCCCTTTAGGAGCTTAAATGGAGGTTTAAGGGTTGTATGAAGAAATCTAATGGTACACGGGCGAAACCACAGGCAACAATATAACACTAAGAAATTAGAAAGTAGAAAAGTACTGTTTATATAAAATGTAGTTTATTTTTTGTTTAAATACCAAATAGTCAGATTATTTCCTAGAAAAAAAAAATGGTAACTTAATTCTTCCACTTCCACCTCCTTATTCCCAGAGGTCAACCTCTGTCACATTCTTAGTTGGAATTTCAGTACTCCAAAACATTTAATTTATTGCAATAGAACATTAAGTAAACATACTTAGAAATTCAGAACCTTTGATGATTGTTTAATTTATTCATTTTTAAAGCAGGCAAAAAAGTTTTTAATTTTTCTTATTAAAAATATACACATCCGGAAGTACAGAGAAAAAACATAAGCATTTTGCTGACAACATCGTCTTATCATCTACGAAATCAAATAATTGGTACTCCGCACAATCTCAGCAATTTTTAATAAAGAAAATAATAACACCTAGGATTCTTCCTCGAGCATTTTTTAAAAATACCCTCACGTAATAAGAGCCAAGGATCGTCACGGGTCATTTTAGTCCGATATGATGGCTTGAGGATTTCAATATGCGGCGTATTTGAAATATCTCTTGGCGACGGCGTTCCTGGACGGAACGTCTACGGGGAAACCACGGTAATCAATTAAATTTCTCGAATAAAATATTAAATTAAATTCCTTTCTTTGTTGTCGTGCCATTTTTAGGAAGTATATTCTTGCAGTCTTCACTTTCAGTCTTGTGACATTTAGGTTCCTACGGAAAAAAAATATATTCTTAATATTCCTGGCATATATCACGCCGTTTATCAAGCGTGAGCACGCCGCGTTACGTATCTATACATGTGACAAATCTGTAGAAGTTTTTAATTGTGTGTAAATCACGTAAAATGTACAAAACCGGTGTAGATAACTTTTATATATTAAAATTATGTGTAACTTGATGTAATCCATCGGCTTTGTTTCATCGCAAACGGTTGACTATATCGAAAGATATACTATACTAGCTGTGCCCCGCGGTTTCACCCGCGTTTTTCTCGTTTCCGTGAAAATACCGAGATAAAATGTTGCCTATAATTGCCTCCCTCAATAAATGGACTATTGAATATTTAAACAATTTTCATATCAGATCAGTATTTCCCAAAATTACCGCGTTCATATATGTATTTATTATACTCTTCAAAGATCTTATACTTACAATTATCAACAAATATATTTCGAAAAAGATTATTACAGGATTTTATGTTGATAAAAAACTCTATGGCCCATAACTCATTAATAGGTACCAACTCTTAACATCTTACACACGTGATAACTTTTAAACGAAATATCCGATTGACATGAAACAAAAAGTATTTTACTTCTACATAAATACTCTTGATAACATAATGCTTAATTTCGATAAAGATTAATATTACAATACATATTTAACGTAGTTTTTTTTATTCAGACGATTTAATAATTATTTTGAACACAAAATCGGTTATTGTGATTAAACCATGATAGCTAGATATATGTTCTCGCGGACTTTTTTGTAGGTCTTAATGGGATCTACAAACCCGTAGTACATCATTTTGTTCCATTGTCAATAGTTTTTGCAGCGCACTCAAAAATAGGTTTTCGATTTTACACCTTGTGTTATAAAATAGCAATTTTATTACGGATCCCTAATTTTGAAACAAAAAAAACATAGCCTATAGCCTTCCTAGATAAATGGACTACCCAACACTGAAAGAATCATTCAAATCGGACCAGTAGTTCCAGAGATTAGCGCGTTCAAACAAACAAACAAACAAACAAACTCTTCCGCTTTATAATATTATATATAATATAAATATATAATATATATAAAGTATAGATTAATGGACTGTTAGGCGGTACAAAAGTTCGCCGGGTCAGCTAGTTTTTAAATATTTTGCTTAACTTATGTTTTGAACAGGTGCTATTGCGAGGCTGCACGAACGTTTCGCATCTGTTTTTTCTAATTGGATTTCAGGTCACCTAAAGGGAAAAATCCTTTGACCTCGTTTAGCAGGCTAATGGAGATGCCTCGTAACTCGAGAGACGTTTTTAATTAAGTTTTTCGCACCCGGCTATGTTTGTCATTAGTTGACTTATATATTAAACAGAACAGTTTTTTTATTTTTTTCATCATTGACTATATTATGTGCCATCAAAGACACTTTTGTCTAAGTTCATTTTTGCTTGCACTCGAAACGAAAACTTCAAAGGGTTTGGTTTAGCTTCGCGCCACAGGATTGAAGCGATTTTTTTTTTAAGTGATCAAGCAGAAATGATTGCGATGTTACGTATGCTTTGGTAGTTTTATTATTAGTAGTTAGCCTATTATGTCCCACAGCCGAGTGTAGGGCTCACTCTCCCTTTTGGACACACGTCTGTCCTCGGTCATTGCGGGTCTGTCCCTCCGGTAATGGTTCTATTAGTTTTTTTTTATTCAAATAAAATCCCCAATCGTCACTTAATGATACATGAATATGGTTTACATCCTTAAACTAGGACATCCTGAATAACGTAAGTCAAGTTTTTTCTGGTTACAGAAAACAGCATGGTAAGTGTTGTTGTTATGATTGTTGTTGTTGTTGTATAGCTATACAACAACAACAACAACAATCATAACAATTCTGAAGCTTCTAACGCATTATTTACTGAATCAGAATCAATATTGGTCTAGAAGAGCAACCGGCTAATAAACTAAGATAAACTTTACGTTCAAGAGGGCTAATTTCTGTATGAAGCCAAGTAAATACATAAAAGCTGGAAATGCGACAAGTTAAGTAAGTAGCCGACCAGTGTGCCGTGGCGAACGCTTCCAAGTGGCTTCGTGTGGGTATAGTTAGTTCCAGTAAACAAACACACAAGTCGCTGCAATCGTGATGTGACCATCGCCCAGATGCTGTAGTCTGTACCAGGATATAGAGCCACTGGAAGCGGCTCGCAAATGTCTAATACAGGGAGTAAGGGGCAGGTCTGCGCAAACTTCCAACAAAACTGAGCAACCTTCCAAACGATTTTTTTGAGAAATGAAAAAAAGTCGGCGTCTCCATGTAAACTGTCCAATTAAGTTTACTTTGTTGTGACAGATCTAAGCAAACTTGAAGGGACGGGGGGGGGGGCAGTAGACGAAACTGAACAACCTTCCACAAGTTTTATTTTTCAACAAATAAAATTAGATTTAAACGCAACAATTCTAAAATTATCAAATAATATTGTGGGCAGACTATTTTCGGAACTCAGAGTTTTCTATGTAGGTACTTTTAACAAAGATTCCTACTATTTGATTTTGTTTTCTAACTTCTAAATAAAGAAATCAAACTCTGGACTGAAAATCTGTCAATTTTTTTTTATTAAAGTAGGGATTGATACAGTGTTAATTCCAAAAAAATAAAAAGACTGATCCTAACTCATCTTTTGCCACAGAGAACGTGACATAGGAAGTAGGGACATAATTATAGGAGTACTTATAAACTTTAACAAGGATCTTAATGATGTTTAAATTATTAACACTACCTGTAGCATAATTAAGAGTCAATAGGTTACTTCTCAAGCGTGCTCCATCGTCAGCCACATAATCGTTTACCATCAAGAGAGATAGTGTTCAAACACGAGCCTATTATTAAAAAATCTTCTTTTACTGCCTCTCACTTTCTATTTAATTGCATCTTTGTTCAATAATTTGAAGGAAAAAAGTAAGAATGGAGCAGAGTTTTCCATTATTCATATTATCATCATCATTTCAGACAAAAGACGTCCACTGGTTAAAAGTCTCTCTTAACCCCTCGAGCGTCGATTGTACATACGTTACAAACTGGATGTCCTTGAAATATGCTTAATTTTCTTGTTTTCCCCAAGTTTGTACGAAAGTTATTTGGTCGAAAATTTTGGTTTCTTAACATATTCTTCTATATTATATTATTTGTTTTTCCTAGAAAAATCCGATTTATTATTTTTTGTTTATTTTTTTGATGATTTACGTAAACAGTGCAATTTTCCGGGTCAATGAACCCCTTGTGCTCGAGGGGTTAAGCGTTGTGAAATGGAACGGTTCTGTGTATCACCAGGTCATCGATTACTTTATGGGAGGTCTTCTAATGCTGCGTCTTCCGATACGCGGTCTCTACTCCAGATTCTGTCGGTCATATCGACCATCTGTTCTGTGGGCAATATGCCTTGCTCACTGCCACTTATTTAATTGAAAGCTGAATATTTGTTGAGGTATGTACCATCGCGGTAATTTCCGCCCGATCACCTTAAAAAAAATTTGCTTGAATCCTGGGGCGCGACGAAACCAAACCCTCTGAAGTTTTCGTTTCAAGTGCAAGCAAAAATGTTCTTAGCGGTGATCAGGCGGAAGTGTCTTTGATATTACATAATATGTCAATAAATGTGTTAAAATTAAGATTATTTTGGTCGCGATATGTTTAATCTTCATAATCTTTTCATTTAACAAAGTATCTTATTTAATTCTTATCTACAAAGCGTTTACGATTGAATGGATTACAAAAGGTAATCTAATCATGAGATACCTAATAAAATAGGCTGCTCTTTATACTTCATTAATGATCATCAAAGCAAGTATTCATTTCACTTGAGCTTTTTATTGCGAGGTTATAAGATACATGTAAAATATTTTATTCTTGTGAGCCGCCCCGGTTCTACCTGGGTGAAAATTGTAAACATAAACTTTCCTCGTTTATTGTTCTTTCTATCAGTGATAACCGCATCAAAATCCGGTGCGTGGTTAAGGAGGTTTTAGCGGATAAATAGACAAACATATAGAGAGAGAGAGATAGTAGCTGGTACTTACTGAAATAACAGGAAACCGATTCCAACATAGAAGGGAAATGCTAGACTGTTGATGATGATGTTGGGGCCGAAAGGTTCTGGAGTGGCAGCCGCGTACCGGAACACGCAACGTTGGAAGGCCTCCTACAAGGTGGACCGATGAACAGGTAATGGTACTGACCTAAAAGGGCATTAGTTCCTTGTCTTATCCAGATGCTCTACATCAGTGGTCTAAAGCAGTGCTGTAACTGTATCTTGTACAATAAAATACCGTTTACATTTCTGCTTTGTTGTTCACTTGTTTGCTGGCGACCGTCCTCCCAACCCGTGAGGATAGCCACGTTATTTATTCAAGAAATTCCTTATTTGCATACCTATTTAGATATTTTGTATAATTTAACCGACGTAATGTGGAGTAATAAAATGGGCTGGTAGTTTTTCTGGTGGAAAATTGGTACTTTTTGCTCCAGTTTAATGAGATTTTGTTACCACTATTTTAGACTTTGGCTGTCTGTAGATACACCTTCAGACGGTACGTATTTTAGGGTTAAGGGAATGTTCGAAAGAGTTACCGTGGCATTGGAACTCAAAGAGCTACTTAATGAAGGAACACAGATGGGTTCTAGTCAGTAAAAAATTGACCAACCCCTTTTGGCTTCTTTTTTGTGTAGGGGAAGTTGCTGACTCCAAGGCAAAGTCAAAAAACATTTATTTCAAATAGACCATTTGCAGGCACTTTTGAATAGTCAAATGTCGGTAAGTCCAAGAAAAGTGAAGCTAAATTGCACGTTCCAAAGCGTAGATCTCTATGGAGAAGAACGTGCAAGGAACTCCATGGGAACACTCTTTTTAAAACATATTATGAGTTACATAGATCTTGGTTACAATATGTGTATGTTAATGACTGTAATCTAGCATACTATTGGTAGATGTCATATCTCCTAATTTATTTTGGAAGCATTGGTTTTACTATTATAAATCAATAATGTAGTCTACAAAAATATTTAATAAATTTTCATTATTTTTATTAATTTATGTGTTGTGTTGTGTTTTACAAATATTAAATAGAAAAATTATAATTTTTCTTTTTAATATTTGTATACCTGCAACTTAGGTTAACTGTGTCTCGGTTTAAATAACTATCACTGTAACGACTCATGTAGCATATTTATGGCAAACTAGCTTTTGCTCGCAGTTTAAAAAAAAAAACGCGTATTTTTTTTACGGGGTTAAGTCATCTAATGACAACCTCCGCTCTGGGGCGGAGCGAGATATAGTGACAGATAGAAAATCACGTACTTCAAAAAAAAACTTTACGTTTTAATAATATTATATCTATAAGTGTAGATGAAAGATTAAAAATAAATTCCACTAACGTTACGATCAGTATGTATAGTGCACGTTTCCCATTTATAAATGTAAATTTGATTACAAACCTCACTGCCATACATAGATACTGGTAATCAAAACCTACAGTTAAACTAATCAATACACATATTAATTTGGACTAAACCAAACCGATATAATTTACTCAATTACCAGATCAATCAGTGTCATAACTGTATCAAAACCACAGATCACTTCAACGTTATAAATACTCGAACAATTACAAATTAATTATACCGAATAGAGCTTATTACACGGAGCGCTTAACAAACTAAAGTCGGTTTAAACTATTTCATTCAACGTATAATGTTAGTTCGGAACTTCCGAGGCAAATTCTTGGGTACGCCAACGGTTTAAATTGTACCATTCGATACATTGCAAACAACGTTTAATGAGTTTTTGACTTGTCTTTATCAACTATTTTAGCCCAAAATATTTTATTCACAACTATTTCTTAACTGGCCGCCGATTTCCGGATGGTAATTGCGCGTAATAATGAGTTTGCTGACGACCACTGTTTGCCAAACTTATGGCAGTTTGACTCTAATTGAATGGATAGACAACTATTTTAATAGCTGCTATTAATACCTCTGGGAAGGCCACAAGAACTTTGGTGGTTTATTCTTCATTAAGTTTCGGGTAAATGTACAACAGGGCCATGGGTTCCGAGCGCTCATCGAGTTGTGCGTGATATCAGAAAACAGCTGGTCAACTCTTCACGTGAGCAGAGGGCTGGGTTACTTCGGTCAACGAGACAATGCTGCCAGAGTTCTGGGCACTTTTCCCAATGACATCGATGTGGATGAATTTTTTGAAGCCCAATAAGTTCTTTTTTTACCCGTTTGTAAACATTATTATTTTTAGTTTGCAATAAATACTTTTAATTATGAGATAATAATCCAGGTTAAAAATGAATAAAATTTGAAAAGGAAAAAAGTTTGAATTTGGTTCTAAGTCCGCATGTGAAAACATCTTTTACATAAAAAAATGCAAGGCCATCAGTTGGTCAACATGCTCCACATTTTTCTATTCTGGCAAACCCCGCTTACACCTCTGCACCACAAAATAGATAGTTACAGAAGTCAATCTCATGTATGTACTTTTCACTTTTTATAACTACGCGCAGCAATCGCGCTAGGGTCGGGGCTGCTTTCCGAGCGCGCTCAGGCGCGACGATAAATACCCAATGTAAATTTTAATAATATTACATAGCCACAAAGTCATATTACTTATTTACCTACCTAAACTGTTCTGAATTACATAAAAACAACCTATCAAAGTACAAGCGAATACCTAACTAATAACGTCTTAAAACTGGCAGCTTAAAAAAACGATACTTCAGCAATTAATGTTGAATTTAAAAAACCGTGCACTAAACACTTATAACTTTGTTTTTGAACCATTATTTCAAAAAAAAGTTCACAGACGCGTGTTTTAAGCGGATACATGCGCGCTCACAACGAGCTGAATTGAGCCGAGATATTGTGTCCGTGAATGGTGTCTATATGTTTTTTTTTTATTAATTATAGACTTGTTTACCCTTATCTCACCTGATGGTAAGCGATGATGTGCGTTGTTCGAGCGCGCTTTGTATGTAGATTGACTTCTGTACCTATCTATTTTGTGTCTGCACCGCGAGTGTTCATACAGTCATATTTTGTGCAAACACCAGCCATTTCGGTGCAGTGTACGAAATAAAATTCTGTGTGGGTGACGGCCGCAATCAACACAAACGTGTCTAAAAATGTCCGTATACGGAGAAGGTCTGTTTAGTCAACAATTTGAGGTCGGATCGGCACATCAAAGCGTTTTTGAATTTCAAAGTCAGTTTCACGCTTTGGCTTTAGGTCGCTCCATTTGTCGATGTATTTTAGTTCGTTTTGTTGGATAGCTGTGGGAGCACATTCGTAAATGCATTTCTGAGACTTGCAGCGCACAGTTTAGGTTATTTTTTAGGTTCTACAAGCAACTGCGGTCGTCTCGTCCAATTATAATTTAGCTGTCTTCAAGTCTAAAGTGAATAGGCTCTTAATAAACTAGTGCGCCTCACCATCAATGATTGCATTACTGCTTACCATCAGGTGGGATTGCAGTTAAGCGCTGGTTTATATGTAATAAAATAAGAAAACCTGAAAACACAAAACCAAATAAAAATATTATAATGCTTAACTTCTGGCCATTAGTTTTTCCCGCCCTGTTCTTACTGACCATCATAGGTTTCCTTTTTATAATTCCCCATGGCTTTAGCGGGTATCGACCCATCTGTGCCCCTACGGCTTTGCTGATATCTCTTTGAGGTCCGCGTGGAATGCTACGCGCCGTTGACTACTCGGACTCGGTCTTAACAAGACGGGCAGGCGGTGGGCTGCGCATTACTCGTCGTCCGTGACGACGAACATGAGTCTTTTGAAATTAAAAAAATGATAAACGCACACATGATTAAAAACTTTTCTTTTATAATATTAATGTGATTATAAACCAACTACGAAACGATGATAATACCTACCGAACTTCAAGTCGACGTAAGAGGAAGTAGTTTGCTTAGAGCAAACACTATGCACTATGCTCGTAACTTTGAGGCTATAAAATTTAATGGATCTGCAGCTATTGTGGCTAAAGTATTTAAGTAAAGACACACTCGATCAAATTGGGCTTAACGAAAATCTCTTTTGAACGCAAACACGACGGTTTGGCGAGTTTGCCTTCAAATAGCAGTGCTAGCAGATTTAACGTGCCTGAGGAAACAAAGCGGATAACCACGGTCCGCGCCCATTGAGTGTTTTTGGCATTGTGCGCTTACATCAGCAGAATTTTATCTATATTTTTCAGGAAAAAATAATGGAATTTATCACACGCTAAAACAATAAATGCTGTTGTAGGTGCTTTTCCTAACTACACAGAGTTCAACAATATATTTTTACCTAATGAAATAGAGCTATTGTTGTGGGTAATGGTTTTACACTTAGAAATAGCGTTGTCGATAGAATTGTGTTCCCCTAGTGCCCATTTTATTACTGTTGCATTTTTATTCATTTATTTTCAGCAATTTAGTACAATTTAACACTTAAAATATAAACTTTATAAACATCAACGACTAACTTTAGAAGAAAAAAAAATATACCTACAGAACTAGCTTCGACGCAAAGTCGAAGCCAGATAAAAAGTACAGCCTATGTCCTTTCTTGGGGTTCAAGCTTACTCTGCACTAAATTTCTTCAAAATCAGTTCAATAGTTTAATCGTGAAAGCATATCAGACAGAGTTACTTTCCTATTTATAGCTAATTCTATAAATATGAAAGTAGCTCTGTCTGATATGCTACGGACTAGTTGACCTGGTAAACTTTGTACCGTCTAACAGAGATTGAATGTAGTCAAGCGATGAAACGAAACCTAAGTAATATATCAGTTACACAAAAAAAAATATGTATAAAAGTTATCTACATCAATTTTGTGCACAACTAAAAAATCCAACAGATTTACTATATGAAAACGCCACTGTAATACTATAGCCAGTATAGGTAGCTAACTCAATTCAGTTTAGCCGTAACTGGGTATGAATGTATCAAATATTGTGAATTCTCACAGGTGCTCAGCAGGACGATCCTTCAATTATTCAAGTGCAACATCCTCCCTGACGGAGCGAACACAAACGGAGGTACGGATTTATTCTCCAAATTGCTGGAAGCTTCTATACTGCAGCGTGATTTACGTTCTAAGATTTAGCACTTCCACTTGTATCGAAACGTTAAAACATTTGTTACTAACTCGAAATCTACAACCGTACTGTTTGAGAAAACGTCCGTTTCGGCAAGATTTCTTACTCTCACGTCGCAAGCGAAAATATGTCGGGAAAGCGGGAAATGAGAATGTTTTCCACTTTTAATTAAGTCTTATTTTTGTTGAGACGCCCCTCTTAATCTTGTGATTCGTGACCGACACACAAACTAGGTTTAGCGCTGCTACTTGATATTGCACGAACACCTGGACCACTTTGTGATAACATCTGTTTCTAGAAATGTTTGCTGTTTAAAATAATGTTCATAAAACTGTCATATTTTCAACCCTTGGTGTGTTTAAAATTACCATAATGTACCTACCGACATGTTTGTATTATAAATTGTACAATTAAATGTGAACGTAGAGATAAATTACAAAGTAAGTAGCTTAAGACTCTTTCTTTTTACCTTACCTTTGAAAAGGATAAGCTGCACTATTTAAAAAAAAAAAAAAAAACGAGCGATTGTAGTTTACACAAAGCTGCTGCACGTAGTGGCGAGAGCAATGGTAGAAGTAACAAAGTGTTATAGCCGGCTTTAGTTTACAACACGAGAAAATAAAACAGATAATAACTGAGACCCACTCCACACTTTTATCATTACATGTACGTGCGAGGGTACTGAGGGCGATTCATTTTATTTTGAGGCATCGTTATTGTCTCCGCTAATAAAGTGGGTCGACTAATTATCTTGTCATGGACCGAGCATAATTTAATTATATTTAGTAGGCACGTGGCTTTATTTGATTCGCAAAAGTCGTTAATTAAGCGTTTGTGTATTATACAAACGACAATAAATTCAGTAAAGAAATACGAGTGTGTATCGTAATGTTTTGTAAAGGAAATCCTTTATGTGGTTGAAGCTTTTATGGTAGTAAAATGTTAAGCAGACCTTTACTTTTATGTGAGTCGGCTATTCTATTATTTAAAGGACACGCCGCCAGCAAATTCGAAATCTGGCGGGATTCCAAATTGAATTAAACGTGAGAGCGTGGCCGGCCTACTGCGAACTTTGATCGTACGGCAATATGTCGCCGGCTCCTTACACTTCTTACCCTTTTAACGACTGCCGCTGAAGAAATTTACAATACTAAATTACGCTATGTATTACTGTCAGTTTACGTCTCATATTTTTTTTTAGGTGGGATAATCATCTAAATGACATCTCCCACCCTTGGGCAGAGCAGCTGGGCGTTTGATTTCTACTGACTAAATACCCACTCCTGTTCCTTCTTTGCCATTATTCAAGGGCCTCGGAGGTCTTTTTCACATCACCCATGGCCCCAGTAGGCTTCGACCCCTTTGGTTGCTGACAATTCCTTGAGGCGCGTGTGGAACACTATGCTCCGTTGACGACTTGGGCTCGGCCCGGACGGTCGGGCGGCGAGCTACCCATTGCTCATTGTCCGCAAGCCCGTGCCTACGGTGGCTTACTTTACTTTCCATTGTTCTCACCCAACTTGATACAAAATTATCACAACATTTCGAAAAGCAAAATATTCTTAACAGCTGATAACATCTCCCTTTATATGTTAACTTTGTCTTACGAAGCCACACTTGATCTATCTAGTTTTTATTGTGCCATCTTGTAAGTTGTATTACACTACACCCGCAGGGTATTTCAAACCGATAAGTTTATTCTCAGCAGGATACAAAAGAAGTTTGTGGGACTAACCCGTTCTTTGTTGTGGGCACAATGCAAAGGTTACTGGTAGAAATGAAATATTCAGACTTCTCTGGGAATATTCACTTTATTTAATTAACAAACTTGATTCAATTCTGGTCAAAAACATTGTACCTAACAAGATGAAACGAAGTGAATGATAACACCTAATGAGTTACATGAAATAGCGAGCTTTTCTTATTCATTTTGACCAATATAACAGAAACCTTTGTAGGAGGCAAATGGATGTTAATTTAATAAATAGTCCTTCCGGAAAAATAAATTGCCGTAATTGCGACCGAGTACCGTTTGGCAGGAGAGTTGGGCGTGACTCGTTAGCACAAAATATAGATAGGTTTAAAAATGGAAGAGGCGCTTTCATTTATTTAGTGCCTTAGGGCATTACCTCATTTTCAGAGGCTAAAGTCCAGCAAAAAGTTTGTTAAAAAATATTAATAACAAAGAAGTACCCATTTCGAAATAAGCGGTGAACTCATTACGGGTTGAGGCATACAGAACTGTTGACTTACCTAACAGCTAGCAGAGTATTGCGGGAAACTTTGCCGTGCACCTATTTCAAGCGATTGGCAAAAAAGAAATAAACGCGCAAACGATCATTTGGGTTCCGATAAAATTATTCGTTTCATGTTTCCATTAATTTTTATTTTTACGATTACTGCGTCGGTTTCCTCTTTCGATGCATTTAAGTTTACGTTGCTTTTAATATTCATCGTCTGTGGTTCGTAAATGAGGACGCAAAATGTTTCAGCAGCTACTTTTCTTAGTTCTGAACTTTAAATAGTCAATTAAGAGAAACTAGTTGCTGGTAAATGATGAACTTGCTCGCTCAGTGTTTGCTCCTGGTTTCAGGAATAAATTGAGGCCATTTGCAATTGCTCGGTTTGTTTTGACTTATCATTCTGTTTAGTAGGTACATGATGCTTTTATTTTTTAAGTTTAAGGCTCTGGGTAAGCTATGTATTTACTTATTAAAATTAGATGCTAAAAAAACAGGTGTAATTATAGTACATTACAATTACACGTTTAAACAAACTTTGGATAAATCAAACGATAAAGTTTGATTAACATTTATATTTTTTTTTATTTATTACATAATTTCCGGTATTTTTTAATCCTAAAAACATTCTAAATAATTGTTAGTTGAAAATGTTTTTCAGGATATGATATTCCAAAAATAGATTTTATCAGTTAAAGGCATGAAAGAAACGTATAAAACTTTTAGCTTTTAATACAGGCCGCGTTCATAAATTCCCTTCGGTATATTTTCCGATACAGTTTTAAAGTAATAAATAGGTAGACGTAAAGGATGACCCCAAAACAGCTGGACGACGGGTGTTCGTTATCTGGCAGCATCAGTTGGCGGTTATAGTGCGAAACTGTAACTTAACTCATTTAGTAATCGTCACGATCGCGACTCGCACCCGCAGTTTCAATTAAATATGGAACAGTATCGGATTAAAAGTTAGGACAGTATAATGTAACGCTACTTTCATAACAAGTACAGTCTGTGTATCTTGAAAGTAAAAACTGGGCAAGACTCTTTTTGAGAATATTGAAATACTTATACGTTTTTTTTTTGCGATATAAACGACCGTATCTTTTTTATTTGTTACCTTAGAAGTTACACAGCTTCAAGAATCTGAATACCTGAGTATATACTCAGGTTTAAATTTCAACTCGATACCTTCATGTGTTCCCGAGGTTCATTACAGACGGACAACAAAGTGATCCTATAAGGGTTCCGTTTTTGCCTTTTGAGGTACGGAACCCTAAATATGGATATACTTAGGGAGTCTTAAAGTCGAGAGTCTAGGCATGCGTGTTCCATCGTTAAAAGCTGATGTTCTCCATAAGCGTTGACTCGCCTATCATCAGGTCAAGTATTAGGTGCTCGTCCATAAGTCGGTGTCTACCGTGGCCGGGAATCACCCGGAGACCACGGCTTGAACTTTTTTTGTTTTATTATTGATAGGCTCGCGTTTGACCACTATCTCACCTGATGGTAAGTAATGATGTGGCCGACGATGGAGCACGGTTGCCTAGAAGCAACCTTTTCACTCTCGACTTAAAGACCCCTAGGTTGTAGCTATCGGGAAACACAGACTCCGGCAGGGAATTCCACTCTTTAGCTGTACGCAAAATGAATGTATTTCCAAAACGCTTTGTACGAATGGGTGGGATATCCACCATGTACCGATGGCGCAACTAGGGCGCAGCGCGATAGTTGGCTACCACTGATCACCTCCACATGTACACGTTGGTTCTCCGGCCAAGCCATGTACATCTCCACCGAAAGCTCCATCGTATCCTCCGGCTTTCTTCCACCCGAATCCGAAGCTGGAACCTCCCGAACTTGCCATGTCAGGTGAGAACCTGTTTCAGGCGGAAAGTGAGGACTGTAACGTGGCACCCCTCTAAACAGGGACTTTCCGCTGTGATAGGGGAGTGCCCAGCGCTGGGTTATGACAGTTGCCATCTCTATACCACTACGGAACCGCTGTGCCTGCACAGGGATGATGTTAATTTATGTTTTTAAAAGAATGGTCAGATACTTAAAAGTCACACAGTGTAGACACTGCGTATCAAATAATGAGATTTAATAAATGGCCAATTTCTAAGTGGATTGTTGGGAAGAGTTACCGCGTTTCTGGAGTTACAGCACTACCGAAGGATAGAGGTGGGGTTTTAGTGTCGCCACACATTTATTACAAGCGGCCAAAAACGAAGCGCGTGACAGCCACTTGTACGCCAGTGGCTGCTACTTTTTAAATTACGCGCAGTTTGAAGAAGATTTAAATGCACGAATGGCGTGTGACGGCGTTTTATATCGGCGTTTAGTGGCCAGTGTGAGCCATAAGAAGTGAGCAGCGGCGATTTGTAGCATGTGGCGGCCACTAACGTGAACCGTGTGCGACGAAACCATATTTATAAAATACTAGCTTTTGCTCGCGACTTAGCTCCCGCTCTACCCTACTCCACCTTACTATATCTTACTCTACCCTACTCCACCCTACTCTACCCAACACTACCCTACACTACCCTACCCTACCCTAATTTTCATTTTTTTTTCCATGCGAACCTCCTCACAATAACGAACGCAACAAAAAAATAATTAGCGAAATCGGTTCAGCTGTTCTCGAGATTTGCACTTAGTAACACATTTACCGATTCATTTTTATATTATAGATAATCATAATAGGTATATTCCGCTATCACATAACGCCGAAATAAAATGAATGAATAAAATATATGAGAACTATAGGAAATATGCCAGTGGCGGTGTGCTGTGGTTGTGGCTTACCGGCCACATCGGCCACCGTACGTGTGCAGCAACCCTTAGTCAGTAAAAGTTTGGTAATACCTCTTGCTTCATCCAAAACAGGAACAGGTATGTTTATAATTATAACAGTATGTATATCTGTAATATTTTTTTATACTATTTCATTGTTGACTATGTATTTTGTGTGTACTAATTTTCCTTTTACTTTTACACACGGTGTGTGTGCTGGAAGAGATTTCATTAGAAATACGCATCACCTTTGTACTATTTTTCTGTTTCCTTCTTCTTATCTTTTATTTCCATGTGTGTACATAAATAGTTAAATAAATAATCGGGTGTAGTTACTTCATGATTTCCCACTTCAAAAAAAGGTATCAAAACCTGCCTAAACGACGCTTGACGGCGTATCTGTCGGTTCTATCTTATAGTCTGTGGCAGTTGTAACGCGGTCAGAAGCCAGTAAAGTGAGAACTTAGATGGTCTAACTTGAAGATATCGGTAGCCTTCCCCTTAGTTTAGTAGCCGTGGTCAGACTGCAGCAGTTTCCTTGAAAGTGATACGGCTCTCTCGTAAAACTATCAGCTGACTTCGGTAAGGCTTGTTATAAATACTTTCAAGTCTTCTAAAGTTTTTCATAAATCTGATGTATCAACTTATTTTTGGCCATTAATTCAATAAAAATCATTTAAGATAATATGATTTTGTGGTTTAGAGTAACTTTTTTGTTTTATAAAGTTCTTTTAGGGCCATAACTTAATAATTGTATTAAAATCCTATTGTGAATTTTTTCCAACGTTTTGCAAGTTGTCAACCAAATTTTGAACCACACCTGAACGCCCTGTTGGCTTTTAGTAATTTTGTCACTCACTCGAATATTTCACCAAACTTGTTTCAGGAAAAACGTGTTTTTTTTTAACTTTTATGTGTTAGGAAAAAAAATCGTAATTCAGAATCTTTATTAAATGTGAAGGTTCTTATAAAAATATTTTTGAGTATATTATAAAGAAATAAAAAAAATGTATTTTTGAGTACAGCGTTGGAAAATCTTCTATATTGTGTGAAAGTTCACGCAATATAGCAGATTTTCCGAGGTTTTTACTGGATTAGTTTTACACAATTAAATTTATCATTTGATCTATATTACATAGAAACCTAACTAATATCCACAAGATATCTGTGTTATCAGAATATCTCATGAAAGATGTGTAATAACGTCATAATCACGTAGAAACGTTTGTATGATGAACATGTATCTCGGGTTGAACACCCTTATGGACATTTCGGCGAGTGTATGATGAATGGATATAGTGGATTATTTTACTATACTACAATTTTTCACCTGATGGTTGCTGATATCAACGTCACAAATTGTTTGCGACAATCTTGACGTATTCATCTAACGACCTAGCAACAGCATAGCGATATAGATAAGTATACATTAATTGCAACGGTTCGCACTCAACGTTTTGATAAAGATGAAAAATTGTTTTCTCCGGCTTAGAGGGTTTCTTCCGACGATTAATCTTTCCGCAAACCTATTGTTGAACTCGGCGGGAGGAACTTTTGTGTCCGAACTCCGACTGAGATCAAAAGGTTGCGATGGTACAAACCACTATGATTTTTAGAAACCATTTCTACTTAAATACAAGTAAGGGATCGCGAGCGAGGCCGCCAGAAATATAAATTGCTTTTAGCGGACAATTGAAGACGGCAAGATGCATTTTTATGGAAGTTTTTTTGGAGTCACGTCTACACAATTTGCTTTGGAAGTCGTTTGGTTTCTATAGCAATTGTTGTAAGAGCTGAGTCATCCGTAGTTGTACCTCTACGCTGGAGCAAAGGTTAAAGGCATTAAGCAAAGGCTTTAACAATATCTGTGAACAATTCTCATAAATAACAAACAATTCATCTCTTGACTGTACTCTCGGTCTTTCAGTTGTAAAAATGAGGAAAAAATTTTTTTATACGAGTAACATCGGCTCATAGGTACACTAGTGCACTCAAGTACACTTGAGCTTTAGTGGCCCTATTCATGCAACTGTGAAGGAAAAACATCATTAAAACTGTTACGGAATCTCGTCAAAGAAACAAGAGTAATTTCTAATTAATAGTACTACTACATAAGCTACGCAAATAAACAGTAACACGAAGACTCGAACTGAATACTTCATCTAAATGTGAATAGTCATTACACATTATCCACGTGCGGGATCGTGATGGTCTAGTAATTTACAAATACGCACGTCAATTTACAAATTAACCCGCGTCTGTAAAGCGAGAGCATTTTAATGTGTCGGACATGATGCACAATATTAGTAAAATGAAACGAGTTCATTAGCCGCTGCAGCTGGGCGCCATATTTCACTGCTCTACAATTTCCGCCCTGACATTTTTGCTGCATGTGAAATTTATACATAAAAAAATTTAACATTTATTCAAAAGTACTGTGGATGGATTTCGCATTTAGTACGCTTGGGCGTAAATAATTCGGTTTATGTATCACCTTTTTCGGTTTGCGAAATCTGGTGTCCATTTTATTATTACGTTTAAAACCACACTTGACATTTGATGTTTGAAAAGGCTAATTATATTATTTCGTTTTAAAGAAATACGAAGATTAAAATTTTGTTGTAACCCTGACGCTCGCAAGCAGTTTACGACTTTATTATTGCTGACAACAAGGTCCTTTCTAATAGAATTTTTAAATATTTGCGGTACACGGCACAATTGTACAAATGAAGGGAAGATTAATGCGTTGCGACCCCTATATATTTGTGTAGGGACGTTTTAGCGAGATCCGCACATCCAAAATTTATTTATAGGTTCATATAAATGACACACGTTTACGTGTTTCATTGGATCCACAATTTATGTTCGTTGAAAATGACATATTGCAGTAAAACAATTTTTAATACCCAATCGCGTCAACACGATAGATTACGCCTTGTTTCGAAATCCTGACATCCTGCGGGTAGTCAGTCACTGAAAATAAAGTACTGTGCAAAAATATTATTTTTTATTAAAAGGTAGATAGCGAGGTGGCAGCGCTCACAAACAAATTATATTTTTGGGCTCAAACTACGTTGAACTTTTTATGCGTTCGCGTGGGCTTCAATTAAAATAAAACATCGTACATTTTGAGCTACTGTATATTAATTTTACTTCATGAATACCAAGTTTGTAAAGTTCTTAGGCCTCGTAGTGGACCAGTGTAGGTGGATAAGACCTAAAGTGAATAACTTGGAAGACCGTAATATGAGCAGCGCGTGGGTAGGTGCTATATATCATTAGCAAACGAATTATATAAAGTGCAAAATCACTATTAGATTTCCAATATACAGTAATGGAAAACATAACGTAAAGAAGAGGTACAGTCCTAATTTTAAATATATACGAGTAGAATTCACAATTTTGAAACCAAGAAAGTAATTTAATAATGTAAATTCAGAAGTAATTTTGCCGGGTAATGAAACATTTTGAGTAAGGAAGTACCGCGATTGTTACATAATAGTGAGCTAACATTAAATATATAAGACATATAACCTCGTTATAAATCTGAGCAGTTTTCGTATTCCAAGACTTTCCTTTGTGTTCGATTATTAATTATTATTCCCAAGTGGCCTTTGTTCCAACCGGTCCTTTTATTCAGTCCTTGGCTGAGTTCGCAAGTAGTTACCACTTTCCGAATTAAAGTTACCGTTGGCGTATCGAACGCGACATTTTATATCGAGAACCCTTGAGTAGTCCAGACGGTATAAATGGTGTTATAAATCATTATTATATTTATAGGACGGCATAAAATCGCGGCGCGCCCTTATCGTTTAAGTTGAAAAATTTCATAGCGTAGAAAGGAAAATCAGTTGAAGGAGGTCATCTATCATGTTGGTGGATATCCCGGTCCAAGGAAGTTGTACGTCCAAGATACAAAATAATACCGCCATCATCTCCGAGGTAAAATATTGGATTCGGTAAGTGATAGCGGTCTAATTTTTATGCGGAAACTGGAAAATACTGGACAGGTTTTAATGGGTTTTTTTTTATAGGAGGGACATGCAATCTCAATGATTGTTTGTTATGAATAGGGGTGGGTTTAAAATAAGTGTTATAATTATGAGCCTTGTATTTTGCACTAAACGCTATTAATATAAAGCCAAGCGATCACTTTTTTAAATTTTTAAATAATTTTCATATATATTTTTTGATATGGGTATATAAAGTGGTTAAAAAATTTAACACAGTCCAACCATGTCCTAACCTTTCGAATCTTGCACTGTTTTAATAATTAAAAAAAAAATGTTTAAATTGTCAGAAAACAACTTTTTTGTGCAATGACATGCACAGGTCTTTTCTAAAGTGATCCAATGGTGCTCACTTGACAGTTGAAATGCAAATCAAATGCATCATTCATTTCATAATTTTTATAATGAAACATAATAAATGAAGCTAACAATAGATAATTTCACAAGAAGAAATAAAGTTTAAAATGACATACATATATTAACCTTTTGAATGTCTTATGTTACACAGTTCGACATAAGCAATTGTCTTTCTATTGTGTCTCTAATTACGGCATTCAAAGAGTTAAATTAAATATTTCAACCTAAACTGTCATTAACCGAATTCGAAAAGGAGGAGGTTCTATGTTCGGCTGAATGTAATGTATGTTTTTTTTAATGTATGTTCACCGATATCTCGGTCAATTGTGACCCATTTTAAAAATTCTTTTTTTGATTGAAAGGTTATGCTTCCAAGTTGGTCCCATTGTATTATTTTTTTATCTGATCACGAACTTCGAAGATATGGCACAGAACTCCTCATAGGATAACAGCAGAACTGTCGTAACAAGTAAAATTGCTTTTTTTATACGTGTAGTCGATGACTAGCTGAAGGAAAAGGTGGAGGGGATGTATCGGACTGATCTGATGACGAAGCCAGAAGGTAAATTAATGTATAAAAATAATCTAACCGTGTTTGGGATTATTAGAATCGTTATGAGATGCTCTCTGGCTATAAGGTACTTAAGTTTGGGTGAGAGGTACTTTTTAGTGGTGGTAGGTACCATAACTAAAAAGAGTAAAATACAAAACTTTTTACAAAAAAAAAAATACAACCGACTTCAATGTTAAATAAACACTGAAAAGTACAAAATAAATTAAATAACGAAGAGGCAAAACTATTATAGAAACACCGACTTCCGAAATTAAAGTTATTTTGTACTTGTCAGTGTTATTTTAGTGAATTTTACATTGAAGTCGGTTGTATTTTTTTTTTTGTTAAATGTTTTTTTTTTATGATTCACATCCCTATGAGTAAATTTCCAAAGCGTTCGTCTGCCTCCCTCCTAACTTTCAAGGAAACGTGCAAAAACTATTACATTGTTCGTCTGCACGAACCTTACAACGATATTAGATGATACATCGATTAATCTTGCAAAAATTAATTAGCAGACGGGCAGCGCCGAGTGACGCGTGAACGGAAACAATGGATGCCGCGTTAATAAATACCATTCATTATAAAATGTTCATATAGTACAGTTTTAATTATTATAAGGTAAAAGTGCCTTTACATTATTTTATGGGTCTTGGCGATGCGTTGAAGCTAGGTAGCCGCTGCTATTGCACCGCGTGTAGTTATAGTCCCTTTATTAATTAGTTAATTAATGAAATTCATTTACATTTAATTTTTTTTATAAACATTTTTTTATAAAAAAAGAACATTGCCTCATACTAGTAATAATACCTGTTTCGTGGTTGTGTTCACAAATATGTCTACTCACATACATAAGAGACACCCAGACCCAGCATTACAATACAATACATTAAAATTATTATAATTAATCAACAAATTAATATTCCAAAATTCAATAAATTAACATTCCAAAATTCAATAAATTAACATTCCAAAATTCAATAAATTAACATTACAAAATTCAACAAAATTAAAATTACAACAAAAGGCAATACATTAAAAATAATTACAGTCATTTATGTAGCTTTTTAGCGGCGTAAGCGTGACTTTTTCATAGCTCATACAATACATGCGGAAAATCATTTTACAACACGACACGTGTATCTTAAAATATTCTTATAGTCAATAAGGTCAATGGACTGTAAAGTAGAGATGCCACAAAATCGTGTTTAACAGATTTTTTATAAATAGAGATACATCCAAGGTGGACTGATGACTTGCACCCCTAGCCAAGTTGATAAACTGCAATTGTTACCGCTAGTCGAAAAGTAATCAAATGTATGGTAATGACATCATCTCATCGTTAATTCACGTGGTCGGAACAAACTAATAGAAAATTCGTAGCCAAGTTCACATCGTTTAAAATGATAGAATGAATTTCTACAATGTTTAACGCTACATCCTTTGATAAACAAACGCTACATTGTAGAACGAGCGGCCGACACAGGCGTGTTAACATGGCAACCCACTTATCGTTTTCTACAATTGCTGACACCGAAGCGTTACCGATTGGAGAACGGAATTCGACACGATACGGTTGTAACTTGGCTTGGGGGGGGGGCTGGTGAATGTTGCGGGCAATCAATCAAGGGCAATTCTAATGAGATAATTCTAAACTTAGTTTAAATTTTGAATTCATGTAAATTATACGTTGGAAGGCCTCCTACAAGGTGGACCGATAACCTGGTGAAGATTGCAGGAAACCGATGGATGCGAGACGCACAGGAATGTTCGTTGTGGCGACGCTTGGGGGAGGCCTATGTCCAACAGTGGAAGTTTATCGGCTGAAATCATGATGATGATGAGAGAATACATACACATTATATAGTACCTACCCAAGTCTTTACAACCCTACTGAAAGGGTTGATTTGAGGCGGCTCGAGAAAAAAATACATAGAAGAATTTGAGAATACCATTTGCTCAGCAGTGGGAAAGCATGGCCAAATAAAAACCATTATGATACAAGAAACAACACAATGATAACAAAAAAAGATAATACATAAGAAACGTTAGTACAAAGGTACTGCTCATTTCCAAAGAAATTTCTTCCAGCAGACCTGCGAAAGGAGAAATCAAAAAGAAATGTAGACAATAGTGAGTAAGAAGCAAAAGAAGAATGAGTGAAGTCTTAAACCAAAGTATCCTATAATTAAATTCTACTATAAATATATATGAAATATTATACAACATAATACATACAACATATAAATAAATGTCATGTTATTTTCTAAAGTATAAAAAAAATCTCTAAACAGTTCACTAAACGCTGAAAGAGTCAGCAAATAATTTCGTTACCGATCTATCACTTCGCCCGTTCTCTTTTTATTCAGCCCGCATTACCCTGAAAGGTCTTTCATGTAAAGAACTAATAAGGTTTCGCTTCTGCTTAGAAGGCTGCGGGGAACGTAAAGAGAAGGGTTATTATTCTGGAACATTATTATGCCTCGATGGCATACTTACGAATAATAATGTTCTAGGTCTCTGAGTCTAAAATAAATATATTGAAATAATTTTAAAATGGTTTCGTGCGTGAGAAACATATTTATTTAAACTGTCTTTTGTACACTTGAGTGGTTTTAATACATTAACGTTAAAGTTAAATAAATATCCAAACAAAATAATTCATAAACTAACTTCTGTCGAGTGATTAACTAGTTGTTTGGAGTGTTCACGTTTCAGGAAACTTTTAGAGTGAAAATTGTTTCCTGAAATAGCATTTAGTGAGACAAATAATATTGATTACTTGTTTATCCGACAGACATTATGACTATTTATTTCTAGATTATTCCTTTACTAGGATATCATATTGCTAAAAATCGTAGGTGTCACTAAATACAAAGGAAAGAGAAAGAACGGTAAAAAACTGAGAAAAATAATGCAAAATCTTTGTGAATAAAACTGTGTCAGCTTTAAAAAGCTTAAAACAGTATAATGCGCTGTTTTCACCACTGGCGGAATGCCCAGAGGCCAAGGTCAGCGGCAAAAGAAAGCCTGCTTATGAAGGCTGAACACAGTATAAAACAAAAATAAAATCGTTGTCTAGTTTTTACTTCAGGCAGTAATGAGATTCCAAACCAAATACTCAATGATATCACATACTCGTAAGCTGCGCGGAACGCTTAGTAATAAATGCGAGTTAATTATAAAACATTTCAATTATAATCAAAGCCCAATCTCCTTCCTAATTACGTGTCGTTATTTAAATTAAAACTTTTACGTTCGAACTTCTCATTTCAGGAGCCATTACTCAAACGTGTAGGTTCACTCACAAATGAGATTTCATAATTAACGTAAGCCAGGTCGGGCCGTCAAGTGCATGTGAAAATTTAACGAGAAGAGCCGAGGCTGGTGCTTCAGACCTATCTCAACCGTCATGGCAGCCAGTAGTCCGTGGCTTTGACGTGAAAAACACTCGTGTAAAAAGGAGTGTTTTTTACATTGGTGAGATGTAATTAATTCGTTCGATGCGATTTGTTGAGTTGATGGCTGCTATGGAGGTAAGTATCTGTGACAAAAGGAAACATTGGGTATGATGAAGTATTTAATTATATTAGTAATAGTATGTTTATCAGTTATCTAGTACTCATAACACAAGCTCTGCTTAGCTTGGTCACTAGACGGGCGGCGTAGTGTGAAAGTTATAAAAAAAGACATTAAAAAAAGAAAAGAAAAGATTATTTCTCACCATTAGAAAATTACATTTTAGAAGGTAAAGTATTTTTTTCCGTATATATAGTATTAAATAAATTAATCTGATGTTTTGTTATTTTATTATTTACGTATCATCAATATTAAGTATGTTTATCAGTTATCTAGTACTCATAACACAAGCTCTGCTTAGCTTGGTCACTAGACGGGCGGCGTAGTGTGAAAGTTATAAAAAAAGACATTAAAAAAAGAAAAGAAAAGATTATTTCTCACCATTAGAAAATTACATTTTAGAAGGTAAAGTATTTTTTTCCGTATATATAGTATTAAATAAATTAATCTGATGTTTTGTTATTTTATTATTTACGTATCATCATCATCATTATTTTAGCCGATAGACGTCCACTCTTGGGCATAGGCCTCCCCAAGTGTCGCCACAATGAATGATTCTCTGCGTCCTGCATCCATCGGATTCCCGCAATCTTCACCAGGTCATCGGTCCACCTTGTAGGAGGCCTTCCAACGTATAATTTAGATGAATTCAGAATTTAAACTAAGTTTAGAATTATCTCATTAGAATTGGCCTTGATGTGCCTTCTACACATTACGGAGTTTCAATAATTGTTACGTATGTTATGAGCCCAACTTCCGTAACAGTAGGTAGGTAAGGACCTACCTACTGTTACGGAAGTTGACACAGGAGGATTAAAAAAGTGTTGTTATTATTTAAGTAAAGTCTCAATAAATAATATCCATAAACAGCGAAGTTATTAGCGTTTGTTTATATCCCAAAATGTCACTCAATTTATGGAAATACTGTACCTACCAGCTATTTATTATGAATGAATAAATGACGATCAAAAGGGAAAACACTGCACGTAGTTTTTTCTAGTAGCAATTGATATGAATGTTTGATTCAATTGTTGATGAAATGATGACTTTTCGTGGAAAATTTTGGGATTTCGATTTTTTTTATTTTTTATTTTGACCATAAAAATATGATCAGTAACGGGTATGGATAATTAGTAGCCCCTTTTTTGTACTAATTAAAAACGAGGGGTGTATAACCTAGCTATGTGTCAAAGTTTTTCCTTAAAAAGTTACGAGTATTTTAGTTAAACGGAAAGAATTAATATCGTAGCGAGATGCCGAATGTATTTTTATGTTAGCGCGAATATTTTATATCTACAGCTGGTTGTTCAAAATTAAATGTTGACTTCTTCAGTAACGTAAAAGTTTCCTGAAAGTAGCAGAATTATTTTCAGTAGCTACTGTGATTTTTGCGCAGTTTATGTTGACGTTTGAGAACGGTAAATCCAGATTCTTATTATGATTGAGTTTAGAATTGGATGTTGAATAAAAATAATATGATTTATTTGTTTTTGATATAGGAAAGTAGTGAACAACACCTAAAAAATTGGTTTTTAATGTCTTAGCAAGAAACGAGTACTATTGTACTTGTTAAAAACCAAAACCGGCCAAGTAATAAAGGAAAAAAGACCTGTCTGTTATACGATTCTATTTTTTAGTATTGAGAGCAGTGGTGGCCGAGTGGTAATGTCTCCGGCTTACGAGTTGCAGGTCGCGGGTTCAAACCCTGTTAGGCGCATTACTTTGTGTAATTTATTTCATTACCAACTGCTCTCAAAAAGGTGAAGGAAAACATCGTGAGGAAACCGACATGTCCTAGAACCAAAAATTCTAAGACATGTGACATCCACCAACCCGCACTGGGCCTGCATGATGGATTACGGCCCATTCCCTCTCCTAGAGAGGAGGCTTGAGTCCCAGCAGTGGGAACATTAAAAAAGCTGGTGATGATGATGATGAGTATTTATTGTTATAGCAGTAATAGAAATGCAACATCTGTGAAAATTTCTACTATCTAACTATCATGGTTCGGTGACAGACAGACAGACGGACGGACAGTGGAGTCTTAGTAATAGGGTCCCGTTTTACCCTTTAGGTACGGAACCCTAAAAGTAGGCAGGCTTGCGGACAGTGAGCAATGGGTAGCTCGCTGTCTGGCCGTCCGGTAACTGTCAGGACCAGGCACAAGTCGTCGACGGCGCGTGCTGTTCCCGCGCGCCTCAAGGAGTTTTCAGCAACAGCAGGAGCCCAGCCGGGTCGAAGGGCGCTCGAGCCCCGGTATGAAGGCTTGAAGGTACGGGATGGGTTTTTTAGCCAGTAAGAGTCTGACACTTTTTCAGAGTTTTGACACTATCTCCCGCTCCAACCAAGAGCGGGGTTTGTCATAAGACGATTTTTCCCATCGAAAAAAAACTCTAAAAGTAGTGTTTAATTAAATCCAAGTAAGTATATCTATATTTTATGAGTAGTTCAATCCGCTCCGACAGACTGGGGCTTTCGTATAATTAGTCCGGATTTATCTCCTCAGCTCGGGCTGAAATCGTTCCGTTAACAAATTGCATTATAAGCCTTCTTACAGAGTATTATTTTAATAGCTTATTATCTGTGGCGCTGTAATTTTACCAGCCTTTTTACTAGGAATACTAGTCCAGTTTATTTTTGTGTTTATTCTAGATTTTTTTTTTTTTTCTGAGAATGTTAAACCTGATTATATTTTTTAAGGCTTTCGCAGCCAGGTGCGCAGAAAGAATTCGACCGCCATTTTTTATACGAATTTTTCTACTAGTTTACCCATTACTTACCCGTACAATAATTCCTACGAAAAATGGTCGTCACGTCGCTATGACATTATCGCATCGCCTTTGTCTTAAAAGCCCTCTTTTGGGTAAGAAGTTATTGAATAACTTCTGTTGCTTTGGGAGAAATAAGATGGAGTTTTAGACTTTTATTGACACTTACACGAGTTTCTTCAGTTGCCCTTTGCGTTTCAGGGCCAGGGTTAGTCTTTCAAAAAATCCTGCGTCAAGACCAGACTGCAGGATTTTTCAGCTTGACCGCCTTTCAGCTGAAATCTACAGAATACAGTAGGCACAACGGATCTTGAGCGCTCGGCTTCAGAGTGGGGATCGCTTTGCGCATTCCATACATTGGCGAGCCAATCGTCTTCCTTGTTAGATACATGCAGCAATGCAGGGAATGAATGAGGAGTGACGTCTATGACGCGATGGTGCGGCGAGCCAATCACTAACCCTCCCCGCCCCCACGTCTCATTTCACACCACTAAAGAGACCGAATATTTGACGTCTGCGCAACCGCTCAAGATCCGTTATGGCAACTGTAGTTACGAACAATAATACATATTCTCAACATAGCTAAAAGTGCTATTTTCGTCGAGCATGGTTTAAAAGCTTGTTGTTTCATCTAACGCAATCCAGCACGATTTTTGATGAAGAGGCGATGCAAAAAACAGAGATCGCCTGAAAACACTGTTGGCATTCGGTAATTCTGTGATTTACTCGAATATTTCACAAAACCTTTTCCAGGGAGAAGTTGTCGGTTTTCAGAATCTCGCTTTAATGTGCAAGGCTTCTATAGATATTGTACATTTTTATATTTTTAATATATGAGTACATTTTGGTGGGACAAAGTTTACGTAAAATTCAGAGATTAGACTAGATTAGTTTTACACAAACTTGTTTTTTTATTTTTTTTATTGAGATAAACTAGTGCGTGACTGCGATCCTACCTGATGGTAAGTAGCGATGCAATCTTTGATGGTGAGGCGCACTAGTCTATTAAGAGCCTATTCACTCTAGCCTTGAAGACACCCAAATTATAATCGGACGGATTCTATAGAAGCCTAGATAATATTCATAAGATAGCTGTGCATCCAAAATATCTGGAGAAAGATGTGTAATAACATTAAAATTACGTAAGACCGGTTGTATGAAAATTTATCTCGAAAAGGATGCTCTTAAATCGGTGTAGGTGCCTGACATTCTACCATGCTACCTGCATCTAAGCCCTCGAAGGAATTGCTACGTCTACCTATGCCAAAACAAAACTTCTCTCAGGTCTCGCGGGTCAGCAAACTTTAAATAAATGTAAGGAAATGAAGGGAAGGATTTCTCTAGTTAAAATAAACGAGGCCCATAACTCGGCCACAATTACTAACGTTCCTCAACAGATGCGTCGCCGGGGCCGCTAATTAAACAGCACAATGTTTTTTTGGTGTAAAAAATATTTGAAATATTATTTCATCCAAATATTATGCTTTTCCCGTATTGTGTCACCGATTGTTTTTTACAAATCTCTGCTGGAATTTTGCACGGTGATTGTATTGAAAACAGAATTTGTGAAAAAAACCAAACAAAATAATATTGTTTTTATTACTGTTGCGCGTTGAATATTAATGAATTATTCTTTTTGTGTACAAATAAAATCATTTGTACCTCAATAAAAGCCAGATTTCGCCCAATTTTGTTATGCTCCATATTAAATAAAACACAATAATACTCAACAATAAATCCAGCAATTATATTAATGCTGGTACATTAAATTGTGAGTGATTTTTATAATAATAAATGTTGCTCACCCATACAGCGGAGATATTACGAGGAACAATTTTTGTGACAAATTGGGGGATCCTTACAATTAGTGCCATCTTTGCGTCTTTCAAAGAAGTGTCGTATTCAACTAGACTAATGAATGTCATAAATTCAGTGGAGGAGCTCTTCAAACAATTTCGAAGACTTATCACGATGGATCTATTCAACTTTAAGTTTTAAGTGAAATATTGGCTATACAGTATTTTATCGCTCTTGTTTCAGAATGGAAATATTTAGGAATAAAGGGTTATGATAGAAAACCATAGCAGATATTAAATTCATTTCGTTTTGTTCAATTTATTCAAATCTTTGAGACGAGACGTCTCCAACCGTACTTGTCTATAGTTGTTGTATTATTATTTGTTTTCAGAACATATTTGGCGTCATCCGAAGTTTGCTGTGGTTTAATATTACAGATCAAATACAGTATCTACAAAACTACATAGATTATGCCAGACATAACATATACATTGGATTTATCTTTATAAATATTTTAGGTGTTATACTAATGTACATAAATGAAAAATAAACTCATTATAGCTATTTTTTATGCTCTACTTACTTATATAAAAAAAAGACTTGTGGCACTCGGGGACTGCCGCGGTAAAACTATTGCATAGCATTTTTATCGACTTACGCAATTATAATTATTTATTTATTTTATTTATGCAGTATTTTTTTCCTTTGTTTTTTTTCTTTGATATTAATTGAAGTTACACTTTCACACATTGAATTGAATTTTGATTGATTGTTCACTCATTTGTTTTCTTATTGGTTACCACGCTCAAAAAACAAATGAGTGGGGGGGTGTTAGGTTATCTTCGTTACGAAATTTCTGGATTCGGTCTCCACGTTGAGCGTGATAGAAGCTATGCAATAGCTTAAAAATAATGCTTATGAGATATGGCAATCTAACTCAGGCTAGATTGGAAACTGTAGTGTTTTAAACGTTTACTAGCTGACCCGGCGACCTTCGAACCACCTAATAGTCAATGAATGTAGTATATCTTTCGATATAGTCGACCGATTGCGATGAAATAAAGCCTAAGTAATATGTGAAGTTACATACAATTTTAATGTATAAAAGTTAGCTACATCGATTTCGTGCATTTTACGTGATGCGTGCACAATTAAAAACTTCTACAGATTTATTATAGGTATTAGATCTGTTCTTGCTTCGTCATTCAGTGTTCAATACAACGAATATGACTTTTTATGAACATAATAAATACTTAAGTAATTGGCAAATCTATCAACGAAACCCCGAACATTTGAGCATTACACTATATATATCATACTAATATTATAAAGGTGAAAGTGTGTGTATGTTTGTTACTTCTTCACTCTAGAACAGTAAAATAGATATGGATGGAATTTTGCACACGATACACGAAATGTACTGAAATAACACGTTGAATAGTTTCTATCTCAAGAGTTTGTTCCTTAAAGACAATTTTCTACATTCAGCGGACGAGCAGCTTGTATATAGAGTTATTTGTATAACACTAACTACCTTGCAGGACTGTAGTAGGTACTAATGTCATAAATAACAACTGTTTTCTATATATATCATGTTAGTTCAACAGTTCTTTTTTGTGGTGGGAAAAATCATCCAGTGACAACCCCCGCTCTTGGGCGGAGCGGGAGATAGTGTCAGACTCTTACTGACTAAAAGCCCACCCCGTTCCTTCTATCCTTAATACCGAGCCTCGAGTTCCCTTTCGGATTATCCTGGCCCCAGTAGGCTTCGACCCGGCTGGGCCCCTGCTGTTGCTGACAACTCCTTGAGGCGCGCGGGAACAGTGTGCGCCGTCGACGACTTGGGCTTGGTCCGGACAGTTACCGGACGGCCGGACAGCAAGCTACCCATTGCTCGCTGTCCGCAAGAATGCGCCTACGGTGGCCGAAAATCGGGATCGGCTGGTAACTTCTCAGTTCAACATAGTCCTGAGAAGTTACCAGTGTTTAACAAATAACCTTGTATAATAATATTGTAGCCATAATAATAGACCGCCCAAAATAGTTACAAAAATCAATAACATTCTGTCTTTCAAGCTGTACTCAGTTAGTTTACCAAGCTCTAAACTGTATTAGGTAATTTGCGTGCCAACCGTCTATAAATTGGGCTTCAATAAAATATGTATACTCCGTGACCTAAGTCCTGGAATTGCTCGACGCCGCATTATCGAACCTCCAATCTGCTTAATACATACGACATAGCAGTGTCAAGGTACACAAATTAATATTCAGCCTCTATATCAGCCCACACACCTGGTGTGTTGATTCAGTCCACGTTATCTATCGTAGTGTGTTCTACGATGCATTAGTGCATTACTTGGCTAAATACGCGTGCACTAAGTGCTGTCCACGCATGGAAGATTTACATGTACCGAGTACACGTTTGTATGCGGTAATACGTTAGTAATCTGGGTAAATGGTGGTGTATTAATTCATGAAGTTTACCTGTGCTAGAATGGGTGCTTTTTTGATTGGTGATTCATACAATCCTGTGACTTTGCTCTAATGCCTATCATAAAGCTGAAGACTTGTCAGCAATTTTTTTTTTTTGTATGGGGCATTATCAAAAAACTTTTCCCGCTTTGGGTGGAGAGCGAGACTTTTATTAACTAAAACCTACCTTGCTGGACTTTGCGTGCCAGGTTCATGGTGACTTATTCGAAGAGTTTTTTTAAATATACGGTATGATATTATAGCTCAATTCATGTCTTACTGAATGTTTACATGGTAAGCATAAAGAAAAATTTTGACTTTTATATGCAGCAGAAAAGGGCATACTTACGTATTTCGTTTATTCCTGAACAATTATCTGTTATGAAACAGTCTGTAAATTATTCGTAGATTGCAAAAATCACAACAAAAACTGGCAACTCGCAGCTGGTGTGTTGTTATTTTGCTTTACAATCCAAAGCGGCCTCGGGCGCCGCCAACGGGGTGCTACCCGGAAATATTTGACCGTATCTTTATGGTTAAAACACGCACGAGTTAATTAGACCTTAGATTTTAAAATCATAGATTTTATAATAATATATAAGACTATTAACCTTTCGAATGTCTTATGTTACACAGTTTGACATAAGCAATTGTCTTTCTATTGTGTCTCTAATTACGGCATTCAATGAGTTAAGTGATAAATAATTAAGTCTGTTATTTTTGATTCAATTATTATAACTTGGCTCACTTTCTTTCTTGAGGTAGCTATGAGTAATTGAATGGCTTCAAAACTTGTTGTTTTAATAACCGGTAATGGATATCCAAAAATACTTTTCCCATTGTAACAGAACGCTTCCGTGTATATCTAAGCAACTAGCTTCTACCAGCGGCTTAAGCCGCGTGAAAGTAGGTTTCTTTTCCATACATACTTTAGGCCCCCATTTCATTCCATTAAGGGTAAATTTTGAAAAAAAATCACTCCCTAAAGGACCCCCTCTCTTAGTGCTGGCCTACGTCACAAGTGTAAGCTTTGTGCAAAATTTCACGTTCCTAGTTCCAATCATTTCGGATGGGCGTTGATATGTAAGTCAGACAGTTGCTCTTTTTTTTACAATTTTTTAGCTCTTTTTTACACTTTTTTATTTAGTTTCACTTGTCCTGATGTTTGTCTGTAATCAAATCTTGCAAATTAAAGAACCATTTCCCGGTTAGCGATTGAGCTGAAATTATGCATGCATGTGTAAATCAGATGACAATGCAAATTTATTATGACATGGAGCTGATCTGATAATGAAACCATAAGGTGGCCTTAGGAGCTCGTTAGTTAAACGACACAACCCTATCGAGTTTGATCTCATAAGATTCGTTTTGATGAGTTTTAATTTATATAGGTATTAAACCGATATAAAAACTTGTTATATATAAAGATACATAAAGATAATTACATATTGCTCCGATTAAACACAAACATACCTTCTTTACGAGGAATTTCTTTTATTGATGTTAATTTTATGAGATCGTTTATTTTTAGACGATTAATGTGTACGCAAATATCTACCAGGGGGCTCAAGAGAAATATTGTCTTTATACGTTTTGTTTTGTTCTCATTTGCGAAAACAGGTCGGTTGCTTTAATTTGCCTCTTGCGATAAGGAATTCAACAATACAAGGTGTTTACTTGACGCACTTTCCTCGGCGAATGTTTTGTGAGACGTTTTATGAGTTGCCATTAAAGAGAATGATTGCCATTGTTCAAGATATAGCGGTTCAACTTCATTTTCAACGAGCTCACCGCCCTTCTACACGGCTCTCGGTGATTTTACTAGGTTAGTCTGATTAGTTCGCCGGGATTAAGTATATAGGGAAACCGTTGGGTAGAAGTATACCCCTACATGGTTCTGTTAAGATTGACTGCGAAAATAATATCATACGAACTGGGATTCACAGAAAGGTTTGAGACGGATTTCAGCAAGTTGTTTTAGACTTATAAAATCATGCAGTATTACTAAATTAAGGTTATTTACGGACCTCTAGCATTATTGATATTAAAGAGAAAAGAGGCTTTTGACTCTGAAGAAAGATATCGGCAATACAGTTGACTGGATTTAGATGAAACTTCATAATATTATATATTAAGGGGCACGGTAATACCGCCAAGGCGAGCAAAAAAGCGGCGCATCCTTTTCTCGAAAAAGTTTAGGCCATTTACGACCTCTTGCTTTATACAAGAAAATAACATATAATCAATTTATAATGAGGGTAAGGAATACTAAAACTAGGCGGGAGTAGCCGCTGACAAAATCTAGTTATACTAATATTATACATATATAGGCGTGTGTTTTTACTTTGTCACGCTTGAAAAGCTAAATGGATTTGGATGAAATTTGGCCCACGGGTATGTCATGACCTGCCACTTTTATTTCAGGTATGTTTTTCCTGACCAAAAATTGCTATGTTCACGGGGATACCAGTAGTAGTAGCAAGTACTTATCTCATAAAGAAATCATTTTTAGGTAGAAATTTTGATGAGGGAAATTATCAGATAACTCCTGTTCCGGGTGGAGGGGTTGTCAGATTTTTACTGACTAAGAGCCACCTGTTCCTTCACTTGCCCTTAGCGTTTCAAGACTACGGTAACTATTTCGAAAATTCCCGCGGCTCTGTTAGATAGTCATTTGTCTTTTTCTGTTCATAATTATAAATGATTTGAGGTACCATATAATATGTACTACGCACTGGATTAGGCGAGCCGAACACTCACTTCAATCAACTCAGGTGTAATGTAGTCTGTACATCTTGAAAATTACACTATACTGAACGAAACGCCTAAGTACCACGAAATTCATGGCGCTAAAGACATTTTGGCCTCGAAAAAAGTCTCTTCTAAACTATCTAGGCGCTGTTAGTTAGACGACATAATGCCAATGTAGCGCTGCAGTGAACTTTTCTTATATATTTTCAGTATTTTGATAAATAGTTTCCATGAACGTTATTGTCTATCGCTACATTATAAGTCGATGATGTGAGGTCTTCTAAACAGTAGAGTAGAATGTCTCCACAGTAGACCGCTGAGCGAGCCAAAGCGTCGCTATAAAGTATGATCTAGGGCAGATAAAACCATAATGACCACGCTTAGTAGCCGGATTAGTACCCACGATAATAATAATTATACCTATATTTTACTCCTGCTAGTGATACAGTAATTAACAGCTGATTTTCAGTCGATTTTTCAGTGATTTAGTGTACCTTAGGGTGAAAGCCGGTCTATTCTAGTAAAATTATCGGGTGGCCAATGGCAAGGATTTTTTTTGTTTCGTTCTTTTTAGGGTTCCGCATCTCAAAAGGAGAAAATGGAACCGTCCGTCCGTCCGTCTGTCTGTCTGACTATCAAAACCCATTATCTCGAGAACGTGTGGAGATATCGTGTTGAAATTAAAACCATATACTCAAGTCTGTGGTCCCTTCAAGCTGTGAAATCAAACTTCTAAGGTAACGAATAAAAAAGATCGAAATGCATAGGATACTTCCCGTTGACCCAGAATCCTGAAATTTGGCACAAAGCGAGGTTTTATAGCACAGATATAAGAAGAAATCTAAAAAATTACGTCACAAAAAAAATTGTAAACCGGAAAAATCTTCGAGACTCCATTCGGGAATTATATTATACACATACTAACTTCGAGTTGGTAATGTAATATTACCTATTACATTACCAACTCAAAGTATAATATAGTCCACTATATTTACAGTGTTAGTTTCTTAATCTACGTTTTATTTATATCTATTACAATTCTTATTATACCGAAACTAAAATATATTTTTTATTTTATTTTTTTAAATAAAGAGAAAAAAATAATAATATAAAGAGTTACTTCTTATTTATTTATTTGACATTAATTTGCTTATATTATTAATACATATTTGTATACCTATTTCATTTTTCTTCGAAGTTAAAATACTGGACTCTCTATTATCAGGTGTAATATTGATTCCTCCGCGACTGGGTCACAAAATACATGCATGTGAGTCTTTCTTTTTAATACGATTGAGGTATTGTGAGAAGCCCCCGTGCCCTGTAAATAGTTGTGTGTGCAAGTGAGTTAAGGTGAAACAAAAAACATTAATATTGCTACTAAGAGAAAGAGAAAAATGCCTGGTCGGACCGCTGGGTAAAGTCCTCCCGCCTTTGCCCAGCGGTGGGACAGTATTACCAAAAAAATACAAGTAAAATCTGTAAAACTCAGTATGACGTTTTTGTCAAAGTTACATTCTAAGAAAGATAACGATTGTCGCACGTGGGCACGCATTTAAGGCCCGAGTGGAACACTACATGACGTTGAAGACCCGAAGTCGGTATTTCCGGCTGGTCTAGACGGCGAGCTACTCATTGCTCGTTTACAGCCCTCGCCGTCGGTGGCCAGGGATCGTCCTGCGACTCCCGATGCCCAGAGCGTCTTATTTCACTGCGGTTGGGGCATGAAGATGTCCGTTCACTCACGGTTGCGGTCATCTCCTTAGTTAGCATTATTGAGGGCCTAACCAAGTTGATAATCTACAATCGTCAACGCTAGTAGAAAACTTCAAATGTATAGGAATGACATAATCTCAACGTTAAGTCACGTGATCAGAACAAAGGAAACAAAGGTGTTATCGACTGAGACTTGAAACGAAACGGTCGTAACTTGGCTAGGTTTTTTTTATGGTGGGAAAAATCATCCAATGACAACCCCCGCTCTTGGGCGGAGCGGGAGATAGTGTCAGACTCTTACTGACTAAAAGATCCACCCCGTTCCTTTTAGCCTTCTGGTTTGCAGAAGGAGGCGATGGCGGTGCTCTGCTCAAGCGGGCATACCTCAACCGTATACTTCACCGTATCGAGTATACGCCGTATTCAAATTCATGTATGCGGTGGAATAGTTGACATGAAAGGTGTGGCGCGGCGGTGGGTCACGGCTATCGTTAATGAAAGAGGGTCTTGAAGGTAGATCTATATTTTCAGTTCACAATCTATACATATAAATAAAATTGGAGTGTCTGTTCGTAATATTGAAATAACTGCTTTTTGCTACATGCAAATGAATATACGGTACATACACCAAAATAACATTTTTTTACAATTTTTGTTATTCTTTCTGTCTGTCTGTTTGTCCGGGCTAATCTCTGAAATGGCTGGACCGATTTTGACGGGACTTTTTTGTCAGGTTGCTGATGTAATAAGGAGTAACGTGGGCTACGTTTATTTTAGAAAAAATAAATTCAAAATTCTGTAATCTACGCGAACGAAGTTGCGAGCACAACTAGTATTTAGATATGAACGCTCTGTTTTCAAAACAGAAATGGCCTCAAAGCCTCGGTTTTACGAAATAGCACGTCTGTTTCCATGGAAATAATATGATTACCTTGATTCGAGGAAATAAAATTTTTTCGCCATTTATAAAGTGGATTCAAAATCTTATTCAATTTAGCTTAGCCAGCAAAGCTGGGGCGCGGGCTAAACACAAAAGGCGATACTTGTTCGACAATTCTGGTTCGGTATTGTCCGATAAAATTCGCAAACGAAGTATGTTCTTGTGTCCATATATCGTATAAACGTAATGTAATACTATATGACACGGTAAATGTTGCTCTGCGATATAAATTATTAAAGAAAAACTGGGGGTGAGGGTGGGAGGGTAAAAAATAGTTTACGTCCTATTCTCAGACCTATTCAATATACAAACAAAATTTCATAAGAATCGGTCAAGCCGTTTCGGAGGAGTTTTGTTACAAACACTGTGATACGAGTTTTTATACAAAATTAGTTTTAGTATTTATGCGAAATCTGACACAAGTGTTTGGTATTTTTATGTAAAGAATTCATGTACAAAATTTCATGACTGTCTCACGAAAAATCACAAAGTTATGTTACTACAGCTTGTTATGTTACTTGGTTGATAGACCGGCGGCATCCGGGAGACTGTGGGGTTGTTTAGCTTCCACACCCAAATGTGCGCTGGCTCCTAATGCCCGCTATAACATGCCGTGACATGTCTTGTACATAGTATTGGTGGTGTCCAACTTGTTACCTTTTTAATTTATTTAACTCTTTGAATGTCGTAATTAGAGACACAATAGAAAGACAATTACCTTATGTCGGACAGTGTAACTTAAGACATTCGAAAGGTTCAAGCGAACGCCGGCGTTCGCGCACCTATTGTCTTTCTATTGTGTCTGTAAATTCCACGATTGAAAGGTTAAATATTAATAATGTAAAAATTATTGTTTAAATTATCTATAATAGTGTAAAAATTATTGGAATCGATTCAGTTACTGATTCTGAACAAACTACATATATTCAGGTTTCGCATATAATATACTAAAAATAATGCTGTAAATTAGAATATCGTTTATACCAATAATTTATGTGACAGGTATTTTCATGCAGTCTGACCCTTAATATCGTGCTCGTGTCATGTACTCCACTCGTGGTACTGTAGTAATCTGTTTGCTTGCGAGTTTGCGACGTACACAGAGTGCTGTTTCGACACTCCTCGGTTGGTGGCACTCCACCTTAATTCTCTAAATAATATTGTTTGCGTTCACTCTAGACGTCAAGCCGATGTTACTTTATTGCTTTTATATATTTTGATACTTCAGGCTTGCGGCTTCGCTTCGCTGAAGGCTAACTGTGCGCATTTCTGACTGCTCGGTTTATACAAATCTCTCTTTATTCATAAAATTTTATTATGATGTTTATTTCAGTTTTATGTAAATTTGCATTTCTGTGGGAATGTAAATTGGTTGATGATCACAGTGTTGGTTTGTTATTTTTAGGGTTGCATACCTCAAAAGGAAAAAAACCAAACCCTTATAGGATCATTAGATTTGCTGTCCGTCTGTTCGGCCATCCGTCTGTCTGTTTGTCACCCTTTATTTTGGGAACGCGTGGCGGTATCGAGTTATAATTAAAACCATATACTCAAGTCTGCGGATTCTTGAAGCTGTATAAAAATCAAACTTGTTAGTTAATGAGAAAAAAGATACTTCGGTTTATGTGGCAAAATGTACGTATTTTGACATTCTCTAGGAAATCAAACTCCATTGGGTAGTTCCCGTTGTCTCAGAATTCTGAAATTTAGCATAAAGCATGGTCTTATAGCACAAGTATAGGAATAAATCAAACTATAAAGTTGTTACATCACAATTTTTTTATGCGTTTCGGAAAAATCTTCCGAGACCGGAATTGAATTATTTACATAGGCAAGTTAGTACGTAACCCTCAGGGTGCGAGTCCGAATCGCACTTGCCCATTTCTCTTTTTAATATTGATTATTTTTCCTTGCACTATCCGACAGAGAGTAGTGCAAGTCTCAAATAAATATTTTTTCATTCGTTTCAGAAATTCCCCGTGGCCCTGGCGGGTATCGGTATTGCTCGGATTAGCTTACAACTCTTTGAGGCTCGAGTGATGTGACTCTCCATCGTTCCATCTAGAGCGAGAGGAGTTTTGATGATTTTCCACCTCAAAAAAAAACAATTGTCAGACAAGTTTCGTCAAAGCTCGACAATACAAATAAAACACATTGTAAGTTCGAAACCAAAATTAAACAGGAGGTACGTGAAGCTCATGTTTAGTAACGCAAGACAAAGAGCTCAGTTTAATTACTGAGCGTTTGGGATAGCGACTGAATTCTGTGATAATTGGTCAGCATACACAGCAATCATAAAACAAAAGATACACACAATACTATTATTGAAGGCATGATATTTCCCGTCAGTCGCCCCCGGGCCGTAAACGGTTGGTTTGGACCGATGCCAGTTTTTTTCGTTCCCTATTTCTTTGACAAAAACCCGTTGTATACTCTTTGACTGATAAAATTAATCAGTTTAATGCGTATTACAATTGCAAAGTTTGTGTTTATTCTCCATAAATGTAAGTTGTAAATCTTCATTTGTATTCACTTATGCTTGCTGTTTTGTTTTGCATTGTTCATGAATATTTATGGCACAAATGCAAGTTATTGCTCTAAGTTTTTGGATAACAATATTATCACTAGAGAAAATATTATTATCACGTTAAAATAGCTAATAACTATTCAGTTTAAGAGTTAAACTATAAATAATGAGACTCATATAAATCAGGATTCGAAGCTATTCAAATAATTTACCTATTTGTGCATTATAATTTTGGTTGGCAAAAAGCGATTTTCAAAATTAATTTTAAAACTTTATTTTATAAATAGGTACTAAAACTTAAAATGCAATTAGAGGTAAAACTAAGCTTATTTAATATATTAGTAATTGCCGATACTCTATCCAGTAACATTAAAGTTAGATAAATGACCGAGCGTTTATTGGCTCGGTGGATAAACTCTGAAAGTTGGCCAGATATTTCACTTACTAATCGATAGGATACTTAAAGTTGCCGACTACCCTCTCGTAGTTCCATGGGCTGTCGGAACATATGTGTACATGGAGATTATGACAGGATCCTCGCTTAATCCTAGCTTTAGGAAAAGGAATTACATCGCCGAATTGTTAAATAAGGTTGCATTTTCTTTTGTAACACCTTTTTTCAGCAACGGCCTATAGTGCACTGAAGAACATAGATCTGTGCGTAAAAATAGAACACCATTTGTAAATATTGACGTGTACTGTTTTTACAGAAGGCTTGAGTCCCAGCTGTGGGAACATCATTATATCGCTTATGCTATGCTATGAGTCATGTGCCTACAAGATAAATTACGAGTATACTTCAATCCCGTGGAGGTTCAATCCGGTACATTTTTAAAACTCGTTTTAATTTAAACATGTACGAAATCAATTTCTTTAAGAAAACGTCAGCTGAGCGAGTCCAATGACATGTAGGTAGTTAATACGCAACGCCGACTATTTAATAGTCAGCGGGCGAACATCGTTTCACCTCTTTACATACTTCGGTTCACACCGCGAGCTACCGACGAACCTAACGAGCTAAGCTAACGAAATATCCGACGATTCCAGCGAAGCTACTCGTTCACCTCGTTGGCGCGCCCGCGCTTCGCTAGCTTAGCTCGCCCGCCAGCCCGCTCGCCCGGTTCGTTCGCCCGTCCTCCCCGTTTCGAGTAGACTAGTCGACGCTCGTCTTTCGAATAGCAGTGTAGTGTTTAGTTTGGGAACGATGAATATGTCATATATCGACGAAAGTTCTGATGATGACTTAAAAAAATACTACCCCCGCTTCATCCGCTTAGTCCGTTCCGCTCATCGCTCGTCTTTCCGTAGTTTTCGGTGTGAACCCCATAGTTTAGTTCGCCAATATTTCGCGTAGTTTGTATAGTTTCCTTCGTTCGCTTCGTCCACCCGCCTAGCCCGCCCGCCCGTTAGCTGGCGGTGTGGCCTGCGCTTTAGCGGTGTATAACAAAAATAATCCTCCTGACCAAATTTCGATTATAGCGACAATCTTAGCAGAGATTACCCAAGTACTCAGAAGATATTATAGTGCACAAGTGTTTACGCAAACACAGGCGCATTGTCTTTTCTTTTACAGTCATAGTCCGAAGGGAAGGCAATACGACACGACTGAAGAGAGATCAGGCGCAGGACCAACGGCTTTACGAGCCTTAAGGTTTGGGGGTGTCACACCACCAACTTTCAAACCAACAAAAATCTTTGCCTCACTTGGGAATCGAACCTGGGACCGTAGGGTCCTGTTACGTGTAGATTTAACAGTCGCGCTTGCGACCACAAAAACAATGGGGCAATTTAGTTGAACACTTCAGGATAGAACCTGAAGAGTAACTAAACCCAGTTCGCCATTTTTTTCAGCACCCACCATTAATTAACTTTACTAATACTCGTAAACTAATAGTCTTACTTTACTTCAAAATCGGTTGCAGGCATGTTGCTGAATACAATCCAGAACTGAAGCTAGATAGGCGATGACAATCACACAACGCAGTAACAGTATGAATGATCATCAAAATTGCTTTGTTCTGTCGTCAATGCCTAGGTAACTAGCAAGGTCGCCTGGCGCGCTTAGCGTCGACTCCCGGCGAGGTCTATGCGACGCAACTGAGCACAGCAGTCCCAGCAATTAGTCGTCGGCGCCAGTTGGTAAATATTAACACTGGTAATTGTACGTTGAACGTCAGATCCCTCGATGTTCGTTACAGTGCCCACTAGCAACCTGAATACAAATGAATCCATTATGCGAAAGTGCGCAGATAGCACATCGACACCAATATCACGTAACCGTGTATGCTGAAGTACCTACTAACGTGTTTTTGCAAACATGTCTAGTCTTATATTTATTTGTTTCCCATTTTCTTAGCTTTTGTTACTGAAATAACTATAAGCAACTAGCGTTTCTACGGATTCCTAAAAAATGGAGACACTCATATCTTCTGTGAATTGGATCTTTGAAGCCTTACCACATACATATCAAAATATGTATAAAAGTTACTACCTTCTACCAGCGGTTTCGTCTGCGGGAAAATAGGTTTCTTCATATAAATTTGGACCCTCGTTTCTTCCCCTTCAGAGGGTGAATTTCGAAAATCTTAACTTTTTCTTTGTGTAAATCATAAAACAATCGCTGTGCAAAATTTCAGCATTCTAGGTCCGTTGATGGAGATAGTGTGTGTGTCAAGACCTTACCTTTTATTTTCTCTATAACTGTCAACATAGCTTATAATATTCTTTAATGTACACATAACTTTTACAGATACATATAGCACAATTGATATACTCAAAGTTGAGCTTAACTCACAATTGGGTTTTTCTTATCTTAAATCCCTATCTTCAAGAAAAAAAAATTTTAATCATAACTTGCCATCTAAAACGAAAAAGAGGTATAGGTATTATAACTTCAGCATGTCCAAATTACAGAAGAATCTTTGTGTTCTTGTTGACAAGTGGTTCCCTGAGTGAATCGCGTTGAACAACACAACAACTGTAAACAAGCATGTTTTGTGTGTAAGAAAAAAATATTGGAACAAGTTGTCGACGGCTTCCTTTCAATTTCGTGTTCCTCATTGTTTATTTATGTTTTTTTTTTCCTTTGTATCCAAGTATCTTTGTTAGACATTTTAGAAAGGAAAGGTCTGAAGACACCTTGTGTAATTGGAGCAATATTTGTGTGATTATGTCTGTATAATAAATAGGCGCTCATTTTGTAGATACAATATTGCACATAGATTAAAAAAAAATATATGAGTTGTGAACCTTTCTTTTAAAATCTGCCTTAGAAAGTGTAAAAAAATGGTGTAGAACTAAAATGATGCAATGAATGAAGGGATTTCTTTGCACAGAACTCGCTAGATATCACACATATATATAATACTAACTTTTGCGGCTGCGCTCGCGAAATTTCAATATCTTTTTTGTAGGAAAATTAAAAAATAAATCCTACAAACATAAAAAACAAACTTTACCTCTTTATAATATTAGATTGGTGTAGACTAGCTGACCTTGAAACGTTGTTCAACTTTCTAAATTGATCAGAGATAAAACGGGGAAGGAGGGTAAACTATAGCCTACGACCTATTCTCAGATTTACCGAATATACACATAAAAATCAGAGCAATGGTGGCCTAGTGGTAACGGCCCCGACTTACGAGTTGTAGGTCGCGGGTTCGCACCCAGCCAGGCGCATTACTTTGTGTAATTTATTTCATCACCACTGCTCTCAAAACGGTGAAGGAAATCATCGTAAGGAAACCGGCATGTCCTAGAACCAAAAATTCGAAGACATGTGACATTCACCAACACGCACTGGGTCCGCGTGGTGAATTACGGCCCATTCCCTCTCCTAGAGAGGAGGCCTGAGTCCCAACAGTGGTAACATTAAAAAGGCTGGTGATGATGATGACACATAAAAATCAGTCAAATCGTTTCGGAGGAGTTCGAAAACAAACAGTGTGACATGAGATTTATATATTTTATATTAAATATAATAAAGGTGGCAAAATTTTGTAAAAGTGTGTGTGTGTATGTTTGTTACTTCTCCACGTTCAAAACGTTGAACGAATCGGGATGAAATTTGGCACACGAATAGACCGTGTCTTGGTCCGGTAACCGTCCGGACCCAGTCCAAGTCGTCAACGGCGTGTAGTGTTCCACGCACGCCTCAAGGAGCTGTCAGCAAACCGTAAGGGCCCAACAGGGTCGAAGCCTACTGGGTCCCTAAGCAATGTGAAAGTGAGACCCGGGCCCTGGGACGAAGGCAAGGAAGGAACAGGAGTGGGTTTTTAGTCAGAAAAAGAGCGAGGGATATTATTGGGTGGAAGATCCAATTGAAAAAAAAAAATTCCCTTGGGATAATTTTCTTCATTCACTCAGCCGCTGGCAGCAGCTAGTTATAAATTATATTTGCTTCTGAAAATTTACATTTTAAAAGTTATAAAGTTTGTCCTGAACAATAGTTCCAAATCATAATTAAACCTGTGGACATGCGCTGATAAACACGACAGACGAGAGAATAATAAACGCTGAACCACTATTGTCGCAATAACAACGCGATGCGTAATGAACAGTAACATTTATCCCAATCAATGAAACTTTCCCTAAATGTCCGGGATAATTAAAGCGTAATTTTACAATTCGTGCATTATGCTTAATTTAATTCACGTCCAATATATTTAACATATTCAGCCATTCAACAAAGGATTTACTCGCAAAATACTCTCGCGTGCTACGTAGATTTATCGATTCAACCAACTATGTTAACGTAACAAGCTATAAACACAATAAGCCGAACTTCGACCCAATTAAATAATATGATGGGTCTAACCCGCACGCGTGAGAGAACGGCCCTCACGCCCCAGCCGCCGGGATCTCGATCCCGATTTTCAGTTACCGTAGGCGTAAGCTTGTGGACAACGAGCAATGGGTAGCTCGCCGTCCGGTTCGGTAACCGTCCCGATCGAGCACGAGTCGTCAACGGCGCGTAGTGTTCTACGCGTGCCTGAAGCAGATGACAGCAAAACCGTAGGGGGCCCCTACGGTTTTGCAGGATTGAAACCTATTGGGGCCATGGGTTGTGTGAAAGGAAACCCCGGGGTCCTGGAAAGAAGGCTAAGTAAAAACAGGAGTGGGTTTTAGCACAAAATATATGGGCACGGTACAGAAGTGAATCAAGTCTGAGATCACTCGTCGAACAATTCCGACTCGAACGCTCAGTAGTGTGCGTCCACCGAGCGTAGGCATTATAGACTTGCTAAATAAAAAATAAAAAAAAATGGTGGATCCAATAAACTATCAATGACGTCATTAAAAATTACGAATTGCTAACAAAGATCCCTCTCAATAAGGAATAGAGATGGGGCAGAGTAGTTATTTATTTTGAGAGCTGGATTTATTTGCGGAAATGGGTTCGACCCACATTACTCAAGGGAGATTTTGCTGAATAGGACTGTAAAGTATGCCGTTCGAATCGAGATAATTTATTGTGTTTTGTACGGATTTCGTTCGTAATATTTTTGTATTGTGATTTTTTTGGCCGATTGGTTGAATTGGGATTAGGCCTTTTTAAAACAAAATGAAAATGGTTTTACCAAAGCGAGGAAGTTCATCAGTCTTTTTAGGGTTCCGTACTTCTATCATCAAAAACGAAACCTTATAAAAGCACTTTGTTTTCCGTCTGTCCGTCTGTCTATCAATACTGGAGGTATCTTTTTATCTTTAATAGCCATTATTGTCCCACAGCTGGGCAAAGTCATTCCTGGAGGTATCTATCAAGCTAAAATAAATAATATATTTAATACTAAAGTCTACGACCTCTTGAAGCAGGTCAGAGCAAAGAATCATTCTCAGTCAATGCAATCTAAAGAAAACGCCGTTTATGCTGAATTTTTGGGGTATATTTTGACGCATGCAAAGGAATCAAAACATAAAGAGGATTCCCGTTGACCTAGAATCATGTTTGGCAAAAAGTAAAGCCATGTAGCAAAAACAGAAATAAAATCTTCGAACTACTTTTTTTGGTGGGTACGGTAGGAAAAATCATCCAATGACAACACCCGCTCTTGGGCGGAGCGGCAATAGTGTCAGACTCTTACTGACTAAAAGACCTACCCCGTTCCTTCTAGCCTTCATACCCCAGTAGGCTTCGACCCAGCTGGGTCCCTGCTGTTACTGACAACTCCTTGAGGCGCGCGGGAACAGTGCGCGCCGTCGACGACTTAGGCTTGTTCCGGACAGTTACCGGACGGCCGGACAGCGAGCTACCCATTGCTCACTATCCGCAAGCCCGCGCCTACGGTGGCCGGAAATCGGGATGAGAATCCCGGCGGCGGCTTTGGTGGCGAGAACGCCGTTGCCTGATGCGGTCGGCCTCCTCCTTGGCGAGCATTACTGCTTCGCAAAAGTCGGTGACCGCCTGCCACTCCTCCTCGCTCTGGACCATGGCCTCAACCAAGGCCCAGCGCGAGAGGTCTCCGCCGCCGATCGCCCCCACGAGGGCACGGCAATGCTCCGCCCAAGCAGGGCACACCTCGACTGTGTGCTCCACCGTGTCCTCCGGGCGTTCCGCACAGTGGCGACACCCGGGCGTCACTTCCGCATGAATCCGGTGTAGGAAACTCCCGAACGAACCATGTCCGGTGAGGACCTGCGTCACGCGGAAGGTAAGGACGCCGTGAGGCCTTTCCAGCCACGCCTCAAAGAGGGGACTTACCGCCATGATTGTGGCGTGCCTAGCACTGGGTTGCGATAGTCGTTGACGCCATTTCACCATGAGATCCCGCCGGAGCTCTGTCCGCCATGCCGTGACCTGTCGCGGCAGCGGACTTTCACCCCGGCGTTGCATCTCCACGCGCATATCGTGCATACCAATGGAACCCTTGGTGCATGATTCTGACTTGCAATTAACCGGTTTTTATGGAACACGGACTATATTTTCATTTCTCACCACCATCACTACAGAGTGTATAAAAAAAATAAAAATTAATATAGTTAACTACTTTAAATACTTCTTTTCATTTCAAGATAACCCTCAGGACCGTCCCAGTTTTTTTCTAAAGAAACGCTCATTTAGCGTTTTCATTATTTAAACGTTAACTTTATATGAAAGTGGGTACATTAACGTTTAAATAAACATGAAAAGTTTTTCTCGAATTATAATTAGACATCAAACCAGCTCGGAGGTTGCCCCGAGAGGTTACAAAAACGGGTCAAGTATAGTTTTCATAACGCACTACTAACACGCAACGAATGTTCAACTTAAAACGGAATAAAAAGAAATTATTTTGTCCCTACCCTTTGCTTTCAGGCACCGTTTCAGTGTACCCGTGGTAATGGTAAGTATATCACGTTTGAGCTATATTTTTTGTTGTATAGCTTTATTCCTTGCTGCCATATTTTTCGCAAAAGATTTACGCTTTTGAAGATACGACTATTTTCGTATCATGATTTTTACATGAAACGTACTAATAAAAATGCTTTCGTTATCAGAGATGGTAGAAAGACTATCCTGATGCGCAAGAAAAAGAATGCAGCACAGTTAAATATATATTATTTTGTAGCAATAGAAATCCTCAAAGATGTTCCCCACCCCTCTTGCTCTTGCTGATGCTCTGCCAGACTTAGCTCAATGTCCAGCCGATCGGTAAGGACCAAGCCCAAGTCGACGCCGTGTAGTGGTCCACGTGCGCCTTAAAGAGACGTCAGTAAAACTAACGGCTCGTTCCTGACATGTCGCTGTGAGCGGTAGCAAAGCGCGGGGTGGCGAGCGGTAACATCAAAAGTATGAAAATATTTGAAGCAAACCATGAGACTCCGCGCATAGCGCTCCGCGTTCGCCTCTAAAACCGTAGTCGCGACCAGGCTGTAAAGGGGTCTTGTGGGCCTGTCAAGGCAGCGGGCAGGTTTGAAAAAGTTACCACAGCCCTAAAACGTAAAGGGCAGATGAAGGAACATATGTGGGTTTTTGTCAGTAAAAGTCTGAGAGTCACATGAATATTTCTCATCTTAAAAAAAAACCAATAGGGTTTTGTTGGGTTGGTCAGTAAAGGTCTACCTTTACTGAATAAATACAAGTGCTGGCGTTTCAACACGCTCTCCCGACCAGGTATTGACCCGCATAAATTCATGCGGACCCCGTCACCCTTTGCGGTCGCGTACGACCGTAATTCCTCAAGAAAGGCACGCGCGGAGCAAGGCGCAGCGCCGTCTCGGACCTGTCATTGTTCATGCAACAGCCCCCCAAAGTAAGTTACCTGAGGACCACACCTTAAGGCGGCCGGAGATCGTTCCACGTTCTCTGTGCGTCTACAATACTTACGTTATTAATAAACCACATATTCCAAATTCAATGGAAATTGTGGACGTGGACTCTTCTTAGAATTAATTTACACAGTTAAATATTTAAAATCAGTAATACGTCGATTAATCGAATTGGAAGTCATTCCATTATTTTAATTTATTCAAGGACCAGAACCACTGTCCTTGAGGAAAATAAGATAACAAAAAGTCTTTAAAATGTAAATATGGAATGAAAGGACGGTCTCCCGATTTTTCCAATTTACTTTATGGCCGATGGAGATATTGATTATAAATCGATTGTTCATATTCGTTGGACGGACAGAATGGAGTATTGTGTTGTAAATAAAGAAAAATCTTAGTCCGTGATTTTGAAAACATTTTCAGTATTAATTTCTGCTCAACCAATATAACTTGATAATACAATAATGCCGACGTGATGTAGAGATCTGTCAAGTAATCTCGGTGGATTTCATTTTAGTGGGCGAATTAAATCCTTATGAATATTTCATGTAGGACTTTGTGTGAATAAATAAACTTATATTTTGTGTCAGCGCATAACATTGCCTTGATTATGTAGTCGTTATTATAAATATGTTGCTCAACCCTTATTCATCATACGACAAAATACTGACTATTATGTTTCGCAAGAATAATATTGTAGTTTTAAACGTATCAAGGTTACATTTCTCTTGAAATATAGCGTAGAAAGAATAAATCAAATAATAAAATGTACTTTAACGTAATATAAAGGTTCTATAAGCCAATTTATAGGTCTGCTTCCGTGGGTTCCGCAGTTCATTAAATGTTTGTGAGTTCATTTCGAATTTATTTCACGCATTAAACAGCTTTACCATTTTATCAAGATTACAGCAGCAGCACGCAAATCCTGCTTCATTTACTTTTCTTTTCTAATTTTCTGTGCCATATTCATAATTTGGGCCTTCGCATAAAGAGGTTTACGAAAATATATACACCGGATTAATCTATTTTCCTCCTCATTTGAGTTTCAGAGGAACAAAAATGACCCAATTTGCCAACGTTTTTGGTTAGATTATTAGTTACGTTTTGAGTTATAAGAACTGGTAATTAGTTTGCTGATTTAAGGAAAATACAAGCTGATTTTGTTACTTGAAATAAGTACAGATTTTCTTTTACTACTTACTTTTGGCCAGGACTACGTTCTATAGCGGATGCAAAGTCGAAATCGAAACTACACAAAAAGTATCGTATATGTATACGTACAAAGCGTTTTGGGAGTACATTCATTATGCGCACAGCTAAGGAATGGAATTCCCAGCCGGAGTCTGTGTTTCCTGATAGCTATAACCTAGGTGACTTTATAGTCTAAGATCCGATTAAGAACGACCTTCACCGGTCTGTTTAATGGATGAAACGTATTTTATTATAAATTTGGTGTATTAAATAAAATAACGCGGGTGGGTTGCCTAAGAAATTCCTGGCCAGACTATTATTAATTAAAAATTGAAAAAATTATTTTATTTTTAGAAAAATGCACAACCGTTATCCATACCAGATTTTTTTGCAGACAACACTCTAGCATCGTATTCGTAATGAAACAGCGTTTATTTTGATATAGAATTTGTTGTATATAAAAAAACACACCTGTTTATGCATACCTGTTTATACCTGACAACCCATAGCTATGCTAGGAAACAAATAGGCAACCCAACATTTTTATGTTCTAAAGGCTTCACTCTTTTGGTTAGTATTAAATTTATTCGTTAAACAGACCGGTGCATTTTACAAAAAAAAAAAAAAATTGTTTGGCCAGGTATTTCTCAGGCAACCCACCCGCGTTATTTTATTTAATATACTAAATTTATCATAAAATAGGTGTCATCCATTAAACAAACCGGTGAAGGTCGTTCTTAACCGTATCCTGTACTATTAAGTCAAGAGTGAATAGATTGCTTCAAGGTAAGCGTGTTCCATCGTCGGCCACATCATTGCTTACCATCAGGTAAGATTATAGTCAATCGCGAGCCAATCAATTATAAAAAAAAAATCAAATGTATTTGTTATTATATTTGATTGGTATCTAAGGTAAGAACTAAGAAAATCCTATAAAAGTACCTAAGAAAGTAGGTTTAGTATGAAAGCAAGTTAATTTTGCTATGTAGTTTTTAAACTAATTTATAAAATTAAAATTAAAGATGTAAACAACAATTAATTAATACATACTTAGATAAATAAAAAAGGAACCTATCACAATGGAAAATATAATAAAAAAATATTTTTATTAAATTTTCCATTGTTAGGTAATGAATTGAAAACAAACAAGTTATTCAATACAAGTAACTTTATATGAAGACCCCGATACGAGTACAGACGAGTCGTATAATCAAGAAACAAATTTAGAGACGCGAGTTTGCTTGATTGTTGCTTGATTAGTTTACGCCTGTTCGAATTTGTCGAACTAATGTCAAGTCAATTTGCGTTTGGCGGTACCAACCTTACAGTTCATTTGAGGATCTATAATAAGATAGTTTAATACGTCACAATACCTTTGTCTTGGAGCGTCAAAGAGCTTGTCTCCTTGAAAATTAATAGAACTTCCACATTGATCAGGTAGTTCTCAAGTTATTGCGAGGGTTGAGTATTCACCAATGCTATGATTAAACCTTCGAAACTCGGACTGTTAGCTCCAGTTTAATTATAACACAGAAATTGTATTTGTTCCATGTCGTACCAACCTAGATTGAAACAGAAAAAAATACTATATCAACGTAACTAGACTGTGTGTTGCACTATTTTTGTTAGGGTAATACTTTTAGTAGTTTTTGAAAGCTTTATTGTCTAGCTCTTTTCATTGATAGTTGGAATGGAAAACAACTGTATTTAATATATATATAAAATGATTTAGTCTTTGAAAAGTTCGAGGGTTCGTGTATAGTTTTTTAACCTAAAAATGCCTTCTACAAAGCGAACGTAGCACTGCGCTACGGCGTAGGCACTGCGTACTCTCTAAGAAGGTCGCGTAGCAGTGAATGTTTAAAAATTTACGTCACTTTGACGCCGTATTTGCATCACATAAACGCAGCATATATGCTAAATTCTCGTCAGTATTAATCTTGAAGGGTGCCTAACATTGTTGACCTCCGTCACCAAACAATCCACAGCCGTGTAATTAGTAGAGTAGATAATTATCAAACAATTCCCTCGACGACTCCTCTATGCGGAGGACATGGGCGTCAATATTGTACAGGAACATTAGCTCATTTCTCCCGAGCCAATCACTTACTCGACAATTAGATAACAATCAGTCTAAGTGACATGCGCGATTTTGATCCAATAGTCACGCTTTAATGAAAATGTGGTTATTAATATGTGGACCTAATAAGTTATACAAAGGGTGATGGTCTAAATGACCCTTAAGTAGTGTTTGCGTGGTTCAGGCAAAAGATTGTGAACTATTTGTGGATTGTTGCATGGCTATAGGACTGTGTCGCGAAGAGAGAGAAGTGTCGCGTGGAAAATAGGGCCAGAACGTTTAAACAGGTTTGCGCAGAACCAATCTTGGACATAATTTAGTCACTTTTTTCAGAGTACAATCACCAATATTTTACACGACTTTTGATTTTAGTATGCGGACGCGCAACACGAACAGGATCAGTCAAACGACGCCATTGAAAATTGCGAGTGTCAACGAAACGTTATTTCATATTCGAATAAACGGGTACCTCACTCTCTTTCGCAGCATAGGTATGTACAGGAAAGAGATGGAAATAGGAATGTAACAAACTGCAAAAAAAATATTTACCGTGATATAAAATGAACATAAACATATAGTATATTTTAAACGGTACGTTGGAATTTTGACTATGCACCCCTTCTTTTTAATTAGTACACAAAAAAATGGGGTCTATCTGTACCCGTCACTGATCATATTTTTGTAGTCAAAGTAGAAAAAACCGAAATTCTAAAGTTGACCACTAAAAGGTAAATTCATCATAGAATCAATCAAACATAACAATTGCTAGTAGAAAATACTGCGGACAGTGTTTTTCCTTAATAATTGTCAATTTTTCATTCATTAACCAATAGCCTGCACAATATTTCCATAAATTGAGTTACATTTTGGGACATAAACCAACGCTAATAACTTTGCTGTTTATGAATATTATTTATTAAGATTTTACTTATAAAATAACAAGGGCTTTTTTATTAAGCCCTTTAAGTATGTGTACTAATTAAAAAATTGTGGTGTATACAGCGGCACTGCTTGTCAAATTGGGCCTATTTAGTTTTCACATTTGACTGTAAAACGATACACGATTCGTCAACGCGTTGAAATGATTAAAATTTGATTTAATAAATCAGTGTTCTGTTTTATCTGTATGCCTAACATATCATGTGCTGCGCGAGTTCGTGTGACGCCTTTCAACTATTTGCTGTGGGGCTACATAAAATCTATTCCGACAAACCACAGACAATTGTCGGTGTAAAAGCCAACATAACTCGGTTTTAAAAAATTGGGTCCATTTATGCGGAGTAGTCATCCAAAACTGTTCCACTAGAATGCGCGATTACAGCAAAGCCATGGCGGCCTTTTGCCCGTAGTTATATTTCACACAAAATGTTATCGAATAAGTAAAGAAAATAATAAAATGTAGATAAATCACTTAAACTGTTTGATTTTTTTTTCACTTTAAAGTTTCAGCCCTATAACTGCATAATCCTTGTTTTTTTTTTTAAAGTCGTTTCCTTATACTAGGAATTACTCTTGTATTATTGGTGCATTTACAAATAACGCACAAACCAAGAAAAATATTTGTAGGCCATACGAATATTTGTTTTGTGCGTGAATCGAACTTGTGATACAGCACTACAGCTAATCGCTCAACCTTGTGCCAACCATTTAATTAATCATCATGCAACACAATGTAAATAGTCTATATCTTGTCAATATCTTTTCATCATCATCACCAGCCTTTTTAATGTTCCTACTGTTGGGACTCAAGCCTCCTCTCTAGGAGAGGGAATGGGGCTGGTCTTCAAATTTTTGGTTCTAGGACATGCCAGTTTCCTCACGATGTTTTCCTTCACCGTTTTGAGAACAGTGGTGATGAAATAAATTACTCAAAGTAATGCGCCTGGCTGGGTTCAAACCCGCGACCTACAACTCGTAAGTTGGGGCCGTTACCACTCGGCCACCACTGCTCTATAATCTGCAATACCTTTGGCCTTGCATAAAAAAATAGTTTGCTTTGGGTAGGTTTGTGCGTGTCATAAATATATTAATTGAGCAAAAGACTGTCCAAAGACACGTATAGCTTTATAAAAATCTTCTACACTTAATTTAACTTTTAAAGGACGTTTTGGGGAGAAAAAATTCCAGAAAGAAGAAAACACCTTCGAAACATGACTTTATGATATAGTGATATCGAAGGAGATCAAATGAGTTATTTTTCATATTATCTAGCAACCTGGCTAAATAAATATACTTTTAAAGATTTAAACTTTTTAGAATAGGTTTGAAATTTGAAAGGAAAAAAAAGAATTACCGGTGGTTTTCAGTAGTGAAGTGACTTTTGATTGATGTGATCTTTTTGGAGCTGAAAGAAATGCTAGTTATTACTGCGACGCTAAGAGTTTATTTTCTTCAAATACACATCCTGGACCCAAGACCTACCAGAGCTAGGAGTCCACAATATCTGCAGGGTGTATTTTTCAACGGGAGCAGATTTTGTTTTCGTCAAAATCAGCCCCGAGACCCTTTGACTATTTTTTGCTATTTCTTTTAGCTTTTCAGATTTAGCTATTTACGTCCACTTAGAGAAATTACAATCGTAATGATGTCTGAAACGTTTAAAACCGTTACCATGGTCACCCGTGTACTAATACTGGCACGAATCTTGAGCGCTCGGCGTCAGAGTGGGGATCGCTTTGCGCCTTCCATACATTGGCGAGTCAATCGTCGCCGTTGTTAGATACATGCAGCAAGCGCACGGAACGAATCATGAGTGACGTCTATGACTCGATGGCGCGGCGAGCCAATCACTGGCACTCCCCGCCCCCGCGTCCCACTTCGTACCAATATTCGACTTCTGCGCAACTTGAAGCCAGCGCTCAAGATCCGTGCCGGTATTTGTACCTGGGCTGCAAAAACGAAAGAGTTACCGTAGCCCTGGAACACAAAGGGTATCTGAAGTACACAGGTGGGTTTTAGTCAGTGAGAATCTGACAAGCCGTCTCCCTTCACTCTCTACTCCATTAACGTTAAGATTAGACATTCAAACAAATCTTTTTTTACTGTCTATTTCGCCAATTTTGACTCCTACCCTGTAGGCATAAGGTTGGCAATAAAAGAAAACAAAACCTAATTACAATACCAACTTTACTGCAGCCGGCATTTGTCATATCACCAACGTAATAAAAGTCAAAATCGGTTGAACGGACAGTAAAAAAGGTTTGTTTAAATATTTAATCTTAACGCGAATGAAGTATCATCATTTTAGCCGATATACGTCCACGTTTGGACATGGGCCTCCCCCAAGTGTCACCATAACGAACGTTTCTATGCGACTCGCATCCATCGGTTTCCCGCAACCTTTACCAGATCATCGGTCAACCTTGTAGGAGGCCTTTCTTTTTTTAAGGTTCTGGAATGACGCGGGCGTCAACCTTTCGGCCCCAACGGCCATCTGTACTGCGAGCAATGTGCCCCGCCCATTGCCACTAAAGTTTGGCAATTCTTCGTGCTATATCGGCAACCTTAGTTCTCCTGCGGATATCTTCATTTTTTATTCGATCACGCAAGGAAACCCCGAGCATAGCCCTTTCCATTGCTCTTTGGGTGACTTTAAGCCTTCTGATGAGGCCCATTGTTAGCGACCACGTTTCGGAGCCTAAAGTCATCACTGGCAAGACGCACTGGTCATGGTGGAGGTGTATGGATGTGTATGGAGGTGTATGGAGGTGTATGGAGGTGTATAGAGGTGAATGGAGCATAGAGCGAGAGAAGTCAATTGATGATTTCCCATCTCAAAAAAGAAACACGTATGACTATTGAAAACTGTGTAGGTATCTAAAATCAATATGCGGATACGACTGTTCAGTGTTCAGTTTGTAACATTCAAAGAGCTCCATTTCCCTTTAAATTATTTTGAAAGCTCCGTGTTAATGTAAACTGTTCAAGGGCTCATTAGGTTTGGTCGATATTTACTAAGAGGCCAGACGTACGACCTCCTATTTATAGTTTGAACTTGTACTTACTTATAATTATTACTTCAATACTGGACTGCTTACTTTAGTCTTTGTAAGCAAGTAAAATTGAATTGATTTGATTTCACTTTGTAAGTGCTAGAGGTAAAAGTAATATCTTTTCGTTGATGTAGGATATCATCTAATGAGTTCTCCTGATCTATGGTAGAGCGAGAGATCGTGTCAGACTTTTAGTGACTAAAAGCCACATGTGTCTTTCAGTTGTCTAATGCATTCCAAGGGCACGGTAACACTTTCGGGAATTGGCCCTACTGTGTCCCTATCCCTACGGTTGTGCTGAAATCGATGACTCGTTCCTTACCGGATGGTCTCGGAATACTGGTTCGTCGATCGCGCATAATATGCTAGCCAGGAATTACCCTACGACGCATGGGTGTCTTTTTGGCAACGGCTGGAACGTGGCGATGTCCGTTCATAGGTAAAAGTAATCTAAGCTTATATTTACCTAACTAATAACCCGTACCGCTCCAGCATTGTACTGTTGCAAAATATGTATATATGCGCTGTAAAAATGTATAAAAACGTGCGAAAAATCGATACTAATGACTGCAGTAAATGCTTTGCACTTGCAGGTCTTAACGTCACACTACTCGTATGTATCGACAGAAATTAACATAGGTAGGTAATAACAGTTAGGAATCTTAAAGTAAGATTTTTTAAAGTACGAGTATTTGACATGAATATTTCAGTTACATAGTGGTTTCTAGCTGTTATCGCCAAATGATTAACTACACACATGATAATGCTTTTAATACCAAGACCGATGACTTGAAACGAAATCAAGAAAAAGGTATTGCTTCTATGTAAAAATTGTTACGCTCTCAGTATTCATAGAAAAGAAAATAATAATTTTATGGACGTACATAATAATTATCACCAAATTTTTTGAAACTAGCTGGTCGGCGAGCTTCGTACCGCCTAACAGTCAATGAATGTAGAATATGTCTTTCGATATAGGCAAAGAATAGCGATGAAACAAAACCTAAGTAATTATATCAAGTTACACACCATTTTAATGTATTAAAGTTATCAACATCGATTTCGTACATTTTATGTGAGGTGCTGTGCGCACCTAACTAAAGACCTATATTTTTAGATATCGTAATTTAAAAAAAAAATTGATTATAAACTTGATACATTGTTAACAGAACGGTATTTGGAATAATCCTATGATACATACCTCTACGTGTAGAAAAATTTGGATGCCCTCCAACCGAGGCAGGCGGAGGGGTTTATAAACCCTTGCTGACAAATACCACAAGGACACGGTGTTCTGGAACCTTTGCCGGCATTGGAGCGTTTGCGCATTTTGCAACGCTGCTCCTGCTAGGTATTGGCTCACATGAATTTATGTAGAATCCGTCACTTTCCAATTTTGCAAGAGAGGTTCCCGCAGAACATGGCGCGCCGCCATCCCGGAGTTTTGTTCAGGTATCAGACTCCACACGACTGTTACCTGCTTTGTACATCCTATGGCGGCCGGAGATTGTTCCGTGCCCTACGGCACTTGATGCTTAAACTACGGATGAGGAGGGAGTTTGTATCCTTCCGCTCCTTTTTACCGACCTTCTTAACTACCACCACTTCCTCGCAGGAGGCTAAAACGTGCCACGCACTCTCGCATCTGACCGTGTCCTGAACACGGTCAGTTCATGACCGGAAGTGAGCATGCTGAGTATCTGCAGCATCAACCACTAAGCATTTCTCACCTCGAGTAGATACATAAGCAGATTATACAACCGAAATAAAAGTACTCGTAGCATAATACCTACGTAGCAAATAGCATTTCCAAATAACTTTTATAAATCAGCAGATTCAACAGAACTTAAACAAAAATTGGAAAATGTTGATTCATAATGAGCTTTGAAATTTAAATATATTTTCTAAAACAATGTTTGCTCAATAAAATATTCTTACTCTTCAACAAGAGCTCACTTACATAAATTAATTTGATTTTCTAAGGCCACGTCCTCAAAACGTACTTCAAAGGCGGACTTGCTTCCCTCAATGGCTCTTGATAATCGAGACACAGTTATAAGAAAAAGAAACTTCTCTAAATACAAAATGCTTTTTGAGAACTTTTATTAACTCATTTCCCACTTCCTAACGGAGGATCTCGAGCTCGCGAAACGGCCAAATTCCTTTTATTATCTTTTCGAAACATTTATTAATTTACTCTCACTTCCATAACTTTTATGCATTTATAAGATTTTCTTTAAATTTTTTTATTTGTTGCTTATGGTAAAAATAAAACTCGTACCGTAACTGATAACCATGCCAACAGTTTTATTTCATAGTTAAGATTCTAAGTCTAGGCTACATACCCAATATGTTTTAAAGTTACAATTTTCCTACTATGTAGGCACTACTATCTACCTCTAAGTATCTAGCTATCATAAGCGAACAGTCGTAAAATTAAGCATCTATTAACAATATATTTTACTAATTATATCGAATTTAGAATTTTATTGTTCACTTCAAAGGTATACTTCCTACCTATCTCTATAATCTATGGTTACTTTAAATGATCTAATGAAAGTTTACGATTTTTTGCCATACCCAACAAAATGTTGTCAGTCGATGCTGTAATGGAACTTTGTAAAATATCTTCTTTACTAGCCATTGAATGATAATCGTTCATTTCAGACCAAGCTGGGTCAGATTTTGCAATTCTTTTTCTTTCTTTAATTTTTGTGTACAACAAAATGGAAACCATGATGAAAAACACAACGAACCCTAACGAGCAGCCGACTATTAAACCCATTCGACGATTTAAAATTGACGATATATGAAATTTTTTACTCGGTTTGGATTTCACAATTGCCGGCTTCCTAAATGTATTAAATGAAATGCATTCGCTGGAAGGAGATCGCATGAGTATTGCTGCTGCCACGTCCTGAGTTATTCGAGCAGTAGTATTAGCACTATCGTCAATTGTTTTATTGACTTCAGTCACTATTATCTCATCCTCGTAGTCCATTGGTTCCTCAGATAGAGTGATGACACACACTACGTAGTTAACATTTGGCTCTAAGTCTCTAATATGAACAGAAACTTCACTTTTTTCAAGGAATTTTGACTTCACCTGTAAGAAACATACCCTCAATACCATGTGTAGCATTCAAGACCTTATTGCTAGTTATTATTTATAGTTTAGTACTTACGTCAGTGTTTCCTTCTTCACCGTAATATAAAATCTGTAAAGCTTTGATAGCTGTGCGATTCCTTATGAACCACGATACTGATACAGAGTTATCTTTATGTCTGTCTACAGACAGTTGTGATATTACTGGAACGTCGCATTTCTCTTTTGGATACTCATCGTTGTAGCAAGTTATGGAATTGGACTTAATAACTTTGGGATGATCTTGAATCCATACCCAGGCATTATCTTTTTGGCAGCTGCATAGAATCACATTATCTGTAAAGTAATACATATTTTCGTTTACATAACTATCTTTGTATAGTTATTTTCAAATTGTAACAATACGTGCTTAACTACAAACCTCTTATAGAAATATCTTGTATGTAATTTTCGACTGAAGTCAACAACTCGATAGGTATTGTTTGAAGCTTGTTGTGTTCTAGATCAATCTTTATTATTTTATTCAAGTTCTTGAACGCCGTTACTGATATATACTTGATATTGTTGTAGCTTAAATGCAATACCGTTAACTCTTTCAAGTTTATAAGGTCTTCATTAAGAATGTTTTGCAACTTGTTGTGCGAAAGATCCAAAAGTTTCAAATTACTCAACTCTTCAGCGAAGGATTCTATTGATTCGATGTTATTATTTGATAAACACAGTGTTCTCAACTTAGTTAGTCCACGGAAATTGCTGGTCTTCAGTTGAGAAATCCTATTATAGCTTAAGTCTAAACTTTCTAAAAAAGATAATTTGGAAAATGGGCTCACAGATAGACGCCTTATTTTATTGAATTTGAGATAAAGATGTTGTAGACTGGAGAATAGTTCAAATGTGATATCGTCTATGTTCGTCATGTTTGTGGCACATATGTGTAACTCATATAGATTCGCTATAAGAGTATTATTATTAATTCTATTGGATGCAGACCAGGATACTTCGGGATTTTTACTCAAATCAATATTGATAAGAGATACACCAAACTTTCTATAAGTCAACAAGAAATCAAATCTCACAATCTCATTGTACGAGACGTTAACATTTTGTATATTCGGAAATATATCGAAAACGAAAAGTGGTAGGTTATCTAATTTATTGTAACTAATATCAAAAAGTACCAGATGTGGGTATTCTATTTTCTTACTCGCTGTTATAGTTCTTATTTCGTTTTTCCTTACGATCAGGTATTTTAATTTCGTTAACTTTTCAAACCCACATAGCTCAATTCTCGGTATTAGGTTATCGGCTAGATCTAAACTCTCAACATGAGTGAAATTTTGAAACGAATTATATGGCACAAAATCTAAAAAATTGTTACTTATGTTGAATTCCGAAACTGAGTTTTGTGAGTCAAATAATATAGATGGGATAGTACTGATTATATTTTGTGCCAAGTTCAGTCTCAATAAATTTCTATTAAGTCTGAAAGTGCCTTCAAAAATGTGTTCAATATTACAGTGTTCCATATATAGAACTTCTAAAAGTGGAAGCTGAGTAAATGTTTCTACTGGGAGATAATCCAGGACGTTGAACGATAAAGTTAAGTATTTCAATCCGGGAATATTAATGGATATTAAGTCTCTAGCTTTTAAGGAATTATTTTTAAGAGAAAGTAATTTTAAATTGTTCAATCCTAGGAATGTACCGTTTTCTATGAATTGTATTTCACAGTTATCTAAGTATAATGAACTGAGTGGTAACCCTTGCTGAAAAACATGTTTGTGGAGTATTTTCAGTGGATTAAATGAAAGATTTAGACTACGTAGTTTTTTCAGTGTGTCAAATGCCATATCGAAAATAAACATTATAGAATTGTGTGAGATATCCAAGTCTTCTATTTCGCTTAAACCGAAAAATGTATAATTAGTAATGTTGCTCAGCAAATTGTATTGTAAATCTATGTAGCGTGCGGAGCTTAAGTGCTGTAATGAGAAGTCCTCTATAACAGAAATGTCGTTATGATTCAATTCTAGCCTCGTTACGAGACTCAAATTTCGAAACGTATTTTTTGTCAAGAACTTTAAGCGATTATTTTTTAAACTTAAATAATTTAATTTTTCTTGTGATTGCAGCATAAAGTTACCTATTAAAGATAATGAATTAGATTCCAAGTGTAGCGTGACTAAATTAGAACTTAATTTTGGCAAAACATCATTTAAAACTATGATATAATTAAAATGTAGACTGAGATATTTTAAATCAGTCATTTCTAAAAAAGTCCCTGGTTCTATAAAAGTAATCTCGTTGTGGTCCAAGTAAATTTCTTCTAGTTTCATAGAATTTATAAAATAATTCTTTGTTACGACTTTAATCTCATTATTATTTAATCTAATCTCCTTTACGTTTGCTAAGGGTCCTAGAGTGTCATTATTAAATTCTGAAAAATTGTTATTGTCTAATCTTAGTTTCAATATATTCTTATTATTTATAAAAATATTATGTGGCACTTGATTTAAATAATTAAATTCTAGACTAAGCTTATCAAGGTTCTCTAAGTTACTAAAGCTCTCACTATGAATGTTGCTTATACAATTCTTATCTAAATGTATTGCGTTAATTTTTTTTGAATTAAGAAACGAGTCTATTGGCACATCCAAAATATTATTATGACTTAAAATTACTTCAGTGAGTGATGGCAAGTTACAAAACAAACCGTGAATGTGGTGCAAATGATTGTGACTTAGATCTACATATTCTAAATATTTGTTGTTTTGAAACAAATTGGGGTTCAATATCTTTATCCTATTATGACTTATATCAAGAGACTTTAAATTAACTAAAGAGTAAAATGCTCTATAGTGTATAGCGTTGATGAAATTAAAATGAAATGACAATGTTATTAGGGACGGACAAAATTTAAGGCAGTCTTCTGAAATAAATTCAAAATTATTGGAACTTAAATCTAGGTGTTCTAGAGATATCAAATCAGAATTTTCGGCTATAGGAAAAGATGACATTTCATTCCATGCTAGTCGTAAAGATCGAAGGTGCCTTAATTTTGCAAAAGCTTCTATAGGGAACGTCGTAAGGTTGTTTTCGCTCAAATCGATTTCCAAGAGAGTTAACTCGAGACTTGAGAAAGCAGATTCCGATATTTCACGAATGACATTTCCTTTTATGTTTAGTTTCATAAGTGGAAGACCATAAAAGCCGTAGCTTGGTATGTCTTCGATATAATTAGATGTAAAGTCGATCGATATCAGTTTCAGCATGCCGGATAAGGCTTTCTGGGGAATAATTTTGATTTTGCTCGATACGACGCTTAACGTTTCAAGGCACTTTCTGAGCGGCATAAACGTATCATCGCCGATGTCTTTAATACTTGTTCTTGACATATGAATATGCTTTATACAAACGCCTTGAGGTATAAAATGAGGTCCCAGAGCTTCTTCGTTGTCGTCGAGGTCGTAAACGGAAAGTGAGTGTATGTCAGACACACTTTTAAGAGCATTTTTTACGTCTTTGGTGGCAGTATCCTGACAATCAAGAAACAAACCTGAAAATAAATCCCTGATTAATAAAACGTTCACGTCGCAAACGATTCACAAACAGGCAACATTCTTACCGTCTTCAAATGTATAGCAAGAACATTTGTTAGTTTTTATTAAATCGGGACAGCCCACGGTATTCTGAGCTCGCAAAACGGAGGGTAGAACCAGCAGTAACGAAACAATTTGCAAAACGTCGCACTCATTTTTCCTTGTCTTGAAGAATAAAACTTTTTTCATAGTTACATTATAATGATTTTTTTTTTACATTTTATTTCTCCTTTGTATCTATCTGTAACAAACATAAAGGTATTGTCATGTCCATATCAAAGACAACGACTCAGTGGCGTACAATGTGTTATCAATTATATGTCTATTATGCTGTTTACTCAATATAATGAATAGATCAAAGACTCATGATGTATAATCAGAACGCACGAGCGCTTCGGGAAGACTCGACTGTGCAGTAACATAATTAAAGTACATTGTTGCCGGTATATATAATTATCAATTACTTATTGGTAGTTCTAACTCCTTGTCTGTAGATGGGAAATCCTTGTACCATAACTATTGTATACAAACATGCACCGTTTAAGTAGATTACACGGATGAAGTTACTTGAGACCACATATTCAGTTTCAGTGTAGATATTGTTCGATTCAGTAAATGGAGATTGTCTCCATATCGTTGTAATACTCGGCTTAGTAGAGTAGCAGCTTATAGTATTTGAAGATTATGTCTATAGAAAGCATTTCTAGTATTTCGGAATTATCGTTATTGTTATTATCATTCTGGAGCGCGGGTTTAGCACTGTTAAAGATGTATTTTTTGTAAATAATAAAAAAAAAAACATAATTTTAAATATTTTTCAATGCGGGTAATTAATAATAATAAACCTATTACTTAATACAAAAATTTGAAGGTTCTATATTATAAAAGAAGCACTTGTTTAAATAATATCCCAAACAAAGAATTTATTAATGCACTACAAACAAAACAAATAACATTGAAAGCGGTACAAAGAGTTTCATTTCAGTTCAAAGACAATATAAGCAAAAACACGCGACAGACTTACACATAATGTCTACTTTGTTCTATTAGGTAACTAGTTTCGATAAAAGTTGTGATGAAATATTTATGTTTGTACTCACCCAGCTAGGTTTCCTTTGCTGACACACACAACTCGCGGTTAATTACAAAACGGTGTTATCCTGGAGGACATAGAGTCCATTTTCGCGTCCTGTCCCCGTCGGCGGGCCGAGGGTGGAAGTGCGCCTGTCTGCCGTAGTGGAGCGTACTACGCGTGAAACAAGCTGAATTTCAATCCAGTTCAAGTTTTTATCGGTTCTATTGGGGTAGAGTGTGCCTTAACGCGCAACACAGAACGCCTGGGGTCATTAGAAAGCTCGACAGAAGACTGCCGCGGCGGCGCGCGCTGGGTAGGTCACCGCCGTTGTTGCGGCACCCCCGACCCACTATTATTATACTTTTATGACGAATCGGATTTTGCTACCGAACAACCAGCTTTTTGTAGTGACGTGATCGTGTAAGTGTTTATCGTATCATGACGTATACACTTTCGTGTTGCGGTATCATGTTTTGTATATGTAGGAATAATATTTTGAATGTTTGTTTCATTTGGGTTACTAAAGTTATTTTTGTGGCCTATAATATTATGCAATATAATTACACTATAGTAAAGTACATTTAAAAAGTAAAAAAAAAAACTTTAGTAACAATCCAAATCCAAATTTCTGTGCTTTCATTTTAGAAAAAAAAAAAATAACTTAAAAAGCACCGGGTATAATAAGAAAACTTGTAACTTGGCTAAAATAAAAATGTGAGAGTTTCGATCGCAGCCTTGAGGTTTGACGTTGCACTGTCGAAAAGTTGGCAGTACATTCAGCGCTATACACTGCCAGAACTTTCACAAAATCTAGGTCACGAAGCAACTTATGAAAATTCGAAAAAAAAAACATGAGAAATAAATTAGAGCCTAACCCCATATTATGGTGAAGGGGAGAGAGTAGGAGCATGGTCGAATATGAAATACAATCTTCCTGAATTATTTTGCTTTTGTACATTTTTGTAGAGATTTCGCATTTTGAAATTGAGCTTAAAACCGTTTGCGTAAGGTTTCTTTTGGAATGTACGGTAGTGAGTACAGTACTTTCGGTTAGGCGGCTCTTGGTCATGTATGAGTACTCCTCGAAAGCAATGGTCATTTTATTTTACTAGTTTTTATTTACATCGCGTTTTATTCCGTACCTATCTTTTCTTGAATCCTTTGTATTTTCCACTTTGCAAGCGATGTATGAAAAATAAATGTTCACTATAACGGATTTTTTCCACATTCAGAAATATTATTAATTTTTTTGCTTGCTTTTAAATGAAAATGTTTGTAGATTTTCCGAGCGAATTATTAAAGCTTTTGAAGATAAATGAGTTGCGAATGGTTTAAATGACCGATCGTTTTTTTATTTTATAAATTATTTCTTCATTTTTATTCTCTAGAGAATTTTCCTATTCATGTTGTCGACCAAAGATACAATCAATTTCCCAGTATTCGGTAAAATATTTTCATTTGGGTTTCTAGCCTTTTTGCCAATACACACAACAGAACATTACCCTACTTTACCAGTGTCAAAGAAATCAGGACGCGACACAAAAATCATATTGACTGGATGTACTTAGGAATGAGTTAGGATATCATTGCTGAAGTGTAATGCTTCCGGAAAAGGCATGTACAGGATGACTTTGAATTCATTGGTAATATTTCAGGAGTGAAAGTACCCATGAATATGAACAACTTTCATTATGAGCCAAGCCGGAAATCACAAAAAAGTCTGGTGTTCCTGAAAATGTATCGAATTTTGCAAACACAAGGGTACTGAACATTTCTTTTTTTTTTCATTTTGATTTCTAGCCTTTTTGCCAAAACAGTGTAGTAGTTAACACAGAAAAAACAACTTGATGATAGTTATTTGCTGTAAGTTTGCCAATTAATTGAAGTCATAACACCATGCACGAGAAGAAATGGCAGGCGTTCGCCCCCCTTTGTGAAGCAGTAATACTAGCGAAGGAGGTGGCCGCAAGGGTGAGGGAACGGCTTACCTCACACCTCAGCCACTGGAATGCTGACCCCGATAACCAGCCACTGTAGAAGTAGACTTGCGCTCGGCGAGCAATAGGTAGCTCGCCGTCCGGCAGTCCAGTGCCGTCGACGGCGTGTAGCGTTCCACGCACGCTTCTAGGAGATAGCAGCAAAACTGTAGGGGCCCAGCTGCGTCGAAGTCTACTTAGACCATGGTTGGTGCGAAAGAGAACCCTGGGATCCTGGGACGAAGGCAAAGAATATAGAAGTGGGTTTTAGTCAGTAAAAGTCTGTCATTTCCTCCTATGCTGCCCACAAGAAGAAACGAAGAAGAATGAAGAAGAAGTCATTGGATGATTTCCCACCTAAAAAAAGAAAAAAACCTCATTACATTAAATGTGTTAAAGGTAGAATATATTCATAAGTGAAAACCAGAAGCACGGCAAGTTGTTTTAATTCAAAACTCAGTAAAAACAACCGGTTCTTGCGTGAAAGCAGTCCCGTTTCCGTCAAGTTCCCCATTTATAAGTTGTGAACTTCACCACAACTTATAGGAAAGACCGACGTTGAGCTAGCAGAATTTGTGCATCTTGCCGATAGCATTGCTTATTTATTTATATATTTGAATTTTGGTATTATAATTGATTGAATACAGGGATTTTAATTTTATAATGATTTTCATTTATTTTATTTTGTAATAATTAGAATTTATTGGATTTTGAATTGTATAATCTTTTAAATGTGTGTTGGAGATAAAACCTTCTTGCAAGCTTCCTAAATTATATGAAAAAATATGACACTTCTATTTGTCACTTGTCTTCATTTGTTTTTTGTAAAATATATTGTTCACACCGAAAATTATTAAAACTAATTTGCATTGAGCATCCAGCTGCTATAGTTATCAAATCCATTGAGTTTTCTTCAAGTAATTACTCTGTGGCATGGTCCATAACGAGCCGGATAAAATATAATTAAGAAGATCAGCGATTATTTTCAAGAAAAAGAATAGAGACTGACTTCCACGCTGAATGGAGGTTCATGAGTTCACTGCTGGAGAACTGGATTGATTTCAAGCAAGTTAGTTAGTGGTGTACAGTTATAATTACGCTAATATCGTCACCCAACACTCAGGTAGTATATATAAGTAGTCATACTAAGGTCAGTACTATTTTATTAAATTACCAATTATATTGTGTTTGAGTAAAATCATTAGGTACTTTGTTGCATTGTGATTAGTATTTTATTCAACAGCAATGTTAAGTTTAAACTCATACTTTTAACAGTATAGTTAGCTATTTTGCTACATTATTAAACTTACATTATATTAAGCTGTAACTAATTACATAACTACTTAACAGTGGTATTAATTTTTAACAAGTATCTTGACATAATAAAAATATTTGAGTGTTAGATATTAGTACAAGTCATTGTTATAAATTATAGTTAGCAGTCAGAAAGGGCATAGACTACAGCTAGGCGTATAATTATTGAAATTATATTGTTGTTTTAATTTTTATATTCCTGTATCAATGCCAGGTTGACAACACTCGTCTCCCAGAATGTCTGAGGAAAAGGATTTAATTAAGAAGCGAGGCAGCTTCAAAGGTCGCTTGACTAGTTTCCTCAATTTTCTGGACTCATTCAAGGACAAGGAGCTATCTAGCTGTGATGTGTCCGAGTTGCAGTTGCGCATGGGCAAGATAGAGGCGTTGTATGAGCAGTATGATGAGGTACAGTTACGTCTAGAATGCATTGTTGACGACATCAACTTACAATATTCTCAGCGTTCCGAGTTTGAGTCTATTTATTATAAAACCTTATCTAGAGCCCAGAATATTCTGACTGACTACAATAAAGATAATAAATCGATGGAAAGTTGTAAAAGTACTCGTGTTAGCATAAAGCAGCCGGTTAAATTGCCAACGATTCAGTTACCAAAGTTTAGCGGATTATATTGTAATTGGCTTGAATTCCGCGACACCTTTACTAGCCTAATTCATTGTAATGATGACATAGACGCAATCAATAAGTTTCACTACTTGCGAGCATCACTTGAGGGAACAGCTGCTATAGTTATCAAATCCATTGAGTTTTCTTCAAGTAATTACTCTGTGGCATGGTCATTGTTATGTGATCGGTTTGACAACAAAAGATTACTGGTTCAGAATCATATAAGTTCATTATTTACTATTGAATCAATTACAAAAGAATCTTCTGTTGCCATTAAGAATTTGATCGATCAGTTAAATAAAGACTTGCGAGCTTTAGAGTCATTAGGGGAGCCTGTGAAACACTGGGATACACTTTTAATCTACATTGTCACACGAAAACTTGATCAAAAAACCTATCGTGAGTGGGAGGAGTGCAAAGGTAGGATAGACAAGGATGGCTTAATCACGTTTAACGCATTTATGCAATTCTTACGCAATCGAGCCGACCTCATCGAGACCCTGGAACTCCCCCGCAATCATTATTCGCAATCACCAGGTAAATCAGGTCCTAAGATCAAGTCAATGGTAGCACAATCTCCTATCAATTCTAGCACTGACTCAGCTTCTAAACCTTGTCCTAAATGTAATAACAACGATCACACATTAAATAATTGTCCACAGTTTCTCGCATTGAGTAACGATGACCGTCTCAAATCATTACCTAGTTATAAGGTATGTTTTAACTGTTTTCGTTCCGGACACTATGCTAACAAATGTAAAAAACCAGGCTGCAAACTATGCAAACGTAGGCACAACACATTAGTTCACGTACATTCTAATGGCACTGTATCGAATACACCTAGTGGTAATTCGATGAATAACTTGTCTGCTACGACTGAAACGAATAACGTAGCTTTATCCGCAAACATTGCATCTCCGTGTGGTCATACGCAACGAGATGTGTTGTTATCAACCGCTTTGATCAAATTAAGAGACCACAATGGGTGTGTGCATCTCGCTCGCGCGGTGCTCGATAGTGGTAGCACGTCTTCACTCATAACAGATAGGTTGTGCAATAAACTTAACTTAAAAACTAGCCAGGTAGATAGATCAATCCTTGGAATCAATAACGTCACTTCGCACGTAGGTAAAATATGTCGGGTTAAGGGTACGCCATTAGATGATAGCTTTGTATTCGAACTAAATTGTTTTGTTCTTCCGTTCATTACGAGTAGTGTTCCGTGTCGTCAGATAAATATTTCTGATTTCGACTTACCCTCGAATATTACTTTAGCTGATCCTACTTTTTATAACCCTGCCGATGTTGATATTTTAATCGGCGCTGATCTTTTTTGGGATTTGTTAGGATCTCAAAGACTAAAGTTAGGTACCGGGAAACCAATATTATGTGAAACCCGTCTAGGATGGATAGTTTCCGGTCCAATTACTCAGAATACTATCTCACTGCTGACGAATGACGTAAAGTGCAATATGTCTAAAATGGTTGCCGACAGCGATGGTGACTGGGAAAACCTCAAGTCAGAATTGACAAAGTTTTGGCAATTAGAGGAGGTGAATGCGAAGTCTTCCAATTCTTATATGCCTGAAGAGAAATTGTGTGAAGACAATTTCGTTACAAATACGACACGATTGTCTGATGGTCGTTTTTGTGTTCGCATCCCCCTTAAGAAAGATCCTTCAATTTTAGGAAATTCTTTTAATAAAGCCACACATTGTTTACATTCTTTAGAGCGTAAATTAAAGGTTAAGACGAACTTTAGTAGAATGTATCATGACTTTTTGTCAGAATACGAGTTACTTGGTCATATGACAAAAATTAATAAACCTAATTTATGTTTGGGTTATTTTATTCCACATATGGGAGTTTTACGCGAGTCGAGTACCACGACCAAACTTCGTGTTGTTTTCAACGCTAGTGCTTCTACTTCGACGGGAGTGTCCTCTAATGACCTACAGATGGTTGGGCCAACCGTACAGGACGGTCTATTGTCTATACTTCTTCGCTTTAGAGTCCACAAGTATGTTTTATCTGCGGATGTGGAGAAGATGTATAGACAAATAGTCGTCCACCCGTCGGACAGATATTTACAACAGATTGTTTGGCGTGATAATGTTAGTGATCCTATTAATGTTTATCAATTAAACACCGTCACGTACGGTACGGCCAGTGCGCCATTCCTTGCGACACGATGCCTTAAACAAGTAGGACTCGACTGTAGGAACCCTAAGATATCGGAAATCATCCAACATGATTTCTATGTCGACGACTTGCTGACCGGAGGGGATGACTTAGATGAAGTAAAGTTCATTCGCACTGAAGTCACCAAAGCGCTTGCGTCGGCATGTATGCCATTGAGAAAGTGGAAGTCAAATGATTCTCAATTATTGTCGAATGCTGTCCCTGCGTCATACGATTTGAACATTGGACAAAATGAGCCAGAAAAGTTGCTTGGTCTCTGTTGGCATATCGGCACTGATGAGATAGGGTTTCCTATAGGTCTGACTAAATCTTCGACTAGGTACACAAAGCGTGACTTGTTATCCGTTATTGCGCGAATCTTTGATCCCTTAGGTCTGTTAGGTCCTATTGTTATTACTATGAAGATCTTGCTACAGAAAATGTGGTTAGATAAATTATCATGGGATCAACCATTACCTAATGAGATTTGTAAACAATGGGAGATTATTATTAAATCTTTACCTCTTTTAAATCATGTTCGCATTCCGCGACTTGTAGTCTGCAATTCATTTACGGAGTTAGAACTCCATATTTTCACAGACGCGTCTGAGTCCGCGTACGGTGCTTGCGTCTACATTCGCAGTGTTAATGCTAAGGGTGAGTACATGGCTCGCTTGTTAATGGCAAAGAGTCGAGTTGCTCCCATCAAGCCTACGACAATTCCGCGACTGGAGTTATGTGGTGCGGTAGTCGGTTCTCGTCTTCACGAGAAGGTGATGAGCTCACTTCGAGTGAAGATCAGTCGGGTTTATTGTTGGACTGATTCAACCATTGTCTTGGGATGGTTACAGATGATGCCTACCAGACTTCAGCCCTTTGTGCGCAACCGCGTTGCTGAGGTTTTGGATAAGTCGGGTAACTGTACTTGGAGGCACGTCCCAACAGATCAAAATCCAGCAGACCTAATATCTCGTGGCATGGATATTAGTGATCTGCAGGAGTCAGATCTGTGGTGGAAAGGACCAGATTTTTTAAAACTAGATTCGTCTGAATGGCCTTCTCAAATTACGAGCCCAGGACTACAATCGTTACCGGAGACTCGACCTAAAATCATATTACATGTTGTAAACGATTCGAAACCTGAAGTTTTAATTGATTTTAGGCGTTATTCCAATTACACACGGCTCGTACGATCTGTTGCCTACGTATTACGATTTATTAAGTCATGTAGAAAGCATTACCCTAAAACCAAATACTTGTCACATGATGAGGTACAAGATGCACTAACTCTTGTCATTATTAAGAGTCAGATTCAGTCATTTTCTGAATACCAATTATTTTTGAACAAAAGAGTTTACCTAAAAAGAGCGCCCTTCTAAAGTTTAATGTTTATTTAGACGATAATAATGTAATGCGAGTAGGAGGACGTCTCGATAACTCTAATTTTGCTTATAGTAAGAAACACCCTATTTTATTACAGTCCACTCATGATTTCACTAAACTATTATTTAATTTTGAGCATAAAAGGCTGATGCATGCTGGCCCACAATTATTATTAGCTTCCATTAGGGAAACTTATTGGCCAATAGGAGGTCGCAAGTTGGCGAAAGCCTGTTATCATAAGTGTGTTTTGTGTCACCGTATGAAGGGTAAGGTTGTAGCTCCCTTAATGGGTAACTTACCACGAGAACGCCTTCGTCCAGGTTATCCCTTTGAAAGCACAGGCGTTGATTACGCTGGCCCTATTATGTGTGCTAGTCGCCAGGGCCGTGGATGTAGGTTAGTAAAGGTGTATGTCGCTATTTTTATTTGTTTCACAACCAAGGCCATTCATTTGGAGCTCGTTGGTGATTTAACTAGCAATAGTTATTTACTGGCTTTGTATCGGTTTATTTCTCGGAGAGGTAAACCTGCTGATATTTTTTCCGATAACGGTACCTCATTTGTCGGTGCATACAACGACCTTTCCAAATTTTTAAAATTAAATAGTTTGTCCTTGGGTGAAAGTGCAGCAAACGACGGAATAAGGTTCCATTTTATTCCCGCCTACACCCCACATTTCGGTGGACTCTGGGAGGCGGGTGTCAAGTCAGCAAAGTATCACCTTCAGAGAGTGTTGGGAAATTGTAACTTGACTTTTGAGGAGCTGTACACCACACTAACCAAGATTGAAGCCATCTTGAACTCTCGTCCATTGACGCCGTTGTCTTCAGATCCTGCAGATTATACTCCGCTCACGCCAGGACATTTTCTTGTGGGACGGCCACTTACTTCTTTGCCGCAACCTGATTACCAGGATAGCTCTGCCAATTATCTGTCTCGTTACCAGAGGATCGAGCAGCTTCGCCAGCATTTCTGGAGCAGATGGAGCAAGGAGTATGTTGCAGAATTGCAACAACGCTCCAAATGGCGTTCCTGCAAGGATGGCTTGATGCTGAACTCCTTGGTGGTGATCAAGGAAGACGATCTTCCTCCGTTGAAGTGGAGACTTGGACGGATCGTGGCTGTTCATCCAGGAACGGATGGTATCGCCCGTGTAGCTGACATTCGGACGTCTACTGGAGTCGTTCGACGGGCATTCAACCGAATCTGCCCTTTGCCTGTGTCTTCAGAATCTGGTTGAAACCATTGGTTTCAACGCCCGGGGAAATGTTGGAGATAAAACCTTCTTGCAAGCTTCCTAAATTATATGAAAAAATATGACACTTCTATTTGTCACTTGTCTTCATTTGTTTTTTGTAAAATATATTGTTCACACCGAAAATTATTAAAACTAATTTGCATTGAGCATCCAGTCAAGAAGTAAGTGGCCGTCCCACAAGAAAATGTCCTGGCGTGAGCGGAGTATAATCTGCAGGATCTGAAGACAACGGCGTCAATGGACGAGAGTTCAAGATGGCTTCAATCTTGGTTAGTGTGGTGTACAGCTCATCCAGTCATTGATTTTCATCAGAATACCCATAATTCTCGCACAATGTGAATGATTTCTTATATGGGTTTGTACCTGAAATAAATGTTTTATTTTTTAATTACAGTGAACATTTGGTCGTTAGCCCGTATTCGGTAAAAAAATTCTCCAATGCGAACGACTGCGAATAGTTTGAGGAGAAATACGTTAGGTCAGGTGTCAGTGTCAGGTGCCCGAATTCGGGTAACCGAAACGATAAAGCTTGACTAGATTGTGCGACGACAGGCACATTCGACACCGTTTATTTTCACGTGATAATCAAATTGGAGTGAACGACCAAGTGCGATTATGACATTACGTTTTAAAATTCGCATTAAAACAGATGTTAGTAACAAAGTTTCTAACTTTCACCAATCTTCCATTCAAGTAAATTCTCAGCTTTACCAACCTGAAGCACAAAAATTACCAGTCAGGGAAAATTACCTTTCTATTTGCATCTGCAGTGTAGGAGGAGAAAAATATATAAAAAGAGCTCGCGCTGGCCGGGTCACGTCATCACTGGCCATCTGCTTTGAATATGATTATCCTCGTTTTATGAACTAAGTGTTTTATACACGGAAGGTCAGTAATTAGAGCGCGCTCGTTCGGTATCACTTTGAACTTTGCCTCGAGTTGAGGAAGAAAAATTAAAAAGAACTAACAAACTTTTTCTAAACTACGTCTATTGGAAGGTTATAAAGAAAACAATGATCGATAAAGCACGGTATTGTTCGTGATTTGAAAGTTTTCGATAAAGCTTTTAAACCTTAAGCCTTAGGTAAATACGCGGCATTTATTTTATACAGTGTACCCTTCATTGCTTTGCATAAAATCTGCATACAGGGTTTTCAAAATAAAAGATGTTTTTTTTTTTGTAAGTAACATTGCCTACCTACCTATGCATTTTGTATTGAACGAAATATATTGCAAGCCACATTTGGTAACCAAATGTTTAAGCGATGCTGATATTTCGGTCTCTCTATAGTTCAGATAAGTTTTGATTCAAGGTCCAATTAAACATAAATAAGGAAACCAAATTCCCGATGCAAGGCTAAGTTTTAGTTAAAGCTACCAACATAGGTTTTCCAAACAAAGCTGTTACTGTTTATATAACAGACCAGTAAACTATAATATCAGCGAGAAATTCTCACTGTAGGGTATCCGAGTGGCCTAAAGTTGCAAACTGGGCGATAGTCTGACACTTCGGCGGAGCTTCTTGTAAATTTAGCTCGTTCCCCCAACCCCAGAAAGCATTTAGGTCAATATGCTATGTTCAGGGTTGCCAAACGTTCCGTTATGTGCTGAGACATACGGTTTCTTTATAGCATCCCGTATGAAGTACGACATTTTTGTCTTGAATACGGTACACGTTCTATTTACATTCTGCTTTCAAACACAGGCAAATTTTTCCTCTACGTATATTGAATTGGAAAACAACAATACATAAATATTGTATTTTTTTTAGGTGTGATGATAATATGACTGATGTAATTCGATGAGGATTTAGTAGGGTTGAATTTTATAATGACAATAATTCATGTTAATTTTGTAATTATTTTCTTTACGTCGTTCCAAATGGGCCAAAGCCGTGTGATGCGAGTTGGTTAATTACTCGAATCTGGCCAATACTAAAGGTGAAATTAAAGAGTAGATAGTGCACAAAAAGATAATTTTAAAATAATTACGTAACCTAAAAATTACATTAAAAGAAAATGTCCCAATTTCGGGGTTAAAGTGTAGCTATTGGGCAATTCAAAAACCATTCACGTATTTCCAATTCATAAGTTGTCATTTTAATAACAAGTACTGTAACTGTGTATTGTATGTCCCATAAATAAATTGTGTCAAGGATACACGTCATGAAAAAACTAAGTTTTACTTGTATAGTATTCTTCGAGGAAAGGTTTTTTCCATGCCTGTCTTCCGTCTCTTAGTCCTATTACACATTCCCTCACATGTGGTTACTATCTAGTTATAAAAACTGGGCTAAAACACACTGCATATTTAGAATTGCTAATTGCTATGCAACTTTTCCACTTTCGCTGTCACGCGATTGAAATATTACCTTGTGTGCTCTGAATACGTTTTTATGAGTGGTTTAATCCACTAACGTTGTGTTAAAGTCGTGTGGCAGGTTTTAATTATTTTTTTGTTAATAGTCTTTTGTTTTTGAAGTTTAGTTTCAACAAAATGTGGTGATTAGAAGATAGTTTGTACGGAAGTGTTGATTAAATATTGATTAGTGAAGAGGTTTATGTTTACTTAGGGGATTCGAATGTTATTGGGTATTAAGTTAGAAAGCAGGTTTAAAATCAACTAATTTCTTATTTCTTTGACAATGGTTAGCCAATGAAATTCTCGATGCAAAGGAAGTGGCTGAAACCGGCCTAGCCACTGCCGCAGGAGATGTTCCGAGAATTGAAAGTCAAAAGGCGATCCCCAGTCGCCATAGACGTGGTCTTGTAGACGACGAGCGATGTTTAGCTTACCGTCTGGGCATCCGGTAATGGCCGTCGATTTGACGGTTCTTAGTGTTCCACGATCGCCTCAAAGAAATATCAGCCAACTTGAAGAGGAAGATGCCGGTTGGGGTTGCAGGAAAGAGTTATTGTGACCCTGTAATGCAAAGGGCAATTGAAGGAATACAGGTGGATTTTAATCAGTAAAAATCTGACACTTCCTCTGGCTTTACCCAGAACGAAGAATTTATTCTATGATTGATAAAAAAAGCGATAATTTCGATCCAAAATATTTCCAGGATTTACATTTGTTTATGGACCGGATTCCTTATTCCTTGTTTTATCTACATTAATATTATAAAGAGGTAAAGTTTTTTTTTTTGTTTGTAGGAGGCTCTGGAAGTACCGGTCTGATTGCTGAAATTTTGGTAACATAGGCTATATTTTATTTCTGCGGGCGAATCTGCAGGCTAGTTATAAATAAAAAGAAAAATGGTAGTGCAAAAAGTAGAGCAACAAATCAGAAGACCCAATACCTCTAGGTCTGTTTTGTATCATAGGTTTTATTTCCTTCCCGGGACATTTCTATAGGGGTCAGATTTTTATGTTTTCCTTGTTTTTCCCCGTTCTTTAGGTCGCAGAGAGCATTCTTATGAGGCGTTGCCATTGCTGATACGCCGCCATTTGTTCTTATTTACTGTTTGAGATTGCGCTCCCCCACCTTCTACACAAGGCCTTCTGTATAAAAAGAGAGGGTAATGAAGTGAATTTCTTACGCGCGGCCTCGAAGACTTCAAGTACGTACTTTTCTAACATAATAGGCGCTGTCATACACGAGTTTTTCTAAAAATATGCGCATTGCACATAAAGTTGTAGAACATTCCAACTACAAAATGTGAAAACTGGGCCATACTAATATTGTAAAGGCGAAAGTTTGTGAGAGTGGAATTTATGTTAGTTACTCTTTCAGGATGAAACTGATGAAAGAATTCGGATATTTGGCATTTTGGTAGACCATGTCCTTTTTACTTTGAAAGTACCTATGTCCACTAGGGATAACGCGTGCCATGCCATTGGTAGCAGCATTGTACTCGGAGGTTCAAGTGACTTGGATACTCCTTACCCTCAAAGAGCATAGCCATAATCAGCCTTTTTAATGTTCCCTCTGCTGGGATTTAGGGGTCCGATCTAGGAGAGGGAATAATAGGCCATAAACGCGGGCCCAGTGTGGGGTATAAGAGGTAATTAGGATAAAAAAAAAACGGATTTAAAACAAAAAAAAAAGCAAATAACGTTAACTTCGAAAGTGGATTCCAAAGAACAAAAATACAAAACTAGTTAGCTTGCAACAGTTTTTTTTCTTTTTACTTGACCCATAACTAAAATTGTACAGTGAACTAGTTCAACGATAAGGTAATTGTCAACACACATAGGCAGTAAACGACACACAGACACGATCGCAGCGACCGCGGGTCATTTGCAACAGTAAACAGATAAGCCATTGACAATGGAGTTCTTCAGTAACTAACAAGTTATTGAAGAGTTTCTTTGTATACTCCAAAGATCTTCATTAGTTTCAAAATAACTCACGGTGGTTACGTGTACTACTAAGGTAGTCAGTGCGCGTAATCAGATCAAATCTATACTTATTTAATAAAGGGATAGAGTTCTTTACCTTTTTACTTCTTTGAACGCGTTTATCTCTGGAACAGTCACACTGGAAAAAGTCTTTCTGTATGGTATAACCAACTTCATAATAAATGGTAGCCTGTAACCGTCCAGACCGAGCCCGAGTCGTCGACGGCTCGTGGTGTATCCACAAGTGTCTTAAAGAGATATCAGCAAAACCGTAGGGCACAACACGGACTGAGGACGTCAGTCGTCCGGAAGATCCCGCGGTTATGGAATCCTGAGGAAAAAAGGAACATTGGAATGGTTTTAGTCAGTACAAGGCTTCCTACAAAGGCTTGGTCCGACCATTTGGTAACCGGCCCAAGTAGTCAACGACGTTAAGTATTCCACGCGCACCTTAAAGAGATGTCAGCAAAACCGTAGGGGCACAGCAGGGCCGAAGCCTACTGGAGTCATGTGTCATCCGAAAGGGTTCTGGCTCATTGACATTAATAACACACCGGTTTAGTCAGTAAAATTCTGACACGCCATCTCACTCCACTCTAGAGTGGGAAAAATCATTGGATGATTTCTCACATAATAGAAGAGTGTCAAGTGTGAGTTTGTTTTACGTTTATGACGTGCGGTGTTCCGATTGAACCAAACTGACCTCTTAATCAATCAGAGATTCAAGCACGGTAGACGTTTCGATCGCGTCAACATAAAAATAACCCGCACTCGGTGCACAGAACCTCTTCTATTTTCTTAAACTTAGTACGTTACTAAAATGTATTTCTGTAAATAGGTCTGCAAACAAGGCCAGTAACCAAGTTATTTTCTTTGCAGAGTATTGATCGAGACGAAGTGATCAAGTTCCAATCTGGTCTCAAAATCAGCATTTCCGTGTCAGGTTGAAGGATACAGACCTTTTCTATACATCATCAGGCCGAAATTCAACGACATGTTCGTTTCATTTTATAAAAACGGCCAGCCCATTTTTATCGATTCTGAAAATATCCAAATAGGTTTAGAAAATTCAAACCAAATTACGGTTTTCGCAGTTTTTGAATGTAGAGCTCGTAGTAGGGTCTGATCTGAAGATAAGACAAGCTCTTAACGTGATACATTTGACAACCTAAATTGAACTGTTAAAGGAATAGAGCTTTAAAGAGCGTATAGCTCCATCTCTTTCTCACTTTTTCGCAAGCCTGACATTTTGACACATCATGGTAAGGCCCCTGTAGGCAAAGTCCTTCATGTGTAACGAAGTGCTGTCTTTATAGTAAGACAACACTTCGTCATGTATAACGGACTTCGCATACGTAAGTGTATTTTTAATCAACTTGGGACAGCAGTAGAAAGGGTTTACACTACACCGTGCATAACAATAATCGTAAGTGTTATTTATTACTTTGCGGTTAATGCATTACACAGTACGTACGTACTATTTGCTGAGGACAGTTGATGAAGTCCTACATTTCATTAAGTGACGTCCACTTTGACGGTGAGTGGTGATTGACACTTGGCTGAGAAGACACTCTGACGAAGGCCAACGTCAGTGACAGCCTCAGTCTGCTACAACATTTATTTCCGGTCATTTATGGATGTATTTAACACCTGTATCTGATACGGCTGTCGGAAAGTGGATAACAAGTCTCTTGTTTTACGTTCTGTTTTTTATTGATATAAACAGTGCTTGTCTGCGATTCAACCTGGTAGTAAGCAGTGATACATTCGTCGTACTCTAGCTTTGAAGACACCTAAATAATAATTTATCGGGAAGACCGCAGCAGAGAAATTCGTCCAGTCTTACGTGGTATAAACGACGAAGCGAAACGTTTAGTTCTTAGTTCTTCTTTCCACCTAGCTGTTTTCTTACGCATAGGAGCTTCTTGCTGTTCTCCTCATCGTTGACATTGTGGGAAAATTGTCAATGGTCTCAGTCACCACAGCCTGTCATGCAGCCGAAGCGAGGGTCGCATACCGTGGCACGCGAATCTTAACGACATTATCCGACGAGCTCTTGTTACCGTCAGCGTTCCGGCTGTATTAGTACCCCATGACCTGGCACGCGACAATGACAAGGGACCGGTCGGCATGTCTTTATTTTCTTGGAACATTAAGTCTTTAGTGACGCTACTTGTATCGATAATCTTGAAAATCCATTCCATTTTCCCAGTACGTCGTGTTGTGTTGGTGCGGCTGTGGTGCGGGTTGCGGAGAACTTTTTTTTTATTGTTGATAGGTTCGCGCTTGACCACTAACTATCTCACCTGATGGAAAGCGACGATGCGGTCGACGATGGAACGCGCTTACCGAGAAAAAACCTATTCACTCTTGACACCTTTCAATTAGAGACACAATAGTAAGACAATAGCAGCGCGAAGGCCTGGGGTTTTATGAATTAAAGATTCCCGGATTGTAGCCATCAGGAAACAAAGACTCCGGCAAGGAATTCCCTTAGCTGGCTTACACACATTGAATGTGTTTCCAAAACGTTTTGTGCGTGTAGGTGGTATGTCCACCGTGTACCGGTGGCGCATTACCGTACGTCTGGTGGTCCGATGATGGAACGAGCTAGGCGGAATTAGGTTATGCAATTCCGACGCACACTCGCTGAAATGAAACCGGTAGAAAACAGACAGGCTAGCTTACTACTCTTATTTTAATCAGCAGATACCTATGTAATAACGTCGTCAGTAGTTATATTGTCGAGCAGTTTGCAGTTGTAACTCTTGAGCTGTTGGACCCGAGTGCTTCTCTATTTGAAGATCTATCCAAACGCCTGAACAAAACTTTGCCTAGGTAACCCAAGGGAATTTACCTTTTTTATTATTGGTAGGCTTATGCTGGACCACTATCTCACCTTATCGTGAGCGATGCTGTGATCGACGATGCTGCATGTTTGTCTAGAGGTCTATTCTGGTTTTGAAGATCCCTTGGTTATAGATATTGGGGAATACAGACTCGGGTAAGGAATTCCGCTCCTTAGATCACCTCGGTCATGGGTTAGGTTAGAAAAACTGACTGACTAACATATCAACTTACAGCAAAACTACTGGGACTAGGAGTGTAAAATTTTGGACAAATTTTGGATTTCCCAAAATTCACTCCCTAAGAGGGATCCAAAAGTTTGAATGGAGAAACCTATTTTCACAAATGTGAAGCCGCTGACAGAAGCTAGTACATATACACTACATTTTTTTTATTAGTACACATACTTAAAGGGCTCACTAGAAAAGCCCTTGTTATTTTATAAGTAAAATCTCAATAAATCATATTCATAAACAGCAAAGTTATTAGCGTTGGTTTATGTCCCAAAATGTCACTCAATTAATGGAAATATTGTGCAGGCTATTGATTAATGAATAAATAAGTGACAATTATTAAGGAAAAACCCTGCCCGCAGTATTTTCTACTAGCAATTGTTATGTATAATTGATTCTGTGACGAATTTGCCTTTTCGCGGTCAGTTTTCGGATTTCGGTTTTTTTCTACTTTTGACTACAAAAATATGATCAGTGACGGGTACAGATGGAGCCAGATTTTTTTGTGTACTAAAAAAAGTAGGGGTGTATTTATTTTCTATTTTAAAAATGGGCCATTAAATTCAAGTCACAGTTAATTCAAGTGGTAGTTTTTGCTGAGTGTAATCTGTCTTATTACACACTGCAAAAATCAAATAAACAGATAATTTTAATTAAGGTCGCAGCTAACACTGCTTATGATGAATCATGTTTATTGTAGTATTGTCACGTAAGCAAAAAGTGTATTAATATGATATAGCAAGACATCATTAATCAACCCTAGATTTTTATTAAACATAGATGATTTTGGAATATTTTTATGCCTTGTCACCCTGTCACAATCCCAGAGCTCTCTAACGTTTTTCAACTAACTTATTCATGTCTAAATGGCATCGGATTGCAGCTTTATATTTAGCGTATTGGGAACAGTCTAGACAAACTAGGTCGGGCCTTGATTGCTACCGGAGAGACTATTTAGGCTTTGTCTTTAGTTTGAAACATTTTACTGTTGTTTGTTTAAGGCTAACGATGATGTCGATTGTATTATGAGAGTGTTGTCTTTCGAATTTAAATAGACAAGGATATATCACGTACATCGAAGGACTGGAACAATTTGCCTGCTGCGGTCTTCCTGTCCAATTATAATTTAGGTGTCTTCAAGGCTGGAGTGAATAGGCTCTTAATAAACTAGTGCGCCTCACCATCAACGATTGCATCATTGTTTACCATTAGGTCGCATCGCAGTCAAGCACTAGATTATTAAATATTAAATAAAAATAAATAAAAACATATATTTTGTAAAGAGATTAGTAATATGTATTGTATTTTTTACGCAATTATTGTTAAACTAATGAGCACTTCCTTTCATAATTTTGATGTAATATAATGCTAGTGTATCAACACAAAATAGATAGGTACAGAAGTCAGTCTACATACAAAGCGCGCTTGAGCAACACACACATAGACACCGCTCACAGACACAATGTCTCGGTCGCGTTTCGGATCACTCGTCGAACAGTTCCGGCTCAAACGCTCATTAGTGTGCGTCCATCGAGCGTAGGTATAAAAAGTGAAATACATGAGATTGTCTTCTGTACCTATCTATTTTGTGGTATCAATAATATTATTTTAATATTTTCGTACCTATATTACACTTCGAATGGCTTTTCTCTATTACTCACGGTTTGCTCATTGTTAAGCTCGTCTTTGTACATTAATTGTTAAATCACAGTGTATTATGTTAGATTTTAGTGTACAATTAATATTTAAGAGTTAATTTACTAAATTAAATATAGTACCTATACCAGCGGTGGCTCAATGGTAACTTAACCTTTTTTAAGTTTATTAAACAACAACAATATAATCGACTTACGAGTTATACGTCGTGGCTTGAGAACAAGGCAGGCGCTGTACATTGTGTTATTTTAATTCAACACAACAAAACACCATTAATCTCATTACTGTAAAGGAAACCATCTTGAGGGAACCTCATGTTCTGGTTAGAACAAAAAAAATAAAACATGGGACATCTACCAAGCCACATTGGGTCTGCGTGGTAGATTGGACCGTGATTCTCTACCTAAGTTATCACGACATCAGGGAATAATTTTCTACTGGAACTCCTGTGTCCCAGCAGTAGAAAATTTATAAGTCTGATTATGTTATGCTACCTTTTTGTTTCAATACAAATTCATATTTTTATTTATAGTCTGTAGGACGGTGTGAAAGATATTAAGTACCTACCTATCTACTTATGTTGTCCAAGTCCATTAACCATGCAGCGTTTTTGTACTTTGTTGACCCTACAATATTGTTTTTTTTTTTTGCGAATTGTTTCTAATAACTCATGATAAAATCGGATTTCTATTTCATGCAGTTTGTACCAATTTTAAATCCGTTTAAAATAATGAAACGCAGTCGCAATCGCATTGAATAGAAGCGGTTTTTTTTCAGTTGCGCTATCCACGGGGAAATAAGCTTTTTCAGAGAAACGGTTTGGGATTAGGTACTGTTAGCAAAACGAGATACTAGGTCAGATAAAAGTGGTGGAGTATGTTCTTTCGTAATTAAAGGAAAAGTTTTAACATTTATTAATTAAGTTATTTATGAGATGTTATTTTAATAACCAAATCTTCGCATTATAATTAACGATAGTCAAATCCCTGTTCGTAGGCTACTTACAGCACCGCTAATATTACTTAATAAACATTTATGCATAGAACTGAGCTATTTTCAATCCAAACAAGGTAGTTACCCAGCATCGACACATCACGCAGGGCTCATCGATTGTTGATACAAACGACTTGTCGCGTTCGATTCTGAGTGAAAGGAGGTTGATATGTACGCGCTGTCACGGTCCCGGTATTAAAGAGATATTGCGCGGCATAAATTTGCCAGTCGGATCTGTATTAAGTGGGCTTTTATTTGTTGCGTCACGTGCCACGCCGAGGCTTCAGATCCCACGCCTTTTTAGGCCGCCATAAACTTTTCAGGTTTCCGTTGTCGTTGAAAGGGGACTAATAATAACGCGAAACGTCCCGACACAAGCGGTGGCCGCTCCTTATATTATGTGGATAAATAAAACACATTTTGTGTTATCCGCTCGCGCAGTTTTTCTGCGGCCTCCGGCGCTTTTCATTTGCCAGAAGCCACAAGGTAAAGGGTTCACACGCTCTCCGTGCCGTGGTTGCAATTTCCTTTTGTGGCGGTCATTCGTTAAATTTTCATCGGTCGGCAGGGTCAAGAGCGCACACACTGCCCGCGCCCGCTCGACGCTCGAACGCTTCATAATTTAATTCTAGCCGGACATTTGGAGCTCATAAATAACACATACCAAACTAAATTTGCGTTATATTTATAATTCACGAGGCAGACTCAAAGCGCGGTTTATAGTTAATAATTAAACTGTATTTGAACGATTTAAACATACCTTGTTTCAATAAATCATATTTTCCTGGAAGTGATGGACAGGAAATTAATTGTGTCAAACGTTCGGTGCCGGTACATTGTCTACAAAATTGTCCTACTTTATTAGATGTAATATTTTTATTTAGAAAAATCTCCTTTATTTTTACTATGAATTGCTTTTCAGCCAGATTCTTTCAACAAATATCAAGATATGGCGTAGTTGTGATTGTACATCTTGCTAAAGAATTCTTGAAAATACCGGCAGAGAATTTTAGCGATTTGCATTCACTGTGAGTCAAAACTTAATTAAAATATTCCATAAATTCAGTATTCACTCAACAACATACTCGTCATACCGAGCTACTCATTCGCAATACAATTCATTTAAAGTTAAATCCATTTCAAAATGCTCTATTTATCTTTAACCCGAATCCTTTTAGTAATAAAAACAAAACTTACGTGTGTTGTGTACGTACGGAACTTATTGTGTACAAGGGTTAATCTGACGCTGCAAAGGATTAAAATGAAATTACAGTATTAGGAAGCAGAGCGCGGGTCTCTGTTGATTGCTTCGCCCGTTTCAAGTCGAGTCACGGCAGAGGTGTAGGTAATTTTGCAAAAAGGGGTGATTTTAGAGTAGTATTCGAGAAAAGTCGGTCTGTCGGGCCGAGATCGCGGCTCGCGGACACGAAGGAGTTACTAAATGAGTTAACTTTTCCCATTTATGCTCACATTATTCCTATTAACTTCGTCACCGTTCGCAGTATGTACCGCCTTGAGAGCTCCTGCTAATTACAGGTGCTCCAATTAACGAGTTATATCGTTCGGTTGTAATCTCATCAGTGAGTTGAACTTGTTAAGAGGTCTTTACAATTAAATAGTTATTTTAAGATCGTTTTGGAGGTGAAACTTGGTGTGTACTTACCTTAAACTCTTGTGTTAGCTTAAGCTTAATTAATAAGATGGTAGCTTTTATAGAGTTAGGTTTAGATAGAGGTTACTTCAATTATAAATTTGTGTTTATTTAAGAGATGTAAGTGGTGATTATATTTTGAAAAGCTATAGGTATTGTTATATCGAAAGAAGTCGCAGGCTTTTTTTTAGGTGGGAAAATCATCTAATGACATCCACCATCATTTTACTGATTAAAAACCCACTCCTATTCCTTCGTTGCCTTTCATACCAGGGCCGAGTCTTCCTTTCAGAAGCAAACCCTTGGTCCCAATAGGCTTCGACCCTTCTGGGCTCCTACTTTTATTAACTTACAAACTGTCAAGATAATGATAGACTTTTTAAGAATTATGCTTTCGAATTTGATAGGAAGAAAAGAGAATTATTTTGTAATGTCAGACAAATCAGGACGGCTGTCAAGCTGCAGGGCGGAAAAAATATTTTATGAATGTAATAAAAAGTATCGATACTTTTAGCAAAAGCTTTTCTTTATTTTACCGCCTTTACGATATTCAAGTCAAAATGCTATATTTCATTTAAACCTAGGTACATCGGCATTGATAAAACGTCAGAGACTAGTCTGTGGTTCCAATCGGTGGGTTTCGAAAAGAAGACGTAACTAACAATCAGAATTATTTTCCGATTTACAACCTTACTTTTATTATAAACGAAACCCGAAACACGTGTCTATTGTTTTCATGTACAGAATCCATGTACAAAATTTCATAACTGAATCATAAAAACTCACAAAGTTATAAGTCTGTTATGTCAGCAAAAATACATAGTCACCGGCAACTGAGGCGTTGTTTTGCACTTGCTACCGCCTCATGCCCGCTATGACCTGCCGTGACCTGTGTTGTACTTAGTGTCGGTGGTGCCCAAATTATGACCTTATAAAATATTTTTGGAAAAAAATATAACATGGTGTAAAAACTATTAAAATCCATTCAGTTACTGATTCTGAACAAACTATGGGTATTGAGGTTTCGCATAAACTAAAAATTTAATAAATTGTATAAGTACGGATTGTTTATTTTCAATATTCCAATGAGCGTACGGGTTTTTTGAATAGCGTTTGAAGCATTTCTATGCAAAAATAACGAATTTTCGAAAAATTAAGAAACATGTTCCGCTTTTAGATGAATCGGGTAGAATACATTTTCTCTAAAAAAAAAAGAAACACAATAGCTTCTATTTATGTGTTAGTGACCTTACATATAAATAAACATACATTTTAAATTAAAAACATAAAATATTTCAGTCTAAACCCTGCTACGGTTAGCAAAATATTCGCTTGTTTTTGCACTTGTACGCAGTACGGTCGGGGTATAAAAGACACGTGAACTAACCTATGAATATTAATCATATGGACGAAAAAGGGCAAAAACATTATGCCTTTACGCTTAATTATCGTGTTGCGTGTTTTTCGTTATTACATTGAAACCATGCCTTTATTTTATGAGGAAAATGGGTAATTTTCGCACAGTTTAGGTAATTATTAGTGTAATAGGTATCTACTTGACAGTGGGTACGCCCACTTAGCAAATTCTGAAATGTGATAGAAGATCTCTCTTTATATATAAAAAAAAGACGTGTGGCACTCGGGGACTGCCACGGTAAAGCTATTGCATAGCATTTTTATCAACTTATGCAATTATAATTATTTATTTATTTTATTTATGCAGTATTTTTTTCCTTTTGTTTTTTTTTTCTTTGATATTAATTCAAGTTACACTTTCACACATTGAATTAAATTTTGATTAATTGTTCACTCATTTGTTTTCTTATCGGTCACCACGCTCAAAAAACAAATGAGTGGGAGGTGTTAGGTTATTTTCGTTACGGAATTTCTGGGTTCGGTCTCCACGCACAAGGCCCGCGATAGAAGCTATGCAATAGCTTAAAATTTAGATAGCACGAAGATCTACATAGCCCAAAGAATGACCTTTAAGTGGCGCATGGCGTATATGCATATTTGCAGGATATCTATGACCAGTTGTGGCTGTCTTTCAACTGTAATGATGATGATGATGGTAATAATGATGATGAATATGCCTTTCGAGGCCTACTTGAGTACTACTTGATTGTGTTATTTATACATAACTGTAAACTGTAAGTAATACCTGCAGCCGGCAGCTTTGCTCACTTGAAAGTAGAAACTTATCACACGGGAACATATTACCGGAATAAAAACTGATCTACGTGTTATTTCAGGTTATGCTCAATCTGTGAGCCAAATTTCATTGAAATCTGTTCCGTGTTCGAGTGTAAAAAAATAACAAACACACAAGCTTGCAAACTTTCGCCTAACTTATAAAATTAATTACCGTGACTAGCTACTACCAGGGGCTTCGCTCGTGTGATTATCCCTGGGGAACACATTCCTGAGATATAAATTACCCTGTGATTATTTCAGACACCTGTGTAGCAAGTTTCATTTTTTTTTCCACTACTATCACACAACGCCGTCTAGTCCCAAGCTAAGCAGAGCTTGTGTTATGGGTACTAGACAACCGATAAACATACTTACATATTTCTAAATACATACATATTATAGAAAAATTACACCCAGACACAGAACAAAATGATCGTACTCATCACACAAACATTTATTCTGGGTGGGAATCGAACCCACGATCTCCAGCATAGCAGCCAGGGTCACTAACCACTAGACCAACAGGCCTGTCAAAATCATTTCAGCATTGAAATCCGTTCAGCTGTTCGAGAGTGAAGAATTATCAAATATGCACATAGTGAAGAAGTATCAACTGCCTGGCCTGTCGGTCTAGTGGTTAGTGGCACTGTTATAGTATTTATCTAACTACGTAGTAAGTTTGTATGAGCTACTTTTCATGCGATCTCCTTCGATGTCACAAGAATTAAAAATAGTTTTTCGAATCTCGATTTATGAGGCTAGGTCTATATAGTTACTTGCTTTTAATGTAACGTCTGGTTTGAGCGAAAACGAAATTGTGTTACACATCTTGCACAGCCCCAGTACAAAATTTACGAAACTTACAATTCTGACGTCTTTCACCTGTTAGCAGTCACATTAAATTATTAACCCCACTCACTTCAAACAGCATATAAGCACCCCGCAAAGTGCTTCACCGAGATGGTTCTTTAAGAAAAATTTGAAATACGAGAAAGCCCGAAGAACCACGATAAACCACGAAAAATCACGAAGTCGGTGTCTGTCAAAGCACGTGTCCAAAGAATGCCGCTGAGGTACTGACACAGAACGGTGAGTCGCACTTTACGAGCCAGCCAGTATTCACCGTCGCTAAATAGCCACTGAACTCATAAAATCTTTGAGAAGACGTACTCTTCGGAACTATTTTATTCTTATTGTGTCTTATCAGTACTGTAATATTTCTTTGCAGCTTATTAAACTGTTGGAACTGAATCGTTGAGAACTTTTTGTATTTTCTTTACTGAAGATAGTCTTTCTTTTGATTAGCGTTCTCTTGGCGTAAGATGTTCTAAGGAATGTCTGATTAAACATGGATGTTCTTGCTTCTTTTTTTATGCCTTTGTGTGAACTATCTCTGTATTTAATCTGTGAGGATTTTAAAGACAGGGTTCTTTACAAGTTTACATGTCAAGTGTCCTTGTCAAAGACTATTTCCTTTCTCTAATTTTATTTCTTACATTACTTACCCAATTTTTTATTTCTCTATTTATTTTTTTCGCTCCCTTTTAATACATAATTGCGTAATAAATAGTTGTGCATATATTACCTCAAAGTATTTATTATTTTTAATATGTTTAGTTATATAATTTTGTATTTTTGTTATTTGCTAGCAGTACACTGTAGACGGCTTCCTTTTTCAGCTTAAGTTCTTATAGTCCATCCTAAGGATTTTGGTTATTTGTCGCTGTTAGGGATACGTACCTATAGATTTATGTTGATGCTTCTATTTTGGCGTACAATAAAGTTTATTCTATTCTGTTCTATACAAGGTGCCAGGTAACCGTGGAATAAAGTACCTGACCTTTTCCTAATATCTCTGCGTGGGTACCCGAAAAACAAACAATGAACTGCTTTACATTACTTGATCATGTAAAGAACCACGATACATGTCGATTCAAGACAGGTTTATGTCTTTATTTCCATTTTTGAAATTAAAGGTGAGTTGCACCATTTAACTATAATGATACCCAAAGCATAACCAGCCGTGAAACGGCCGCCTATTGGTCAATTCGACGATTTGACAACTGTTAACGGCTTTGTTATCGTTATAGTTAAATGGTGCAACTCACCCTAAGAATGTCAACAAATGTAGGAGCGTCAATAAGCGTTATTCCACGTTTATCTGCCACCTACCTTAGTGGTTCCTCATTCAATTTTTTTTTTTACTTTTCTAGTAAATTTTATCGATTCAATTTTCTTTTAATCGCTGAGCTTAATTAAAATTCTCAGACTGTTACTGGCTAACAAAAAGACCCCACGTGCACAACAGCACATTGTCCCATTGTGCTGCAACTCTTTTGATCTTTAACCCGCCACAGCCACAGTAAGTGGGTGGAGTAGTGTCAAGGTCAGCTTAATTGAGCTTACGTCGCATAAGGTGGAGCGCAGATCAGAGTAAAGTAGTTATTATGACGTGTTTTTTTGGTTCAAAATGATTTATTATCTACATTTTTTTATTATCAATAGCCAAATAATTTTTATTATCAAAACCAATTGTGATTCAACTCACCTTTCGTACTAGAAGAGATATTTCTATAGAAATATGCGTCACCTTTGTACATTCGATATTTTATATTTTTTGTATAATATTAAATGTCTCTTGCCATTGCACTATGAAGGTCCGTTACCTTCATAGTGCAATAGCAAAAGACATTTAATGGAAAGCTACATTCACCATGAGTAACATAGGCTATTTATTGTCCATGCAAAACTGGAACTGGCCGCTAGTTAGTTTATAATTTAGTTTATAATTGTGAATAAGACTATGTGGATCGTTATTTTTTATTTTTACGTATGTAAATTATGGCAATTTCAGTATTTTTGCGGCCTATCAAAATGTTCTTTGTATTGTTCGTAAAATCATTGAGCACGAAGACTGACAAATGCTTCCACTGACTAAACAGGTCCACTCAAATCTGTGTGGTTCTTTCCTCGAAAGACCATCGCGGACACTAATCTGCATGGTTCTCATATGATTTGACCATAACATGTTTGCTGAGACTTTAAAAGAGACTTTGGCCCCTGAGTTTGTTTCAGTGTTTCTTCTCAGTTTAGTCAGTTATGAAACACCGGCCTCATCTAGTTTAAACTAACGAAAAAATTTACGTGTAAAAGGGTTTCAAAATAAATATTGTACCACGATTCCACTTTTATTCTAAACTTACTTCGAGAAAAAGAAGTCATTATTACGACATTAGGGAAGCGAGCGTACGAATATTTCAAAAACAAAAGACGATAGAGATGTCAAAAAATGATTGTTCTTATTCGTGCGCCCAAAGCCCCTTGTACCTGGAGGTTGGCCAAGCCGTAAGTCTGGGTCCAATACCAAGCTAGTTTTAAAATTGAACGGTGGTGCATCGACGTTATTCTCTTAAGTACATATAGATACACGGAGCTTTTGCGTTTACCTTTAACGTTTTATTCAGTACTTAACAGTTTTTATGAGAACATTTTTCCCCGAAAGACTCGAAAAATCGGATCACATATAATTCATTGTGATTTTATTACTACATAACCGTTCATTATTACCAATGCATGTACGTTCCATATTTTTTTAAATGTTCTATTTTTCTGAAACGATTGGTATAAAAGTATTTACATAATAAGTGCTTATCTAAAATCTAAAAGTTTTAACCTTAATGACAATCAATAATGGGATTTTCATGTACAACAATATTTATAAAAAAAATATCACTAGATGTTTATCACTAATTTGTATTCACGACCTAAGCTGTTCATTTAAATATGTATTAACACAAAATAAAATAATGTTATGTTTTTTAGGCGTTCAAAATATTTCAAAGACATAGTAAACACGAAACCCGATAAATAATACGCTTAATTCAAATTCTAGGCAGGTAATAAATCCTGAGTAGTTCACGTTATGTTATATTGCTTTTTATAAAACAATTTTCAATTTTAAAGCTCCGTATAGATATTTTAAAATTCTCGTCTGAAATCCAGTCTGCTTTAGGTCCATATGTCTCATGAATAATTCAGTCTGAGTCGCGGCTTGTCCCACCCGGTGACATATATATGTGTGTTATAAACATATAACACACCCACGTATTAACTACGTATGTATATGTATATTTTTTTTTTCGAATGGGAAAAATCATCCAATGACAACCCCCGCTCTTGGGCGGAGCGGGAGATAGTGTCAGACTTTTACTGACTAAAAAACCCATTCCGTTCCTTCAAGCTTTCATACCGGGGCTCGAGCGCCCTTTCGGATAACCCTGGCCTCAGTAGGCTTCGACCCGGCTGGGCCCCTGCTGTTGCTGACAACTCCTTGAGGCGCGCGGGAACAGCGCGCGCCGTTGACGACTTGGACTTGGTCCGGACAGTTACCGGTCGGCCGGACAATGAGCTACCCATTGCTCACTGTCCGCAAGCCCGCGCCTACGGTGGCTGGAAATCGGGATTGGAATCCCGGTGGCGGCGAGAGTGCCGTTCCTCCTTAGCGAGCTTACGTTTGTATATGCTGAACAAGACTGCAACCTGTCCTTTATTTATTTACTTAGAGATGCCTCTCACGGCTAAATGGATGTCTTCAGATTGCCCCAGGGAAAAAAACGAGGGATCGAACTTGAATTCTGTTTTCCAACAACTGTGTTTTGAAGGGAAAGCTATTTTCTTTGATCAAGATACATAAGTAAACATAGAAACGAATGTATTACGTTTTGGTTGTATATTTAGACGATATCATAGTTTTGTAACTTACTGATAGGTAGTTACAAGACTAAAAAGTAAAGACTTTGAAGAAAATGAGCACTTATAATGACATGCAATAGTTTGGTTGCACTACAATATTGTCTGGACTACGCAAGAAAAAAAGTATTAAGGTAGGTATAATGACGCCCCAACATCGTACGAGTGTGACAATTCTTTGTAACTCTCGTCTTTTCTCTGCTATAATAGGCACGTATTATACACCTGAACCATTCTCATGAATCACTCTGTCTATTGAAATCCGCATAAAATTTCGTTTAGTCGTTTTTAAGTTTATCGTGAACAGACAAATAGATACAGGAAGGATAGGTTAAAGAAGGCTGAAAAAATATTCATATGAAATTCCATGTGTGACGAACACCCGTTGAAAGGTAGCCGTCATGTCAGATATAAACCTTCCACGCGGTATCAATGCCGATGCACGACGAGGTATAAAGCGAATCGTATTGATTGACACTCGATTACCTTACAAGGAGTATATCTGATATTTGTGTTCACTGCCTCAGGGGAAATTGAGTTTTGGTTCGTAATCAGTTCAACGGATCGAACTTCATTCAAATAACGATGCGTGTCTAATTTTATCAAGTTATCCTGAGTTTGGAAGGTGTTCCTGAGCCTAGCCGTATTTGTGTTGGAACTCTGTCATATTTGATTTAACATCGAATATCGAACGCAGGCGTCAGTGTACAAAATATCGTTCAGTTTTTCAGCTTGGCAGCATTTTAAATCGTAATTTCAGGTTACATATTTGTTTATGGTACTTAATACTCAATTATTTATTGCATTCCACAATGTACATGCATAGGTGGTATGTGAAAAATTTGACACAATTATGGACCCTGTCGGGGACAGCAAAAGACAATATTAAATAAGATGAAAAAAACTTATAGACTAACTTATTCTAAGTATAATTACATAAAAAAAATCATTACGTTATATTAAACATTTATTTCATTATATTATATTAAGCATTCATTTCATTACATTAAACATTATTGCATTATATTAAAATCTTTATTATTATTATTATTAGTACCTATGGATTTCTAATAATATAATACATAATATGAAACCTAAATAACTATTTAGTGTACTAAACTTAACTATGTTCATTTCTATAAAATACAAAATAAACTCAGGCATTAAAGTTCACAAAATGACAGCATTCGGAAACTTGTGCAGAAAAATGGCAATGGCAATTGTAATTCACATTAAAAAATCATATAACTTTACCCAGTGTGTCATGTGTTCAAGTTGCATCACATTGTGAAATGTCTAGTGATCTCAAGAATGTCAACAGTTCTAGAAAAGTTTAACTTAAATTATGAAGGTGCCAATTATACAAATCATTATCATTTCATTTGAATGTCGTCCACTTCTTCTTCCCTCAAGCTTCGCTTAATGCTTGTCGCATAGTGTGTTAATAATAAATGATATTTATTTTGTAAATAGGTTTAAAAAACAATTTTACACGTCAATTTTTTTTCGTCAGTTTATGCTAGATGAGGCCGGTGTTTCCTATCTGACTACCCTGAGAAGAAACACCGAAACAAACTCAGGGGCAATGTTTCGGTGTAAACTACCAGTCACCCTATATAGCTTCTAGCAGTGGATTCGCTAGCATGAAAATATAAATTTAAACCTACCAAAAATGTGTACTATGTGCTACTTCGGGGTCATGTTCTATATCGCCAAATTTTATCAGAATCTGTATGGCAGTTTGACCATAAACGAGTGTCAAGCATTCATACACACACATACGAACAAAAGGAACACTATAATATTTAAAGGTATATTTATTTAGGTATGTGGTCATGTTGTCGTCAATTTCAGGCTCAGATAGTTCGTTTCATAGATTGAAATTGTGCGAGTAAAGCTTTTGGAAAAAAACTTTTTTTTTTTTCATTCATACAGGCTGGTTGGGTTTGAAAGGATTTTTTTCTAGATTCTGGCATCACTTTGTCATGCGGTATCGCACAACTATCCTCACATTCGACAATTTAATAAACTACCAACACAATCACACATGTGTACCGAAAGACGTCCACTGTTGGACATAGGCCTCCCCCAAGTGTCGCCACAAAGAACGATCCTGTGCATTTTGCATCCATCGGTTTGCACACCATCATCTGTCATCTGTCCACTTTATGGGAGGCCTTCCAACGCTGCGTGTTTCGGTGCGCAGTGTTACTCCAGAACCTTTTGGCCCTATCGACCATTTCTTCTGCGAGCAATGTGCTTATTGCCTTGCCTGCCTTACTTAGTGTCCCCGCACACGGGCCACAAAAAAAAAAGCCGTTTCAAGCTTCTTTTTGTGGTGGCCTTTTTTTGTGGCTCGTGTGCGGTGCTTCAAGCTCGGTCCACAAGCTGCGCGCTTCAGGTTTTATTTGTGGGCGCTTCTAGCTATTTTTTGTGGCGGCTTTTTTTTGTGGCCCGATTGCGGGGACATTTAAGTTTGGCGATTACAAACAAACAAGCAAATAGAAACTTACAAATCTTAAGCCATAGGAATTTCGTCTCACAAGTTCACCTTTTGAACGGAACACGACCCGATACAGTATGCACTATTTCTGCATCCATTGTCGCAGAGTTGAATAGGTCCCCAGGGTATACACATAGTGTATGTCAATCGTTAGTGGAGGAGTGGATCCAGTGCAATGCTTTGCTCCACATAGCTATGATATAGCGTAACATCTTGTAATGCTTCGTCGTCTAACCATTGACAGGACTTGAGAAAAGTCAAGGAATTTGACTAATGTCCTTGCATGACTAGCAGTATAAGGCAGCAGTAGGTGTAATAGGCTGCTAGGCTGTGGGATTTTTTGAAAAAGATACAGTAAAGGACAATTGAAGGAAATTAAGCGGGTTTTCAATACTAATACAGGTCGTCTCAGAAATAATTAACTTTTGTAATGCATAAAAACTAAAAAATATAATTTTATGTATGCGTTAAATTACAAAATCAGAAACTGAAGATATGGGAAAATTATTTCTTGACAATAACACAACTTAAATGTCGTCTTTTTTGGCTCTGAGGGCTTAACCAAATTGATAATCTACAATCGTTAACATTAGTAGAAAACTTCTTCTCAACGCTCCGTCACGTGATCAGAACAAAGGAATCGGAGGCATTGCCGGTTTCTCGGTGCGATCGACAAAAGAGAATTAAACGAAACGGGCGTGGCAAGGCCTGATGGTACTCTTCAAAGCGGTCTCTAATATTTAAGTAAACACGTCTCAGAAGGTGTGTAAAAATTGTTGATTTCTTGTTTAATATTTTCAATCATCCCTCTCACAAAACGCAGAACACGGGCTTACGGCAACCTTAGTAGTAGCAGGAAAAAATATATTTGATGATTTAATACCTTAAAAAAAAAGTGTTGTAACAGACGGGAAGGTAAGAGACAAAAAGTTGATATTTGAATATTACGTCATATTTGTGGTGTAGACAACTGTCCCTGTTGTCCGCGTCAGTCATCCGGATTACCTAATTTGTGTGGATTGTGACCTCTCTCCACGTTTCACTTTGATAATAAATTCTTGAGAACAAAAATTAAAGTGTTATTTATAATAAAGATTTATTTCACATAATTGCTCACCGACAACGCTCTCATAGGCTGTAAGGTAGACTGTGACTATAGTTACTAAAATATTATTAAGTTATCCAAAACGGTTTTTTTTTCTACATCTATTCTAATACTTACATACAAAGAGAAAAGATTTGTATTTTGTTTGTAACGAATATTCAAAAACTATAAAACCGAATTAAAAACAATTTTACACCAGTAGAATATTTCGGTTTGACCATTACATAAAACCGTATGGACTTTAAAAAAGACTTGGACCCCTGAGTTTCGGGCTCATCCAGTTTAAAATGACGAAAAAAGTAATGGACATGTAAAAGTGTCTTTTTAAACCTATTTGCAAAATAAATATCATTTATCAATGCTATTTTATCACTGAATGACATAGGCTAAATATTTTCTACTTCCACACAAGTAAAGCCGGTGGCAAAAGCTGGTTTAAAAATATGAAGCAAGACAGGAAGTTTGTTAACGTTGCATTTCTCCGTCAACTGATCTCATAGGGATAAGATCGACGGAATAATATCCGCTCTGAATGCATCTTTGTTCTGTAGACAAGTTTATCGACGTGCATGTAATATGAGATAGCTGTTCTTCGATACCTTTTGTGTCACTTTTTCGATAAGAAGGACTCACAGTTATTAAATGAGATAAGCTTGATAAGTAGATCTTCAGAACAAAATAAAAGGGAAATTAGATATGGGACTATAATAGTTTCTGTTCGACGTTTGACTATTTCTTTTCTTTCTTCTATTCTTTTTTTTTAGACTTGGAATAAGTACGTAGCCAGTCCTTGCTTAGTTTCTAACACATCAAGTATAAGTGGTTCTGTGATCCTTACCATTTTGAGAGTAGTGGTGATGAAGTAAATTATACAAAGTAATAATTTCTATCATAATAGGCTATTTAATTATACAAAATAAAGGCTGGGTTTGAACTCGTGACCAACAAATCATGTCGGGACCGTTACCACTGGACCATCATTGCTCTAAATACTTAAACGTACGTATATATAACTTATATACGTGTTCATAAACCTAATATATTTGTTTTGTAATCCCCTCTGACATTGTACTGTATTTAATACAATATTTTAGATACTATCAAACAATAGCCCGAACTATTGAGGACACCTAAATAGTGATAAATTGCCTATCACACACACATACCATACCCGTTGTATCCAGCGACCCCAAACCGATAGCGGCAATTTCAGATATAAATTATTAACGTACCCAGTTTTTAGTGGTATTAAATTATTATTTTATGAACATCGGTGCACACAGTCATATATATTTCTGGTTACGTTTGTTCAATATCGAATCCAATTGGAACCAGAACTTTTATACCAACTGGAAGGTTCGAACGTCATTCTTCTATCAATATTAAACTGAGCCCAGTGTGTTTTTCTCCATGTACTTTACCGTGTGTACACATGTACGTTGTAAAATATGTATTATCAAGACCGCAACGATGCATAAACTCGACATTTTACAACTTTTTTACTATGCGGCTTTATATATGGTTATTTTTAGAGAAAACTCGCTTATTATGTATCATTTTCGGGAGTAGTAAACTCAAACGGTTTATAAAAAACTGACTATGGCGTAGTTGTATAGTAAAAAAATGTTTTTAAATAAGTTTGTTCATGCTCTGAGAAGAATGGTACCTAAAAAGGTTTAAAACAGAATTTTCTGATCTAACGAAAAGTTTAACGAGCTTAGAAAATCGTAATAAGAGGACTATAAGAAGCTACGTGTGGTTCGTCATCATGCGTGCAGGTGCAGCTGAATGGGCACACCACAATCGCAGCTGTAAGCCCCTCTTTGAGAAGTGGCTAGGTGCCATGGCATCTTCACCTTACGTTTGGCCTCTCCTCCTGTCCCTCCCGTCCTCTCAGGCCTCCTCTCTAGGAGAAGGAATGGGCTGTAATCCACCACGTGGGTCCAGTGCTAGTTGTTGAATGTAACATGTTTTCCAATTTTTGGTTCTAGGACATACCAGATTCCTCACGATGTTTTCCTTCACCGTTTTGAGAGCAGTGGTAATGAAATAAATTATACAAAGTAACGCGCCTGGCAGGGTTTGAACCCGCGACCTACAACTGCTCTCAACTATTAAAATCCGTTGAACCCATTTAAATAAAATATATTATGTATAATCATAATGTGCATACAGTGGTTTTGGTACTCACAAGTTTTTGTTTTTGTTTGTGTCAAGACTTTATTAATTGTTTAGTTTACTCTCTCAGCTTTTTTTTCATTTAAATCTGTTTCTCCAGAGGCTGAGAGTCACAGTTGAAGTCTGCGTGGAATATACGTACTAATTAGTAAGCGAACGAGGACTGCCTAAGTTTGCTTATTGCTTTTGAAGTTTGCAATTAGATTTGAAACCAGAACTAGATACTAATTTGAAGTTAAATCCTTTTGATGCTTTGCGGGAAATGCTGATAGGTTAGTTCTTTATAAAATAATGTAATATCTGTCTTGATAACACGAAAATGTATAAAATCACTAACGACCAGACCCAGTTTCGTGTGAGTGTTAAAAATCTTTAAAATACTCGGCTTTTCTTTACTAAGTATAACATACACATTTCGTATACATCTCAAACATTTTGGCGAAATCAACACTAAATATAACCATTTCCCAAACATTGCATACATAATACATTTTTTCTCCACCTTTATTTTTACAAATAACGTACTCCATAATATACAAGAGATATAATAAATTCTGTAACAAAACAAAGAATACATCATACTGTTATCTTATGTAGTATTCAAGATAAGTTACAAAACTGAAAACTAACTCACGAACAATAAGCAAACTTTATATTATTACTGTATAAACTTAATAAAGAATACAAGAGAAATATTTCAATGAGTGTTAGTGGGTATGTTTGGGCGCTTTCAGCTACTCGGCAATCTTCGGCTGATGTCGTGAGAAATCGGAAGGCGCGCGAGCGGTGGCTAGGGGTGCGGTGTGTGGGATGTAGGCCTTTGGAATACAGAGACTTTGGGTACTTCGCTACTGATCTCTGAAGACGATACGCGTACGCACTTCAAACACTTACCAACATCGAACACTATTAATGTACGTATTCTGGATCATATTCATTTTAAATTACAGTCAATTTGCCTATGAACTTAGTCTTTGGATAGGTCCCTGACAAGATACCTACTATAAATCAATAAAACTAAACAGTGATTTTGATACAGTACCAGATCTATTCACTGTAGTTAAATAATAGAATAGAATATAATAATATTGTGAATTTGAGACGAGACTTCAAAAGCATAAAGCAAACAAACTAGCGTTTTCCATCTGCTTTGCCCGTGGTTCCTCCATACTAACTTTTAGACCCCCATTTCAATTCTTCATATCACAATAGTATACTTACCGTATTTCAGCGCAATCATATCAGTGGTTTGCGCTATGTGTTGATCAGTCAGTCAGTAATAGTTACCTTTTACATAAAAAGGAAGCAAAAAATAATAAAATAATAGCTTAAAGCACATATTAATTTCAATGGAAGGATATCGGTAGCTAACTGTTAATTAAGCAAGTCCAACTCAAATAATACCTTTTATTGTCTACATTACTGAAAAATGTGTTCTGCTCTGGACGGCGACCTCCTTTAAGTATTGCGACAACGACGGTTCCTTTGTGGTTTGCATCCCTCACCAGGTCATCGAACCATCTTGTGGGGAGGTCTTCCAACGCCTTGTTCTCTGGTACGCGGTGATCATTCCAGAACCTTTCAGCTCCATCAACCATCTGTTCTGCGAACAATGTGCTCAAATAAGTAAGCTATGACAATAACTTTATTTCTTCTTGCGGACATCATCATTCCTGATTCGGTTGCGCAAGGAAACTTCAAGCATTATGGCCCTTTTATTGTGCACTTGAGTAAAACTATATACACTAATCAGCCCCGGAGGATAGTTGAACGGTAGAGGATCGTAGGTAAATGTAACGTAAACCATAAAGTGCGCATTGAACAGAGCTGTGAGAGAAACGGTTCGTAGCTCTTTGCTACGAAAGCCTACGACGTAGCTTCGTAGGCTGTCGTAGCAATCATTGAAAGACAAAACCTTATGTGTTGCTTGAACATTGAGTAGCCGTATTAAGTTTTGCTAATGGTACCCAGGTCTTAAAATTAAATATTTCATTATGTTGTCAGCCATTTCATGAAAAGGTCATATTTCATGGTAGGGATAACCCTTTGCCCACTGGCTAAATTATAATGTTGGCTATCCAAAACAATGATCACTCTGCGTTTAACGATATGACAATTTAAACGTACGATTATTTCATGATATGGTCAATCATGAGTGGTTACATCTTAAAACAATCATGTTAACCACCGGCAAAATCAGCAACTCTATTGCTGATTTTACTTTATTTTTGTAACATGTATATCTTGGCGGCAATTATTTTTTACCGATTAATAATTAAATTGCAGTGAAATATAATGACCATCTAACAATATAAACTTTTTTATTTTATTTTTTAAGTTTAAGAACCTTGGTTCTTCATTTTCAAATCTAAAATCTGACCATGACCTACACATTTTACTGTAATTAACGGCTGAACATGAATGGATTAAATTTTGAAACACAGAATATGAACTTGCTGTTCTGGATACGGATATATATTATATAGATTCCACAGGTTTCGGATTAGGATACGGAAATAATTTCATATTTCGGATTATGTGCTAGATTGGAATAGTTTTGGTGGCGGATATTAGAATAATAAAATTGTAAAAGTAAAATAGAAATAACAAGGTTTGACGTTTACTTCTATTCTAGATTATTATTTGTTTAGTCGGACTAAATAAAAAAAACTATCCGAAACTTTTATATCGGTTTCGGTTGTGGTTACGGATATCTTTTAATTTCCAATATCCGATACTTACGTTTACGGGGCGCTATGAAATTCCTGGTATGAATATAATTTTCGACTTACGGATCAGCGGAAACGCTGGTAAAAGGTAGTCGATTAATAGTCTGTACTTCAATAAATTGATTCTTTATTTTTGTATTAAATATACATGAATAAAGAATCAATTTAATAAAATAGCAATAGGTAATATCGAGTAGCAACCACGACAGTGAGTACGATAAAAGAAAGTATTCATTCTTATTGACTCTTACTGCCCACAAAATGCAATAAACATGAACCATGTTTGTAATAAAATTAACAGAGCGCAATAAAATTAAAAATTCTCGATATTATTTAAAGGAATAACGTGACAATTCTCGCCAGTGTACACAATGAATTTTATTGCACTCTTTTGTTGAAATTGTTGACAAGTATCCAATGTTTATCTCCGTTTAACAGTAAGTGAGTCCATATTTGTGTTAAATATTTACAGAATCAATTCAATTTCAGTTTTCAGTCAACTCACATTTGAAATTCGTCGATTCAAAAAAAAGTCTGTATTACATTATCCTGATAGAATTCTTATTAATGTAACTGGAAATAAGTCGATAGATCGTGAATACCGCTTTTGGATAGGACTTCGATCGAACGACTATAAAACTTCAACTTTAAAATCTAAACATAAGTTTTGTGTATACCATTAATTTTTAATTATAACAAACACATAAAGTGTTTATTTGAAAAGGTCTCGTTATTATTTAAGTAAAGTTTCAATAAATAATATTCATAGACAGCAAAACGCTAATAGCGTTTGTTTACATCCCAAAATGTTACTCAATTTGTGGAAATATTTTGAATAAATGACGATCAAAATCAAAAAACACAGCGCGTAGTATTTCCTAGTAGCAGTTGTTATGAAAGATTAATTTCTATTATGAATTTACCAATTAACATAATTTTTTGTGATTTCGTTATCTTTTACTTTTGACTACAAAAATATGATCAGTAGCGTGTATGGTTAGAGCTCCATTATTTTGAACTAATTGAAAAATAGCGATGTATGTTCTTATATCTAATCTAAATGATGATAAAATGTTATCTGTGGGTGTTCAGTAATTTATGGCTAGGCCTAAGCCCACCATCCCTTCTAATAAACAATCCGTCATCATGTGAACATTATTATGAAAATTGTATTGCTTAACAAGTTTCGGCAGTTATTGATTAATGGTATATGGGCACGCAACAATTTAGCCAGGTGCTGTGATGTCGGTAAATTGATAATTTAATATGGCTGGGTGCCTTGAAGCTTGTGTGGCCTAGTCCAGACTGAATACACGGTGATTAGGACTGAAGCGGGCGCGTTTAGGTGGCCACGGGGCGTCGCAAATTATAGTACCAGACAGACAATAAATTCTGAGTTACCGTGGCTCTGGAACGCAACTAAATGAAAACAGGTAAAAAACTAACTAAACTCAGTAAAACTCTGACACTACTACTTGCTCCCAGAGCTGAAGCACTTAATTAATGACTAGCTTTTGCCCGCACATATAAAATATAGCCTGTGTCACTCAGGAATAAAGCAGATTTCTATCGGTGAAAAATTTTCATAATCGTACCTACCGTTACGTTTAGAGATTACTTGCTACAAATAAAAAAACATAAAAACAAACTACCTCTTTGTAATATGAATGTAGATTTCCTATCTCATAAAGAAGATGATAGAGTCAAGGTCGTGTTTTCTCAGGGTGAAATTATAAACCATCGCTTTTAATAAAAGCGATGGTTTATGTTCGATGTTTTGATTTGTCCGCACAACGGTGTACAGCGGACTAAAACTGCGACGCGAGAAGAGACCTTTGCTGATGATATGTTCATAGGATTATCAAGTTTGCATCTTACACAACGTTTTATCACTATATTATATTCTATATCCGCTACTGTCACTTCAATATATTTATATTGACAAACATACATTTGTATGCAGCGGTTTATTACGTTTAAAATTCTGCGCCCGCGGTCGCTATCGTGCTAGCTCCTCACCCTGGTCAAGGCCTATGAGTTTGAACCGCGGTGCAGCCCGAGATATATGGGGGGATAAACTGGCCCGCTAGCCCACCATGTTAGGAGATTACCAGTCCGACGTATGGGGACGTTTCAAATGCGCAATACGGATCCGATTGAAAATGATAGAGTTTCCCAAGGATAAAATAGGTAATTCGGTCCATTTGGAGATGATTCCGTTCTATTACGTAAATGGATTAAATTCAGTTTATAGCCTACGAGGTTTATAGGTTTGTTTATGGTCTGTTGTGTTAAAACCTAATTGTTTAGGTGGGATTCTCAATTGCGCTGTCATTTGTTGCAGTGTTTGATAGTTGTTATTTTGAGGTTAGAAATGTCTGACTTGATGGCGTTAGTTTCCTTGGCGATCCTTTTTGTCAAATATTGATTTTATATTTAAAGAGTCGTGCATGTCCTGAACTTCATGTGACATTAAATCAAATAGTAGAAGATACGATTAAGAACGACCTTCAGCGGGCTGTTTAATGGATGAAACGTATTTAATGACAAATCTAGTATATTAAATAATATAACGCGGGTATGCCGAAGAAATTCCTGACCAAACTATTATTAATTAAAAATTTAAAATAGACTTTTCTTTTTGTAAAAATGCACAACCGAACAGATTTTTTTGCAGACAACCCCATAGCATCGTATTCGTAATGAAACAGCGTTTATTTGGGTATACAATTTATTTATTAAACAAGTGGGTACTACTAGTATTGACATACCTGTTTATACCTGGCAACCCAAAGTTATGCCAGGAAACAAATAGGCAACCCAACGTTTTTATGTTCTAAAGGCTTCATACTTTCGGTTAGAATTAAATTTATTCGTTTAAAACACCGGCGCATTTAAAAAAAAAAAAAAGTTTGGCCAGGAATTTCTTAAGCAACCCACCCGCGTTATATTATTTAATATACTAAAGTCATAAAATACGTTTCATCCATTAAACAAACCGGTGAAGGTCGTTCTTAATCGGATCTTAGACTAAAATGTTAAATAGCAAGTGTTCTGATTTAAATTACTAGGTACCTAATCCTTGTCTTTTTAGACAAATCTTTTGTTATAAAACCGCTCACTTCAATATTATTAAATGATATGTTTAATGCTACGTGGTATATTTTACGTATATAATATTATTTAATTTATTTTACGAATACATAATAAATTAAATAATATTTTTGATTACAAAAACATAGTTTGTCTGATTATGTATCAAAATCTAAAACTGTGTAAACCCATAAGTCGTTCAATCGATTGTATAAATAAGCTGGTTGATTACAAAAACTTCCTGGCGTTTAATTGAAGCAAATGAATAAAATTAAACCACATTAAACTAAGCTTCGTTAATATTTAAACTACGAACAGTTAACCGGATGCACGTTTTAATTTAAATGTTGATTTAGGTACCTAGTCATTTCATAATTAAATACAAAATGTAACCCTAGCTCATTTGAAATGCAACTATGTATTTGAGTAGGTTTATTATTTATTCATGTACGGATGATTTAAGACAGTAAAATATAAGGGAAATATAAGTAACTATTTATCATATTCAAGAATAATGGACACTGAAAACATCTCATTTGTGATTGTAAGTGATAAAATAAAAGAAAAGAGCACACTACCCGTAACTAATTCTAAACAGAAATAACAATTCCTAGTGGCGTTGCATACGCAATTGATTTTACGAGTTTTCAAGCATCGCAGAATACTGAACACCGTTATAACAAAACTCGTATCCAGTCACTGGGGAATCTCTTCTTATATAGAAAATACGTAAAAATTCACACCCACACCGTTAAATCCATGCATAAAATCTTAAAAGATTTCTACCACAAAGTTCAAGAATATTTCAAATAAAAAGTAAAATTCGTTTTAAAAGTAGCCCAGGCCCAGCCCGCGGCTACAAATCTGGCCCCGAACCAGGTCGTTACTCTTTGCTTCAAAGAGGTCGATACAAAAAGCCTCTCACAGGAACCTATTCATTTTGTTTCTCTATTATTAAGTTTTCTTCAATTCAAAAGTAGCAAGAAACTTTTTAATGACATACCATACTTCGGTCCCTTTGTTCCAGTTTTAATTTTAAGCTATACAAATACCTGTTATATGGAACGAATAATTTTAATATAAAACCATTAATCATGCACAATAACCCGATCCAATTAAAATTAGAATGGTATAGAGCTATTCAATTATTAAATTGATAATAATAAAACACTGGGCTGTCTGTCGTGTCATTGTATAAAATTAATGGAAAACTTACGTACCTAATACACAATTAATTGCCTATAAAATGTTTTTGGTAGGTTTTGTGTTAAATATTGTCGGGTATTAGGTATTTTTGCGCATAGTATCTTCGTATTATTTGCGAACAAGTTGACAATGGCGCGGCACATTCCTCTTCGTCGCGCCGAGCTTGCCACTGAGATGAGACACGGGAACTTTGAGAGTAATTCATGGTCTGCGGTTTCAATGAATAGCTGCACCTCCGGAGTGGTTTTGCTAATACATTGTACTGCGATCTATAGGCCTGAGATGTTACACAATGAAAAATGTTGTGCGAACGTCGTGTTTATTTAACAAGGTTTGGCGTAGGCCTGTGTAATTTATTAGCACAGATAAATTTTAGCCCTAAACGCCGGGGAGTGGGCGCAAAACATATTGCCGCTATTGACGATAACGAAGTGTAAGCTCTTATGTATTGGAACGGGTTTTATCAAATCTATGTAAGTTTGTTACTGAAGTCTCATCTGGACAAAGTTTGTGCAGTGTTACCAGCTCTTCCGGGTGACTTGGGAATTGGCAAATATATTGTTTGCTCTTCCTAAACTTATTGAAGATTTGGAACACAGAAATTATTTTCCTGTTGTTAAACATTCAGGCAACGGCGCCCTCGCCGCTGCCGAGATTTCGATCCCCTTTTCCAGCCACCATAAGCGCGGGCATGCGGACAGTGAGCAATGGGTAGCTCGCTGTCCGGCCGTTCGGTAACTGTCCGGACCAAGCCCAAGTCGTCGACAGCGCGCGCTGTTCCCGCGCGCCTCCAGGATTTGTCAGCAACAGCAGGGGCCCAGCCGGGTCGAAGCCTACTGGGGCCAGGGTTTTCTGAAAGGGATCTCGAGCCCCGGTATGAAGGCTTGAAGGAACGGGATAGGTTTTTTTTAGTCAGTAAGAGTCTGACACTATCTCCTGCTCCGCCCAAGAGCGGGGAATGTCATTGGATGATTTTTCCTATCGAAAAAAAAAAAACATGTTGGAAAACTATTTATTGAATAGGCCGCTCCTTCAACCAAGATAAAGATTTCCGTCTTAGTTTAAATTACGTGTGAAAACTTACTTTTTTAAATTCTCAGTTTTCCTTTTAATTTCAATTTTGTATTTCTTTCATTATTCCATCAAAAATACTTCAATTAAAAAAAAAAAAACGCTTGTCATTTCTTCACACACCCTTAAAAAACCACAACTATACAAAGCATTATAAGTGATGTTACACACTAGTATCGTATAGCGTTTAAAGGTCCATAATTATAAGAAAATATGAACTTGGATATAATCTTGCCTATAATATAAATAAAAATTATCAGTAATCTGCTGCAATATCTAAAATATGTTAAATTTATTTGCCGGAATGTTGAAAAATGGACAAGACGTAACAAATATGTTATAACACGATTAAGAAAACTTCACACGTGTCTAACAAATTCACATGTGTTACATTGTGTAGCTTCAACGTTCCGTGTACACTCAGTGTCGTACGAGGGAAATTACTTGAACGCTTCAACACTTTAAGGTATTTTTAAGCTCCCCTGAAACGTATTATGTAGCCGTTTGGAATGACAGCATTACTTTGACTTAATAATTTTCCCGTGTCGTACACATGCGTAGGTACTTAAGTAATTTCATGTTCCTTTAATCGTACCTCAACTTTGTACTAACTTCATATGTTATTGTTTCGTTAAGGAGGTGTTCCCACGTATTTCAAACGCTTATTGTGAGATCAAATAACTTTATTACGGCTGAAGCCCACAGGCTGATTCTAATCTGTGGTTACACAACCCCATGGAATATTTCCCACAGCAATCGTTGCGATTAACTTAACAATTAACGATAATGTATGCGAATTTGCGTTTAATATTTATTCGTACGGATTTGTGTTAGTGGGAATAATTTGGCCGCAGGTTCCCGAAATTGTGGTTGCATTAACGATTAGTATGTGTGTGGCAGGTAGTTACTTGTTGTGTCTGTTGGTTGGTTGGCTGACAGACACTACCACCTGTGCAACGTGGATACGCTTTGTTGTAACTACATTTCTCGGTGATTGACATCTAATTAACCATTGCGTTTACATCCCTGGGGGTACGTGGTAGAGCATTCTCAATTACCTACGTAACAAACATGAATATAGCTCCAGAATTGCGCCTGAACCGAGGAATTTGCTACTTTGATTCACACACGATTACAAACGTTATGATCAGCAAGCAGTAAAGATAAAAACGCAATTTCCACTTTCAGGTCTGCTCATGTTTTCTACAACGTTTCACATTTACATATCAAAAGAAATCAAATCAACTGATGTATGTAGAGTACATACATTATCCCAGCCACACATTCTTTAATTACATTACGTCTGCTGTAAGGTATCCTAAAACCACATACTTCATTAAAACAACTATGGCATTATAAAATTCAGCAAAAATTCAGATGAAAGCTCAGCTGTGAATGTAATAGGATGGGCAAGTGTGTAAAAAGGGACCCTTTTAAACGAAAGTGAAGCATGCGAAAACGTAATTAAGAGCACAGTGGGTTAATTCCCCTTTCACGTGCCTATATGAATTAGCAGAGTTACCGAGCTGTATTGGATACACGGTCTCTCCCGGACAATCTCAAACTATGGAATATTAAAGGATAATAGGTAATTATAAAGCGACAATATCATATCATTAAAATTTTATACGTCATTGATTTTGTGCGAAAACTACTTCGGAAGGACGCACCCTTGTGTATTGGATGAGCACGCAATATCGAGAAAGTTTCGGAATTTCGGGAAAGAGATAACTAGCGTGTTCAATTTATTACCGAGTTCAAAAGATAAATAAAAAAGGTTATTAGGATCGGAACATGTTTATTATAAAGTGAGTTATGATGGAATGTGAAATTGAACGTGAAGTTTATCTATTTTGTCTCAATCTGTGCTATTACTCAACATGCCTGGTTTTCCTGTTTTACCCTCCTTAAAGGTTTTTGGTTGAGAAAATTAGGGTCGGGTTCATCTGTCAAACTTCCAAAGGCCAATTTCAATTTTGCTTTCATTTGTTTTTTTATTTTAATATTAAAGTATAAACTTGTAGCATACTTATTGTTATTAAGAATTTGTAGGGGGCATGCAGTACTAACATTAAGGGATTTAAACGAGACCATAGTTTTTTATTTATATTTACCAGTGTGTTTAGCCTGTAAAATACCAACATAAATAAATTATAAGGACTTTGACAACTGAGATGCACAAATCGAGCTTACCTATTTCATTAAAAGAAAATATACTCTTTGCATCTTATCGTGTGGGATTATTGTTATAATAACCTCCACATTCATCTCAGACACTTTGCCTGAAACTCTAACTTTATATTTGAATAGAAAGTTAAAATTGTTTGTTGGGATTTACGGAAAGCTAAACTAGGAACTTGAAAGTAAAGTAGTCTTTCTCATTTGTTGAGGAAACTAATATTAAGGGGGAACGTGCATGCATATATAGACTAGCCTGTTGGTCTAGTGGTTAGTTTTCCTGACTGCTATGCCGGAGGTCATGGGTTCGATTCCCGCCCAGGACAAATGTTTGTGTGATGAGCACAATCATTTGTTCTGTGTCTGGGTGTAATTTATCTATAATATGTATATTTTTAGAAATATATAAGTATTTTTATCAGTTGTCAAGTACTCATAACACGAGCTTTGCTTAGCTTGGGACTAGACAGCGTTGTGTGATAGGTAGTTGTAGAATTAAAAATATATAGATATATAGGTATGTATTTAGAAATATGTAAGTATGTATATCAGTTGTCTAGTTCAATGAGTACTAGACAACTGATAAACATACATATCTCTTTTTTTTTAATTACAATCTTATTTACTAATATCAGTTGTCTAGTACTCATAACGCAAGCTCTGCTTAATGTAGGACTAGATGGCGTTGTGTGATAGTTGTGAAATATTATATTTATATTAACATATACCTCGAGTATAAGGATCAAGGATCTAGAGTTTAAGAACTCGCGTGGCTAGAGCAGATGCCTAAACAAAATACTTACACCTTTTTAGGGTTCCGTAGTCAACTAGGAACCCTTATAGTTTCGCCATGTCTGTCTGTCTGTCCGTCTGTCTGTCCGTCCTCGCTTAATCTCTGTGACTGTTAGCACTAGAAAGCTGAAATGTGGTACTAATATGTATCAATCACGCCGACAAAGTGGTAAAATAAAAATTGGAAAAAAATGTTTTATTAGGGTAGCCCCCCTATATGTAAAGGGGGGAGTGATTTTTTTTTTAATTCCAACTCTAACATGTGATATATCGTTGGATAGGTATTTAAAAATGAATAGGGGTTAACTATAATCATTTTTTCATAATGTCAATAATTTTGGGAATAATCGCTCCAAAAGTAAAAAACAATGTGTGTCCCCCCCCTCTAACTTTTGAACCATAAGTTTAGAAAATATAAAAAAATCTGAAAAGTAGAACTTTATAAGGACTTTCTAGGAAAATTATTTTGAACTTGATAGAAAGAACAGTTTTTGTACAAAAAAGACAAAAGGGTTCTACAAAATAATTTCTGGACTGTTTGTAGTATAATCGTATATGCAAGCATTTTTAGGGTTCCGTAGCCAAATGGCAAAAAACGGAACCCTTATAGATTCGTCATGTCTGTCTGTCTGTCTGTCTGTCTGTCCGTCCGTATGTCACAGCCACTTTTTTCCGAAACTATAAGAGCTATACTGTTGAAACTTTGTAAGTAGATGTATTCTGTAAACCGCATTAAGATTTTCACACAAAAATAGAAAAAAAGCAATAAATTTTGGGGGTCCTCATACATAGAACTGAAACTCAAAATTTTTTTTTCATCCAACCCATGCGTGTGGGGTATCTATGGATAGGTCTTCAAAAATGATACTGAAGTTTCTAACATCATTTTTTTCAAAACTGAATAGCTTGCGCGAGAGACACTTCCAAAGTGGTAAAATGTGTGTCACCCCCCTCTAACTTCTAAGATAAGAGAATGATAAAACTAAAAAAAAATATATGATATACATTACTATAAAAACTACCAACGAAAATTGATTTGAACGAAATCCAGTAAGTAGTTTTTTTTAATGCGTCATAAACCGAAAAAAATACACTATTATTAAAACATCGATCAAAGTTACAACACATAACAAGAACTTTTATATTATGTTACTTGCTGCTACGGAACCCTTCATGGGCGAGTCCGACTCGCACTTGGCCGGTTTTTTTTAAACTCATAAGTGGTACACTTATTGTGACGGTTGGGAAACTACGGAACCCTACACTGAGCGTGGCCCGACACGCTCTAGGCCGGTTTTTTTTTATGGTGGGAAACAATCATACATTGACATCCCCCGCCCTTTGGTGGAGCGGGAGATAGTGTCAGACTCTTACTGACTAAAAGACCCACCCCGTTCCTTCTAGCCTTCATACCGGGGCTCGAGCGCCCTTTCGGATAACCCTGGCCCCAGTAGGCTTCGATCCGGCTGGGTCTCTGCTGTTGCTGACAACTCCTTGAGGCGCGCGGGAACAGTGCACGCCGTCGACGACTTGGGCTTGGTCCGGACAGTTACCGGACGGCCGGACAGTGAGCTACCCATTGCTCACTGTCCGCTAGCCCGCGCCTATGTTGGCCGGAAATCGGGATCAGACTCCCGGCGGCGGCGGCGGCGATAACGCCGTTGCCTGATGCGTTCGGCCTCCTCCTTTGCGAGCATTACTGCTTCGCTGAAATCGGCGACCGCCTGCCACTCCTCCTCGCTCCGGATCATGTCCTCAACCAAGGCCCGGCGCGAGAGGTCTCCACCGCAAAATACTTACACCTAGTAGATTCTGTTGAGAGGAAAAGCGGAGAAGTAGTCGCTTTTTCTGCAAAACAGTAATGTGAGCAAAGGAAATAGCCGTAACCGTGAAGGAATGGATATCCTCACGCCCATGCCACCGTCGATGGAGACGCCTTTTGCAACAGAAGTCACAGAGCGCTTTCAGGAAATTATGTTTATTTTATTTTAAGAATTACAATTACATTAATTTATATGTACTAATCTTTCTTAATTCTGTATTGTACACATAGACTTAACATAATACACAGTGATTTGACATTTAAAGGTACCAATGGTACAAAGGCGAGCTTAACTCAACAATGAGTTTTCACCCAGGAAACCTTTGTGTAACAGAAAAAAATCACAGTCGAAAGTAGGATCCAGTGTACAATATAAACCTACAAAAATAACTCTAATATATAAAAATATGCTTCAAAGCGTTCAATATTATGCCAATTGAGAAAATTCTCTTTAATTTTCCTTATATAGGCATCCAAAGAAGGGCTGTCGCGAAGAGAGTATAAAAGAGAGTTCCAGAGGCACTGCTGTTACAGAAAAGGAGCCTTTATAGCGGTTGGAAGTGTGAGGCAGAGTAAGTGTGACGAAAGAGAAGAAGTGGTAATGAGATTGGGTTTACTTTTCGGTACTCAAAGCATTTGAAGGTATAAAGGGGCATTTGGAATTGTGTTGTATACATAGTTTAGTTTATTTTTATCTGATTTTATTTATTCACTATACTTAATAGATACATGCTAGAAAAAAAAACATGTAATCTTTCAATTACAACGTCTTATACTACCCATAATTTCAACTCAGACAAGTTAATATTATAGCCAGCAAAATCAATTTAACAAAAGTATGTACCAAAACCAGATTTTAACTACATAACATATCCGTACATATATGTTCCACTCATTTCTTCAATCACACATAACGAGTCTCCCAATCTCAAATACTTTCGCATGACAAGATGTTTCTTTTACGAATTAATCATCCAATAATTATATTAAGCCGACCCAAACATCCGCCTTCTGTGCTTCTCAAGGTCAGTTCTCTATGTTTCCATATCGGGGCAAATATTTGTATCCCCTACATATTTGCTCACAGACTAGATGTTTGATTAGGTGATTTGTGTGTTCAGTTACACCCACATATAGATATGACCGTAATCTAAACTTTCATTCTATATTTTGACAGCAAAAAACATACAGTAAAATTTGATTACATAGTTTAATAAAGTTATTCTGAAAAGACTTTGAAAAAACAGACGAGAAAATCCATAACGCTTTGTAACTTCAGGACTTTCATAAAGAATAAACTTTCATTAAAACTAGACATTACATGAATACAAAAGCGTCAAACAGAATAATAATTCAGCGTGAAATTTTCCTCGGAAATCCCTCCATAAACCTATCATTAGCTATAAACGAGAACAGTTAAAATAAAAACGTTAACGACGTTATTAAAAAGAATAACAGTGAAATCTGTTGCTGGGAATTCTGCGCACTCCTTTGTAACGGCTTACAATGAAACACTGGTGTCGGTGAGCATTTGGCTTTAATTGTTTGAAGCTGGAACGAGCCACAATCTGTTGGCGGGGGGTGCCGATCCGCATAGCGGGACTGCGGAGCAAACGAAACAAACTTTCCTGGTCCACGAAATATCGCCTGTTTACGGCTGCCTTCGCGACGACGTGATCCGATTGAGAATCGGACAATTAGTGACACGTGACTACCGATGTTTACGAATATTTCGTGCTAAACCAGTGTTGCTTCAATGTCAAAGTCATATTTTCGGAATTAGTCCGGGTTATTACTCGGACGGACCCGTACATTCGTATGTGTTTATTAGTTGGTATTAGTTAGATGTTGCGTCATGTTGGATTCGAAGGTCATGGAATGTGTCGTAGCTATCTTAAACAACAACCAAATAACCTTCCTGACATGTTATGACACAAAGTCCCCCACCGCGTCTGTCCTTCTACTTGAACACAAATGCAAAACTATTAAACATTATTTCATACAATTTTCAACAAAAGACGTTTAGGTTTGTAAATCATGCATATTATAGTAGAGAAAAGATTTGTAACACTTGTGTGAAGCTGCTATTTATAAATAAAATAACCAAGTTTGTTTTGCAGCTTCACTTCCTGCCTTATTTCATGGAACCGTGAGTGTTTTCGTGCATTTACTAATTTTGAGTTGTTTATCTGTCGATGATCGAGTTTTCGTAAACGGATCAGCACTTCCGGAGATTAATTCTTACAAAAAAAACATTTCAAAATGTTAGTTTAGAATAAAAAAAAAATGATTTAATAATGTAAAAGTTTTACTAATTTCTAGCTAATATCTTCACTCTTTTCGGAAACCAAGCATAATGTTTGGTTATTAAAACACAAATCATACAATTGGAACTAGGAAAAGAAACTAACAATAAAAACTACACGCAATTATTAACTTTAGGTTAATAATGAAACTACACTCCCTACTTCCAACAAATTTTGTAAAAGTTTTGATGAAACAAGGGATTGTTGAAAAATGCTGTCTTTAAGATCAAATGTACTTAATCTAGAGAACGGAGCACGAGGACTCAATAACAAGATTTCCATTCGTTCAATTCTCCCTTCTTTTAAGGAAAATACGCATTTGACTAGTAAACAAACAATGTTAAAGTATTGAACAACCTTGTGATTTAAATACAAATCAAGTTCTAGAAATGAGGCGAGAAATATACTCAGTGGTTAACATTTATAAAATACAAGTTTATTGTGCATGAAACGTCAACAAAAAAACACAAAATACGACATCTGTATGATCGCAAAAGTATATTAAAAGTTAGATAAATTACTTTCAAAGCGAGCACAGTAAGCAGCGATTCTCAGCCAAACGGTAGTGTGCGATACATTTTCCTTATAAAAATATTCCCAGCAAAGCGGAGTTTTTCTTTATTCACGGTCCGCGCACCTGCCGTCTAGAGATGCAATGAAAATTTGTCGTCTTCTTGCCAAATTTGAACTTATTCTGTGCTGAAGCAACGATGTTTTAGCTCCTTTCCTCATATTTTGACGGTGAATACTTGAGAAGTGCTGTTTCATAAAGTTTCTTGTGACCGAAATGAAACTGTACAAGCAACAGCGAATGACAAAGCAGCTTATAAGGATGCGCTCTGTCTCCAGTAAATATATCTGCATAATCTTAAAATTAAAGTTTGCACAAGTTTTGATGGCATGCATCCAGTTTTGAATTCACCATTTTTCAGTTTGTTTAAGTGTAGTATTGTGTTTACTGTAAAGTGCTCCTTGTTTTGTAGATGAATGGTTTTATGTTCCACTTTACGCTTATCGCTCTTTGATTGATTGAGGTTGTGTGATGGTGCAAGTTTCGATATTAACGAAATTAATCATACAAGAGGCATGTTTGTCGGCTGTGCGTTGTGTTTAGAAATCAATGTGTATGACAGGCTTGATAAGAGTCCAGATATAATCGACGATAACACACGGTATTTATTCCCTGACCAAAATAAAGATGGTGAAGGAGCATTAAATTTCACTGTAATATTTTTTTATTCTCCTTGCTCAATTTTATATTCGATATTTATTAGTATATTTATTGATATTGTATATATGTATTTTTATTATTATTTGTAATTAATGTTATTTATGTTTTTTTTTTACATTGGCTGTTTTGTACTCTTTTCGTTCAGTCCATCCCAAGGTTGACTGTAAGAGATTGTCCTGTGCAATAAGACCGCCCTTTTGTACACTTTGTTTTTGTTTATTCTGTCTACATTATTATGTGTACAATAAAGTACCTATATAATAAATAAACATTTATTACTTTCATATAAAAACTCAAATAAACACATATTTATTCAACAAGGATAAAACAGTCCACAAATCAAGAAACGTGTAAAAAAGAATCCACCGTTATTGAGATGGAAACACGGCAAAGGCGGCGACGTCCTGCCTTATTCATGAGCCAGGGGTTTCCACACCTTGACTCTTATGCGGAACTAACGTTGGCCATTTCCACCACAAATTTTTCGAACACTTACAAACTCTTACAAAACTTTAATAGAATCGCGTTCTCTTTAAGGTAACGTTCTTTTTATCTTCGGCAACGCTGGCATTTGCAAATTTTGTAATTTTGATTGCGTCGGCGAAGTGGAACGATGATCTGTTTGTTGAATGAATTTGTTACTTTCTTTGACTTTTGAATTGGATCGGGTTGAATTAATAGAATACGCTTCGAGTGCTCTTGATACTGGGATTGCGTTTTGATATTCATAAATTAATCATCGCGTACTTGTAATTTACATTTATTTTTTCTTTATATTTTATTAATGTCTCGTTTACAGTTTGCGTGACCCAAAGGCTGGCTTTTACCTCGGACAGAGGATAAGCATTGCCATACAGCGTGGCAATGCCGCCAATCTTTAGGGCATATTACCATGTGGAAGAGGTTTTGACGCTAGTTAGTTGTAATTAGCGCAGGGCTTTATACTTTTTTTTTAAATATTTTACTGTAATTATTTCTTTCTTTTCACTTAACTCATTTGATTTTAACCAATGATGAAATAAGTTCGGAGTTACAACACCAAACGTAGTAGATTTAGTAAACACACTGAACAATTGAAGTCCAAATAAAATGAACTAAATCTTGATCACGTAGCTCCGATATCAAAGTGTACGCCAAGAATCTGAAACTTAATGAGAATCCAGCACTAATTGGAATGCTCGTTTCGTCCCGGCTTGTGATAGGGGATTAAAACTTTATTATTTACTGAACGATCTTTACGTGACACACGCCGATCTTTATTAAATGCGTTACTTTGTACTTAACAATGGCGTATCGCATCAAATTACTCCATTCAATAATATGCTAAAGTGTAGTGTATGCGTAATTGCGTAGGTGGTATATGTGCGTGCCTGCATTGCCATCATTTTAGATGTGGTGCCCTTATACAGTAACAAACCAGCATTCAATTGCAATGGCGGTTTCATTTTGATAACTGACATATCACTGGCGACCAGTTAATGTTTGTAAAATGTCGAATGTCATAGGAAGCCATTCAAGTTTTGAATTTTGTTTTCATGATGCCAAAGAGTCAGCTAGGTCAATTGCTATGATAAGTGGATCAGTTTCGTTAAAAAAAAAAAATTAGTTTTCAAAGCAAAAACAGAACCTTAGCCCTGTAGTGAGATAGAGCAGATGGAAATAAATAAGGAATCAGTCTTTTTTTATATTTTTGGTTCTCATTTGACTAATAACATACCTATAGGGTGTACACATGTAGGGTGTGTTAGGTTCTACACACCAATGTGGCCGGCGCCAGCAGCTTCACCTGGCGGGTAATGCTGCCGGGTTTGTTTTGCATCTATCCTACCGTGGCTAGCCTGTCAAAAAATAATGCGGGTGAAATCTGAAGGCGTGTAGAGACTTTTAGACACACCCCCGTCCATAGTGTGTGTTATTGATATAGAGGTCACATGGTAAAGCACCAGCACGGGTGATTATGGAACACGCTGGCCACACACAAATACTGCAGCTTATAACTATCAGAAAACACAGGCTCTGGCAGTGACTTTTGAAGCGATCCATGGATAGAACATTAGTAGTACTAGCATAGCTTAAGTATAATCATCGTACATATTCCCACTGCTGGGATGCAAACCTCCTTTTCTTCTTCTTCTCGAATCGATGGTTTTCTTTTCCCACAAAGTTTTAATGAGATTAATAGATTACGCACGCAAGTAGGACAAAGTGGGGTATATATACTATAGACCCATCTTACACCCAGTGCTAGTGCGGTGCTCCTGACCAGACGATAGTCCACTTAGGGCCCCAACACCTGCACTTTGGAGGACCTAAAAAACGCCACTAACGTCGCTATAAACGCGGCAACCTAGTGAGCTTACACCCTCTGTTTGTGAATGAGAGGACCGAGTTAAAAATGTCACATGTCTTTTGATTCTATGTCGTGCCAATTTCTGCAAGATGACCATTACAGTGCAATGGTAAATGAAAATTCTTTAAAATAAAAACTTGCTTTACTTCCTGCGATTTCGCGCTATATTTTACAGCTGCACTTTAGAATTAGGTTAAACGCTATAAATTATGCCACCACATTTTCCTATTTCTATTAACAATAGCCGGCTCAGCTCTCCAAACGCATTCGCAACCATTGAATTGTGTACAGTCAGTAATGTGCAAATCTCTATAATATTTCAGCTTCAGTACCGGAGAGTAATAGCAGGATATTGCACCAAGATTTACAATACTGCTCGGCGCCAACGCAGTTCCTGCAGTCGCCTCATGATAAATATCAAGACATCGTTTACTTTTATTAAAGTGTTTACTTTAAGCAAAATAGACACTAAGGATGAGTCCAAGCAGTTGCAACTTGCTATATATTTTTTTTATTATTTATTTTGTATGTTTTTGATGTATACAATATAATTTTTAGTATATATTATGCGAAATCTGAATAATTGGTTCAGAATCAATAATTCCAACTGATATTTTTTCCAAAAGTATTTAAAAAGGTCAAAAGTTGAACACTACCGACACTAAGTACAACACACGTAACGGAAGGTCATAGCAGGCATTAGGCGCTAGCAAACCGCTGGGTGCAAGTGCACAACAACCCCTCAGTCACCTAGATGGCCCGGTGACTACGTATTTTCGCTAACATAACAAACTTATAATACCTTGAAATTTTTCATATAGATTATAAAAATACTAGACAGGTGATTCAGGTTTCTCATATACTAAAAAAAAAACTGGGCAAGTGTGAGTTGGACTCGCGCACTGAGGGTTCCGTGCAAACTACAATTCCCGAATAGAGTATCGAATTTTTTTCCGAATTTCATTTTTTTTTGTGACGTAGGTAACAACAAATTTAAGGTTTTCAGATTTTTTCCTATATCTGTGCTATAAGACCTTGCTTTCTGCCAAATTTCAAGATTCTGAGTCAACGGAAGTACCCTATGAATTTCGGTCTTTGAAGCGCAGGCCACACCGCCAGCTAGCGGGCGGGCGGGCGAAGCGAACGAAGGAAACTAAACAAACTAAGCGAAATATTGGCGAACTAAACTATGGGACACACACCGAAAACTACGGAAAGACGAGCGACGAGCGGAGCGGGCTAAGCGGGCGAAGCGGGGGTAGTATTTGTAGTTAAGTCATCAACAGAACTTTCGTCGATATATGACATATTCATCGTTCCCAAACTAAACACTACACTGCTATTCGAAAGACGAGCGTCGACTAGTCTACTCGAAACGGGGAGGACGGGCGAACGAACCGGGCGAGCGGGCTGGCGGGCGAGCTAAGCTAGCGAAGCGCGGGCGCGCCAACGAGGTGAACGAGTAGCTTCGCTGGAATCGTCGGATATTTCGTTAGCTTAGCTCGTTAGGTTCGTCGGTAGCTCGCGGTGTGAACCGAAGTATGTAAAGAGGTGAAACGATGTTCGCCCGCCTAGCCCGCCCGCCCGCTAGCTGCCGTCGTGGCCTGCGCTTAAGAGTATCGAAATATACGTTTTTTTGTGACATAAACGGCCGTATCTTTTTTATTCGTTAACTTAGAAGTTTGATTTTTTTACAGCTTGAAGGGACCGCAGACTTGAGTATATCGTTTTAATTTCAACTCGATACCTTAACGCGTTCTTGAGATAAAGGGTCTTGACAGACAGACAGGCAGACAGACAGGCAGACAGACAGATAGACAGACAGACGGACGGATGGACGGACAACAAAGCGATCTTATAAGGGTTCTGATTTTTCCTTTTGAGGGACAGAACCTTAAAAATAAGGTTGTAAAGCAAGAAATCATTCATCACCAAATTACTCCTTCCGCTTTAGGTAGAGCGAAAGGGATTCACTCATTTTCATTTTCAGTTGCAGGGCCGCGAAAATCTTTTGCGCAGCTCTAGATGCCTTCTGGAAGGATAAAAATATGCAGTTGGATGTCTACTTGCAGCAAACACGTGTGCGGGCACCGCATGCGGGAAGAATGTGTCCCCCACACAAACTGTTGTGCCTGTTGTGTGTGTGTTGTGTGTGTTGTCTTTGTGGTTTCTACTGAGAAATAGCCAAGATTAGCTGTATACATTCATCACGTCTACGTAAGTAGATGATACATTCGTAGCCGTCGTCTTATAATCGTATCTAAATAAAAATTTAAAACTCAGCTATAACTTTCTAAGCTAAAAATCTGGCAAATTGAAACTGTTCTACTGAATGACAGACTAACGTAACTAGCATTCTAAAACTCTTCTCTGAAAACGAGTCTCCTGATCTACTTATTTAATGTATTCCTTGTACAAAGAAAGTTTAAATCGTATTTTTCTAGAGAGAACATCCGCTACGCTCATTGTGTCCACGCTGCTCACTGCCCGAGCGTTAACGAGAATCTTTCGTTTTAAACCGAACAAGGGACTTAATAAATTGTTTGCACCCGCTTTCTTTCCAATAGAAAACCTACTTTATCAAAAACAAATCAATTGCTCGTTTAGCTATTGAAAGGGTCAGAATCAATTGCCTGAAATATATTGTTAAAGTGAATTGATTTAATTAACGATTCTAACTCAATTTATTTCATAAAAACAAAATTGGTTATGGAAATTAAAAACTAATTAAGCTTCGACTAACGACCTTTTTACAAAAGAATATTAAATATGAATTTGTAAAACTTTGTAACTTGAACATAAAACTGACTTACTAACTATATTGATTGTATTAATTATTCTCCTTAATAAAATATTTCCAGTGAGCTGTTTGAAGATCTGAAAATACTATTAGCCATAAATTGTTGTACCGAAACAATTAGTAGGTAGACATCTCCAAATTATAAATAATAATTAATTAATTATTTTATAAATTTTTAATAATTATATTATTTTAGATTTTAACTCTCTCAACTTAATTTTTTTTTTTTGCGGCCTAGACCGCAGTTTTAGTGTGTTTTTAACACGCTCGCTGTGAAGTCATTTTTCTTGGTTTTCAGCCAGTGCGTATGCGGTCTTTTAGAGGCAAAGTTGAACTCCTTTGCAGTGCGTAAAAAACCTTTTTGGCTTCTCAAAATTTGGTTTCAATGCCGCAACGCTTCGTGACAGAATCAATTTTATATGTATGTGGATCTGTTAAACCAATAAAAATGTTAACAGCTGTCTCCCGCACATAGTGAAAGAAAGCGATTTTGACTGCCGAACCTGTAAGAAGTTACGCATGTGACTTATTCGACCTCATAACGCACTGAGCGTGTTTAATGTGATACTTGTTTTTTTAATATTAAGATTATGATGCTTTTATAAAAATGCAGTCTTAAAGGAGATATTATTAATGATTTTCGATGTCGATACAATCTAGCTTCAAACCAGCTTGATATGATCCATTATTCATTCCACATTACGCCGAACATAAACAACAAAGTGGCACGTCTTAGGCGCTTAAAATATTTTCTGACATGAAGGCATAATAAAAAATAGCTTGCATAAGCCACCCGTGATCGCCAGCAAAGCGGAATGTCAACGGCTTCGGCATCAATCACTTGCGATGCCGGGGATTACTCAAAACGGAGCGTCATCCTCTAGCGTGGAGGCGACGCAAATTTACATAAATAAGCTCATCTGTATTCAACATGCAAGCTGAGAGGAGCCCATGCAACAACATGTGGCATTCAACTTGCAGACCTCTATTATTAATTGAGGACAACTGACGCGGGGGAGCTGTTCCGCAGACTGGTCTCACCGACCACGACCCCGTTGTTTCTACTTTAATGAAAGTGCCTCAGCGCTTAAGCTTCCACATTGTTTATTGATCCATATTTGCAGAGATTAACCCTCAATTATTTACCTATGTTTACATTACAAGGGTCGCTCAACGTTCATTTTATTTAAAACACAACGCAACAAAAGTGGAAGCTTTTAAATCGTACGCAAACGCTGGAAAAGTTTTCTTGTACGGGCAATTAATAACTCGGAACGCTCCCGAGTAACACCGGCCCAAGTAAACGTGTAAGAGCGCTTCATAATAATACAGTTTAACAACAGAATTAACCCCGAAGGTTGCTATTAAACAAGTTGGTCGTAGATTTAAATTTTGAGCTCGTAAATTAACCCTTCATCCTTTTGAAATAGCAAAGGGATTGGGACCTAATGGTCTATTTGTGAAACGTAATGGGCCGGCCTGGCCGAGCGTATTAGACAATTTGGACATATTCTGACTTCACCCTGTTCACGTAGAGCCTTTATACTGGATCTTTATATAAAAGGTCGCGGGATACAAAGGATTAAAATAACTATCGTAATAAACTTTCTTTCTATTTTATTATGTTTTCAACTGTGTATTTTAACTGAAATGTTAGTTGTAATTTTACTTGTAAGTGCTTATTTAACGAACCTTTTCAGTTTGTAATGTTGTTGAAATGTTCGTCTGAAATGTTTAAATGTTTTTATTTAGAATAGCAAAAGGTATTTTCCAAGATCCATTCATCACCAGAGGTCGGTATAGGTAAAGTATATTTACCTAAAGTTCGGGGAAGTAAATAAGATAGAGTTGATAATATAATATTCCACAACTATTACACAGCGCCCTCTGGCCCCAAGCTAAGCAGAGCTTGTTTTATGGGTACTGGACAACTGATAAACATACTTATATATTTCTAAATACATACATATTATAGATAATTACACCCAGACACAGAACAAATGATCGCGCACATCACACAAACATTTGTCCTGGGTGGAAATCGAATCCACGACCTCCGGCATAGCAGTCAGGGTCACTAACCACTAGACCAACAGGCCTGCCAAATAATACGTCCCCGAAAATCCCGTAATTATAAACAGGTCGACTAAATCCCGGAATAACATGTTGGTTTACCTTACATATTGATAAATGGATAATTTTGGTTTTTAGATATTATAGGTTCCTCTGTAATTTAAAAATGTCCTGGGCCACTCCTGTTCAAGTATTTCAAGGAAATAATTCCATGACCTATAGGTAAATGCACTAACTCTTTTAATTTAAACCTCTAATCATCACAGAATTTGCATTTATTCACATGGATTCATAGTGCAATAAGTAAATAGCAATTTAATAAATCCCGGGAATCATTACTAATATTTATGATTCTAGGATTTTCAATGAGGCATTATCAACTCTAAATTACTTAGTTCCACGAAATCAAGGTAAATATAGATACTCTACCTATTTCTACCTCTGTTCATCACAGAAAGCTTTGCAAATTTTCCTCATATGTATTCAAAGCGCAATAAGTAAATATCAATTTAATAAATCCCGGAAATCATTACACATATTTATGATTCTAGGATTTTAAATTTTTATTATTAATTTATTTGATTTGATATAAACTAGTGGTTGACTGCGATCCCAGCTGATGGTAAGCAGTGATGCAATCGTTAATTGTGAGGGGCACTACTTTATTAAGAGCCTATGCCCTTAATAAACTAGTACGCCTCAAGTCTTTAAGTCTTCAAGGAAGAGTGATTAGTTACTCTAGCCTTGAAGATACCCAAATTATAATCGGATGGGAAGACCGTAGTAGGCAAATTGTTCTAAACCTTCGATGTTCAATGTGTGCCTTGGATACTGTATGTAAGGAGGTATTATCAACTCTAGATTACTTATTTTTACGAACTTTAGGTAAATATAGGTACTCAACCTATTTCGAACTCTGTTCATCACAGAAAGCTTTGTAAAATTTCTACCTACATTAGGATACATTACGAGTACATGTTGGCTAATGACAAACTTTGATTTCCAGATAATAAATCCCTCTGTAATTATTTTCTGTGCCAGTCCTGTTCAAGTACTTCCATTGAAAGCCTAGCTGCGAGACATTTTCTTTATATAGAGAAGTCTTATTAACAGTACTTTTGGTAGAGTTACATTCACGTCCAAATATAACATTAGGAACTCATAAATAAGGCGAATGAAGTAGGCTATTTATGGTTTTTATTTTTTTATCCTCTCGAGCGACGATTGTACAGACGGTTGTAAAACTTGAATGACCTTGAAAAACGCTTAATTAACACGGATGTACGAATTTATTCTTCTTCTTCTTCCTGCCCTTGTTCCGTTTTATTTGGGGTCGGCGCAACACGTTTTTTTCTTCCATTCTGTCCTGTCACTAGTCACGCTATCACTAACTCCCTTTTCTTTCATATCACTTCTCACACAATCCATCCATCTTTTCTTTGGCCTCCCTCTTCCTCTCCTTCCATCCACATGTAAATTCATAACTCTTTTAGCAACATGCTTTTCATCTATCCTCTTTACAAGACCATACGAATTTATTATAGAATAATAATTTATTCGGCCGAAAATGTTGAACATTATATCTTCGTTTTTCCTAAAAGAAAAATGTTTTTTATTGCAATTTTTCTAAAAATGTGCTAGCATTCAAAAAGTATAAAATGCAAGGTTTTAATAAATTCTCAAAAGAGTATCCAATAAATATACTAATTAAAATTAACATCTACATCAATAAGCAAGTTGACTCAGAAGTCCGTTTTTTAACCCGGAACTAAAAACAAAAATCATATTACTGCATAGTTGTACCATAAAATTCTAGATATTCTATTGGATTATTGCGAACACTATGCAATAAAGCTTGCTAGATCCCAACTTCTAAACACAAACCAATTACACACACTCATAGGCACAAAATAATATTTGTGGTGTGAGGATGTGTCCTCACACCACAAATATTATATTATTATGATCAGACCATTTCAAATAATGCAATTAATCAACCCAATCCAAATTCTGTAGTTAACAATACGCTCGTTAGCAAATTATTTCTTCTTTACAAGGAAAAAGAATAAGTTTACAATGTCACGCGATTTATTCCAATCATAAGGTTTTTGGAAAAACCAAACAGATACAATTTGTTAGATAATATAATTCTATTCACAATATTACTACACTAGCTTTTTCCTGCACCTTCGCCCGCGTTATTTTTGTTTGTGAGGAAGGAGCTAATCTCTGAAAGTACTGGTCCTATCCCTAATTTTTTTTCACCGATAGAAAGCTGTTTTTTTCCTGAGTGACATAGGCTATAGTTTTATATACGGGCGAAGCTGCGCGTAAAAGCTATTAATATAATAAAGGGGTAGTTTTTTTTTAATCTACATCTGCAATAATTAGATGAGAATTATTTAGTTACAACTTAAAGCAACAAAATATATACATACATAATAAACTTAAATATTAATATAATGTAGATTACAATGACGTTGTGGCTAGTCTAACATACTATCAGATTTTTGGCTTAGTTACATTACTAACTTTATTAGTAGATACAACCTCCCTAGTAATCTCAATAAGTGTGTGAAGCCGCAAGCAAAAGTCTTCTCAGGCCAGTATTACGAACAAAAATTTCTAGAGTATTACAGCGTTAAGACCAACTTTTAGTCAAAGGCCTCACACTTGCGTTGAGCAGTCTTCTTCAAACGCTGAAGTTTTTCTTTCCCTTTATTTATTTATTATATACTCGTACTTTATTGTACACCATAACACATACAAAAAAAAGAAACTAAAACTTATACATACAATGGGCGACCTTATCGCATTCCGCGATCCCTGTGGTCTGAATTGACTGCTTCCGCTCTAGGGTGCAGCGAGAGGGATTTTTTTTTGGTGGGTAAAAATCATCTAAATGACCCCCCCCACCCTTGGGTGGAGCGGGAGATAGTGTCAGACTCTTTCTCACTAAAAAACCCTACCCGTTCTTTATTGCCTTTCCTACCGGCGCCGTGCTTCCCTTTCGGATAACCGTGGCCCCAGTAGGCTTCGACCCAGCTGGGCCCCTGCTGTTGCCGACAACAGTGCGTGCCGTCGACGACTTGGGCTTAGATTTTTAATGACTAAAACTAACTAACTAGTTTTTCGATCGTTCCTGCAGCCCTCGCAGGCATCAGTCTTACTAAGTCTTCGGTATTGCTGAATCTCTTTGAATCGCTTGTTTTCCACACTAGGCGCCTGCACTAGGCTTGGTCCTTACCGGACGGTCGGATGGCGAGCTACCCATAGCTTTCATTATCTTTTAAAGCTAAAACCGAAGCTAGAACTTATATTAAATCCTTCCTTCGGTTAGTATAGAAGGTGAAATTATAGGCTCCAATAGCTTAAGCTTTGACGCTTACATACATTTTACACCTACACTGCACAAGAATACTTTCTTCGCAGCCACGTAATTCAATCTGCAAAAAAAATCTCAATTATGTTAGGAACACGGGCTTGCAGACGGCGAGCAATGGGTAGCTCGCTGTCCGACCGTCTAGTAACTGTCCGGACCGAGCCCAAAGTAGAGTCAGTAGTAGAGTAGCTTAGCCTCGGTATGAAAGGCAAGAAGGAACAGGGTGGGTTTTTTAGTCAGTAAAAGTCTGACACAATCTCCCGGGAGGATGTCATTTGGATGATTTTTACCCATAAAAAAAAGTATGTTGGGAACGGCCTCCAGTCTATCTGAATGAAGCTAGGTACTAGTATTTTACATGGAGTGGTTACCTATTTGACCTTCACAACCCAGCAATGGAGTGGCACGGTAACCCTTTGCAAAACTGGTGTTAATACCGACTTCAGTCTATCCGTAAAGACTGTCAAAGATCCAAGATGAACGGCTCAACGTGCTTTCCGAAGTACTGAGTTATAGTGATATCTTAAAAAGGTCACTCATCTACAAAACCGACCTCGGCAAGCGTTGCTTAACATTAGAGATCCACCCGAGTAACTAGAAAATTTGGACTTGACCTCCTTGCATCCACGTTATGTTAATTATAGGTAATTACTTAATAAACCAGTGCATTTTACCATCAACGGTCACATCACTGCTTGCCATCAGGTGGGAACGCTATGAATATATTTATTTAGTTTATATAATTTAAAAAATAAACCTACGATTAAAGTTACTAGAAAGTCTAGCTAAGACGAAAACATTTCAGTAAGAATCGTTCATAATAAGATACACTTTTCAAGTTGGTAGGTATTCCTAATAAGAGTACCTAAGTAAATTGTTTCCGATATTCTGATAGCGTCACAAACAAAATTAATCATTTAACCCTTCTTAATAAATGTACAATTTAAAGCCATGAAAAGGTGCGGCTGTCCAACGCACACAGGTGCGATTCATTAAATTTGTGTAAAAATAATTTATTTTGTAAACTGAATGGTGTTCTGTGGCCTCTTCCAAACACGTTTTGTAACCTGATCTAAATACGGTAAATTAGGAATGACAAACTCGATTTAAACGGACCGCCAGGTTTTGGTAAGGCTTAATTAAGGATTACGTTACCAAAAAGGACACAAATTACATCGACGTTGTATTCAGAGGTCGAAAGGTTATATAGATTGCAGAAAAAAAATCGATGTAAACGATCTTGCCTGTTGGATTTCAGCAGGGTCGAAGCCTAAAAGGGCCATGACTTGAAATAAGGAACATAACAGGTATGGTTTTAGACACTAAAATACAGTTAGATACACTGCCTCCCACTTCACCTCAGAGTTGGAGAAGTCATCAGATGATTTCCCACATTAATTCATTAAACCCCAAGCAAACGCGTTTTTTTATGGTGGGAAAAAATCATTCAATGACAACCCCTGCTCTTGGGCGAAGCGGGAGATAGTATCAGACTCTTACTGACTAAAAGACCCATCCCGTTCCTTCTAGCCTTCATACCGGGGCTCGAGCTCCTTTTCGGATAACCCTGGCCCCAGTAAGCTTCGACCCGGCTGGGTCCCTGCTGTTGCTGACAACTCCTTGAGGCGCGCGGGAATAGTGCGCGCCATCGACGACTTGGGCTTGGTCCGGATAGTTACCGGCCGGCCGGACAGCGAGCTACCCGTTGCTCACTATCCGCAAGCCCGCAAGCGAACGCCTGCGTTCACTCTCTCATTGTCTTTCTATTGTGTCTCTAATTACGATATTCGAAAGGTTAAAAAGAAAACCTGTTGGATTTAATTTCGGATATAACGGAAATCATTTCCAGGATTGTGTCTTGATTTTCCTTCATTAAGCTGGTGTTAATTATTTTATTTCCTTAAGTGAAAAAAAAAAAAACATTCAGAATGTGTTAAATAAATTCTTGCTCTTCCTTATAAGAATAACGAGAACGACTGCAAGAATTTATGTGTTATTAATGTCTACGTTTAAAATTTATACTGAAACACGACCACGCTACCTTTTAGAAATAAAAATAGGTCTTTATACTCTGCTGTGGACCTTAACGAGGCTACATTATATTCTCCACTTCTCAGTAATAAATCAGAACACTCAAACGAAGCAACAATTCTACAAAAGTAGCAACAAATCATTACGACGTTCCGTACATCTACGTCCGTAAATAAAAATCCGTTGAAGCGCACGTTGGCAACATTCGACTCGTTTATGTAAATCTTGTTGGTGCGTGCTGATGTATTCACGCCTCCTGATTTTTATCGCTGAGTATTTGATTCACTGAGGTGTATGATATATTTACATTTTATCTTCTCATATGATATTATTTGAATGAAAGGAATCGGAATAGCGAAACGATTTGCCAATAGAATGTTTTGTTGCCTACTTGTAGTGTAATTATTAACTTTTTGGTTTGTTGTTTGATGTAGTTTTAGATTCTGATTGCTTTGTTTTGATCGTGTTTTGATACTCAGTCCTGTAACAATTCAAAAACCGATTATCAGTTTCAAAAGGTAACATGTTGAGTTGTTACAGTACGAATTGAAAATAGTGAAAACTAGCTAACCCAGCTAGCGTTGATGCGTCAAATAAATACTCGTAAAAAAGAGATTGTGGTAGGAAGGTAAAAAATAGCCAATAACCTATTTTCAAACCTACTAAATACACACAGAAAACCAGCCGTTTCGGAAGAGTTCGATAACAAACACTGTGACAAGAGATGTATTAGATACTAGCTTTTGCTCGCGGCTTCACCCACGTACAAAAAAAAAATGCAGCAAAATAAAGCAGCTTTTTATCAGTGAAAAAATTTTACTAATCAGACCAGTACCTACTTCTAGAAATTACCTTCGACCAACAAAAAAATATAAAAACAAAAAAAAAAACTTTCCCTCTTTGTAATATTAGTATATACCAAAGTCAAAGTATTTAAGCATTTATTTCAAATAGACCATTTGCAGGCACTTTTGAATAGTCAAATGTCGGTCAGTCCAAAAAAATTTAAGCTAAATTGCACGTTCCAAAGCGTATGTATCTTTATGGAGAAGAACGTCCAAGAAACTCCATAGATACTCTTTTAAATCATATTATGTGTTACATATTACTTGTTGCTTTTATTATGTAAGCACAATGTAGATAATAAAATAAAAATGTAAAATAATTAAAAGTTTGAAACTGAATTAAGCCACTGACAGCTAAGAGATGACCAGTCTCATCTGACGGCACCCGTTCACGAGTATGACGCGTGCATATATATGTCCTAGAATATATTGTATTTTATAATAATATTATATTGCTTCTACTCATCCACTTGATATTTTTTGGAACTTATGTGTAATCGTTTAGAGAACAATTTGTTATGGGTATTATCTCATTTTCACTAATTTTTAGACTTATAACCGATGTGTATCGATTTGAATGTTGGTTCCGAATGCCTCGCCGGCTGCGATGCATGAATTTTTGCAGTAACACTTTTGTATGTATGTAAATGAATAAAAGCCTGCTACCGAAGCGAAGTGGGTTGATTTCATTCAATAATAAAGTACACGGTGTACGCGAGTTTTTTACGTTCCCTAGCAGAATAATAAATCGCTTTCCCGCCTCCCAACGAAATTATTATTTTCCTCTTATTTATAAATTATAACGATCGTGCATTTAAAGAACTGCGTGAAGATATTTGAGTACTCGTTTTTCAATGACAGGCAGGTACCTCCTTCTACGAAGCAGTAATGCTAGCGAAGGAGGCGGCAGCACGCGCGAGGGAACGGCCCTCACGCCCCAGCCACCACAATCCCGATTTATAGCCACCGTGGCGCCTACGGCGACTACAAATCGGGATTGGGATCGCGGACTTGCGGACGGCGAGCAATGGGTAGCTCACCGTCCAGCCGTCCGATAATCGTCTGGGCAGAACTGAAGTCGTCGACGGTGCGTAACGTTCCACACGCGCATTAAGAAGATGTCAGCGAATCATAGGCTCAGCAAGGTCGAAGCTTGCTGGGGCCATGGGTTATATAAAAGTGAACCCCAGGGCCTGGAACGAAGGCAAAGAAGGAACAGGAGTGGGATTGTCAGTAAAACTCGGACGCCCTCGCGCTCCACCCAAAAGCGGGGGAAGTCATTAAAGTCAGAACTGAGTGACGATATAAAAGTAACAACTCGTTTGTCAAGTACACTCTGGCATCCTTATCTTAGGTGGAAAGTCATCAAATAATTTCTCCCGCTATGGCAATCTGGCACTACCTCTTGCTCTTTAGAGGAAGTATTAGACTTAAACTGATTAAAACCCACCTGTGTACCTCCAGTTGCTCTTTGCGTTCGAGAGCCACGGTACCTCTTGCAAATAGTCCTGCTGAGCACTCTGGCTCCCGGCCACGGTTTTTTAATTCATCAATCTAAATCTTATTTAGGTAAAGTTTGTTTTTTTTTTTGTTTGTAGGAGGTAATTTCTGGAAGTCCTGGTCCGATTGCTAAATTTTTTTAGAAAGCTGCCTTATTCCTAAGTGACCAAGGTTTTATTTTATGTACGCAAGTGAAACCGCGGGCAAAAACTAGTAAGCTAATCTACCCTGATGTTATAAATAGGTAAAATTTGTTTTTTTTTTTGTTTGAGGTAATATCTGAAACTACTGGTCCGATTGTTAAAATTTTTATACCAATGGAAAGCTTTATTTCTAAGTGACAAACTATATTTTATGTATGCGGGCGAAGCCGCTGGCAGAAGTATACACACACATGTTCTGTCTCACATAACTGTACACTGTATTTATTATTAGTAACGTACATATAGTACCTGTTACTAAAACAATGGCAGGCTGATACCGATGTTCAAACAGAATTTATTATTTAAATATAACTATTTGAAGAACTATTTTCTCATTTTTTATTTAATTGAACTTCCCGGATGGAGACGTAGAATAAAGTGAACAGTAATTAATTAATAAAAAGAATTTTCTATTCGTTTATAAAGTTTTATAGACATCTGAGAGTGCTTAAATAATTGATTTGATTTTATTTCCTTTATTCTTTAATTAAATAAGGATATTCAATTAATACTTGGAAAAACCGGTATTCTAAATTTCTAAGAGCATTTTATTTTTACGTGATGAAATGGAAATTTCTTTTCAATTTTTCATTGGCTTTGAAGGAAGCTAGGTATATAATTACTTAATAAAAGACATGAGACGATATTAGGTTTGTGTACAAAATATTCTATTTCTATTTTATCAATATTATATATACCTATGGATATAAATAGATGTTTGCTTACTTATAATATTTATATTATAAGTAAGCAAACATTTATTTATTATATATATATTATTATATCTATTTATTATTATATTAACTTATTTATAAGTTCTTTGATCTGTAACTCACTCCTAAATACCATTATCTATACTATACTAATATTATAAAGAGGAAAGATTTTCAAAAATTCTTACACCTTTGGAAAGCTACATTCACCCTGAGTAACATCCTGACTAATATTATAAATGAGAAAATGTGGATGTTTGTTACTTAATCACGCAAAAACGGCTGAACAGATTTGGATGAAATTTGGCATGCATATGGCCTTTGTCATGGAAAAGAACATAGGTTACCTTTTATCCCGATTCCTTAAGTACTTAATGCCACGCGGGCGAAGCCGCGAGCAAAAACTAGTAGGCTGTATTTATTGCCCGTGCGAAGCCGGGACGGACTGCTAGTCATATACATATAGTTCCAAGTTTAATACCTAATATAAAATGATGCACAAGGCTTCCTTTTGTATCGTTGGGAAAAACTAAAAAAAGGGTTTTTGGAAATTCAACGTTGTATCAAAAAATTTTTTTTCGGTCGATTAATATCATTCATATGACATCCCCCACTGCTGGGCGGAGCGAAAGATAGTGTCAGTCTTTTACTGACTAAAAACCCCACCCGTTCCCTCGTTGCCTTTCATACGGCGACGACTTGTCAGATAGCAAGCTACCTATTGCTCGCCGTCCGCAAGCCCGCGTCTACGTTGGCCGGAAATCGGGGTCGGAATCCCAGCGGCGGCTGGGGCGTTAGCGCCGTTGCCGTTGCATTTGCTAACATTACTGCTTTGCAGAATGAGGCGACCGCGAGATTGCCGCCACCGATGATCTGTGCAAGCGAGGCACACCTCTACCATGTCCTTCACCATGTCCTCCGGGCGGTTCACACAGTGGCGACACCCGAGCGTTACCTCCGCATGAATCCAGTGCAGGTACCTCCCGAAATTACGATGTCCGGTGAGAATCTGCGTCATGCGGAAGGTGAGGACGCCGTCAGATCTTTCCAGCCACACCTCAAAGAGCTTTAAATGGGTTAAAAGGGGAATTTTGAAAAATCTTATTTTTATACACCGTTAAATTTTAATCGTTTTAATCCCGTGGAGGGTCGATCCGGTACATGAAACACTATCGATTTGTAAAGATAAAATTAGAAAATAAAGTACCTCTTTTTCAAAACTCGTATTAATTTACGCATGTACGAAATTTATTTCTTTAAGAAAAAGTCAGCTGAGCGAGTTCAATAATCTGTAGGATCTTTGTACGGAACGACGACTATTAACTACAGGCCATTGAACTCGCTCTGCTGACGATTTCTTTAAGATACTAATTTCGTACAAAGATACTTGAAACTTAGCGCGTTAGTAAATACTTAAAGTTGTCATTATTTCTATCCCTAATCGTAAAAAATTGCTGCGAGCAAAGCCAAGCTTTGGTCTGTATATTAGTAGGTAATAATATACTATGATGGTGTCCATCAGCGTGAAGGGAACCTGTGAACTCTTTTAAATCCCCCGGGTGTTGATGTGGGTAATAAGGGTTAGTTATGAAGGGGAGGCTAGTGAATTTTATAGTCAGTTGGTGCTCTAGTTTTCGTATGTAATTATTATTTTGTTTGATTATCATTCACATAGTATTTGAATTTTGGGTGAAATATTTACATTCGCTAAACAAAACTGTTTTATTTAACCTTTACTAACTTAAATAAAGCAGTTTTGGTGAATGTTTTTTAGTAAAGAAATAAATAATTTAATAAAAATATAATTGGTATTCTTTCTTGATACAAATTCAGTTTAACCAAGAATACTATCACTTGGCCATTGTGCTGAGGTGTGGAATTTTCTGACATAGAGATAGTGGTCAAATGCGAGCCAATCAATAATAATAAAAATATACGTATATGCGCAACCTGAATATAGTTGTTTCAGAATCGGTTACTGAATGCACTCCAATAGTATAGGTTTTACAGCATTTTATATTTCTTTCCAAAAATATTTAGAAAGGTCACAAGTTGGACACCATCAACACTAAGCACAATACAGGTCACGACAGGTTAGCGGGTGTTAGGCGCCCAGCTGGGTGCAAGTGCAAAACAACCCCTCAGTCGCCTGTGACTTTGTATTTTGCTGACATAACAAGCATAATATTGTCAGCGTTGCGTGCAAACTACACGTCATTGGACTCGCTCAGCTGAAGTTTTCTTAAAGAAATTAATTTCGTACATGCGTAAATTAATACTAGTTTTTAAAAAAAAAGGTTCTTTATTCTATGTTATATATCTTTACAAATCGATAGTGTTTCATGTACCGGATCGACCCTCCACGGGATTAAAACGATCAAAATTTAGCGGTGTATATACGTACGGCGAGTATCCACCCTTACGTAGTTGAAACCTAAGCGTTTAGCTTGTTCGTTTATCCTACGTATGTCGAAGGACTGGAATAATTTGCCTGCTGCGGTCTTTCTGTCCGATTATAATTTGGGTGTCTTCAAGGCTAGAGTGAATAAGCTCTTAATAAATTAGTGCGCCCCACCATCAACGATTGCATCACTGTTTACCATGAGGTGGGATCGCAGTCAAACGCTAGTTTATATCAACTAAAAAAGAGGCACAACAGTAACAAATAAAACGGCAATCAGTGTTGCCAACCTGTCTGTAAAAAATGTAGATTAATCCACCTTTAACTAACCGACGTAGCGAACGAGGTTTTAAATTATGTTTCGGCTTTCGTCACTAATTGTGACTCGGTTTACCTGGTTACAGATTACAAGGGTATTATGTACGTATGTTTGTTTTGTTGTTGTTCAATTATACGTGTGAAACCTTTAGTTTATTTTATTGTACGAAGATTATAATATTCTCTACTTATTGTAGGTTATTGTGGGTAATGGAGAGCAGTGGTAGCCGAATTGTAACAGCCTCGACTTACGAGTAGACGCGGGTTCAAAACCCAGCCAGGTGCATCACTTTGTGTTATTTATTTCATCACCATCGTTCTTAAAGCGGTGAAGGATAATGTGAGGAAACCGGTATGTCCTAGAACCAAAAATTCGAAGACATATTGTGACTACACCAATCCGAACTGGGCCCACGTAGTGGATTACGACCCATTCCCTCTCCTAGAAGGGATGCCTAAGTCCCAGCAGTGGGAACATTAAAAAGCTAGGAACATTAAACTATGCTATACTATTGTAGGTAAGAGTTGGGCAACCAAATGCGCATGAAATAACGTCTCCAGTTCTGGGCAGGAGAATGAAACTCTTACTGACTAAAATCTACCGGTGTTCGATTGATTGATTGGTTGATTGGTTTATTCTTGAACAATTAATTGTATAAGAATATTACCCTCTATTGTCATCTCTCTCTATCGCTCAATGGTTTGTTGGAAGAAAACTCAACTTTGAGTTAAGCTCGCCTATGTACATGAACTTTGTTATCCACTTATTTTGTGTTGTTATAGTGTACAATATAGAATTAAAGAAAGAATATTAAACTTAAAAACTATGATCACACATGCACTTAAAACAAAACTAGGACAGTAATGACTAATAAAAATAAAATGTCAAAAAAAAGTTACACAAAAAAAAAAATTAAAAAAAAAAATGTCAATAAATAATTTAGCAATAAAAATACAATAGTTCCTTCAGTTACTGTTGATTTGTAACCGGTTGACTCTCTAAGTGTCTTGTCTGGTATCTGCAATACCTCCGTCTCTAGTATCTACGCGAGATAAAGAAATAAAGCACATTGACCTTTTCCTAATATATTGCGTAGGTGTATGTAGGTACCCGAGAAATAACAATGCCTTGTTTTTTTATTACTAAAAAGTAAGGATCACGATAGATGTTTAGTCTTAAATTGGCGTATATCGTGATTTTTTATATAGCTAGCTTTGTGGCTTTTGAAATTAAGTGTTTCAATACATGTAGGAAAGTCAATGACTGATACTTCAAATTTATCTTGCACTAGCAAGGTTCAAGGTAAAGAAGTTAGTAATAATAAGTATAGTCAATAATCCAAAATTACCAATGCAATAACCTATCATTGACTTTACACCTACTACACACCGTCACTGCAATCGCCATATTTGTGTAACGAAGTGGTGATTATAAAATTGAATGGCATAGCTACTAAGCATTTTCGATCAAAGTACTTAAAGCCAAAAACAGTTAGGTACCTACTTACTGGTTGTTTAATAACTCGTTATATATTCGTTTTCTTCACCGATATAATATTCGCAATTAAAGCAAATCCCAAAATCAAATTTATTGACAGCCGGAAGAAAATTATATTTTAATAAGTTGCTATTTAACGTGCGGTAAAATTGTTTCACGACGGATTTTCTACTTTACAAAGATTAAATTTACAAGGGTCTTTCATTAGCAAACTTGAATTGCGTAGCAGAAGAAATATGAGCTAACTTCGATCATTGAATCGAAGACGCCCGAACGCCTTTGAATAGAATTTATACAGAAAAACCTGTCAAATACGAAAAGCGAGTTAAGGATAATTGTTCCGTAAGTTACTTTACTTCTTCACTTTTCGTCGACTTACGAAAATAAATTAAGTAAAAAGAGGCTTAGGACTGCTTAAATATAAAACAATCAACAGTTTCACTGAATAGTATAAAACAAGGTCACTTCCCTGTCTGTCCCTATGTATTTATTTATTTATTTAATTGGATCTCTAACAAAGGATACACAGTAACTACATTAAAAATCACAAATAGTACGAGGGGTCCATTAGCGTGTGAAAGAAAGAAAGAAAAAAAGAAACTACATTTATTTGGCACACAGGTACACACAATGAGATAACAATTATTAGAGTATAGAAACTTAACCTTTCAATCGTGGAAATTTCTATTGTAAGACAATAGGTGCGCAAACGCCGGCGTTCGCTTGGGGTTTTGAATTAAACTTAAATAAATCTCCATGGTATGTCTCACGGCTGCGCCAAATGGGTCCAGGGGTGCTATTCTCTAAGAAAGCGCAGCGCTGGCACAGCGACAAGTCGTGAGCGCAATACATTGAATTAACAATCCAATGTAAAGGGGCATTGGGTTGTTAATTCAATGTACTGCGCTGACGACTCGTCGCTGTGCCAGCGCTGCGCTTTCTTAGAGAATAACACCCCAGTTCAGCATGATGCCAGGCTACTACTTAGCATTTGCTTGACGCTAGTTTTCAACTGAACCTTGTTATAAGTCTACGGATGTTAATCAGTTACAGGAGGTTGTGTGCTCCTCCAGTAACAGGAGACCATAGCATGCACATATAACAAGGTGAAAATAAATTATAATAAATTATAAAAAATTGAGTCAAAATACAATTTCAATTAAAGTTAATGAATTATGTATGCTTAGGTATTTAAAACTACGCAACGGATATAATGCGGTGTTTTTTAATAGATAGACTAATTCAAGAGGAAGGTGCAATAAATATAGTCTATATTACTTAGGGTGAATGTAGCTTTCCAATGGTGAAAGAATTTTTTAAATCGGCACAGTAGTTTTTAAGTTTATTCATTAAAAATATACACACAAAAATACAAATTTTCCTCTTTATAATGTTAGTATAGATAAACACTGAATTTAAGAGGGTTTTAATGTGATGTCGTAAATAAACACATTTTCTGTACTTACATTGCAAACGCTAGCTGAACCCTGCAAGATAGATCAAAATAATGTACTACAGTATTGTACACCTTAAAAGGTCTACATAAAAATCCGCGATGGAATGTCCCTTTCTTAGGGATAACCCACGATAATCATTCTTTATCCTTTACATATATTAGCATTGCATTCGTGCGAAGCCGGGGCTGGTCGTTAGTTTAACTCTTTGAATGCCGTAATTAGAGACACAATAGAAAGACAATTGCTTATGTCGAACTGTGTAACATAAGATATTCAAAAGGTTAATGTAAAACAATTGACAAGAAAATAGACGGATTGGTACTTTTGTAATAAATTTTAGTTTGATCATAAGCTCCTTAAAATTCTATTTATGGATGGGTGGTCATGACAGCCGCGCTGCACCCGTCAAATCTTTACAAATTACAATGAAATAAGCCCCCCCACTCTATTTTATCCAGGAAAATCCTAACTTAGATCCTACTTGAGTTAAATTAATATTAAAATGCTATATTATGAAGTTCTTAAATATTTGTTTATTTATTTTTATTTCATTCAAAATAGATCATTTAAACAAGATATACCATCTGAAAATAACATTTTCTAGCAAAAAACTTTGTTCATTGTATCATGTTATTGTTATCAAGTTTTTCAATCTTTTTTCTGCTGGAAATAATTTTTGTCTGTCGTTTTTTTTTTCTTCTACGAGTATTTGTGTCTTTTTTACTTCGAAGCATATTTTATTTTGTAAAAGTCTTTTGTGCCAGTAGTTTTATGGTATTACCAATTACATGGCAAACTTAACATTAAATGAAATAGGTAAATCGCATTTCTTTCGACATGACTTACAAAATACAATTTCAAAATACACTGAGCGATTATAAAGCGTTGTTTAAAGGCGTGCTTATTGCCCATAGCGTAAAAGGCCTTTTAATGTTCCCACTGCTGGGACTCAGGCCTCCTATCTATAGAGTCACATGTCTGCGAACTATTGGTTGTAGGACATGCCGGTTTCCTCACGATGTTTTCCTTCACCGTTACGAGGGCCAGTGGTGATGAAATAAATTGCACAAAGTAATGCACCTGGTTGGGTTTAAACCCAGGACCTACAACTCGTAAGTCGGGGTCGTCACCACTGGGCCACCACTGCTCATGACCCACAAAGTTTTTTTGTTTTTCATTATAATTAATTAAGGCCAAATATAAATGTAATTGTTTTCAATGATTGACAGGCACTTTGCGGTATTAAATAGAGTAACATTTTCTACAGTTACATTCGTTTCATATGTTTTCTTTTTTTTTAATGTTCTTTTACTAATATTGGCTGATTAGGGACAGGTTAATATTTATAAAAGATTCCAATCATCAACGTTCATAGATATTTTCTTTTTTGTTAAATGGGACATCGTCACATTACGTTTCCTGGTTTGAGTGGAGTGGGAGGGAGTGTCAGACTTATACTGAGTAAAACCTACAATGGTCTATTAGTTGCCCTTTTTAACGAGGGCTACAGTAACTCTTTTGGCATTGGCCCTAACTAATCCTCTAAATTTTACTGACAACTGTTTGACACACGCGTGGAGCACAACGCGCAGTCGACCATGATTTGGTCCTTTCGGACAGCCAGACAGCCAGCTACCCGTTGCTTACCACCTGCAAGCCTGCGCCTTCGGTGACCGGATTGTCCTGCGACTCACGACACCCAGGATTTGTCTGGTGGGGGAACGTAAAGAGCTCTACAACCTAAATAATGTATTCTTAGTTTGCTTGACTGAAACTAATATCCGTTGGATGTATGAAGCAAAGAGTCTGGTAGAAGTGGAAATGATTGGAGCAGGCCTGTGTTCTATTAAGCATTGGCATTTAATTTCATAAATTAACCCTTTGTCCTTCTTTAGGTAGTAAGCAGTACAAAATGGTGTCTGTCCGCTTTAAAATTGATTTGAGAGTTTAAGAACTCCAACTAAACACATTTTTTTATGTTAGTTGCATAAGAAAACCCATCCCAGCTTCTCACTATTCTCACGTGTGTCAATCAATATCTGTTTGAAGTTAGCAAAGGAGGCCTAGTCAACCTATAAATTACACTACAAATACACTCATATGCTCTTATCGCAAGCTTTAGAGCCAAAACTACAAACCATGACACAGTTAGTGTCTTAACGATGACTGTAAACGTCAATAAAGCACGATGGTACAGTTAAACACATTCGGTGCGTGCCGTTAAAAGTAAATCGTAAATTGTAGTAAAGGTAAACACACATGTGTGCAATTTTGGCAGCGACCACAGACGATAAATCAGGGGAACATTGACAAACACGACTGGGCTGCAATCGCGGATGTCCCTGTCTACACTTCCGCGTTGCGATGAGTAATATCCCAGTGCGCGGTGCGGAAACATCTACACTTGGATGCTGCAACCAATAAACACGTGCTGGAAAAATTGTTATGGCAAATAGAAATTATTGTGATGGAGAAAATTTATTTTTACACTACCCAAAAAAGAAGTGTCGGATGAGTCAGGGACTTTTTATACAAGGTGTAAGGGACAGCCCTCCACAAACTTTAAGGGCTTGCTCAGTAGACGACACTGAACAACCTTCCACAAACATTTTTTCCAGAAAACGAAAAAAAAGATCCGTCTCACCATACAAAATTATAAACTTGATTGGACAGTTTGTATGGAGAGGCGGAAGTTTTTTTCGTCTCTTGAAAAAAAATTTTGTAGAAGGTTGTTCAGTTTCGTATCTGAGCAAGCCCTTAAAGTTTGTGGAGGGCTGTCCCTTACACCTTGTATATGTATACTAGCCTGCTGTGCCTGCGACTTCGTTCGCGTGGACTACAGGATTTTGAATTTATTTTTTCTAAAATAAAAGTAGCCTATGTTACTCCTTATTACATCAGCTATCTGCCAAAAAAAGTCTTGTCAAAATAGGCCCAGCCATTTCAGACATTAGCCCGGATAAACAGATAAAAATTTTAATAACTGTTATTTTGGTGTATGTGCCGTATATTCATATGCATGTAGTAAAAAGCGGTTATTTTAACACACTCCAACAGACACTCCAATTTTATTTATATGTATAGATGAAAGTATTTTACAGATCCCTTGACTGCGATGAAAACTTATGTTTTGTAGATCAAGTAGTTTCCGAGATATCGTGTTAAATCAGTGAGTGAATTAGTGACTACTTTCATTTATATAATTTATACTGTTTAACTAATATCTTGTTATTTGCTTATCAGTTCATATTTTGGACAACCGTGTTTTTTTAAATTCTCCGTCATTTGTTTTTTGCGTTCGAGGGTCACGGTATTTCTTTCAAACGTTTCTGAGTGCATACCAATATGGATTTTTTTTAGATAGGAAATCATCTAATGACTTCCTTCGTTCTAGGATAAATTAAATAAATGTATGAATTGTGCATGTGTGAAGAATAGAAATAATTACAAAGAAAAACGAGGTAATAGCGTCATGATTGACAGAGGGAAACAAGAAAAAAACGAGTTACAACAACCGTTAATGACATAAGAATAAAAGGTACGAGTAATGATGATAGTCGATATAACTACCAGTATGTATTTGGACAGTCAGATTGTTAAGTCAAAGCTTAGACAATAGAAAGGCAAATCCATTGTTAAATACCGGATTCTGTCTAGGTTTGCCTAACAAGAGGCATAATTCAGAATATTTTATGCAAGGAGCTGGTCTATGAATGTCTTTATTGAAATCATAAATACACTTCACCCGACATTTAAAAGACAAGAGACAATTTAGCAAAGCGCTGTTAGCTGCTGCATTTCGACAGTTTGACATAAGTTTGACAGTAGGTATGTTAGCAAATTTGCTTCATGCATATTTTTATCTAGCATAGATATATTTTCCCACGACTGGGAAAAGGTCTCCAATAGCTAAAATTTTATTGGAATACCAATATCAGAATAATTGATACAAGTGGGGAAAGTTTGTCATTGCAACCGAGGCAAAATTCACCCGAGCCGTGTAGGCGTTATGGAGCCGAGCGCTGCAGTGATAAATCTCCACGTGTATAAAACGACGTTTTTAAATACACTTATTCATTTTGTACTGAAGAAAATGTTACAAAGTTGCCATACATTTTAGTTTTGATTTAGATGGCAGCAGGCTATCGTAAGTACTCATTAACTTAATCACATTATCTGGCGGTAGCGGTACCATCTAAAGAATGTTCTTTAAATCTTAAAATCAACATTTTTTTCACAAAATATAACACAACTAAAAAATAATATTTAAAAAACATTTTTCCCGCGCTTTACCTTTGCAGATTAAAGAAACAAAGATATTAAATCTCGTACATCCTACTTAAAATAAAAATTCCAATATTTTTGAATTTAGAACACAGTTAATTTGTTGACAATTATCTGTGTTCTACACTGTTAACAAATTATTATGTAAATAATCTTGTTTATTCATGATATTCTGTTCATAAACACAATTTTTTTTTCATTTCACAAATTTAATTTTCATTAAATATTAAAACCTTAAAAATATCCACCTCTTTGCTTTAAAAAAAAAATCTCTGTTGACCGTGACGAAATAGGAATGAAAAAAGCCTTTGTTATATATATTTTAAATAAATTGAAAAAAAACACGATGGTGATAAACATGTCATGTTGAACCTATTCGTTGTGCGAAATTAGCCAGTTTTCGAGTAAGTGTATTGAAAAATATTTTTCGGTCTGGCAAAATTGCTGAAATTAACCTTTTTGACGTAGCCGTGAGCCGCACGTTTTTGTTTATTATTGATTGTCACTTTTTATATTATTTTAGTAGTATGATCCTGGTGCTTGTCGTCAAATATTTTTCTAACATTTTCTATGTATTCTTTTCTCAAGCCATCTTTTTTTTGGTGGGTAAATATCATCCAAATGACGCGCTTTTGCGGAACGGGAGATAGTGTCAAACTAAAAGAAAAAAAGAGTTATACCAAGTAATAGGCGTCTAGGACATCACGAAACCTCTTCCTAAGTCATTAAATTAGTCATACATATTGTCAATCAAACCCTAGTTCATTATATAGGTAATTAAGTCAACCAATCGTGTATAATAAGTTAATAGGTAATACCCTATTCCTTTGTCTAACCGACCGTGATAATTAGTTAAAACTAACACGCTGCTATCTAGGTCAATATCTAAGCGAATACTTCATAGCTTAGCCTAGCCCCGTTTCGTTATTTAATAGTGCTTACATATGGAGGAAAATAGTTTCAGAATTCGTTATATTTTTAGTAAAAAAATGTATGACCCTTTCAATAGAAATAATATTCCTATGCTGTGCATATTTTATCGTTACTTACTAAACTTGTATAGTTTGATTGCTGATTTGTAAAACATTCCTCTATATAATATAAAACAAAGTCCGCCACCGCATCTGTCTGTCTGTATGAAAGCGAAAAACTAAAAAACGATTCAAAATTCGAGCAGTTTTCTCCAATAGATAAATGGATTCATGAAGAAGTTTTAGTTGAACAATATATGTATAATATAGAGAAAAGCCGAGAATTCTAAAGCAACGTAAAGCCTGCATGGAGTTGGGACAGGTTAGTGTAAAAATAAAAAGAAGCAAAGTTAACAAAACGCTTCTATTTTGGGCACAGGAACTGAACATAAGTCATCGTTTTCATTCCCCATGGTAGAAAAGGGGCGGCCATACTTAAAGCAACAGGAAGCAACGCGGGAATACAGAGCGAATGCTTAGAGAAATATTGGCCGAGTAGTCGCGTCAAATCCCAGCAATCTACGTGATATTTACCGAATCAACCTCCGAAATGTACTGCACGTATAATCCGGTTCGTAATGCTCTAACCACACGGTCTAATTTTGTTAATATTTGTATTAGGGGCACACCGAAAACGTCGGGTGTGGGGCGAACGGGTTGTCCAGCCAATTAATACTCTGTCGCATCCCAGTGAACCTCTCTCCTTCCTCAGCGGTTAATTAAAGGCTCACACGATACAGTTTAAAGGTATGAAGCTGTTATAACTTTACATAGATTCTAAATTAACTATCTGGATGGATCAATATGTTACCTAGGATAGCATATTAAATACAGAGTAACTTTCAACTAATATTACATTTTCCTATCAAAGTAAATGTTTGCGTCGTGTAAATATAGCGTAATGTGTTCCTTCCCTTTGGATTTTATTACAGATAAATTGTGTAGAGAACTCTATAAAAAGATTATACAATTAGTTAGTTTTGCTTATTTTATGAAATAAGCAAATATGTGTGTACATTTTTATAGTTTTATTCAACAATGCTTAATAGCAACTTATTCAAATGCATACCTTAATCAAATTTAGGTACTAGGGAATGAAATTATGTAAACTAAAGGTACATTAAGGCACAGAATTATGATAAAATTACCAAAAAAAAACACACACCACGTACAAAGCTTATCAAGTACCTAATGAAAGATAATTTTCCAATTTTTTAAAAAACTTAAAAGTTATTAAAGTTAAATAATAAACATTACGTTTATACGAGTATACTGCTTGGACAAGAGTCCAACTAAAGTTCTTTACCCTGGCACCCATTCTTCTGCATTTATTTAGCACAAAAGATTTCTAAGCCGCCATTTTGGTTGGGTATCCCATTACGCATGCCAGGAAGTATGAGAGCACAAAGGGAACGAAGGAACGGTGTGGGATGGTCCTCCTTTATTTATTCAGGACCTCGCAGAGGAAAGTAATTCATGCGTGTTTATTAAAAAGCTGAGTGGTTTTATCGACCGAATAAATTAAAACACAACGTTACGTACCGTTTGGTATATTAAAATTCATTTCGTATCCGCTTATAACGCGTCGGTTATGATGGCGTAAATTGCTATAATGCTTAATATGAAGACATAATTTGAATACGTAAAAAGTAAATGTATTGAAAATGTGTAGACTGGATATGTTATGTATGAAGCGGTAGCGAGTGCACCGAGTGTTACCGAGAGTTACCTAATTATTAAAGCGCCTGTTTTGTTTACGTTTAATATTTTATTTTAATACATTATTTTGCGAACTTAAATTATCAGACATTATGTCCTTTTTATTTTCGTTCGAACAATTTAAAGTATTGATCATACTTTTTACTATAATAGAGTTCGCACAAATCTTATTATAATTGCATTTTATATTTTATAATAAGTGAAGAATATTGTTGGAAGTGCATTTATCTCATAATTGAATTGTATAATTTACTGTGAAATTGTAATGTGTAACCGTTTGTTTTCCCTAAATAAATAAAATAAAATATAGGATCTGGTACCATGAGTTGCGTTAAATGACTAAGTAGATTAATTAATGTTTCACTAAAACTCCACTGACCTATTTTTTGTTAACATCAACGTTTCGTATAAGTACCAAATTTCACAAGCAATTACCTAATTCCGTAAATGTTTTATTTTATAAACGCTCGCTTTACAAATATTTATTTGGCAAACTTCTCTTTACAAATTTTATGAATGATAATTTTTTAATCATTTATAAATTTTCCATTTAATAATTAGATTATTTAAAAAAAAAACACGTTTACACTAAATTTTATAGAAAATCTTTAATAATAATATCTAGTATTTTTCATATAAACTAGCTGTTTCTGACAATTTTAAAATTAATTAAGCTATTGTGGACTAGTTTGTTTCCAGGTAGCCTACAAAAAACTATCGAATCTACCGAACGATATTTTATGAGATATAAAATAAATAAAAAATGAATTGTTCGACAAATCTCTGGTAATTTATTTTGTAAAGAGAATTATTTGGAAAATTTTGTTGTTTTATAATGATGAAATGAAAAATCATGTTTTTGCCAATCGTTGCTTGTTTAGTATCTTTTTAAATATTTTTTTTCCATCAAGACTGAGACTGAAAGGGCCAGGCCACACGGTGCGGTGCGGTTCCGGCGCGGCGCCTGAGCGACGAATCGGCGGGCCGTACGAGCGGGGTGGCGTCACTTGTGTGCCCGCTGATTCGTCGCTCAGGCGCCGCGCCGGAGCCGCACCGCGCCGTGTGGCCTGGCCCAAATGGCATCGAATGGATATTATGTACTAGAATTAGTATATTCAAATATAAAGAGTAAGAATTAGTATATTCAAATATAAATGTAGTTACTTAATTAGGTACTGTAAAAAGGATGACCATGATTGTCTGGCTTTCAGCGATCCACAAGATACAGCAATGGTTCCTTTCTATATTTTCCATTCTTTTCTTCCTATGACCATCAATAGTCGTATCTGCCAGGGTAAACTTGCATGAAAATATGATGTTCCTAAGTCAGTTTACCTGTTCGTTTATAGTTAGATTTTCCCTACAAAGGGTAACATAAAAAGTAGATATACGGATATACGGTTTTCCGATATTGCGACATAAGTACGACGTCGTTACACGGATATGGATAGCCATTTGTCATGATTTGCCATAACATCGATTCGCGGCAAAAATATAATGGTTTCTAATCTACGAGAATAATTGATGGAGGTTTTGAAGTGTCAATGCAATTTTACGGTTGAACACGTTTTTCTTGCTTAGGTGGGTAAGGTAGGTTGGAATATTTAAATATTGCTGTTGCGATTAAATTGTTTTTGTAAACGCACCTACGATACACGAGGTAAGTTCCAGTATGCACCAAAATGTTTCATTTGTCAATCAAATTGATCAAACTACATTTACAGTAATTTTCTGTGAAATACTTTTAAAATCTGGCCAAGTGCGAGTCGGACTCGCGCAAGTAAGGTTCCGTACCGTCCGTAAAAACATCCCACTTCACCAAAAAAACACGGCGATAAAAAACTTTTTAAATATTTATTTTATTATGTTTTTAGCATATTTTGTTGTTATAGCGACAACAGATATAAGTCGTTATCTTTCAACTGAAAATATCAACTGTCTAGAAATTACGGTTGATGAGATACCTGTAGCCTGGTGACAGACAGACGGACAGCGGAGTGATAGCAATAGTGTCCCTTTTTTACCCTTTTGGTACGGAACTCTAAGCAGTTAATAGAGCATACTCCGCTTGCATATCCGTAACAGAAACCAGTTTTCCTTAGATCCAAAAAGGAATTTTAATTACAGAAAGGAAATAAAATTAATTAGTAGGTATTTATCGATGAGCCTTTGATTAAACTCCGTCTGACATTCGCAGCGCTTCCTTAATTAATAGTAAAAATGTTTTTTCTGTGAAGTAATTAACGCTTATAAATTCTTTTTTGTAGATGAATTAAACCCTTTTCAAAAAAGGGCAAAAGTATAGCTCGACTTTTTAAATTAAAAATGTTTTTGAAATAGCAATGAGAGGTAACAAGACGTTTATTCTTGCGAACAAAGTTTTCAAGAACGACATTTCAAGGCAATTATGTTTAATAGTTTAACCTGTTTTAATCTTAGCAATTTGAACAGACATTTGAGTTAGTTAAGAAGTAATTTGTTAAGCGTAGGTGCGACGGGAGCATGCGACAACGGCATAATATGTACTTTACTAGATAAACTTTTGCAAGAGATGTCTTGTTTTAATAATGTTTTAGCTACGGAATGTGTATTAAATGTAACATTAGACATACTAACGCTTTACAAAAAATCGAAATCATTTCGAGTGTTGTTACCGTAAATCTAAAACGAAAAGAACACAAATGTTTATTAATAAATTATCGTTATCAACACAAAAATTTATAATGGTACATAATTTATAAAAGTAATAATAATGATTTAAATAATGTAAATATTTACATGGCGAATGGTAAAATGTGGCTGAACTGGGATATCATAACTATAACTATTGTGTATATGTGTATTATTCATATCTGCAAAATAAAATCCTATTTCAATCCTAAAGTGGTAAGTAACTTCTGCCAGTGACTTTGCTCGCGTGAAATTCGAAAATTTACCAAAAGGAACATAATCCTGTGATAAAAAGTATCATATTATTATGTGCTATTTCCGGTCTTGGTCTACACGAGTACCAAGTTTGATCAAAATCCATTTAGACGTTTGAGTGTAAAGAAGTAATAAACGCACACACACGAACTTTCACCTTTATAAACATTTATTATATTATAAGTTAGTATAGGTCAGACACCCTCTCATGCATCCTTTGAGGAGTTATTGAGGATTTTCACCCAAAAAACGGTTTTACGATCTCAAGATCGAAAAGGATAGAAAAAAAAAACAAAACAAGAAATACCCTTACCCAGTGGAAAAACACAACCTGAAAGTATTATAAAAATAACTTTAACGAAACAATATTTTCAGGGCACGCGTGTAGGCGTGGGATCTAACTCATGAAGGTGAAGTTCTAGCTACCTACCGCGTAAGAAAATTGAAACGGGTAAAATCTATTTGTTTAGCAAATTCTCTCCTGAAGTTATTTGGAATAATAATACAATTCACATTTGTTTATAAACGATTCAACATCATTAGATATGTTATACATTTTTAAGATCCAACTTAATGTTGTCTGGTAGATATCACTGTTAGCTTAAGACAGCCATATACCCATAAGTTTAAGTTTATGTAAAAGTTGTGTCACTTTTTGGTGAACTATGAAGTTAATTCTATTTTTTTTTTTAAATTGCTGAGATATATGACATGATGCTACAGCCCTGTTGTATATTATTGTGTGTGTGCGAATCCAGAGTAGCTACCACCGCCCTATATTATGAACGAACAAATGAGATATGTGTGGTCTAAATTCGGATGGCGTGCTATATTTTCGAACAGCATACTCTAAGGCGTTACACAAACGGAGACACTTTTTGTTCCAGTTACCGACACTAAACACTGTTTGATTGTCATTATGCGTTAAGTGGAAGCAACTGGACACTAAGAATGTTTACGTATGTGCAAGGAGATGATTTTATACTTGTTCTATAGAAATCATATAATAAGTACAGATAAAAGCTATCGATGAATATTTGTTTTCTATGAGTATGTGACAGAACACAAGACACAAAAGTGTCCACGCTTACACCCTGCCTAAACCAATCCTCAATTCTTCATCGCACTTAGTTCCTACTTACATTTATAACCCTGTCATTTACATAATAATTATTACTTACTAAAGAAAACTTGGAAATTTTATTCAGAGCAATTACGTAGAATAGACGCTAACAGCATTTATTAAAACTTTGTACTTTTTATTGTGTCTATATAACCGATATAGTACTTGTAGAAAGTATTGGAAAAATACTTTAAGTACAAGGGAAAAGGAATTTGTAACAAAAATATGAGAGCATATGAGAATAAAGATACATTTGTATCCACCTGGCTAATTCCAATATTATTATCGTTTTAGATTAGTTACCTTACTCACAACCCTCGTCGTGTGAAAGTGACATTTGATTTAAGGATATTCTGAATAAAAACGTAAACGGGGAATCCTCAACAAAAAAAGTGTCCACATCAAAATTAAGGTGTATTTTGACACATATATAGTCGCATTTGTCACGCTAGTATGTGTGAAATATAAAAATGTGAAAGAGAAACTAGTAAAAAAAGGAAAGTAAAATATTCACCTTCTTTAACACTTCTCATACACTTACTGTTACCATTATTGCCAATAACTTATTTAATTTAATTTATCCAAACCTTTTTCATCATCATCATCATTTCAGCTTATAGAAGTCCACTGTTGGACAAAAACTCCCCCAAATGTCGCCACAATGAACGATCCTGTGCGTCTCGCATCCATCGGTTTCCCGCAACCTTAACCAGGTCCACCTTGTAGGATGCACGGTCGCCACTCCAGAACCTTTCCACCCCAACGGCAACCTGTTCTGAGAACAATGTGCCCTACCCATTGTGCCATTTAAACCTTTTTTTTTTATTAGTAATGTTCGTAAAAATATATAAATTTTATACTTTATTTATATATTTCTATTCGTCAATAAAATTGACATTGTTTTAGAACATTTATAACATGCATATGAATTTGGAAACACACTATTTTTTTCAGTTCTAAATTATATTAGTCTCTAAGGTACGTATACATAATAAGATTAAATTAATAATATATTCTCAAGTGCTACCCCTTGAGCAGTGAACAAACCAAATTTCTAAGTCAACGCGATCTAAGATAAGGCGGTTTATTCTAGATAGCTATGGGATTAAATATAATGACCACCATAAAACGCTTTGGTACCCTTAGTTCTTTTGTCAAAAATATATTACTTGACACCAAAAAAATGAAATCCTAAAGTTACAATAGTATTTTAGTTACGACTGTACTTTAAATTGTATTCGAACACCAAATGTAGTAAATGATAACCAAATCTTAGCGAGCAAATTAATGCGCTCTTTTTAGCCCCGTAGAGCAAGATGGTACTTTGTTTAATCAACAGTCTATCTTAGTGGAATTTTAGGGCACCCCGAGTCGGATAGATTTAGGTTAGAAGGAGGTGGCGGGGTCGTAGTGAGCGAGCGAAGCGAGCGAACACAGACCCCGTCACCTTCTTCGAGGTTATTTTTTTTTAAACCACCCAGAAGTAGGAGCCCCGCGTAGCGGGGCTCCGTCGAGCTGCTGCTTGGCAGGTAGTTAACCTAACCTCAAAATTTTAACTACTAATATCTCCGTAACCATGGGGTTCTGCCGATGCTTTATTTGGATTCATTTTGCTTAAATAGGATAGCGAGATGTTAAAACTGGTTATAATTTTACATTAAAATGTAGGTTTAATTTTGGTGATCATTTACTATTTTTGTCTTTTATATGTTACTATATCTGGTGGTAAGTTAAACATAAGCCGATAGCTATACCTAGAATTCCGAATTGCAAAAGTACAGTTAACAAAAATAGGAAACTGATGAATGAAGTCCACATGCAGTTAAGAATAAAATAAATTAAACTTTATTATACACCAAAAACAGTAACACAACTTATACATAAACTTAAATCTATGGGTACAGTGGCGGTCTTATCACTGACAGCGATATCTACCAGACACCCTTAGGATGGAACGTAAGAACTTAAAATAATGTAGAGGGTAGTCTGCGGTGTACTGCTTAATATATTATTATTATTATGTGTATTTTTTTTTTTTGTAAAATCTTGCGTGGGTATCGAGCGTAGAGGAAATAAATTTACATCCTCACGATTCATCAAAAAATTAAACCTGCTACCAACGTTCAGTGCTTCGTTGTTGATGAAAATGTGTTTCATGCAATCGTATTTCTTCCAATTTATATTTTGTAGTATTATTATTATATACATAAGCTAACCAATCAGGCAGTTCCGTGGTGAGTAAAGCCATATCCCTCCGGAACGACCCACTATAAAGTCGATAAAAGAGAGCCGCGTTCTGCTCTGGACATTTATGAACTCAAGCCATTGAAAAATGGTGTGTCAATTGTTCACTGTAACTATTGGAAATACGTGCCTATGGCTACTTTAATATACTGACTTAGAACGGGAACTACTCCGCTTTGATATATAGATCTGAGACTGCCGCATTTTAGATGAACACTGGTAGAAATAGAATGGGTGTTTCAGTAAATATCAACCGTCTGGGATTAGGATTCTGAGATCAAATCGAAAAATAAATGATTGTCGATTATTTGATAATACTTCTTGTACTGCCTAATGACAACTTCTTTCTCTTTCTCTTTTTATACGTTGCTTCATTCTAGGAATTACTTCTGTATCGTGGATACAGAAGATACCAAGACCCGAAATAACTGCTGCAGTTACTTCTGTAAACAAACAGTATCAAGTTTAGAAAGTATAGAACAGTTATTTTGCTATCCATTAGAATGAGGATGTAGGACATTTTTTTTTAATGATTTAAACCAGTGTTTGACTGCGATCCCACCTAATGATAAGCACTGACACAATCGTTCATGGTGAGGCACACTAGTTTATTAAAAGCCTATTCACTCTAGCCTTCTCTTCCAAATCTTTTGAAGTATTTATCTGCAAATACATATACGGGAAGCTTTGCTAAGGTGGTCAATATTAGAATACATTTTTCAATTCGATTTTAGATGACCGGACCTCTTTCAATGATTCCACACATTATTCCATTGTGCAGACACAAACTACATCTCATTATCCACCCCCATCCAATTTGCGAACAATTAAAACAATCACTATACTTTACTTGTAAATTCGATTTTTTAGCAACACTAACACTCCCTGTGTTAGACTTTTACCAAAAAAAAAAACAGTGTTCCTTTAGTTGCCCTTTGCCAAGTTCCAGGGCCACGGTAACTCTTTCTACTCATTTCAATGCTCTATTGTAATACTGCAAAATGTTTCACATTACATGATGTCCATATACTTTTCCCAACTAGCTTGGTATCGGCTTTCAGTCTAACCATATGATCATCAGCCTTTTTAATGTTCCCACTGCTGGGACTCAGACCTCCTCTTTAGGAGAGGAATTGGGCCGTAATCCACCATGCTGGCCTAGTGCGGGTTGGTGAATGTCACGTGTTTTCGAACTTTTGATTCTAGGACATGCCGGTTTCCTCATGTTTTCGTTCACCGTTTTGAGAATAGTCTAACCAGCTGCGGGTGAATACCCATGTTTTACATGGAGCGACTGCCTGCCTAACAAAACCCAGCAACTGAGCATCATAATACTCCTTGGATAGACTAATGGTCAGACTTTCTGACGTCTGACTACCTATAACCACTATCAAAGATCTACGAATGACTACGAGACTAACGGCTTTACATGCTTTCCGAAGCACGGGGTGTCAGTAATGTATTTTTTTTACTCTTGATATAAACTAATGCTCGACTACGATTTCACCTGATGGTAAGCAATGATGCCATCTCTGATGATGAGGCGCACTAGTTTATGAGCCTATTCCCTCTTGCCTTGATGAACTTAGAAAAGAACATATGAAATGAAAAAATTAGATTGCAACCTCATGCATGAGGTGCTTTATCCACGTGGCCATCATCCTTTTATCTATACTGATACTTGTTAATATTTTAAAGTGGTAAAGTTTTTATTTTATGTTTTTTTTTGTTTGTTAGAGGTAATATCTGGAAGTACTAGTCCGATTGCTAAAATTTAAATACTGATAGAAAGCTGCTTTATTCCCTAGTGATATTCCACAGCTTCATACGCAAAGCTGCGGTCAAAAGCTAATATGTTTCTAATTCAAAACTAGGAAACCGTCAGCAGTCATAACATTGGTTCACGCTTAAATACACATGGTAGCAGTCAACATAACATCTTTCAACGTAGATATAGTTTACGCTTTCCGATTTCTCTTTGGTTCTGCAAACCGAACTGTTACAGACGAAATATTGATTGCAAAGGTCAGACAGTTCATTTGTTATTCCAGTGGATTCTACTCCAATGTAAACGATCTGCCGAAGGGCGAATCGAATTGCAAGTTTGTTATAAAAATATCCGTATTTTGCAAGCTGTACCTACCTAAAGGAAATTTTGAATAACTTTTCCAGTTGTTTTATCGTATTATTCAAATGAGAAGGTATATTGATGAAGGTAATTTTTATATATATTTGTACATTGGTGAGACTTTGTAGTGGCCTTAGAAAGTACTGATCGATATTACGATTTAACACCTCATTATTTTTGTTTTAGGTGGGACACGTACTCTACATACACATTTGCTTTGAACCGTTGAGTAAGATTTTTCTGGAATTTACACTCTGTCTCAGATATCGACGAACAAACGTGTACTGTTGATCCAGTAAATGATTCTGGACCCCCCCCCCTCTCGGTGGTGGATGCTTTATATTTTAACCTTCCTTCCTTTGGTATATAATAAAATGGTTATCCTAATCCACCGCAATGATTTGATATTTGAAATTAAACAGTAATTAACTCACTTTTTTCATTAAAAACACAATGAAAATACAAGTAGCAGAAGAAAGCTGCTCTGTTGAGCTCACATGCTCAAGTAAAAAAATGAATTGCTTCTTTTTCAATTTTAAATAATATAATCAAATACAGTGAGTAGAGTATAAGATAATGTAGTTAAAGTATACAGAAGTATAGTTTGAGAGCATCGACACGAAAAGAAGAAAGAAGAAGAAGAAGTTAATTAGAATATCGTTTAAAAAAAATATTAGGAAAATGTCGACAAAACATTCCTCACTGGAGAGTCCAGGATCATGTAAGTACTACATCCGTAATATAAGTTTGAGTGTCTATGAAACGGTGTATCTATCGAATGATATGTCCCTATATATCAAAAAATCTTCAACAAGACGATTATACTGTAAACAAAACTTCATATTCCCATAATAAGTAAAATTTTATGAGTACCACGAAATGACATGTGGGACACAAACTGCTGGCACTACGTGGCGGCCAGGCGTGCCAAGCAATTACTGCTTTGCTTATCTTGCACATCATACTCGTTATATTAAACATTCTAAACATGAAGTTTTTCCGCTGACTCATGTCCAGGATTAACAGTCTTATGCCAGTGGTTTCACTCGCGTCAAACTCGAAATTATACTATGGAAACCTTCTGTCGGGATAAGACAAGATTTTGTGTTTTGCAAATTTCAGTATACCTCATTGTGATATGAAATAATAAATAAAGAGAACAGACATATTTTTCCAATAAAAAGGCATGGAAAGTAAAGAGTTTATTCTACACAATTATACTAGTATACATTTTTAAATAATTATAATAATTATTATTATAAAAAGGTAAAGTTTGTTTTTTTTGTTTGTAGAAGGCAATCTCTGAAAGTATTGGTCCGATTGCTAAATTTTTTTCGTCCATAGAAAGCTGCTTTATTCTCGAGTGACATGGGTATACACATATATATTTTATACAAACGGACGGAGGTGCAGGCAAAAGCATTATTAAGAAACCTTATCCTATGTTCTATTCTGAGATGGTGAGATTTTTCCAAATCTGTTTAGACGTTTAGAAGTAAATAGAACAAACAGACAAGAGTATCTTTTGCATTTATAAAATTAGTAGAGATATGAATAGTATGGAGACTAAACATGGTTATTTTCTGTTGAGTCATGTCCGAGATTAAAACATTACCTACTAAGGTAGTTTCTCCTACACTAATAAGTTGGAGCGTAAATTGCGAAAGTTGAACAGTGACCTAATCGACTTGTGCTCTGCAAAGAATGAAACTTTTCTTCGTAGCGATCTTTGTTGAAAAGTATGGAGGACAGATGTTTCATCCTAATTAGTATCTTGTTATGAGGTCAGAGATTTCGATTGGGTTTGTAAAAATACAATGTATTTCTTCCGTGAAAAAGTAGGAGTATTTGATCTCTTTCTTTGTTTTTTTTCGGTGCCTCTACTGTCAATTCTGTATATTCTTCCTCGTCTTTTGCAAAGTGAAACAGCTTAGCAGAACTCATAACCCCAGTTTATTTGTATGATTCACCATTTTTCATCCAAAATGTATCAGCTGTCGTAAGTCGAAAACACTGTTGGAAAACGGCAAAATTTCCAAAACCAGCATTATAATGGGTCGACCTTTTTTTTACGATGATCATGTGAGAAGTCATCTTATGATTTTTCTCGCTCTAGGTTAAAGCGGGAGGGTGTGTCAGACTATTACTGATCAATAAAACACCTATGCAACAGACAACTGAAGGAACTGTTGCGTTCCAGGACCATGAGTATATCCTTTTCGGAATCGATCTTCAGGCTGGATCTTCAGGCTATAGCAAGCAGCGACCCTACGTACGGCATAGAGCACTAAGCGTCGTTGACGACTCGGGCTTGGTCTTTATAGGACGAGCTGACGGCGAGCTACCCATTGCTCATCGTCTTCAAACCCATGACTGCGGTGACTGAGAAGAAGCACACAAAAATTGTTTTAACTCTATTTTAAACTTTGTTTGCTCCTTTTCTCTAAGCGCAACTTGATTCGACCCGCCCCATATTCCTTGTTCTCATAAATTATAAACGAACATTCCAACAAGGCTTGTAACAGTGCGACATTCAGAAGGATACGATGTTAAACACAGATTGTTGCCACTGATAATGTAGCGAGTAATGAATGAATTGCTCACAAAATGTGTGTATGGTGCTAGCATATTGTTTATAAACTACCTAGAATGCAGTGTTGTTTTATGACTAGTGATTATTGTTTTAAACGAAATATATATCTGAAAAATAGGTAGTAGGTACCTAATATTTGTCGGTATCGTAAGTAGGTTTCAACATGCCCCGCTTAGGCGGAGCACCGCCCTTTTCTTGTGGCAATGGCGATCTTGCGCCGGACCCTTGTACAGATCATGGTCCAAAGCGAAGGGAATAGACAGGTGGTCATCTCCTTCTGTGAAGCCTTCCGGGACCCCGACCTTGACTACCAGCCTTGCATATAAAATATTGAGCTACAAAACAGAAAAAATAAAGGCAAGTAAAAACAAAATTCTTTTTAGTCACAGAAAAATAGACATGACATCACACTGATGCTCGAATAGCTTGACAAATATAGATGAAATTGTGAGCCACGGGTAGATAATATCCTGGAATGATACAATTATAACATAGGATAGTATCCCTTGACTATGTTGCCTTGAGACAATTTTCTGCGTTCACGTAACTGGCAGTAACCAGTTATTAAAACAAGTCTTTAATATATATAAAGAGACAAAATTGTATATTTGTTGTAGATACTCTCTGATAATACGTAACATCTTTATTGAAAGAAATCTGTCTTATTACTGAATACCATAAGTGGCAAAAGTACGAATGCAGAAAAGAAAAGTATGAAAAATAAGAGCGAAGCCATCCAAAGTATAACAACCAATAACCGATTTCACAGCGTTGGAAGGCCTCCTACAAGGTGGACAGGTGAACTGGTGAAGGTTGCGGGAATCCGATGGATGCAAGATGCACAGAATTGTTCATTGTGGCGACTACTAGGGAAGGCCTATGTTCAACACTGGACGTCTATTGGCTGAAATGATGATGATGATGATGAACCAATTTCTTAACCATAAAGAGCGTTGCATGTTGCTTTAGCTGAAACACAAAACAAATTTAGAATCGCAACAGCCAAACTAATTGGTCTCAAGGACACTAACGACTGCAATAACTGTGAATGCACAATTCAAATTTAATTGCTACAGGTTGTACATAAACAGTTCAACTTCAATAATACGACGTAGATAAGCTGGTTCAGTCACAGAACAGAGAAGTAAAGAAAGTCAGCACCGTAGAACAAATGAAAATATACGCATACATAGATGCACTTTAAAAGATCTCTTACATTCATAAAGTCAGATGTCAAGCCGTTTATAATGTGTAGAAATTTATAAACTGACGGCTTTTGTAACATACCACTTACATGGCTTCACAATCAATTAATTTTATCTTTTTAATTTCAGTAAATACGAGTATATTATACATCTTCATGATACACAGTTTGGGTTTCCTTCCGGACTATTTATTGAAAGTGCTATTTTAAGCCTCAAGCACACCGTTCAATATTACAAAGATCACGGCACGCCGGTATACGCCTGTTTCCTTGATCTCTCCAAGGCGTTCGATGTTGTCTCGTACGATGTGCAATGGAGAAAGATGGAAGACAAGGGTATACCCGCGGAAATATGTGGGCTATTCCAGTACTGGTACGGTAACCAAGTTAATCATGTGAAGTGGGATGATACAGTCTCTGAACCGTATAGATTGGAATGCGGGGTGAGACAGGGTGGTCTGAAGTCTCCCAAGCTCTTCAACCTCTACGTGGATGACCTGCTAGTCGCACTTAGCAGCATACGTGTCGGATGCAGTGTTGATGGGGTTAGAATTAACAACATCAACTATGCAGATGAGATGGTTTTGCTGGGTCCGTCGACGGGAGCAATCGGAAAACTGCTCGAAACGTGCGAGGCTTACGCTGCCGCACACGGATTAAGGTCTAATGTAAATAAATGTGAATACATGGTCTTTGAGGTCAGCGGCAAAAGCCGTGGAGAAGAACCTAAGCTGTTTTTGAACGGGTCATCTATTAATAGGGTGTCAACTTTTAAATACCTAGGGCATTTTCTTGCCTTTGATCTCAGAGACGATGTGGACATTGAGAGGAAGCGCAGGGCTCTACGGGTCCGGAGTAATATGTTGGCCCGTAGATTTGCGCGGTGTACAGACCAAGTAAAAATAACATTTTTAAGGCTTATTGCCAAAGTCTGTGCACAGGCAATCTATGGGTCGATTATACTAAAAGATCGCTGGATGTCTTCCGCGTCCAATATAGTAATGCTTTCAGGATGTTGTTGAGACTACCTCGTTACAGTAGCGCGTCAGGAATGTTCGCGCAAGCCCGTATCGACGGGTTCTATGCGCAAAAAAAATGCGTCGCTGCTGAAGAAAGTGAGGGACAGTCAAAACAGCATCCTGAGAACGTAGTTGAAAGCTTCACCTCTCCGATTATTCAAAAGTTTGTTACTAACACTAGGCAATAAAATTCAATTTTTATGTTACTCTCTATGGATTTTTGTGACTGCATTAAAAATATTATTATTTCATCAGTTGTCTAGCAGGTGAATTTTTCGAAACTGACGCTAAAGGTTTTGTACAGAACTTTACATTAAAATCTACTACAAACGTTAAACCGAGTTAGGTTACTGTACTCACATTAGTATTTCTCTCTCCTCTTTTCTTTCTCTTTGTAGAAATAAAAGGTCATATTGGAAATATGTAGCGTGATAATTATGTCGCCGAGTGAGTAGTTAGTGCACTCGTAACCGACATTCGTTTGAAATCTAATTGATTTTGTTATTGAGGTTCTGCAATGCGTCCGCTATAATTGCGTGTTGTGAATGTATTTTGTACGTAACGCAGTTTATAAATGCCATTTGTTTAATAGATAATATATATATTTTTTTATATAATGGATAGGCTCACCTTTGACCACCATCTCACCTGATGGTAAGCGATGATGTGGCCGACGATGAATCTATTTACTCTTGACTTAAAGTTATTAGGTTAGGTTATACCTATCAGGAAACACAGACTCCAGCAGGGAATTCCAATTCCTTGAACGCATAATGAATGATAGATAATTTATATATCTGATTTAAATTAAATTATTATTTACTAACTTCTGCCAGCGGCTTCGTCCGCGTTAATGTTAGTTATTGCGGATACGAAGCCAAAGTCGATTCTTGGAGTTCAAGCTTCTTGCATACTGTTCAGTAGTTTAACTGTGAAAGCATAATAGGCAGACAGAGTTACTTTCACGTTTATAATATTAGTATGGATATGGATTTAGATACTTCGCTATGCGTCTGTAAGCCTGTCTTTACTCATTGTTCAAAGTCGACCTTCTGTACCTGTCTATCCAATGGTTCAATGTTGCTTCCTAATGGAATCGTGTCGTCGGGCGCAACACCATTCGAGATTAACTTTAATTAAGTGGATGTTATTTGAAACTTCAGCTGGGAGGAAATTTATCCTGTTACATAAACCTATGTATGGGGTAGATACCACTGGATTATGCATTCTTATCTGAGCGTTTACTTGGATTGGACTTAGCTTAATTGATAGAGCGAATATTTTAATTTTATATTTTTTTTACCGGAAGACGCAATGTTGGAGGGCCACCTACAAGGTGGACCGATGACCTGGTGAAGGTAGCGGGAAACCGATGGATACGGGACGCACAGGAACGTTCGATGTGGCGACGCTTGGGGGAGGCCAGGGAGGTGGACGTGGCTGAAATGATGATGATGATGATGATATTTTTTTCTGTTAAATCCATCATAAAGAAAGTAAAAAATTGCTTTAAGCGATAAGGCCGCCACACATGAGCTGTCTGTAAAAATCACTTTTAACGATAAGGCTACCTTACGACACTCTATTAATTTCAAGCTACTACTGTAGTTTTATTTATAGTGTACCATAAAGAGTATATCAATCAATCAATCACATAAATATTATTAAGGCGAAAGTATGTATGTGTAAGTGTATGTGTATATTATTTGTTACTCTACGCTCAGATGGTGGAACGGATTCGGATGGAGACGGGTAAACTATCTGCTGAAATAGCACATAGGATATGCTTTTTATTCTTGCAGTATGTTCCCTTGAAATAATTTTCTACATTCACGCGGGCGACGGCGCTGGCAGAAGCTAGTGACTTTATATTATTTATGGGTGAAGAGCATTCACCCATAGGTAGATACGTTAATATAATGAAAAGGTAGTTCACAAATTAAAATTTTATTTATGGAAGCATCTAATAGGGAGTTACTGACTGTCAGAAAGTCGAACATCATATCAACTAAAGAAGTAGAGTAAAATCATTGACAACCGCTTTTGTTTTTGTTCAAATATCATAAGTTCAAATACACTATTTAACCCATTAAAGATAAATATGAAAATCATCATCATCATCATTTCAGCCTTACGACTTTAGACATACGCCTCCCCCAAGTGTCGCCCCAATGAACGCTCCTGTGCGTCTCGAATCCATCAGATTCCTACAACCCTTATCAGGTCATCAGTCTACCTTGTAGGAGGCCTTCAAACGCCAATTTCCAATATGAATATAATTATTATCTATTAACATCGATAAAACAAGTTAAAACAGGTCATAAGTAACAAAATATAATTTACCATTATCAATACCAATTTGCTTTTAATAAAATGAAACAAATGCACAAAGGAAAATGTGATTAAAAATGTATTAACAAAATTATTCCTGTGGTGTAGTTTATTAATTTCCAAACCATTAACGGGGTTGTATCAAAATTGAAAATGTATTTGCCTGCACGGACTTCCAAGTGAACATTTTACAAGCAAATTCATGCACGTATTCAAATTTGGCAATTTCAATAGATACAAGCTGAGCAATTTGAAATGAAAATTGACGCTATCCGAAACTTAATGACTGAGTGGTTTACCGTGTAGGTGTCTAATTAAAATCGCCTTTAGAAACAGCTCTCGCCAATTAATTGTTTAACCTGATAACAGACGGCTGCTTTGTATATTATTCGAAAGTTTTCTATTTTCATTTCTTCTAATTAATTTACTTATTTCCTTCGCGGAAATGGTTAAAATAAACGAAAACATTTGTTCGAATTAATCATTGCTATTCTAAAATTCATTATAGTTTCAGTTCAGCTTTGTTAAAATGAACAACCATTTTCGCGCCGAAATTTTTCATAGATTATACAGATATCTCGAGCAGCAACAGGACCATTAAAGGCTTATCTAAACCAATTATCTTAGACCGATAAGGGATAAAATTAATTGCAGAGCCGAAGCGAAATTTTTGGGAAAAGTTGTTACTCCTAAATTACGGTTGGTCACATTAGATGTAAATGACTAACACGTTCAAGTTATCTCACCCTGCAAATTCACTTTGGCCAGGCTCATAAAAATGATACATTGCCATACTTGGGTGGAGCTTTGGGGGCTTTAGACGCTCAGAGCGACGTCCTAAGGGAACGTGTGTACCATAAACATAATCGGTCTCATCAGCTGCTGCCTCTATCGATGGGAGATCGCGCGCACATTTTTATGGTGTCCTGTTTACGAGCCGCCAAAGAATTTGTTTACATATAAACTTTTATATGAGACGTTGATCGTATTCTGCAGTGAAGAATGTTCTGAGAATGTTAGCTGTAAAAAACCGAGTTGTTTTTTCTCTTTATCTAGGTTCAGATTGACTTAGTATTTATGTTTGAAGTTTTCTTTAAATCAGGAATTCTTCTAACAAATGCTTAAGTTGTAGATACTTAAGCGGCTTTGGTTTTCGATCAAAAATAGATAGACTGCCTTCGTTTATAAGAAAAACGGGTAACAAAGGGAGGATCTGCAAGCCAAAAGTAGCTGAGGTAGCTTACAGGCGGGCGTGCGCGATATTGCACAAACTTTTTTGACGTTCTAACAATCTTTTCTATATACCTATTTTTAGACAGAAAAAATCACAGTAAACTCTCTCGGAAATTGAGCTTCTCGTGCCTCCAACATATTATCCCTATAAATTTACCTGACATCCTCAATATTTCAGGCGTTTTCACCGACCTGACCTCTTTTAATAAATCCCTATGTATATGTACACATGAATGGAATGTCTGTAGGCTTCCTCTTTTTGTATTGTATGAACGATACAATTGGTATTATTATAGATCTGCCCGTTTATCCCTCTTGTCCACATTAGGTATGCGGTTTTACGGAGATTTATTTATTTACATATTCAAGCGTTGAGTGTCCGAGGTAGGAAATGAAACCCGTAACATCTGTTTGGGCTACAAAATAAAACAATGTCGAAGGTTGAACCCAAAACCTGAAAGTTTATAAGCCAGAACTAAATTGTTTCAGTGTGACTGATTTGGGTAACAACAACTAACATAAATATCTGTACTAATATTATAAAAAGGAAAGATTAGGTAGAGAGTTGAACATCAAATATTTTATACTATACTAACTAAACAATCATTGCTCTGCCATATGAATTATGAAAAAAAAAAATGGATGTGAGGACAAGAGAGTATAAACCAGCGTACGACTTATTACTACCACACCTATTTTCAGATCTACCAAATATACACAAAAAAATGCATAAAAAACGGTCAAGCTGTTTCGTAGGTCAAGCGGATCCAACAGACGTATGTTGATGTAGTGTTCTATTAGCTTATATTATAATAAACTAGTTTTTGCCCGCAGCTTCGCCCGCATACATAAAATAAATCGGACCAGTACTTTCAGAGATCAGAGAGCCTCTTTATAATATTTGTGTAGATTTCGACGTAACTAATAGTGCTATACGTCCCTGTCTTGTTCCAATTTACACCGTCTTGCGTTGACTTGTCTCCACTTTGCTCCTTACTAAGCAGTCTTATTCCGTTTTGTATAGTTTTGTACAGTTTTGTCCCGTCATGTCACGTTTTGTCCCACATTGTCCCATCTTATCTTTGTATCGTCTTGCCTTGTCTCGTCTTGTTCAATAACGTAATTTTGGACATAACCTTTTTTTATTTAATCAACAATTTTAATGGAATTATTTCACGCGGTTTTGACGCCTCTTACCAGTTTCATTGTAATTCCAAACCATCCAGGGACTCACTTGAATATTGAAACAAAATTTCACCCAAATTGGTCAAGCCGTATAAGAGGAGTTAACTCTATCCTATGACTAGGTTTTCGATATTACCGATTCAATTTAAGCTGTCATGTGCAGACAGAAACCACTTAAATCACTGGATTTATGCTGTCTATGCAATAAACGCCTACTACGCGTTATTATACAGAAAGTATTGTTAGGCCCGGAGATAAAGAAAAGGCATACGCCCGTTAAAATGTAGGAAATATGCCCACATACATGTTTGGATCACATAAATGCATATGTGTATCTTTCAATTTGATCGGTGCCGTAGATTCGGAGTAATTTAGTTGCAGTAGACAGACAGACGTGTATTTTTTAGGTGTGAAAATCATCCAAAAACATCTCCCACTCCTGTTCCTTCTTTGCCATTGTTCCAAGGCTCCGGGGATCTCTTTCCCATCACCCATGGTCTCAGTAGGCTTCGATCCTGCTGGGCCCCTGCGGTTGCTAACAACTCCTTTTATATTTTGAACTACGTTCGCTCTAGAACCTTTAATACTTGCAAACATTTCAAAACTAAGTACTTGATAAGGACTAACAGAATAACACTCTCATTTATATTATCTTTTCATCGATAAAAGTAAAGGTTACCTAACAAGAAACACGCACACCTACCACGTGTTGTCTTTTTAACTCAAAGGCAGGCTGGTAGAGAATGCCTTGTTGCATTTTAAGTCCGCCTTTGTACCACCACTGTACATGAAGTTTAAATCTATACTAATATTATAAAGAGATAATGTTTGTTTTAATTAATATGATACGATAATACGATAATGTCTTTTTTAACCGATAAAAAGCTGCTTATTCCTGAGTGACGTATAGGCTATATTTCATGCACGCGGGCGACGCCGCGGGCAAAAGCTAGTAAATAAATAGAAAAAGTGAGGAAAAAATAAGGAAAAGTAAGGAAGGTGTCGAACAGACAGTAGCAGTGGCCTCGATGGTTTACCAGACCTGATTTACAAGTCCAATGTACATCGTGAGTTCAAAACCCAGGCAGGCGCTGTACTATGTGGAATTCATTTCATCACCGCATCATCAAGGAAAAGATCGTTAGAAAACCGGCATGTTTTGGAACCGAAAATTCAAAGGCAAATGCCCACACTAGGCTCGCATGGTTGGTTGCGGTCCGTTCCTTCTCTTATGGCCTGGGCTGCTGTTCTCTAAGAAAACAGCCTTGAGCGCAGCGCTGGCATAGCGACGAGTCATGAGCGCAGTACATTGAATTAACAATCCAATGTAAAGGGGCATTGAGTTGTTAATTCAGCACCCCTGGTCACGACTTCGGTCTTAGAGGCGCGCGGCGCGGCGAGCGGGGTAGCATCGCTAAGTGAGCGCGTTTTCGATATGAGCGGCGTCTCGTGTCGTGCTTCAAACATTTTCATTCTTTTAATTTTACCGCTCCCCGCCCCGCGCTTAGCTACCGCTCACAGCAGCAAGATCGTAAACGGGCCGAGAGGGAAAGCCTGAATTCTAGCAGCAGAAACAATACACTAACAACGGAGTTTCTTGCACGTTCTTCTCCATAGAGACCTACGCTTTGGAACGTGCAATTTAGCTTCACTTTTCTTGGACTGACCGACATTTGACTATTCAAAAGTGCCTGCAAATGGTCTATTTGAAATAATGCTTTGACTTTGAACGAATATTCTTTTAATTCTTTTAATGCGTATAGGTGTAAAATAAAATAAGTAAAAGAATTAAAAGAATATTCGTTAAATACTGATTTTAATTAATGTCATGCATCATAAACGTTTGTATGCAAAGTTTGGTGACCGCCCATCAGGGATGGTAGACCTCCATGAAAATTACAACAGTTTGTTTACACAGCTAAATAATTGATTAGTAATTATTGGATTGTGGTTAGTTAACACTCGGGAAATTACAGGCCCTTTTTTAAAGTGTTAAACACTTTAAATCAAGCTTATTTTTATGAAAATTAACTTTACTAGACTTTAAAAAGGTTTGTGTGGCATAATAATTTTATTTTTGTTTGGCAATAATGTAGCGGCAATGGCAACGTTATTTTATTTAGCATATATGTATATTTATTTTTCCTTTTTTAGGGTTTCGTACCACAAAAATAAAAAACGGAACCCTTATAGGATCACTTTGCTGTCCGTCCGTCGGTCTGTCTGTCTGTCAAGACCCTTTCTTGAGAACGCGTGGAGGTATCGAGTTGAAATTAAAACCATATACTCAGGTCTGCTATCCCTATAAGCTTCAAAATCAAACTTTTAAGTTAACGAATAAAAAAGACACCGTTTATATCGCAAAAAAAAAACGTATAATTTGATACAATCAAAAATCTAAATTCATAGGGTACTTTCCGTTGACACAAATCCTAATTTTTTTTTGTTTTTTTTTTTTTTTTCTAGGAAAAACAAATAATATAATAAATATGGAATAATATAATATAGAAATTAAAATTTTCGGCCAAATAAGTTTCGTACAGACGGGTGTACAAAATGAAAATTAAGCGTTTTTCAAGGTCTACAGTCAAGTTGTACAGACGTATGTACAATCGGCGCTCGAGGGGATAATCTACTATTTACATTTCTTTAAAAAACTTTATTAACAAGGATTTATTTTTTCAAAATAAAATAAAATCCTCTTAACCCACTCCTTCATTATAAATAAAAACTGTTTTTTCATTAGTAAATAATAGTCATGATCACAATGCAAGTAGATTTTTCCAAGAAATGATCAAAAAAACCTATTCAACATTAAATCAACTTTCCAGAATCGCAGATCTTTTACTATAATTAAATTAATCTTTCCTTCAGCCTTTCTAAGAGACCTTTCTCCATTTTTGCAATTAGTCGCTAAGTGAACAGTTTCATAGAAGCGCAATGCCTGCATTCAACATTCTTTGACAAAGTTTGACTTTGTTTTAATTAACTTACTGATAAACTTAGACAAATATTTATTTGTGTGGTTATTATAATAAAGGTGTTTACTGACTTACCTATACAATTTTTACAAGTTTTAGGTCATCCTTTCATAGGATTTAGGTATGATAAAGGGATGGAATAAATAAATACATACAGTGGTTTCATGTTGAATATATCAGAACAGACAGGTCAGAGTACAAGACAGAAGGTCTTTGCTGAGGAAGGTTCTAGGAAATAAGTAGGTACTAAGGAGCGATTCACACCAGAATGGCTACCTATCTTCAATATCTATCTGTTAATCTTGTGATTAAGCTGGCAGAAACGCTGACAAATCTCGTTGCCTGAGCCGCTTGACTGTTCGCGGCGCCGCGAGTAGCTTCGCAAGCCCGTGGGCGAACGCGCGCCTTTTTTAAACCTTTCCAGCGATACTGATCTTTTAAGGATACTCGCTCCGTCGCTGCCAGTCGCTGCCATTTCTGTACGAATCGGTGCTCACACGATGACGTATAGCTTGTCACCATTACCGCACATTGCCACATCGCACAGATGTACAGTGCCGAACTGTGTTGTGTAGACGCACGGTACTAAACCGCAACGTACGACACCGTATTGTTCACGCGCTGCATCATCAAAAATTTAGCTTCAGTCAAACTCAAATTAATTTTATTGCACAGAGGGCTATTTATAAAGCATAAGACGAAGCCCATACTTGTAAAACGTCAAGAAGCTAGCACACGTTTTCAATTAGTTGTTTTTTAAGGAAAAGAACCGACAAGAAACTCTTTAAGGCGTATAGTCCCTTGCACCATCTGACCGAAATTATGTGAAAGCAACTCTCGCACTCGCCTAGGCGGCAATACGCAAATCTGTGCATTTATTTGCGGCCAGCAGCGCCCGGAAAGCGCTTTAAATCCATTTTCTCTGCGAGATATTGATTGATTTACATATGCAATGTTCACTTTGAAGAATATTTAACCAACAATTTTTATGTGTAAAAATGTTTCTAAAGGTTCAAGCCGTTTCGAAGGAGTAGGGAAAAGTTGCGAAATTGCTAAATTGCTAAATTTTTTTTTTGACAAAAGTATTTAGCACGAAAAAATCACATGTTGATATTATTGTTCATGAATCTATAATAAACATGTATTTTTTTCAAACCAATTGACCTAGCTGTTACGGAGGAGTAGGCCTCAGAAAATCACTGTTTTATGGCACTTTTCGGGCGCTTGGCCCTTAAGTCTTTAACTAAAGGGTTTTGTGACTTTGCTTTGTCCTGCATTTTCATGACGCGGCACCGAACCACCGAAACACATCCCGGTACTGTATATTGCAGTGCCGCAGTCAGGCACAGCACCATGGAAATAGAAGCATTTACTATTGGTTAGACAGGGTCATAAGCGTTCTACTCCTCCCTGTACCAGTAACCTAACCATAGGCTGGGTTTTTTATTGCGAACATTTAATTTAAGGTTTTTTTTTAATATAAATCTTCATCATCGTTTTTACAATTTGAATTTGAGACACTGTACCTGGTCTCCGTAGATTCATGAATAACTTTCTATTTCGATTCACTTTTTTTTTACTGTGGTTCAAAGTTGACTGGCCCACACTGTCGTGTCGGGTATGATAGGACAGTATGGTGATTAATATTGTTATATGGAAATATTGTAAACTCAAGCATTCTTCTTAAAGGTAAGCATGTAGTTTTTTGCTGGTTCTTCTTTATAAAAAACGACTAATTGGAATCGTGTACTAGCTTCTATCGTTTTATAAGTGCCCATATAGTAAAATAAAAATATTATGACATTGCCGTGTAGTAGGAGAATATGAGTTAGCAAAACAATACAAATTAAATTGCAAATAATAGAATAGAACAAGTCTGTACGAACCTTTGTATTAATAAAGTTTGTATTTCTAGGATGTTAACATAACGTATTGTAATGTTCGTCGTGGTATGGATTAACAAAAACATTACTGTTTTATTTTCCATAATACAATAGGTACTTAAGAAACAATACGTTGATAGCGGAACAGTTAATACACTTGTTTAACATAAAATAGATTAATAAATTGCTTAGAAGCTTAACATGTAAACACTTATATGGATTTGTATCGAAATTGCCAATATAAATGTTATTATTCGAATTTATGTAGACATGATCCGAAATTATTATGATCAAGATCCTTATTTTAAACCAGCTTCTGTCAGCGGCTTCGCCCGCTTGAAAGCAGAAAATGTTCTCAATGGAACATACTCCTAGAATAAAAAGTATCCTATGTGATATTCTAAGTCATTGTTTAGGTAGATCTTCTAGTGTTTCGTCTATCTTATCACACTTTGAGGAGTAGATAGAGATACAGTGGTTTTGATTGACAAGTTCCTGAGTCGGGTTCGATAGAAAAATGCCTGTGGTTGCCAGAAGGACACGGTGGAACAAATAGGTAATGAATGCCTTCGTCACGCGTACCGTGTAAACGGGTGAGATAGTGTTCTCGGCTGATTACTCGGTACGTATACACAAAGCGCCGAGTGCTCGGCCAAGCGCTTATCTCTACAACTCGCTTATATCACTGTCTCGGCCGAGCAACATTTTGCTGTCTCGCCCTTTTACTCGGTACGTGTGATCAAGGCATAAGCGTCGGGAGTCGTCACCGTAGGCGCAGGCTTGTGAATTGTGAGCTTTGGAGGATTGTTCTGTAGAGTTTCTATCGTCCTCGGTATGAGCTACCTACTGAAGGGGTTCTGTGCATTTTGCCGTTTAAGCCTGAAGGACTAACAAACATACTCACATAGGTATTCCCACATACAAACTTTCGCTTTTAAAATATTATTCTGATATATGACACTATACGAATAGATAGTGTTATTCATATCTAATGAGGTAAAATCATGGTCGTAAGTATTGATTGATAAGAGCATCGTACTCGTTGATTGGTATAAAATTCATGATAATGATTATACCGGTCTACAATACGACATTGATAGGTAAGCTACAAATAAGTTAGTTATCAGTATATGTCTATCATTATCTATAATAATCGAGGTAGTTTTGATTCATCGACCAATAACACCACATTTTGTCGTTAGACACAACATCATAATCAAATAGGTCATAATATTTTTACCACAGAACATGTTTACGAAAACATCACGAGAAGAAAAGGAAGCCATGGTAGTGATATCAATAAAGAGAGTAAATTATAAGTGGCTCACACAAGTCAATATCAATAGATACATAACAAAGGCCAAGGAATCGTTACCGAAGGGCTGGCGATCGGTCGTGTGATGGATGGCGTCCCAAGGGCCTCGGGACGTCACTCAATGTCATCGAACTTTGGCTGCCGATTTATACCTATTACTAACAGTATCGAATGATTGATAAAAGGAAATAATGCTTCGTTAAAAATGTTTGGAGATAATTAATTATTTAGAGTTGGAAGTTATAAATAAGAATTGTTTAATTTTTGAGCCTAAAATATAGTAGTGGTCTAGAAAGTGTGAGCGGATCATTTTTTCACCTTCCCGCTAGGCTTGATGTCTTTTACAAAAAATATTATCAAATATTAAATTATCTATACATTTTAATTTTTTAATTTGTTAGAAATAAAAGGCCCGTTTTGACATTTGAGAAAGACCGTAAAATGTTATTTGGAACTAAAGTGAAAGAAACCATAAAACAATAATTAGGGGTCCGGTGTAGTAGTAGCTCTTAAAAAAAATTAAAGCTAATGTCAGATACATGAGTTGATCTACAAGGATAATTATCAATACTTGCCATAGTCGGTCTGTAAATTGTCCATCTTAACACACCGAATTCTCCGTGCCTCGTAAATCGTAGTAAGGTGTTGGTCCCGGCTGTTATTTATAGAACTTTGAAAGTCGTTATGGATAATTGGAATAAAAAAAAATTCTGACACCGACGTTCATGTAATTACACAACGTAGTAATTGGGTATTGTGGAGGTCAATTAAGTAATCGTTCCATGTACAATATCGGTATTCAGCTAAACTTCTCCAACACACTTGAAAAAAAAAACCAATAAAAAAAGTTATTTCCAAGTCTAAAGTTTTAAAAAGTCAACACCGTTTCCCAAAACTTATACCACATATAAAACTGTTCATACTTCTCCCTGTACGTTTACGTCTAGCGTAAATACGGTAGTATATGAGGTAAAACATACTTGTGCATGATCAGATATGAGTGTAGTGAGGCGTTGCATGCCTGTATAGAGCGGCAAAGGAGCAATTTCACGGGGAACCGCGTCACACTCAGTCTACTTTGTCATATGGATACAAAATTACATTGTGTTTGATGCAGCGTACCTTTAGATGGCGATTAGATAATATTTAAGCATCATGATGGCTGTAGTATATTGTAAAGGTAATTTAGAAACTATGGCAATAGAGGTTTGATAATTAATCATCCTCGGTACCACTAGGCCCTATTTTATGGTGGGGAAAAATCATCCAATGACATCCTCCGCTCTTGGGCGGAGCGGGAGATAGTGTCAGACTCTTACTGACTAAAAGACCCACCCCGTTCCTTCTAGCCTTCATGCTGGGGCTCGAGCTCCCTTTCGGATAACCCTGGCTCCAGTAGGCTTCGACCTGGCTGGGTCCCTGCTGTTGCTGACAACTCCTTGAGGCGCGCGGGAACAGTGCACGCCGTCGAAGACTTGGGCTTGGTCCTGACAGTTACCGGACGTACCACTAGGCCCTAGACCCGCATTGCTTGAGTTGAGACAATAATTTATGTTTTCTCTTACATTTGCTCTATTAGTTCTCATCTAGTAGTCCATTAATTTTAGCATGCAGTGCATCTATCGTTTTTTTTTTTTTTTGCCGTAGTATTATCGTAGTGTTTTTTGACCTTTACGTTTTGTTGAATATTTAATAGGTAAATATGGGTATCTAATTGGGCGGAGGGAGGTATATAGAAAATTGACACAAAAGGTTAAAATAGTGATCACCCTAAGACATAGGTACCTTTGAAAATCATTTTCTCAAAATCACCACCTAATAAAATTAGAAAATGAAATTTATTTGTGGTTGATAAACGTTTTTACAACAAATCTATTTGTACTAGACACCGGTGCTACTTCGGCTTAAACTAAAAAAAAACTGAATTCTGTAAAAAAAAAATATGTGGACTCTGTTATAATTTATTAAAACAAAAAAGGATACAAGCGTATTATTATGTACGGTGTTACTATAATTGCTTTATACATAAACCTCCAGTACAAAAATAGGTCAATTATCAAAATAAACACTGTATAACGTTATCGTTTAAAACCACTTTAATATTCAAGTAATTAAGTTCCCATAGGGTAAATTTTCCTTGTGTAAAAATTTGAGGGTTCTTACACGTGGACGAGCTAGAGCTCCAACCAAAAAGTTTTAATCAATTCCATTTTGTAACAAACTTCGATTGATGGACGAAACAAATTTAAGAACCGGACATTACCCACAAACTCAATCCGACTTCGACTCGTGAAAGGTAGTTACAGAGAAATTTCATAAATATACGAGTATAGACTGGCTATAATCAATTATAACCAGTTCAATAAAGTTATTCCACCGCCATTTTCTTGCCGTATCACGGTGACGTTAATAAAAATAATAGCTTTCGAGAATTCTCCGTGAATGGTGAAGATTTATCTATTTAAGAAATAAGGTCGGTACCTACTTAGAAAGTAGAATAGAATAAACTTTATTGTACATCAAAAAGTAACGAGACGTAAACACAAACTTAAATCTATGGGTGCAATGGCGGTCTTATCGCTGACAGCGATATCTACCAAACAACCTTAGGATGGATTGAAACGAATAAAATAATACAGGGGTAGTCTGCGGTGTACTGCTAATTTACAACTTTGAAGTAATATATATATATAATAAAGTAGATAACCGAATATACATCCATATACCTTGTTACCCTTTCACAAGTAAGTATATTTGTAAACAAGGATATCATCATTGTCCTAACAGCTGAAAGAGGTCCACTGTTGGACACTGGCGGCATTCAAATGTCACCACATGATAAAAAGAAAAACATTTTCTTTGCTCGAAATAGGCGCACATTTAAGACTAACATAATACATTTTTAAATTAAAAAAAGAAAAAAAAAATAAAACAAAAAAAAACAGAAATAGTATTAAGAAAATATGCGCCACGTCCGAGCAAAAGGGCCGTCGAATGATCTTGTGCATCTTGCGTCCATCGGACTCTCACAACCGTAGAGGCTCAACGGGGTCGAAGCCCAAGTCGGTCGGTCAGTGGTCGGGGCCAAGCGTTTTATTCTGAAAGGAAACCTCGACCCTGGTATGAAAGACAACGAAGGCACAGGAGAACACGCCCTCCCACTCCGCCCAGGACCGAAAGAGGTCATTGGATGACTTCTTCCGAAAAAAAAAAATCGGACTCCCGCATTCTTCATCAGATCGATGGCCTACCATGTGAGAGCTTTACCCACGTAGCCCCCACAATCTCACTATGAAATCCTATGTTCCATTTCAGAACATATTGTACCTTTGTGCCAAACGTCCAAATCTGTTCAGTCACTTGAGCACGAAAGAGTGGCAAACATACACAACAACACACATACCTACTTCCGCCCTTACAATATTAGTGTGATAGTGTGATTTCCTGGGTAGTCCCAAGCCTGCCGTCGTGGTAATGTGCCTCGGGGATTTGTAACATTACTCGCAGCCTCTAGATTATAACTCGTGTAGGACATTAAATAGATGAAGTAGCTAGCTGCTCTAAGAAAGTGTTTGGTCTGTAACGTATACATAGAGAATGGATTCAGGAATACAGCAGCTTTCCATCGGTGAAAAAATTTTAGTAATCGGACCAGTAATTTCGAAGATTACCTCCTACAAACAAAAAAAAAAGACGTGTGGCACTCGGGTACTGCCGCGATAAAGCTATTGCATAGCATTTTTATCAACTTATGCAATTATAATTATTTATTTATTTTATTTATGCAGTATTGTTTTTCCTTTGTTTTGTTTTCTTTGATATTAATTGAAGTTACACTTTCACACATTGAATTGAATTTTGATTGATTGTTCACTCATTTGTTTTCCTATCGGTCACCACGCTCAAAAAAAAAAATGAGTGGGGGGTGTAAGGTTATTTTCGTTACGGAATTTCTGGATTCGGTCTCCAAGGTCAAGGCCCGCGATAGAAGCTATGCAATAGCTTAAAAACAAACTTTACCTCTTTATAATATTAGTGTAGATAAAAGGAGAAACTGACTGAATGACATATCAACGCACAGCTAAAACTACTGGGACTATGAGTATGATATTTTACACTAGGTTTCTTTTTATGACGTAGGCGAGCACTAAGAGAGAAATTTTCAAAATTCATCCCCTAAGGGGTTGAAACAGGGTTCCAAAGTTTGTTTGGAGAAACATACTTTAAAATAAAGTGTGTAATAAATAAATCGTCGGCCACATCATCACTTACCGTCAGGTGAGATAGTGGTCAAACGCGAGCCTATCAATAATAAAAAAAAAAAAAAAAAAAAAACTAAATAAATAAAGAAATATTTTCAAGCGGGCGAAGCTACTGGCAGAAACTAGTCCAACTATGAAGTGAATACTGGCAATTTTTTTATGAATGTTCTTTCGTAGGTCAACTTATATGGTTTTCATCCGTTTAACTAAATTTAAAAAAATTACAACCTCAAGCTAGGATTTACAAAAAAAAAAAATAGAACTAAGGGAATACACGCTAAGGGCACATTTTGTGGGGTTCAGACTTCGGCTCTGGGAGTCACTGGGGGCAGTAGTAAGGGATAGGTTTTTTTTGTAGGTGGAAAAATCATCCAATGATATCCCCTTCCTGGACGGAGCGCGAGGGTGCGTCAGACTTTTATGATTAAAATCCCACTCCTTTTCCTTTGTTGCCTTTCATACCAGGGCCGAGTCTTCTTTTCAGAAGCAGACCTTTGGCCCTAGTAGGCTTTGACCCTGCTGGGAACAGTACTCGCAGTCGATGACTTGGGCTTGGTCCGCACAATTACTAGACGGTCGGATGGCGAGCTACTCATTGCTGGCACCCGGGCGTTACTTCCGCAAGAATCCGGTGCAGTAACTTCCCGAACTGACTATGTTCGATGAGATCCTGAGTCATGCGGAAGGCATCTCACGGCGTCCTCACGCCGTGAGGCCTTTCTAGCCACGCCATAAAGAGGGGATTTACCGCCATAATTATGGCGTGCCCAAAGGAGCAGGCTGGTTCAAACATAGATTACTAAGAACTTAGACGAATTTAATCCTACAAGCTCAGCAGCGCGGACTGGTTCGGTGGCGAGGTCGGGACGACCTTTGTTCGAGAAGAGTGCTAATTTCCCGTGAATACTGGCAGGCAGATATGGAAGAGATACAGCGATCATCGTCTTTTAGTAGTCAACTTTTAGAATTCTGATTTGGCCACGTAGACTAGCAGTGTTACATTCGTCAATTTGATATAAGGTAAAGTGAGACAGAGTTGTCGGAATCATAGTCATACGGGGTTACCATGACGTTAAAAGTAACATTGTTTTAATCTTGTTTCTGTGTGGGTAAGAGATGGCGCTAGACAACCTGTATAGCTCTGTCTCTTACTCACACTAAAACAAGATAAAAACAATCTTATTTTAAACGTCATGGTCTAGGTCATACTGTCTCTTTCGACAACGTGTATGAAGAATTTATTTATTTACGTACTTGTAACTGACTTATTTCCATGGAAGCAACTTATACCTAGCACTTTATTCAATATTATTCTCAATTCTTCATTGTGTACATAAACTTAACATACTACACCTACACAGTGACTTGAAAATTCACGTACAAAGGCGAGCTTATCTCAACAATAAGTTTTCCCAGCAAAGTAATGTACAATATAAAGCTACATAAATAAGCCACCTACACAATTATTTATAAATAAATAAGTGGTTATTGTTATATCACAAAGTCTCTCTTCTATTTTCAAGGACTAACGTAAACCTCGAACCTCAAGCAGATTTTCTTTTGTGACTATAGACGACGTGTGAGGTGACCAAGGCATTACGATATTAGAGCATCAAGGTTAAGAAATAATATAATGGTTACAATTTATTTGTCACTTGAACATATTACCTACTAGCTTTTGCCCGCGGCTTCGCCCGCGTATAAAAAACCTTCCCTCTTTCTCCCCATTTTCTCACTTTTTTTATAAAAAAAATACATATAGCCTATATCTTTCTAAAGGGTCCCGACTATCTCTGTACCAAAATTCATCAAAATCGGTTTTGCTATTTAGGTGTGAAGACGTAACAAACAAACAAAGAAACTCACTTTCACTATTATAATATTAGAAAGTTGTTGTTTTTGTTCAGGGAACAAATAAATTATAATGACGCTATAACATCACACAATACAAAGCTAAAAGTTTGCATATACCTATGAGTGTGTGTATGTTTATTGCTCCTTTACGCTGAGATTACTCAAGGGATTTTTGATAAAATTGAAATACCGATAAACCATTCCCTGGAATAACGTAATTGACACTTAGTTATTATCTTGGTAGTATATTCCTTCATTTCAAGATATGGTCTACCCTTGTACCAAACTACATTCAAATCCGTTCAGATGTTCCAGCGTGAAGAAGTAAGAAACTTAAATATATGACTTTAGTATATTACAAACTTTTGCCCGCGACTTCGTCCGCGAACAAAAAATATAGCCTATGTTACTCAGGAATAAAGCAGCTTTCTATCGGTTAAAAAAAATTTAGCAATCGGATCAGTACTTTCAGAGATTAACTCCTACAAACAAAACAAAAAAAAACAAGCTGCCTCTTTATTATATTATTGTAGAAAGCGTGATGTATCGAGTTTATTTATAGCATGTAACTCACTGCTACTAGGGTAGAAAAAAATGTCTTAGACTTTTTAAGATCCTTTTGCTATCTGTCTAAGGAGAAATGAGCTTAGGCCTCTCAATTACAACTACCAATTGGAATAGAACAAACTCGATATCTCATTAAGATAAAAACGTGGTATCACTTTTGAATATTACATTCTAGAACCCAACGCCTAACTCAAGTAAAAACGATAGGATTTTCTTTTCAGAAACTAAACTTTACTAAATCGAAAGATCTACCAAAGTACGTAAGAAGGCATATAAAGTTGTATTTGATGTTGTAATTACCCGTGTTTTTTCATCTAGAAAATTGCTGAGTCCGTTGAGAGATCAGGTCGAAAATCAAAGTACGCGTCATCAATCTTTATATTAAGTCTTTCAAATTTCTTTCATATGCCTTGGGAAATCTGACGCAGATGAGGCCGATTATATTTGTTTTAAATAAAAACTAGAGGTCGAATAAAGGAAAATAAGAACTGGTGCTTACTTTATAAAAAATAAAATTTCTTATGACGAGTCCCCAAAGGCCGTTTGTAATGGGCATCGATGACATCATCGCATCATCTATCGGAAACCCACGACCGTCACCAAAGGGAAGCTGGATTCCGATTTGCAAGACACACAGGATCGGTCGTTGTTGTAACAATTGAGAGTGTACTGCTATATCCAACATTCAACAGACTCTTTCAACTGAAATGATTTTTTTTTTGGTGAGAAATCATCCAATGACTTCTCTCGCAGCTCGCTCTAAGGCAGACTTGCACTGACTAAAAGCCACTCTGTGTGCGTTTCTGGACTCCAGGTTTGCCTTTCAGAAGCGAACCGATGGACCCAGTAGGATTCGACCCTGCTGGGCCCCTACGGTTTTGCTGACATCTCCTTGAGTCACGCACGGACGTGCTGTCGACAACTCGGGCTCGGTCCGGACGGTTACCGGGCGTCCGGACAGCGAGCTACCCATTGCTTGCTTTCCGCAAGCACACGCCTGCGGTTTACTTACAAATGTTTGATTTCAGATACAAGCTAGTATTCCATTAGTACTTAAAATGATTTTTAGTAAAATGACCTAAAAAATAAAGTAGACTAAAACGAGCCTCAAATAACATTTATTTGAGGCTCGTTTTAGTCTACTTTATTTGCAAAAAATATCATGAGTTATTGAAATGTGCTAAACGTCTTAAAAACCACACGAAAACTTTGTCAGCCATATAATTTATGTTATTTTTATCTCTATGTTTTTGGTTAGGCACGGGCTTAGTTTATTTGAACAAAAATATTTGCGGTTGTGACCCAGAATAACTTAATAAAATACTTTGATATCGTTTTGAATATTTTGGAGCTGTAACACGAACGTGACTATAAAAATCAGTCTTTACCAGTAGGTATATTTACACAACATTAGTTTCAGTATATGCAAAACCCGAAATACGTGTCTAGTGTTTTCATGTAAGAATCTATGTACAAAATTTCATGAAAAATCACAAAGTTATTAGCTTGTTATGTCAGCAAAAATACATAGTCAGCGGGGCATCCAGGCGACTGAGGAGTTGTTTTGAACTTGCACCCAGCTGTTTGCTGGCGCTTTACGCCCGCTATGACCTGCCGTGATCTTTGTTTTATTTAGTGTCGGTGGTGTCCAACTTGTAATCTAATTAAATATTTTTGAGAAATAATGTAACATGACGTAAAAACTATTGGAATTTGGTTATTGATTCTGAACAAACTATATTCAGGTTTCGAATAAAACTAAAAATTATGTTATATACAGGGCAAACATTCAAAAGAATTAGTGTACAATGGGCGGTATTATCGCACTGGGCGATCTCTTACAGACAACCTTTGGATAGACTGAAAGAAAATAATAACAACTCAAAAATACTGGGGTAGTACCTAGTATTTTTGAGGTTTGATTATTTTCTACATTGAGTTATTACTATAAGTATTTATCACAGGGATAGCAATTTTGCAATACTTGCTAGTAGTATAACATTACAAGCCTTTTTGGAAAATCATCTTATGACATCCCACCCTCTTTCTCTTCTCTTCTCGGCCATTCTCCGATTAGCAAGTTTTACGTGTCCGGGCTTGCATTATCCGTACTATTTACATATTCAATCATCCAATTTTTTTTATATGTTAGATAGCATCCGTATCTAGCCATAAACAAGGACATTGGCTTCTGTTTTAAGTAGTTAAGACTAAATTAATTTAACCTATGTTCAAAAAACCTCTGTTCTCTAATTACCGTAGCGTGCCCGCACACTAACTTAATGTTAAACTTACTTGTAATTTTTATAACTTACATATTTACTTTGATCCATTCAACGTTTTAAACGGTGTTTAGCAACGTGTATCGCATAACAAAATATAGACTCAATAGAACCAGTCTATAAATAATTATCATTAAATTACCGGATGTCCGATCGAAAGTTATAATTGCCGTGACATATTCTGTTCTCGGGTGCACATCCCTAAATAACAGTATTTGGCACATCACTACAGCGCGCATCTCGTCTCCTCAGTATGTGCCACGGCCCATCAGCAGTTGCACTTCTCTAACGTTAGTATACCGCCAATAAAGCACGTGAGTATATAATTACCATTACCTTGGTTAAAAACTTTTCTAATTACCGTTGTACTTATGTTAATACTTGATTTTTTAAGTTAAACCCAAGTTGATCATGTAAATAGAGACAGTACTTTGGCCTCCGTACGTTGTACTAAGCTAGTTTTTGCATATTGTGTTGTTTTTCGAAATTGTTAAGAAAATCTATCGTTTTCTAATTACCGTATACTAATTACCATATGTTTATAATTACCGTTGTATGAAAAATTAGTTCTTGTTTACTAACTGTAGCCACAAAATAGGTACTACTATACTAGTCAATCTACATACAAAGCACGCTCGAGAAACGCCCACATAGACACCGCTCACGGACACGATATCTCGGAGCGCCTCGACCCGCTCGTCGAACAGTTCTGGCTTAAACGCTCATTAGTGTGCGTCCACCGAGCGTAGGTATAAAAAGTGAAGTACATATATACATGAGATTGTCTTCTATACCTATCTATTTTGTGCTGTAGCCGCGATAGCCACGGTTCTCGTAGAATATGATGATCATTGTCCGTAAATATGCTGACCATTCATCAAGTTATTTAATTTATAGGATGGGAAAACTCAAAAAAAAAGAGGAAGTTAAAGAAAAGAGAAGACTCGCCGCACGACAACGCCGAGAACGAATTAAAAATGGCCCTGTTTTGTATCAGCAATCAAAAGAAAAAGGGAAAGAAAGGTATAATAAAAGAAAAAGAGATAAAAAAATACTTCTTACCTGCGAAATGTCACCAAAAAACCGGAAGAAAACTCAAAAAAGAAATAGGGAAAATTTCAGAGCTTACTGTAAAAGACAAAAAGAAAAAAATTAGGAAGAAGCGATCTTAGATACAGATATGCTTGATAAAAATATAACAGATCCTCTTGAAACTCTGTCAACATCACTACATCTTAATGATTTATCATACTCGCTGCGCTCAAAAAATTATACTAAAAAAGTATCTTTACAAAGTAGTTCTGAAAACCCCAAATCAAAAAAAGAAAATAATATTCAGCAAGACAAGATTTTTCTACAGTCTACTTCTACTACAATATTAATGTTTGTTATTTTCATTTTATTATATCATATTTTACACAGACTTGATGATATTTTCTAATTACCGTTGCATTACATATAAAATTTTTCTAATTACCATACTCATATTTTTTTTAAGTCTCATTAACTGGAAAACTACCATTAATTATTACATGCCTCATTAATGATTGAATTCGTATCTTTGATTTGTTTCATATTTTAATAGGTTTAAGTTAAATGAGTGAGAAATAAAAAAGGTACGGTACGGTTTTATTAATTAACGGTAATTAGGCAAAGAACGCCGAATTGGAGAAAGACCGATATGTTTCTTTCCTGCCATTCGTACCGGGACCGAGCTTCCCTTTCGAATATCCCCTGGTCCCAGTAGGCTTCGACCCGGCTGGGCCCCTGCTACTGCTGTCGGCTCCTTGAGGCGCGCGGGAATAGTGCGCGCCGTCGACGACTTGGGCTCGGTCCGGACAGTTACCGGACGGTCGGACATCGAGCTACCCATTGCTCGCTGCACACATGAATAAAAATCTAAAAATACAACGGAATTAATTAGTTACGAGAGAGTAGTATTCAGCGTAGAAAAATGGCTGACAGGCTGTCATAACAGTCGAAAGGTCGCCACACTGGTGCAGAACAAGGCGATATTAGGTCCATATGAAATTTATTAAAATCAAGTGCACTCCTTATTGGAAAAACCTTCATAATGTTCGTTGAATACCACATAATTTTAAACAAATAATAATTTTTTGTACCAATAAATGATTTAATTTATGAATGCAAGTAACGTGTATTGATTAACCAAGCCTTAGATTACATTGGGAATGCATAATGTAAACGTCAGCTTGCCTGCCGCTCAATATGCCACTGAACATTGAATTGCGATCAAGAAGCAGATGTTACATTATACCTACACATTATACAAGCGAGATCGGCAAGCATGGGTAATAGTACACCATTAAAGAAGACATTAGACGCCATTTAGGGAATCCCTAATTAAATACTAGGATTTGAAAGCGGTTGCGCTCGTGTGGAATGGGTTTTATATTAGTGAACTAGCTGCTGCCAGTGGCTTTGTTCGAGTGAAAGTAGAAGATTATAACAGAGACACGGGCTTACGGACGGCGAGCAATGGGTTGCTCGCCGTCCGACTGTCCAATAACCGTCCGAACTGAGCCCAAGTCGTCGACGGCGCGTAGCGTTCCACGCGCGCTTCACGATGTCAGCATCCGTAGGGTCAGCTGGGTCGAAGCCTACAGGGGCCATGGTTGATGCGAAAGTATTACAATATTAAGTATGTTTATCAGTTGTCTAGAACTCATAACACAAGCTCTGCTTAGCTTGAGACTAGATGGCGTTGTGTCAAGAAGTTGTCAGAAACAGCAGGGACCCAGCCGGGTCGAAGCCTACTTGGGCCAGGGTTATTCGAAAGGGCGCTCGAGCCCCGGTATGAAGGTTAGAAGGAACGGGGTGGGTCTTTTAGTCAGTAAGAGTGTGAAACTATCTCCCGCTCCGCCCAAGAGCGGGGGTTGTCATTGAATGATTTTTTCCCAACATAAAAATGGCGTTGTGTGATGGTTGTGGAATATTATTATTACTATTAAATACGGAGGTCCTATCACGAGCTTTTAACGCGATCGATTTTGCGACGTAAACTGAAGGAATGGAGTTATATAGGGTCTATAACTCCAACTCCTTTTTCTTGCTCAGACGTTAGACATTTTAACACATCAGGTTAAGGCATCATTGTGGCGACAATTGAGGGAGGCCAATGTCCAACAGTGGACGACTATCGGCTGGTATGATGATGATGAAGGTAAGGCCCAAGGTCATTCATACAAAGCTTTTGAAGTATGATTGATAAACAAACGTCCATATTTACATTTATATCAAACTAGCTACTGCCAGCGGCTTTACCCGCGTACATAACATATAGTCTATGTCACTCAGGAATAAAGCAGCTTTCTATTCGTGAAAAAAATTTAGCAATCGGACCAGTACTTTCAGGGAATACCTCCTACAAAAAAAAACAAAATTTATTATATTAGCATACAGGTACCGGCACGGATCTTGAGCGCTCGGCGTCAGAGTGGGAATCGCTTTGCACATTCCATACATTGGCGAGCTACTCGTCGTCGTTATTAGTTACATGTAGCAAGCGCAGGGAACGAATCACGAGTGACGACTATGACACGATGGTGCAGTGAGCCAATCACTGACAATCCCTGCCCCCGCAACACACTTCGTACCACTAAAGAGACTGAAAATTTGACTTCTGCGCAGCTTGAAGCCAGCGCTCAAGATCCGTGCCAATATCTATAGAAATGTAGATTATGGTATTAGTAGGTAATACAATTGGACAAACATTTTATTTTCTTTCTGCCTAGTATAAAAGCTTAAACCTAAATTGCCTACATAGGTATAGGAATGTAGACTTTCTAATGTTTATGAGTATTACGGAGCACATTATCCCTTTTACTGTAATTTGAATTAGTCTTGTCCATCCGAAGGTTGTCTGGAAGACAACCATCCCATACGTGGATTCGAGCTTTGCATGAACTCTAATTTTAGAGACTCACTGTTTTTATGTGTGTCTGTAACTGTGATGTGTTACAGACACACACATAGTAATTTGTGTGTGTGTTGGCTTTGTGATTGGCTGAAAGGATTTGGATAGAATTTGGCGCATGGATATAGGTACCATATTCGGAGTAGCACACAGAATACTTTTTATACTGGGAGTATGATCCCTTGGGGCAAATTGCTACTTTCACGCGGGTAAAGCCACTGGCAAAAGCTACACAAAGACTCCCTATATCAAGGGGTTTAGTCTCTATATGACAAAAAAAACCGGTCAAAAAATAAAATATCCATGAATCCGCGGAGTCTGCAGTGTTTTCATATTCACACCATAAAAAGGAGACAACATAAAAATAAAATAAAAAGTATAGACAGTTTTTTTACTCTCGTCAAATATCTACCTACCACAGCGATGTAAGTTTACTAACGTGATAATTTTATCAATGGTTCTAAAATCAACAAGTTCAAATGCAAATTTCGTTCAAAGTGTTTGCAATGTAGTTACTCTCTGAGTAAAACTTGATGTTCTAGTGTGACCCAGTAACCGCACATACAGCTCGGCTCTTAAACTTAACGCTACAACTTTAGCGCCGTCACATTTTTCAAACCATTTGCACCCAGTTATGACATAAACATTACCACATTTTCTTGAAATACTGTGTAGTGTCTATATATTTTATAGTTGCAAAAGGCTGATGCTTTTTAAATTATCTATGTTTGATTCGGCTTCAAGTTTCTCTAGGACTCTCTATAAGGTTTAATGGGAGTCAAAATAAAGAGCTTACACATTATGAATGAAAAACATGGTTGGCAAAATATTGGTGTACTATAAAATATTGCTGAAGGAGTACAGTGTTCTGTATACATCAGTATACTGTCAGTGTACTATAGTGCTGAAGGGGTACAATTAACTGTATACCTCAGTGTACTCCTTCAACCATTACTGACGTGAAGTCCGTGTCTATCTATCTGTTCACGATAAACCCAAAACAAACTGCACGGATGTTCTATACGGTATCATCAATAGACAGAGTGATTCATGAGAAAGTTTTAAATGCTTATTAAAGTGGAGAAAAGGCGAGAATAACAAAGATCTGTAAATACCCATGCGAAGCTAGGGCGAACCGGTAGTTTTATTTGACAAGAGTCTACATAAAATTGGTATAAAATGCGGTAAAATTATTTATTTATTATCGTCAGTAGATATAGAGACATTTCTAAAACAGACTGGTTGCCAGACCGAGACTACTATCCTAAGTATCTCCAATAAATATGATACTTACGTTAGGCCGCTCTTAAAAAATGAAAAGACCTATAACAATTGACAGCGGCAACCCTACTTAAGCCGCCGAACAAACTGTGCAAGAAAACCCTAAAAGAACGATGGAACCGTAATAATATTATCGTGTCCGTAATCTGAGATATTTAATAGAAGTGGACGGTGACTCGATGCATCCACGTTGCAGTTGTAAAACGTGCCCAGCGTACAAGATGCTGCCGGAACTTCCAGCTTCTTAGCGATTTAACAAGACAAATTCATCTTATATCGATTTATAGGTAATGCTTACATTGATATCATTGTAGACATCGCACCCATATGCACAAAACGTTTTGAAAACATATGCACGATGCGTAAAGGTAAGGACTAGAATACTCCTGAATAGTGTCTGTTTTCTGATAGCTTTATCTCAGGAGACTATAAGTAAAAAAATCTTGTTCTATTATCAATCACATCGTCGCTAGTAGTCAAACGCAAACATATCCATAACAAAAAGCTTTAAGCTTTTAGCTTTAAATAGCTTCAAGAATACTGTAAAAAGTTAAAGAGCTTCGGTAATCGGAAAAAATAAGTATAATACTCTAGAAGTATAAAATCCACAATCCAATCGAGTGTTGATTCTTAAAATCAATTAACTCACTACTTCGGCGAAAACGATAACAATACGGATTACCTTTGTCACAAAGCTCTAGTCCAAGCTCCCAATAATACTCTCGGAAACAGTAAAAAGATTAAAAACCTTTTGTAGAAAAGAAACACTACTGGAAGAGAAACCGCTTTGAAAGACGAACATATCGCGAAATGTGGAAATATGTATGCTTGAAGATTATACCAACGTAACGAACCTACCTAAATATTTATATACTGTACCCCTAGCACGAATATTTGTAGGTTTCGTATCGTAAACGTATCGAGTTGTCGATACGATAACGGAACATAACTAAAGTCGGAAGCACGAAGCTCTTTCGTTATAGTATCGAGACCTCGATACGATTACGTTAGTGACGTCATACTAATGTAAGTAAGGATGTACAAAATTGAACGAATGATCTTAAAATTGATTGAACATTTCGTTCAAAAACTATATACGTATTTAGTTTTGAGTGATTTCGGAGCCTTTTAAACTTTAAAACTGTTCAAATGTTGATGCAATACGAAGAAACTGCAGTAAAAGTTAATATTCAGTTAAGATAAATGGTAAAATTGTTTAATTTATTATTAAAACTTTGTATTTAGTGAGACTGTGTTTCTAAACGAACGACGCGTAACACTTGACATTTTTTGAAGCGAAGCTCATTCAAGGTCAATTTTGTTTATAAGTGAACTTGTATTAGATTTCTTTACATCTAAAAGTTCTAAAACTTAACTCTCGCATCAATAAAACCAATAAAACGTTTCCAAAATGAGAACTCGCAATATGTATTGCGGTAGAATTTGTAAAAAAGTAAAAAAAACATCATTTTTTGTGTGTGTGTTTTTGTTGTTGTTTGAGTGTTTTAATGGGATCTAAGGATTATTTTTGTGTTAATGATAATAATTAAAAATATCCAGTATAGATATAGTACCTACATAAAAATATTTTTGTAAAAAATTTCGGTAAGTAAGAAGGTATTTATTACACTTAGTTTATGTTTCAGGCCGATTTTTTTACTTGATCTTAGACTGTTTTTATCTTCTAATTTGCGACATAAATACAAAAATGCTTTCTTACTTATACGAAAAACTTGTTTTCTATTTACAAAAATATAGTGTTCTAAAATAAATCACACACTTTTTCTTCGTACATTTCAACTTTTAACAATCGATCGCACCGCAAGATAATAGTACACTGTACTATGTCTAGGGGTTCTTCTTGTTTATCTAAGCATTTTCTAACAAAATTTAGTAACACAATCATTTAAATTATTATTTTATGCTTCCAATAAACTCCGACGAAAGTTTTCTCACTGCCAAATTTACAGTGAATAAATTTTCGAGAAACTCGCAAACCAGCCTTCGACAATGACGATACTATACGTCATTTTTTGCCTTCGTGCTAGCTATCTTCATACAAATGGTTCAAGGTTACGTTATTAAGGTTTCGAATTCGATACGAAACTTACTTGAATAAGTTCGTGCTCACAAAATTAGTTCAAATTACGCACACCAGAGGCGCTGTTCATGTTTCCATACAAAATGCTCACGTTAACGATACGAATACTTTTTCGCAAGTTGTTCGTGCTAGGGGTACTGGCCTTTGCCCCGGTTTCGTTCACGAGGCCTTCGGGATCGCGAAAAATGTTTTCCTACTGTTGTGTAGGGATATTATACATTCTGTTAGGCTGTAAGGGATTTAAATATTATAGTAGTACCTACACTTTAGCAATAAATTATATCACCATGATACTTTAATCTGGGAAAGAGTCCGAATAATAAGGATAGTAGCTTCTTTATTTATGAAAGTTTTTTTAAGCTTATTGTGCTTAGAGTAGTCATGGTAGATATTTGCTAGTTTCTGTGGAGGTAACGATCAATGTGATGCAATTTAGTTTCCCTTTTTTGACTGACCGACATTTTGACAATTCAAAAGTGTAAATACAGGTAAATGGTTTATTTGAAATATATATTTTTGCGTGATTGATTGACGAATGGCCTGATGTTTTAGTCTTCAAGCTACTTCTTTGGTTTTTGAATTAGCTATACTTTCTACAGTAATCTCTTAATTTCTCGAGATACTATTTCAACCTTCATTTTAGTGGACGTAATAAAAAACTCAATTTCATATGAAGCTGACAACTTCATTTGAAATTAGATTCCTTAAATTGAAAGCTATACGAGCGAAGTCACATTCAAAAGCAAATAATAATTTCATTTTAAACATGTGCCAAAGGATAGTTTTAGCAAATAGACAGAATGCGGTTGTCCCTGTTTGTTTTTACGAGGGAATAGTTTTCTGAGTGGATTCCAGTTTATACGTTTTGCGTCTGGGATTCAAGGATTCAGAGAACTTGTGAAATGTTCAAGCATTAATAAAACCGCTGCTTAGGAAGATATTTTATATCAACCTGTTGAATAAAATGTAATTTAATCTTGGGCTATCCCACATATTCTAGACGTTAAATACTTTTCTCAATAAAATATTTTTACTGCTATGTTCTGCCACCGTTTTTGGCCAGTTAATGTGGTCAAACCTCATCACCTTACAGAATTTGGGAGCCCTATGGCTCTTTTCTTTTGACTCACGTCATTTGCCTCACGCATATGAGCGTGACCCATGTTCGGTATGCCGCGTGTTTCAGCGCTTCAGCGCCATTTCATTCATCGCCAAACCAAGGTCGAGCTTAACCAGACATTGTTACGCGCGCGCGCGTGTTATCAGAGAACGGAATATAATATTTCATCCCTTATTTTGCAATTACTACTACCCGCAATTTGCAAATTAAGTAAACTGGAAGTACTTTATTAATATTCCGAAGGGAACATACTTCATAGTTCCGGGATATGAAGTGTCCAATATTCTGGACAATAATTAATCTAGAAGCTGTGAGTAATGTAACAAATCGTCGAGGCACATAACCACGACTATGGCTGGCCTAGAAACTACTCAGAAAATTACACTATATACTCGTACACACTTATTATAATGGCAAAAATTTCACATTGCAATGGCTGAACGGTATGAATGTTTGACACACTTGTTAAACATGTCCAGGAAAAGATTCCAGGAGATGGTTTACCCGTTAGAGTAAGAAGGACTAACAAACATACACACAGGTATAAATACATACAAACTTTTTACTTTATCATATTAGTTTGATATCATCTTGTTAGTACTTATCAATAATTGTCGCAATCAATAAAAACAGTTTGTGTTTATCTCTAAACAGAAAAAAAGTTATTTTGTTTGTTTCAAGTAGCAAAGTTTCACAAGAGTTCCCCACTTTAATAAATGTTTTTATTAAGAGGGTGTTGAAATGATGTTCTTAGACAATAGTGCAGTGAAGGAACAAAGGCGAAAGTCTGAAGTGGCGTAAGTGTACATAGGTCAATCCGTGCCGCCCGCTGAGTAAGGATGATTAATCGTCGTGGGGAGTCCACAACGAGAAAATAACTATTTCTCATCTTTTGAAAAGGCTGTCCGAGCAAAACTGCCACAGGCAGACCGTGTCACGCTAAGTACTCACACATCGATCCTTAAATGCTGATTTTATTACGTATATTGCGTTTTGACATGCACCCGTCTCGCGAACCTCGGTTGTGTAAAAATATTTCTTTCTTTTATGGTTTCGGAAACGTTGACGGAGATTAATTTGGAACTGTAAAGGTCTTTGAATAATGTTCGTACTTATTTTTTTCCTTATTTTATTCTTCACTTGCCGAATCACGCGATAACGTTTCGATGTATGATTTTTTCTTTCAAAACGCGGTCAAAAAGATGATCAAATATTTCGATGTATGATTTTTTCTTTCAAAACTTGGTCAAAAAGATGACCAAATACTTCTACGATACAAAATGTTGCAAATACTTTTTTGATGTCAGATGATCCTTGAATATCAAGAAAAATGCTACGAAAGTCGTAAATTTTTATCTCAAAAGCCATAAAAACGGGCAAGATTGCAGTAAATTGACATCGTATAATCGCATCTCTTACCGTAAAAAAGCGATCAATTGCTAAAATATGCAATAGAGATAACAATATTTTATACTGAAGCCTATTGATTTGTGATCAACTGATTTTGCAATATTTGCTATTAGCAAAACAAATACACCGGATTAATGTAATTGTGAAAACAAATATGGACCACACTAAATTTGGAATTAGTATAGAAATGTCAATAATGATTTGCTAATTAGTAAGTTTATTACCTAAATCCAGTAAACGTAGATTATATATTAGTAGAGAGTAGAGTATTATTCCGTGGAATAAAGTACATTGACATTTTCCTAATATCTCTGCGTGGGTACCTGAAAAAAAAAAAACAATGGATTGCTTTACATTACTTGATCGTGTAAAGGATCACGATACATGTCGATTCAAGACAGCTTTACGTCTTTATTTCCGTTTTTGAAATTAAGAATGTCAACAAAGGAGATGGAAAATGGTGGGCCCAAATGTAACAAGTTGAGATATGATCTAAAAAATTAGTCATATTTTTTTATCTAAGAATATGAAAAATCACTTCAATTCTCATTCTGGAAGCGGAGAAATATGAAAAAGATAGTTTTCGTAAGATTATCGATTGAGTAATCGATTAGACAGTTATGAAAATAAAACTTTTGCACTAAACAATTAACTCAAAGTAATTAAATGCACTATATATACTTATATGCAACATATTGCATATAACTACAGTCATATTAATAAATCAAATATCAATTAATTACTGAAACACCAATATTAATGATTATCGATTTCATACCGATTCAAATCTCTCTTATATTTTTAGTCTATGTCACTGACATGACAGCTGGCTGACATTGACACTAGACAGTTGCCGACTGTTCTTGTTTGTTCACTTGTTTCGTGTTTTCCGATGCGTTTTGCGTGCTTTCCCGATTATTCGTCATTTTTCACGACCACTGCTTTGTATTTTACGGATTCTGACCCTGCCTACCTTGTACGACCCTTGCTTTCACCTTGGACACCGAAGATCGCTCACATGTTTGACTTGGAATTGTTATTTTGGATTTTACCGCCGGCTTCTGGATTGGATATTATTCAAACTATGGATCGCTGTGTGAATTGTGGGATATCCACTGTTCACTGCAATACACGGGGCTGACGACCCTTACACGATGAAACAATTCTGTCAGTGATTCGGCAATGGAATACACCTCAATCTGTAAGTAAATATAACTTCATCTAACCAGCTACCATCCTGGCTGGTTTAAAATACATTTAATTAGAAGGTCTATGGAGATTGTTTACAGTTATGGCAAAGAATTATTTATTTATCAAACAATATTATAATACCCTAATACACAATAGTTAATTAGGTATTGTTTATGTAGCTAAACATTGATAAAAATGTTCCATTTTTAGGTAAGCAGTAGTGAGTGAGTGAGTGTTTGTCAAGCGTGCTGGGACTTGGCTCAAAGCCCATAAGTTGATGACCAAAGAAGACTACTAGGCCACCGTAATGTTTGCCTCCGCTGCGGACGCTCTCTTGCATCGCGAACCCATCACGTACTTCATACCAACACAACTCGTTCATTCAAATGATTTTTCAAACATTTTCTAGTAAATATAATATCTATTATTGCAAAAGAACACATTTTGCACTTCAGGAATCAGCTGTTAGTTAAAGATTGTAACATAACCTCACTTTTACTTAATCTCTTATATCTCTGTTCTCAGATTGACAAAATCCGCAGAATTTTCAGTGATAGTTTGATAATTTATAAGCTATTAATTGACACCACTTTCATCTTCTTACACCTGGGCCCAAGATTGTATGAAATCGTTTCAGTCTCCTTTAGGAGGGTCATTGATGACCGTTATTCCATGCTTATCTGGCGCCTACCTTAATTATTGTTTTAACCTTGGCATATCCTGTTTTTATAAAGAGGAGGACCAATACGAAAAAGAAAAACAGAGTCGTGGAAACTAAAATTGCTGTAGCTAAATAACTGTTCTGTGTGTTCTTATTTTTTTATTACCTCCTACTCACGGTGTCTAGGTACATAGATACATTCCTTTTTATTCCAACTTTCCTTTCGCAGGTATGCTGGAAGAGATTTCTGTAGAAATAAGCATCACCTTTGTAACAATTTTTTTCTGTATCCTTACTTGTCTTTTTATTTTGTGTGTGTACAATAGTGTAGGTACATGAACTGTTAAATAAAATATTTGCCACGATAACATTCGGATTACCTATCTTCTTTGTTTACTCACCGTCTATTATCGTCTAGGTTTTACAAAATAGTAATGTCCCAACAAAAATTCATCCCTTACCCAATACATTTATGTACAAAGTACTCCTAGCAAATTGCGCACAAAGTATTTCTAGTACCTACATAGGTATTCACAGATCACCACCCCTCTATTCAAAATAGCTCACCGTAATGAAACGAGTCAGCTTCGATATTCCAGCACTCGGTTCTATTCGTTAACTAAAGGTACCGCATTATTAATGCGAAATGTTTTAATGGAATCGTCTCGGGGCAAATCGGCTTATTTCCAAAGAGCCAACACGCGCTGACTCGGCTACAAGCAAATAATATGCAGGCTGGCGCAGCTGTGCGGCTAATTCTGCATAGACAAGCTTCATAAGACACGACAGATGCTATATTAATATTGGTAATACACAATTGTTTGACTAATCAATTTCGCCAATTGAAATAGTTTCCAAATTGGCAGCGTTGTGGGACAACCGCAGCAATTTAGTTTCATGTTCCCCGTCTCTTGTAAGACACAACGTTAATTTAATATTCCATACATACATATATTTCAGATTGGAGCGAGTTATTTTCGGGTTTCTGGTTATCCTAGTAAGATCTACGTGTGTATGTAGCATGTCACAATTTTATTTACGATACTGAATCACAAGCGGACCCGACACGGGGTAAATTGGCACCGTATGAGGCGGCATGCAATCGTAACGTATTGGATTTAGTGCAAACGTAACATGTAGCCGATCTGCAGCTTGCATGCAATAAAAGGCATAATATATCGATATGCTGAAACATCGACACATTCTACCTACGTAACTCAGTCGTTGATAGGCAAAAAGTTCTATAGAGGTATACGAACTTTAATAACCTTTTACGTCGTATATGTTGATGTGAGGAGCGAACCTTTTGAATTTATTGGGCACAAATTCAATTCCAGATTTGTTAGAAATAAATTCGGTCGAATTGGTAAGACATAGGATTATCTACATAATTATTTTATGCTTTGTGTTTAATCTTATGTCAATGCAAATTACACAACTCTACAGAAAAAAAAATTGTCTTTGTCCTAAAGTTTATTTTGTGATTTTTCTATTCACTATGCTCTATTATAAAGAAAAAACACCAATATTCCTTTAAAAGTTTGCTTTTGTGGTGATTATGACAATAAATAATTTTTCTTGAGTTAGTATATTGAAAAAAAAGTATTCAATAGCCATTATGACGTTTTTAGAAATACCGCGAAAAAATTAACATGGCGTAACTGTCACACAGCATCTACTGATGTTACTAAGTGATAAACAAGAATTAACTGTTTTTTAGAAGACTCAAAGAGGTAAAAATGACATCTAGAAAGTGTTAATATGAAGCTGATGCATTGAGTTATATAAGTGGTACATTTATTTAAAGTAAGAGAGATAACATTTTATTTAAATACGTGTGAAAACAATGTGAAGCCTACGAAGCTTATTTTAAATGCCCTGTTCGTAATTTAGATATACCGTAGACTCCACATGTTGCTTGCAGTAATTGCAAATGATGTTTATAAGGCAAGAAATGTTTTTTTTTTACTAAACATTTCTTTATCAAAACTGTTTAGTAAAAAAGAACATTTCTTTAATATAAACCATTTTTTATTGTTATGTTTATTTAATTTAGGTTGGTATCGAGATGAAAAACGGAGTATGAAATTTGCAGTACCAAGAATTTGGCGATAGCCAAAAGACCACGTCGGTGACTGTTATTTTTGCGTAGTTAATCCTGCTGAAAAATGCAAAACCCATTGAATATCCTGATTTTGCTTAGTTTTTGGCTCCAATCTCTCATAACCCACAACTTCCAGCACCTGAACCTCCTAAAAAATTGTCTCATTCAAGCTTATCTCAGAGTTCAAATAAAAATATTGAAGACGAAGAATTTGTACTCTCACAGCCTATTACCGAGAGCCAGTTGAAAACATGTTAGAAGATTTTAAAACTATGGGCTGCAGAATGTCTTTAAGGGTACATATGCTACATGGTCATTTAAATACCTTTAAAAACAACATGAAGGCGTATTTAAAAGAAAAAGGAGAACGTTTTCATCTAGACATTATGGACTTCGAAAATTGTTATCAGAGCCAATACAACGAAAATATGATTTGGGACTACATTTAGAGTTTAGTGAGACCAAATTCTTATAAACATGAAAGAAAATGTAACAGAATTGACTTTTAAACCTTTTCTACTATTTTGTAATTTGAATATAATATCAAAAAGCTGATAAATATTATACCTACAAAAATTATCAGGTTTCAATATTTTTATAAAAAAAAATAAACTGAATATTCTAAAATATTGATCAACCATTCTCCTGGATACAAAAGCAAACTTTTTCAGGCTATATATATTTTTTTGGTTAAATTATCGATAAATCTATCGATATTTCATACTCTCATATCAAAGACAAAATTGTGTTGTCTTGTTGTTATCATTAGTCAAAAAATAATCATGTAAGGAGTTAGCAGTCGCGAAGGCAGTTTTTTTTATTTATTGCCCACTGCTGGGCAAAGGTCTCCTCTAAATTCTTCTAGATAATCTTTTTCAGCAACAATTCAAACTAGTACTCGCCGTAAGTGTCCAGACAATCCCGCCACCTCTTTTTAAGCTTGCCTCTCATGAAGATCCGTTCAGTAGTTTTTGAGTTTATCGCGTTTTTACAAACAGATGCGGTGAGAGATTTTTCGCAATATCTATCCACGGTTATTTGTAAAACACTAATAACCTTGCAGGACTGTATTACTAACATAACAATAACTTTTGTTCGGTTTGCCAGTGTTTTAAAAATCACCCTGTAATAATATTAATTTTCGACACACTTGCTCAGAAAGTGACTACACTTAGGTATTAATGTAGCTTGTAACCAAACTGTGACTTTTTGATTACCATTATGCACAAGTGTGATAATGTAGTGATAACCTTTTTTGTTAAACCCCTGTTCTCAAATCAATTCGAAAAATAAAATACATTGGTATTGCGTTCAATAGTACAAATTAGTGTCTTGCTTGCTTATTTTATGTTAATTTGTGTTTAAATAAACTATTTTAACTTTTACATGTTTAATAAATAAAACCTTTCATAGAATATAAATATTATCTGTTTATAAACATAAGCAAGCTCATTCTTATTTTTATTCAAACAGCCTAGCTAGAGTAGCTAGTCTATGGCCGCCATTTTGGATGCGCACGCTTAAGAAGAAAGAACAATTTATTGCCGCCATACTACAAAAACAGTTTTGCTGATAAAGCAATAATTAATTAATTTGTAAAAAATTTCTTCTCAAGTGTGTCGAAAAACGTCGTATGATACATGTGAATATTGGCGATTACCGTCCTTGGCTCTCTTAAGATCCTCACGTTCGGCTATAAATACCGCCTCAGCGATAATCACCAACATTATACACTTGTATCATAATGTACTATTAGAAGACTATTGGTCGAATGGTTAGAAACAACTTATTAACGATAAGGTTAGTAACACTTAAAATCTTAAAAAGCTTAACTTAGGTACCTACCTACTGCCGCACCAGCAATCGCAACCAGTAATTAATCACTGGCACATCATGCTTATCGGCTAAGGTTCGAAGAATGCCATTGGAGCTGGCCCTAGATCTACTTAGCAACAAGATAGGCTTTTTTATCATTATAGCGTATAAATCAGCCACGCGTTTACGGCAACATGCTCGATGCACTATATTATCTACTCAATAGCACTCTGAATTCATATAACTGTATACCCACTGTATTAAGGAAGATTATTCTAGAATCTACTGATCCGTCACATGAAGTATCTATGTTAAATAACCCGTCGCTATATCGTCACAACTTAAGCTTATAAGCTCAGTTGATTCCATGTTTATTTAGTCTGACCTCCATCTTCACAACAGTCTAGTCGTGTAAATTACAAGATTATTCCGAACGACCACTGTCTAGTAAAATGTAAGTACCTACACTGTGGCGGATTACGCCAGTGCGAGGCTTGTAGCAAATTCGAACAAGGGGCCCCGTGACAAGACCTATTTAGTACTATTATTCATATTCTAAATTACCAATGACCCCGTGCATTTTAAGATTGGGCAATGTACCTGGAAAGTACGGTAATGAAGGAAATCTAAGAGATTGACTATTTATATTCAATGAAATAATCAGCTGTATTCGGATTTCAATATAATGTATATATATACTTTGTACACTGTTCTCAAATCGGTGAAGGGGAATCGGTCAATCGTGAGGAAACCGGCATTTCCTAGAACCAAAAATTTTAAGTAGCTTTTTATCTAGGTTTACGGCCCGTTCCCTCTCCTAGAAAGGAGGTCTGAGTCCCAACAGAGGGAACATTATAAGGCCAACTATGCTATGCTACATATATGCTTTGACTAGATTTTTTGGCGTTCAAGTGCAGATCAGATCAAATCAAATCAAATCATTTATTTCAAATAGACTTTTGAATAGTCAAATATCGGTCAGCCTAAGAAAAGTGAAGCTAAATTGCACGTTCCAAAGCGTAGATCTTATGGAGAAGAACGTGCAAGAAACTCCATGGACACTCTTTTAAATCATATTATGGGTTATTTCTTGGTTACATATTTCTTGTTGCTTCTATTATGTGAGCACAATTTAGATAATAAAAAATAAAATTAAAATTATTATAAGATAGTAATCGAATCAAGCCCACTGGCAGCTAAGAGATGACCAGTCTCAACTGACGGTTCACGAGCATGACGCGCAGAATCACTTGAGCACACAGAATCAAAATGCGCGGGGCCTGTAGCATTTGCTACTCTTGCTATATGGCTAATCCTCCACTGTCCCTACATGAATAAACAGTATTCCCAGTAGTTTGATTTAGAAGGTTCGTTTGTTCAGTCTTTGGGGTCGTTGAACTTGTAACTAGTGTTCACAACACAAATTGTAGTTTTGAAAGTTGGTAACAAATTATGACGGATGCCTTTCGTAATTAAAAAGAAAGTTGAAATAAATTTGTTTAGACAATTCACAAGAGCATCGTGAACTGTGTTGTTATAAGCAACTTAGTTTAATGATACGACATATTAATTATGTTTTTTTGAAATAACTGTTATTTATTTATTTAATTGTGCACAGCTACTGCAGTGTTTTTAACTCAAAAGTTGACTGGTAGAGAATGCCTTGTTGCATTAAGTTCGCCTATGTACCACTACTGTACATGAACTTTAAATAATAAATAAACTGTAATAGCTTTTTTTTATGGTGGGGAAAATCATCCAATAACAACCCTTGGGTGGAGCGGGAGATTGTGTCAGACTCTTACTGACTAAAAACCCACCCCGTTCCTTCTAGCTTTCAAACCGGGGCTCGAGTTCTGTTTCGGATAATCCTGGCCCCAGTAGGCTTCGACCCGTCGACGACTTGGGCTCGGTCCGAACAGCTACCGGACGGTTGGACAGCGAGCTACCCATTGCTCAGTATCAAACTCGCGCCTACTGTGGCCGGAAATCGGGATCGGAATCCTGGCGGCGGCGGTGAAACTATAATTGCTAGCAGTGATCTCTCAATTAATTTGCTATTATTGTGTTCTTCGTTTATTAGATATTGTTATTACTAATCGGTGACTTTATTACTTGAATCGTTTAAGTTGTAACTAACTCGTTTTTTGTAATTTAAATGTCGAATTTGTTATTTATTTACATTGTTGTAATCTAATTGTTTAAATTTATTTCTTTTGAGTTAATGTGGTTAATATTATTTGAACTGTGTTTTGTACAATTATAGGAAAATATGTACCTACAGTCTCTCTATCTGCGAATGATGAGCATGCTTATAAATTATTTGTTTACACGAGACCATAATTTCTTAATGTTTTTTTTTTTAGAATATTGTAGTTTACATTAAATGCTCCCAAAGGCAGGTGCCATGTGACACCTTTTTTTTTTTTTGAAAAGTTTTATAGGTAATGATAAAGAAAAAGAAAATATGTGTAGTTTTTGCTTTTAATGAATAAACTCAATAACTAATAGAACAAATTTTTAAATTCTCTCGCCAGAGGAAAGCTACATCATTGAGAGGTATTATGTAGGGTGACTGGTAATTAGTGACCGATATTTATACGTCTGGTTGTACTCATGATTACAGTTAACTTTCCCAAAGAAACTTTTTTTTTTATACTCTATAGTTAACTTATAGTATTAAACCGGAACCATAAATCGATGGGTTTGCAAGCGGCGCGGGTGCACTATCACTATAGTAGGTAAGGTACATGAAACAACGGCATTAAGCGGCTAACAACTGGGAGGTAGCGGGCGCCCGCACGCGAATTTGCCCAGCCCAGGATTTGAACAGCTGTTTTGTTATTGAGATAAAACTAATGAGTATAAAAAATGTTTATGTGGGAAAGTTGTTTGTTATAACAATAACTTGTTAAGTATCGGTAACTAATTACCAGTTACCCTATATATTTTCTACTTTCAAGTGGGCGAAGCATCTCGTACAGAAGCGAGTATAGGAATACGGTCTAAAGAGCAATTTTTGGACAACTCCTATGAAATTGCCTTGTGTTTTTTTTTATCGATGGATTAAATCTTTATCATAATGATAAGCTCACGATACTAAATTTTACCACAATTTTGAAAAAATATCCCTTTTCCTAAAATCATTTAATTACTCCTTTCGAGATTGAATACTTATTCAGCGTATTTCACCTTAACCCCTCAAACCCCAAGCGATCGCTTGAACGCCGGCGTTCGCGCGTGATTTCGCGCCATTCGGTTGAACACTAAGATTATTAAAAGTCCGCGTAGATTATTAAAATTTTGAGCATTTTATTTATTTTTTATGTATCTAAGAATGTAAATAAGAAATTCTTCATAAAGTAGTCTGTAAGTTTCGAAAATAAGTAACCTTTCCATTTTTTCCGTATTTATACCTATTTAAATGCTTGGGGTCTCAGGGGTTAACCATAAAAAAACTTATTTATTTATTGATTTATTATTTATTTAAAGCTTTATGCACAAAAAACTGCACAAAGGCGGACTTAATGCCTTAGGCATTATCTGCCAGTCGACCTTAGGGTGGTGCAGAAACAAAACATGGCAGGTGCAACTTAATAAACAGACAAAACAGAAGAAAAACAAATATATACAATAGTAAATACATACTTAGATACATACATATAACAAAAACAATGCTGTTGTGAGAAAACAAATCCAACCAATTAGCTCGGTGATGATTCTACCAACATCTTGCGAATATGCTCACGTGCCTTCACCTTAAAAGAAAATCGGCTTGTTGCCATCCTGATATTCAGAGGGAGCGCATTCCAAAGAGATATCGCCTGGACGAAAAAGGAAGAGTGGATAAGCCTAGAGCGGTATCCCTTTAACAATCGTGTAAGTTGTCATATGCATTGGATAATATGAAGGCAGACTACACGCGTGCAACACCTATTATTAGGGTTAATCTTTCACAAATTTGTACCCACATGTAGCTCTCAGCTTTTGCTATTGGCAAGCTTATTATGAAAAAAAAAAAATTGGATTCTCTCCAAGTCTACCCATGAAAAGAAGTTAGCTGAAATAAATTTAACAATCACAGTCATTTGCCGGTTCTTTGTAGATAAGCGATCGCTGTAAGTAGCAAAAAAAAAACTGTTTTTTAGACTTGGATAAGTAGAGGGCAAATATAGAATAAGGATCTAGACACGAAAAAGTTGGGTGTGTCAGAGATTGTTGATAATATCGACCCAGTTTTAAAAAGAACATCGGAAGTAATTTCTTTTTCCTTTTCTGTATTTTAACATAATGTCTGGCAGTTTTGAGTATTTGATGCGGCCTACCCAAATGTCCTTTCTTTGGTAATGTTCGTCAAGTCGTTGAGCTCCTTAGTAGTCCTAAGTTTGAGCTACACGAATACTGACAAATGCTTGCACTGAATGGACAGGTCCACTCAAATCTGTGTGGTTCTTTTTTCAAAAGACCATTTGAGACACTAATTTGCATGGTTCTCATATGATTTGAGCATTACATGTTTATTGTATGAAATTTAAAAGAGACTTTGACCCCTGAGTTTGTTTTGATGTTTCTTCTCAGGGTAGTCAGCTTGGAAACACCGGCCTTATCTAGTTAAAACTGACTGAAAACAAAATTGACGTGTAAAAGTGTTTTTTTAGAATCTATTTGCAAAATAAATATCATTTAGTAACAGTTTACATTTTTCCAGATGTGGGTTATCCTTTTCATAAATTAAAAAGTGTTAATAAAAATACATTAATAATAACTATACTGTATAATCACTCTTGATTTAAAAAACTCTTAGGTTATAGCAATCAGGAAACATAAACTCCGGTAGGGACCACAGTTTAGCTTTTTCAAACGTTTAAACTAATATTTTTGCCTTTAACATTGGTTTAGAAAAATAATCACCCTTTTGTAAAGCAAATATGCCCCAGTCAGTAACGTGCCTCACTTTGAAAATTTGGTGCGTATTTGAGCCGATCTGATTAGTTTATAAGCATGACGACAATGTAAACTATACAATTCATGTTTGTTTAGCATTGTATAGTTTATGTGATTTTAAACGCGTGTCTTAGTTTTACAAATGGGCCACGTTACCGACTGGGGCACGTATGCCTGGTTTACCCTAACGCTTTATCTCACCCTAGGAACCCCTACGCCCTACTCCTGTAGACCTGTACCTATACAGGTTATAAAAATCCCTACGGTAAGAAAAAGTTTGACATGTAACCAAGTAGCCAATCGTTCAGTCGGTCAGATATGTACCTATATAATAGGTACATTACGTTTAAAATCTAAATGATTATTATTTAGTTCGCAACGTAAAACATTTTAACTCCCCGCATACAGTAGGCACAATGAATCTTGAGCGCTCGGCGTCAGAGTAGGGATCGCTTTGGGCAGTCCATACATTGGTGAACCAATCGTCTTCGTTGTTAGATTCATGCAGCAACGCAGGGAACGAATGAGGAGTGACGTCTATGACGCGACGGCGCGATCCAATCACAGACACTCCCCGCCCTTGCGTCTCACTTCACACCACTAAAGAGACTGAATATTTGACTTCTGCGCAACCGTATAAGATCCATTATGGCAACTGTACGTAATACGAGCACTTATGTTCTAAAATTCAAGAACTTTCCTTAGACATAACACGAAGTTTAGTTCTATGGACCAGTATTTACAGAATTATCTACCGGGTACTAATAGTGTATTACTGTGTACTGGCGAACGAACATTTAGTTTCCCGAACTTGTCTTGTATACGTCTATTTCAAGGACTTAAAGAAGTACTTATAGATCTTTGAAGGCATTAATTAATGCGCTGTTGTTGTACATATAATTTACTTTACTTTATATTCACATAAAACTACAGAACATAGGAATTATACATCTTCTGTTCTGTTCATAAAACCACATCCTAATTGGTCTTATTATGTACACACTGCTGGGACTCAAGCCTCCTCTCTAAGAAACGGAATGGGCTATAATATATCACAAAAACCCAGTTCGGGTTGATGGATATCACATGTCTTTGAATTTTCGGTTCTAGGATATGCCGGTTTCCTCATGGTGTTTTTCCTTTTTAAGAGCAGTGGTGATAAACTTAACTACCTGCTTGGGCTTGAACTTTGACGTACAACTCGCAAGTCGCGGTACCACTGAGTCGACACTGTTCTTTCTTTTACGATATTCTTGATTTTATGGTTACAATTGCAGCTTTAATTCTAACAGTAATATCTGCCAGACAATCATTGATCTGATCAAACCGAAAATAAAAAACGCAGTAGTATGTGGTAGTGGTAAAAAAGTAAAGTGATGGCACTTTGTTTTCGAAGTGAGACACAATAAAATAACTCTTCTTTCCTCTGGGTAGAACGGGAAAGAGTGTCAGACATATACTGTCTTAAAACTATCAGTGCTTTATCAGCTGCCCTGTACATTCCAGGTCCATGGTGACTCTTTCGAACAATTCTGCAGAATTGAAATTGGATGGAAGATGGTGTACTCTCGACTCTCGTGCATGGAAAGGTTTTGGAGTGGCGACCAAGTAATGGTAGACATGGTTTGGGTTGTGAGATGGGATGTGGGATGCAAGACGCTTAGAACCAGTCACTATACATGGTGACATTTGGGAGGCCTATGTCTAACAGTGAACGCCTTTCAGCTGAAACGATGATGAGCGTACTCTCAAACGCGTGTCGATAACATTTTCCAAGTCTAACGTAGTAAAAGCAAATAGGTAAACCTACATATTAATGAGTTACTTATAAACTAAAGCGTACTACACACATACAAACACGTGCTAAGCCCAAGTTTCTCGTAGTTTGTGGATGTACCACCGCTTGTTATAAACAAAGCCTGCGTGTATTAACTTTACAAGTCACATTAACTCGTTAAACTTGTCACGCTGTATATAACAAATCCTTCACTTTGACAAATCTGATGTGTATCCGTTCATTGTTTGTGACAATACCAAGTCATCAAAACTTTGGGCGCGCGGCGTGTTTACATCCAAATATTGGGTAAGGGGTCACACCTGATAGAATATCGGAGGGAGTCGAATCACATTTTGCAAGGGAATAAAGAAAACTGGCGTTTGTATCGTCTGTCGCTTTCTATGTGGAATTTATAACTGCTGTGAAGTCATGGGATTCGGGCCCGATACGAAAGGCAACGAAGGAACAGGGGTGAGTTTTTATTCGGTAAAAGTCTGACACTACCTCCCTTTTCGCCCAAAAGCGAGGGATGTCATTGGATGGTATTCCCACCTAAAAAAAAAATAACCATGACATGCTAAAATGTCAGTTGTGCGAGCAAGAAAGAGGGATAGAGCTATATAACCTATACACCACTAATTTTTAATTAGTACAAATACTTAAAGGGCTTATTAGAAAAGCCCTTGTTATTGTAAAGTTTCAATAAATAATATTCATAAACAGTAAAGTTATTAGCGTTTGTGTTTATCCCAAAATGTCTCTCAATTTATGGAAATATTGTGCAGGCTATTGATTATGAATGAATAAATGACGATTAAAATGTAAAAATACTGCCCGCAGTATTTTCTATTAGCAATTATTATGTATGATTGAATCTATGATGAATTTACCTTTTCGTGGTCAATTTTAGGATTTCGGTTTTTTCTACATTTGAATACAAAAATATGATCAGTAACGGCTACAGATACAGCCCCATTTTTTTGTGTACTAATTAAAAAGTAGAGGTCTATAGCTCCATCTCAAAATGGATCGTTTTGCCCGCAGTAGGGTGTCTGTCCAGGGAACCCAAGCCGTCGACGGCGCTTAGCGTTCCACGCGCGCCTCAAGATGTCAGCAAACTGGCCCAGCAGGGTCGGAGCCAACTGCAGCCAAGGGTTTGTTTCTGAAAGGAAAACTCGGCCCTGGGATGAAGGCAAAGAAGGAACAGGAGTGAGTGAGTTTTTAGGCAGTAATAGTCTGACACGCCGTCCCGCTCGCGCGAAAGAGAAATGGAGCTGTACACCCTATATAGGGTGACTGGTAATTAGTGACCGATACTTTTACACGTGATTGTGCTCATGATTACAAATAACTTTCTAGGTGTCATCTAAGTACGTAACTAAAACACTGCTGCATTTTGTTGACTTGAGCATACTACGAAGAGATGTGACATCATCAAATATCTATTCAAACTCTGGGTGAAGCATGAGTAGTCAAATCAAATCAAATCGAAGCATTTATTTCAAATAGACCATTTACAGGCACTTTTGTATAGTCAAATGTCGGTCAGTCCAAGAAAAGTGAAGCTAAATTGCACGTTCTAAAGAGTAGGTCTCTATGGAGAAGAACGTGCAAGAAACTCCATGGAAACTCTTTTAAATCATTTTATGCGTTACATATAATGCTTGGTTACATATTACTTGTTGCTTCTATCATGTGAGCACAATGTCGATAATGAAATAAAAATTAGGAAGGTAGGTCAGACTTTTACTGATTAAACCCCGCCTGTGTTTTTTCAGTTGTCTTTTGCGTTTTAAAGCTACAGCAACTCTTTCAAACATTCCCGCAGCCCTGAATTGATGTTGAACAAAAATATTATGATTAATTATTTCAAACATTTTAGAAGTTAATCAAAGTAAGACAGCAAAGTTTTACTCATCTGAATCCTAGATTACTAAAATGAAAAACAAAGACATTTCAAATATAATGTAATTCAAGTTAAAATAATTAAATATTTGCTTAAAGTGTTTATGTTACAGTCAATTACTTAGTTAAAAGGTGTTTATTAAAAAAAAAAAGCGTTTTAGTTACCTTTGACTAGAATTACAAAAAAAAAAAAACATTTTTAAAATGGTGTCAAAAACCTACCAATCTAACATGTTAGAGTAAATGTTAGTATTAACCTTTCGTATGCCGTCATTAGAGACACAATTAAAAAGTTATTGTGTCCCGCGTGGATACAGCAACATACAACGGGTTAAAGTAATTTGAAATTGTCAAGAGAACTTCTAACGCGGCGTCCTTATACCCTAGCCTCCGAGATCCCGACCGGGATTTCAAGGCATCGTAGGCATGGTCTTGCTGACGAAGAGCCATTGCTCTTCCTCACGATGGCGAAAGCTACCTACTGCTAGCTGGTCGTCCGGCCTTCCGATAACCGTCTGGGTCCAGCCCCAGTCGTGGACTGTTTGTAGTGTTCTACGCCTCAAGAGAGATATCAACAAAAGCAAGGCCGAGGCCTACGGGGGCCATGGGTTGACTTCAAGGAGTTGTCAGCAACAGCAGGGGCCTAGCCGGGTCGAAGCCTACTGGGGCCAGGGTTATTCGAAAGGGAACTCGAGCCTCGGTATGAAGGCTTGAAGGAACGGGTGGGTTTTTTAGTCAGTAAGAGTCTGACACTATCTCCCGCTCCGCCCAAGAAATGTAATGGTTTGACTTCCGATGATATCCCACCTTGAAAAAAACGCAGCGTCTTATCAGGTCGATTCAACGCAAATTCGATTGCAAAGCGATCCGATGCGGTTCATACGAATATCACGCGACGCGGTAGCTTTCGGTTATTCACGCAGACTGCCGCAATAAAACTGTTTGTTCAATTCGCGCCGCTTCGCTTCGTGACCGCGTTCACGTTGATCACCGCGTTACCGATTCTTGCAGTTAAGATTGGTTTTGACCAATTAACAGTTTTGACTGTGACATACAATACAATGTTCACATTTGCTAAGCTTAATGGCTTTGTACAACAAACAAACATCGCAGAACAATAATAGAACTAAACATAATAGAAAAGTTTTTACTGCGAACATTAACAAAGTATTTAAATGTTCTGAGTGTAGATTTAAAATTTGGAAAGGTTGGACGAGGTCATGATTCCTTTGATTCTGAAAATTTCAAAACTGTCTTGAAGTATTATAGTACCTATCTAACTATTTAATATATGTATAATGTATAATAACATCTTTTGGTTACTGCTCCGCTCCTTTTAGTCATAGCGTGATGTTACATAGCAATTACAAGTTACATTATAAAGCTGAAGGATAAAACGCGCCAATCTCAGACTTAAGATTCGAATTTTAAAAAAATATAGACTTTTATCGAGGAAGGTTCTTTTTACCCGACTATGGCAAAGCCAAAGGAGGATTATGATTTTGACAGGCTATGTATTTATACACCTATATATATATGGAATAAATATCACAATATAACCACCGTAACTTGTAACCGAAGTGCAAACCTTGTGATCGTAAAATATATCTACACTAATATAAAGACGTAAAGTTTTTTTTTTTGTTTTTAGTACGTTATCTCTGAAAATATTAGACCAATTATAAAAAATTTCGTCGATTGTATGCTGTTTTATTCCTGAGTGACATAGGCTATATTTTATGTACGTGGGCGCAACCGCGAGCAAGAGCTAGTACCGTATACGATACAAAAACCTAATCAATTTCATTAACTATTTTCCTTCTATTAGTTTTAATTTATAGTTCAAACTGTAATCTGCTCTATAAAACATTTGGCAGTCGTTGCTTGAGCAATCCATCAGCACTATCAGTATCAGTTGCATCGCAGTTAAAATTAATTTGTGTGTAAACGTTCGTAATCGCCCATTAGCACATAGAACTCCTCAAAGCCACGAAGTAGGTAAGGTACAGAAGGGAAAGATATCTAACCAACAAGCTATTGGACATTAACCTCTACAAAACTGGCGATACTAGAAGTAGGTCTAAGACTAGAAGATCAACTTGGGGGTCAAACTAATCCTGAACGCATAGAGAAGGACTATAACCAGCAAGTCAGATTGGGAGCTTGATTGACCATGTATTTCTTGCATCTAGCGCATTTTCACGACTTTGTAGATCGAGTTTCTCTTACGTCGCGCCTTTTGGCACACTGTTGTCATTCTGTAACCTTATCACTTATTTTGTGAGTAATATTAATGTTGGGAGAATTGTCAACAACCTCTTAAGTTTGACAATTATTTAAACCTAGGTTCCCCTTTATATTCCTTGCACTATTTTCTTTTTGTCTGGCAATAATGATCGGTTTATTTCATCGGGGTAAATCAGAGTACAGAGGCCGACTTCTATGTATCTTACAGTTTCTATTACGTCTATAAGGCCCAGAGGGCTTAATCAAGTAGATAATCTACAATCATTAACGCTAAAAACTTCAAATGTATAGGAATGACGTCATATCAACGCTCGGTCACGTGGCGAGACGAAAGAGAATAGAAACGAAAACCAGAAAAACGAAACGGTCTCAACTTGGCTAGGCCTACAGGTTACAAGAGTATTTACACTCAGGGGGCTTGTGGTGGACCTTCTTGTACTAGTCTATCTTACACCAAAGCATACCACAGGTAATACATAATGCAGTCGGTCATTATTCATCGACCGATGTTTTATTCAACGCCTCGTAGTTGCTAGCAGTTATCTGAGTTTATTTGAACACTTTGATTTTTAAATGGATAACTTTGAAGCCTGTAATGGCCTGTGGTTGAAACTGATGGATGTTCAAAGAGATAATGCTTAAAATGTTAATTTTCTTTTGAATAAAATGGACTTTGGTTCTTCATTGAAACTTTATATTATTTTTGCTGCAATAACACTTAATGTTAATTATATAGTTTTTTAAGTATAGTATCAAAGCATGTTGAAATTAAACTTAAAATTAAACATTTTATTATTATAGTCAAGTGAAATTGCTCACATTCTTGATTTTCGGAGATAAGCGGTTTAATACTGATTTTTTTTTCCAATGACGTAAAAAATTGTACAAATTGATTTTAAATAATATTGGAACGGTTTAGCTCTCTGTCTTTAATAATGTTTTCTTCTAATGGTATCTACTCCAGATTGAATAGCAGCAATAAGTAAGGCGCAGGAAGTTTCTATAATGTGTGTTTCTATGTGAATCATCAACACAAATAGGTTTTTTTTTTAACCCGGAACTCCATAACTTTCCATCTCTTCACTCTTCATCTTATATAAAAAATGTAACCTTATTTATAAGAATTATTATCATAATATGAAGACATTACCATTCTTTTTCCGAATATGTAATGTGAGAGCGATAAATTTGAATTTTGTCATAACGTTCACACATTTTATCGTTTTTATGTATTCGCAAGAAGTCAGATTAGATGTGTACCATGAGGACGTTTTTATGCCTTATTTACCTACTTACATATTTCTGCTGAGTTTTTACAGTTGCGAGTACTCAATCTTATATGATTCTTACAAGTCATTTTCGGGACAAAATGGTTTGTGCTTGAATCTGTTTGAGTGGTGGAATAAAATAAATCGGCGGAACGATAGAGCTTGTTCAAAAGTTTTATAGTAGGTAGGTAAAGCCGGTTATTTTAAAACTTCTTGATGCTCAAGTAATTTAATATTATTAGCTAAGCCACGATGGATCTATTAGTAACTAGATGGCCAATAGGATAGTTAAAAACTAACATCCACTCGTTACCGACGTTTATAACGCCATGGTTTAATTGTTAGATCTCCCCACGTATAATTATGTATATAAATTAAAATACTTTTGTATAGAATAAAATGTGTTTACTGTTTTCTAAACAAACGTCGTCTCACATTACTAGACTCAGAAAAAGTCCGTCTACAGAGTGTATCTTCTATTTTTTACAGTTTCGTGTATTTTAATAAAGTTTTGACTTGTTTTAAATTAACATTGTGATTGTTTTGCGACATGGCTTTAAAAATGTAAATGTAATGTAAGATAAAACAATTTCTGAATTCACGGTTTCTCAGGAATGTTGTCTAAGTGATAAGTGGTGGAGTTATAATGCCCGGTAGTAAAAAGGACGTCTACATTATTTTTGTTTGGTTTTAAATGATTTATAAAAATAATATTTGAATCTAAATGAAATAGTTGAAGAATTAATGACAATGATTTTGATGACGATCAGCATATAGAAATTATAATTTTCCACTAGTTTTTTTTTTATTTTGGGAAAAATCATGCATTGACATCCCCCGCCCTTGGGCGGAGCGGGAGATAGTGTCAGACTCTTACTGACTAAAAGACCCACCCCGTTCCTTCTAGCCTTCATACCGGGGCTCGAGCGCCCTTTCGGATAACCCTGGCCCCAGTAGGGTAGACATTCGCTGAATGCGTTAAGCATAGCATCTGGCGACGCTTAGCAGAGGCTTAATATGTCCAGCAATGGACATCTTCTGACCAACACGTGATCTCATCTTCATTGTCCAAGTATCGCCACAAGGACCGGTCCTATGCGTGTGTAAATATCGCACTCCCGCAATCCTCATCAGGTCATCTGTTCACCTTATGAGAGGACACCTCGTCTTCCGGTACATGGTTGCCACACCAGAACCTTTCGTCCCCATCGACCGTTTCTTCTGCGAATAATGTACCCACTGCCACTTAAGTTTGGCGATTGGTTCTCCTGCGGATATCTACACTGTAAAAAAATATTTATTAATTAAATCTTTAGCCAGTAGTAAACACTGCAAAAAGGCGGACTTAATGTCTTAAGCATTATCTACCAGTCGACCTTAGGGTGGTGCAGAAACATAACATGATAGGTACAACTTAATGGCAAACAAACAATTAGAAAATTAAAACCAAAATAAAAATATTAATAAATACAAATAAACAAAATTATTATGAGAAAACGAATCCAACAAATCAACGCTGTGATGATTCTGCCAACTTCTTGCGAATGTGTTCATGTGCCAAATGAGAACCGGCTGGATGCCATCTTGATGTTCAACAGGAGAGCATTCCAAAGAAAGATCGCCTGGACAAACAAGGAGGATCGGATAAAGCTAGAGCGGTGTGAGGGACATCGTAGTAGACGATTATTCGTCGATTGAAGATTTTTGCTATGGGCAGAGCAAAGAAATTGAATTTGAGAAGTCAAAAGAAAACGGAGTAGTCAAGGCATTAGTTCTCTACGCTGATGAATAGGTAACCATTTCAAAAGCGGACGATGTACAGACATGGTTATACTTACGGAGGTTGAACATAAATCGAATACAGTTATTCAGAATGTGGTCAAGTTTATTTAGATCTAAATATCTATTTGATATTTTCTTGATAAATCTTAAATACGCACTTAGAGCATTTGATACCAATACGGATGCGCTAGCACGTCGATGCTTCGACTCCCATTTTATTCGTGTACAATTAAGGGTGAGTTGCACCATTAAAAATAAGTATTATTATTTACCATTATTAAAAAATTAGTACATTTAACTATAACGATAACAAAGCCGTTAACAGTTGTCAAATCGTCGAATTGACCAATAGCCGGCCGTTACACGGCTGGCTATGGTTTGGTTATCGTCATGGTTAAATGGTGTAACTCACCCTAAGATAACACTACCTAGGATGATTATATCTAAATTTTCTAATTGGGGCGTATTTTGAATAAGGGTGCGCATTATTCTATTTACATGTTGTTAATATCTTGATAATTACAGTAATTACCTGTTGACATCCTGGAAACCGCTAACAAGCTCATAACGTTTAATGTACGTGATTTCAGATGCGATGTAAACTGTTCATGAATAAATAAACCTCTGAGGGAAATCAATAACGTTAGTACGTACATAAATCATAGACCAACTAACTGTATATCTAAAGGTTCGATAAACTGTTCGATACACTGGCTAAATTACTTGTATTCGACTGTAAGCTGATAAACACTAAGTACTCTTATGCTTCGATCACACGTACTGAGTAAGTAAACGGGTGAGACAGTGCTGAATACTCGGTACGTTTAAACAAAGCGCCAAGTGCTCCGCCGAGCGCTTATCTCTACAACTGCTTACAATCATCACTGTCTCGGCCGAACAAAATTTTACTGTCTCGCCCTTTTATTCGGTAGGTACATGTGATCAAGGCATAAGACTAATGCTTGATGTAAGCGAGTTGTAGAGATAGCGCTTAGCCGAGCACTCGGCGCTTTGTTTATACGTACCGAGTATTCGGCCGAGAGCACTGTCTCGCCCGTTTACTCGGTACGTGTGATCAAGGCATTAGTCTAACTCTAGCATATGTTAAACATTTTAGGTAGGTATCTAATAAATTATTACATTAATATATTAGGGCTTTCCTGATACTCGTATTTCAGGCCTGGTTCTTGAATCTTCAGTCGAAGATACCGATTACCGAGATTCTTGTGGCTTCATTTTAACCTTTTTTAAAGCAGAAAGTCATTAAAAGACATCTCCCACTCTAGACTGGAGTGACAGGGTGAGAGACACTTCTACACACCAAAACCCACTTGTGTAATTCAGTTGTTCTTTGCATTCCACGAAAACGGTAACTCAATCAAAAATTGCCGTTACTCAAGCGGGTGCCGGTCTTGCTGGGTCGCTACGAAGAGTCAATTTCCTGTACCTATCATCATCATCATCATATCAGCCAAAAGACGTCCACTGTTGGACATAGGCCTCCCCCAAGCGTCGCCACTACGACCGGTCCTGTGCGTCACGCATTCATCGGATTCCCGCGACCCTGACCAGGTCATCGGTCCACCTTGTTGGAGGCCTATGAACGCCGAGTCTTCCGGTACGTGATCACTCCAGAACCTTTCATCCCCATCGACCACGTTCTGCGTGCAATGTGCCCTGCCCATTGCTACTTAAGTTTGGCGATTCTTCGAGCTATGTCGGTCACCTTGGTTCTCCTGCGGGTATCTTCATTTCTGATGTGATCACGCAAGGAATCTCCGAGTATAGCCCTTTCCATCGCCCTTTGGGTGACTTTGAGTCTTCTTATGAAGCCCATTGTAAGCGTCCTGTACCTATGACGGGTAGCAAAAGCCACATCAAGAACTGTCGAACAACTCACCGTGCAAAGATCATAGTTTTCATATAAGACTACATGATTGAAGTTAGCAATTCTCTTTACTATAATTAAGTAAATCTAGTTTCTCGTCATATTAGACATGTGAGGGTATTTCGAGATGGGCTAATCACGATGATGACGTTATCATAATCAGCAAGATTGACAAACGGATTGTTAATATCAGTATATTGGTAATACGTATCATATTGCGTGAATAGTTAATATAGGTAACTTATATGAGTGAGTCTGTGACTGTATGTCCGTCTTCATCATTTCAGCCAAAAGATGTCTACAGCTGGACGTAAGCCACATAAATCGGAAACGTTTATTTCAAATAAAACAACTACAGGCACTTTTGAATTGTCAAAATGTCGGTCAGTCAAAAAAAAAGTGAAGCTAAATTGCACATTCCAAAGCGTAAATGTCTATGGAGAAGAACGTGCAAGAAACTCCATGGACACTCTTTTAAATCATATTATCAGTACATAAATCTTGGTTACATATTTCTTGGCGCTTTTATTATATGAGCATAATGTATACACCGTTAAATTTTAATCGTTTTAATCCCGGGATTAACGGTGTATATACTTGTAAGTAATAAAATAATTAAAAAATTGAAATTGAACTAAGCCACTGGCACCGAAATGACTAAACTCAACTAGGTCAAAGAATTTATTAAAAATTCTAACTGCTGCCAGTGGCATATCCCGCGTGAAAGTAACAAATTGTCCTAAGGAAACAATCCCGGGATAAAAGGTCATATGTGCTATTCCAGGACATGATCTACTCTTGTGCAATTTCAATCAAATCGGTTCATCTGTTCGAGCATGAAACAATAACAAACATACAAACTTTCGCCTATTCTACTTTTTTTTTAATATGTGAAACCTGAAACACCTAGAAAGAAAGAAAGAAAAAGTGTTTATTTGCGGCAAGCATTGCGCATACCATAAAATAAATAACAAATTCGACTAAAGTAGCACATAAGTAGGATATGCGTCAAATCCGCGCTAAACGGCTGGTGCTCAGCAAAATGCTGGGGCTCGTGTAAGACTGAGCCACAGCGCTGATTTTCAGTAGGTACCAGCCGTCGTCGACGGTGAGACGCTGATCACCTGTCTAGCAATTTTATGTAAAATATCTGTGTAGATAATTTAAAAACTGTATTATGAAAAATCACGAAGTTATAAGTCAGTCATGGTACGAGTACCTAATTGGCAATATAAATACATGGTCACCGAGCCACTGGAGCGACTGAAGGGTGGTTTTACTCCCGCATCCAGTTGTGCGCTGACTCCTAATGCCTTCTATGACCTGGCGTGACCAGTTTTGTACTTAGTGTCGTTGGTGTTCAACTTGCTATTTTTGGGAAAAAATATAACATTGTGTAAAAATTATTGGTATCGACTCGTCTCTGATTCTGAACAAAATATATTCAGTTTCGCATATTATGCTAAAAATAATGTTGTATAATATTAGTGTACGTTTTTAGAAATAGTGAGAAGGGAGGCGGCAAAGACCTCTCGCGCCGTGCCCTGGTACAGGCCATGACTGACATGATGGCTGGAGGAATGGTAGACGGTCGCCTCCGTATCGTCATCATCATCATCAGCCTTTTTAATGTTTCCACTATTGGAACTCAGGCTTCCTCTCTAGGAGAAGGAATGTTTAATCTATTTCTAACAAAAACTAAAATTAGTTTTGTCTTGTTTACTTTTATTTTGTAGACCTTAAAAAAAGTTTAAAATCCAATTTCGATTCCCAGAGGATTTACTGCTCAGTATTAAATAGAAAGCGATTAAACTTAACCCATACGTAACAACCAAACCATACTATATCAATAAACTCCAATATCAGAATCTATTAATCAAACCCTGAAATCTGTCTAGAGCGATCCGAAAACCGTTCTGATCTAAAATAACAAATACCTAAATATAAACAGTCATTAAAGGTAGACGGTTTATCGTTTACACATCGCGTACACTCATAAATGTTTTCCTGTATTGAGGCGAACATCTCATATGTGTCTAATTATTTTTGGAACCGATGCCCTACTATTGGTACCCACCCTAATCCGCCATCTTGATAAACACGTCTCGAGAAACGGAAACGAAGTACCCTTTAAATATACAGCACGGCAGCGCAAACTTTTCTACTTTTCTTTTATGTGGTTGAGAAACACTGCTTACCTACCTTGTGAGTGAGATTTACGCTATCGAGAACATAACGCAAACAAATGGTAGCGCCAGTTCAGTAACCCCGACATGCGGTAGATACTGGAACGTTCATTCTGCAAAGCAAAACCAATGGATGTGAAGGCGGAAGATACTAATTGAAACAACAGTAGATATGTGGTTTTAACTTCAAGCGTATTGCTAGCGTGTTTTGCTTCGTTTGCGTAGCTATTCGCATCTGCGCTTTGTGGGTAATAGCCGTGGTTAGATTGAATGGTGTAAGAGTTACAGATTAGATTAAATTACACAGTACAATAATAACCAGTTATTTGAAAGAAAATGTGTGATTACTTGTATTTAAGCTATTGCATAGCTTCTATCGCGGGCCTTGAGCGTGGAGACTGAATCCAGAAATTCTGTAACGAAAATAACCTAACACGGGGGGTGTTAGGTTAGTTTTTTGTTTCATTTCTCTCATTTGTTTTTTGAGCGTGGTGACCGATAAGAAAACAAATGAGTGAACAATCAACTTCAATTATCTAATATCAAAGAAAAAAAAAAACAAAGGAAAAAAATACTGCATGAATAAAATAAATAAGTAATTATAATTGCATAAGTTGATAAAAATGCTATGCTATAGCTTTACCACGGCAGATCCCGAGTGCCACACGTCTTTTTTTTTTTAATTTAGTTCTAGGACTATTAGTTATTTTTGTACCTCGGTTGGGTAGAGCACCACCATATTCTTCTGGGGGCAATTGACGACAGCGGCCTCTCGCGTCGGACCCTGGTACATGGTCCATTAGGGTTCAGAGCGAAAAAAAAACTTCTTTAAGTCGTGAAATTCTGACCAACTGGTATTGTACTGTTTTACAAAACTGACGTGAACGAAGTCGTCTATACTATCCTACAACTCATACACAGGGACAATAGTACGTTGTTTGTGAACGTTAAATTCTTTATATGATTTTCATCAAAGATATTGTGTGCGATGGAGTTTTTTTCCAATGCGCATATTTCAGTGGTCCTGCTTGACTGATTTCTGTTTTCGGCCGGCCTCGATGCCGTCACTGTTTTTGACAGATTCTGGAATCGGATTCATAAGTAAATACATGTTCGAAACGTGAGTGTATCGGAACAAAGTTAACATGTTCAGTTCATTTATGTTTACATTCGTATCGAAATAAGTAATAAGACCTTGTTGAAACTTATATTTCCGAACCGTTTGGGTTTGAAACTCTCAGATCGTGGGGTCCGAGTGCTCTCAGAAGATGTATAAAGATCTGTCGAAACATCGAGTTGATATTTCGCATTACCCATGGGCTGGTTTTTACATCGGAAAGAAGATTAGCATTACTATACATATTTTGGGCACGTTATTAGTCGACAGCGATGTGCAAGAGTTTTTTGACGCCATATTTAAGTTTGATTTTAGTTAGTTGTAATTTAGCGTAGGATTTTTTTTATTTATTTTTAATAATTTAACTGTATTTATAGATAGGTAAGTATTTTTTAATGTAAATTATACTTGTGAATTAATTCAAATTCAAAATAAAAAGCTTTTTTTTTAATATTTGCTAAAAACACCCACCACTAAATTTTTTTTATTCGTATATTTCTTTACATGTAAAGAAACGTAGTTTGTACTAGTTGTAGTTTATTTATAATAAAACGAAATCCGTCTGTTCGTGAGAAACTCAAAAACTAAGGAAAGTAAGTATTATAAATGCTGATATAATAAAGAAAAAAAAATTCCAGCTATGAAGTCACAAAAAATAACCTAATTTCAAAGGATTGAAATCCTCAAAGGGCTCGTGTTTATAGATTGATTCTGTCTTTCTAACCGCTTATAAATGTCAAAAAGTTTTCCGTTTACGAGATACCGACATTGTTTCTTTAATCGTCCCCTTTCCTTTCATTCGGAAGGGGTTTATCACCACAAAAGGACGGTAGAGGAAGGAACAGCGGTTTCCCGCTCCGTCCAAATTCATTCACTAAACATAAAACTCAGAATTGAAAGTAGACTAGACAATAATATTTTAAACAATTACGGTCGTCCTGAATACTTCAAAATGCCGTATAATTAAATTGTTAACAATGAGCGTATAATAATCCATGAAGTGAATTTATTTGAGAGCGAAATTCATACAACTTTGAAACTACGATTTTATACCGCATTCGAAGATGCAGCACAACAAAACTTATACATTTTAACATAATAACAAATGCTGTTCATATTATAAACAAGGAAATCCTGTGTCTGCGGAGCGTGAAGTATATTTGTCTAGGTAAGATTTCAAGACACTAAATGGGAGGACGTCACGTCGCCCGCACTTGTCCTCAAGTTTGCAAGGCACTAGAGTTCCACGTCGTGTCTACAACTTTTCACATAAACTGCACAACTTTACACGGCGCCACTTATAACAAATTGCCGTTTTCTATTCAACATATTGAAATTTTTGTAAAGTTCGAGTGTTTCAACGAATCCTCTTATTAGTTTTAGTTGGTGTCCAAAAAGTGCAATTCTCCATTTTTGTTTTAACTTGTGCCTGGCCCAGTGATAGTTGGCCGGGGTACCAGGAGTTCATTACGTAGCAAAACGTCGCAGTTTGAATAGAATAGATGCTTGTTCGCTACTCTGTTTTCAAAACCAAGCAACGCGAGGTTCATAAAGTGCGTTCAAATTCGTGATTACACAAACAACGTAGACTTTGACTATCCAGATGTATTTTCACAGTGACTAATTCTGCTACAACAACATGTTCATCATTAGCAGTGTGTTGTGTAACTCAGTGCAGTTAAGATATGCTAATTTAAAACCTCAAATTGTGTACAAGCCTCGTACAGTGGAGTGTTGTGGCTTCGGTGTCGGCGGTGCGTTTGTAGTTGTGGGCTGTTGAAGAGCTGATGCGATGCGTAACAAGGCATTTAGTTCGCTTGACTGGTGTTTGAGATGCATACCTGGATGGTTATCTCCCGGGATATTGTGTGTTGTATGTGTTAACTTTGCAAATATTAAGCAACGAACGCTACTGTGACGTCTACGAAGGTGACATAATGATAAGTTTGCAAACTAGCAAGTAAATAATCTTTTAAGGTTTATGGTATGAAAAAGTTGAGAATAGAATAGATTAAGATAGATAAATGTCAGCAAGATGAAAAAATATAGATTTAATTTTATACAACAACATGATTTAAAGGCTTCTAACAATCTAATTAGTTAAATTGAACATAAAGCCTTTCATTTCCCACGCTACACTACTGTCGTATTTTAAGTTTGCATGTAATGAAACAGAATTTTCAGTTTCGGAAAGTGAAGTGATTAAGAATTTTGAGAGTTGAAACATTTTCCTGCCAAGATTTCCGGGAAGTTCGAAAGAGTTACTGTGGCTCTGAACCGCAAATGGACAATTAAAGTGGATTTTAGTCAGTATAAGTCATAACACTTCTTCTCCACCCAAAGCGTGAGAACTTATTTAATGATTTTCCACCAAAATTAAATCAACTACACGTAAATGCTCGTAGACCGAAAAAAAAAAATACACTCGGATCTAAAACATTCGACTCTTATCGTAGCTGCTACTATTTTCAGATCAAAAACATAAAGGTTAACTTGAGTCGTCAAACAAACCGTTTCTACCCACACAAAATACATCAGTGTTGTTGCTAATCCTATGTATAAATAGAAATAGGACATCTATTTTTAGTAGACTAATAATAAACAAAACTTGACGCTGAATAAAATATCTTTAGAATGATCTTATCCCTTAAAACAGCAACATAACGGCTTTTCTAAAGTAGTAGTATATTTATTCATGGCTTGCGGACAACGAGCAGTGGGTAGCTCGCCGTCCAGCCGTCCGGTAACCGTCCGAACCGAGCCCAAGTCGTCGACGGCGCGTAGTATTCCACCCGCGCCTCAATGAGATGTCAGCAAAACTGAAAGAGCCTAGGGACAAAGCTGCGGCCATAGATTGACTTCTAAAAGAGAACCCTGGGGTCCAGGAATGTAAGGCAAAGAAGAAACATAGGTGTGGTTTTAGTCAATAAAACCTACCTTAAAAAAAACTTATTATTCATCCATCGCCTCCCTAACCTTTTCCCAACTAGATTGGGGTCAGATTCCAACACACGCACACAACACAGGTATCCTAACCGGATGCGGTTGAATACCTGTATTTTACTGCTGCCTATCAGACTTCCACAACCCAGTTACTAAGCAACACGATACTCCTTGGATAGACTGATGGTCAGATTTTCTGACGTCCAACTACAAGTAATATCTTGTTCATAATAATATAATGGTGTCGAATACTGATTGAAGAGTGCTTTGCTTTTCAAAAGGATTGAAAATTCTCATTTCCCTGATATACGAAAAAGCAAACAAATAACCGAAAATCCATTACATTAATTTATTCGAAAGACAATACTTATTATCCTATTACAAAAGTAAATGAAGAAATTTGAAGACTGCCTCCCAATAATTTGTTCCTTCTCTTCCAATTACGCAAAGGCAATGAAAATAGATATCAATGTACAAAAGGACTTAGGATTTCGGGTTATTGTTTTGTACTTAACTTTGTATTTGTTTAGATACGAAAACTATGAGTGTACGTGGCTCAAAAGGGTAGCCAACTTATATAAGACTGATCAGGACATGTCCGACAAACTATGGGCCAAAGTAGCACTGAGTTTGTGCCTTGAGCCAGTGAAACAGATTCGCAATAGACCACAAAAGAGATGGTGGGATGAACTGGACAGTTTTTGTCAGAATTGGGAGGAGAAAGAGCAGGCTAACAGAAGATATATAACAGAGAAGGAGAGAGTGGAGCCCCGGGGTTGTTAACATTAACAACCTTGCAGGACAGAATTATTATTTAGAAGATAAGGAGCTATGCATCACCCATAGTGTAGGGGATGTGGTCACTGCGACCTAAAAGATCCATTATGACTCGTGCAGGACAGCATAACTAAAATCATAAGCAATAACTTTCTTCTATGACTTTGGTGTGGTATTCTGTTTTAATAAAAATATCACCACATTATTTCTATCACCAATACCACATTTCCTAGAACAAGTTTTGTGAAATATTCGAGTGAGGAATGGTATTACCGAATGCCAATGAAGCGTATAAGCGTCATCTCTTTTTTATCAAACATTGCTTTGAATAAAACAACAAGTTTTTGAACCTCTGACTAAGTTCACTTTGACTATAATAGACGGTAGGTGTCCTTTTAATATTTTCGAGCCGTTTTGAGACAAAGGGTTTGGACATATGGACACAATGATCTTATAAGGGATTCTGTTTGGTTCTTAGTGCAAAAACTAACATCTAAACAAAAATATAACATCAAATCGACATACAATTAATCAGAACAATCAATAAGGCTTAATTCATATCTAGCATGTCTAGTAGCCATAGACACGCTTTCAGAATATTACCCGATATTACACTTAACATCGTCTTGTTTCTGCCCAGATTATTGGAAGTAATCCATTACCTAGGTACCCGACCTGAACTAAGCTTCCAATAACCCGAAATAATTTATTTTGATAGATAGTATTCTAGCTTAAGTGTTTACCGTAACAAGATTTGCTTATATTCAACGCTTGCATTTATTTAGCATAATTAGCATAATCATAACGTAAGTTTTACTGAAAAGGTAATTGAGATTGTGCGTTACGCATATACGCACAATTTCAATTAACTTATGCGTTAGGTAATTTCTACTATATACAAAGTTGTATCGGCTAAAAATAAATTAAAAATTGAAAATAATTGAATTGATTGAAATTGTCTTGTGCGATAAGACCGCCTTTTTTACACTTATTTTCAATAATGTTTTCCTGTATTTTTTTGTAAATGTGGTGTACAATAAAGAACAGTAATTTTTAGATTTGATGAACTGTACTGCTCCCAGAAAAGTCTTGCTGTGTTTTTTAGCGAACAGAGTGTTACAAAATGAGTAAGAAAGCATATTCTAATGTATTTGGACACACAATCTTCACTATGAATCGTTATCTCAGTAGTCAGCACACATAACACGGTCCTTAAATAATTTCTTTGGTCTCACCTAAACGGCCTTATCTTTAGATTGCGTTGACTTAGAAGTTTTATTTTTTCATTTTTATTTGTGATAGTAGACCTGAGTATTTGATATTAATTCTGTTGCTGTGCTGTGCCATATATATCCATAATGGAATAGCTTCATACCTCCATATGTTACTGCGAAAAAGGGTGTTGACAGATGGACAGAAAAACAGACAGATGGACAACAAAGGACTGCAAACAATAAGGGTTTCGTTTTTGCAGACTTAGATACGGAACCATAAAAGTGTGGGGTAAAGTTTTGTTAAAAAAAAAAGCTTTATCTTCGATCCATCGATCAATCAACCTCAGGGTTCTTTTATGACCTATTTTCAATCGTCAATCCATCTAGATTGACACCAAAATAAAGATCAAATGTGTAGTTACATAAAACCTATAGAAAGATCGACACTGAATCCGAGATGAATCTAAATCAATCAATCTAGGCTCTTCTCAAATATATTAAACTTAGCTTCCAGTTTAAGCGGATGGAGCTGCACAACAGGATTTTACAGAGACTGCCCATCAGACCTCCATAACTCAGTTACCTACTGGTAACACGATACACATTAGTAAAGCTAGAACTACACTGCGCACACGTGTGACACAAACGCCGATCTGGGCGCGTCGATCTCCACACATTTTATGTGAAAACTGGACTCGTAGAGCTACACTTGATCTATGACACGCGACGTTCGACGATCGACGATCTACGTACAAATCACGCGTGTTACACGTGTGTGCCGGACTAATGTGGTTCTAGCTTAAGACTGGTTGCAGTTTGTCAGTAGCTCGAAAGTTTGACTAAAAAGAAAACGTACGAGTTTCTAATGTCAGAATTTGTAAATGACGCTTTTTTGTGGGTAAAAATCATCCAGATGACATCCGCCCTCCCATCCGCCCTTGGGCGGAGCGGGAGATAGTGTCAGACTCTTACTGACTAAAAATCCCACTCCGTTCCTTTATTGCTTTTCATACCGGATCCGAGCTTCCCTTTCGGAAACAGACCCTTGGCCCTAGTAGGCTTCGACCCTGCTGGGCCTGCGATTGCTGATAACTCCTTGAGGAGAGCGGGAACAGTGCGCACCGTCGACGACTTGGGCTCGGTCCGGATGGTTACCGGACGGTCGGACAACGAGCTACCCATTGCTCGCCGATCGCAAGCTAGCGTCTACGGGTGGCTGGAAATCGGGATCGGAATCCCAGCAGAGCAGCGGCTTGGGCGTGAGCGCTGTTACCTGATGCGGTCAGCCTCCTTTTTTGCTAGCATTACTGCTTCGCAGAAGGAGGCGACCGCTTGCCACTTTGTGCGCAACGCCGACTATTAACTACAGGTCATTGAACTCGCTCAGCTGACGTTTTCTTAAAGAAATTAATTTCGTACATGCGTAAATTAATACGAGTTTTGAAAAAGAGGTACTTTATTTTTTAATTTTATCTTTACAAATCCATAGTGTTTCATGTACTGGATCAACCCTCCACGGGATTAAAACGATTATAATTTAGCGGTGTATAATATTTAGTTCACTCAAATACAATCTTAATTAAATAACATAAGCTGAGTGTGTACTTAAATAACTCTGTTTGTAACACGTCCGAAGTTTGGCCATTTGAAATGCACTCAGCTTTCTCGTGAGTATTATTATTATATTTGTTCTAATTGCTGCAAAGTGCTACGAATCATTATGTAAATATTTTAATGAAAATACTATGTTCTAACTTAGTACATATTTTTACTAAGCGATATCTTTTAGGGAGTCCCATTTACACCCATCTACTCTAAAATTATAAAGAGGTAAAGTTTGATTCTAAAAAAAGTATCTAAAGGTAAAAGTAATATCTAAAAGTACCGGCCCAATTGCTAAATTTTATCACCGATAGAAATCAGCTTTATTCTTGAGTGACATGGCTATAATTTATGTAGGCTTTTTTATGTGTAAAATCATCAAATGAGTTCTCCCGATTTGAGTGGAGCCAGAGTGTCAGACTTTTACTAACTAAAAGACATCATCATCATCACCACCAGCCTTTTTAATGTTCCCACTGCTGGGACTCAAGCCTCCACCACGCGAGGCCAGTGCGGGTTGGTGAATGTCACATGTCTTCGAAAAACACACATAGTCTCTTCAATTGCTCTTTGCAAGGCCCTAAGTTACTGGCAGGTATCGGCCCTAACTAGCCCCGTCAATCTTGTTGACATCTCTTTCAGATTCACGTGGAACACAATGTGCCGTAGGGTTGGCTTCTTACCGGACAGAGACCCATTGCTCACCGTCTGTAAGGCTCAGGCTGCACTAAGGTTTTTTCCGGCAAGCGATAAACCGCCAAACCGCGAAACTGACTGAGACGCACACATTGAAGTTAAAATCCACAATACTGGCCACGATTTTCACAGTTCCAAGAGAGTTGTATGCGTTGTTGCTATAATACAGATTTGACAGGCCGGTTGGTCTAATGGTTAGTGGCCCTGACTGCTATGCCGGAGGACGTGGGTTCGATTACCATACAGGAAAAAATAATGTTTGTGTAATAAGCACGATTATTCGTTCTGTGTCTGGTTGTAATTTATCTATAATTGTATGTATTTAGAAATATATAAAAAGGTTTATCAGTTATCTAGTACTCATAATACCAGCTCACTCAACGCAGCTTGAGACTAGATGTGTGATAGTTGTGGAATATTATTATTTTTATACATTTGTTTATCTAAGGACTCTGAGGTTCTGAAGCTTTAGAAGGCATACGAGGAGCCGAAACCAACTCGTAGATGCCCTTTTAGACTCATTTAATGGGATTATTATTATTATTAACACTGAAAAACAGAAAATACCCGCAGTTACCGCGTCAAATGTGTGCGGGTCAATATAAGTTCGCGGTTTTTTTTTCTTTTATTCATTAAGTAGGGTTAAAATCCGCGGCGTTTTATCTTTAGTGCGATTTAAGCCTAAGTTCGTGCCTATAGTGGGTGGAAATCGTCTTATGAGTCCTTCCCTTTCACTTTCCCGAGTTCATCTCCGCCGGAGACGATCCGAGTGGAAATTTATAACTAAGGATTAGATATAGCTATTATCGGCGATCGTAATTGCTGATTAATGTCAACATTATCTAGAACCGAGTGTTGTTTGGGACAAAGAGTCAAATTTAAGACTATGCATGTTTATAAATTAATATAATCTAAAGGTTAATGGACTTCATAACCACCCATAGCAACTTGTAACTTGTATGCCCTAATTTATCAGAAAGATTTTTTAGAACTCAAACGAAAGATAGATAAAGGCATCTGATCATTAAAAAAAAACTGGGCAAGTGCAAGTCGGACTTGCACACTGAGGGTTCTGTACAGACTTACCTATGAAAACAGTTTAATTTCCGAATTGAGTTGCGAAGATTAGAGACGACGAGAAGACGTAATTACACACTTTTCAGATTTTTTCCTATACTTGTGCAATGAGATCTTGCTTCATACCTAACAGGATTCTAGGTCAACGGGAAGTACCCTAAGAATTTTGATTCTCTTGACAGTTTCGAAACATGTTTTTTTGCGACATAAACGGCTGTAAGTATCTTTTTTTTTCGTTAGCTTAAAAGTTTGATTTTTTTCACAGCTCCAAGCGATTGCAGACTTGAGTACATGGTTTTAATTTCAACTCGATACCTTCACGCGTTACTGACAGATCTTGACAGACAGACAGCAAAGTGATCCTAGAAGGGTTCCGTTTTTACCTTTTTAGGTTACGGAACCCTAAAAACCAGCAAGCATGGGTGCCCATGTCAATTAACAAGGCCCATATTTCAATAATAATACTCAAACAGGTTGCAAACACCGTCACATATGTAGGTACGGTAAGTTGGCTGCGGTATAACAAAGTTACGCAATTACTGGCAACAACGGATTTGGGAGCGGTCCCGAAGCCGCAGGTACACTGCCGGCGACGGCCGTAGCCACCTTCGCGCCAGCACCACTATTTACTCACATCATTAGCACATTACCTAAGGGTTGGTTCAAAACTAAGAAACGTTCTGATGTTATGGCAGGTTAAGTCCTTTTAGTTCAAGTTATTATTATTATTTAGAAGATAAGGGGCTAAGCATCACCCATAGATGGATGGATGTAGTCACTGCGACCTAAAAGATCTATTTCAAGTTACTGTAACTGATATAATGGGTAAATTAGTAGAGAAGTGTGCTGACGAAAAGCCCCAAAACGCGTGTGTAATAATAATAATATTATATTTAAAAGACTACATTGGTTTAGTGGTTAGTAACAACTAAGCAATTGAAGGGTTAGTAACACAAACTAATGTTTTAAAAAACATTTGTATTCTAGAATTTTTGTTCGTAGGTAATTATTTTACCAGAAGATTGCTATATTATCACTGAGTGCCAAAAGCTAGTTATATTGTAGACTAGTTTCTGCGAGTGGCTTCACTCGCGCCACTCAGCGATAAAGTACGTACTTAGTATAAAAAAAAATTAATTGATCCAGTGGTTTATCAGTTTATTCATTAGAAACAAAACTACAAACATACCAATATTCCTCTTTACATTGATTATTCACTAAATATTAAGTATAGATTGACATAATATTATACAACATTATTGTTAGTTTATGAGAAACCTGAATACCTATATAGTTTGTCCAGAATCAGTAACTGAATAGATTCCAATAGTTTTTCCTCCATGTAATATTTTTTCCCAAAAATATTTTAAAAAGATTATAAGTTGGACACCAGCAACACTAAGTATAACACAGGTCACGGCAGGTCATAGTAGGCATTAGGAGCTAGCAAACAGCTGGGTGCAAGTGCAAAACCCCTGCAGTCGCTTAGATGGCCCGGTGATCAAGTATTTTAACTTTAATTTTTTATAATTTTTTTCATGATATAATTATGAAATTTTGTACATAGATTCTTTACATAAAAATACTAGAGACGTATTTAGGGTTTCGCATATAAGTACTAAAACTAGTGTTGTATATTTTTATGCCGTGCCCAGTATCCGTAGCCAAGTTGCTAATCTGCAATAGTTAACGCTTGTAGAAAGCTTCAAATGTACGGGAATGACGTCGCCTCGACGCTCAGTCACGTGGTCAGAACAAAAGAATTGGCGGCAAGGTCAACTCGAAGCGTTCGACTCAAGCGAAACGTTGTAACTTGGCTAGGGGGGAAGATCTTAGAATTGATCACTTCATGATATGTAAAAGTAAAATTGGCCAGATCGTTGTAAACGTAAAAGTTTCATGATATTTCAATCTTCGTTTGGCCTAGTTTTTTAGACCTTTTATTAGGATTGAAATTCTACATCAATGACATATTATCAAATGTTTCATACTGATAGGTGTTCAATCTCTTACATTTGGCATTTCGACAAAGTAACAATGTATGGAGATACTATCACTTTTTTTTATTGTTGATATGTTCGCGCTTTATCGCTATCTCACATGATGGAAAGCGACGATGCAGTCGACGATGGAACGCGCTTAGAAAACTATTCACTCTCGACTAAAAGATTCCCGGGTGGTAGCTATCAGGAAACACAGACTCCTGCAAGGAATTCCACTCCCTAGCCGCACGCACAATGAATGTACCCAAAACGTTTTGTGCGTGTAGGTGGGATGCACTGATACTATGTAGTATCTTGGAGACATACCGTTTGGTCAATCCCCTAGCTGAAAAACATTGTTGAAACGATGGGAAAAGTTGAAACACATAATCGTATCCGGAATTAATAATCGTCCTCTATATTTTATAAAGGCACCAAAAGAAAACAGAGATTGTAAGGAAGTTTTTGAACTACTAATACTAGTATCTAATAATAGTCAAAAGTTAAGCCTCAGAGTAATTTTAGTAGCGGAAAGGACGGCCCTGGAGTGTCGGACGTACGTTTAGAATTATGATCGTTACTTCCGGCACTTCTTTCGACGACCTCAAATTAAAAACAAACTGAGGGCTGGAATTGGTATTTTTCTTTACTCAAACAATTACGTTAATGAAATGGTTGGCTGTTCTATCACTTAGATAGGTATTAATCCATTACCTACTATTTATTATGATCTAACACTGCTCGTAATGTATGTAAATACTTGAGTTAATAATTGTGTGGCGGAATGCGGAAGAGGATATAAAGTCCCACAAAACTCTGCTAAAAATTGGGGACCCTCCAATCAGATGGGTGACGTGACTGGCCTGGGACACCATTACTCTTATAGGCAAAAAAAAATTGTATTTGAACCTACATATAAATCTAAGACCAACAAATCTTCGTGATATAGAACAACAGTACTTTTTTTTGAGGTCAGACTATTACTGACTAAAAACTGTGTTCCTTCAATAGCCCGTTGCCCAGGGCCACGCTAACTCTTTCGATCATTGTCACCGCTCTTAAACAGTATTGCTAGAACTACACTGTGCACACGTGTGCCACACAAGCCGATCTGGGCGCGTTGGTCTCCATACATTTTATATGGAAACTAGACTTATACAGCTATGCAGTTGCCATCGTGGATCTTGAACACTTGCGCAGAAGTCAAATAGTCGGTCTCTTTAGTGGTGCGAAGTGCGACGCGGAGGCGGGGAGGGTCAGTGATTGGCTAGCCGCGCCATCGCGTCATAGACGTCACTCCTCATTCGTTCACTGCGTTGCTGCATGTATCTAACAGCGAAGACGATTGGCTCGCCAATGTTTGGAATGCGCAAAGCGATCCCCACTCTAACGCTGAGCGTTCAAGATCCGTGATGGCAACTGTACTTTAATCTACCCCACGCTACGCGACGTTGTTTTGTGTACAAATCAGGGGTTTTTACCCGTGTACGTCAGTCTAATGTAGTTCTAGCTTTATAACTTCAATTATATTTTAATCACGCGTTTGTCTGTTGTGCTAAACGCTGAAGTAAGTTCATAAATTAATGTTATGAGAATTCTACGTTTGCAAACAAAAATAAAATAAATAATGTTAGATGTTAGGTCAACCACACGAACTTTTAAACGAATTCAATTTTATTTTCTCGGTTTTTTTCAGTTTTAGCAACTGTATGATATTTTATGTACTGGGATAACATGGGCTTTACGCGGAATAGTTGGTAACTGACGCATGTAAAAGCATTTATTTATTTTAATTATTTTAGAAGTTAACACTTCGATAGAGCCCTGAATCTGTTAAGCTGTTTTTTGCCAGCTTTTACAATGTGAATGAAAGATTTGCTTATATTCAACGCTTGCATTTATTTAGCATAATTAGCATAATCATAACGTAAGTTTTACGGAAAAGGTAATTAAGATTGTGCGTTACGCATATACGCACAATTTCAATTAACTTATGCGTTAGGTAATTTCTACTATATACAAAGTTGTATCGGCTAAAAATAAATTAAAAATTGAAAAGAATTGAATTGATTGAAATTGTCTTGTGCGATAAGACCGCCTTTTTTACACTTATTTTCAATAATGTTTTCCTGTATTTTTTTGTAAATGTGGTGTACAATAAAGAACAGTAATTTTTAGATTTGATGAACTGTACTGCTCCCAGAAAAGTCTTGCAGTGTTTTTTAGCGAACAGAGTGTTAGAAAATGAGTAAGAGAGCATATTCTAATGTATTTGGACACACATTCTTCACTATGAATCGTTATCTCAGTAGTCAGCACACATAACACGGTCCTTAAATAATTTCTTTTGTCTCACCTAAACGGCCTTATCTTTAGATTGCGTTTACTTTGAAGTTTTATTTTTTCTTTTTTATTTGTGATAGTAGACCTGAGTATTTGATATTAATTCTGTTACTATGCTGTGCCATATACCTCCCTAATGGAATAGCTTCATACCTCCATAAGTTACTGCGAAAAAGGGTGTTGACAGACGGACAGAAAAACAGACAGATAGACGGACAACAAAGGACTGCAAACAATAAGGGTTCCGTTTTGCAGACTTAGATACGGAACCATAAAAAGTGTGGGGTAAAGTTTTGTTAAAAAAAAGCTTTATCTTCGATCCATCGATCAATCAACCTCAGGGTTCTTTTTTGACCTATTTTCAATCGTCAATCCATCTAGATTGACACCAAAATAAATATCAAATGTGTAGTTACATAAAACCTATAGAAAGATCGACACTGAATCCGAGATGAATCTAAATCAATCAATCTAGGCTCTTCTCAAATATATTAAACTTAGCTTCCAGTTTAAGCGGATGGAGCTGCACAACAGGGTTTGACTGAGACTGCCCATCAGACCTCCATAACTCAGTTACCTACTGGTAACAGGATACACATTAGTAAAGGTAGAACTACACTGCGCACACGTGTGATACAAACGCCGATCTAGGCGCGTCGATCTCCACACATCATCATCATCATCATCTTCCTGCCCTAGTCCCGTTTTATTTGGGGTCGGCGCAACACGTTTTTTTCTTCCATTCTGTCCTGTCACTCGTCACGCTATCACTAACTCCCTTTTCTTTCATATCGCTTCTCACACAATCCATCCATCTTTTCTTTGGCCTCCCTCTTCCCCTCCATCCATCCACATGTAAACTCATAACTTTTTTAGCAACATGCGTTTCATCCCTCCTTTTCACATGACCGTACCAAGACAAACGATTCCCTTTCAACTTTTCAGTCACTGGCGCCACTTTCAAACTTCCCCTAATATACTCATTTCTCACTTTATCCATTCTCATCACACCACACATCCATCTTAACATTCTCATCTCCGCTACATGCAATCTCTTTTCATCCGTCTTTTTCACAGCCCAACATTCTGACCCATACAGTATGACAGGCCTTATCACGGACTTGTAGATTTTACCCTTCAACTTGAGGGGCATCCGTGGGTCACAAGTTGTTCCCGTGACCTGTCGCCATTTCATCCATCCTGCGTTGATCCGACGTGTTACGTCCCGGTCCACCTCACCATCCCCTTGGACGAGCGACCCGAGGTACCGAAAGTCGGAACAGATCGGTATGGGCGTTCCGGCGAGAGCTAAAGGCACTGGATTGGAGACACCGCCGAAATCGCAGAACAGATACTCCGTTTTGGTTCTACTCAATTTCAGGCCAACACTCTCCAGTCTGTGCCACCACACCTCCAATCTGTTCTGGACCTCTAGGCCACTAGCGAGCTACCCCTTGCTCACTGTCCGCAAGCCCGCGCCTACGGTGGCTGGAAATCGGGATCGGAATCCCAGCAGCGCTTTGGGCGTGAGCGCCGTTACCTGATGCGGTCAGCCTCCTCTTTTACTAGCATTACTGCTTCGCAGAAGGAGGCGACCGCTTACCACTTCTTCACGCTCCAGACCATGGCCTGTACCAAGACCCGGCGCGAGAGATTGCCGCCGCCGATCGCCCCCACAAGGACACGGCGATGCTCTACAAATTTTAATAAGGGAAGCGAAGTCAACAAAATCAAGGATGAGATGGGAATGGGCATTAAAAGTATTGTTTAACATACTCGCACTTTAGTACTAACATTGACATAATAATATCTGTGCTGTAGTGCTGTTTGTTTTTTGCACGGGCCCTAGTAAAATGTCCGAAATATATTTTTTGTTGTAACTGCATTGATTTTTTTGTGAATATTTGTCAGCAAATAATATTTATCATATTAGAAAAGCGAAAGTCTTTAAGTATGTGTGTGGGATCATTTTCTACTATCACTAGTTCTCAATACATAAATAAATACAACTTCTCGAAAAAAAATCAGTTTATGTAGGTAATTGACTTCGACAGTTAGAAGTATTTAACTGTTCTCCGTCCAGACGTATTTATATAGATAATATTTAGTTCAGTCAGTTCAGTCAAATACAATCTTAATTAAATAACATAAGCTGAGTGTGTACTTAAATAACTCTGTTTGTAACACGTCCGAAGTTTGCCCATTTGAAATGCACTCAGCTTTCTCGTGAGTATTATTATTATATTTGTTCTAATTGCTGCAAAGTGCTACGAATCATTATGTGAATTTTTTAATGAAAATACTATGTTCTAACTTAGTATATATTTTGTCAAACGATGTCTTTTACTCCCCATTTACACCCATTTATACTAATATTATAAAGAGGTAAAGATCTAAAAAAAGTATCTAAAGGTAAAAGTAATATCTGAAAGTACCGGTCCGATCGCTAAATTTTTATTACCGATAGAAATCAGCTTTATTCTTGAGTGACATAGGCTATATTTTATGAATGCTGGCGAAGTTGCAGGCTTTTTTATGTGGAAAATCATCAAATGAGTTCTCCCGATTTGAGTGGAGCCAGAGTGTCAGACTTTTACTAACTAAAACACACGTCATCATCATCATCATCATCATCACCAGCCTTTTTAATATTCCCACTGCTAGGACTCAAGCCTTCTCTCTAAGAGAAGGAATGGGCCGTAATCCACCACGCGGGGCCAGTGCGGGTTAGTGAATGTCACATGTCTTCGAAAAACACACTAGTTTCTTCAATTGCTCTTTGGAAGGCCCTAAGTAACTGGCAGGTATCGGCCCTAACTAGCCCCGTCAATCTTGTTGACATCTCTTTCAGATTCACGTGGAACACAATGTGCCGTAGGGTTGGCTTCTTACCGGACAGAGACCCATTGCTCACCGTCTGTAAGGCTTAGGCTGCACTAAGGTTTTTTCCGGCAAGCGATAAACTGCCAAACCGCGAAACTGACTGAGACACACACATTGAAGTTAAAATCCACAATACTGGCCACGATTTTCACAGTTTCAAGAGAGTTGTATGCGTTGTTGCTATAATACAGATTTGACAGGCCGGTCAGTCTAATGGTTAGTGGCCCTGACTGCTATGCCGGAGGACGTGGGTTCGATTACCATGCAGGAAAAAATAATGTTTGTGTAATAAGCACGATTATTCGTTCTGTGTCTGGTTGTAATTTATCTATAATTTTATGTATTTAGAAATATATAAGTAGGTTTATCAGTTATCTAGTAGTCATAATACCAGCTCTGCTTAGCTTGAGACTACTACGACGAGACGGTTGTGTGATAGTTGTGGAATATTATTATTTTTATAAATTTGTTTATCTCAGGACCCGGTTCTGAACCTTTTGAAGGCGTACGATGAGACGCACGAAACCAACTCGTAGATGCCCTTTTAGACTCATTTAATGGGATTATTATTTCCTTTATTTTTCTATTTAACATATAATTTACATTTCTAAATATTTTTTTAAAAAGCATATAAAAAAAAGGTCGAGGTTTTCTAAACGCGAAGACCCTACACAACCGCGAGGTGTGCAGCCTCAGAGAATACTTTCAAAAAACCGATGTGGGTATGCACCGAGATGTGGTCGCAGTGGACAAAGGACTCACCCCGTTGTCCATGGCTAAAGAGAACTGGCGCAAACCTGTGGTACTTACAACTAATGACCGTAGGGAAGTATGGAAAAACAAGGAGCTACACGGGCGCTTTTATCGGGCTCTTCATGAGCCTGATGTAGACTTTGGAGCGTCAGTCGCCTGGCTACGTTTCAGCAACCTCTTCGGGGAAACTGAAGGTTTTGTCTGTGCAATTATGGACGAAGTCATCTTGACGTATAACTACCGGAGATATATAATGAAGGATGGGACGGTGGACGTGTGTCGGGCATGCCATCGACCTGGAGAGTCCATTAGACATATTATCTCTGGTTGTTCTCGTCTGGCTAACGGCGAGTACTTGCACAGACACAACCAAGTGGCCAGGATTATTCACCAGCAACTTGCTTTGAAATACAAACTTATGGAATCAGAGGTACCGTATTACAGGTATGTGCCCGACCCAGTTCTCGAAAATGACCATGTCACGTTGTACTGGGATCGGTCTATCATTACTGATCGGACTATTATAGCCAATAAGCCGGATATAGTAGTGATAGACCGATTAGCGCGCCGCGAGTGTGAGTGAGAGTGAGAGTGAGCGTCAATGGCCTTATAGCCAAAAGCTTCGACGACCATCTGTCGAAGCTGGCGTTGCGCGGATGGATCAAGGGCCTGATACAGAAGGCAGTACTCCTCGATACGGCTCGTATTGTGAGGAGGTTCCTGTCTCTGGAGCCCTAACCACCGGTAGCTTGGACCCTGCTCCCGACACCGGCGGACAACTATTTTTTATATTTTTAAATGTATTTTTTTTTATTTATTTTTTTTAAGAAATATTTAAAAATGTAAAATAATATGTTAAAATGATTATTATTTTCTTTATTCATTTTTTAACATGTAACTATATATTTTTAAATATTTCTTAAAAATCTATTAAAAAAAAAACATTTAAAAATATAAAAAACAGTATCCCACCGGTATCGGGAACATTATTATTATTATTAACACTAAAAAACAGAAAATACCCGCAGTTACCGCGTCAAATGTGTGCGGGTCAATATAAGTTCGCGGTTTTTTTTTTTCTTTTATTCATTAAATAGGGCGGTTAAAATCCGCGGCGTTTTATCTTTAGTGCGATTTAAGCCTAAGTTCGTGCCTATGGTGGGTGGAAATCGTCTTATGAGTCCTTCCCTTTCACTTTCCCGAGTTCATCTCCGCCGGAGACGATCTGAGTGGAAATTAATAACTAAGGATTAGATAAAGCTATTATCGGCGATCGTAATTGCTGATTAATGTCAACATTTTCTAGAACCGAGTGTTGTTTGGGACAAAGAGTTAAATTTAAGACTATGCATGTTTATAAATTAATATAATCTAAAGGTTAATGGACTTCATAACCACCCATAGCAACTTGTAACGTGTATGCCCTAATTTATCAGAAAGATTTTTTTAAACTCAAACGAAAAATAGATAAGGGATATCTGATCATTAAAAAAAAAAAACTGGGCAAGTGCCAGTCGGACTTGCACACTGAGGGTTCCGTACAGACTTACCTATGAAAACAGTTTAATTTCCGAATTGAGTTGCGAGGATTTTTCTAAATCTCAAATTATTATTGTGACGTAATTACACACTTTTCAGATTTTTTCCTATGCTTGTGCAATGAGATCTTGCTTTATTCCAAACAGGATTCTAGGTCATCGGCAAGTACCCTAAGAATTTTGATTCCCTTGACAGTGTCGATATATTTGTTTTTTTGCGATTTAAACGGCTGTATCTTTTTTTTTCGTTAGCTCAGATGTTTTTTTTTTCCCAGCTTCAAGGGATTGCAGACTTGAGTACATGGTTTTAATTTCAACTCGATACCTCCACGCGTTACTGACATAAAAGATCTTGACAGACAGACAGACAGCAAAGTGATCCTAGAAGGGTTCCGTTTTTAACTTTTTAGGTTGCGGAACCCTAAAAACCAGCAAGCATGGGTGCCCATATCAATTAACAAGGCCCATATTTCAATAATAATACTCAAACAGGTTGCAAACACCGTCACATATGTAGGTACGGTAAGTTGGCTGCGGTATAACAAAGTTACGCAATTACTGGCAACAACGGATTTGGGAGCGGTCCCGAAGCCGCAGGTACACTGCCGGCGACGGCCGTAGCCACCTTCGCGCCAGCACCACTATTTACTCACATCATTAGCACATTACCTAAGGGTTGGTTCAAAACTAAGAAACGTTCTGATGTTATGGCAGGTTATTTCAAGTTATTATTATTATTTAGAAGATAAGGGGCTATGCATCACCCATAGTGTAGGGGATGTAGTCACTGCGACCTAAAAGATCTATTTCAAGTTACTGTAACTGATATAATGGGTATATTAGTGGAGCAGTGTGCTGACGAAAAGCCTCAAAACGTGTATGGGATTCACACATCTATACTAATAATAATAATATTATATTTAAAAGACTACATTGGTTTAATGGTTAGTAACAACTAAGCAATTGAAGGGTTAGTAACACAAACTAATGTTTCAAAAAACATTTGTATTCTAGAATTATTGTTCGTAGGTAATTATTTTACCAGAAGATTGCTATATTATCACTGAGTGCCAAAAGCTAGTTATATTGTAGACTAGTTTCTGCGAGTGGCTTCACTCGCGTCACTCAGCGATAAAGTACGTACTTAGTATTAAAAAATAAAAATAAAATTGATCCAATGGTTTATCAGTTTATTCATTAGAAACAAAACTACAAACATACCAATATTCGTTACATTAATTATTAACTAAATATTAAGTATAGATTGACATAATATTAAACAACATTATTGTTAGTTTATGAGAAACCTGAATATATAGTTCGTTTAGAATCAGTAACTGAATGGATTCCAATAGATTTTACTACATGTAATATTTTTTTCCCAAAAATATTTAAAAGATCACAAGTTGGACACCAGCAACACTAAGCATAACACAGGTCACGGCAGGTCATAGCGGGCATTAGGAGCTAGCAAACAGCTTGGTGCAAGTGCAAAACCCCTGCAGTCGCTTAGATGGCCCGGTGATCAAGTATTTTAACTTTAATTTTTTTTTTTTTATTATGAAATTTTGTACATAGATTCTTTACATAAAAATACTAGAGACGTATTTAGGGTTTCGTATATAAGTACTAAAACTAGTGTTGTATATTTTTATGCCGTGCCCAGTATCCGTAGCCAAGTTGCTAATCTGCAATATTTAACGCTTGTAGAAAGCTTCAAATGCACGGGAATGCCGTCGCCTCGAGGCTCAGTCACGTGGTCAGAACAAAAGAATTGGCGGCAAGGTCAACTCGAAGCGTTCGACTCAAGCGAAACGTTGTAACTTGGCTAGGGGGGAAGATCTTAGAATTGATCACTTCATGATATGTAAAAGTAAAATTGGCCAGATCGTTTTAAACGTTCAAGTTTGATGATATTTCAATCTTCGTTTGGCCTATTTTTTAGACCTTTTATTATGATTGAAATTCTACATCCATGATTTGACCAAAAGGAAATTGACATATCATCAAATGTATAACAAAGGAGGAGGAGTACTTCGACGCCTGAGTGCACATTGTGTTTTTGTATTGTATTTATGTACGTTAGGTATTTATTTAGGTTTTAGTATAAATAGTTAAAGTTTTTTTTTTTTGAACATAAGCCTTAGTTGCCTGATAATTATATAATCAAAGATTACATATCAACTGATAGGTATTCAATCTCTTACATTTGGCATTTCGACAAAGTGACAATGTATGAATGTATGAAGATACTATCACTGATACTATGTAGTATCTTGGAGACATACCGTTTGGTCAATCCCTTAGCTGAAAAACATTGTTGAAACGATGGGAAAAGTAGAAACACATAATCGTATCCGGAATTAATAATCGTCCTCTATATTTAAAAAGGCACTAAAAGAAAACAGAGATTGTAAGGAAGTTTTTGAACTAATAATACTAGTATCTAATAATAGTCAAAAGTTAAGCCTCAGAGTAATTTTAGTAGCGGAAAGGACGGCCCTGGAGTGTCGGACGTACGTTTAGAATTATGATTGTTACTTCCGGCACTTCTTTCGACGACCTCAAATTAAAAACAAACTGAGGGCTGGAATTGGTATTTTTCTTTACTCAAACAATTACGTTAATGAAATGGTAGGTTGTTCTATCGCTTAGATAGGTATTAATCCATTACCTACTATTTATTATGAGCTAACACTGCTCGTAATGTATGTAAATACTTGAGTTAATAATTGTGTGACGGAATGCGGAAGAGGATATAAAGTCCCACAAAACTCTGCTAAAAATTGGGGACCCTCCAATCAGATGGGTGACTTGACTGGCCTGGGATACCTTGCAACCATAAGGACAAAGAAAAAAATTGTAGGTGAACCTACGTATAAATCTAAGACCAACAAATCTTCGTGATATAGAACAACAGTACTTTTTTTTGAGGTCAGACTATTACTGACTAAAAAATGTGTTCCTTCAATAGCCCGTTGCCCAGGGCCACGGTAACTCTTTCGATTATTGTCACTGCTCTTAGAACAGTATTGCTAGAACTACACTGCGCACACGTGTGCCATACAAGCCGATCTGGGCGCGTCGGTCTCCATACATTTTATATGGAAACTAGACTTATACAGCTATACAGTTGCCATCGTGGATCTTGAACACTTGCGCAGAAGTCAAATAGTCGGTCTCTTTAGTGGTGCGAAGTGCGACGCGGAGGCGGGGAGGGTCAGTGATTGGCTAGCCGCGCCATCGCGTCATAGACGTCACTCCTCATTTATTCACTGCGTTGCTGCATGTATCTCACAGCGAAAACGATTGGCTCGCCAATGTATGTAATGCGCAAAGCGGTCCCCACTCTGACGCCGAGCGTTCAAGATCCGTACTGGCAACTGTACTTTAATCTACGCCACGCTACGCGACGTCGTTCTATGTACAAATCAGGGGTTGTTACACGTGTGCGTCGGTCTAATGCAGTTCTTCAATTATATTTTAATCACGTGTTTGTCTAAACACTGAAGTAAGTGCTTAAATTAATGTTATGAGAATGCTACGTTTGCAAACAAAAATAAAATAAATAATGTTAGAAGTTAGGTCAACCACATGAACTTTTAAACGGATTCAATTTTATTTTCTCGGTATTCTAGTCAGTTTTAGCAACTGTATGATATTTTATGTACTGGGATAACATGGGCTTTACGCGGAATAGTTGGTAACTGACGCATGTAAAAGCATTTATTTATTTTAATTATTTTAGAAGTTAACACTTCGATAGAGCCCTGAATCTGTTAAGCTGTTTTTTGCCAGCTTTTACAATGTGAATACGCGTAGTACATATAATAATTTTTAGCGTGACAATATTGCTCACAATACATTCTATAGGCACGTGTCTATACATTGAGTGCCTCAGTTGCTGGAACATATTTCTGTTTTGTATGCACAAAACCTAATGGCAGTGACATGTCAGTTTGTGTATCCTTTCACCTAGTTTGAAAGATTTCTTTAAATACTTAATTTTGCAGGGTTTTGAAAAATTATTCCTATTTTCGACAGTAGATAAAGTTATATTTTGTTTACCTAATTAAAAGAAATATGAGCCTAATAACCTAAATGTTAATAACGTTTTTTGGCTCATATTTCTATAATAACATTGCAGCCGGAAGACGTCCACTGTTGCTCAACAAAAAGTCCTGAGCCTCTTACATCTATTGGATTCCTACGACCCCATCAGGCCATCAGTCAACCTTGCGAGAGGCCTTCTGCGTCTTTCGGTTTGCAGTAGCTACTCCAGACTATTTCAGCCCCATCGACCATCAGTACAGGGAGCCACTTAAGTTTGGCGATTCTTCGAGCTATGGTTCTCCTGCGGATAGATCTTCATTCCTGATGCGATCACGTCGAGTAACTCCAAGCATAGAATTTTTTATTGCCTTTTGAGTGACTTTAAGCCTTCTAATGAAGCCCAGGTTTCAGAGCAATGTCATCACTGACAACACGTTATACCGCCTGTTCCAGACTTTTGTCTTGAAACTCTGTGGTATGTTGGACAAGAATAATCTATTTAGAGGGATATTGCCAATACACAAAGACCTGCGTTGACCTAATTGGATATATCGTCACTTTCGAGAAATCCCTGTTTCTGTGTAGCACCGGAAAGCGGCAGGATGAGTTGATTGATTGAATAGACATTACGAATTCCGTTCCGTCGCCTATCAATCGCTCCGTGTCACGTGAATAGTGAACTGCGTCATTACCCTGCTTTAACTAGCATTGTTTCCTAACAATTCTAGCTTAATCGACTATTCGTATTATTTTCTTTTTATTTATTACAATTATCAACATTAGAGGCACTGGGAATGTATAGGTACACCAACTTCAAACGTATGTCTAAGTAATGTTTATTATACAAATTTTATAATAATGACAGCGATGTATAAGAGTTTTTTGACGCCATAATTTACTTTGCGCGTTAGCGTAGGTAGCGTAGCGTAAGTTTTAATATTATTATTTTTTTATTTATAGTTCCTCTAGTTCCTTTTTTAGCATGCAAATAATGTCGTTAAGTCCCCGATAGGAACCGGGTGCCGGCAGTTCAGATTTTTTCTACACGTTCACGCAATTAATGCTGTTCGCTTTTACAAGGTTTGCTGAACAACTAGGTGATACTATATTTTGTTGTCGTGATGGTCCATCTTGAGATCTTACTTATATATAATATGTATGTATTTATAAATATATAAGTATGTTTACCAGTTGTCTAGTACTCATAACACAAGCTCTGCTTAGCTTGGGACTAGACGGCGTTGTGTGATAGTTGTGGGATATTATTATATTAATTACGTGTAAACAAAAAGAAAAAAGATCACCTTGCTGTTTCGTAATCATACCTTTTTTGTAAGATTTATTTTGTTTTGCGTGTCGATGTCGTACGTACCTTTAATTTCTGAAAAATTTGCGGATTCGGTGGGTTTCATGGAAGCGAAGCTGCGGAAAAAGCTAGTCGTCTTTTAACTATATTATCTACTTCGATAATTGTTTCTATTAACCTTTTTTTTATTTATCGATTAAAATTTAATAATCATTTTGGCATTTCTAGAAAAATGACTTACTTAATTTCACAGTAATATAACTATTAGTGAAAGAGGTATTATAAATATCTAACGCTTCTTTAATTTATGATATTTTATTTCCTACACCAAATAGTGTATTAATGTCATAATACAAATTTTTTATCCCCGAAAATTTCACAGTTCCTACTCACTTTGCCAGTCTAGCCATGAGTAAATAGGTGGACTGAATTGGTGTTTGATAATTATTCGTTCGGTAAGTGATATGAGTAACAATTTTTTATTAATGTTAGGTTTTATTAAGCTATTGCATAGCTTCTATCGCGGGCCTTGAACGTGGAGACCGAATCCAGAAATTCCGTAACGAAAATAACCTAACACCCCCCACTCATTTGTTTTTTGAGCGTGGTGACCGATAAGAAAACAAATGAGTGAACAATCAATCAAAATTCAATTCAATGTGTGAAAGTGTAACTTCAATTAATATCAAAGAAAAAAAAAACAAAGGAAAAAAAAAATACTGCATAAACAAAATAAATAAATCATTATAATTGCATACTTTGATAAAAATGCTATGCTATAGCTTTACCGCGGCAGTCCCCGAGTGGAACACGTCTTTTTTAATTATGATTGATATGTAGGTAACCATTTAGACGATTCATTGTGCTTATTGTATACGGATTGTATGTATAGAAAATCTTTCAGTAAATAGTATTACATAAAAAGGGGCACTACATACTATTCTAGGCCAAAAACATCTTCTGCTTCATCGTGCTCACTATTTCTGGACTTTATTTCTAGGAAGTCTCCCAGTAAACAGTAGTATATTACACAGAAAAAAGCGCTGCATAGTTGTCTAGACCAAAAAATTGCAGGTTTCGTTTCTCCAGTCACAGTTAGCTTCCAATTTGCCGACGATACCCTACTGCCTCGGCTTGATTGGACCGTGAATGCTAACAGTATCGAACTCGTCATTTAGCTATGGATTGATAAAGTTCCCATTCAATTATTGTTGGTTTCTCCATGCAGATACAACATTGTGTTTTATGGAAAGTCTTAGAATATAATTGAGAATGTACATAATATATTTTATATTTGGTTCCTTTGTGTTAAATAAGTAAAATAAAAATGCCTTTTATTTCCTATTAAATACTAATTTTTTTTATTGCTTAATTAATTTACTGCCATTAACCGTTAACTCAATACACTTAATTAAAAATCATCATCAACATCTTTCCGCCCTTGCCCCATTTTATTTGGGGTCGGCGCAACCCGTTTTTTTCTTCCATTCTGTCCTGTCACTCGTCACGCTATCACTAACACTTATCTGAAGATTATCTACAGGAATCCCATATTGGGTGAAAGCGTCCTTCAAAGATTCCCAATTGTCTCTTTTTTGTACGTTTGTTTCTAGTTAGGACCGGCTGACTTTTTAATTTTATCTTCAGAGCGAGTTAATGAAAGAAAAAAGAAAAGAAAGAAACAAAACTATTTTTAAAGGTCTTCTTAATATTGGAATGCGAAAACAAAATTCAGTCGATTTCTTTTTTTAAACGTTACCTACCTCACATCTCACGCTAAGAAAAAATCCTGTATAATTGGTGCACATACACACAAGACACTCAGACCTGAAACTGTTATCTTTAGCCTACACAAATATTTATTCCAAGCGGGAATCGAGCTCGCGACACTCAGCACAGCAGCAAATCACTCAACCACTTTAATAATATTCCACAACTATCACACAACGCCGTTTAGTCCCAAGCTAAGCAGGGCTTGTGTTATGAGTACTAGACAACTGATAATCCTACTTATATATTTCTAAATACATACATATTATAGATAAATTACACCCAGACACAGAACAAATTAATGATCATGCTCATCACATAAACATTTGTTTTGGGTGGGAATCGAACCCACGACCTGCGGCTTAGCAGTCAGGGCCACTAACCACTAGACCAACAGGCCAGTCACTGCGCCAATTGTGCCGTCAAACATTTATACCCGAGGTTATTTTTAAAACGTTACCATGTTATTGTTAGATTTTGACTGTTTGTTTTTATAGGAATAAAACGTTTGCAAAAATCGTTTAACTTTTATAAAAACTAACAGTCAAAATCTGCCGTAAAAATAGAACCAGCTCACTTTCAAATATTCAAAAGTTATTACAGTGCTTATATCATAAAAATATCAGAAAATCTATGACAGTTTAATAAAATGAATTTCCAATATCGGTTTAAACGTAGTTTAGCTAGATTTTGAATCTTGGGCTTATAAAATGAAACGAAAATATTAACTCCAGTAGCCATTCCTATCCAAACTTTGTGTATTGGAAAAATCTTATTTAACAATGGCTAATTAACTTCCAATAAAATTCAGCGGGTTCCGAAAAAACTTTCCAACCATTTATTTCACGAAAACAGCCAGAATTCGATTAAGCCCGATTAAGGGATAGCTGCAAACTTCAATTCTGCTGAAAAAAAAGCTTTTTATCGAGGCAGTATTATGAAGACGGTAGGTGAAAAGAGTAAATGGCGCGAAATAATCCGAACTCTTAGTTCCCCGTTGCTGAAAAAGAATTTATTGCCCCTCGATACTCATACAGGCGGGTTTTATTGACACCTTTAATAACAAACCGACGGAAATATGTATACGGCAGATGCCAATACTGCATTAAATAACTTATATTGTACAAACTGCGTCGGCATTCGTCGCCATTTTGTACGAGCATGTATTATACAGTGTGATATTTTGTGTGTTCAATTTTGTTTTTCATTTGCGTCATTTGCATATCATATTCGAGATTCCGGTGCCTGACAAAAAACGCGTGTAACAGCTGTTTGTTATGGCTGTGGTCGACGAAGGCTAGGCTCGTTTGCGCTATTTGTGCGTTAACTTAGGGCGGGGTAACCTCGAAGTTGTATCGAGTTCGTGTAACAATGCCTGTCATTAGAAACCACATCGGTTGGTAACCACATGAAAACCAATATACGGTCGTATTGACACATTGGCTGTAGATGGAGTGAGAGGGCAACTGAAGGAACTTGGGTTGGATTTAGTAGTAGTTAGCCTTTTGTTTTCCAAGGCCAAGGTAACTCTTTTGAACAATTTGACGGCCTATGATTTAGGTCGTTTTTGAGATGAGAAATTATCAAATAACTTCTGCTCGGGGTGCAGCTAGAAGGCTTGTCAGACTTTTATTGACCCACCTGTGTTTCTTCAGTTACTTTTTGTGTTCCAGGACTACAGTAACTCTTTCGAACATTCATCATCAGCGACACCAGCCCTGAACACAAAACTCTATCGACTCTGAATGAATTAAATCCTTAATGTCTCAAAGTAATTCGTTAACAGCAATAAAAACAAAGAAAGAGAGAACAGAAAAATAAATACAGATTTAAAAAAGCAATAGGTAGAAAGTGGCTGTGTTGGTACAGGAACAAAAAAAGCAACAAACAATGCTTTCCTGTCAAGCCTAAATAAATAACCATTGAACAGTAACGGTTTGAATTCTCGAATACGCATGCTTTCGACACGAAGAAAATCACATAAAATGTAAAAAAAGAGAATCCCAAACTAGTTTTCCATCCTGACAGAAATTCACGGAAAAACCATGGAAAAATCACAGTGTTGTTAAAACTTGCACGTAAAACTGAACGGACTTTTGGTGTATTCGTTAGTCGTTCACCATGCATAACGTAAGCTCTGCAAAACATGTCTGACGAAAGTTGTGTATTTTCGTATTTCCAAACAGGTAGGTGACTTTTCTCTTTTGTTTAACCAATGAGTCATACAGTTGCATGCATGTGTTTGTTTGTGAAATGTTTTCGCAAATATTTTGATTGATAAAAGTGTATGTATACAAGATGCAAGGGACAGCCCTCCACAAATTTTAAGGGCTTGCTCAGTAGACGAAACTGAACAACCTTCCACAAAATTTTTTTTCAGGAAACGAAAAAAAAAAATTCGGCCTCTCCATACAAACTGTCCAATCAAGTTTATCATTTTCTATGGTGGGGCGGATTTTTTTTTTCGTTTCCTGAAAAAAAAAAATGTGGTAAGTTGTTCAGTTTCGTCTACTGAGCAAGCCCTTAAAATTTGTAGAGGGCTGTTCCTTACACCTTGTATACCATCGATATACATGGACTACGCTCTATATTAGGCGTGCCGAACACTCACTTCAGCTGACTCAGGTGCAATGTCGACTGTACACCTTGAACGAAACGCGTAAGGATCACGAAATTTATGGTGCAGATATTTTGGACGAGAAAAAAATATCCTTTAAAAGCTATCTTAGCGCTGCATGTTTTAATAGTTCTGTTAGACGATATAATTCCAGTGTAGCGCTGCAGCAACTTTTGTTATAACTTTTCAGTATTTTGACAAAACGTTTCCATGAAAGGGCTCGTCTATCACTAGAATATAAGTCGATGGTATGTACCTATTTAAAGGCCGAGGCCTGACTTACTCACTGATTTAACAACACCCAGCCCAAACTCTTAGCCAGGTACGTTAGAGTCTGTCTACCTGTCAGGTTTGCGGGCACAGTTATACCTGTCATTTAAGCTTGTGTGGAAACCTGCATAGTTGTGCCACATACACACTCCAGTTGATCTGTTAACTCAACTCTATAGGCAAACCTGTCAAGTATACCATAGCGTGTGTGAGTACCTTTAGATCGAGAACGCTACAATTTTCAACCCCTAAGGAGATAAAACAGGAGTCTTAAGTTTTTGTGGAAAAACCTACTTTCATGCAGGCGAAGCTGCTGGCAGAAGCTAGTATTATATACACCGCTAAATTTTGATCGTTTTAATACCGTGGAGGTCCGATCCGGTACATGAAACACTATCGATTTGTAAAGATAAAATAAAAAAGTAAAGTACTTATACAAGTTTTTTCTAAACTCGTATTAATTTACGCATGTACGAAATTAATTTCTTTAAGTAAACGTCAGCTGAGCGAGTCCAATGACCTGTAGGTAGTTAGTACGCAACGCAGACTACTCTCCACGGGATTAAAACGATCAAAATTTAACGGTGTATATATATTTTATACTTTTAATAATTATACTTATAATTTATACATTTAATTGACACAGCCGATAATGCAGTCGTTTGCATATTTTAATAAGGAATTTGTTTATTTATTTATATACACTTTATTGTACACCAATATTACAATATTTTAAGAAGGAAACGTCATAATAAAAAACATACAACTGGCGGTCTTATCGCACTTGGCGATTTTACTGTTTTATTCAACATCATAATGAAAAGTCTTTTACATTCACATAATTTAATTATAAACAATTATAATAAAACGGCCAACCGTAAAACGAGCAGACCAATTAATCCTCAATGAATTAAAATCGTGTTTTATTCAGCCACCGCAATAATGATCAAGTTTCATGAAAAATGGAAGGCATCAAGTTCATATAAAACAGTTTAAAATATGCTTTTGTCTGCATTTTTTTTTTTTAATAAAACATACGAGTTCCATGTTGTTGTAATGGTTAAGAGAAATATATAAAACTAATAGTTTTCAGCACGCTTGTAAACGTCGTGGATAAATTGAACCATTTTGAAATAACAAATGGGCGATCGACTATTCCTGTTTTTTTTTTTCCTTATTGTACAAAATACAGTACGGGAAAATAGAAAATACTATCAAGCTCGTTCCAGATACAGGTACCTAATGACTTCTACTGCATATATTTTTGGTATTAAATTATCAATACACTCCATTTTTTGTATCTATGTTAGTAACTTTCTCCAATCCTTCTATAAATTGAAATTGCTTAAATTATCTATTATTTATTATATACTTTATTGTACACTTTATTATGTGGCCAGGATAACTTATTTATGCAGTAATTATGTGTTACCGGTAAACTTTAGATAAACCAGAATTCTAGAATTTAATTGTTTCTTTACTTACGTCACACTCTCACTTCTTTTGTGACAGTATTCTTCGAGCACGTAGTTTTTCTTTTAAAGAGGTCGCAGGTAGATATGCCCAGGAAGGTAAGTACAGGTAACTTTTTAAATGAAATTGGGTCAAAGACCCACTTTTGTCCAAACCACGTAAAATAAATGCAACTAGAGGAAGTTGACTTAAACCGCTTGAGGCAACGAATAAATTTGCTTGAAAATCATTTCAGAACACGTTTATTTTTCAAAAAGGAAATGTAAACAAAGCCGAACTATGTACCTTCCACTTTAAAAATGTTTTATTCAATAGAAGAGAGTTAGGTGGTGGCAAACGTTTCATTATTCTAATGCCTGTGGTGGGCGGCGCCTAGATAGCCCAGGTGTTGCTGAGTAAATGTAAATATTTTATTGTGGAGGCACAAATGGCGCCTGAGAGATCAATAAAATTTGTTTGTTTTGTAAAATGCTCTCTGTTGTCTGCTTTATAGATTGTGAACATGAATAATTCAAACATACGAATGGAAGAGTATCCACCAGTCCATTTGTTTTAATGTTACGCCTGATGAAACGTGCAACTTTCGCCCTTTTTTCGTCAATACCGTGTTATGTGAATTACGATATGATTAATTTCGAAGTTCGCCAACGTTTGATCATTCGCGACCTTTTTCTGCCATCCAATTATATGATCATTCATTATTGGATATACAGGGTTTTGTAATTATTATATTATGTGAATATTCATTCGGGTAATCCGTTATGGAAATGAGACAACTAATTATATCTAAAGCAAGAAGAGTTTCATTTCATTGATTAGACTTTGGTTCAGTGTAACTCTTATTAAATTTATCTCAGATATCAACAGGATCAATATTACAATAAAAATGATATTAATTTACATGTAAACTAGAAATATTTAATTTTTTTTTTAATAATTTTACTTTATTTACATTGGCTTCCAACAGAAGTATGTCACCATATGAAAAAGCAATCACGATACGAAAAAAGTATTATATCGAATCCTGTCCGTAGACTCGAATAAATCCAATCTGCAACCGCAGATGTAACTTAATCAAATCCAGACAGACGGCAGTAAAAAACAAGCTGAGTATCATTTCCGACATTCTTGATAGACCCTTAACCATACTGTTATGGGTAATCGGGATACGTCGGAGTTACAGGCAAGTTACAGGCATGCTTAGGTACGTCGGGCAAATATAACGGCGTGAGCTCGAAAACTCAATTACTGACGCTGTTTCCACAGTAACTATGTACGTATAGGTATTGTAGGGTTACCGCACGTATCAATATCTCACTTTTTACTGGATTTCGTAGTAGATATAGTACCTATACAGTTTTTGATTATACAACATTAATTTTACCATATACGAAACCCAGAACACGTGTCTAGTGTGTCTTTCTATTTTAAGTAAAAAGACTATGTACAAAATTTCATGACTGTATCATGACATCACAAACTTATAAGCTTGTTATGTCAGCAAAAATACAAGGGCACCGGACCATCCAGGCGGCTGAAGGGTTGCTTTGCACTTGCACCAAGCTGTTTGATGGCGCCTAATACCCGCTTTGACCCACCGTGACCAGTATTGTACTTAGTGTCGGTGGTGTCCGGATTCTGACATTTTTAAATATTTTTGGGAAAAAAATTTAACATGTTGTAAAAACTATTGGAATCCATTAAGTTACTGATTCTAAACAAATATACTCAGGTTTCGCATAAACTAAAAATAATGTATATCATCATTAGTGCTCTAAAGGATGATATAGTTTATAAGTTACAATGTTGATATATGATTTACTTAGAATGTTTCAAGTCAGTGAAGTAGGATTCTTACTCCAAAATTGAAAAATACTTTTATACCTATTTCTGTTGCAAAGCATTCGCTCAAAATGCTTAGTTGAACTGCTGGTTCGTTCAAAAGTATCACCGCCCAGGAAAATGATAACTGAAGAAACGTTTGAGTTTTAGTTAGTATAAATCTGACACTTCCTCTCACTCTTCCTAGAGCGGGAAAAGTTATTTGATGACTTCTCACATCAAAAAAGACTGTTTTACACTTGCTATAATCTTGATATCTTTACTTTTGATAAGTTCGCGTCCTATCGCTATCTCACCTGATGGAAAGCGACGATGTGGTCGACGATGGAACACGCTTGCGTAAATGTAACCTATTCACTCTTGACTTAAAGAACACTAGGTTGTAGCTGTCAGGAAACACGTAATCATCCTGACCGAGCTTAAGACGTTGACGGCGCGTATTGTACCACGCGCGCCTCAAGGAGTTGTCAGCAAACCGTAGGGACCCAGCAGGGTCGCAGCCTACTGGGATCCCCTTGGTCCTAGTAGGCTTCGACCCTGCTTCGGAAACGAAGATTCGGCCCCAGTAGGAAAGGTAACGAAAGAACAGGAGTGAGATTTAGTCAGTAAAAGTCTGACACTATCTCCCGCTCCGCCCAAGGGCGTGGAGATCTCATTGGATGATTTTCTCACCTACAAAAAAAAGAGTGCTGGAGCAGAAAATTCCAGTCCTTTGCTGTATATTTCATTTTTACTCGCCTGGATTACTTTGTTGATAAAAAGTAACTCGCCAAAATTCTCCATATATAATAATAACATACGGAACCAAAAATTGCCCTACGGAACCAAAACAGCCCTACGCATAAATTCTTGGTTCATATCATTTCTGCCCCTCCCATTATATCTCCCGGCATTGTGTGTGATAGGTAAGCAAAGTGTAATAACGTAAATATGTTTACATGAAGACCTTTAGGGCGTTGCTCTACGAGGACTTCGTTAACTATGCTGTGCATATGACTCTGTAATGTGAAGATGGTACTTCATTTGTAATAGACATTTGCCACTTAATTTTGGATTAGCTACCAGAGGTTATGTAAATTCCAATTTACAAAACAAATAAATAACTTGACAAATAAATCAGCCTATTATGGAATCATTTTATTTATTTACCCACTTATGAAGGCTTACAACAAGGCCTTTCTTTAGTTTGGCCTCAATGTTTTTGAGAAGTGCATCGAGATTTGACGTGCTAGAAAAATAAGTAATCATATTATGATTACACCTATTATTTAATTTCATTCTGCATTTTCAATTACTTGTTCTTATTAACTATGTTTTGCTCTTATTTTGATGCTGACTAGTGTATTCTTCTTCTTCCTGCCCTCCCATATTACAGGGGTTGGCGCAACACATTTTTTTTCCATTCTGTCCTGTCACCAGTCACACTATCACCAACTCCCTTTTTTTCATATCACACTCCTCACTCAATCCATCCATCTATGCTGACTATTGTAATCTTTACTTATTCACACAACTTGATATTTTCATCTTATTCTGAGACTTCAGGTAGGTACTTCAGTCAATCGAACTTACAAGATCTTTTATTTTTCGTCTCCAAATCTACCACCCTCACGCGGTCGGTTGATTAGCCGTCACATGTTATATATTGTTAAGCATAACAACGTAACTTTACATATACGAATTTTTTCAGTAATTTTCACCAATAGACAAAGTGTTTTATAGTGATTTTAGAAAGTTTGAATGTGTAAATTATAGAAGACAAAAAATTTAATATCTCAAAGATTTGCGAAGCCGGGATAAGTCGCTAGTTTAAAATAATTTTAGGTAAAAGCAGTATAGAACTCAAATGGGGTCAGGCAGGACATTTATATAGCAAGGCGTGAAATGTCAGCAAAATTGATGGGGTCAGTTAGGACTGACGTCTGTCAGGGCTGCCGATTGTTGTTTGAAGAATGTACCGTACCCCCGTAATTAAGGGTAGCTAAAGGAACACGGTGGATTTTAGTCAGTAAAAGTTATATACTCCCTCTCACTTCCCCCTAGAAATTCTTTGACGATTTAAAAAAAAAAGATTGAACCTGGATAACACAGAAACATGGGTAATCCCCACGTTTCTGTGACTTGACTAAAGAGGCTAAGCATAGTACTGGGCGAAGTCGAGCTGTGGATGATGATGACGAAAGGCGGTATATCTGTGGGAGGGGCTAATACAGGCAACTTTACCCTTTCCTCATGAAATGACGCCTTTCCTTTCTCTGTTCTAAAAAAAACATTTACCAATAAAATAAGTTCTAAGTATGTGATTTTTCCACAAAAATAATTTCGCTTTTAGATTTCAATGTAAGCAAAAATTAAAACCAGAAAGCCAACCACGTCCGCCCGTTACAGTAAATGAGCTAGTTACTTTTATCTAGTTGGTGTAATCTATGAGCCACTTCGCTTTATATCTGTAGTTTCCAGCTAAGAATAAGCCGTCCCATTCCTTCTCATTCCCGTGGGTACCGCGGTGCGGCGATTAAGAGATCATATTAGGTAAATACTCTCTCATGGGTCGCTTAGTTGAGGGTGGATGCGTGGGTAGGCATAATACCCTTTTTTGGAGCGGGATTTTATCAGCTAGCTCCTACCGCTCGGGGTAGAGTGAGAGGGATCAGTGTCAGACTTTTACTGACACAAGTGTCAAACGACGATTTTCAACACATTCGAAAAAAAAAACAAAAGCACAGATTTAGTAATACGTACGTTATTGTAAAAAATAGTTTGCGGATTCTTATCGAAGCGACAAGGCTGCATTTTGCTGCACTATTGCGAAACATAGTTTGTCGCTTAGGTACTTAATTCATTAAACTCCAAGCGAACGCCGCCGTTCGCTTTGTCATAGTCTTCTATTGCTGTAGGTGATATAGGAGCGAGTTTTAGAACGAGTGTGTTGAAAACTATACTCCAATCCCCTTAATACAGCTCCTTCAGCTTAGGCAATATTATTAAAAAGCAACTGGTCGTCATGAAAATAAAACCGTTTTATTCGAAGTCGTGCGAAAATAAATGCGTTGGATTTTCTTAAAATTTCACTTTTGGCTCGTTGGACGGGCCGAGTCTGCGAGGATGACGTTGCATTATGCATTTTGCTAACGAACGCGTGCTGTGAGAGCCGCGTACGGAAAATTTGAATAGAAAATGTTAAACTGAGCAAAAGTTTTCATGCTTTTACTTAGAGAGCTTCTAAAAGAAACAAGCGTGGAAGCTAAGTCGGATGAGGACCGTTCAACATGGTTTTAGTACTAAAACATGCTATTAGTGTATAAATATAGCTCCACTCTATAAACATATCTCCATACAGAAAATATACATTATTTTTAGTTTAGAATCAGTTACTGAATGGATTCCAATAGTTTTTACACCATGTTAATTTTTTTTGCAATAATATTTAAAAGGGTCACAAGTTGGACACCACCGACACTAAGTACAGGTCATGGCAGGTCATAGCGGGCTTTAGGTGCCTACAAACAACTGGGTGCAAGTGCAAAACGACCCCTCAGTCGCCTGGATGGCGCGGTGACCTTGTATTTTTGCTGACATAACAATCTTATAACTTTATGATTTTTCATGATACAGTTATGAAATTTTATACATAGATTTTTTATTTAAAAATACTAGACACTTGTTTCGGGTTTCGCATATATTCAAAGTAATGTTTTATAACAAAAGCATATTCAAAAGCTGCTCAAAAATATATTTAAAATTGGACGAAAAACACTGATGAATTCGCGAAGTACCTGGGGACTCATGAAAAGCAATAAATTGCGCCAACTATCACGCTAGGTAAGTACTGTGGTCGCGATATAACAATGATATGTAGTAATGCCGAGGATGAAACATTATTATGCGCTGCACTCCACGCATTTACTGATCAATGTATTTCCATCTCGTGAAACTAAGTTGCTGTTATTCATTCGTTTAGGTACTAAGCGTGGGGATTGTGAAAATACTACAGTATTGTTCTTTCAGAAGTTCCTGCTGTGGAGAGCATGATAAAAAGAAACTAAGGCTAGGTAGACGGCGCGTAATTGACGGGATCCGTAAGGGCCGTCTGCCCAGGCTTTGGATTGTTCGAAAGAATCACCAGGTTCTTGGAACGCAAAAGGCAACAGAAGAAACACTAGTAAAACCTATCAGCAAAAGTGTGCCACTCCCTCTTACTCCACCCAGTTATGATGATTCCCAAACAAAAATATAACACACTACCCCTTAAGAAACAAACATTACTTGCACAGACCGCTTGCTAAATAGAGGATGTATGTGAATGAGTCATAAGAAGAGGCAGGCTTGTTTTTATATCATTTTTTTTTTAAAAAGAAAACCAAAAATATAAACTTACGCCTTTTAGGAAAATAACTAAAAGATTGATAATATAAAATATCAGATATAATGTAATATTATTTTAAAAAAAAATTGAGAGAGAATTTAGGAGTTAAGGAGTATTTATTTATTTATTTTACTATTTATGTAGACACAAAAATAACAGAAAAAGATAATACATAAGAAACATTAGTACAAAGGTACTGTTTATTTCCAAAGACATTTCTTCCAGCAGACCTGCGAAATCAAAAAGAAATGTAGACAATAGTGTGAGTATGTGTGTGAGTATTATACAGAAAGGAAAATTACTAAAGCGCTTGTCTTTTCTTCTATTTTAATCACTTTTTCTTTTCATCATAGATCCAGAAATGTTTTATAGGGATTGCGATAAAGATTTATGATTCAACATATCTAGCGAAAAACGTCCAACACTTACGCTCAGCATCCGAAACGGTACTAAGATGAATGACTGGACAATAATTCGAAACGACAGCATAATTACACCAGAGACTGGATAAATCTTAGCCCTCCCTAGAATTGTATCGGTCATCGAGATAGGCGAATAGGTTCTAAGTGAAAGTGATGTATTGAGCACTCGCTTCAGATGGGCACTTTGATTCAACGGGATTACCTTCTGGGAATTCCGATCGACATGGAGGACGTGGAATATATTTATTATAATATAATTAATTCGTTTCAGAAGAAGATACTCGCATCAATCTGTGGTAGGTATTTATGGGTACTCGACATGCAGGCACTGATTACGTCTAGCTAGCAACAAACTTAAGAGGTGCAGGTTTTATCAAAATGAGATTTTATGAATCTCGATATACTAGCTTCTAATTCTACTCATACTAGCTTCCGACATCGGCTTTAAACGTGTTAAAGTAGATTTCTCCATACAAACTCGAGTGAATTACGAAACGGGAGTGAATTTAGGAGGTTTTTATTTGATTAATTGATTTTCCTCTTAACAGGAAATCTTATGAAAAATTTTACGGTTCTAGTTCTGGTAGTTTGTGTGTTGATATGGCAGTTAGTCAGTTTATCCTTTTATATACGACACCCGCATTAAACAAGGCAGTATCTCGAATTACAGTCCAATTCGAGTTACGTCTATGATAGGCGTAATATATGTGGAATGAGCTACACAATATGAAAAACCACGTATTTCTAGCATTGATGCATAGATCAATTTTTGAGCAAATATACTTTTCCTATAAAAAAATCAAACACGCTTTGGGTGATATTTCGATAGTATTATATTTATTAAGCAATTCTAAACCATTTTTATTTTTTGACAATCATTAACGCTAATAGAAGTTTACGTAAGCGCAGCATCTTACTACACAGTTCTATCGAATGGTATTACCTACAAAATGCCCTTCATAATCCTAGTCTTTACGGTCGAACAGTCGCTTTGTTCGGCTAAACCAACTGAGCAGGTGGTCTAGCCTACAGTGTTGCACTAGGAGAATATTATTTCAGCGGTCCAAAGACCGTTTCTATCGATGATTACACTGCAATCGAAGATCAATGGTGAATAAAGGTATGTGGTTTTTAATTTCTCATATGAATCTTCACTTTTAGTTACAATACTCTTATTTTCTAGATTCTGGACTCTAGGAAGATTGATATGAATTGCAATGACTGGCCTGTTGGTGTAGTGATTAGTGGCCCTGAATGCCGGAGGTCTTGGGTTCAATACCCACCCAAGACAAATGTTTGTGTGATGAGCATGATCATTTGTTCTGTGTCTGGGTGTAATTTATATATAATATGTATGATACAGTGTATTTAGAAATATCTAAGTATGTTTATCAGTTGTCTAGTACTCATAAAACAAGCTCTGATTAGCTGGAGACTAGATGGCGTTGTGTGATAGTTGTGGAATATTAAATATCACAAACTTCAAACGCCACTCGGTGTTACCTCACAATGTGACAAAAATCTCGAGATGACTTGTCATAATGTCATGTTTTTGTAAATTTTTGCTCGATCTGTAATCTACGACTTTAACCATCATGATGTTATCAAGGACACGTGGCAACTTGGAGCGTTTATGCTTGAAAAACAATAAACTAATTAAATCTAATTTGGTGTCTATCTATGTAATAAAACAGTCTTAAAAACGTTAATATCCATATTGGCTGATCATTTCATGCCGTAGAAGATTTTATTTATTTACTTATTAAAGCTTCATTCAATACAAAAGTACACATGTACACTTATTGCCTTAAGCATTTTTACCAGCTAACCGTAAGCGCTGAAGAGATAACACGGCACGTGCATACAAAAGAAAAGATTATAAGGGAAACAAGACAAATTCACTTCACCATTCTCATCATAACCAAATTATTCTTCTTTCTGAAAAATGGAAGAAATTCTGAGCAAAATAAACAATTGCAATCTTATCGAGACCAGGCTTACTGGAAGACAGTTTACCTGTTCCAAGAACTCTCCAAATACGTCCCAATATTTTCCCGCTAGCATCGGAATATTCGTCCCATTCGTGCGGTATGTCCTGCGACTTACGTGACCACTGCCACTTCACTTTACCGAATCTTCGAGTTATATTAGAGACCTCAATTTTCCTTCGGATCTCATTGTCTCGACGCGTATTCGTTAGAATAATAGAGATTTACGAGCACAATGCTTTCTGATATTTGTTCAAACCTGCTTTATGTTATAAATGCGAGAGTGAGGTTGTGTTTATATTAGAATCATATAATAAGCTGTTTTTGACAAAAAGATCTACCTTAAATTCATGACGGAAATAAAAATTAAAGCTGCTATTTTTTAAATTGCGTTAATTTTATAAATTGTTTTATTTAAATATTGCATAACATACTCGATTCAAATATAGAGTAAAATATTTTCAATTCCAATTTATTACAGTGCTTGAAAATATTTCGAGTACTTGTCGAATTGGGTTTAAATTTAGTAGCCGTATTCAATTGCAAACTTTTTTTCCTTTATGTAATCTGCTCAGTTTTATTTAGCCGTAGGCAGATGTAGTTTCAGTAAGCTGTAAATATATTTGTCAATAAGGCTTCATTGAGCAGACACCAAAATGACATTTTGTATTTGTTATCACTCGCAAGACATTCAGCATCGTCCACATAGGTTGTTGTTGTTACAAATTCAGCATTTGGTTGATCTGATGTATGTATACAAGGTGTCGTTTTGAAGCTGCAAAATATTTCAGGAGGTAATTATGTTAGTGATTCTCGACCCGAATCAATAATAAAATGAGTAGGTAATTTTTTTTTTCTTATTTATGAAAATCGGTATGTGTGAACTACGTTTCTTAAAAAGCAGCCAGTCTGATACCTGCCTTATAACCGCGCTTTCTTTCACACACACAAACACGTAAAAATAAAGGGCGTTTTCACACACACTAACTCGCAACGATAGTTTCATAAATAATGTATCATCCAATCATCATCCCGCACGCCACACCCTAGCCACGCCCCCGAATCGAATTAGTTTAGTATAATTAAAAAATAAAATAACAAGTATTACTGATTATTGACCAGGTATCGTTTTTCCACATGATTATTTATGAGTTTTATTACAACCTCCTAAAATATTGTGCAGTTTTAAAACTGCACCTTGTATATATTTATGTCGTGGCGAGATCTTAGGAATTGATCATTTCATGATATGGCTTAGTAAAACTGGCCAGAACATTTTAAATGTTAAAGTTTGATTTTCAACCTTTTATTATCCTTGAAATCCTACATCAATGATACGGTCAAACGAGGATTGACATACGAAGTAATCAATTTCAAATCTGGTCACGACATATACGAGTATATACTTCAGTATTTAATAGATCTGATGTATATACATCAGATCTATTAAATACTGAAGTTACCAACAGTTAACAACAGTAACCTACTCGTACATAAATATATATTATATTTGTTACACCTAAAAATATCAAATGTAAACTTAAGCAATATTACTTAAGTATTGTTTAAGAATGTTTTCTACTTATTTACAAAATGTTTTTATAAATTAATAGCGACAATAACGTACACATATAAAATTGAAAACTCAATTTGTTTCGATATTGAGATAGATTCATGATAACACAACTTTAAACCTTAGTGGTTTTTTGGTTGCTATTTAACCTGAATAATCCTGTAATCTTTGTATAAATGATAAATAAAAAAAAAAATAAAAAAAATAGTGCCTGTTGTCTGATTAGGATTGTTAAACCAAACCCCACTCTAATCTTCAGCTATAATCAAGTATCCTTGATGCCAATGCATTATTTGGACTCTGTTTCGCATATATGATTTTGTAATCAATTTTGCACCACATATAAAATAGTCGAATAGGTACCGGTATCTATTAATAAGTTTTCGATAACTTTCATAGGATACCGGATTTGTGAATCAAAAATGTTAGTAGAACCATCTGCCAAGATTATACCCAAAAATCCCTCTCTTTTATTTTATCGATAAACTAAACGGTAGCTACATTACATAAAATGAATACTCCGTTTAAGCAAAGCTATTTTCGGTCGTAAACTTTAGAGATTGTTGGTAGTTTGACTAAAAGGTCCAGTTATGTGTAGGTATGTACATTACGAACAAGTTTGGTACACGAATAGTTTACACATGTTTCAATTCCCAAACCCTTCGTTTGGAAAACAAAACTCAGTGGTACAATCCGCGGGACTCCCTAAAATTATTTACCTTTCATTTCGTTCACTAAATGAGTAGGTTTATTGGATTAAGTCCAGAAAGCTTTGCCCTTAATTGGGGCTTTCTGACAAATAACTTTTCTGTTTTCTCAAACTCGGACAGCTCTTAAATAATGTTCTTAATTAAATTTGTGCACAGAATGAAAATAGCTTATGATAATTACTTATACGAAGTTGAACTGTAATAGAGACGTAAAGTTTTGATTGTTTTCATAAACAACAATAGTATTCTACAACACAAGGCTGTCTAGTCTCAAGCTAAGCAGAGTTTATGTTATGAGTACTAGACAACTGATTAACATATTTATTCTCTAAATACTATTAATATTATAGATAAATACACCCAGACACAGAACAAAAATGAGCACGATGCTCATCACAGAAATATTTATCTTGGGTGGGTGTCGAACCCACGATATCCGGCATAGCAGTCAGGAACGCCACTAGACCAACAGGCCAGTCTAAATGTGATGTGCCGGTTCCTAATTAAGCAAATAAACATCTTTATTTTCATATAATGTCAACTTGGAACTTTTGTCATTTAAGAGACAAATTCTGTTTATGTCATACCTTTTCCTAGGTGATTTTTTACCTACATGTGCACAAGTTGTGTATTCCTTGAATTATTAATAATATCTTGTTTTTGGCTGTGAAAAAGATGGATGAAAAAATATTGCATGTAGCGGAGATGAGAATGTTGAGATGGATTTGTGTGTGACGACAAAAGATCAAGTGAGAAATGAGTATATTAGAGGAAGATTGAAAGTGGCGCCAGTGACTGAAAAGTTAAGACGAATCGTTTATCTTCGTATGGTCATGTAAAGAGGAGGGGTGAAACGCTAGTTACTAAAAGGATTATGTATTATGTGGATGGTGTAGAGGGAGAGGGCAAAGAAAAGATGGATGGATTTTGTAGAGAGTGATATGAAAGAAAAGGAAGTTAGTGATAACTTGACGGACCGGGTGATAGGATAGAATGGAAGAAAAAAAACGTGTTGCGTGACCCCAAATAACACGGGACAAGGGCAGGAAGATGATAATAATATCTTGTTTTTGTTGAGTAATTAAGAAAGAAAGAAAGTATTTATTTTGGCGCAAAAAAAAAAACATATTATACAACAAAAACTTAAGACAAACACCAAACAAAAAATAAATAAATAAAAAGTAACATTGTGTGTCATACGTTTGCGCCAAAAAAGGTCCAGTTCAGCGAAATGCCAGACTACTATGGGTAGTTGTCTGACGCTGGTTTTCAACTGAACCTTATTTGGAGTGAAACGGATAAAAAGAAATTTACAATAAGTGTCAACACTACATAAAAAACAAAACAAAACATAATAGAAACCGGTTTGAAACGATTTAGCCTCAATCAACACAATTACTACACGTGGTCCATTTTCTAGCCAGAGAAAAGTGTTTTTTTTTAATATTAGCTAAATAATGCTTTCTAATTTTGCCTTGTAGTGTTAAGAATATTTAAACTGAGCATCATTATAACTATTTAGTATTTATATTTTATTTTTTTATCAAAAAATAATATTCGTTGTGTTCCAAATAAAAACATTCAAGGTTTATATTATTAATATTTAGGTGTTTAGCCTCTAGCGAAAACAAACACATTTTATGAAAAAGAAAACCTATCTGAAGAAAAAAAAAATGTTTATTTTGTCAAGTGTGTTGAAAACCATCGTTTGATACACGTGGATATTTTTTATTACAGTCTCTCGACTGCATAACCACCTCACCTTTGGCTCGGGAACATCTTCCGCCTTGGCTGTAATGACAAAATTTGCCCATTTCCTTCAAAATATACTATTATCCTCGTTACTAGAGGTCCTGTAACCAGAGAACAGAGAGATATATGTATATCTGCACCCTAACCTGCCTTAACTAAAGCCATTTACTCGGTCGAATTAGATAAATGAAGAATGATTCAATTGTCTGCAGAATTGCTTACATCCTTCTTGTAATAAAGACTGACGTGAACTGCTTCCAATAGAATAATTATTGAATGTCTATATGAACCGAGTGTTCAAAACTGAGACTGCATACTTTTCAGTGGGGTGTGCCAACCATAGAATTATAATAATATTTATTGAAAAAAAAAGACGTGTGGCACTCGGGGACTGTCGCGGTAAAGCTATTGCATTTTTATCAACTTATGCAATTATAATTATTTATTTATTTTATTTATGCAGTATTTTTTTTCCTTTGTTTTTTTTTCTTTGATATTAATTGAAGTTACACTTTCACACATTGAATTGAATTTTGATTGATTGTTCACTCATTTGTTTTGTTATCGGTCACCACGCTCAAAAAACAAATGAGTGGGGGGTGTTAGGTTATTTTCGTTAAGGAATTTCTGGATTCGGTCTCCACGCTCAAGGCCCGCGATAGAAGCTATGCAATTAGCTTAAAAGTATAAATTTGTAAACAATATTAGTTTTGGTATATGCGATACTCGAAATACGTTGTAGTTATTTTATGTAACAAATCTATGTACAAAATTACATAATTGTATCATGAAAAATCACAAAGTTCTAAGCTTATTATGTTACCTGATTTTCCACCTAAATAAAAAGTCAACGGGCCATCCGAGAGACTGTTGGCTGATAGGATGGTTTGCTCCCGCACTCAGCTGTACGCTGGCGCCTAATGCGCATTATAACTTGCCGTGACTTGTGTTGTACGTTGTACTTAGTATCGGTGGTTTCCAACTTGTGACCTTTTTTAAACACTAGCTTTAGCCTGCGGCTTCACTTGTATGCATAAAACATAGCCCAAGTCACTCAGGAATAAAGCACTTTTCTATTAGTGAAAGCTGTCCAACTGGTCAAATTGACCAGTACTTTTAGAGATTACCTCCTATAAACAAACAAACAAACTTTACCTCTATATTATATTAGTATAGACGTAGATTTTTGGGGAAAAATATGTCATGGTGTAAAAATTATTATTAGAAACGGTTTCAGAAATACTATGGTGTACAGTAATTGCTTATAAGCTACTTATAAGTAATAACTAAATAATGCAATCAATTATGTGTAATAGTTAGCATCTGCTACCGAACTAGGTTTATGACCTGTATTCCAGCATTTAAATCATTGTATTGATTTCATTGTATGTTAATGGAGTTGAAGATACAACAAAGGTTATTTGTACATACGAGTAATTAGTTACTGTACACAATAACTGTGTAATATAATTACACACGTAATTGAATAGTACAAGTGCGGCGGCCATTCGGGGCTTAGAAGCGAAAAGCTTTTAGTGCGTACAAAACTACTTATACTCACCTTCCACTTGCTTCTCAAAATGAATTTTATCGAGTTAACCCACTAAGAGCTTTAGGGCCAATTTAATCATTTGCTCCAAATGGGATTCGTTATTGGTAAATAAGAAATCGTTAAGAGATCGTGAATCTAATATACTATCGTATAGATCAGTCCATCTTAGTACACAGTGAAGTATAGGGTACCTTATGTAGCATTTAGTTTAATAATTTTTATCTTTATTCCATGACATTCAATGTACCTACTGACATTTTTATTATTATTCTATGACATTTTAATTTTTTGTTTCCATGCCATTTAATTTATTGACATTTTTAAGTCATATCAATGATATTTTATTTATTGATATTTTTTTTAATTTCTATTCTACGACATTGAATTAAGTGACAAAATGTACCTAATTGAATTTAATATTTATGGGAAAAGAGACACTTATATAATATATTTTAACGTCTAAATTGTACCTACTTGTGTGCACAAATTTACTTTTTGTATTTGTATTTGGCTATGTTAGCTATAATCAGAAAGGGTTTGCTTGGGTAGTGATGACGATGGTTAAACATTGCCTCCGACACACTGTGTCACCAAACGCAATGTTGCTCAGCGTCCCACAACTTATCACCCAATGTTTTACGATGCATTCTCGTGACGCGGGGCATGGTGTTGGACAATTGACAAGCGTTGTGCATCAAGTTTGGGGTCATTTTGTCCCATAATGAATGAATGAATTTATTTTATTGGGGTACAAAATGATCCACACAGTATTAATAACTTAATAAATATCGTAATTATATTATCTGAGACTTTAGTAAAACAAGCTACAGGAAACTAGCATCTGCCAGCGGTTTTACCCGCGTGGTTGTCGAATATTATCCGAAGAAAACTTATTTCCGGTATAAATAAAAAGAAAATCTCCTATGTCCAATTCCTGGGCATAGTCTACCCGTGTGCAAATTTTAATTCTAATCTTTTCAGCCGTTTAAACGTGAAGTTATAAAAACTTATACATTTTCATGTTTTGAATAATAAGTTAGGTATTTGAATTTCGGATCCCTGGATTTACGTCTCTATATAAATAAAGTTGTTAGTAACAGACAACATCAATTTGCCTGTCAACGACTTTGAGGAGAACACAAAGCCTTAATAATGGAATTACGTTTATTTTGGACGCCATTTTATGCTTGAAACATCATAAGGAAATATAATTTGGTAGGCAATCATGTATTTTCGACAAGGAAGTCGGGTTTGCGACTACCGGAGAGATCAATCGTCCGATTCCGGGAGTAGTACGATAAACGTGGGATGAGTGACGGTTCATTGAGTTGAAACATTCACATTGTGACCTTTTCGTGCCTGGCCTTGGTAAAGGGGGTAAGTGTTAGTTCTGAAATTCTGAAACATAGTAGTATGTACAAAGATATCTGTGATTCGCAGTTGAGTTGATACAGTTTAAAATAGGGCTGTGGGATATTTCGAAAGAGTTATCGTGACCCTGGAATGCAAATAAAGTAACACAAGTAGGTTTTAGTCAGAGTCTGACACGCCCCTCCCGCTCCACTCAGAGCTTGATTTACTTGATGATTTCCCACCGCCAAAAAAAAAAACAAAATTACTGAATTTAAAGCCACCAACAAAAAGGAAATCGATTTCTGCATCAGAAAATTCAAAGTTGACGAAGACGAGAAGATTTAACAAGTCACATATAAATTTAAAAGTCAAAGTTAATATTATGAATCTATTAGCTAACAGTATGATCAAAGAAGAAGACTCTGGCAGCTAGCCAACAGAAGTAACCTACCTAAGTTGTAGATGTCAGTTCAGGAAGCTGCATATAAAAGATGAGTTAGCTACTTGTCACTATTGGGCGATGCCGCGATGGTTTACTGCACTTTTGCTGGTCCGATCGTATCGGTCTACGATTCTGCCGACTAAAAATAGGTCACCGACGGAATCTCCATTCGAATTGTTCTATTTGATGTTTCCGGTCTCCGACAATCGGTCAGCATGCGCCGGAACAGTAGGTTTTTCGTAGGCACCTGATTTGTGTGCACTGTAGTGCGTTTTCGTCCACAAAAGGCTGCCCCCGGATATTGTTGTTCGGTTGCGATCTACTATAACACGATGAAGATTTTTTGCGTAACGATACGATACGGGTTTGATTGAGTGATATTGACCCATTTCACGGCTCAAACGTTTGTTACCGGTCTGGTCTTGTTAGCAGTAACAAAGACTATCGTTTTTTCACGGTTTTTTACATTTTCTACACATTTCAGTTACAAATCTGCAGTGTCATCAATATGAATGTCACTTCGCCTAATTTCTTTTCCCAAACTTTCCTACCACTCAGCAGTCTAACAGGAAAATACAGGTGTATCTCAGCAGGCGTTGTGAAATCTTATTAAACTTATTCAATGAAGCGAAGCAGTATTACCCCATTGTATGCGGTAAAGACCATTCACGGGAACATTCTCAGAGGTTCTTATATAAGTTTTTGTAAAGTTGTACGTAGTCTTAGGTAGTAGAAGTAGGTATGTAGTGCAGTTATACGACACTGGTGCGCCAATCGTCGCTGATAAAAAGTTCTTGCTAGCTGCACAAACATCCGGGCAGGGCACACTCAATTACTGGAGTTTGTAGCACAAGGAATTTCCCACATCCACGTGCTTTCTCGTTTCATTTCCCCCGTAACAGCTTATTAACCTCTTTTCAAGATTGAAACTAATATTTACGCGGAGTAAACGATGTCAAACACTTTAAAATGAACAGTCTATTGGTTGTTCTCTTTTAGAAAGACACTTTGCGTTGTTTTTGAATAAGAGGTGAACGAAATGATTGGCTTTAGATTTTTGATATGAGAAAAAGACGGGAATTAGGGAATCGAATTAGTTTCATTTCACATTATTTCTCACAGTTGGGTAAAGATCTTTTACGTCCTTCAATTCAAGTTCTTCTAGATATTCTTTTCCTTTGTTGTCTCGAGCCAATCCCATTTAATATATAGAACAATTAATGGTTCATTGATGTACAAGAACATTCATTATTTTTGTGTGTTCAATTTCATCTGCATCTTGTGTATAAGATATGATTAGCTCATTTATCTTTTGTTCCATTTACTTCTATCTGAAGTCTGCAGTATCGGATAGTCATAACCTTGCGGTCTTGTCTCCTGCCATGCGACAAGTCTCCTTACCGGTCCTTACATATATGTATAACTTGCGCATGGAGAGGTAACGCTGGGACGGGACTCTGGTGACCGCGACAAATCATGCATTGATGGACAGAATTACGGTGGGAACTCATGACGGTATGGAGACAACGACTGTCGCAAGTCATCACTGGGTACTTCATAATCGCGGCGGGAAGGCCTTTTTTATTATGACGTTCTCATTTTATGCTTGACGCAGGTCGTTACTAGACGGAAAAGCAAGGGGAAGTTTGGGAAATTTCTGTTTCGGATCCAGGCGAAAGAAACGCCCGGGTGTCAACATTGTGCTCGGAGGACACGATGGATCATACGACGGAAATCCATCACTGCTTGAATGGAGATTGTCGTGTCCTCGTTCAGGCAGTCAGCGGGGGCGACCTCTCACATTCAGCCCTGGTTCAGGCCGTGATCCGGACTAATAGGAAATGCGCCCCGCCCCAGAAGGCACGCATGCTTGAAAGAGAGCTCCAGTAGGGCCTTTTCGTATTAGGGATGCGGAAACATATAAAAGAGTTTAGTGTCCCTAGAACGCAAGGGCAACTGAAGGACACGGGTGGGTTTTAGTCAGTAAAAGTCTGGCACGCTCTTGCTCCCACTAAGGAAGTCATTTGATGAATTCTCAAAAAACAGCATTCGTTCCTTTCTTAACACACATTCAATCCAAATGCATGTGTTCCGCAATTTTCGTCTAAAAATAGATCTCCTCGTTTCTTCACAGGAAATCGTGTGTGGCGTGAGAATCAAATATAGCATCATATCTGCATTGTGATGTGCTGCTGACATATTGTTTGTGGAAGATAAATTGACTGTATTGCATGTTTCTCTGCTTGTTGGAATGAATGCTAATCAATGTCACGTGATGTTTTTTTTTTTTATTCCAAAGCATTTTATTTAAAAGTAGCTTTTGCTTCACCCGCGTATATAAAATATAGATAGCCTATGTCTATGTATGAAAAAACTTTAGCAATCGAACCAGTACTTTCAGAGATTACCTTCTAAAAACAAAAACAAAAAAAAAACAGACTATAGTCTGGTATAGATACCTCTTCATAATATTAGTGTAGATCAACGCAGCGTGATGTTGTTTTTTTTATTATTTCAAACAAAACACTTACATCCACTTCAAAAATGTCAAAAAGTCAGTCAGTCAGAAAAATGGTGCTAATAGCACATTCCAAAGCGGAGATCGCTATGTCTCCCATGGACGCTCTTTTCAATCATGTTATGTATTACAAATATCTCGGTTGCATTTTTCTTGCCACGACTATTATGTGACAACAATGTAAATGATTTTTTTTAAACCTGCAGTTGGCAGATGACCAGTTTCAACTGACAGCATCTGTTCACGAACATGACAGTATATTAGCACCGTTCAGCTCAACCATTTTGAAGGGAACCGAATGATCCTTCACACGCGCCACCATCAGTGAGACAAAGACATTTGAGTCAGCATAACAAACTCTCAACTTTCGTGTTCATTTATATAAAACAAGTCCAATAATAAACTAAAAACCATAAACAGCTCAATAGTACGCACATTTACAATTTTTTTTTTTTTTTTTTGTTAGCCTATTCTGTCCCACTCCTGGGCAAAGGCCTCCCTCCACTCCTTCCATTTTTCGCGCGCCCGGGCTTCTTCTTGCCAGTTCTGGTGGAATCTGTCAAGTTCGTCGCGCCATCTCCTTCGTGGTCTACCGCGACCCCGACGCACTGTTTCAGGGCACCAACTTTGTGCTACTTTGGCCCACAGTTTGTCGGGCATGCGGCAGACGTGTCCTGCCCAGTCCCACTTCAGTTTGGCAGCCTTTTGAGCCACATCGACTATTTTGGTTTTGGAGCGCAGTATAGTGTTTCGAACTCGATCCGTTAATTTAACACCTAGTATACTGCGCTCCATTGCTCGTTGGCAAACCTTAAGTTTGGACTTCTGGATGTTAGTCAAAGACCAAGTTTGTGCACCATAGGTTAGGACGGGGAGAATACACATGTCCATGAGTTTTTGCTTTAGTGCCATGGGCAATTCACCCTTGAATAGGTCTTTCATGGACCAGTAGCTCCTCCAGGCGTTTTCAGTCCGTCTTGCGATCTCTTTGTCTTGCCTCGCCTGGAAAAAAAAATAATAATAATCAATTTGTACGCCCTTATGGTAGTGTAACTGAACCAGCATTGAGTCCAGCATTTTTATCTTGAACTTATAATGTGCTTATAATGTGCTTGCCTGCATAGTGTGCGTTTAATACATGATTTAAATTTCGTTTCATAGAGTTCTATTATGTGGGGTAGTATTTTATTATAACATTTTCATAGGTTGTACCTATCAGAGACAGACTCCGACAGAGAATTCCACTCCTTAGCTGTGCGCACAATGAATGAAATTTTAGTGTGTATAAGTGGAATCCACCATGTATCGGTGGCCATCGCCTTACGCCTGGTGGTCTGTTTATGGATTGTTTTGCCGATCTCGTGCTCGAATCGTAATTTTTAATAATTTTTATGTTTTTTTATTTATGGCCAAATAAAACGACGGAAAAATAGTTAATACGTCAAAAACAGTTCGACCATGCAAAATAAAAACACGATTCATAATCCGACTGCTTTTTTCAATATTTTACAAAAAATCATTTTCTTCAGAAGCCATAAAAAACATCTCCAATCCATAAGTATTTTATATCCACATTTTGTTTTATAACATTATTCGAACGAATACGTTCTGTACTGTTTCAGGGCTACGAGTACCTTCGCCAATATCGGTACAAACTTATGTCCTCTATAACTTGACTCATCTCGAGGGAAATAAGAAAAGGCAGGAAATACGCTTGAGAACTCGCACAAAATATGTCCCCATCTTTTATTATTTACGTTATACATGAAACTTTAATCCTGATACGTTTATCTCTAGATAGTTAACAGAAATTGTCTGTTACAGTAATAGAGAACGAACTCTTGGAGCGAAACCACGTGACCTATTAATTTAAACGCTATTATCCTTCGTGTAATTATAATGAAAACGAATTTGGGATCTCAATTAATCCTAGCCTAATATGAATTTAATGTGATCAATATTTATTGAGAATACCGGCAAGCGAAACTCGGCGGAAGACCTTTTAGTTCGTTATTTTCATCTCTGTATATTTAGCCTTCGACTGCGCCTGTCTGCCATAGAAGCAGCATCGGCGTGTGTAGGTATAGGATAATACAAACACTTTAATGCAACTTGGTTAAAAAAGTATCACATGTTTTTTTAGGCACTTATTTATTTATTTTTCACTATGGATAGGCTCGCCTTTGATCACTATCTCACCTGATGGTAAGTGTAGCCGACGATGGAACGCGCTTTAACGTCCTTCTTATTATTAAGATGTAGAATTACCTTCAGATTATTTATTTATTTATTTATTTTATATATTTATTTATTTTTAAAGAAAGCTTACAGACTAATAACATAATTGTTTTTTTTTTTTATAAGTATGGAAAATTGCTAATTAAAAGCTTCCACATATACATATCTTATATTATACTGCGTTGACTTTTAAATAAAATATTAATAAAAATTTATGTTGGTACCCAAAGAAGGATTATGCCTGTCCTCGCCATTTAAAATCATAGATAAAATGCAATTAACTAAGTAAAATCAATATTAAATAATTATTCGTGACTACTATCTCCAAAATATTCCTTATTCAGGATTTTTCTAATGTTTTGTACACTGGTGCAAAATAAGTCGATTCCTAGGTGCGACGGTAAATTATTAAAGGCTGTGACACTACGTATGGAGAAGGCGTTACGTCTGTATTTTGTGGATGTGCGTGGTGCCTGTAATAGAGGTCGCATACGTAGGTTGTTCTGATTAGTACGAAGAAGTATTTTACTGAGTAGATCAGGACAATCAATCGAGCCATTTGCTATGTTTGCCAAGAAACATATGTCGTTAATATTACGTCTTATGTGTAGTGGTAAGAAATGATAACGCCTACAACGGTGCTCGTAGTCGACCGAGAATTGTTTGGCTTTAAAATCCAGATATCGCAAAAACTTTCTCTGAACAGATTCAATACGAGATTTGTAAGTCTCGTATTGTGGGTTCCAGACCTGGGAAACGTACTCAAGGTGGCTGCGCACGAGTGAACAGTAAAGAACTTTGATAGGTTTTAAAGACCGAAAATTAGAACATGCTCTAGTAATGAAACCTAAGGTTTTGAAGGCTTTCTTGACTATGGTTTCTATATGTTCATCAAAAAGTAATTTGCTATCGTGTATCACTCCCAGATCTCTGATACTGCTTGTTTTACTTATGTATGAACCTTCTAGCGTGTAACCTGGGCCGATAGTAGTTTTCTGACGAGTGAACACTAGGTGAAAACATTTGGATACGTTTAGTTGTAACTTATTAATTTTACAGTATGCTACGAATTTATCAAGGTCAGACTGAAGTAGCTCGGTATCAGACACTGTTCGTACAGACTTAAGGACCTTCATGTCGTCGGCGTAAAGTATAATTTGTGAATTAGCAAAACAGCTTTTAATGTCAGAGATAAATATGATATATAATAAATGGAACAACAGATGAACAAGCAAATCATCTCTTATACACGGGAAATGAAATTGAATATACCAAAATTATGCACATTATAATAGTACTTGTAAATGAATGTATCATTAATTAATAATAAATGGATCGGGACGGCGCGGGAGAAGAATAAATGGAAGGTTTTTTGGAAGATCTTTGCTCAGCAATGATACAAACAGTAAAACATACTAAATAGATTCAAAAAACTACCTCACCAACTTATTAATTCAAATTAATGCTGTTTAGTAAGTATCCTTTACTATGAATATCTCCGTTTTTTCATATACCTGATTGCTTTGTTTCTATTTTAACATCGATAAACGTGCCCTAAAGATCACTCTTATTTTGAAGGAAAATAGACAGAAGAGAAGTAGAAGATAGAAACGTGTGGAGCCATTTAGGGGAGGCTTACATCGCAGAGGCGACTTCTACGAATAGCCATGACGCCAAATATAAAACTGAATAAAGAAAACGTAGGAACAATACTTAAATAAAGAAAAAGAAATGAAGATTTGATTTTTTTTTTTTTCGTAATATTTTTTATAATAATAATTACTTTATTTCAAGTTTGCACTCATAGAATGGTTAGTAACAATATTAACTTAAAACTATGTTAGTAGCTATTAAAACTCAAAAAGAAATTAAATAAATACCCAGTGAAGTTTTTTTTTTAATTGAAAGTAGTTGAATAAAGAACATTTTTATTTTACTAATATAATAGTAGAGAAACCTTGGTTTAATAAACAAATAACCATATTGATTGTAATTGTTTTTTCAAATTAAACAGAAAAGATCATCGCAAGATGACTTAGCGTCGATCAAACTACTACTACATACACTACTTACTACATAAAATGTTATTAGATAAGTCAGTTACGTGCAAAGAGATTGTGATATTGCTGATGATTACAATATTTTAATGGTTTTCATTAATTTTGGACATTTATTTTGGCTCAACATGATGGCTGTTTACGAGAAGAAATAAAATAAAATGTACAGAAGTTTTTAATGAAAAATATTGGAGGTGAAGATTTGCTATAATAACAGAACGTGCTGTCTAGCTCAGGAGCTCATAAGAAATTAAAAAAGTTATATGATCTAAACATAAGTAAAAATATTTTCTCAAAAAACTCATGCCCACTAATACTGCTAAGCAGTTTCTTTAATACTAAATTCTCAAACTTTCTCTTATGGCAGTATTATTCCATTGCGGCTGGCGACTGCACAGTTTTATTAGTCCTCAGTTCCACCTGCTCCAGTATCCCACCTGTGACTACTTCGTTTGCATATTATTAATAATTAGCAGTGATTGTTAATGTAAAACAATAAATAAATCCGGTCAAACATTTCAATACTACTTGATTAACTGATTGTATACTTACCTACGTGATAATTAGGGGTATTCGTAGTCTATGTAGGTATTTTATTTAATATTTAATTTATGATAAAGAGCTTTCTGTGTTTTAATTAAATTTTGAGATTTAATTAAACAGAATCTACATGATGTGAATCTATTTAGGAAATACGAATTTAAAAAAAAGTTACAGTCGACTCTTATAAAAAAAATATCATCAACTATTTTTTTTTTTTGTTTCAAATCTTGTGCTTGACTGCAATCCGACCTGATGGTAAGCAGTGATGCAATAAAAAATAAGTAAGTCCAGCTTTTATTTTCTGACTTTCTTGAAACTTGGTCATTTCTGTGGGCAAGAGTAGGTACTATTTAAAATATGGCCACCCAATCCCGCTATACCTTGTTTAAGAACGATATTATGGACTGTCTGAACAACGCGTCGAAAATTCGAAACATTTGAACATCGGACAGATATACACGTAAATCAACCAATGTACGGAGCTACGCTTAGGCGATGAAGCTAATGCCAAGAGTTAAAGGGTTCACTCATATTCTCAGTTATAATCGTACGCTTGACGATACGTCGGCAAATGACGACGTATTCGATTCAACAAATCTACGGATAGCATATCCATTGCGTGTTCGTCAATTCCACTTGTGGTACCTTTGCCTGGAATTAGGGGTTTTGTAATACGATTAAGTAGGTATCAGCGTACACGATACAGGAGTAATTCATAGTGTAGGGCAACACTTTTTATAAACTAAAAATAAATAAATATATTATATGCTAAATTAAATATATATATTAGAACTTTAAAATATCTTCCTCAATGACGAAGTTATTAAGCTTCAAATCTAATAATTAAAAAAAATAAGTCCGACATGAATTCTGAAGTCACGAAGACGCCACTAAGGCCCCCTGAATACAAAAAGCATTTTTGCAATATTTAATACAAATTGTTATATCTCGTTTGCTTTTCGATCAATTTTGATTTTGTTTTCACTGTTCATATTCTATATTTGTATATCTATACAATACATAATTTATTGAAAGAAAATATTTGTGTGTTTGTATTTTACTTTGTAATAAATAAACTCAATTACTATGGGACGGATTTTAGATTTCTTTAATAGGTATTGCAAATGCAACTTTATCGGTGACTAGCGTAGGCTATATTTCTATAATTAGTTTATACTTTCACGCGTGCGAAGCCACTGGCAAAAGCTAGTTTACTAAAACTAGAAGTAACAGAATAGCTTAATTTTGGGATACATTGTCTTTATGTTCCACAGTCAAATTGAAATTGTTTCACATCTAGCCTTAATTGCTTTACTGAAATACAACAGGATTAAAATAGATTTTTCAATACACTTGCTCAGAAAGTGACTCTTATTGCACTGCACTTATACCAAACTGTGACATTTTGATTAACATTACGCACTAGTGCCATAATGTAGTTAACACCTTATTGTTCAACCTCTCTCCGCCATAATTTTATTACATTTATCGTATCAGAACGGATGCAGGTCGTCCCCCACGAGTCGCCGGTCAACCCCCGTTTATTCATTTCAGTGAGTGTATTGAAAGGTAAATAAAAAAAAAATTGGGCGCGCATATGAAAACAGATTTTTATCGCCACAAAAGTTTACTAGTTTTACAGTTATATTGTTCACAAGTGTATTGAAAAACGTCGTATGATACACGTGAGTAATTAATGATTACCGTTCTCGACTCTCTTAGGACCCTCGCCATGGCTCGGGTCTTAATACCGCCTCGACAGTAATCACTAACATTACACACTTATATCATAATGTACCTACTATTAATAATTAATCTATAATTATAGATTAGTGGGTGTAATTTATCTATAACTAGCGACCCGCCCCGGCTTCGCACGGGTGCAATGCTGATACTAAATACACTACAGAAAAACTGTGAACGTTGTATATAAAAACATAGCGGCCCGCTCCGGCTTCGCACGGGTATAAAATATATAGCCTATGCGATTAAAATCGATTCAGTAGTTTTGACTTATTCATTACTGCCCGTGGCCCGCACGCGTTAAAGGAGTAAAACAATCCCCCTTTCCCTATACCATGAAGAGGCACGGTCTTGCCGCATCGGGCGGCCGGCCGGTACCGCCGCAAACGCTACGTCCCGCAATTTTTAAATCTGTAATATCTTCGAAAATATTCACTTAAATCATACGGTGTAAAGGGCCATATAGATCTATATTAAACGAACAATGTATTCAAGGTATTTAATTGGTTAAGGATTAATGCTGTATTGGTTAAAATCGCTTCGAAAATTAGCCATTATTTGTCGTAAAAAGTAAATGACAAAAAAAAGTTATTGTGGGTTATCCATAAGAGATAGACATATACCATCACGGACTTTTCTGTAGACCTTTTCAATGTGTACAATACTTAGTACATTATTTTGATAAAACTCGTAGGGTTCAGCCTGCGTTTGCAATGTAAGCGGAAAAAATGTAATTATTTACGACATCACATTAGAAACCTCAAAAATAACAGTACTTCTCCACTATTTAATGGATGTTATTATACATATAAACCTTCCTCTTGAATCACTCTATCTATTAAAAAAAACCGCATCAAAATCCGTTGCGTAGTTTCAAAGATTTAAGCATACAAAGGGACATAGGGACAGAGAAAGCGACTTTGTTTTATACTATGTAGTGATACGTATGTATTTAGAAATATATAAGTATGTTTATCAGTTGTCTAGTACCCATAACACAAGCTCTGCTTAGCTTAGGACTAGACGGCGCTGTGTGATAGTTGTGGAATATTATTATCTCCTTTATTTATTATTATTATTAGTAATTTAGGTTTCCAAAATACAAATTCCGCAAACAAGAACGTTGTTTTCTTTGAAAGAACTTTGCAGAAGTCCTTTTCGATTAGTTAAATCGAATACTACGACCACGAGACGCGCTAAAAGAAAGTTCTTATTTGCTCTCGCACGTCTCTCTGCAGCCGTTCCCGGCCGCTGCCCGGAAGAGCAACGCAAATAACCCGTTTTGCATTATGAAAATAGAATAGATGAAACAAAAACATGAACCAAAATGTTTGCTCAAAACGCCATCTCATTCATAAGACCGGTTATCCCAGCTTTTAATTAACATTACGGGAATAATAAAAACATAACAAATGTTGGCTTCACGAGTTCGGAATTTGATGTTTGTTGACATGTAGTTCGTGTTTATATATGAAAAAGCGTTGATTTTATAACTTATTTTTTTACTTCTTTATTTGATTATTGTTTCAAATCAAAATATTTAATTTTACATCGGCGTATACTATACAACCTTATTTTTATTTTATACGGAATCTGACACACATGTCTAATAGGTATTTTTATGTAAATACACTACAAAGTACACGTTACGTGTTAGTACGTGTAGTACTTGTTTGTACTTACAAAGTTTCAAAACTGTATTATGAAAAATCACAAAGTTATAAGCCCGTTATGGTACCTGACAGGCAACATAAATACATGGTCACCGGGCCACCTGGGCGACTGAGGGGTTGTTTTGCTTCCGCACCCAGCTGTACGATGACGCCTAATACCCACCATGACCTTTCGTGGCTTGCTTTGTACTTGGACACTAAGTACAAAACAAGCCACGTAAGGTGCTAACTTGCGACTTTTTTTAAATATTTTTGGGAAATAATATAAGTTAATGGAATAGATTCAGTTACTGATTCTGAAAAAACTTTATTCAGATTTCACCTGTACTAAAAATAATATTGCACACAAAAACTAGTGCACATTTCCAATTTGTCATTTCCTATGAAATGGATAAGGCTATCCATATTCACGGTTTCTTTTTAAATAAAAATTGGTTTTTACAATACATGTAATTCCTATTACAATTTTGTTTATTGCAGAGTATTGAATTAACTGGGATAATTGTCGTCGATTTTTAAATTTAATTCTTTGTCTGTTTTATTCCGATTTACTGGTAATATTTTTGGTGTAATGTACTGGCAAATATTTGTAGCTTTAACTGGAAAATTGTTCAATTTTTAACTTAATACTTTTTCTATATTGTTCAACTAGTAGGGGTTATGTTGAATTTCTACTATCCTATTGAGGTTTTTGTTAAGAATGAAATCATCCAATGATTTCTTCCGGTCTTGGCGGGGTGGACGACGTGTCAGACTTTCACTGACCAAAACCACACCTGTGTCCTTCAGTAGTCCTTTGCTTTCTAGGACTACGGTTTCCTTTCCAGAATTTCCCTGCGGTCCTAGCTAGCGGCTTATTGAGGTGTATGATGATAATAAGACGTCTAAGTGGTTTCTCCTTGATTACCAGCGATTGTTTTGAGTATTTTACTCGTGACTTCAGGAACACCAGGCCAAGAAATATGAATTTAGCGATTTTTCCAATTTTATTAAATTAGAAAAAAAATAGTGGCCTCAAAAATTAAACGTGCTGGCTTTTTTCTCTGTTCTATAATCACTACGAAATAAAAAGAACAATAAAATAAGCACGTGTTTTTCCCTCACAAAAGTAATCTTTTTCAGAGAGTTATGTATTTCGGCACCCCTTGACCCCTTCAGACGTAGAAGGAATATCAATCAGCTGTGAAACTTGCTAACTGTGTATGTACATAAACCACAATCGAACATAAGACATTTTATTTACAAGGATATTTACTAGAAGTCCGATTATACATATGCATCATCTAAATACCAAAATATAAATGCAAACATGCGCTAAAAAAGGCAAAACATAAAAGCAAATTCAAATAATATGTATTATTATTTGAATTCGCATTTATTTTCATAAAATTTACATTTTTATTAACATTTATTTTATGTCTTATGTTTAGCATTAAGCGTTTATTTTATAAGCACTGGTGGTCGAGTGCTAACGGCCCCGACTTACAAGTTGTAGATCGCGGGTGCATTACTTTGTATAATTTATTTCATCACCACTGCTCTCAAGAAGGTGAAGAAAAACATCGTGAGGAAACTGGCATGTCCTAGAACCAAAAATTTAAAGACAATGACATGATGTGACATCCACCAACCCGCACTGAGCCCGCGTGGTGGATTACGGCCTATTCTCTCTCATAGAGGGGAGGCCTGCGATCGCATCAGGCAACGGCGCTCTCGCCGCCGCCGGGATTCCGATCCCGATTTCCAGCCACCGTAGGCGCGGGCTTGCGGACAGTGAGCAATGGGTAGCTCGCTGTCCGGCCGTCCGGTAACTGTCCGGACCGAGCCCAAGTCGTCGACGGCGCGCGCTGTTCCCGCGCGCCTCAAGGAGTTGTCAGCAACAGCAGGGGCCCAGCCGGGTCGAAGCCTACTGGGGCCAGGGTTATCCGAAAGGGCGCTCGAGCCCTGGTATGAAAGCTTGAAGGAACGGGATGGGTTTTTTAGTCAGTAAGAGTCTGACACTATCTCCCGCTCCGCCCAAGAGCGGGGGTTGTCATAAGATGATTTTTCCCATCGAAAAAAAAAGCCCCAGTCGTGGGAACATCTTTTCACGACCTTGCCGCTGTGAGCGGTGGCTAAGCGCGGTGCGGCGAGCGGTAACATCAAAAGTATGAAAATATTTGAAGCACGCCACGACACGCCTCTCGGAGCGCTGCGCGGCCGCTTACCAATGCCGACCCGCCCGCTGCTTACACCGTGTGCTGCTGAGTCGTGCTGATAATAACTTTTATGGCTTATATTTATAAACCTAATACTGTTTATTCATTATATAAATCAGTTTCAATTTTTGTGATCATATACAATTAATCAATCTTGTAAATAAAAAAAGCCATATTTCTAAATTTTGTACAGATCGTCAGACACACGCGTGGCACGTCACTATCAGCAGCTCTCCACCGACCCCGCATAACACAACATGACTGACACATTTTACTACTGAAATAAGCACTATTCATAAAAATGTACTAAAATCATGCATATGAATATATTATACGGTACATACACCAAAATAACATTTTTTACAATTTTTGTCTGTCTGTCTATCTGTTTCTCCAGGCTAATCTCTGAAATAGCTGGCCCGATTTTGATGGGACTTTTTTTGGCAGGTAGCTGATGTAATAAGGAGTAACATAGGCTACTTTTATTTTAGAAAAATAAATTCGAAATCCTGTAGTCCACGTGAACGAAGTCGCGGGCACGTCTAGTATTCAGTAACACTAAAAATAGCGTTTTATGCATATTCATACATATACAACATACAAATGCGTTTAATCGGATGTCTAGTCATGCTATCCTAGTTTTATTATTTAAGTAAAAGAAGAAGCATGTTTTAAAATGTTCAGGTAGTAGGTAAGGTAGTTGTAAAAAGTTAAAACGCTAAAAGAATTTTGCATCAAAAGTTCCATTATTCTGTTTTAACGTTAACTTAAAAGTAAATAACCCAGTAAAGGAGCTTAGCATTTTTAAAGTGCACCGGCAAGTTAATACTGAAACTACAGAGTTATAAGATATCAGCTTCACGACTCCGAATAGCACTCAATGGCGATACTGAGCGAGTAATTTACAGCGCGGTACAAAATAAAAAGCGACCGTAAACGTATCAAGTTATCGAGTGAACTAAACCACAGTAAACGGTGGCGATGTTCAAAAGCCGCTGTTGTGCGTGTTTAACACATTAGCGGCTGACTTCAAACTAATCAAGAGCACAGTGCCGTTTTCGTTACGCGTATACGATGTTCGTAATTTATTAGCGTTTATTCCCATATAGCAATCTGTAGGGATGCCGTTCTATTACGCAGACTCCGTCGAGATCCGTGCTCCAGTCGGCGACGAGAGTGGGGACGCACTGGTCGCTCCCGACCCGACCCGTCGCTCCCGACCCGCACAACTCGTCTCGCGCACCTTCCACGTTCGAGCTAGTGTGTTTACTCGCAAACTTGCTGATTTGTTTGCGAGGTGATTGCATAACGAACCACGGATTTGATGTGTATTTGAACAATTTTTGTGTGAACGAAACTATGGATATTGAAATTACCTGAAAGTTTTATAACTTTCTAAAGGTGAGTATCATCCGATTTTCTTGAGTGCTACTTTGTCATTACGATTGGGAATTCAAACTTTCGTTTCAACTAAATAAAATTTAATCTTGTTCATCAAAGTTAGTTACCTGTTCGTGAACGGTAATGAATCCTCGGTCCGTCGTCCATTCAGTTCAGGTCGACGAGGCAAACTTTTCATCCGCTATTTAACTAAGTTTCTCGCAATCGTTATCCGTTAGACGTTTACTTGTCGGGCTGATTGAATTTTAAAACCTTATTTTTTTTTATTTTCGTAAATTAAAAAAAAAAACTCTGTCGCTGGTAATCTAATTTAAAAATAAAATGATTAGAATATTTTAAAATGACAAAAGGCCAAGGCTTACTAATAACTGGTCAACAATGAGTATCATTCAAATTGAATTCAACAATACGCGTCCTATCCTTTGTCTAAATCGACATGGGTTCCATATTTCCATAGAACTATTTCAGGCCAGAAATGACGCGGTTAACAAATTCTATTTTCGATATGACATAATGGAGCGTGTTGTGTCGTAACTCGCAGTACAGTACCGCAATAAGTCTAAAATAAATCCTCGTAAAGTTCAAAACTGTAAAGAGCAGATGGCGATGAGGACGATAGGTGTAACGTAAGTACGAGTGTAGTTGGGATGACAAGCTTTGACACCCGACACTCGTCAGCGCCCCTATCTCGAGAGTGACAGATAAGTACCATTTGTAAGCCCGGAGCGGAGTGCTCGGCGCTGAAACCGGTGAAAAATCTCGTTCAAGCGTGCTCGTTATTGGGGAAATTAATTTCTATCATTATACTAGCTTTGACCGCCCTCGTTCTATTGAATTGATTTGAAATTCCATCTTTACAGCTTTCATCATCATTATATTTTATTTTGTAACTATACAATGTGTGTCAGATATAAAAAATCCATATTTTAATACTACGTTACAATATGTTTATGCTAATTTACACTTATCGACCACGAAAAGAACAGTATAATAATGAATTAATTAAATTAAATTAAACAAGAGATCATTAATTTGAACAATTAAATTCTATAAATTCCAATAACTACTTCAATTAGTGATATCGCTCTCAAGTTGAACGGAAATTCATTTTAAATGTAGGTCGGTCCACGTTTCAATTTATTGTTGATAAAAAAAAAACCGATAGTGGTCCATTTGTCCGAGCGTGCAGCACAACAACGAACTATTGTTTTAGCTTCTAAAGTACCAAAACAATGCTGCTGACATGTTATTAACGCAGATTCACTTACACAGAGATATGACCACTATTTTACATGCTAGCATGACAGTGGGACGGGTTGTGATTGCCACGAATGTCATCAGCGAATTTCCTCTTCGTGGCTTTAGAATTATTAGGTTTTATCGCCATTTCAATCTCATACGACTTCTGTCATGTCATGTGGACGCAAGCTTCTTTTTAAGGCTTGTCTGTGCATGGAAATAAAACACCGAATATATTAATGGTTACTATCCTAAGAGACATTTACAATAAAAAAGCTAAATGGGTTGGCATCGTATGTGTACCTACTAACTTAAGGTCGCAACGACATATGTCACTGTAAGAAATTGCACGGGTTTATCCTGGTAGATTCTTATGATTTGTAATATGGATTAAATACGACCGCATAGTCACTTTGGTAACCTCTTTGAGGAAATTCGAATTGGAGTTTGTCTTTGTAATTATGGTCGACGTTACCAGGGAAAATACTCTCCGAAATAACAAGGAAAATATGTCCACAAAGCTATCGGCTGTGACACTTTTGAGCCTTTACACTTGTGAACTTAACATTGTCGGAAAATCCAAATCCATCAATCTGAAACGAACTTTTTAAAATGTTGCAAGAACTTACGGGTCCGCATTTTACAACGATACTCGATCACGAATCTCGTTTTAAAACTAGATGTGCTTTTAAATTCGAAAGGAAACAGTCTACCGGTCTGCTAGAATAGTTATATTATATTTTTGTATCAAACAACTACAAATTCATTTCTCATAATTGGACAAAATCGGGGAAAAGTGATTTTTCCAAAAGATTAATGCAAAAAACACTGATGAATTTTAGTCAGTCAAAATCTGACACTCCCTTTTGCCCCACCTAGAGCAGAAAATGATATTTGATGATTACCAACAGCAAAAAAAAATAAACATTGTAATATATAATACGAGGGCAGGTTAATTAGCAAATGTAAACATTGAAACCAGTAAACCAGTATTGCATATTGTACATCGAACAAGGCCTGTTGACAAAACTGTAACTACTATAATCAACAAAGACAACTGAAAACAATATACAGAAAAGCTCTTCCATATTCCTTAGACCAAGATTAAAGAAAGTTATATACGAAAACAAGGTATCGTGAAGTGATTGAGCATTTCCTGGTACTCATAGTAATTTTATATCTTATGCCAACCTCTTCAAATTATAACCTTTTTGCTAGCACGTGTCAAGTTTTCCTGTTTTTGGACTTTGTAAATAGGGAAAATTTGTATATATTTGCTTATGTTTATGATAATACACTCAGATGAAATGGAACAACAAGAACCGTTTTTATAGTTTGAATTGAATCTTCAAATTCAAATTCAAAATTGTTTATTGTGGTACACAGGTAACGATATGATGTAATAATTTATAATAGTGAAGTAAATCTATAACCTGCCTTTTGGCATACATTATTATTTATAAGACTGCTGCAACATTATATCTTGCTCTCATTGTAATTCAAATACAATTATAACGTAATCAAATATATCACATACCTTATTTGCGCTATAGGCGTGAGCAAAATAAATAGTCTTATAAGAATATCAATAAAGATTACGTTAAATATCCAAATGACAATGATGGCGGTCATACAGGATTTACTGGTCCGTTTATTGTTCTTGCTAATTATAGCAATCGTATTCATTCAAGAGAAGTAAGGAAGAGAGCTGTGTTATTAGAGATTTATGAAAATCTGTGTATCACCCAAAGGATAATGGAAAGGGCTATGCTCGCAGTTTCCTTGCGTGATCGCTTTCGCAAGAATGAAGATATCCACAGGAGAACTTAGGACGCCGACATAGCCCGAAGAATAGCCAACTGAAGTGGCAGTGGGCAGGGCACATTGCTTGTAAAACGGATCGTCGATGAGGCCGAAAGGTTCTAGCGTGGCGTACGCGTACCGGTGACCGAAACGAGGTGTTGCAAGGCCCCCAACATGGTGGACTAACGACCTGGTGAGAGTCACAGGAATGCGGTGGATGCGAGACGCTCAGGATTCGTCGTTGTGGCGACACTTGGAGGAGGCCAACGCCCAATGGTGGACGTTTTTCGGCTGAAATGATGAAACTCTGATGTTTGTATAAATGAATGGATATTTAGTTAAGATCCAGTGAAAGAAAATTCTCCATCCAATGAGTCGCAAATGCATTGACGCTTTTTTATGAAAATGCCCTGAATACCAAGTTGACGTATTTATGAGAAGCGAGGAGTTGAAACTAGTTTTATTTTAAACTTCATGTTACAAAAACTTGTTTTATATTTGTTCTAGTTCTTTATTACGTTAAACAACATTTTGCTTAAAAATGTGTTTCAAGCGTTTCCATTTGACGAAGTAGAACAAACAGATTTCTTAATCAGAAGATATGAGGTGCCAAAAAATAGAGGTTATGGTGCTTGATGACATGTTTGTGTGTAACTTTGAGTCGTAAACATGTATATTTGTTAGAACAAAAGTAAATGTACAGTCTAGTTATGCTTAGTACCCCCATTTATCAGGCAACACTGATTAACTTTTCATCTAACGCTCCAACCCAGTTGTATATGTGATATGTACTAGAGAAAATGTATCGAACGGAATGAAGAGGCAAGAGAGTAATGATGACGATCTCTACTTAGTTCTGAAGACGTTTTTTAATGTGATTTACATTTTATTTTGTACTATCTTTTGCCCGTGGCTTTGCCCGCGTACATAAAATATAGCCTATATAACTGAAACCTCAACGGTCCGGATTAAGCGTTTCACCTCGTCATTTACACCGCGTACGTTGAAGGACTGGAACAGTTTGCCAGATGCGGTCTTCCCATCCGATTATAATTTAGGTGTTTTCAAGGCTAGAGTGAATAGGCTCTTAATAAACTAGTGCGCCTTACCATCAAAGATTGCATCGCTGCTTACCATCAGGTGGGATCGCAGTCAAGCACTAGTTTATGTCAATTAAAAAAAAACTCAAGAATTAAGCAGCTTTCTGTTAGGGTAAAAATTTTGGCAATCGGACTGGTGTTTTCAGAGATTACCTCCTACAAACAAAAATAAAAACAAACTTTACTTCTGTATAATATTAGTTTAGAAGTGTAGACTAGCTTCTGCCAGTGACTTTACTTCCATAAAAACTGTGCCTGTCACTATTTGTGAAAGAATCTTTAAAATTGCTTCAGTAAAATCTTTCGGATTTTATTCATTATAAACACAAATGCACTCTTTTAGAGGTACTATATCTATCTATACATATAAATAAAATTGGAGTGTCTTTTTGTAATATTGAAATACCTAACTGCTTTTTACTACATGCATGAATATATACGGTACATACACCAAAATAACATTTTTTTTTTAATTTTTGTCAGTTTGTCTGGGCTAATCTCTGAAATGGCTAAAACGATTTGGACGGGACTTTTTTTGGCAGGTAGCTAATGCAATAAGGAGTAACATAGGCTACTTTTTTTTTAGTCCTGTAGTCCACGCGAACGAAGTCGCGGGGACAGCTAGTATCGAGTAAAATGGCGTACATTTTTTTTTTCGATGGGAAATATCTTCCAATGACAACCCCCGTTCTTAGCGGGAGATAGTGTCAGAGTCTTACTGGCTAAAAAACCCAACCCGTTCCTTCAAGCCTTCATACCGAGGCTCGAGCGCCCTTTCGGATAACCCTGGCCCCAGTAGGCTCCGACCCGGCTGGGCCCCTGCTGTTGCTGGCAACGCCTTGAGGCGCGCGGGACGACTCGCTCGACGACTTGGGCTTGGTCCGGACAGTTACCAGACGGCCAGACAGTGAGCTACCCATTGCGCACTGTCCGCAAGCCCACGCCTACGGTGATCCTAACTTGGTTCACTTTTGCTTCAAGAGTCACATTTTCTTTAAATTATTTATTGTTGATAGCCTCGCGCTTGACCTCAATCTCACCTGACGGCATGCTAAGATGTAATCAACGATGGAGCACGCTTGCCTAGTAATAACCTATTACCTCTAGACTTAAAAGCGTTTAATCCACACGGTATTTCATAGAAATTGGCAAGTCCTTATTCTTGAAAATGGATGAACTTAGATGATAATGTAGGTGGTAACGAATATATTCGAAACCACTTCTAGAGGGATGGTGAGAGAAATTTTAAATTTTCTATAGAAAGTGAAAAAATTATACTCTCTTTTTACCTGGATTTCTTTTTTGGAAATCTTTTTAATGAACTTTTGTATCAAATGATTCCACGTCTTTTCGCTCAGGGAAAAGCGAGAGGGCGTGTCAACTTTTACTGACTAAAACCACACCTGTGTCCTTCACTTGCCTTTTGCGTTTTAGGACTACGGGTTTCCTTTTCAGAAAATTCCCGCGATCCTAGCTAGCAGGCATCGGCTCTGCTGGGCCCTTATGAGACTCAGATACCTAGCGTTTAAGTACTAAGCTTACCATCACCTGGGATCGCAGTCAAGTACTAGTTTATATCGATTAAAAAAAAAGTTATTTAAAGTTCATTAATTTCGACAAGGACTTGCCAGTTTGTATGAAAATACTCTATCGATCAAACGTGTGTTAATAGGTTACTACTATTCATCCTGCACAACCTCCTGCATTTCTCAGGATCTATCGAGGCTAATAACGAAGCTAATAACAGGTTGTCAAATACAGTCCCCCTAGCCAAGTTACAACCGTTTCGCTTGCGCCGAACGCTTCGAGTTGGCCGCGCCGCTAATTCTTTTGTTCTGACCACGAGACTGAGCGTTGAGATGACGTCATTCCCGTACATTTGAAACTTTCTACTAGCGTTAACGATTGCAGATTAGCAACTTGGCTAGAGGTACTGGTCAGAAAAAAAATAGTTTGTTGCTGTCGGGAAAAACAGATTTTGGTAGGGAATCCCATTCCTTAACTGTACGCGCAATGAATTCCTAGTGTCTCCGCTGGGCGTAGGTATAATCCATCTCACAAGGTCCTAATGATGAGGTCCGCAAAGGTTAACCGTCCTTAAATCATAAAAACTCTGTAAAAACTCAAATAAAAAATTATCTACTTAGCAATTTGCTTTATCTGCTCCGGTTTTTTTTGTCTTTGCCTCAGCTGGTGAACCCTTCCGAGTTCTTTATAATGGGTTTTGGGGTTTTAGCTAGAGAGCAAGAAATATGTTTGACTAAGTAAAAACGCGTGAGCTTTTAAATGAAAAGAGTTATGTTAGGTACTTTAGTAGGTATTGTTTTCATTCCATTTAGGTTTTATGTTCTCTGATTGTAGACTCGTTGTATAAAACGATACCCTACGAGCGTATACGCGTATTATTACTAAATAATTGCGCGTTATTTACTAAAATTTCCAAAAAAGAAAAAATAACTTCGTTTTGGGTAGACCTTTGGAAAAACGAAGATATAGAGACCAAAATTTTCGGCCGTACAATTTCGTATACACTACGAGGGTTGGTACTTTTTAACGTCATTCGAGTTTCACAGACGTATGTACCATCAAAGACACTTCGGCCTGTCCACCGCTAAGATCATTTTTACTTGCACTAGAAACGAAAACTTCAAAATATTTGGTTTGGCGCCGCACTACAGGATTCAAGCGAATTTTTTTTAAGTAATCTTGCAGAAATAACCGCGATGATACAATCGGCACGTGACGCGATAACTGTTATAATATAAACGCAAAACGTAAAATTACGCTTCAATTTCCCCTAAAGTGTAGGCAGCATCGTTAGTAGATTTTGTTTTTGTCAATTTTCACAGTTTGTTACGTTTCCCGATTGTGTAGATCGAATCTTTGATATTGTCTCCAGCTGACGCACGCCGCTTAGAACATGACAAAACAAAAAACCGGTTTCAGTGTAAACTGAACGGAACGGGTCCCCGTTTTATATTTTTGTGGAACTTTATTAACTGTTCCAATGGTAGTTCGAAAAAAATATACTCTCAAAAATATATAAACGAGCCTATATTAAACACTTTCAGCTGGATTTTCAGTATGCACATGAATTGAATAAAATATTATTGGGCAATAAAAATGAGAACCGAAATTTCAGATAACATGAAAATGCAACTGTGTTTATTGACTGCTTATTAACACAATTAATAAGCGCTGCTTGAACGTAGATATTAAATGAAGTTGATCCAAAGGTATATTTATAAATTCTTGAAATATGTAGGTGACTGGTAATTAGTGACCGATAAATATAACGTAATTGTACTCATGATAACACACAATTTTCCCAAAGAAACTTTTTTTATACTCATTTGTTTTATCACAATAACAAAACTCAGCTGTTAGCCGCGAAGCGCCCTTGTCTCATGTACCTTACCTACAATAGTGATAGAGTATCCAAGCCTCTTGCAAACCCATCGGTGTTCACGTTTTGCGAACACCGATGGCCGCGAACCGGTGGGTTTTTTGAGATCATGAGTACAATCAGGTGAATAATTATATTATCTACTACATAATTATTAAATACCAGTATACCCTATATACAGAAATTAGTTAATCATCTGCAAGATCTGTCGTCGTTCTCTCTTCTGTATCGTAATGAAAAGATTGATGGACTCACTAAGAATATCAAGAAATATCAATGATAAAAAAGCATAATTCAATTAGCAGATCAAAATTTCAATCTTCAAAGTACAGTTGTGACGACTATCAAAATTCATAATTGTTGTTCATTAAAATTTCCTACATTCGCATCGAGTAAATACTTTGAAGCAAATAAACTTTGTAGAACTACGGTTGTGAAAGAGACATTACAATTTTATATCCCCAATAAATATAGCTTTATGAAAAAGAGGACATACACAAACTCTGGTAAATTAAATGAAAAAACACTACATTGAAGGGCCACAAATAAATTGGGCCGTCTCACTTATAAGATTTCCTCGCAACGAAGAATAAAAGGAGGCTGAATAACAGACGTCATATATGACCATGTCAGCCTCCGGGGAAAGTGCAGAAATGATTTCAGCATTAATTTAGGAGACAATTAATTGGACAACATTCGCCAGTAGATAAGTGACCCGGTCCTCGAGGGACGAGCCATTTGTCAACGTAATCATCTTTTCATGAGAACTAGTGAGGGACTATCGCAAACGCACATTCTGTAATCGCCCTATTAACTAAAATTACGGACCTATCTCAGTGTTCGACGAAATTGGGCTGAATCATTTATTTTCGGCTCCTTCCGAAGGCGCCAACATGTCTGTTTTGGTTACAAAGGAATAAATTAACGCAGCATTGCTGATTGCAAATGATTCGGTATAAGTTAAATGGTGAGATATAAAAGGGAATTAACTTTTAACCCTTGAATTTTATGAATGAACCCTGCTTCTTTTTCTCTTATCGATGGATTACTATTTCTTCGTAGTATTTGAGCCCAAAAGGTGGCCACGTTTATAGTGTAGTGTTTTTGAGGACTTTGGAGGCAAAATGTAGATATAAGGGCACTCTAGTAAGTGGACTATGTTCTGGTCAGAAAATGAATAAATCCTTAAAAGAGTATTGTTATGTTATATTTTGAAGATAATGCTTGTGCTGACAAGTAGCATATTCTCATCGCGATAGGCAGACATTATAAAACGCTACCTAATATAATCATTTAGTTGAGGTGGGAAATTATCTAACTTCTCTCGATCTGGATGAAGCGGAGGGAGTGTCAGACTTTTATCGACCGATACTCAACTAAGTTACTTCAGCTTCCTTTGCCTCCCAGGGCCATGGTAACTCTTTAAAACAATCTCGCAGCCTTGCAGGCCTCCCCATCCATTTCACTGACATCTCTTTGAGGCAAGTGTGGAATACAACGTACTGTAACCCGGGTTTGGTCCTTACCGGACAGACTGCGAGTCACCCATTACTCGCTGTTCGCAAATCCACGCCTGTGGTGACCAAGAATCGCTCTATGAATCCCGACTTCCAAAGTGTCTCCTGCGGAGGATTTAAAACGTTCATACGCCCTTAACTACGGCAGATATCCGCATTTTTTTTAAATCAGCCCAGTTATTGCATTCGTAATTGCTTGCTCAATACAAACAAATACTTTATGTATAAAACTTAAATATTGTCTGTCTATTTTCAATCTTGTCAGTTGAGCCTCCATTGGTAGCTAAATAATCGATTCGCAGTAGCTTGCCCATACAGTCACTATTCAGAGTTTCGTCGCGGGCAGCATTCCCGACATGACAGGTTGCTTAGTCTATTGCCAGTCTGAGATGTGTCTCAGAATTGACAACATGTTTAGATTACTCGACATTTGTATTGAAGGGCCACTTTAAGCTAAAATTAGTGTATTTTGTAACGTAGTATCTAAGAGAAATGCTGACCCAAATATTGACTACATATACAAATTAAATTTAAACTTGAAGACACTTTTAAATTGTATAGAAGTCAGTCAGTCAGAAAAAATATGCTCATTACACATTCCAAAGAACTTTATGGAACAGAATGCGCAAGAAACTCCATGGACATTCTTTTAAATCATGTTATAAACTACAAATATTTCGTTTATTTATTCTTATCGTTTCTACTACGAGAAATTAATGTAAGTAAATAAAGAAAAAAACATTGAGACTGCTCCTCTCAACATAACGTACCGTAAAGACTTCATATATAAACCTACGTATGAAGTCTTTTAAAGGCAAAGTTTAACTTCTTTGCAGTGCGTGTGAGACCTTTCCGACCTCATAAAATTTTGCTTCTAAAAGCATCTTAAATATAGCCCAAATGTGACAATAATTGCTTGAAGCTCTACCATTATGAACTTAAAAGAAAGGACGTAATTGCCATTCGTAGATCTTATGCCACGCAGTCTGACACAAGGAGTATTGTGTTGTGTTGCCCAAGAAGAGGGTTGTGGAGGTCTGATAGGTAGTCGCTCCATTTAAAACACGGATATTCAGCCGCATTCCGTTAGACTAGAAGCCAACCCCAAGCTAGTTTTGAAAAGGCTAGGGAGTGATGACATTAACTGTTTTATATGATATGTTGAGTATTTATAATATGAAGTCGCCGTTTTATAAAACCGTTTAGTAGGTATAATATAATAACACACACTATACAGCCCTATTTTTTAATGAGTACAGAAAAAATGGGGCTCTACACGTACCCGTTACTCATCATATTTTTGTAATCAAAAGTGAAAAAAATAAATGAAATCCCAAATTGTCCACGAAAATTTGTAAAATTTGGTAAATTACTACTAAAAAACACTATGCGACGTGTTTTTTTCATGTTGATCGTCATTTATTCATTCATAATATTTCCATAAATTAAGTGACATTTTGGGATATAAACAAACGCTAATAACTTTGCTGTTTATGAATATTATTTGTTGAGACTTTGTTAAATAATAACAAGACCTTTTCTAATAAGCCTTTTAAGTATTTGTACTAATTAAAATTTAGTGATGTATATTATTCGTCAAAAATAGGGTTATAGTAAGTAGGTATAATTATGTAATTTACATTGCGTACCTCTGGAACGAGTTGTCCATAGTTTTTAGAGTGTAAGTGTGTTTTAATTATGGTAATAAATATGGCGATATTATCGATAAGTAAAACCAAAAGAAACAAAAGAGTAACATTTTTTAAAAAGGAATAAGATTTATTTAAAATTATATTTCCAAGTCAGTCTGTCATTTTGACAGACCAAAGAGGATGACAATTTTTGGAATGGGACAATCGTTTCAAATAAAGCTTCCTTAGCTGTCAGCTTGACAAGCTAAGGAAAATTTCAAAGAACTTCCCTGTATCTGAGTTCTATTTCCTGGGAAACGGAAGTTAATATAATGATACATATTTGAACTCCATGTTGATACGGTAGTAATAAAGTTGTAACTTTATATACATAGGCACGCTTTACCCAATAATAATTGCTTAGAGACAAGTCGAACAAATACAAATTATAAAAGGAAATGTAATATTTTTTGACAAAGAAAATAAAGGTGAATGACATTGATACAGATTTTATTTTCTATTGTTCGTATACAAGGTGTCTTTGACATCGACGCAAAAACGAATACCACAGATCCAGTACATGATTCTGATCTTCCCAAAGCAGTTGTGGAATTTTTTGACGGTTTTTTTTCCATATTTTGGTTTAAACTGTATGGAATCGTTATTCTAACATTTTTAGTGATAAAAATGAATTAATGATTATAATAACGATTTTATCTACCCCGATGACTTTTTATCAATTAATTTTTAATTATGTTTTTCTGTTTTTTTTTTTACTAAAAATATCATCGGGGTTGGTTATAATAACGATTTCACATAGTTTAAATTAAAAAAGTACAGATTTTTTGTTAATTATGAAAAACCCGATGAAAAATTCCACTACTGCATCCGTGATATTCACTAGTTGGAAACCACCGACACTAAGTACAAAACAGGTTACTGAAGGTCATAACGGTATTAGTGCCAGCGCACAGCTGGGTGCGGGAGCAAAACAACCCCTTAGTCACCCGGGTGGCCCGGTGACCATGTATTTATGTCGCCAACCAGGTACCATAACTGGCTTATAACTTTGCGATTTTTCATAATACAGTTTGGTTTTGTACATAGACTATTTACATAAAAATACTAGAAAGGTGTTTCAGGTTTCGAATATACTCAATCTTGAAATAAATATCAAATTATTTATTTCAAGATTTCAATCAATTTATGGACAATAAAATTTTTCAAAACTGTAAAGCTAAATTAACATTATTCTGCGAGTTTTGATTGGCAGATTTTGCGTCGCATTACGCAGCTTTTTTTTCATACAAAAGTCCCTAAGAGGCGGTTCTCGTATTTTTAAGCAACTTTCGCATTGGCATCGCAGCCGTAATCTGTCAAAAAGTCCCCTTATTTCTTTACATTTTGACAAGTTTTTGACATTGCTTGTCGCTGACTTGAATGACTTGGTTTTGACACGTCTTTTGTTTATGCTACACAGCTGCGGTGACGCCTGAATGAGTTAACTCCATCGACTTATATTCAGTGATAAACAAGCCCTTTTATAGAAACTATTCATCTAAATACTGAAAAGTTAAAACAAAAGTTTGCTGCAGCGCTACATTGGCATTATGCCGTCTATCAGAACTATTAAAACATACAGCGCTAAGATAGCTTTTAGAGAATACATATGTCAAAATGTCTTAAGCGCCATGAATTTCGTTCGCGCGTTTCGTTCAACATAGTGCGTTCAAGCTGTACGGACTACATTACACCTGAGTCGACTGAAGCGAGTGTTCGGCACGCCTTATCTAGTGAGTAGTACATATATATCGATGGTTAACTCACAAGACTTGTTTGGTTTGAACTCACGTTAACTACTTGTAGTAATTTTCTGTAGATCACCATTGCTCCCATAAACATATCGTTGACGTGAATGAAAAAGCTGTCCAGCTTAAGTGGGATTGGGCTGGACATGTTTGCTACACGTGGATCAAACGGCGAGCTCGTAAAACAAAAATTGGTTCCCCAAAATTGCACGATGGGGTCGCGACAAATCATGAAAGAAACAACGGGATGACTTAAGTGTCTTCTTTAGGAATTGGCGAGAATTGACTCAGCCGGGAACAATGAAAGGCATGAAGCTCGGCAGTATCTTTAACCTATTTAAAAATAACCTTTCAATGATATTAGAAAACATTGCCAGTGTCAGAATAACATTCAATATTGAATGAGGAAAAAGGTCTATAACGCCTGAGGCGATTGATGTTTCTCAGTACCAAAATAGATTATAATATTAACGTTATAAATACGACTACGTTAATTAATTATATTTCTATGACATAATGAGGGTAGTTTTTCCCTATGGAAATCCTCTCTGCATATTATAATTGCTGTGCATATTTGATTTGTTAGCGGAATATATTCATCACATCGGTCAACGGCTAATAGTGAGCATATGCACTAGACACACATTTAATAATAAATAATAGAAAAAACTAAAAGTATCAATAAAATGTAAATTAGATAAATAAAGGAAATAATAATAACGTTTATAATGGATAAAAATAGTACAGACTTAAAAGTAATAAAATCGTCAACAAGGAATTTTTTTTATATAATTTATTATACAACCCTTAATTAAATCATTAAAATAAGACTATACAATTAAAAGGAAATTACAAATACAAATTAAACATATTAAGTTAATGCAAACAAACCAATTGTAAATAATTATCACTCACTCAACATTAAATTATTTATAAATGCAAAAGCGAATGAACAAAAATATATTTTAAGCTGTTTTTAATTTTTACACTTAAAACACCATTATAATAGAAAAACTTGACGTCCTTTTACTATATACTTTTATACACACAAGCCCCTCTCCAGTTAAGCCGAAATAAAACTTGGTTAAAAATAATTTCTTATCTGCATGATCTCAACTAAGAATAGAGCACCCCATCACTTCCCTGAGGTGTTGTAAGAAGCAATTAAGTATTTTTATGAGGTGAACGTGAGGCGGGATCCTTAACCCGGCTGCCAAGTCGCGGCATGTTTACGGCGAGATGTTATATGATAAACTTGTGCTAGGTAACCCTATTTATGTTCAACGCACTTCGAGTTTTCATGATCTTAAACAGGAGTTAGTGGAGGTCAGTACAGTATATCGTGCTTATACGGGATTACCGGCAAACTCTCAAGACTATGGTACTAACGACATAAACAACTTTTGTTCTATGACTTTTAAAAATTTACCATATTTTGGTTCATCAGATTTTCATACAAAAATAAAAATATTTAAATTGAACGTTCCAAATATTACGAAGTCTATGCAAAGCAAGCGTTACTTATAACTTGCTTGAAAGGAGTGGGGATCGGATGGCGGGGGTGATGCACTTTTTTTTTGATGCGCTTTTTTCTTATGATTCAGACGTAGGTATGGTATAGCAAAATACAGAGTTGAAATGTGTTAGATAGAACAGCGAAGACTTGAAGGTTTGTTTTTGGTAAATGTATTGCGTTTTGTAAATAGTCATAGAACAAAAGTTGTTGTTTAAGCTATTAGTAATACAGTCCTGCAAGGTTTTTAGTGTTTTACAAAAAACCCTTTACAACCTTATTTTTTACAACCTGACACCTGTCTAGTATTTTTACGTAAGGAATCTATGCGCAAAATTTCTAAACTGTATTATGAAAAATCATAAAGTTACACTCGTAAACCAGTTATGGTGGTTGGCGACATAAATTCTTAGTCACCGGACCAACCGCGCGACTGAAAAGTGGTCGTGCTCCCGCACCCAGCTATGTGCTGGCGCCTAATGCCCGTTATGACCTTCCGTAAACTTTGTTGTACTTAGCATTGGTGGTGTTGCAATTGTGATCTTTATTAATTTTTTTTGAGAAAAAATACGATATGGCGTAAAAATTTTGGAATCGATTCAGTTACTGATTTTGATCATACTATATTCATGTGAATCTTCCATCTGCATGAATGAATTTTTATCACTTTTTTTCGCAAAAACATTGATCAGATTTTTATGAAACTTCATCGTTCTTGTACATCAGAATGTCATATCACGCAACCATTATGAATGTGAAAATTTATGTTTGTTAATATTTCGTGCTTAAACGGATTAAGCTAAAATTTGGTTCACGGGTAGACCTGGAATAGGACATAGGATGCCTTTTATCCTGGGTGGTTGTATCCTGGATCCCTTAGAATAATTTTATTGTCAATTTGCCTGCTGCGGTCTTCCTGTCCTATTATAATTTAGGTGTCTTCAAGGCCAGAGTGAATAGGCTCTCCATCAACGATTGCATCACTGCTTACCATCAGGTGGGATCGCAGTCAAGTATTAGTTTATAACAGATAAAAAAAAATGGTTTCTTTCAGAAGCTAGTATCATCATCGTCTCCTCAGCTTTTTTCAGCAAATTTTGGATCGGTTTCCATTTTAACCGACAATTGAATACCTGTGCTGTATTTGAAGTCTAAGTCTGAAGCCTCCACACACAACCTAGTTTCAGAAGCTAGTAAAATAAATCATCACTTAAAGTTAACAATCCTAACAATACTAAAAAAAGCTTCGTTATTATTTCAATGAAACTTTTTCTTGGGTAGACCATGTCCTAGATTGGAACATAGGATACTTTATCTCAGTAGTTTATATCATTGGGTTAATATTCGACTTCCATTTGGACAAGCCTCTGACAAAAGCTAGCTTAGACATAATTTTTCAACATAAGACTCAACCAGAACACATAATTTTTGGCAAAAAGAGAAAAAAGAACAAGTTATAACACTGAGATGACATTGCAAGATCTCCCAAATGTTATTACGAAATTCTACTTATAAATCCATCAATGAATTACCTTCAGCTAAACCCACTACCCAGAAGGGGCTATAAGTATTGTAAAACGAAGCCACCAATAAATTAGCAGAATAACTGACCACCGCACTTTCTTTACTGTAAAAAAGACGATACAAGTAAACTATTTACCCTCTGATTGCGGTGCCCACGTGATGTTTGCTCTCTTTTTAACGCTTGGCAATAAGATGCTGCTATCTCTCTCTTTCACCCCGTATCTTAAGACTGCTGCTACTAAATACATAATTGACCTGTGGTAAGATATAGAGCCCGTATCCACGTCTGTATTTTCTTAATGAACGTGAACTAAGTGGCTGCAAGCAAAGCAGCGTTGGCACCACTTAAGCGGTAAATGCACTCGGTGGATAGGCAGTTAGTACGTTATTTGCCAATCTGGAGACCTGTTTGGAAGATAGAACTATACTGCTTTACATAATGAACATGATTTACATGCACTTTATACTTCAATATCAGCACTTATTGGGTGAGCACATTTTCCTGCCAAGGCTGAAGGGTTAAAAGCCGGCACAGGTATTAAAGGCACAGAAGGAGCAAGAGTTGGTTTTTAGTCAATAAAAGTCTGACACCTTTCCACTCTGCCGAAAAGCGGTAGATGTCAATGGATGATTTCAAACCTGAAAAAAAAGGCTAAAGGGATCGAAAAAGTAAAAGAGAAGAAGAAGAGAATGGAAGAGAGATTTCAAAGAGAGAAAGAAATAAGCATCACCTTTGTACTATTTTTTTCTGTTTCCTTCCTCTTTTCTTGTGTTTCCATAAATAAATTTTACCGCGGCTCTGAAGGAACGGAGATTCGATTTAGTTCATAAAATACTGAAACTCTCACACTGCACCCACAGCGGAAGGCTCTATTTGATGATTTGCTACCCCAACAAACTAATGTACTGGTACCTTACCATGACGTGTTAAAATATCAAGCGTGCGAGTGAGAGACAGCGACAAGCTATACACCCTATTTAGCTCCATCTTTTTAACAGTTCAGTTTAGCGCGTTAAGTTCTCATGGTACAGCAAAACCGATAAAACTTTAGGACCCCTCGAGCATCAGGTGTTAATAACCTGGAAAATTGTCGTGTTTACGTAAATCGCTAACACACTTTTTTGGATTTTTTTAGGAAATACAAATAATATAATAGAAGACATAGAATAATATAACATTGTCCTGAGAGGTTGCTATTGTTTTACAGATAACCTAGTATACACCTCTACTTTTTAATTAGTACACAAAAAAAACGAGACTCTATCTGTACCCGTCACTGATCATATTTTTGTTGTCAAAATTAGAAAAAACCGAGATCCTAAAATTGACCACGAAAAGGTAAATTCATCACAGAATCAATCATACATAACAATTGCTAGTAGAAAATACTGTGGGCAGTGTTTTTCCTTAATAATTGTCACTTATTCATTCATTAATCAATAGCCTACACAATATTTCCATAAATTGAGTGACATTTTGGGACACAAACCAACGCTAATAACTTTGCTGTTTATGAATATTATTTATTGAGATTTCACTTATAAAATAACAAGGGCTTTTCTAGTGAGCCCTTTAAGTATGTGTACTCATTAAAAAATAGTGGTGTATAAAAACCAAAATTTATGGACAAATAAACGGTCATTCAAGTTGCACAGACGTATGTACAATCGGCGCTCAAGGGGTTAGGACTTAATGTAAGACACAGTTATAACACAAGTTCTCATACAGGCTTAATATTTATGAGTGTACAGACACTTGGAACATGTGAACCATGATAACGATGACGTGTCGTCCTTACATTATTATAAAATGCCCTCTGTCTATATGCCTGTCCGTATCATGCGCTTAGCACTCAAGAAAGCAATTAATTCATAACTGATTTATTTAGTCGTTGTTAGATGGCTATTTATTGTAATTTGTAGAATATTGTAGGGACGGAGCTCAATTGAAACGGCTGCTAGTTCTAATTATTAGTTTTGTATTGTATGAAGCACTTTCGAATATATGTATATTATATTATTGTGAACATTAGTCTAATCACATTTAGAATATTTGATCGAGATATGGGGTTCCGCAGCAATAACTAACTTGAATTCACTTCAAAAAGTTCAAAATAAAATAATTAAAACTTTGTTCCACTATAATTATCTTACTCCAACAAAAACCATATACGAAAAAACTAAATTACTAAACATTAGACAGCTATACGTTTATTACACATGCATTCTTGTAAAAAAATAACCTCTAACTGTATACTAACTAACATACAAATAAAGAAAAAGACAATGTCACATAACCTGAGAAATAGATATAAAAACAAACTTGAAGTCATCAGCGTCCGCACTAATTGCGGTAGAAAGACCGTATTATCTGAAGGAGTTCATCTGTTCAATGGATTACCGGACGATATCAAGGAATGCGATAACATGAATACTTTTAAAAACAAACTTAAGAACCATGTAACTACATTATAGCTTCTAATACTCTGGAGGAATTTGTATTGTATAATCATACTTATTACTTTGTATCTCATAAATTTCTTTAAACCGATTGTAAAGATCAATGCCACTTTTCATTGTAATTTTATAACTCAAGAACGGGCTCACCTATCCAAACCAAATGTTTAGGCTTTGTTCGGATTATTTAGTAGATAGTTTATGTGAAGTTTGCACAAAATCGGTCAATCGGTTCTTCCTTTATCACATTTTTTGTAACAAATGAAGTAGGGTAGAGTAGGGTACAGTAGGGTAGAGCAGGATAGAGTAGGGTAGAGTAGGGTAGAGTACGGTAGAGTAGGGTAGAGTACGGTAGAGTAGGGTAGAGTAAGGTAGAGTAGGGTAGAGTAGGGTACCTACACTTTTTTAACCATAAACCTTAAAAGGTACATCTATCCTGCCAAAAAACGCAAGTTAGCAATATATGTATGGCCTCTATGGACGCCAGAATATTACCAGTCTAGGTGTAAGTATTAAAGGTATATTCACGAGCCGTATGCACAGATTTCTTATAGGACAGAATCGTATTTAAGATTCAAGTCTTCCCTTTATCAAATCGATGCTCTTCTTTTTCGTCAAAATTTTGGGCTCAGTAGCCACGTTTATAGCGGCATCAGTAGAATTTTTAAGGTCCTCCAAAGCGTAGGAGTAGGACACTTAGGGCTATATATCACTAGGACACCATGGCGGCGTGACCACCTGCGGCACCATGGCGTCCCGATGAAATTTAGCACTAAGCTATCAAACTAGAAACCATACAGACACCAGAGTTGCAACACATGCGAGTTGGTCTCGCCACCAAATTGGTTGTGCAACCAAACGGACACCAGGTCGTGCCGCCATGGCGTCTCAGTGAAATATAGCTTTTAAGTAAGTAGGCCGCAAACTGGCCAGAAGAATTAAAACTATATTATTATCAGGTGGGATCGCAGTCAAGCACTAGTTTAAATCAAATAAAAAAAAATTATAGTTAAGGTCATACAGAATGTCGGAAGCACAGCTAAATAATACCAACCTGTAACGCATCCACTACAGGGTAAAGCTACCTTTAACCTTTTTCAATAGGTATGTTTAAACCTTATTTATGTACCTACAGCGGTTATTCTGTTTAAACTACAGTCAATTTGACGGGTATAACTACTTATTCAGTCTTCACATTTGACCGTGGAACGATGGACGTTGAAACTGTTACATACATCGTGTTGAAACTGTTAAAATTTAGTTTCAAACTCAATGTTCTGTTCCATCTGTTCGCCGAGCATTCCGTGCGCTGAGTTCAAATCCACTAAAGCTCCATTCACTGTCCATCGAGATTGTGTGACTAAATGCCCCTCGACTATGTTCTGTGGAGCTACGTGAAATCTGTGGTCTATTCCGACAGGCCATGATTGCTTCCTTAAACTCGTTTTAACTTTGCTCGTGTTTTTCAAGAAATTGTGCTCATATTTCATCCAGAATTGAACTATAGAGTTACACAATGTTATTGTAAGCACACAAAACAATAGTGGCAATAACACTTAGACTCTTTGTTTTATTTAAATTAAAATTTGAGCACTCTATAAAAATGTCCTTCTTTGAGAAGTGTCTAGAGAGGCACCAAAGCATCTTAACGCAGTTCTTCACCGGGCATGAGAGTTTCCTAATTCGGATTCAGGCGGAAGAGACACCTGGATGCCATTGCGCGCATTATTCGGAGAACACGGTGAAGCGTTCAGTGAATGTCTACCGCCATATCCTCGTAGTGGCGATAGCATCCAGAGTGATACGAAATGTATATGCAGCCTTCTGTAAAACAGTAACGCGAGCGAAGAAGATGGCTGCAATCGTAAAGGACTAGACATTCTCACGCCTACCTGGCGCCGGTTTTAGAAGGTGTCCCAGGCAACTCAAGAACAAGAAATGTAAACCATATACATACATGCAGAAAAGGCTCAAGAATAAATATAGCATGCTGTACCATGATAAAGATCTTCTTATATACACAAAGCACAAGCAATGATAACCATACACATAACAAATAGCCAGAAAAAATAAAGCAAGTGCGTTAAACTTTCCTGACCATAGCCCAGTTAATTTAGTCCAGTTTTGGCCATCGCATACTACGAAAACGCTGTCCAATACGTTATCTCGGCTAAAGCGCAGTTACTAAACGCCGGTTAGACAGCATAATAGTCGAGTAAACAAACTGCCAGGCCAGTGCCCGCGAGTGCAATAATAATGCGTCTCCCGCAATTAAGTCTTGCTGCTAGTTTCAAATGAGGAACAAGAAATTTTCTTTTATTTAAATGGTAGAAAGGAACCAAATATAAAGAAAAGCAAAAAAATATGCAACGCTTGCTTCTGCTGGCGGCTCCACTCGTCACGCGAGTGGAGCCGCCAGCAGAAGCGATAAATTATTATCCTTTTGTAATAATTTAAGAAGTGTACCGTATAATCCAACACACGTGCCGCTATTAGCGAGACATTTGAGTAAGCATGACCAACTCTCAAAAGTTCTGCCATGCTAGTTTATGTCAAATAAGTCAAATAGATCGCCTTCTTCTTTGATCGCTCGTCTTTGTAGGTACATAAGCTGTCCAGTTTTTTAATTAATTGTAATTTATGTACAATAAAAAAATATTATATTCTTTATTGTAAGAATATAATAATTCTTTATTGAAGAAAGCTGCCTGACTGCTTTTTGTTACACCCTATGAATTTTAAGCTCCTACTGTGTTTTTTATGGTGTAAATTATAGAGTATATCAATCAATCAAACACATCAATCTTGAAATAATTTCTTGCACAGTTCTTATTTCAAGATCTCTAAAATACTTGAAAAGCTAATCGTTTTGTAATCCTTACCTCATAACGTTTACCCACGATGTAAATAACATTATTTATTCACAAAATGCTGTATAATAATAATCTCCTTGATCCTTGGCTTTCCTTGTAAATCTGCAAAACCATAACAAAGTATTCGAGCCCGCAAAATGTTTGTAAGATTGAGTGAAAGCCGAGTATATGTATGTAATGATTCATTTCAATATTGTTCATGCAATGAATAAAATATACTGTGTGTTCTTTGTTTTTTGATATTTTTTTACGCTGAACGTCAGTAAATAAAATTGCGAAAAAATCCAGGTAGAATTTTAAATAAAGTATGGATAACTATTACTTCTCCATATTTAGCTACGGGGCTGAGATTTGGACTTTCAAAAAGGCGGACCGCGACCGCATTGACGCCTTCTAGATGTGGTGCTAGAGAAAAATGCTTCAAATTCCCTGGACTCCTTTACGTAAAAACCGCTCTATCTTACGTGAACTGAACATCAAGATCAGACTGTCGACTACCTGCATGCGCAGAGTGCTTGAATTTGGCCACTCGCCAGCAAAAATGGCCGCAACCTTGAACAGCTCATCGTAACTGGCATGGTTGATGACAAACGACTAAGAGGCCGCAGCCCAATAAGATGGGCAGATCAGGTCCGCTCCACACTGGACACCCAATTGCACCTCGCACTTCATGACGCTAAGAACCGTCACAGATGTCGAGATACCATCATTAAGAAGCTAATCCAGCGAGAACTTCATGACCCTCAGTAATGAGGAATACGACTCGAAAAAGAGGATAGAAAACTGTGTCTATTTTTATGTGCGAGTATAAAACCTGCAATCCCGAGCACCTGAATTTCTTATAATGGATAAGTAGTTATATGGACATGTTCCTTTTGTACAGCAGATTTGATATTTGTGTTAACATAGGCATGCACAAAGTGAAGTAAATATTTGACAAGTAAACTTTGAACAAAGAGCTAAATTAGCTCTTTGTATGTGGAACAACAATGGGATAAATTCCCATGTTTGTAATCACACTATCACACTAATTTTATAAAGACAAAAATTTGTATATGTTTGTGTATGTGTAAGTTTGTTAAGGTCTCTTTCATGCTCATTTTACGCACGGATTTGAATGGAATTTAGTACGAAGATAGGTTCATTCTGAATTAATACACAGGCTATAATTTTGAATGCGAAAAATACTCGTACTAATTACACGCGATTGGAGCCGCTGTCAGAAGCTATGGTAGGCGCCAAATAAACGTGGAATTACGGTCATTGAACCTCCTACATTTACTGACATTCATATTTAAAAATATAGGAATTAAAGAAATAAAACTGTCTTGAATCGATATCTATCGTAATCCTTTACCTTTCGAAATATTGGAAATATTAAGAAAAGTACTTTAAAGTTTATCTGCAGCCTTATATAGTAGCATAAAATTATTTTAAAGATAATATATATCATTAGTGCTATGTGGTCGAAATTTAATTATTTGCTCTTACTTTACTTTGAGGTTTCATCAACAAAACCAATCTGTCTGTAAAAGTTGCATGTGGCTGCACCCGTCAAGTGTCTCGTGCAGTTTGAGCGTGCCGCTGCGCTCAGAGGCGGTGCAGCGGTGGCTGGCAATCTGTCACCGCTTAAGCACTGAATAAAGCAAGAAATAAATACACAGCAGTTTCCTATAAGTGGGCAACAATTCGTTGTGTTAAACGTTCTTTGTAGCGTCGCCAAAACTATTTGGCGCCGTTAATTTGCTGACGGTGCTGAGGCATCAAAAAATAAATGGGTCACTCAATTTGTCGGAGCAACTTTAGTGCTAGTTCCATATACTGCTAAAACTAATATCATCCGGGAAATATGGCCAATAAAATTTAATTATGGAACATTAGCAATGATGAATCGCCAGCTACGAGGGGCATTTAGCGTAATTATATTGTGATTTCAGAATAATCGCATGATGAATAGGCCCATACCAACTTCTATATCTATCAGACTGCTGTTTCATTAATTCAGCTGGTGACTAATAGCTTTGTAGAAATGGCTTAATCCAGCTTTGTCTTGTAGTTTACAGCTATGATTTTTAAATTTGATACAAAAATTGAAATAAAATGATGACAAAAATCTTCACTTATGAAGAGGCAAAGTTTGTGAACTGATTTGTAAGCTGTTGTCTTTATATTACAGAAACAGTTTTGAAAATTTTATTCACCAATAAAAAGCTACATTATTTGTGAGTGATGTAGGATAAGTAAAAATGTATGACGCCTAGCAACCCACTTCGCTCTATCCACACGGATCACCTAGTAAATAACAAAGTTGTATAAAAATGTCTAGAAATGCTAGAAAATGTATTTTAATCCGTGTTGTTGACTCGTTGCAACTATACTGCTCGTTTATCTCTTCTTAAAATCACACGGAGAATAATTTATAAGCTAGGAACTTTTGTAATGGTGAAAACTATACTTTGTGTACGTTACTAACAAAGTCGTTAACTTTATATAAAATTTAGCTAACTAGAACAAAGTCCTACGGATGAAGTAAATATATGAAACCGTATCCATGAGATATTTTCTTTTGGCAAAGTTGCTAACGTAGGATTGGCTTTGAGAAAAGTTAAGCTAGCAAGGTAATTTCAGTCTTTATTATTTTTCACAGTAGCAACACCAAAGAGACGCTTTGTCTAAAATAAACGTAACGGAAACAAATCGATTTTTAATTTAGTCTTCTATTGAAGTTTGTTGTACTTTATATTAATTTCTTCTGTAACTAATGAGTTTCTGAAGTAATAAAGATTTTTCGGTTACTCATAATTTTATTACATTTATAAAGTACCTATTCAAATGAATAAAGTTAGCTTTATTAAGTTGACTCTATTAAATCTACAGGCTGCGGAGGTAATAAGGGATTATGAGATCGAATAACAGGTTATTTTAAAGGTTGTTAAATTTTTTACAGGACAAAGTATTGACTAAAATGAAATTTGAATTACATTGTATTTTTATTGTTTTTGTTTAAAAAACGTATTTTGGCTGTTTTTTTAGAGTTTTGTATCCCAAAAGGAAAAAAAATGGAACCGATAAAGAATCACTTGGTAGTCCGTCAATCTTTCTGTCTGTGTGTCAAAACCCTTTATCTCGGGAACACGTGAAGCTATCGAGTTGGAATTAAAACCATATACTGTCTATGGTTCCTTGAAGCTGTGATAAAATCAAACTTCTTAGTTAACGAAATATACGGAAAGGATTAAAAAGGCCGTTTAAAAAACCTGTATTTCGACAGTCTTATGGAAATCAAAAATTCATAGAGTAGTTTCCGTTGATCTGGAATTTTGAAAATTGGCATAAAACCAAGTCTCATAGCACAAGTATAGGAAAAAAATTTGAGAACTAGTAGTTAGGTCACAATTTTTTTTTTTTTCGATTCTGAAAAACATCGAGACTCTATTCGGAAATTGAACTTTTTTTTAAATCTTTATTATTGTTAGGCTCACGTTTGATCACTATCTCACCTGATGGTAAGTGATGATGTAGTCGACGATGCCTAGAAATAACCTATTCACTCTTGACTTAAAGACCCCTAGGTAGTAGGTAGCTATTTACATAGGTAAGTAAGTTTGTACGGAACCCTCAGTACGCGGTTCCGTTTTTTCCTTTTGAAAAAAAAAAAAGGTACGGCACCCGAAAAAAAAACAAAAATCTCTTGAAAACTTTAAAACCACATCTTTAGAACTAAAACTTAAGTCAGCCAAAAGATAAAACGGAGGTTTGAACAAAAGACTGGCGCGTGTCATGTTGCTCTTAACATTTAGAAACGGACTCCGAGACACGGAGATCCGATGTAAGTCCAAGTTGGAAGAATGTACGGTACTACGAAGCTCTGAAGTAAATGTCTGTAGGAAACTGGAAAAGCTAAAACAAATTTCTCGTAAAACACACAAATGTATATCAAGTTTAGTTCTTTTTAGCTCTTAAACACTACCATATGTATAAGAACACAATATTAATATATTTAACAATAATTAACACAAATGGTTGTGGAAAGGGTTACGTTTGGAGTTTACTTCATGATCGAATCAGGAATGAAGATATCCATAGCTGAATCAAGTTTCCCAACATTAACCGTAAAATCGCCAAATTAAATGGCAATAGATAGATCATACTTGTCGCAGAACAGCTGGTCGCTAAGGCCAAAATATTCTGGAGTAGCGATTAAGTACCGGGAGACGCAGCGTTGGAAGGCCTTCTACAAGGTGAAACGAACACCTTATTAAGGCTGCGGGAATCCTAGGGATGTGAGATTGGTCATTGCGACGACGCATGAGGGAGACTTTTGTCCAATAGTGGACGTCTTTTGGTTGAAATAATGATAAACTATAATAAAATTATAAATACACTAAACTAAAAAAAAAAACCCCTAACTAATTAAAACTATTCAAAAATAGTCTAAAATAGAAAAGTATCTAGCGTACGTAGCGTAAAAACAAAACTTCTCATTTAAAATACCTTATTTTTTTGAGTCAACTGACTTCTAAATAATACTCTAAAACTAAATTTTCTCTCAATATTCTAAATCATTATTACTAAGTAGGTATTTTGGGAAACCTTGATAGCAGTATATGATCATTCATTATTATTTTTATCAGATTTAAGCATCTTACGCTACTGAAAGATAATTATAATTTATTGGAATCAAGATATCTTGTATTTGTTGCGAGTATTTATTATAGCCATTAATAATTTTAAAAATATCTTTTGTTTGACTTACATCTTTTTTTTTTCTAGAACGAATATCCTCTTCTCTGGATTCCGGATGCACGATGCTATTGAAATGACGTCACAACACCATGGGCGTTATCACTCTTCTGTCTCGCCTGAAATGCGGCGTATTTGCATTTCTAATCATTATCCACATACCAATTCTGCAAGGAGAAGAACAATCTCAATGTCCAAGCTTAGCAGAGAACCCAATTTGTCCCTGTTATAATTTTAAAGAAGGTAAGTTTTGTAGCTCTCACACTAAATGCTCTTTAGGATAAATCAGTGTTATTAATTGATACATTTATTTCAGGATTATTTTTGGAGTGCCCCAGCGCCACCCCCGGGGCCGTTAAAAATGTGCTGTCCAAGATAAGAGGAACCATCCAGTCGCTATCAATTTATGACTTAGAAATCTCAACGACAGAACTGAACGCAGACATCTTTCCATCAAAAATAAAAATAACCAATCTACAGATCTCTCAGTCGGGGATAAATAAAATAAGCTCTAACGCATTTACATCGCTACGTGACTCGTTAGGATCTTTGAGCATAATTTCCAGTAAATTAAGCAAAATTCCGCATGAATCATTTTTGGAACTTTACAATGTTGAAGCAATTGATTTACAGCTCAACGACATCAAAGATATTCAAGCAAACACGTTCAAAAATCTTAAACTGAAGAAAATCAATTTAAAAGGGAATAAAATAGCCAATATATCAGAAAATGCATTTTACAACTTAGAAGAATCTCTTACTGAACTGGATATCAGTGAAAATTTTCTTACTGTATTTCCTTTGAAACCTCTGGGCAAATTGAATAAGCTCAGCAATTTAAGACTTGCTTGGAACAAAATAAATTCTATACCTGACGACATAGATGTAGCAGTACCAAATTTGCTGACTTTGGATTTAAATTCAAACTATTTTACAAAAATTGAAAGACATTGGTTTAGATGTATGCCTAAAATAAAAACCTTAACATTTTTTAGTAACCAAATTCAGCAAATAGACGAAGAAGCATTTTACTACTTAGAAAAACTTGAAACTGTGGATTTGAGTCGTAATAAAATAACATCGCTTGCTAAGAATATATTTCAGAAGAACCCCAAAATACGCACAATAGATTTGAGTCACAACCACCTCCACCATATAAATGGAGTTTTTTCAAACCTTCATGAGCTCTCAGAAATATTCCTTTCAGAAAATAATATTCTGGAAATATCTGACGACGCATTTGACAATGCTTTTGGATTAACAGTTCTTAATTTAGAACACAATGCCATACAAAAATTACATCCGAACTGTTTTTCATCTCTACAAAATTTAACGCAACTACATATGGGAACAAACTTTTTAAATAAACTTCCTCGTAGCGTATTTCACAAAAATCGTAAACTAGTAACTTTAAGTCTAGATAATAATGAAATTAATGAATTAGACGAATTAATATTTGAGAAATTAGATGAATTGAAAGAAATACGTTTGCAAAATAATAAATTAAGTCAAATCAAAAGAAACGTATTTAGTCCTCTGCCTGGGCTATTAGAACTACATTTGCAAAATAATCTTGTACAAACCATAGACTCACATGCATTTATTACCCTAAAAAGTCTTCAGCACATTAATTTGCAGGGTAATCGTTTAACCACTATCGGAGATGTATTTCCTAACAGAAATTCATCCTTGGTTTCTATTCAACTCGGTGCAAATTATTTATCAATGTTAAAAAATAGCTCTCTAAGAGGGCAAATGAATGTGCAAATTATGTGGCTTAGCCAAAATAACATAAAAATGTTAACATCCAATCTTTTCAATGATTTGTTAAATATTCAAAGGCTGTATCTAAAAAATAATAGTATTGTACATATAGAAAATAGAACATTTATGCACTTGAGAAAAATTAAGTTTTTAGAATTAAGTAACAATAAGCTTATTAAGTTAAGTAATGAGACATTTTATAAACTTGTAACGTTGGAAGAACTGTACCTCCAAAATAATCATATAAATCAAGTCACTAAAGACACATTTCATTTTTTAATAAAATTAAAAATTCTAGACTTATCTCACAATGACATTGTAATATTTAATTTCGATATTTCTTCATTGCCAATTAAACAGCTTCGACTAAGTAAAAATTCGATAGCAATAATTGAAGTAGATTCTCTCAAAAGTTTACCAAACTTAAGTGATCTAGAAATGAATAACAATGACTTGACTTGGGAAGATATTATACAGGTACAGATACCTGGACTCAAATCATTGATAATATCAGAAAATAACTTTACATTGTTAGAAAACAAGACGTTTGCGCATCTCCCTTCATTACAAACTCTGTCGCTGGAGCTGTCAAATATATCGCAACTACCACCGACGACATTCATTAAAAATCAGAATCTGCTGAGAATAAATTTAGCTTATAATAATCTTCGAGACTTACACAAAGACGTCTTTGCATACACGACAATATTACAAGACCTCAACTTAAAAGGTAATAATTTCACAGATTTCCCTCACCACGCACTTTTCAATGTTACTTCGCTAGAAATTTTAGATTTGTGTAGTAATCAATTACACAGCGTTGATTTTTTTAAGTTTATCGGTTTACAGAATTTACGATCCCTAAATTTATGTAATAATCGTATTTCTATGTTAAACGGTTTTAATTCTCCCTCCCTTAAAAATCTGGTTACATTAAATCTAAGCAATAATATGTTAACAGTTCTTCCACCGAACTTTTTTCAGCATTCTGTAGGCCTGAAAGAGATTGACTTATCACATAATCTATTTAAAAATATACCCAGCAACGGTTTATCAGAAGCAGTACTTCCTGCACTAACAACATTAAACATGTCTTCGAATTCTTTAGTGCAATTATTGCAAACATATCCTTCAAAATTGTTTCCGCTACTAGAGGAATTAGTTGTAACAAATACAAACCTAACGATAATCACAAGCAAAGACTTTGAAAATTTTCCATCACTGAAGAGATTGATGCTGTCGCAGAACTCCATAATTCGTTTATCTCCGGGAGCTTTCTCCAAGTTACATAACTTAGAAATGCTTGATTTAAGTCAAAATAAATTAGAAAACATTCCAAGAGAAAGGCTTCAAGGATTGTATTCAACGCGCGTCCTGAACATGTCTCAAAACGTCATCAGAGAACTGGAAGATTTTACATCAGATTTGCACAGTCTGCAAAAGTTAGATATTTCATTTAATCATATAACTAGAATAAATAGAGACGTATTCCGAGGACTCCAAAGTCTGACTGAATTGCATTTAAGTGGAAACTGGTTATCAGCTATATCTGCAGACGCATTTCGAAACTTGAATAAGATTTCGTTTATTGACTTGAGCCGAAATTACTTCGAAGTAATACAGATGAAAATGCTCTTAGTACTAGAAACACAAATCAAAACTCTATCCTTCAATGGTAAGATATTAAATCTTTGGTGTTATTTGAATAATCTAGTTTTATTCCCAACATTCACATATATTATTACTTACAGAGAATCCACTAACATGCAATTGTGAAACACAAGAGGTTTGGCGATGGATGAAAGAACACTATAAAATTGTCATCAAAGGCAGTCGTAACTTGCGTTGTGAACATCCGGAAGATCTACACGGTTATAGCTTCATCGAATTACCATCCCAGAAACTTTGCGATATACCTATCGTCATCCGCATTGCTATACAAGATATTCAGACATATTCGATCATTGTATCTTGGCAGAGCCGTAACCAAACTGGTTTGAATGCATATCAAGTAGCTTATTTTAGCGAGGATCATCCGACTACGGTGAGTAACACTATGAAAACCTAAAAATATTCTTCTATACGATAGTTTTATGTTAATATTTTTACCTGTGTAACTAAAAGCTTATAATTTTGAGTAAAACGTTGAATAAAACGTGCGAGGTAACCGCTACAACAAACATTTGAATACAAAGGCTGTGTATCACCTCAATGGACCATAAAAAATATTTATGTTTCTCGCCTCTGGATGTTCGACTGTGCTGTGAATCCATTTAAATCTTTCTTTTTACAATGGTTCATAGGTGCTCAAAAGTTTTAGTAATCAATTCAAGAGTCGATTTCGATTTATTAAAACAGCTTTGATGGCTATGTTTCTGAAATTTCATTCTCTTCGCAGATACGCGGAAAAATTCTCAACGCTACCGCCAGAACAACGAGACTCAATAACTTGACACCCGGATCCCGATATACGGTCTGTGTGATAGCAGTCGGCAATTTCGGTACTTCAACATCTGCAGGATTTTCCGTGCCCGACGCACGGATAGCTCTCTCACCTGAGAATACAAGCATGAATAATTTATACTCGGACGAACAAATGTTTAACCATCTCCGTCCTTATATGAACGATTCTTTGAGCAGTAAATGTACAAGTGTAAGTACTATCGAAATCTTCGGAGCGGCAATAGACAGTCCATTCTCCAATACATACATGGACATTGCCGATATATTAACGAGGAGACTAAGCTTGGTTGTGGGCTGTTGTATTGGATTTATAGTGTTCGTTGTGTTAGTGTCCGCTTTAGGGTACATTAAAACCAAGAAGCGCCAGGTTATCGTCAAAGCTGAAGTGCAGCAAGCTCCTCAGTACATTTCCTATGACAATTTTAATACTCCCGGTGTAGAGGTTCAGACTACCGATATGGATATTAATACCATAACGGACAAAACGAAAGTACAATGCAAACACGATGGGAATCCAATGTAAATACTGTTCATAATGTGTAATATTGTGTTCAAGTTGGAGAACTTAAAGAGCGGTAAGGTATTGGATATTTTCCAAATTGATTCCCCTATGAGTAAGATGCCACTCATGCTGGAACCTTTCATACCGTCATCGCCTTTGAGGTCTCTTCAGGAAGTTTGGCAGACAGGAATGAATTATTACAACTACGAGCTATCAATAACGAAATGTGTGATAATCGAAAAAGTTTTACGTCATCAGGGTACTTTTTTTTTCTTGCAGTAATATATTTTATATCTTATTTCGTGTTCGAGATGGTTGGAAGAGTTTCTTTCTAATAATTATTATTTACTTATACATATAAAGTCGTATTTATTACCAGACTAGTTTAGTTAACCAACTTCATGATAACTACGTAATCTATTCTTGATCTTCTTCTGTTAGCATCTACAATAATATTTTACGAAAGTGAACCCTGGGGTTTATTCTTGTTTTGATCGCTTTGTGTGAAATGAAAGTCTTTGTGAGGTCATAACATGCACTGTGCATTGTAAAATTGTAAATGTTTATCAAAAGATCACAGTTCTGTTTAACATTATAATTTTGTAGAATATTATGATAAGTAACGGACTAAAGCAAAATGTATATAAACAATAGATGAAAGAACATGTAAATTAAAAAAAAAAAAAACTCTTTTAAGTTTTGTCTTAACGTTTAACGTTATCTTCGGTTGAAAATATAATAATTTCTATTGTGATTATTATCATAGATATAAGCATTAAATTAAGGTTTAGAATAAATTTTAAAATATGTTGTGTATAATAAATTCAAATGAGTTACTACTCTGATAGTTATAATAACAGTGTTATAGAAAAAAAAAAACATTAACGGTCTCATATGATGTAATAAGTAAAAACGAATATTTATACTCACACTTTCTAAGTATCCATAGTTATATCTACTAGATAATGTACCGATAGATTTAAATAATGACTATATACGAGTAATAAATGAACGAAGATATCAGACTCAATTTAGCGTTATCAAAATAACTGTACCAACCTCTGTTGATATCTGTTTTAAATTCATCACAATCCATTTGAAACTAGTGTAAAGACTGTAGAATTGGTAATAAAACTTTGAAAACATTATTATAAATCTCGTTTTCTACTTTATTAAGCCCTAATTAATTTACACGATTTGTCTATAAAAATCGTAGAACTTTATGGAAGGATTCTCAGAAGTATTTTGTTAGAACTATTTTCGACTAAAATCTATTAGGCTTACTTCTGCTAAGCTTACTTCTTTTCTAAAATATGTAACACTAGGTACTTACATGATTGCAAAAAGACATCACAGTATTGAAGGGAATGTAGGTACTAGCATTTCATATCCCTATAAATTTAAAAGGAGACACATATACAGAAAAAGCGTCGTCTACCCACGACACATCTCTCTCAAATATTGTTTCGTCTCTTGGAATGTACAAACATATACATGAGAAGCCAATCTAATCTTGAGATAGCATTTCAAGGGTAAATAACCCCGTTATTGACAGCTATTGGGACGCAATCGAATCTTTTTTTATTGTGTACATAAGTATAGTACAATATAAATCTCGTCGAAGGAGTTAACTGTCTGTCCACCTCGAATGCTCTGTCCCTATTAAATGGATTACATGAATTATTCAGCGACAAGAGACGCGAACAAGACATTCTTTGTGGGACTTTTGTTCTCGCCTGCTTTGCGGCATTTAAATGATACAAAATACTTCGGCAATAAAGAGGATTCCAACAAAATACTTGAAATTTCACATTCATTAACGCCTAATTCGTTAAACTTGTAGTATTGTTAGCAGATTGTATCTGTTTGAGTTGCTTTTTAGTGCTTATCAGTTAGAATGGTTTAGTTGGAGTTACTTGGAATTTTTATTTTATTTCTGTTTTGATATTAAGAAAAAGAATAATAACTCAAGGATAAAGCTGAACAAAAAAACGAACTCGAGAAAGATATAACTTAAGTTCTGGTAAGTATCTAATCAAAACGTGATTTTCCAAATCCTTTGTAACAGAAAAAAAATGGAAAGGTATAATAAACAAGACAAATTACGCTTCCAATTGTGTTACATTTAACAGTCTTCTGAATTTCAAGAAATGTATAAAGATATTCAAAGTGTGGGCGTCTAATGTTTTTATAATGGGTGGGTACATCTGTAAAGTTCCCGTGCCGTGCACCGGCAGCGCTTACATCCGTTATCCATTAGCTTTACCTAAAAGCGCTAACAGGGCTCCGTGGTGTGTAGCCGTTCAACCATGAAAAACGAAACACTACGTTCAAACTAAATGACTTTGAACATGAAATCGAGATTTTATATATTGTGGAGTGGCTAAAACCTTGCCATCGATCTGATCATCGACAGCGTAAGTATATGGTAAGTAAGTAACTTGTAGGTTTTGGTATCTGATATAGAAAGCACAGAACATACTTAGAACATTACTGAGACTAACAAAATAATTTGGAAATCGCTTGTAGAATCTTGCCATATGGCTGTCTGTCGTGATTATATTTTTAGTGGGGTAAAATTATGTAGGTACAGTGAGGTAACCAAACTGTTTCACGTTATTTATTCAAGTAGAACAATGGTAGCCAAGGCGTCCCACAAAGTGAACCGATGACATAAAGGAGGCCACAGCAATCTAAAGGATGGAAGGAGCACAGGACTAATTGATGTACTACACTTGGGCCTATATCTAAAAATCGCCAAAAAATGGCCAACGTTTTATGGCTGATTACGATGAATGTAAGTATTCTACGTATCAATTTAGAAACCACAGTAAAGACGAAGATAGCTACAATCGTTTGAAGCCTTTAAAGTTCATATGTATCTAGCTAAAACGTATATAATGGAATATGCCGCCGAATCTTTTTCACATTTTGAACTATCCTATGAGGACTGTGCGACTGTATGTAATCAACATAACTTGCCACTGGTGAATGCAGATTCGTTTTATTTCGAAATATTTTTTGCTGGCTCCAGTCGGATGAATCGGTGTTTGCAAGCACGCTCAAATGGTGGATACATGACCCTCGCTTTGAACTTTATCAATACCCCGTTATTCCATGCAGGATTCGATTTTTTTTAAATGCTGTTATCAAACGCAAAAGAAATCTGTGTTGTAAGGATCCATCTATTTTCAGCTTTGAAATGGTAAAATATATATTGTACTGGTGTGTGGTATTTTCTTCGTTTAAGAATGAATCGTTTTTTAATTTGTTTGATTGGGCTTTGGTATTGTTCTTAATTACCATTGCCTTTTTGTCTTCTGATGCACATTGTAATGAATTCAACTATAAAAATGATTAGCATTAAAGGTAGACCTTTCAGATACCGTCAATTTGAGACACAATAGTAAGACAGTAGATGCGCGAATTTGATTGGTTTTTGTGTTTGGATGTCACTAATCCGAATTAAAGATTTTTCTTTTTTAATACTGTTATATTTATTTATTTATGACCTTTTCCTCGCGACTTTCTTCCCGAAGGTAAAGGATATAATTAAGATAAGTCATAGAACAAAAGTTGTTGTTTATGATGTTAGTAACATAGTTCTGAAAGGTTGCCAGTGAAACAAATAACCCTATGTAGTCTGACCGCGCTTACGGGCTTAAATTAAAGCACTTAAATTGTACATAGTTCAGATCTAAGCGCACGGAAGTGCGCAGGGCAAGTTCCAGCAACAGACTTTCTATTACACGAATCGGTTTTGTCCTATTATCATCAAACAGAGAGTATTCATTCAAAGTATTATTTAACAAACGTTCTGATCGTCTGAATGAAAAAAAAAAATCTATATAGGTTCACTCGTGTCTGACTGTCACAACCAAGTTGCTCCGAATCTACTGGGCCAACACACCTTATTGTGGGAGTCTCAAATATTGTATTTATTTCATTATTTTTAAAGAATTTCAAGCTATTTATGAAAATAGATAAAAAGACGGTTACCTCTATCTATAGCTACAGAACTTATTTGGGAAAACACTGATTATTATAATTACCTTTTAACAGGTAACAAAAAAGTCTGTGGATTTACATTTTAAAAATATTATTTATTCGGAATCTTTTGTGACCCCATTCGGAAACCTGTATCGCACTTGACCAGATTTTGTTTTGCATATTCCCAGAGCCCTGAGCTATGTACATATTTAGGAATTTGGATAAGTGTCACATAATTTAAAATCACTTACGACTTCACGTGTGATGTTCTTCGATACCCTAATGCTATCAGATAACACGTTTGTACCGACCGGATAAGCCTTCTTGTATTACGTTTTCTAGTTCACGTAGTCATCCCGTAGACGAACAGGGAATGTCGCTATTCACGACTCCGGATCAATCTTAGTTTTCAGACTACGTTTAAGGTCCTAAGTCCCGAGCAATGCTATAAAAGAGTGACTTTCTGTAGCCTACAACTTGGTAAAAACTAAGTTAATAGGCTTGAAAAAAATGTATATTTATTATAGATTTATGTACAACATTATCAACATGTGATATTTTCGTAAGACTAATTTTGCCAAAAAATAAATAACTGCATGATATTTTTTACTTGTTAACTCTATTCAGCCAACATCGTTTTAACTTTTGCTTTCTGTATTTGGTTTTTGGTTCCTAATAAACGATTATTATTATTATTCCTTTTGTACGAACTTTAACGAAGGAACACAGTTTATTTTTAGTCAGTAATATATTTTTTTGAAATGGGAAATTCCAATAACTTCTTTCACTCTAGAGTGGAGCAAGTAGGCGTGTCAGATTTTTACTGGCTAAAACTATGTACATCTGTGTCCTTCAGTTGTCCTATGCGTTCTTGGACCACAGGCTACTTTTTCAGGTATTCCCTGTGGCCCTAGCAGGCATCGCCCCTGCTGGACTCTTATGGCTTTGCTGACATCTCTTTGAGGCGCGTGTGAAATGCTATGCTCGCCGACGACGGCTTTGGCTTGGTCCGGACGGTTACCAGACGGCTTCATCGTTCGCAACCCCACTCCTGCTATGACTGGTTAATCACCAACTGTCTAATACTCCTTTTTACTCCACCGTGAGTGGAATAAGTAATGATTGATGATTTTTTACACTGAAAAAAAGGGGCTATATGTGTGCTGATAAATTCAATCTGGCGGTATTTAAGTCAGTAGTGAATAGGTTACTTCTAGGCAAGTTTACTCCATCGTCAACCACAGCAATGCTAACCATCAGGTGAGATATTGGTGACGAAAAGTATTAAGTATTTGAAAAAACTAGTCGTCTTATCGTTATCGCATTATGTCACCTATATTAGAGAGCCTAAAAGGTAGAATTTAACTGCTCACACTTGCGAAACACATGCAATCTGGGAGCGTCGAACTCGGGGTGCCACGACAGAAAACCTCCACGAGTGCCCGCAGGCTGTAGTTCCCTTGCGGATACGTCCGGAGCGAAGACCAGTCTGCGGGACGGTGCACCCTGGGAGGCGGCCAACGACCCCCTTGGGTATTGTTGCCTAAGGGGCCTCGATGGCCGTCTGCTAATGTTCTGTCTGAAGGAACGCTTCAACGCGTGTCCCTCTGCTATAGCAGAGGGCACAGTGGCGAAGTAAGAGCGGGCTCGGTGTGCACTCACAATGCCGCCGGGCAGGCAGGAGGAAGGCTTGCTTCTCCTTCTGCCACCGTTAGTCTCGTAGCCCCAGAGATTGTCCAAGGTCATGTTTCTGACTTTTGATGGGGGACGAGGGTCTTGGCTTAACCGCCCGGGCCGCGAGGAAGACAACCTCTATAAAAAATTACCCCAAACCTCCAAGCGGCGGCGCACCGTGAGGGAGGTTGTTAGCTTGACTAATGGGTAGCTAAATTAGTCACTAGTGCGAACCATGTGTTTGAGCAAGTACCCAAAGTTTTTACTCGTGGGAACAAAAATGGAATCGAAATTTTTCAAAAAACCCAATGAGAGCGATGCGCGGTCGGAGTCCGACGCGGCATCCAGAGGGAGCCGGGAGGGCTCGGAGACAGAGGAGGCTGGGGGAGACCCCGGTAGAGGTAGAGGCGAGGAGGCTGCGGGGGACCCTGGTGGAGGCCCCGGTGGAGACACCAGTAGAGCCTCTCGTCTCTCCCGAAAGCGGCGCTCTGTGCCGAGGGACAGGTTGTCCTCCGAAACAGAGGGAGAGAGCCGTTCGGCGCCGAAGGTCCCCACGAGCGGCCGCGGCGTGGGCCGGGCCCGTGGGCAGGGGAGAGGTTTGGCGGCCAAAGACTCCGCTCAGCGAGCCGTCAGGCTTGCCGCGGAGGGGCGTCACCCGGGAGCGGCCGCCTTTGGGAGGGACCTCTCGCAGCCGTCTGGCAGCGAGAGGCGTGCCGAGGTGGACTCGGACGGGGAGTCGGGCAGGTCCTTCCAAGAGCTGACCGTCACCCTTTTGCGGGATATGACCCGCAAAAGGGACAAAACCTCGAGGGAGAGAGCGATGCGGCGCCACGCCAAGTCTCTCAGGGAGGCCTTCGGCACGTCTCTCAAAAAGAAGGTGGAGAGGCTCCGGAGCGAGCTCCAGGCTGAGCTCCGGGCCGAGATCCAGGCGGAACTCGCAAAAGCAGGCCCACAGGAGCCGACGGAAGGGCGGCCCAAGCAAGGGCATGGGCAAAGCCGGCCCCAGACCCAGCCCGAGCCGGAGAGCCAGCTGCTGGTGCTGGTGCGGCAGGAGCTGGCTGCCTTCCGGCAACAGCAGCAGCAGCAGCAGGAGCAGTTCCAGCTGTGGATGCAGCAGCAGCTGTCCCTGCTGGAGGGCATTGTGCTGCGCCCTCCGCTAGCGACCTCTGGCCAGCAGCGAAAGGCGCCGTCTTACGCCGCCGCCGCCGCAGCGACTTCTGTGCCCAAGACGGGTCCGTCGGGGCAAGCGGGGCGCGGGGCCGTGGCGTCGGAGCCCGCGAGACCGCCCCCGACGGCCAAGCAGCAGCGGCGGAAAAAAGGTGTGGCGGTACCTGCCGCTAAACCGGCGGGACCTCCTGCCGCGACGGCGACTAGACCCCGCCCGCCGCCTCCTCCACCTGAGGAACCCGGCGGCGCTTGGACAGTCGTCGGCGCCGCGAAGAAGGCGGGCAAGGCGGCCAGAGCGGCCAAAAAGCGCGCGAGGCGCAAAGAGCGCAAGAAGCGGGCCATGGCGGCGAGACTTCGCGCCCCGAACTCCGAGGCTGTGGTGATAACACTGCAGCCAGAAGCGGAGAAGAAGGGCGTGACGTATGACGCCGTCATGGAGAAGGCGAAGCAGGCGGTGCTGCCCCATCTTGAGGAGCTCGGAGCCGCTGGGGGCTTTCGCATGAGGCGCACGGTCACCGGGGCCCGAATCCTGGAGGTCCCCGGTGCGACCAGCGGCCCTGCGGCTGACGCTCTGGCCGCTAGGATCAGAGCGTCCCTCGATGCGGAGGAGGCCCGAGTGTCCAGGCCCACAAAGTGCATAGACATGCGCATCATGGGCCTGGACGACTCAGTCAAGGTGGACGAGGTGGTGGCCGCCATCGTCAGGGCGGGCGGGTGCACGACCGATCAGGTTCGGGCGGGCACCATCCGCGCTGACGGCACGGGCATGCGGGCGGTGACAGTTAGCTGCCCCGTTGCGGCGGCCAGGACCATCACCGGGGAGGGCCGACGGCTTTTGGTGGGCTGGGTCTCCGCGCAGGTTAAACTGCTGGAGCCCAGACCTCTGCGGTGCTTCCGGTGCCAAGTGGGGCACCACGTTGGCGCCCACTGCGCCGCGGAGGTGGACCGCAGCGACCGCTGCCACCAGTGTGGCCAGCCCGGTCACAAGGCCGCAGAATGCCGTGCTCCGCCGCACTGCTACGCATGTGCGGCGGCAGGCAGGCCGGCCAACCACCGGGCTGGGGGCAGGTCCTGCGACCCCCCCGCCAAGGACAAGGGCAGGGCCCGTAGGCCCATCCCCGCCGACGTCCTCACCGCCGCAGCCGCCTCCTTGGCCGCCGCCGCTATCGCCGCCGCACCCGCCGCTCTCGCCGCCGCACCCGCCGCAGTCGCCGCCGCACCCGCCGCGGCAGTGCCCCCTAGAAGGGCTCGGGAGGAGACGATGGACTGCCAATAACGGCCCCATTTCGTCTCCTCCAGGCGAATATCAACCACTGCGCCCCCGCTCAGGATCTGTTGCTCCAGAGCATGGCGCAGTGGTCGATAAATGTCGCCGTCGTCTCCGAGCCGTACTACGTCCACCCCCGTGGAGACTGGGTTCAGGACCTGGACGGCTCGGTGACGTTAATCTCGTCGGCCGCCGCCGGTACCCCGCCCCTCGAGGCTGTTGCGAGGGGACGGGGCTGCGTGGCAGCACGGTTCGGGGACATTGCAGTGGTAGGCGTCTACCTGTCCCCGAGCAGATCTCTCGACGAACTCCAGGTCTCCCTTATGGAGCTTAATGTCGTCGTCGCTGGGTTCGGTACCCTCCCCGTGGTCGTTTGCGGGGACTTCAACGCCTGGAATACGGCTTGGGGTTCCCGGTACACAAACCCACGGGGTCAGATGGTGGAGGACTGGGCTTTGGAGCTGGGCCTGGTCGTCCTGAACCGGGGTTCTGTCCCCACGTTGGCGCGGATGCGGGGTGAATCAGTGGTGGACATCTCGTTCGCCAGCCCCGCTCTGTTGCCGCGTGTCGCCGACTGGCGCGTTATGGAGGAGGTGGAGACGTACTCTGACCACCGGTACATCCGGTTGGACGTCTCCGCCGAAACCTCGGCCACGCCGGTCCGACAGAGCCCTTGCGGTCCGCGGTGGGCGCTTAAGCAGATGGACCGGGAGCTCCTCCTGGAAGCCGCGACGGTACAGGCCTGGGTGCAAGCACCGGACAGGCCTGTCGACATAGACGTCGAGGCGGAGTGGTTCCGGGAGGCCATGTCGCAAATCTGCGACGCGGCAATGCCCCGAGTCCGTCCAGGGCGAGCTAAGCGCCAGGTGTGCTGGTGGTCGCCGGAGATTGCTGCACTACGCAACGCATGCAGTCACGCGCGGCGCCGGTACGCCAGACACTGCAGTCGCCGCATCCGCCCGCCGGATGCGGAGGCCAGAGAGGCGGAGCTGTATGAGGGATACAGAGCGGCAAAACGCACCCTCCGAACGGAGATCAAGCGGGCCAAACTGGAGGCCCGCAACGTGTGGCTGGGGTCTCTGAACGCGGACCCATGGGGGCGCCCGTACAAATTGGTACGGGAAAAGCTCCGTCCCTGGGCTCCCCCACTGACTCAGAGTCTCCGGCCCCAGATCGTAGAGGGTGCGGTGAACGCTCTGTTCCCTGCGCGGGGGGAACACTCCCCCCCGCCCATGGTTCCGCCTCCACTGCCAGCGGTGTCTGACGCGGACCGCAACAGCGACGATGACGACAATGCTCCAGAGGTGACCGAGGTAGAGTTGAGAGTGGCGGTGCGAAGGCTGAGTGCCAAAAACACCGCCCCAGGACCCGACGGCTTGCCTGGAAGGGCCTGGGTCCTGGCCATGGAGGCTCTCGGGCCTCGACTGAGAGGGCTCTTCAGCGCATGCATGGAGAGGGGCCAGTTCCCACTTTGCTGGAAGACGGGGAAACTGGTCCTCATAGCGAAGCCAGGGCGCCCTGCGGACTCTCCGTCCGCGTACCGGCCCATTGTGCTGCTCGACGAGGTGGGCAAGCTCTTTGAGAGAGTCATTGCAAACCGCCTCGTCGGGCGCCTAACACGGGTGGGGCCGGACCTTTCGGACGGACAGTTCGGCTTTCGCAGGATGCGCTCTACAGTGGACGCCATCATGCGCGTGCGAGCCCTCACGACGGGGGACGCGGTGTCCCGGGGCAGGTGTGTCGTGGCAGTGTCCTTGGACATTGCCAACGCGTTCAACTCCCTGCCCTGGAGTACGATCCGGAGGGCACTCCGGTACCACCGGGTGCCCGAGTACCTCTGTCGAGTGGTCGAGGCCTATCTGTCGGAGAGACTTATAGTCTACCCCGGTCACCAGGGAGACTGGAAACGTCGAGAGATGTCGTGCGGTGTTCCGCAGGGGTCGGTACTAGGGCCACCCTTGTGGAACATCGGGTACGACTACGTGCTGCGCGGCGACTTCCCTGACGGGGTCAGCGTGGTTTGCTACGCAGACGACACGCTGGTCCTAGCGCGGGGAGAGTCGTACCAGGCGGCGGTCGCTCTAGCGACACGCGGGGTTGCGATGGTCGTTGATCGGATCCAGGAGTTGGAACTCAAGGTGGCGCTTCACAAATCCGAGGCGATGTGTTTCCACGGTCGCCGGTCTCGGAACGCGCCGCCATTGAGTTCCCAACTAACGGTAGGAGGAGTTCACATCGGTGTCGGGTCGACGATGAAGTACCTGGGACTCGTTCTCGACAGCCGGTGGAATTTCGTGGAGCATTTCCGACGTCTGGCTCCCAAACTCAGCCGGGCTGGGGCTGCGCTCAAGCGGCTCCTGCCCAACCTTGGGGGTCCAGACGCCTCCTGCCGGAGGCTCTACGCGGGGATCGTTCGGTCCATGGCCCTCTACGGGGCGCCGGTGTGGGCGCCGTCGCTGAAAAAGCAACCGGCGGCCATACTGAACGCCTGCCAGAGGGTCATGGCGATAAGGATGGTGCGGGGATACTGCACGGTCTCCCGCGAAGCGGCGAGCCTTCTGGCTGGCCTACCACCGTGGGATCTGGAGGCAACAGTCCTTGCACACATGCACGATATGCGCGTGGAGATGCAACGCCGGGGTGAAAGTCCGCTGCCGCGACAGGTCACGGCATGGCGGACAGAGCTCCGGCGGGATCTCATGGGGAAATGGCGTCAACGACTATCGCAACCCAGTGCTGGGCACGCCACAATCATGGCGGTAAGTCCCCTCTTTGAGGCGTGGCTGGAAAGGCCTCACGGCGTCCTTACCTTCCGCATGACGCAGGTCCTCACCGGACATGGTTCGTTCGGGAGTTTCCTGCACCGGATTCATGCGGAAGTGACGCCCGGGTGTCGCCACTGTGCGGAACGCCCGGAGGACACGGTGGAGCACACAGTCGAGGTGTGCCCTGCTTGGGCGGAGCATCGCCGTGCCCTCGTGGGGGCGATCGGCGGCGGAGACCTCTCGCGCCGGGCCTTGGTTGAGGCCATGGTCCGGAGCGAGGAGGAGTGGCAGGCGGTCGCCGACTTCTGCGAAGCAGTAATGCTCGCAAAGGAGGAGGCCGAACGCATCAGGCAACGGCGTTATCGCCGCCGCCGTCGCCGGGATTCTGATCCCGATTTCCGGCCAACGTAGACGCGGGCTTGCGGACAGTGAGCAATGGGTAGCTCGCTGTCCGGCCGTCCGGTAACTGTCCGGACCAAGCCCAAATCGTCGACGGCGCGCACTGTTCCCGCGCGCCTCAAGGAGTTGTCAGCAACAGCAGGGACCCAGCCGGGTCGAAGCCTACTGGGGCCAGGGTTATCCGAAAGGGCGCTCGAGCCCCGGTATGAAGGCTAGAAGGAACGGGGTGGGTCTTTTAGTCAGTAAGAGTCTGACACTATCTCCCGCTCCGCCCAAGGGCGGGGGATGTCAATGCATGATTTTTCCCACCATAAAAAAAAAAAAAAAAAAAAAAAGCGTCGAACTCCATATCTATATATATAAATATCAATGCCACTTTTCGTTGTAATTTTATAACTCAAGAACGGGCTCACCTATCCAAACCAAATGTTTAGGCTTTGTTCGGACTATTTAATAGATGGTTTATGTGAAGTATGGTAGAGTAGAGTAGGATAGAGTAGTGTAGAGTAGGGTAGAGTAGGATAGGGTAGGGTAGAGTAGGGTAGAGTGAGGTAAAGTAGGGCAGAGTAGGGTAAAGTAGGGTGTAGTAGGGTGGAGTAGGGAGCGAGAGCGAAGCCGCGTGGGCAAAAGCTAGTTTTGTATAGAAACTAGACTTGTAGAGCTACATTTGATCCATAACACGCGACGACACCACGCGACGTCGTTCGACGGACGAATCGGCTGTGTTACACGTTGCGTCAGTCTAATGTAGTTCTAGCTTCACTCTCTTCAAGTATTTCAATTATTTATTTGCGATTGCGTTCTCAAATGGTTTCTAAAAAACTTTAATACCCTTAAAACCATATAAATATTAGAAGGTGGTAATGAAAAGCAAAGAATACAAAAGAATCAGTTCAGTCAGGTAGTATAGAATCAGTTTTTTAATATTTATGTTGGTTAGAATTTGTGCCAAGTTTATTAACCCAAGAAATACGGACCTTTTCTTTAAGGTTGAATTCCCAAAAACCTCTTCTTAGTCGTCGTCACGTTCTCGTCTACGTCATAGAATAGTTTTGTGGAAATTTTCACGTTCTTGGTCCCAGTAGTTTTGGTTGTACGTTGATATGTCTGTCAGTCATTTTCGTCTTTTATATTTATAGATTAGTTTTTACGTATTATCCCAAGGGAAAATACTGCTGAGATAAAGGTATAAAACGTATTTTACGTCCTATTTTAAGATATAATTTGAGCTAGAACTACACTGCGCACACGTGTGCCACACTGGGCACGTCGGTCTCCATACATTTTATATGGAAACTAGATTTGTAGAGCTACACTAGATCGACGCCACGCGACGCTGTTCTACGTACAAATCAGGCGTGATACATGTGTGCGTCAGCCTAATGTAGTTCTACCATTACCCGTATGCCAAATTTCATCTAAATCCTTTAAGCACATAAACGTTCGCCTTTATAATATTAGTGTGTGTGATATTTAGATATATAGCCAATTTTATTTTTTATTTTTTAAAAACTAGTACTTGACTACGATCCCACCTGATGGTAAGCAGTGATGCAATCGTTGATAGTGAGGCGCACTACTTTATTAAGAGCCTGTTCACTCTAGCCTTGAAGACACCTAAATTATAACTGGACGGGAAGACCGCAGCGGGCAAATTGTTCCAGTCCTTCGATGTACGCGGTATAAATGACGAGGCGAAACGCTTAGTCCGGACCGAAGAGATGGCGGAATCAAGTCATGCAATGCTTGCGCACACTATCCAAAATGCAACCTGTAAACCTGTACCTGTACGCCTGTGCTCAAGGCTTTGAACAATTAATTAATAGATTTACGTAAGTCTGGATAAGATATTAGCATGAATTTGTATGTCTGGATAGCTATCATCTTATTTGGTTAAACTTGCTACACATTGCTTCTACTTAATAATGTATGCCCCATTTACAGTACACTAACACACACTAGTAGGTACAACACACATTTACTTAACCCACTGAGACCGGAACAATGATACGCATTATTGAAACAAAGACGCATTCAGGCGAAGACCCAAATCTCGGCCGGAGTGACCTCGGCAATCACATCACGGAGGTATGGTTATATTAGGTTAAGCTTTGTACACACTATTACAACATTAGTTTTAGTATACATAGTCTGTTCAAAAGAAAAGGTGAATATTGATTTTTTTTTGAAAAGTATTTATTTATTCTATTATTAATGCTATTGTGAAAAATTACAAAGCTTACTATGGTTGTCCGCACAAATACATGGTCACCGGGCCATCCTGACGACTGAGGGGTTGTTTTGCTCCCGAGACCAGCTGTGCGCTGGCGCCTAATGCCCGTTATGACCTGCTGTCACCAGTGTCGTACTTACAGTTTCGATAGTAGGTATCCAACTGGTGACCTCTTTTAAATATGTCGGGGAAAAAATGCAACATGGTGTTATAATTATTGGAATCTATACAATTACTGATTCTGAGCAGACTATATTCAGGTTTTGCGTGTACTAAAAATAATGTTGTTGTTGGCACTTACAAAGTTTGTCTTAGACATGTCATTGTTTTATTTGCGAGTAAACTTTCTTTTCATCAATAGTAATATAGCAAATATATGAGCAGTGGTGGCCCAGAGGAAATGGCTTTGACTTACGAAATGTAGATCGCAGGTTCAAACCCAGCTGATACAAAAAACACTAAAGAAAAACATCATGGGGAAACGGCACGTTCTGGAACAAAAAATTCGTAGACATGGACATCCACCAATCCGTACTGGGTCTGCGTATTGGATTCGATTAAAAAAAATAGGTTAGGAGTGAGCCTGAAGTCCAAGGAAGGTCATAGGCATCTTTAACTTTGCGTCCACATTCACACTTACGAAGTCACCTGCTAAAGTTAATTTAAAATACGTCTGCCTGTTTAACCTTTAAACCACGTAGAACATTTTGTTGCAGTTTTCACGAATAGAGAAAGCAACGAAGAAGGTTTTTATGTATAGGTAATTTGCTGAATATTCTATCCGAACCTGAACCGGATTAATAACTCTCTAAATAAATTTCTTCAAAAAAGAGAATCGTCATGACACTAATATTCTGTCCAAACCTGAACCAGATTAACAACTCTCTGAATAAATTTCTGCAAAAAAGAGAATCGTCATGACACTAATATTCTGTCCAAACCTGAACCAGATTAACAACTCTCTGAATAAATTTCTGCAAAAAAGAGAATCGTCATGACACTAATATTCTGTCCAAACCTGAACCAGATTAACAACTCTCTGAATAAATTTCTTCAAAAGAGAGAATCGTCATGACACTAATATTCTGTCCAAACCTGAACCAGATTAATAACTCTCTGAATAAATTTCTTCAAAAGAGAGAATCGTTATGACACTACTTAACATAACTCTGCCTATTTCACAGAACTTATTCCAGGAAGTACGTGTTTTTTTAATCTCTTATACGTTTTTAAGGAAAATTCTTGTCATTCAGAATCTCGATTAAATGTGCACATGGAATCTTGCCTTCCTATTGATATACTTTTTAATATTTAATAATTTTATAAATATAATATGAAGGGTCAAAGTTCACGTAAAATAGCAAATTTTCAGAGGTCTTTACTAAAGTAGTTTTACACTTTATGTTTTGATTTCTTTAGAAGCCTAGATAATATCCACAAGATAGTGTATCCAAAATATCTAGAGAAATATGTATAATGACGTCATAATCACGTAAGAGCGGTGGTGTGAAAATGAACCTCGAAAAGGACGCTCTTAAAAGCTAATAAGCACAGTTTGAATTGGTAATTCGTTGTGATGTTCACTCTAATCACTAATAAGAGCTTCGGATTTATAATTAAACCACCAAATTGTCAGTAAGTATACACGACCCAAGAGTAACGTCTAGTCGTCGCCTGGGACCGATCGGGACTACCCAAGGCGCTACCTCTTGAGTTGTACACTTAGCATAATAAGCCTTAAAATGTTCCCACTGCTGGGACTCTTGCCTTTTCTTTATAGGAGGGAATGGTGCGTAATGTACCACGCAGGTCCAGTGTGGATTAGTGGATGTCACAAGTCTTTGAATTTTAGGTTTTAGGATATGCCGGTTTCCCAATGACGTTTTATTTGCCGTTTTGACAGCAGTAGAGTTGAAATAAATTATGCAAAGTAATGCACTTAGCTGGTTTTAAACCCGTGACTTGAACCTTAAATTACTAAGTCGGGACCGTTACCATTGGGTACCAGTGCTCTTACCTCAACAACTTGTAGTTCAGGACGGTCACTGCTCTTAATAATTTGCTGACTGCAAAATCATATGTTTAGCTACTGACAGTGATATTTATGGCTACTTTATAGCCATTTCAATGAGAAGTAGCTCGTTATAACAACGTTCTTACATTTAGGTATGTACCAACATTCTGAGTGGCAGTCACGATGTCTTTAATAACAATAAAGATGATTGATTTCAGCTCACAAAATAAGAATTCCGTAACAATTTTGTAGACGGATATGAAAGAGGGGGCTGGGCTTTAGTTATTATTAAATGATATTCAAGACATCTACCACTAGGTGGTGATAAATATTTGTCGTATTTTCCTACTTAAGTATCACTATATTCTGAAAAGAAAGATCTTTTTGGAAAAGAGACTTGGTTGACAGTCTCACTCTTTTATGAGACTGAGCGAAGATATCTATCCAGTAGGTTCACTACGTACTCTGAAGAATCACCAAACTTAGGAGGCAGTTGGTAGGTTACTCGAAGAATAGATGGTTGATGGGGCGGCAAAGGTCTGGAGTAGCCACCACTCACCGGAAGACGTAGTGTTTTCAGCGGTGCTATTCTCTAAGAAAACAGCCTTGAGCGAGAGCGCAGTACATTGAATAAACAATCCAATGTATAGGATCATTAGATTCTTAATCCAATGTACCTATTTAGATTTCGTCGCTGTGGCCAGCGCTGCGCTCAAGGCTAATTTCTTAGAGAATAGCACGCCTGGTCTCCTAAAAAGTGTATCGATGACCCAGTGAGGGTTGCGATAATCCGATGGATGGGTGACGCACACCATCGTTGAGGCGATACTAAGGGGATCTATGTCCAACAGTTGACATTTTTTAATTTACGATTAACTGTGTGTTACATCGATATACATAGCACCGAGTTTATTTTTTAACAAAATGGCGTGGTTGTTTCTTCACCGAATATTTGTGAAAAGAAAACTGCTTTTATATCGAAGGAGCGAACAGGTATCTTTTAAGCCCACACATTATGGTGGGATCGTGTGAATATAAGAATGCAAGGCGGAGCCTGAAAAAGTTATTTCTAGAAAGATTTGCCGCTCATATCTTAGAATGAATACTAATATGTAAAAACTAAGGAATATTTTAATAAAAAAAAAGTCTTTTTTTTTTCAGAATTTTTCGTTGGTATGATTACTGTACTACATGGCGTTCTACTGCGAAGATATTGTAAATTAATAACCGTTAAACCAACTACTGAATAATCTGACATGTAATCATGTCAGATTATTCAGTCCAAACTACCCGTTTTCCACGTTTTGTTAGCCGGAACTGTTCATGTACGTTCGTTGTCACTAGTACCATTATCAGTTCCATGATGGAATGTTGTTTTTTTTTTTTTAAAAAAAAGTTTCTTTTAAGATTATTTTTAAAAGAATCTGTAAATTGAACTAATTTTGTATTTTATTATCACTAGTTCCACATTATTTTGAATTATTTTAAGCATTTGCTAAATTTTTTAAACGTTGAAAGACACTAGGAATACACTACTACTACTAGGGGTATACTTTGTTTTTTTCATCATAGAACTGTTAATGGTACTAGTGACAATGAACGTTAATGATCAACTAGAAGTTTTTAATTAAAGTCGACTACAATAGTAAGAGTTCCCAGTCTTGTTTCTAAGAAGTAGTAGTGTTATTAGTAACAGTAAGTTTTATTAGTCTCAGATAACCTAGGTCTGATTAGATACACTGATTGAAACTCCCACTCATATTAGAAAGTCTTGTTAACTACGCTTTTTGCCTTATCATTGAATAGAAATGTTCATCGAATTTGAATATTCTGTATAGTACCTACGTCAACCATACTAATTTTGTAAAACCGTAAAGGTCTATATAATTGTCATCGTACCTTTTTTTAGAGTGGAATATAATCAAATGAGAAACCTACTCTGAGTGGAGCGAGAGGGAGTATCAGATTATTACTGACTGAAACTGAAACTGACTGACTGAGCGTCCTGGCGCCGCGGTACGAGGAGAGCCGACCCCAAATAAAGGGACAAGGCTAGGCAAAAGAGAGAGAGAGAGAGAAACTGAAACCAATCAGTGTTTCTTAAGTGTCCCCGCACACGGTCCACAAAAAAAGCCGCTTCAAGCTTCTGTGCTGCTATAAAATAAAAGCTAGAAGCCACTTCAAGCTTCTTCGGCTTGTAGGCGTCGCGCGCTTCAGCTTTTTTTGTGGCCGCTTCTAGCTTTTTTTGTGGCCCGTGTGCGGGAACACTGATTGGTTTCAGTTTCAGTCAGTAATAATCTGATACCCAAAAATAGCGGAATATAGATACATTAAATCCATCGATTATGAGGGCGCCTAGAGCGTCATACTCAAGGCCAGACTTCCGTATAACGCTTACTGCAGATTCAAAATTCCAGTGTGTTGCCCTACAATTTTTCTTACTATTTTAGCATATTTGTCCAATGTTAACATAACTCTTTAGAATTAACGCAACCTCGACTATAACCCAATTATTAATTCTGCTGATATAAAATTATATCTGTGTAACTAGAGAATAAAGTGCAAGAAACAGTTTTAGAATACCAAATAACATATTGTGAGTTTTAGTGTTTAAGTAAACTAGATACATAACATTATAAATAATTTAATTATATTTTCCACTACTTTAGAGTTTTTTAATATTGTTTAATTGTTATCAATAGTATTGTCCTAAAAAACTATAATGTAAGAGCTTCTACCGAGTGTGATAAAGGTTTATCCTAGTACAGGCACATTACATAGCATTTACCTTTGTAATTACTCTTAAGATTTTATGTAACCATTTTACCAAATTTTACCCTGAATAAACATATTATTATTATATTACAAGAAAGACTATATCTTTCTTGTAACTACAAGAAAGGCTTGCAATGACGAAATGATAAAAAAAATGCAATTTTTTCCAGCAAATATACAAATTGTATTTCTTTTTTCAGCGTATAATACACGCCGGGTATCTCCCCCAGTAAAAAAATAAAACAAAGATAGAGCTTTTCATATACGTTTACACGATAATACAGTACAAAGTAAACATCATTTGCAAGTTCTGCGCGCTATTAGATAATATTAAATATAGTAAACATGAAAGCAGCTTACAAATCTGTTCTGTAACCCATTTATTAAATTAATTGAATGTTTTTAAAACAAATACTTTGATTTAAATAGAACTTTCAGAACTAGGCTGTACGCAAACAGAACTTCCATTTTTTATGCTCTGTTGGAAAATGATCTGCTAAGTTCACGCCCATTTTGGCAACATTTCGATTTATGTGACGTTTAAAATATAACGTATAAAAGAAGAATACAATCGGCCTTTTGTCATTCAACCTTGGCCTCATTTGTGCCATATCCTCGAAAGACCATTAAACTTAAACAAAATCAGACAACTCGTAATTATAGCAGTCGTAAACCAAAAATAGGTACGAGAATTAGGCTAACTTTTAACATCAGAAAAGACTTCGGCAAACAAAGTAGGTACTGTTGAAGTTTCCTAGAACATCTTTGCCAGAGCAATTTGAGCTTGTTAGGAACTGCTTGAGATTCTTACTAAAATGACGTTTTTTTTATTTTTCGTTGTGTAATCATCCCGCTCCGCCAAAAAGCCCCGTTGACATTAGATGATTTTCCCATCATAAAAAAAAAAAACATGAATCCTTTTATTCTGGATTAAGCAAGAGGGTAACTAAAGGAAAACTCATCTGTGTTTCTGTAGTTGTCTTTTTCGTTCCTCCTCCTCCTTGCCTCGTATTCCTCATTGCTGAGGGTCGTGACCTCCCTGCTTCATCACTTTACTTTTTATGGTGTTTTTCTATTTATTCCTGTCTCTGCCGGTGTGAAGGGCCTTATATACTGTGGAGTCAAAAGCAGTGCGGATCTGGTCAGACCAACCTATTGGACTGCGCCCGCGAGGCCTTTTTTCATCTACTTTACCAGCACGATTAGCCTTTCGAGGTTTCCATCGTCTTTTTCGTACCAGGGCCGAACAATTTCGCAGTTTTGGCAGTGAGCGACCCAAGTAGACCCCATCGATAAATATTGTAAACAGAGTTTACCTTAAAGGTAGGTTAATCAGGGACTTTCTCTAAATATGGGACATAGGTACATGCTCATAATACACACAGATTTCACCAGCTGTCGCAACCTTTCGCGACGTATTGCAGTGTATATTCAGTTCCCACGCATATAACAACATTAAATGTAACAAACAATATTAGCATGCCAGCCAATGAGCTAAGTAAGAGGAGCTAATGGAACACATCTCGGTTTGCTCAGTCCACCACTCGTAATACAATATGGACCCCTCATCGTATATGGGTCAAGTGGTCCCTGATGATGTCAGGATACGGCTATTAAAGCTCCACGCCTACACCGCCCCGCTTTATATTTAATTTAAACGCTGCGAATACCGTATTTTTAATTAATCTGTTTGTAATACAATTGATGAGGAATACCAGTGAATTCCGTAGTTATTTAAATCTCTTTCGTATTTTACGTAAATTATTCAACCGATGTGAGTTTTGCTAACGACGTTGTTGCAATTGATTTTATTTTTATGCAATAAAAAGATTTTGTTTTTTTTTACACAATGCTCTAAACCTTGTTTAAGTATATGCTATAGAAATAACTAGCTTTTGCCAGTGACTTCGCCCCTAATTTTTTTTAGGTGGGAATATAATCTAATGACATCCCCTGCTCTTGGGTGGAGCGAGAGATAGTGTCAGGCTTTTACTGACTAGAAACCCACTCCTGTTCCCGCTTTGCCATTGTCCCAGGCCCCGGAGATCTCTTTCGCATCACCCATGGCCCCAGTAGGCTTCGACCCTGCTGGGCCCCGATGCTGACAATTCTCTGAGGCGCGTGGAGCACTACGCGCCGTCGACGACTTGTGCTCAGTCCGAATGGTTACCAGACGGTCGGACAGAAAAAAAATTTCATTCCATATCACTCAGGAATAAAGCAGCTTTCTATCGGTGAAAAAATTTTAGCAGTCAGATTAGCTCCTACAAATAAAAAGACAAACTTTACTTTCTTATAATATTGTAGTGTAGATTGTTTTAGAAATCTTTTCAGCTATTCTAATTCTCCATAAACCCAACCATGTATTTGAATAAAGTAGTGTTGTCGTTAACATTCGAACATAGTAAAAATCCTTTGAAATTTTACTCATAGACGGTAACCAGTAACCAACATATTTCATACTCTATTTCACCTAGTTAAAGATTCCTAGAAGTCTAGGCTAAGTCTACCTAGATACTGTAAGGATCGGAGATAATTAAAGGTGTATTGGTGTTGTATTTACTACTACGAAATTACTCTTTCACATCGATGTCTAGACGAGTACACTCGCACCTATTGGCCTAATTATATAGCCGTCCTAAATCTGACAATCCCTAATTATATAGCCGTCCTAAATCTGACAATCCATTTTTATTGATTTTATAATGCTAGAGGTCCTGCAAGAGGTTTTGTTTATTCTATCAAATAACGTATCGTCATGGTACCGGTTTTCAATCGTACATCTTTAATAGTCGTTACAAATAGTCAAACGCGAGCAAGTTTGACCATCAGTCTATCTAAGGTGTATCGTGCTGCCAATCATTGGGTCGTGGAGGTCTGATAGGCTGTCGCTCTTCGGATATTCAACCGCATTAGGTTAGGGAATAAAATTATCGGCACGAAAATTTGCAAGTTGCGCAAAAGGCAAATATTCGGTATTCGGGCGGGGAATGTCAGTGATTGGCTCACCGCGCCATCGTGTCATAGACGTCACTTGTGATTCGTTCCCTGCGCTTGCTGCATGTATCTAACAACGACGCCGATTGGCTCTCCAATGTATGGAATGCGCAAAGCGATCCCCACTCTTACTCCGAGCGCTCAATATTTGTGCCGATAACGATACACTTGGAGCATGAGGATTACAAGTAAGTAATTTATAGTTTTTATCCAAAGTGGCAGAGAAATGAGAGCAGTAGTGGTGGCCGAGTGGTTACGGCCCAGCCAGGTGCATTACTTTGTGTAATTTATTTCATCACCACTGTTCTCATAATGTTGAAGAAAAACATCGCAAGGAAACTAGCATATCCTAGAACCAAAAATTCGAAGACATGTGACATTCACCAACCCACACTGGGCCCGCCATGGTTGATTATGGCCTATTCCTTCTTCTAGAGAGGAGGCCTGAGTCCCAACAGTGGGAACATTGAATGGCTGACTTTGCTTATTATATGCTTTTATCCAATGTGATACATATTTTATTTTATAATATTATATTCATATTTATAAAATAATTATTAATGTATTTTATTCCAGTAAAACTATGCATCACTTGGTACATAAATATGAATATTTAGTTCCATTATATATTTTGTTTACCCTCGTCCGTGCGTCACTGCGGGGTGCCAACTGAAAACCAGCGCTGGATGACGCCCAGCAAATTTTAAGTCACCCTTTTGGTACGAGCACGCTTGGCACTTTCTGTACTTTTATCATTTTTTACTTTGTGTTAGTAACCTTTTAGCTGCATCGATCGACTCGAATAAAAGTATTCTATTCTATTCTATTCTGTTCTATTCTATTCTATTCTATTCTATTCTATTCTATTCTATTCTATTCTATTCTATTCTATTCTATTCTATTCTATTCTATTCTATTCTATTCTATTCTATTCTATTCTATTCTATTCTATTCTATTCTATTCTATTCTATTCTATTCTATTCTATTCTATTCTATTCTATTCTATTCTATTCTATTCTATTCTATTCTATTCTATTCTATTCTATTCTATTCTATTCTATTCTGTTCTGTTCTATTCTATTCTATTCTATTTTTGGGGAAAGTATAGGGAGATGATGAAAGTGTGACATTATTGACATTCGACACATTGCATATACCACGACGACATAATTATGGCATAGGATGTTTTGCCCACTCCTCCGTTATGTTTCAGAGTGTCGGAGATAGATCATCTTTCAGAAAACAAAATAGATATTTATTTTCATTTCTTGACTTCCAGACAAGAGGATCCCTAAGGAAACGAAGTAACAGTGTTGAAGGCTATTTGCTCATTACCATCCTCACATAATACTTGGCAGGAAGATATTAAAATTGAAATATCACTGCTGATCTTTTAAATTAATAACTTTTGACATTTTCAAGTTAGTTTATGTTTTTATATCTCACTAATATCATAAAAGCGAAAGTTTGTAATTGTGTAATGTCTGTTGCTCCTTCACGCTCGAACGGCTGAACGGATTTCGATGAAATTTTGCACACGGGTAGACCATGTCAAAATGGAACAATTTTCTACTTTAATGTGGACAAAGCCGGTGTCAGCAATTAGTCATATTTTTTTTTTAGAGATACTTCTTTATAGGGACTCAGATATTATGATTTATTACAAATGTGAAGCTCTGAGTATCTGGATGTTTATCTACAATTTCTTTTAGTGGCTGAACTGATTTAGATGGCACTTGTCACACAGATTCTAGATTAAGAAATACAGTACTTTTATTTAGATACCCTCCCTTGTGGTTTTCTACTAGTAGTAGTTAGTTATGCTTTACAATATTTGCACTTGCTCTATTATATGACACAGCATTTTCCCGATGCTGTTACCTTTGTAAGCGTCGGGCCTCAAAAAACGCCGCCACAAAAAAACGCTAGAAGCGGCCACAAAAAAAGCTAAAAGCAGCCTCAAAAAACAGCTTAAGCGCGCGACACCTTGTGCCCAGAGAAGCTTGAAGCCGCTTCAAAGGTTTTTTTTTTGTGGCGGCACCGCCGCACACGAGCCACAAAAAAGGCCGCCTTAAAAAGAAGCTTGAAGCGGCGTTTTTTTGTGGCCCGTGTGCGGGGATAGTACGATGAGTCTTGATGAAAATTTAATTTTGCTGCAATCAACTCTTGGTCTTATTTACAAAGAACAAATTTTATGGATGAGCGCACGAGTTCTGAGCTCCTTTCCATAGTTTTAAGTTTATATTTCACAGCTTGGCGACATAGTGTCTAACAAATCCTTAACATGAATGCAGCAACGTTTGTATAATAAAAAGAAATGAAAATATTAAATGGACTGAGTAATAGAGAAGATAAAAATGACTTGTCTTTTCAAAATATCTCTTTCAAACTGTTTAGTCATAATAGCTTGATCGTGTATTATTAATTTTAAGACTCGTGATGTTGATGTAATCGGTGGCTTTTTTAGCCAATTAAAAGAATATTTTTTAAATTTATGTTTTCTTTTTCTAATATTGCTTTACAAAACTGCCTATGTAGCTACTTGAACCTCAATTAAAATTTCTCTATCAATTTTTGTGTAGTTACTGCTTTTATTTCTTTAATTCTGTATCTACTGCATTCGTTCTAAATTCTTTACAAATTGAGTATTTATTTTGAACTATATCGTCATGCTCATTATCATTATTATTAATCATTTCGGCACTATTTATTATAAATCTATAGGTACTTATATTATTTTGTTCTTCACATGTCAAATTAGGTATATTCTGTGAGAATTTTTCTGAAATAAAGTATTCTGAAATCGTTATCCCTATAACAATTTGAATTAAGAAGTTCGAATTCGTGACGAACTAATAAATATGGTCGTTGAGATTAGACTGGTCTTAAATAATAGTAGACTAGCTGACTCATTCATAATCTAACTAGTGACTACGAGGCGGTTTTGCTTGGCTGTTTTGTTTATTTTACCTGTTCTCCGGTGCTTTGACGTACGCCCACCCATCCTCATACAGACCGCCTGTCTATCAGATTATTCCTGCTATTTAACCAGAAGCTCGTTCAAGTCACGTCCATTAATCACTTTCGAAGTCAACAGTAGTTCGCCTGTCTTCGTCTCAGCCACGCGGAAGAATTCTCAACGTCTCGAGGTCTAGAACTGTTGCCTCTGACGTTTGACCTCATTAAATACATTAAGGAACACAATCTCGTACAGGCTTCTTAGTTATTTTGTTTGTGTATAATATCTAATAAATGCTTGGAGTTTTTTTTATTTTACTTTTTGTGGAAGAATGTTTTTGATAAAACTTTGGGTATTGCTAAACTTATAGGCACTTGCGGATAGGCACGGTTGCGATATTGATGATAAATATTTTTCATAGATTTTTTAAAATTGTTGCACCACGTTTGCACCTCGTTTGTCTGGAGAAGTCTTCTGCGGAAGAAGTCTTCATTTGATGAGACTGACAAGATAGTATCGCTACTTTGAATTAGGTATGCCCGATCCGATCTGGGACACAACATAAGTCAATATTGACACAAACAATTAAAAAAAAAAACTTTTTTGATTTTTGCAATAGCTATTGAGAAAAAAGGTACTACAATTAATTTACTTTAAGTTATAGTCCAAGTCTTAAAAGTCTAAATTAATATTAATTTAAACAATTCCGAACAAATTTCATTTCAAGTTTTTTATTTCTCGCAAGTTCGGAGTACTATTTTGTTTATTGTTTTTTTCTTCTAACTATAAATGTACATTAAGTTGATCTAAACCCCTGTGGCATTACGTTTGTCTAAATGATAGTTTCACTTGAAGTATAATCAGGCAAAGAGTCACTTAGCATTTTGTTTGCGAAAATTAAAATGTTAAATATTAAATTGTTAAATTCATTGACTTCCTTGAAAAACTGTAGGGGAGACCTGTACAAAACCGTATACCGGGGTAAAACAGTACATCATGTCTATTCTTGTCAATAATTCAAAGTTCCCGCGCGCAAACTGTTCATCGGCGTCTACCAATCGGAACTATTTGTCCACAAACACTGGTCGCTGTAGGCATGCGCATTATCAAAATAATCGATTTTATTGTTTTTCGTCGTTCTTGATCTTATTTTTGTGAAGATTCAATCAATAATAATGAAAGTTACATTTGTAACAGGTAAGTGTGCAATCAACTATGTTAAAGTGTGTGTATTAAACTCGTAATTAACAAATATTTGAGTACGTAAACTCAGTTTACGTATATAGTTGTGAGTGATATATTTAAACATTGAGTCTTAGGTCAAAACCGTAAGGGGTAAAACCGACCACTATACGATTTTGACCCGCATGAATAAATATAAACATAACTACTTGTTTTTTATTTTATTTTAGGTGTTGTTAAAATACCTACTTCTAGACAAGAATGGGATCCGGATAACATGAAAAAAGTCAAAATCAACATTACAAGATCGAGTAAAATGTTTTAGACAGAAAAATGACGGAGCGTTCCACACCCAAAGTCTTGGGACGATTTAAATTGATTTTTTCGGCTTCCCAAGAACAGTCTAGTTGAGCAGAGCATGTCTTGATCATAGAAAAAACGACTATTTAGTATTTTTGGGGTAATATCAATAATATACGGTTTTACCCATGTGTCGGGGTAAAACCGTAATTAGAAGATGTTTAATTTTTTCTGGTTTTTATTGTTTAAGATCTTAATTATTCCAAATATTTTCAAATGATTATGTTCCTTATGAAACTGACTAATTATAAATGTTGAGAACATAAATGAGTGTTATGAGATGAAAGACCTACAGCCCTAAACCCTTAGCTATACGATTTTGACCCGGTCTCCCCTACTACAAATGGCTTAAACAAATATTTCACATTTTTCATGAAGTTAAATTGAAATGAGGTGTTTAAAAAAAAATCTGTATGTGGGGATTACCTTTTTGCGGGATATATTTTAACATACTAATACCATGTCTATACCCTACTTGTTAAAAAAACATGAAAAACATGAAATTAAACTTAATTTTCGAGGGATAAAAATCTCCGGAATAATAAAGTTATGTTCTAGGCGTTCTGCGTTCTGAATTACCGCGGCGCTAGAATGGAGTTGCCGAAGCCCTGGAACGGAATTACCCCAGCCCTGAAACGGAGATACCCCAGCCCTGAAACGGGTTTACCGCGGCCCTAGATTGGAGTTGCCGCAGCTCGGGATCGGAGTTAATGGAATTTACCCGGCCTTGAAACGGGCCCTGGAAGGAAGATACTAAAGCCTTGAAACGAATTCACCGTAGTTTTAAAACGTAAAGGGCAACTGAAGGTTCGGGTTTATTTTGACCAGTAAAAATTTAACACTCCCATTTCGTTCCATTCAGAGCAGGAAAGATTATTTAATATATCTCACCCAAAAAAATAAAAATATTAAGCAAAGTACTTTATCTATTTCTAAGTTAATTAATGAAATTGCTCTGGCGACTGGGTATAATGCGTACAGAGAATAGCTTTTTGGAAGTTACGTTACGCGACAGCACTTCGACCCAAGAAAAAAGATTCTAGATTCATTTATAATGTTATTTAGTATGTCCAGGCATTATTACAAAGTGGGTCTTGAACTTCACTTTTTGCAAACAAATAAAGATGATTAGTTTTCCAACTTAAATTAAGTATATCCTACCAATTACAAAGTATTTTAGCAGGCATATTTTTAATTGAATGTAATAAAAACTTTTCCACTTTCATATAAATGATTGTGTCGGACTCAGTCCTGGATACGAAATTAAAAACATGAAGCGTAGCAGCCGGTTACCTGAGCGTAAAACATAAAAGTTAAACGAGGGAACACGACAGTTTGACGTCCACATAGAAATATGTTGGTATATAAAAGTGTCAGTTTGACACTATTCATGCTTACCTTTTGGAGCGTTTTTGCACGACTACCACTAGGCATGAAAACTCATGAGCATAAAATCCCTCTAAAAAATATACCTAGGTTTTCAAAAAAAAAATATCATAATGTTAGCTGACCCGGCAAATGTAGTCCTTACATATAAATTACTAGTTTTTGCCTGCGGCTTCGCACGCGTAAGCTGTGACACGTGATTTTTGTACAACACTAGCTTTTGCCCGCACGGCTTCACTCCCGCTCTTCCCTACACCTCCCTACTATATCCTACTCTACCCTATTCTACCCTAGCCTAACCTACTCTACCCTACTATACTCTACTCTACTCTACCCTACTCTACACTACTCTACCCTACCAAACTTCACATAAACCATCTACTAAATATACCTAACAAAGCCTAAACATTTGGTTTGGATACGTGAGCCCGTTCTTGAGTTATAAAATTACAACGAAAAGTGGTATTGACTTTTATATATATAGATTAGTTTTAGTATATGCGAAACCCGAAACACGTGTCTAGTATTTTTATATAAAGAATCTATGTACAAAAGTTCATAACCGTATCATGGAAAATTACAAAATTATAAGCTTGTTATGTCAGCAAAAATACATGGTCATCGAACCATCCAGGCGAATGAGGGGTTGTTATGCACTTGCATTCAGCTGTTTGCTGGCACATAACACACCTGCCGTGACCTGTGTTGTACTTATTGTCGATGGTATCTAACTTTGACCTTTTTAAATATATTTGGGAAAAATATAACATGGTGTAAAAACTATTGGAATCCATTCAGTTATTGATTCTAAATAAACTATATTCAAGTTTATAAATTAAAAATAATGTTATATAGATTGCTATTAGTTAGTGTTCATTTGTAGTCTAACTGACGACTAACTTGTTCCAACGACTTCACCCCCTCTGGGGCCAGGGTTATCCGAAAGGGCGCTCGAGCCCCGGTATGAAGGCTTGAAGGAACGGGATGGGTTTTTTAGTCAATAAAAGTCTGACACTATCTCCCGCTCCGCCCAAGAGCGGGGGTTGTCATAAGATGATTTTGCCCATAGTAAAAAAAAAACCCCTTCAAAGTAGAAAATTATCCCAAGGGAAAATACTTTCAGGATGGAAAGGATCCTATATACAGGGTTATTTCGAAAACACTAACAACCTAGCAGGACTATATTACTTATATCATAAACGACAACTTTTGTTCTATGACTTATTAAAAAACATAATTAATTTACCAAAAACAAACCTTCAAGATATCGTTGTTCTATCTAACACATTTCAGCTATACCTACCTACGACTGTAGGACGGGACGCAAACGCATCGAGCACCTCTGCCACCCGATCCTCTTCCGCTACTGTACTATCGCTTGCTTCGCATGTACTTCGTAATATTTAGAATGCGCCTCACCATCAAAGACTGCATCGCTACTTACCATCAGGTGGGATCGCAGACAAGCACTAGTTTATCTCAATTAAAAAAAAAAATGTTCAATTGAAATATTTTTATTTTTGTATGAAAATCTGATGAACCAAGATATGATAATTTTTTTTAAAGTCATAATACAAAAGTTGTTGTTTATGATATTAGTACCATAGTCCTAGGAGGTTACCGGTGTTTTACAAATTACCCAGGACATTGTCTACTTCGTACTCTAATTTGGCACACAATGCCAAATTTCATTTTAAAAGTCAAATCAGCCATTTGAATAGAATAGAATAAACTTTATGTTTTCTTACTTGTGTAACTTTATATTTGAATGTGAAGGAGTAACCAACATAATACGGGTATACACAAACAAACTTTTTCTTTATGATTTTAAATGAGTGCGATAAGTAACCTTAGTAGTAATATACTAGTAAATAGTTTTTTATAATTAGGTATCGTCTCTATAAAATCCAATATTATTCTATGACTTATCACGAAATTGACTCTCCGCGCCCTTGGGTGGAGCGAGAGATAGAGTCAGACTTTTACTGACTAAAAACCCACCCCCCTCTGTTTCTTCGTTGTCTTTCGTACAGGGTTCGAATCTTCCCTTCAGAAGCAGACCCTTGGCCCCAGTAGGCTTCGACCCTGCCGGGCCCCCTACGGTTTAATGACAACTTTTTGAGACGCAGTTCGAATAATACGCGCCGTCGATGTCTTGGGCTCGGTCCGGACGGTTACCGGACGGTCGGACGGCGAGCTACCCATTGGTCACCGTTCGCAAGCCTGCGTCTACGCTGGCCAGTAATTGGGATCGGAATCCCCGTAGCGCAGCTGGGGCGTGAAAGCTGTTGCCACACGCGTGCGGCCTCCTCCTTTGCTTGCTGCTTTGCAGAAAGAGGTGACCGCTTACTACTCCTCCTCGTTTCGAACCATGGCCTGTACCAAGGCCCGGCGCGAGAGATCATTGTCGCCAATCGCCCCACGATGACCCCCGCTTCAAAGTCAAAGTCAAAAGCTTTTTATTCCACATAGGCCTACATGGGCACTTATAAAACGAGACGCTTGGGCAGAGCACCGCCGTTTCAGACTAGAGCTGTGTAGAGGACTACCGAATTCTCCAACGTGTCTGCCGGGCGGTTCACACAATGGTGACACCCGGTCATCACTTTTGCACGAATCCGGTGCAGGAACATGCAGCACAGGTCATGCGGAAGGTAAGGACGCCGTGAGGTCTTTCCAGGCACGCCACAAAGACTAACCGTTAGAAGGAATAAAAGCTTTAGCCTAGCAATGGGACAATGAAATAATTGTTTTAAGATGCTATGACTCCTACTTGGGGCAGAGACCGTCCACAGTAGTCAACCATCGCGACCGGTCTTGAGCTTCACGCTTTAATGACAATTAGGCACCCGAAAATAAAGTTATTTGTTTATATATATTTTATTATTTACATCCCAAAATAATATTTTAATGTAAAATTATGCCATGTTAGATCGCACCCTCGTCGTGCAATGTACAAAATGACGCTATCTAAAATGCTGAAATACGTTACGAAAACGCATTTACATATCGTATATTTTAATCTCTATACACAAAACCATTTATCTTGACGCATTTATAAATCAAATTAAGCTACAAGCCTGAAAAAGTCGTTTATTTTTAAAACTCTTTTCGTCTTATTCAGGTTTATTTTTAATATTTTTATACTGAGTAATTAAGACACCATTACACTTTAAAATTAAATCTTCAAGCTATCAACTAACTAAGCAGTTTTCTCAGAATAAAAAATATTAGTTCTAATAATTTATTAGTTTTAAAAAATATGCAAAAGCTGTGATAAAAGCCAGACTCTCAGGTGAAACACCTGGCGGTTAGACAAAAAAAAACTTAAAACGTAATTCAGTCATAGCCTTCGGGTGACGATTCAAACGGTACTTATTCATCAGAAAGCTATCCCAGAGCGCTGTTTTATCTACGAGGACTTGCAGGCGAGGCAGTGTGTCATGCCGGAGGTGTCAGATTCATATTTAGTTGCATACGAGACGCGGCAAACACTCATTGCTAATATCCCCGTCATTTGCCCGATTTCGCAGTAATGTGCGGATCTTATTGCCTCAGCATCTGTGCTTTCCTCATTTATACTATAATTTCCGTCGAGTTGGGAAACACATCACACTAATAGCCCATATTTTATTAAGGCTATTACATAAATTTTATTTAGGTTTGCGTCAAATTAATTTATAGGTCGTTATTTTAACGCTGTGTAGACGATGTTAAAATTCCTTAGCTGTGTTATGCTGATGCAAACGTCGCTATGTCGTGCATAAGAAATAGACGTGAAAAAAAAATGCCACCTACAGAGCACATGAAATTTCAGTTTCATACCATTTATAACCCTGTTGTCTTTGTCAGTCGTAGAGAAAATAAAAGAACACAAAGAACGTGCCTACGTAGATACCTAGATGTCATTTGATGTAGGTACAGCTGGGAACATCGTTACTATAAAATTCTGAGAGCAAACATCGCCAAGGCTGGATAAAATATTTTCTTTGTTACTTTAGTCTATAGTAAAAAAACAATTGGAGGGAAAAAAACAAAAGTAGCTCGTTCACAAAACAAAGGATAGACGGTTAAAAGCGGCGAGAGTGTACACACACCTCTCAGGTACTTCCTCATCTAAATAAAAGGTGGTGTGGAAACGGTTATCCTGAATACGAAGCTCTTTTTGACCGCGACCGAAAACAAATAAATCAGTGTGGTTTATTTTGCCAGTCGCGTGTCCAATTTGTTTTTCGGGAACTAATTCGATAACATTTTATGTGGAATGAGTAACCAATACGAAACACCGCAATATTTGCGAAACCACACGATTTTGGTAAAAAATTATAAATACTGTGTTTCAAAATTAAATTAAAAACAAACGTGTAACATAAAATTTATACAGCCCCGTTTACGTTACCTATATAATTTTAGGTGACCGCAATTTAAAGTTTTAATGAGTTAGTTACCCTTAACGCGAAGACGGGATACTGTCGGCATATTAATCATGTTTATATAGAAACATGTTAGGGACTATGTAATACTCTCACGTCGAATAAACAGTCTGTAAAAGTAATAACTTCACCTGGTGACACAAAAGTGATTTCAGTTTATAAAACCATTTAATATTCAGACATAAGCAGCACTTGTAGATATTCCACAAGGGCGTCTCGAAAAGAAAAAAATATTAATAAAATATTTTATCTTACATGCTAATATACTGTTGTGACGGGCAAAAAATCTATAGCGTTAAGATTCAATTTACCATTTTAATTATTGAGAAAGTATTTCTTAGAAGGTTTACCTCATCTTGGGTCTCGTAAGTTTATTTCTCAAGTAGTATGGATAACAAACGCACATTTATAGCTTCTGTACCTCACGAGGATAGTATATCCTTCAATGTTCATCCATCGTGACGTTCGATGCCCGGCCCCTCGTATTTTAACTATCCCTTAGGACAGGAACATCAAAGTTGAAACTAACGGCAAAAATTCGTTACACAAACTTTGGGAAAAAACTAAAAGCAAACATAAGATAAGAAGTCAAAATGTACCCCATGGAATCAATGGGAAATGCTAACAGGGGGTCGGTAAAAATCGGTATGATCTTTTAAACAGTACGGTATACATATTTAAGGGTGTCGCTGGGGGATAGTTTGAAAAAGTCACCACAACCCTGGAAGATAAAGGGCAATGGAAGGAATACGGAAACTCTGCCTCCTCGCTCTCGCTTCATTCAGAGCAAGAAAAGATTTTTGATGATTTTTTACCCTCAAAAAAAGAGTACCGCAGGGGAAGTGCGGTATACAACCAAGGATGACAAGTTTTTCTATGAAAAGACATAACATATGTATGATATTGGTGCTGAAAGGATACGAAAGTTTTGTTTTTATTCACTGACAAGGTTTGTAGGAAGGGGTGACGTTATAGAAACATCTGAATGTGACGTCTTCGATTTGTGAGCATTCTCCTTTCAATAATCTTCCAGTAAATCCTTGCGATCAATCTTCTTTGGCACTTTTACATGTACTACCTACGAACCTAATTAAATTTCTTCGAGAAATTGCTCAAGGTTCACTGTTACAAGTTTCAATCAATACTGGAAAGTTTTAGAGAATTTTATCAAGACTGTGTAGTTTATAGTCATGAAAAGTCCATAAGAAAACTTTACAAGTGTCTACGCTAAAAGTAAAAAAAAAATATCTTGAATAGAATGAAATAAAATTTATTGTGCGTAGGTACAGGCAAAAAGTGGAATTCCCTGCCGGAGTCTGTGTTTCCAGATAGCTACAACTTAGGGGTCTTTAAGTCAAGAGTAAATAAGTTACTTCTAGGCAAGCGTGCTCCTTCGTCGACCACATCATTGCTTACCATCAGGTGAGATGGTGGTCAAACGCAAGACTATCAATAAAAAAAAAATTGTTCACTAAAATAATATCTTACATAATTTTACAAAAACTTAAATCTAGCAGTCTTATCGCTGACAGCGACATCAACCAGACAACCTTAGTATGGACTATAAGAACTACGATATATTACCCAATTTTACTATTTACTAGCTGACCCGGTGAACTTTGTAATGCCTAACAGTCAATGAATGTTAGACGATATAGTCAACCATTTGCGATCAAACAAAACCTAAGTAACATATCAAGTTACATACAATTTTAATGTGTAAAAGTTATCCACACGCACAACTAAAAACTTCTACAGATTTATTATATACGGTGACTGGTAATTAGTGTACGATACTTAAACACGTGATTGTGCTCATGATAACCAACAACTTTTACTAAAGGAACAAACCAGCTGTTCAATACATTTATGTTTGCCTAATGTACTGAACAGCTGATATGTTTTTCGAGATTTCGGCTTTGCTCCAATAATAAAAATTTTTGGTTATCATGAGCACAATCACGTGTTTAAGTATCGTACACTAATTCCCAGTCACCCTATATGTATAGATTTTGTAAATTGTAAACATCCTCTTACATAAAAAACTTAAATTTTAACTAAACTATTTATGCAAATATCTGAACTACTAGGAAATATTTTTCGCTGAAATTATTGTACAATCATCATCATCATATCAACCGAAAGACGTCCACTGCTGGACATAGGCCTCCCCCAAGCGTCGCCACAACGACCGGTCCTGTGCGTCACGCATTCATTGGAATCCCGCGACCCTAACCAGGTCATCTATTCTATAATACGGGAAGATCAATATTCTATAAAAATATTAAACGCGCAAGAGAATATTTTTTTTTCTCTCTTCAAATTTTATTATACACGTTTACACGAAGCTTATATTCAATTTAGCTCAGAAAATTAAGTTAATTTGTTATTTTGCGTGAGCGATGACGTCATTAGCGTAAACAATAAATTATTGAAGCCATTACACGAGTCAGGGGCTGAGCCTGTTCTTAGTAAGTAAATACAATAACAAGCATGGAGGACGAGGTCGACACTGGCGAAGTTTTGTTTCGCGACTCACTGGCCATCCCTTCGCTAACTGAATAACAGCAATAAGAGAGAGCCTTTCCTCCGGTGAAAGAGGAACTAACTACATACAATCTAATAAGAAATCGGCGATAAGGAAAACGTTTCATTGACAAAGAATAAATAGACTGCTCAGTTCTTTTGCCGCGATAAACATATTACAAACGTTAGGTGCCTAATAGACGCACATAACCTAAATGTGACATTTATTTTGCGGTACATTGTCCTGTCAGAATAATATTATATTATGTTTTCTTGGTTTTATTAACAATGTGGAGTTGTATTAGTGTTTGTTTAGGTCTACGTGATTTATGGCAGTATTCTAGAATAACAGTCCTTACTTATGAAACAATTGTTATAAGTACCTTATCTTTATATATAAAAATCAATGTCACTTTTCGTTTTAATTTTATAACTCAAGGTTGGGCTCACCTATTCAAACCAAATCTTCAGGCTTTATTTGGACTATTTATTAGATGGTTTATGTAAAGACTATTTAGTAGATAGTTTATGTGAAGTTTGGTAGGGTAGAGTAGGGTATAGTAGGGTAGAGTAGTGAAGAGTAGAGAGTAGTGTAGAGTTGGGTAGAGTAGGATAGGGTAGGGTAGAGTAGGGTAGAGTAGGGTAGGGTAGAGTAGGGTAGAGTAGGGTAGAGTAGGGTAGAGTAGGGTAGAGTAGGGTAGAGTAGGGTGGAGTAGGATGGAGTAGGGTGGAGTAGGGTAGAGTAGGGTAGAGTAGAGTAGAGTAGGGTAGAGTAGGGTAGAGAAGGGTATAGTAGGGTGGAGTAGGGTAGAATAAAATGTGTCCTTGTTCAGTATCATCATTTCAGCCAAAGGACGTCCATGGATGGTTGACACAGTTTTCTCCACCACAACGAATGATCCTATGCATCTCGAACATCAAGTGATAAAAAAAAAAAATCAGCAGGTCAGATTCCCGTGACCCTCACCAGGTCATCAGTCCACTTAGTGAGAGGCTTTCTAAGGCTGCCTTTTTACGTTACGCGATTGGTACTCCAGAATCTTACGGCCCCAACGACCATCTGATCTGCGAGCAATGCGCCCTGCCAAACTTAAGTGGTAATGCCACTTAAGTTTGGCGATTCTTCGGGCTACGTCGGTAACCTTGGTTCTCCTACAGATATCTTCGATCTGTGTTCCTTTTGTGTTAATAAATTATACAATCTGCACTAATATAATATAGAGGTAAAGTTTGTTTTTTTGTTTGTAGGAGGTAATCTCTGAAAGTACTGGTCCGATTGCTAAAATTTTTTCACCGACAGAAAGCTGATTTATTCCTGAGTGACATAGGCTATATTTTATGTAGGCGGGCGAAGTCGCGGGCAAAAGCTAGTCACTAATAAATCTATATCTTAATTTATATGCAACAATGAAAATAAGAACAATCGAATCGATTTTGCCATTCAAAATTTATTTTGTATTCTTTTGTGAAAGCAGTAATGTTTTCACCTTATAGATATGTGCATGGTATAATCTTTTATAACTGACACAGCACACGTGAAAGAGCCATTTGCAATATTATGATTTGAGTTCCTTTGTTGGTGATCCAAATAAATAATTAAATTATATTCCATCTTCTACTTGTTGTTGTTATTGAATTAGTAAAATTATAACGCCTATATTTACAGTATAAGATATTAAGCAACAAGAAATATGAGTAAAATAATGCACGAAAATTAAATATTAACTCAAAAACACGGACGCTTAAGGAAAACATTTTCTTAAGTTAACGGCTGTTAATTTACACGAAAAATTGACCATTATTTTTTAGAAGGAAATATTATCCTGCACTCTGGTTATTAATTGAAATTTACTTTGCAGGATTAGGGGGTTCTAACCGCAAAATTATAAGGAGGATATTTTTCTTTACCAATTTTAGTACGTAGACTAAATCTAATAAATAGGGGTACTAGGAAAGCATGTTTTGATCCCCTAAAGCCCGAGGTTAGCCACACTAGTCCCGTAAGTACGGCCAATCGAATTCACCAATAAAATCTGGCCATTACACCACACTTTCCGACCGCCATTCATTGGTTAATCGCGCATACGAGCTCTGGCAAGATTTATTTTCAATCTTCCTCGTGCTAACTGGATGGTTACGGTTCCGTGTTTCCAACTTCTTCGATTAACATCTAGAAAAGCATAGACCGATGTCTAAAAGAATTAGCCATAAGCGATAACTATATATGTAGTAATTTACTACAATTTAAGGCTCAATATAGCTAGCATAGCAAATGGGTTTTAAGAAATCAAAATATTAGCAATCATAACGTAACTACTCAACGTAACAACAAAATACATCACCCTTTTATTTCACGACGAGGTTTTGCCACTGGCTTTGCCTGTCTAAAAGCAGAAAATATGTCACTAAGCGTATTCTACTGTCTTAAAGTAGTAGCATTCTACTGATAAAAGTATTTAATATCAATCCAGTAGTTTTAAAGTTTATTGATTACAAACGAAAGTATAAATCTTTCCTCTTTATAATATATAATATTATAAGCTGGCTCAGCAAACATTGTTCTACTATATAAATGTTTTGCTTTTGCCTGCGGCTCCGCCCGCGTTCATGAAATATAGCGTATGTCACTCAGGATTATAGCAACTTTCTATAGGTGAAAAAAATTCGCAATCGGACCAGTAATTTCATAAATTACTTTCTGCAATAAAAATAACCAACTTTTTATAACTGTTTATAAAATAAGTGTAGATAAAAATGGAGATATGGGGCCCAGACGACGGTAAAAAACAATCTATAACTCATTTTCAGACCTACAAAATACAGAAAAAAAAAAATCTGTCAAGCCGTTTCGGGGGAGTTCAATAACGAACACTGTGACACGACATTTTTATGTTTGTAAATTACATACATATAGATTGTAGAGAAAAAGTAACATCGACATTTTGACAATTATGTAAGTGTATTGAAGTCGCTGTAGCTTTGTCATTTTACGAGCAACAGAAAATTAACGGTCTGGGAAGACGCTCCTTCTGTTAACAAAATTGTATTTTTGTCTGTTTGAAAAAGTCATGAAGAAGGCTTAAAAACATTTTCAGTTACTCTCTATACTTATCTACTTAACAAAAACCATTCCAACATCTGTACAATCACCAAGAAAAAGCCGACCGCTCACGTCAAAAGAAAAACAATTTCAACGAACGTCTTAATCGAATCTATACTGAATCTCGTTTACGATGTAGAAAATCGTCTTTTTCCGTTCTTTATAGCAAAGCAGTTTAGTGATTTAATAGAATTAAAGGCGTACTGTTCTCGTAAGTACGTCAGTACAAAACCCAATCAGGCTGGGCTGTTTCTGAGCGCGCTTGATTTGGTTATTGTCGACAATGGGTTTACAGCCAACGAACGACTGCAGTAACATCGTTAGCGATAAAAGTCGTTTGTCAAATAAAACTGTATCGCTTTTAATTTTGTTCGTGATAGTATTATTTGCGTTGAATGGTAGGTTCGAATAGGAACTGTTTTGTAGATATACGTTATATTTGTTGTTTGTATAGTGGCAGTGGAACTGTATTGTATTGTATGAACAATTTTGGAGCTTTTCAGGCCAAATGGTGGTGTTTTTTTTGTATATAAATAACTTTTAAATGTCCACGAAAACGATTCACATATTTTTTTAAATAAATATTTTGTAAATGATAATGTTTTAAATATATGAACTAACTTCTGCTAGTGGCTTCACCTGTGTGAAAGAAGAAATTATATACAATGTCACTCAGTGTTAAAGTAACATTCTACTAGTGAAAGAATTTAAGGAACTGGATCAGAGCTCCTACTACGAGTCCTTGATGCGATAAATTTGAAGATCTAAACCGATTAAACTATAAAGGGCGTAAAGTCCCCATCCCTCTTTCTCGCTCGCACGCTTGACATTTTAACACGTCATTGTCTTCTTCTTCTTCTCGTGTCGATTTGACTCAAATTTTGTCCGACCAATATTTAGCCACCTGGACAGCTCTGTCGTTGGCTTCGTTTAAGTCAAGGAGGGCGCAAGTAGTTGTGCATGCAGACATGTAGGCAGGAAAGGAGGTGACACGTAGCCTGTGAAGGAGCTCCACACTGGACACGTCATTGTAAGGTACCAGTTGTTTTTGAATTTATTAATTACAAACAAAAATGCAAATTATTTCTCTTTATGAATGACTAGCTAATGTCTACGGTTTTGCCTGCGCTCTAGGTCTCTCAGTAATAAAGTGGATAATAATAATGGAGAAAGATTTTTTTAAATCGATCCCGTTTTTATTAATTCATTCATTACAAACCAAAAATAAAATTTTTCCCTATTTATAAAACTATTTTTATTATTGGACTAAATTATAGCACTGAAATAATAACCCTACTCTTCTGTGCTTAAAATTAATGTTAGTTAAATATTCTATCTTATACCTAAAATCCCACATAAGTTTTATATTTTTAAACCCGTTTACTTAATCAAGTTATGTACATATACGATGCAACATTACACTTCAGCAAACTTAAAGATATCGTGAGCATGGTTTAGAACAATATGGTCAAAGTTTGGTCGTTTATTATGGCAGGCTGTGTAAACTGCGTTCAACATGGAAATTCTTTTAGACGGTAGAGATTAAGCGGATTCAGTGACGAGAGTACACTTTTATACATATAAATTAGGCCTATTTGCTTGTAAAGAGACTTTATTTTCGCTTTACGAGTATATTCGCAAAATGTAATTTCATAACTTTGCAATACCCAGTACCTAATTGTACCATTCATACTAACTGCAAGCTGAATGGTACAAATTAACACTATTTTAGCAAAATATTTTTGTTAACATGATTTAGTGTTTCAAATTATTTTATTCATAGTTTAAAACAATTACCCTCGCTACCGCGCCGTCTCCTACATTTACATCCCCTTTGCAAACAGAAATAAATGGAAATGTGAGGAAAAACAGATACTAGCAATACTTCTATATATCTTCGTTTGGTTACGGTTTAAACACCTGGTTCTTTTTGCTATTGATTCTTCGTATTGTCCTCTAACATGTAATTTAGTTTTTATTTCTTGGCAAAGAAATAGTAAATTATGCTAATAGTTTCATTGGCTTTTAAAATTGACGTGAAGTATATTTTGGCTAAATCAATTAGCACAATAAAATAATTGCAATATGACTGGAAATGAAAGTAAGAAATTCAACGATCCTTTTATATTCATAATATTTAAAGAAAGAAGATCGATGACTTAGTGAAGGTCGATGAATAAAAGAAGCACAGGATCGGTTGATGTGGCATAGATTAGATATGTACTTAAAAAGTACCTACTTCTATCAGACACATAGATTACAACAAAATAATGCATATAATGAATCCATTATATGTGTTTGGAAGGTACTCACCTATACATTATCTTCCCGTCTGATTATAATTTGGGTGTCTTCAAGGCTAGAGTGAATAGGCTTTTAATAAACTAGTGCGCCTCACCATCAACGATTGCATCACTGCTTAACATCAGGCGGGATCGCAGTCAAGTACTAGTTTATAAAAGATTTAAAAAAAATTTACAATAAATTCATAATACACTAGCTTTTGCCCGCGGCTTCGCCCGCAAACATAAAATCTAGCCTATGTCACTCAGGAATAAAGCAGCTTTCTATCGGTAAAAAACGTTCGCACTCGGACTAGTAGTTTCACAGACAACATCCTACAAAAAAAAAAAAACTTTACGACTTTATAAGTAAAAGACAGACTTTGATAAGACAATTCGTATAAGTAGTAGGACTCTGCAACCTTTGATGTAAGGTGTTCCTAGACTTATGCCGTAGCCATCAAGGAATTAGAGGAGTGATGTATGCCCCGTAGTGGACTTTTTTGCGGCTGAAGTGATAATTAGAAAAATGCTCACCAAACTGTAGCAAACTATCCGCATTATAGATCACGAATTTGGCTGTTAAGCGCGCCCTTAATCCGATAACCAGGCCCGATGTGCTATTGTGTTTTTCTATCAAAAAATATTCTGTAGTTGCTCTGAGTTTGGGAGTTGGCGGTGTGATAATCCCATGCCTCAAAAACCATGTAAAACTGTGGTTCCTGCGCCTGATCTCTTCCTGGTCGTATTGGATTGCCATCCCATCAGACTACGAACAGATAGTGAACTTGTACACACACATGCTCGAGCACTTATAATAATATTAATAATAATATTTATTTCTCCGTATATAATCCGTACATAATAAATCGCACGACGACGGGGCCGCGGCAGACCAAGAAGGAGATGGCGGGACGACTTGGATGTCTTCCTTGGGAAGAAAGAGGTGGCTCGAAACCGGGAACATTGGAAGGAGTGGAGGGAGGCCTTTGCCCAGCAGTGGGACAGTATGAGCTAGGTATAATAATAATATAATAATATTTATTTCTCCAAAACTATTACTACAAATTACATAACTTAAATGATAAATAAATGATAAATGATCTTTATTTTGCAAGTAGGTTTTATAAAAACACTTTTACACGTCAATTTTTTTTTTTTCGTCAATTAATGCTAGATGAGGCCGGTGTTTCCTACCTGACTACCCTGAGAAGAAACACCGAAACAAACTCAGGGGTCAAAGTCTCTTTTAAAGTCGATACAGCAAAACATGTAATGGTCAAATCATATGAGAACCGTGCAGATTAAGCCTGAGATGGTCTTTTGAGGAAAGAACCACACAGTTCTGAGTGGACCTGTCCAGTCAGTGCAAGCATTTGTCAGTATGCGTGTAGCTCAACTCTGGACTACTAAGGAGCTCAACGACTTGACGAACAATGCCAAAGAAAGGACATTTGGGTAGGCCACGTCAAATACTCAAAACTGCCAGACATCATGTGAAAATAAAAGGAAAGAGTAATCCACATAGTTCTCACATTCACAAAATTAAAATTTACAAAAGTAAATATGTCAAATTGTAAAAAAAAAAGTATATAAAAAAATTCAGTCAAATAGTAAAAATAAACATATCATAATTGTAAAAAAATAATAAAATAAATATAAATAAATATACAATATCACAATTGTAAAACAACAACAATCGTCAATAAAAAAAGTCAGTTAAAACAAAAAAAACATTCAAATGATAACAATTATAGTGAGTCGGTATTAGAGCAGGTCAATCCCAAGCCGTTTTATCCTCGAGATACTCTTTTACAGTATAAAAAGCCTTTTGGCAAAGTTTTCGCTTCACAATTTTTTTGAATTTATTAATGCTAAGTTCTTGAATAGGACTGGGAAGCTTATTATAAAAATGTATACTTTGGCATCTATATGAGCGTCCTATTTTTTTGAGCCTGGTTGCAGGAACCACCAACTTGTGTTTGTTCCTAGTATTAACGTTATGAATATCACTGTATTTTTTAAACATGTTTTTATTTTTATGAGCATACAAAATATTTTCATAGATATACTGAGATGGCACAGTCAAAATATTAATATTTTTAAATTTATCTCTGAGGGAGTAATTGGGACTTAATTTATAAATTGAACGAATGGCCCTTTTCTGCAAAACAAAAATCGTTTGGATATCGGCGGCATTTCCCCATAATAGAATACCGTACGACATGACACTATGAAAATAACTGAAGTAAACTAAACGGGCTGTCTCTAAGTCAGTTAGATTTCGAATTTGCCTAACAGCGTATGCCGCAGAGCTAAGTTTTTTCGACAACTTATGTATGTGTGGGCCCCACTGAAGCTTAGCATCAAGAGTTATACCCAAGAACACTGTAGTGTCTTCAGGACTCAATTCTTTACCTTTTATTAGCACACTAGTTTCTACCTGCCTAACGTGAGGCATCGTAAATTTAACAAATTTAGTTTTCTTTTCATTAAGGAGCAGGTTATTGACATTAAACCAGTGTACTATTTTTGAAAGGGCGTTATTTGTGTCATCAGTAACCGGCTGCTGACGTTTAAGCTTAAACAAAAGCGAAGTGTCGTCTGCAAACAACAATATATCATGGTTATCCTTTATGAGGTATGGCAAGTCATTTATATAAATAAGAAATAAAAATGGACCAAGAATCGAGCCCTGGGGCACACCCATTGATACCACAGATCCGGGTGATCTTTTTCCGTTTACATCAACTCTCTGAATCCTATCACTCAAATAAGAAGTAAGAAGATCCAGAGAGGAATTCCGGATCCCGTAATGGAATTAAAGGCTAATACTTACACTATTAGGAATGACTGCAACCGAACTAGAAATAATTCTGTATCTCGGTATACAGCAGCGCCTCACCCTCGAATCAACCAAAAGAATTTAGCCCAATCAACATGGAAAAAAGACTATAAAACTACTCCAATTAAAATATATCTTGCATTTCTGACTGGTTCATTCATTGAGATTGGTCACCATCGATCGAGGAATATTACTATATCAAAATTCAAGCCAAAACCTTGCAATTAGCTTAATGGTACCTTTTATTTTAATATTTATAAAAAGTCCAACGTTCAGGAAATAAAGTAATTTGTTTTCCGTTATATTTTTATTAACATTTTCTTTTGCCCTTTTTTGACAGGAAGTTTTTCAACCTAATTATAAACCTTTTAAGGCTTTATTTATATCAATCAGAAAAGCGTTTTTTCTTCGGTGATAAATATTTAAAAAACCTCTTATTTGTTTATATACCGGATGGGCCACAAATAAGAAGGCTCACTAATGGAATTTTGTAGGTACAATTTAGTAGAAGTATTCATAAAAGGCTTTCAAATGCAATTGCTTAAATTAAGTGCGGAACAAATGAACTTAAATATGAAAAACGACATGCGGCCGTTGGACTATGTAAATTTAAACTTAACCACATATGAAAGAAAACAAAACACTCTAAAAAAATTTCACAGGTTGTTCTGAATTGCAGTGACCATTCTGGAAATCTCTGAATCAACTCAGGTTCGCTACTATGTAGAAACCATCTATCCAAATGAAGTATCTTAGACCCATCCCGAACACAGTCCCATCTCCCAGTATGAATATGTCAGCAAATTGTAGGAGGCCAGCAGGGTCAAAGCTTACTAGGACGATGGGTTAAGTGAAAATGAACCCCGAGGCCCTAAAACGCAAGACAAAGACGGAACAAACTAGTGGATTTTAGCTAGTAAAAGTCATAATACGCAGGGTGGTAGATGATTTCCAACCTAAAAAAAAGCTCCCAGTATGAAACCCCTTTTTTATGGTGGGAAAAAATCATCCAATGAAACCCCCGCTCTTGGGCGGAGCGAGAGATAGTGTCAGACTCTTACTGACTAAAAGACCCACCCCGTTCCTTCTAGCTTTCATACCGGGGCTCGAGTTCCTTTCGGATAACCCTGGCCCCAGTAGACTTCGACCCGGCTGGGTCCCTGCTGTTGCTGACAACTGCTTGAGGCGCGCGGCTATGAAACCTCTTCACTGATATGCATTACCCTCTTTCTTATACAGCATACACAGTCACTTGCATCTTAAATGAAGCCAACGACAGAAGTTACAAGCCTATCCACGTGGCTACATATTGGTCGAACAGAATTTGAGTCGAATCGACACGAAGAAAAAGAACGACTTTCACGAATGGACTCCTTTCTTATTTACTACACTGGTTCAAAGTATAAAGGTACATCGCTACCTTGTAATTAAATTCAAACCACTTCTAAGCACTACTTAATTAAAAACATTTCGTTGCTCCCTTTGAGCAATCAGTGAAACGGATTGTTTAGCAAATTGAATATCAACTTCAATTGTCCGTACATTCAAATCTCAACTGTTTGTATGCTGGAAAATGCATTTCTCTGCCGTAGTAACCCAATTTATTTGTCGTCTGTGCAGCATTTTTTTCTTTAATGCATGCACTGGGTCTCGTAGTCGCAGGCGCGACTGCTTAGCATGTAGTCCTAGGTTTGACTTACGGGACTGGCAAAAGGTGCTTTTGAGTTTTTCCTTTTGACATTACTCTGTAGAGACCTGGAGTTTAGAAGTTGGTGGTGTAACACCCTCGTGCCTCGAAAAACACGTAAAGCAGTTAGTCCTAAGCCTAATCTCTCTCCGGTCGTGTCGGATTGCCGTCCCATCGAACTATGAGAGTACAGTAACTGAGAGTGCATCTTTATTTGCACACATACATGAGCACTATAAAATTTTGGGTTTTTACATACAGAATTACTTTGTAGCAGCCCGAAGTTTAGTAGTAAGTCGTGTAACACCTTCGTGCCTCAAAAAGCACGTGAAGCAGTTAGTCCTACGCCTGATCTCGGCTCAACTCGGAACTCTAGTTACTAACTATGCTGTGATGCTTTCCTACATTCAAAATAAAAGCCATTTTATCTTCCACATACCAGAACTATCGTTTTCTTCATCTCTCGATCTTTGCGTTCGTCGTTTCCAAAATGATCAAGTTTTATTCATTCGTTGTTCCCGTATTTATAGTAAACCAAATTTTTCACAAAATTTGCTATAAAAAATCTGTATGTAAATCCTTAAAAATCCGGCTCGAAGGACCATAAAATAATGGCAGCGCCTAAAACCTATTTCTTTGAACCAGCAGGACCAAGTTTAAACCCTGATATTACCTGCACTATCAACTAAAAAATAAAAAGATCTGAATGCATTCAAAGCGTTGCAAAGTTTATTCGTATCAATTCCAATGTGGGCGTGTTTGATCTCATAGCGTGTAAATTCTGCACGGTTGCAAAGTGTGCGGGGCGACACAGAAGCGCAGTAATCCATTGTTGCCTACGGGCCCACAATGGATTCAAGTTTAGTCGATTAAACTCGGCACCAAACACTCGCCACCTACGGAAAAATGTGCCCGCGCACAATAGGAATGCTATGCTGGGATTTGTAAGAGCGAAGAATTGTTGCTAGCACTGAGATGCTGCCTTTGTAACGTATTTATTTATTACACATTCAATACCCCAACAAAAGGCAATAAAGCAATACTATCCCAACTAGATTAATAGGTGCTAGTTAATTAATTCCAACAGTATCTGAGTAAGCGGATTAATTAAACACTAAGAGAAAACGCTTTTTGTTCTAATTTATAGAAAAACAATAAAACATTGTATAATCTGGTTCTAAGAAATTAAGAGGAATATTACGGTCAGAAAATGTAAAGTAAAATGTTAAGTAATATTAGGTAACTAATATTTAATGAAGTATTGTATAAAGTTTATACAGAAGCGTCAGAAAGCTTCTGACAAAGCTTCAGTCTAATAAGAGGAAGGTCGAAGGTAGATTTCTGCTCGTTGCACTTTTGACCTCAACTTTACCTGAAAGCTGCACCACACACTCTCCGGAAACATAACCATATTTTACAAAATACCTAATTGTTAGAAGCATCAAATATTATCAAGAACATATACTATTATACATACCTCCATATACATACGTTACTTTATTGAATAGTTTTCCTATATAGGTACTTTGAAAGTGCTCCTTTAAAAAACAACTTTAAGTTTCCAATTGAATCTTTCACATATACAAGCAAATCTTTCACATATTCGTGAATAATAAATCATTTAATTGCGTAAAACATGGTATAAAATGGAAAAGCAAAATGACACACTATTGTTTAATGGTGTGTCATGCAAACCTAATGTAAAGCAACTCATTAATGCCCTAGGTTCTAGCCGGGCAATGTCTAAAATTGCATTTTATTTAATTACTGCCCGCTGTGCTGGGCAATAACGTGATTTGAATTTGGACCCATATATAAAAATTAGTATGAAATATTTTAACTTAGAACTATCAAGTAAAAAAAAGAATAAAACTGGGCAAGTCGAGTTGGACTCGTGCATTGAGAGTTCCGTACAAACTTTCCTATAAAAACAGTTCAAATGATTTTGAAGACGAAACTACACACTTTTCAGATTTTTTCCTATTATGGTGTTATGAGACTGCTTCATGCCAAATTTCAGGATTCTACAACATCGGGAAGTACTCTATAAAGAGTGTTGAATTACACGTTTTTAACTTCCTAGCTCGCGCGGTTTACACTTATTACTCTTGCTGCACTCGGGATTAACTTCCAGAATACTTCGTTTTCGACACTCGGGTTTCAATATGCCCATGACATAAGACACTGCTTTATCCCGTTGGTGAATAATATAATGTACTTTTACGCTATTGAAGATCTTTAAGGAAATTAAATTTTATTCATGTTGTGTTTAAGCATTGTTGTAGATAGTATTAGTAGATTCGTACTTAAATAAATGACTATGATATACATATTATTATATAAATACATTTTATTATATGTATACATATTATGAAATAAAGTCCTAAACCTAACAGTCCTAGTATGTTCGTAATAAACTCAAAAACTAGGGAACGGGGTTTATCAAGTTTTGATCTGTAGTAGAGAGAGTGATTGATGAGGACGGCTTAAGTTAATACATGCATGCTTGTAGAGAAAACCAAAATTTCAAATATTTCTAAAAACCCGTGTAAAGTTAAAAAAAAATGTAAAGTAAATGGTTTGTAAAAAACACAATTCGTTTTTTACGTTTCAGAAACATTGCTTGATTTCAGACTTTCTATTTGCAGACTTTGTTAACGACTAAAAAATACAGTCATGTTGCCTAAAAGTTAACAATTTCCACGAAAACATGGACGCTTGCTTACAATATCTAAGTTTTGCAGCTACACATTCAGCGATCGAAAACAAATAACCTAGTTCGGGCATGTTCTATACGATTTTTTGTTAGTCAGCAATTGTCAACGCAATGGCTATTCACATCGTTACGATTTACCGGAAACACAAATTCTGTTCGGGATAGCATTGTTTGCACCATGCATTTTTGTTCCAGAATTTGATTTATATTCCACGTTTTATATGAGCATCCAATTAAAAAAGTTTCTTCACAAAAGATAGGAATCAGAACAACTAGAAATTTAAGCGCAACGGCGCCTTGTGTTCGCTTGGATGCGAAACGCTTTTCCCCAAAAAAAGTACATTCGTTTTCCTTTCAGAAGTGTTGTTTTGTATGGAGTTAATTTATAAAGCGGTACAGCCGGGGAGGTTTGTTCATAATTAAAGACTTACCTCTTATTCATTCTCTTACAAAAGGCCATAAAATTAAACCTGCATATTCGTATACGTCCCCTATTTTTACACGGTACGTGCCCGACGTCATAAATTAGATCTACAAAAAGGGAACATTATGAGCCGCGACGCCAGAGGCTCACCTTTTCTCATTATTCCACATTTCCAGGCCCAAATACGAATAGGAAGTTGGACCTTGTTAAACACAACTTATTAGTATGCATTCAATAATAACAATGAGATAATAGGGTACGCCAGAATGGGATAAATGGTGCTTACAAGAGCAAATAATTTAAAAAACTCACGCTATCCACACAAAGCTGTTGGCCTTGGTACCTTTATTGTGAAAAAGCCGAAGTAATAAGAATTCGCGACAATAAGCTCTCCGGAGGAGGTCTGTATTATGCACCAAAAAGTTGTTATACAAACAAAATTTTATTTTCTCTTCAGTGTAATAATAACTCAGTATCAAAACTTAATAAAGTCCGTCAATTATAATGGCATTATAAAGGTTTTTTCCTTCAGCATTTTGTTACATGAGAATGTCTCATTAAAATTTTTTAGAAGAAAATATCTGGTGGTCTTTAATAAAAATACTCGTACAGATAAATTTATTGGTCGTCGTCGTCCCACCAGGAGTTTCTACGGAGCCATTTTTATGTCAATTATAATTTTGAATATTTTGACGAAGCTTTTGAGATTTTTCTTTTCTAATTATGTTTAATTTGATTTATATTTAATTCTCTTTGACTAGTCTGGTATAGTTCTAGTCGTAGTGTCAGTGTCGTACCTTTTGTTTTGGGTGGTGAATAGGTATGAATACGTCAACGTTGGGTGACGCGATATAAAAGTTTTTAAAAAAACAGGCTAAAAGAATGGTACAAAATTGGAAGTCAGGTACTCACTGGGTGCTGGGATCCAGGATCATCTTGGAAGCACTTTCAGATGATATTTCACGGTATTTTCAGAGGTTGTTAATCGCGCGCGCGTAAGATATGCTTATGCTAGCTGGCCGTCGCGTAGGATTCGAATCGTTGGTTTTTTTCTTCCACCGTCAGAGGCGGTGCTGTGCGGTTTGGATATGAGGTTTTTGGGACGGAATGGGATAAGGTAATTCATCCTAAAGCCTGTTCAGGTGGTAAATTATTTAGTTGCTTCTACCGCTCTCGCTGGGTATAACGAGAAGAGTGTCAGACATATACTGACCGATCTTAAACTAGAGTTGCACATTGTCAATAACATATTCAGTGTATGTCAGTGACGCGTACGTTGTGACCACGGGTCACTGCCTTTTACTGAATGTGCATCGTAGTGTAGAGCGAAAAGAGCTAAAAGCTTTTTGTTATGTCTTGTATTGTTAATTGATCTAAATCTCCTATAGATATAAAAATATGAATGCAAAAAATGAAGACCGTTCGACGTTGCCTTCTGTTGGTGTTTCTCTTAACAATACACGCTGTGTCCAGGAATACTGCTTATTATTACTTACATCCAACTTCAATTATTTAATTTGACTTAGATTTCTTGTTTCAATAATTAATTTTAATTAATATTAATAATCAACACAAGACTGTTTATAGAGCCAGAAATTAACACTTACACGTGCTAAAAATTGTGTGTGAATTTCATAATTTCAAGTCTAGTGCACCATTTCAAAATGTTGTTTCAGTATCTACAATTTTTCACTAGATTATTAGATTCCTGTAGGGTTTGAACCCGCGACCTACAACTCGTAAGTCAGAGTTATTACCACTCGGCCACCACTGCTCTTCATTCTCTCATTCTCCATTGATATTTATTGTTATATAGTAATACTACATATAGTACAAAAGTCCATCCAAAGGTTGTCTGGTAGAAATTGCCTTGCGCAATAAGACCGCCTATTGTACGCATAATCTGTGTCTGATAATCTGTTAATGTTAAGCTAAGGTGTGCAATAAAGTTATAAATAAATAAATAAATAAATAGTAGACCAATCAAAGTCCTTTGTTTCCTTTGTCATTGTAGCCGACGTCCATTACAGGGCCTGTTCCTATGCTTCTCCCGTCTAGGGAACACCCCGGCCATCACCAGGTAAACCTTTGGGAGACCTTTCAACGCACACGTTTACCGCTCGAAACTTATAATTTCTATAAACGGCAAGAAGTTACTAAAAGTCCAATATTTCCTCGAAACCATAACCGTAACACTAACAAACCAGAAAAACTAATAAAATGACTAACTAGTTCCAAAGTCATAATAGTATGTTACGTTAGGTAAGCAGATGCAACGGCCGGTAGAGATACCGGGCGCCCGCAAACTTTTTCTTTCCGAAGAATAATCTCAGGAATTAACTGGCGTTGCTTAAGCGAAGAAATTTTAATACCAAAACTTTGTTTTCAGCTTATTAAAACGTCGCTTTTTTCTCTTGTGAGCTTTTTAATCCAGACCCCATTTTAAGATAAGGTTAAATCTCTGTTATTTTGTAACGATTTTAACAGGTAACCGTTACTCGGTTCGGTATCAGCAATTATTTTTATGTTATGGCTTTTTTATCTTTTAAAGATTTTTTTTTGTGGCAATCGGCGGTTGTTCAAAATTGTAAAATCTTCGGAAAGTATTGTTGTCCTTGTGATAAATGTTTGACGGACAACTAAAGTTCTTTATAAAATACAAGCTTCTGCTAGCTATTCGCCCGCGAGTGAAGAACATAATAGCATGTAATTCAGCTGGTAAAAGAATGATTAAAAACTATCCAGTAGTTTTTGAGTTTATTTATTACACACAAAAATGCAAATCTTCTCTTTTTGCAATTGTTCTATGTTCGATTGTATGTATGATTTTTATTCTTTTTTTTATTACAAACGAAAATACAGATTTTTTCTCTTTAAAATAATGAAACAGATTATATTAGCAACGGTAGTTGCAAGCTCCGACTTACGCGTTGTAGCGGGCTCGCGGGTTCAAACCCAGCCAGGCGCATTACTTTGTGTAATTTATTTCATTACTACTGCTCTCAAAACGGTGAAGGAAAATATCGTGTGGAAACCGGTGGCATGTCCTAGAACCAAAAATTTGAAGACATGTGACAATCTCCAACCCGCACCCCTCTCCTAGAGAGGAGGCCTGAGTCCCAGCAGTCGGAACATTAAAAAGGCTGAAGATGATGATGATAAATAAATATTAATAATGTTCCACAACTTTCATACAACACCATTTGGTCCCTGACTAAGCAGAACTTGTGGTATGAATATCAGATAACTGTTAAACATACTTATATTTTTCTAGATACATAATATAGATAAATTACACCCACTACAATTAACACGTATATAAAATTGAGTAATACAATCTTCATCATAAATCATCTTTATATATTTATTAAAGTATTTTTTCTTTACCATCATCCGTGCGTCACTGCGGGGTGCCAGCTGAAAACCAGCGCTGGGTGTTTGACTCCCAGCAATTGCTGAGTTGGTGACCCTTTCGGTTCAGGCACAGTCACTGCAACTGTATTGTATATCTGTACCATTTTTAAATTTATTGTTATATGTTGTGGTATATTGTATTGCTTGCGCCGAATAAATGCTATTCTATTCTATTCTATACAATCACCATTCACAAAAAGCACAAACAATGTTGTAGAGATTTCATTACATAAATTAGTAAATACTCTATTCATACAATACAGAATATCTTGCAATTTAAGTCCTTACAATGAAGAATACGAAAGCGGAACTAAATAAGCTGCAAAACGCTGCATAACGCAGCAAACTGAGGGTCTTGTGAGCTCTTGAAACTGTAGCGCGCGGAGCAGCTATCTTCTGCTTGAAATCAAAGGCTTCAATAAATATGCGGGTATTCTCAAAGACGGTACTAATAGCTTGCGGTGCTTCTTCTTGTTCTTTACAATAAAATCTTTGGTTTGATTGAAAAAACTTTCATCAACCGACTGCTTAAGGCGTATAGTTCCTTGAACCATCTGGCCGAAATTATGTGAACGCAACTCTCGCACTCGCCTAGGCGGCAGTACGCAAATCTGTGCATTTATTTGCGGCCAGCAGTGCCCGGAAAGCGCTTTAAACCCATTTTCTCTGCGAGATATTGATTGATTTACATATGCAATGTTCACTTTGAAGAATATTTAACCACCAATTTTTATGTGTAAAAATGTTTCTAAAGGTCCAAGCCGTTTCGAAGGAGTAGGGAAAAGTTGCGAAAAGTTGCGAAATTGCTAAATATTTTTTTTTGACAAAAGTATTAATTGCACGAAAAAATCAAATGTTGATATTATTGTTCATGAATCTATAATAAACATATATTTTTTTCAAACCAATTGACCTAGCCGTTACGGAGGAGTAGGCCTCAGAAAATCACTATTTTATGGCACTTTTCGGGCGCTTGGCCCTTAAGAACTGACTTGTTTGGGGCTTTTATATATTTTTAGGGTACTGTACCTAAAAAGAAAAAAACCGAGTCCTGAAAAACACAACCGTCCTTCTAGGGCAATTGGGTAAATAAGCATTTTTACCGTTAATAGGATAAAAAAAGAAACATCATGGTATCCTATAAGTATTATATAATTACTAATAACCAGTGGTGTATTCCACAGAAACAATGGATTTTTCGTTCATTCAGAATAGCATACGGTTTTTTTTAATGTAAAATTGTCAAATGACTTCTTTCGCTCTGAGTGGAGAGTCATTTCTCAATCAGTGCTCAGAGATCAGTGTCAAGCTTTAACACTAAAATTCACCTATTTTTATTTAATTTTATTTTATTGGAGGAAAATCAATGATATCTCCCGCCCCTGGGCGGAGCGCGAGGGCATGTCAGACTTTTACTGACTAAAAACCCACTCCTGTTCTTTCTTTGCCCTTTGGGCCCCGGGGATCACTTTCGCATCACCTCGACTTCGACCCTGCTGGGCCCCTGTGATTGCTGACAACTCCTTGAGGCGCTACGTGCCGTCGACGACTTCGGCTCGGTCCGGACAGTTACCGGACGGTCGGACAGCGAGCTACCCATTGCTTACTGACCGCAAGCCAACGATACTAAAATCCACCTGTGTTGCTTTAGTTACTCTTCACGTTCCTGGTCTACAATCATTCTTTCGAGTAATCCCGCAGCCCCGGTAGGAGAATAAGCATCTTGACTTGAGATATTTAACCTTGGTTGAAGTTTTCATGGAAACCGATTGATGGATATGAATGAAATATATTTAAGTTTTTAATAAATAAAAAAATAATTAATAAAATTCAAATTTATAACACTATTAACTATATTTGACGAACCTGGTTACTCGAGAATACGGTGGAGCATACGTGGAGGTGTCCCCGTGGGGGCGATCGACGGCAACGACTTCTCGCGCCGGGCCTTGATATAGGCCATGGTCCAGAGCGAGGAGGAATGGCAGGCTGTCGCCTCCTTCTGCATGCGTGTCCGCATGCGTGTGCTAATGCGGACTACCTCACGCCCCAGCCGACGGAAGCCCGACCCCGATTTTCAGTTACTGTAGGCAAGTGGTTGTTGAAGGCGAGCAATGTGTAGCTCTCCGTCCGGCCGTCTGTTAACCATCCGGATCAAGCTCGAGTCGTCGACGGCGCGTAGTGTCCCATGCGCGCCTCATAGAGATTTCGGCAATACCGTTGGGGCCCAGCAGAGACAGTGTAAAAGAGAACACCGGAGTCCTGAAAAGAAGTCAAAGAATGAATATAGGTTTTAGTAAAAGTACTAAAAGTCTGACACGCCGTCCCGCTCCGCCTTGGAGCGGGAGAAGTCATTGGATGATTTCCTACCAAAAAAACGACCCTGGTTATGTTGCTGACTGTACATACCTATCAATGAAAGAATCATAACCGGGTAAGAACTACCAAAGATAAATAAAACCTCCATACTTATTTGCTCCAATACCGTCACGCTATCTGCATTCCCCAATATTGCCTATAGAAGAGCGCGCAGCGATAATATTAATTTAAAACAAACAGTGTTGTGGGACGCTACCACAAAACTGTAATAAAAAGTGGCCAGATTGAGCTATTTTCGTTTATTGTTATTGTTGCTTTGAAACCTAAGAAGCAATATTTTTTTCAATAAGCTCGGGTTCCATACAAGTGCTCGTACTCTCTCCCCAAAGCTTACCTATATCCTTAGGGCGTTTGCTCTGCCTTTTAAGATTGTGTTTTTATACCGTCCTCCACATAAATACGACCCCTGACAATCTAGTTTATTTTATACTGAATTCAGTGAAATTGAATTCTACTCTTTATCGATAAAGCCAATGCATAAACTCTACTTGGAAATTCTAATAAAAATGTTTACGAAAACGGGTTTAAGCAGTTTGCTTTTCCATACATAAGTACTTAATAACTCGTCTTTATAGCTGTGAAATATACTCGTTCTATTTTATTAAAAAGCTGGTAGATTAAAATTAGTTTTCCGATACCCATATGACCTGATTTGACCCTAATTTCGGTGTTAGAAATTGAAATTCTCCACTTTTCTGAACTATAGTATACGCATCTAACCTTTCTCAAGAATTACTCCGTCTAAATGGTGCCTGTACTTTTTGAGCTTATCGCGGTCAGACAGAAACAGTGAGTAGTAGACGCCCTTGGCGTCATGCGCTTAATGACAACGTGAGGAGGCCACTCACAAAAAAGACACGATGATAGGCTTGATTTATATAATATTGAGGCATCCAAGAAGGTCACATACACATTTACTTGCAAACTGGCAAGGTAATGTTACCTTTTAATGTTTATGTTTTAAAAAGCTTAAGAATTTCATATCGAAACATTGGAGATGCCAACAAAAGTTTATACGTAATTTTATATAAATAAAAATACATTATAAAGTGCTTCATACAAAATAACATAAGGATTTAAAGACACAAAGCCTTTCATTTGCGTCTCTACCCACCACAATATCTAAGCATGTACGTACATGTACATATGTAAGAACGGATAAGGATAAAAATATAAGAATAAGGAAGTTTAATGTTTTTTCTGTTTTCTTTCGATCACAAACGTAAAGGATTTTTTTCCTCTATTTTATTAATATGACACATATCAATCTTCAATAACCTTTTCTATTTAGTCTCTCTAAAGAGTTATCTAGCTAGCTAGCCTTCATATTTTAATTGGTTAGATAGCTATGTAGGTACTGCCGGTGACTTCACTCGCGTCAAAGTAAAAAAATATCTCAAGGATATGATCCACACGTGTGTCAAATTTTTTCCAAATAGACTCAGCCAAAGACAACACATACTCACCTTAAGGCCCAAATGACATAAGCCCGAAAAGTGCCAGGAAACAGTGATTTTCTGAAGTCTAGGTAACGGCCTAGTTATTAGGTTAAAAAAAAATGTTTGTTATAGATTCATGTACAACATTATCAACAATTGATTATTTCGTGCGATTAATACTTTTAACTAAAAAAAATATTTAGCAATTTCGCAAACTTTTCCCTACTCCTTCAAAACGGCTTCAATGTTTAGAAACATATTTACACATAATAATTGGTGGTTAAATATTTTTCAAAGTGAACATAGCATAGGGAAATCAATCGATATTTCGCAATGAAAATGGATTTAAAGGCCAGCGGGACTCTATCCGGGCTCAGCTGGCCACAATTAATTCATTAAACCCCAAGCGAACGCCGGCGTTCGCGCACCTATTGTCTTTCAATTGTGTCTGTCATTATCACGATTGAAAGGTTAAATGCCAAGATACGCGTAGGTACTACCGCCTAGGCGGGTACGACTATTGTGTCCATATAATTTTGGCCAGACGTTCAAGAGTCTTAAAGATTAATGAATGATTACAAACCTTAAAAAAACATATAAATACATATATACTTTCGCGTTTATAATATAAGTGAGATTATGTTCCTTTATAAATGTAGTTAGATAGAGATCATCACAAATGAAAGGGCTCATTATTCTTTAAAAATCGATTATACCATTGAAAGGAATTGCCGATTTACGCAGACAATGGTTATCTCTAGCAGAAGCTCCTAATAAACGCTGATGACAGCCGATAATAAACTTGTGAATGGAATCACTTGTGATATGGTTTCGTCATCGACTTATATTCTAGTGATTGATAAGCCATTTCATGGAAACTACTTCTCAAAATACTGAAAAGTTAAAACAAAACTTCGCTGTAACGGCAACAGAACTATTAAAACATGCAGCGCTAAGATAGCTTTTAGAGGAAACTTTTTTCGTGATTAAAATGTCTTAAGCGCCATGGATTTCGTGGCACTTACGCGTTCTTTCAACATAGTGCAATTAATGTTCAAGGTGTATAGAGGACATTACACCTGAGTCGACTGAAGTGAAAGTTCGGCACGCATAATCTAGTGAGTATTACATACATATCGATGGGTTCGTCCACAATAACTAGATATTTTTTTTTTAGGAGTTTTAAATAATAAAATGAAAATATTCCACAACTACCTATCACACAAAGTTCCGAACTAAGCTGAATTTGTGCAATGAGAACTACATGACGGAGAAACATACTTATATATTTCTAAATACACATAGATAGCTAGTGGCGTCACTCACGTGATAGAGGTTTTTCTATAGAAACTTTAGAAAAATCTGATTTTGATTAAAAAAAAACCCCTTCCCCCTTTTAACTTTTTGTGATTTTCTCCGAAGCCCATCGAAGGGGGCACCTTTCAAGCCTCGCGTGATTAATGGACGGTTTCTATGATAGTGTATTATGATTTACTTCAAAAAGATGTCAGCAAATCTAAAGAGGCCCAGTAAAGCCGATGCCTGCTAGAGCTGTGGGAACCTTTGTTAGAGTGACCGTGGCCCTAAAACATAAAGGGCATCTGAACGACGCCAAAGGGTTTTAGTCAGGAAAAGTCTGATATGCCCTTTCGTCCCACCACGTCACTGGATGATAACCCACCTCAAAAATACATTTTCAAATCTCGAATGAAAAGACGGAGATCTATGTATTATTTTACAATTGTGCATGTCTTAGTTATATTGTTACTAACCTGCAACAGGTGTGTGAAGTGATATTCAAGCGTCTAGAAATCCAAAACGTCGCTTTAGCCAACATACACCTGTCTGGCAAGCTGCATTGATTTCGACTGCGTTTTCAAGTTAAAAGCTTGAGATATCAGGATTACGCTATCACATGAAACTCGACATTCAAGTAATCTAGTACCTTGCAAAGATTAACTTACAGAACAATTGAATGTTGTTATACACAGTTGTTATTCTTTTCTTGGTATATTATTTATTTAAAGATTTAAGACTTTTTTTTTTGGTGGGAAATCATCAAGTTACTATGTCCGGTCTGGGTGAATTGAAAAAAAGAGGGTCGGACTTGTACTACTTACAAAAATCCACCTTCGCCTAGTTCTGGAAAATAGTAATGGTAGCAGTGGAGGCGGCCGCACGCGCAAAAGAATGGACACTCTCATGCTCCAGCCATCGGGATCCCGACCCCGATTTCCAGCCACCGTAGAGGCCTAGCAGGGTCGAAACCTACTGGGACCATAAGTTTGCTTCCATGAGGAAAACTCGTGGTCCTGGAACGCAAGGTAAATAAGGAATATAGTAGTGAGTTTTAGTCAATAAAAGACCGCCTTTTTGCTTCACCCTAAAACGGGAGAAGTTATTGGATGAGTCCCTAATTTTAAAAAAATCTAAGTAAATGGTAGGTATACTAAGGAACTCATTTTTAGATTCTACTCTGTTTAAATATTTGCCTGTAAGATTTAGTACCACCGACATGAGTTGTTAAAGATTTTATACTTAAATTAGATCAATCTTAGTTTTTATTAATGACAGAGTTGCTAAAAACTTTTTCTAAAGTCAAGTGAAAGTTTGAAAAGCCCGTAAAATAAGCATGATTTTTCATCTTGTTGCCCTAGTTTATTTTTTAATTAATATAGAGAGAGGCAGCTCTTCATGAAACTTCACTTCGTTTCGGAAACCACCAAGTTCTCAGAAGTATAGTCAAGTTTCACATATATTTTTTCCGCAGTCTCAAACTAAATATATTGAGTTATTTTTTTTTAAACATCGGCAATTTTCGAGTTTGTAAATAACAATTAAATAGTACTAAGTTGGGCGCCAATAAACCTAAGTTGGGCGCCATTTGGCCCCAGTTGGGCGCCAATTGGCCCAAGTTGGGCGCCAATTGGCCCAAGTTGGGCGCCAATCAGCCCAAGCTGGGCGCCATTTGGCTCAAATTAGGCGTCAATAGGCCCAAATTAAATATCAAAAAACGAGAAGTATGCCATTTCGAACAATTTTCAGTTATCCTGATCCTATCTCCCAAAATTATTAGCCTTTGCAACATAGTTTAACTAGTACATCTTGTAGCAAGGTGTAGAGTCGAAACAGCGAAATGATGGGGTTCAACTGAATACACAAACAGGTCATGTGGCTATTGTTTTAGAAACATCTTCAGCAAATTTTAGTGGCAGTGGACAAGGCACAATGCTCGCAGAACAGATGATCGATAAGGATGAAAGGTTCTGCAGTGTCGTAAGGCCTCCTAAAAGGTGGACCGATGACCTGAAGAGGGTCGTCGTGAGGATCCGATGAATGCGAGACGCAAAGCCGATCGATAAGGTAACATTCGGGGCAGACCTATGTCCAACAGTGGACGTAATTCCGCTGAAATGGTGATAACGATGATGATCTAGCAGTACTTTAATTAATATTACTTTTATTTTCGGTTTGACCTATAATCATCATCATTTCAGCCAAAAGGCGTCCTGTTGGACATAGGCCTCCCCCAAGTGTCGCCATAATGAGCGGTCCTGTGCGTTTCGAATCCATCGGATTCCCGCCACCCTTACCAGGTCATCGGTCCACCTTGCCTTCCTACGCTACGTCTTCTGGTACGTGGTCGCCATTCCAGAACCTTTCGGCCCCAACGGCCATCTGTTCTGCGAGCAATGTATATTATGAGTAAAGTAAGTTTGATTCAAACTGCGATAACAATATCTGACCAACAAATCAATCTACAGAAGTCTGATTAACTTCCAATTCTTCAAAACACTTCTATTATAATAAAGCCGTTAAATCAGCGGAGTACAACAAACAATCTGAGGAACGGTAGTCGCTTCATCGTCCTGCCACTACCCTCATCTTCGCGACTCGACGACAGATCGCTCGAATCAATTTGCACTTCGCTTTTCACATCCATTTCAATATTGCTTTAAACTTTGTTTGATTCATTTCAGTGAGGGACTCGGTGATTTATTTCTTGTAACGTATTTCGAAAAAATATTTTGAAATTTTTTTTTTTTTTTTGTCATCTTTGCTATCACAACAAATAGAATGCTACTCACAATAAATAGAATGCTTTTATTTCTAATAATGATGATGGACGGAAAACGAAGCGTTGGAAAGTCTCCCAAAAAGTGGATCGATGACCTGATGAGAGTCACTGGAATGCGACGGATGCAAGACGTATAAGACCATTCGTTGTATTGACACTTGGGGGAGGCCTATGTCCAGCATGGTAAGTCTTTCGGCTGAAATGATAATGATGATAATGAATGTTCACGAATTTTATTTTAATAAAAATAAAAAAAATAATTAAACACCAGGTATTATCGTGACAAGTAAAGTGTTCAAAATTAAGTGAGGTAAGGCATTTAAATATTTTACCAGAAAATCTGAGTCCTAATCCCACACTCCACACGAAATACGTTGGTTTTATTCTGACGTTACGTTAGATTGTATTATAACTTTGTTTAGCTTTGGCTGTTGAGTTTGAAATTGAAAATTCCTGACCGCTCGCAAGTCTTACTAAACTTGGAATGGACCTGAAATATTTTGCGATATCGCTGGGTGTCACAAAAATGAATTGGAGCCACTGAACAGTAAACTTAATGTTGATTTATCAAATAACCTACATTAAATACGATTTCTTTTCTAGCATTTAATAATATCTATCTTGAGTTACGTTTATAAAAAACCAATTTCCATCTCAAGTCAGTCTGAAAAATTATTTCGATAGCATCAATACAAAATAACAATTTTCTTTCGCAAGTAAAATATACCTCTAGGTTTAAACGAGACACGGGCAGGACTGCTTCTAAATAAAATACAGCTTATTCAGTGAACGGAAAAAAATAAATAACGTTTTCACAACAAAAAACCGCGATACCAATCTTTAATTGGGTTAGATCTGAGAACAAAGAACGACGTAATTACATTCGCTAGAAATATAGCAAAACAAATAACTACTTCAACGTCAAATTTAGATTGAACCTTCGTTCCCAAGCGACACAAAAGCCTTGGACTTTCTTCTTTATAAAAGTCGGAATAATTTTCCTTTTAAAAATAAACTACGACTTTTATTAAACTAAAAAGATATTGGGAGTGTCCTCCGAAGACACGGGACAGGTTGGTTTTTCAAAAGCCATTTCATTTGCATGAACAATTAAAAAAAACATTTGTCCTTTGGTTTCGGGGAAATTGGGATTTCCTTTGTCTGATTTAATTAGTTCAATTTTGTTTTTGTAAGTATAATTATTTCGTGCAGTTTGTAACATCATTGAGGCGAGAATGAATTTATGAGATATCTTTTCAATTCACTGACTGGCCTGTTGCTTTAGTGGTTAGTGGGCCTGACTGCTATTCTGGCCGGTTCGATTCCCATCCAAGTCAAATGTTTGTGTTATGAGCATGATCAATTATTCTGTGTCTGGGTGTAATGTATCTGGGTATATGTATGTATTTAGAAATATATAAGTATGTTTATCAGTTATTTAGTACTCATAACACCAGCTCTGCTTAGCTTGGGACTAGATGGCGTTGTGATAGTTATTATTATTAATTCGACTTTTGAAACAAATACCAAACTGAACAAGATATTAACTCTTATCTTATTTAGATTAAAAATAGTAAAGAAGACGTTATTCTTAGAAAATCTAATTAAGAATGTTGTTTTCATTTAAATCAATCAGGCAAAGACAGGCAGCATGATTGGTTTACTTAAGGATTTCAGGGAAATAATCGAGGAACTTAAGTTCGTTTAATTTCGATACAAGAGGGTAACAAGGCTTTCAAGTGTTATTCGCGGACGGTTCAATAATAATCGTATCGCATATCGACGTTTCCGAGAAAAGTTAATACGCGACACCACGTCGCGAAACACGACGCCGATGTTACGTGTATAATTTGGTTACAATTTATTAATACTACAGTTTATTATTGTTTTTAATACTATTATCATGTATTATAATGTATTTGAATAATGTATAGTCATTTAGTCCACTTTTGACTAAATGACTAAAGTAAATAAAATAATTATTTCTATGGCCTATTTGATAGTGGTCTCAGATCCAGATCTGTGTCTAAGTCGTCACCGGCGCGTAGTGTTCCACGCGCGCCTCAAGAAGTTGTCAACAACCGTAGGGGCTCAGCTGGGTCGAAGCCTACTGGGGCCATGGGTGATGCGAAAGAGATACCCGGGGCCCTGGAACAATGGCAAAGAAAGAACAGGAGTAGGTTTTTAGACGGTAAAAGTCTGACACTTTTCTCGCTCCACCTAAATGTCCCCGCACACGGGCCACAAAAAAAAAGCCACTTCAAGCTTCTTTGTGGGGCGGCGTTTTTTTGTGGCGTGATTAATTTTTTTTTTTTGTTGCCTCTTTTAGCTTTTTTTGGGGCGGCGCTTTTTTGTGGCAGCGTTTTTTAGTGATTTTCACGATCCAGTAGTAATTTCTAGCTAGTGTAGGAAAACGTTTTTAAATACAAATAAACAATAAAATAAAGTGATACAACGTATTTCTTCGTTTCGATCGCCAACAGAAGGAATTAAAAAGCTATTACAGAGCTTTCAGGAATAAATCATTCGGTTTCCGTTGCAACACTCGCTCAGATGGTTTAATTTACATGGAGGGCGAGTTCCGTTAAATTCCCGATCTGAGCTAAATTTAACGAGTTGTTGACTGCAGGCCTGTGCTTTAGGAATTATGCTCACAAAGAATATACCATCAATATTACATTATCAACAGTATTATTCTGAAAATTCATTGTTTGCTTTAGCAATAGCATCTTCTATAATAAATCATCTCCTTAGCATTGGGCACACCACAATTATGGCGGTAAGTTCCCTCTTTGAGGCGTGGCTGGAAAGACCTCACGGTGTCCTTATCTTCCATATGACGGAAGTCCTCACCGAACATGGCACGTTCGGGAGATTCCTGTACCGGATTCCGACGTCCGGGTATCGCCACTGCAGCACACAGCAGACGTGTGCCCTGCTTGGGCGGAGCATTGCCGTGCCATCGTGGGGGCGATCGACAGCGGAGACCTCACGCTCCGGGCCTTGGTTCAGGCCATCGTCCGGAGCGAGGAGGAGTTGCAGGCGGTCGCCAACTTCTTCGAAGCAGTTATTCTCGCAAAGGAGGAGGCCGACCGCATCAGGCGTAGCTCGCTGTCCGACCGTCCGGTAACTGTCCGGACCCAGCCCAAGTCGTCGACGGCGCGCACTGTTCCCGCTCGCCTCAAGGAGTTGTTAGCAATAGCAGGGCCCCAGCCGGGTCGAAGCCTACAGGGGCCAGACTTATCCGAAAGGGAACTCGAGCCCCAGTAAGAAGGCTTGAAGGAACGGGGTGGGTTTTTTAGTCAGTAAGAGTCTGACACTATCGGGAGCTCCGCCCAAGAGTGGGGGTTGTCATTGGATTATTTTCCCCACCATAAAAAAAAAAAGACGTCGACGGCACGCACTGTTGCCGCGCCTCAAGGAGTTGTCATTTTTCCAACTGCTTGGGGTCGGCTTCCAGCCTTACTGGATGCTGTTGGAGCGACTGCCTATCAGACCTCAACAACCCAGTTGCTGAGCACCACGATATTACTTGGATAGACTGATGGTCAAACTACCTGTAACGGGTGTCAAATATCCACGAATGGCAACCGGGTATAATGGATAAATAAACTTACAAAAATACGTATGAATTGAAAAATTCACATTGGTACATACTCGGTTTCGATCCTGCTACCTCATGCATGAGAAGTGGGTACCTTAACCACTGGTCCATTACGAAAATTTATTACCAAAATAAAAAAAAAACCAGGTAAAATAAAATCATAACAATAAAATAAAACCAGACCAGAGCCATATATTACTATTATTCAATACAAAAAGTTTAACCGTAGGTAATATAGAATCGACATGAATGCCGAAACAGTAAAAATTTTGTTGGAAAAATAACGGTCACATTGGAAAACTCGAAACAAAACAAATCCTCGGATACTGAACCGATGGCAATACCTTGTATATAACATACTAATGATTGACTTTTTTACCTTTTTATTGTTCTAATCGACAAAAAAAAAAAACGTACAAAGCATTTTGAGAACACATTCATTATGCGTACAGCTAAAGAATTGAATTCCCTGCCGGTGTCTGTGTTTCCTGACAGCTATAACCTAGGAGCCTTTCAGTCAAGAGTGAATAGATTGCTCTACCCAAGTGTGGCCCATTGTCAGCCACATCATCGCTTACCATCAAGTGTGATAGTGGTCAAACGCGAGCCTATCTTTAATAAAAAAGAAAAAAAAAAATCTGACCTTGAATACCTTGTTTAATATAGAAACCTCGTACAAGCCTTCTTAAAAATCGACGAATGGATCACGCAACGTGTGTTTGTCTTTGCTCAAAAAGCAAAACCTACACAAGTCCCTAAAAAAATATCTCAACTATAAGCACAATATTATCTTAAATCCCCAATAGAATATATTTCCTTCACATCCCATTTTTCATAGGGCCGCTAGGGGAATACTTACAAACAAAATGTTCAATCTCTTTACCCGTATAAATCAAAGTAAACGGGAAACGCTAAACGCAAATTGACAACTCAACTGTCGTCTGCGATGAGGGTCAGGGGCGCCTCACTTATGAGGGAATCCGGTGGACTTAGTTACTTATCACACAAGATTATCCTTTTAACATTATGTGGTGAATAATCTCTGCGATATAATGTTAAATACAAATTAGGTGGATGTTTGTGATACACGGTCAGAGGACTTTCAATGACGTGCCAATGGCATCATGTCCTGGATGTCCTAGAAGCGCTTTAAAAAAAGAGTGTCCATGGAGTTTCTTGCACGTTCTTCTCAATGTAGATCTACGCTGTGGAACGTGCAATTTAGCTTCACTTTTTTTCTGACTGACCGATATTTTGACAATTCAAAAGTGCCTGTAATTGGTCTATTTGAAATAAACGTTTCTGATTTCGGCTTTGCTGGTTTTTAGTATAGGCCGCTAGCCCGTTCTCTTAGACGTGCCGTCAGATAGAATCGACCTAAAGTTTCCCCATTGTCACGAGCCATAAGTATTATGTATAAATATAAAAGCGAAATACCACTCACGGATTAATCACGAAATCTCAGAAACTATAACCAATACAATCTTAAAATTTGGCAGGAACGGATTTTCCGAAATTCCAAAAGGGGATGAAACGAAGGTCCAAAGTTTGTATGGAAAAACCGACTTTCACGCGGGCGAAACCGCTGACAGAAGCTAGTTAATAATATAGACCAATCAGAGAATACATTTGGCCAAAATTTGTTAAAGTGGCTCAAATAATTATTAGGTAAGTAATCATAGTTCGGTTTAAATATCTTTTTTTCCATTATGCAACAATTGTCACGTACATTAAAAACAATAAATATCGCAACAACTCATGTAAATTAGGCAATATAATATTTTATGTTAAACGACAAATGACACTAAAAACTAAAAATCTTTTTTTGAAAACCGGATCAACATTGATTGCTAAATGAAGCAGCAATGGGCATTTCAAATATTGGTAAGAGAAACAGTAGGGGCGTGGTGGGGACATCTCTTTATCTCTTTTATACACACGTAACCAAATGGCAGTGATGTCACATTTCAGTGTTTGCAATTTTATTCTGTTACTTGACAGAAAGATAGAAAGAAAAATATTTATTTTAGTGCTTGTGCACTAAAATAAATATTTTTGTAAGAAAACAAAATACTGAAAAATACATTGTAAGAAAACAAAATAATGTTGAAATTTAAGATAACAAACACAAAACAAAAAAAAACAAACATTGTATGTCTCACGTTTGCGCTAAAAAAGGTCCAGTTCTGCAAAAATGCCAGACAACTACGACAGTTTCCCCTTACACCAGATTTGAAAGGTTTTTAACTTATTAATATTGAATGGATTTGAAAAATCCTTTATATTTGCGGTTTTGGATAAAGTTACATAAAGACTCAAATAAAAACAAAAAAATGATTTACTTCCCAATTACGAAATGACAAGAAAAGTAGCCGACATCGTGGCAGAGCCTTGGAATGGCACTGGCCCAAAACATTTTGACAGCCAATTAAAATGCGAATTAGACTGAGGGAAATCTGTACAAGGGCAATACACAAATAAATACTTGCATAGTAATGACCTATCATAATAAATCTCTGAGTCCCAAAAACCTTTCACATTTTCCTAAATACATATAACAATATTTAAGCCACTAACAAGATGTCACAGATATATTGACCTATTTGACTTCGAAAATATCCGATACGCTAATATTGCGCCGGTCCCCAAAAGTATCGGATTATGAAGTCTGCCAAATGTTGGTACATGTAAGTGTTGTTATGTAATGATAGTTTAGGATGACGTGGTGTTTGTGAGCGTACACTAAACATTGTGTTCATGATAGGTAACATTTTACTAAAAGAGTACAATATGATAACTTGGACTCTATTTATTGTATCTAATAATGCAACACATTTAGTTTTTCGCAAGAATAACATCATAAGTGTAAATTCGCAATTTTTGTAGGATGGTGTTTTTCTTTTCTATATAGGGTGACTGGCAATTAGTGTACGATACTTAAACACATGATTGTGCTCATAATAACAAACAATTTTTATTATGGAAGCAAAGCCGAAAACGCGAAAAAAAGAATAAAAAATAAATGTACTGAACAGCTGAATTTTTTTCGCGGTTTCAGGTTTGTTCCCAAAGTAAAAGTTGTTGGTTATCATGAGCACAATCACGTGTTTAAGTATCGTACACTAATTACCAGTCACCCTATATAAAATGCATTTATGGTAATATTCCAAGGTCAGTTCGAGATTAAGACTTCACTCTTAACATTCATTTTTTTTTTTTTTGACTTTATTTACATACTTACTTTTGTCTAAACATTTTTAGGAAAAATTCAAACAGCAAAAATTGCCTCAAATCCAAATTTTTGTAAACAAAAGACAGTTATTTTATGATGATGGTTTTAATTCAAGTCGTGTATATACACATGTCGCTACCGCAAATATATATTTTTTGTTACCTACCATACTATTCGATATTTGCAAATTGCAAAAACACTTTCGGAAATTTGAATTTTGTCTGCTACCCTGGAGTATTCACCTTTCTGTATTGATCGGAACATAAATACAAACCAACATAGGTCCTACATCTAATTTGGTCCCCTATATAATTTGGCCCCACTATGTGATCTAAGTTTCTATAACAGAATAACAAAGTACTTAGCCAGATAATGTACCTACATAGGTATACCTCAACTAGTTTAAACTGTCGAAAAAATCGGCGTGTGTAAGTTAAACCTATTTGCAAAATAAAATCATTAATATACTCTAATTGTACACTCTCATTTTTTCGTTTATATTTATGACGAGCCTATAGCCAGACATAAATCTTAGCTTCAGGCTGGTATCGAGAAAATCCAGATAAATAAAACCAATAACACTTTGCATACCTAACCCGGCACCGGCGAGGCAGTGCAAGGTAAAAATATGTATTACGATTACCAATTTTTTTCATCCAGAAATCACAAATTGATAGTTATATCACAAAGGACATGTCGGATTAGTATAAGAAATACCACATTGTAATGAGTGTCTATTCAGGCTTTCCTGGAACAGATTATATTCGCTCCGTGTATCGGCCATGCCAGACGGTACTCTGCGATACCTGTCACGAACATTGTATGAGATGGTATTAAGTATACTGTGATTGACATAAATGTAGATATTGTACCAAATACACGAGTTTCTTTCTAAAGGTGCCCCATAGTTCATTTATTATAATAGAAATGCTCATTAAGAACATTAATAGACACAAAGGTACTATCGTTTAGATTTATTGAAGCTATATTTAATCCCAATATCGCTCACACGTTTTAAAAAAGGTGTCACAATTGTTGATATATCAGCGATCGTTAGAGCCATTATCGCAACTGCGGCTCATTCGAATTGTGTGAACGCGAGAATGTATGGCCCGGTGACAGACACCAGTTCGTTTGCAACGAATCATTAGCTTCGACGATAGCTTATCGCGACTCACACACCCACCGTCACCGTCTACCCATAATACATCATCCATGATAACAACGACGTCACGTCGCCTAACAGTCTCTTCGATGCCTCGCCGGCGCGTCTAGTCGTTAAAACAATCGTAATTAAGTCTGTAATTTACGACTCGTTACGATTTGACGTAAATTTTATCTTATACAATGACAAGTGATTCGCTGTGTAATTATGCTTTATGTTTCCATTTTATGTATCTGTTTCATCCCATACTCGTACGCTCAGCAGCAATGACATAAAAGAGGCAATGAGTTCAATTGAGAGTGAGAACGCCACTTTTATCTTATCAAGTCTTTTGTCGGAGGAAATCTCACGAATCCGCGCTTTTCATGCCAGTAATAACATTTACTTCGAAAGAAAACAGTTATCCTACTATAAAAAAAGGAAACACAATCGTTTTAGGCAAATACATTTTTATTTACCTAGAAAGATTGCAAAGAATGGCTTGCTTCTGTTGCGAAATAATGACATCGTCAGCAGGCAGATAACTGGATGACACCATAAGAATCGTGTAGTCACGTTCTTAGCGGAGTCTTCCGACACGTGATGACGTAAGGCAGGCTCGACAGGGATCGTCACGACATCTGCTACGTCATTCCGCCAAATGTCACGCCCGTGACGACGCTTGTTCGGAGCGACAGCCGGCAATTATCTAGAGAGTTTTGGATTTTAGGGCTGATGTAGTTTAAGAGCAATATTTTAATGGATAGCTTTACAGAACACGATAAAATAAGATAACTATGCTTTTTTTAGGTAGAAAATCATCCAACGGGAGAGAGCGAGACTTTTGCTGACTAAAACAACACCTATGTCTTGAAAATCATTGGTTTCCGAAAGCGAATCCCGAGGACCTGGAACGCAATTCAAAGAAGGAACAAAGGAGTTGGTTTTGTTAACAAAAGTCTGATACGCTCTCCCAATCCACCGTAAAGTGGAAGAAGTCATCGGATAATTTCACTCTTGAAAAAAAAATGTTCTTCAGATGCACCCTGCGTTCTGGAAATGGATTACCTTACAGAAATTCGGCGTGGCTCTAGCGTGCATCGGCCCTGGTGGGTCCCTACGGTATGATAATTATGCTGCAAGTTACTGTTAAACGCTAGTTTGAATAAGACATACAAGAACATAGCTAACTTCAATTGTATGCCACAAAGTACCCAAATACCAGTGACAAGTAGCTTAGCGTTTTGGGAACACATTCATAATGCGTACAGCTAAGGAGTGGAATTCCATGCCGGAGTCTATGTTTCCTGATAGCTGTAGCCTAGGGTTCTTTCAGTCAAGAGTGATTAGGTTGCTTCTAGGCAAGCGTGCTCCATCGTCGGCCATATCATCGCTTACCATCAGGTGAGACAGTGGTCAAACGCGAGCCTATCCTAAAAAAACCAGACTTCTGCCAGAGCTGGAGATTTGTTCGAAAAAGTCTCCGCAGCTTTGGATCGCAAAGGACAAAGGAACACGGGTGGGTTCAAGTCATTAAAAGTCTGACACTCCTCACTCCACCCAGAGCGAAAGAAAAGTTATTTGATGAATTCCAGCTCCACAAATAAAAATTTAATAAGTATTGAGGCTTTCGTTAAGGCGTGAAAACATTCTCATTCACATACTAAGGATTAGAACTCACTATGGGTAATGAACTAAAACTTTCCAGACGGTCTCGCAAAGTAAAAACTTATTGAGAAGGGAATCCTGTACTGTTTTCTTACAAGCTATCTCTTTTATACAACACTAGCTTTTGCCCGCGCGGCTTTGCTCCCGCTCTTCCCCACTCTACCCTACTACACCCTACTGTACCCTACTCTACCTTACTCTACCCTACTCTACCCTACTCTACCCTACTTTACCCTACTCTACCCTACTCTACCCTACTCTACCCTACCCTATCCTACTCTAACGTACTCTACCCTACTCTACCCTACTCTACCCTACTCTACCCTACTCTACCCTACTCTACCCTACTCTACACTACTATACTCTACACTACCTACTCTACCCTACTCTACCCTACTATACCCTACTCTACCCTACCAAACTTTACATAAACCATGTACTAAATAGTCCGAACAAAGCACAAACATTTGGTTTGGATAGGTGAGCCCGTTCTTGAGTTATACAATTACAACGAAAAGTGGCATTAATTTTTATATATATGGATTATTTTTAGTATATGCGAAACCTGAATGTACTCGTAATTGGTTCAGAATCTGTAACTGAATCGATTCCAATAATTTTAACACCATGTTTATATAACATGATTCGTACAACACATTTTTTCCCAAAAATATATATTGAGGTCACAAGTTGGACACCTCCGATACTAGGTACAACACAGGTCACAGCAGATCATAGCGGGCGTTAGGTGCCAGCGCACAGTTGGGTGCGGCAGTGAAACAACCCCTCAGTCCTCCGGATGGTCGGGTGACCATGTATTTGTGTGGACAACCAGATAACATAAAAAGCTTATAATTGAGCTTTATGATTTTTCATGGTAGGCGTTGGTTGGCGTTTCGCATATACTAAAACTAATGTTGTATCGATCAGAAGTTACCAAAGTTCTGTCAATATTTATCACGTAACATAGTGTGAAAACAACCTAATATTCATGAGGTATAAATATTATCTATCCCATACCGCCATAATTATTCGTTTCAGTGCTCTATGGGGAAACTCATTAAAACCAAATTGAACAGTACGTAAAACAACACTGTAGGGATCATTAAAACTTAAACAATATCACATGTAGCAGGAAATCCGCTCGAAATTGGAGATAAAGACAAATAAAGTCAAATATTGGAACAAGTTTATGCTAATCCCCTAAAGGGTCGAGTTAGATAAAGTCTTTGGTTATCGTGGCTTAAACGGACAGTCTTGACACTATCGGCCACATGATCTCGCGGATTACAACTAGATTATTGTCAAGCACTGCATATGAGGAGCAGTAATTAATACTCCACAGCGAAAACTTTCGCTAAATTGAATTGCGCTCTTAGAAGTTGAGAAATGCGAACGGATTGTGAGATTAGATCGATTGAACTCGATTAATTCACCAAGTTGTACCTAATGTTGGTTACTCTGAGTTATTGCTGAACCTAAAATGGTGGCACTTGGATGTATTTGGCGGTCTTATTAAATTAGAGGTAGGGCTGGGAGTAACTTTACAGTTCGTTTACGTTTCGACGTCTTTTAACCTTTCAATCGTGGGAATTCGAGACACAATAGATAGACAATAGGTGCGCGAGCGCCGGAGTTCGCTTGGGGTTTAATGAAGCTGCAACCCATGTCAACGTGGAGCTGCGGGAATATTTGAAAGTGATATACTGGCTCTGGTGGCAACTGAAGAAACACAGATGGGTTTAAGCCAATAAAAGTCTGACGCTGCCATTCTACCCAGCAGTCTTAGAAAAATGATTTTTCTGTAAATTTTCCCACCAAATGACAGGTTACTGTTTGACGGGTATGCTAACAGAAAATTCATTTGTCTAAAGGCCTAGAGCGGATGAAGTTATTTGATGATATTTTCTCACCTCAAAAAATCATGGAGATGTTAAAATGTAGTTTTTCTTATTTTTGACGGTTTCTTTATCATTTACATCGTAGTCTAGATGCTACTTAGTAAGCTGCTTAGCACTATAAACTACTCGAATTCCTACCAAAACCAAGTTCTGTTCCGTCCCTCTTTCTGTTCCGCGGCTTAACAACAGAAAACGCGGCGTTTGGTTTAATTAAAGTGCTAAATATGTACGGAATCCCGTTCTTATAACACCTAAAGCGTATTTATTTATTTTTGTGAAACAAAAAAATAAAATATGTGCATTTTAACGATACTTTGACAGAAAGCTGAACGTGGCGAGCCAGGCAGCGCTCGCGACTTTTGTCGCTGAATTATTCATTTAATCCTTTCAATATCGCTGTCTCAACGTATCTAAGTATGAACGAGTCTTAGCTGCTTTTTTTTTCATTCTTGTCGTATTGGTTATGCGGTATGCCACTTTAACGGGATCACAGAGCTAAGTTTTTAAACTTTCTTCGCTATTCATCTTAGTCACAAAAGATTTATTTAACTTAGCAAGTACTTACGTAAATTATAGCTGGTTTTAAATGCTCGGTGTTTCGTGTAGCCGTGTACGCACGAACGAACACGAACATAGCGAACACAAACGTCAAAGTTATACATTTGGTTTGTTTTTTTTCGTACATGTACGCGAACATATTTCGAATAGAGTTCGCGCACAACAGTTGTGAACTCTCTTAATAACCATGGCGGTGTCGTTGGAAGTGGTTGATTGTGAAGTAGCGGAAAGTTTTTGGGTAATCGCATTAATTCATGAAGAACACTATCCATATAGAACATACTACATAATAGGATTGCCGCAAACATGTTTGACGAACGAAACGAAGATGTTCGATGTTCGTTAGTGGTACACACGTGCGAACCAAGTTGTTGCGTATCATGCAACGCAACAAAGTTCGTACGTGCGTAAACTGCTTTTAGTTTGTCTTCAATATGAACACTATTTAATTTCTTGTCGACTATAGTTCGGCATTTTTCTAAAATCAAATAAAGACCGGCCAATAAATAAAACATAACCTTTATTTAAATTCCACATCAAAACTACGAGCAGACAAAGCAAATAAAATAAAACAGTTATGTATTCGTTTTTCACTTATTCCCAAAACACATTTTCCAAGCGTCTCTATTTACGATTCAAAGCACATAGTTTATTATGTGTGTAAACTATTGTCTGGCCGTTGTCTTGCAACCTTTATATTATGGTACTTCTAAAGGATTTTGCTTACTACACCATGTCATACCATGACCATGTTAGGAGAGTTTTAAGCACGGACATGGAAAACACTTAATGATTATTTTCTTCACTAATATAATAAAGTTTGTTGTTTTGTTTGTAGAAGGTAATTTCTGAAAGTACGGTCCGATTGCGATAATTTTTTCACTGATAGAAAGAAAGCTGCTTTATTCCTGAGTGACATAGACTATATTTTATGTACGCGGGCGAAGCTGTGGGCAAAAGTTAGTCTGATATATACAACATAATTTTAGTTTACGCGAAACCTGAATATAGTTTGTTCAGAATCAGTAACTGAATGGATTCCAATGTTTTTACAGCATGTTATATTTTGTCCCAAAAATATTTTAAAAGGTCACAACAAGTTGGACACCACCGACACTAAGTACAACACAGGCCACGGCAGGTCATAGCAGGCATTAGGCGTCAGCAAACAACTGGATGCAAATGCAAAACCACCCCTCAGTCTCCTGGATGGCCCGGTGACTATGTATTTTTGCTGACTTATAACTTTGTAATTTTTTATAATGCAGTTATGAAATTTTGTACACAGATGTTTTACATGAAAATGCTGGACACGTGTTTCGGGTTTCTCTTATACTAAAACATATATTGTTTATCGGTTGATCGGTGACGGAACGGTCTAATGGGTATGGGTATGCATAAAATGTTTTTTTTTCTAATACGTTCCTAGCACGGTCATAGTATGATACAGAGTAGAGAGCAGGCTAACTCTAACTCAACCCTAACTCTGTATGTGATGGGACACAAGCCGGTGACTTCCATATGTAGGTTGCGGAATAATATATTTTGAACTGAAATAGCGAGTCGTTCAATAGAATATTCTGTTCTCTTTTCTCAGAGATCTAAAGAAAGACAGTGTGTCTGTAGGTACATGTGACTGTTTGTAATTTTTGAAACCGAATGGATTTTATTTTACTTGTTACTTAGAAAATAATATGAGGGACGTTCCATTCTGTGTAACTAAAACGTAAACTTTGAGTGTAAGCGTAATTCAATTTTGGGGGAAAGACAAAGAAAGGAAATCATTCAGGAGAAGGGAAGATTACATTTGGTCTAAACAACTGAAAAAACTTGAGCTAGACTACTATTTGTAAGTAGATTACAAAATAGTAGTTAACTAAGCCCTAGACTGGCGCGGAAGAAATAGAAATGGAAAATGTTGGTCGGTGTGCCTTTTTGCAAAGGCCTCTTAGAATAAAATAATGATTAAAACAATTATCAATAATACTTTAAAAAAAAAAACGACTTTAACGATCAAAATTAACTTTGATTCCGAAATTCGCACTATTGTTTGTAAGAAACACAAATAAAAAAACAGTGTAATAACACCGACTTCCGAAATTTAATTTAATTTTGATCGTTTTAGTGAAGTTGGTTTTTTTTTTTTTTTTTTTGTAAAAAGTTTTTATTTTACACTTTTTAGTCGCGAGACCCTTGTAGCCAGAGTATCTTTTCTCATGAAAACAAATCAACCCAAGGCCTGGTAGGATATAATGTTTTATTATGAAGTTCCCGTGTTCACGACGTGCATCTTATGACAAATCTAATAAGCCTAAATACGACTAAGATACATTGAATAATAATTACGGAGTTCCGGTGCCTATCTTCCGGCTCAATCATCATCATCAGATCAGTTCGATAGTACCTTATAGCCAAAGTGCATCTCATCATGACCATTCTAATAAGCCCAAACACGGCTAGAATACATTAATTAGTTACGGAGTTCCGGTGCCTATCTTCCGACTCCATTATCATTAGATCAGTTTGATAATACCTTACAGCCAAAGTGTTTCTCATGACAATTCTAATAAACCTAAACACGGCTAGGATACTTACACTGGTTAATTACGGAGTTCCGGTGCCTATCTTCCGGCTCCATCGTCATCATCAGATCAGTTTGAGAGTACCTTATAGCCAAAATGCATCTCATGACAATTGTAATAAGCCCAAACACGGCTAGGATACATTAATTAATTACGAAGTTCCGGTGCCTATCTTCCCGATCCATGATCACTTCGATGATACCATTTTCAACATAACTATTCATATATTTGTATTGTCATAGTCGCTTAATGATCTGTTTGAGTATGAAGTTCCGTTGGCCATTTCTGGTCTTCTTTGCCATCAAATGTCACTTTTTGACTGTAAAGGCATAATCCCTCAATGATAATACCAAAATAACTATATTATTGCCTATAATATTTGAGGAGTTCCCTCGATTCCTTATAGATCCCATCATCAGAAATGGATTTTGAAGAAAAATGGGACCAATCTGGAAGCATATCATGTGAGGAGAAAAAAAATTGCAAATCGGTCCATAAACGACGGAGTTCTGAAATAACAATCATAAAAAAAAACAACCGAATTGAGAACCACCTCCTTTTTTTGGAAGTCGGTTAAAACCTAAAGCGTATTCTGAAAGAAGGATATTAATAAAATAAAAATGAGTTTCGTTCCATTCCGTGAAAATAAAACGTAGGTAAACTTACACAAAGTTAATAATAATAATTGAGCTGTTTTATTACAAAATAATTCGAATAAATCATTTTGTAATAAAATATTATAAATATCTCTTTCATCTTATTTCTAGGTACATTTTTTCCGATAAAACATCCAATGCTTTGAAGTCATTATATCTTTTATAATAAACTCAATATGGATTTCATCATAAAGAACTACAGACGGAACAAACAGGAAAAGTCTCATCTAAAAACAGACTGCCTCGCGAGCTGACGTGGCACTAAGCAAAAATAAAAAAATAAGGGTGTCTTAAGGCCTTATCGTATTATTATGATAACGAGAAACCTTTTCCAAGTAAGTATGTGCTCGCCATAAAAAGTTGTCAACGACATCTACTCGGGAACATTACAATTATCATATTTTTGCACAAAAAATATGGTTGAAAGACAGGCACCTATTTTTTGAGAGGTGGATAATCATCCAACGACTTCTGACGCTCTAGGGTTGAAAGACAGGGTTAGACTTTTACTGACTAAAGTCCACATGTATCCTGCAGTTGCCGTTCGCGGGCCACGTTCACTTTTTCAGACATTCCCATAGCCCTAGAAGGCATACCATAGGGGCTCAGCAGGGTCAAGGCCTATTTTGGCCAACGGTCTAGTTTCGAAAGGGAAGCTCGGCCCCGGTATGATAGGCAGCGAAAAAACAGGGTGCGATTTTTAGCCAGTAAGAGTCTGACCCTTATCTTCTGCTCCGCCCAAGGGCGGGAGATGTCATCTGGGTGATTTTTACACACCGAAAACCAAACGCCCTAGAAGGCATTGGCTCTACTGGACCCCTTCAGTTTTGCTGATATCTGTTTGAGGCACGCGTGATGCACTACACGCCATCATCGATTTGGTACTGTAGCCCGATTCACGTAATGAAAACCGTAACGATATCGTAGCGATTTAGTCGTTTAGACCATTTCCGTATTCACATCCGTCAATCGAGTTTGAACGACACCGATTTTAAAGTCGTTTGAAAGTCGTTGATTTAAAAAAAAAAACTGTATTACATTATCCTGGTACAATACATAGTAATGTAACTGGAAATAGGTCGATAAATTGTGAATACCGCTTTTGAATAGGACTTCGATCGAACGACTATAAAACTTCAACGACATTTGGCTTGTTTGATTTTACGTGAATCAGGCTACTGGTCAAGATATTCTATGTCACGAAGATGCCTTAGTTTGTGCCTTAGTCCTGGATGTGTCAGATTCACGTCAACATTAAGTTTGTGTTCGTAAACAGTTCAGTGGCTTTGAGTTTACTCACATGAAAAAGAAATGTAGCTATTCATTCGTGAACCTACACGGACAGTGCAATAGTGAGTAGAGTATTGCGGTATGTAACCTCCAACCGCAACTAGATATCTAAATATTGATTGTTCGGGATGGAGAATAATCAACGACTGTTGTCTCTAACTTGACTGTGTCATAGTTAGATGCACAAACATCTAACTATCGGGTTTATTCCCAGAGACACTATATGTACTTTATCGTATTATTTATACAATCATTCAATCCATGTAGTGGCTTTACAGCCAACTTACAGCAGCAGCAGCTTAGCAGCTCATGTGACTTAAAAAAACAATTATTGCTTTTACCTATCAAAGACCAACACCTATTCTATACCTATTTATTCCCATCAATATTACAATAGAGGACGTGTCAAACTTAACTAAAACACAAACACTAACTAAAACATACCTATTTAGGCATGTATTCGTAGAAATGGCCGTGGGCCTAGAACGCTAACTAGGGCAAATGTAGGATCATTTGCCCTTTGTGTTCAAATGTAACTCCTTCAAACGTTCCCGCAAATATTTGAATACCTAAAGTCCCCATCTATCAATTACCCCTAAGTGATTTCTTTGAGCTTTTTATCATTTTATTCACATATAAGAAGAGAGAATCTTCAAAGGAAAGGGTTTGAAAACAATAATATAATTAACAATAAAAGTTCATCAAACTTCATTGTTGTTAATTACACAACAGTTGTTGACTTAATTGTATTTGTTAATTTAGATTTATTTGATCAGTATTCCATTCACAAACATTGATTAACTTTTCATTCACAAATAAACAGAAATGTGATTTATCTGTTATTATTGAATTATTCTGTGTGATTTTGAATAATGGGCTTGGGCAATGGCAGCATAAGTATTTATTTTTGTTTTTGTTGAGTGAAATAGCACATTATATGATTAGGGCATAATATTAGAAAAAACTTTAAGTCGCGAGCGGCATGTCAAATTTTGAACGCAATGAAGGTTGCTCATTTTAATCCCGAACGTGAGTGAGCGATTTTTATAAATAACTCCCGAGCATTGCGAGGAATTCAAACCGCCCAAGGCAAATACAGCATTACTTATTACACCATAAGTGTGAGTTAACTAAATGTAAAGTATAGGAACATCAGTATTATTTACAAGTTAATCTTAACTATCACTCAACATGATCTGAAACAAACAAAATTCATTACTCCATGATTCTACAATTTCAATTTTCTATAAAGCTCCCACTCTTTCATTACTTTGTTTTTAGAAAATGGTCAGTAACCACATTTCATTTTTTTTTTTATAGGGTTCAGTTAGACTTTTGAATAAACTTATTTGATGCACGTACATTTTAATTCACTTTTGACGTTCCAAATTAAAATCTCATTATTCCCTATGGATCGCCCATACTACATTATCTCCCTACGGACAGAATTACTTGCTTTAAGTGATGGGTAAAAAGTATCTTATTGTGACATTTTTTTTTTTTGATAAACCTAGATCTACGTTAGACCGACCGCGACGCACACGTATAACACGCCTGATTTGTACGTGGAACGACGTTGCGTGACGTGAATCAAGTGTAACTCTTCATGTCTAGTTTCCTTCTAAAATGTATGGAGACTGACGCTCCCAGATCGGCGTGTGTATCACACATGCGCGCAATGTAGTTCTAGCTTAATTTTCGCCAACGCTCAAGTTGAATTTTCTCTTCACCGTCATTTTCATGGGACCTTTCACCCTTATCGGCAAATTGCGGGTATACCTACGTCTGTACACCTTTATAACCTTCGGAGAATTTGGGGATTTCTGTACCCTTTATCAAAAGATACAATAAAACGAAAATAAATATATACCTTGGTGACATGGACGTGTTAGTATATTTGTATGTTTTTATATCGTGTACTGAGAGATGTATAAAAGTAATGATTTCTTTTTTGACGTTTCCTCATGTATCATGGTTAGGGCAGGGCATAATCACGGCGGGGAGATGTCACATGACGTCTCATGATTCTGTATGACATAGGTCCTCACCGGACATTATAAGTTCGAAAGGTTCCTGCACTGGATTCAGGTGAGTGGAACGCCCAGGAGTCGACATTGTGCATACTGCTTAGGTGGAGCACCGATTTGTCCTCGTGAGAGCTATCGGCGGCGGTGACTTCATACGCTGGGCCCTTACTCAGGCTATTGTCCGGAACGTGGGGTATGGGTGATAGTGGCTCCTTCTACGAAGCAGTAATGCGAGGAAATGGCTGCACGTGTGAGGGAACGGACATCCTCACGCCTCAGCTACCGGAACTCCAACCCCGACTACCAGCCAACTTAAGCATGGGCTTGCGGACGATAAGCAATGAATAACCCGCGGTCCGGCCGTCCGATAACCATTTAGACCTAACCCGAGTCGTTGACGCTGCGTAGTGTTCCGCATGCATCACCGACAGTTTCATCAAAATCGTACTGGGCCCAGCTGAGACGATGTCTACTAGTGCCATGGAAAGAGTGCTAAAAAGGTGGGCCGTGGTCCTAGAACTCAAAGGGCAACTGAAGAAGCATAGTACATTTGGTATTAGTCAGTAAAAGTCTGATACGTCCGAGCTCTGCCCTAGAGCGGGAGTAGTCATTAGATGATTTCCTACCTTGAACTTACCATGTACTCTCCAGTCACTCCTCAAAGAGGGAATTAACCGCCGTGATTAGGCGTGCCCAAGCTTGGGAGTAAGGTACACCGATATCCTGATGAGGATCGTCGGAATCCGATGGATGCAAGACGCATAGGCCTATGTCCAGTAGTAGATAACTTTCAGCTAAAATGATTTTGATAAAAGAAAGTCACAGTTTCGCGGAGTACGATAGGTTACCTTATACAAAAAAAACACCGCTTACTGTGGAGTAAATCGAACTACGAAAAAAAAAAATTGCCGTATTGGTACTCCAGTTACCAAAACAAAACTGCCTCTAGTAAATACCGTATCAATAAATACTTTTCTCTTTGATTCCCCATGCACTTTTACTACAACCACTACAGATTAACGAGTACATTTTGATACTTTAAATTCACTATTTCTCCACATATACGCAGGCTTTAATGTATCAAGTGTGCGTAAAACCAGAGCCCACTGGTATGTTCGTAAGTTCTGGCGTGTAATGCGGTGCCGTTATGCAGTAGCACTCGTAACCGTAATTATGTCAACAAAAACAAACGTAAATTGACGCAAACTGTACTGTTTGTGTTATTATGTTTTAAAATTGGCTGGCTACATTGGCAAAAATGGCTAATTTTAAAATAACCTCTGTGCGCATTTTTATTTTTTAGGTGGGTAAATCATCCAATAACATCTCATACTCTTGGGTGGAGCGAGAGGGTATGTCAGACTTTTACTGTCTAGGAACAGGAGTGGGCTGTTCCTTCTTTAACATTGTTCCAGGGCCCCGAGGATCTTTTTCGCATCACCCATGGCCCCAGTAGGTTTCGACCCTGCTGGGCCTCTACGGCACTTTGTGTACATACGATTGTGTTGCTATTTCTCCGGAGTATTCATTGTAAATATTGCAAAGCAGGTTTTGGATGGATTTTTTTGAGTAAAGTTCAGTGACTGTTCAATCAGTGTGTTTTCTTTTTCAGTGATTTTAATGTAAGATTGGTGTAGTTATGTACCTAAAATGTCAACACAATTGGACAATAATATGTGGAATCAGTGGAATAGGTGCGGTTTTGTTGAAAAATAATGGAGCTGAGAATTTTATTTCAGTATTGACCACCTCAGAGAAGGTTTCCGAGAAAATGGGCTCGATGCATTCGCTGCTAGATACTTTAAAAACATGTGTAACATCTGTATTCTAATGGAACGTATCAAAAACCAATAAAGTACTGCTTTCAAAAACTATACACTGTTCAAATAAAAAAACTGTGGAAAGCAAAAGAAAAAACAAATAGTGCATGAAACATAGTCCGTATTGTCCAAAGAAAGTACAATAGAGTAAAGTGTTTATTAAAAAACAAGGGGTTCATCCAATGTTTACATAGACAAATCATAACCGAATAAAAACTTCAAATCCTCTACAAAAATATTACTTACTCTTTTAAAGATGTCTTTAAGAAACCCGTCTCCCTCGACAATGAAAACTTGTAGCCAAAACAATAAATCAAGTGGTCCAGCGTGAGACAAACTTGTATTATCTTTGATATTTTTGTGTACCATATTACTGAAACTTTTCAGTTCCCTGTAACAAGTTCCACTGTCCCAGACTAAATACTCAAGAGACATTTAAATCTAAGTCAAGTTTTTCTCTGACTTCGAACAATTTAATGTTCAGACTTTCTCGGAACGAAAAACTTTATGTAATTGACGTTATTAATGTTATTTACCCCGCTCCCACTTATTTACTCTTTCTTTAAAGCATCTTCTACGCTTTGGTCGAAAGGGAAATATTTACTGTTTAATTAGAAATTAAATAAAACCCTAGATAATAATAAAATTACTAGGAAATGAAAATTGTTTTGTAGTTTACTTGGTTGTTCGGTAGTTTGAGGGGTGTTTTTAAAGCAGACTTTTTGAAAATTGACTGCGTATCTTTAAATTTTTAGGTTATAAGTAGGCGTTTGCAGACTGCACAGTCTTTCGGACACTAACAACATATAAGCACAATCAGCATTTTTATGTTCCCACTGCTGGGACTCACGCCTCTCTAGGACAGAGTACGGGCCGTAAACACCACACGGGCCCAGTGCGGGTTGGTGGATTACTGGAACACTAACAACAAAATTATAATAACACTCTATAGTTTAAAAGTAACAAGAAATTATCAAAAAGGAGAAACAATCACTTTGAACTTATGCTGACTTTGAATCTACAAATCGTAACAAACAGAATTTACATAATTAGAAAACAGTATATACAAAATCTTTATAAATGCAATATTTTTATCAATAGCTAATAATGTTATGCTCCAGTTAATAACACCTTTATACGACACTTAATTCCGAATTATCAGTTTCACATTACCACTGCGTAAAATAATATTAATTAATTAATCAGGTAAAGTGGTAATAAAGGCCCATTTACCTATGTATGTATTACAAGTAATATTAATATTTTATAGCAAAGTATCAAATATTAATATTGCTGGTAATACATACATAGACTTCACATTATATCTGTTTTAACAAACAGATATAAATGTGGAGCCACAACATTTCGGCACAAAACTCCAAGCAGAACTGTTTTGTAAGAGGAAGTAGCGATAACAATATAAAATACTGAATTTTTGAGTGAAACCCATTTGAGTAGCTGCACGATACCGTTCTCAGCTCAGCCCCTAAGGGATAACATTAAATGTTATAGCTCCAAAGCTTCCTTAAAGAATAAGCTTTCGAACTGGGGAAACTCCATCAAAGTCAGTTCACGGGATTAGTTTACACAAGCTCATGTAGCAGTCTTCATTGCATTATACGGTGAGGAAAAACTGAGATAAATATGTTGTTTTATTCGTAAGTTAACCATAACCACCCCTTTCCTCACGTCATCATAATATATTAATATGTATTGAAAGTGTCGGAGCCGCACAGGGAATTCCGATCATGCATCTTGTAAACGTACGTAATACACCTCGCGATCGGACCAGAGTTATGTATGTGAATTGATACACCTTCATGAAATAAAACCGTTGGCACATATGCGTCATATGCTGGTAAAGTTGGACTGAAACGAAGTTTAGAGGAAATGCAAAGTTGTGAAGTCCGCACAATAAAAAAGCGTGCCCCGTCAAAGCTTGCCAACAACAGCGGAAAGTACAAAATCCGATACAAAACAACAAGTCCAAGTTACGTGGCGTAAAGTATGTCCCTCAGGACATATCCGCGAACAAAACTCTAAAATCGCGTCGATATCTTTGAGCAAAAACAAACCGGGCAGCCAGGGGCGGGAGTTGTCATGGAGCCGCGTAGTCAGCGAGAAATGGAGTAACCCATTTTAAACTAGAATGAATTGCACGTCGTGGACTGCAGGTTCGCTGGAATTCTGCCCACTGACAATACTTTACGTATCGACACACAGATTCTCCAACCTGTTGGCTGTGTAGGAGCAAGTTAAGTGAAAGCTCATTTAAGTACTTCGATAAAAAAAAAATTTACAAACTGATGCCCAGCTAATACTTAGGTGGTCACCTTTTCGGTGCGAGCACGGTTGGCACATTCTGTACTTTTGTTCTTTTTTTGTATTTGTAACCGTTATTTCTATTCTATGCTAAAGTAAAAAAAAATATTTGCTGAATCCTGAAAAAATAACACATTTTTTTTTTCAAGTGGTAATATGTGTCAGCCGCAGAGCCTTTGCCAACATGCTAAGTAAACTATTGCCTTTACAGTGAGATTAATGAATCAATGATCAGCTGATATGGGTACCTTGTATAGTTTATCTTCAGCTCAATATTGCTCCAAAGTCAACATAATATTAGCTGTAAACGGGCAAGTTAGTGCTGCATCTCATACATAATATCTTTGTTACTGCTTTATACTTTATTTTATTTTTAACTTTTTATTTTATTTTATTTAGTAGCCACTAAACCTTAAAAATATCGTTGACAAGCATTTTGCGAAGCAACAGTGTTTTTTATTTGTGAATTTTTTTATTGAACCTGTTCTACAGCGACTATTTTTTGCTACTACTTTCTACCAGCGGCTTTTAGGATAATAGATACGTACATTTTTTTATCTAAATCCTTTCAACCGTTTGAGCGTCAAAGAGCAATAAACACACATACATACATACAAACTTTAACTTTTATAATATTAATGTGATCTTTATTCATATAAATCTTTTAACAGCTAAGCACCTGTGAAACAGAATCTTAATTTAATTTTCTTGAGAGAATTTTGCAAATAACTTTATAATGTAACTGAATTATTTATTAGTTTAGATTAGTTAGATGAACGTAATGCCCGTGTGTATACCGCAGAGCGGCAGCAGACACGCCCCGGTAACTGGGCACAAACTACCGCACCAATATTGACTTTTGCTCCTTGAAACTTCCTCATTGTGTCCCTAATTACAATTTTTATTCATTCTTCTCTCTACCGGATTATCATGGCATTATCGGTTATAGAAGAAATTCATAACACTAACTTTTGGAGATATCACAATTTTGCTATGTGATACATTTTTTTTGTGGCCCAATGTACAAAGTTTTTTTTTTTTTTTTTTTAAATCAGTCTTGCTTATTGCTGCACAGATTTGAATGAAACTTAGAACACGACGCCACGAGAGCGACCGACAGTAGTAGTCATTGAATAGACCCCCAGGCCTTTATGATAAAGTTATGTCAATTTTTTTAATAAATATTATGTCGCTTGTCATTTATGCTTTAGAGAGTCCTTTTTTTTGGGTAGGAAATCATCAAATAACCTCCCACTCTAAGTGGAGTGCGAGGGAGTGTCAAACTATTATTTACTGACTAAAATCAACCTGTCTTCTTTTAGGGAGTGTCGAACTTTTACTGACTAAAACCCACCTATACTCCTTTAGTGACCTTTGCATTCCCAGGCCACGCTAAGTTTTCTAACAATCCCATAGCCCTGGCAGATATCAGCCCTAATGGGCTCCGTCAATTTTGATGACATCTCTTTGAAGAGAGAGAGAGAAGAGAAGTCACTTTGAGTGTGGAACACAACGCTCCGTGGACTCGAGTCTAGTCCTCTTCGGACGGCGAGCTATCCATAGTTCGTCGTCCGCAAACCCGCGCCTATGGTGTCCGTGAATCTGACAAAGCGACCCTCGATAAGGCCGAAGAATATGCTTTGTCCTGGTAGAACGTTCCCTTATAGTCTAAGATCCCAGGGCTGCCAGACGTCACGTATTTTCTCACGAACGTAATGTGGACGATTAGCATGATTTTAGACTTCCATGTGGCCAAAGTCCTTTGAAAACGCAAGACCACAACTCGGTTGAAGATATTTGCACACAATCAGAACTAAATTTCTAATAAGGTTTGTTTGGCGTTCGATGCAAATTTGTAATAATACAATTTGAATCCAATGCAAACTTACTCTGCTTCCGAGTAATAGACGCTTCCAAAGCAATTAGAATATTATTACACTAAAGTATAAGGCTAAACCTTTGTTTAATCAAATTGTAGTATTGGTTTAGGTGGAATTTGGCCGGATTTGTACGAATAATGCGTTCAAAATTGGCGCTTGAACTTAAAGTTCGCCTAAAATTTGAAAATAAGTTTAATTCTTAAATTTTGTAAAAAAAAAAGTTCCCTACAACGTCTGTCTATACTACCTTCTGAACGAATTTCCATACTATTTTCAGCAGTAGATATAGTGATTCATAAGTAAGCTTTAAATGTATAATTCATGCATATTATCTACACTAATCTACACCAACAGAGGTAAAGTTGTCTTTTTGTTTGTAGGAGGTAATCTCTATAAGGATCTCTGCGGGCAAAACCTAGTAATAAAATAAAAGCCGTAAATTTCAGTAATTTCTAATGCCCAGGCAAAGCTGGGAAAAGATGCTAATAATCAACAAGTACGGTCGTTATATCTGTTATCTAATCAAACCTATAATGTTTTAATCAATAGTCGAAGTAAACACATTTCTACATGAATCATAGTTTATCATGGATCTATCGTTAATTTTTTTGTTATTATTATGGATAGGCTAGCGTTTGGCCACCGTCTCACCTGATGATAAGAGATGTTATGGCCGACGATGGCGCACGGTTGCCTAGTAGCAACCTATTCTCTCTTGACTTAAAGACCCCTAGGTTATAACTATCAGAAAACACAAACTCCTGCAGGGAGGGATTTCATTGTATAAACTGCTACTGACCAAAATAGGACATTCCACATTTAGAGAGTAACTGATGCTACTATGTAGGAACAATGCACTAGTCTGTTAAACAACCGTATCGTTTAACTACTTCCTCTACCAATTTGCGTAAACGATGCCCACGCGCAGACCAGAAGTCATTGCGTCGTATTACAGCTAGTTAACGCATCCCGCTACCATTTTATAACAGCTAATAAAATACGAAGACTCGCCAAACTTAAGTGGCAGTGGGCACGGCACGTTGCTCGTAGAATAGATGGTCGATAGGGAAAAAAAGGGTCCTGGAGTGGCGACTAGACCCGACGAACTAATATACCTTACCGGGACCCAGCTGGGTCGAAGCCTACTGGGGCCAGGGTTATCCGAAAGGGAACTCGAGCCCCGGTATGAAGGCTAGAAGGAACAGGGTGGGTCGTTTAGTCAGTAAGAGTCTGACACTATCTCCCGCTCCACCCAAGAGCGGGGGTTGTCATTGGATGATTTTTCTCACCATAAAAAAAAGTCCTGATGACATGGTGAGGGCCGCGGGAATCCAATGAGTGCGAGTAGCACAGGATTGGTCATTATAAGGACATTAGGGCTTCCCGAAGTCCCCTATGTCCAACAGTGGAGGTTTTTTCTTTTTAAATGGAATCCGGGCAATAAATTACACATAAAATATCATTTGTGTGGTTTTAAAAATTTGCGGGTAACAACTAGTGAAACTTACTTGAGCCTGTTTATATGAGGCCAGCCAATAGGTGATACTTACTGTGGCTTCTTTATTAATGAATTTAATACAGGCTAGAGCCGGTACATCCAAATATGCTAACAGTTATATGACACCTCCATATCGACAAAAAGCATCTTCTATCAGGAAATCGCTTATCTTAAATGACCTCCTGATCATGGACCGTCTTGACTGTTCCTTCATCAGCTGTGCCCTTGCTCGTTAGGGTTAGGTAGTGATGGACTTCATTAATTTGCCCACAAGGGAGGCAAGGGCTCTTTGAGAGACAGCTTCATTTTACTCAGGGTAAGTGCCTTGTGGGCAATTGATGAAGATAATTTTCATTGTGATTAGTTTGGTTATATATATAGTTCTTTGTTGTATCAAGCAGTCTCATGTTGTCAGGAGTCAAGAGTGCAGTCACTAGCTACCAAAGCTAAGGCGTCTTATCTTCACATCACACTAATATTATATAATGTTGACACGATACGAATGGTACACGGGTAAATCGGTGGACCATCCGTACCGTGTTCCAGGATATGTCCTGGAATAGCAAGATAGGATACTTTTTTCCTAGAAGTATGTTCCCATGAGCTAATTTTCTATTATCACGCAAGCGAAGCCGCTGGCAATAACTAGTAGTTTCATAAGATAAAGATCAATGTCTTACGACTGCTGATTATTAAAAAAAAAATAGATTTTGATAGAATGCAACTTTTTCATTGCTAATCATCAAATCACTTACGAGGAGTCATTTCATGCTATAAGTCCTTCCACTCAGGGTGGAGCTAAAGGGAGAGTGAAATTTTTAATTTTTGAGACTCATCGGTGTTCCCTTTGCGTCCCGGGGTGGCGGTCCGGAGGCTCCACAGAACAGATAAAGAAGTTATCTGTTCTGTGGGAGGCTCTACGCGGAGATCGGTCGGTACATCGTCTTTTACGGAGCGCCGCGCACTGGCGTGAGTGCCGTTGCTGCGTAAGCGACCGATAGCTAAGCAGAAAGCCTTCCCGAGGGTTATGGCCATCCGGATGGAGTGAGGAAACCGCACGGTCGTTCGTGAAGCCTCGAACCTCCTTGCCAGCCTGCCGAAAGGTACCCAGGGTCCTGGAACGCATGGCAAAGAAGGAACATAGGAGTGGTTTGAGACAGTATATGTCTGACACTTCCTCCCTCTTCGACGTAGAGCGAGAGAACTCCTTGTATGATTTCCCACTTTAAAAAAAAGGGCCACAGTAACTATTTCAGACAATCCCACAGCCTATAAATACACTTTTGACCTCTGACTGTATATTCGCCTTAACCACTGTTTCAGCGTGTCTGTGACATTATGTCTGAAAACTTCGAACACAATGGACCCCGACTGCTTTCTTGCGCGGTTCGAAGCTAACGATTAATGAATGAACCCGGAACTTAATCTATCTGATCTCCTAGTGTGCTGACATCGCTTTGAACTAAAGCCAATTTAGGTATACCTATATTAGTTTTGCATTTTTGATGTTAAGGTTTATTACCCAGTAATATTGTTAACAGTTTTGTTGCTTTTCTTTTTGGCTTCTAAATCGGATCCAAATATGACAGTCTTCTAAAAACATTTAGTGCTGGTTGCATTTTAAGAACGTTAAATTACTGTTCCTCTAAAAATATTTTCGTAGGTTTCAAATGCAAACTGATCTAGCTTTGAGGGCTTAGATTTTTGGAACTGCAGAAATAATTTTTTATCCAAAAATTACTGGTTGAGATATAATAATACGTACAGTTATCTTATACTATCAATTAGAGACACTATAGAAAGACAATGACAGAGCAAACGCCAGCGTTTACTTGGAGTTTAATGAATTAAAGTTGTTTTATCTTTATTTTCTATATAACAATTGTATTTAGAAACATAAATATGTTTATCAGTAAGTAGGTAATGTTTTGTTAAAGTAATACAAAAAAATCAAATCCCTCAAAAGGGATTGATCTAAAACCGACAGCGAACACGTATCCAATCTAATATATAATACTGACATCAAATAAACCGAATATTCTATACAATCCCCAATAATAATTACGCACGCCTCGTCTGCACGCTAATCACCAAATATTAAGTTGTACGAAAATAATATCCGAGCACAGCAATGTATCAAATCATGTAATCGCATCTATCTTCAATAGTAAGTAACAATCACTCCAGTAGTCCATTTGATTGATTCTCACCGAATTGGTATCCGGCTTGAGCCAGAAAAGATCTTTTTGCCAATTGGATGGGATCAAGGAGCGACCGGAATGTCGGGGACCGGGCAACATTCAACGCCGCAACTGGATTCTCATTATTAGCTTTACATTTGTTCTTCGAACAAGTACGAGCCTATCATATTAAACGGTTGTTAACTTGTAAACAATTAAGTGATAAAATTTAGAATTTTATTCAACCACAAAACCAAAATATGCAGTGTATTTACGATAAAAACAGGAACACTTCTAAATGGAAATTCCGGAGTAGGTTCGTTAACAACCCAACTTTATTCATTAGCGTGTATTGTCTACCGAATTTATTCGTCAGGTCGAACACGGCCTAACTCTGACAACATTTTCTGCTCCTTGAGACTTCACTAAATATTTTCATCGTATTTTGTTTATCTTGCAGACACAGAATGTTAACTTTACTCGTAATTTAACACGAGCTTAATAACTGTTGTTTGTGTACGTATCAGACAAGGTCTGTTAGACGATTTTTCTTTATTGATGCTACAATTTAACTTAATGTTATTTAGCTTGTAATGGTTGACAAAATTAAACCCTAGATTATACATAAACATGGTGTTCGTAATAATAAGCAACATAAAACTCTTTGTCGAGGTTCGCTCATTCGCATTAATACCGATTTAATAAACGCAGGCTTTTTGCGGACACGAAATTTGACAACCCTTTGGCTTTTTTTAGATCACAAAGACTCGTTTTATAACATCGTATTTTATATTTAAAATCTGTATAACATTTATTGCCTTTTGAGGCCTTTTCTTTATTAAAAAGAATAATGGGTGACGGTTACAAAATCATTTCTTTCTTTTTCGTGTTTTTGTGATATAATCTATGTCTGTTCAACTCAGTTCAACCAGTTTAGTTTGTAGCTTACAGACCTCACTAATAAGTATCTACCGAAATTATCTTTATATTTCATATTCAATAGTGGGCGATGTGGTCGCTGAGCGACAAAGTCCTTTAATCAAAATTAAAAAAAAATAGTAATTGTGACCCAGTGGTAACTTACGAGTTTGTAGATTGTAGGTTCAAACCCAGCCAGGTACATTACTTTATTTTATTTATTTCATCACTACTGATTTCAAAACTTTATATGCAAACATCTTGAGGAAACCTGCAAGTCAAGCAGGGACAGGAGCAGGGACGTCATGAAGTTCTATAACCATAACTACCGGATAGTCCAAAATAAATTCATATCTATAATATCCCGCTATAAAGGAGGCCTGAGTCCCAGCAGTGGGAACATTATAAGACTGATTATGCTTATGCTATGCTAAGTTTTATTAACACTCGTGCCACCAGCGTTTTAAATTCATTTTATGAAGGCGGTAGTTGAATAAGAACTGCATTGTTGGAATACAGCACATTTCACCAGGACATTTTCTAAATACGTTCCTTACTCGCTCGTTTAAAAAGCGAACCAACGACACCTTTAATCCTGAAATCTTGATAAACTTGGAATGTTGTGGTTGCAAAAATATAATGCGATGGATTTTTTGTATGTTTAGTACGTTAAAATAAGTTAGTTAAGTATTTTTAGATTAGTTACTTTTTATTTTATTCTTGTCTGTCGTGTGTGAGTCAAAAACAAATGTTTTTCTTTCTTTCTTTTCTTACCATTATTTAAAATGGTATAATAATATTATTATCTTTTATAAGCGTAAGCGAGAGTACTAACTACTTTGTTTACCTACATCAGCGTGACGTAGGTAAATAATGTTAAAATTAGAGTATATTCTTCCCTATTATTTTTCTTGACAGTCATTTACTAGTTTCTATCATTTAAATAAACCTTCAAATTCGCTGCCAGCCGCTACTATAACGACTTACCTCCTCCTTTTCGTACTATAAAGATGGTTGATACTCTTACCTACCAGTATAAACCACCCCACAATTAAACCTAATAGAAAACCACCACATAATGTACCAAGTGTCTGCAAATTATCGTTGGGGCAGTATGCAGCATCCTTTTCTTGCGATCACAATATTATACTTTTCACAGTCCATCAAATAGTGATTTTTTAGACCACCGCATCAAATGGTTAACAAACATCTCAAATTCTAACTGAACATATGTAGTTAATTTCAATTGGCAGTTCAGAATTAGGCCAAAGGGAAACCATTATTTCGATTTATTTATTTAATTTTTATGCAACACAATGTATATAGGTAGTAGTAGGTGCATAAAAAAAATGTATTTAGAAAACAAGACTAAGAAGTATACATACGGTTTAAATACACATACATATATTATTTAATAAAAAATAAAATTGAAGTTACACTTTTTGAACGTGGTGACCTATAAGAAAACAAATGAGTGGGGGGTGTTAGGTTATTTTCGCTACGGAATTTCTGGATTCGGTCTCCACGCTCAAGGCCCGCGATAGAAGCTATGCAATAGCTTAATATTTAATATAATATAAATAGGTACCTACACATATATTAATATAAAGTAAAGATAGAAGTTTTAAAATGATTCTGCTATGGGTGGAGAAAATGATTCCACAACTTCCGCTTAAATGCATGCCGGACATGCTGTGTTACCTTCTTCGGCCAATCTCTCGTAACCACTTTAAAGTTGTCACGCAAGCGTTTCCATATAGCAAACCCAATCCCATTTTAACCTAGCAGACTTATTGCTCTCTTCGGCGAATTCTGTTTTATGAGCGTATCCGAGATAAAGATTGAATTGAATATCCACACTAAGCCATTCTTGATATCTATATGTAACAAAAGTGTAACACTTTTCTACTACTAACATTATAAAAAAAAAAAGTTTGTTTTTTTGTTTGTAGGAGGTAATCTCTGAAAATACTGGTCCGATTGCTAAAATTAATTCATCGATTGAAAGCAGCTTTATTACTGAGTAACGTAGGCTATATTTAATTAAAACGCTATTTAAAAAAAAAAGTTAAGTTGAAAAAGTTGTTGGAAAAGTTTATTTGAACGCGCTAATCTGAGTAACTACTCGATAGATTGAAAAAATATTATAGTTTTATATAGACTATTTATCGAGTAACATTATAGGTTATACAACATCACGCTATGATTTATGGGAGCAGAGCAGTAACTAAAGACGTAGCTAAAACCGCGGGAGACAGCTTATTATAATATAAAAAGCTTATTATAATATAAACGAGAAAGTAACTTTGTCTGTCTGTCGTTCACATTTCCACGTCTTAACGGATTTGGACGAAACTGGGCACACAGGTAGACTAGGTATTTTTAGTTTATACAAAACTTGAACATAGTTTGATCAGAATCACTAACTGAATGGATTTCAATAATTTTAACACCATGTTATATTTTTACCCAAAAATATTTAAAAAGGTCACAAATTGGATACCACCGACACTAAATACAACACAGGTCATAGAAGGTCATAGCGGGTATTAGGCGCCAGAAAACAGCTGGGCGCAAGTGCAAAACAACCTCTCAGTCGCCTTAATAGCCCGGTGAATATGTACAGTTGCCATCACGGATCAACACTTGCGCAGAAGTCAAATATTCGGTCTCTTTAGTGGTGCGAAGTGCGACGCGGGGGCGGGGAGTGTCAGTGATTGGCTGGCCGCACCATCGCGTCATAGACGTCACTCCTGATTCGTTCACTGCGTTGCAGCATGTATCTAACAACGAAGACGATTGGCTCGCCAATGTATGGAATGCGCAAAGCGATCCCCACTCTGACGCCGAGCGTTCAAGATCCATGACGGCAACTGTATTTTAGCTAACAACTTTGTGGTTTTTCATGATACAGTTGTGAAATTTTGTACATAGATTCCAAATATAAAAATACTAGACACGTGTTTCTGGTTTTGCATATACTGAAATTAATGTTGTATTTCTTAGACTAGGAAATAAGAAAGCTTTTATTCCATGAGTTTCTTTTCTTTGGATAACTCTTTACAATTTAGGGGCAAAAGCTAATTAATAAAAATAAGACTACAAATTGAAAATTATCTACTTACGTACAATAAAGTACCTTCAAGTGTCATCAAACACGACACGGACGATATAACACGTCATGTCGTATCTGATAACATATCGAAAAAGTTGTTGAGAGCCACCAAGTTTACATCGCAGCGATGTTCACGAGAAACTCGTCAATGCGTCTTTTAAACTTAAGAATGACAACTTTGCAAACTTTTTGACTATTTTATAAATTATTTATTATTTTTTGAAGAAATTAATAGGGAAAAGCTTGGCATAGTTTTTCATGTACATTTCAAATATTTACAATTCAAATATTTTATTTTGCTAGTTGCTGTATAAATTTTGAAATTACAAAAACTTATACACACAGATACTAAACTAATATGATTGTAATAATAAAAGTACAGAACATAATTTTTAATTGATGTTAAATTAAATTATCATTTTTGTATATTTCTTGATATTTTTTTTTGTTTAATAGTAAACGTTTTAAATTCATCTCTTAATTGCTGTGTACGTTTATAATCGACATAAACGGTAATGTTTATATCGATTATAAGACTCTAAAATGTAAGTAATATGTCAATATTTGTGTCTGTGTTGTTGATGTGCTATAAATAGAAAAAAAGAACAAAAAAAAAGAAAATAATCTAAATTAATAAATAAATAAAATAAACAATTGTGACTTATATTGGTTCAGTAAAATTAAATACCTAGCAGTAAGAAGGTGTTCTTTGAACAGTATTAAATTCATGAAGCCTAAACAGTCTTAATGTCTATATTGTAAATCTGTTGAAGATTAGTCGCTAACAGTCTAGTCCACTTAGTCGCTAACAACTAAAAACGTCTATTAATGTTGAATATGCCAAAAAAATATTTTGATTCAAGAGAATGAACTGGCTTAAATATTAACCTGTAAGCTGTTAGATAAATGTTAGACTCTGATTATGTTCTGCATGAACTCCACAGTAAATATAACATTAATTTCAAATGTTAACGAACTTAAAGAGGCCTATTTTCCTCATAAATTTCTCTCATCTCTCATTTGTAGTCTTATTTTCTTAATTTTTTTTATGTACTTGCCATTTTTTCTCTTCGCTACCCTTGGTTGACTGGTAGAGAATGCTTGAGGCATGAAATCCGCGAATGTATTGTGTTGCTTGTAATGTTAATAAATAAATAAAAATCATTTTTTAAACTTCTCACGAGTAAGACCCCAGAGGGGAGGGATTTACTTTTCTAGTTCGCGTTTTAGTTAAGTATAAAAAGTTTTAGAATTGCGAGCCTCTTTCATCAGTATGTCTAAAGAGGGTTTAAAGTAATACTCGTAGTACATAAAATGTATAAAATAAACTAGCTAACCTGACAGACGTTGTCTTGTCTTAACTATGACTATTTAAACGCGCGAAGCAGAAATAGTTGTAGTATATTTTGCTACGCAATTTTCTCATTTTATCTCTCCTTAAACCTTTTATCATTCTTTTTATCATTAGAAAATTTTATTTACAATCATAATTTAAGCACAAGAAGTTATTAAAAGGTAAAAAAACTATTAAATATTAAAAAAAAATAGGCTGAAATTAATGCAGTCATCAATTCTAAACGTACTACTCTATAGAAGTGCATTTATTATGTCACAAATTGTTAGATTAGAAAAAAAAACACTTTTAGAAAAATAAAAATCATATCGACAGGGCAAATTAGGAAGGCTGTCAGGCTGAAAGTTGCGAGTAATTTTTTAATTTTACAATGTAAAAGAGTAATTTCAAACGAATAAATCCTACACTGACACACGAATAAGACTTTTATTGTCTCCAATCCTTACCGTCTCAACTTGTTGAGTTTTTTTTTTCCGAAAGCTGTCTGAGTTAGTTTCAAACTCAAATACGGGCTACATCATTTTAAAGATCTAAATATGCTAATGGAACTAAAGTTTATTTCTTCTTTACTTTTCTTTTTCTTAAGCAGCTACCATTTTACGTAACTTTAAAGAGAAACTCCGTTATTTTTCTGTCCAAATGACTTAAAGATAACCAGTAAGGAGCCTAATAATAACTTTTAGTAATAAAACTGAATGAAAAGACGTTCGGAATTGAAGCAAGTTCCTTTGATGCGCCGCCGTCGGATTTGGCGCGCCTCATTGCGCAATATCCCGACAATTGAACCGTGAAAGCATCGAGCATTTTAAAATCTTCACTATGCGCTTTTACTTAAGACCTGCTAATAACTTGATTAATTACTGCAGATTTTATTTTAATAACACCAGCAATATTAAATTTCCCGGTAATATTACTAAATTTCTCGGTATTGTTTGCGCCCCGGCTGTTCTTGTACCTACGTAAAATGTATAATAGACCATCTTGAATAACATTACTTAGCTTTTAGAATACAAGTTTCTAGTTTGCGTTACAACTTTCCATAATAATTAATTAAAGTGCCTGTTGTCTGACAGCCCAAGACTTATTACACAACGACCAGATAGATTTTGATAAGAAATAGGCTATATAACTTTAGGCACTAATTTCAGTCACATCTGATTACCACAGTTGCTCACGGTATAGCGGGCTTGCAGACAGTACCCGAGTCTTCACGAGCGCCTCAAAGAGATGTCGGCAAAAGCGTAGGGGCCCAGCAGGGTCGAAGGCTACTGAGGCCATGGGTTATGTGAAAGTGAACCCCGGGGTCCTTAAACAAAAGCAAAGTCAGAACAGTAAAGAAATAATAAATGTTTATATCATTTTTTTAGTTCATAAATTGATGGTTTGTTGGCTTGCTATACGCTTTGCATACTGTAAGTATAGCAAGCAACTGATAAATAAATAAATAATAGAAGTGGGTATTAGGCAGTAAAAATCAGACACATTCTCCTGCTCGGCCCAAGCGCGGGAGAAGTCATTGGATGATTACAACCTAGAAAAAAGTCACATCTGATTAAGTTGAAAGCTGGCTCTAACAAAATTAGAATTTCATAACTAAATAAAACCTAGACTAACGTGGTTTTAAAGAAAAAAGCAATAAAGTTGTATAACTCCATTTTATTTATATAAAGGGACAATAAAAGTGGGTCACTTCAACGCACGAAGAGCAGTCGCTGATATTAGATTTCTTAAAAAAGCACTTAAGAAAGACTTGACGGATCGACCAATAATATTGTAGGAGCCATCTCACTGTTTTATAACATTGTAAGTCCACATTACCTAACCGACCGATATTAAAACGTGAAGATAGACATAAAGACGGTTTTATTTAATACTAGCTTTTACCCGCAGCTTCGCACGCGTACTAAAAATATAACCTATATCACTCTCCTCAGCTCTCTATCGGTGAAACAATCTTAGCAATCAGACCAGTACTATCAGAGATTAACCTCCTACAAACGAAAAAAAAAACATAAAAACAAACTTTACCTCTTTATAATATTATTATAGTGTACATGTATATTATTTGATGAGATATGCATGAATACCTACGTTATTCATGAGACATGAGTCCTGAGAGGATCATCATCATTTGAGGTCAAAAGCTTCCCTCGAACGGTGCCAGAACGACCGGTCCTATGCATCTTGCATTTTTTGGATTCCCGCGACCCTTATCGGTTCTCCTTATGCGAGGCCTTCCAACGTTGCGTCTTCCCTTACATGCTCACCACTTCAGAACAAAAAAAATGGTTGCCTGTAAAGTCGGTTTTACGGGCGAAGATTTTACGTGACAACGTCTCTAGTGCTGCGCGCGCGGCAGACCGATCATAGTTGAGTGGGAGAGAGACGCAAGGCATTCGGCGGGCCTCTCTCTCGTTCGGTGACTCATCGTAACGTTACCGAGCGTTACACTTTTTCATAAGTGACTCCCAGCCGCAACCTAATTTAAGACGTTGTCACGTCAAAAAACACAGATTATTAAAGGTTACCTTGTATGCCAATACAAAAATGTAGAGAAGTAATTTACTAACAATTTAAGTTACCGCTATTTTCAGACTTAGAAGTCTTCTAAAAAGCGAGAATATACAATGCCTGTAATCGTTGTCAGCGATAAGACCGTCATTGTACACATAGATTTAAGTTTGTGTTTAGGTCTTGTTACGTTTTGGTCTACAATAGAGTTTATTCTCTTCTATTCTATTCTATTCTACTCTATGCCTATTGTGGCCTTACGTCTTTGAATAAGATAGTATCTTTACTTTAAGAGCCGGTTGTAGTCATTGAGTATTTTATGTTTAAGTCGTTTTCGCGGCCCCGTAACAGCGGTTTTATTTTTATATATATAAAAAAAAAAATTCAATATTCTTTTGTTTTTTTTTTTTGCCCTTTTAAAAAACAAGCTTTATTATTTTTTTACTTTCAAATATTTCCGTGACCTAATCTCGTATACATACACGTTTGAAATCGTAAGTTAGGGTCACATTTGCGGCGATTGGTCATTCATTCAAATTGTAATAAAATAATTTTCATGTTCTTTTTATATTTATTGCTTTCCAGAGGTTTAAAAAAGTTCAAAATGAGTAGATCTGACTTTAATACCAAATGAAGGTAGAGAAGTCTAGGTACTTCTCTGTTCAAGAAGCACCGACAAAAAGTTTTTGACTTTGTCAAAATTGAACTCAAATATCACATCAACGAACATTGAGTACGGTTTTAATACCCCTCGTGATATAAGCATGCTTTTGTTTCCGCGCAGAGGGTGAGTATAAGTCCAAACTACGCAAACATAAGCCGAGATGCTTGTGGTCCCTGAAGCTACAAAGCGCGATAACATTTTAGGTAACTGGACTTAAACAATACCATGACACTGCATAATATTGCTATTCGATTCTAAAACATTTAAATACAAATTTAGGGTTTTCTCAAATTAGAATATACATTTTTGTTTTAATTTTCATCATCATCATCATCATTTCAGGTGATGGACGTCCACCGTTGGATATAGGCCTCTCCCAAGTGTCGCCACAACGAACGGTTCGCACATTCTCACGCACGCATTCTCACGACTCTCACTAAGTTTTAATTTTACCCAAATTATATTTACTACATTAATAAAACTGGACAAGCATTGTGATGCAATGTGACGCTGGACTTTGACTGTCATCCAAACACCCAAACTCAAGGTTCAAAAACGAGCAATGAAGTGCAGTAAGGCTGCTCAACTTAAATGGAACTTGACAGGACTTATCTGCCGCTTGCTTGTCAAACTGGGCCATATCAGCATCGACGTGCCTTGAGACAGAGAGACGGGATCACAGTAGATCACGAAGGAGACAGCGGGACGAGTAAGGCAGATTTTGTCAGAACTGGAAGAAAGGGCGGTCTGACGAAAGATGGGAAAGAAGGAGTAGAGAAAGGTCTTTGCCCGAAAATAGGATGGAAGAGAAAAACATATTTTCACTCTTGTCTTCTCATAGTATCTCATAAACAGAAATAACTACATAGGTTATGTTATGGTACATTGAAAATGATGTGGACATCGAGAAGAAACGAATGAAATTTCTACGTCTTCAAATAATTTAATCACAACAATAACATTTTCAAAGCTCGTGTTTAATTGCCAACTCAGACAAAGTCGAACGCAAGTCAATATTTCTATCAAACCAACCATGATGACTGTGTTATACAAATAACTGAGCTAGTGCTAGTTGGACTCGCACACTGAGGGTTTTGTACAAACTTAGGTACTTATGTAACTAGTTCAATTCCAGAATTAAATCTCGAAATTATTTTCGAATCTCATTTTTTTTTTTGTGGCATATAACATTCAGATGTTTTCTATACTTGTGATATGTGGACCTTGCTTTATGACAAATTTCAGGATGCTATGTCAACGGGTATTACCCTATAAGTTTCGATTTCCTAACGAGTGTCAAATGCGCCTAAACAGAGCATTAACGACCGTATCTTTAGATTGCGTTGACTTAGAAGTTTGATTTCTTCACTGGAGTAGCCGAACTGAGTATTTGGTATTAATTACGGCTTCTTACCTCCATGAGTTCCTGAGTATAAAGAACTAGACAGACGAGCAGATGGACCGACAGACAGACAGACACACGGACCACAAAGTGAAATTATAAGGGTTCCGTTACCGCCGACTTAGATACGGAACCAAATCTAACCTTTACATGAGAAGAAATTTTACGTAAAATATACCTAACTTCAATAACAAGGTAGTTAGGTATATGATATCGATAGGTCTAGCTCTTAAATTCAGGTAATATCAATATTTCAAGCAGATTCAGGGCCGTTTGACCTTCTCATCTGTCGGACCTCTGGGTATAAGATCAGGGATATTTGCATGAAGGGTTAACTTAGGTCCGACACGACTCCTTAAATATGTGCTCTTGAAAGTACAGACGTCGTAGATTTGTAGATAGGGATCAATCATGAATGATTGACCCCTATTTACAAATCTATACTAAACTTCTAGACTATAAACTATAAAACCCTGATAATGTTTTTACCTATCTATCAATAAGCAAGATTTTATTAAGTAGTCTGTCTAAAAGGTCAAACGACTTGGGTAATTATTCGGGCAAAATGAAATCTGATGTAGTCAATACTGGTTCAATAATCAAGGTTAATTAAGAGATCTTGATTATTGTTTACTAATAGAAGAACCTTATAAAAAGTATCGAATATAAGTATTTTTTAAATGATTAAATATTATACCAAATTCCCAAGTCGTCTGACTTTTTAGACAAACTATATCGTCTTCGTGCCCATGTGAACTCGGAATAACACGTAATCTTCTTCCAGTCCCTTTGACAACTGTCACGCTGTCATTCACTCTTCTTTAAAAACTCACTCACCATTTTATCACCTTCAACAAGATTTCTTTCGGAAGCTGTAAAAGCTGCTTTTTGAACTCAATCTGGAATGAGATCTCCGATTGGTATATATGTGTGTGATTTCCAACCACTTTTCGTCCTAGATTTTAAGTTGGGACAGGGGGGAGGGTCAAACATTATGTATAGCTCAAACCCTCTTTTTCGCTCACGCGCCGGACACGATGGTAAGGCCCGAAAAGTCCAAAAAAAAAACTAAGGGTTAATCTTTTTGCCCAGCTGTGGGACAGTAGAGGCAAGCTAATAATAATGTTAATCCAAAGAAAAATATATCTTTACTCAAAACTCGCAGCACTTCTATGTTTTTTTTTAATTAACAGTAGCAAGTATTGCCATAGTGAACTCAAAATTCCAATAGAAAGTTAAAATTGGTTCGCATCAATGTTACTTTTCAGTTTTAATTTATTTTATTTAGGAAAAAAAATAATTATATTCAGTTAATAATATAAGTTAATATTTATATTCAATTGGACAGCTTGAAATTTTAAACTTTTCATATTTTAGCCCTCGCGGACTACTAGTTGCCCAATGTATCACAGTAATACATACTTCCAAATTAAGATTGTTGAGTTCGAACCTTATAATATATAATACATAATATTCCACACAACTATCACACAACGCCGTCTAGTCCCAAGCTAAGCCGAGCTTGTGTTATGGGTACTAGACAACTGATAAACATACATATATATTTCTAAATACAAATGATCATGCTCATCACACAAACATTTGTCCTGGGTGGGAATCGAACCCACGACCTCCGGCATAGCAGTCAGGGTCACTAACCACTAGACCAACAGACCAGCCTTATATCCAATCCCACTGCCACAAAACACATATCTCATACAGTTATTCGAGCCACAAGAAAGATCGTATCGTTAATATGAAGACGTAAAGCTGTCGACGGCAAGGATCACAAACAAACAACGTTGAATAAAATTTGGCAAAGCACACTTACAAAGTAAAGGGTAACACTAGACAATGTTATTAAGCCTACATGGTTATTTACATTAAGGCATCCATAGAGAGACTCAACTCTAATAATACGACAAAGGTCGCATTGTAGCTTTATTTCTATTAAAAGTTTTTTTAGGTGAGAAATTATTTAATGACTCCTACTCTTCGGCGGAATGGGAGGTTGTGTCAGACTTATACTGACTAAAACCCACTCCTATGTTCCTTCTTTGCCTTCGTTCTAGAGGCCCGGAGCTCGCTGTCCGACCGTCCGGTAACTGTCCGGACCAAGCCCAAGTCGTCGACGGCGCGCACTGTTCCCGCGCGCCTCAAGGAGTTGTCAGCAACAGCAGGAGCCCAGCCGGGTCGAAGCCAGAACCAGAACTGGGGCCAGGATTATCCGAAAGGGAACTCGAGCCCCGATATGAAAGCTTAAAGGAACGGGGTGGGTTTTTTAGTCAGTAAGAGTCTGACACTATCTCCCGCTCTGCCTAAAAGCGGGGGTTGCCATTAAATGATATCCGCACAAAAAAAAAATACCGGAAGGCCAGACGGCGAGCTACGCCTACGGTGGTTGCAGATCGGGGACGGGATCTCGGCGACTGGGGCGTGAGGAAAGCCGTTCCCTTAAAGAAGAGAAGGAGGCGACAGCCTACCATTCCTCCTCACTCCGGACCATAGCCTGAACCAGGGCCCGGTGCCCGATCCCAATTTTTATAAAATATTTTTTTTTTAAACAAGGATGTCACACCTGTATTCAATAGCCTTTATTTTACGCAAAAACCAAATGGCAATTCAAATGTATAACACTTATAAGGCTTAGGGCAAGCACAAACGAGCATTGAATTTTTCCAAACATCGCTTAAATAGAAACTAAAAAGTTTTTTCTTTATTAACTTAGTATTTCTAACACACGATGTTTTTCTTCACCGTATCGAAAGCAGTAATGAATCGTATTGAAAAAAATATTTAAAAGTAAAATCTATATTTATAGCATACTTGTAGTGAGCCTTTAAAAGATTATATATATATATATATATATATATATATATATATATATCTAACACTAACTGTAGGTACTTTAATATTATCGGTATTATATAGGTAGGTTATTTTTTTTAAATTATTGATAAACTCGCGTTTGACCACAATGACATCTCAACCGCCCAGTCCCCTACGGCCTTTTACTCAAATAGGCAGATAAATTCATTTTGGAAGAAAAGAACTAAAATCGTTTGACGAACTTAGATGCCATTTGTTTATGGTGTAATATAAAGAAAAAATAAGGCCCACACTTATGTAAAAAGCCTGGGACGATGGGTTGACTTAAGGCCATGGGTTGATTTCCAAAAAGGAAACCCGGAGTCCTGGAATGCAAGGCAAAGAAGGAACATAGGTATGGTTTTAGTCAGTAAAATTCTGACACGTCCTCCCGCTGCACCCTAGAGCGGGAGAAGCCATTACATGTTTCCCACCATAAAAAAAAACACTTAAGAAGCTAAAGGTTATAAAAACAGATTTCAAGAATTAGTCCGCTAAACTGTTACAAACCACTTAGAATCTAAGTGGTTTGTAACAGTTTAGTGGTTTCTAAGTCTTAGATTACGTGGTAACGGAAAAACCTACCAAATATTATTACTGTAAAGTACCTCTTCTTATTTCCAAGAATATCTAAAATGTATTTATTTTTTAGGCGGGGACTTATCAAATGTCTTCTTTAGCTCTGGGTGAAGCGAGAGAGAATGTCAGACTTTGACTGACCAAAACCTATCTGTATCTTTCAGTAGCCTTTTGTAAGAGTAACTCACAAACAGTAACTTTCGGATAGAAGACATCTCTTCTTTGTTTATTTAATCGTTTTTTTTTCATGCTAATTAGTGTTTTTTTGTCTAATAGAAGCTATTAATAACTATAGAACTCAATTTCGAACTATTTGGATAAAGTCGAAAATATCAAATGGTCGCGATTTTAGACAAATTTTATTGTTCAACATCATTGGCACCAGATTTAACTAGGCAACCTATTAAAAAAAAATCTTAATAAACGCATTATCTAATAATATCCATTATCTTAGTAATCGAATAATAGATGTGGGAAGAGAATTCTTCTACGGATCCCGTAATATTCGAACAAACCTGCTAATCCAGAATATCTAACTCAGCAACATAAGATAAAGCTAGAACTAGAACTAGCTAAGCAAGAACGCACGTGTAACATGCCTGTACCCCTAGCCAAGTTGCTAATCCGCAATCGTCAACGCTAGCAGAAAGCTTCAAATGTACGGGAATGACGTCATATCAACGCTCAGTCACGTGGTCAGAACAAAAGAATTGACGACGCGGCCAACTCGAAGCGTTCGGCGCAAGCGAAATGGTTGTAACTTTGTTACGGGGGCTGATTTGTTCGTATAACTACCTCGCGAGACGTCCCGTGGTGTGTATCAAGTGTAGCTAGCCTAGCAGCTTTGGACTCGGTGGATAGGCATGCGAAGAGACTTATTAGTGGTCCAGATTTGGTTAAATCCAATCTACAAAGTCTTGAGCATAGGAGAAGAGTGGCCAGCCTGTCAATTTCACAGGATGCATTTTGGAGAGTGTGCGCAGGAATTACATGACTTGATTCCACCATCTCACTTCTACCATCGGACAAGACGACGTTCGGCGAGTATCCACCCTTATGTTGTTTAAACCTCTACGGTCCGGACCAAGCGTTTCGCCTCGTCCTTTACACCACGTACATGGAGGGACTGGTTCAATTAGCCTGCTGCGGTCTTTCCGTCCAATTTTTTTATAATTTAGGTATCTTCAAGGTAAGAGTGAATAGGCTTTTAATAAACTAGTGCGCCTCACCATCAACGATTGCATGACTACTTACTATCAGGGGGAATCGCAGTCAAGCACTAGTTCAATTAAAAAAAAGGTCTATAAGTTTCCATATAAAATATATGGAGACCGACGCGCCCAGATCGGTGTGTGTGCCACACGTGTGAGCAATGTAGTTCTACCTTAACGGTCAGGTAATTTTATTCCAACATTTATGTTTCCATATAACAAAAACATAATTACGAGTATGTTTATTGTTGTAAACGAGTAACCCAACTTTGACAGCCGAGATAACCTTTTAGCCGTTTCTATTCGGAAACAAACCTATCTTAGTTCCTGAACGACGTAAATAAAGTGTCTATATCGACCCTACGGTGGTGTCATGGGTTTATGACGTCATAAACCCTGTTTTACGGAAGTGAGTTCACCTGTCTTTGCTAAGCTTTGGGCGCAACATTGTTTTGTGGGATCCTTGTAATAAATTATTGTAATCTCTGCTGTAAGGGAAAGTCGTGTTATTTTTTTTAACATATCTGAATGTTCGTTGAATGGTTAACTCTTTGCAACACAAGAGTTATTGTTTATTACAACTAGTCGGAAAAAAGAAAGTTTTAATACATTTATTGATTTGCAGGATATTTGAACAGAAGACTTGTTGAACTAATGTTCCTGACTGAAAGCAGCAACAAAGTCTCAAATTCCATCGGTAAGCTTGTAGATATGCCCCGAAAGTGACGAGCAATGAGTAGCTGGCCGTCTAGCCGTTTGGTTAAGACCAAGCCCGAGTCAACGCCGCGTTGTGTTCCACGTACGCCTCAAAAAGATATTTGCAAAACTAATGAAGCCTAATAGGGCCGATGCCTGCTAGAACTGTGAGGATGTTTAAAAGGAGTTACTGCGGCCTTGGAACGCAAAAGACAATTGAAGAAATACAGGGATGTTTTATTCAATGAAAGAAAGTCACGTCGACTTCCACTTCAGATTAATGTAGCGACATCTATGGCACCACATATGAACTAAACTACGAAATACAGCCCCTAGCAGACAAAACATCCGTCTCGTCGGAAGATCCTCCCTTTTCAATAGAGGTTTACACTGTGTTCTACATATCTTTAAAAATATTAAATGGACCTGTATGGATAGCACGGATTAGATTATTTCAATCAGAACTATTTCTAACAAGTCTCCTTAAAACTGGCACATACCGCTGATATAGCGACTACAGAAACCGTATAAACGTAAATCAATAAGAATGACACAGCTGATCGTAAAAGTAAACATTAACAATAACCCCAACCCTTAGCGCACGCACTATCATATAATTTTATTAGTCATGATTTATATGGCTTATTGCATGAAAACACCATTCTGTAACATGAATTAAAATACAGGGTGAAAGGGTCTACGTAAACTTTAAAGGCTTGCTCAGTAGACGAAACTGAACCACCTTCCAGAAGAATATTCTTTTCCGTAAACGAAAAATAAAATCTCCTCCCCATACAAAATTATAAACTTTTTTTTATTTTTATTTTTTTGGTGGTAAAAATCATCCAATGACAACCCTCGTTCTTGAGCGGAGCGGGAGATAGTATCAGACTCTTACTGACTAAAAAACCCACCCCGTTCCTTCAAGCCTTCATACCGGGGCTCGGGGCTTGAGTTCCCTTTCGGATAACCATGTCCCCAGTAGGCTTTAACCCGACTGGGCCCCTGCTATTTACTGTGGCCTTGAAACACCAAGGCCAACTGAAGAAATAGGTGGATTTTACGTCCTGGTCACGACTTCGATCTTAGCGGCGAGCAGCCATTTTCATACTTTTGTTTTTACCGCTCGCCGCCCCGCGCTAATAGCTTCAAGGTCATGAATGGGCCGATAGTCGGTAAAAGTCTGACACTTCCTCTCCTGGAACGAGAAAAATTATTTAATGATTACTCATCTCAGAAAAGGGCTCTATTCTTATCTTCGGAGTTTGGTTTTCGCACTCAGTCTATGAGGGATTCTTTTACATGGACCGTAGCGTTTAAGTCTACCAGTTTTTTCAAGGTATATAGGGTGACTGGCAATTAATGAACGACACTTAAACACGTGATTGTGCTCATGATAACAAACAATTTTTTATTATGGGAGCCAAGCCGAAATCGCGAAAAATTTAGTAAGTAATTACCAGTCACCCTATATAAGACGAAATTAATTTTATTTGACTTATTGTTCGCATGCGTATTTCGGTGACACCTGTGCGCTCAAGGAGCAACCGCGAATATCTGAGTTGGTTCTGTTGTGGCAACCGCCTAATAGATGACATAATATTGGCGAGGCCTATGGCTCTCGCACTTGTACAACATTCATTAATTTCGCACCCTATTATACGAGTATAAAAGCGAAAGTTTGTTTGTATATGTGTACCAATGTTTGTTTACTTCTACACGCTCGAAAAGCTGCACTGGTTTAAATGACATTTGGCGCATAGGTAGACCATGTCCTGATATACCACATCAGCATCATCGTCATCATCATTTCAGTCGAAAGACGTCAGTCGAAGCTATGTGTCACAGATAGCATATGTAACATTTTTTATCCCAGGAGTAAAGTTCTTTTTGGCCCATTTTCTACTTCCACGCTAATAACAGCTACTATGCTATAAATCATTTCATTATCATGAATTTTATAGACAAAGCCGCTAGCAGGAGCTAGTCTGAAACAAGATCATTGGATTGTCTGATTATGCAACCACACGAGAGAACTGAAACGAAGACTGTGTCATCCAAAATTAAAATCTCTACGGTTGTAACCGTAAATGGGATAATCCCGATCAGCCATGCGGCCTATCTGAGGGTTTTGGAAAATGGATTAATTCAGGCTGTAATGCACAAACTTGTGCTTGCTTTCTGAGAAACGCTTCCCGGAAAAACACATTTGTGTCAACTTAAGTGTAGTAATGGAAATTCGTCGGTAACTTCCGAGGTTAACCTAGAAACACGCGGGCGAAAACTGTACTTTATAATATAGTGACTAGCTTCTGCCAGCTGCTTCGCCTGCGTAAAGTTAAATGATAAATTATATTTATTTTGCAGATAGGTTTTAAAAAACACTTTTACACTTCAATTTTTCCTTCGTCAGTTTAAACCGGACGAGGCCGGTGTTTCCTAGCTGACTACCCTGAGAAGAAACACCGAAAGAACCTCACGGATCAAAGTCTCTTTTAAAGTCCATACAGTAAATCAAATTCAAAATCACATGAGAACCATGCAGATTTTTCTGAAAAGTTCTTTTGAAGAAAAACCATACAGATTTGAGTGGACCTGTCTAGTCAGTGCGAGCATAGCACAAAGCTCGATTCAGGACTGCTAAGGAGCTCAACGACTTGACGAACAATACCAACAAACTTAGGAACCCCGTTTTATCCCTTTAGGTGGTGTATTTTGGAAAATCCTTTCTTAGGAAACTCTGTGCATTTTAGCGTCCCAGATCCAAGGGTTTGGGCTGAGAGTTGATGAGTCAGTGGACAAGTCACAACTTTGCCTTTTACTTAAACAGATAAGCGACTGATGTATTCAGGCTATATTTTCCTTCTACTTCCCGTTCAATAAGGAAAGTCGCTTTACTGAACAGCGGGTACATATGTTGTATGATAACTACGCCAAAGGGTTCTATTTTATCAGAGAAGAAATCTCGAATGACGACTTGTTTTGTTTCTGTTAATTAATTTGAAACATTTCATGTATTCATTCAGTTTTTCTCATCACTTTCCCAGCCAACAAAGGAACAATCTCTTAGTACAACCGATTGCTCCCAAATCTAGCAGATGGAACGATTTTTTCTTTGTTTATGCGACAAGCGTCAAGTTGTTTGTCGTGAAAATATAGTAACAATCTACTTTTATAAGAAAACTTTTGTGACTGTCCTAATTGAACGATGTGCTCTTATATACAGATCCCTACTTCTTAAGTACTCGTACCTATTGTGCTGCTACCATTTTCTTTCATTCATGTCGCAAATCAAGGTTGTACTGAAAGGAAGATTGTTACGTACAATTTCCGTAAAACACAATTATGTCAACGGATATTTACAGTTTTATCAACGTATACTTATTTGGGTAGACCGGTTTTTTAATTAGCTACGTAAGTTTTTTTCATCATAGTAGATACCGAAATAGATACATGTAAATGACCGACTGAAGAAGCATCTAAATGCTTATATGTATAGCATAATTAAGCAGATTAAATTCAATCTATATTGATATTACAAAGCTGCAGATTTGTTTGTTTGTACAGCGTTAACCTCAGGACCTACTGATTCGAATACTCTTTAGTTTTGTATAGCCTATGTATCGAAAGAGTCAATAGGCTGTTTCATTACGCTACGACCGATAGAAGCGGAGTAGTAACTAAAGAGTGTTTTCAGCAGCGCCGATTAGCGAAAAAAATGTTCTTTTCTAGCAAATAATATGTATTCTAATCTATTCTAATAATACTATATATCTATTCTAATATATATATACTAATTCTATTCTAGAAAAAAAAAAATTTATGTATTTCCATTTATACAATATAATATATATTTAAAAAAAAATGTGCTTAGTTTCTTTGATTCATAACCACTTGATATTGATCTTATTTGGAATGAATTGTAATAAAATACGATTCTAACCACAATTTCTTTTGAATATTGCCATAGTCAATTTATTTTATGTAACACAATCTGATCCAGACATAATAATATTTACATAATATTGATTTAGTATTATAATACGAACGATTTGTTGATGTTATTGAAATTAGATTTATCTTTGGTATATTTATCGGGGAGCAAACAGTTCTTTATAGTTCATTACTGACATCGACTTATACTCTAGTGACGATGATTACTGAACATAAATGTGTTTCACTACTCCAATAAAAACCAGTGCGCTTCACCATCAACGTTTCCGTCTGGTTACCATCTAGTGGGGTCGTAGTAAAGCACTAGTTTATATCAATTAAAAAAAAAACAACCTCATCGGCAGTTATATTTTTGAGCCGTTTGGGATTGAAACTCTTGGGTCCGAGTGCTCATACGCTTTTAAAAGAACTATCCAAATGCTTAGTTGACACATGGGCGGTGACGCGTGATCCAAGGGCTGACTTTTACCTCGGCCAGAGATTAAGCGTTGCCATAAAACGTGGCAATGCAGCCAGCTTTCTGGGCACACTTCCAGTCGACAGCGATGCGGAGGAGTTTTCTGACGCCATATTTTAGTTAGGAGTAGCCTTTAGTGTATATGTAGTCTTATGTCGTTTTTTTGAAATGATCGTGTAAAAACAATAAATAAAATGGCTAATAACGGTTTACTACAAATTAAAAAAAAACCTTCTAATCTCTTTATCTTCTTTTGTTTCAAATTCCTCTTTTTTCTTAACTCTACCTCAATCGCAACCAATCACAGTGATTGAATCAGTAATTAAAGTACCGATAACCTGCTACATGATGCTTCTCCTAACAATGCAGTCAACAGCTGGCGGCAGCTGGCTTTACCTCCAAATATATCAACACCAGACAACAGCACACAGTTCAAATCGATCGGCCACGTGCCGCCATTTGTCTGCATAAGCTTTCACAAACACTGTGACGTTGAGAAACGTGCCGTCAATTTGCGCCCAAAGTCATCCCCGGACAACTAGCTAAGCACTTAACGTGAGCTAGAGATTAACTCGGTAATACAACACGTGTAAGCCCGTAAACAAAACTTTTCACCACCGCGTGAGTTGTGACAAACAAACCACCCGTTCAACGTTAACCTTTAATCATAACTACGTGATCTGTCGGGATCAGCCGCCCACTAAAGTTCTCTCTTCGACCCTTTGCCCCGCCGACAATAGGTACTTAATCGATTAAGGTCATTGTACAGCCACAACGAAATTCAGTTTACCCGCAAAAATAGAAATATATTCTTTCTTGACCATTTCTTATATTTGGAATAATCTCCGTTTACCCGACACAAAGACATAACAACGCTATTTGATAAATGTCCGCTTATCTGTTTTTGCTTTATATATTTTACTACCTTCTATGAATTGGGTAGGCACTGTGTTGGCAGATCAAACAATTAACAGATTTATTAATCTTTATCAAATCTTTATATATATAATTCTTTAGTACGTGTGTTTGTCAGCTAATTTCACATAAACAGCTAGGCCGATTTGGATGAAATTTTGTTTATACATTTGGGTAGGTCTCTGGATGGATTGAAAATAAAATTGAACCCTTTAGGTGACCGTAAGGGCCTATCAGGGTCAAAAACCTACTAGGGCCAAGGGTCTGCTTCTGAAAGGAAGGCTCGACCCCGGTATTAAAGGTAACGAAGGAGCAGGGTGGGTTTTTTTGTCAGTAAAAGTCTGACACTATCTCCCACTCCACCCAAGGGAATGTCATTTTGATGATGTTTACCCACCGAAAAATAATAAAAAAACCCGGTAGGTGGCGGTGCAACCGGGTTGTCAGTTTTGCATCTGACGAAAAATTAGATTACGGGTATGACAGCGTCTACCGGGACTACTATTAAGCATTTATGTATGTATAATGGTCGCAATACCCATCTGAACAAACGTTATCAATGTTTAATTTTTTTTTAATCCGTGTATCAAACTAGCACTGCTAGCACTGTGTTTGTATTGTGACCTGAGAATTGATTGGCTTGCCTCCATTACTTAGAAATAAAGCCTAATAGAGTCAAGTGAAATCGCTTTATACTTTGTGGAATTCACAATTTTACTTAGAAAGAAAAGAAACTTAAATAAAAAATAATAACATTGTGTGCCTTACGACTTCGCCAAACAAGTCCAGTTCAGCTTAACGTAGATTCCTGATAACGTAGAAGTTGCCTGACGCTGCTTTTGTACTTACTTTGAGTGTGCCGAGTGTACGGATTCAAATCAATTTAGTCAGGTGTTTTTTTAGTTGGGAAATCATCTAATGACATCTCCCGCTCTTTTGTCAGACTTTTACTGACTAAAACCCACTCCTAGTTCAATCGTTTCCTTTGATTCCAGTTCCGGGTTTCCCTTTCAGAAGCAAACCCATGACCCCAGAAGGCTTCGACTGGGGGCGCCCGTACAATATGGTACGGGAAAAGCTCCCCCACTGACTCAGAGTCTCCAGCCCAGATCGTAACGAAACTAGTCCTCATCGCGAAGCCAGGGCGCCCTGCGGACTCTCCGTCCGCGTACCGGCCCATTGTGCTGCTCGACGAGGTGGGCAAGCTCTTTGAGAGAGTCATTGCAAACCGGCTCGTCAGGCGCCTAACACGGGTGGGGCCGGCTTTCGCAGGATGCGCTCTACGGTGGACGCCATCATGCGCGTGCGAGCCCTCACGACGGGGGATGCGGTGTCCCGGGGCAGGTGTGTCGTGGCAGTGTCCTTGGACATTGCCAACGCCTTCAATTCCCTGCCCTGGAGTACGATCCCGAGGGCACTCCGGTACCACCGGGTGTACCACAATGTGTGTAATAAGTTGCGCTCCATATTGAGTAAATTAATAAATTTAAAAATGTTGTCAGCAGAAAAGTTATGTATACACTGTTTTATGCACAGGCGGACTCAGTTATTGATTACAATTTGGGTGGATATGGTCTTGCGTTTCCTACACACTTAAATAAAATTAAAATCTTGCAGATTAGATTACTTAAACTTCTCGTGGACAAAAGAACTAAAGAAAGTATAAATAAAAACTATGACAAACTATTTCAAATTTGTAAAACGCTTCCGATTCATAAAAAACATTAAGTTAACCGTATTGTCTGAACAATTTGATAATGACGACTACAAAGAGGAACATAGGCGTATGTACCCAACTCGTCTATCTAAACAATAGATACCTACTTATTGTTCCTAAAGTAACGAACTATTTTGGTAAGCGCACGAGGAAATATGTTTCACCGATGTTTATGAATGAGCTACCCCCAAACTTGTTATCATGTGGTAAATTTAAACACCACTTTAAAAAAATACTAAAAAAACATTATCTGTCACTGTGTCCGTAGTCATGTAGATTGTGTAACAAGCCTCGCATGTTGCACACATGAACAGTGAAAATTGTCCATAGATATAGTATGTGGGATTGTTGGATTTCGTGGGTATATCGGTTATTTCATGTTGTTAGCTTAGCATAAGTTTATTCTCACGTCTTACAAAATTTGTTAAAATGTGAAACGAGAACTACTGCCAACAAAATGTTTTACAGTTCGGCAGATTTTTTGTAATGTATATTGTAAGCAAATTTTGAATAAACTAAATAAAAAAAATTATCATCGCTTACCATCAGGTGAGACAATGGTCAAACACGAGCCCATCAATAATTAAAACAAATCCCGCAAAAATTAAACGTTATTTGAGAAATGCAGTCTCTGCAAAAGTATTATACATGTAACATAATAAACACACATCCTCCAGGATGAAGTCATCATCATCATTTCAGCTGAAGAACGTGCGCTGTTGGAGAAGAACATGCACTGTTGGACATGCCTCTCTCAATTGTCACTACAACCTACAACGAACGGTCCTGTGCGTCTCCCATCCACCACGTTCTCGCGACTCTCACCAGGTCATCGGTCCACCTTGTGGGAGGCTTTCCAACGCTGCCTTTTCCCGTGCGCGGTCGTTACTCTAGAACCTTTCGGCCCCATCTGTTCTACAAGCAATGTGACCTGCCCACTGTCACTTAAGTGTGGCGGTTCTTCGGGCTCTTTCGGCAACCTTGGTTCTTCTGCGGATATCTTCATTCCTGATGCAAGGAAATTCCGAGCATTGCCCTTTCTATTGCCCTTTGAATGACTGTAAGCCTTCTGATGAAGCTCATTGCAAGCGATCACGTTTCCCTGCCATATGTCATCACTAGCAACACGCACTGGTTTCGTCTTAAGACACTGTATGTGCGTATGTTGAACGAGAAAAACCGCGCCGCTTCCCGAACGCTACCCAAACGAGTCGGATTCGACGATTGACCTCTTTCTCATAGTTAAACATTCCCTGAAAGTACTATGTTCAGAATCGACTACTGAATTGATTTCAGCTATTTTTAAAAAAGGTAATTTATTTATCCAATACCAATGCACTAACAGTCTAGAACGTCGATTTTCATCTTATTCGTCTACAATTAAAACAACTAATTGTTAAAAAAAAACACGTTGAAGTAAAAGCGTGCTTGAATTATAACTACCCACTAGACTACTACTACTACTACCACTACTACTACTACTAATGGGTGTACTTATTGTGTTATTATTGTTACTTGTAACTAGATTTTCTATTTAGCATGTTTACAGGCATGAATTAATAACCTTATTTAAAATATTTTTTGTATTTGGATCTGAACTTTCGAAGATTGTATTGTCTAGATTAGATCATAGATTTTCAACGGGGGCGTTACTGCCCCCTAGTAGACACTGGAGGTTTTCGTGGGGGTCGGTAACGGATCCAATGGCAAATGAGGGGCGTTGTTAATGTTTTAGTATTTTTAAATAACTAATAATCACGACCTTTTACTACAACCACGAGTAGGACGATTACATAGAGAGAGATAATTAATTTGTAATTATTGATAGATAATAGACAGACATTCAAAATTAGTATAATTAACTATTATGTTAAGGGTTGGAATTTTATTTTCTTGTAGTAGTTCATAAAAGGTTGGGAAACTATGGTCTAGATAATTTTAATGTAGATACCTATTTATACACAAAGACACGATAAATTATATTCCTCTAATAAAATTATACAACACTGTTAATGTAGAGTTACGTTTGCTTTTTATTGCCATACATAAATTCATGTGTATTACCCATACATAAATTTCAACGAATTCATTTGTGCCGATGACTGTGCCACACATAAACTGTCTGACAAAAAAACAACACAGCATCGTTTGCATTTTGTCAATGTAAACTGATAAAGGTGGTTACGCACGGCTGATTGAATTTTCCGTATTTTGAGCAATGGTCACAACTAGCCAGATAAACCGACTGCTTGCTAACTAGACGCTGAAATAGTATTGAAGTTATTATCAAACAAAGAATAAGTTAATAATAATATAGCCAAGAGCCTCAACCAACACCTAAAGAGGCTCTCGTTGGGCAGTTGGATCAAAGACTTGATCCAGAAGGCAGTACTCCTAGATACAATGCGTATTGTTCGGAGATTCCTTTCTCAAGAGCCCTGACCACCGATAGCTTGGACCTTGTTCCTGATGCCGGTGGGCTACTATTTTGTTATTTTTTTTTGTTATTTTTTTAAGAAATATTTAAAGATGTAATAAATATGTATATATAATAAATAAATGGAATAATAATATCTATCCTAATAATATTCGATAAAGCAAAACAATCTTCTGAAATCAATTTCGGAAAATATAGTGAATAGGTTACTTCTAGGCAAGCGTGCTCCATCGTCGGCCACATCATCGCTTACCATCAGGTGAGATGGTGGTCAAAAGCGAGCCTATCAATAATAATTAAAAATATATATATATTTCATAAACTTAACAATGTATTACATTGTTAATAAAGGCTATTATTATTAAAATAATATTCCACAACTCTCTCAAACCGCCGCCGCCGTTTAGTCCCAAGCTAAGCTAACTTTTGTTAGAATACTAGACAACTGATAAACATACATACTTATTTATTTCTAAATACATTCATAATTATTATAGATAAATTACACCCAGAAACTGAACAAATGATCGTGCTTATCACAAAAAGTTTATCCTGGGTGGGAATCGAACCCATGACCTCCAGCATATCATCCAGCGCCACACACACACAAGACCAGCAGGCTTTCATCATCTTTAGAGTACGTTAGCTTTGTCTACTAAATGGATAAAAGGTAGACATTCACCTGCCACCCTAGTTTGACTGGTATACCCCGTTAAATTTTGATCGTTTTAATTCTGTGGAGCGTCGATCCGGTAGCGAGTTCAATGACCTGTAAGTAGTAGTCGGCGTTGCGTACTAATTACCTACAGATCATTGAACTCGCTCAGCTGACGTTTTCTTAAAGAAATTAATTTCGTACATGCGTAAATTAATCATCATCATCATCAGCCTTTTTAATGTTCCCACTGCTGGGACTCAGGTCTCCTCTCCACTACTGGGGCCAAGGTTATCCGAAAGGGCGCTCGAGCCCCGGTATGAAGGCTATAAGGAACAGGGTGGGTCTTTTAGTCAGTAAGAGTCTGACACTATCTCCCGCTCCTCCCAAGAGCGGGGGTTGTCATTGGATGATTTTTTTTCACAATAAAAAAAAATGGCCTCCTCTCCAGGAGAGGGAATGGGCCGTAATCCACCACGCGGGCCCAGTGTGGGTTGGTGGATGTCATATGTCTTCGAATTTTTGGTTCTAGGAAATTAATTTCCTTTTTTAATTTTATCTCTACAAATCGAAGTGTTTCTGTACCGGATCAACCCTCCATGGGATTAAAACGATCAAAATTTAACGGTGTATAATGCCTAAAGCATTAATTCCGCCTTTGTAGATTTGGTAGCATAAAGTTTAAATAAACAAATAAATAATCATTGTTTATTCCACCCAAAGTAAGTGTGCAATAAAAATATAAACATGACAATTAGTAGGTACGGTCAAAACCCCTGAATTTCGTAAAAGTAAAAGAATTAATTTAAAAGCATCTTGAAACACATTAGATGTTTCTCAATTGCTGTATCTGTTTCAGTTTCTGTAATGTAATATTGCTTTATACTAATTCATGCGACCGGCCCCAGCTTCACATGAAAGTTACAAATCCTTAAAATTCTCGGCTTTTCTGTACTATAGTGTGTATGTATTATACACTTAATCCTCCGTCATGATTCACTCTGTTTATTGGTGTTAACTGATTAAAAATCCGTTCAGTAGTTTTTGAGTTTATCATGAAAATTACGTTGATATAGACGCGGTGGGGCACTTTATTTTAGAATATGTAGGGGCATATTATTATAAGATTTAAACTTTCAAATATTAGAGACATAATAAAAAGACAATGAGAGAGCAAACGCTGGCGTTCGGTGGCGGTTTAATGAATTACAAATACTATCAATTCTTTTTTTTTTTTTCAAATAAAATTTCACTGATTCCGGTGTAAGACAACCTTTATCTATATTTTGTTTGCAAATTCGACGCGATGAAATATTCATGTCACATTGGCACGCAGATCTGAGCGATCATTCAACCGAGAAATAATGCAAACACGATAAACTTATGGTTACTTCGTGGCCTCGGATGTGGTCTTATCACTTATTTAGTTCATCTCGGTCCCGTTTCTTGACGACCATTTTATAAAACTGTAAGACAAAAAATTCAATAGCAGTAAAGATATGTACCTACTGAAATTAACCATGGCTTTCGAAGTGAAAAACTTAGGTAGAAAATTAATTATCTACTGCCCAATATTTTGTTCCTACCGGTCAAAAACAGGTACTTACATACAAGGTTGATCAAATCTTTAGATTTACTTGCTAATTTTATAAATAGTACAAAAACAGTTATCACCATAATTTCAGCCGTAAGCTTTCTACTTCTGGAGGTATACCTTCCCCAGTTATCACCATAACGACCGGTCATAATGAAAGATTATGTGTTTCGCATCCAGCGGATTCTCGCGACACTTACCAGTTCATTGGTCCACCTTGTGGAAAGCATTCTAAAGCTGCGTCTTCCGGTACAGTCGTCGCTCCAGAACCTTTCAGCCACATCGACCATCACAGTACAGAGAAAAGTCCTCGGTGCTTTGGTACTACGAAATGGTACTGTCAAAGCTTTCCCTGTCATTGAATGTCACCATTCCGGTATCTTTTCTTGTACGCTCGTAGATGTATTACTTAGTATCAATTTATTTATATCAATTCCTAGTCCTTGCCGGTGCAGTGTAACGAGCTTTATTGAAAGCAGTGTTATACCCTGTTCGCGTTAAGATTAGAAATTTATAGAAACTTCTATTTCGTAGGCATAAGGATGGTATTAAGAACAAAAAAGTGGTTGAAAAACTAACTATACGTATTTACTGCAACCACCATTTGACATGCTACCCACGTAATAAAAGTTTTCATTTTCTAATGTAATTTCGAACAGAGTATAGGTCGTAGACACAATGTCTGTAATTTTATTGAAACCTATAAAAACAATACCGCTAGTCAGTAATCACCCTTCCTCGTAACCTTACTATGTTGTTTACTGTCACCACACTCTTCAACAACCATTGATTAGGATTTGGCGGGATTGTTTTCGAGTAAAATTCAGTTGCTGTTTTAACTCACAATTTAATTCCTATAAGTAAATACTATAAAGTTGGTGTAGTTTTGAACCTCAAGTGCCCACACTACTTACCATAACACGAATACAAACTGCAGCTAAAAAAGTTCACAAGCAGTACTAACATTCCATTTTAAACGTGGTTTCAACGTTTATCTCACAATTAATCTTGTACAATTTTCACTTTCATGCGAATTTTAACCAAAATATGGGTTCTAAATCAATTCAAACAATTCCGAATCAGATTCATTAATTTAATTATTTCTATTTCTGGAATCATTGATAAAGGCGCGATCTCGGTAAAATTGAGTTGAGAATGCTAATGTCCTTGACTACCTCAGTAAAGATGGATGAGAAGACTTACTCGATGACATTTGCTCCCAAATACAGCAAAAACATTAAAATTTGTTACCATACAATGGGAAACATAGTCACTATAGTCTGTATAAAACGTCAAACGACTAAGTAATTTTCAAGCGAATTAAAAAAAATTGTAATATTTTTTTTTATATGGAGTGTTGATAGGTTCGCGCTTGACCGCTATCTCACCTGATGGAGAGCGACGATGCGGTCGACGATGGAACACGCTCACCTAGAAGATACCTATTCACTCTCGACTTAAAGATTCCCGGGTTGTAGCTATCAGGAAACACAGACTCCGGCAAGGAATTATTTATATAATTACATAATATTATATATATTACATACATATAATATATATCACATCAGTCGCATGCACTCTGACCGTTGGGCAAGAGTTTCCAGAAAGTGGGTACCTGAGGATGGACGGCGCCGCCGAGGTCGACCTAGGAAGAGGTGGCGAGACGATCTAGATGCGTACCGCGGGGACTGAAGAAAAGAAAACCTGGAAGAAGTTGGGGGAGGCCTTTGCCCAGCAGTGGGACAGTATAGTTGAGTAGAGAAAATAAACCACTATTATTATTATTATTATAGGCTATTAAAAAATAAATAAATAAATAAACTTTTTATAATGTTCTATTATTAAACAATGATCATCTCTTTGCAACCTTGATAATTCAACCTGTGTTGACTACATCTGATTTCAAGAATTAGATTATTTGATTAGATTAGTCGTTTGAATTTTAGACAGACTCTATATTCTACTCGTATATAGAAATAAAAACTTTCGAAACATTGTAACGCTAAATACACAGACCGTGCGCACAAGTCGAAAGCAAAAGAAAGACCATTGATTAAGCCATAAAGTCCTTTAAACATCTGGCAAGTTAAATGCACACATGCTCGTACTGCCACTTGCACCCGTATAGAACCCCGTTGACCTTTAAAATCAAGTATGTAATAATAATACCCCCTGGCGCCCGAGGGGATATTACTCAATTAATATAGGTACTAGGTCTTTTTTGAAGTGGGGGCTCATTCAATGACTTCTCCTGTTCTAGGGTGTAGCGGGGGGGCGTGACAAAAACCTCATCTGTGTCCTACAGTTATCCTCTGCGTTCTAGGATCATGATGTTCTTTTTCAGAATATCCCAGTATTCCTAGCAGGCATCGGCCTTGCTGGACATCTACTGTTTACTGACATATCTTTGAGCAGTGTGTGAACTCTACGTGCTATCAACGACTTGGACTCGGTCCAGATGGTTACCGGATGACCGGACGGCGAACTACCATTACTCGTCGTCCGCAAGCCCGCCTCTACGGTGTCTGGTCAAGGTGGAGTTTACAGAAGTGTCAACTTAAATGGAGCTGTGTTGCCATAGTTGTCATTAGCATTCTAGTGCTGCGGTATCTCTTTGAAACAATCCTACAGCCTACAGAGAAACGTCTAATATGCGGTTCACTGCTTACATTTGATAGGCTGACAACATCACTCTTGTATTAGTTACATCTACTTACATAGAATCCCGCATAATGACAGGATGTCATCTATGCACTGCCACTAACCCCAATATATAGACGACAGTCAATATGAACACGATATATGTACCTTGAGACATATAACAACAGCAAAGGCACAATACCTTATCAAGACTACTAACTACGGCCAAACATTTCCATAGTGCACACACAATGGGCCAAGCTGGACCTTGAAATGGGCATTGTTCTATTTTCACAACCCATTATTTTGATATAAATTCCTTCAAGATTTAGCAAGTCATCGATTTGATTAAAGATTCAATAAGAATAATCCACCTGTCGATACTAAGGTTGCGGGAATGTTCAGTTTTTAACCGACTTCGAAAAGGAGGAGGTTCAATGTTCAGCTGAATGTATGTGTTTTTTTTCAGAGTTTATTGTTCAGAGTGAGAAAATTTATTTAATGATATTTCACCTCAAAAAAAAAACTGTTGAATATCCACATCGTGATACTTTTATTGCTATTTCGTATATATCTTAATATACAACTTTGTATAGTTTTGGGTGGCTTGGGGTTGAAACTATACAAAGTTCCGGCCGTGGGTCCGAGTGCTCATACGCTTTTTAAAGAATTATCCAAACGCTTAGTTGACTCTTCGCGTGACCCAAAGGCTGGCTTCTACCTCGCTCAGAGATTAAGCTTTGCCATACAACTTGGCAATGACCAGCCTTTTGGACACAGTTCCAGTCGACAGCGGTGCGGAGGAGTTTTATGACGTCATATTTAGCTAGGCCTTTAGTGTATATATTATTTTTAATCAGTTAAGTGTATTTTATAACTTAAACAACTTTAGAAACTATTTTAAACAGGACAGTTGCTAAGTACACAAAACCACAATAGAAAATTTGCACAAAAGGGCAGTCATAAGTGCATAACAAGATTTAACCTGCTAAAATCCTACACCACTGTTTGATTAATATTTTTTTTATGAATCAATAACTTCATCGTTTTGCTCTTTCAGTAAATACATTAGCAAGATCTCAATTTGGGCTTCCTCCTGTTTCGTATAGATACGAATATGTCAAATAGCTGTGAAAATGTCTATGACATATGTATAGACATATGTGGTCCTGAAACGCGTTTGCGCAAAATTTATCTGTGAAAATAAATAAATAAAACAATGCAGTTGATTGACAATGCTACAATGCATATTTATGTTGTTGACGGTGTGAACGATAATTTGGAATCGGCCAAAAAACATAATAAAGAAATCAATGAATTTTTCAGAGCACGTGAATGTGAATTCAGTAGGTTATATGTTTCAGAATAAAATACTATTGTAACCCTTCTAGAGTTACATGAGACAGAGCTCTCATTTTGGCCTTTGAGACTAATCATCATCTTATTTAGGTATTTGCCTGCTCATGTTTGTACATTTCATATTAAAAAGGAAATAACACTAAAAATAAAAACATTTCTAAAAGAAAACAGCATCAAAATTGGTTATTAATGGCAGCAACAATTAGCAATTCAAAAATTGTATAAGATAGAACAATCTATTAAGTATTCAACTTACGTAACCTAATGGCGGTGGCATCACATTTCAGTTTATGAATCCTTATTCTGCTACTTGACAGTTTCCCCTTCCACCAGATTTGAAAGGTTTCTAACTTATTTAATACTAGCTTTTGCCCGCATACATAAAATATAGCTTATGTCACTTAGAAATAAAGCAACTTTTTATCGGTGATAAAATTCTAGCTCCAGTACTTTCAGAAATTACCTTTTACAAATTATAAGAATAAACTTTACCTCTTTATAATAGGTATTAGTGTAGATTGAAAGCATTTGAATATTTTTTTCTATTTACGATTTTTAACAAACTAACTTTTTGATGAAAAAGGTTTAAAAAACTGGGCAAGTGCGAATCGAACTCGCGCTCTGAAGGTTCGGTACCTATATAAATAGTTTAATTCTAGAAAAAAGTGTCGGAAGATTTTCCGAATCGCAAATAAAAAACTGTGTCGTAACAACAAATTTGCAGTTTTCAGATTTATTCCTATACTTGTGCTATAAGATCCAGCTTTATGCCAAATATCAGGATTGTCGGTCAACGGAAAGAATGAACTTTGATTTCGAAGTATACGTTTTTTGAACCGAAAAACCGAGGTATCTTTTTTTCTCGGTAACTTTCATTTTTAATTTTATTACTGCTTCAAGAATCCGCAGACCTGAGAATATGGTCTTAATTTCAACTCGATAAAGGGTCTTGACAAATAGACAGACAGACAGACGAACGGACGGACGGACAACAAAGTGATCCTTTAAGGGTTCCTTTTTTTTCCTTTTAAGGTACGGAACCCAAAAAATTACCAAATTAATAAAAAAAAGCGTTACATGTCCTGTACCCCTAGCCAAGTTGCTAATCTGCAATAGTTAACGCTTGTAGAAAGTACGGTTGTAACGGAGGCGAATGCGGAGGTTAACGGAGGTGGAGGCGAAGCTGAAATTAGATGTGGAAAAACATTGTAATTTATAGTTTATACAATAAACTATGGTTACTATAGCTATAACTATAGTTCGGTTTATAGTTTTTTGTAAATATAAGCTATAAATTATTACTTTTTCCACATCCAATTTCACCTCCGCCTCCGTTAACCTCCGTTGACCGCGGGAGTAAAAATCGTCGCCTCTGCATCTGCCTCCGTTACAACCATAGTCTATAGTTCTCTATTATATAGTTGTACTTATAGTGGCCAATAGAATAAGGCTGTCAGTTTATTGTAAAAATTAGAAATGACTATTTTTTCCACATCCAATTTCACCTCCGCCTCCGCCTCCGTTACAACCCTAGTAGAAAGCTTCAAATATACGGGAATGAAGTCGTCTTAATGCTCAGTCACGTGGTCAGAACAAATGAATTGGCGGCGCGACCAATTTGAAGCGTTCGACGCAATCGAAACGTTTGTAACTTGACTAGGGGGGCTGTACTACTCGCATCTTCTCGAATTCCAGCAGTATCACCGACTCATCAGTCTATCAAAAAGTACTATCTGATAAAATTAATAAATTCAATTAACGTGATATAAATTCATCCAATCTATAAAGCTAATATATTCAAAGAAGTGCATCCTCAAGTCTGCACAGTATAAACCGTTTTTTCCGCTCACATCCATCATACTGTTTACCTCAGGTAGCTAGAGAGAACGCGGCGTCGTAAAGAAATGTCTTCCCATTTCAGGAGTTAGTTTCCTTTTTACGGAAATACAAGACGTGATCTGTTTGGCCTTAATCCAGTTCTTGCCTTTGGGTGAAACTGTTGTTTTTCCTTATACAATTATACCCATAGAGGATATAGGGAGCTTGGGTAACTTATTATGTTCTTATCGAACTATTTCGTTGTAACTTTCCTAAGATATTGGCATTTATGTAGAGGTCTTTTGTCAGGTAAATTAATGGAGGTAACAACTAAGTTGTCTTACGAAAATCTTTTTCGTGATGTCTTCTGTATTATCTATTTATTAAAACAAAAATATTAGAAAATTCTTGTGAACAACGATTGATTCCACTGTCTTTGTAGATACAACTTCATCATCATCATCAGCCTTTTTAATGTTCCCACTACTGGGACACACGCCTCCTCTCTTGGAGAGGGCATAGGCCGTAATCCAGCACGCGGGCCCAGTGCGGGTTGGTGAATGTCACATGTCTTCGAATTTTTGGTTCTAAGACATGCCGGTTTCCTCACGATGTTTTCCTTCGCCATTTTGAGAGCAGTGGTAATGAAATAAATTACACAAAAGTAATGCGCCTAGCAGAGTTTGAACCCGCGACCTAAAAATCGTAAGTCGGAGCCATTATCACATTACTACCATTATCACTCTCTCAACTGTTACAAATTCATTAAGATCAAAATCCCAATAAAGCTGTCTCACAACAGGAATGTATCAACTAGCCCTTGTTACTTAATACCCCCGTCTCTGATACGTAAGTAGGTACTCTTAACAATGATTTCCGCGTCCGTTATCAAACGCAACAACGTAATGTACCAATCTAAATTAACGCTTAGTTTCGGAGCTAACTAATCAGCTTTACTGCCAGTAACTCGGTCCCTTCGTCGGTCGGTAACGACTGCTGTAATTTAATTTTTGCCATGATAGCTTCAGCGTAAATCGCCAGTCTCTTGTTGATGATAAAAAAGTTTCTACTTTCATTTAGAACGAGTCAATACTTGTTTTGATGTTCATTGATATAAATTTTCTATTCGTTCTTTACGAATATTCCACTGTGATTTATTTTTATAAATATGAGTTCCTTCAAACCTAATTTTACTCGCACAGAGTACAAGACCGCCGCTTTTCAGATTTTTCTATAACAGATACCTAATGTTCCCTCGAAATTGCTTGATAAACAATTCAGAATACCATTATCAATTCATGCCTACCTACTTATTTTAGACAACATCCACTCCCGGTTACTGATAGCCTGTTCAATTTTCTCATCACTGAATCTGTTGTAAAATCTCATTTCGCCGGTTAGAATTGGTTTCGTAAAATATCAACAACCAATAGTATAATTTGACATGAGATATTGTGATAGATTAAAGGGCATTCGGGTTTCGAGGTTTAATAGATAACTAAAATATCATTTGATATCTAAAATCTATGAGGACACAAATAGATTTAATCTCTCAGATGAAATAAATAGACACATGACTACGCAATAAGATCTCAGCTTATTGCTAAACATACCCCAAATACAACATCCCATATCACTAATAAGAAAAATCCCTTAAGGTTCGCTATGAACAAAAGGTATTTACTCAAAGAGATGCTAGTGAGGCCCTCATTCATTGACATGCGTGACAATAAGGGATAAGACAAATTAGTGTTGGGAGAGGAGCGGACCGTAATGGATGGTAAAGGCGCCATTCTCATGCAGGTTGCGACGCGAAAGCTCCTTGTTAATTTTCCACGTTCCCCTTAATGGTAAAGTAACACACAAAGTTTCCCGCTTGAATCAAAGACGGCAACACTGATTGGGGCGAGGCAGCCGAGCGCATTACATTCTAAACATTGGTATGTCTTTGTCTTGTTGATTAAATGAAAATAATTAAAGGAGTTCTTTGCCTTTATTTAGTCCCGGAGCGCATGACGTAATCCTTACTCCAATATATTATTTACTAGCTTTTGCCAGCGGCTTCGCCCATGTACATAAAATAGCCACACAGGAAAAATAGGGTTTTCAACAAACAAAAAAACAATAAAAAAAAAACTTTACCTCTTTATTATATTAATGTAGATTGTATCATATGACGTAAGTAAATAGGTCCTGAAGCCATTTCAATGTCCAATTATACAATATATTTCACGTCAACAAAGTCTTCGTCGTCTGCTACATACTTGTGTACACCGGTATTGTAGTGATTGCCGTCTTAACAACTGTTGTAAATACCGTTCGTGGAGTCCCGACTTAAGACGTGTCAATACACTCACAATTGTTGTTGCAAAATGTAACAACCTTAATTAACTCTACTTTGACGTTCCTTGTCAGAATAACATGCTTCTTTAATTCAATGTATTTAATAATAATAGTGTGTTTATTGAAATTTAATTTGATTTTATAATAATGCTTATTATCTTCTTCATTTTCTTCAATTTTATCAAAGTTTTAAATTTTAATATCGAATTGTGTCGTATTTACCTAATTTTACTGAATTAATTGTACTATAACATATTTTATGATATTGCAACCAATGATAATCCAATTTTGTTGATTTTTATTTTATATGTAAATAATAATTATTGTCAATTTTTGATCAAACGAGTGATTTATAATCTACACAAATATAATAAAGAAGCAAAGTTTGGTTTTTTGTTTGTAGGAGGTAATCTCGGAAGTACTGGTCTAATTGCTAAAATTTTTTCACCGATAGAAAGCTGATTTATTCTTGAGTGACTTAGTTTAGGCTATATTTTATGTACGCGCGCGAAGTCGCGGGCAAAAGCTAGTATATTATATGATTGTTGCGAATAACACTGTTGATTACATAATTGTTAATTTTAAGATTTATTGTTGCGTTTTCTATAATGTAATTGTTTGTTATTCCAAATAAATAAATAAATAACTTTAAGAGACCTATGAATAGTATTTAATAAATTTTAATGTGTTAAAATACAAGTTTTTCATAAATAAAGAAAACTTGTCTGGGCTGCCGCAGATCTTATAAAACCTGCTTATGCGTCAAAGGATTTTCAATGGTATAGTCGAATAAGAAGATAAGTAACTAGGGTCGTCAGACATGTTTAAATTTAAAGTAAAAAATAAAACACATAATACCAAAATTAATTCATATATCCATCGATTTCCATGACAGTTTCAACTTTGATGAAGGCCCTGGTTCCTTGTTAACTATACTATAGCTCCTTTCTAAGATATTTGTCTCTGTGAATTTCTAAGGTTTTCTTTTACCAATCAAAGAACACTGAAAATTATTGCAATCCCTGAAAATATGTTTTTTTAGGTTCTACGTTAAAATAGTTTAAGAGGGCAATATATATTTGTCTTACATTAATTAAAGAACGTAATTGAGCTGAGTAATTGCCGCTACGTCCGACGAACCTCGAACGCTGTGTTTGTATGTTTTATTTAGTCAGCTTGGGACCTACTCTCCTCGGCACACGTTTCAAATCAAGCGAAGTTAACTCGACCTGTAATTAGCCGAGTCCGACTGCTAACAGTTACCCCCTAACTACTACGCTTTCAATCTTTTTTGTTGTGATTGAATTACCTATCGACCAACAAATCAAAGAAAGTTTTGAGACAGAATCTTCTCAGTTCAATTTTATCAATTCTACGCCAATTTATAGACATAAATCGGTTACTTTAGATTTTATGAGTGAGCTTTTGATAAATATGATTTCCACATTGAAAACTTGTTCTCTAGATATAAAAATTTGTTTCCTAAATTCATGAAATCCGAGGAAATTTGATTCGAAATGCCCCGTTATCCGCCTACAGAGCGTAAAGATTTATGAATAATAAACTAGAAATGCAGCCCTTCGGCGCTACTGCTACAATTTATTTCACTGCTTAAGTCCGGTCGTAGCTCGACTATCAAACAAAACGACTGACAGATTGCCTTTATAAACAAATTCACTAGCTTGTATTAATGTCGAAAGAGTCGCGTCCCGGTTATCACAGTCGGCCTTACAATTTTCCCACTGTCGGAACTCAGGCCTCCTCTATAAGAGAGAGAATGAGCCGTAAACCACCACGCGGGTGTAGTGCGGGTTGATGGATGTCACATGTCTTGTCTCTCTCTGTCCCAATTTTTGGTTCTAAGACATGCTGGTTTCCTAACGATGTTTTCCTTCACCGTTTTGAGAGCAGTGGTGATGAAATAAATTACACAAAATAATGCGCCTGGCTGGGTTTGAACCCGTGACCTTACTCGTAAGCCGGGGCCGTTACCACTCGGCCACCACTGCTCTTAACCGTCCCGGTTAGTAGTTAGGTAACAACACCCGGAAACTGTCTTCGTAAAACAAGCCCAATCCACCATATTTACATTGAAAGTTTTGAATTAGAATATTCCGCCCGAACTTTGTTTAAAATATAAACTGGAGGAGGAATAATGTAAAACCGATCGTGATAAAACGGAAACTTCTGAAATGGTAGGCACACGTGGCTGATTAGGTATTTACAAACAATTTCAAATGTTTCGAATCATTTGTTTGTATAATAACTGTGTTGTTATTTGAGTTAACTGATTTGTAAAGTGGGTTTTTGAGTTTGATATTGTGAATATCTGTTGTACTGTGGATAAGAGGTTTTTTCTTGATGAGAAATTGTAGAACGGCACTTCCCGCTTTGATTGCATTGGAGTATCAGACTTTTACTAACAATAAACAGGCCTGTCCATTGACCCAGAGCAAGGCAGCGGAGAGGACCTTAAAGTGATGTGGAGCTTTTTTATTACGGGTCCACCCGTAAAAAAAAACGCGAAAAAAAGAAGAAGAATCGTAAGAAGTAGCAAAAAGAAGAAGAAAAACAAAAAACACGAGAAGCCATTGGATTTGGCGGTTTTGTTTGTTGTTTGGTGTTTTTTTTGGTATTGGCGGGAGAAGTCATTGGATGATTTCCAAATCATCCAATGACTTCTCGCTTCAGATTTTTACTGACTAAAAACACACATGTGTCCTTCAGTTGCCCTTTGCGCCCTAGTACGACTACGGGTTTCCTTATCAGAAATTCCCCACGGACCTAGAGTACATCGGCCCTACTGAGCCCCTACGGTTTGCTGTCATATCTTTGAGGAGCGCGTGGATCACGTGCTGTTGACGACTGGGTTCGTTCCGGTCAACTACCGGACGGCCGGACGGCGAGTGATCTGAGTTGCGGAATGTGTCTGTCCATTGATGCAGAGTGAAGTAGTGCTGAGCTAGGTCGAATACACGAAAATCCTCGCAGCTGCAATACAACGCAGTCAGTTTACCTCTTCCCGGCTCCGCTTCTCTACTCAGCTTCTCTACTCAGCTTGCTTCTCGGTTTTCTATGAATTTTGAAACTGTTTCACAAAACGGCGGAAATATGCTATTTAATTGCTCCTCTCTGGTCCAGAGGACAGGCAGTCGAACCCACCTGTGTTCCTTCAGTAGCCCTTTGCGTTTCAGGCCCACGATGACCTTTCAAATACTCTATTGTGAATAAAAAATCATGACATATTAAATGTGTTATGAAGGCGGGTATATGCGGCGCGTACATATGATTTTTTTCAGAACAAATTAATGGAATCTGATTTCAAGCATTACTACTTCAAAAGAACAAAATATTGCTTACATAAATAATTTTTGGTTGACGAAAAAATACCAAGAAAAGAAACATTGTGAATCCAATGTATGTTAATTGAATTCATTTCATTTTATGCACTAGTAGTTGAACTGTCTCTTACAACTTTTATAATACTGTTTTTTTTTTAATACTGGACGAAGTATTTCGCAATAATACGGATTTCAATTTCAGATAACGCTAGGAAATGCTTGTAATTGTGTACTCAATGTATAGTCGAAGCAATGTTTGGCACAAGCACTGTGGACTGTAAAATTTCAATAAATTCTGTGTGTTTTTTCTTTATCTAAAAAGTTTGTCCGTGACCTAAAATGCTCTTTGCTACATATATGGTACAAAGTAGCATAACAGCGTTTAAAATATGTCTCAGTTGTTCGATAAAGTTGGCACAGACCTATAACGCAAAGGGCAATTATAGAAACATGGTGGGTTTTACTCGTAGTAAGTAAAGGTCTGATACTTCTTCTCGTCATCCTGAGCGTGAGAAATTATTTGATGATTTCCCACCAATAAAAAGTGCGTCACTGCGGGGTGCCAGCTGAAAATCAGCGCTGGGTGTTTGACGCCCAGCAATTGCTGAGTTGGTGACCCTTTCGGTTCAATGTCAAAGTCAAAGTCAAAACGTTTATTGCAAACCAAGTGTACAATGATGACATTATATTAGTTTAGTGCTTATGACTTAGCAGCCTTTTTCAAGCATTGCAATAGTTTATGATACGCTTGCCCTGATCATCCCAACGGGCACGATCAATGCAACTGTATTGTATTTTTGTACTCTATTATTATTATTTTATGTTGTTTTATTTTATGTTATTTTGACGGGCCTGTTGGTCTAGTGGTTAGTGACCCTGACTGCTGTCGGAGGTCGTGGGTTCGATTCCCACCCAGGACAAATGTTTGTGTGATGAGCATAATCATTTGTTCTGTGTCTGGGTGTAATTTATCTACAATATGTATGTATTTAGAAATATATAAGTATGTTTATCAGTTGTCTAGTACCCATAACACAAGCTCTGCTTAGCTTGGGACTGGACGGCGTTGTGTGATAGTTGTGAAAAAAAAAAAATTGTATTGCCTGCGCCAAATAAATGCTATTCTATTCTATCAAAGAAAAAAATAATTATGAATGGTTGACTTCCATAGACAGTGTAAACGCTACAATGACCAATTGTTTCAAAATAAATTTCGATACGGATTACAATAAATACGATGAATTTGCGATGTCGCATGACCGCGTAGCCTCGTCTATAAGCCTTTACATCGTTATTAGCGACGGTGTTTAAGTACTATCGATAAGCACACAATGTAAGTGATGTAGTTTCAGGCCAGCCAATAACTCGTTGTAATAAAGGAAGCCTGAACAATTTTAACGACTTTATAACCACGACATAAAGCTCTTCAAACGCGTCTGGTGAATACTCCGGCCATGTCCTGATAATACTTTAAATAAATTGAGCAATTTAAAACTTTTCTCCGTAATTTAATTTATGTGCTGCCCTTAATTTAAATAACGATCCATCTACGGGTTATGTACTTGACATTATGAAATAATGTTGGAGACGTTGTGTTTTATGAAGGTCGACCTACATTATGTAGTGTTTTACGTTTTTGCTGCATATTATATCGGATTGAGACTTTCATGAACTTTTATTTTTAAGTAAAATACTTTACTACTTTAAATTAATCGATTCTAATTATCACAGTACTTTCGATAGGAATTCCCACAAGATTCCTAATTTCCACGCATTTACTGTATACAATGTGGCGATGCAACATGTATGGAAAGTGAGCTGCAATCCACTGATAACACCCAAGGGTAAGCGTACCTTATGAGCAATGGGTAGCTCGCTGTCCGGTAAGAACCAAGCCCCTGTCAACGGCGCGTTGTGTTCCACGCACGTCTTAAAGAGATGTCAGCAAAATTGTTAGGGCCGACGTTTGTCGTACAAAGAAGTGCAATAAAGAGCAACAGAAGGAAGAATGTAGGTTTAAGCCAGTAAAAGGTCGACACTCCTTCTCACTCCACCCAAAGTGGAAAGATTTTCCACGTAAAAAAGGGGCTGCGCACCATGTGCTCAAGCATGCCTCAAATAGCTCTCAGCATGATTGACGAGGCACGCTAGAGCTGATATTAGGATCTGCCAGGGCTGCAGGATTGTTGGAAAGGGTCACCAGGGCCCTGAAACGCAAACAGTAAAGGTAGGTTTTGGTAAGTAAATGTCTAATACTCCGTCTGGCTTCGTACAACGTGGGTATAACTTGGTTAAGTTCTGCGGCAATTATCTAGATCGAAAGATCTAAATAATTCCACAGTAAAATATAACAGCTTGAAGCTACACATACATAAACATCACGCACGCCACCAACAAAGGCGGTCTCGAGAAAGTATTAAGAAACCATTAACCTGTCAATCGTGATAATGACAGACACAATTGAAAGACAATAGGTGCGCGAACGCCGGCGTTCGCTTGGGGTTTAATGAATTAATTCATTAAACCCCAAGCGAACGCCGGCGTTCGCGCACCTATTGTCTTTCAATTGTGTCTGTCATTATCACGATTGACAGGTTAAAAGCAAACAGAGAAAGAGCTTTAGGAGAAATGCCGTTGGTAAATATTACGACATTTCTCTTGAGTGTTGTAAAATACTCGAAGATATCACTTCCAATGTCACGTCTCTCAAAGCTAGTACACTGTCATTACGGGGTTGTAATGAGCAGTATTTAAATATTTAAAGCAAAAAGTTTTCGTTCCAGAGTTCAGGTTGCTTTAAATATTAAAGCGTAAAAGAGAAAGCATAATAAAGGAGTCCAGCGCAAATTGCAGAATCTCATGCAAGTTAATTAGAACCTGTTGTTTTCAACGTACAATCGCCCTTATATGAGTTGCGAAACTCGCAAATAATTTAAACGTAGCTGGGAGAAGGCAGCGAGTACTCTTCTTTAAGTAAACCTGGATATATTTAGAAAAACCATATCGGTAGCGAATCCACTTTAGACATTTTCTCCGAACACTCTCAATACAGTTGACTGCGTACAATGTCATTGAATAGTATTCCAATATACTGCCAAGCAGAATGGTAAAATAAAACGTAGCTTCGTGACTGTTTATAGCATTTTATGAACTGAATTTATTAAAGATACAAGTGTGGTAGCATTTTAAAAGATGATTCTCTTTTTGTATCAGAATTGGCTCAGTGGACAATTGACTTAACTTTAAAAAAAATTAGCAACTTGATCATTTTTCCTAGTGATTCCCGCGCGCTTCAAGGAGTGGTCAGCAACAGCAGGGACCCAGCCGGGTCGAAGACTACTGGAGCCAGGGTTATCCGAAAGTGAGCTCGAGCCCCGGTATGAGGGCTAGAAGGAACGGGTGGGTCTTTTAGTCAGTAAGAGTCTGACACTATCTCCCGCTCCGCCCAAGAGCGGGGGTTGTCATTGGATGTTTTTTTCCCACAATAAAAAAAAAATGTACGGCACATTAAATAGCTTTAGAAAATTGAATAGGAGCTGAAAATCACACTAAGGTTTGGGGCGTAGTATATTATGTGTTAAAGTAACGCATCGTATTTGAAACACTATACTGCGCCCCAAAATACAGATCATTGACATGATTCTAACGGCTATCCAGCTTAAGTGAGCCTAAGATGTCAGACACAAAATTGGTGGTCTGAAATCGCACGACAAGGTCGCGGCAGACGACGGAAGAGATGGAGAAAGGTTAAAATATATTCTTTGACAATTGGCAAAAATCCGGGATCAATGCAAGAAATGGAGGGAAGCCTTTGCCCAGCAGTGCGATAGACAGTGACAGACTCGATGCCTGACACACAGGATCAGTTATTGTGGCGACGCTTATGCCTATCCAGCAGTAGACGTTTTTCACCTGTAATGATGATGAGGAGACAGCTCGAAAGTCTATGTTTAAGCTGGAAGCGATGGATTGAAGTTTATGACTTGAATTGAAGCTAGAAGTACATTAGACCGATATACACGTATACAATCCTGATTTTTACGTTGAATGACATCGCGTGGCGTCGTGAAGCGTGAATCAAGTGTAGCTCTACAAGTCTAGTTTCCATATAAGATGGGAGACCGACGCGCCTAGTTCGGCGTGTGTGGCATACGTGTGAGTAGTGTAGTTCAACAGATACACGTATGTATAAACAATTTCTAGACAGGTCATGAACCTTTGAGCACTCTGTTGTTTCATATACGTAGTTAGTTTATTAATTGTACTTTGTGTCAGAGTTTCAATGGCTATTATTTCCACGTCACATCTAATGTTCTCATCTAGCAACTTCACAGTTATATTATTTATATCTCAGTTATGAAAGCTTTTTCAACTTCAGTTGTTTATAGAAGTTATTACTATTGGGAAGTTAGTGCATTAATAAATATAGAAGTACAATGCACAAGATAAACTATAAATATTTATGAAGAAGTAAGTATAGTACTCAAGATTTTATTAGTAAGTTTGCTATCGGAAGCATCTACTGGGTTGTTTGAAAGAGTCACCATGACCGTAGAACGCAGAGAGCAATGAACATGAGTAGATTATAGTCAGTAAAAGTCTGACACTACCTCCCGCTCCGCCCAAGGGCGGGGGATGTCAATGCATGATTTTTCCCATCGAAAAAAAAAAAACCCAGAGCGGAAGAAGTTATATGTTTATTTACTACCCTTTAATGATTTTGCAGTACGGGTGTTTTTAATATCGTGCGGATTTCATCTCGCATGCGGATTTGGTCCGAATGCAGACAATTTCGAAATATAAAAAAACCGTACAACGTCCTTCGTGCCTATTCCGCACATTAGAATAAATACTTGTATAAAGTGAACATTTGCGGGGGTTACGCGTGCGGAGCAATCCCGCATGCGTGATAGAATAAAATACTGATTTATTTGTTCAGAATGCAGGTATTTACAATAAGGTGATGAAATAATGATTATAGTATCCTTGTATAATCTACCTTTTGGCTTACAAATATTGATGCAAGTTCATCATCAAACATATTATCATTGATACACAATAAAAATTATCAGCTGGAAAAACCGATACAGAATAATTACATTTGTGTAATGGAAGGGCAGTTAGTTTATTTTTGAAATTTGTTACTGGTTCCCTTTTTTATAAAATTAGAAAATGAAATCCGCACACCCATAAAATGTATGTAAACACATTCCCACACAAAAAGAAATCAATTTTGCAAAACGACACTTTGTCTGCAAGCAACTTACCTTCAACTGGTATTACAGAACTCAATGCATGAGCCTTCATTAGGGGACCATTCAAGCGTCTTCACATTGGATGCATTCGCCGAAAACATCTAAATGTCGCGTAACAAGTTTGAAGTTCCAATCCGAAATGAAACGATAAAGCGTTTCAGGTAGATAGGTAATTAGATTACCGAGGTGTGGAGCGAGCGAACACATAAGAAGTAATGACATCGGCCCGGCTCCACCCCACTTAGCACTTATCCGGTTTCGATTCATGAATGAGTTTCATCTACGTAGCTACGTTTTCCTTATACTTTTTCGTTGCACATCCCTGCTTCTGAACTTATTGAAAGAAACAGCGAAACGTGTTTTTCATGTTGATAAAACATCAAAAAGAACCCAATGGTAAAGGCGCAGTTGGTTTTTTTATGTAGGCTTTTCTCGCTCTACGGTAGGGTGAGAAGGCGTGTCATATGTTTACTTAATAAAACCCACCTATGTCCTGCAGTGCCTTTTGCGTTCCAGGGTTACGGTAATTCCTTCAAAAAATCCCTTGGCTCTAACAGGTATCAAAACCGCTGTGCATCCATGGTTTTACTGACATGTCTTCAAGATGCGAATGGAACACTACGCGCCATCAAAAATTTGGACTCGGTCCTTACCAGACGGCTGGACGGCGAGTTACCTATTGCTTGTCATCCGCAAGCCTTTGGTAGCTAGATATCGTCTTACGACTCCCGCCGCCCAAAGCGTCTTCTGTGGCGGTGTGAGAACGTCCGCTCCCTCACGATTGCGGCCCTATCCTTCACTTCGTAGAAGAAATCGACCACTTCCCATTCTCTCTTGCCCCAGGACCATACCCTGAAACAGAGCCTAGCGCGACAGATATACATAATGTATCCGTCCCTGAAAAAAAATGTTTATTAACATTTAGAGGTACAATGCGGAACAGAGAGTAAAGTCCCGCAAACCTCCACTGAAAAGAGAGGATCCTCCGACCCGCAGGTGTTATGATCTGATGGGCAACTGCCCGATAGATGATTTCAGGCTGTCGTATATGTTCAAATCGCGCGGAGAACTTGGTTTGCGCGATGCAGGATTAATTCTTATGTGACGCCACAGATGTCGTTACAAACACTTCATATATACTTAAACCTGCGAGATATAAACGTCTGTATAGGCACTTATTTTTGTAATAAACAAATACGGTTGCATCTTACATCTAGTTATATAAGACAAGTACCTATTCAAGCAAGAGCTGTTAGTCATCCAGAGCAAGCCGTAAAAGTCGGCTTAAGGAAAGGGTTACTGCTGTAATAATAATAACAGTTCTCCTAGTCGTATTCCGGAGAGTCGCGGCGGCGACGGCTTCTGCGACACCTATAATCATTTCCCGTGATGAGCTGACTTGACTCGCAAAACCAAACTTTATTTTGACACCCACAGTGAGCTCAATCGAACGCCTTTTAATGAATCTTTTATTTGATGTTTTAGGATGCTCTTTGTCTATGGCGAGACGAGCTTGACTTCTGAAAGGACCAATGACCCACATTGTTAGAGCAAAGATGTTTATAGAAAAGTTGCTTTTTTGCTATTCAGTCAGTCAATAGATACGTATTTTTTTGGCTCTAGGGTGGAGCGAGAGTGTGCTTGCTAGTCGGGCGTATTTAACATACAAAATATATACCATAGTAAATATTTTTATCTAATAAAATAAAATAACTTTTTTGGCTAATATCTAGTAAACTAGGCACCGTTCCTGTCCTGTGATTGACACGTCAATTACTTTTGATTGGATTCGTTGGAGTTTAATTGATATTTTTAGGCTTTGTACGTGTATAGTGGCGTGAATTGCTTTATTTGCTGTAAACCGACTTAATTGGTCTGATCGCGGAAGTGGCCCTACATATTTTTCATTCTTATTTTTAGGATTCCGTACCATAGAAAAAACGGAACCCATATATAATCACTTTGTTGTCCGTCTGTTTGTTTGTCTGTCAAGACCCTTTGTCTCGGGAACGCGTGAAAGTTTTGTAGTTAAGTAACAAAAAAAAATTTTTCGCAATTCAGACATTGAACTGTTTTCATAGGTAATAAAATACGGAACCCTCAGCGCGCCAGTCCAACTCGCACTTGCCCGGTTTTTTTTTCGGAGATTTCGTTCTTTAATACGAGTATTACACATCAATTGAAATAACAAGTCTCATCAAAATTAGATACTGCTGCCGACAGATGAATATAGGCCTGTCAAATTGCACGCCATTCACCTTGATTTGGGCAAATCTCCTACAGCTACAAACTACGGCGCTGGGTAAGACCGTCACTTCAGCTACCCCGAGGGCACCTTACGAATGAGTTGTCAATCTACATAGTAAGGGTCGGCTTTCAATCTAACTGGATGCAGTTGTACATTATTATTGTAGTAGTGGCTGGATAGGCGTCACAGCAACCTCATCTTCCGCATAACGCAGGTCCTCACCGAACATGGTAAGTTCGGGAGGTTTCTGCACCAAATTTAGGTGGAAGAACGTGTAGGTGTCGCCATTGTGCGGACCGCCCGGAAGACACGGTGCAGTAGAACAAACAGTGGAGGTGTGCCCCGCATAGGCGGAACACCACTGTATCGTCGTAGGGACGGTCGGCGGCGACGACCTTTTGAACCAAGCCATGATTTAGGTCATGATCTAGCTAGAGCGAGAGATTTCCTGGCTTTTAACTATCCGTAACGACTATTAAAAGATTACAAATGATAGCCAAGTCCAACAACATAACATGCTTTCCAAGGCCCGGAAGTCCCAAAAAGTTAAAATGGTTACCCTGGTCACCCATCTACAACCCGACCTCGGCAAGCGTTGCTTAACCTTGGAGATCGACTCGTGCAGCAGTTATTATTCTAGTCACCAACTTCACAACCAGCTTTAAGACTGTTGTCAAAACTATATACAAGCGAAGAAACAATGAATCAATATTTGAAGCGTTCTGAAATCTGACACGTATTTCTATGTTGATAAGTAACACGCAGGTTTAAAATCACTTGCACCATCTCTCAAAGCTGTTTTCACGTCGTAAGTGCAGTGCATTAGTCGGTATAAAATAATGCTGGTTGCATAAAGCTGAATATTATTAATGCGCATAATATCGCCGCGCACACTCAGCTTTGTCTCTTATTACGGCCGGATATTGTTGCCAAAATTTTGCATTTTATTCATATACAGTAATGTATTAGTACATTACTGTGGAGAATGTCGTGCCTGTGTGCTTTATTGTGAGAAATTGTTTTTGGGATTGAAATTTTCGTGTTATTTGCCGTAATAGTTGCAGCACTTAAGGTAATGAACATATAACATTTTTACGCATATAAAGCGGCTGTAGGATTATTTGAAAAAAATTACCATAGGTCTGGAACGCAAACGGCAATTGAGGGAACACAGGTGGGTTTTAGTCAGTAAAAGTGTGCTACTCTCCCTTGCTTCATCTAGAGCGGGAAAAGTTCGTCCACTGTTGGACGTAGGCCTCCCCCAAGTGTAGCAACAAAGAACGGTCCTGTGCGTCACGCATCCAACGCATTCCCGCGACTCTCACCAAGTCATCTGTCCACCTTGTTCGAGGCTGCGTTTTTTGGTGCGCGGTTGCCACTCTAGAAACTTTCGGCCCCATCAACCATCAGTTCTACGAGCAATGTGCCCAGCCCACTGACACTTACTACAAACATAACTTGAAATTGCCCTATTCAAAAAGTTTATGTTTGTCCGTGTATTTCAAAACAATTATTGTTTCTGGAGTACTCGCATGCAAAGCTCATGTTGGCTTACCTAACTCTCCAACTAACTTAACCAACATCTAAAGCAAAGTTTATTCATTTAAAAACCCACGAACAGCTAATTAGCTCAGAACTTGGGCCTACAGAAGTTGCCAGTGATCCTGCGGCGTGCACATGCACAGGCGTAAAGTTATTGCACAGTATTGGAACAAACTATGTGCAGAATTTTGTTCATGCGGAACCCGTGGACGTATATCGCACAATGGACGCGATACGGCGCCGGTTTTGCAGGAAATGCTGCCAGTGCTGCGCTTCAGCGAGAACTGCGGCCGGGACGCGACGTGGAGGTGATAACGACCACTCCTGCACGCTGCATTAAGAACTCCTTCAACAATAGTTAGTTTAAGTAGCTTTAGTTTTGTTTACTGTTGATTCTCTGCTTTAGGTGCTGTGCAAATGTAGACACTATTAGTTTTCAGTTACCGACACACTTTCTGATCGTCATGAGTATGTGCTAAGTGGAATAAACTGAACACAAAAAATGTTTACTTTTTCGCAGGGAGAGGATGGTTTTATGCTGGTTCTATAGAAATCAAATATTCATCGGTAGCTTGTATCTAACACAAGACACACGTTTGCGCTCTGCCTTAGTGATACTGTGGCTGTGGGAAAATGTTTATATTTTACTCCAAGATGACTTAAAAAATACCGTTTTAATGTAGACTGTTCACATTAACTACGTTACTTGTATGAAGAGTGAGTGATCAAAATTATGTAGATACTTACTCGTGCCTACCTCATGCTTGGAATTTTCCAAGAATTACCTAATTACATTTACGAGGAAAATTCAAATTAGAGGTTTTCTTTAAATAGACGTGCTTGAAAACTTTCTAGACAAAATGCCTGAAAAGTCGCGTTCTAAAATATTTTATCTGAAAAGACTGAGGTTTTAGAGAAAATTTGAAAGCTGTGACTTTAATTTCTCGCATAATAAGGACATTGTGTTAGAAACAAACCTATATTAAGTGACGAGCTTTCTTCAGTCACGAGGAGAATTAAGGCTGCTTAGGCAATGACGTCTTTACCTAGACATGTCTCTGGTTGTTACCTAAGGGCCTTTGTTATCCAGCCAAACATTTACAAGCCTAAAGATAGTCCGCAGCCCTGGTTTTCTTTCAATATCTGCTTTAAAAAAACATAGTTTGGACAAACCGATGCCAATTGGTCGATTTTCGTTTCTTTAAACTTATCTACTGCTGTTTTCCAACTCGCCTATCGTAAACATCGAACTTGGTTTAAAAGCTTTTTGCTTCATCTAACACAATCCAACGTGATGTTTGACGAAAAGGCAACGCGAAAAAAGAGTGATAATACCTGAACTCTGTTGGCATTCAGTAATTCCGTGATTTACTCGAATATTTTACAAAACTGGTTCTAGGAAATACGTGTTTTTTTTAAACACTTAAAAGTTTTTGAAAAATATTGTCATTATTTAGAATCTTGATGTTTGTTAGGCTTATATAGTTGTACTTTTTTAATTTTTGAGTAAATTATGAAGTGTCAAAGTTCATGCAATATAGCAGATTTTCGGAGACCTTAACTGGACTAGTTTTACACAAATTTATAAACTGATTTCCATAGAAGCCTAGATAATATCCACAAGATAGGTACTGTGCTTCCAAAATATCTAATAAAAAATTTGTAATAACGTCATAATCGCGTAAGAGCGGTTGTATGAAAAACTGAAAATGTATGTCGAGATGCATCCCCCTAATATGACTTTAGACCAGTTTTTGAAACGGAACTTATAGCAAAATTGATTTATCAACGCTTTCCTTTTTTATAAAAAAAAACATCAATAATTGGTAAAACGAGAGTGAGTGTCAATTTTTACTGACCAAAACCCACCTGTGTTCCTTTAGACTCCCTTCGTGTTTCAGGGTCACGGTAAATCTTTCTAACAATCCCGAAACCCTGACAGGCATCGTCCCTTGCGGGCTCAGTCAATGTTGGTAACAGTTCTTTGAATCGCTCGTGGAATACATGCTCCTTACTTCTAGAGGATGTGTAACACACCCATACTTCACTTTTTCTTTACATGCTTTACTTTTTTTTCTTTTTTTTTTATACAATTTAGTAGATATTATTCGTTAGATCATTGGGCTTCTTAAGTTCCGTTTAGCTTCAGAATATTTGCATTGTCTAGTCAGATCCATTAAAATCTGTGAGGTGTTTTCCTAAAAAAACACTTTAGACATCTACGTACGAGTCCTAATGAAATTGTAAGTAGATGCATTATTTACTCTAGATATTTTCACCTCTTAATTGGTTTCAGGTTTTCTTCCGAGAGTAGCCAGCTGGGAAACAACAGCGTTTCAAAATAATTGTCGTTTATAAATAACGTTTTTCGTCAAAGATATCTTTCTACCCACGTCTCATAGGTACCGACATCTCTGTGGGTTTTGTTCGCTTTTCTTCCGGGTTTTGACAAACACGTTACTGTCCATTTTCCTCTGTTTGCGCTACTGAAATTAGCTCTGACCGCTCGAGCGCTCGTGCGTGACTAATTAAAAAAATTCTGGTTCAAACATTGGACAAAACGCGAGCGCCCCTCAGATAAACTTTAAATGTGATACAATTGTGAAAGTTGATCAACGAGATATACTTTCACAATTTTGTTAGTGTAACAACATAAAGATTTTTTTAAATAATTTATCTTGAAAATGTCGCTTGAGTTCAGTTAGAAATAAAAATACTTAAACGAAATTCTTTTCTCAGAAAAGTAATTTCAATATTCGTATCAATTTATCAGCTTCTCGAAAGTAATGCTGAAAATTTCTTTATTCGTTCTCATTTCCTAGGGTCACAGTATATAAGTACATGTACAGGTAGAATACAAATACTTACGCCCCTGGATATAATGCTTATACACACACACACACACACTCAAGCCATCGTAATTGAGAGTAATCACATCAAAAACTTTTCTAAGCCAATACAAAACATGATGTATATAATCAGATATTGCCGAGCATTTGCCACATATTTACTTTATAAGCGTTTTTCCGCATTCAATCGTATATTGTGTTCGAAAATTATCATCGATATTCGATATTTTTGTGTTCACAGAGTGGCACGCGTCAATCATGCGACACATGCGGGCGACACACTCAAAATTGTTGCTCAGAGATCAGAGAGAAATATTAAATGGCATATTTAATATCTGCCCTGTTTTTTCCTTATTCTGTGCCATCACAAATGTTAATAATGTATGTACCTATATACGGGAAACGGAAATTTTGCGGCGTTCCACTAAATTGGCAGTCGGATGTTGTTTATCAAAGAGCCGAAATTACTCCGCCGACTGGCGATGGAAAAGTGAAGTGTAAATGCTCAAAGGCTCCATTGATTAGTTTTATGGGACATCGCAGGGGTAGAAACATGTAATTTCCAATATGTTTCACTTTGTTTAGACTTGTAAACGAATCGTTCATGTTCTGTTTAATTTTAACAATCAAATTCTGGATTGTTTCAGTTCGAGTGAAAGCTTTTGTTTCGAAGAAGAGTTGACACTGAAATACTTGTATCTAATTTGATAATCTTGTGCTATTATGTTAATTTTAAAAATTATTTGAAAATTGTGAGCTTTTATCAATTTGTAAGCCTTCACTCATGAAGGTTTGGCGTCACAAAGCCAAACCGCTTTAATCTAGCAAGAATGTTATGTTTCGCCATACAAAGTCAACTTTAAGTCTGATTTTATTAGTTACTGCATTTTCTAAACATATTTTTTTAGAAAATGCAATAACTAATAAAATCAGATTTTAGCTTTTAGCAGTCAATATTAGTGACTTGTACCTGTGCGAAAAGCTAATGACATAGGTATAAAACAAAGATTCATGATGCTTTTAACAAACAGAAGCAAAATTCACACTTAACGCTTGAAGAAGACATTTATTTTCGCCTTTATATTTCCCGTGACCAAAAAGTGCATGAATATTGGATGAAGTTCTGGATCACTTAATGAATATTTATAGCAAATTTATTAATGTAGACACACTCTGAAAGAGAATGTATTAGAAAAATATTATTATTTTGTAAAACAGATATCTAATAAATTGTAAAACATTGTGTGTATTGTTGAAAGAGCGCAAAGATTGAAATACTGCTTGAAACTTGACAGATTGAAAGCATCGCTTTGAAACAACTTCGAGTATCTCGACAACTTCACGATTTATAACTTGTGAATTCTTTTATATATACTTTGATGTATGATGCCTTAGTCACTGACATAACACATTGTTAGAAATAAAAAGTATCGTTTTCTCACAACATGTTATGGCAAAACTTTATTCGATATCAATCGTAAGGTTTATAAAATTCTAATTTAGTAAATTAAACACAAAACAATGTCATGGCGAGCTACTATAGCATCCATTAAGTCTCCAAATCGTTCGGGGAGGCGACCACTGTGCATTCGTACCACGTACAGTCATAGTTCACCAGAAACGACATTAGGCCTGTGATATGGGGCGAATATTTTGTACAATTGCAAACAGAGACAATTCCGTAAGTATTTTTACGGAAAAAAAAGAAAAGAAAGTCTTGAATGAAACTCAAATTAGAAACAAAAATCTTTAATAATAAATCTTTATTTACACAATTGCTAAAAATAGAAGCAATACTAGATAGTGACTTTTCTAAGGAAATCAACCAAAGTCTTCCGGTGGTAAAATCATCTAAGGGCATCTCCGCTCTTGGGCGGAGCGAGAGATAGTGTCAGACTTTTACTGACTAAAAACCCACTCCTGTTCCTTCGTTGCCTTTCGTAACGGGGCTGAGCTATCTTTTAAAACTATCCCTGGCCCCAGTAGGCTTCGACCCAGTTGGACCCGGGTGCGCGGGAACAGTGCGCGCCGTCGATGACTTGGGTTCAGTCCGGACAGTTACCCGACGGTCGGACAGCTTGCTACCCATTGCTCGCCCGCGCCTACGGTGGCCGGAAATCGGGATCGGAATCCCGGCGGCGGCTGGGGCGCTGTGAGCGCTGTTTCCTGATGCGATCTGCCTCCTCCTTTGCTAGTCCAATGTCTGCGGCTAAAACTCACTCCTATGATATTTCTTTGCCTCGCGTTGCTACACCCCAGGTTCGCTTCCGGAAGGGAACTTTCGGAAGCGTTGTGTGGAACAGTACGCGCTATTTTTCATCATCATCATTATCATTTCAGCCGATATACGTCCACTGTTGAACATGAGCCTCCGCCAAGTGTCGTCACAACGAACGTTCCTGCGCGTCTCACATCCATCGTTTTCCCGCAACCTTCACCAGGTCATCGGTCCGCCTTGTAGGAGGCCTTCCAACGCTACGTTTTTCCTGTACGCAGTCGCCACTCCAGAACCTGACCACCTGAACCTGAACCATTTGTCATTTTTTTTTTTTTTTTTTTTTATTGTGGGAAAAATCATGCATTGACATCCCCCGCCCTTGGGCGGAGCGGGAGATAGTGTCAGACTCTTACTGACTAAAAGACCCACCCCGTTCCTTCTAGCCTTCATACCGGGGCTCGAGCGCCCTTTCGGATAACCCTGGCCCCAGTAGGCTTCGACCCGGCTGGGTCCCTGCTGTTGCTGACAACTCCTTGAGGCGCGCGGGAACAGCGCGCGCCGTCGACGACTTGGGCTTGGTCCGGACGGTTACCGGACGGCCGGACAGCGAGCTACCCATTGCTCACTGTCCGCAAGCCCGCGTCTACGTTGGCCGGAAATCGGGATCAGAATCCCGGCGACGGCGGCGGCGATAACGCCGTTGCCTGATGCGTTCGGCCTCCTCCTTTGCAAGCATTACTGCTTCGCAGAAGTCGGCGACCGCCTGCCACTCCTCCTCGCTCCGGACCATGGCCTCAACCAAGGCCCGGCGCGAGAGGTCTCCGCCGCCGATCGCCCCCACGAGGGCACGGCGATGCTCCGCCCAAGCAGGGCACACCTCGACTGTGTGCTCCACCGTGTCCTCCGGGCGTTCCGTACAGTGGCGACACCCGGGCGTCACTTCCGCATGAATCCGGTGTAGGAAACTTCCGAACGAACCATGTCCGGTGAGGACCTGCGTCATGCGGAAGGTAAGGACGCCGTGAGGCCTTTCCAGCCACGCCTCAAAGAGGGGACTTACCGCCATGATTGTGGCGTGCCCAGCACTGGGTTGCGATAGTCGTTGACGCCATTTCACCATGAGATCCCGCCGGAGCTCTGTCCGCCATGCCGTGACCTGTCGCGGCAGCGGACTTTCACCCCGGCGTTGCATCTCCACGCGCATATCGTGCATGTGTGCAAGGACTGTTGCCTCCAGATCCCACGGTGGTAGGCCAGCCAGAAGGCTCGCCGCTTCGCGGGAGACCGTGCAGTATCCCCGCACCATCCTTATCGCCATGACCCTCTGGCAGGCGTTCAGTATGGCCGCCGGTCGCTTTTTCAGCGACGGCGCCCACACCGGCGCCCCGTAGAGGGCCATGGACCGAACGATCCCCGCGTAGAGCCTCTGGCAGGAGGCGTCTGGACCCCCAAGGTTGGGCAGGAGCCGCTTGAGCGCAGCCCCAGCCCGGCTGAGTTTGGGAGCCAGACGTCGGAAATGCTCCACGAAATTCCACCGACTGTCGAGGACGAGTCCCAGGTACTTCATCGTCGACCCGACACCGATGTGAACTCCTCCTACCGTTAGTTGGGAACTCAATGGCGGCGCGTTCCGAGACCGGCGACCGTGAAAACACATCGCCTCGGATTTGTGAAGCGCCACCTTGAGTCCCAACTCCTGGATCCGATCAACGACCATCGCAACCCCGCGTGTCGCCAGAGCGACCGCCGCCTGGTACGACTCTCCCCGCGCTAGGACCAGCGTGTCGTCTGCGTAGCAAACCACGCTGACCCCGTCAGGGAAGTCGCCGCGCAGCACGTAGTCGTACCCGATGTTCCACAAGGGTGGCCCTAGTACCGACCCCTGCGGAACACCGCACGACATCTCTCGACGTTTCCAGTCTCCCTGGTGACCGGGGTAGACTATAAGTCTCTCCGACAGATAGGCCTCGACCACTCGACAGAGGTACTCGGGCACCCGGTGGTACCGGAGTGCCCTCCGGATCGTACTCCAGGGCAGGGAGTTGAACGCGTTGGCAATGTCCAAGGACACTGCCACGACACTCCTGCCCCGGGACACCGCATCCCCCGTCGTGAGGGCTCGCACGCGCATGATGGCGTCCACTGTAGAGCGCATCCTGCGAAAGCCGAACTGTCCGTCCGAAAGGTCCGGCCCCACTCGTGTTAGGCGCCCGAGAACCATTTGTCATGCTAGCAACGAAATAAAAGTCAAAATAGGTTGAACTATGGGTTGAACAGAGAGAAAAAAGGTATATCTGTGTATGTGTGTGTCTAATCTTATTTCGAATAATAATAATTCATTTATTGTTTTTTACATGTGTATAATCAGTTCTTATAATTTATTTGTTGTTTATACCCATGAGGCTTATAATATTTATAAGTCAAAAATGTCACAAAATAAAATACGTTACTAGTCATAATTACGTTAGTTACAACATTTATATTTCATTTTCAATTAAAATAAAATAGATTACTACTCACAATTACACTGGTTACAATATTTTTATGTAATTTTCAATTAAAATAAAATAGATTACGAGTCACAATTACACTGGTTACAATATTTATATGTCATGTTCAATTAAAATAAAATAGATTACCTACTGGTCACAATTACACTGGTTACAATATTTATATGTCATTTTCAATTAATCTAAAATACATACAATATTATAAACATATTAATTTTAATTAAAAAGAAATACATCAAGCTGCGTTTTGGATTTAAAATCAAAATTTATAATCACACAATAATTAGTCATAATAACAGCATTATACATATTTTAATAACTTCATTCAGAAATTCATTAATTGAAGAGTGGAAATATTAATTGAAAGGAGTATCTATAGATATTAGAAAAAATATGTCTTCATCCTAATTAGACAATCGTTAGAACCTCTAATAAAATGCGACTTCTAGGATAACAGGCTTTTGAAGCAATTGTGACAAAAAGGCATATTAATTTAGTTTATTCGTTATTCGACGGTAACAATAATTCCTTTTGACGTTGGGAATATTATTCCACAATTTGGTTAGTTTCAAATTTAGCAAAATTAATACCTACGGGTGGTGACAGTTTCGAAATAGCAGCTTGATACCTGACGTGATTCCGTGAACTATCTAATTGGCCTAGCCCAATCAATCTTCAGTCTATTATATTCACAAAACAACTTGATACCAATATCATAGGATACTGAATCTAATTTTATCATTACGGTAATTTTAGTCAGTTTACTTCTTGTTTGTCTGGTAGTAAATATTTCCTGGTCTCATCTGTCTTTATACGAGTATATATAATTTTTCTGCACATGTGTTTGTTACCCAACTCCTCCTTAACGTCTTAACCGATGTGGAGGTTTTTTGCTGCAAACCAGCTTTCGGACAGGACGACGACGTCTACCGGAATTACTAGTATTAATACGAAATAAATTCAGCTGAGTATTACAATATTATATACAGGCTTTTCAAGAAAAATAATTACTCTTAGTCCAATTAGCTCGAATAGTATTTAATTAGTAATGTAACAGGAACTACGATCTATAATATCTATAATAAATATCGATCTATAATATATCGGCACACTGCTGCATCTGCTAGAAAGATGGTTCCTATGTTTTGCCAATAATTGATTTAAGCTTAATACTTCGCAAACCAGAAAAGAAACTGAGTCTCAGAAAATGTTGGCTGGAAAGAATATGATTGGATATAAAAGCCACATACAATCGTCAACTTAAAAGGCACGCGAGAACTAAAATGAATGTAATATCAATAATGGGTCGTTATAAGAAGATATCAATACCAATTCCCCGTAGTGACGACATGAGAGAGACAAATTTAATTTCACTTTAATATTTTAAAAGCGTTCGTCGCTTTAATCGCATTTATTGAAGTTGGATTTTATTGATAATTTTATTAGTCGTGACAGAATAATTTTAATGATGGCGCCATCACCACTGAAAATGCGTTTGGAACGGCAAATGTATAAAGCTTTTAACCAAATGAAATCCATATATTACTGAATAACACACTCGTAACTCGGTGATATAAGTCGCTCAGAAAATTGCCTGGCACAATGTAGCCGTGATGAGCATCGCGCATACTGGTAATGGGTTTGTCTTATGCACTTTAGTAAATCTTTCGCTAATTCATTTTGCGTAACTAAACGTTTCTGTTTGCACACAATTTATTTAAAATGCTGCGACAGTAAAATGCTGCACGTACGGGGTAACAAAGGATTTTCTAATGAAGTATTTACAAAAAGGAACCTGTTTAGAGTTTCTCAGCTTTAGGTATAAAATCGAACAAAAGAATCGAACCACTTCTGATAGAGATGTACTGCACTCCCATATTTGAAAGCATTTTTAGCGGCAAGTACCTATTAGGTACAACAACACTTGGCAATTTAAATGCATCTAAATATAAAAGATTTTAGATTTAGTATCTGTAACTTTCTGCTGCAATATTTGGCATGGATGCGCTACAAGTGTAGCGCGCAAACACGCTAGTGACCTTATGAAGAATTTATCAAATTGGGTTTGTAATTTTAAGATAAGAAATTGTATATTTTAAAAATGGCTGAAATTAATCAGTATCCAATTGTGAATCTACTAATTTTAGGATGGCCATTTATTGCATTACACATCGTATGTATAAGTACTTAAACAGAAAGTATTTTGCGTAATCAATCAAAGTATGCTAATGTTTTCATATTTACATCGAATTGATAAGAATTTTTATCTAGCCTCGTCTGTCCCACTCCTGAGTAAAACTTAAATCCTTTCATCATCCTTAAGTTCCTCTTCCCACCTCCTTCCAGTAGTAGCAAAACCTGTCCAGTGCCACTCGCTATCTCCTTCATGGTCAATCAGAAAATACGAAGATAAAAAAGTATAATTGAATTTCAAATAATTGTATACTATGCACTTTGCATCACTTAAGATATTTTGTTTGTGAATCTCATCAATCATTTAAGATATGCAATCTTTCTTCATTCTCTAGTCCCAAGTGGGTTCTTCGTTGATTTTTTTTATTCCTTCGGCGTTTTAATAAATAAAATTGCGTCGTTGGTCGTTAGGTTCGGCGGAATTTAACAAAACATCGTGATCACATCCATCAAGCTGTCTCATTGTATAGACGGAGGTCGATGCTGTAAGCAGAGGGTTTTTATTATGCGTAATGCCCTTAAATCTCCATGTTCATAATGAATGAACGAACTTTTATTGTTAGTAAAAAAAATGTAGAAAAACTTTCAGTGATTAAAGAAGACCTAGATGTAAAAACTATTCAAATATATTTTGTTAATAGCTAAGAGTGACGTGCCTACAAAGTAAGGCCTGGTAATTTGTACCCTCAATCTGGTTTTTAGACCTAAAGCCCACAGGCATGTGCTGCTAAAGGCGTTCTACTCATATTTTAGGCAGATATAAATTTCAAACTCCGTAATACTTGCTATTCTATTTTCAAATTAGGAAAACGTCTGACTAAGCTAAACGTACAATGTCAGTAGAATTTAAGTTTAATAATTTGACTAAGTTCTTTCGGTGCATTTTCTCTCGAACGACGGGGACGTAACAAAAGGTCATAGATATTTTATAAACTTTGAAACTCGGCAGAGAGTTGTCGGTTTGTTCGATAAGAAAGTTTAGTTCGTTAAGTAGGCACATTAGGGGGAAACAGGAAAACATTAAGGCGTGCCGTCGACAGTGGCTCGACGCCAGACGCTATTAAAATATGCTAACCAATTGGACGCACTGACTTCATTTCGACTTGTCCTCTTTTCTGCCGGCACCCCAAAACTTAATGGTATAATTTGCACGGAATAATATTGAAACTTCAGCATCTATCTGCACTTTTGTCTAATATATTTAGATGAACACACTTAACCATTAACAGTAATTAAGTTTTAAAATATTCATTGGATTTCATTAATTTATATGTCAGTCAAAAACAATACATGCAAAACTTTACACATGTTTTTTTTTTTTTAATTTACATGAATTATTTATACATGTTTATTTAATGGTGTCCCAAAAAATCTAATTCTTGTTTTTTACAACGCACATTTTCTTTGAATGGTGTCAAAATGATTGTAAATAAAATTTCATGTACCTACTTAGGACCAAAGCAACCCGTGCCGACTTACATCGAAAGATATCAGAACTGCAGTACTTTGACGCGTCGCTGCTAACGTATTAAGCACTTGTTATTACTTATTTATTTTGTTAGTAAACCCTTAATTTTTGTTCAGTCTACATGCCAGTAGGATAAAGTCTTACAAAAGGAATATTTTTAATTGAAGATGTATAAAATCAAATTACGGGTTCAAAACTATCCTAAATTAGACAAGTATTGGCAGTACAGTTTTTTAACATTTTTGAAGTAAATTAATTAACATTTTTTTATTATCCACACTTATAAACAACTTAATAACTATAATTACAGTAAATAAAAAAAAATAAAAAATAAAACCCTACGCTAAAATACACTATTTAAATTATGGCGTCAAAATACTCTTCCACATCGCTGTCGACTGGTAATGTGCCCAAAAGACTGACGGCATTGCCACGTTGTATGGCAATGCTTATCCTCTGTCCAAGATAAAAGCCAGCCTTTGGGTCACGCGAAGTGTCAACTAGACGTTTCGACAGATCTTTATACAACTTGTGAGCACTCGGACACCACGATCTAAGAGTTTCAACCCCAAACGGTTCGAAAATATAACTTCCAACAAGGTTGTTATATTTCCGCCGCTTGAGGTTCTCCGCAGCCGCAGCGGCAGCACCAGCACGACACGACGAGCTAGGAAGATGTGAAGGCGCAAGAGTATCGACACAAGTAGCGTCCCATACTAAAGACCTTCCCATCTTCCAAGGAAATAACGACATGCCGTCCGGTCTCTTGCCATCGTCGCGTGCCAGGCCATGGGGTTCCAATACGGCTGGAACGCCGACGGTGACAAGAACGCGTCTGATGATTTCGTTGATATTCGCGTGTTGCGCTATGCGACCCGCACTTCGGCTGTATGACAAACCGTGGTGTCCGAGGCTGTTGACAACTTCGCCGCAGTGGCAGCGATGAGGAGAACAGCAGGGAGCGCCAAGACGTAAGGCAACAGCGAGGCGGTAAGTATTATCGTCGAGCAAGGTGCCGATGTTCGACGACGGTAGTGCGTGAAGCCCGAGACCCGACTCCCACTCTCCCACAGCCAGCAGGCGCGCTCGCTCCGCAGGGGCAGTTAATGTTGCAATCAGGTTTTCCTGCACTACTTTGCAGAGCGGCTCATCCCACCGTCTTTGGGATGATGGTACATCGGGCGGATTAGAATTCGGGCATCCATAGCCTCGATGGAGCACGGCACATTGAAATCAATCAGTGAGGGAGACAGGATATTCCTGATTAATTTCTAGTGCCGTGAACCGAGGATATAAAGGCTGGTAAACTAATACCTACTAGAAATTTTGCGGACGCCGAGGCCACCCATACGGATAGGAAGAGTAGCCTAAGCCCAAGCTCGGTCGTCCATGGCCACGTTTAAAATTGATGTAAGAGTACGCCGGATAATTTGGTCCATTTTATCCAAGTATTGAAGTGAATTTATGTGAAACTAAAATCGCGAATCTTACTATTCGAAAGTGCGTTATTTATTGGGTGAAGGCACAATATATATGACTTTTCTCAATTAAAGCATTATCTGTGTTAACTACTATTATATCATTCCAAGTTGGGAGAAATCTGCAAAAAAAATGCAAACATGTGTTTACAATAATAAACACAGAAGTTTGCTATAGAAGCTACTGTTGAGGCACTTGCATACAACACTTACAAATTTGCAAGACCTCAATTTAAATAATTCGTACAAAGAATAAAAAAGAGCGCTCAGTAGCTATTAAAGTCGATTTATAAAACCAGGAAGGTGCTGATTCTATTAACCTTTTGAATGTCTTAAGTTACATATTTCAAAATAAGCATTTGTCTTTCTATTGTGTCCCTAGTTACGGTATTCGATGAGTTAATAACTGTTGATTGACATAGATGATGAACTGTTTTCGGCTTAAGAAGTGCGCAAATTTTAATGTAAAGATTAACTCTTCTCAATAGTTATATTTTGCATAGGGGCATAGTCATAAAGAACAACGTATCGTGGTGCTAAAACTGAACAACATTACAGGAAGTAAATATGCATCAGCAGTAATGCATTTTAACATACTACAAAACAGGTGCTGACACCGAAAGCATTTTTATAGCAAAATCACTATTGAAGATGAACAAACGCATATTTTTCAATGTTGTTTACAAGAACTAATAACTTTAGCTTCACGACAAAAAGCAAAAAGATAAAGTCCATTTAATAATAAATACTTTAAAAAATTATGATTCAGGTAAAGCGATGTTTTATTTGCTGAATAAAAATAAAGTTCTAAAATGTCCTCTACAGTTTTCATACAAACTTTCTGTTAAAAGTTTGACATCATGTCGGCACGGGTTGTCTTCATCCGATATCAATAAAATTTATTAATTCAGTTCAAAAGGTAAAATAGAAAAAAAATATTCGCCCTTAAAGCTTGCGACACCCCCTAATATTTATGTATGCATGTATATATACAAATGAATACCAATAATATTCGTGTAATATTATTGATATTCTATTTACCGACTATAGAACGGAACGATAACCTCAGTTCCGCGAACTAATATCAGAAACCATTGTTCGGAACCTTAGCGAGATTGAACCAAACCGAGTAATTATTAGCTGCTGAAGCCGGCAGCTCTAGCAAACAAATGATCAGGAAACAATAAAGGACTAACCGACGATGATTTAATATTTGTAGAGGTTGCGTGAGTGTTCCACAAGAAAGTACAGCCAAACAAAGCAATAAGTATTAAGGCCTGAGCTTACTACCTTAAACAATGTTGTGAATCTGAAAGACTTGTAGTCTTTAACATTACTCTTACAAATGTGTTAAAAAACTGTTCAGTATACGGAAAATTGAGTGCAGGTGCACTGTTTTTTTTTAATGGGTAAAAATCATCCAAATGACATCCCCCGCCTTGGGCGGTGCGGGAGATAGTGTCAGACTGTTATGCTGACTATAAAACCCACCCCGTTTCTTCTCGAATATCATACCGGGGCCGATCCTGCCTTTCGAAACTAGACCTTGGCCCCAGTAGTGCAGCAGCAGTGTGGCAAAAAAATAGTAGTTTATGTTACTAGGGGATAAAGCAGTGTCTTTAAGTCGCGGGTGGCATGTTAAATTCCGAGCGAAACGAAGGTTGCTGATTTTAATCCCGAACGATAGTGAGGTATTTATAAAATTAACTCCCGAGCATTGCGAGGAAGTTAATAAAGAAACCTGAATGAAGTGAGGAATTTAAGCCGCCCAAGACAAAGACAGCTTTATCCCCGTGTTGCACACTCTACTTTTTACACCATCTGTGAGATAATTAAAAGACAATTTGGTCGTGGCCAAATCATATATTAGAGAAATATAAGTATTATATTTACAAGTTCATCAAACAAACAAAATTCACTACTCCAAGATTCTATAGTTTCAATTTTCTACAATGCTCCCGTGTCGTCAGTACGCACGTTATATTCTATTTTCTTTTTTTTGTTAGTAGCCAGTTTGAATCATAGTGATTACATACTCTTTGGTTTGAATTTCGAGTCAACTTGTTCGATGCGCCTACATTTTAATTCACAATGTTTACGATTCTTGATGCTCCAAAATCAAATCTCATTATTCCCTAGGGATTGGCCATACTGCATTATCTCCCTAGGCATATAATGACTTGCTTTAAGTGAGGTTTGTATGACGTGTAAAACGACATTATCGAGCAGGTGGTGTAAAAAGAATATTTTCGCCAGAACACATATTCCTTTCGTTTACCGTACTTACCTTCAGGCATGCGACTGAACATATCCTGAGTGGAGATTGTCCTGACAGTTGAAACATTTCCCAGTATCATATTTGTATCAGACATGCATCGGCGAACAATCCAGTGGTGGATTGTCGCACGATATGGCAGGTAAATTCGTTAGCATGAATATACCTCGGCCGGACGGAATGCCCGCTCATGTTAGACGGTGTTATGCTCCATGCTCTATTTCAACGTAAATATTTTCGTTTTGAAGCTCTAAAAGCGAAATGATAAATAATGTTGTTTGAACTTTATTTTAGTTTTCGTTGTGAAAATTGTTAAAGTGTAAAAGCGCAGCTTACCAATTTTCATAATGCCAACCGTCTTTAATTTTCGAATCGTTGACAGTATAATTATCCAACTTACGTTACCTAACACATTTTATTTTTCAATTGCTACGTCTAAGAGTGAATGCTTTGTGTGAGTTGACTAGAAATAAATAGTACGTAGTGTGTAGGTACGTACATTCGTAACACAAATAGTTTAAAATACATATTAAAAGATGCTATATGTCCCGCCATACCACGCTGTGTCGCGTTTAATCCCGTTTATGTCTTGTCTCATCTGTCTGAATAACGGAATTTTGGACATAACCCCCTTTTTGGTTAGAAAAAAAAAATAATTGGACTTATTCCACGTAATCATGACGAACCTACCCCTACTGGGTTTAATTGTATTTTCAAATCATCCAGGGATCCACTCAAATATACACACAAAATTGCATCCAAATCAGTCAAGTACTTTAGAAGGAGTGGTGACAGGCACACGTAGCTACAGAAGAATTATTATATATAGATTCAAAGTAGAAACTATTTATGTTCCTATAAAAAAAGGCAAACGTAAACGAACCAACAGTTCTGCTTGGAGTTTCTTTGCGTGATCGAATCAAAAATGAGGATATCCGCAAGAGAATCAAGATTACCGATAGAGCACGACGAATCGCCAAACTAAAGTGGCAATGGGCAGGCACATTGGTGGCAAAACAGATAGCCTACGACAAGGTGGACCGATGAACTGGTGAAGGTTGCGGGAATCCTGTGGATGCGAGATGCACAGGACCGTTAATTAGGGGCACGAGTTAAGGGACCCGGCGGGTCGAAGCCTACTGAGGCCAGGGTTATCCGAAAGGGCGCTCGAGCCCCGGTATAAAGGCTAGAAGGAACGGGGTGGGTCTTTTAGTCAGGGCGGGGGATGTCAATGCATGATTTTTCCCACCATAAAAAAAGGCCTACGTCCAACAGTGGACGTCTTTCGGCTGAAATCATGATAATGATGAAAGCTAAATGTACTAAATGTAATAAATAAGTTCCAAAATCTCAATTTGCCAATAAAATCTCATATCACTTCATTCTAGTTCGGTTATCGGTTAAATAGGTGATTTCTATTCAGATGCTGTAGTAGGTCGCGGTCAATTTGCGTAACGAATTCGCTAGTTAGTAGTTAGGCAGAGCGCCTAGTTAATTTAATACAAGCGATGGGTAATTGTTCATGTTTTGCAGTGTTGTAAACAATAGCAGATGAGAATTGAATATTTTTGAAGAATATTGCACCAACTAAGGGTGTTTTTAATATCGTGCGGATTTGCCCTGCATGTGGAGCTGCTATCTGGGATCACGCCCGCGTCACGCGTGCGTATTCCACGCATTCCAATAAATACTTGTATAAAAATGTCATTTGCAGGAGTTACGCGTGCGCAATCCCGCATGCGTGATCAAAACAGCACGATATTAAAAACACCCCTAATGCCAGTTCAGAGGTTCATTCACTTCATCATCATCTTTATTTCAGCCAAAAGACATCTAATATCGGGCAAAGGCCTACTCGCAATGTGGTCTTGACTTGGCCTATACTTCTAGCATCCACCGGATTCCTGCAGACGCCTTCCTCTTTTAGAGCCATCACAAACCGGGCGACTTGTCGCGGCGTTTAATCGCCGCGTCTCATTAGTAGTGTAGTATTCGAGAGAGACGGCCGTGTTGTTCATCTTGTGAGTGAATATAGAGACTCTAGTTGTGCTTGCCTTAGTGCTTATTTTGCGAATGCGAAGGTGTAGAAGTAGAGTACGACGAATCCATCACCGTTATTGGGTCCATCCAATACTAACCTCACGCCAAGAACGTGGGCAGTTTTCTCTGCTTTTCGATGAGCTCAAAATGCACCACGAAATTTTTTTCAAATACTTCAGAATGAGCGTGAACTCATTTAATGAGTCATCGAACGTATGTATATTTGAGATTCTTAATAAAACAAACACGTGCACCTTCCTCAGCGCTCAAAGCGAGACTGACGCAGAGCTGTCGCGCGACTGTCGTCGTGTGTGCGCGTGCACAGCGTCACTAGACGTGGCGACAAGTAGCGAGCGGCCGAGACGCCTCTAGCTTGTCGTTTAGTTGTTTTAAAATTGTTAAAATTATAATTAACTCGCATGCAGTCATCACTTCGTTTTTACTGTATGATTCCTGTGTTCTGTGGTTAGGATCACTTTCATTCGTTTTTGCTGTTTCGGCCCTAAGTAAACATACATCTTTCATATTTCTCTTTTTTTAAAAAAAATGGCCTAGCCTTGGAATGAAGAATGAATAATGACTATAGCCATTTTAGTGCAATTGGTACTCGATTATGCATTGATGTATTGTTGCATGCTCCAGAAAATATACTTAAATATATATCCTATTCCGTCTGTGGGAGCCAAAGGTCCTGAAATTTATGGATAGTAAACGAAATTTCAAGATGAAAATGTTACAGAACTTGAAGTAGTTAAAATAAAAGCAGCCTATCAGGAAGTTCTTACAATTTTATCTTTCTACATAACATTACTAGTTGCCTGTCTAAGCGAAACGTGACCTTTTTCTAGAAATAAATGTAAAAAAAAACATTATAAGATACCTATCTAATATTTATGGGCTTACAAAAATTATATTAGACGAAGAAGGTTGTCTGGCAGAGGTTACTGGCCGTAGATACGAGTAGCAAAATATTTCTCCAGAATGAAAAGGAAACCTGTTTCACAAAAAGTAGTCTTACATAAAAAATAATTGTGTACTCTACGCCTATAGACAAAAAGGTTATAATACAGCAACTGAGCTGTAATGGAAATTTTTAAGTAGGTGTAATTGATGGTCGAGTAGATGGTTTGATGTAGTGGATTGTCGAGCTTCGCGTGACGTATCAGATTCTGATTGGTCGACTGTGTAGGCAGCTAAATACAATTCCGAGCTACCGTATATCAAAGCCAGTGGGACTCAAGTACGTATCGAATCACTGGTTCCATGCATATGAAACCGTTTAGGTGTTCCATCAATTATTATTTTGTTGTGCAATTTATTTTAATATTCAAGTACTATATGAGTATTAAGTAACTACTTTTTTGGGACTAAACAGCGTTGTGTGAAAGTTGTGCATTCAGACAATAGACTTATTTTATTTTACATTTAGTCTGCTCTTTAGTGCAAAACATAACACCTATCTCAGGTTGATACTATAGTAGGATAGTGAGCAACTTGATCATACCGAACAACGTCAGGGGGCATTTCAACAACTGGTTCCTATAATTATGGTCTTAATAATTGTGCTCCCTCTAGTTTTGCTTGTATTGCCCATATCAGTTTTCTCTGGTTTTCTCAAACCTGCACCTTCGAATATTTTAATTTTTTCATTAATGAGGCTGAATAGCTGGCCGCCCACAGAAAAAAGAAACTAAATGGCGGGAAAGTGGCAATCAGTCGTTGGTTTTTTCGAGTTTTGTTTACATTTCCGTACAGCGGAGATTTGTGTTAACACGATAAGTTCATCAGATTAAAATAGTGATTTAACGCCTAATTTCATAAGAGAAGAGGCTAAGCAGTAGTGAAACTTTTTATTGCCTAAATCAGAAGAATCGTAGGTTCATAGAATCTAATCCGCTTTACAAACTTTTTATTTTATTTTTACTTTCCTAGTATTCGTAATGAAAAGCACAGTGTTTGCCTCGGGGTGAAAGTAACCTATTTAGACCCTCGAATTATTAGCGACCTCGCTACGTTCGGCCGCCAACTTCTTCTCGGGACGAAATAGGATACTTTCACCCCTAGGGTAACAATGTACTATTTTACACCACCTGCTCGATAATGTCGTTTTATACGTCATACAAACCTCTGTGAGGTTTTTAAACGACATTCTATCCCTAGGGAGATAATGCAGTATGGCCGATCCCTAGCGAATAATGAGATTTGAATTTGGAACATCAAAAATCGTCAACATTGTGAATTAAAATGTCGTGCATCGAACAAGTTGACTCGAAATTCAAACTGGCCACTAACAAAAAAAAAGAAAATAGAATAAAACGTGCTTACTGACGGGAGCGTTATAGAAAATTGAAACTATAGAATCTTGGAGTAGAGAATTTTGTTTTGTTTAATGAACTTGTAAATATAATACTTATATTTCTCTAATATTATATGATTTGGTCGACCAAATTGTCTTTTAATTATTTCACAGATGGTGTAAAAAGTAGAGTAAGCAACACGGGGATAAAGCTGTATGTCTTGGGTGGCTTGAATTCCTTATTTCATTCAGGTTTCTTTATTTACTCTTTAGCAATGTTAGGGAGTTAATTATATAAAACCCTCACTAACGTTCGGGATTAAAATCAGCAATCTTGCCTTCGTTCGGAATTCAACAAGCCGCCCTCGACTTAAAGACACTGCTTTATCCCCTAGTCACATAATCTACTATTATTCATGTCTCCTCACATCTCTAGATTTTCTAAAAGGTGAACGTAGGTATCGTATGACCGTGCCAAAAATAGGGTTAAAGGTTGTGAGGGAGAATCTCATTCCTTGGGTTAATAAACTGGAATCTTGGCACGTTTCTAAACAAAATTAATAATAAAGACTGTCATTATTCATTTTTCAAAACTAACCTCAAAATATGGTTTGAGGGGTCTATTCATTAAACCACAAGCGAACGCCGGCGTTTGCGCACCCATTGGCTTTCTATTGTGTCTGTAATTTCCACGATTGAAAGGTTATTAAAGTTTTCATATTATGGAATAATTTTCGCGAACGAAGTCGCTGGCAAAGTGCTAGTATATATATACATACAAAATAATCATTGTAATGATAAAGAAGAAAGATAGTTATTTTTAAATTGATTTTTATAAAGTGACATTAATTTCAAATCCTTCATGCAAGGTGAAAGCACAGTATTACAATATTAGACCAGTGTCGATAATTTTTAAAACAAAAAAACTAATAGTAGGATGAAACCCATCACAAAAGGAGAAGAATATTATAAAAATGAAAGGAAAAATAATTTACGGGCGATCTGAGGTCGGGAAGGGGGTGGGGGTGACTTTTTAAGGGGAAAAAACGGTTTTTCTCGATTTCCGGCAAAACTAAAAGTCCTATGGAAAAAAGTCAAATGGTAAAGTTGTAGGTAATAAAAAGATCTAAAACTTTTGTATTAACACTTTTTTCACATAACCTCAAAATTTATGTGAAAAATTCAAAAAACCATGTTTTTGGTTTTTTATTTTTATCTCTTTCAAAAAACAATATTTTATCACGAAATTTGGTGAAAACTTACCTTTTTATGTCCCAAATACGCTGTAATTTATTTGATTAGAAATATTTATTTTTTCACCTTATTTTGAATAAATATCGAAAAATCACCCTAATTTTCAATCGAAAAATCACCCGTCAAAATATCTTTTTTTTTCAAAAAGTTTATATGGTGTCTGTTCGTTGAAATCTCTACTTTCCGATGGTGAAAAAAAATATATATGTTACCATAGTAAATCTTCTCAGCAAATGCAAAAAACCGAAAAAAACTCGAATTCGAAATTTTTTTTCAATTATTATATTGAATGTAGAGCTATTTATTAAAATTTACACTTTAATTACTCGAAAAACGTAAAATTACATGTTACATAGATAACAAAAAACATTGCAAATCAAAATATAGTACTATAATTAACAAACAAATAAGTTGATAAAATTAATACTTAATAAGACGTCTACAATATTTGGAGAAAGGAGTCGAATCTTCTTTAAGTTATATGCGTAGATGCCTATTTATAACTATTTTTAGATAACTTATATTTATCTGAGTGACCTACGAAAAATTTTAGCCCATCAAAAGGTATTTCATAGAGGAGTGGGGAAGGGGCTAGGCGGGTCCGGGTCTTACTACATACATACCTAATATTTCGTAGCAGCTGTAACAACCGTTAGCCTAGCCAGTATTCGAAATACAGTATAGTATACAACTACGTTTATAAAAATACACGTGCACGTTGAGTTTCTTGAAGATAATTATGACAAGTTTACAAAAAAACTAAGAAGATTAAAAAAATAATAATCTCCTTTATTTTTCACAAACAAACTTAGTTACTCCCATAAAATATATAAATATATAAAATACATATCGTAAATATATTTTTAATAACTAACTTATGGCCTATTTTCATATATATTTCATATATTTTAGATACATTCAAAATATATCCTAAAAGACATAAAAAAAATAGCTAAAAATAAAATAAAAAAATTGAATACATCTGAAATATATTCGAAATGTATAATATATATATGAAAATCGGCCAAAAGTTAGTTAGTAAAAATATATTTACGATGTGTATTATATATATATCATATGGGAGTAACTAAGTTTGTTTGTGCAAAATAAAGGAGATTATTATTTTTTTAATCTTCTTAGTTTTTTTGTAAACTTGTCACAATTATCTTCAAGAAACTCAACGTGCACGTGTATTTTTTTAAACGATGTTGTATACTATACTGTATTTAGAATATTGGCTAGGCTAACGGTTGTTACAGCTGCTACGAAATAATATATTAGGTATGTATGTATGTAGTAAGACCCGGACCCGCCTAGCCCCTTCCCCACTCCTCTATGAAATACCTTTTGATGGGCTAAAATTTTTCGTAGGTCACTCAGATAAATATAAGTTATCTAAAAATAGTTATAAATAGGCATCTACGCATATAACTTAAAGAAGATTCGACTCCTTTCTCCAAATATTGTAGACGTCTTATTAAGTATTAATTTTATCAACTTATTTGTTTGTTAATTATAGTACTATATTTTGATTTGCAATGTTTTTTGTTATCTATGTAACATGTAATTTTACGTTTTTCGAGTAATTAAAGTGTAAATTTTAATAAATAGCTCTACATTCAATATAATAATTGAAAAAAAATTTCGAATTCGAGTTTTTTTCGGTTTTTTGCATTTGCTGAGAAGATTTACTATGGTAACATATATATATTTTTTTCACCATCGGAAAGTAGAGATTTCAACGAACAGACACCATATAAACTTTTTGAAAAAAAAAAGATATTTTGACGGGTGATTTTTCGATTGAAAATTAGGGTGATTTTTCGATATTTATTCAAAATAAGATGAAAAAATAAATATTTCTAATCAAATAAATTACAGCGTATTTGGGACATAAAAAGGTAAGTTTTCACCAAATTTCGTGATAAAATATTGTTTTTTGAAAGAGATAAAAATAAAAAACCAAAAACATGGTTTTTTGAATTTTTCACATAAATTTTGAGGTTATGTGAAAAAAGTGTTAATACAAAAGTTTTAGATCTTTTTATTACCTACAACTTTGCCATTTGACTTTTTTCCATAGGACTTTTAGTTTTGCCGAAAATCGAGAAAAACCGTTTTTTCCCCTTAAAAAGTCACCCCCACCCCCTTCCCGACCTCAGATCGCCCGTAAATTATTTTTCCTTTCATTTTTATAATATTCTTCTCCTTTTGTGATGGGTTTCATCCTACTATTATTATTTTTCACTTTTTATTATTTTTGAAGGCATCTACCCTGGTCTATATTCCCAATACTGTGGTGAAAATGAGTTTCACAACCGTACTGCATGCATAGATAAAGGGTATGAGTAGTAGCTGCCTCTACCTGTGTTTAAAATTGCTCTGTTTTCTTCTAGTATACTAGTTCTAAGATACGGCTTCACTCCTTTAGCCTACCCAAAAGAATAGAATATAACAACAAAAAATAATAAAAAAGAAGGTACAGAAATACAAGACAGTTGCACTGAGCGTGCTCGATCCGAAATTATCGAAAATTCAGCGCTAGGTGTCTGACGCCCTAGGTATTCAGCTAGCACCCGACACTGACGGATTTATACAAGCTAGAAAGTAGCTTGTGGTACTCAGTTATTAGTTTTCTATCCTCTTCATAATTGGATTAAAACTTCGGATCAATGCTATGTCCTGTAAAAAATCGAAGAAGAAAACAATTTCATCTCGCATTCTCGGTATCGAGAAGTTGCACAACATTGTTCCCGCAAAATTTTCGTGTTGCATGTAACATATTATCAGTGACACCATTCTACAAAATACGTTTTGTTGAAGACTACAGCGCCATCTATTATCAGCACACCAACATCGACGTGACAGCGGTGCGATGACATCAGCAGCGAGGGGAGCGGGGACCATCAAGGCGATAAAACCACCGCGCGCGATCCAAAATTTCATTTTTTGATTTTGTGACACGGCAACAAATTATCTCCTTTAATACCTTATTGTAAATTGATTTATTAATTACACGAAGTTTAGAATCAGCCTTGGATCTCATTTCATTACGACGACCTGGTAACAAAAAAAGCCGTAACATAAATTGGTCCTTCGAGCCGGATGATCATCTGGAGCAGCGCACCTTCTGGAGCAACGGTCAGGTCAATCCATCCAATTTTCCTCCCAAGTCCTGTGTTCAGTTTGTGCTAATATCGTTCTTTTTCGCAAAATTCCAGTTTTTTTCCACGGTGCAAACTTGTGAGTCTACCAGCATCAAACACGGGTACCTATACACCGGCTAACTGTAAGTACTTGACTCTTTTCTCTTGCAAGCCACCACTATGCCTAACAGTAAGAGACATTCAGTAGTAGAGATAGAAAGTTGTGAAGATATTATTCGTGATTTAGTTAAGAAAAGAGGTGTCGTTAAACGAAAATTGACTTTGTTCTCTAAATATGCTCAGTCATTGGATGTTTCGAAAATAACGGACACACAGAAAGCAGAATTAGAGGAGCGTTATCATTCCTTCAAATTATTAATCGATCAATTTTCTAGTGTACAAGATGACATAGACTCTTATGTGTCAGATGGTGACCTGGACGGGGAACTACTAGAGAGAGAAACGTTTCAAAATCAGTTTTATGCTATTGCGGGCAAGGCTAAATGTATTTTAAAAGACAATTCCACTCAAAATTCCGGAGGTCAAAGTCGATCACCAAACTATATGAAATTACCCACCATTTCTTTACCCAAATTCGACGGTTCATATGACCAGTGGCTCGAGTTTCGTGATACGTACTTGTCAATGATACACAATAGTGACAGTCTCGACAATGTTCAGAAGTTCCACTACTTACGTTCGGTTCTTACAGATGATGCATTACAGGTGGTTAAGGCACTGGAGTTCTCTTCCGACAATTATTTAGTTGCTTGGAGTCTCTTAGAGAATAGATATAATAATGAAAATTTGCTAGTTGGTAATCACGTAAAAGCTTTATTCTATGCGGAATCTATGAATAAAGAATCAGCAACTCAAATTCGTAAGTTAATAGACACAGTTTTAAGAAATATTCGAGCTTTAAAAACATTAGGAGAACCTACAGATTCGTGGGATACCTTAATTATCCATATAGTAACGTCTAAATTAGATTCCACGACGGATCGCGAGTGGGAAAGCCACAAAAGTACCCTCCCGAAAGTAGAAAAATTAAAACTGTCTCAATTAATGCAATTTCTCGCGAATCGTGCTGATTTTTTAGAATCAATTCAACCTCAAGGCAAACATCCATCAGACACTCACACAAAGAAACAGTCGGCCACAAAATCACACAGTCATATTATAACACGCAAAGACAACAACCACAAAAAATCATCTAATTCACCCCGTTACAAATGCGCACAGTGCGGTTCCAACCACCCGGTTTATTCGTGTGAAGATTTCCTTAATTTATCTCTTAAGGATAAAATCAAGTTAGTTGAGGAGAAAAAGTTATGTCACAATTGTTTACGATCTGATCACGCAGTGAACGAGTGTTGGTATGGGCCGTGCAGGCATTGTAACAGAAAACACAACACGTTGATACACATTGATGCTGCTGACACTCGCACATCATCAGCTGTTGCACAAATCACGCAAATAGTGCCACAATCTGAACCAAGTGATGCGAGTGAGTCACACACACAGATGCCGCTTACCACTTCTTACAAATCTCACACAATTTACGAGGACGATAACAAAACTAATGCGCATTATTTTCTAAATCCAGTATTATTATCGACCGCATTAGTGGAAATAGCGGATAAACAAAATAAATATCACACAGTGCGAGCTCTTCTCGATAACGGGAGCCAACATTGCTTCATATCTGAACCGCTTTGTAAAAAACTAAACCTTTCATTGATACAGTCCACTGTTCAAGTTATAGGAGTAGGTAACACTATTTCTCAATCCACGCAATCATGCCACATTCACTTGCGATCTAAAACGAACACATATAATACAGACGTTCATTGTTTAGTTCTGTCTCGGATAACTGCGCAACTACCCTCACTTGGAAATAATTACAACATACAAATACCAGGGAATGTTCAACTTGCTGACCCCGAATTCTATCTGTCTAACGAAATCCATTTACTGTTAGGTGCAGATAGGTTCTGGCATCTCCTTAGTGATGGTTTGATTCGGTTGCCGAATGGTCCATATCTACAAAACACACAACTTGGCTGGATCATATCGGGAACCGTTCATAAAATGGTCTCACGCGATACCAGAACACATTGTAACTTCACACAAACATTAAATTCAGATCTAAAACGATTTTGGGAACTGGAAGAAATACCGTCCACACAAAACGCCTTCACTAAGGATGAAAGTGCATGTGAAAAATTATTTACGGACACGACCCTACGCGACGATAAGGGCCGTTTTTCTGTGCGCATTCCACTCCGTGAATCAGCTGATACCTTACAAGACACATTTTCTATGGCAAGGAACAGGTTTCTTGAACTCGAACGCAAACTAATTAGGAGCGCGCCTACCTATAGGCAAATGTATAAAGATTTTATGAGTGAGTATTTAGGTCTGGGACACATGAGTCGCATAACTGAATATAATTCCCCGTGTTATTTTCTTCCACACCACGGAGTCTATAGGGAACACAGTGCCACAACAAAACTTAGAGTTGTCTTTGACGCAAGTGCAAAATCTACTTCGGGCAAATCATTAAACGACATCCAACACATCGGGCCTACGTTACAAAATGATTTGTTTTCAATTTTGCTCCGTTTTAGACAATTTAAATATGTTGCGTGCGCAGACGTTGAAAAAATGTATAGACAAATATTAGTTCAACCTGATCAAAGAAATCTGCAACTAATACTTTGGAGGGAAGATCCATCTGAGCCGCTCGGTGTGTTTCAACTTAATACTGTCACTTACGGGACGGCGTCCGCTCCGTACCTCAGTATCAGATGTTTAAAACAACTCGCGTTAGAGTGTAAGGATGACGTAATTGCACAGGTAATTAACGACGACTTCTACGTTGATGATTTGATAACGGGACATCAGGATCAACAAAGACTATTAGAAATATGCAAAGACGTGTCCGCAGTATTAGAATCGGGTTGTTTTTCCCTTAGAAAGTGGGTATTTAACTGGTCATTTCCACAAACAGAATCGCTGTCTACCTCTAAAGAATTCACACTAGGTGAAAACTGTCATACCAAAACACTCGGCATGGGATGGTCTTATTCATCTGATGAATTACATTTTACAACTAAATGTGATCATGACGTCACTCACACTACTAAACGCAGTATTCTTTCAGTTATCGCACAAATTTACGATCCGTTAGGTTTGCTCACACCAACGATTATTATAGCAAAAATCATATTGCAAAGGTTGTGGCTGAGTAAAACAGGGTGGGATGACGCAGTTCCAGAAACATTACTTTTAGATTGGCAAAAATTTATTAGCAAATTAGGCAATTTAGGAAATATACGCATCCCACGTTATGTCATTGGAGAACATACAGAAGTAGTTGAGTTACATATATTTTGTGACGCTTCGCAAGACGCTTACGGCGCCTGCGCATACGTACGTAGCTGTACAGATGCACAACTGACATCGGTCAAATTGTTGTGTGCGAAGAGTAAGGTCGCACCCGTCAAACCCATTAGCGTACCGCGTTTAGAACTATGCGGCGCAGTAATTGCTGCGAAGTTGTTTACAAAAATCACTAACTCATTACGATTAACGTTCAATAGCGTATATTTTTGGTCAGACTCAACAATAGTTTTAGGTTGGCTCAAAATGTCGCCTAACTTATTAAAAACATTTGTGCAAAACCGCGTTGCACAAATTAATGAACTCACGGGTGACATGCCTTGGCTCCACGTACCCGGCAAACAAAATCCAGCCGATTTGTTATCGCGCGGCGTGCATCTTGATTCACTTGAAACTTGTGATTTGTGGTGGCGCGGCCCGCCATTTTTATGCGTTCCTAACACACAATGGGAACATGACATTTCTTGTAATGTTAATCACGACGAATTACCGGAATTAAAATCAATTAAAACTTTGTTGCTAGCTCATGTAAATTCAGATTTTATTATATTCGATAAGTTTTCATGTTTTAGTCGTTTGCGACGCGTAGTGGCGTACATTATGCGTTTTGTAAATAACTGCCGCACTAAATTAGAAACACAACGTCTTACGGGTTGCCTATCGATTGAAGAAATTAACATCTCTGTACGAATTCTAACTCGTATTGCACAACAACAATCCTTCTCAGACGTTTATACTACGTTAAAAGAGAATCGTCAAGTAAAAGGTCCACGTAGTATTTCCAGTTTAAACGTATTCCTCGATGAACACGATTTAATTAGAGTAGGTGGCAGATTATCTTACTCAGATTCGTTCTCTTATGACAAAAAACATCCTTTGTTGTTGTGCGGTAAACACAAGTTAACTCGATTAATATTTGAGCATCAGCACAAAGCATTGTTACACGCAGGGGCTCAGTTATTACTGGCCACAATTAGAGATTCTTGGTGGCCTACTAGAGGGCGCAACTTGGCTAAGCAAGTGGTGCACACTTGTATGAGATGCAAGCGTATGCGAGCGAAACCACTGAACATACAAATGGGTAACCTACCTAGTGAGCGATTGGAGCCAGGGTATCCATTCATACGCAGTGGCGTGGACTATGCTGGGCCATTGTTCATGTTAAACCGCGAAGGCAGGGGGGCCAAATTAACGAAATGTTACATTTGTCTTTTCGTATGCTTCGCTACGCGTGCAATACATTTAGAGTTGGTCACAAGTCTTACTACTAAAGCATATTTGCTGGCTTTGAAGCGTTTCATCTCTCGACGTGGCAAACCAATGCAGATTTATTCCGACAATGGCACGACCTTCGTAGGAGCTTTAAAGGAATTTTCAAAATTTTTAGATACTTCACAATCCGATATAATAGATTTCACAACTGAAAACTCTATAGAATTTAAATTCATCCCGCCGTACTCGCCACACTTTGGTGGTTTGTGGGAGGCGGGGGTTAAGTCCTGCAAGTTTCATTTATGTCGCATCGTAGGCAATGCACACTTTACTTATGAGGAGTTGAGTACGATCTTAGCACAAATTGAAGCCGTCCTCAACTCCCGACCTATGTACCCCATGTCCACAGATCCAAATGACCTGCTTCCTTTATGTCCTGCCCACTTCTTGATTGGCCGACCGCTCACCGCACCAGCCAGTCGGGACGTCACCGCAACTGCTACACAGCGCCTGCCGCGGTACGATCGCGTAGAACAAATGAGGCAAAACTTCTGGCATCGCTGGTCTACCGAGTACATATCGGAACTCCAGAAGAGAACAAAGTGGCAACTCAACCAGGACACTCTGACTCCTGACACCCTTGTCCTAATAAAAGACGACAACTTACCGCCACTTAAGTGGCACCTCGGACGAGTGCTGCAGACAGGCACCGGCAAGGATGGCATCTCACGCGTGGCCACCATCAAAACAGCAACGGGTGTTATTCGGCGAACATACCCGAAAATTTGCCCGCTTCTGCATCCGGGTGATGACCAAACTAGCAGCAGGTCAACTTCATTGGAACCTGATACTTCCAAGGCCGGGAGCATGTTGAAGACTACAGCGCCATCTATTATCAGCACACCAACATCGACGTGACAGCGGTGCGATGACATCAGCAGCGAGGGGAGCGGGGACCATCAAGGCGATAAAACCACCGCGCGCGATCCAAAATTTCATTTTTTGATTTTGTGACACGGCAACAAATTATCTCCTTTAATACCTTATTGTAAATTGATTTATTAATTACACGAAGTTTAGAATCAGCCTTGGATCTCATTTCATTACGACGACCTGGTAACAAAAAAAGCCGTAACACGTTTTGACCGTGGAACACGGCAATTTACAATCATGTTGCTGCAAAATGGCGTTGCTGCAACAATATTACGTATTTACCACTAAATTCTGTTTCCAGTTTCTATCAACCTAAAAATTGAATGTGAAGGTTAAAGTTAATTTATTTATTGTAAAACGTTAGCGACCGCAATTAAACGACATCTCTGGCTTGACATTCAAAGTTAGGCTTCAACTTTGTTTAAACTCTAAATAAGTAGCAAGGACGAAAATATAAAATTAAAAGACAAAGGCTATTATAGGACCAAAACTAGCCCAAAAACAGCCTTTCTAAGGGCCTTCTAAGCCAATTTTCTTATAAGACAAATATTATGAAATATTTTCAGAGAGTAAACTGTGAGGTTGGGATCGGATTCACAATAATAACGCGTTGAATGATGAGTAAATACTGGTTTATTAACAATAGCATTACATTTATTTACTGAAAGCACACAAGCAAAATATGATTAAAGTATAAGTGTCTACATACACACGACACCTCCCCAGGGGGAATAAAAAAAAAACTTTTAATACAAAGTGTTTTTTTATTAAATTATCCATAATAACAACTAACAAATGACAAAACCGCTTTTATCGAATTATGTATTTAAAGAGTGTTTTTTTTTTTTAATTATGTCTGACAATTACGAGTACAAAGGCTAGACCCAACACTGTCTTCTACGAATTCTGATAAGAAGAAACGCGGTACCTAATGACACACAGTACTGTTTAAAAACTCGTTTATAATTATGTAATATCTCATTATAATACCTGTAAACTCTTATGGATAGGGAGAGGTGAATTGTATCTACATCTACATTTTTTATGCATATTCCATACTAGTTGTCCTATTATATTCTTTACTAGGTTTCCATCACGTCTTGGGTTACGGTTCCTCTCTATTTGGTTGTAGTGCAATATTCTAGGTATACATATTTCTTCGATAAATGGGTTAACCAACACCATAAAGGTGGGTCCACGCTAGAGATAGGGCCCGATCTAGCTATTTAGCCGCTCCAGGCAAAGATAATTTTCTCCGTACTTACACAAAATCATATAAGTCAGATATTTCCACTATCCAATCTGAAGTAGGTGGCACATACTCAACCTGACAACTTGGGTGTGAACCTAGGCAAGGTTGGATAATAGGAATAAGTCGATTTTGTCTCACATCAGTTTTTGCCGCTCTAGGCAAATGCCCGGTTTGCGCCCCCTTAGATCAGGCTCTAGCTAGAGAAGCTGAGCATGAGCGGAGAGTACAGCCTGAGTTCAAATTTGTGTAGTGTAGACCGACTCTAGAGGAGCGGAGCATGACTTACAAGCTACATGAATTTGAGCTCGGCCCATGCTCCGCTCGTGCTCGGTTCTTCTAGAGTAGACCCACCTTATTTCGATTTTTTTTCTACGCTGACATCGGTCGTTGATGTCGGTCGAACGTATCGTATCGCGTATGACAAAGAAAAGTTGCAATAAATCTGCCGCGGACGTCAGCGTTGCTGTGGACCATGAGGTCAACGTAGAAGAAAATCAAGCTTTAGTTCTTGAGATCAGCGTGTTCAAACAAACTCTTTAGTATTATGATATTGGTCGATGTTGGTATCGACCAATATCATAATACTGAAGAGTATATAAAGTGGTGAGTCTACATTCCATGTACGCAGTTTTCTAGTTATTGACAAAACTAGAACTTAAGGCCCCATGTTCAATAAGATTGTCTTCTTCTGACTAATGTTGAGGCAGATGCCTCACATTAGCGGCACTCGGCGGCGGTCCGAACCTCACCTATGTATATTCCATTTAAGCAACAAATGCAGAACTAAAATCACTCATGCGTACCTACGTACTATTTCGTACATTTGTAGTGAACGAGGCCACATGTTGTAGGAAGTAGTTGTGTGTAAAGCCAATGTTCTGTGTCCGACTCACCGCTCAGTGCACACCGCCATTGCCCGTGGCCGACATCCCGCCACGGCTGAGCCCGTCAGCGGTCGGCGTCGTTCTTGAAAACTACAAGTAATTAAACTCGCTACTCAACTATTATCTGTACACTCCTCCAAGTCAGAAACTTCGCCTGTTTCGGGATGTGAAACTTTTCCTGCTGAAATTAACCCTCACTTTAATCCAAAAATCTTTGCGAAATCCTTTCATTTTCGAAACTTCCCCACGAAACACAACTTTATAGTTTTAGTTTCATACCGTTATTACAATATCGCTTTGAGATAATATGTCATGTACAGCATACATCAGGTACTAATGAAACTATTGTGTGTTAACGTATCTAGATAATGATGGAACAATAGATAAGACAAATTGATACGGACGCATTATGGGATAAATCACATCGTGAAGCAATATCTCTGTAATTATGAAAATATGAGCAAACACTTTTAATTAGAAGATAAATTTCACAAGTACGTACATGTAATGGTGTGCGATGCGAGGCTCAGTTAACTCGGGCGGTAGGAAATTGAACATAACTCATTTTGAATTATCCGATTTCATAACAAGATGAATACTCAGTTCGAATTAATTTTGAGCCAAATAACATGATATACCACGCAAACATTTATTCAACGCTTCACTTCCTTGGAAAGTTTAGCACGAGGTACTTCATAATTAGACATATTTATGCAACATTATAATAAATTTTTCAAGGTTGAATACACTCTGCAAGTTAGAGCGGAAAAAGGAAAAACTGATCTCTCAAAAGTAATTGCCATTTCTGGTAATACGGCTTAGCTTTCAGATGTTTTTCCAAGAAAATTGAGTCACTCAAAAATAAATTCAATTTCACTTATCCAATCGGCAAAGTCCAGGTTTTTGAAGGGTCATGGACTTGTTTTTCAAACAGGAGAAAAACTTATTAAAGCTTGTGAATCAATAGTAGCAAGAAAATATGTTTTTTATTTATTATAATACCTTTTTGATTTTATTACTATTTCACCTGATAGTTAGTAATAATGTGATCAATGGCAGAGCTTAGCTCGCTTACCTAGAAGTAATCTATTTACTATTGATTTAAAGAACCTCAACAGGAAACATAGGCTCCGTCATAGAATTGCTCTCCTTAGCTGAACGTATGCTGATAGTGTTTTAGTTTCCTAATATTCACTGTTCACTGCATTTCTGGGAACACGATTAAATCAAATTCACGGAATCATTAGATACAGCTTATCCATTTCTAGTTCCAACCTAAGTGTAGCCGTAATACCAGCTTTTGTAGTAAAATGACATGTACTACCTTGCAGAGCACTTGATCCGGCCACATCAAACGGCATATTCAACTTAAATTGTGATATAGCGAATGCAGCGTTATATACATAGCAGCCTAAAGTGATTTGTCCACTTTTGTTCGCAGTAATGTTGTATTTTGTCCTAGTCAAAGGCTTTTGGAAGTTTCTAGCACGTAAGCCTTATTGGTAAGCTTCCTTTCTTTGGCCTACCTGCTGGATTATGTGGTTGCCGACTTTCTGAGTAATTGGTCAATTCAAGTGGTCATCGATAGCTGCTCGGCCGGTCAACTGGCTAATAATACCGGTATCCCTCAGGTGTCGGTGCTTACGGCTACATTGCTCCCGCTGCACATGAATGACCTATTTAATCTTTGGGTATGCAGACGACAGTACTATTACTGATAATGGGTCACAGGGCCAGTGTCTCCAAGAGGCTATAATTAAGCGCCCGAGCTGGTCTTTGCAGGCGGTGTTCAAGTTTAATGCTGCTAAAACCCAAGCGTTTCTTTTTTCCGCTAAAAGGAGTCAACTCCGTTCTCCTTTAGCTTTCCGAGGTAAACCCGTACTGATGACCAACCACCTTGATCTTCTTTGTATACGTTAACATCTACTCATAATTTTAGGTCATACATGGAGGAAAAGGCTCTGCTAAAGTTGGGAATCCTTGCAAAGGTGAGGCAGTGAAGTACCACGCCGGAACAGCTGCTCAAACTAATTCCAGCACAAATTGTATAGTGTACGAAGTACTGTTCTCATCTTTGGAATGAATCTGGAGAAATGAGCTAAGAGGATCATTGGTAACACATTCATCAAGTCGAAGCTTTAATCTTGAGTATCGATGTCGATTTGATAGCCTGTTGCATTTCGGTGCGTTTATGTCGGAACACATTTATTGTGCGTACAGCCAATGAGTGGAATACCCTGCCGGAGTCTGTGTTTTCTGATAGCTACACCTTAGGGGTCTTTAAGTCAAGAGTGAATACGTTACTTCTAGGCAAACGTGCTCCATCGTCGACCACATCATCGCTTGCCATCTGGTGAGATGGTGGTCAAGCGCGAGCAACACGCTTACCTAGAATACCTATTACTTCTAGGTATGTTGTAGGTTTTGTCGATCTAGAGGTTTTTCAATCAAGACTTAAAAGGTTACTTCTAGGTAACCCTACTCCATCTTCAACCACACTATCGCTTACCATTAGGTGACATAGTAGTCAAGTGCGAGCCTATTAATAAATAAATACAAAGTAAAAGTACTCAGAGATACATTTTAAGCTATTAGAGACAAGCAAGTCCGCAAAGCTGTTTACACACGTAACTAGTAGGAGATTCTAGGAATCTAGACCATGTATAGTTTATGTAATCTAGAGTCTAGAACACACCGATACGTGTCTTGAGCTTTCAAGTGCCCGTCTTGCTATCTCAGGCTAACGCTTGTGATTACGTGGGAAGGATAGGATTTTATTTATTTTACTTTGGTTTTTCTTTACGGTAGTGTATTCTCGGCCTATTTTATTAGATTCTGTTCTGCTTTATTTGATCTAAGCATCATCCTACACGTTTTTATGTAGGTTGTAAAAGAGTTAAAAGGAATACGGTTTTAGTATACGGCATTCAGAGAACTTTTTGCCTTATTAAATAATATGAACGTTAACAGTTATATAGGTTTTAGTAACATGATATAATAATTGTTACACTGAGAGATATTGTTGTGTTATGATTTGTCTGAGTATCACATACGAAATGGTTTTTAATGTCTAATCAAAATATGAAACCAGTTTTGCTCTGAACTTATCTATTGCCAATTGCAAAAGAAACTACGTAACCCTTACAATTTCTTTGAACATCCGCTGCTGAATCCAAATCAAGAAATAGAGGCAAAACCGACCGAACCCACAACATTATGTAGCATTTGCAGTAATAAATCATGTGATGATCCTCATCTTGTCAGTTACAGAAAGTAGTCGTATCATCCCTTCTCATTTAGCGTAATGTGGATAGTACAAAATCCTGTACGTCTTTATTCTTTAGTAGGCGCCCCACGTAGGCTGTTGGATCGTAAAATCCTTTTGCCCCAAAACGGCCTTGAATAACGCACAACTAGATCACAGATAAGGACTTATATCACAATATGCTGTTAGTTTTTGCTACATGGATTACGGATTTTGTTCACTGAATCAGAATCAACATCATTCCTCTTTGTAGCTTATTGTGAATCGTATTTATAATCGTTTCACCCATTCCATATTGAACTCTTTTGTACAAATGTAAACTGATTCAAACGTAAACATTTTTAGATCGTTGTGCTTCAAAAAGGAAAGAAATCGTATAAGATCACTCGCACGGCTGTCAAAATGTTTGATGTAAAAGCTTGCATAATAAATATTTCAGAATTTATGAGGTTTTATGAGAATCATTGAGTTTTGAGAATAACACGACACAAGTGTGTAGAAAAGAACAACGGCGAGAAAATTGTTAGTGAAATTATTAAGTGTCTACTTATATAAGTACTTACTTGTATAAGTTACCATGATATATACCAACGAAATAATTGACTGTGTTTTATCTAATCAAGATTATGGTCAGTTTAAGGACTGCATAAAAATCGTCATAATTAGAAACTGATTTGACTGCATTATTACGAAAATAAAAAAAATAAGGTACGTAGGTATTATTTACATATACCTACGTAATCTTATCAACTTTAAACTGGAATACTTTTAATACACGGATTCTATTAATAGTAAAGTCTGAGAAAAAGTTGTTTGGATATTTATTCTACCTATTTATGTACTTCTGTACATTTTTCATCACTATACGCTAAAAAAATATGCCCTCAAAATTTGGTTAGGGACTTCGCCATGATCCTTTGATCTAAAAAAAACTTTTTCAATATACAGATTATAAACATATAAAATCTTTTTTATTTGGGTGGTGGGTGGAGCGAGAGGGAGTGTCAGACTTTTACTTACTAAAACCCACAATTAGCGTTCTTTAGTTGTTTTTTTACGTTCCAGGAATACAACAACTCTTTCTGGCAATACTCTTAGTCTTCTGGCTAGACCTTGACCCATTTATTTGGGATAGTCCCTCTTTGTCTTCGTTTTCCATTGTGCACGATTTTGTGCCATGTCGGTGTTGAGATGAGCATCTCCAAGGTCTCTTTAGACCATCGTCAACAAAGAAAAGAAGAGGGTGGTCTTTCACGCTTACGCTTCGTCGTAGACTGTTCAAGGCCAAACTTCACCATAGGATCATCTGGGCGTCTTTGTACTTGACCATACCACCGTAAGCACTTCTCTGTGACTTTATCGGATATCGGAGCAACTTTGAAACTGCCTCTTACGTACTCATTACGGATTTTATCTAGTAGTGCGACTCCCGAACAATACTGCAGCTCAAAAAATACGACCTATTTATATGACCTTTTTATAAAACTTCGTGATAGTACACGCAGACATTGATACGTAGTCTATCTCCTCAGTCGAGCCCGCTCGGATCGGGCTGCAACAAACACATCACGTAGTTCATAGGATTTCATTTTAGTGTCGCATACGTTTTCGATTTCAGAATGCTTACTGTCAAAGGTGAATTCCCTGCGACGGAATACCTACACAAGTTTGCGATGTGGACGCCATTTTATGTGGTTGATGTTTGACACTATCGACAGTAAAAGCGAACAGAAAAACATGCATAATCTTGTTATCATTGCCTTATAAAATAGTAATCGGATATGGATTCGAGTTAGTGCGCTAAAAACGCCTAATTAAAAAAAAAAGAACTTTTCGGTAAATCTATAATAATATTTTCTATTTTTGCTTAGATAGTAGGTACATAAAATAAGAGGTAAATTGTGATCCTAGTACAATCTACAACAAAAATGAGGCTTGCATTTGCATGTTATAATAAATTTGAATGAACTCAAAAAATAATTAGAATAATGAAATTGAAAATGAACATTACAAAGAAATACCATGATATCAAAACTAAATCAATATAGTAGTGTCATTAAAAAAATATACCTACATCAAAAAATAATAACTACCAAGTTATAGAACTGCCTGTTTCTTTTAACCGACTTCGAAAAGGAGGAGGTTATATGTACGGCTGAATGTGTTTTTTTTTTAATTATTTATTTATTTATTTATAACTTTATTGCACACCTTAGCTTAATACAGGATAAACATTAACAGATTATCAGATACAGATTATGCGTACAATAGGCGGTCTTATTGCGCAAGGCAATTTCTACCAGACAACCTTTGGATGGACTGAACGAAAGGAAAAAGAGTTGGGGCTGTCAGTGTACAACATAAATATTATAGTATAATAATATAGTACAATAGAAATATATATATATAAATATATATATATATAATACATAAATAAACTACCAAATAATAAACTAATACATATTAAAAAATACAATAGAGAAAGGGGAAGAACAATTAAAGTGAAAGGTAGTGCTCCTTCACCATTTTTTTGAAGTTCGGTAGCGTTTGGGCACGCCTTGGTTTTTTTAATGTATGTTCATCGATATCTCAGTCAATTGTGAACCGATTTTGAAAATTATTTTTTTGATTGAAAGGTTATGCTTCCAAGTTGGTGCCATAGAAATATTGTTATGATTAAATAACTTTAATTTCGGAAGTCGGTGTTTCTATAATATGTAGTTTTGTCTCTTCGGTATTTAACACCGACTTCCGAAATTAAAGTTATTTTATACTTTTCAGTGTTTTTAAACATTGAAGTCGGTTATATTTTTTTTTGTAAAAAGTTTTTTATTTTACACTTTTTAAAACATTGAGATTGGATATTTTTTGTATAATTTCATTTAGGTATTTTATGATATATTTTAGGAGTCATGATGAAAACACTTTTTTTAAGTAAAGCTGGCTTAGAGCTACCATATTGTATCAAGGAGATGTCAGCAAACTATAGGAGCCCAGCAGGGTCGAAGCCTATTGGGGCCGCGGGCAATCTGGAAATGAGACCTGAGGCTCTGGAACGAAGGCAAAGAATTAACAGGAGAGGGTTTTTAGTCAGTAAAAGTCTGACACCCTCTCGCTCCGCCCAAGAGCGGGGGATGTCAATGAATAATTTTCTCACCTAAAAAAAAGCTACCATATAGTAAAAGGTTCTTTTATTGGCTTCTAGCAAACCCCTGTCTTTTTTTTTTTTTTTTTCGATGGGAAAAATCATGCATTGACATCCCCCGCCCTTGGGCGGAGCGGGAGATAGTGTCAGACTCTTACTGACTAAAAAACCCATCCCGTTCCTTCTAGCCTTCGTACCGGGGCTCGAGCGCCCTTTCGGATAACCCTGGCCCCAGTAATAACCCTGGCCCCAGTATAGCAAACCCCTTTCAAGTTGATCTAAATATATAATTATATCAAATACACAATGTAAATATTTGATGATTGAACCGGTTTTATAAAATCTATTGATAAAATTTGGTACAAAAATATACTAAAAAGAAAATCACGTCCATACCTATAGAAAAAAATAGAGAACTGTTGGCAACGAGAAAGGTTAGTCTTGTACCTTCGAGGCTTCGAGCAATTCTTTGAAGACGCACTATTCTATTCAATACTTTTAAAGAAATACGTGACTGCATGTGTTTCGATAAAATCCTTTTTATACGTATGAAGATTGCCATTACTATAGTGGAGGCTGTATAGTCGTTGCAAATAACGAGTGTATTATATGACTTTTGTGTCTTTGGCATCAGGTTTACAGTAGTTAGTACTATGCATTCCAAATGAGAATAGGAGTGATTGCCATGTTGTGACGTCACATCTTACTGTCAAATCGAAGAAATTTTAGCAAGATTGAAGACCTCAGAGAAAAGTAAATTTAAAGAACTGGATTCGGATTAAATATTTTTCGTTCACAGTTCGTAAATAAATTAAATTTTTCGTAAATTTATTAAAGTTTAAAAAATTCACAACATGGCAATCGATCCTATTCTTATTTGGGACGCATTGTATAATGTATAATTTAAAGAGTTAAGTTTATACATACTATAGGCCTAAAAACAAACAACCATACCCACTTTCATACACTTACGTTCGCACACACGCTACACACTTAATACAACATTAGTACTTTGTTCGCGCACTGCTCGTACCAATATTTTGTAACTGCAATAAAACTTCTTATAAGAGGATACTCTTTCTTAAGATACAGACAGGTTTTCTACCTAGCTAGATTAGTTTCTACTTATCATATTTGTTTTGCTGGATTTTCTTTCTTATATCCAATACTTCTTTTTTCTACTTTGTTCTTACATTTAGTATTTCTACTCTGTATGCCATGTGAAAATTATGTTCCCTATTAATAAAAAAATATATTATTATTTTCTTATCTTCATTTTTTATACATACCTACTACTATGTTACGTTTTTAAATATTTTTCAACAAAATTATATTTAAAAAAAAAACATTTTTAAATATATAGTTTTTTAACTAGGAAAACAATAACCGCTCGTTCTGGATTTTATTGTTTATCAATATTTTGTCGTTAGTTTAGTTAATGTGTCGCTTACTCAAATTCATACCGCTCAAGTTATTAAAATAGTATCTCATCATCAGTCACTAAGTTATTTTTTACTCGTTTTATAATTCCCCAATGTTATATGAATTGTAAAATTAATTAAAGAACAAACAAATCTGTAAAATGTCGTTATGAATGTATATCGAGGACACCTTAAAATATTTTTACGACCAAAAAAAAAAATTGGAGAAAAATACACAGTAGACAGTAGGTACAGCCTATAATAATTCTATTTTGCTTTTTAGTATGTGTACGTAATGGAGTTTCTGTATTCCAGCAACAGATGGCTCACTTGAAAACGTCTGAAAGCTTTGACTGTGGAATCAATATTCAATCACAGCTAGAGTTCCAGCTAACTGCTTCGGGTTTTCGATTGCACAAATGGACAGTTGACTTGAGTCAGCCGCCCATATTGAATTTCTACCAAAACATAAATATCGAACAAGACTTACAACCCGTTCCTGGAAAGAAATTTTCGACGATTTTGACTTGTAGGCGTCGGAGACGCCCCAGGTGTCGGGATTCGCAAGGCGATCTCCGGTCAATGAGCCGCGGTCTTCGGACTGCGAACAATGGGTAGCCCGCCCTCAGATAAGTCTGCTGGAAGAAAATTCATTTGAAATAAGCAGCACTTTTGTGCTCTTCTATCTGTATTTATTCTTTTCAGTTTTAAATGTTTATGTGTACATAAATAAATAAATATTCACTATGAGACAATTATGAAATCTACGCACACAAACCTACCGAGCTACATACGTAAGGAAACGGACATCCTCATTCCCCAGCCTTTTTTTTATGGTGGGAAAAATCATGCATTGACATCCCCCGCCCTTGGGCGGAGCGGGAGATAGTGTCAGACTCTTACTGACTAAAAGACCCACCCCGTTCCTTCTAGCCTTCATACCGGGGCTCGAGCTCCCTTTCGGATATAGGGACCTAGGGGATAGGGACCCAGTCCCTGCTGTTGCTGACAACTCCTTGAGGCGCGCGGGAACGGGCTTGGTCCGGACAGTTACCGGACAGCCGGACAGTGAGCTACCCATTGCTCACTGTCCGCAAGCCCGCGTCTACATTGGCCGGAAATCGGGATCAGAATCCCGGCGACGACGGCGGCGAGAGCGCCGTTGCCTGATGCGGTCGGCCTCCTCCTTTGCGAGCATTACTGCTTCGCAGAAGTCGGCGACCGCCTGCCACTCCTCCTCGCTCCGGACCATGGCCTCAACCAAGGCCCGGCGCGAGAGGTCTCCGCCGCCGATCGCCCCCACGAGGGCACGGCGATGCTCCGCCCAAGCAGGGCACACCTCGACTGTGTGCTCTACCATGTCCTCCGGGCGTTCCGCACAGTGGCGACACTCGGGCGACACTTCCGCATGAATCGAGTGTAGGAAACTCCCGAACGAACCATGTCCGCTGAGTACCTGCGTCATGCGGAAGGTAAGGACGCCGTGAGGTTTTTCCAGCCACGCCTCAAAGAGGGGACTTACCGCCAGAATTGTGGCGTGCCCAGCACTGGGTTGCGATAGTCGTTGACGCCATTTCACCATGAGATCCCGCCGGAGCTCTGTCCGCCATGCCGATGCCCCAGCCTCCGCTACAGGAGAGTGATCCCCGGCCACCATAGACGCAGGCTTGCAGACTACCACCAATGTAGGTAGCTCGCCGTCCTGAAAGGACCGAGCTCGAGTAGTCGATTTCACGTGTACCTCAAAGATATGTCAGCAAAAAAAAAAAACCTGAAGGGCCACCAGTAGGGTCGTTGGCCGCTAGGACCACGGAAAGTTTCTGTATAAGAAACCTCGACTGGTTCTAGAACGCAAAAGGCAACTAAAGTGCAGAGGTGAGGCTTTACGGCCTGTTCGCGACTTCAGTCTTAGCGGAGAATAGCGCGGCGAGCAGACCGGAATAGGTAAGCAGGTTCACAACGCTATGAGCGGCGGTTCGTGGCGTGCTTAATAATAATAATGATAATAATAATATTCCAACAACACAACGCCGTCCAGTCTCAAGCTAAGCAGAGCTTGTGTTATGAGTACTAGACAACTGATAAACTTACTTATATATTTCTAAATGCATACATATTATAGATAAATTACACCCAGACACAGAACAAATGATCGTGCTCATCACACAAACATTTGTCCTGGGTGGGAATCGAACCCACGACCTCCGGCATAGCAGTCAGGGCTTCAAACATTTTCATACTTTACCGCTCGCCGCCCCGCGCTTAGCTACCGCTTACAGCGGCAAGGTTGTGACCGTGCTGTTAGACAGTAAAAGCCTGATACGCCCTCACGCCCCACCCTAGAGTGGGAGAAGTCATTGGATGATTGAGTGACTCAAAAACTAAAGTACGTCTAGGATGTAAAACTATTCGTGAAAAAAATAGAGTCGGTCTCAGTTTTAGCATACATTTTTACGTAGTACTTGTATTTTGTATGCCTGCGCTGTATAAGAATATGAACTATCTCACTCAAGCATGCGCAGGTCCCTAGGTGATTTACATTGTTTATTTGGGAACCCTTGTATTTTGTACTATTTTGTCAAGGCAAGCAATACATAAGTTAGTAAGAAAAAAACGTTGGTGAACTTACATTTTATAGTCCCGCAGAGCCTTAGAAGTCTGTTTCTCATCAAATAAGAATATAACTATTTGAGAGAAAAGAAACGAATTTAAATAAACAAGCTTGCTTTAAATGCGATGATCTTTTTGTCTGACGGCAGACCAAAAAGGTTACTTGTATTTACTTAGTTAGGGAAATCTTGGATCTTTTTTAAACAAAAATACCTAGAACAACCATTTAAAAATAAAATGTGGCCCTACACAAGCAGTTACTTCTATAGCATCGGTGCACTCCCAACCCGACAGCCAGACCCGAAACACTTATCTATAGGCCATACAAATATTAGTTCTATACGGGAAACAAACCTTTTTTTATGGTGGGAAAAAATCATCTAATGACAACCCCCGCTCTTAGGCGGAGCGGGAGATAGTGTCAGACTCTTACTGACTAAAAGACCCACCCCGTTCCTTCTAGCCTTCATACCGGGGCTCGTGCTCCCTTTCGGATAACCCTGGCCCCAGTAGGCTTCGACCCGGCTGGGTCCCTGCTGTTGCTGACAACTCCTTGAGGCGCGCAGGAACAGTGCGCGCCGTCGGTCGACAGTGAGCTACCCATTGCTCACTGTACGCAAGACGGGAAACAAACCTGCGATACGAAGTGTAGCAGTACATCAAATAACCACTACGCCAACCGTATCGTCAAATTGGTATAAAGTGTAACAAAATATGTACTACCAAAGCAAAATTCAAGTTACTGTTAGCTTTTATATAAAATCACCGATTGCCAGTTATCAAACCAATAAACCAATAAGTAGGTATTTTATAAGTGATCACAAATGCTCTAAGAAGTAAAAACATAAATTTCTGTAAATTCTCTTTCAAGTTAGCGCAGATAATTTGAAAAGTATCTACAGGAGTACATAATGCATAGCTCTGCAGAACTGCAAATCCAATTTCCATTCAGGGTGCCGGGGAATCGAATCTAGACGCCGATTGCGGCCAGGTAAAAGCGAGTTAAATCGGATTTTCACTTTGCCTACATTCTTCCTGGCTAGATAAACTATAAATCTGACCAATTTAGACTTGACCTAGTAACGACACTCATACCTTCTGTTCTTTTTAGTTTTCACCCTAAATGGACTTGGTTGTCTTTATATACGATTCTTGTATCTTTCTTGTATTAAGTATTAAAGTTAACGCAAAGAACTTTTGGAAAAATGTAGGTTTTAACGCAACTCGGGCCTTCTACATACAAGCGCTGCCTAGTTTAAGGACCATTATTGAAATTAACTAACTTTGTTAAATTTTACCAGTTACTGTTAGAATATAATAAGTTTAGTATAGGTACAATTTGTTACAATGGCCCAATAAATTTATTTTATATAATTTATTTCAGTTCTGTTTGTAAATATCTTTTTCTCGTTTCTTTTTTAAGTCCGTTTTAGTGGGTAATATAAATATTCATATATTATGCAATCTTAAGCACACCTCAAGGGTTCTAATCCTCCAAAACGATTCTTTAATAAGCTTCAAAGAAGTTTCTCTCTTAAAAGGCCGTTCGTTAAATGAATCTGACTTTCTTTGTGGCAAGAAAAGGGGATCCCGAAAAAAGTCTCGGCCATTCAGAACGGTTGGTTTACTCTGGGGAGTCAAAAAGTTACCCACGCCCCAAAATCTTCGGGTTGTCATGAAAAAGCAGCTAAATTCGATTTCTATCCTCATGAAAATGGCTTATTCGATTTCAATGCACGAGAAAAGTTTTATAACTTGAAAGTGTCCATGGACAGACATAGAGCTATGGACAGACATAGAGCTTTAGACTGCTCGAATGAGGATAGCGCGGAAGGTCGCATAGAGTTAGCTTGCGTTTTACTTAATTAACAGCGACAACGTAATACAGGGATAATACCAAAATTGACTTTAGCGTACACACTAACTTTGTGCAGTATAAACGAGTTAACCACCCCCGCTTATAATATTGAGTGACAACATTTTGCAATATGCGGAGTAGTAGGTAATTGTTTCAGAACATATTTTCTCGATTGGGAATTTAGATCCGCCATTGTGTTACCACCCACTGTTTTACTTGTAAAGGTCTTCAACATTGACCTTCTTATAAATGTCCATAATGAATAGGAAATTTATATTTCTGTACCTATCAGCTAAAAGTGATATTCATTATTATTTTTAGAAAGTTGTAACTACTCACGAAATAAATTCGCAAATTCTGAAAAAATTCACACAATAAGTTGATGACCTATAAGTACACAAGTTACACGTTTCTGGTTTAAATTTTAACATAGAAAAACGAGTTAAACAAGCCGACCCTCGCTCACTTAATAGTTCAAAAATTTCTAAATTCATTATATTATTTCACATAGGCTTACATTGGCAGTTATAAAACATCAGAAAGCCATAAGCGCACTGTAGGAGGTTTTAAACAACTTGCCTGATTGCACGCACAAGACAAAAAAATTGGCAGTCACCAGCTAACGAAGCTTCGCTTTGACGATATTTTATTATTTTCCACATCACCCTCAGAACTTGTAGAAATGCTCCAAGACTGAAAAACCTTGAGGTTGGACTTTTAATGACAGTAATAGATTCAAGTCTCAGGTCTTTACGAACAGAATGAATAGTAGAATCGAATCTTTTTTTTCTCATTTTCATCCAAAATCCCGCTGTTGGGCGGATCAAGAGGGCATATGAGACTTTTACTAATTAAAACCCACTCCTATGTTCTTTCTTTGCCTTACCTTCCAGAACCCATGGCTCCAGTAAGCTTCGAGCTCCAGTAGGCTTCGACCTTGTTGGACCACTACGGCTTAGCTGACATCTTTTAGACGGGCAATATGTCTATGAGTATACGTACATAGATTACGTATACGTATATAGATTGTATACTTTAAAAATAAAGAACACAAAGAAGTCCTTTGCCCAGCAGTGGGACACAAAATAAAATAACAAAAAAAAAAACAAATTTCTTAAGACCTCTCCACGTTTTGACACTGAAACGGTATAACAGACAGTTCTGTTTACAAACGGAACATGTGCAAGCATCTAACGACACAATAATGCGTTCATTACAGTACATTCTATATTTGGAGCACACAATTATTCGTACAAATGGCTCACTCAACCAGTACTGATTCTCATTTGATACAGCCGTTAGAGAATCAATAACCCATGAAATAAACGTTTGTGTTGCCTACTGAGCATTTTGAAGAGTCCCTAATGGAGTTGGTGTGCTAATAATAACTTCATTAGAACTACATTTGTATCGACCACAATAGCCAACATGTGTTTGGAGTAAATATCAAAATAATTGAACAGACCATAACAATTTAAAAAGAAAATATTTAGGTAAACAGATTAGTCCAAAACTGAAAAATCTGTAGTGTAAAAACTTCACACTTTGCAATGTGTAAGTACATTTTTTTGGTATGAAATCATCAAATAACTCTTCCTGCTCAAGCTTCCACCCGTGTTCCTTCGGTTACTTTTTGCTATCCAAGGCCGCAGAAACTCTTTCGAATTTTGTACCCACAGTATCCTAATTTTTACCGCATCAAAATGCCTTCCTCAAAATAACTAAAATCACCCTATGTATGTCCCTTTTAATTTAATATAAACGTAATAAAACACTTGTAAGTGCTTTTCTTAATTCTCGTACCAAAAGAAAACCTACTAAAATTAGAGTGTTTCTTTCTTATTGACACAAAAGACAATTCCTAAAATCGATAAGCCCACTCTTCACCAAGTTTCACCAAGATAAATCAACAGTCCTAAATTCACGTAACAGTTATTTCTAGGTAAAAATAGAAACGTAACCAAATCGTAAATTACAATCCAGTAACGAAATTAATATAAAATTACTTTTTTATCGAAACAATCTGAAATTACTTCTTAGGATTCCTTTTCCCATCAATTTGAGTAAACACAGTCGTGTCAAGAATGACACGTGCCGACTTTGTGTCAAAACAAGTATTTGACTTTCTTCAGTGGGTAATTTATTTTGGAACGATTTGGAAAAAAGGAAAGCTATAATCTAATAAAGGGGAAAAGTCTCCGCGAAAATGGGCCGCGAGGTGTTTGAGGGACCGAACGAAATCAGGTGACTGTCATAAATAAAGGAGAGGCGATTTTATCGATGTATCCAATAAATATTGAGTTAAGTTGTATGTGTAAGTATATTATCTGTGACTGTTTTATGTTTACAGCTTTATTCTTTTATAATACGAACATAAAAAGAAAGAGCTTCAATAAATTTTATTGGTTCACAGTTTTCCTTTGAAAAAATAATCTTTGAATCTTTGCTTCGAAAAATTGTATGTTGCTAGTTAATCTGGGATAACAGTGTCGAGTGTACAGAGTGCCCTTAAGCTATGGTCGTGCTTCGTGTCATTAGGTGAGCTCGATATTGATCTTTAAATCTAGCTCGTTACTGCAAGCAGCTTCGGAGGCTGTTAACTCGATTAAAGACAATTTTGCTTCAGGCTATATTCATACATAGGGGAATGAAAATGCGTCTCACATGAAATTGGAAAACCACAGATATGTAGACAGGTGAGATATATTTAAAATTTATGTATGATATGTTGGTCCTACCTATAAAAATATATTTAGTTAAGCAAAATATAAATTAAGACAAAATAAACATATTTGCTCCAGCTTCCAAAACACTGCCATTGACATCTATTAGATACGCAAATCAATTTCCACTAACGTTATTTCCTCGAACAAGATAAAGTAACATGAAAGTTATTCCAGCAAAGACCCTACTTATTTCAAAGTTAATTATTCCCTTTATAGTCTTACAAACCAAGTTTGACATTTAAAAGCATATCACCGTAAACGTGCTTACAAACTAAAGTCGTTTTGTCAACCGAGAAAATATTTTGTAAGGTCCTTTTATGAGTGGAGGAGTAAAGTAGATAAAAGTGGAATGGGCGAGTGATGCGGAGGCACCGAAAGGGTTTAATCAAAGCGAGACTGCCCCTACGACCGGGGATATAGTAAATAGTCTATTCTGAAATCCACACTCCCGAACAAATACCTATAGCTTACATGTGGCCACGATCTTTTTTTGTTTTTCATTCAATATAGTGTCTTCGTTGACTATAAACAAGATAGATGTTTTATGGAACTATTTTAAATTGAATACAATTTTTAGAATGTACTCAAGATAGCAACAGTAGTAATATAGTAGTAGTTAACGTGTAATATGATATAAGTTGTTATGTCATTGTTGTATGTTTTCTTTGGTCTTTGCACGGTTTGTGCTTAGCCACTGTCAAGTTTACAAAGTATTTACTTTACCTATGTCTCAAAATATTACACTTTTTCCCATTGCATTATATACATTGCGGATGCATTCGAATGCCCATACTGTACCTAAATATATTAATTCAGTTTTCTCAGCAAGCGTCACCGAGGTAGTCAATACTTCAATAAAATTCATATCCAACTGAACGACTATTTCGGGTCGTTGAAGGACACGCAATGTCGAGTTTCTTTGAGATATCTGCTGGTGTTCATCAGGGTTTCGTTCTGGACCCTGTGCTGTATTCCATATTCACAGCTGACTAAAAGCTGATAACACCACAATTGTAACGTTTGCATACGATACCGCTATTTTAGCCACCGACAAGGGTTCGAGTGCTGCTTCAAAATACCTGCAGACAACAGTAAATAAAACAACCAAATGGTTACAGAACTGGCGAATTAAAGTAAATGTATTCAGTCAGTCAAAAAATGATGATAATTGCTCATTCTTTGCATAGGTCTCATGGAAAAAAATATGCAAGAAACTCCATCGACTCTCCAGAGACATAGTTCTTATATATTACTTAACGTTATGATAATGCAAGAAACCAATTATGCGTATTACCTTGCAACGGATTGTACAAAAGAGCTGTCACCTGCCATTATGCTGCATTTACAACTTTACCACAGATAATCAGAAATATGTTTCGGTGTTGCTAGCACAATTATTAGATTGCAATTAATATAAAATAATATTCTTGAATGCAAAATAATGTTCTTATTTACAAAAACAGAGTGAATAATCTGATTACGTATCAAAATCTAATAGTGAATCAATTTTCAAAAACTAAAGTAACAACTGAAAAATCCCACTGAAAATTTCCCAATTATTTGACAGACTTCAGCCTTAAAATTAGACTTTGACGCTAATGTCAGGATTTAAACGTCCATCCACCAAATTCATTTCAAAACCGGCTCATTATGAATAGACGTTCTAAGTTGAAATTAAATTCACATCGAATATAAATTCAATAAATGTGTTACGATAAAAATATGTAAATTATTAAAAAATATAATATCCCTCTGTAAACACAACAAAAAATTCATATCCGATTCTCTGAAAATGTTCTGGAGCTTATAAATATTTACGAGAGTCGGCGAGTGATCCGCTAATCCTTCGAGTAGGTAGTATTAATCCGCTATCAATATATTCTCCATGAAACATTTCATTTGTATCCGATAAGTGGCTTACCGTCATCGGATATCAGACGGATATGACATCACGCGAACGTGAGTGAATGAGTTTCAGATATAGGGTTGGTTGTTATCTCCACGTGTGTTCTGCGGTTGTAACCGTTAGCGATCAATATGGCTACACTGCAAGATATGTATTTTCCTAAAAATCATTAAAGAAAGAAACACCATTTATTTGCGCGAAATGACGCAATCTCAAGAATAGCTTTCAATCATATTCATTGTATAGGAAAAATTTACGTCACATCCGCGCAAAATGGCCGATCGCTCAGCATAAAGTCATGGCCCCTATGCATAATGCGACGAGACCACCGCGCTGGTTTTCAACGTGGGCCGTTGGTGGTATCGGCACAAAGACTTCGGAACGGTGTAGTGCACGAATCGATTTGTGTAGAATATGGAAAAAAAAGAAAGGGATTAATTTGAGGTGCCTGAAAAATGGCCCACCAATAGATGATGTGGATTTCGTCGCAGACTGTGGTCTCCAGTGAAGCTCAGATTTAGTCTGACCAACATATTAGACTGCTGGCTCTAGGTCTTTTCCCATCTACTTTTACATCCATCTATCTATAGCAGCCTCTTTATATCCAATTTTAGACTTAGGCCTCTTCCAATCTTCTCCACTTCTGACGTTCTTGGGCAATCAACATCCAATCCCGTCCAGCGTGTCGAACAATATCGTCCTTCCATCTCTTAGGTGGTTTCCCTTACGGTCTCTTATGGGCACGTGGTCTCTCGAGCATTTTTACATAACAATAGTATATTATGATACAAGTGTGTAATATTGGTGATTACTACTGAGGTGGTAATCACCAATATTCATGCATATCGTACGACGTTTTTCAACCCACGTATGAAGAAAAGCCTTTTAATTAACTGTTTAATTAACAGCAAACCTGTTAATTGTTTTTTTTTTGTGTCACGGAGGTAAAAGAAAAATACCTAATCTGTTTTCAAATGCGCGCGCATTTTATTTTATTTTCTTTACTTCATTGGGGCAGACGGTTTTATACCATACAACTTCGTCATCAGTAATGAATTTCATTTTTGAGTTATATTAAATGTGGGTACAACACATTCTAATGTTTTTGCAATATTTAGCAGCAATTGTATAGAGTCAGCCTTCTCGGCAAGCTTCGCTGAGGCACTACATTAAAATTCTCAGCTCCGTTTTGCCACTAGGAACTAATTTGTGAATAATTAAAACAGCGACTGAACTTCACTCGAAACAATCACGCGAAAAACCGCGCGTCTTATAAGGGCAGCCATAGACTAGCTAGATTGTTTTAATAAAAAATAAGATGATTTTTTTCCTAAGATACTCGTATTTTTTTTTTCTGTTGAACGCAATAACTCAAACTGAGTTTTTTTGCATTACTTTGTTTAGAGACAAAATAGGTTCTAACTACAGTATCGGACTATTGCAAAATGGTAATCTAAAAGTTACAGTTTGGTTACAGGCGCCATTATATACCTAAGTGCGGTGCAATCATAGCCACTTTCTGAGCAAGTGTACTATAAAGTATATTCTTTTGAAAACCAGCAGCCTTACGTTTATAGCTACAACGACGGCATTGTGCCGAGTCCAAATACCGTTAACATTTGCGACGGCAGTGCCCGGCCGCTTTGTGTGAACAAGCACCTGCATTCACGATGTCCACTTCACACTGGTTACTTTGTATACTGCGAAAAACTCAAAGGTGTAAAATTAACGAACTGGATTTTTTTTAGGTAGGAAAATCATCCAATGATATCGCTCGGAGCGGGAGATAGTGTTATGCTTTCACTGACTAAAAACCCACTTCTGTTCTTTTGTTGCCTTTCGTACTGTGCCGAATCTTAATTTCAGAAGCAGACCCTTGATCCCAGTAGACTTCGACCCTGCTGGACCCCTACGGTTTGCTGACAACTCCTTGCGCGCGTGAAACCATACGCACCGTCGACGTCTTGGGGAAACGGAATTCTCCCTGTATCTTTCTATTGGCATTGTCACGTTAAAATCGTATTTAACTTTAACCGTTTCCGTTCCTCTTCCTACAACTGCCTATCAGCAGCTTTGTTGGGAACTTGAGAGGGAAACGTCAATATAAACGCGTGTTTAGTTCTCATTTAGCCTTAGGTGAGATACCAGATAATACAGAATGAAGTTTTGAGAAAATAAGTAATTGTTATCGTTTACTTAACAATTAGTACCGTTGCTAGGAGTGGGCGAAGCGCTCTGCGCCCACGGCCTCGAACTTAAAGGGCCTTCCCTCCCTTTTTTTTCGATGGGAATTATAATCTTATGACAACTCCCGCTCTTGGGCGGAGCGGGAGATAGTGTCAGACTCTTACTGACTAAAAAACCCATCCCGTCCCTTCAAGCTTTCATACCGGGGCTCGAGCGCCCTTTCAGATAACCCTGGCCCCAGTAGGCTTCGACCCGGCTGGACCCCTGCTGTTGCTGACAATTCCTTGAGGCGCGCGGGAACAGCACGCGCCGTTGACGACTTGGGATTGGTCCGGACAGTTACTGGACGGCCGGACAGCGACTTACCCATTGCTCACTGTCCGCAAGCCCAAAGTGAAGGCACCCAACTATTATTAAAAACTACAAAGTTTTATAACATCCCACCTAAACGCACAAAACGTTTTGGGAACACATTCATTGTACGTACAGCTAAGGAGTGGAATTTCCTGCCGTAGTCTGTGTTCGCTGATGGCTACAACCCGGGAATCTTTAAGTCAAGAGTGAATTGGTTTCTTCTAGGTAAGCGCATTCTATCGTCGACTGCATCGTCACTTTCCATCAGGTGAGTGAGATAGCGGTCATGTGCGAACCTATCAACAATAAAAAAAAAAAACATTATTATAAAATTAACAGAATTGGACAAATTCCAGTGATTCACTACGTGTACTTTTTAGTTATGGTTGTGTGTTTTTTTGCCTTTTCTGACTAATCCGTCAGGTATGAGATGGACTCATACCTGGTGGATTGATCAGTTTGGTGCGCCAAAAGAAATATTTTTCTTTCTTTCTTGCTTTCCTTCTTTATTTATTTATTTAAACTTCCTGTACAGTAGTGGTACATAGGCGGACTTAATGCAACAAGGCATTCTCTACCAGTCAACCTTTGAGTTAAAAAAGACAACACTGTGGAACGTTTGCACAATAAACTAATAACAAATACTTCAAATGGAAAAATATAAAATAAGTTATTTATAATAATAAAATACATATATATATATGCTAAAATAATAAACTTATAAATACTAAGAAAAATATCAAATTATTGAGAGAACTTAATAACAACTCTGACGAAGACCGAACTATGGTTGAGAGGACTTCAAGTAGAAGTTCCGAATTTTAAGTTTGAAGGATAATTTACTTTCAGCTTTTTTGATGTCAAGGGGAAGCACATTCCAGAGTTTTCTTTCTTTCTTTCTATTAAATCATGACAACAGTTCTTAAACCGGCTTCACGAACCCGTCCGTCTTCAGACACCTAATACGTGATATCACACAAGTAGTAAAAGTACTAAAACATTACAAGAAACTCTACCAATGAATTGCTCTCAGAATGATGCAGCGTCATTAAACACGAAACAAAAAACCGATTTCTGAAAAGAGTTCAATAATGTTAAACCATTCGATTAATAGCAGCGCTCTTAGGATCTATGCTGAAAACCTCATTAACCCCTGTGTAATATTGGCAGTCTATGAAAACGTACGCACTAATAAACCAAAATAATTGCTTTGGCTTCCACTCATTGCTCTCTTTTCGCTGTATTTTATCGACGTTTCAGTTAGGGTGTGAACACACATAATGCCCCATAATACCTTTGGCATCTCGATAAATGACAAAATAATTTGAACCTCTGATACTTAAAAGACAAGAAGTGTAGTAGGGGTGAGCTAAAAACGGTTAAAAGCTAAAAATGTAATAATAATAAATAATCATAAACCTATCTAATGTTCTCATTGCTGGGACTCAGAACTTCTCTCTAGGAGTGGGAATGGGCCGTAATCCACCACGTGAGCCCAGTGTGGGTTGGTGAGTGTTTTCCAACCCGCACAGGACCCGGTTTCCTCACGATGTTTTCTACCGTTTTGAGAACAGTGGTAATGAAATAAATTACACAAAGTAATGCGCCTGGCAGGGTTTGAATTTGAACCCGCGACCTACAACTCGTAAGTCAGAGCCATTACCACTCAGCATAATAAATACATAATAAATATACCTAATAGGAAAATATGTAACTCAAATTGTTGGTATAAAAGAAGCTAATAAACAGATATTCATAGGAATTTCCTCAACAAAGTTAGAATGTTATCACAGAACTCGTTATTTTCATATGCTTGAATACTTCATAACTTTGACTGAAAGAAAATATAGATCCTGTTAGATAATTTTACCATAAAACGTTTTACTCATCTTGTCGTTATTTTTATTGTTAACTTAAAATAAAATTCACGATATTACGATGTAAAAGGTAAAATTAATTTAGTAATATTAAAAAAAATAATTGAAAATGGATTACTAGTTTTCGAACGAATTATAACTATACCTAATCGCATTTTTTTTTTGAGGAAGTAAAACCTCAAATAATTCCTCCCTCTCTGGGTAGATCAAGATGGAATGTGAATTTTTTAATGACTAAGATCCACCTTTGTCCCTTCAGTTGCGCTTTGCGTAATGGTGGTTCTTTCGAACAATTCCACACTCATAACTTTAATCGTACTTAGTAACAGAAAAATGATATTTAATTGAAATAAAAAAAAATAAAGAAAGTAAAAAATAATACTTATTTGAATTGTAATAAAATTGTTCTAATGAGTTAAATTAAGCCATCTCGAATATTTAATATGCTTACAAATTAAAAGCATTGTGTTCTATAACAAACAATGTCTTTAGTCTCATCAATGTTATTATTTCGTATTATTCAAAGTAATTTAAATAGACATTCCATTACTATTTCAATTTTTAGAGAAAATAAAATAGAATTTTCTTAATCACTCGTAATGGATAACACTCAAATGATATTTAAATAAATTTTCAATTGTATTTTATTATTATATTAGATAAGTATCATTTCAGCTCTGATTAAAACTAAAGAAAATGAAGTAATGGAGTAAATCAATTGTTTACCTCAGAGAATCCATTAGTAAGAAAGAAAAAGATAATTATTGGATCAAACAACATCTAACCACACTTCAACAAACACATTAATATTAATTTTACTAGCTGTTGCCCGCGACGTCGTCTGCGTGAAGCCTCTACAGCACTAAAAATACCTAAGGTGCCAGTGTCGCTATAGCATTATAAATAAACAACTTTTAAAATAGCATTATAATATAAGTTTTTTTCGCAAACGAAGCTAGTGAAGAGAGTTATATGGGAATCCTGCTGAGTTCAGTCATAAGATGTGACTGAAGGAAATAGAGAAAATAATGCAGGAATACATTCCAGGACACAAAACAGTAAAAATACGTATAAAGGTATCATACCTTACAAGACTTCCCTATAAACTACGTTGGTAGTTATACTGCCAGGAGCCAAAATGTAAAGAGAGTCAGGACTGGTGGCGCGGGAGCAAGTGACGTACAGTTGCCCGTGTGAGAAGCAACTCGTCCTGAGGTTGACGCCCGCTGCCCTCAGTGTCTGCCCCTGCGACTTATTGATAGTCATCGCGAAGCAAACACACACGGGGAACTGTACGCGCTTGAACTGGAACGGGAAGTTATGGGGTATGAGGGGAATGCGTGGTATAAATACTGCCTCGCTGACGCCACAACCCGTAAGAATTTCTGCCTCAATGGTGTGTCTGTGTGGAGCGAGATGACTTTGAGGCGGGTCCCGTCACAACTTCGAAGCATAATCGGGACACCGACCGACTCTTGCTGACAGGGAGTTCAGAAATTCCACGGAATAACGTGTGGCATCTTCTTGCTCGACAACAGTGTTTATCGAGGTGTAGACCATTTCATTCTTCTCAATTTCCGAGAGAATGCATTCGTTAATTGCTGCAGCCTGATCATTTTTGGGCGTCAAAATGGCCCGCTCACACACCCAAGAATTCTGCTGGTGCGGTATACGACTGATGTCCCTGTACACACAGTGAATGAGTTTTTCTAAGCTGGATACCACTCTACCGAGAGACTCTGGAAGTATCACCTGTCCACCACTCTCTTCTGGTAGAATGCCTTCGTCAAGACTTAGAAGGACATCGGAGAATTCTTGAGCACGTGCATTGCCGCCAAGCCGAGCTCTCATATTAATGGTCAAGCGCAGTGTACGAACTCGTGACCACAACGAAGATCGTTTCGACGAAGCAATCAACTCGTCAGCCCTCGATCCCCGCGTCACCTCGGGAAGTGTTTGCCGGAAATCGCCACTGAACAGAACTGTGACACCATCCATCAAATGTTAGTTCCTGCGGATGTCCTGCAGGGGTCTATCCACGACCTCAATTGCCTTCCTATTGGCCATCGTACACTCATCATCAGAGAGTAATCCTTGAGCACGTGTCCCTTATCGCTGTTACGTGACACACCACAAACAGGCGTTTCGGCGCTCTCTTTATCGATGGGAATTTTTAACATGGCATGTGCCTTCCGGAAGCAGTGTGGCAGCGATTCCTGACGACGCTACAGCAATAGCGATTTTGCCTTGGCTCCTGACCTCTGCAAGCATGCCAGTGGTAACAAATGTTTTTCCTGTTCCACCAGGAGCATCCAAGAAAAACATTTTACCCTGGTTTTGCCCAACGCTTTCAAGGACGGTGTCATAAATTTGTTTTTGCTCTTAAGAGAACAAAGCGACATGGTAATTTCGTATGGTGGTTATTTCGCCCGGATCGTAATTTGTTTCAGCGTTATACTCCCGATTTCCACGGTCTTGATTTCCACGCGTTCATCAGTTACTTCGACTTCGTCTCTAGTAGCACGCCTCGAAGCTCGTAGAAAATCTTCAGACAGATGATGGCGGTAACAACCGCAGAAAATAGCATTCGCTACTATTCGGGCGCAAGGTATAAACCCTACCCAATGCGGTGTCCTTGAAAATTCCCGGAAAACCTTTCACAGCACCTCCTCGTCGATGTCGGTTGAATACACCCCTTTGCTTGTCGTACGTGTAATATGAAGGCACCTCGTCATACGTAAGGGATTTCGCAAACTGGTCGACTTCACAGAGTCTGAGAAATGCCACCATGTAATACCTAACACCGCATTTTTTTTAAATTGTCTTCCTCAACTCTGCTCAAGATTTTGAGGGTTTTGTTGGAACTTGAATTTGTCAAAACGAACTATAATATTATGAAGAAAATGCGCATTGCCATCTATGAATTTTAAGAATAACTAACTACTAACCTCGCCAACATGATCAAATTTAAATGATTAATTTCCAAAAACTGTTAACATATAACTTGATTTGATTTTGATGAAATCTCATAGATGGCGCTGCTTTAAAATTGTGTTTATACTACTAACATTCAATCAACTATGTTTCTCTGCCCAAGTTACTTTAATGGCGTAGTTTTTATAGTGTAAAGCTAGATAATAGCATGACTTACTCAAAAACAACATTTAAATATGCGTCCTTATATTACACGCTGTCACAGAATGCGTAAGAAAAATAAAGATTCACAGCTCCTCCCCCATAGGTGATAGCGTGATAATATGTAGCCTATATCTTGACCCGACCTCTTAGTAATATTCATGCAAAATTTGAAGTAAATCCATGCAGTACTTTTAGAGTTTATCCCGGACATACATACAGACAAACAGACAAAAGTTCTAAAAACTATATTTTTGGCTTCGGTATCGATTGTAGATCACGCCCCAAGTATTCTTTTAAAAAAATATTCAATGTACAGTTTTGACTTTCCTACGATTTTATTATATGTATAGATTACAAGACTTGATTGCACCTGAAAGGCAATGGGAATCATTCATGGAGACAGCTACGCTTATAGATTCCTTGTTTGATTAATCAAAAATAGAACATTACTATCCGAATTATTGCAGTGACCAGATTTCTGGAGTGCGCGGGAAGGTCTCACAGCGGCCTCACCCTCCGCATGACGCAGGTTCTCACCAATTATGGCCATTTCGGGAAGTTCCTGCGCTAGATTCATGCGGAAGAAAGGAAGGCGTAGCGTCGGTAGGCTCACCGCAGGATGAACTGCAGATCTAGTGAAGCTCACAGGAATCTAATGTACCTATGTGAGAAGCACAAGGACCGGTCATGATAGTCCTCGGTTGCAGTAGACAACTTTCGGCTGTGATGATGAAAAAAAAGATGAAGTGTCGGCTAGCTACTCATTGCTCGCCATCCGCAAGCCCGTGCCTATGGTGGCCGGAAATCGGGATCGGAATCCCGGTGGCTGGGGTTCTCCAGGACAATTGCCTCGCGCGTGCGATAGCCTCCTTTGCTAGCATTACTGCTTCGCAGAAGGAGGCGACCGCGGCTGGAGTGGCGACCGCGTACCGGAAGATGCAGCGTTGGATGGCCTTCTACAAGGTGGACCGATGACCTGGTGAATGTAACGGGAAACCGGGAACGTTCGATGTGGCGACGCTTGGGGGAGGCTTATGCCCAACAGTGGACGTGTGTCAGCTGAAATGATGATGATGATGATGTTGATGAGAAGGAGGTGGCCGCCTGTCACTCCCCCTCGCTCCTTACCATGGCAACTTTTTCAGTATTACCTCATAATATTTACCAAAGATAGTCAAACCACACTAACTCAAAATAACTAATCCAGAATGACGTAATTAAGGATTCTAGAGAGCCTGAACCTGAGGCGAACGAAATGTAATCCCGTAACAAACATCCCGTGCCGGTGGCCACGCCGTGTACGTAAACACGGGTGTCAGTACACTTAGTAAGCGTCACTTCGGTCGTGAGCCATACCAGGCTGTACCTAGTACCGTAGTACCAAAGTGCCCTAGCGCACTAGGCAATATCGGATAAGTGCACCAACGTCAACGCCTTTTATTACTGTGAGCGTAAACATCAAACTAGTTTTTGTTTATTTTTGAAATGAAATAAAACTTATAGTACATAAGTAATGATGTAATTTTAGAAATGGAATTTATATGTTTAGTTTCTGATTTGGATGATAACACAGATAGACCATCATAATAGGCCTTCCTCTCCCTCTCCATATATTTAGGTAAATATATTATACTCTTTTAGTAACATTTATTTCAATCCTCGTCTTCACATGACCATACCAAAAGAAATTATTTCCTTTTAACTTATCAAACGCGCCGGCGCAACTTTCAAACTTCCTCTAGACCATTGCTTTCAATCTTAATGTGATAAAATTTAAATTTTGATCAAACGAGTTAAAATTTTGAACTCCTAAATCTGGGCTACTCCTTAACTTATGCTGAAACCGCCCCAAACATTTCCCTCCAGTTTTTCACACTCCTTGTACATAGTGCATAGCGTTACTGCCTCGCCTCCCCAGAATTCGTTACACACATCTCCCAAAGGACTTGTACAAATCTTGCCACATTCCGACGACGTAAGAATTCCTTTACCGACACGAATCATTTTGGCACAGAAACGTTTTTATGTTCAATCGGTGAGAACGTATTCGAAGGGAAACGTGAAGATGTTGTATAAACAGCTGTAAAACTCTATACCTACCAACGATCCACACTCCACAGTAATCTACATTATAATAATATGTGTTTTCACATTTGTGCAAACATTTAGCTTTTATAGCAAATGTTCATTTATGTGAACATATAAAAATATTGATATCTGAACACAAAACCAACCAAGTAGTAAAAGACAAGTCATAACAAATCTTCAATATTGACATTCTCGGTAAAACCTTTTAAGATCTTTGATGTTTTATAAATCTCTCATTCTCGCAAAATATTAATGTTTTCTAATAATACCTTAAAATGAAGAATCGGAAGATGTCAAAATACACTTCATATAATCCCATGCCACTTATCGTCTGTTTGAAGCAATAAATCATCAGGCGAAAATAATTCGGACCCGATCGGATGGAAGTGGCTGTCGTTTTGTTTACACATGAAATTGAGTTTTTTCGCTAAATAAAATTTGTTCGTTTATTAACTAACTTAGTCAGTTGAGCAAACATCGGGCTCGTCAACTACTCGAGCGGGTTATTGTTTACAAAAATAGCTTCATTTTTTAAACGCCGTCTGCGAGGGGCACGAATATAAATTTTGGAATAAACGAGTCAAGAACGTGAAAAGAATATTATTTAAGGATTGTAGTACATTATTTACCCCAAACGATACGTTAAGCTAAATAAACTGGATATTTTACCTTTTGTTGTAAATATAACTTTTTTAATTTAGCTCCGCAATTCACATAAACAGGCTTAGTTATATCGGTAAAATGTAAACAGAATAATGGTCGATAATTCAGAGAGCTGATAACCTCAAACAGGATATCATTGGCCACGACATGACGTAACTCTCCCTCGATTGAACTCCAGACGAGTGAATCTCGCAGTACCCAAGCTCCCGCGACGCGCCCTCCAACAAAAGTGATATTTTGTAAGAAGGCAATCATTCAACCGTTTTATTCTCAGTTTGACTGTCTCTTTTACGATTTCTCTTCTACGTTTCCGTCAATAATGATACTTTTTCGAATCACATACACATTTTTATTGAATGGTTACAAAGATGAAATCAACGCTGAATTCATATTACATTTTTGGTGAAAGCGTATTTCACAATTACAGGGGCTTTGATATTCTGTGTGCTTACAAATCATACAATTGATACACAATTTTTAATAGAATGTTAGGCAAATCATGACCCTTAAGTAAAGAGAGTATCCTGTCCTGCTCTGAAGCTTGCTGGAAGGTTTTAGAGAATACTTATGTCTAGATAAACGAAATTTAGATCTTACTAATAGTATAAATAAAAACTATTAACGTTGGGCCCAAGCCAGTAAATTTTTATAAATTCGTCATTCCAACACGATGCCACACGATGTCAAATTGCTAAAAGTTCGTAATCTGCTAATTCATAATTATCATGGTCTCGTAATAGAGTTGTGATAAAATGACAATATCGAGCTTATTAAAAACAAACGCTGCGCCATGACGTTCTAATGGTAGATCACTGATCAAAGGAACTGTAAAAATTTCAGAACATTCATTTATCAATATGTACGAAATTACCATTCTATGCCACTTCTTTCAATGGAGATTAAGTGGGGTGACCATTGGAAAGTCATAATGACGTCATTGTATTAGTAGATAACCAAACTTGTAAAAATAATTATGAAATCAATGATAGAGACCATTCCGACACTATTTTAATAGCAGACTTGAGGCCCTGTTGACGTTCATGACCCCATTTACACTGGGGCATCCAATCTAACCAACACTGCCTTCATAACCAGTAATTTGGCATTTCTCAAAGCCAAGCAATTTTGAGTAAGCTGTAGGCGATCTAAAGCTCTGACGTGACAATACATAGGTATATACTCGTAACCAAGACCCAATATCTACACAGGCATTGAAGCGGTCAGCCTGCGTGCACCGTTAGTTTAGCTATGAATCGGTAACTCGTAGTTAATCTACTTTGAGATAACGCGTTTACCACATCCCAAACTGTTTCCTCTTATCCAGCATTGCCTTTCCAATTGAATATTAGAGGTGTGACTATTTCGTTAGTCTAGTGGTGGGAAATTGAAGTCCTGGAGAGTTACCATGATGTGAAGTGTTAAATTGTCACTACGGAAAATTGCCTCATCGTGCAGCATACGGTGACCAGTAGTAATGAGTGGATACACAATATTTTGTTGCCATGTCATAACACGACACCAGGTTATTCAAGCACTGTCATTCAAAATTCCGCTATCAGCCTTCAACTAAAGGGTTTTCCGACATTGTCTGGTCTTCACGCTGTGCCATGGTAATATGGTTCAGGGGCGTAGCTAACGCCTTATCAGCTGTATCAAGGATACGGCGGGTCCCAGGGTTACAGGGGCGCCAATGTACTGAAATTCGTAACATATTCTCCATAACTTTCAATTCTCTTATTGATAAGAAGTAATTAATGAAAATTAACTATATTGTGAGATGGGTTATTGACTGGCAGACAGACGGACAACAAAGTAATCAAATAAGGGTTTCGTTTTTGCTGACTCAACGGAATCCTAAAAAAAAAAATCCATTATATTTTTTTCTGGTTACCTATGCCACTGTCCAAAGCCCTTAAAGACGAAATGTGGGTACTCCTAGTGGAACAAACGCACTTCGCTTTTATGTTTACTAACAGACCGATGCCCCGATTTGTACTAACAAATCGGCGTTCACAAGCTAACACAAGCTAGATTTTTATGTTTTGGCTGCGTGTTATTGAGGATCTCCAAAATACAAAATATCTCCTTATCAAATGCTCCTTGTTTTCACTTTCATTTAGTCAAATTATCGCGAAGCCGTAGACAGACTCGCAATTGGCCTGCCGGCCATTGACACTAAAGCCGAAATGAAGAGAAGACAAACTCCTTCAAACATAATAGCGAAGTTATTTCAATTGTTAAAATATTAGAGAGCAAAATGTTTCATAAGAAAAGGTTGTGTTCCCAGTACCTAATGAAGTTTTTACACCTAAGTTTGGATTAACCAGATGACCTAGTCTTCACGCACACGAACTACGATGACGCGGCAAGGCGCGGTGGCGGCGACGCGGTGGCGGCGCGGCTCCGAGCACACATCAAGCATTGCATCGTCCGGCACGACCACACGTAGATGTACTTTTGAACTATGACCTACCTTTTGCTAAGATTAGAATAAAGTCCACTTGTCTTTAATTTAATTTAATATCTGAGCCTAAACACCTTTTTTTATGGTGGGAAACGGCGGCGATGCTCCGCCCAAGCAGGGCACACCTCGACTGTGTGTTCCACCGTGTCCTCCGGGCGTTCCGTACAGTCGCGACACCCAGGCGTCACTTCCGCATGAATCGAGTGCAGGAAACTCTCGAATGAACTATGTCCGGTGAATACCTGCGTCATGTGGAAGTTAAGGTTTGAGGTCTTTCCAGCCACGCCTCAAAGAGGGGAATTACCGCCATGATTGTGGCGTGCCCAGAGCCTAAACACCTAGTGCCGGTGAATTATAATTTGTCAATATATATCAAGTTTACTGCGGGATTGTTCGAAACGGTGACCGTGGCCCTGGAATCCAACGGGCAACTGAAGGAACACAAGTGAGATTTGGTTAACAAAAGTCTGGCACTCCTTCTTGCTCTGCCAGACCGGGAGAAGAAAAAAAATGTCGTTTTAGTGACCTACGGCATTGATCCAATGCGTTACTACCGCGGGCCTGGAATGCAAAAGACTATAGGAACATCAGTGGGTTTTGGTATTGAATAGAACTCTAAGAGCTCATACACACGAGCGGCATGTTGCCAATGGCAGAAACAACTGCAGTCGACGGCACGGAGCGGCGGCAGCTATTAACGCGTCGACAGCGGCCGTCAACATTCCAACTTTGAAAATCAGCGGCAGCCGTCGTGTGCGTCAAGTGTGTCACTATAGGTCGATGGCTTACCTCTGCCGTTGGCAACATGCCGCTCGTGTGTATGGGCTCTTAGTCACGGATCAACCTACGTATTACATTTTGTGTGGTCACTCAAACAAAGGCTAGTTGTAATCGTTGGCACAGCACGCGAATATATTTTTTACTATAATTATTTACTTTTTTCAGTTTGTAATAAAGTTTATGAGTAGGTACTTAAAAAGAGTTCGATAAGTGACGATTTTCACAAAGTTTTTTCCTACAGCACTCAATTATTTTATGCCTCGAGTGCTGAAGGTAATTATTATTATGTAATAGCGCATTTTTTAGTAAAACCACAAAAAAAAATTAAACAACTTATTCCGGTTTTTTTTTTCAGGAAAATCGAAAATATAGAGACCAACATTTTCAGCCCAATCGTTAAAAAGCCCAAAAAAGCCCAAAAGTGGGGGCGTTTTAACGATATTCACAATCCAGCACAATTCCTAGACAGTATCATTATTAATGAAAATGATTTATAGTTAATACTTTTTCCGAAAAGCGATATACATATTGTTTTTGTTAATAAATGTTTCGCAAACCTGTATACTACAGTAGTATATAGGTTTATAGTAGTATACAGCTGGGCTTATTTTAGTTCTAGTAGTATTACTACTAGAACTAAAACTAACTAGCTGTCTTGTAGGAGTTTTAAAATAACTTTAGGTGTCTTCTCAAGGCTTCTCAAGGCAAATAGGTTCTTAATATAGTGCGCTTGACCATCAACGATTGCATCACTGCTTACCATCAGGTATGATCGCAGTCGCATGACTACGATTAGTGCATACTAAATAAATATAAAAAAATTAAATGTAACTCGTAAACTTCAGGTTCGATTTTGTTGCGTCTTTGCCCACATAGGAACTTCAAATGAATGAGTCGATCAACAATGGGTTCATGCCTGGGGGCGCAGATTTTTTTTTGGACCAGGGTCCATAGTAAAAAAACATTCTCCTTTCGTACACCTGCGTGTACAATACGACAATTACGCGTTTTTCAAGGTCATTCCAGTTATACAACCGTATGTACATTCGGTGCTCAAGGGGTAACGTTACTTAAGAAAGTTATATCAATTAGAAATCCGAAATCCCATTGGTTGAAATACAGATCATTTTCCAACGCACAAGATGAGATCGTGGGGTGCGATTAACACTTTCTTTCCGTAATAAAAGGGGAAAGAATCCGATAATATATTGCCCTCAAATATGTCAAATCATTGGCAAAAACATTTCGGGACACGCAATATTAATATAATAATATCTTTAGATAGATAGAAGTATGAACAATAACAACTAAATTGAAATTTTATCCTTCAATAACTGGTGTTGATCTTCCTAGCCTTTTCTTAATTGTATTGGGGTCAACTTCCAGTCAAACCGAAGGCAGCTTCTTATTTTTAAGGTGGGGAATCAACCAAAAATTTCTCCAGCTATAGGATGGAAGGGCGTTACAGACTTTTACAGACTAAAACCACACCTATGTTCCTTCTTGGCCTAGCATTCGGGGACCCCAAGTTTTCCTTTCGGAAGTCAAACCATGGTTTTTTTTTTTGTTTGCCGTCGGTTTTTTTTTGCACATGCCTACGGTGACTGGAAATCAGGGTCGGGATCCCGGCGACTAGGGCGTGAGAGCCATTCCATCACGCGTGCGGCCGCTTCCTTCGCTAGCATTACTTCTTCACAGAAAGAGGCGATAGCCTGACATTCCTCCTCACTTCGAACCATAGCCTGTACCAGGGCTCCGCGGGAGAAACCGCTGCTGCCGAACGCCCCCACGAGGACACGGCAATGCTCTGCTCAGGTGGGGCATATCTCCACCGCATGCTCCACCAAGTCTTCCGCGCGGTCCACAGTGACACCCGGGCGTTTCTTCCGCACGAATCCACCCGAACTAACCATGTCCGGTGAGAACCTGCGTCATGCGGAATAGCAGGATACCGTGTCGACTTTCAACCCACTCCGCAAAGAGGGCGGAATGTGAACTTTAAACTTTATTCACTCGTAATAAATTTCATAGGAGAAATAACAATTCTGACAGAATCGATAGTAAAAAACAAAAACAGAACAGATTTCTATTTCACAGTGAAAAATATTTACTTTATGTTTCAACCGATATTGGCTGAAACAGAAAAAAATTACCATAACTTCGTTTACATTTTTTCCCCTATAAAAAAAAAATTACCCCTCGTCTACTGGATACGCCGTTCATTTGAAACTAAAAATAAAACATGAAATTATGAAAAACAACAAATAAAACAAGTGAAAAGAAAACTGCTCGAGGGTAAAGCAAAACACAGTACGCCGATGAAATTGATTCTCACAAACTTCGACCATAAGTACGCACTTACTTAATTTAGTTATTTTTATTAAGAATGTGGGCAATTGGGTAGGTATTCAAGAATCTCTCGGTTTTGTTGTTTAAATGCCAAATTCTTGGAAGAAACCCTATGTACCCTTACCTGTATTAATAAATCGAATATAAGAGGTAGTAAAACAATTGTCGGTTTGATGATATTTACAGAAACACTCCAAATAAGTAAATAGAATGAGAATTGACAAGTACCCAACGTAGCAAACTTTCTTCGCCGTAGCAGCGATAGACGCCTACGCCGTAGCAACTAAAAATGGCTACGCCGTAGCAGCGAAAGACTCCTACGAAGTAGAATTTAATTATTGCAACCGCAATTCAATTCTCATCATTCATCAATTCCTTTTCTAATTGCCATTTCAGACATCATAGCTGTCATCTGGCTGAAAAGCCAATAGGGAATGTGCGTGAAAAAGATATTTGATAACTAACCAATTTATCAACACAAAATACTAATTGTGAAAACAATATCAAAATTGGTAGGAAAACAAATTAAATATAATAATTTTACAATTTCAACAAATATATCTCCCTCAACGAGTAGCCATTTTCTATGGCAGCCGTGGCCGTAGATCTCATGGACTATTCAGTGCCCCCGCACATGGGCTACAAAAAAAAGCCGCCACAAAAAAACGCCGCCTCAAAATGAAGTTTGAAGCGTCTTTTTTTGTGAGCCGTGTGCGGGACACTCAGAGTTCTCTTTCATAATAGCAGCTTCGAAGTAAGAACATCGTTGTCGATGATGACCTTTTGATATTTTTTTCGAATTTGTTTCATCATCATTATTTGAGCTGAAAGATTTTCACTGCTGGATATAGGCTTTCCCCAAGCGTCGCCACACCAAACGGTTCTGTGCATCTTATTCCATCACACTCCCGCGACTCTCACTGGGTCATTAGTCCACCTTGCCTTGCAACGCTGCGTCTTCCGGTGCGCGGTTGCCGGTTGCCACTCCAGAACCTTTCAGCACCATAGATCATCAAATCAAAAATAGACCATTTGCAGACACTTTTGAATAGTCAAATGTCGGTCAGTCCAAGAAAAGTGAAGCTAAATTGCACGTACACAAAAAAAAAAGCAGGCAGTCAGTGTTTTTCCGACGATAGGGAATATTCTCGTTGGAAAAACACTGCGCTCCAAAACCTACGTCAATTTCCTTTCAAATCACGAAACTAAGAAACAGTTTCTAAATTGAAACACAAGTTGACACACAGTTTATTAAATAATAAAATCCGAACAATATGGGACGATCTCCAAAACTCTGGTAATTTAATAGCTTTATATCTTAGTTCAATTTTCTGTTAGCATTACATTAGACTTACATAAGATTTTACGGCGCTCTACTAAAAACTGTCATAAAAACTTCTACTGTCAATGTGCTATAAAATAACAGTAAATTTCGACTACTTTCTTTTATCCTTATTAGTCTTTCACAACAATGAAAACATGAAGCTTGCCGCGACCGGACGTTATGTTTGTATCTAAATTTAAATCTTTAATACCAAGTTTTCCGTTAAACTCCCTTTTTCTACACGATTTTTATGCTGTTATGAACTTGATTAAACGCCTTATGACATTTTTACCGCGATTTATGTGTGAAATAGTCAAGTTTTGCGTTTCAAGTCATAGAAACTGAAATCTGTAATTTGCATTAGGTTTTAGTCAGTGAAAGTCTGACACACTCCGACCAAGAGTGAAAAAAGTCATTAGATGACTTTCCAGCTAAAAAAATAACCTGATAGCCAGAGTACAGCTCATGGCAATTCTAATAAGCCCAAACACGGCTAGGATACATTGTTTTATTACGGAGTTCCTGTTCCAACCTTCAGGCTTACTCATCAGATCCATTTGATAGTATCTTATAGCCAAAATGCATTCCATGATAATTCTTCTAAGCCGACATTGTTTTATTACTGAGTTTCCGTGTCTACGTTCCGGCGTTATCATCAGATCAGTTCGATGGTGCCGTATAGGCAGAGTGCGTCTTATGATAGTCCTGATAAACTGAAACACGGCCAAGGCATATTTCTTTATTACTGATTTCCCGTGCCTAACTTCCGGCTTCATCGTCAGACCAGTTCGATGAAACAATTTTTATCAGATCCATTTATTCAAAACTTCCTTCATCATAGTCGTTTAACTAACTCAATAGAGATATCTTATTAACACCAGTGGAATACTTATCATTGAAAACCTCCTCCTTTTTAGTCGCTTAAAAACCGATTTAAATGTACTTATAACTCTCAGTATTGTTTTACAGTTTCTCCTTACGATATTAATAATATACAATGTGTACCAGACTAGATGTTACTTCATAAGAAATTTCAACACGTATCATATTTTTTTTAATATATACAAATGTTTCGAACGTACTAAAGAACGCCCCTTAAGTTGTTTTCTTAATTTATGACACTTTGTCAAAACATAACTGCCAAAACAGATGGCTTCTATGACCATAAACTCGGGTTGATTTTTATTAATTACTTGTGGCTTAATTTACGTCTTTTTTAAACTCATTTAAGTACGATAACATGATAAGGAAACCTCCACGGATTGTTTTATGAGGGCTTTAAAATTCTCATTAACCATAAAGAAATTGATAAAGTCATAACTCATAGGTAACGGCTGACGATGACGAAATGCTTCCAAGCTTGTAAGCAAATTTTAATAAAATTCCGTAGTAAGTAATCATAGTAGCTGAATGGATAAGGATAGGGAGAAAAGAACGCACGTGGATAATTGATCACGTCTTAATGGTGAGGAGGCCCCGCCGCCACGCACCCGCGCGCCGTTCCCGCCCCGCAGCCGCACCGCTACACGTTCCGCACGCTTCACCAGATTAAACTGATCTGTTATTATTTTCACGACATGTTTCACTTAGTCCGCTATAACAAACCAAAGCATATTATTTTTTCGTGTTTAAATACCGACGGTCCGACACAAATGAAATAACGATTTCGTTTTTGTTGATGTAGTTGAAAATAAAATGTACAATTTATATTTTTTAATTAAAATAAAAGCGTTAAGATCTTTAATATTTTTTTATTAAAGAGCTTAACTATGTGCAAACATAGTTATAAATAGTCAATCTCTTTCACAATATCTACTTAGCCTTTTCCAACGACCCAGTTATTGGGTAATACAATATTCCCTGGCAAGTCTAGTGTCAGATTTCCTAGTTTCTGACTGTTCGTAACTAGTGTCAATGATCTACAATTGACACCTGAGGCCAATAGCTTAACGTTCTTTCCGAAGCGCGGAAGAATAAAGTCAGAATAATAATAATTTAATATTTATAAACTATAAAATTTTAAATACAGTTTGGTATTTAGGTTACAACAAAACATTACATTTATATAAATTATTTAAAGAGGTAGTTTACGGTGAAGGTTTATAATAAATAATCAACAAAAACTTATTTCTTGTGGATCGTGTCATTCTACTGTGAATCTCGTTGTGAAAAGATGATCACCCATCCTCAGACTGACCTCTGTAAGCGTTGCTTAACCTTAGACACCATCCTGTTTGTCTGTTGATATTTTAGCCTCGAGATTCCTCGAAGGGATGCATTTCACTAAATTAAATCCTAATAGGATTCGAACAGAAAGTCAATAATGGGAGCCAGCTAAAGGTTTGGACAGTCAGCCTATTGCACGTGATTCGGCGGAAACCGTTCTGTAATTAATTACTGAGAGGACCAGTAAGGGGTCGAACACACCCTGCAACCAAACATGAAAACTAAACTAGTCTGAACATGCTTAAATTCCTTTTGACACAGAAACGCACATTACGCAAGCTCAATTTACTAAACATTAGTAATTTATCAGAGCTGTCAAGTTAGTATATATTTTAGGGAAACATGAAGTCCGATTATATTATAAACAAAATGTATATACCTACGGAAGGTGATGAACTATATGTTTATCCAGAAATATGCATTTTAATATGTACAAATTTTATTTATTTATATATAATAAACTAGCGCTACAACCAAACAATACTAAATTATTATTACATATTAAAAAAAACACTTAATTATGATTATAAACACCTAATTAAAAGCGAAGGTTATTACGACTATATATAATTATTTACAATATTACTAAGATTAGTTTTTTTAGTTTTATAGGGCTTTTATTTTATTTAGAAATAATTATGTTGGTAAAGAAATTTATATATATTATTTTGGAATTTATTAGCATTCGAGGTAATTAAAATATTGTATGTATATAAAAAACATAAATATAAAAAAAATATTATTCAAAATGTGTTCCGCTTCCATTAGCGATTATTTAAGAAAATTCTTTTGTACCTTCAAGGTCAGTTAGCTTGAAGTTATTAGTACTTAAAACTAATAACAACAATCCTGTTTCAAAAACATTAATCTTTGTAGACCTTCGTCTCTGTCATTATACACAATCTGTGACAGACTCTTTCGAAACTTCACTGTTCAATGAGTACCAACTATTCGTATTTTAACATAATCAGCTTTATAGTAATCCCACTGCTGGGACCCAAGCCTCCACTCTAGGAGAGGGTTTAGGTCATATCGACTACGGGGCTTAGTGCGAAGTATCGGATGTGACAAGTCTTCAAATTTTTTTGTTCTAGGACATGAGGAAACCTCACGATGTTTTCCTTTTTGAGAGCAATGGTGATGAAATTAATTACTCAAAGTAAATCGCCTAGCTAGGTTGGTGAATGTCATATACATTCACCAACCCGCACTAGATTATTCCGCGTGATGGATTATGGCCCATTCCTTCTCCTAGAGAGGAGACCTGACTCCCAGCAGGGGAAAGATTAAAAGGCTGATTATGCCATGTTTATGCTAAAGTGTAAAGCATACTTATTAACCGCATGCATCTCTTATAACAAAATCCAATAGCCCAGTGTGTAAACAGTCTTACGTACCAGTGACCACCGCCCGACAGCCAACGATAATGCCTCGACAAACTTACTGATTAAATTTCCGCACTAACCGATTTTAACTATAACTACCCAAACACATCAACCCTTACAACTAATTTCATAAATAAACTCTACTAAATACAGATAGGACAACAAATCCATGCCATGAATATTGTACCTACAGTGTAGGCGTGTGTAGCTATGTTGCTCTCGACCCGAAACTATTACGAGCTGTCAAAACCACTGTATTCGTGTCTCTTTGATCAAACTTGTTGATGTTACTTTAAGCAATTATAGTAATCGAACATAACAGCATTCTTTAAATTATTTTATAAATTAATCGATTGTGAATCTTTATTTAAAAAAATATAACTTCATACAAAATAAAATAAAGAAAAGATTTACCAAATCTGTTCTAAAGTGAGTAACTTAAACACCTTTCAAACCTGATGGAAGGAGAAACTGTCAAGTGACAGTTACAAAAAGGATACACGAACTGAAATGTGACATCACCACCATCAGGTTACACGCATACAAAAGGGATAGCGAGTTGTTCCACTAAGCCCCCACTTTTCCACATACCAATACATGAAATGCTCAATAATGCTCATTGCTCTTTCATTTAATAAACAATTTTGAAGCTGTTTTCTAAAAATAAACATTTTTAATTGTATTATTATTGCTTCGTATAAAATATTGTATAAACACGGAAAAATACCCAATTGTGCAACAGTCAGCCAGTAATTAACCAACAATAATTACGTGCACTTTAATTACAGTGTTTAATGAAAGTAAAATTTTAATTAAAATACAGCAATTTATGTAACAATAATATTAATTGCAAGTTGCAAGCTACATTATATAGAATCGCTACAGGGCCCAAGAGACGTTTCCAACGAATCAAGATTCATTTCGCGTCGCGAAGCCATTGAAGTTTGCTTTCAGCAACCGTTCGCAAACATTGACAAATATTGTACATCTGTCAAACGACAAAAATATACGGGCAACAATGCAGGCTTGCTGGGGACAGAAGCTGTAACCGCGAATTGAATCACAGATTTCAATAAATATAAGGTTCGAACTCAAATGATTTATTTGCTTGAATAGGAGTTTTAGATTCTTGAGCTCTGAATTTGATTGGGAAGTAGGGCAAGCTTGGAAGCGAAAGGGCTTTTAAAACGTCAACAAAGTGAAATGCTCTATAGCTCGATCGACTTTGTTTGCATTTGCGGAATACAAATCATGTTGGCAGGAATCAAATGTTAATAATTTCATTTATAACCGCTATTAATTAATAATTGATACATAATCGCTTACTAATTACAAATTTTACCCAGAAGTTTCGTTTTTGTGAATCTATACTTGTTTATTTGTTTATTTTCGCCTTGTTTAATGTGATGTTTAAATACATATGAATAAACATCTTCCTTTATTTTTCAATGGCCACGTATTCTTTTTCTTCTTCTCTTTCAAATGCGAGGTATCAAGATTTGGGCTTGAAAAGGAAGAATAATCTATTAGCACTTGACTGTTATCTTTCTGACACTTCTTCCTAATAATAACACTATTATCTTCACTAATAAATCTTAATTTAATGGCTTTACTAATTTCGAGCAATAATTAAATCACTCTAAACATTTAATGTGAATTTAAGTTAGGTAGAGAAAATTATACAAACACTAACCTAATCTGTATAAAAATGGAAAAGAAAAAAATATCCAGTTATAAAAATAATATTAAATTAGCGTGACAGGAGAAAATGAAAGAAGACCTCGTATTTTGCCGACCTGAAGTAAATAACATGGTACAAGGGCAGGAAAATTATAATGAAATTCAAACATTCCAATCCTATTATTAGGTGGTATTATGCTAGTACATAACTTGTACTTAAACTGAATGTATATATATGTATAATCAATGATCGGTCACTAGAATTTAGGTTTCAGCCAACACGTTTGAAGCCTTTATTATTTTAGGAGCTTTCGGAATAATTTCGATCACTGGAATAATTTAGTGATAGTTGTGTCATGGAAATGGAAAATTTTAGTTTTAACTCTCACATAAAGCTTACATAAGAACTACGATTACAATATATACAGCCAGTCAATAAAGAGCTAAACGAGCTAACTGTCCAGATTGCGTGAGATAAAAAGAAAGAAAATACAGAAATAAAAGAAAAGAAAGAAAGAAAAGAACGAAAGAAAAAAAAGAAAGAAAAGAAGGAAAGAAAATAATGAAAAGAAAAAGAAAGGAAAGAAGAGAAAGATAAGAAAGAAAAGAGAGAAAAGAAAGAAAAGAGAGAAAAAAAAGAAAGAAAAAGCAAAGGAAGAAAACAAACCAAAACAAAAGGAAAGACAAGAAAAGAAAAGAAAGAAAGTAAACGTTTATTTGAGATGTACATGGGTATTAACCATAATAATAATATGCACGTGTAGAAAGCAGGTGCTCCTTCTTAATGCAAAGTGCAACCCAAAACTAAACTCGGCACGTGTTTCACCCCTCCACAAAGCACCTCCGGGTAATGTCTAGTCATTCCGTCAATCAGATTAATGAAAAAACAAAAGCAAGTCATGACATTTCACACATCTGAGATTGATTGAAAACTAATGCAATTGCCTGAAAGTACGACTCTTCAGCCTGCAATGCATTCTAATTCAAGCAGAAAGGATTAAAATATATGTATGGTCTAGTATCCTGCGGTAGCTCTTAATCCTAGGATTACAAAGCATTAGGTATATGCATCCGATGTCTAGATAATCTTCCCCCCAAGCTCCTTTGTTCTTCCTGTACTGATTCGAGTACGCCAGAGCGGATATATTTTTTAATAAATACGCAGAAACTTTTGCCCAGCTGTATGTTTTTTTTTTTTAATATAGATAAGCTCGCTTTTGACCACTATCTCATCTGATGGAAAATGATGATGTGGTGGACTGTGGAGTACGCTTGCCTAGAAGCAACCTATTCACTCTTGATATTATAGAAAACGATAGAAATTACTTGTTTTCTACTTTAAAAACTGGTCACGTAGATGTCGATCAACATACTGTGACAAAAATCAAAGCTAAATAGGTATGTACGTATTTGCCTATTGTGTTTGGCCACACGCCCACCATGTTTTGAATTTCACAAATAACTAACTTTCAAGTTTACCACTGGCATGGAGGGTCGCGGTCGGATGTCCTTGTAGAAAACGCAATAATATAAATTAAAGCCATTGTTTGTATTTCAACAACACTGAATGACATTGTCTGTGATTCATTGTCTACAATCAGTTGAAATACAAGTTTAAAATAAGTAAAAGGAATTAAATTTATTGTTATTCTAAATGGTAAACTAATATCTTTGACTGGATTAGGTACTATTGCTAAATTGGTCTTAAATCAATTTGAATTAACGTATCGACAGAATTAATTAATTGCCAGTTAATCGTTTATGCTTATGTGAAATTTAAATACGCAGAACCTAAATATATATAATTTGTTATGACACACATAATATATTATAATAATTATTAATTTGTGGCTTAAAACCGTAACCCGCACAGAACAATAAACATTTTCACACAACATAATCCAGATTGATTAAACGTTAAAATATCCAGGATTAGTACAATGAGAGGGGCAATTGTTTAGATAGCAAATGTAAGTATTTGAAGCATTTAACTGTCAGGGAAACTTGACTAATGAAAAAGCACCTGAAGTAGTGCTCACACCGAGGAATTTATTGCGAGCACTTAGCAACCCCCGCGAACACGCGTTAAGTCAGATAGTAAAGTGCCCTCTTGCTTGAACCAACACTTAAAATATTTCTTCTTTATGTCCACGCCGAGCTAAACGATTAAGCGCAATAAAATTTAGACCAATATTTTCAAGTTGTGGGTTTACACGCGAATGTGAATAAAAACTATAACTCTGCTTTTATGAATCTGTCATAGATAACGAATCAAACGAATTTAATTTTCAAAACTGTACCATACATGCCAACTTTTTCATTACTGTTATCATAGTCCGTATATTAGAATTATGCTGAAACGATTGACAGTCACGTATCATTTTAGTATAATAAATCAAGTTTTCATCAGCATATTTTATTTCTATTTTCGTTTACCAAAAAATATCATGAATACGTTCACAGAATATTGAATAAATTATGTTTAATATTAATATTAGCTGTGCCGAAATCCTTTGGGTGTTAAGTCAAGATACATTGAACATTCTCGAATCAATTTACATAATACACGTAGCGTGTACTTGAATTTAAAAATCAGCGACGCAAGAAGAGATTGTGAGATAAAGTTATCCCGGGTTTCATCCCGGTTTTATCCCGTATTCGCCGCTCATATGCAAAGTGACGGCCAAGCAGAGCCTGAATCTGACATAAAATGCACGCTAAAGGGCGTACACTAGCAAATATTGTACTTACCTATTCGCAAAGACAACGTAAAATGTTTGCATTTCAGACGGTACTCGTCTTAAATATTCTTTTAAGTATGTTTATCGTGTTTTAGAGCGAAACGTTTTGATGTAAGATTTGATTTAATCTGAGCGATGTCAAGAAATATGTTTTCTATATAAGACAAAGTTTCTCAAAGTTTGTTGACATTACGTAAATATAAAGTTCTTCTAATGATACATACGTAAGGTACAACTTTAAAAGCCGCACCTGCTTCTATTTTGTAGAGGTTTATAACGTTCTACGAATCATGTCGTTCATGTTTGTCTTCTTGGAGTTTTTGAGGTCGGGTTTCAGTTCAAAAGGGTTTCAATTAATACTTTCGAGTTTATTATATGGGGCTGCAGAATATATTTAGATTTTTTCGCTAACATAGTTCAATAAAACATTTTAATTTATCTATATATTTATACTGACTGGCCTGTTGGTCTAGTGGTTAGTGACTGCTATGCTGGAGGTCGTGGGTCCGATTCCCACCCAGGACAAATGTTTGTGAGATGAGCATAATCATTTGTTCTGTATCTGGGTGTAATTTATCTATAATATGTATGTATTTTGAAATATATAAGTATGTTTATCAGTTGTCTAGTAGCCATAACACAAGCTCTGCTTAGCTTGGGACTAGACGGCGTTGTGTGATAGGTGTTATTATTATATAAACAAATAAATACAAAATACTTCACAAAAAAAAACACAAAATACTGATGAAGGGAAAAACATTAAAACTCGTGCGCCAAAATTTCAAGTGGCTCGTACACGGCTGGTTACACACTTGCTACAAGTGTACAGGGATAAAATATTTATTTTTCTCACATAAATGTAATTTGATTTTACTATTATAGCCTGTTTGCCCTCTAGAAGCTTATTACGGAAAATAAAAAGTTTTTAACTAGATACCGAGTCCAGTATGCAGGCACCTTATTCTTTAATGTTACGTTTTTGCTATTCAATACAGTCATTCATGTGTGCAATATTGAAAGTTGGCTGGTCGTTAAGAATTTTTGTTAGGGATTTAACACAACACGCTACATTTAAACGTAATAGTTTTGTTAATTACTTTTTCTGCAAACTTTTTATTTAAATTTCATGTACATTAGTGGTACATAGGCGGACCTATTGCAACAAGATCATATCTAATATGCAACCTTTGGGTTAAAAAAGACTACACTGTGGTAGGTATGCACAAAAAATAAATTATAGATATTTCAAATAGAATGAAGTATCATTAATTAAATTCCTTATAATAATAATAATAAAAACGTATTTTTATACAGATTAATGACGATAATTTATACATTAATTAGCAGAAATATAAAGATCTACAGCGAACTTGATGTGGAGAGCGGAGAACTGGGTTTCTTAAAGAAACTCCAATAAATTATGCTCATATCTTATAATATGGCCGTGGCCCTGGAAAACTGAAGGAACACAGGTGATTTTTTATTAGTAAGTCTGATACTCGTTCTAACTTCTCCCACACGTAAAAGTTATTGCATGATTAGGAACACTTAAAAAATTCTTAGAATTAGTATTAATTCCATATCATCAGTCTCTGATAGCTTTCATCTCTATCATAGAGGCGATAACTGTCACCATTTATAACAATACTCGTCAATGACATACCGTGCAGTTGATGATATCATTAACTACTGAAGTCAAGCTAATTTGCTTTTAACGTAATTACCAGAGTATAAAGGCACACTGACAGTTTCGTTAAGTATACCAAATTAGACTAAAATAGTACATAAAATGAGAAACAGCAAATAAAAGATATTCCTGCAAATTCCCAGCCATTTCTGGAGCAGTCCTTAACTTGTATTCCTGAGATAGTAGGGAAATAACGCATTCGTGTTCCACGCTTCCTCCTCCACTGCAATGGCGGAAAACGAAAAGCATTCCAGACGTCCACCAGACAGAAAAAGAAAATTTAACCAAAAGTAAATCTCTTGGTAAGTTCAATTTCGCTCTTAAAGTTGCGTGACAACGAAAATCGCAAAGAAACTTACTGAAGATTAGGTACATAGATATTCATTCCTTTTGCTTTTATATCGATTCGGCATTCATCATCATCATTTCAGCCGATACACGTCCACTGTTGGACATAGGCCTCCCCCAAGCGTCGCCACATCGAACGTTCCTGTGCGTCCCGCATCCATCGGTTTCCCGCTACCTTCACCAGGTCATCGGTCCATCTTGTAGGAGGCCTTCCAACGCTGCGTCTTCCGGTACGATGCGACATTGCTCGCATATTTTGTAACCAGGATGTCAGAACTCGCTAGATTGTTCAGACGTTCATCCTCCAGCGCTTTGCAAGTGTTCACTTTAATTACATAAATACTGCAATCGGACACCACTGGATTTTTTGCTCCGTTTCAGACTACAGTACGTGAAGCTAAGTCGTAAACACGAACTAGAGAAAGCTAACATATTCTGTTTTCTTTCGCTCGCAGATCAGCGGGGAAGCAATATGTGTATCTGTAATTACAGTTCCAAAGTACCGTCACTACGTAGTGAGTTGTGCTTTCCGCCGACGAATGCGGTTAAGCGAAATTATGTGTAGTACGTGTCTCGCTCCCTGTCGCTTAGACAGAACTAATTCTAGATATCCGTTTTTGTCGCTTTGTGTAAACAATTCCCCTTTAAACTCGACCATTGTTTGCTGCAAGTGAATTTGACGGCATTATTTTGCTAGAAATTGTTACAAGTTTTAATCTACAGTTCCCAATTAAGGATTTCCTGTTACGAAATACGGAAACAATTTAAAGACAAATTGAATACCCATTTTGTATGCAGTTCGTTCATTTGCTCGGGTATTGCAAACCTGATTCATTAATTCCTTAATTATGTTGCTTGCAACGCACATAAAAACTACAATGAAATTTGATGAAAGGTATAATAATATGTAACTTTTTATTGACTTAAAAATTAATATCTATATAAAGGATATGTTACATTGATCATGACATAAGTCTCTGTTTCAGATGCTGCGCTTGTTTTATTGCAATCTATCGGTGGCGCCGGGCGCCGGGCGCCGAGCGGCAGCTGCGTGAGCTCGCTAGGCGCCGGCAACACTCCGTAAGGCACGTTATCCACCTTCGCGGTGCAAGAACATTTCTCTCCAACGTTTTATTTCCCGGCTCCGCTGCAATATCGGGGATAATCCCCGTTTCTGCAACTTGTGTCGGCATTTTCCTTTTTTCCGGGAACCACACGCTACTACCTACATATCGATTAAACGTGAAACAAACACAGAATTAGCCGAATGTTGAACCTGCACGCAGCTTTTCTCATGCCACATCTGTATACGTTACGAAAGGATAACAACAACCATATTTTGGAAAGAATGCTCTGTCCCCTAATAAAAATTCCCTTTATGTACCATACCAAAACCCTTTAAGGCAAAAATGGAAGTAAAAACACGTAGACTCATAAATATGTGACCGCAGTGTCCGAGTGTAGTTGTTTAAAGTTACAGCCAGACCTGAAACATAATTATTAAGTTGAAACTACACTTCTTTAGGGACGCGGACGGGCCGGGACAAAATCTTCAAAGTAATAAAGATATCTCGGAGTGAGATAGTATCGTAATGACTTAAAAACTATGTACAGTAAACACTTAATCTTAATTTAAATACATAGTCCGGGGAGTTGGAGGAAATTATCGTGGATAAATACTACTACTTTTCCGTTTAACAGAATCCAGTTTCGTCTTCTGGCTGACGTGATTAATCTCGGCTTTGGTTCGTTTTCAGAACAAGCTAAGGAAATAATTTACTTGGATTGGGTTTCAACATATAAATTAATACTTCATTTCCCATCTACGATAACTAAAACATTTTAAATTGGGAACATAGGCATAGCATATTTAATTTTTATTAGATAAGAGTAAAATAGATTCAATATAACATTAACCAAATCCAAACAGATTTGGTTTCAATTAGAGATGAGCAACAAATTCAAGCTTGTTAATCATATTATCGAAATGACTGGTTCCATCTATTAATGAATACCTACTGGTAATTAGTAATACGTAACGTATTTATTATTTTAACCATATCATACATCTAGTTTTCAAATGGACAATTAATTAATCCCTATAAAGACTAATCCACATATACCACCGCTTTTTAATTAGTACAAATACTTAAAGGGCTTATTAGAAAAGGTCTCGTTAATATTAAAGTATCAATAAATAATATCCACAAACAGCAAAGTTAGTTTATTTATATCCCTAAATGTCACTCTTTTTATGGAAATGTTGTTCCTACAGTCTATTATTACAAATGAAAAACAATGGAAAAGCACTGCGGGTGTTTTCTAAATGATTGATTTATTTATGAATTGATAATGATAACGTTTCGTAGACATTTTGGAATTCCGTTTTTTTTTTTTTAACAACACAATATGATCACTAACGGGTACAGACAGAACCCCATTTTTTTGTACTAATTAAAAAATAATAGTAACGGATCTAAAAGAAAATAATTTTGTATTTTTCTTCGTTTACCCTAGTAAACGCAGTTCCCTAGAACTGCTACGTATAACCTAGGAAAAGAGTCTCATAAATCTGTAGATAATTAATAATATTGAAAATCAACCCGTTGCGGCTACGCAAAATATTTTGATACATATTCATGGTGCGTACAGTTAAGAAACGGAGTTCCCTGCCTACGTCTGTGTTTCTTGATAGCTGCTACCTGCGTATCTAGAGAAAATAGGTTACTTCCATATCGTCGCTTAAAATCAGGTATGATAGTAGTCAAAAATATTTAAAAAAAAAGATCTCCTTATTTGTTTTGCCCCCTTTTAGAGACCCTATGTAAACAATGACATCGGTCTATTTAGATTTGTGAAACACACAATGTTAAGTACGTAAGTACCTACTAGATTCTTTCGTCGACGGCGCGTACTGTTTCCGTGCGCCTTAAGGAGTTATCAGCAACCTTAGGGGCCCAGCAGGGTCGAAGCCTATTGGGGCAAAGGGTCTGCTTCCGAAAGGGTGGCTTGGCCCCCGTATGAAAGGCAACGAAGGAACAGCGTAGGTTTTTCAGTCACTAAGAATCTAACACTATCTCCCGCTCCGCCCAAGAGCGGGGAGTGTCATCTAAATTTTTAATTACCGAAAAAAAAGTATTTATTTTCTTTCTTGATTCTAATTGCAGCTTTTACTGAAAAAAAAAACGCTTCAAAATGCTCGCATACCCACAAAAAACACAACAAGAAAAGCATAATTTCCTTTGCTCGCACCCAAGTCTCGCCGTCCTCGTCACAGAACGTTGTCTGTTTATGATATTCTGAATAAGGACATAAAAAAATGGTACGTCTGCGTTTGACGTTAGAATTGCAACTGCAGTAAAAATGTGTATTCGTCTTCGAGCTGAACATTGCATAAGAAAGGACGCTTTTATATTTTCAGTGGGTCGGCGCGGCTCGTGCCCGAGACATGGCCTCACTCCGCCTAGAATTTTAAGGCTTGTTGTTACATTCGCTTTATGCATTCACTTTTATACAAGACGTGAATTTGAACCACAGTTACACTGACGTGAATGTGAGACGAATTTTGAACAAGCAAACAACTTAAATCGAGCCTTTTGTCTCTGTGAGTGACTTCTTTGTTTTATGTCTGTCAAAGTTGTTATACTGTTCGAGTTGTGCTCGTGCAAGATCTCAACTTAAATTATAATAAACTGGTAAATGGTTTGTTTGAAGGATGTTATCACTTGGAAAATTTATCCAATTATAAAAATGGTTCACTATTAAGTTTATATCATTATATACAAATATTCAATTTAAATTTTCATTTTTTGATAGTTTAATTCTCTCAATTTTATTTAATAGATACTAGCTATCCCCGGCGTTTCACTCACATCTTTAGTTTTCTCCTCTTCCGTGTGACATAGCCTTATTGTTATTTTTAATTCAATTGATAGTTTTATTTAAACAAACAAAAATACTCTTTGCCTCTCCTATCAAATTTAATAAAAGGAGAGTGTTTTTTAAAGACTTGAATTGAAGTCAGAGAAGGTTGGCTGTCAAAACGCTAGGTAGAAATGATATTTTCATAAAGTGCTTCTTAGAAATAAACCATAAAAGTAGATCTATGAAAGTATTTCATTGCTGTCCACCTCCCACAATATATATAATTATATACGGTATGTAGAATATTGATTAATTTACTTATATTATTTTTTCGGTTTTATTTTAATAACTTTATTTTTTCATGTCGCTCTCGAATTTTAATATAAATGGAAGAAGTTCCTGGCCCCTGAAATAAAGGCATCTGACCTAGCAGAGTCAGCCTTTCACTTATTTATAAACCAGTGCTGTACCAGTTTTTTTTTTCTTTCGGCTTTGCATGTTTTTTGCGTTTAGTCCGTGTTTAGCAAATATTTCATTTTTAGTACGGCCTACAGTCACAATGTTTTTTATTAGAACATCGATGTAACATAATTATTCTAATCTTTTTTTCAGTATTTGGCAGCTTAAGTATCGAGTCCGCCTTCTCAAAAAGCTTCGCTAAGGTACCACTTACTACTGCAATAAAATTCTAAGCTCCACTTCACCGAGATCGCGTCTCTTTCAATTATTCGACATTATCTACTTGTATAGACACTTGAAGTACAAAACTACACTAATTTTACATCACTGTATCCTCTAAGCATTAATTTGCAAATAATTACAACAGCCACTGAATTTTACTCTATAAAATACCATTTACCATTTGTACATTTATTATTTACTGGCTATTGTTCGCGACTTTGTCCACGTTCATAAAACTGTACAATAATTCTATGCTTGCAATTCATGCATCAAAATTATTTGTTTTACTTTCACATAAAACGATTAAAGGTAAAAACACAAATTAGGTATCTTCAGAAAACATTTTATGTCCCCATACATATGTATTATGTCCAGATGTATCAACGTCAACGAACAAAAAGAGTATGTAAGGGTCGTAGCAGTTGGCGTTTCTACCTACCCCAAGGGAAAAGGCATTAGTGTATGTATGTTTCTGGTTTATTTTCTGGTGAAACAACGTATGATAATTATTTAAAAAAAAAAATTTGTTTCTTTACGAAGTATATTTCTAGCAACACTAAATAAATGCTTTTAAATGTTGGCTGTCAAAAAAAAGTGATCAGTGTTGACACCCGCAGCCTTCGGGTTTGCGTTTTGCGTTTCTGCTTCGGGTTTGTTTTCTTAAGGCAGGTAAATTAAACCTTCTTCCACTCTGGGCGGAACGTTTCTGAGAATATCAGACTTTTACTGACTAAACCCCACCTGTCTTTCTTCAGTTAAAGAAGTTGTGCTTTCAGGGTACATTAAGCACGCCACAATAGCGGCGGTATTTCCTCTCTATTTTTTTCCTTCTTTATTTATTTATCACATAGAAAATGTTTTAGAGCCCCTTTGATCAGTAACTGTTTAAAATTGGTACATAATAAATAAAATAAATGAACACTAATTCGACTTTTAAAAGAAATAAGGTTAACAGATTAGATTAGGACGACTGTTAAGCGGATAAGCGGGAGTAATTCTATATAATTAATGTAAAATAATTCGATTATGTAAAATAGTGATTGGTTAGGAATTAAACCTACAATTTAACTCGCATAAACTTTTGTTTGGTTCGGTGTTTATTATCAGGATAGTCAGATAGGAAATACCGGCCTCATCTAGTTACCTTTCAATCGTGGAAATCACAGACACAATAGAAAGACAATAGGTGCGCGAATGCCAGCATTCGCTTGGGGTTTAATGAATTAAACTGACGAAAAAAAAAATGACGTGTAGGTAAACATTAGTTATGCTGTGGTAAGTAAAGTGTATAAAGTGTGTAAGTGTTTTTTTGCAAAATATTAGTAAATTATGATTGTGTAATGTTAATGATTACCACCGAGGTGGTATTTAGACCCGAGCCGTGGCGAGGGTCTTAAGAGAACCGAGAACGGTAATCATTAATTACTCACGTGTATCATACGACGTTTTTCAACACACTTGTGAAGAAAATAACTGGAAAACTAGTAAACTTTTGTGGCAGTAAAAATCTGTTTGCATATGCGCTCACATTTTTTTTTTTACCCCGGTGATTGATCGGCGACTCGTGGGGGACGACCCGCGCCCATCCTGATACAATAAATGTAATTCAATTATAGCGGCGGAGAGGTTAAGTTTTTAACTACATTATAGCACTAGTGCGTAATGGTAATCAAAATGTCACAGTTTGGGAACAACCATTATATACCAAAGTGCAGTGCAATAAGAGTCATTTTCTGAGCAAGTGTATTGAAAATGTCATTTATCATTTACTTTCCTTTATCTTTTGACCTAACAATAGTTTATCTTTTAAAAGGAATCCAGGAGACTGGCCAGGGTAACAATTCCATAAAAAAACTAGATTTATTAGTAACTAGCTTTTACCCGTGGCTTCGCCCACTTTCCGTTGGTGAAAAAAAATATCGCAATCGGACCAGTACTTTCAAAAATTACCTCCTACAACAAAAAAAAAAATAACAAAACAAACTTTACCTTCGTGGAAATTACAGACACAATAGAAGAACAATAGGTGCGCGAACGCCGGCGTTCGCTTGGGGTTTAATGAATTAATATTATAGTATAGACTAGCTGTTACCCATGACTTCGTTTGCGTGGAGTATAAGAATATCTATTATGTACTTTTCTTTTCCGTTTCCGTTATGCTCCCCCCTTCGGGAACTTAAGTCTTGATCCTGTGGGAAAATAAACAGTTGCTGTTACTCATTATAAAATTAGCTATATCCCAATAAAAATCCCGTCAAATTTCGTTCACCCGTTTCGGAGATGTTGTCCATAGTTTGAAATCCGTTTCCGCCGAAAAATAAAAAATACCCCTAGTAACTCTTGACTACGGATAGCTCATACAACGTGACATCGGCTATCCTTCAATAAGTTTTGTCGAAATTGGTCCAGCTGTTTCGGAGATTAGGCGGAACAAACACACTGAGAGATATTAACTTTTTAAATTTCATACAACAAGAAGTTTATAAATTTCATTTTTCTTAAAGGTGTTTTGCAAAAAAATATTGTGTTGATATTACAAACAGACACTTCGATTTTATTTATAACTAGCGGTCCGTCCCGACTTCGCACGGGCAATAAATATAGCCTATGTTAGTCAGGGTAAATGTAGCTTTCCAATGGTGTAAAAATTTTTGAAATCGGCACAGTAGTTTTTTAATTTATTCGTTACAAACAAAAATACAAATCTTTCCTGACAATTTATGTAGATTGTGTACTCGCAAACAAAACTTAACTTTGCAAGATCATAGCTACTCTTAAACAATAAATCAGAAATAATTTAATGATATTCCCGTCTAACCTACTGAGACACTTCATTATTATAAATACTTAAGTTTTATTTGCACTAGAATAATAGCAATTAATTAAATTTGTTTTGACATTATTTTATGAATGTACAATATTCTTACATTATACAGCTTCAACCTTCATTTTCTCGGAACTTAAATGTTGGCATAAGGCCAAAGCTTTACTTCAGAATAATAAATTAAATTATTTGGTGAATTAGCACTGTTTGTAAAGGCTTTACGAGCGTATTCTCATTTTTGTAGTGCGAAATTTTCATAGTCGTTTAATTTTTAGTTAAAATGTTATTTATGTCCGTAATGAATTTTATAATAATGAAGGTAGAAATAAAAAATATTCTTATTTATAAAAAAAAACATATTAAGAATATTAAGCCACTAGCTTTTGCCCACGACTTCACCCGAGTACATAAAATATAGCCTGTCACTCAGGAATAAAGCAGCTTAATATCGGCGAAAAAATTTTAGTAATCGGACCAGTACCTACTTCCAGAGATTACCTCCTACAAAGAAAAACAAACAAACTTTACCTCTTTATTATAAATTATTGCGGATATTAACAAAACAAATATGTGATCAATTTAAAAAATAATTAGAATGTTCTTAATTCAAAATGTTCTACGGAAAATTTGAATTCAGAATTCGCTAAGTAGCATGGTTAGCAAGTTTTAAAATAAATCTGATTATGATAAGTTAAAACAGATTAGTGATTCAAAATTCAAATTATGAATGAAATTTTTATTGTTTAGAATATTTTTCATAAATAAAGCCCCATGATATCTTTAAATAAAGAAATCAAAATGACTAACCTCGTTTCGTTCATTAAGATATATCTTTTGTCGAATATTAAGAATCCATTACCCGGAGCATGTTAGTTCGGGAAGATGTTAGATAGACTCATTTGTCAGCTAGGGCGATGCAGCCGCTCTGCCATGTAGGAATTCTAATTAAACTTACACAACATTTAGACGAACTTACATAGTGTGGAGCGATGAGCTCGCTGAACTTTGACCGGGTTACTTCATACACATACATATACTACCAATGCCAATACGGGATCGTGTCAATACATTGAATATTTGATAAGTTCCAAACCTTAGCCAAATTATGTACACATTAATGCAACTATAAAATATGATTTACAACAGAAAGAGAAGCAAAGTTAGAAGAAAATAAATTTTAATATTATTATAGTTGTGAAAGTTTGGACGTATGTTTGCTACTGAAATATACTGAACTAGTTTAGAAGATGCTATCAAATATAACTAGAACGTATCTAAGAAAAATAAAAATCCCTTTTTAAGTGGTTAGGTACTGAAAAGCTCTTAACAAACAAACAGTTTACTTTAATCTAGATTAAGAACATAAACATTGACTAAAAGGCGGAAAATGAACGAGGACAATAAGAAAATTCACACTTTAAATTAAATGAAAATGCAGTCGAGACCGCTTTCAAAGCTTTTTATAATATTACTAGGACGCCCTCAACTTTTTTCCTTTAGAATTTAAAATATGAAGTTTCTTGTTGAACCCTTTAATTTTCTACCTTTTACTCAACGTTTATATTGCGGCAACACGCTTTGCATTTAATCAAAAAAACTTTATATAAGCATGATACGTTTATTTCTATCAAAATATTGCTATTGAATGTTTTTCTTATCTATCTAAAATATGTAGGTATCAAAAGTGTAGACAGGCAAAAAAATAAATCACGCCAAAACAATAACTTTCCATTCTTCCGCACCGCAGTCGCCAGTCGGTTGAAAATCTGTAAAGAATGTAAAAGCAGGGAAGACAAATTCCTGGGAAATATTCGCGACTTATCTGTCACTTTCACATCATTGCACCGAATAGCCTTAGCTTTGCGATTGATTTTCCACTCGGCTAGAGCGGAAACTGGAAAAACTAAAATTTCATAATGTTTCTACGACAGATTTCTGATGATTTCGGGGAATGATAAAGGAATGCAAATAAAATTCGACATCAGTAAACATTAGCTACTTTTAATTTAATTCTAGCTTATTTTTGTGATACAAAATACTTTATTTATGGTTTTGTGAATTTGTGTTTCGCAACATTTTTTTTGTGTAGGTACAGATATTTTATACTTTACGATACAATCTGTTTTTTTGAGCAGTTTGCCTACGACATTTTTCATTTTATCTACTTTGATATGTGATCACATCGCACTATGGGTCTATTTTGGTATTTCTCTTTTTCTTTGTCTTAGTACCTACATGTGTTATTTTTTTTTCCTTTGTTGTTGTCTATGTGCTTAGTTTTTATAATTTGTGTGCATTATGTGTTTTGGTGCATGTTTTGTGCTGTAGCCAATAAATTATTTATCTCTATCTACCTATCTTTGATCTGTGACGGAAATGCATTAGGTACATTTGTACAAAAAGAAGATTTTATGTAAATCTGTAAGTATTATGTACACATATATTGTAATGTTAATGTATTCGCGATAGAATCGAATTTTCCCTTTTCCCCGTTAAAATTCGTTTCATGAATAAAGCTGCGTGTCCCGGGGGACAGTCATCGGATTCGACTTCTAAATTGGATCGGAGTTTTCTTAGTAGCGATACTTCACCGACTCGCCGAGACGCCGTCCGCTTCGATACGACGGCGTGAGTGGCGTGCCACGCATCGCTTGCCGCGTCTCTACTCATATTACTCGAATAAAAGTGAATAGCCACAAACACTGTCTATGGCTGAGTTGTCTGTGCGACAACCGTGAATTTCGCTTGATTGCTACATCCAATATTTTTAGGACAAGACATAAAATAAAAATAATCCTCACGACTGAATTTCGATCATTGTGGCCAATCTCTACGGAGATTAGCCCAATACAGAGGAGATATTATAGTAATCAAGCGTGTGCGCAATCTTGAGTGTGTTCTCTGTTCCTTTACACTCATAGGTCAATGTGACGGTAATCCGACACAACTGGGAAGAGTTCAGGCGCAGGTCGAGCGGCTTTACATGATGTCCGAGTGCCTACTATAATCCACTGAAATCCGGGCAGCGGCAGAATAATTCCTAATCGTAAAACTCAATACTACCGTTTTGTCGGACCTGGAAAACGAACCCAGGACCTTAGGCTCATCAATCACACTTGTGACCACAACACCAACGAGGTAGAAAGGACAAGACATATCCACTTTATAAATGTACATTAAAAGCTATATCAAAATAGTTTGAGTTTCTATATTTTAACTCCAACATTATGCTTTATAGCTTGTACCCATATATTACTGCTATTCGAGATATCTCGCAGCGACATGCAGTTTGCATCATTATCAAAGCTGTTGTTGCAATTTAACAATTGCGCCATTTTGAAGCCTCCGACTGTGAAGCTATCACATAGTTATCAACTATTTTGGTAGCGTGTGAAGCGACAAGCGAGATAACTATGTATATCTACAGGATGTACTCGCATCACGTTAAGGAGGTCGCTACTCAAGTTTTAATTAAACTAAACACTTGATGTAAGAGGTCTGCAGGTATTATCGCGAGCCAGAAAGTTATACGTCTTTTAAGGAAGTAAATCTAATAGGGAAGGAAGATTTCTTTCTTTGTTTACCCACTCTCCTGTTATCAACCTTTGTTATTTTTCTCTGAAGCCCTGCCTTTATACGTAACTTGAAGATTTTGGTTAAAGAAATGGAGCTTCCCATGGAGTCCCTTTGTCTGTTAAAGTTAGTTAATGAAATGGCAAAGTAATTTCTCTCTCTTTTGATATATTGTGTCCGTGTTGCTCACGAAAGTAAGTGCGTAGGTATAATTATACCTAATCGTCTTTCTTCCCTTTAGTATTATCTCGTTGACAAGTTAATTTTTTTATGACCAATCGTGTTGGTAGAAATGGCGATGTAGAATAACGTTGCTTATTATTTTCATCCTGTTGAACATGTCTTTCTTTTAACACACAAACTTAACATTGACGATTCATGCCCAAAGAGTTTAACTCAACAATGAGTTTAAATCCATTAAAACTCAATAAAAAAATATCCATTGTTGAAGCATTCATAGAGCATCGCAGCTTAGGCGCGAAGTGCGAACTACTCAAACATACCTCGCACATTGCGTCGCGTGTGTCCGTGCATAACGAATAAAACCTCTTTTTTGCGTGTTTTTGGTGCCTAGTGATAGATCATGATGCTTTTCGTATTTTTTTTCTCGTTTCCCAAGTTTGTAGCACGCCGAAGCACTGCTACACACTGCACTTGTGAAAGGTCTTGTAAACCACAAGACAGATGGATAGATAAATGCTTTATTGTACACGAAAAAAAAAAATTACATAAGAAACTTAAAATTAATAGGGTGCCAGAATGAGCGGTCTTATCGCTAAACGCGATTTTTTACAGACAACCTTTGGATGGATTTGGCAGAAAAGGAGAAAAAGATACGCAGGTAGTTCGTGGTGTACTATTTACATATACACAAAACATAAACTAATAAATTACATATATTACAAACAATATATATAATATATATACATAAAATTATTAAAGCAGAGAAATACTGTACTTAATGATAATTACAACACAACAAATCTTATTTTTATATTATCGTAAAATAAGTATCAAAAAACTTTACGAAACAACGTACGTTCCATTTAATATTACACTAGGGGCTTATATAAATTATGAAGCTACAGTCCTACTAAATTCAGCTGAATACGACCAATATTTGTTCAGTCGTGCCTTTCACGATATTACAGACCCATAAGTAAGTTCAACTTAAACAATATACAAAACTTTTGCTAATAGGGAGTCCCAATAATAACAGTAAAAGGTCTCGTAGCTTATCTAGATGGCATATTTGGAGGATATCCAAGCCATTTAGCACAACGCGACAGAAATACCACTTTAGACCCAAAAGCAAATGACGTGAAAACATAGATATTTATGTCCGTCCGTCCGTAGATTACTGTGAACCACTGGTCTGGTTAGCGCTGCGTTTTAAAGGAAATTTTTAAAGTAATGGAAAGTATTTTTTCGGATTGATACTATTATTCACTTTATTGGCTTAGAGACAGAATGACTTTGGATTGCAAGCACTCAATAACTGTCTTCTAACAGCCAACAACTTGTACTGTACCCAACAAATAGAATCTTACTTGCTTCACCCATATTTAGATCTAATACCACCATGAACAATTACTCGTAGTAAAATTCTAGTTTCATTTTCGTAGTAAAGAACCGATCATGATTACAGATGCTTTCGTAGGTACATACTTACCTATGTAAATAGTTCGATTCCTGAATTAAGTCTTGAAAATTTTTCCGAATCACGAAATAGTAATTATTTTGTTATCGAATCACAAAATAGGCATTATTTTGTAGAAGAATGTGTGTTTGTGTTTTGTGAAAGAATCACAAAATATATAAATATTTTATGGCTTTTGGATTTTTCATTTACTTGTGCCAGCTACATGATATTGTTTCTTGCCCAATTTTATCATGCTAGACTTCCTGTTGTCCAGGAATTCTTCTATAGATTTTGATTCCGCGAGTGTCAAAATATGTATGTCATAAATGGAGCACAAACGGCCTTATCTTTAAAATGCGTTTGATTAAAAGTTTGATTTTTTCACTGCTCCAAGGGGTAGACGCAAGTATTCTGTCTTGACAGACGAACAGACAGTAAGACGGATAACAAATTAATCCTATAAGGAATCCTTGTTTGCAGACAGAGATACAGAACCCTAAATTGAAGATGAAATATTACAAGGACCTCTGTACCCACATAAACGTAGTTAATAACACTGCGGTACATGATACGTTAGTAATGAAACTGGCCAAAGAACGTTCTTAATAACGAAGTCTTTTTGAGCAGAAAATATTATACTTTAAACCGTCAGATGTTTATACCGTATGACAAGGGCGCCGGCGACGCCGCCTCCCCAGGGGTTGATTAGTTGTTGGGGGTTCCACCTGACGAGATTAGCATACTGAAATTATACGAAAAAGCCTATTGCTTTAACATTAAATTTTGGTAATAAAGTTAAGAGTATATTGCATGTTATACGCTGAATATGAAAAGGCAATTTATGTAGTGGTTGAAGATTTTTTTTTTTTTGTTCAATGTTAACAGAGCTATGTACCTACATAGTTGTTCGTAGTAGCTGAAATTCAATTTCAGAATCATATTTATTTAGTTACTAAATTACTTTCGAAAGAGTTACCAGGGTCTTGGACCGCAACGGACAACTGAAAGATACATAAATCATTTGTCATTTGATAATTTCCCACTTAAAAAACCTTTTTAGGGATCCGTACCTCAAAAGGAAAAAACGGAACCTTTATAGGATTACTTTGTTGTCCGTCCGTCTGTCTGTCAAGACCCTTAATCTCGTGACCGCGTGATTAAGGGGGTAAGGTATTGAGTTGAAATTAATTAAACCATATCGTCAGCTCTGCGGTCCTTTCAAGCTGTGAAAAAATCTAACTTCTAAGTCAAAGAATAAAATAGATACGGCCGTTTATGTCGGAAAAAAACGTATATTTTGATACTCTCAAAGATCGAAATTCATAAGGTACTTCCCGTTGATCCAGAATCCTGAAATTGAGCACAAAGCAAGTTTTTATAGCACAGGTATAGGAGAAAATCATTACAAAAAAAAATTGCAATTCGGCAAAATCTACGAGACTCCAATCGGGAATTGTATTTTGCACGAAACCCTCAGTGCGCGAGTCCGACTCGCACTTGCCCAGTTTTTTTTAATTCATCTTATCACCTGATAAGATGAATTTTAAATTGCCAAAGAACTTGTTAATGTAGTAGTAGGTGTTAAGACAAGTGGGTTTTAGACAGTAAAAGTCTGACAATCTGACACTCTCCGCCCAGAGTGGGAGACACAGATCACTTTTTTTGGACAGCCTACATTTAAAAGTATTTATTTAGTATTGCTGAAAATATACAACGAGTAATATGTTAGTTAATACGAGTATGTTATTTAGTTAGTAATATTTTTTTTTATAACGAAAAAATTATTTCAAAATCTTACAACGTTGTCTTACCAGAAGAAGAAACATACATAAACTAATACCTTTTCCATTGGGGTAGGCTGAAACGCCAACTGCTACGACCCTTACATACTCTTTTTGTTCGTTGACGTTGATACATCTGGACATAATACATACATACATACGTCCGAGTACATAACATGTTCCCTGAAGGTAATTTGGCTTTTTACATTTAACGGTTTTTTGTGAAAGTCAAATGCAATTCGAAGCTTTTGGAATGAATAACAAGCACAGAATTATTTTACACTTTCACGAATTTTATATAGTACATACATTCCGAACGAAGTTGAGGCAACAGCTAGTAATTTATATATTTATACATTCCGAGTAAAAATACTATGTTGTTGTAAAATGTTGCATGGAATATTAAGGATATTTTATTTATCATTTAATTATTAACCTTTCAATCGTGGAAATTACAGACACAACAGAAAGACAATAGGTGCGCGAACGCCGGCGTTCGCTTGGGGTTTAATGAATGGCTGAAGACGTTTTAATTTAAACCATGAATATTTTCACAGAGACGTGTAGGTAAAGAGAAGCAGCTTATCAGAATACTTGAGCGTAAAGGTAAAAGTTATTTTCCTCTTTTTAATAGTATTTAAATAAAAGCTTTGACTAAACTAATCTGCAAAGCATTTATTCACATAGATTTGAACGTAATTTGTACTCGTATGAGTACGATTAGAGAGCAGCTACGCTACATAATTTGACTTGCCTCGTTACCTGGGATCAAAGCGCTCGGTCATCCTTGCAGCTCTGCTATACAACATTAAATATTCCATGTGTAGCTACATACCTATGGCATTGTAATATGATCAACCTCTCGACTGAATTTCGATCACGGTGTCCAATCTCAACGGCGATTAGCCAAGTACACAGAAAGTATTATCCTAACTAATATTATAAATGTGAAAGTGTGGATGTTTGTTACTTAATCACGCAAAAACGGCTGAACGGATTTGCATGAAATTTAGCTTGCATATAGCCTTTGACATGGAAAAGAACATAGGTTACTTTTTATCCCGAAAAAACATCTTATTCCTACAGGAAAACACGTTTAGAGTGCGATAACGAAATAAAAAGTCGCGGGCGGACAACTAGTAGTGCATGAGCCACAAGCATTGCTCTCTCTTTTTATCCCTAAAGCTAGAATTACATTAGACCGACGCATACGTGGACCACGCCTGATTGGTACGTAGAACGAAGTCGCGCAGTTCTACAAGTCCATATAAAATGTATGGAGACCGACGCGCCCAGATCCGCGCACGTGCACACGAAGTGCTGTGTAGCTCTCTTCTCCTTTTTCTCTGGCTCTCCTTGTTTTCTCTACCACTCTATCTCTCTCTCTCTTCTTTTTCTCTATCTGTTTTCTCTTTTCTACTCTCTCGTCTTTATCTATCTTTTTCTCTCCTTTTAATATAGTGTGCACTTAACTTATACACTTTTACATTACTTTTTATACTAAAGTGATGGAACTCATCATCATTCCAGCCAAAAGACATCCACAGCTGGATGTAAGCCTCGTTAACTTCGCCACATCTTCCGACCCTGTGTTTTTCGCACCGAATGGATTCCTGTAGCGTTCATCAGGCTACCCATCCATCTTGCGAAAGACTTTCCAACGATTTTCCTTATTTGGTCACCACTCCTCAATCTTAAAATTGGCTAACTAGCTTCTAGCTGCGGCTTCGACCGTGTGGAAGTCGAAAATGATCCTGAAGATACATATCATATGCTCTATTCCAAGACATGGTTCAGCTATTTGAGCGTCACAGACACACACACACCACGTATACATACAAACTTTTGCTTTTATAAGAAATAATTTTTGTCATTATTATTAAATAAGGACTCTTTATTTCCATAAAGAACTAATCTCTAACATTTTACATGAGAATTATATACAATTTAATTAATTTAATAATTTATAAATAATTACTAGGTAATATATATACAAACTTAAAATAATAATATGTACAAAAGATTAAAAAAGGCTAAAAAACGGGAAAAACTCACAGGGCATCAAAAAATTCGTCCACATCGATGTCAATGGGAAAAGTGCCCAGAACGCTGGCAGCATTGCCACGCTGGATGGCAATGCTGATTCGTTGACTGAAGAAGAGTCCAGCCCTCTGGTCACGCGAAGAGTCGACCAACTGTTTGCTGATATCCCGGACAACTCGATGAGCGCTCGGACCCCATGGCCCTAGAGTTTCAACCCCAAACGGCTCAAACACATAACTTCCAATGAGGTTATTATATTTCCGCCGTTTGAGGTTTTCTGCACCTGCAGCAGCCGCCCCAGCACAGCCCGCCGTACTCAGAAGATGGGATGGCGCAAGGGTGTCGACACATGTTGCATCCCACACCAAAGGCCTACCCAATTTCCAAGGCATTATAGTCATCCCATCTGGCCTCTTCCCATCGTCACGTGCCAAGCCATTAGGTTCTAAAACAGCTGGCACCCCGGCGGTGACAAGAGCTCGACGGATGATGTCATTAATACTGGCATGCCGTGCTATCCGGCCAGCGCTTCTGCTGCAAGATAGGCCATGGTGTCCGAGGCGGTCGACTGCTTCGCCACACTGACATCGATGTGGAGCTCCACTAGGAGCACCTAGACGCAGGCATGTAGCGATCCGAAAGGTGGTGTCACTTAGCAAAGTACCTATGTTAGGTGACGGTAAAGCCTGTAGCCAAAGGCCCGACTCCCATTCACCCACAGCCAGTAGGCGAGCGCGCTCAGCAGTATTGGTGGACGTATTAATGAGATTATTCCGTACCAACCTGCAGAGCGGCTCATCCCACTGTCTCTGGGAAGATGGATTTTCGGGCAACGCCTTGTCCGGGCAAGTGATTTTCCAGGCACTTACTGCATCGGCCAAGCACGGCACCTCACAGCTAACCAGTGATGGAGTCAAAATTCTTTTGGTCAACTGTTGAGTGCTGTGGACCGAAGACAGGAACGCCGGTAGGCTTACACTAGAAATTTTGCGGATGCCGAGCCCACCAAAACGAATGGGTAGCGTGGCTTGTAGCCACGCTCGGTCATCCATGGCCACATTTAAAATGGAAGTCAGAGTATACCGAATTGTCTGATCAATTTTGTCCAAGAGATGTGGCTGCTTCCATAAAGGGGAAGAGCGGAGGAAATACATGAAATTTGGTGCAAAACAACAATACCGTATGAGGGTGAAGGCCGAATGTAGGTTAATTTTAGAAAGTCTTTCCGAAATGTTTTTAAAACGTTCAATTTTGTCGTCAATGAATGAAGAAAAACTGTCTTCCAAAATTGGAGAACCTAGGAGGTGCAGTGTATTTTTATCTATAATTTTGATTTCGGGAGCTATTGAATAAAATTTCTGTAGAGTCGATTGTCTGTCAGTACTGTCAGGAACAAAAATTTCGCATTTCGAATGATTTAGATCAAGGCCGATAGATTGAAATTGGTCTTTCAGGAATTGGAAATCTTTCAAAACAGTATCTACTTCACCTCCCAGGGTTCCATCATCCAAATACCATAGGTTAAATTTCGAATTTAGTTGTTGGATGATTGGATGGATAGCCAAACTGAAAATGACTGGCCCGAGAGGGTCACCTTGTTGGCATCCAACTGCAGATTCCAAAACCTTGTTTTTGTACAATAATTTAGATGGATGCCTATAGCATTGCCACAAAAAGCCGAAAATTTCTGGAAGTTCTTTTTTTGCTTCAGCCAACAAAGTGTCCCTGTTTACAGAATTAAAGGCGTTTTTAACGTCAACCTTGAGGATGACCTTACCCTTATCAGAATTTAGGAAGGTTGTGAGGGCATGTACGGCAGCCTCACAGCCCCCTCTTGAACCAAAGCCAAGCTGTAGGGGCTGGAATTTGAGAATTATTAAATAAATACATGCAATATTATTTGAAAAATTACGTTGAAGTATGAAAAGAATTAAGTTTAAATTATTCTTCTTACTATACGAGCAACTTCTTGACTCTTTTCCAGTCGCAAGATTTTTGCAAGTGAACTAAGTAATACGAATACCTACAACTCCTTAAACTAACTTGGTGCCGCAAAGTTGCGGGATTCTCCAGACGGTTGTGACAGCCGTTTAGGTATTTGTTTCAAAACCCGTGAATGGTGAATTAACTAGTTTTGTTCGGGGTCTTGAAATGAATTTATCGATTAATAAGCATTTGCGCTGCGACCAGATACAAAAATATATAGAAAGAAAAATTAATTATTATCCTAATTTACCTTAAAAAGAGCTAATCTACTTTTGTATTTTTTGCGTTCTAGAACAATTATAAGGGATAAGTTTATAAGTATCAGTGGTAATTCTGCATCAGATACATAAGTATTTTTAGCGTCGAACTGCCGGAGTGTTAAAAAGAACAACACTGCAAAGCGCAATCAGTGGCCTTAGAACACAGACAGTCTAAAAGTCACTAAAAGTCTTACACCCCCTCTCGCTCCATCTAAAGGGATATTCAATGATTTTCTTCGCTTTTATTGCATAATGTGCAGTCACACTCGGCCAGATATTTATAACTTCCCACGGGTAAACATGGCACGGGTTCATAAGATTATAACGTTAAACCGTAAAGTTTCAAAACCGAAGCATTCAAATATGTATTCCCAAGGTCACTTTCGTCCTAGTACTTAGGTACTTACATAACCCGGGCACAACTTCCTAAACGGCGCCTTGATATCATGATTGGTATAAGTTATCGGAATCTCGGATCCCCGTAGGCTCCGAACTCGCTGGATCCCGGGACCAACTTCGCAGTATGATCCGCCATACTTCAGATATAGTGAATACTTGTTAAGTATTCAGGAGGTAATCCCTCTAACCTCATTTTATAAACGCTGTTCTATGTACGTGATCGTCTAATAGCGCAAATTTCATAGACTTGACGACTGAATTATGGAGAATGTTAGTTGGGGAACTGCATAATTAGTTTTGCGTTTGTGTTTGAAAACAAACATGCAGTAGCAACTTTCGTTTTAGCATGAAAGCGGTAAGTAATTTGAGTGAAAGTTCAACTTTTATCTTGGGATTTAACCCATAAACGCTTATTTATAACACACATGTGCTGCATGGAAATTCTACCTTCATTTTATGGGAATTCTAAGGGCTAACGCTGTGTTAAAAGGGGCCACGCGCGGGCGTCCGTGCGGCCACTCGTCGTGCGTGTTTCGTGTGCAACGGTCACCGTAGCGAAAATCGGATTATTACCTGCATAGTGTCGCTATTTCAACCATAATGGTGCATGTAGTCGTGTCGATGAAGAATTTTAATGTATTATTACGTAGCAAACAGAACACGAGGCGTGGCTCCTCGAGACGGGTACCCGCGCGTCTCAGCGTGAAGGAGCACTTCTGTATGGGACCGCGCGGGTGGCCGGTTAACGCAGTGTCGGCCTTAAAGACAGACCTAAGGTACTTTTTAAAAATATGTTACTAGCCACCCGACAGACATCGTTCTGTCAAAAGTTATTGAACTCAAGGATTTTGTATACCCTACGGAGTACTAAACTATGCACAGACAGTCAGTCATAAAATTGGTAGCTAGGGACAGTTTGGATACGTAATAAAAAAAATGTGATTTTTATAGTTCTCTTGGTAAGAACTAAGAATTTTCTTGAGACTTTAACAAATAGCTTTAAAAAAATGGGGTGGCTTGTACGTGAAATCGTGTATGAAACGGATAAATAATATATGTAATAATATATATTTCTCCATAAAATATAGGTACTATTTTGTGAATGTCATAATCAAGTTTGAACACTAAGAAGTCCTTCAGAAATACCAGCTGCAGATATACTGACACGCAGTCGTGACCTTTTTTTATTATTATAGATAGGCTCGCGTTTGACCACCATCTCACGTGATGGTAAGCGATGATGTGGTCGACGATGGAGCACACTTGCCTAGAAGTAACCTATTCACTCTTGACTTAAAGACCCTTAAGTTGTAGCTATCAGGAAACACAGACTCTGACAGGGAATTCCTCTCCTTGGCTGTACGCACAATAAATGGGTTCCGAAAACGCTTTGTGTGTATGGGTGGGATGTCACCTCTTGCACAGGACCTTGCTTTAGGCCCTGGTACGGAGAGTCCTAGCCACCGTACCGTGACAGAAGACGACGAAGGCGCGCATCAAAAACTGCAGGTCGATACCCGACGACTGTAGGCAGGAGCATCCAGATGAAGAGTAATCGGTAGCTCGCCTTCCACCCGCTCGCAGGGCATTTCTGAAAGGAAACCTGTGATCCTAGGCTAGAACGCAAAGAGCATCTGAAGGATCACAGGTGGGTTTTAGCCAATAAAAGTCTGTCACACCTTCTCGCTCTTCTATAGAGCGGAAAAATTCATTAATCATCACTCAAAACATAAAAGAAGATGTAATGGCTCCAAAGTTGATCCGCTCAACTGCATTAATTTTTTACACTCCTACTTCACTCGATCATTCGATTACTCTTGAGAAACATATATTTTTTTTATTTTAATTTAACATTCAGGCGTCCAGTGAGTTACAATCCTCGCCCACCCTGTCCGGGTGCATTCGACGCCGTCGACGTCAACCGCAGCGCAACTTGGCCAGAAATCGCCCTAGACAGGGAAGTTTGGAAGGGGAGGCCTCTGCCCAGCAGTGGGACACCCAATAGGCTAATAACAAAAAAAAAAAAAAAACATTAACTATTTTACATAAAAATGTGTACAGCTGAGATCTGACGATTAAAACTTTAACGAACATTGCAGATTCCCTCAGTCAAAAGACGCTGCCCCTCCACATAGCGCGATGCGTCGTTATCCTCACTGGACGTATCACATTGTTTGATGCTTTAGCTATCCAGTGGTCTATTTCAATTTTTGATAGAGATAATAAATCTGCAGCTGCAACAACCTATATCATTTTGTTATGATTAGTTTTTTAAATTACTTCCAACTATGGAAGCAATTTTAATTTTTTTTTTAATGTAAATTAGTTTATCAAAGTTTTGCTTCGTCGTTTGTACCACGTACATCGAAAGATTGGAAAAACATGCCTGCAGCAGTCTTACCGTTCGATATAATTTAGGTATCTTCAAGGCTAGAGTGAATAGGCTTAACTAAACTAAACTAGTGCGATTCATCATCAACGATTACATCACAGCTTACCAACAGGTAGGATCGTAGTCAAATACTATAACTTATAATCATTTAAAAAAAGAACCAAATTGATCGACATAGATGCCTTTTGCTATGCGACCAAGAGTGTGTGTGTGTGTATTAATCTCTCATGTGGCTATACTGTTTTAGTTATTAATCTCTCATGTGCCTTTTTCTTTCAAAAAAAAAAATTCAAAATTCAAAAGTTTTTTTAATTCACATAGGCCTACATGAGCACTTATAAAACGTCAGAAGCTAGTGCACGGTTCCAAATTGTCGAAACTCCATGTTTACCTACTCTTTTAAATAAAGGGTTGTTCTTCCAATATTTTCATATTACAGATATCATTTTGGTTGTTAAACATTTGTTTTGGACGACTCAGATTTCCGGCTGACGTTTTTCAGATCTTGCTTGAACGTTGTACAGTATTTTATTCCCTCGTAGAGTGAGAACAGCTGAACCGGTTTTGATAAATGAGGTGTCATTGAATTCGTATCAGCGTCGCAAGTATCATTGCATTTGTATCAATGTCGCCGTCACTGGGGAAAACCGTAGTAAGAAGAACATTTCCTACAAATATATGCATGAGAAAACGCTTGTGAAAATACTTGAAAGACTTTAATATGTAAAGTAGCTTTTTTGTTGCTTTTATAGGTTCGTACGTAAATCGATGCCTTCTACGCATGCGGTAAGTGCATTTTTTCAGGAGAGCCGTTTTTTGTCATTTTTAATGACAAGAGTAAAATTAAAAGTAAATTGTGACAAACTTTTAACTAATTTTGCATCATATATAAACAGATTAAAATCATAATACCAGATGCTCGCTGCTGGACGCTGGTTCATCATTATTTCAGCTGAAAGACGTCGACATAAGCCTCCTCCAAGTGTCACTATAACGTCCAGTCCTGTGCGTCTCTCATCCATCTGATTCCTGCGATTCTCACCAAGTCATTAGTCCATCTTGTGGGAGGCCTTCCAACGCTGCGTATTCCCAAACATGGTCATCACTCTAGAGCTTTTCACTACCATTTAAGTTTGGCAATTCTTGCTGGATATAATAAGAAATAATATTTTTTTATTATACTAAAATATACGTTACGACTTTTATGCGTAGGAGGCATTGAAATGTATGACTAATTCGTTACGATTAATAATACAGGTATAATCATAATAATCATATACCTACCCTAGTTTCAAACCGGATTCCGGTACTGGTGGGATACAATTTGTTTTATATAATACTAGCTTTTGCCCGCGCGGCTTCGCTCCTGCTCTTCCCTTCTCCACCCTACTATACCCTACTCTACCCTACTCTACACTACTCTACCCTACTCTACCCTACTATAGCCTACTCTACTCTACCAAACTTCACATAAACTATCTACTAAATAGTCCGAACAAAGCCTAAACATTTGGTTTGGATAGGTGAGCCTGTTCTTGAGTTATAAAATTACAACGAAAAGTGGCTTGATTTTTAACCTACTTCGAAAATTAGGAAGTTCTATGTTTGGCTGAATGTATGTTTTTTAGGGTTCCGTAGTCAACTAGGAACCCTTATAGTTTCGCCATGTCTGTCTGTCCGTCTGTCTGTCTGTCCGTCCTCGCTTAATCTCTGTGACCGTTAGCACTAGAAAGCTGAAATTTGGTACCAATATGTATATCAATTACGCCGACAAAGTGGTAAAATAAAAATTGGAAAAAAAAAATGTCAAAACAAAAAAAAATACGCCTCACCAATCAAAATTATTAACTTTATTGGACAGTTTATATGGAGAGGCTAAATATTTTTTTTCGTTTCCTGAAAAAAAATGTTATGGTGGGTTGTTCAGTTTCGTCTACTGAGCAAGCCCTTAAAGTTTGTGGAGGGCTGTCCCTTACACCATTTATATATAGATTTTCATTAATGTTTTTTCATGTATACTGAAATATTTAAAAATGAAATTATGTATAGGTACAACGAAATAAATTATAAACATGATAATGTTGTTATTTTATTTCTACTAGTAGGAAACAAACCAATAAAGAAAAAATAAAGATACAAACACAGAATTTTTTTTGGTTAATAAAGTCCGTGCTAAGGAAGGATATTACTTAGCCAAATTTATTAAACACCAAAATACATTCTTTGAATTATGTAAGGTAATTTTTTTCTTAATGCCGGAAATGAATTGAATACCTTCGGATCGCAGGCGTGCTCCAATTATTTGGTCCTGTCACACGATTTATTATTATTTTTTAAATGCTTTTCCTGTTTTTCTTCATAAATATTACAATATAATGGCAGAATGAAATCTTTAGAACTGGCCAATAATCTCAAACATCACAAAGGATCTGGTACTGTTCAACTTAATTAAAAGAGATATCTTATTCGACAAAACGATAAAATCAGGAAAATAATAAGTTAGTAACGAGGTTCACTAATAAATATAATAAGTGTAGTAGCCCACATGACTATTACACTTACCTACACCTACCGAAAATCAATCAGTACAAAAAAAGTGTGACGAAGGTATTTCGTCCACTCTATCACGCAAATAAAAAATAAAAAAAATATTGCCCAATTTAAAATACTTGCAAAATAATCGTAATATCTACTATATACTATGTATTTTACTGTCTTTATATAGGACTATGTTACTAACATCATAAACAACAACTTTAGTTCTATAACTATTAAAAAATTATTATATTTTAGTTCATCAGATTTTCATACAAAATAAAAATATTTAAATTGAACGTTCTAAATATTATGAAGTCGTAAGAAGAGTGAGAACAGGAGCAAGGATCGGGCGGTGGGGGTACTTGATGCGCTTGCGTGGCGTCATATAGATATAGGTAGGTATAGCAAAATACAGAGTTGAATTGTGTTAGTTGGAACAACGAAATCTTGAAGGTTTGTTTTTGGTAAATGAATTATATTTTGTAAAAAGGCATAGAACAAAAGTTTTTGTTTATGATGTTAGTAATACAGTCCTGCAAGGTTTTTAGTATTTTACAAATAACCCTATAGGTATATCTAATTCTTCTGTACGTGTGTTTGTCACCTAACTCTAGTAAACATCGATCCAGCTGTTAAAGACTGACTTGTTGGTCTAGTGGTTAGTGGTCCTGAGTGCTATGCCGCAGGTCGTGGGTTCGATTCCCACCCAGGACAAATGTTCATGTGATGAGTATGATCATTTGTTCTGTGTCTGGGTGTAATTTATCTATAATATGTATGTATTTAGAAATTTATAAGTATGTTTATCAGTTGTATTGTACCCATAACACAAGCTCTGCTTAGCTTGGGACTAGACGGCGTTGTGTGATAGTTGTGGAATATATATTATAATATATTAATGACTCTGTGTATCTAATTCTTCTGTACGTGTGTTTGTCACCCTAACTATTTGGCAAAAATCGGTCCAGCTGTTAAAGAAGATATCAGAGATTTACACACGTACTGATGAAGTCTTTGTATTATAAAGATATTCAAATTGAAGGCATGGTTAACGCTGTACCTAAGTTCGATACCCGCATCGTTTCGACTCTGGGTTTCTTGTTTATATATAAGAATTTACATGTTTATAAACGCACTCACGACACAAGGGTAATTCCTAGTGAGGAGTAATATTAAAAAAAATCTTGATCAAAGTTACACAATATTTAAACTTTGACATTTAAATAGAATCATATCAGCATTATATAATCAAATAAAATACAGAGTTCAATTCTTATATACTCGTGAATAAGTTGAATGGAGAAAATTATACAAAAGTCAACCATTTTCTGTACGAGATTGAGTTAAACCGATTGCATTAAGCTTTAGCGTTTCTATCGCCAGTAAGCTCCAGCAGTTCGTATTTAGCTTGTTAACTAGCCAGCCATCAGGATCCCAAGCTAAGCTTTATCGATCAAACGCCTTACTTGTGGGCCACTGTACTCCAACATTACCAATCTACACAACTGCCACGAAACTTGAATACTGCTTACAACTATGGAAAGCAATTACAACTTACTGCGCATGATAAAGTAACACACACAAACCTGAATTTACTCGAACCAAAGCGAAATTATACATCTTAATAATACTCTCCAACTTACAATGTCTTTTAGGTGACTACTTACAATAAAGTAATCAACTTTTCACAAAACGTTTAATAAAGTGTACTTACTTTCGAACAAATTAACATTTGTCTAATTTATACAATTAGAAAGTTCCAGAAGTTAATTTAATTAACGAACAAATAAGTGCAAAACATTTGCTTACATGCTGATAGCTGAAACTTTTCCTGTTCAAAGACATCATTATGTATAATTAGTTAAAAGCCGGTCGCTTCTGAATTTTAATAAGAAACTTTCGAGCTGTCGTAGTTGTTATAACTTCAGCGTATGCCGTTAAATAGTTCTTTCTCATTTTTCAAAGGAAGTTATTAAACAAGTTCAGATAGCGAACTTAATCTCAAGTATTCTCATTGGTTATGAAACTTGGGAGCTACTTAGAGTAAACTTAAAAGTCTAAAAGCACCTTTATAAGTACCCGAGGGCTCGGAAGGTTGAGTTCCTGTGAGACATCAGCCATAAGTGTATGAGGTGAGGTGCTGGAAACAAATCTTACATTTTGGGCCTCTAGAGTGGAAACCTCTTTGCCCTTTTAAGGCTCGCACACCCGTCGCCTTTGGAGTTCCATTTTCTTTTTATATGACGTAATTACATTATGTAGATACCTACCCTCCAGCTACACACAAGTAGGTACCGACGCTAAATTACTTGTATTTGTAATCTTTTCTTCCAGCACGTATACATCTTCAATGTTGACATGTCTTGAACAGATTTTGGAGGCCAAATCGTTTTCTAAAGACATTTCATAAATTATATTTATATCTGTTTTACAATGTGATCATAATAAATTAGGATTTTATTAAAAGTATCTACGAGAAAAATATACGGCCCAATGTATAAAAAAAATTGAATTACTATGGCGGTTATAAATGATAGATAAGCAATATCCAGCACGCTGAGTTTATTTTATGATGGCCCTAGAGATTACAATAAAATGCGCTTCGTTTAATGAATAAAGAATAAATGCGTTACATTAATACTAAAGTAGTTTGGAGTACCTGCTTCACTACTATTTGAACAAGAAATTATAATTTCAAAAAACCGAGTAACCGACCCATGTTTAATGCTACCGCTTCATCACACTAATATTGTAAAAGCGAAAGCTTGTAAGTGTGTCTGTTTGTTACTTCTTCACGCGCGAACGGCTGAACCGATTTCGATTAAACTTGGTACACAGTTAGACCATTTCCTGGGATTGCACATAAGACTTTTTATCCCGGGAGAATGTTTTCTTGAAATATTTTTTGACTTTCAGGTGAAGCCACTGGCAGCTGCTAGTTTTTCATAAATGCAACATAACGAGGATTAAAATCCTATCTATGCAGTAACAAAGGTTTCAAATACATATTGGGCAGTTATAATCTGCTGGGGGGTAGCCAAATAACGCCATACACAACACTATGGCTGTCGCGAACATCCCCAATTTGTTTAATAAGGCATCTAAATAGCGCGTAGTTTCACGCGTGGGGGCTTTGTCCGCCGTATTGGGCCTTAATGCCCGCTCGTTAACATCGCATTAAGCCATGAAACACAGCCCTCATTACGATGAAAGCTACCGATCTTTGTATCCTGGCTTTCACTGCCCACCGCTGTCTAAAACTGCTCACTTTTATTCATCTCTACCAGTATTCCGATACATCCTTTTATAAATTCTCTTTAGCTATTCTGAGCGCATTCATGGGCATAATTTACCGTGGGAATACTTAACAACCCATCAGAGTAATTAAAATGTTTGTTTTTGTTTATCCTCTCTGATTATTTTGTTTATGGCTATTGCTAATTTAATTTGTGTCTTTCACGTGTTTTGATATGATTATTATTCCTGTAGGAGTATTTGGATTCGAGTCTTTTTACTTTAACGGTAATGATAATCTTAGTAATCTATGAACGTTTTAGTAGTTGTACTCGTTTTTTGAATGCATTATGATAGAATATATATTGTTATATTTTATGCTTATTAAACTTGCATTTTTATGTGTATAAATCAGATAATTTACACTATTATTTGTAACCACGAATATTTTTTTTTTATTTATTTTGTATTCGATTATGCATTGGAATCCATTGATTGTGCTGGCCACACCAAAACGTATTTGTGATTGTCTGTGGTAAAGTTGTCGATGCAGCATAATGGCGGATGACAGGTTTCTTGTTCAATTGGTGACCATTGAGGTCGGACGTACAATTTGTCTCTTGCAATATTGTAGCGACAAGAAATATGTAACCGAGATATTTGAAATAATAACATGGCTTAAAAAAGAGTTCCCTTGGAGTTCTTGCACATTTTTCTCCATGAGATCTACGCTTTGGAATATTCAATTAGCATCATTTGAATAACCGACTTTTTGGCAATTCAAGACGTTAGATCTGTTCTTTATAGTCCGTTTCACATAAGAAGTTCCTTCGCCGTAATGTTGGCTATACGAAAAAACAGTGTTGTTATATTTTTAGCAATGAAATTACTTAATATTAGGGAGATTAGTTTTAGATTACTCCAGAAAGTGGAGCGACTACTGTTAAAATAGATTTTGTTTCCCATTTTGTGCAACAATTTTGGTAGATTAAGCAACCCTTTTCATTTTTTCTTTCTTTTTTCTGTAGACAGACAGGGGAGCCAACATTACGGCGAAGGAACTTCATAAGTGAAACGCAGTATACCTCCAACCGAGAAGTTAGATCCACCCAAGTTTCAATCCCTAGATTAGTCTGCAAATATGAAGGTATCCATATTTCATTAAACACACTCAAACTTATTAATTCATTAAACCCCAAGCGAACGGCGTTTGCGCACCCATTGTCTTTCTATTGTGTCTCTAATTACCACGATTGAAAGGTTAAATTATTTAATTCATTAAACCCCAAGCGAACGCGAACGCGGCGTTCGCGCATCTATTGTCTTACATCTTGTGTCTGAAATAGACAGTATCTGAAATGAAGCATAAGAAATTCGAAGAATCCTATTCAAAGCATTGAAAAATCGTTCTGGTCAATCCAATTACCTACTTCTATAAAAAAAAATTAGGGACCTGTCAATTCAAATTCGTTCCGGCAGTAATTTGTTAGATGAAAGACGTTTTCTCTTTAGTGAAATTAATAGAAAATTCAATAATTGTAAGTGTGGATCTAATCTTAGAAGCGGGTACAGCCTGATTTATGTTCTGCATTTTGTTGCAGGTGAAACAAAACCATTCCTCTTTGGGCGGCGTGGTGATTCCAACGCAAGAGAAGTGCTACCACTGTAGGTGACAGCTGGGACCGTCGCAGGTCGTACCCAATCATCAGGGCATCATCGATATACTACCCACAAGAACAGAAATCAGTCTCCCTCTTTGAATTATCGGGAGAGTGTTCCGAGTTCAAATCGCTGTCTTCAAAGATTCCGCCATCTCAATTCTACCATCGGATAACCTGACGTACGGCGAATATCCACCCTTACGTTGAAGAAACCTCTACGGCCCCGACTAAGCGTTTCGCCTCGTCGTTTATACCGCGTACGTCGAAGGACTGGTACACAATTTGCCTGCGGGAAGACCGCATCTTCCCGTCCGATTTCAGTTTGGGTGTCTTCAAGGCTATAGTGAATGGGCTTATAATAAACTAGTGCGCTTCACCATCAGAGATTGCATTATTGCTTACCGTCAATGGGATCGCAGTCAAGCACTAATTTATTTCAATAAAAATAATAAAAAAAAACTGTCCGCCATGCCGCGACCGGTCGTGGCAGCGGACTTTAGCCCCGGCGAAACATCTCCACGCGCAGATCGTGCATGTGTGCAAGGACTGTTGTCAAGCCAGCAAGGAGGCTAGCCGTTTCGTAGGACCTCGTGCGTTATCCTCGCACCATCCGTATCGCTATGACCCTCTGACATGCGTCCAGCTGGGCCTTCGGAAACCGACATAGCGACGGCGCCCACACTGACGCCCTATAATGGGCCATGGACCTAACGATTCCTGCGTAGATCATCCGGCAGGAGGCGTATGCAACGCTACTTTGTTTTTTATATAAATCAAGAAGATTTATCATTAACATGCACACGCAATGATATGGAGACATGGTCATCGCTAATATGATCGGCAACGATATTTTTCACAGCTTAGTTACCGAATCTTCGTGAGTAGAGTATGCTTTTCAACCAATACTGCAGAGGTCACATTGTCTGATTCACTATCACTATCAACACTAATATTTTTCATAAATTTTTTCGTTCATTTAATAAGCGGTTTATTCATCAGGTTTTGGGGGGCCCCCGGGCTTGAGGGCCCTGGGGTTGCCCCGCCTAGCCCCTTAGTAGCAACGCCACTGGGGGAAGCACAAGGTAGAAGTGTGATCCGCTTGGGCAGAGCATCGCCGTGTCCTTGTGGGGCCAATTATCGGCGGTGATCTCTCGTGCTTGGTCCTGGTACAGGCCATGGACCGGAGCAAGAAGGGGGTTTCTTTCTTTCATTTCAAACCACTGTAGGTGCGGGCTTGTGGACGGCGAGCAATGGGTAACTCGTTGTCCGACCGTCCGGACTGAGCCCATGTCCTTGACGGCTCGGCCAAGGGTCTGAAAGGAAGGCTCGGCCCCGGTATGAAAGACAAAGAAGGAACGAGGTGGGTTTTTAGTCAGTAAAATCTGACACGGATGTTATTTAGATGATTTTTATCCACCGAAAACAAAAAAAAAAAAACAATTGAAATGTACAATACCACTTATTTGAATGTTTCAGTAGTTTTTCAATTTAGTGAGATATTTTTAAGGGTATGTTCAAAAATGAAAGACAGTAACTAGAAGTTTATTTTAAATAATAAGTTTATTTCAATTACTTTACAGTGTTGCAATGTCTTTGTAGGATATATTGTTGTAATACAAAAGAATTAGACATCTGTAGCCAAACTAGTCAAAAGCCTGTGTTTCAGCTATCAGCGTCGATACCTTCAAACAATAAATACAATATACTACTACCGATTAGCCATCAAACAGAATTATAAAAGTTTAAAAAACAAAATTAATAAAATAAAAAATAAGTACAGAATTACAAAACATTAAAATTACATATTACAACTAAATACAACATTAAATTAAAATTACTAATATAATCAATTTTATTTTTTACAGTCACATCATAATCATCACTGTTCGAACCCGAAGGTCGACTTGGAGAGGGTAGCGAATATCAAACACTGGGCTGGTCGAATCGCGTACATTGAAACGTAATACCGAACCGAATCACAATGTTATACTGCTGTAACGGAGCGGTAACGAAACCATAGCGACTTCTAATTCGACGCCAACGCCATCTATCGAATTCATGGGTACTAATTTCTCAGTATTGAATTAATATTGAACGCTATGATTCCGTTACCTTTTTACTAACGTAAACAATCACTAAAATTAATTAATTACATTTACAAACAAAGTTGTATTTAAAAAAGTTACAGAGTACAAACATAACATTTTCATACTTTTTTTTATTAATAAACATGAATATTTCTTGGTCATTAAAAAATTTAGTGCAGCAGCGATAAATGGTATGTCAAAGTCAGTAAGTAGACTTTGACATTTTATAACGAAATGCGAAATAAACTGTAAGATAGCAAAATATACTATCCCATTAGTTTAAACAGCAACGCGCCAGCCGGTAGGCGTGTGGCTTAGCCTGGCTTCATCTTTGGCAGAGTACACAACTCAACCCGAAGACTGCCGACCGCTCCCGATGTCGATGGGAGTATTGATATAATCGCTGGATAAATTACATGCGACTTCCTGGAATCTGGGCGTAAGGTGAGGAATATCTCTCAAGTGGATCCACTCAAGTTTCAGTCCCCGTCTTTACTAGATTAGCCTGCAATGTAAAAACATCCATATTTTGCCAAACATACTCATGACCTTTCTAAATTATTTAAAAGCATTAAGCATTCGTAGAATCCTATTCAGAACAACGAGAAATCGCTCCGATTTTTTTTCTTACCAAATGCCACTTCGACTCATGAATTTTAAAAAGGTTTCTATTACTGAAGTGTAGTGGGAACTAATTTCGGAAGCGGAGATCACCTGACTTATCTTGTCCTTGTTATCGCTGGTGGAATAAACGAATCCTCTTTGGGTAGCGTGGAAACTCCAATGCACGAGAAATGGTACCAGTGCAGGTGACAACTGGACCCGTCGCGCGTTGCACTCAATCATCAAGATATCAACGATATACTTCTCGGAAGAACATAAATCAGTTTCCTTCTTTAAATTATTAGGAAAGTTCTGATTTCATTTCATATCGTTGTCTTCAAAGATTTCGATATTTATCTGCAGCACAGGATATAAGCGGCGTTTTGACACCCCTTCACCGAGTACTGTTTCAGTTTCCGTCTTTAGTAGATAAACCTGCAAGTGTGAAATTATTTATATAATTATCATCAAACATACTCACGCACTTATTAAATTATTTAATAGCATTAGACTTTCAAGTATCTACTAGTTTAAAAATAATCCTATTCAGAGCAACAAGAAATCGCTCGTATCATTCCTGTCACGATATGCCACTTCAACACTGGTTATTCCAATTACGTCTATGAAAAACTCAGATTATTTAATGAAAATCGTTTTATCTATAATAAATATTCATTAAACCCCAAGCGAACGCGGTTCGCGCATCTATTGTCTCAAATTGACGGTATCTGAAAGGTTAAAAATAAATTCAAAATTTGTGAGTCTAGTGGCATGTAATCTTGAAAGTGGGAATTACCTGATTTATCTTTTGCGTTTTGTCGCAGGTGGGACAAAACGACTTCCCTTCGGGCGGCGTAATCACTCCGACGCAAGAGAAGTGGTACCACTGTATCTGGCAGTTAGGCCCGTCGCGACCATTCATCGGGACGTCAACGAAAAACTTCCTGAAGAAACAGAAGTCGGTCTCCCTCTCTAGATGACCAGGAGAGTCTATAGAAGGCAAATTGTCGTCTTCAAATATTTCATATATCGGCAGCAAATGTTAATACACAAGGGACGAACTGCCACCAATTCACCGAACACTTCTTACACCAAACACTGTCGGTGCTCAAGTAACTGGAGCCACTCAAGTTGCAGCCTCCATCTTTAGTAGATTACCCTGCAAGTGTAAAATTATCTATATTTCATCAGAAATATTCACGACCTTATTAAATTATTTAAAAGCATAAGGCAGTCAAAGAATCCTATTCAGAGCAACGAGACATCGCTCCGATCATTCTTTTCATGAAATGCCACTTCGACTCTGGTTATTCCAATTACGTCTATGAAAAACTCAACGGTCTGTCAATTCAGACCCATTTCTTGCGTAGATTATTAAATGAAAATCGTTTTATCTTTAATAAATATTATAAAGGTTTCAATATTTGTGAGTGTAGTGAAATCTAACCTTGAAAACGGGAATTACCTGATTTATCTTTTGCATTTTGTCACAGGTGGGACAAAACCATTTCCCTTCAGGCGGCGTGGTGACTCCAACGCAAGAGAAATGGTACCACTGTATCTGGCAGCTAGACCCGTCGCAACCGATCATCTGGGCATCGGCTATAAACTTTCTGCAATAGCAGTAGTTATCCTCGCTCTCCGAATGATTGGGAGAATTTTCTGAAGGTATATCGTCGTCTTCGTAGATTTCATATATCGGCAGCACATGACACACGTGAACGGCGTACTGCCACCGCTTCAGAGAGCACTTCTTACACCAAACACTTTCAGTGCCGTGGCGCCAATATAGGTGCTCTAGTAAATGCTTATAATCCAGGTACATCATGGAGCACTGGCCGCATGTGAACGTGGACTTCACTCGAGATATTATGGAAGTTCTCATTTTCGAGTTTATAGCACAAGTCTAATAATACTAATCTAGGAGCAGCTATCTACCGGACAAAGTAATGGGCGAACTACTTAAAACAAGACTTGCTCAAACGATATTAACACAAACAACACTGTAGTGTGAATAATATGACGCTTCCGAACTCTTTCATTTTATTCACATCTAAGGCATATGACATGGAGAGTAGGGGGTCAATTAACGCACCCTCATTACTAGTAAAAGCCTAAATGACATACGTTATCGATTAAGTATAATAGGAGCTAATTAGTTAAATTTAAATTACACAGAACTGTTATGATATACTTATTCTAATTAATATTACTTGCCAATTAGTAACGTCACTATCCACGAATTCTCAGAAAACAATAAATAGCCTACTTCCAGACAACAGAAATGGAATTATTATTATGTTGTATCTCAAAACATTAATGTAGCTCTGTAAGTACGTAAAATACAATAGGAAATAAGAAGTATTTCTTAGTTCAAATATTCAAGCAAAACAGTGAACCTACAGAAAACCTATCCATTATGATATTTCTCGTATTTTCGAAATGAGACTAAGGAAATAATTTATTTTCGTTGAACGGTACTTAATATCCCAAGTTGACTTTACTATGTAATATTCACAGGTTACCTTTTCACTAGCAATGGCTTCCTAATTGAAAGTAGCTGTTCTTTATAGAGACGTTCTGGCTATCATTTTAAATAGAAAGGACTCAAAGAATCGAAAGTAAGGAATAGTATCCACTCGTAGCGGCAAAGATCTTTAGCAGTTGATAGTTCAACTGCTAAAGATCTTTGTATCGGCACAAAACGCACGGTATCTACGATGAAACCTGAATTGTGGAATAATTTGAAATGGATTAGCTTTTTAATAATTTCTTATCCCGAAATTCATCAAGCCTTTGAAAGTAATACTATGATAAGTCAGGCAAATACCTACTGGTTTTCAAATAATATGATATTCTAGTTGAAAAAAAAACTGTAACTTTGAGCAATTTTACATAATTCCATCTCCTCGCAGCCAGAGTGGGCGCTACCTCTTACACTAAATCTTGTCTTGTTTTTCCTCTAGCACTTAGATAGAATATAACATTGAACAAATTAAATAAAAATGTAATAATAATAATAAAAAAAGAACTGCCATTCAACATAATTCCATCGCCTCGCCGCCAGTCAGTCAGTGGGCTCCACCCCTTACAACGGCACTTAGATAACAGACGGTCTTTTCAATCGAGGCGGGAGCTTCCTTGTATGTATAGCGTTCATCCCGGCTTTGTCAAAGATATGAATAAGAATAATCTATAACACTTGAATAGCTTTTCAGGTTTAAGAAAAGTATTGGGTTCGAAGAATTTTAATAAAATTATTTTTAACGAAAGTCGAATTTGCTCTGTGGTTTGGGACTTTTTAGTTTTAAGACATTATTCAAACAAGCTTATTTCATCATAAGATTATGTAGAAGAGCAGTGGTGGCCGGGTGGTAACGGCCCCAACTTACGAGTTGTAGGTCACAAGTTCAAACCCAACCAGGCACATTACTTGTGTAATTTAGTGTTGATACACTGCTCTCAAAACGGTGAAGAAAAACACCGTGAGGAAACCGGCATGTCCTAGATCTAAAAATTCTAAGACATGTAACATTCACCAACCCGCACTGGCCCATTCCCTCTCCTAGAGAGGAAGCCTGAGTCCCAGCAGTGGGAACATTAAAAGGCTGATTATACCAAATGTTATGTATGTAGTATAATCTGCTTTCATTATATTTTTTCGTATGATTATTATAAAACAAATTTTATCATCCCCTACACGTTTGTGTTACGTCAAGTCCCAAACGTCCGGCTTCCGACGCAAAATGTCCAGCTTAATTAACTGCGCTATCTAATTTTTGATCTGACAACCCTAGGCGGGTCCATCAATGCATTTAATGGTTTCTGCTCACAATGGCCAGTGTTAACCACACCTCCATATCCGCTGATAGAACTACTTTTATGAACCTTTTGAGAACGAATGAATGAAGCGGAGGAACCAACACGTATTTACTGTCTTTGAAAAGCTGGGATCCCTTTTTTATAATTCTGGAAGTCACTGCACATGATATCTATTATTCATGCAATAAACTGGGTTTTTGATAATGATATCATCTCGAATTGAAAGTACTTTAAAATAACAAGTTATTGTTATTTTTCTTTTCTCTTATCGATTGCGTGAATTGACAATAAAACTGTCAATTAACGTTTGAAAAATATACACCCCTATTTTTTAATTAGTCCAAGAAATTGGGCTGAACTCGTACCCGATGCTGATCATATTTCTGTAGTCAAAAGTAAAAAAAACGAAATCCCAAAATGGTCCACGAAAATTTGTCATAATTGATAAATACATAATATATAGCATTATAAATAGTTAATAACATTTGCTGCTAGAGTAGCTCGCGCAGTGTTTTGCCGTTTTCATTGTCATTTATTCATTCAAATTCAAATAGACCTTATTGAATTGTCAAAATGTCGATCAGGCAAAAAAAAAGTGAAGCTAAATTCATTATCAAGACCCTTTAAAATATTTTCAAAAATTAAGTGACATACAAACTTTGTTGTTTATAAATATTATTTATTGTCTAAGACTTTACTTAAATAATAAGAAGACCTTTTCTAATAAGCCCTGTAAGCATTTGTCCTAATTAAAAATTAGTCGTATATAAATTTCCATAAGTGTACCTACATTGTGATGTATACGCGTGTTTATGCATTAAACGGAACTAGAACGTACCCAACCTGATGCCATACACCAAGTAAACAGATCTCTGAACCAATACGGTCTGCGTACTCACACACGATGGAATGGGGTTTCAATTTTCAAACGATAATGTGTAGCAATATGTATTGGCTAACATTAAAGTGCCAACAAACAGATTTCAAAGAGAATTGCATCCTTCGTGAAATGCTGACCATCTACTTGGAAATATACCTACTACGAATCAAAATATATTATTTCACTTATAAAACATCAGAAACTAGTGTGGTTCCCAGTTGGTCGTTTCCTATGGAGAAGAACCGGCAAGAAACTCCATGGTTACTCTTTTCATCTTAGTTATAATGATAAAGCTATTATTGAAATCACCATTACACACATTTACAATGATTGTCTCAAGTCATTACAATTTGTGGAAACATTATACAAAATTTTGGGCTACAGCTTCAACGCATATCTCATTATTTAAGGCTCTCACAGACAGCCACGATACAATAATGCAACAAAGAAGAGACAACTCATTTTTACAAATGTTTTTTTCCTGTTTCTGTGGAAATGATTATCATATTCTCTCGTCATATCAATCTGTGTGGACTTTCAATTCTTCATTATGCGTACATCTAAGTACCAGTATTCCCTGTCAGATTCTGTATTTCCTGATAACTTGGAATAGTCAACGAGTGAATAGGTTACTTCAAAGCAAGCGCGCTCCATCGTCGCTTTCCATCAGGTGAGATAGTTGTCAAGCGTGAGCCTATCTTCAGTATGAAAATATCTAATAAATTCTTCGTTTTCATCCATTGATCTGAAAAAAAAAAGAAAACAAAAGGTAAAGCCAGTTTAATATGTGGAAACTGTGAGAAACGGCAAGAATGTGGTATAACATATGCAGGTGTGAGGGCCAAAGCCGTCGGTTCTCAGCCCGCCGGTCACTGACAACGTAAGAATACATATGTATGTAAATTCGCTTGCAAATTTTTAACTTTACCGCGGGCTTTGTTCTACCTTCTGTTGGTTTTTTTACTTATCTTTTCGAGGCAGCGAAGTCATACTGGAAGAAGTTTTAAATATGACAAAACTAAGAATTATATACTGTTATTTAGTATCTAGCGCTGTTAATAAGATGTTATTGTACCCATAGATGTAAGTTATTTTAAAAGTTTTGTTACTGTTTTGGCGTACAATAAAGTTCATTCTATTCTATTCTAGCCCATATTTTCCCACTGCTCAGCAATGGCCTATTTCCATTTTGTCCATTATTTCAAGCTTTGAACCATTTCTTGCCAATTCTTAAGGAAGACATCTAAGTAGTCTCGCTATCAAAATATACAATCTCAGGGCACAAATTTGGTGTTTTACGTGACCATCGCTCGACCGGCATGAGGCACACATACCCAACCCAGCCTCACTAAGCTTAAAAGTCGTTTTGTGCCTACATAATACATGGTACTACATGTATAAAGATATCGTAAATATATGTATAATAGCTGCTCTGTGTGAGACAATACTTAAACAGACAAAAGGAAAAACAGGAAAACCTTGTAAGCGATCTCGAAGCAATATCAGTTTAGTAACGACAGGACATATCGTCGCGACTGTAAAAACAGTGCGCAAACGGCTGGCCCAACACGCCTCGACATTTGCCTTGAATACGAATATATCTGCGTCTGACCTCATTCAATATCCTTTTTCCAAGCGAACAATTTTATCGTCTTTGTTATTTCCACCCAATGAACACTAACCCCTCGAAGGGAATGATTGTGACGTGCACACAAAATCTTTTACATCTTAAACCTTAAACTCGGATATCCATCGGGATTTCTTTTTACTTTGAAAAGTTTTACGACCTCTACATTAAATTATTAGCTATTCAATTATAAGTTTAACGAACTCCATTCAAACGGAACGTGGTTCTCTAAAATAATACTAAAAGAAAAAAGTGACAGCAATATATGTGATGTTTCGATAAAAACTACAAACCTTTATAACGTAATAAATGGGAATCGAATGAGCCTCAATGGCAGTAACGTGATCAGATTCGTAATATGAAAACTATGAGCAACGAATTTCTTCACAGTGAAATGCAGCCATTCAGGGACGTGACTCAATATTATCCTCTTAAGTCGATGGATAAATTTATTCACCCCATATTTTACCAATCCTAGAATTTTCATTCAAATAGTGTATTCTATAATATAGGTATATTGAAACACTCGAAACTGCCCTGAACATGCGCGTAATATTAATTCCGTATTTCGTCAGAGACATCCGAGAAACAATTTTATGGGCATGACAGCTCAATCGTAGTGCGGTATCAATAAATTGCAAATCAATTGCAAAACAGACAAGTTGTATACCGTTATAGAGGAATATGTAAGCATGTTATTTTAATGTTTCAGAGTTCTATCTGTAGGTTTTCAAGTTTTGCTAATGCTGTGTGTAGCTTAGTTCACAATAACAGAGCGTTCGCCTGGAAACTACGGTTCTTGGAAGTTCTCACTACGGGTATAATTTACAGAGCTATTCGCGTCGAACAGCTAGTTAAGCAAAGTTAACAACAGTTCATGTCGACTGAATAAGAAAAAGCTGTCGCAGCGTCTCCGATGTATTCAATGAAGAAAAAAACCTGTTAAGTTATTTTACAGTCGACTGCTCTCTTTCGCAGTGGATGCGGCGCGAGCATTCTTCCCGAAGTTGTCGAGAACTTGTGGAGTTCTACACAATTCATCGACATCACTTCGCCTTACTTTGGATTAAGTTTACAAAATTTTGTGTTCGCTCGGTCGAACGTGATTTATTGTTGACTCCGCCGGACTAGCACGTCCGCCCTCATAAACATGACGCTGCTTGACATTTTTTAAAGGTGTTGTAATATTTTGAAAACAGTTATCTGTAAACAAGCCAGTACAATTTCTCTTAAAGAAACTGATAACAGATATTGTGTATATTGGTTGGTTGGTTGGTTGGTTGGTTGTGTGTATTGGTTTAAGTACATAATTAGCTAATTAGGATTAGTAGAATTATAATTGTATTATTGACTAATTGAGATCGTTTGTCCCAATCATTAGGCGAGTCATTTGTAATTACGATAATAAACGACTCTGCAGAAATACATCGAAAAAAATATTTGTTTACTAATCAGCCATAATTATTTTGTTGAATAGACTTAAAAAGAGGTTACTGCGAATTAGACTTTGTATTGTAACGGTATCGCACATCTGAAGCTCCATATCACGCCTACACATCCCTACGCTTCCAATTCCGATCATAGGAGTCGGAATGGCCAGTACAATGTACGGTCACTTTCAATTAGAGGCAATACTAGGTGTTGCTAATCTAAGCCTAAAGGCAATTTACCTTTCATCGGCTTTCGCTTGTTATCGAGCCTTAGGAAACTATTTACCAGTTCGTAATCCGCTGATGAAAACGGGTCTCCTTACTGAGCACTTTAATTGACAGGAACACTGCCCCTTTGCCAGCGAATCGGTAACAAATGATTTATCTTTATGAAGATATTAGTTAAGCAAGGATGATTCTCCTGAACATCCTCTGAACATAATCCTTTAGTTAACTGATATACCACTCGACATAACAATTGTTGATTACTATAAAATTATATCAATTGTACCTTTGTGAGCATAATTGGAATGCCTTGTAATATGAGAAATGTCATCGACAACAGTTAATTGTTTCAAACTAATATTCAAATGAAATTGTAAATAAATTCATATTTTACAATCGAAGTTATTTATCTATTAATTGGGCAAAATCAAAATTACGGGAAGGGTCATAATATTAAACTCACAATAATACTGGTGTATATATACTCAAGTCTGCGGTCCCTTGAAGCTGTGAAATCAAACTTCTGAGTTAACGAGAAAAAAACATATGAGAAATACCGTTTGTCGGAAAAAAACAAGTATTTCGATACTTTCAAGGAAATCAAAACATAGGGTACCTACTTCCCGTTGACTTAGAATCCTAGATATGAAGAAAGGTCTCATAGTAAAAATATAGAAAAAAATCTGAAAACTGTAAAAATTCACATAGAAATCTTCGTAAGTCATCCGGGAAATGAACTGTTTTCAGTAAATTTAAATTAGTAAATAAATTAAAATCTGTATATGCGCAAGTCCGATTCGCACTTGCCCAGTTTTTTTTTTATAGCTCATATCCGGATTGGAATAATAACAACAATAAGAAAAAAAATATTTTATTTCTGATGATCAGGCCGGTACCTATATTCAGCAGTGGAAGTATATTGGATTAAAATCGCAGAAAACAAAGTCTTGGCTGAACGCAATCCACTGAAATAGCCTATAAAAGCCACCGACAAACCCCTTTAAAATAAATATTTATGTTAAAGTATAAGGAAACGTTTTTATAATAGAGCTCTGACTTTTCATTCAATAAATTTTATAACTGTAGCGCTACAAGAGAATACTTTAAAAAGAAATTGCTGTTTGTGTTTAGTGGGTAAGCAGACTTTTTTACTGTTTTCTGCTTTGCCTGCTATTTGTTTGTAGTGGGGAGTACTTACTTCATATTCAAAACATTCTTCAAACTAAATCTTAGACAAAAAATAATAATAATATTACGTATAGCACAAAGAATTGCCAAACTTAAGTGGCAATGGGCAGGGCACATTGCTCGCAGAACAGGTGGCAGTTGGGGCCGAAAGGTTCTGGAGTGGTGACCGCGTACCGGAACATGCAGCTTTAGAAGGCCTATGAGTACGAATACAACTTTCACACAACGTCATTTAGTCCCAAACTAAGCAGCTTGTGCTATGAGTACCTGCTAGACAACTGATAAACATATTACTTCGATTTCTAAATACATACATGTTATAGATAAATTACGATTTAGGTTAGTCCTGATTAAATGATCGTGCTCATCCCACAAACATTTACCTTGGGTGGGAATCGAACCCATGGCCTCCGGCATAGCAGTCAGTACCACTAAACGCTACATCAACAGGCCAGTCAAGCAAATTCTCACACATAAAATTAATATTTAACTAAAGCGAAGCTTACAATAATTTTGCTTTTTCCTTGAAACAGAACTTTATTCCTTGCCTAAAAAACCAACACCCTACAGTTATCTTTCTCGTTCACAAACACGTATAGTTTCCATGGAAAGATTTACGTCAAGATATTTTAACTACTTATCCGGCAGCCGATATTCCACTTTCACCCAAGTGCTACATAAGAAAGCTTCTTACTTCTTTATCCGAAAATATAATATAAATGAGATTAACCCGTTAGTGCTGAGGTACCGAAGCAGGGCCCTGAGCCGATGAAATCTCCGCCGCCGGCGCGTAAACGGCATATAAATAACGTTTTATGACATATTAAATTCCGCTAAACGTTAAATATGCCATTCTCATGTTTGAAGTGTTCTCGACGAGAAAAATATTAATTTTCAAAGTACTGAACATACGTTTAAACGACAATTGCAAACCTCCCCCTCGTGTGTGAAAATTCAGAGAACGCGGAACGGTCCAATCTTCATAAAAACTTTATGTTGGCACTGATTGTTTAAATTATTAATAACCGTTACCGTAACGCGGCCAGATTAAGGAGACGTGTACTTGTGTTCATTAGTACTTCGCTGATGATGTTATTATGCCGTAAATGATGGGGATGAGAGCAACTACTCAGAAATACCACACAGAAAACCTACGAAAAAAAACCCGCCATAAAGGGCAACTTAAGAAACGCGGTCTGTAAAAGTCTGACATTCTACGCCAACATTCCAAGCTCCATCAGAAACGGGAGAAGTAATTTGATCATTATCCAAGTAAAAAAAAAGTTGGGATCCTATAGGTACGGCTTTCTATTTGATTCCAACTTTTGCTAACCCAATGAGCGCTGTTTTACTAACTTAATCTGTAACTTGTTTTATTCGATTCCCCAAACAACACAAACCAAAGAACGAATGCTTTTAGCAATCCCGATAAGACTTGGCCAAAAAGTGCAGGCTTACTTAAAAAAAACACGTTCCACACTAACATTCTTTTCCACATTTATTTTAATATGCGGATTACTGTGTAACAGCGCGATAACCCACGTGTGAATCTTCGTAACGACGAATCCATTACCTTTGTGACTACGCTCTAAAAATCTCATTAAATTGCGATTACAGTAACACTCGTCTCGTCTAGCATATGTAGACTGTATAATATAATAGGCACTTCTCTCCCACGAGGCCTTCGAATTCCCTTTTTTCGTACATCGTAAACCGAAAAATCCGACATTGAATATTTTAAGTAAACCTCCTCTCACGTCAAATCAAAAATCCTTAAAATGCTAGAGCTATAACAATTTTATGATGCTGCACTTTTATTGTTATTGCCGCCTTCACGACAAATTGGTTTTGTATGAGAAATATTTATCTCCACGTTTGCAGTACTGAAGACGGAGATATGGGAATAATTTAACGTAACGACGTAACGATCTGATGAAAAGGGTACATCGTCGAGAGTACAAATTGTTTTTATCGTCCCACCCTTGTCATTAAAATCTGTACCTCGGTCTAGGCATAGTAATGGGAGGTAGGTATTGTAAGCCCAGGCAGGTACCTAGCCTGGGAGGGAAGCCACCCCTGTTACTAATCACCAATAGAGCGTTCACTTCTACATAACATTCTACAATGTTGCGGTCGTGCTGGCTCGACAGACACGACCCTAACTCTATTGTGTTAGGTACTAATTTCATAAAAAGAAGGTTTCTAAAGCTTAAATATTTAGTTTATCCAAATTAGTTACACTGTAATTCTTTGTTATAAAGTAACTTTTTACAATGATTATAAAGTAAAAACAGGTGTTTATTGTTAAAGCCAGAACTGCCGATCGAGGTAAAACGTCGGTATATTTTTTCAGGGTACGGCTATAACTTTAAGAGAGCGCGGCCGCAATGTTTAGAAGTGTTCAAGATAATGCCTCGGGTGATTGAAACTTTACTGGGAACACAGGTAGCCTACCCGCGTAGCAAATCTTCACAGGTAAGGCCATATTTCAAGATACTCGTACCCACCAGTTTTATTTTTGTCTGCGTCATCGGTATAGGGGAGATGAAAATCCGAGAAAATCCTTCAGGGACGCCAACATTAGCATATTTATTAGTATCATCCGCACCGCGTCCGCGCCACGCCACGGATCTGTTATCAATAATGACTTACGCGGAATTACAATAAAATTTATATTGACTTACGGCCGTTATTAAAACCGCCTCGAATCGAGCCGTTATATGGAAATCAGAGTAAACTCAGCAGATACCTAGAAAACGCTTACAATTTAATTACTTACTTCCAAAGCGAGATGATAAATGAGATATTAACATAAATATAGCGTTATACAGGCCTAAGTCTGCTTTACGTGGGTAAAATAAACATCGTTTTAAAGTAGACGTTATGTGAGTGTTCTGTTATGAAATATAAGCGAAGTATTATAAAATAATTTGCATCTACTAATAGTAGAAGCTGTGACGCTGTTCCGGCTTTATTAGAGACATATATAGCGGGAGCAGCCCGGCCGAGCGCTCCGGAGTCCCGGCACGTCCTGCCCTACGAGCGGATGTATCTATTATTTTACATAGGTCTTACTAGCGTAATTATATTCTGTCTAGCGTCGTCTCGATAACAACAGGTCTCACGACTTGCCCGGTAACTCTAGACATATCGTGAGCGTGACACGGGATGACAATATGATGCGTCACAGGTCTATGAATTGGACGTCCTCATTGAAAGTTATACCTTGTAGCAGTTATCAACAATATTTTACAAACCCATAGGTTTGTAAATAAATAATATAAAGTAGTGACATATTAAAAACTAGCTGACCAGGCGAACTTTGTAACAGTCAATGAATGTAGTATATCTTTCGATATAGTCAACCAATTGCGATGAAACAAAGCCTAAGTAATATATCAAGTTACACACAATTTTAATGTATAAAAGTTATCAACATTGATTTCTTACATTTTACGTGATGCGCGCACAACTAAAAACTTCTACAGATTTTATTATATGTATAGTATTTAAAATGATGAAGTTTATGATGTCTTCAACAGAAAAGTCAACGTTAATAAAGTGCCAGAGAAGTGTACTTTCCCAAGGTAGTATGTAATGTTGTATGCATATGCAAGGTATGTTATGCATTAAAGTTATTATGCAAATATCATGAGCCGGTGCAACGGATGAGCACTTATCCTCTTTAACCAGACCCGCCCACTTTTCAACGCACCAGTTAAGAATACCCTTTGAAAATTTAGCTTGAAATTACGAAGAATTTTAAATGAAATCTCCTAGAACGTTAATTTACTCATAATCATGAGAAACAAGTTCTTTTAGAGGTTAGTTTTTGTTTACAAAGTAACATATTATTGTTAGTAGAGGTTTATGTTTACGTACTTACAGAGTAGGTACAATTAAATACGTATGAATAGTCGCTCAACAATCAGCATAGTTTTAGAAAAATAAAGTTCGATCATAGTGCTGATAATAAAATTTCAAAATAGTAGTAATCATAGCACTAAGTTCCGGCAGAGTGTGCGAAAGTATCAAGGTAGTAATATACTCTTTTCCTTCAAGCCAGGCAGTTTCGTAAAATTTGTAACAACATTAATTTTAGGAGTAACCACAAACTAAATAAAGAATGCCACTAGTATACACTAGTGGCGTTAATAGAAATAGCAATTTGGTACCCTAAAATTGCTATTAATTTCTATACGCTGTCATTAAGTCAAGTTTAGACTTGACTTAATTTTATTTAAATGGTAACGTATAGAAATACTTCGACAATTGTGTCGAAGTACGAAGATAAGCTTACCTTAGTTTTGATATGTTCGAATATATTTTTTTTTTTTTTTTATTGTAAAACATCTTTAAACAGAACTAATTTTGTGATAAAATGTAAAAATATGTAAAATGAAAATCCAATACTCAAATAATATATTTTATTTTTATAATTCATCTGACTTAATAACATTAGAGCGGAAAGAAATAGATTCACTAGAAGATAAAAATCAAGTTACGATCGTAAAGGTATATCGAAGAACCATCACTGCTCTGCTCTGATTGATTAGCCGGTTGGCGATTGATTCGAATAATCGATATAAAGTTTCAACTAACTCCGTTGACTTCACCTTTTGTCCGGTAGCTGGCGTCATTGTGGGAGAAAGAGTTGCTCGTATGTCGAAGTCGATTTGTAACTGTCGTTTATAATTAGTTTGCCGTACATAACTTGCTAATTTTAGCAATGGATCTTTATTTAGTCATTCGGTTTAAAGCCTTATAGTAATTCCGTTGACTTCACCTTTTGTCCGGTAAGTGTCATTGTGGGAGAAAGAGTTGGTCGTATGTCGAAGTCCATTTGTAATTGACGTTTATGATTTGTTTGCCGCAGACATCGATATATATGTGCTACGCACTAGTCACTAGATTAGACGTTCCGAACACTCACTTCAGTCGACTCAGGTAATGTAGTCCATTACACTATGTTGAACGAAACGTTTATATGCCACGAAATTCATGGCGCTTAAGATATTTTGGTCGCGAAAAAGTATGCTCTAAAAGCTATCTTAGCGTTGTATATTTTAATAGTTCTTTTAGACGGCATAATGCCAATGTGTTGCTGCAGCGAACTTTGGTTTTAACTTCTCAGTAATTTAACAAAGAATTTTCATGAACGTGCTTGTCCATCACTAGAATATAAGTCGATGGCCGCAGATAGCTTGCTAATTTAACAATATTTATAGATATGGTTCTATCAGAAGAAACAAATCAAACGAAGCAACGGTTGCACAACAACACACCCATGTGATTGTCTAGCGCAACTTTGATTGCTTAGCTGGTAGTTCATTGGGCCATTCGATTTAAAGCCATAAAGTAACTCCGTTGACTTCACCTTTTGTCCGGCGGCCGGTGTCATTGTGGAAGCAAGATTATGATTTGTTTGTCGCAGATAGCATGTTATTTTAACAATGCATATAGCAATGGATCTATCAGAGGAAACAAATCAAGCGAAGCAACGATCGCAAACACTCTCATGTGATTTTCTTGCGCAACTCTGATTGTTTAGGTAGTTGGTAGTTCATTGGGCCATTCGATTTAAAGCCTTAAAGTAACTCCGTTGACTTCACCTTTTGTCCGGTGGCCGGTGTCATTGTGGAAGCAAGATTATGATTTGTTTGACGCAGATAGCATACTATTTTAACAATGCATATAGCAATGGATCTATCAGAGGAAACAAATCAAGCGAAGCAACGATCGCAAACACTCTCATGTGATTTTCTTGCGCAACTCTGATTGTTTAGGTAGTTGGTAGTTCATTGGGTCATTCGATTTAAAGCCTTAAAGTAACTCCGTTGACTTCACCTTTTGTCCGGTGGCCGGTGTCATTGTGGGAGCTAGAGGTGGTCGTATGCAAATATAATTGCGGCCCGATGCAGCGGACGGGCGCACATTAGTAGCGCTTTGTGCGGGAATGACTCGCTCCATTTCACACCGCTCGACGCAAATTAGCCGCTTTCGAGTCTACTGTTAGATACGCCTAGTCGTATTTCTCTATGAGGAACGGGTACTGGAGGATCATAGTAAAATAATTTTAGTATGCGTACCGAATACCTAGTTATTGCTTTTGAATGTTGGTACTGTTTTGTCTGCCAAAACTTAAGTTTTAAAAAAATATATGAGGCATGTACCTACCCTAAATAGATAATCATATTTATTTTACTCTAAAGAAAATCCTGAGTAAAAATGGCGCATTAATAAGGAGATGGATGAAACATGATGTTACCTAAATGTATTTTTTTATTTAAATGAAATTACATTTGTATTTATCTTTTTTTTTATTATATTTGTGACATAGTACCCTACCTACTTAAGGCATAAAAAAATAAACAACAGCAACCACTATAAATATTTACTTCATAAAAATCAACGAATTCTATATTCATTTTTTTTTATTTTGCCTGTAACTATTTCGAAGTCCAAGCAAGTTAAGGTCTTAAAATTACTTTGAATAAAGTAATGCGTCATTTTAACTCACATGGTTGGAATAAATTTATCATGATCAAGATTTATCATGTGACATAATTGCCATTCGGGAGCGCCAACACTGGCATGTCCTAAACACACTCCATGGATTCTCTTTATTTAGAAAAATAGACCAATTTAACAATGTTAACAATGCGCAGATTACTTTTCTAGGGTTAAAATTATTCTTAAGCTTGAGATTTGAAAAGCAATGCATAAAGCTAACTAAAATCGTGTTCGTTATAAAATCAACCGAACGTCCAATGGCCTTTGAAGGAAGTCAAAAGCGAATCAAAGGCAAGTAAAGTTTGTCAGTTTTTCAGCTGTGATCCACTGGAAAATAAACCCCCAGAGGATTTATTCATGCAGAAATATCATTAACGCTAATGCGAGTCAAACGCGGATCATTTTCCGCGCGAGTGCCGGCCGCTGCATACAAACAGAATCACAGAGTGCGCGCTAAATACGCCCGTGTTCCAATTAACTTTGTCGTAGAAAAAATGCGGAATTAGGAACGCAACTCACTCTTTGCATTCAGCAGAATGTGAACGCGACCATACGAGTACCAACGCGCGATTTCCGAACCAACTTAGTTTAAAATTTGTTCTAAATTCAAACGAAGTCGGTCTTTGTAGTTCCCTGTGGACGCGAGATAAGGCTATTTCGAAGGTAAATTCTGTACTCGTATAAGTATCGCTTCATTGGTTTTGAATTAAAGATACTTTGTTTTCTGAGCATTCGTTGCTATTAGAATCACGTACAGCTACTGAACTTTGGTTTGGCAAACTTTATGAAACGCAAAATAAAATTGAAAACTCGCGTTAATCTTATAAGCATTCACATTATTTTGTTATACCTCATGAGTTACAAGGATGCTTGATTAATTTCAGTTTAATCCTTTGGAATTAAATACCTGCGCAGGTAAGTAAACAGTTTAAGCTCTTAAAGTATTTCTTTTGGAGGCTTTAAAGGTGTCTCTTATCTTGGTAGAACGTCCTGGGTAGCAAGTGTTAGGTAAATATTTAGCAAAAGCTTGTAATCCTTAGGGTTTTTGCTTGTTGGTTGTCGGCGCGTCGGCGTTGTCGGCGCGACCCGCGGCGTTCCTTTGTCCTGCGCTTAGTGAGGACAAGCCGTCTTATCATCACGCTTTGTGCGCAATGATAAATTGTTACCGCAACTTCGCGATTTTACCGTTCGTTCTATAAAACTGTTAATTTTATAGAATGTGGAGATTAAATTGTAGTTAGTAGGATTTACATAGTTACTCGACTCATCTATATAAGATGACTGGTAATTAGTGACCGATACTTATACACGATATTATACTCATGATTACATACAACTTTCCCAAGGAAACTTTTTTATACTCATTAGTTTTATAAATTCGAGCGCACGTGCCTGCGACCTCTCAGCTGTTAGCCGCGTAAGCCGTTGTCTCATGTACCTTACCTTTTTTTTATGGTGGTAAAAAAATCATCCAATGACAACCCCCGCTCTTGGGCTCATGTACCTTACCTACAATAGTGATAGTGCACCCGCGCTGCTTGCAGACCCATCGGTGTGTGTAATCAGTGTAAGTACCTTCATGTTCTGGTTAAATAATAGTTATATATGTGTATAAAAAAAGTTTCTATAGGAAAATTGTATGTAATCATAAGTACAATTACGTGTATAATTATCGGTCACTAATTACCAGTCACCCTATACACGTCATCATTTTTCCACTCTTATCCCATGTTTCTTCCCGCTAGGGCAATGGGGTATTTCTGAAAAGGAAACCCGTGGTTCTAGTACGCTGAAGGCAAGTCAAGGAACACAGATGGGTTTTAGTCAGTAAACGTCTGACACGCCTTCTCGCTCCACCCTAGAGCCGGAGAAATAATTAAATGGTAGTAGCGTAGCTAGGTGTGGGTGAAGTGGGCCCTTGCCCACGGCCTCGCACCCAAAGGGACCTCACACCATCGAAGGCTCTTTAAGAACAAAGGTTTTTTTTTATATTGATGCGCTCGCGTTTGGCCTCTATTCCACCAGATGACAAGCGACGATGTGGTCAAACACTGGGTTGCGACAGTCGCTGTCTCGTTTTCGAAAATGAAAGAAAAAGGCCTCACTGACATGCCGACGGCCACGTCTAAATTAGTGCACGCTACGCTTCTCAGACTCCAAAAAAGAAGTACCTACCATGTTCCTTGGGGTATGACATCATTTTCTTTTCCATTCCGTCCTGCTATTCGTCACATTTTTAATAACTTTCTTTTCTTTCACATTTATCCCTCACTCAATCCATTCATGTTCCTTTTTCATCAACATTTCAATCGTTCGACCCATCTTAGTATCAGTAGGTTTAATACTAACCCGGTATCCTATTACCTAAAGGTATTCTATAACGCGGAGGGAAATTTAGAGAGCCACATACAACACTACAGGTTTAGCGTTGCCAGGCTTTCGGATAAACCCGGACACGGTCAGGCTTTTTAAATTAGGCGGTATTTCCAGCATTTGCTAGGCTTTTTAAATTTCAACATTTTTTTTTAGAATTTTCATTTGAGTTCTGCCTTATCTTGCACTGCTAGCACAAACCGCGGACCTGTATTTAGTCTGCCAGTCACTTCATTTTATTATTTTTTCATTAGAATTTAAAAAGATTTTAGGAATTTTATTGCTATTAAAACTCATATTAGGGGTTATCCATAAATTACGTCATATGAATTTCATGATTTTTTTCCCCTATCCCCGTCCTTGTCACAGCTAGTCACATTTGTGAGACTCCCCCCAATCTAGTGTGACGTCACTGAGTTTGCAAATTTACATTTAGAAATTATTGAACAAAAACTGCCGTTCCGAAATCAGTTTTATTTCCATTTAAATTATTTTTTAATAAAATTAACATCAAATCAAACGATTAAAAAAAAAACGATCAATATTTATACAGATAGGTATAGTTTTTGTAAAGTAATAGTTTAAAGTTCGATTATGTTATAATACATTTTGAAATGTGACGTCAGACAATTTAGGACCACTCTCGTCCCCTTGTCACACAATGTCACACTTCGACCCCCGCCCACCCCCTTAACGTGTGACGTAATTTATGGATAGCTTCTTAGCAGGTTATACTTAAAAAAAATGTCGGCCATTTTGCAAACGTCCGGCTAAATAGGATAGTCTGTCCGGCTTTTCGGTTCCAAGACCTGGCAACCCTATACAGGTACACAGGTACACCGTTCACGTCGATTGGATCCACAGGCAACGTAACAGATTGGATGCAAAAATTACAGGCGGGTTTCTTCCTGAATAGCTCGATATTATTAAACTGAAGCTTTAGCTCAATAGCTAAAGCTCGTAAAAGTTTACCAACTACTAAAAAGCATTTGGAATTTCATCTTTCAAGTTTTCACCGTAAAAGGCAATGGTAGTTTCTGGGTCCCTCAAAACACCTATGATATTTTATACGTACTAGTATGTTTATGGATATCACTTGAATCGTAGATGATTTATCCTTTATTGTAGTAATAAATTAATTTTGTCCAGGCGATATCTCTCTAAAATGAATATGAGGATGGCGACCAGCCGATTCTCCTTTAAAGTGATGAAACGTGAGCATATTAGCAAGAAGTTGGTAGAATCATCACAGCATTGATTGGTTGGATTTGTTTTTCACCACAACATTGTTTATTTGTATGTATTTATCTAAGTATGTATTTACTATTGTATTTGTCTATCTTCTGTTCTGTCTTTTCATTAAGTTGCAACTGCCACGTTGTTTCTGCACCACCCTAAGGTCGACTGGTAGATAATGCCTATGGCATTAAGTCCGCCTTTGTACAGTATAATGTGCATAAAACATTAATAAATAAATAAATAACCGACCAAGTGTGAGACGGACTCGCACATGAGGGGTTCCGTACCGTCCGTAGCAAAAAACGGCAAAGAAAATCACGGTTGTTGTACGAGTACCTACCCCTTAAATATTTATTTTATTTTGTTTTTTAGTATTTGTTGTTAGTTATAGCGGCAACAGAAATATAACATCTGTGAAAATGTCAACTGTCTGACTATCACGGTTCATGAGATACAGCCTGGTTACAGACCGCCAGACAGATAGACGGACAGCAGAGTCTTAGTAATAGAGTCCTATTTTACCCTTTGGGTACGAAAACCTAAAAATACACTAGAAACTTAATGGGCGTTCTTATTAGGAAAAGAGATTCTCGGACAGCAGAGTCTTAGTAATAGAGTCCTATTTTACCCTTTGGGTACGAAAACCTAAAAATACACTAGAAACTTAATGGGCGTTCTTATTAGGAAAAGAGATTCTCGGACAGCAGAGTCTTAGTAATAGAGTCCTATTTTACCCTTTGGGTACGAAAACCTAAAAATACAGTAGAAACTTAATGGGCGTTCTTATTAGGAAAAGAGATTTTTTTACAGTGGAAATGACAGAAAACGAGAAAAGTTAGCAGGTAGTCCGTGGTTTACGTATGTATTATTTACTCATAGATATACAATTCATAATCATATAAACACATGATACGACGAGTATCCGCGTATTTGTTGAAACCTCTTCGGTCCGGACTAAGCGTTTTGCCTCGTCGTTTATACCGCGTACGTCGAAGGACTGGAACAACCTGCCTGCTGCGGTCTTTCCGTCCGATTATAGTTTGAGTGACTTCAAGGCAAGAGTGAATAGGCTCATAAAATAGTGCGCCTCACCATCAGAGATTGCATCACTGCTTACCATCAGGTGGAATCGCATTCAAGCACCAGTTTATATCAATTAAAAAAAAAACATGACTGGCCTGTTGATGTAGTGGTTAGTGGCCCTGACTGCTTTACCGGAGGTCGTATGTTCGATTATTCCCACCCAGGACAAATGTTTAGGTATGTGATGAGCCTGATCATATTCTTTGTTGTGTAATTTATCTATATATATAATGTATGTATTCCGAAATATATAAGTATATTTATCAGGTGCCTAGTACTCATAACACAAGCTCTGCTTATGTAGCTACTAGACGGTGTTGTGTCATAGTTGTGGAATATTATTATAACTAATAAAACACATACGCATATATACTATTTGTACTACAGCAAAATTCTCACCGACTCATCTTTTTCAAAACCTCAAAAACAGGACGAGACCTATATATCCATAGCGGAAACCGCTAGTTATTCCAACTCCAGCAAATTAAACGCTGACTTATTAAAGCAACACGAACTCCCAACTCAATTTGGGCAATGTAAAATATGTCTAATGCTAGTCATAAAATATTATAACCTAACCGCGCCAATCTAGCGGAGTTTGGAAGTTTCATCAATTAGCTGGAGCCAACTAGGTCAATCGATCTATCACGAATTGATCTGCGCCTTATAGGCTCATCTGGAACAGAAGTGTCTAATGAATCAACTGCCGCAGTTTGTAGCCAAGCAATATATTGGATTTATTATTAACTAGCTTTTGCCCGCGACTTTGACCGCGTACATAAAATATAGCCTATATTGGCATAGCATAGTCGGCCTTATAATGTCCTCACTGTTAAGACTCAGGGCTCCTCTCTAGGAGAGGGAATGGGCCGTAATCCACCACGCGGGTCCAGTGCGGATTGGTGGATGTCACATGTCTTCGAATTTTACTAAAATTTAGCCTATATTACTCAGGAATAAAGCGGTTTTCTATCGGGGAAAAAATTTTATCTCAATCGGGCCAGTTCTTTAAGAGATTACCTCCTATAAACAAAGTAACATAAAAACGAACTTTACCTCTCTATAATATTAGTGTAGATAGTAGTAGTAGATTTCGTGAAAGTAGCATAAACGAAAAGCTTCTCAGCTTCTCGTTTATGCTACCCTAGATTTTCAGAGTTGAGTAGTTTTAAAGGATAATCAACGGAACCCCGTGACTAAAACTCCGCTGTTCGTCCATCTGACTGTATATCAGCGGGCTGTATCCCATGAACCATAATTGTTAGATGGTTGAAGTGTTCACATAAATAAATTATTTTTCTTTCTTTCTTTCTTTCTTTCTTTCACATAAAGTGTATTTTTATTGCCACCGTAAGAAAAAATAGTAAAAACCGGCCAAGAGCGTGTCGGGCCACGTTCAGTGTAGAGTTCCGTAGTTTCCCGTCCGTCACAATAAGTGTACCCACTTATGAGTTTAAAAAAAGCTTGCATAAGCGAATATACTACAAACTTAGTCCAGAAATTATTTTGTAGAACCCTTTTGTCTTTTTTGTACAAAAACTGTTCATTCCATCAAGTTCAAAATAATTTTCCTAGAAAGTCCTTATAAAGTTCTACTTTTCAGATTTTTTTCATATTTTCTAAACTTATGGTTCAAAAGTTAGAGGGGGCGGGACACATTGTTTTTTACTTTTGGAGCGATTATTTCCGAAATTATTGACAATATCAAAAAATGATTTTAGTAAACCCCTATTCATTTTTAAATACCTATCAAACAATATATCACACGTTAGGTTTAAAATAAAAAAAAAAAAACACTTCCCACTTTACATATTAAAGGGCTACCCTAATAAAACATTTTTTTCCAATTTTTATTTTACCACTTTATCAGCGTGATTCATGTACATATTGGTACCAAATTTCAGCTTTCTAGTGCAAACGGTCACAGAGATTAAGCGAGGACGGACAGACGGACAGACAGACATGGCGAAACTATAAGGGTTCCTAGTTGACTACGGAACCCTAAAAACTGGTCAAAAACGGACGGTCTCGCACAGCAACGGTTTTTAATGGTGAATTTTTCTACTATCGCAAAAAGTATGGTGTACTTGCCGTTACTTAGAATTTTGAAATTTTACAAGAAGCAAAGTCTCCAATTGAATGGAGCTCCTCGTGAGCCACGCTAGTACTACTGAAGATATGTCCACGAGTTAGCGATAAAATCGAGTCCTTTGACGCCGGATGGCTTGGCGACATTGGCATGGGACCCCTATGCGTCATACGTTGACAAATGGATTGCTGATAAAGCAATCCTGAACAAAATACCCACAGCTCATCCATAACTCAATTTTTTTACATAATTCCTTGGTCGTCCATAGTCAAGAACCACGAGAAGAAAGCCGCTGGCAGGATATAAACAAATAAACATCCGAATTAGTTGTTTGACAGGATGAACAATTTTACGAGCGGAAAATCTGTAGTAGCAAATCTCAGGGAGCTGTGGAGACGTTGTTGTGTGAAAGTGAAAATTTATCCGGAGGGATATCAAAAGCGCTTTTATCTCGCGAGATGACGTAACATTATCGCAATATCCGTGCGTCGGCGCTGTCCCGCGCCCTGAGAATATCAAGAAGATATATTTTCACGGAACAATGCCTCTCCGGTATCTCAATTTTCATTTCCCCTCGGCGGGACATCCGGTGTGATTTGTAGCACGAGATAATATACAAAACGGTGGCTTCGCGGGACGTCCCGACTCCCGACTCCCGACACTGCGTCAGCGGAAAATCTAGGCCCTATCTTTATCTTTAATACTTTAACCGGCTTTATCGAACATCAAGCTGATCCTTTTTCACAACCAATACACAAATATCTTCTTCTTTTACCGTACAGCAACGAAACCATTTAAAGCTTGGTCAGCATGTAAAATGTTCGTTTTCAGACATTACCGAGCAGTATTTTTTGCATACATTAAATAAATACCTACATATTAAAATAACTGAAAATTCAGCTTTCATTCCAATTCAGTAAATTTTAAAATAGTTACCTGCAGATATTTTTTCGATAGTATACTATGCACAAAATGAACGGTGAAATGAATTAAATTAATAATTCTGCTTTTCAGTTCATGACTTAAGTACTTTAAAATTTCGTAATCATTTTCAAAATGTTTTCAATATTATCTGTAGGATATTATTTATAATTGAATATGGCAGCTTGCCTTTCGATTTATAAAACTGTCAATTTTTCTGTGTGTCTGTTACGTACCTAGGTACTGCCTATTAAGAAATACCTAGGCTAATAAACAATTTAACGCTATCATAGACAGAGCGTTGTGCCACTGTAGATGGCTCAAAACATTTTTGTGGTCATTCATATACTTATATTAGCTGACCTGGCTAACGTTTTTTTGTCTAATAAATTTATCGAGCAGAAATTGAAAATAAATATAAAAATCGGAACTTTTGCAAGAAAAAAATATGCGTTACGAACCTTAGTAGGTTAATTCTAGGCAAACAAGCTTGTCGACCACTTCATCGCTTTCCATCAGGCAAGATTGTGGTCAAGAGTGAGCCTATGAACAATATTAAAAAAGCCTTAGTATGCCCGCCGCCAAAATAATATCTTTTTTTTTTCGTAAAAAAAACTGAGCCTTCAAAAGCCAATCTAAAGAATAGACAAAGTTTTCATTGTTATAGGAAATCTATAAATACTCGAAAGTTAAGTCCTACTTACCAATAGGCAATGTTGAGGGAAATTTTGTGAAAGGTAATTATGTAACTTAAGCTTTTAATCCCCTTACAAAGGCAATGTTTCGAAGTTTGTAATTTCCAAATGAAGCTATGTAGTTAACTCGGAGAAAATCGAGAAAACATAATGAGTTCTTTCATTTTAATGAAGATAATAATATAATGGCAAAAGTTTCTATATATCTATTTATGTGCGTTCGTGTGTTTGTATGTTTATTACTTCTTCACATTCAAACGGCTGAACGGATTTATGAAATTTGGTACACGCGTAGACCATGCCCCGGAATAAAACATAAAATATGACTTTTTTTATACTATATATCTCGGAAGTATGTTCCTTTGGGGTAATTACCTAACTACTTTTGCGGACGAAGCCACTGGCAGAAGTTGGTTTGAAAATAAAACGATGTTAAATGAACCTCCTTGCAGAAAGTACCACGGCCTCATTACTTTTGTATTATTTGAGTTACCGCAGAGCTAATAAAGCGAACAGTGGAGGAGTTGAAAGCAAAGACGCAAGTACGTACTAAAAGACGAGTAATAGCCACAGAAGTATCTATAACCGTACCTACCTTTATAGTAAAAATAGACTACTTGCAGATTCTACCTTGTTTTACTTATTCAAAACTTTACTTCACCTCTCCACAGGCCCCTCACCACAAGTTCGATACATTTTAAGTCCATTGAAAGCCATTTTTAAACGTTTGAAAGACTATACGCATGGATAAAAGTCTGGATGTTGAAAATGCGCCATCTCCGGCCTTTGTATGCGAAATAGAGATAAGTTCCACATCAAAGACGTAACGGGAACTATTGAGTCCGTTTCTGCCGTAACCAAAGTCGTTACTATCAAATGTTTTTAGGACCGATTTTATCCTAACTTTATGCCATAGTAAAGGTAAAGGCTACTTACATTCTGTTTTTTTTTTAATAATTTAAAGTGACTTTCAATGGCTTTTTATTTATCAGCATTTTATTTTTTTCTGGAAGCCTCAAAAATTACTTCTCGATGTTGATTCGGCAAAATCATTACTTATTGTCGTAGGTTTGTCGTAGGTAAAGGTCATTCGACTCGCACGTAAGGACGTTTTCTTAAAGAAATTAATTTCTTACATGCGTAAAATTAACGCGAGTTTTTAAAAAAAAGGTACTTTATATTTTAATTTTATCTTTACAAATCGATAGTATTTCATGTACCGGATCGACCCTCCATGGGATTAAAACGATCAAAATTTAGCGGTGTATATAATGCCAGACAATTTGATTATAATTATTTATATAGTTTTTATCACATTGCCCTCATAGACTATTTTGCAAACTGTACGGGCACTTTTTATAATGTCCTCATAATCCATAACATATACAAAAAAGGATAACGGTGAAAATACAATACAATACTCGGGTTTAAACTTGCCATGTACAGAGAGTAGGTTCTCGTTTGCTGTGGTTGCGTCTAAACACGCCTGTCTTACCAAGATATACGAACAAAACTTAGTGACGACTGTTCCAGCATAAATACATAAATAAACTTTATCTGTGCTTACGGCTGGGCTCTTGCAACCACACCTGGGCCCTCACAACTATTCCATTTCGCTCTACAACAGAAACAAATCTCCTTTACCGCAGTCCATAATACATAAGAAAACCGCACATCTCCTATCTGTGTCGAAAAATGTCTATAAAAGTATTTTCGTTGGTCGTAAACACTACAATAAAGTTTAGTGGCCACTTACGAGTATGAACGTTTGCAGCGTTGTTGTGACTTCCTCCTAACGCCACTGTCCACTTTTAATTTATCTAATGTGTCCCCTCTCCCCTCACATAACACAGCCAGGCTTTCCGAAGAAATTAATGTTTAATACGACTTCCGTTCATCTTTTGAGGGCCTCAGAAGTTACTGTTACCACCGAAATACCTCTCTATTTGACATAGTAGAAAAAGGAAATAAAAATAAACCTTTCCAATAGATAAAATCACTTCCTATATATATTTTTTTCTGATATTATTTACAGATTTATGCTTGATTTGTCTCATCTGGTGATAAGCAATGATGTGGTCGAGACGATGGAAAACGCTAGCCTAGAAGTAACTTATTCACTCTTAACATAATGTCCCCTAAGCTGTGTCTTACTCCGGCAGGAAATGCCAGTCCATACCTGAATTTTCCGTATAAAAATTATTATATTTAATCGAATGTATTTCCCGTGTACCACCAATTCCCTTTTTATCTCAAGCTGTCTCGTCAATCCACCCACTCCACGATCTATTTATAATTGGATGTCTGCGAGCATATCTCACGACATACCATCATAATTCATCTCTAATATTATACATAAATGTACATAAAACGTACATTACGGTCGTCCTCCGTATCCCTTACGTGGAGTTATCTCGAATAAATCTTTGTATTAATGATAAGCGTTATCATTTAGCTCGTAATTTATAGCTACCTAATAGGGGAACATATGCCCAAAATTCGACGTAGATACATCGTTGTATAATCAAATAAATATGAAGGACCCTATTCCCAGCAATAAGATAAAATGCTCGATCTCCCCTCGTTCGATAATATTTCTCATGGATGGACCGCGCATATTTAGTATGTCAGTGGGTTATTTATACTGCGGACAGGGAAGAAATTGCGTTCAACTGAGCTTTTCAGCCGACTCAGATCGTCCCGCTAAGTAAAGGTTAAAATCTAAATCAGATAAAGCGGGAATTTAATCAAACAATCAATCCGGTTTACGACTAAATACTTAAATTAGAGGATGCTGAGTTTGTAAGAGGTTAGTTTGGGGACCTAAAGTTAATGTTTCGCCTAGGATATTTAGTTAGTAGTATCCGGCAGCACTGGCGGTTCGCTATTATAAACCTGCCAGTATCTAGCCGCAATCTAAGTTTCAATTCTATTTCTGTACAGATCTGAATATAAATTGAATTTGCAGCCACAATGGCGCGAGCATATTGTCCTCCGCAGGACTTTGCTCGCAGAGAACATTTGTGCTCGACAAATTGATTTATTAACCTGGACCGAAATTGCAGACGAAAAATCTATTCGTTTAGCAATAACGAGGTAATAAACCCGCTTGTATAAATTATGAACTGCACGGCTTTAAATGGGCTTCTCATTATTTTAAGCTAAATAATGGTTTTTGATGGAACTACTTAAAGCACTGCGTATTTATAGAACTGGAATTAATGTAGATGGATTCCTGATGAGATCCGAAGTATAAGTATATAAATCATTTTACTGAAACGAGCCAAGAAAAAAATATTGAAAATAAATATTCCACATAAATATAGCAAGCACTTATGTAGGTATTAACCTAAAATATACATTACTGTTGTAAATTAGTAGGTATAAGTAAGACATTGCTATTTATGAAGAATCAATTAACTTCCAAAAGACAGGCATTCCTTGCCTAATTTACAGTTCTAATGGCGAGGCCATAAAAGTACCACCACTAAAAAGAATACCTAGATAACCTAATAAAATCTAGAAGGCTGACAAAACGTGAAAACCTGACATGAAGATGAAAGCCAGGTGTAAAAATAGAATATCGAAAATGAGACCGAATAAGTTAATAAAACAAGAGAGGAATACGCAATTTCAATACAGAAAGAATTCAAGTCGGCCTTATGAGTTGCGCAGAAATCATTCATGGGCAATAACACCCATTTCTGCTGGGCGCCACCTCAGTTATTGCCCCGGGATAGGATTATTGGCAAATTGTTCCGTTCGCATTCCGGCCCGACTCGCACATGAAATATTAAGCACCTATGTACCGATATCGAAAGCCTACGTAGTACCAAGTAGTGCGACGTGTGTGTAGGTACCGACACATCTCGCACACATAATATGTTCGGAATGATGTTTGTCCTTGTACAAAACGCTACAGAAACCTCTTATTTCTTTGAATATTTTATCGACATGTTAAAGCGATAAGTCTTCGTTTATATTTCAATAGAGATGTTATTGGATTTGTTAAGAGGGTACTTCCCTACTCATCTATCGACATCGTGAGCATGGTTTAAAAGATTCTTGTTTCATTCAACGCAATGTTTAATAAAAAGGCAACGCAAAAATGTAATATATAACGCACATTTGGCATACGATATTTTCTTATTCTGGCATTTATTCGAATGTTTCATAAAACTTGTACCCCTAAAACTCTATATATAATTAAATATTTTAAAAAAAAATCATTAAGAATATCGATGAAATGTGCAAGATTTTTATATTTTTAATTTATGAGTAAGTACTTACATTACAAAAGGCCAACATTCACGCAAAATAGCAGATTTTCAGATATCTTTACTATGATTAATTTATGTACTGATTTTAGTAAAAATAAAAGATACCCACAAGATATCTGTGTTCCCAAAATATTTAGAGAAAAATGTGTAATAACAACCTAATCACGTAAGAGCGTTTGTATGGAAATTATCTTGAGTTGGCCGCTCTTAAAGATAATCTACACAAAAATTGTAGGCAGGCAGGTACTTGGTTCTCCAATTTTGCACAACATTAGAACGTAAGTAGCTGAGAAACAGTTTACTTGACGAAGAGCAATTTTATAGTTCTATTAAACCTAATCGACAATCATTATGAGACAGCGCACAATAACAGCAGCAGAGGTGCTAAAGATAAAACAGGTACCTTCTGTTGTACTATGTAGTACGTCCCTCGTACAAGATAAAGCCGAGATTGTACTGGAGAATATTTAAATACGAGCTGAATATTTGCTCTAACTAGGTTGTAACGGTCGATTCCTGCCTCGCGAACGGATGCTAGCGCCCATAAACTGAGAGATAAGGCCCTCGCCGCGGATGCTGCGAGCTACCTATACTCTAACTGACACATTAATGCGTGAAAATCAATTTTCATACAATTTTATACGTTGTAACACAAACCCAGGTATTGTACTGACCGTTATTACGTGATATTAGCACATAAAAGTTCCCTTCGCCCGAATTCTTTAACCTTCCTAGCGTTTATGGATTTCTTCCTATACAGACATTATATCTTAGAGAATAAAAACTCATATTCTCAAACGTATAACGTAACAGTAACCGTGAGTGTAGCAGGAAGAACGCAGAAGTTTGTTTGCTTCGAAAATTTCCACGTGTGAGTCGGAAATTACAATTTTCCATGTTCACTTGTTATGGTTTCATATCAAACGAATTTGACGCAATATAGGTCAAAGTTTTTGCCAGAGCAAGAATACGTATAAACGTACATAAAACTAATATATTATAATGTAAGCTTTGCTAATACTTTGGTTCTCGTCAAAGTAAGTACACCATTCTAATTCACAAAAATAAGAGGAAACCGCAGCGTATAGAGTGCATTTGCTCCAGTAACGTAAGATTAACTTTCATACTAGTCCTTTTTGCACCTCTAAAATCTAAACGTAACAAATAAAATGAATGTTCCACATTCGAAACTCCCAACTACATTCTCTGGCTGAACAATACTGCGTTACGTTTGGAAGTTACATGAAACACACTAAAACGAAATTAGGTAACCAAGCACATAATTTTCTAAACAGAAATTGTATATCAGGCACACAAAGCTTGTATGTTTTAAACCAAAAATATAGACAATACGCAGAGAGCAACTCCCATTGTGGCGTCACGTCTTTGTTCACCTATCTATGAATCCTATCGCCTCTCCTTATTACATTTGGGCGTACATTCTGCGGATTCAATGGCCACGGTTTGCCGGGGATGGTACTCAATACAAAATATGCCTTTACCCTTACGATGACAGTGTTTTTACGATTTCAGGAACATATTCGAGGGACTGAAATTTGGTTTTGAAATGAGACCTACTCCTCTCATTTCACTCTTAAAAACTAAAATTCTGAAGAGTAGGTAATCTTCTCATTCCAAAACCAAATTTCGTACCGTTTCGTTTTCGTTCATAAGTACCTATTGATTCCTGAACGCGTATTCTCGGCTTCCAATTTAAGGAGAAATCAATTAGTTTTTAGTAAACAGATTGTTTTGTTTGCCCATAAGTGTAAACAAAACAGTCTGTTAATTTGAACAAATTAATCGAAGAAAAACAAAAATATTACAATGTTGTCTCAAGGATCTTGTAACGGTTACAAAGAAGTAAAAGGAAATGAAAGTCATAAGTCGGACCATATGAGTGTGGAGTTCGTTACCGGGACCCCATCAGTTCCGGCCATGTTACGAGCCTTCGAATTTGCGTGCAAATAAAATAGCCAGCCACATCGGTATCGAACCGGACTGGACTACCGAGAGACGGACGTAAAGCGGGCTGGGATATAAAATGTGGACTCGCCCAAGTCATCTCCTGCGGATGTTTGCAAGTAGGGACGTGGACGTATAAACAACCTTATATGCCGTTAGGACCGAGATTTTTGTAAATAGTTTTGTGTACAAAAAGTTGGCCCTTGGTATGTATACTTTATCGTATACCTACCTCCTACAACTCAGGCTTTTGTCAATAACGGGACACTGTTTTTGTAGTTTAATTTGTAGCTAGTGCAATTCCATCGGGTAATGATGTATTAATTTGTCATTTTCCTAAATTACTCCATTCACAATTAATTGACTAATTGGCGTGACGAACATACAAAACATAGTTTGCACGTATATATGTAATTTATACTGTGTACAATAATTTATGATAGGGAAAAGTTGGAGCTGAAATTCAACAAGCCAAGTGTTGATATTACCAACAAACAAACCGAGTCGTAAACTCTTCAATAGGTTGAAGAAAGGTAAAGAAAATAAAGTCCTGAAATACAAGCTGTTCTCCATTGAACAATACTACCTACCAATTGCGATAATATCTATTCGCAGTCATACTTCTAGCTGGCGGCGATTCTGCGTGGTCGCGGCAGCAGATTTTATAAGGCATAAAGCCTGAGATAGCGGCAGTAAAACTTGGAACTGAGGCAATATGCCAGCTCCCTATTGCGACTTCCATTGCTTTGTTTTAAACTGACTAGGAGGGCGATATCTATAGACACGGTGTGAGCATGCCTCAGTACACTTTGAACAAATACGATGAATTGCATTCCAATGTAAAATCAACGTTCATCTTTTGTTTATCGACAACATCAATGTTCGGTCACGCATTTGTAAAAGCGTTTTGCTGACGCTAGTAGAACCTGAGTAAACAACACATATTGAATAATTCCGTGCCGCTTGTTTCTATTTTTATTACAAAAGCAAGTATCATACGAATAAAAGTAACTAATGTTATAAATGTGTCAGCTGAAATATTTATTCCTAACTATAAAAAATAAGAAATTATTATCAAAGGCGAGAGGCTACCAGGGAAAGCATTATTTGTTCGTAATATTTTGATACCGCAAATATGATATCATAACTTTTTATGGCAAAACCAAATAGTGTCGTCAGTTTCCTGAATGGTCCTAAAGAAGTATCACTCTATTAGGGCGGAATAATGCCAACCCTCCCAAATCCGTTTATCGTACAGTGGTAAGACTCTGGCGGTTCAGCCTGTTTAGATACAGTGCACTCGATATACTTCGTTCAAATTGCGAATTTCGGCTCTCTTCGTGCAACATCATACCGAAATAGCCGACGAAAAAGGAAACTGATAATGTTTAACAGAAACCAAACTCTGGGGAAATTGTTTTATACTTACGAGTTACGAATTTTGACCCCTTAGATATTTAGCTTTAGTGGTTTTCTTTTACTTTTATAGGCTGGAAAACTTTTTTACTCTCCTATTTTACACGGTAAGTTCTATCTTTAAGTTTCCAACAAAACATAAACTAATCAAGAAACTGCCATAGTGCAAAGACGAATAAAAAGTCCGGTATCGGCGAGTATTCGTAACAAATAGTAAGTAATGTATATTGGTTGAAATATAAATGCACAATATACGAAGCGTGACGACAACGATACTAACTCCGGGCTATGTGCGCTCGTAAATTGAGGAAGTAACCGACCACTAGCGTTCGAGCCGCGGCGGGCCTTTGGATTTGGGTACAAATAAAACGAACGTTTTATCAACCGCAGAATGAAATGGCCGACTAGTGAATAAATATGGAAAAATGGTGATAAGTTTTGAGCCAATCGGATGCTAATTAACCATATTGTCTCTTAAAGAAAATGGTTTAGGTACTCTAAATATCTATTAGAAACTGATTTATTAAAACAAAAAGAATGCTTCTTCTTAAGAATAATCTATATATAGATATAATAATCACTTCAAGTCTTTAGAATAAGTAACAGGGAATATAAATTATCAACACTAATATTATAAAGTTTATCAGTTTAAAACTTTACCCAAGTTTGTTTTTTTTTTTTTGTTTTGTACCAAGTAATCTCTGAAAAACATTTAAGTATGTTTTTCTATCTTTTGTTTTATTCCTGTGTGACATCATGTTCAAAACACACTACACTAAGCTCCAAAACTCAAATCGTTGATGGGGCTCAAAAAGATGCCCAATTTAAATACACTAGCTTCTGACGTTTTATAAGTGCCCATGTAGGCCTATGTGAAATAAAAATATTTTTGATTTGATTTGAATGGGACTGGGCAAAACTTGTCTGCTGTATGCCTCACGAACTGTGGGCCTGTAAAACACAATATTAGTGCCCTGACACAGCGACACGGGGCCGCGGCAGATAACGAAGTAGATGGCGGGATGATCTGAATGTATTCCTTCAGAATTGGAAAGAGGAAGTAAGGAATTGTGATCTTTGGTAGGAATAGAGGGAAGCCTTTGTCCAACAGTGGGACAATACGAGGAATAATTAATAATAGGAAATTTAATAATTTTCAGGTTACAAACTTTTAACATTCATTGTTAAAAGTTTGTAACCTGTAGATATTTATCAGGTGACTGGTCGAAAATGCTTATGGCATTACGTCCACCTCTATTATTATTATTACCAAAAACAAATTAACAAAAACTAAACTTACATAGAAATATTGTTGATGCACACTACTTGAATAAAGGTGTTTGGTTGTTTCAACCAGATACGCACTGTATCGCGGTAAGATAGTCTTTCTCAATTCTCACATTTGAATATCATTAGTAACTTAAATTAATAACTTCTTCTAGCTTCTACAAATTAAATTGCGCGTTATGTTCTAATTAAAAAAGTAGATATTTCTAGCTAAAACGTAGGTAGATCGAAATAACTTTTGTATTGCATGTACCTATGTTTTGTAATGAATTTTAGGATAGGTATTTAATACCTAGGTATAGCTTATTCTTAACAAACTTTAAAAACAAGAATTAGGTACTCCTGGATCGTAGGTGTTTTAACAAGCATGGAATTCACATACTTACCTACTCAATAAAATTGAACAGTGAACTTGTAACAAATTGAAGCAGCTGGACTTTGTATTAGGTATGTCTATCAATCTGGCAAGATTCTTCCTTCAGACTTTTCCATGTGACGGTTAAGTAACTATCTACACACATCATGCCATGCCATGTAGCGTCAGGCTAAGGTGGAGGTGTATAATATACTGATATTTCGCTAGTAATTTAATGAAGGGTGCAATGATACTTTTCCCGACTCGGAAACAAGTCTTGGTCCTCGAACTTGGCAGCAGTGACCACTAGACCTAGAGTAGCTGGCTACTAACTTATTAGTTATAAGTTATCTAAGTACTTACTTTAACAACAATTTTATAGGCCAAGGTTACACAAATACTTTAGAATAAGCCACATCGCTTACCTTGAAAAAAAAAACATGCTCTTCAACCCCATTTATTACATAAATTCATATCATAAACCCCATTTATATTATAAATTGGGTTGAAGGGAGCCGTACGTTCTTCGCCTCACAAACTCAAATAAAGAAATTTGTGATGGAACGCTCTGAATCCTAGTGAGTGGATCTACTTGGGAAGCTCTGCGTACAAATCTTGATATATCTGAGTATCTAAGGATTAGATAGCAGTACTTACGCAGGCAGGTAATACTTCAATAAAACTGTATATTTAGTCTTAAATTGAGTAGAAAAATGAATCAATCGATTCGTGTCCTCGTAGAGAAAAATAAAAACGCAGAATAAGATGTGAAGTGCTGAATTATAGGATCGTTCAAATATTATAAGCTCGATTAGTTTTATGGCATTAGGGAATATGATTTATTCGGCTATAAGTTGTTGGACTTATCTAACTATTTTGTTCCGGCCGCCAGAGCCCACTTTACTTCCACGTAAAACTCGGATCTATACGATTAAAGATTTCATCCTTCGATATTGGACGATCGTAATATTTTAACGATGGCCGACCCTGCAGCTACTCCTTTGTTTTACTGCCCTTATTTTATTATTTATCGAAACATTTGATATAAAAGAGCCATTAACTACAATTTTATGTGATAATTTATCACCCTAACTGCAAATAACAGTTGTTGTAGAAGCGCTTTTTAAAAAGATCAAAACATCATTTGTAATGTGTGGAATGAACTGGAATTTACAAATTTTTCACTTCTTCTGTTTCTACTTCTTAGTATCTTCAGAAATATCAGTCTTTGAAAAAATAGCTTAAAGGGTCTGGTAGTTCTGTACCTACGTTCATTTCAAGTCTATAAAAACGCTTTAAATAAATATATTTTAAAATGTTGAGTTGATTTTCGGATGGACTGTGTACCTACCATCCAATATTGTTATACATAATATCTGTCTAGTAGCTTCTGCCTGCGTGGTATGTTCATAAGTCCTACGAAAAGAAATACGATAATTAATTTATTATGCATTTTAACAAAGATACATCAGACCTTTTTTTATTTTTATTGACCATCTCACTTGATGGTAAGCGATGATGTGACCGACGCACACCTGCCTAAAAGTAACATATTCACTCTTGACTTAAAGATCCCTCAGTCGTAGCTAACAGGAAACACAGACACCTTAGAGTCTTCTCCAATTGCAGGATTGTTGGAACGAAACACCGCGGCTCTGGAACGCAAAGGGCAACTGAAGGAACACGGGTAGGTTTGAGTCAATAAAATTCTGACACTCTCTCTTTTGCGAAAGAAATCATTTGAAGGAAGAAGAATTTTGTCCCCTATCTCGAAAATTGGTTCCTCTCGAGCGTACATACGTCTGTATTCTGACGGTATAACTTGAATGACTATGAAAAAATCTTAATTATCATACTGTACACACGTTTGTACAAAATTTTTTTATCAAAAAATTTTGGTCCCTACATCTTTGTTTTTCTTAGAAAAATCCAGAAAATGTTTTTTTTTTTATTTTTTGGTGATTTTACGTAAAAACGCACAATCACGTAATAATAATACCCCGGGAAATGTATCTAACAAACAGACACCGTTATTTTCGCATTTGGATTATCATAAAATACTGCAAAATATAGGCCCACTGACTACTAAACATTATCTAGGCCTACCGTTGACCGCAGTCTTTAATACCATTTATTCAACGAATAAATACTACAATAACATAAATACCCATACAAGAATAACATTGTCATTTGTATACCTACCAGTTTATTGTAGTTATAACATCCAATATTATATGTACGTGATCCGTGAGAGAAATTCCGTACGAAACCGGAAGACACGTCTTAATACATTCACAATGACTCAGGGTATCTATTCTATGTCCCTTTATTCCGACAATGTCGGAATTTGTTGCTTTTTCTTTTTGCTTACTTTGCTGTTGCTACAGACAAGCCGCTACTCAAACTAAATTTAAGTAGGTACCGTAAAACGGGGTGAATAGAGACAAAACTTTGGTTTGGGTTTTCACTTTCATAGTGTTGTGATTCCTGACCCGACCACTAATGATCGGCCTCTAACAAAGCATCGATTTTTTAGAATAACAATTCATTAAAAAATTGACATAGTTAGATTCTGCAAAAAATATACAAATATCGAGAAAATATTTAAAGTTTTGTCTCTATTCACCCCTAAGTCTCTATTCACCCCATTTTCCTGTACTTACTCAGATTCAAAATAAGTTACAAAAAACGGAACCATGTTAAAATTATTAAAACAAGTATGAAGTGGTGGTTCCTTTATCTACTTTTGGCTGACTGTTGCCCAGATATTTTTTTGAAGTGAGAAATCATCAAATAACTTCTCCCGCTCTGGGAGAGGCGAGAGGGAGTGTCACTCTTTTACTGACTAAAATACACCAATTTCTTCATTTGCCCTTTGCGTTTCGGGGCTACGGTAACTCTTTTGTATATACGGTGCATACACTAAACATACGAAAGAGTCATACTTACACCGTTAATCATAGTGTACGGTGTTACCCAAACCTAAAATGGTAGATAACAATGTAACGAATCCCTATCGATTTGCAACTTATTTTAACAGCCATCAAAGTATATGGAAATATTGATTCGATGGACCTTTGTGTAATCATAAATACTAGATATTAATAAAAAAATAAAAAAATTATAAACCTTGAAAATTCTTGGGTTGTCTCTACTATAATTAAATGTATTTTATTACATTAGGTGAGCTGGTGTTGGCCAAGTGATAACGGCCACGACTTACGAGTTGTAGCTTTCAAACCCAGCCAGGCGCATTACTTTGTGTAATTTATTTCATCACCACTGCTCTCAAAACGGTGAAGGAAAACATCGTGAGGAAACCGGCATGTCCTAGAACCAAAAATTCGCAGACATATGACATCCACCAACTCGCACCGGGCCCGCGTGGTGGATTACGACCCATTCCCTCTCCTAGATAGGAGGCCTGTCCCAACATAACGCCGATTATGTATTTTATTATACACAGCGAAACCGTATGAAAATAAGTTTAGTAGTTTTTGAGTTCATCTCAAACTTAGAGACAGACACGGTGGGGGGGGGACTTTGTTATATAATATATACCTAAGGATAAACAGCTTTTGCACTATATTATTAGCATAATGTTTTTTTTCCATATGCTTTCAATGACAATACGTGACAACAAAATTTGGACAAAGAGCAGCCGCGCGGCTCCGCTGTAGGCAGCGCATCCTAGTGGACCAATTTTAGATGACAACGCACGTTTAGGGGCCAATATTATGAAGCCCGCAAGTCAGTGACGGATTAAACCAGTAAGGGGCCTGTAGCAAATTGGACCAAGGGGCCCCTGTGTAAACCTATTAAATACTTCTCATTCTTATCGCAATCACCAATAACCCTGTGGATTTTAAGATTGCGTAAGATACGTGGAAAGTACGGTAATGAAGGAAATTTAAGAGATTGACCATCATTTTCAATGTAATAATCAGCTGTATTCGGATTTCGATATATTTATACAGTGTCGACGAGATTTTTTTTGCATTCAAGTACAGGATCCTCGAATACGCGGGGCCGGTAGCATTTGCTACTCTTGCTATATGGCTAATCCGCCACTGCCGTAAGTTATGTTGGCCTTCAGGGCAGCAAATATGTGTGGTTTGTCTGCATATACAAGAGAATACACACAGCCCCACAAAAAAAAAGTCGAGTGGCGTTAAGTAACACGATGTGTATGTTAAGTGAATAAAGTTAAATATACCTTGGAATAGTAGGAATTGGACGCATTGCACACGAAACGTTAGGAGAACAAAGTCTGGCTTTTGAAGTCGCGATCCGTGTCCAATTATGAAGAATACTTTATTCCCGTTACAGACAGCTAGGTACCTATACCTAAACCAAGACGGCTGCTAGACACTGTTAAAGTTCGAGCGTGGATTATAACTATTAAACCCTAAAGATTGACTTTAATTATATAACATCAGGTACCTAATACTTAGATAGTATGACCTATATAATTATGTCGTAGCCACATCTTAGAAATTGATCACTTCATAATATGGCCAAGTTTGATGTTATGTCAATCCTGGTTTGGCTTACTTTAGAAAGGTCTGTAGACCTTTTATTATCATAGAAATCCTACATCAGTTAAACTTAACAACGTTAAACTTAAACGATCTAGCCAGTTTAATTAACCATAACATGAAGTAACCAATTCTAAGATCTCGCGAACGTGCAGAAAATGCAATTAAAATCACGTAACATAAAAACTGAACTGCAAAGTATAATATAAGCAGGTAAAGGAACGTGCAATTAATATAAAACGCTTTGCTGCTTCAGCATTTATTGAAGATGTTTATAAATATGAGTGCATCGTCGTGAGGAGTGCACGTAATGAACGAAGTAGCTCGAGTCGTCGCGAAAATGACAGAAAATGGAAATCCGAAGATGGCACTACTACATTATTTTTAATTGTGTTATTATAAAATGTAAGTGTTTAAAGTTAGTGACTGACTTAAGTGATTTAAAAATTTATTTTAATGAAAAAAAATGTTTTCTTCAGATCTGGAGGCTAAAACCATTTCCTTGAACGACGTGATCACAGCCGAGTCACAGCAAAAGGAAGCATTCGAGACCACACTTCCGACAAGATCAGCAGGTACCCTATTCTATACGTATTTAAAAACAAAAAATTGCAAACATTTGAGTGACGGTGACCGCAAGCAAAAAAAAAGTATTTTTCTATAAGCACTTATGTTATGTTATAGTCCAAAAGTAAAGGGGCAACAGGAGAGATTATAATAGAGCCACCATTACAGCACGAAGTTCTTATATCTACCTATATAGCTCACAATCTCTACTACTAGGGCTGTCCAAATACTTTTTCCTTCCATTCTCTTATTCAGCTCTAATTTTGTCAACATTGTAGTCCGTTCTTATGATTTTGATTGATTGAATGAAAAATATTCCTTCGGCTAACTTTCGTTGGCCTATACGGTATTCCAAAAAATACCTAAAGACAGTATCTCTCTAGCTAAGCCAATTCAATCATTTATTTTTTTAACGCTCATTCATCACGTAAAATCCCTGGGGGTCTTTATTTAATTAATTGACGATGGCGATAACAAGATCGGCTCGAAGCGTCGGCCCTGTGGGCGCTGTTGCTTCGTAGCAACAGAATGAATGATTGGATTCTGCAGCGTTATAGATCGCGAGACAAAGACTGTCACCTCTAGTATTGCATATCTTCAAGAATTTATCTTTTAAAGTTCTAGCTCTTTGTTTCATTTGAACCGTCAGGGGCGAGCCCCTATGCCCCTCCCCCCTGGATCAGCCCTTACTTAGCTTAGTTGCCTTTATGGCACGTACGGTTAGGGGTCCTATATCACAAGGCGGGCTACTCTTAGATGTAACATACTAAATATGAACATGCCTATATATTTTCTTCCTTCCTCGTTTTCAGCAAGTAGCAGTAAAAGCTACTCCCTAATCCAACGCCTGAGGACGACTCCTTCGAGGATTAACAAAATTCTTCGAGGATTAGAATCAGGTTTCTTACGAGGTAGATTTATTTTGTAGTGGGAACTCGTGTCATATCATTATATTTAATATCTTCGGCATTTTATTCATATTTTGTGTTTTTATTTGCAGATCATACACGACTGGATGGAAATATACTATCACCACTTACATATAAAAAGACATATTTGATCAAAAGCCCGCTGAAACCTAGAAAGTTAAAATTCCTACAAAACTCAAGATACAAACGTAAGAATCAGTCAAGGAAACGCGAAATTAATGGAAATGAAGAACTCAAACAAAAATATATCCCACTTCTTAAGAGTCTTACTTTGTTGTTTGATAATCTTCTCAATACAGACTCGAGCGAGTCTTACGAAGACAAAACAAAGAAGTATAAGCGAAATCGATTCTACTCTGAAGAGACTTTCGAAGTCCTCGGTAGAACACATCAGTCCGATAATGAATTCGCAGAATCGGAATCGCAAGAAGAGACAGTTACTTTTTCCCCGCCTATCACCACTGCGTTCTCGATTGCTACCGAGACTCCCACCACTACCGAGGCTTCCTCCGCGACAGCCAATATTATTACCTCTCGTGACTTCAGCACTTTCCGACAGCATAAGAACATACCCGTATTACTTCCAAGAAATACCGTTAGCGGTCGGGGAGACGATCATGGAATCAGTGCGAGAAGCGGCGCCACACATCACGGAAACATTGAAGGAAATATCACCAGGCATCATGGAGATCATGAACATGATACCGGATGCGGAGAAAATGAGTCCTGTACAGAAAATGATGAAAAGAATACCGACGGTACTGCACGAGACGGTGCAAGAGGCTTTCGACTCCCAAGACCAACCGGAACTCGAAATAATACCGGATTATTTCCGAGAGGAAATGGAAATAAAACCGATTCTGAAATCACCTCGGAAACAGAAACACCCGATGACCACAATCGAGAAAATCAATTCAAAACTAGAAGAAACGAAACAAAAGGCGGAAGAATTCTACAAGAACCTCTTCGAAGATTACGAGGATTCATACCCGAAGATGTCAACGAAAACACAGAGTCTATACAGTCCAAAGAAATACGTGAAGAAAGCGTCGTCAATGTCACACACGATAACGCCGGTTATCAACGAATCACTGACAGAGGTAGCCCAATTGCCAAAGAAAATCAAAAAGTTCGTACAGGAAATGAAGCAATGACGACAATGAATAATTTGAACTTCACAACAACTCAGTTGAACACCCCAAAGAAAAAGTCACCAGTTATGATGATATTTGATGGGTACAGCATAGTGAAACACAAAAATGGTCAGAATAAATTTGCGGAAAAAACAGTTCGCATACATTCTTAGTGCTAGTACGCAAACACGCGCTTTGAAGGTGGTTTTAGTTTTATAATACTTGAGTGTTAAGTTACTTTGTAATTTCCAAAGACATTATTATGTGAAAATGTATATTAGAAGTAGATAAGTATTTTGTACAAATAGTTAATTTTGTAATAAACAATTAGAATTATCGGCGTCCTTTTTTCCCCTTTCCCTTTTGGCTTGCTTGTGCTGCCTGTGGCTGTTGATCCGCTGGTCTGAAAAAGAAAAAAATATGTACATGAGAAGTTATAGTAACTACATTATAGTGGTCTGATAATGCAATGGCTTTTTCTTGGCATAAAATACAATTTAATAATAATGACGATAAAAAAGAATACCTGACATAATTAATTTATACTTATACACATTCATAAATTTAAATAATAACAATAATAAATTAATGGGTATACAGAGATTGGGAGCGTGGGTATACAGAGATTGGGAGCGTGGGTATACAGAGATTGGGAGCGACCTGAACAAAGTGTGACTGACGTGCTCCGCCCGGATGTTGCCGCCACGAATGAATTCTGGCGCAGCATTTGGTCGGTGCCCGTCTGTCACACTGAGGGTGGCTGGATGCGTGATATCGAGCGCGTGTGCGACGCTATACCAGAAATGGAAAAAGTATTCATTAGCCCAATAGATGTAGCCAGAGCAGTCCGTCCGTTACCGAATTGGAAGTCTCCAGGACCGGACGGACTGCAAAACTTCTGGTTAAAGTGGTATAGTAGCTCACACGCGCTCTTAGCATCTCAATTCCAGTCATCTTTAGAGTCTGGGTCGCTACCTCAGTTTCTAACAACTGGCGTTACCCATCTGCTCCATAAAACAGGTAGTACTGCGGAACCCAAGAATTATAGACCGATAACATGCTTGTCTACGGTCTATAAACTTCTTACATCCATTCTGAGAACTAAAATTAACAACCACATTGAAAATAACTCAATTATGTCTGCCTCTCAGAATGGATGTAGGAACGGGTCACGCGGTACTAAGGAGCTACTCCTCATTGACATGGCCATAAGTCAACAGGTTCGTCGATCCCGCAAGGATTTGTCGACATGCTGGATAGATTATAAAAAGGCCTATGATTCTGTTCCACATACATGGCTCATGAGGGTGTTGGAGTTGTATAAAATAGATGCAACTCTACGCACCTTCCTTGAGTCATGTATGGGGGAATGGAACACAGTCCTTCGCTATCCAGGGTGTCGATCGATCCGGGGGGACGATGAGCCTATATGGATTAAACGGGGAATATTCCAGGGCGACAGTCTGAGTCCACTTTGGTTCTGTTTAGCCCTGAATCCTCTAAGCACATTGCTGGAGGATTCAGGCTTAGGCTATCGGTTAAGAAGAGGAGGTCAGGTTCTATCTCACCTTCTTTACATGGATGATCTGAAACTCATTGCCCCCAACAAGTTGCAACTGATGGAACTACTGAAGGTAACGGAAACTTTCAGTAGTGCCATCAGGATGGAATTTGGTGTGGATAAATGTGCAGTCATGCATGTAAAGCGAGGGGAGATTATGGAATCTGAGAGGATTCAACTCTCGGATTCCATACACCTTAGATCACTCTCCTCGACCGAAACCTACAAGTATTTGGGTATGTCGGAAGCGTTGAGCATTAACGTTACTGACATGAAGCAATCGTTGAAGGAGCGCTTCTTTGGCCGCCTGAAGAAGGTATTAAACAGCCTTCTATCAGGTGGTAATAAGGTGCGCGCCTTCAACGGTTGGGTCATGCCGGTCTTAATGTACTCTTTCGGCATACTCAAATGGACTCAGACCGAGCTAGACGCTCTGGATAGGCGGGTCCGTTCACTGCTGACCGCAAATCGGATGCATCACCCACGATCGTCGGTTATGAGACTGTACATCCCGCGGAAGTGTGGAGGTCGAGGTTTTCTAAACGCGAAGACCCTACACAACCGCGAGGTGTGCAGCCTCAGAGAATACTTTCAAAAAACCGATGTGGGTATGCACCGAGATGTGGTCGCAGTGGACAAAGGACTCACCCCGTTGTCCATGGCTAAAGAGAACTGGCGCAAACCTGTGGTACTTACAACTGATGACCGTAGGGAAGTATGGAAAAACAAGGAGCTACACGGGCGCTTTTATCGGGCTCTTCATGAGCCTGATGTAGATTTTGGAGCGGCCATCGCCTGGCTACGTTTCAGCAACCTCTTTGGGGAAACTGAAGGTTTTGTCTGTGCAATTATGGACGAAGTCATCTTGACGAATAACTACCGGAGATATATAATGAAGGATGGGACGGTGGACGTGTGTCGGGCATGCCATCGACCTGGAGAGTCCATTAGACATATTATCTCTGGTTGTTCTCGTCTAGCTAACGGCGAGTACTTGCACAGACACAACCAAGTGGCCAGGATTATTCACCAGCAACTTGCTTTGAAATACAAACTTATGGAATCAGAGGTACCGTATTACAGGTATGTGCCCGACCCAGTTCTCGAAAATGACCATGTCACGTTGTACTGGGATCGGTCTATAATTACTGATCGGACTATTATAGCCAATAAGCCGGATATAGTAGTGATAGACCGATTAGCGCGCCGCGCAATGTTAGTCGATGTCACCATCCCACATGACGAGAATCTCGTGAAAGCTGAGAAAGAGAAAAAAATCAAATATCTCGACTTAGCACACGAGGTTGTCGACTTGTGGAATGTGGACTCGGCTGTCATTGTGCCGATTGTCGTGAGCGTCAATGGCCTTATAGCCAAAAGCTTCGACGACCATCTGTCGAAGCTGGCGTTGCGCGGATGGATCAAGGGCCTGATACAGAAGGCAGTACTCCTCGATACGGCTCGTATTGTGAGGAGGTTCCTGTCTCTGGAGCCCTAACCACCGGTAGCTTGGACCCTGCTCCCGACACCGGCGGACAACTATTTTTTATATTTTTAAATGTTTTTTTTTTAATTTTTTTTTTTAAGAAATGTTTAAAAATGTAAAATAATATGTTCAAATGAAAAATAAAGGAGACAATAATAATGACGATGATAAATAAATAAAAATATCTGACTTAATTCACGAAATCTTATACACATACATAATATAATAATATGCATACATCATTTAATTTAAATAATTTAATAATAATTATGATACAAAGCATAAAATACCTGATCTAATTTACTTACTCTTATACACAGATAGTATTATAATATTGGACAATGTACATATTAAATTAAAAATAATTAATTAAATTATGTACATGTAAATTAAATTATGCAAATTAGATCTACAATATTATCTATTGAATCCCGTGAATTGCAAATTAGCCCTCTTTCTCTCTCCTACATTTTGCTGTGCCCGCAGGTCCATATTGATCTATGTATAAAAATTATCAAAACCATCTATGTATACATATGGATTGCAAAAAAAAAAAAAGCCAAGAAACTGAAGAAATGAGCTGTCAACATAATTATCTACACCATTGCCACATACTAAAAGGTGTATTTGACTCACACATGGATGTAGTGGCTAAAGCTAATCATTTTCAGCATTTCCTCCATAAGAAGTTCAGCACTCATTTTGAGGTAAAACATATTGCTTCAAACTATTTCGTTGACTGCAAATACTATGAAAATTCACCTGTTTTGTCTTGTTTTCAGCTTGGGTATTGATTCTCCAATGTGCTTCATTACAGCTTCACGAGTAGGGAGATCTGGTTTGACAGGAGAGCCATCATCATTCTTTAACTGTACTCTAATTCTTCCTCTGAACAAAATTTCCTGAAGGTAATTAAAAGAAATTGGGTATTACAAAAAGATGAATTTCTAATAAGACATAAAATGTAAATCACAAGGTTTAGGGTTTGATTAGGGTTAGTTATTCTTGTTACACCTACACAGTAGATGCAACCAACATAATGATGATGGTAAATCAGAACAAGTACTAGGAACAACAACAAAAATTCTAAAAATCAAATTAAGTGGCAATAAAATGTATACATATTAGATTTCAAGCTATATACTCCATTATTAATATTCTTAATAGATATTCTTATACATGATGTATTCAGAAAATAAAATCCCATAAAACTAGTGGAGTATAAAATGTTTACCTTGCTGGGTTCCCTTGGATATAGTTTGTTCTCAACTCCCACCCTGAGTCCAGCTGCTACCAAAACATCTCTGATCTCCTGGTGAGTAGGGTTCTCCACACAGTGCGACTTGGACAGTTTGCGGCCCTGGGCGAGCGTTTTCTTGCTGTTCAAGTATGCAGGATAAATACATATCCATCTGTGAAATGAAATGAAACATTATTTGTTATTGAATGAATAAAAAGAAATGAATTAATCATATAAATGAGCCAAAAGAATTTCAGTGGACGCTAAACAAGTCACCGTTTTGAGTATAGGCAAAATAAAATATTTAGAAATCAGAATAAATCCGTGTTATCCTCAGGCACACTTACCTTTCCACATCGCTATGTTTCTTTTCTGGATTCCAAGAACTTATCATAGCAGCCATGATTTATTTCTCTCAAAGCTCGTCACAACTCAAGTAATATTTCTTGTTTGTTAACACAGTTTCTTTGAATTAACACGAAATAGGAATAATTTTATCAGATTTTTAACAGAAATAAACACCATCAATAAAATCGGTAGGACTGACAGTGACATTTCATTCACGTTCCACGTTAGGTTTATAATTGACATTGGGGAGACTCGTTCAGAAATTATAATTCCAATCTTCATTTCAATCGATATTTAACAATTAGATTGTAACTAAAAAATTATGAATCAAATTATTAAAAAGCAAAACTATAATAAGCTATTTTTTTAATTTCCAAGATCTCAGTCTAAAACCACTTCTCACAAATGTCAAATAGTCACAAATGTCACACATTATAAAAAAAAAAAATCTAACCTACAAATCTGCAAAAAGTTTACAAGATAAATTAAATCATTGTTTTTTGTGCCTTAAATTTGATATAGAATCAAAACGAACTAAATAAAAGTGTAATAAGCTTAAAAGTTTAACTCTAAATAATGTCTCTTTTAGTTGCAACCGACAAATATATTGTGGTAGCAAAAGAACTTCATGTGGATTTATATGACTATTCAAATCATAAAATTATTGATATTCCGCTAATTCCCAAGCAACCTGAAAGAGATTATATATCTGATATTGCTATTTCTAACGACTCCAGTTATATTGCTGTCGTAACAGCAACATCAAAGCAATTGTTAGTTTATGATGTACTTCAACTGGAACGTGAACAAACTTTTAATATACCAAGAAGTGCTAGCAAAATAAGATTCACAGTTGATAATTCACAGATTTTAGTAGCAGATAAAAGTGGTGATGTGCTTATATATGACGTAAAGAAAGAGGATTCTGGCACAAAACTTCTGGGTCACTTGAGTTTACTCTTGGATGTTTTACAGTCAAATGATACAAAATGTGTCATCTCATGTGACAGAGACGAAAAAATTAGAGTTTCTTGTTTTCCCAACACCTATAACATCCAAACATATTGCTTAGGACACAAAGAATTTGTGAACCATATAGAATTTCTGCCGCATAGTGATAAATTCTTGACAAGTTCTTCAGGAGATGGTACTATAAAAATCTGGGACTACAGTGAAGGTAGACTGATTCATACAATAGACACCAGTAATGATGTGAATGATGATCAATTGAAGCAAAATTTTATAAATATTATGGATGAAGGTGGTATTGAAGTTACTACCTTACCAATTGTACACTACACAGCATCAAAAATAGACGACAGTACTAGTGTATTGGCTGCAACAGTGCACATGTTCAATGCAGTCCTCATTTACACTGTAAATAATATAGAAAATCAATTTAGCCACAAGCTAGAAGAAAAACTAGTATTGCAAAGATTCCCAAGTGCAATAAAACTTCACAAAAACACACTTTTTGTGTATGACGACACTGAGTGCACAATCACTGTATACAAATTAGAAAAAACGAATGAAACAATTTCTGTTCAAGAAAGTAACAAAATAAAAATGTTTGAAAATAAAAATATTGACAAAGAAACTGATGAGAGTCAATTCGAGTCCATCAAAGTCTTGTACAAAAGGAAATTTGATAATGTTCAAGAATATCAAGAAAGAAAGAAACAAAGGCTAGAGAAAACTTCAAAATAATTAAACATTGTAACCATTATTATTTTGTTTTATTAAAACTGAATTACTAAGTAATTAAATAGCTCCCACCTTCTGACAATTTTCTGAGACAAAACATTTTAGTGCCCTGCATTCCATATTTTCTTTTTATTAGACAAACATATCAGTATATTACACTGAATTTCCCTGTAGGCCAACATATTGTATGATGCGGCAGACAAGTTTCATGCACACCAACAAATCTATGTTTTGATAGTTGTGTTTCATGCCTGCCTATGAATTCTGTTGTGGCAGTCAAGTTTCATGTATGCCAACAAAATCTATGCTGTGGCAGTCAAATTTCGTGCATGCCAATAAATTTTATGTTGTGGAAGTTGTTTCATACATTCCAAGTTTTCAACAAATTTTATAATATGGGTATGACCCCACCACGACTATCAGTCACGGTTGTTTTCGCGGGTTTACGGATGACTAGCAATGGGTAGCTTGCTGTCCGGCCATCCGCCAACTGTCTGGACTCTGGTCCGAGTCCAAGTCAACAGCGGGTATTGTCCCACGCGCTCCTCAAAAAGATGATGAGATGTCGGGGCTAAGGGCGCGAGCGTTTTTTAAAAAGGAAACCCGTGGTCTTAGAACGTAAAGGGCAAATGAAGGACACAAGTGTAGACGGGTTTTAGTCGACAAAGTCAGACAACGGCCTCTCGCTCTGCCCAGAGTGGGAGAAGTCACTGGATAACTTCCCAAAAAGTGTTCCAACAGTATTTCTGACACACATAAATATGTGTGTAAGAAATGCTGTTGCTAAAATTTAGTTCCATTGAGGTGAGCCGAAAATCTGTAGCTGTATAGTGGACGCGAATCCAAACAGCTGCCAAAGCCGCTGCAAAAGAACACAAACTTGCTCTTGTGATAACTAGGTACCGGGAGGTACCTAACTAATAAGACAGACAATCAGTTCAACTTGTAAGTAGTTACATGATTTAAGTAAATGCTTTGTAAGTCGACGAAAGTTTTGAAAGTATAATAAATACAGGTGGGTTAATTTTCGCTCATAGCAATACAGTTTACAATTAATTGACCAGTTTTCACAGGTATAGGTAAGTACTACATCAAACAAAAATGGGTACAAGAAAAACTTGGTATATTTATATGAGATCAGTTTGCCTTTTCAGGAAGAACATCGTACGGCAAAACGCGTATTTCAGGAAGGGAATTTTTCTTTCTCTAAAAAATGTTTGAATTAAAAATAACAATTGTGTTCATTGAACACTGTAGTCGTGATAGCCCAGTGGTTAAGGGACCCGCCTCTCATGCTCGAGGTTCCCAGTTCGAAACCGAGCAAGTACCTATGTGAATTCTCTCGGATTCCCAAGTATTTTTCTAAGTTTGTCTAGAATGTTACCGACACCCCGTGCCTCGGAAACCCGTTGGTTCCTGTTTTTATAAGTAGATCTTTGAAAGTCGTTACAGGAAGTCAGAAGATCTGACCATCGGTCTATCTAAGAAGTATCGTGCTCTTGTCCCATCTTATTTGGGGTCGGCGCAATACGTTTTTTTCTTCCATGTAAAACATGGGTAGGTATTCAGCCGCATCCAATTAGACCAGAAGCTGACCCCAAGCTTATTGGGAAAAGGCTGGGTAGGTGATCATTGTATAATACTACTACCAATGCATACAACATAATTAATACAGTATTTTTCATTACTTACGAAAAAAAAACAATACATTTAGCCGAACATTTAGAACCTCCTTTTCCCATGGTCCGGAGCGAGGAGGAGTGGCAGGCGGTCGCCGACTTCTGCGAAGCAGTAATGCTCGCTAAGGAGGAGGCCGACCGCATCAGGCAACGGCGCTCTCGCCGCCGCCGGGATTCCGATCCCGATTTCCAGCCACCGTAGGCGCGGGCTTGCGGACAGTGTGCAATGGGTAGCTCGCTGTCCGGCCGTCCGGTAACTGTCCGGACCAAGCCCAAGTCGTCGACGGCGCGCGCTGTTCCCGCGCGCCTCAAGGAGTTGTCAGCAACAGCAGGGACCCAGCCGGGTCGAAGCCTACTGGGGCCAGGGTTATCCGAAAGGGCGCTCGAGCCCCGGTATGAAGGCTTGAAGGAACGGGATGGGTTTTTTAGTCAGTAAGAGTCTGACACTATCTCCCGCTCCGCCCAAGAGCGGGGGTTGTCATAAGATGATTTTTCCCATAGAAAAAAAAAAAAGAACCTCCTTTTCGAAGTCGGTTAAAAAACAACCACTCCAGTAAATAGACTTGTTTAAGACTTCTACCAAATAGATATAATAAATAAAACAAAAATGGAGATGCAATAATAACACGGACAGAAACATTAACCATGGTAGCAGTAAAAAACTGCCCTTACATTTTCGATCAAATCTCCAACTTTTTTGCTGTCTGTACATTCTCAAAATAGTGAATGCACTTAAAATTTCTCAAAAAACTTTTTTCTTAATGCTGCAATGGTTAAGATACCTTTCCTTACTGCCCCATCTCTAAAATCCAACCAGAATAGGAATAATGTATATTTTAAAATAAAACACGCAAGTCAACCAGGTAATTATTTATTATCTTTGTTACGATTCAAACAAGAAATGTGAAATGTGCAAGTCTTATGAGGTTTTATAAAAATAAATGAAACCTAAGTATATTTCAACATTAGTTAAGCTAACAAGTTAATCTAAGCCAATTTCATTACAAAAACAGGAAACCTAAAAAATCACAATATCACATTTTAACTAAACACAACAAGGCATGTTATAACTAAGTTATAAGATTCTGGTATTTTTAATACTTATTGCTTTTTGAGAAGAGCAAAGTTCAACCTGGCAAAAGATTCAAGAAGTTCATCGAACTTGATATATTTGTATCACTATAATAATACATATTTAGGTATCTAGTTTTTACAATCGCCATTAAATCTAAATGCAATAAATACATACAATCTGGATCGTTACGTAATTTACCTAGATTTAAGCACATTAGCAAAGTTGCGGAGCTGAGAGCCAAGATTGTCGATTTCATTCAACACACTATCAACTTCATTTTTCAGTTCCATTAAATCAGGCAAATTGTTACAATCCGGTACATTCAGTAGTGTTGTAAATATCTTGTCCCATAAACCAACTTTCATGTACCTGAGAAAAAATATTTGGTTAGTACCAAACTTGACAATATAAGAATTGTTAGAAACAAATCAAAGCAATTTAATTGCAATAGAAGCTTTGTTTCCTTCCACTTTATTATATGCTAATTAAATATGTTTTGTAAACTATTGATTGAGATTATTGACTTTTAAACTAATATTATTCTAATTGTTTCAATGTATTCCATGTTCCTTTTTATGAAACTTACAACAACTAAATAGTTTGATTTAATAATGGTAATATTCTCATATACCTGTTTGTAATATTATATAATGTAGCTGTTTGTTGTTTTTCCATTTCAATTTAAATAATGTAATGAACTCACCTTGGAAGTTTTTTATCAATATTCCATTGTCCTAAGCGATTAGCTACTTTCATATAACTGCCCATTAAGATTACATGAATAGTGCCAGCTAAGCAGTACAGATCAGTTTGATAAGTCCAAGGCTTTCCTTCCCTCATCTCAGTGCAAGTGAACCCTTCTGTCGAGATTAACTAAAACAGAAAAAGAACGATTGTTAAATGATATGTTATATTTTAGAATGATATTCATTTGAATCTTTCTGGTCTTTGAAAACTAACCTCCCTAAAAGTAGTCCCTTCAGGAAACAATGACATATCTATAGCACAACCTAGATCAATTAGTTGTAAAGATGGAGTTCTCCATTCCTGCGTAGGTCTGTAAAATAATAAAAAGTTATTTTTCAAGTCCCAAAACTGTTACCAATATAAACAACTGCTTTGTTTTACAATTTATCATCATCAATCCAACACTTCATGAAATCTTAATATGGTTAGTAATAAATGGCGGTTTCATAGTAGCTATACTTACATCTTCATCAACAAAAAGTTGTCAGGCTTGATGTCAGCATGAATGATTTGTGCTTTATGAAGATAATGAATTATCGACAACATCTCTGATGTCAGTAAGATGACGATAAATTCATTTATACATTTAGAGGTAGCAGCCCTGATTTTGTTAGCGACATCTAACAGAGATCCATACTTGGAATATTCTGACACAAATAAACTTGCATTATCTCCTATGAAGGCCGTTGTTATATCCATGTACCCTGGAAGCTGTATTAAAAATATTAGAAAACAAAAATCACATTAAAACAATATTATTAATGACAATCAAAAAATATTACCATAAATGGGTCTTTTATCCTTGCTTTTATTTCCTGACAAATGTAGAATTCCCAAGGTCGACTTGGCTTTTGATATTTCGCAGCTACAGATTTATTACTATGTAAATCAAGACAAAGGAAAACTGCACCGTAATTTCCTTTGCCAAGCTGCTTGTCAATAGATAATCTACTGTGTCCAATACTTATAACAGTTGCCAGTTGTAGTTTAGGAACTGATCTCACTTCAACATATCCCTCTGCATGAGTTTTATTTGGGAATTTAACATATTCTAGCAAGGAATTCAGAAGCTTTTTACTGAATGGGTCAATCAATGCTGGGAATTCAATATCAGCTGGCCTAGGGATGTCACTGGTTTCCACTAGCGATATAGAATGAGTAGATTTAAATGCAGCACACTCCATGGAATTTTCACTATCCACATCCATTCCATATCCATCAGACTGCAAGTCCGAATGTCTGGAATAAACTGCTGAGATCCTACTCTCTTTGCTGACAGAGTCTCTGCTGTCCTCAGACTGTAAATCAACTCTATGCTCAAAGTCCAGCTGCCTCTTCGAAATATCCTTTTGTTTATCAACAACATGGGACACCTTAGCAGACTGAATTGGTGTGCCTGTTTGTGCCGTCATACCATCTTTACTATCAGAATCAGACAAACCAGAAGAGGGTGGTATCTGAGCCTGCTCAGGACTGGATACATACAAGTTTTTATGCATTTTTTGAGAAATACTTGGGCTGTTTGTGAACTTAGGGGTATTGGCATTATCTTTGGGTTCATTTCTATTTGAAATGAAGTTAAGATACTGGTTGGAAAAACCAATATCTGGTGAATTCTGGCCAATTTTCACTGGGTTCGGTTGGTCATGTCTTATATTTCTTAGTGCAGATGTAGGACTCTTGAGTGTTTGTGCATTTTTAGACATACTATTATTTTTACTTGATACACTTTGGTCTGCTGTTGCATTTTCTGGTCTCAAGTGCATTTCAGAGGCCTCTTGTGGGCCGTTTGCTCCATGCGCCGCTGGACTACGGTAATTGTTTTGAGGAGCCTGAGGACTTTGATATATCTGGTATGACTGATTGTTTGGAGCACCATACCCAGCTGGAGAATTCTCAATCATTTGCTTAGGATGCTGCCTGTATGGATTTTGCATTGCATTAAAGCTTTGGTTGCTTGAATGGTTAGGATACATGTTAGAATTGTTGTATTGATTATGCATGTTGTGGTAGCCCTGTTGGTTGTAGCCTTGAGCAGATGGTGCAGCTATTGGGCTGGGTCTCTGATAGTACTGTGCATTTTGATATTGAGTCTGATGTGGAGGACTTTGGAAAACTGCTGGTGGCTGCTGGTGTTGTTGCTGGTGTTGCTGCTGCTGATGTTGTTGCTGCTGGTGTTGTTGTTGTTGCTGATGTTGCTGCTGCTGTTGTTGCTGTTGATGCTGCTGATGTTGCTGCTGCTGCTGCTGATGTTGCTGCTGCTGCTGATGTTGCTGCTGATGTTGCTGTTGCTGCTGCTGATGTTGCTGCTGCTGCTGGTGCTGATTTACATAAATATGCTGTCTATCAGTTTGACCAGGGTAATGGTAATCCTGACGGCCAGTATAACTCTGTTGAGGACTCATCATTGCATGTCCTGGACTATGATAACCTACTTGATTAGAGTAAGTTGGACTCTGAAATCCAGGCGGAATGGCATGAGGACTTTGCATGCCAGTGTGTTGTGGACTATGGTAAGCATTAGAACTAGGGCTGACATATCCCTGTTGTGGCTGCTGATTCATCATCTGGTTATTGGAATAGTTCTGCTGATAACTATAATTTTGTTGGTAGTGTGCTGCATGCATTGACCGTTGCTGTGGAGAGTAGCCATTGTAGTTCGGCGGCATAGGCTTCTGGTACTGGTGGTCGTGCGAGGGGTACGGCGCTGACGTGGACGCTGCAGCGCCTTTGTTTTCTGGCATATCTCGCTTTTGCGGGAGAATTCTGGCAAACTGTCCATTCAGCAGTCTAGGTTGAGAAGACATTGAACTCCTTTTTGATGTTGTGGGTTGCTGTGATGGGTCATTATTATTGTACATAGAATCGTAGTTCGTTGTGTAGGCTGTGAAGTTAGTTCTTGTTGATTGCCCAGAAGAACTAGATCCCGATTTACTGAAACAAGTGAAAGCAGTCATTCAAATTTTATTGTTTAATTATAAATATAATTTGAGATTGAAGAATCATTCCTACCTGTTATATTCTCTTGTAGCTTCCATAATTACAGAGAGGCCAGCACCTTGATTGTCTACAGTTGCATGCTGATCAGTTGCATGCTGTCTAGATATTTCTTCCCTCTTAGCGAGTCCTTGAGGGTCATGATGTTCTATGACACTCTCATCCATACAAAATTTTGGCACAGATGGAAATTTACTTGACTGATCAATGCAGGAGGATGGTTTCTTGAATTGAGACATATTTGGAGTACTAGCATCCTTTATATTAAAATTGAAAACTTGTGTACAGGAAGGTTCTTCATAATAAGCAGTTTTATTAATCTGTAACAAAAAAAAAAATGTTAAAAATCATGTAATTTATAAAATCATCTATGGTTAAATAGCATACATGCATATGAACATACATTTTGCTGCCCAGCAGCTATAGGCGCTTGAAATTTAGCAGCATTTTCTTTGTCATGAGGCACAGTTTTCATTTCAGTAAGCTCTGCCTTCTTCTTAGTATTTATAGCCATTGTTATAGATCTGTCTTCATGGATGTCGAAATTAGGAACTTCAAATTGCTGTACTACAGCTGGTTGCACTATTGAAGGTTCTGAAACATACAAAATTATATTAATCTTAGTTCTGAATAATTCTATCAAAACATCAAAATTACTAAGACATCATTACCACTGTCATTGAACAGGTTTCTTAGTTCCCATCTGGCTTCTTTGGTGTTTACCGTTACAGAATCACCAAGGAGATTACCCATCAAACTCCTATTGAATTCTTCCATTAGATTGTTTTTACCATAATTTGGTACTGCATTTTCATTACCATAATTATGACTTGAAGTGAGCATTTCATTTTCTTTATCAGACATGCTTGAAGCTGGTTTATAATTCTCATCAACTTTCTTGGCAGTTAGTTCACTAAATTCCTGTGAATCCAAATTCACTAACACTTTGGGTTCACCGGGCGAGTGCATGTTAGTTACTTTTGTGATGTTTTGTAACGTAGGCATGGTCAAAGGCATCAGTTGCCCTAAATGATCCTGTTCCGGGTCCAGAGCACAATTCGCTAATGTTTCTAAAGCACTGCACTGAGCCAGTGTCTCATTAATGTTTTCATACTTTTGTGGAACTTCAACAACTTCAGGTTTTTCTTCAGTATTTTCAGTCTTCACTTTTTTCTCTAAATTATATTTTCTAGATCTTATTTCTTCTAAACTGTATTCTTGGTCATGGACATACACCTATAGAACATGTTGTCATTAGCAAATTGTTTATAAAATGGATATGAATTATATGCATGTACATATGATATCATTATTGGATAACAATTAAAATCAGAATACCAACCTGTGACTTATTATAACAAGGAATTTTTGTTGAATCTGGGGGATCAGGTACACATAGAGGCACAGTAAATGATAAGTCATCCATACAATAAGGCATGTGATTGGCTGGAAGCCTTAAGACATCATCTTCATCTTCATATGCTGAAAATAGAACTCAATTACACATTGTTGCAAAGATCAAAATAAAAATTATTAAGTAATAAGAAAAACAACTTACGAGTAAACGGTAAAGGTTGATGAGGTACAACGTTAGTATGTACCATTTTAGTTTTGGGATTGGTCCATATCCCAACTTCTTTTTGATTTTCAACATTACTGCAAGCCTGAACCAAGGATGCAGGGCCTGGGTCTTCAGCAATAGGGATGGCAGCTTGTGATGTTGATGGAGCATCCTATAGAAAAAATAGTACATTATGATATAAGTGCATAATGTTAGTGATTAGCGTTGAAGCGGTATTTAGACCCGAGCCGTGGCGAGGGTCTTAAGAGTGCCAGGAACGGTAGTCATTAATTACCATTCTCGGCTCTCGCGCGTATCGTACGACGTTTTTCAATAGGTACACTTGCGAAGAAAATAACTGTAAAACTAGTAAACTTTTGTGGCGGTATAAATCTGTTTTCATATGCGCGCCCATTTTTAAATTTACTTTTCAATACACTCACTGAAATAAATAAATTGGGGTTGACCGGCGACTCGTGGGGGACGACCTGCGCCCATCCTGATACGATACATGTAATAAAATTATGGCGGGAGAGAGGTTGAACATAAAGGTTTTAACTACATTATAGCACTAGTACGCAATGGTAAACAAAATATCCCAGATTGGCAACAAGGGCTATTATGTACCTAAGTGCAGTGCAATAAGACTCACTTTCTGAGCAAGTGTATTGAAAAAAACATTACAGAACTTTAACATAATCAAAATTAAAGTGTACACCATATAATACACTCTTGGAAAAATAAATAATAATGCTATAAAACATATTTTAGTGAAATAGATTAGAAAAGACTTGCCTCATAAATGTTGACCATTACATTAGAGTTGGGTAGCCTGTTGTCATAGCTGCCACCTTGCTGTCTCACCACCCCAGGAACAGAGCTCCGAACACTATCCCCAACCCTCTGAATAGGCACATTGGCGATGTTACGCCGCTTGAACGACTTCAATGATGTCAGAGCCATCCTAGTCTCAGCCAGAGCTGACGCTGCCTTCCGTTTGGTTGGGGAGTCATCATGTAACATTCTTTGGGCAAAGAATAATTGAAAGTTCCTAAAAACAAAGTTACGTTGAGTGACTACCAGAAATTAAAGAGCCAGAGTAACACATTCTTGTTAAATACAATGTAAATGTTTGGTTACCAATTTTACATCACAGTTGAAATTGTAAAAAGAATACTGAATACATCTAATGACCCTGGCTTGTTGCCAATATTCTGAATTATATCAAATTGCTAGAGCCTTGTGGGAAATCTGAACTATTTGAGTTCACTGCTAAGGTTTTAGTCTGGGATTAGCATGATAGTAAGGTCAAAGGAGGTCACAACAAAAGTAAGTAGTAAGCAGGTTAGCTTCAAACCACAAAAATGAATAAACATGTTTGCAACAAAATGCTTATCAATCAGTTACATGTTTAGTTTGATTTAATTTATTAAACCCCAAGTGAACACCAACGTCCATGCTCTCATTATCATTCTATTATGTCTCTAATTATGGTATTCAAAAGGTTAATAAGTGTAACTTAAGCTAAATTTCTCTAGATACTCTTACTCTGCCAAAAAACTGACAATTTAAAAAGTTTGAAACTTGCGTGATGTTAAATATATGCACTTTAGTTTAAGTATTACATATTTGCTGCTTAAAATGGCAACACCTATTACATAATATTTACACATAAAACTCACATATGTGCCTGCTCCAGTTCATCCAATGGTTGGGCTTTAGCCTGAAGACCTAACATATACACCTGATTGGCTTTCTTATAATCTCCAGACTCCTCGCAGTAGCATGCCCAGGCACGGTAGAATTCTGAACATTCTACTCCAATACCAGTATTATAAAGTCTTTGATATATCTCTAAAGGGTTGGACAGACAGTCTACCTATAAATAAAACATCACATTACAGTGGAAATAGTAAAAAAAAAACTTAGTAGTATGCTGAGCTTGTACACTACTGGAAAAATAATCCTTGAAGGATTACTTTTTCAGCAGTGCCAGTTGGAAATGTTAGTACATAATTACCTATGTGAAATAAACATATTATGAGAAAGCAATAATTTGTTTATAATATAAAATCAATACTAAGCTTTAATCAGATTAAGTTGCAAATACCGCAAAATTCTTTATTGAAATGGCTATGTTAGCAACAATGCTTCATAAGTATTTTTTCTATTGATAAGAAGGTTCATCTAGGTAGTAAGAGGTATGTAACAGAATAGTGCTTGGTAATAATAAATTTATAGAGCTAGTATTTGACATAAACAGAAGAGCTGAAGAACTTAACAGTAGGTAAAAATAATTTACTGGCACTTACATATTTTATCCATAACTTTACAAATCTCCTATCTTGATAGTATTTCTTTTCATTCTCAAACAACTGTAGACAGTCTTTTATTAACTTATCCATATGCCCTTCATGTCCATGTTTGGGAAAACACTGCTCAACCCACTGGATGTAGTTGAACCAGGGGTCCAAAGGATCTGTGCCTTGATAGAGTCTAATAGCTGCTTCATGTTCCCTGCCGGTGCATCAAAGGAATAAGTAGTTACTTACGATGGAAGTCAAGTCTTAATGCTGACATGCATACGAAATATCATAAAAAATACGTAATATGACAAGTAAATGGTGTTTTTTTTACAAATGAAGACACTTAGCATAAAAAACTTCCTGTACATTTGTGAGTACATAAAATGGGAAATATACGTATAAGTTTATAAATAAGTTATAAAAAACATTACTCTTTTTGCAATTGCAGCTGTCTCTGAGCCTCAACATCCGATTGAGCTTGCAACGCTGTACCCAACTGCACAAGGTTTCTACCGCCTCTCAGCGGTTGAATGTTTTCTTTACTAACGTCGATGTCCATTGTAGAACTAAAATAGCGCTGAAATATCACAGCATGAGGGATAAACACAGCACACAGAACCACAAATAAGTGATCATAAAAAATTGGGGTTCGAGCCCGGTTTATCACTTTTTGTTGTTGCACCGCGTAAATGATAGAAGTAAACTTATTTTATAAATAGATTAAACATTATACTACAAGCAATTGTAAATTATTTAATGTTTTTAGCTTTGAAAATCTGAAAAAAATTGGCGACTACCAACTGAAGCACCAAAAACTAACCCGAAATTGACATCACTCTATAGAATTTTAGCGTTTATGACAGCATTTGAATTTTCTCAAAAAAAGTCCGTTACAGTACGTGACTTGCCTCGGACAGCAAGGGAGACAAATAAAAGTAGGGTATTTTCTAAGCATTGTTTGTTTTAGTTAACAATAACGTAGTTTTGTTTATTTGCTTGACGATAATGGAAATCTAACAACCTGTTTTAGAAAACCAAAGTACCTGTGCGTCTCAAATTAAACACAAGATCCCGTTTGCATCGCAATCAGTCTGAACCTAAATCTAATAAAGTCTGATGGATAAGACGCTAGCCGGGACAGGCGGCACTTTTGAGCTGCTATTGGCAATCAAATACTAATGCCGAATGCTTAAAATTATAACAAGCAAACGAACCCTAATCAGTGTTTAGCGGACGTTTGCCGACTACACAGAGACCTGTGGACCCTAGAGGAATGCTTTTTTTTATAATACTGCACTGGTGTATGCCGCGTCATTCGACGAAACCTTTGTATACAAAATGAGCGACACACATTCGCCTTGCCAGGCGCACGAATGTGAAAATGCGGGGATGCTTCGAAAGTGATATTTTTAAAACTTATCCGGAAAAGATCTCTGAAAATCTGCGCAAAAATTTTTCGTGAACCCTGCCCTTCACATTGTACATATAATTGAAAAAGCAAAAAAAATATAATTAGGTACAAAAGTACCTTGCTAAAATGGAGATTCTGAATGACGATCTTTACAAACTTCAGAAAGGGTTTTTTTTATAAAACAAAATGTATTTTCTGGAATAAGTTTTGTGAAATTGTCTAATGAGTGACGGAAGTGACTGATTGCCATATCTCTCTTTTTAACCCCAGATGGAAAAGAGAGGTGTTATTTAAGTTTGACGTGTCTGTGTGTCTGTCCGTGGTATATCGTAGCTCCTTAGCGAATGGACCGATTTTGATGCGGTTTTTTATTTATTAATGGTAGGCTTGCGTTTGACCACCATTTCATCTGATGGTAAGCGATAATGTGGTCGACGATGAAGCACGCTTGCATATAAGAAATCTATTCACTCTCGACTTAAAGACTCCTAAGTTGTAGCTATTTGAAAGCCGACATTATCAAGATGGTTCATAAATACGATTCTTGAAGATCTCTTCAGGTATTCAAGGTCATCAGCTCGTTTGTTAGCTGTGGTAAGGATCTTAAACACTTAATGGATGTATAATTTACTAATCTATATATATAAAAGAAAGTCGTGTTAGTTACACCACTTATAACTCAAGAACGGCTGAACCGATTTGGCTGAAAATTGGTGGGGAGGTAGCTAAGAACCAGGAGAAGGACATAGGATACTTTTTTTTTTTTTTTTTTTTTAGGGTAGAGTAGAGTAGGGTATAGTAGAGTAGAGTAGGGTAGGGTAGAGTAGAGTAGGGTAGAGTAGAGTAGGGTAGGGTAGAGTAGGGTAGGGTAGGGTAGAGTAGGGTAGAGTAGGGTAGAGTAGGGTAGAGTAGGGTAGAGTAGGGTAGAGTAGGGTAGAGTAGGGTAGAGTAGGGTAGAGTAGGGTAGAGTAGGGTAGAGTAGGGTAGAGTAGGGTAGAGTAGGGTAGAGTAGGGTAGAGTAGGGTAGAGTAGGGTAGAGTAGGGTAGAGTAGGGCAGAGTAGGGTAGAGTAGGGTAGAGTAGGGTAGAGTAGGGTAGAGTAGGGTAGAGTAGGGTAGAGTAAGGTAGAGTAGGGTAGAGTAGGGTAGAGTAGGGTAGAGTAAGGTAGAGTAGGGTAGAGTAGGGTAGAGTAGGGTAGAGTAGGGTAGAGTCGGGTAGAGTAGGGTAGAGTAGGGTAGAGTAGGGTAGAGTAGGGTAGAGTAGGGTAGATTAGGGTAGAGTTGACAGCTTAGATAAAAGGTAACTATTAGGCGGTACGAAGTTTGCCGGGTCAGCTAGTAAACACATATATGTGACCTAATGTTTGAAATACTCGTGTACATGCCGGCACTATCAAGCTTGTCTGATGATGGACGTCGGAAGTCAGGAACGTAACCTTGGACTGCCTATTATTAAACCCATCTAGTTTCGACTCATTCAGATTTATCGAACCGCTAGTTGGTAATATTAAGAAAATGTTAAATACTTAAGTAGTTTTCTCAATAATGGTTTCCGCGAATAATTTAAAAAGAGTAAAATAAATGTGTAAAAAGGTCACCGGACTCAGTGATGCTCATGTTTAAAATCTTTATAGGATCATAAAATGAAGTGTTATTCTAGTACTGTACCTAGTACAATAAAGAATTAAGGAAGTTAAAAGGCTCAAAGAGTAATGTAATATCTTATTTTTTACTTTCTTTTTGCGTTGGGGTTTTTTATTATTTTTTTAATCTGCCGCTATTTGGAAAATTCCACTCGCTGGTCAAACTAGAAAATATTTTGTACGAATAGCGATACATATACATACAACGCATGACGTCGACACTATAACAGTAAATTAAAACACTTGTAGTACTAGTCGATAGGAACATTATTAACCTACCAAAACAATCAAAATATATACCTAAACGAAAAATAAAAAATATTTTCAAACAAACTAAATAGCATAACATCATAAACAAAATATTACAAATATTGATATGTAAACTAACTTATATGACGTAATCTTTTGGCGCCATTAATAATAAAAACAAGTACACCAAATCACAGATTTTTCATTATTAAAGTTTTTTTTGCTACGAAATACGTTGTTATGAAATAATGTCGAATTGCCCTACGCAGACTAGACGTAGAGACACAAAACAAATTAATCTAACTGTGACACTCCCCGTAAATTAAAATCATATCGGAGAACTCCGAAGTAGACATGAGCGCGGACTACAATTTGGACGGCAGCGGCGTGTTGGCTAAAATAACCTAGCGGTGGCGGTGCCCCCGGCGTGACCATTTTTTTTATTACTTATAATGACTTCTGCTTTAAGGCGGAGTGGGAGGACGTGTCAGACTTTTAATGACTAAAGTTCACTCCTATTTTCCTTCGTTGCCTTGCGAACCCATGGCCTGAGCAGGCTTCGACACTACTGGGCCCCTACGGTTTTGCTGGCATCTCCTTGAGGCGCACGTGTAAGTGGTTACACGCGCGCCTCAAGTGCTATCGACAACTGGTAATCGGTCCGGGCGGTTATGATCACCGGACGGCCGGACGGCATTTAATCGCCGTCCTTGAGGTGGCTGGAAACCAAGGTTGGGATTTCGGTGGTAGCGGGGGCGTGAGGGTCGTTCCATCACGCGTGCGCCGTCTTCTTCGCTAACATTACTTTCGCTGAGATGACACTCATACCGGCCCATACATCATATAGAAAATGCTGAAAAAGAAAAAATAATGTTCTGTGACTAAACTGTGTTGTGTGCTGGATATATTCGAATAGTTTTGATTTCGGAACATAATGAGATTCATGAGGTATACGCAGCGGCGGAGACCTCTCGCGCCGGGCCTTGGTCGAGGCCATGGTCCGGAGCGAGTCTAGAAAGAAAACATACACAACACACAACCGGCCAAGTCCGAGTCGAATTCGCGCGAAAAGTTTCGTAGCACTATCTATTCAACATAAGACACTAAAATCACGTTTGTTGTGTGTTGGAGCCCCACTTGAATATTTATATTATTCTGTTTTAGTACTTGTTGATATAGCGGCAACAGAAAAACATTAATCGTGAATATTTCAATAGTCTAGCTGTCATGGTTCATAAGATACAGCCTGGTGGCTGACAGACGGACATTGGAGTCTTAGCTATACGGTACCGTTTATTATCCTTTGGGTATGAAACCCTAAAAAATATCTAAAATATACAGTTAATCAACTTTCTACAGGCAGTGTAACAGTGTTATATTATTTGTTGACAGTGGATCGGATAATATGACCACTGTAGTGTTGGTTGAAAAACCTACTCAAGAAGATTCGATAAATTAAGCAGTAAAAGATACAGTTGCCAATCATGTTAACAACGATCATATCTGCATATTATTGCGTGTGCATTTACAGCAACGATCAATCTTCTTATAATCTTTGGCGAAGGCACATACATATTTATTATTAGAAAGAGTACCTAGCCTGAAGCACAAGATGGAGGTATTGTGGTGTCCTCATGACGGCAATCACTTGCACCTCTTGCGTCCGATCCTGGTCCAGCGCCAGGAAGCGCTCACCAGCTCTTTCTGCGAATCAATAATGAGAGCGAAGGAGGTGGCGAAAGGCTTTGCAGACGGCCAGTACCTACCCTACATACACCTTAGAGTCTGACTAAAAGTCAAATGGAAATCTGATGTTATCAACACTGGTTCAATAATCAAGGTTGATAAAGAGATATTGATTATTGTTTATTAACAGAAGAACCTTATAAAAAGTATCGAATATCAGTATTTTTTAAATGATAAAATTTAGTCGAATATATCGAAAATAGAGTCGGTTAACTTGTTAGGCAGACCATATACCTTGTTTACTTTACCTTACCCGACGCTACTTACATACTTGCACAACTAATGTTTTTTTTTTGTTCAAAAAAAAAAACTTCCCTGTATGCTGGTGAAAAAAAAATATGGGTTCATTTTGTACTCAATATTCATTACTATATAGCGGATTATACTTAAAAGAATCCGTCTCATTATTTAAAAGCGGTTTCGAAAAAGAGAATCTTTGGCTTTGATTAAACGTATCTACAAAGTTGTATTTATATTTCCACGTGAGTGACGAGGCGAATTGCGATCGCGCATGTTTATGTAAATATAATATCGCGCCCGCAATTTACCGAGTGAACTTTGTATTCAAAATTAATGTTTCGTCGAACGATGAGGCAAATTGATTAAATTGATGTGGAATCAATGAAACAGACTTAAAATGAAACTGAACATTTTATTTTAGTGCGACTAGAATACTAACCTCTGCAAGGTTTGCCAAGAAGGCTGAATCGATACGTTTGGTGCCAAATACAATAATATCTACAATAAAAAAAAACATTTGACAGCTCGTTTCGCCGCGTCTGTCATATGTCAAATTTGACAGATTATCAGATCTTGTTTGCCTTTGCCTGTGTTATAGGCCTGGGTCGTATCGCTTTTTCTGAGTATCGTATCTGAATCAGATTTCGAGTTTCAATATCAGATTTCGAAACTATATATTTCAATATCTAGATATTGTGCGTACGCGTTCAATTTTCAAACCTAATCCGATACGGTGTTTTTAGGTTGCGACGATATTCGATGAAAATCGGTATTGTAGGATATCTAGATATTGTGCGTACGCATTTTTTATGTAGACATATATTTTCAAACCTGATCCGATACCGCGTCGTTGAGATTCAATGCGACGATGTTGGACTTATGGATGAGAATCAGTTCTGTCTGTAGGTTTGTTTATTTTAAATAGGAACTTATGTTTCTCTGATCCTGCAAGGTTGGGTTTGGGTTTAGATAATATGCCTTCTCGGTGTTGATCGTGGTGAGATTGATACGGTGTCGTATTACTTATTTAATTTTTACCTACAACACTAAAAACAAAAAATTCCATCACTTACTCTAGGCTTAGGACTGGCTATATTATTTAATAGAAATAAATTGGTATACTTAACCTAAACTATACTTTAAATTAATAACTTTAAGATTGGAACTAACTCATTAAAATAGTCCATAAAATATGATGAATAGGTTCAAAATCATAATATTATTATTTTTACTGTAAGTACAACTTGCAACTAAAATAACATTGCCATACCCATACCGCTCTAACTATTGCAAATTGATATCGCTCGCGCTCTTTCGCACGCGAGTTACGCGTACGCGCCACTTGGGCCGAAATCTGATGTAGAGCGATATCGGGTACTGCGCGACCGACCGGTGTGAATATCAGATTTTGTAATATATAGTTTTCGGACGTGCCAGCGGTTTTTAGATATTTGTACCGGTATTGTCATAGACGCGATGCGAGTGCTCGGGTGGTACGTCAATATCTAGATATTGAAATATATAGTTTTCAAATACGTCAGTAAGCGGTTTTTAGATATTGTACCGATATATAGATTTCGTAACTATATACGATTTGTATCGCCCAGTCCTACTGTGTTATTATTATTACTATGGTCGTACGTAGTCCTATTTTGTTGATATAATTTTTGACTGCGGATTATTTTGATTGAGTTTTTTCATAAAATGCTACAGTATTGCCATGGAATTGTTTGGTAAAATATAATTTGTGTAACCCAAAACGCTAATTATTTATTTTAACACTGTAAGACTGCACCATAAATTGTCTTCTTCGTTTGGTGTTTGCAAAAATTACCAACATGTCACTTCGTTTGCAAATAGAAAAGAAAAAGCAAGAAGAGATGCGTCGCTTGATGGCTGAACGGAAAAGAAAGAATGTTAAGCCCACTAAGATAGACAACCCACTTGCAAAGTATAACAACACTGGACAGTTGATGTGTATACTTTGTAACTCAATAGTGCGGTCTGAACACGTGTGGCCAGTACACTTAAACAGTAAACAACATAGAGAGAATGTTGAAAAGGCCAAAAAGTTAAAAGAATTGACTAATAATTTCACTGTTGGGAAGATTAAACATAAAAGTGGGAGCCCGCCCAGGGACGCACCACCTGAGAAAAAATTGAAAGGAATTCTGAAGAATGCTGAGACACAAGTTCCTCTAGTTCCCAAAAATAATGCACCACAAGTAATTTCATTTCATGATGAAGAAATCAAGAGGACACCCTTGATCCTATCTACACCAACTCTTAGTAATGAAGGTTTGTAAGTAATCTATAACCAAAATTATCAGTTATCTGATACAAATTCACTGTTCTATGTTCTGTTTAGTTAATGTTCTTCATAATCTAATTAAAACTTATGTAACATACAGATACTGATATAGCTATAGTCATGGGTTACTGGGATCCCACTTTGACAGTGTAAACCTGATAATTATCTTTACATTATCAGTAGCCAATAAAGCTACTCAAATGTGAATTTCTAATATTAAATATAATCTAGCCAAGACATGTTTTTCTAGATACTCCAGCACCTAGTGCATCTGAAGTGGATGGTGCACAAGGATCGGAGCAACCCATCCCAGAAGGTTTCTTTGATGACCCTATTCTAGATGCCAAGGTATGCAATCAAATTTATAAAAAAAAAAAAAGAATTAATTATCTTTTTTATTAAAATTGCTTTTATATTTACCCCATTAATGATAACACAATAAAACTTAAAACTATTGACATCTCACTACTCTGCTTAACAAGTTCTTGAATTAAACAATAAAAAAAAAACTTATTTAGTATAATAAATGCAGTAACAAAATTTTAAAATGCACCAAAATATCCTAAGAAATGCAGCTATTGTCCAAATAATTGTTCAAAGGATTCATGGATATAATCAATCATATCAGAAGCTACCATACTTCTTCCTTTAACTGCAAAAGCTTTTTCATTACACAATCTTATCAAACGGCTTGCAGCATAACAGGACAGAGATGAAGCTAGTAAAACCTTATCCCCACATGTCTCCATCTCTATTTTATCTGTGTTTGCTAATGTCCAGTTCATCATAATGGCAATCGCTCCAGAGAGCAAGTCCCCTTGTCCCCCACATCTTCTGCCTGAGCCACCAATATCTGATTTCCATTGAACCCCAGGATCTACACTGTACACTTCATCTATTGGTCCTTTCTTAAATACTGTCACATATTTTCCCAACTGGCTCAATCCTGATGGACCATTTGTTTTAGCACAAAGTCTGTCAAACTCTATTTTATTTGGAGTTAATACAACTGGAGACATGAATTCTTTTAATAAATGTGTCTTTTCTGTAATCAAGAACAATCCATCAGCATCAATGAGTAGTGGGATCCTCTTTTCTCTTATGACCTCTATTAGCTCAGTAACTACATGAAATGTTTCTTTCTGTCTTCCTAGTCCTGGTCCTATTACTATTGCATGAAGCCGCTCAAACCACTGTGATATCTCAGTCACAGCATTTGGAAAATCTAATAAAGGGTGAACTATTAGCTCTGGACTGTATGATTTTATAACAGTGGCTGAATCTTTAGTGCAGAATATGTGACTCAAGTCTGCCCCAACCTGCAACAAAAATAATATCTTTAATATCAACTCTACGACTAAAATGCGTATTTAAAATCCTTACTAATAAAGTATTTAAAAAAACTATTCTAATGCTTTCAAATCATTACTATACTAACCCTTAGTGCACTTATTCCAGCAAAGTATGGTGCACCTGTATATTCTAATGATCCTCCAATAACTCCTATTCTTCCTGCTTGACCTTTATGACTACTAAGGTCTAAAGGTGGAATGCACGCTTTAACGCTTTTCAGCATGAATGATTCTTCCATTTTATTATAAACGCTACTCAAAGATCTCAAATTGTTTAAAGAAAATTGGTTTATTATTGTTTTTGGTAAACCTTTTGTCGTTAACATTGATACTCGCAAAGGACAAGTGGTTGGGAAACCTAGGTAATTCACAAGTGTAAATTAACAGTACCTATTGTTAATCAAAATCTCGGTGCAAAAAAATAAATAAATAAAATTTCAAAGTCAAAACTGTCAAAATCAAAAGTCGCTTCTAATCATTGTGGTGCGTTCCACGGCTCGGTTTACGTGCGCGAGATTTGTAGCAATTTACTATAATGCCTGGTACACATAGGGTACGAATAGTACAGGTCGCGCGATGAATCACGATCGCTCGGCAAAAGTGGAAGGGGCATGCGCAGTATTCAATTCTACGGTCTATTTGGCGACGTACGGGCGGGTGTGCGCCGTCGGCGACACGTCATTGGTAGATAGAGTCGCTCTTCAATTCCTGCGTTGCGTTCTCGCCTCTCATTGGATACTGTTGTACTTGGGTACTGTTGCGTACAGATTGTGTTATCGTAATAGTAAAACGTAGTTGTAAAAATAAAAAAAAATGGTGAGAAATAAAATATTAAAACGGCTAGCCAGAAAAATAGTTTACGACGTGAATTATTACGTTAAAGAAAGAAACTAACGAAATTATTTTTTTTAATTTTATGTTTTTAATTTTTTTTTAATTTACCTACTTACAAGATAAATTACAAGCCTATACTAGTGTTATTATAAGTTATGTTACTAAGGTTCAAACATAAGAAATTAAAAATAAAATCCTAACGTACTAAGAATTTCTGTGCGCAATTGTACACATGCGCCGATTGCCCCCACTACTTTCACCGAGCGATCTTGATTCACCGCGCGACCTGTACTCATTTTGTAATAATTTATAATAAATAAGTGTCTAATACGTCAACCGACTTAGGAATTTTGTATAATATTTAATCATTTAAAAAATACTTATATTCGATACCTTTTCTAAGGTTCTTCTGTTATAAAACAATGATCTCTATCTCTTAATCAACCTTGATTATTGAACCCATGTTGACTACATCAGATTTCATTAAATCCTAATAATTACCGAAGTCGTTTAACTTATTAGACAGACTCTAAGTACATTTAGGAAAAACTAATAGGTACCGTCTGGTGCGTATTCTTAAGCGCCCCAAATACCTACAATAATATTGCACAATATTTTTGTTGTGCATAATATAGAATAGAATACCCAAAGGTATATAGGTACGATTGACAATCGCTTTGCGCAGTCCATACATTGGCGAGCCAATCGTCTTCGTTGTTACATACATACAGCAGCGCAGGGAGCGAATCATGAGTGACGTCTATGACGCGATGGCGTGGCGAGTCCGATTGACTCGCCGCGAAATCGCGTCTCACTTCACACCACTAAAGAGACCGAATATTTGACTTCTGCTCAACTTGAAGCCAGCGCTCAAGATCCGTGGCGGCAATAGGGTAAGGTCTGAGATTCAAGCCCATGGAACAAAAACGTCATAGTCATAATGGCGGGACCATATAGTTTTGTTTTAGAATGATGTTGCATATATTTAATAGGTAATACACTCATTTTTGAAAAGTGTGTCAATTAGATTCTATAGTGCTAATAAACCATTGAAAAAAACACACGCTAACGTCGCTAAGTACCTACCTTAAAAATGCATTAAAATAGACATTTTCAAATTTCGCGCATAAGGCATCGCCCTAATAGAACGCGAATGCGCGATCATCGTAGGTTCGCGCGAATTGTACTCGTACGAATGCGCGATCAAATATATTGAATTCGAATAGGTGTCCTAATTGAAATTCGTGCGATAACTGTAAAATAAATAGTCATAGTCATAGTAGTTTATTGGTAAGGGATTCTTCAAAAAAATTGAGCGTCTCTGATGTCCATGGTTTTTGGTATCGACCGGGACCGTGCGACTGCACGCGAGTGAGCCTCGCTCTTGTCGTCAATTCGCGCGATGATCAATAGGACACCCAGTTTTTGCCATCGCGCGAACACGAGATGGTCGCATCGTTTACTCGCGCGATGATCGCGCATTCGCGTTCTATTAGGACGATGTCTAATGCAGAACGTAGTGGACGCCACATTTTACTCCGAGGTATGACGTCAGTTGGCTCTATAAACAAATGCGCTAATAATGACTCAGTATGGCCGATCAGTTGACAGTTGTGACGTTCAGTTTATACATCTGAATAACGTAATAACATGGTGGCTATTTCAAACTGATAAAGTATAGATAAAAAATACTGACAATTTGAATTGATTTAAAAAAAATATTTTGCTATTTTATGAATTAAAATTAATGCTTGCCTAAGCTATCTTAATAATATATTTTAAGATTTTTTCTCATATAGAGTAAAATACCCCATTGTATTTGGCGTATGGGGCCCCATATGAACAGAATAGAACAAATACTAGAGTTGCACAAAATTGTCTTGTTGACAGACACATTTATAATAAAATAATTTAATATGTTGGTGGAAACAGAACATTGCTTTGCTGTAAACATGTTAATTTATTATAACGTAATTAAGTTTTTAAATAATGATGAAGCAATAACAGACCGTTGGATGTTCGCTATTGGGCGTGTTTTTACTTAAGCGATACACGGATGGCATTTAAAAGAGGCGTTTACGAAATATTTTTTAGATCGAGGCATTTTATGGACAGTTTTACACGTCGATCTCCAAACCCGCTACAAATCTGGCAAACGACCCAAGAGCTAGATTGACTCGACACTACTCCGAAGATATCCCCGACATCAGCCTGTACAAGATTAGGATGGCTCTGAAGCAGTTGAAGAACAACAAGGCGTCGGGTGAGGACGGAATTACGGCTGAGCTCCTGAAGGCGGGTAGAAAACCGGTCCTAAAGGCCCTTCAGAAGTTGTTCGATTCCGTCATACTCGAGGGAAAAACGCCACAGGCATGGAGCAGATGTGTGGTGGTACTCTTCTTTAAGAAGGGTGACAAAACCCTGCTGAAGAATTACAGGCCCATCTCACTTCTGAGCCATGTCTACAAGCTGTTTTCCAGGGTCATCACGAACCGTCTTGCGCGCAGGTTTGACGACTTCCAGCCTTCTGAACAAGCCGGATTCCGAAAAGGTTTCAGCACCGTAGACCACATACATACGCTACGGCAGGTCATACAGAAGACCGAGGAGTATAACCTGCCTAGCGTTTGTGGACTACGAGAAAGCTTTTGATTCGATCGAGACTTGGGCTGTGCTGCAATCTCTCCAGAGGTGCCAAATTGACTATCGGTACATCGAAGTGCTGAGGTGTTTGTACGAAAACGCCACCATGTCAGTCCGACTCCAGGACCAGACCTCGAAACCTATCCTCCTGCAGCGAGGTGTGAGGCGGGGAGACGTCATCTCTCCGAAACTGTTCACGGCCGCAATGGAGGCTGTCTTCAAGGTTCTGGACTGGAGTGGACTAGGCATTAATGTCAATGGTGAGTACATCACTCACCTTCGGTTTGCTGACGACATAGTAGTCATGGCGCAGACTATGGAGGAGCTCAGCACAATGCTCAATGACCTCAATAGAGCTTCTCTAAGACTGGGTCTTAAAATGAACATGGATCAAACCAAAATCATGATTACCAACCATCTAGCGCCTACTCCTATCAAGGTCGGAGACTCTACACTCGAAGTTGTGGACGATTACGTCTGCCTCGGACAGACGGTCCAGTTGGGTAGGTCTAACTTCGAGAAAGAGGTCAACCGTCGATTCCAACTCGGTTGGGCAGCGTTCGGGAAACTACGCGGTATCTTCTCGTCCAACATACCACAGTGTCTCAAGACGAAAGTCTTTAACCAGTGCGTGTTGCCAGTAATGACATATGGCTCCAAAACGTGGTCGGTTACAATGGGCCTCATCAGAAGGCTTAAAGTCACCCAAAGAGCAATGGAAAGGGCTATGCTCGGGGTTTCCTTGCGTGATCGAATAAAAAATGAAGGTATCCGCAGGAAAACTAAGGTTGCCGACATAGCACAAAGAATTGCCAAACTTAAGTGGCAATGGGCAGGGCACATTGCTCGCAGAACAGATGGCCGTTGGGGCCGAAAGGTTTTGCAGTGGCGACCGCGAACCGGAAGACGCAGTGTTGGAGGGCCTCATACAAGGTGGACCGATGACCTGGTGAAGGTGGCAGGAAACTGATGGATGCGGGACGCACAGGAACGTTCGATGTGGCGAAGCTTGGGGGAGGCCTATGTCCAACAGTGGACGGCAGTGGAGTATCGGCTGAAATGATGACATAGAATTTGAGACCCTCAGATCAAAATGGAAGCAAACCAGCGTGGTATGGCCACCATATAAATTGCAGCGTTTAAATGAATACTACTGGCACTGGTTATTGTCAGTTCTATCTGTCGTGTTTTTTTACCGTATCTGGTTTTAGTTTTCAACTACTTCCATTTCTTACAGGTACGGAACATTGAATATAAAGACCCAATTGAAGAGGAATGGGAAAAATTCCAGAAGGAAATAAAGGAAGAAGCGACCGCATCAGCAGAAATTATTGCTGGAGAGCAGGAAGAAGCAACAGCTGAACGACAAATTGATGAAATCGACGAACAAATTAGAATTTGGTCAAAGTTGGTATTTTTCCATTAAAAAAAAAAAATCTTTTTATTTCAGAGGGTGTAATTCTAATGATTTTTGATTATTTTTACAGAGTTCTAGATCTTGAGTTAAAAAAGGAAGAAACTAAAAAAACGAAACAAGATATGGAAAAAATGAGTGAAGATGAACACGGAGATTCAGATAATGAAGATGATATTGATGAATTCTTGGACTGGCGGGCGAAAAAATCGTATACTTAACATATTGTCTTATTAAAATGTTCTAAATTAAGTTTTAGCTTACATTTGTGGTTTTATTTATTCGTATCTACTGCCATTTTGGCTTGATTTGATGATTTGGAGGTATGCGGAACAGAGTAAAGTCCCACATACCTCCGATAAAAAGGGAGGACCCTCCGACCAGATGGGTGTTACGTCTGGTGGGCAACTGCTCGATAGATGATTTCGGGCTGTTCTGTATGTTCTAATTGCGCGCAGTTTGATTCCAGTGGGTCGGAATCGAATGTACCTACTCGGTTAGTCGGAACTGTCTGCGGTGATGCCCCAGTGAGTCGGGGTGATGATGTCCCAGTGAGTCGGGATGATGCTGCAGGCTTCAGTGAGTCGGAGTAGTGCTGTTGGTTCCAGTGAGTCGGAGCGGTGCTGTGCGACGTAGGGCTTGACTGCTGGCAGGAGAGGAGCTTGATGGCTCTTCATGTGACTGGTCGGAGGTGCGGTGTATTTAGCCAAGGTCGCTGATGAGATTGAGAGTGATGACCAGGAAGGCATGCTGGTGGCTCGCTGCTCGAAAGCTTGAGGGAGTGATAATGACGTCACGAAGTAGTGGCTGCACGAAGGCTACGCTGACGTTCTTTATCGAGGGTCACCAGTTTGGAGGTAGGCGGAACAGATTGTAAAGTCCCCCAAACCTCCGTTGAAAAGGGAGGATCCTCCGGTCAGACGGGTGTTATGTCTGGTGGGCAACTGCCCAATAGATGAATTCGGTCTGTTCTATATGTTCTAAGCGTGCGGAGAACTTTAATTGCGCGATGCAGAATTAGTTCTTATAAGGCGCCATACCTATACGTCGCTACCATGGAATCCAGTTGCAATTCGAGTCACCGTAGGTAGAGTCTGTATAAAAAGTGAAAGTCGACACTGGTTCAATAACCAAGGTTGATTAAGAGATATTGATCGTTTACTAACGGAAGAACCTTACAAAAAGTATCGAATACAGGGGGTTCTTAGGGAAAAATAAATAAAATTAGGATAGGGTAAACTTTAGGAAAGAGCGGGAGCGAAGCCGCGCGAGCAGAAGCTAGTGAATAAATATAATGACTTTTTAGACAGACTATATGTATGTCGGGTTGTCAGATGGTAGAAATGAGATGGCGGAATCAAGCATGCAATTTCCGCGCATACTCTCAATAATAATATTAATTAATCTGCTTCAGGGAGGGCAACACTCACCCAAGAGTGATGCGCTTTGTGAGACGGGCATTTTCGGGGACTGACATCAGCCCCCGAAACTATAGGTATGCCCCGTGTCACAGAGCGCATCGACCTCCTGAAGCAGAAGGTGTATGCATGTACAAACCAAATCCGCAGGTATAGGCGACGGGTGGAGCGGTACACCCAGAATCGCGCATTCCAAAGTAATGAAAGGTGGGTATACAGGGTTTGGGAGCGACCGGGCCAAGGTGTGACTGCCACGCGCCTTCCGGATGATGATGCCATGTGTTCGTTCTGACGCAACATCTGGTCAGTGCCTGTCAGTCATACTGAAGATGGTTGGACTCGAGAGGTCGAACGAGCGTGCGAATCAATAACAGAAATGGGGGCAATCACAATCAGCCCCTGTGGCCCGTGCAGTCCGTCCGTTGCCTAACTGGAAATCTCCAGGGCCGGACGGACTGCACAATTTTTGGCTAAAGTGGCTACAAAGATCACACGCTCGTTTGGCATCTCAGTATCAGGCTGCCTTGGAGTCTAGTTCGCTACCCGAGTTCCTAACAACAGGAGTTACCCACATGCTCCACAAATCAGGTAGTACCGCGGAACCTAAAAATTATAGACCGATAACGTGCTTACCTACGGTCTATAAGTTCTTACATCAATTTTGAGACAAGATTAACAACCATATTGACAATAATTCAATCATGTCTGCCTCTCAGAATGGATCTTATATTCTCTCTCTTCTTATTGTACATAAATTCACACTGATATGGCCATTAGCCAACAGGTTCGGCGCTCCCGAAAGGATATGTCGACATGTTGGATGGACTATAAGAAGGCCTATGACACAGTTCCTCATACATGCTAGAATTGTACAAAATTGATACAACACTACGCACCTTCCTGATGTCGTGTATGAGGCAATGGAGGACGGTTCTTCGCTATCTAGGATGTCGAAATATTCAGAGGAGCAGTGAACCGGTGAAGATTGAGCGGGGTATATTCCAGGGTGATAGTTTGAGTCCGCTTTGGTTTTGCCTAGGCTTGAATCCTCTAAGCACACTGCTGGAGAATTCAGACCTAGGCTATCAGTTGAGGAGAGGTGGTCAGGTTACATTTCACCTCCTTTACATGGATGACTTGAAACTTTTTGCCCCCAACAAGCATCAACTGATGAAGCTATTGAAGGTAACTGAAACCTTCAGTAGTGCCATCAGGATGAAGTTTGGTGTGGACAAATGTGCGGTCATGCATGTAAAGCGAGGGGAGATTGTGGAGTCCGTGAGTACTCAACTCTCGGATTCCATAAGCCTGAGATCACTCTCTGCAACTGAAACCTATAAGTATTTGGGTATGTCGGAAGCTTTAGGTATCAATGTCACTGACATGAAGCAATTGTTGAAGGAGCGTCTTTGGACGCCTGAAGAAGGTATTCAATAGCCTTTTTTCAGGCGGAAACAAGGTGCGCGCCTTCAACGGTTGGGTCATGCCGGTATTGATGTACTTTTTCGGCGTACTCAAATGGACCCAAACAGAACTGGTCGCCCTGGACAGGCGAGTTCATTCACTGCTTACTGCAAACCGAATGCATCATCCACGGTCATCGGTGATGAGACTGTATATCCCGCGGAAGTGTGGGGGTCGAGGGTTTTTAAATGCTAAGACCCTGCACAATCGCGAGGTATGCAGTCTCAGGAAATATTTCCTAGCCGCCGACGTGGGTATGCGTCGTAATGTAGTGGCAGTGGACAAGGGACTCACCCCGCTCTCTTTGGCTAACGAGAACTGGCGCAAACCTGTAGTGCTTGACACTAACGATCGCAAGGAAGTATGGCAGAGTAAGGAACTGCACAAACGCTTTTTCCGGGCCCTTCACGGGCCCGATGTAGAGACCAATAGCGTTCGTAGCCTGGTTGCGCGTTTGTGACCTTTTTGGGGAAACCGAAGGTTTTGTCTGTGCAATTATGGACGAAGTTATTATGACGAAGAACTACCGAAGATTTATTGTGAAGGACGGTACGGTTGACATCTGTCGAAAATGTCACCGTCCGGGTGAATCAATCCGCCACATTATTTCAGGTTGTTCTCGTCTTAACTAACGGGGAATGCTTGCATAGACACGACCTTGTAGCCAGGATTATCCATCAGCAACTTGCTCTGAAGTACTCTCTTGTGGAATCGGAAGTGCCGTACTATAGGTATGTGCCCGACCCAGTTCTCGATAATGGCGATATCACAATGTACTGGGATCGCTCCATCATCACTGACAGGACTATTGTAGCCAATAAACCTAGTGGTGGTGAACCGAAGCGAGAGGCGCGCAATGATTGTTGACATATCCGTTCCGCATGACGAGAACCTCGTGAAAGCTGAGAAAGATAAACAAATCAAGTATATCGACTTGGTTCGAGGTTGTTGACATGTGGGATGTAGACTCGGCGATCATTGTACCGATAGTCGTGTCGGGTAATGGCTTAATAGCCAAGAGCCTCGACCAACACCTGAGGAAGCTCGCGTTAGGTACCTGGATCAAGCGCTTGATTCAGAAAGCGGTACTCCTAGACACGGCTTGTATTGTTAGGAGGTTCCTTTCTCTAGAGCCCTGACCGCCAGTAGCTTGGACCCTGTTCCCGATACCGGTGGGCAATTATTTTTTATATTTTTAAATGTTTTTTTTTTAAATTGAAATATTTAAAAATGTAATTTACATGTAATGTTTACGAATAAATGAAAATAGTAATTATTTCAGTCAACCCACCATTTTTCTGGTAACAAAAATAAAAACTATTTAATTACTTAGTTTTCTAAAAACATACTAGTCATAGACATTGTATAGTTATTTTTCCGTTCGTTCTATCGTTTACGACTGTGAATTATATCGTTTATGAAATGTACGATTTTCGATATTGAATATTTTATATCAATATAACGTTTTATCGGATCAAAATATATCGGCTGAAAATATCGATATTTTTTCAACAAGCCTAGCTGTTGCACGCTTCAGCTTTGTGGCAGCTTCTATCAGAAGCAGCCTCAGCCTGAAATGGAGGGGATAGGTTACTAATAATAATATAATAAGTCGAGTAAATTAGACCATATTGCACATATTATTTTTTTTTTTTTCGGTGGGTAAAAATTATCTAAATGACATCCCCCGCCCTTGGGCGGAGCGGGAGATAGCGTCAGACTTGACTAAGAAACTCACCTCGTTCCTTCATTGCCTTTTATACCGGGGTTTTTTAAGTTGGGAAATCATCCAATGACTTCTTCCGCTCTTGAGTCGAGTGGGAGGGCGCATAATCCATGACCCTAGTAGGCTTCGACCTTGCTGGGCTCTTAAGGTTTTGCTGACATCTCCGGACGGTAAGCTATCCATTGCTTGACGTCCGCAAGCCCACGCACGCCTACGGTAACTGGAAATCAGGGCCGAGATCCCACCAGCTGAGGCCGTTACCTAGTGTGTGCGGTCACCTCCTTCGCTAGTATTACTGCTTCGCACGCGAATGCGACCGTCGGTCATTACACCTCGCTCCGGATAATGGCCTGCCACGAATGGCCGCTGCCGCCATGAGCCCCTACGAGGACACGGCGCTGCTTTGCCCAGGCGGGGCAAAATATTTGGGCATAGACTAAGTTCAGTGTATAATAATTAATAGTAAGAGGTCAGTGTGGTCTCAGCTCTAGTATTATAGTGACTTGACAGATTTCAAAATAGCCGGATATGACATCAATGACAATAATAGATTCAACTGGATTTGACAAATAATACAGTGTTCGCACCTTAAATTATTTTCCCCTAGAAACAGTTTTTTATGTTTGGGTTGAGGTATAAATTATTGATTAAGGAACATTTAAAAGCTTTTTGAAGGTATAAAAATACATAGGTAGGAACGTATGTTTTGTATGCATTTTACAAAATTTATGAACCTTATATAATTATGACCCATACTGTCATTTGAAGACCTTTTACACTTTTACAGTCGTCGTTACAGTCAGTGCACTTCAATTGGTTTATGTAGTTCACCAAGTCTCGTGTGAAATTATGATTAAGCATTTTTCAAGGTCATTCAAGTAATACAAACGTATGTGAAATCAGCGCGTGAGGGGTTCACCATATTAATTTTGAGTCTTTTCAATAGTACTACTCATAGTAAACTTTTATGTAAGCACTAATCCGGGCGGCGGTCGCTTTAGCGACAAGCGGGGTTGCGATAGTCGTTGGTAGGATCCAGGAGTTGGGACTCGAGGTGGCGCTTCACAAATCCGAGGCCATGTGTTTCCACGGTCGCCGGTCTCGGAACGCGCCGCCATTGAGTTCCCAACTAACGGTAGGAGGAGTTCACATCGGTGTCGGGTCGACGATGAAGTACCTGGGACTCGTCCTCGACAGCCGGTGGAATTTCGTGGAGCATTTCCGACGTCTGGCTCCCAAACTCAACCGGACTGGGGCTGCGCTCAAGCGGCTCCTGCCCAACCTTGGGGGTCCAGACGCCTCCTGCCGGAGGCTCTACGCGGGGATCGTTCGGTCCATGGCCCTCTACGGGGCGCCGGTGTGGGCGCCGTCGCTGAAAAAGCAACCGGCGGCCATACTGAACGCCTGCCAGAGGGTCATGGCAATTCGGATGGTGCGGGGATACCGCACGATTTCCCGCGAAGCGGCGAGCCTTCTGGCTGGCCTACCACCGTGGGATCTGGAGGCAACAGTCCTTGCACACATGCACGACATGCGCGTGGAGATGCAACGCCGGGGTGAAAGTCCTCTGCCGCGACAGGTCGCGGCATGGCGGACAGAGCTCCGGCGGGATCTCATGGTGGAATGGCGTCAGCGACTATCGCAACCCCGTCATGGGCACGCCACAATTATGGCGATAAGTCCCCTCTTTGAGGCGTGGCTGGAAAGACCTCACGGCGTCCTTACCTTCCGCATGACACAGGTCCTCACCGGAAATGGCAAGTTCGGGAGGTTCCTGTTCCGAATTAAAGCGGAAGTGACGCCCGGGTGTCGCCACTGTGCGGAACGCCCGGAGGACACGGTGGAGCACACAATCGCGGTGTGCCCTGCTTGGGCGGAGTATCGCCGTGCCCTCGTCGGGGTGATCGGCGGCGGAGACCTCTCGCGCCGGGCCCTGGTCGAGGCCATGGTCCGGAGCGAGGAAGAGTGGCAGGCGGTCGCCGACTTCTGCGAAGCAGTAATGCTCGCTAAGGAGGTGGCCGACCGCATCAGACAACGGCGCTCTCGCCGCCGCCGCCGGGATTCCGATCCCGATTTCCAGCCACCGTAGGCGCGGGCTTGCGGACAGTGAGCAATGGGTAGCTCGCTGTCCGGCCGTCCGGTAACCGTCCGGACCAAGCCCAAGTCGTCGACGGCGCGCACTGTTCCCGCGCGCCTCAAGGAGTTGTCAGCAACAGCAGGGGCCCAGCCGGGTCGAAGCCTACTGGGGCCAGGGTTATCCGAAAGGGCGCTCGAGCCCCGGTACGAAGGCTAGAAGGAACGGGATGGGTTTTTTAGTCAGTAAGAGTCTGACACTATCTCCCGCTCCGCCCAAGGGCGGGGGATGTCAATGCATGATTTTTCCCATCGCAAAAAAAAAAAAAAAAAAATGTAAGCACTAATTATTAGGTCCTGGGCGCGTATATCCTATACGAAAAATATACTCGTTCACGATTCACGATCGCAACGATACGCGCAGAGTATATATATGGTGGAAGAGTACAATATATTTTAATTTTGAGATTATACCTATAACTCTGCATCCAACCGTGTTCTCCAGATTTTCCTGAGTCCGCTGCAGGAATCTTCCTTTATCATGTCCGACGAGGACCTGTGTCATGCTAAGGTGAGGACGCCGTGACACCGCCACTACTCAATGAGGGCTTACCACCATGATTATGGCATGCCCAAATTAGTTTATTATTGGTATTGGTTTGGAATATTGCAATAATATGGAGAATCCTAAATCCAAAGTTAGCAACACCAAAAAATGACATTTGTTTGACAGCAAAAAAATTGAATTTGTTTTGTCCGATTGTTTTCATGAAATTTAAATTATTATTTACGTACTTTTCATAGGTAGTTCAACATTGAATAAACATACCTCAAGTCTCAATAAGTAGACCACTATTTCTAAAAATGCCGATTGAAAACACTGATCACTATCGCTGTTACATTAGTCGACTACACAGAGAAGAGCAAAGACCTGGTGCACTAAATGAAATCAAAAACTTACTTGTTATAAAACCTGCTGGTGAGGTTGTAACAGCAATAAAAGATGTTGGAATATCTGAACTCGTGCAATGCCTCAACGTCACAAATCCGTATGTCATCCTTTTCTCGCTTTCTCATTTGTTTTCCTAATCCCTTTTTATTAAGTTATTATATTTTACAGATCTCATGTAGACTTAACATGCGATGTCTTAAGACTATGTTTCGAGAAGTTCCAAGCTGGAGAAGCAATTAAAGATTTCACAAGTAATTTCATGTACTTGCTTCGTCATGAAAAAATTTGTGTGAGGAAACTCGCTATTGATCAAGTCAGTTTTATTATTATTATTTATACCTATTTAAATCAAGTACTATTTTAATAATGGTTTCAGATTTCATTAATATTTGATACAAACATGAAACACCTTTGAATATAAAAGCACTCACACTTAAACACAGTCATGCATATCAACAAGTAAAATATTGTACAATTGTCGTCACGGATCTTGAGCGCTGGCTTCAAGTTAAAGAACTGGAAGAAGTCAAATATTCAGTCTCTTTAGTGGTGCGAAGTGAGACGTGGGGCAGGGAGTGTCAGTGATTGGCTCGCCGCGCCGTCGCGTCATAGACTCACTCCTGATTTGTTCCCTGCATTGCTGCATGTATGTAACAATGAAGACGATTGGCTCGCCATTGTATGGAATGCGCAAAGCGATCCTTACTCTGACTCTGAGTGCTTAAGATCTGTTTTGGCAATTGTACCTGACAGTTTGGGCTTCTTGCTGGAATGAGTATTTTCTTTACTACTTTAAAAATAAATATTTATCATAATATTCTTTTAAAATGCTAAAACTTGTTCTTAAATCTTTTAGAATAGGCAAATTATCATAAATAGTTTTTAAATGCTAACGAAAAAATTACTTCTTGCAAGAAATGCAAAATGGGAAGAGTGCCGACTCCTGACATAAGGCTAGCTTAGTTCAGGAAGCAGAGGTGCTATAAGTTGTAGTTACTTTGTATATTGATTAAGAATTAACATTTTGTATTGAGAATATTTAATGTGATTCATGTTTTCAGGTACGGAAGTCTATAACTACTGACCCCAACATATTGCCTATACCACAGTATATTGATGTGTTTGTTGCAACAGCACAAATGATCTGTGATCCAGATGTGGGGATAGCACAAGAAGCTGTTGTGATAACTAAAAACTTACCAGCTGCGGCTTACCCTAAAGTTTTAGACGAATTGCGGATTGCACTTCAGCAAAATAGCAGCACAAAGTGTAATGTTTTTGAGGTAGTCTCTTACAAGGCAATAACAGTACAACAATCTGCACATCTTATGTTGGCTGCTTCTTTTCTTTGAATAATTATCTTGAATCTTAATGTTTTAATATTTCAGATTGTTGTCCATATATCAGCAAAATCTCATGAGCTTTTTAAACTATGCACGGACATGAAATATATTGATTTCATGATATCAGAATTACAATCAGATGATGTCCTGTACCAAGTGAACATACTGGAATTGTTATCAAGAATGGCTATCAATCCCGATGGCATTAGTTATCTTGTGAAAAATGGAGAACTTAAGAAGATATTAGGCCATGTCACAGAGCTAAAAAATAATCCACTTCGTGGCCTATTGACACCAGGTAATAATATTGCAATTAGGTCAGAAATAATAGTGTTGTCAGGTCAATGGACTGAAATAGATCACTGGCGGAAATTATGATTTATTCATATTTATTTTCAGGTTATATGAAATTCTTTGGATGCATTGCTCATACCTACCCTAAAGAAATTTTTGAGAAACATTCAGAAGTTTTTGATACCCTATTTGACGCTATTCAATCTAAAGATCCAGCCATTTTACCTGTTGCTCTGGATACTTTAGGATTCATTGGTACAACTGTGGAAGGGAAATTGTGCCTAGCTGCACTAGGTTTGTATATAACCGAATAAATTTTGCATGTAAATGTCCGGGACATGACATATAAGAAAATAACAAGTGCTTTCTTTTGTAGGGAGCAAATATATTAAAGCTGTAAATTGTGTAAGTAAGCTCATCAAAAACAGTGACACGGATACCAAGGTACGCGCCTTAAATTGCTTTGCTGGGCTAATGAGTGTAGACAAAGATCCTTCTGTGTCTAAAACAAACCCTGTAGACCACAGGGTCACACTAATGACCCGAGAGTGGTTTAGAACATTGAATGATAAGCCAATGGAAACATTATTTGATATCTGCAAAAATCCATTTCCTGATATAAGGCAAGCTGCTTTCATACTATTAGATGCAGTTTGTCAACACCAATGGGGTGAAGAAATGGTAGCTCGGTCTGCAGGTAATTAATTTTTAATAATTAACTCATTGAATGCCGTAATTAGAGACACAATAGAAAGACAATTGCTTATATCAAACTGTGTAACTTAGGACATTCAAAAGGTTAATTAAATCCACTCATGACTCACTACTTTTGAATTATGTAAGTTACATACAACACAATAGTAAAATTATAACATCTACTGAAATCAATGTTCCATCCTGCAGATTCCTGATTTATTGAGTTTTTGAAGTTGAATTATTTGAAATAAAACCATTTCTAGTTCCTAATTTTTACTTTGATCTTTAATAAATAATTAATTAAAAAATAACATTGTTAGAATAAATTAATGTTATACTAAAATTTTCAGGATTAGTCGAGTTTCTTCTGGATCGGTCAATAGTCTACACAAAAGAAACCAATGAAGCAAAGTATGATGTTATCAAAAGGCTGGCTCTTTCACCAGCATTTGATACTGTAATAATTGGGAGACTTAACACTTATGTTGAACAAGGACCATTTTATTCTGAAAGTCATTTGGAAGTTGCAATGGAAGAAGGAGGTTAATTATTCATATCTTAACTGTATCCTTATTGTAAAAAAATCATTACACTTTCATTAAACTATTCATAACAGATTAAAAAATTCATAAGGCACAAAACTGTTGCAAGAACTACAAGAAAATTTATCATTTAGGATGTATTGTTTATTTGAAAGCGTAATGATATTGTTATAATAACAGCAAAAAAGTATAAACCCTATCATTTTATGAACTTAAAAGATACAAAATCTGTTTTGGTTTGAAATATGAAGATAACTGTTTTTTTTATTAAAAATATACAAAATCATTTCCTTCTTTTATTTTTTGTTGATGTTTCAGTTTTCGCTGCTGCTTTCCTTTTACTTGCCTTTGGTTGACTGCCACCTCCATATTTAGCAGCTAAGTCATCAATAAAGGAGTCAATTTGTTGAGCCCTCGATTTTTGTTTCTGCTGTATCATAAGTTCTAGGCTGTTGGGGCCTGAAAAAATAACAATAGTACAAGTATGTGCAGGACATAGGTTTTTATTAAAATATATTTTACAAAAATGCAATATTGGTACTAGTTAGTAATGGACTAACTCAAAAACTAATGAACAAAGTTTTAAAAAATCTTTGAAATGTAGATTGCTTGAATTTATCACTAAAGTAGCTTTTTCAGCAGCTTCACCCACATACATAAAATATAGCATAGGTCATTCAGGAATAAAGCAGCTTTCTATAGCCTCTTTAGAATATTAGTGTAGATGTAGAATGACATTCTACACTCACACAGAAAAAGCCACTGGCAGAAGCTATATGCCTTAGAAATAAATTGAAACAAATAAATGTATACCTGAATCCATTTCTAATTCTTTTTGCATTTCTTCAGCAAGTTTAGCTTCCCGTTTTTCTTTAGCAATTCTTCTGAGTCGCTTTTTAGCTGGCTCATTAGTAAATATCTTATATTCTGGTACTTCTCCATTTTTTATCATTTCCTAAAATGTAATAAATAATTGTTTATAGAGTGATTATTAAAAATAGGTACATTAGCTAAGTTATCAAGTGTTAAAAACAAAAGCTACCAAACAGCTTAAATTTTCAATTCTTGTACTACTCTTAAATTTGATAAAATTTAACTAATTATTACTGTGTGTTCAGTTTATTAATTTAGCCAGAACTATGATTATCATAGTTCTTGCTAAATTAATAATGATTGACAGCTATTTTAATTCATTAAACCCCAAGCGAACGCTGGCGTTCGCGCACCTATTGTCTTTCAATTGTGTCTGTCATTATCACGATTGAAAGGTTAAAATAAAATTACATTGAGGAGTTCTCTAATTCTTGGTTCTTGGTCTGTTCTTGCAAATTGTACATGGTCGACAATGTAGTTCATATCACCCTTGGCAGTTAAATAAACTTGTTTGATGTCTTCTCTTTCCAATGCTGAGCCTGTAAAATAATCAGTTTGGTAAGTAAACAACCTAGATAATATGTCGGATTCCTTTATAGTAGAAATTATATCACACTTACCAACATATTCTTTCTCATATGCCCTAATGTCTTCGTCAGTGATTTTCTTAAACAAGACTCTCCAGTAGAAAGACCAGTCTCGATCAATAATAACATTAAAGTCTTCATCATCTACACATTTGGTCTCATCATACAACGCCCTTTTGTCTTTGTCAGTGAGTATGGCATGGATACTTCCCAAAACTTTAAATTTCTCAGTTGCTTCAAGTTTTTCATCTTCCTCTACTCTATCGGGATGCACTTTCAGCGACAATCGATGGTATGCCTTCTTTACTGCAAATAAAAATGATCTTCGATTTGGAAGTTAAAGTAGTATTTTGTTTTTTATGAAGAATATCTCTAAATTTTTTAAATAATACGTTACTTTCTTGATTTTATCAAAGAATATCCTAATAAAACTAGTTTTTTCGGTAATAGACAGCAAAAATATAGACGCCACAAATTAGTGTGCTAATCAAAAAGTTTAAATTGTTATAAGTTATGGAAGGTAAGGTTAAGATGTAGCTGGGGTTCCAATTATTTTAGTAAAGTATGTACATAATTATAACTATATATAATATTATAAAAAATATTGGTAAAGGATGAACTTCGATAGTTTTGGCACCCACCTTCTTTGTCTGAGGCAGTTTCAGGAATTTGTAAAACTTCGTAAAGGTTCGAGGTTTGGAAGTATTTTTCACACAATTCCAGGAGACCCATATCTTGTTTTAAAGGCGACAAGAGGGGAAAAGAGTAAGTGTTCAATTCGAATTTCTAAATAACAAAAATGTACATACAAACGCGCCAAATTAACCGGTAAACTGAGAATCTCAAACAGTCTAACGTCAATGTCAAAAGTGACGGTTGACGGTTTTAATTTTTTTTAATGTATTTCTTGACTATGGATACCAAGTCCTTTCAGTTGGGACGGTTTTTTTCACAATATTGCCAAATATAAGTTCATTAATGCATGGACGTAATAAGTAGCCCTCAGCTCCATAAGACACTCGCATATGGCTCGTGCGAATTTATTTGTCTGCCCCGGTCACAATGATAAATTTTCTGCACTTGTATTAAAATATTCAAATATTCCATTCCACCTATTTCAGCTTCTTTAATGATATTCTTATAACAAACTAGCTTTGCCTGTGGTTTCACTCGCATAAATAAAGTATAATTTCAGCAATCAGACCAATACTTTCAGAGGTTAGGTATCTAAACTAACACGACTTTGGTTGGATCTAAACTAACAGACAGGTGTTATGGTCTGGTGGGCGACTGCCCGATAGATGATTTCGAGCTGTCGTATATGTTCAAATCGCGCGGAGAACTTTGATTGCGCAATGCAGGATTTCGTATTTTCTTCGTAGTTCTTATGTGGCACCATAGATGTCGCTACATCACTCCCCTCCGGAGATCGGAGATCGATGGTTCTTGATGCGCGCCAGGCCAGCGTAGGTTGGTTCCAGTGGGTCGGAACCGATGCCGCATAGTTCTCGTTGAGTTGGAACTGTCTGCGGTGATGCCCCAGCGAGTCGGGGTGTTGGTATCCCAGTGAGACGGGATGATGCCCCAGTGAGTCGGGGTGATGATGTCCCAGTGAATCGGGATGATGCTGCAGGCTCCAGTGAGTCGGAGTAGTGCTGCTGGCTCCAGTGAGTCGGAGCGGTGCTTGTGCGACGTAGGGCTTGACTGTTGGCGTCGACCAGGAGAGGTTCTTCATGGCTCTTCATATGACTGGCCGAAGGTGCAGTGTGCTAAGCCAAGGTCGCTGATGAGGTTTAGGGGGATGACCAGGTATGACCAAGTGGTCATGCTGGTGGTCAGGATACGTACCCTTCATAGCCGTGGGTGCTGGCTATGGCTCGCTGCTCGAAAGCTTGAGGAAGTGATGATGACGTCACGATGTAGTAGCTGCACGAAGGCTGCGCTGACGTTCTTTGTCGAGGGTCACCAGTTTGGAGGTAGGCGGAACAGAGAGTAAAGTCCCACATACCTCCGTTGAAAAGGGAGGATCCTCCGACCAGACAGGTGTTATGGTCTGGTGGGCGACTGCCCGATAGATGATTTCGAGCTGTCGTATATGTTCAAATCGCGCGGAGAACTTTGATTGCACGATGCAGGATTTCGTATTTTCTTCGTAGTTCTTATGTGGCGCCATAGATATCGCTACAACTTAGTTGACTTTTCCTCATAAAGGTTCCTGATGAAATGGATATCGTATCTAATATCTACAGGTATTTTTCACTGCTGGACTAACTTTTCACACATGGCTTTCCACTTTGTTAAGAAGAGTACTAGATGGATGGAGGTACTCGTATGTATGGATGTGTCGCGCAAAAACTACTAGACAGATGAACTTAATCATAAACATTGCAATAACATAGCACATAAGCTATAACTTTGCAGTTTCATTAGGTGAGCAAATTCAGCCATTAGGATAATTTTTATTATAATAATAATTTTAATAATTTATTTATTTATTGCAAGTAACGTTGACTCATATACAAATAAAAAATAATAATAATAATAATCAGAACAGCCACAATTAAAATTACAGCATTTTATAGGGTGAAGCCGCTGGAAGAAGCTTGTCTAACATAGTTTCAAAATATCAAGATTTAACAGTCGCACTATAATGACGTCACAATGTTGCATAACAAAAACGATATTTATCTACAGCAGCGCCCTCAATTCCCACGATGGTTTACTTTCCACACAGACGATAAAAATAACAGATGAAACTCAAACTCCGCGCCAAAATGGAAAACAGTTCTGCCAATCTAGCAACAAGAAAAAAAATAAAAAAAAATGAATTTGGAACCATAAACAAATCATCCATTCCCGATACTTTTTTGACTGAATGTAATAAACAGAAAGTTTTTTTTTTTGGTGGCACTGGCAGCTTCAATGTGGCTGTCGGCTTACATCAAGGTTTGGCTCTCAGCCCTTACCTCTTCCCGATGATAATGGACGCTGGGACGATGGAAGCGATATGCAAGAAAAGGGAGTTACCTAGTGATAGTGTGACGAGTGACAGGACAGAATAGAAGAAAAAACGTACGACCCCAAATAAAACAGGACCCCTTGTCCCGTTTTATTTAGGGTCGGCGTAACACATTTTTCTTTACAGGAAGATGATGATGATGATGTTTGTAAGGTAGTACCTACTTCTAGAGATTACCTTCTGGAAGTATTGGTTCGATTGCTAAAATTATTACACCGATAAAAAGCTGCTTTATACCAGAGTGATGTAGGCTATATTTTGACACGCGGGCGAAGCAGCGAGCAAAAGCTAGTAAGAGATAAGCTACATCTGGCAGCACCCTATCATATTTTCCTCTGGTTCTATCCTTTTCTGACACTTACAATTGCGGGAGTGCGTTGCAGTGCAATGGAACTGACGAGGTGGTCGGCAACAGGCTTTATGCTCAAGTTCATGTTACTCAACGTAGGTACTAGTAGCTACTAGTTTATCGTCAGCCTGCTAATCACCAGATTAGATGCGCATGCGTTTTATGAAATGTTACATTATAAGCCAATGCTATGAACCCTAACTCTATTTATGAAATAAAAAAAGCCTAAGTTACTCAGTATAGTATCGTCAGCTATCTATCAATGAAAGTTCTGTTAAAATCGGTCCAACCATTTTGAAGATTAGCCGGAAGAAACAGACAGGCAAAAATACACATTTAGAATAGTACCTATTAATTTTATTGTACATCAAAATAGGGGAGGGGGGGGGGTGTAATGGTAACATGGTTATCGAATATATTTTAGGCAATAAGAAAAAAAATATGACGAAAAATTAAGTGGTACAGCTGACGAGAACTTTCTTACAGAAAGCTTGAATTAATTATATCTATAGAAAATGTTCACATGAGGAAAACCTGTGAACTTATAAATGCTAATTAATTTCTATTTAATTTTGTGTTCTAGGGCCACGGTAAACTCTTTTGGATATTCCCGCACTAGGCCCCTTCGGTTTTGCTGTCATCGCATTGTCCTCCACATCCCGTGCCTCGATGGCTGGAAGGAAATTGTTCTGCTACTTGCAACGGCGTCTCCTTAGGTAGCGGTGGCAGGGGCGTGAGGATGTCCGTTCTCTCGTGGTTGCAGCCATCTCCTTCGATTTCATTACTGCTTCGCAGAAAGAGGAGGCCACTTCCTATTTCTTCTTGCTCCGGACCATGACATGAACAAGGGCCTGATGAGAAAGGTTGTTGCCGTCGATTGCCTCTGTTGGTGCCACGCCCAAGCGGGACAGACTTCTCTCTAACTAATCGTCAAAGAGGGGAATAACCAGCACAATTATGACGTGCCCTACCTGCATTTAACTATAAGTTTGTTTAATTCATTAAACCCCAAGCGAACGCCGGCGTTCGCGCACCTATTGTCTTTCAATTGTGTCTGTTTATCACAATTGAAAGGTTAAAAAGTAAAACGACTTGGGTAATCTCTTGGGTGATTTATTAGGGCAAAACAAAGTATATTTAATGTCTTTGGGGCAAAATGAAATCTGATGTAGTCAACACTGGTTCAATAATCAAGGTTGATTACGAGATAAAATAGAAGAACCTTGTAAAAAGTATGGAATATAAGTATTTTTTAAAATGATTAAATATTATACAAAGTTCTCAAGTCGCTTGACTTTCTAAACACTTTTAGAAAAAATCGTCTGAAATTAAAAAGTAGGTGCCTAGGTTCACGTAGGTATACAACCTTTAATACTGGCAACTGTTTAGATTTCTTTTGTTTAACAACAAAATCTCTGGTATTTTTGACAGATAGCTAGCTTATTGTAGCATAATCGTAATTTGCGATCTATTTTAAATCTGATACAAATCGCTTACAATTTTTGCATTATTTACATGGCTACTGTTAAACTTGCTTCTGGTAATAATCAAACTCTTGTATCTCCAAGGCATGGAAATACCACGAAACTAGATCAATATCTAGGAGAAGATGCAAAGCAATCGCCTACATGTGAAGATCAGCAGATAGAAAATGGTAACGTAGAATCGGGACAAGGTGAGATAACGACACAAATGATTGACGATAATGAAGCTAAAATGAAAGAAAGAATAGCTCAGTGTAAAAACATTATTGAGTCACTGAAAATTGAGCTTAACGAAGAAAAAGCAAAACTAGAAAAGCAAAGCGTAAGCTCTATACGTCGTCCTGACACTGCCTCGAAATCCACGACAAGTGATAACTACCAGTGCATTTCCACGTCCAATGTTTATGTTGGGGACCTGTCTTATACCACCAACATGTATAGCGAATGTGTGGACAGCAAGCTCAACTGTGATGAAAACTTAATGGAATATGAAAAACAACTTCAAAAATACCAGAATACCCTCAATCTTGCTCAAATTGAAAAGAAAAATGCTATTAGAAAACAAATGTTAGCTAAGGCGTATCGACTGAAGCTTTTAGAAGTTGAAAACCAATGTAATATTGAGCTGCTAAGGGTAAAGCAAAGTTTACAATGTTTGGAACCATTGCAAATTATTGTTAGCAAGTGGAAAACTAATATAGATGAAATGTATGACATAAATAGTTTTGAGCTGATACCCAGATATCCAGAATTAAATGCAAATTCATTTAGTGATATTGCCTCATATGAACTCGATATAAAAGCGGCCACAGAACAAATTGAGAGTGCTCCCCAAGAAGATGCTGCATGTTCAGACTAAAAAAAAAAAAAAAATGAAAACAGCAATATTTTTTAAATAATATTATTAAAGCGTTGACACCTTTTAAAAAGTCTGCATCTAAGTACTTTTGTAAAACACATTTATAAAATTTCCGTTAATTAAAAATATTATTGGTAAACTTTGATCTTTTTTTTCTTTTGACTTCGCACGGTTTGTGCATTTGATTTGTCCTTACGTTGTTGAAACATCTACGGTCCGGACTAAGCGTTTCACTTCGTCATTTATATCGCGTACTTCGAAGGACTGGAACAGTTTGCCTGCTGCGGTCTTTCCGTCTGATTATAATTTGGGTGTCTTCAAGGCTAGAGTGAATAGGCTCTTAATAAACTAGTGCACCTCACCATCAACGATTGCTTCACTGCTTACCATCAGGTGGGATCGCAGACAAGTACTAGTTTATAACAGATAAAAAAAAAATTGAGCTTGTAGACCAGTGTCGATAATTTTTAAAACAAAAAAAACGAATAGTAGGATGAAACCCATCACAAAAGGAGGAGAATATTATAAAAATGAAAGGAAAAATAATTTACGGGCGATCTGAGGTCGGGAAGGGGGTGGGGGTGACTTTTTAAGGGGAAAAAACGGTTTTTCTCGATTTCCGGCAAAACTAAAAGTCCTATGGAAAAAAGTCAAATGGCAAAGTTGTAGGTAATAAAAAGATCTAAAACTTTTGTATTAACACTTTTTTCACATAACCTCAAAATTTATGTGAAAAATTCAAAAAACCATGTTTTTGGTTTTTTATTTTTATCTCTTTCAAAAAACAATATTTTATCACGAAATTTGGTGAAAACTTACCTTTTTATGTCCCAAATACGCTGTAATTTATTTGATTAGAAATATTTATTTTTTCACCTTATTTTGAATAAATATCGAAAAATCACCCTAATTTTCAATCGAAAAATCACCCGTCAAAATATCTTTTTTTTTCAAAAAGTTTATATGGTGTCTGTTCGTTGAAATCTCTACTTTCCGATGGTGAAAAAATATATATATGTTACCATAGTAAATCTTCTCAGCAAATGCAAAAAACCGAAAAAAACTCGAATTCGAATTTTTTTTTCAATTATTATATTGAATGTAGAGCTATTTATTAAAATTTACACTTTAATTACTCGAAAAACGTAAAATTACATGTTACATAGATAACAAAAAAAATTGCAAATCAAAATATAGTACTATAATTAACAAACAAATAAGTTTATAAAATTAATACTTAATAAGACGTCTACAATATTTGGAGAAAGGAGTCGAATCTTCTTTAAGTTATATGCGTAGATGCCTATTTATAACTATTTTTAGATAACTTATTAAAACTATATAACTTAGTAAAAATATATTTACGATGTGTATTTTATATATCATATGGGAGTAACTAAGTTTGTTTGTGCAAAATAAAAGAAGATTATTATTTTTTTAATCTTCTTAGTTTTTTTGTAAACTCGTCACAATTATCTTCAAGAACTCAACGTGCACGTGTATTTTTTTAAACGATGTTGTATACTATACTGTATTTCGAATACTGGCTAGGCTAACGGTTGTTACAGCTGCTACGAAATAATATATTAGGTATGTATGTAGTAAGACCCGGACCCGCCTAGCCCCTTCCCCACTCCTCTATGAAATACCTTTTGATGGGCTAAAATTTTTCGTAGGTCACTCAGATAAATATAAGTTATCTAAAAATAGTTATAAATAGGCATCTACGCATATAACTTAAAGAAGATTCGACTCCTTTCTCCAAATATTGTAGACGTCTTATTAAGTATTAATTTTATAAACTTATTTGTTTGTTAATTATAGTACTATATTTTGATTTGCAATTTTTTTTGTTATCTATGTAACATGTAATTTTACGTTTTTCGAGTAATTAAAGTGTAAATTTTAATAAATAGCTCTACATTCAATATAATAATTGAAAAAAAAATTCGAATTCGAGTTTTTTTCGGTTTTTTGCATTTGCTGAGAAGATTTACTATGGTAACATATATATATTTTTTCACCATCGGAAAGTAGAGATTTCAACGAACAGACACCATATAAACTTTTTGAAAAAAAAAGATATTTTGACGGGTGATTTTTCGATTGAAAATTAGGGTGATTTTTCGATATTTATTCAAAATAAGGTGAAAAAATAAATATTTCTAATCAAATAAATTACAGCGTATTTGGGACATAAAAAGGTAAGTTTTCACCAAATTTCGTGATAAAATATTGTTTTTTGAAAGAGATAAAAATAAAAAACCAAAAACATGGTTTTTTGAATTTTTCACATAAATTTTGAGGTTATGTGAAAAAAGTGTTAATACAAAAGTTTTAGATCTTTTTATTACCTACAACTTTGCCATTTGACTTTTTTCCATAGGACTTTTAGTTTTGCCGGAAATCGAGAAAAACCGTTTTTTCCCCTTAAAAAGTCACCCCCACCCCCTTCCCGACCTCAGATCGCCCGTAAATTATTTTTCCTTTCATTTTTATAATATTCTCCTCCTTTTGTGATGGGTTTCATCCTACTATTATTATTTTTCACTTTTTATTATTTTTGAAGGCATCTACCCTGGTCTATTGTGTCTAATTAGAGTTTAGTTTTTGATACAGGATCAGTCAGTTTTCCATTAGAGTGCGGACGTAACTTTCTAATGATTTTGGCAGTATCTATTTGGCAGCAAATGTATCGACTGAGTCGGCATTCTCGGCAAGCTTCACACGGAACTAAGAATTTTGTACTAGTTTTGATTCATCATCATTTTCCTGCCCTTGTACCGTATTATTTAGGGTCGGCACAATACGCTTTTTTCTTCCACTTTGTTCTGTCACCCGTCACGCTATCACTACAATAAGTCCCTTTTCATTTATATCACTATATTCATGACATTTTTAGTAACACGCGATTCATCCTAGCATTGAATAACTAGGATAAAATTATTATTCTAGTTCAGTTTTACCGAGACCGCGCCTGTTTCAGTGATTTCACATATTGTTCAGTTGTTACACTTGAGAAATGAAACTACACACAATTTTGCATCACAAAATCCACTAGGAATTAATTACAAAATGTTATTTAAACAGCCACTGAAAACACGAAAATTCTTTTCAAAAAGTACAAAGTTTGCGAAATAGAGAAAAAATAATTAGGCAACGTTATTTTTCAATTTATCCTTCAAAGCGGCTTTACTAATTTTGTCCAGACCGCTTGAATCTCCTTAGGTATCTCTTCTCACCAAGCTCGATGCGATTGAGTATCAGCCCGTAGGACTTCATAAATATGATGCGAACATGTGAACATATTTGGTACCAACATAGTTGGTGCAGAAGTACCAACCGCATTCAGGAATTCATGAAAGCTTCATCCGAGTTCTTCATTTTCACGACGTAATATTCGAACCGAACCTACCCTCTATCTACTTTCGTACAAGTCTTCTAAAGTAACAAACCATTCACAAAAATAATATTAAACAAAATATTTACAAAAAACAAAACAATATCTCATGGTTTAAAAATTTGCACACCAGCAATCAAATCAATTACCGAAAACGGGTGTGAAACTCTGATTTCAATAAATCAAAAGCCGAGGAGGACCTCCGCAGTGGACCACACACATCGAGGCACGCGCTTCGAATGCTGCTGACTTTTTATTCTCGCCGCTTGGGCCGTGATCGTGTTCACTCGGCGCTGCTCGGCACCCGATCGGCTCCCGCTCTCACATCACATACGTCTGCCTGCGCCCGCGCAGTTAGGAACTTGAACTTTATTTTAATAAGATTCCAATTTGTCAATTAGAGGGCATCGCATGAACCAAACAGGTTTGACTCCTTTACACCTTGTATCTTTATGAGTTTCATTTAAAAAGTGCCTTTGAATACCTAACTTGTTGAAGTGGATACAATGCTAAGATTAACTGTATCTTTTCTCCCACAGGAATATATTTCCTTAGCTACCAAATGTTGACTAAGAGGACTTTGAAAGTTTTTTTTTTCGAGAATGTTTTAGATTTTACAGCGAGAATTTCCTGTAAGGATGTTTGAGTTGTATTGGAAATAGGTAAACGTAGCGATTGCTCCAACTAGGTATTGGCATTCCACATCGTGCGTATTATAGATATCCCTGGTGAAGAGCGCGTTTTCGTTAAATCTCTGTAAGCATCGATCTAAAAAAAATGATCTTCAGGAAAACCTAAGTTTCTGAAATCTACTATATGTACCCCGAAATAATAATAGTCAGTTCTGGGCTAATTTATTGGGAAGTATAATTTTTTGGATATCATCTAGTTTTTTATTAATTCATTACTTTATTTATCGTAATTAACTGACGTAAACGACGCTTACATTTTCTGGCTTTCAGATAGACATCAAAAAAATTTTTTTTGAATAGGGTTTGCTTACGTAAAAGATGAATGATGTTGATGATGTGCAGCTAGGGCTATCATTGGAGAGGCCAATGCTCTGTGCAATTGTAGCCCGAGTGCGGTACTGTGCTTGAATTACGATTTTATTTAATGTGTCTATCATCATCATCAGCATACAGTAATTTACTGCTAGATAATTCGCCATATCCATCTCGGTTCTCGGACTCACAATGTGCCTATAAACAAAGGAAAATGAAACCAATATTATGTGTTAAAAATCAGACATGATTACGCTCCGGTAGCTACGCGCCGGCGATACGAAAGTATGCAAAGTATTTTGGCCAAGCAAGTTTTCGATTCTGCATCTCTGCAACCTTTAAACTTTGATGTTTTTTTTCCACGGAGTCTGGAATTTAAGCGAATTCCATGTCTCTGGAAAGATATCTTAAGTATTTTAATCCATCTCTGACTAATTGCATACAGTATTTAAATAAATAAGAAGGTTTGAAGTGGAAAAGAGGGTATTAGTCACTAGGTATCCTTTTTAATATGCAGCGCTGGGTGCGTTCGCAGGAAACTTTGTTTGTTGTCGGAGTAGGGAGATATCTCACTTCATCCGCGGCGTTGCTCGACACGGCACCCGTCTATGTGTTCGAGCTCGAGAGTTTTATGGAAGAGTAAACAATTTAAAACACTACACGCCGGGCGTATTGGTCCAGCACTCTCCTCCATTAGCCTTAGCCGACACCTCGAGTCGCCGGTCCTTTGACGAAAATGATGTTTGCTCACAAGCGCAGTGACGGAGGTGCGGGCGCGACACTCCTCGCCACTTGGTACAGTTTGCTTTAGCTGCCTTACGGAGGATGGTAATCGGCTTGTCGATCTTGTTTGGTTGTGTAGGTGTGGGTAAGTACATGTTTTTTTTAATAATAACGTCTACTTGGACTGATTTTGGACTGTTTGTAGCTTTTTGGACTTTTCGAAGGCATTCAAAAGGGCATAATATTCTAGAGCAGCATTGCATTAATTCAAACGTGATCTAGATATTGAAATTATTAATCACCGGCAATTCAGATCAGATGCATGTGTCAAGTCAAAACTCCAAAACCTTGAGCATCGACGCTGATGTTAGGTACTATTTCTAGTAGCCTGTCAGTTTTCTATCATTCCTACATTTCGGGAAGTGTGCATCGGAATTGCACAACGTAATTCCTCCCATCTCGTTTCAGCATCGGATTACTAGAAGAACGGCGTGGCGCCACCGGTATATGATACGCACCGCACCCAAACGCTCATAATGTTTTGGAAACACATTCATTGTATGTACCTATAGCTAAGGAATGAAATTCCCTGGTGGAGTCTGTGTTTCCTGACAGGTACAACTACAACCTTCTTAGGTAATTTCTAGGCAAGCGTGCTCTATCATCGATCGTTATCATCGCTACCCATCACGTGAGAAAGTAATAAAATTGCAAGCTTATTTGTAATAAAACGATGTATCTATTACTGAAACTGAAATGGACTGCCAGAAGAGAGAAAATACAAAGAAAGAAGAATCTTTGTATTTTCTCTCTTCTCATTCACAAGTAAAAAAATATATCCAATATCTATTTAATAAAAACTATACGTGCGCGTCTCCAAGCGTCTTGAAAACATCTATTGACTCTGTCATCCCGGAGTTTTTGTCCCTCAAGTTTTTCAAAACGCCTTAAATGCTTTTAAAACAGATATTTTTAATGAAAAAGCTTGGAGTATGTTTACCTTTAAAAATTCCTGCCGAACGCAAATCCGTTTGGAGTTATGAATGAGTGGTTAAAGTTATGGCCGTTACAATAACATCCCTTGGTTATTGGGTTAGTTTATTGTATGCGGACGTCAGCATTGTGTTGGAAGTCTCCGCTATCAGCTCTGGCGCCAGAATTAGTGCAGGTGTTAACAGTCATTACACAATTTGTTCCTCTTTGTTGTGGTCACTTCCTGCCCATCTTTATTGACCAGTTTTTTTTTTAAATATATTTTGCTTATCTTCTAGTAGTACTTCAGGATGAGTCAGGCCGACTAAAATTAAATTGATTAATAGAATTTTATTCACAGCACGGATTGCGCCGTGGTTGAGTATTTGGAGTTGCACTGCGTGTTACGGGTTCGCGTCCCGCACGTTACGAATATTTATAGTGCCTACAGATAGGTGTTTCGAGTCTGGGTTTGTGTATGAGAATTTACATGTTTGTACACGCGTTATTTCCAGTGCGGGGCAACGTTTTTGAAAAAAAAAAAAAATCAGGGTTATTTGATTAGTTTTGAATAATTTCATCACATTTTTTTTAGCTGACCAACCCGAAAGTATTTTAGGGTTGCTAGAATCCTGAAAAATTTTTCAAAACATTTTCAAAAGTTTACTACAGTAAAAATCATATTAATTACCTTCGCGTTCTTTCCCACGGGTATCACACCTAGTAATCGTCTATGAACAGCTCTACTACATTAATGAGTTATTAGAAAAGAAAATGAAAGTACTTAACAAAACCGATGGCTAGCCGCAATTATGAAACACAAAAGGGTCGCAAATTGCAACAGTCCATGTTAATGGTGGCAGATTAGAAATCATTCTCGTAATCAGCTGTCTTCAGGGGCTGTCATAAAAAAGAGACTGTGCTATTCCCCCTTACAATGATGACTTTTAAACGTGTTTTTTTTATTATAGACTAGCTTTTGCTCGCAGCTTCGCCCGCGTACTTAAAATATAGCCTATGTCACTCAGGAATAAAGCAGCTTTCTATCGGTGAAAAAATTTTAGCAATCGGATCAATGCTTTCAGAGATTACCTCCTACAAAAAAAAAAAAAAAATTGTAGATAGGCTTGCGTTTGACCATGACCACTATCTCACCTGATGGTAAGCGATGATGTGGTCAATGATGGAGAACGCCTGCCTAAAAGTAACCTATTCAATTTTGACCTAAAGACCCTTACGTTGCACCTATCTGGAAGTACAGATTCCGGCAGGAATTCCAATCCTTAGCAGTACGCTACGTAAATGTGTTCCCAAAACGTTTTGTTCGTATGGGTGCGGGTATCTACGTCATAGTAGGGCTGAGGTAGTTAAACAAGGAAGTAAGTTATCGTCACCTATCTTATCAGTGGTTCGCAGCGCAAATCTTTGTGCATGAGGTGCGGGCACGTTGCGTTCGCACCCTTTTTGTTAAAGTTTCTCAGGGCCCTTTTCTGTGTAAGATCGATAAGAATGTGCGAAGGCCTGTTCTCGTTCCAGTTTCAAAATTTACTCATTATTTGTTACTAAATAAAAAAAACTGGGCTAGTACGAGTCCAAATCACGTACTGAGGGTTCCGTACAAACTTAGCTATGAAAACAATTCAAATCCTGAATTGGGTTACAACAATTTTTGAATCGAAAAAAAAATTTTTTTTATGACGCACTAATTTATAGTTTTCAGATTTTCACCTATACTTGTTCTATGAGACCTTGCGTCATGCCAAACACAGCTTCAAGGAACCGCAGACCCTGACTATAGGTTTTAATTTCAATTCGATATCTCCACGCGTTCCTGAGATTTGGGTTTTGATAGACAGACAGACAGGCAGACAAAGTAATCCTGTAAGGGTTCCGTTTTTTCCTTTTGAGTAACGGATCCTTAAAAATAACTCTAGGCGCAGGCTTGAAATAATAAAAATAAATGAATAAAGGACCCACTTATCAAAAGAATGTTTTAGTTATCAAGGATTAGTTATCAAGCTTAATGCTCAGTCAAAATATTTTCCTTCTTGTGTACAATAGAGCTAAACAAGCGGAGTGTCAACGTATCTCGTGCTTTACTATGACTTATGAGCCGATTATGCAGATTATGCATTTTATTACGCAAATGTATTGCTGCTGCTTACAAATTGTCCCAAATAGTAGCTTTGTCTTTTACATTTACATAAATGAAACTTCCTTTTCTGCACTTTAGTTTAGTAAATGTGTTTGTGTGTGTACCTATATGTTTATTGCTCCTTCACGCTCAGATGGCTTAACCCTTAAATGCATCATGTTGTCAATTACAACATACCATTCAAACGGCCTCAAAATCATCGCGGATTTAGATTAAACTAGCTTATGCCCACGGCTTCGCCCGCTTCGCATTAAGTACTTAAGGAATCGGAATAAAAGGTAGCCTATGTTCTATTCTATGTCTAGACATAGGATACATATTACCAATATCGTAATCCCTTACTAATTCCGCCCAGCCCGTTCCATAATCGGACCATCATACGCACGGCGTTGCGCCCACCGGTATATGATTGCCATCCCACCCATACGCACAAAATATTCTGGAAACACATTCATTGTGCTTACAGCTAAAAAGTGGAATTCTCTACCGGAGTCTGTGCGTCCTGATAGCTATAATCTAGGAGTCTTTAAATCAAGACTGAATAGGTTATTTCTAGGCAAGCGAGCTCCATCATCGATTACACGATCGTTTTTCCAGATTGGAACCGTGCACCAGCTTCTGATGTTTTATAGACGCCCTTGTAGGCCTAGGTGAAATAAAAAAAATTGAATTTTTCCATCAGGTGAGGTAGTGATAGTGGATAATGAAAGTCTATAAATATTTTTTTTAATGTTGTGTGCCAAGACCACATCAGCTCAATCATAATAAAAGAGTTAAATAAGATTATTCATTAAAAATATCTACCTATCAGTAGCCTGATTCACGTAAAATCAAACAAGCTAAATACCGTTGAAGTTTTATAGTCGTTCGATCGAAGTCCTATCCAAAAGCGGTATTCACGATGTATCGACTTATTTCCAGATACATTAATAAGTATTCTACCAGGACAATGTAATACAGATATTTTTTTAAATCGCCGAATTTCAAACGACTTTAAAATCGGTGTCGTTCAAACTCGATTGATGGATGTGAATACGGTAAAGGTCTAAACAACTAAATCGAAACGATATCGTTACGGTTTTCATTACGTGAATCGGGCTACAGTTCAGCACACCTCTCATGAGCTCTGACTCAACACTCGACGTGCCGTGCGGTGACAAACACTTAATCTTTGATCAATGGGGCTGAGCTAATATGAGACTATGATACTGATATCCCATCACAGTTATGATACCGCAATAAACAGATGTGCGTAATCCTTTGTTGGTATCGCCTTACTGATTGCGATTCAGTTAAAATTAGACTGGGTAGGTATGTAATTTTAGACAATATGATAGCTACTTGAACTGCAGCTGGAAACCATCGTGCCAGTCCCTTTGGTCAGCCGCGTGGTTGGCTACATGAACAATTCCTCACATATAAGCGTAGCGCGGGCCATACCTTACCTTAATAAAACCCTTACCGTCATCATTACAGGCCTGTTGGTCTAGTGGTTAGTGACCCTGACTGCTATGCCGGAGGTCGTGGGTTCGATTCCCACCCAGAACAAATGTGATGTGATGAGCATGATCATTTGTTCTGTGTCTGGGTGTAATTTATCAATAATATGTACGTATTTAGAAATATATAAGTATGTTTATCAGTTGTCTAGTACCCATAACACAAGCCCTGCTTAGCTTGGGACTAGATGGTGTTGTGTGATAGTTGTGGAATATTATTATTTATTTATTACAGCCGATAGATATCCACTGTTGGATAACCCTCCTCCTAGTGTCATCATAGCGATCGATTCTGAGCGCCTCACATCCATCGAATTCCAGTGACCCTCACCAGGATATCTTCGTTCCTGATGCGATCACGCAAGGAAACTCTGGGCATAGCAGTTTTCTTTGCCCAAAGCGACTGGACCAGTCTGCGCCTGGTGGCAGAGACCATTACTGGATACTGCTCACTGAACCAAAACTTATCGCATATAGTCCTGTGTGTAGAGCATGCTTGGAAATGGATGAGACAATTGCTCGTGTGCTCCTTGACTACTTGTCTCTGAATTCTCTTACAGCCCTGCAGAATCTGGAAAGCTTGAATCTTTTGAAGAGAGCTGGGCTGGATGCCTGCCAAATGATAGCTGCCTATGCACAATGGTTCACAAAGGATTAAGTGCTAAAACCAAATTCTAATTAATTGATAGATACCTAATTCAAATGATTTGGTTTTTAGAAAACATCAGAGGCTCTGGTTTACTATATACTGTCATAAAATGTATACACATCAGTCCTGTGTACCTCCCAGGGTTACGAGGTTATTCAAAAAAGTTACCACAGACCTGGAACGGAATGGGAAGTCAAGGTACAAAAGGTGGACTAAATCCAAGTCCAAGTAAAAATCTGACACTACCTCTTGCTCAACCTAAAGCGGAAAGATTAAAAACAAAAATTGTTGATTTTTCATAGAATAAAAACTCTGCTCATCTTTTAGGGTCCCAGACTTTACCTAAGATTTTAATAATCACCCATGAGATTCGAAAGGGTTCATCATGGCCCCAGAACGCAAATGGCAACTAACCTTTCGCTCCACCCTAGAGCGGTGATAAATAATCTAATGAATCCCCATAAAAAAAAAACAGTTTTACAACCTATTAAGAAGAGTTTTAATTAGAGTATTTTACATGATACCACTAAACATCCTCACTGAAATGTTAATTGTTAGAGGGTTTATGCGATTACGAAACTTTCAGGGGTTTCCTGTACAAATAGGTAAATCATTACGATTATAAATTCATGTTTTTGACATATTTTGCTAACCACAAATTCCTATGGCGTTCTAAACACTCTTGCTCATTTCTAAATCACAAATCAATGAGTAATCGTTACCTATTTATTATGGAAAACCCATACACACATACAGACGTCAGTAATAATACCATGTCTATTATCACCTTCTTATTCATAATGTACGAATTAGGACTATGAGGATAAATAGAGTAGGTTGTATTACCAACACACACCGCACATCCGCTGAAATAGTGTCATAAACGTAACTAAAAAAAAAACGATAAATTCTTTTATTCATTAAACCCCAGCGAACGTTGATGCGATGCGTTCGTGCATATATTGTCTTACGTATCTCAAATTGACGATATCTGAAAGATTAAAATGTTTTAATTCAGAGACTTTACAAATAAATAAAAATTGGCCCATCTACACCACAATTAATTAGTACAAATACATAAAGGGCTTATTAGACAAAGTCTTGTTATTATTTAAGTACAGTCTCAATAAATAATATTCACAAACATTATGAGCGTTTGTTTATAATTAAAATGTTACTCAATTTTTGGAAATATTTTACAGGCTATTAATTTTAAGAATGAATAAATGGTAATAAAAATGGAAAATACTGCACGTAGTATTTTCTATTAGCAATAATAATTGTTATGAATAATTGGTTCAATTATGAATTTACCAATTATGACAAATTCTCGTGGACAATTTTGGGATTTAGTTTTTTTTTTTTATTTTTCACTACACAAATATGATCAATAACGGGTATGAATAGAGCCCCATTTTTTTGTACTAATTAAAAAATTGGGATGTTTAAGCAATTATTTGAGCATGACATTATATTATTAGACCTCAAAGTATGAGATTTTGAAACGAATAAAAAATCTGACCAAGCGCGTGTTGGACTTGTACTCGAAGGGTTTCGTATTACAATATTAAATTCGAGCAAAACGCCGACCAATTAACGTTGTTTTAACTTTTAACGTTATTTTAATTTTAATATATTGTCAGAGCTGCAGTATAAATACATATGAAAATTTGAACTCTCTCTTCCTAACGTTTTATGAGATACAACCTGCTGAAAAACGGACGGACAGATAGACGGCGGATGCTTAGTAACGTCGTTCCCCTCCCTTCGGGTAGATAACCTTAAAAAAATATTTTAATATTTTTAAAATATTTTCTTTTTTAATTTTTTTTTACGAGTTATGACGCTATTTGAGCGGAGGTGCGACTGTCATGTCATCGCAGGTACATTATTTGATGATTAATGACGAAAGAAGCCTCGTGATCCGCGGTTTCTTCAATGTGTCCAGTGAAGATCTCGTTGTATTTAAATGACTTTGGTTCCATTGCGGAGACAAAGGGTCATTAGCTGCTCAATAAGTCGTTTGTGAGACCGCATAGGCCCTTCAAACACAAATCAACACTGGTGTGTTCTAGATCACGCTTTGATCTGAGAACATCATCTGCGTTTGAGTAGGCTAGCTAGGCTAAGTCCATATGATAGATTGCTTATTCAGATTGACACATTATTATTCCAATACTTCCTCTAATAATATTGTGCAGCGAGGATGTTTGGACTAGGTGTTCTAACGCAAACGTTGAGAGTACATCATTCTTTTCTGAGGAACTATTTGCATTTTTACGAAGTTTACTAAACTAAACATTTTTGAGGAGAGTGAAACCGTAAGTTGAAAAAAATATTTATCTCTGAAAGTTGAAAAATAAAACAGTCGTTTTTACAAATATTCAAGCGTTAAGCTTTTCACTTGCGCCTGTCGAGTCTATGGACATCTAATTCGTATCAGTGGACCTAAAATCTTTTGAATGAATGTCTAAAATTTACATGATACTGAGTTTTGCACAAAAATATTTTAATAAACTGCTGTTATCTAAGCACGTGTCTGACATATTTATTAATTTATTTTCCGTTAACCCTCAGTTTTTGTTTTTATTTTTCTTAAATTATTATTAACGGGTAGTTACAAAATTTTGATGACATTTATAATGATGTAAGTGGGGTAGTGACAATAGGAAAGTAGGTGGGTGACAATGAGTTTTTCCGTGGCGGACGAAGCGAAAGCGAGATGAGAATGCGAGTTGGTGCGGGTAGCGGCTGGAGCGCGGCGCGGCGGTGCGCGGTGCGCGCGGTGGTGGTGGCGGCTGGGCGGCGAGCAAGGGATGCAGCCCGGCCGGTGGTGCACGCCGATCGCACCGGGCTGCGGAGCCGGCTCTCAGTGTCGCTCAGATCGCGGCGCGCGTTGGTCGTGCGTCGAGCGCGTGTGAAGTGATGTCTGCGAGATGAGGCTGTCGCTGGTGCTACTGTGGCTGGGCGCGGCGGCGGCATGTGGCCCGAGCCGCGGCTATACCCGCCGTCAGGGCGCGCGCCGCATCTCCCCCCTGGTCTACGGCCAGCACGACCCTAACATTAGTGAGAACAAGAACACAGCCAGTGGACCCCCTGAGGGTCGCATCACCAGAGACGACGATAGGTTCAAAGACTTAGTGCCGAATTATAATCCCGACATCGACTTTAGGGATGACGAAGGAACCGGTGCCGATCGCCTCATGACACAGGTGAGTTTTCACAATTTCCCAAGAATTTTCCTCTTGTTCTGAATTAACACTGAACTTCGGTGCCGACGGACAAGTGCAGCGATTTAGGAACTTCAGTTTCGAATGTTTAATGGCGCAATTGAATGCTGCCCCGTTATAATCGTTGGAAGTTGTCTGCAAAACAATGGATTTCATGAAGTGTCCGTTGTTTTGAAAACAGCTCCTTAGTGCGCGGGCAGGGACAATCGGCGATGTAAACATTACGCGCGTGGAACAATGGGAACAAATTGCGGGCGTTACGGTAGCTTCGTAGCGAGTGTGCCGATTGTAACACTGCAATTACGCAGGCTTTGTCAACAAATATTTTGACTCTGTGACTAATGGATGAATGATGAATTCTTTACAATTTTGATGCTAGTTTCGGTGAATATATGGCCGCCATAAAATTTGGTGTCGAAGGCATTCAGTATCGTGCGTTGTCATTCAAGATGCTTTGTATAAATATAAAGTTAACTTACGGGAACCTTATTGTTGAGGGTTGCTATATTGTGCTGTATTTTGGTTCGCTTCAACATTACGTATTAGAACAATAAATAGTGAATCGTTTTTTTTTTTATTTTACACGCGTCAATAATTAATTAAAAATATCCTGGGTTGCTTTAAAACTACCTTCTTTTGTAGAGAATTCAATCTTGTTTTGAATTTATTTAAGATACTAGAAGAACAGATGATGCGCATTTTTTAACTATGTGTTTATTGTACGAGGTCTGCTTTTATACCGCACAAAAATATTTATGTATTAAACTATTTACCCACGTTAAGCGTTCAAACTGTTTACAATTGAATGTTTATAGAACGCGCAACGCCTTGCAATCGCGACGATAGAATTATTTGACTATAGAATTTTTAATGACGCATTATTATCAATTTGTAAATTGTCGATAAACTTTGCAGATGGCCTTCTGAATAAAATACAGGAAAAACCTCTTTGTAAATTTTTTTTCAATTTCAGACACTATAAATATTGTACACAAACCGTTTAAATAAATAACTGGAGGACATAATTATGGCACTGTAATATTATCAATTCGATAGTTTGTATGTGTGTATATATTTGTTCTGAAGGGAATTGGATAAAATGGGTACACAGGTAGACCATGTCCTGGAATAGCACATAGCACGAGGCTACCTAGGTGAAAACTATAATATAAAAATAAATTAATTTTGTTTTAGAGGAAAGCTAAAAATATATATCGACGTTTGAAAGGCAAAATGATCTAAGCGACATAAAGTAAACTTTACAAAAGTGAACTCAATGTTTTAACTTTAAATCACTTTTTTGTAATGTTTACTCAATGTCGCTTACACCATTTTGCCTTTCAACCGTCGATATCTATATACTTATATATAAGGAGAAACTGACTGACTGACATATCAACGCACAGCCGAAACTACTGGAACTAGAACCTTGATTTTGCTTAAGGGTTCTTTTTATAACGTAAGCAAGCACTATGAGAAGATTTTCCAAAATTCACCCCCTAAAGGAAAGAAATGTTTAGCAAACCAAAGTTTCCACCCACGTTGACATGGGCAAAGCCGTTGGCAGAAGCTAGTACTAGTACATATAAAAGAAGACGATGACTGACTGACATATCAACATTCAGCTGAAATACTGAGACTAAGAGCGTGAAATTTTGCCTAAGGCTTCCAGTATTACGTAAGTGAGCACTAAGCGAGCTTCTTCTTTTTCCTGCCCTTATCCCGTACTACTTGGGGTCGGCGCAATACGTTATTTTCTTCCATTCTGTTTTGTCCCCTGGCTCACTATCACTAACTCCCTTTTCTTTCACATTACTCCTCACATGATCCATTCAAGCACTAAGAGAGCATTTACCAAAATTCACCCCTTAAGGGGATTTCTGCAGGCTTCTGGCAGAAGCTAGTTAGATATTTAGGTAACTATATCTTCTTTTTCTTCCTACCCTTGTCCCATCTTATTTGGGGTCGGCGCAATACGTTTTTTTCTTCCATACTACCCAGTCACTCGTCATGCTATCACTAAGTTCCTTTTCTTTCATATCGCTCTTCACACAATCCTTCCATCTTTTCTTTGGCCTCCCTCTCCCTCTCCACCGATCCACATATATACTCATAACTCCTTTGGTAACATGCATTTCATCCCTCCTCTTTACATGACCATTTGGTAACATGCATTTCATCCCTCCTCTTTACATATAGGTAACTATATATTGATTGAACTTTCAGTCGATCTGTGCTGTGATGTGTTACTGACTTCACAATCACGTGTAGCTATGAAAATCAGCTTAAAGGTGCTTTTCCACAAGAGATGTGCTACCCTACGTTGCTATGGATGCGTTTGATATCCTCCAATCATATTCATTGGTGCACATGGCTTAACAATGTTGAAAACAGATTCAACTAAGATATGTTTTTTATAAGGCATGATGCGTGCTATACTGTTATTGATGCGTGCCATGGATCCGTACTATCGATACATCGCATAGCTCGAGCTATGCATCTTCCTCGCGCAGCTACTTTGCGGCGGCGCATCTTCATAGCACATCTTACTCGCACCGCTATACACCTTAGTATCAGTGGAAACTGTCACATAGTTTCACAGCTTAGCTATTACATCCTCGCAGTAGCTGCATAGCACATTTCTTTAAAAGCAGCCTAAAAGATGGCACTACTTTACTACAGCTATATAGCTAGCATTACAGCTTGAATGCTTGTCGCCTACGACCAACATACTAACCTATTTCCCTCACTTGACTCACTACAGAACGATAAGCAATTTTCCTCGGTTGTCTTACAAATCAGATTTTATTAACTTTCTTGACACTCATACGATAGTGTTTAGGGTTCTTAAGCTTTATTGACAGTTTTGTTACTTTTTTGAACGGTACAATGGGACAGCAGGGTTAAGTTAATAGGGTGTCCAAATTGTTCGTAGGGTGATTATTTGAAATTGAAAGACTGTCTCATTCATCTGGCCTAGTTTTTGTACCTATCAATTTTGTGTTGTAAGCCTCTGAACGCAAATAAGTGCCTTTGATATATTTAGTGAATAGGTAGAAAACTATTTTTTTTCTTCTTCTTGTCCTTATTCCATATTACTTGGGGTCGGTGAAACACGGGAAAATAATATTGAAATATAAATATCAAAGAAAAAACAAGGCAGATGAATGAGACATTCTCTCGTTTTCAAAGAATCACCACGAAAGAGTTGGAAACGCAAAGAGCAACTGGAGTAACACAGGTGGGTTTTAGGCAGTAATAATCTGAAACGTTCTCTGGTTCCACCTAAAGTGGGAGGAGGTGTTTGAAGATTTCCTAATAAAAAAACGGTAAAGTCAACAAATGTTAACCCAATAATTTCCCGCTTAAATCCGGACAGTTGTAACAAACTATCGATAAACCCGGTTATGTTGGTAGTTAATCTTGAAACCATGTTTGGCATTGCTAGGTTGGTAGTTGACAAATTGCACTTGTGGTAGTGGCAGGTTGCCAACTACTTTTAGTACAGTTTGCAATTTACATGGCGTCATAAGCTGGTAATTAATGAGTATACAGTTTTCTTCTGATTTTATTGTTTTCCATGTCACTTTAAAATCGGTAGCCAGTCGGTGTTGAGGATAGGTAGGACCTCTACGGTCCAGACTAAGCGTTTCATTTATACCGCAACATCGAAGGACTGGAACAATATAACTGCTGCGGTCTTCCCGTCTGAATATAATTTGGGTGTCTTTAAGGCTAGAGTGATGAGACTCTTAATAAAGTAGTGCACGTCTCCATCAACGATTGCATCACTGCTTACCATCAGGTGCGAATTTGGAACTGTGCTATTTTTAATTTGAAAATATCTGGTATCTACGTACCTACAACGGTTCGTGCTGAAAACTTATAGAAAAGAAGTACCTACGAGTACAATATTTACGGACTCGTTATTATAGTTTACATGAGTAATTGACAATCGCGGTTAGCAAATAAGTACATCGTGCGTATCGTCAAAGAAACCGCGGGCTGCTAGCCAAGCGATGCTGTGCTGGTTAGCTTGCCTAGATAGCTATGTAGACGTCGTGGCCAGATCTTAGAATTGACTTCATGATTTGGTCAACTAAAACTTGCCAGATCTTTAAAACGTTAATATTTGATGATTTTTCAATCCTCGTTTGACCATATCATTGATACAGGATTTCTATGATAATAAAAGATCTAAAGAAAGTAAGCCAAACGAGGATTGAAATATCATCAAATATTAACGTTTTAAAGATCTGGCAAGATTTAGTTGACCATATCATGAAATCAATTCTAAGATCTGGTCATGGCATCTACATAGCAATCTAGGCATGCGTTAAAAATTATTTAAACGAGTTTTAAAGTTAAGTTTAAAACGATCTGTAGCCTGATTCACGTAAAATCAAACAAGCCAAATATCGTTGAAGTTTTATAGTCGTTCGATCGAAGTCCTATCCAAAAGCGGTATTCACGATCTATTTTACCAGGATAATGCAATACAGATTTTTTTTTAACTTAACGACTAAATCGCTACGATATCGTTACGGTTTTCATTATGTGAATCGGGCTTCAGGCCAGTTTTAGTTTAGTTTTAGTTTTTTTTGGCTATTTCATGAAGTGATCAATTCCTAAGACCTGGCCACGACATAGTTATCTAGCACCTGCGTGGGCCCATCACTATATATAAAAGATAAAGTAGGTGGGGTATCTGGCCGTCTCGAAGCAATCTCGTGAGGTACTAAATCGATGGGCCCCGTGAATGACTGGCCGTTACGTTTACAGTAAAGAGCCTAACTTGCTCACCTGAATGCGTCTTGAATTTCCCACGGTAAGCATTCAGCTGGATAATTTGTACTTTTTTTAAAGGAGATTGTATGAATTGGATATCGCTATCTTATTACTATCTTACGATCTTAACGTTAGGAATCACATTAAAGGCTGGCTTAGTAGGAACAGGTTTAGATTCAACGGGGAGGCTATGTACTAGGCTAGTCGAAACTTGTGAAGATTGGATGGTGGGATGTGTCCGGGAAAATCCATTGCAGAGCGTTAAATTAATTTCAAACCCTACAAATAGTTGAAGGTAGTTACAAGAATTACCAACTATAGAAAGAATAATGTATGTGACAGTTTAGACCTTTAGAAGATGGTAAGTCATCTTTGAGGATTAGCTGGAAATCATCACGACATCCTCAACTTCCGTATGACGCAGGTCTTTACCGGACCTGTTAAGTTTGAGAGGTTCCTGCGCCGGATTTGTGCGGCAGAAACGGCCAGGTGTCACCATTGTCTGGATCTCTTTGTCTGGACCATGGAGTGGGTTTTAGTCAGTCTAACACGGCCTTCCGCTCCGGCCTAGAACGGAAAAAGTCATTGAATGATTTTCTACCTAAAAAAGAAGACCCTTTGAAGAAAATTGATCCACAAGCGTTTCGCAGTGTCAGCTCTCTCTCACTTCATTGTAGACCTAATTTTCGATATTTACAGACTACTTTAGCTAAAAGAAGTTATATTATTTACACTCTTGGATAAATTTCCTGCAATTTGTATGGCGGGGCCGATTTTTTTTTGTTTCCTGAAAAATAATAATTGTGGAAGGATGTTCAGTTTCGTCTACTGATCAAGCTCTTAAGGCTTATAGTCCCTTAAACCATCTGGCCGAAATTAAATGGACGCAACCCTCGCACTCTACTAGGCGGCAGTACGCATATTTGTGCATTTATTTACGGCCAGTAGCGCCCGGAAAGCGCGCGGCTGACCTTTAAATCCATTTTGTTTGCGAAATATTGAGTAATTTTTATATGCTATATTCACTTTGAAGAATATTTAACAACAAATTTTTATGTAAGTATAAAAATGTTTCTAAAGATCCAAGCCGTTTCGAAGGAGTAGGGAAAAGTTGCAAAAAATTTGCGAAATTGCTAAATAATTTTTTAGACAAAAGTAATAATACCACGAAAAAATCAAATATTGATAATGTTGTTCATGAATCTATAACAAACATATATTTTTTTCATACCTATAGACCTGGCCATTACCGAGGAGTAGGCTTCAGAAAGTCACTGTTTTATGGCACTTCGGGCGCTTGGGCCTTAAAGTTTGCGGAGGGTTGTCCCTTACACCTTGTATAAATTCAGATGAATTGAATCAACGAGAGCGAATAATATAAACGCCACTTCGTGAGTAGGTAGTTGTGGCCCAGTGTACGGCTCCGACTTACAATTTTACCTATCGCAGGTTCAAACCCAGATTAGCGCTTCATCATTACCATTACCTACACATATAAGCGAAGTACGGAGGTTTTCGATACCAGGATGTAGGTAGGTCAAGGAGGCCGTATGATACCTTACTAAAACCCTTATCATCATCACCATCATAATTTCAGCCGAAAGACGTTCACTGTTGATTATGGGCCTCCCCCAAGTGTCATCACATCGAACGGTCCTGTGCTTCTCGCATCCATCGGATTCCCACAACCCACACCAGGTCTTTGATTCATCTTGTGAGAAGCAGACGCTTTACTTTATTAAGTCACCACTGCTCTTAAAATGATGAAGGGAAACGTCGTTTTAATTTCAACTCGATATGCGTTCCCGAGATAAATTGTCTTGACAGACAGACAAACGGGCGACCAAGTAATCCTATAAGGATTCTTTTTGAAGAACATAATCTTAAAAAATATTGCAATTGAATAAAATAATCTAAAATATATTAGGGAGGGAGAGCAAAAAAAAAACACAGGCAAATAATTACGATTCATTTCAAATTATGAAAAGAAATCACAATTAGTCACAATTTAATTAATGTTAATGTTCCTAGCAACACACTGTAACATAGATAAATATACGCGTCACTTGCAAAACTGTGTAAGCAGTAACATAGCATGTAATAAATCATATTTACACCTATTGTTTGTCTATCCATAAAGTGAGACAACAAGTGTATTCTGTATTTAGTAGGAAAATCGGTCAGTGGCTGGAAAACTAATATTTCAGCCTTCAGTGAAGCCGACGGACGTTATGGACATGTATGTGTTTGGCCTCGCTCTAATGGCTTGTCAAACATGTGCGGATGTTGACAAACAAATTCACCATCCGAGCTATACAGTTACTGGTACTATGTAGGTCAGATGCGACATTCTACCCTGCCCACTGAAAGGTCACCATACATAATTGAAGCTTTCATACTTCATGTAAACAGTTCTCAATTACCGAGATATAGATAAGTTACTATATACAGAAATATTCTTGGTTGCGGTAAAATATTACATTTGCATTTTATATGTTTGCACATGTTGTGTTGTTAGGTACTGGCACAAGTTATCCGTCGTTACTTATCTCAGAAAGTGGAGTGCTAGTAAGTAGAAAAAGTAATACTAGTAACATACAAATGACTAACATTTTGCAAATCCATAGAATAACACTCCACCGAAATTTGCTACGCGTCGTAGTCATGTCGTAGTCACGTCTACGACGCGTAGCAAATATATGAATTACCGAATTGAAAAAGTTCATAGATTTTTTAAAATTATTTTAGCACTTTTAAATGTTAGAAATACATACCTACATAAACATACGCCATTTTGCCTGGGGAGTACGCCGAAATAATTATGGTTTCTAAGTTAAATTGCATAATTATAATACCGCTTTTTTATTGTTATAATTGATAGACCCACGCTTGACCACTATGATTCCATCACTTGATGCGACGATGTGGTTGACGATGTAGTATACTTGCCTAGAAGTAGCCCATTCAGTCTTGACTTGAAGACCCTTGGGTTGAAGTTATCAGCAACAGACTCCGGAAGGGAATTCCACTCCTTAACTGTACGCACAATAAATGTGTTCCTAAAACATTTAGTGCGGGTGGAATGTCCTCCATGTACCCCTTGTGGTCCATTTGATTGTACTTGTAAAGAAAAAGCAACATGACTTGAATATTTGCACACTCAAAAATATCTATAAAAAGTCCGTGTTCTAATAAAAAAATATTGTGTTCTAAAATTGCTAAGGATATATTATTATCGAAAAAACGTCTAAGTAGGCTAGTAAAATTAAAACAAAATAAAACCTAACAATTCAAACATGCACGTATTGAATATAAAGGTCTAATTAAAGTACGAAGGCAAAAAAAAGACATTAAAGAAAAATTGAATTACACAATGAATTATAACTTCTAACATTATGAAACACACTATGTGGGTAAATCATCGTAGAGTAGAATATACCATTGTGGTCAGAAGACACGTGTATTGACACGTCATACTCAAATCTGTCACCAACCAGAATACTAGGTAATTCTGGCAGCATGAATCGGACGTGGGAAAAACTAAAGCTAATTAAATCCCGTAACAAATTTTACTATGACATGTTTATCGGATGTGCTATTTCTGAGCTCAGTTTGATGCAATGTCAATCCACTGTAATTAGGACGTAGTCGCAATGATTTAGCGCTCTAGACAAGGTGTTTACAATTAGTGCCCAAACATCAACTCAATACTGTTTCACGTCATCGCACATAATTCAGTAAGTCAACCCAAATCCTGAAATAGTGTTGAAGTGTTCAAGGATACTATTGTTTGAGCGAGTATTTGTAAATAATGAGTCAAGACTGCGAGTTGATTGCACAGCAAATATTTTAATGGGCGTAGGTATCTTTAGGCGGAATCCAGTTATATGCAGATAATAATCGGTTGAAGGAATGTACGGACGATGCGCGATGGCGCTGGTGCGCGTGTGTGCGTGGAAGAAAGGCCGGCGCGAATCCGGCGTCGGTCATGTTATGTGCTCGGTCGCCGCGGGCAGCACATAGTCGGAGCCGAGCTGAGCAGCCTTGCATTCGTAAAAATCTCCAAACCGGTTCGATGCGCCTCCATTACTTTCTTTCTGCCTCCACCGAGCCTCCCATTTAACTCGGGCCCACTTTTTATCAGGAATCGGTATCTCCGTCTAATAGTATTATTTATTTCTCATAAATAAGAGGGAATATAAGTAAAGTTAATGCGCACGGGAAGCGGTACATTACATGCCAGATGCTTCACAGATAAATGCGTTATGCTCTTTCCGTCGGTTGTTGTGTTGCGTAACGTGCGCGGTGACAGCTCGGGATTTATGTACCTACAGGCTGCAGCTTCCATGGGCTCGTAATCTTTATTTACAAACAATTGCCCAGATTTACATCATCACCGCACTGAAATATTAAATGGCACACAAGTGCACACTGTATAAACTTTGCGCAAGCAACTAAATATTGCATTACTTAAGACTAATACTCATATAATATTATATGGTGATGTTAAGTGTCGGTGAGTGACTGCGCAGCGGTCAAGTCTTCCATAATTTATTTTAAACTCGAACCTGTAATGACAGTCGACCACGTGAAAAGCAACACGAGTCGGTATTCCAGAGCAAAAATGGTTTAGCAATTGGCTGGTTGGCTAGCCAGCAAACCGCAGAATAGGCGCAGAACCACACCGCTCGCGCTCCTCCGATTCCAATCGGAATTACTTACCATTTTATGTAAGTTTTTATTTAATATTTTATATCCTTGGACGCGAATAAGCCAAAGGAGTAGGAAGGGTGCGGCGGCGGCGCAGGGGCGCGGGGGTTGAGGGACATAAATATCTCGGTGATTTATGGGCAAGGCGGTCGCGGGATAGGTCAGCATTATTCAATTTCGTATTTGAGGCTCGAGTTACAATGAGCTTTTACTGCGGCGCGCGCGCAGATAGCGCAGCCAGCAATCCCACCCGCCACACTCGCTTTTGTTATCTACTTTTTAAACCCTATTGTAATCCGGAGATTAGCTTCGTGTTTGACATTCTCTTAAATTACGAAAACATTAATTAACACAGCATTTCTATATTTGTAGAACTGTTAGGAATTAACCTTAATTCTAAAAGCATGTTCTCAAGCCGAGCGGTAATTAAGTAGGTATGTCAATAGTTGGGTAAATCAAATAAACGTTTTATATGATGGCACCGTTTTAAACTTACTTAATTATCGATTGTTAATATTGATTTAATTTCATTGCCTGATACGCTAAAGTGGTTTAATTTGTTAGCGGCAAAGACACCGCCGTCCAAATTAGATACTTTTGGGCTTATTAGCGCAGGATAAAAAACGGAACGAGGCCCGATCGCTTTGTGAATAATTGACCATAATCAAATTAATCCTAAAATTCTACGGTGGGTTTACAACGTTGTAAAATGTTATAAAGACCTCCTAACAGCCGAATTATAACAACGCGTTTTTATCGTCGGCGTTTGCGTTATCTACAAATCGAATGTATGTACGTTGGTTCAGATCTAAAGTTTACAACTATTCAAAAGTAAAAATTCTCACACAAGATTATTCACATGTTTTAACAACGATTAATTTTCGTATAGTAAACACATATTTGGATTGGTTCTTGTTTGAAATCACATCTGGCACGTTACTAAAATTAATAAAATAAACATATCTGATGTTACCAAAGATTTCAGTTCTGTAAAACGTGTCGATGTGCAATTCGGATACATGCTTACCGCGAAATTACTTTTTTACGACCCATGTTACACTGAGTGATATGCGTGTATTGAATTAATTAAAAAGAGGATGCACAATTTAAAAATTTTCCTAACATCCTTCCTCAGAATACTAAATAGAATATGAATATTGTCGGATAATGACTCAGAGCTGGGAAGGAGCGCATCTGACGGAATCAACCAACTGGTTTTTAGCTCACACAATACTGTCATAAATACAAAAAAAAACCATACAAAATCTATCACTGCATATTCATTTATTTACTATTGTTTGCATAACTTACGTGGAATCACCAGACCGAAGCTCTGTTGCAGTCACACCTAAAGTTCCTTTCATACCGGCCAGCGGCCGTTTCTGATAATTAATTTCTTCAACACCTCATCGCTTGAAATCGAATACTCACAGTTAATTGTTAACGCAGAATATCCTCCAACTATCCTTATTTACTGAGTATAATCTTTCTTGTATGTTGTAACAACCACGTGGATGCGTCGTTATTTTTAGCTTCTATTGTTTATGAGTCCATGTTTGATTTAAAATGATCTTGAAAAGTGGGCATTCAGGCTTTGTAAATTTTTTTGTATAAGTAAAGTAAGATTATTAAGTAAAGTATCATTGTGTCCTTCTGAAGTATTTTCTACATAAAGTGAATTATAATTGTTCGTTGAAAGTCTTTAGCGTTCGCAAGTTGTCGGCGGACACTTGTTCAAACACACGCCAAACTGTTCAAGTGATAGGTCTTTGAACCTCGGCCGTGTTTGCGGTTTGTTTTATATAGTTGCTTCTTAAGGTGGCGATAAATTAACGATTTGCATTTCTCTCACAAACGTAAACAGTCATGATGTACGTAAACACAAGTGTGCTAATACCTTAACATAAATCAGACATTTAGTGAGCACTGCACATTGTATGAGTAGTTGGGGCTTGTTCTGTCTGAACTGCACTTGGTAGATAAACAAACCTTGGTGAAATGTGGCCGTGTACTTGGAAAAACTTATAATGGATGTGCATGACTTATTGTAAATTCAGTCATAATCTTGTAAGTGGGAACTTACTTTGGAGATTAACTGACAAGGAGAACGTACAAGTGATAATAGATAATGCTTTGAGTCATGTTTATGTGCTATCATTTGATACAATATCATGTTATGTAAGTGCAACATACGCGTTCTTTACATGAATGCGGTAATAGAAACATTTAGCAATTTGTACATAGTATTTATTGCTTAGGAGATGGAGATTCTCACTGAGTGTTAATTTATTCCGTTAACTGGCCGCCTCAAGACTCGACGGATAAACATAAATGCACAGGATAACTATTGGAACAAGTAATTACATAATCTTCAAGCTCAATGCAGAATGAAAATGAAAACATACTTGCATAATTTTCATTATTTAGCTGCTAAATTAGGATTTTATCCTTAACTTTGCCATTTTATTATCGGCTAGGCAGTAATTTTCTGTGGTTCTGTTTACCTGGTTCCTCCACATCAATCATTATCTATTTCCTTTCGAGGAGGGGCAGACTGGTGACCGACCGAAACACTATTTGCAGCCGAAACCGTTACCAAATATTCGAGTTTCAGCTGTAACAGCTGAAACTAATGTGATAACAGAAAAATTGACAAACAATAAGAATAATATTACGATATACTTAGTTACTCCTAACTACAATTCTTAATTATAAAGTCATAACTTTAATAAAATGCTAAATAATCGAATAAATCGACGATTACATAATAATCATAACATACATAGACGATTGAGTCAGTCAGTTTTTAGGTACCTATCTGTTACAACCATTACCTCAAAGACACTAGTTTCGGTCGAGCCGAATTTGTCCCTTTTCTGGCCGTAACTGAAACGCCCAGCCGAAACCAGCTTTTTTGGTCGAAACCGAAACTTCAGTCGGCTTTTAGAAAACGTAAATTGACTTCAACAACTCTAGTGTGGACCGAGAAGCCCTTTTTTTCCTTTATTTACCTTTTGCATTCTAGTGCCAAAGTGACTCATTCTAAAGTTCCTGCAGATGATTAACTAATACCTAAACCGTAATTCAATTTGATGCCGAAGAAACAAATCTTATCTCAACTAAAAAAGCAATCCATTTAATACTATGGGGTTTGTAGAATGCTTTGTTGACTATCCTTTTGTATTATTATTATTTTTCATATCATCTCAACTAAAAGAAAAGAAAACCGAGTGGGTCGTCGCAAAAAGCGGTCCCCAGTGTTTGCGTGAGAGACGTGTGTCCCCGACGTTAGTTTGTTTTAATTACTGCTGCAAATATTTGTCAGCTAGCTGTTTGTGGTTATCTTAGCGTTATCTGTCAAACCTCAGTCAATGCTAAGAGGCACGGGCTATGCCACTACAAACATAATACGACGACCTGTTTTATGATTGTTCCGCTTTCCTTCTACTTTTTAGAAGAGCTGTGGCGGCTTAGAGGTAACGGCTCTGACTTACGAGTAGCACATCGTGGGTTCAAACCCGAGCAGTGTTTTGTCTAATTATTTTATCACCACTGCTCTTAAAACGGTGAAGGAAAACATTGTGACGAAACTGGTATATCATAGAACTGAAAATTCGAAGATATGTAGCATCCACCAATCCGCATTGGGCTCGTGTGGTGTATTAGTTACGGGTCATTCTCTCATAGAGAGGAGGCCTACATCTCAGGAGTGGAGTTTTAAGGCTGATAATGATTTACGTCTTCTACTTTTTTAAGATACCAGAGACAGTAGTATAAGAGTTTCTTTACAAATGATAAACCAAATACAGCATAGATATTCTATTTCATGAAGCCGGGTTGATCTCAGATATGTGCACACATACATGCGCACAATGTTTGTGTGTTCAATTTTATTATTTTCTAGGACATAGTTTTACAAATTTACATACACAAGAAAAAAGTGCAAGTATGTGAACCTACACACATATCTAGCGCCAAACTTTTTTATACGTGGGAAATAATTAAATGACTTCTTCCGATCCGGGTCCTACTTGCTTCACAAAAGGGAGTGTCAGCCACGGTTACTTTTTCGAACAATCTGCAACCCTGGTACCTATCATTTAAGATCAACCTGCCTTAGAGATAGGACAACTAAACCTACATAGACAGGATCCCAGTCTGATCTTAGAAATGGATCACTTCATGATAATAATCGTCTTGAGTAAAACTGACCAGATAGTTATAAACGTTAAAGTTTGATGATATTTCAATCTTCGTTTGGCCTTCTTTCTTTAAATCTTTTATTATCATTGAAATCCTATATCAATGATATGGCCAAAAGAGGATTGACATGTCATCAAATGTTAATGTTTACACGACCTGGCCAGTTTTAGTTGGCCATATCATGAAGTGATCAAATCTAACATCTGGCCACAAAATATATATCCTAATATTATAAATGTGAAAGTGTGGATGTTTGGATGTTTGTTACTTAATCACGCAAAAACGGCTGAACGGATTTGGATGAAATTTGGCATGCATATAGCCTTTGACACGGAAAAGAACATAGGCTACCTTTTATCTTTTAGTACCTAATGCAACGCGGGCGAAGCCGCGGGCAAAAGCTAGTAAATATATATATGGCTTTAGATAGATTAATTTATGTATAGTTGTCTATCATATACCTATGTGTACTAATAATTCGTTTGCACCAACCCGCACTGGGCCTGCGTGGTGGATTACGGCCCATTCCATCTCCTAGAGAGGTCTAAGTCCCAACAGTGGGAACGTCAAAAAGGCTGATGATATAATTCGCTTGCAACATAATATGTAGGTATATTATGTGGTTACGATATTTAATCAAATATATTTTATTTCGGTATTTGTGTCGGCTACAGATTAAGGAAATATGAATAATGTTATTTCACTTTTGACCTCTTTCCGAGCTGATTTTAATATGATGTTTTATTATGTTGATTCACTTAAGCATTAGTTATGGACGAATGAATAAGATTTAGAAAATTTGTCAAGCTTTTCCTGGAAAAAGATTTTCCTCGATTACATTAACACTAAGTTAACATGTTTATTGTTTGTGTGTGTGACTTGAAATCAGAAACGTTTATTTCAAATTGACCAATTACGGGCACTTTTAAATTGTCAAAATGTCGGTCAGTCAAACAAATGAAGCTAAATTGCATGTTCCAAAGAGTAGATCTCTATGGAGAAGAACGTGCAAGAAACTCCATGGACATTCTTTTAAATCATATTGAGTTACATGAATCTTCGTTACATATTTCTTGTCGCTTCTATTATGTGAGCATTTGAAGCTTGAGCAAATGAATTAAGTCACTAAGAGATGATCAGTCTCAACTGACAGCACTCGTTCACGAGCATGACGCGTGCATCAGCCCCATTCAGCTCAACCATTTTGAAGGGAACTGAATGACCCAATAACACGTGCCACCATCAGCGAGACATTTGAGTGAGCATGACAGTCTCTCAACTGCCATGCTCGTAATGTCAAACAAATGTAAATCATTGTCACTCTAGCCTTTTTCCAAGAGGCTTGGGGTTGGCCTCCAGTCTGACCGGATGTAGCTGGATATCCGTGTTTTACATGGAGCGACTGTGATACATTTTATATGAAAACTAGATTTGTAGAGCTACCTTAGATCCACGCCACGCGACGTCGTTCTAGGTACAATAGGGATTACCCTATTGTACCTAGAACGACATTAGACATTAGTCCAGGGTCAAAATAATTACATTTTATTTAGTCCGTATTTTAGATTATAAAAAATATTGAATACGTATTTTTTCTTATTTCGATTAAACAAAAAATAACAAAGATATTATTGACCTATTAAAGTTACATGTGACGTCACGCCGTGCTGCATTTTTGGTTTAATCTACAAATAAAAAAATAAGTGTCCTTTATTTTTGAATAATCTAAAAGACGGACTAATTACATTTTTTACGGCCACTAGCCTATTCAGGCGTGGTACACGTGTGCTTCAGTCTAATGTAGTTCTAACTTGAAACGTCCACAACCCAGTTACTGGACAATGCGATGCTTTTTGAATAGACTGATTGATCAGACTTTCTGGCGTCTGACTACCAGTAATGACTGTCAAAGATATATGAACGATGACCTGTCACGTCACTTGTCACCGACGATTTGTGCTTAGAGTTTGGCGGGAACGTTAAGAGAAAAATAATTTGTCTAAGCTTGCTGATCGGTTTGGTATGGTGATTCTTTAAATCCGAGAGAGTTTCATTCACCTGGGCTAGTTTTTCTTTACAATTTGATATTTTTATTTAATTAAATATTAGTTTTCCCCGATTACTAATTGTATCAAAGGCACTCATTTGCGCCCACTGGCTTGCGACACAAAATAGGTATGAAAACTAGCCCAGATGAATGAGACGATCTCTCGGTTTCAAAGAATCGCCCTTAGGAGCATTTCCGACTCGTCTGTCGTCAACGTGAACATGGTTTAAATGCTTGTTGTTTCATCCAACGCAAATCAAAGCAATGTTGAAAGCAGTGATAAAGAGGCAACACGAAAAAAGAGACATTAACCTCTCCTAGGCCGTAATTAGAGACACAATTAAAAAACCATTGTGTCTCGTGTAGATCTACGTTCCGGCATACAACGGGTTAAGCCTGAAGGCTCTGTTGGCATTCGGTAATCCTGTCATTTATTCGATTTTTTTACAACTGTTCCAGGACATGCTTGTTTTTTATTTTAAACACCTTAAAAGTTTTTGGACTAAATTGTCGTCATTCAGAATTATGATTGTATGTGAGAGGTTTCTATACCTAGTTATATTTTCTTTACTTTTTCAATTTGTGAGTAAATTATGAAGGGCGAAAGTTTACGCAAATTGGCAGATTTGCGGAAGTCTTTACTGGATTAGGAGGCACGGCATTGTCTCTAAGGGGAGCAAAAAAGTGGCACGGCCGTTACATTCTTTTCCCGAAACAGTTCAGGCCATTTTTGATCCCCTTATTTTACGCTAAATGAATTTATTTCAATAGGAACCTAGATAATATCCATAAGATATTTGTGTGTCCAAAATATCTAGAGATAAATATGTCATAAAGTCTAATAATCACGTAAGAGCAGTTGTGAGGAAAATCTCGCGTTGTACGCTCCTAAAAGAAGAACGTCCTAGATATTTTACCGAGAAAGGGCCGTAATGAATGGTCTGACACATCAAATCCATTTAAACATAATTAATCGAATATGCACTCCCAGATAGAGGTCGTGAAAATATATACAAAAGTACTCAACTCGTTTTCTACGTGTCAGTGCCGTAACTATATCATCTGAGGCCCCTGGCGAAATTATTAGATGGGGCCCCAAAAACTTCAAAGTTGACGTTTTTGGAGCTAATTTAATTTGGATAAATCACTGAAGTACGGACGTAAAATATTCTTTCTTCTTAATAAACTGGCATACAGTCATACACAAAGATTTTTATATTTCGTCTCTGAACCTGGAGGTAGGCTTCCTAGTGGCGTATCTACGAGTATAAGGTGATAAAGCAGGCAAAATACCACGGGAAATTGACTGAATGAATGAATCATCATTATCATCATCATCAGCCTTTTTAATGTTCCCTCTGCTGGGACTCGGGCCTCTTGTCTAAGAGAGGGAATGGGCCGTCGACGGCGCGCACTGTTCCTGCCCGCTTTTTAAGGAATTGTCAGCAACAGCAGGGACCCAGCCGGGTCGAAGCCTGCTGGGGCCATGGGTGATGAGAAAGTGATCCCCGGGGCCCTGGAGCAATGCAAAGAAGCAACAGGAGTGGGTTTGTAGTCAGTAAAAGTCTGACACTATCTCCCGCTCCGCCTAAGAGCGTGGGTTGTCATTGGATGATTTCCCCACCAAAAAAAAACATGTCTTCGAATAAGTTTAATAATTTACTTGAATTCGTATATTTATTTCTTCCGAACTCAAGTCCTCTCGGACTAGGGGCCCCACCGGGCCAGGGGCCCGTGGCATTTTGCCAGTCTTGCCACCTTATAGTTACGCCACTACAACGTGTATTATAAGATTTAGAAGCTTTACCATGTACTAAAAAACTGTTTTTACAAGTAACCGGTTCCGGCTCTATTACTCTTACGTATGATGAAACATTAGCCGCCACAATTTATGAGATGATTACTTTGGCATTATCAGCAAAGAGTTTTGTTGCATCTCGATCGATCGTAAATCCAATGGATTTTCTATAGGAAATGTAGAGAAATGGAGCATTGTTAAAAATAACCTTACAGGAAGGATAGAGTGAAGCGTGGATTTGATAGAACTACGTACCTACGTGATAGGGGTTTTACCCTGTTTACGAATAGGTGAGGTAAACTAAGTACCTGAAAGACGTGAAGCCATGTAATTTACCTATATTAGTAGATAATATCGGTAAATTATGTGGCTAATATCAATAAATTATGTGGCTTCACGTTTTTCAGGTTATCACTTAGTTTACCTCACTTACACGTAATCAGGGTAAAACCCTATCACATAGGTGCCTACTTCTATAAAAACCACAAAATTTGTAGATTTACGTCATCTATAGATAGATTTCCTACTTTAGTATTCAACTAGCTGCTGCGAGCGGCTTCGCCCTCGTGAGAGCAATGGAACATACTCGTGGTATAAAAAAGTATCCTATGCACTATTCCAGGATATGGCGTACGTGCATATATACCATGTTTCTTTGAAATTCGTTCAGCCGTTTTAGCGTAAAGAAGTAACAAACATACAAATACATACAGTCGGAAATTTTCGCCTTTATAAAATTAGTGTGAATCATAATTTCAGTTATTTGGTAACGTTGATTTGTTATTCGAGTTCATGTAAATCGACATCATTCGTACTGTTTGTTGGTACATTAGGTAGGTTTTCCTTTCCTGTAAGGCGTGACGTCAGCCAGCAGGCGCCAACATCAATGAAAAGTCCAAAATTTATTGTTGCAGCGTGTTTATGTAAGATTTCGCATAATATCGAAATGTTGGAGCTTTAAGTGCAATCCGTTTTGCGCTTCTCGATGGATTTCGATGATTTATTGAGTTTGCTTCCCTGTTTTATATGACGTTATGATATATTGACTATGAAATGTTGATACTGAGGTGATTCAACCGTATGAACTGTATGTAGTTAACAATTAAATATGAGTAGATACTTACTAGTTCCTTATAGTGAGATAAACTGATGTTCTCGGGAAAATCCCAATATTCTTTTGGAATGCGAGTCTCCAGTCATTGATATAATTCTGTTGCTTCCAACTCACAAGTTACTTCATTCCCTCACACCTGCAGATGTTGCCGCAAGCCATCACTCCATCATCATTTGCTGAATCGAAAATGTAATTACCGATTCTTCAAGTCAATAATGATAGACAACGATGAATGTACTTAAATTTCGAGTAAAAGCGGTCCGTAAAGGCTTAAGTGGCCGTAAAAATCAGGCAGGGCCAGAACTCGGCGTGTCGATCGGCACTTAAATCTTACACCCAATAAAAGTGCACGTTGTTCTGGTACAGGCCCGTAATTGGTCCTGCTGTACGAGTCGACCACGCTCACAAGCGAGCGATCAGCGGACAATACATTTACGACTCTCATTGGTCTCATTTAATGACGTGTGACAAGTACATGTAAAGAACAATGAGCATGTAATTGAGATTTTTACAATGTACGTATTTTTGCAATGTTTCATTGATGCAACATGTATGTGTTGCGGCTTTCAATAAAGCTTTGTTCATTGATATTTTCCAAGATATGTATTGTGCGGTTTAGTATTAAGGATTAAGTACGTAATAAAAAGTGGGTACTTAATTAACTTAGAAACTCGTAGACACAGCAAAGAAATTCCTTTTCAGAAATCTCGTAAATTTTTCACGGGAAAGATTGAATACAATGAACGCTACAAAATGCTTATTCAAAGTCTTGATTTTTAATAAAAGTCCGTTTTCTGTTGAAACTCAATGCTTAACAACTTACAACGGCATTACCTGTTGATTGCATCGATGAAAAGCTTCGCTCGTTGAGAGCTAGATCGTCGCGCGCGCACGTCTACGCGCCAAGCTCGAGGCGCCGCGGGACGCCCCCCTGCACATCAGACCGCCATCACTTTTATTTATATTTATTTACCTTCCCTTCATTCAACGAGGGCCGCCCTTTCGGCCCTTTTTGTCGCACCGTAATACGCCCGATACAAATATTGTGAAAGAACCTGCGGTTTGGGTGAATTTATTGTGCTACGATTTGGTGTAGCACCGATGACGCCCGCATTCTCGAAAGGACGACTTTTAAATATACGTCGGTTAGGTTAATGACGAAAAGGATGAGTTTTGAGTTTTTTTCTTTACAAAATTTAGCGAAAGCTATGCTGAAGGTCGGTTTGCGTTTTGCACAACCTAACTGCAGTAGTAGTAGAGTTACTGTAATAGTAGACTATTAGTTTTTATTACATCATCATATTATTGTCTACTATTACAGTTAATGAAGGTATCATTTGCGTAAAAATATTTCATTCATTTTTTGTCAGAACCTTCCACAAAATAAACACCGTGGCGTCGCGCGGCGCCTTGGCGCTGAAAAACAATCCGTACCATTTGCAGCACCTCTCATAAATTATAGTTACATATTATCCTGACTTCATATTGATATCGATGACCATAATTTATTCGAATACTAGTAGAAAACAATGCAAAGATAAATCACTACAAATTGTTTAAAGTAAAGATCAAATCTTTACTCCATCTGTGACGCGGCGACGTTCACGTGCATCAGTTATCTATCATGATAAATGGCGTATTTATTTATCCGACGAGCCTAAATAGCTATGGTAATATTGGCCCTACAACAGCACAAAAGGTAACAAAACACAAAAGTTGAAAAAGGTAAACCGCACTATTTACAAAGTGGCTAGCGAGGACCACACAGCCACAATCGAGCCGCGCGTGCGACTCTGCCGCTCCACAATAAAAAAAATCGTTCCCAGCATAGATCTTTTTCGGTTATACATCTCGCATTTTGGTGGTGTGATTTGTGACGTTCGGAAATGTTAATGGCACGTCCTGTTGATTTCCTTTTTGGGTCTTATTATTGTAGAATTATTTTCGCATATCGAAAATGAGAAATACTTGAATACTTTGTGAAATCGAAATTGGTGTATTTAGTTTAGAGTGTAATAGGAAGTGGTAGTGGTACGCGGAATCTCTGAGAAACGCAAATCGTTTGGCTGCGCGCGCGCCGACCGTTGTTTACGCGATCACGCGGTGCGCGGCGCATCGCTGACGGACGAAGAACAGAAGTGGCCAGTCTTTGACACCGCAGCCGCACCCGGCCTCCAACTCGCCTGCGTTTGAGAACAAACTATTTTTAGATTTTTTAATAGTTTTTTGATTGTTTTCGTTCTATTTTGGTTCTTTCCTATCGCTATCTAGATTATTTCTTAAGTAGGTTTCTTATGGAAGTTTTAGTTTTTGGTTTCCCCTCAAGGGCGATAATGAATTTGTATGAGATAATATATGCACACCCTCTTTTTTCTTAAAAAATGCCATTGTAAACAGATTTCAATATGTAGTTTCTGGAATACCGAGAACACCGGCTGGAATATTACCTATGGTATATCCTACCTACTGGTTTGCTTCAGATGCATCTTTTGAACTGATGAGGAGAAATCAATGGAAGAAAAATCACGTATATTATGAAGGATAGTGCCTCTTGCAAGGTGTACTCTGAAGTTTTATTTCACAGTGAGTGTTGAAGCGCGATGCTCTTGCGCATCGCCTCGCATATCAAGTATATCGTGCGGCTCATTACACACGTGTTTCGGTAGGTGCGCATTATTAGCTGCGCTCACAAGCACACATGCGCTACTTTAGGGTACATCTAATTGAACGTAGGCGCGGCGGCGGCGGTTGGCCTAACCTAATTTACATTAATGCAAACGAGGAGCATTGTTCAGGTGTGAAACGCCAGTGTCAACACACGGCCTCTACTCAAATAGTTTATTAGCTCCACCCAGCCGTGTTCTGGCGGACAGACCTTTGTGATACTGACAGCCCCCTGAAGACACGCATACTTAACGCTTAAATATGACTATTCAAGACGTCGCAGCCATATCTAATATACATACTGACATATCTAAATAACATACAACATACACACAACAATTTTAAATATTTAACGTGAGAATGTATTAGATTCCTTACACTGATATTACAGTTCAGTATCAGCTTTCACTTCTGTTTAACATCGAATTCTAATTCAATTAAAAGGCAAATATACAGCTATTGGAATAGTTTAACACATCATTTATGTAAAATTTATTAGGAAGGTGTAATGAGGCATCTTCGCATTATTTAATTTTGTTCTGCCTAGCACCTATGGTTTGACAATTCCACAAAGTGCACTAACGATTTTACGACCGCTTTACATCTGCTTTATAGGACCGTTTAAGTGACGATTTAACGCCTATAAATGTTTTTGATTGTATGCGACAAATTGTGATGGTCAGGGTGTGTCGAGGTCGTTGACTGAGGTGCGCTGCGGTCAGCTGAAACACAAGAAGATCGCAGCGGTCAGTAGTTTGTGTGACAAGCACCGACGCGCGGTCAGCACGCGCGGCGTACTCAGCCGCGTTGTGGTCGCTCCCACCGTCCCACTGACGCCGTCGTCGCCTAGCTGTTTACTTTGTTTTTGGCACACATTTCACTTGAGCAGCGTTTCTTATGAATACTTAGATACCAAAAACGCATTATCCAATTCACAAATATTTAATGGCCCAAAAACATTCAGGAACCATCTTCTGTTCAATAAACCCTAATACCTATAGGTATGTTTACTTTGAATATATATTTTTAACAATGCACGTTAATCAGATGGCAACGTCTTGCATAAAATGACGTCACTTAAGAGACAATGGTCGATCATAAATTATAGTGACAATCTGCCACATCGGAAATTAATCTCGGCATGTCGGGTGTCATGTATATCGCAGTGGTCCGTCCGTAATAACATATAAAAAATTACCGATTGAGACCTCGTCGGGAGGTAAAGTGCATTCTTGTGTTAGTTGCTTGAAGTCAATTCGCGGGAATGTGCGAATGTGAGTGAGCGTTGTGCGCGCCAGTTGTTATTGTAACCATCTCCGAGCAGCAACATCCCGAAGTGAATCATGCTTTTGTCTCAGCGAGAATTATCATAGTTAATTATGTATTTACTATTGTGTATCATATCAAATGACTCGCAAAAATAGATAACGACTTTCACTATCGATAGATAGTAGTCGACGTAACGTTTCAATGTGAAATAGATATGGAAATGAGGTAGTGTTCAGAATGCTATTGAGTCATCTCGAAGTTGTAGTGCCGTTATAACGTTGTAGGTGTGTGAAGCTTGCTTGTAAATAAAAGAAATACAACAAGTGATTTATCATTGTGTCGAAACTGGAAGTAGATGAAAGTTTGCATAGTAATTTTCAGTCATTTAGATGGATAAGAAAAACCCTTCGAAGGCAATAATCGAGGACACGGCTTCGCTGGAATTCAATTGTTTGCTCTATTGTGTCGTAATTTATATTCGCACATACGTACATATGGCTCGCTAGTACAGTAGAAGCTTATCGAAGCTTTTATCAAGATCATATATTAATACTAACACGAATTATGAGTTATTTTGTTATTTTTTTTAAAGATTCATACAAACAAATTAATAGTTTAAGAACACTTCAAATGAGCGTAGGTGATTATCTTTTTTATCAAACTTCAATGATCGCGCAAATTACTTACTAAATAGAATACATGACTTAAAAGTTATGATGTCTCTAGTAGGCGATACAGAATTTACAACGGCAGGTTTAAAGTTTCTATACAACATATTTTTAGAAGCGAAACCTGAATATACCTAGTTTGTTCCGAATCAGTAACTGAATTGATTTCAATATTTTTTGCAACTTGTTATATTTTTTCCCAAAAATATTTAATAGGCCACAAGTTAGACACCACTAACACTTAAGTATAACACAGGGCGCGGAAAGTCACAGCGGGTATTAGGCGTTAGCATACAGCTGGAGGCAAGTGCAAAACTACCCCTCAGTCGCCTGGATGGCCCAGTGACTATGTATTTTTGCTGACATAACAAGCTTAGTGATTTTTCATGATACAGTTATGTTTGTACATAGATTCTTTACATTAAAATACTAGACAGGTGTTTCAGGTTTCGCATGGACTAAAAATGAGGTTGTATAAAATCTACTCACCTACTATTAATGGTTTCTTACAAGGCAGTCAAAATGTTACGAATGTGCGCTTCTGCGACGGGACCGTGAACAGCGCGACTGCGGTCGAGTTCAAGGGAAGTAGGCACGAGAGAACGTTTTATGGCAAAATATGTATTGGCTGACAAATAACTACCTCGATAGTACGTTTAACTCAGTGTTCCCACTCACTACTTCGTTCTGAACACTAGTTAAGAATGTTTGACAATATCTCAATATGAATCACATGTTTCAGGAATGTTCCCATTTACATTGTCGTCCTAATTCGCCTCGCCCACTTCTGTTCAACAGTTTACATTAACGCGATCCGAAAATTGGAAATGGAACAGGAAATTAAGGAATTACAGGAATTAATGTCCGTAGGAGAACCAAAATTACCGATATATTACGAAGTAAGTAGGAGAAATATGGTCGTCGGGGCTGAAAGGTTCTAGAGTGGCGACCGCATACTGGAAGACACAGCATTGGTAGGCTTCCTATTAGGTGAATCAATGACCTAGTTAGGGTTGCTGGAATCCAATGGATGCCTCAGACATTGGCGCGACACTTGGGAGAGGCCTGTGTCCTGTAGTGGAAAGAGTCTTTCGGTTGAAATGACAGTAATGGTCGGAAAATTTCATTACGAATTTCAATTGGTGTAGCAAACGACTCCGCCCTGCGGGTTGCGGCATTAAAAACTTAATTTCAATTATCATAAAATCATTCAATTTCACTTTTAACATTTTCGTTTGTTGTTAAAGTGGCTTCACGAGCATGTAATTGGTTTTCTTTATGGGTTGCTTGTTTATATGAGGAGGCTTTGATGCGAGCCTTCGTATTCGTATGCTACATGCGTTTATGATCCGTTCCCTGCCAGAAACTGTTTGGGAACAAGTACTAATAATAAATTAGTAATACAGCGAAGACATTTACTAAATGAAAGTATCTATAAACTCGAACTGGAGTTATATAAGAGACATTGTAGCTGAACAATGGCTAAGGCGATGTTACTTTATTAGTGAAAACTATCAGGCTACAGGATTGTTCGTTTAAAGGTGAGATACGCGCTTGTCGGCGGTACGTACGGAAGGTTCATTACAATTGATCGCTAAAGCCTAATGGTGAAGCAACTCGTTATTGTGATGAAATCCACTGATGGCAAGCTTAACGTACTTAGTTGTTGCAATTCATCTACGCTATGTGTTCATCTCTTCATATGCTATAGCTGCTAATATATAAATCCGTTGTTGAAACGATGTACCTTTCCAGTATTTGCAAACAGTCAATGAGAATAGCGCCCCTTACTTAAGGTTTTATGTACATTAACCTATGACATCCGTATAAATCGCCACTGAGTGGGTAGCTTAGCGTGAATGTATTGATATAAGACTGCGCGTTTGACATAACGCTTATTTACGAACTACCGTGCAATAGAAAGGCATTCGTATTGTAACGTTGCTATATTTATAGGTTCGTGGTTGGCGCATGTGAAGCCTCAACCGCATGCGATTTGTTCTCACGCGGTTTGTGTTCCTGTCCCACTCCCTCTCATGAAAAATGCCTTTGAGTCTCGCTCATTTTGAGATACCAGTCGGATTCTTTATTTTTTAATATTGTGCATTATTTACATCTTGTCTTTCGACTAGTACTTTTCAATTTATCGAGCCTTTCTTTAGAATTTCCTTCACTAAAAATGCAGCATGATTTGTATTTTCCGCTAGTCATAAAATAGTTATAGGGTGCGACGAATTGAGAACCAACTTCCTGAAATCTTGAACCGGTACTGGTAACTACATGTTTTAAATTGATTTACCTTGAAATGGTAATGACGTGCAAATGTGAAACGCGATACTTTCAATGCTTTGGATTTTTTCTTTATGTTGTTGTATTTAGGTAAGCTGAGCCGTGGTTATTTGGTCTAGCAACGATTGTCCCCGGCGGAACAATGCTTGGGTCGGTTCGCGATTAATAAACTAATGGGTATAATTGTAACCCCGCGGCCGGTATGTTCACGTCATTATTTTGACTATGAACGATCGGCTTCGTGCCTCCGATAAGGCACACTCGACTCAGTCGTGATTGTATTTTATTGTTATTGAAACTGTTGCGGGAAAGTTGAACTTCCTTCTTTGCAAATGATAACATCAATTCATAAAGCAAGGGCTTCGGTTCTTGTTTTTTTCTTAGAATATAAATAAATGTGGGACAGTTTTCTTGGGTTTTAATTTAGTTGCAGCAGAAGATGCGGTTATTTAGCGAGAGAGATAAAGCGGCGCAGATGCTAGCTATTTGTAATTCCCAATGAGACGTAAATACAAAGTTATTGGTCATTGTTTTAATACAACGGTCGCTGCACCGGTCATAACTATTAAAATGCGCGATGCGTTGGCCTGAAATGCTCGCAGATATCTGGAAATGTTCGAAGTACTTCAAAGCGTATCGTCCGACATTGCTACTTTTACACGCTCTTAGAAATCAAGGCTTTTTCTATTTCTTACATCTGTTTTATTTTCAAATTCATGCCTTTAATCAAAAGTTTCACTAGTTTTTGTATACAGAGTTTTCATAAAATGGTAATGGTAACCTTATTAATGCTAGCATAGATAATTGAAAATTAATAAATGAAATGAAATGTCAATAAAGTAAACATGCTTGTAAGATTGTAAGACATCATTTGTGTTCTTTTGTTTAGAAACTAAATTGCCTAATTAGCACGGTCGTAAAATTTTGCGTAACCGCAGATAATGGTGTCTAGGTACCATCGAGCACTGGTCATTTACCTACATTAGTTAGGTAATACAATGCAAAATATTTAGCTAGAGTTATTGCTTGAATGAACTAGCTTCTCGCCGTTATGTAACTTCGTAAGGACATATTTATTATTTGCCAACTTAATTGCTTCGGCTAAAGTTCTCGAGGTTTAAGGAGACAAGGCGACAACAAACACTACAATAGTTAACTATAATTATCACCTGACACGGTTCAGGAGTGGTCACTATGATTTACAATAAGCCGACAACCTCTGCTCTTTACTACAGTGTTTTGCACAATTTGTGAAATAAGTTTAAAAATTTTTAAAAGGCCATTGTCACAATAATACCCACCTATTTCAACATCGTTTGTTTTCGCATAACTTGAAGTCGGTTAATAAACAAAGATTAGCGAAATAGCGACACATCGTTTTCAAAACAAAATGATATCTGTCATACTTATTAGCGAGAAGATGCAGTAGGGTATCAAATCCGTAAGGAGTGGTCGAAATAAATTTGAAATCGCAGAATTATCTCGGTCGGTTTGTAAGCGCAGTCGCAGTGTTTGGTGGCAATAAATTATCGCGTCGGAACACAAAAGATGGCATTGTGAAGTCGACACGGCGACGTCTGATAACGATCGCACGCGGGCCCGACCGGCGCGCGAGCAACTCGCTCGCCACCGCTACGGCCTACGACACTAGCTGCTAGGCGCAGGATCTTTTAAATCTTACTAAATTCCCAGTATTAGAATGAAAACAAAATTTTGTACGAATAATCCAGGTCTTTGAAAATATGCATTAAAAAAAATAGCCGTGCTACGCCATTACTTCTTAGGTTGCTACGAAATAATGGCGTAGCAATCGGAAGAAATTTAAATAATCACTACTCACTTCACTGCACTAACAACTTACAAATTCATATAACCAACTGTACAAAAGAATTTTCCGTTTAAGTTTTACGCTCCAAGGAACGAAGTAACTTAAGAAAATATCTCCTTGGACTTGAAAACACATACATATTCAACATTAATGTGATCATGAAAAAGTTAATGGTGAATGTTTGATTTATCACGAGCCCGGCGCAAGCGGTCCGCGACCCGGCTGTTCAGCGACACGCTTTTGTGTCGTCGTCGTCGTTTTATGTCCAATTAATTTAAATAATAGCTGCCTCCCGAAGTTCCGACCTACCTGCCTGCGACTACTGCGACCGTCTGTCGCAAGTCGTCCTCGTCGCGCGCCCGCACCACAACCGACAACCGTCACATACTTTATTCTACACTCATTTGTTCAAAATGTTTGATGATAGCTTGTTAATTAACTACCATCCTAATGTGTGATACTTAAATGTGTAAAGTGATGAATAGCTACGAAATAAATTGCAGTAGATAAGGACACAAATGTTGAGTTCCTTATACCTACGCGTAGCCAAACTTGTTTTCTCAAGGCTCAAAAACTAAAATAGGCCGACTGAAAGGTATTAAACTTTTCTAGTAAGATCATAAGAACTTGTTCGTATTCATATATGCGGTCCATTATGACCCTAAATAGTTATAAAGCGCTCTAGACTTTCAAATTAGCATGTCTTAAAAGTGGATTGATCGCTCAAAAGCCGTTCATTGTGTTCTCTAAGGGGGACATTTGTCTACCATTATTATTTGGGGCCGGTTTTTTCATGTACCTGCCTACATGGCGCCTAAGTATTCATATTCAAATTACTGTTTCTTGTTGGGTAATTTTTAACATTTATTTACAATTGTGTAATCCGATCACTTGGAAGATAAATTGAATGAGTCTGTGTAAGTGAGATAAATTGATGCTTTCCATACCACAATCGGGCGTTAATAATGATATCGAGTTCCAATACGGTGCACTGGAGACTCGGATGCCGAGGGGAAACTGAGGTTTTATACGAAGTTATTATATGTTTTATGAACACGTCATTCATATACTAATCCTTGAGGAATTTGTTTTAGGTAAGGTATGATTATGACCAATAGAAGCGATGATACCAGGCGGGTTTCCCTGCGGTGCTCCGGGCAGGCTGGTCGGGTCAGGCAGCTTATTCATTAAGGCACAGTTCCTCCCACTGGCGTCGGTCATTTTACTTTATTTATGGCCGCCGACTCGAGGTGAGACCCCAATTTCGCATGCGCCCGTGGCTTGATAATTATACCCTAGCTGTGGCTGAAAAAGGTCGCTGTTTTATATTGAATATGAACAACTCCCCATGATACCCTTGGATACTATATACCTAACGTTTGTGGTTAGCTATGTAGGTTACTTTAATGCTGTGAATATACAGGATGTATAGTTGATTCAAAACTGAGTTTTTAAGTTATTCATGGCACTTATTTGTAACGGTGAAAAATTACGATTTCAGGATTTTTTTTTATTATTTGGTAGGCTCGCGCTTAGCCGCTATTTCACCTTATAGATAGAAAGTGACAATGTAGTCGACGATGGAGCACCTTAGCCAAGAAGTAACCTTTCCACTCTTCACCCCAATTCCATTTCTTTACTGTACGTACGACGAATGATTTCCAAAAAAGTTAGCAACATGGCATCGATGCTCAAAACTTTGAAGCTTGAACTCGACGTTATGGCATTATTAAGGTTTTGTATTGCCCATCGCTTCTGTTCGGATTGAGTTCCTGAAAATTTCAAGATATAGCTATTAGCAAAAAGTTGAACAATTTTTTTGTGTACTTAGTTCATATTTTTTACAACTTAACGTAATATAAACTTGTTAACTTAAATACATTAGTCACATCAATGGCATAAAAACTTTACTTAAAAATCATCTTAAATCATCACTGGATCTACACTTATAACCAAGCAAGTTGCAAATAGATACTTTATTCGAAGTTCTGTCGCAACTAAGTTGTGCTAAGCTAGAACTAAGCTTACATAAATATTCCATTTTTCAACACTTCGCACTTGATATATTATGGGCGTATATAATAACCGGTTAATGTATGTATGCAATTTTTTATCCCTATAATGCGTTTGCCTCACAGGTAATCGTTTATCGCAGAACATGAATACTAAACGTCCTATTTATTGCCACCAATAAAATAAGTCAAACTCAACGGATAGTTGTAATGGGTTTGTAAGTATGGATGTTTTATGGATAGTAATACTCTTAAATAGATATAACTTCAAGAAAAAAATGATTTTTGATGAAGTCGATGACGCGAGAGTTTTACGTAGCGTGCGTAGGAAAGCTTATGTATGTTACTGACGAATGAAGTGGTTTTACTGGTTTCACAATTTTTAGACGTTAATAAATTAATATAGTATCAGATGGAAATAAAACAATCATGCTATATAACATGAGTTTTGTTTGACGACGTGGAAACCGAACGGTGCGGTCGCAGATCTAGCGCTTGTGAAAATAAAGGACTGCCTCGTGACTGCGTGTCAACTAGCCGCAGGCTCCTTTTAATGTCAAAGTGATTAGCGTGTTTTTGTGACCTGTCTCTAACACACAACTGTATGTTACATTACACATGCCCATTTGAGAAAACTGCCAAATACATAAGGACCTACTCCGACATAGCCATAAAAACCAAATAAGATAACGTAACAAATGAAACAAATATTTTTCTTGGTACACGAGCATGAATTTATTAAAGATATCGAAGGTCCAAACACAAGAAGGTCGAAGGATGTGGTGGCAAAAAGCTCTCTCATGTCCGCGATGTCGAGATAACATTAAACTGAGCATTTGTAATCCTTATCTCATGTTGGAGCGTGGCTAATGTGGCTGGAGGCAGATAGCCCCGATCGATTTATGTCGCCCTGGCACCCACGACAAATTGATAATTAATTTTCCAACGATGCGTTTGATGGTGCCGAATTATTTTTGCGAGGTCGTCATATCGCTTTATTTTAAATGGTGATCAGCATTAAACGGGTTTAAGAAACGTAAATGTTTATATCTACTAAATTAATAAATCGTGCCGCCGCTTCTCGCTTGCTCACAATGACATTTGACTGATGTTCTACCGTACCTATGCATTGTTCACAAGATAAGCCGCATTAATTCTCGGTCATGCCACCTGATCGACTTAATGTTTATTCTTTATGAAATATTTTCTATTTAAGTTCGCATGAATGAACTTCATTTTCAGTAGACTTATGAGTTTTGACATAAATCTTCAGAAGATGTCTAGAAAAAATATTTTTAATCATAACAAAACGATAAATTTTAGTTTCGTATCTTATAGTTAAACTGCAAAATAGGCCTGAGAAAGCTACATCGTGAACGTAAACCTCCACAGCACGTAGAAGTGACACATTAAAAAGGTTATATGCAATCAAAAAGTTATGTCCCGCGCAGCTATTCTCACGCCCTCGCGCCAGCGCACACAAAAGCCTCATCTAATGGACGCCCATTGATAAAAACAGTTACTACCTCAAAATAAATAACAACACGCGACTCTCCAACGAATTATCTCGCGCTCTTTATGATAACCATTTCGAGGTCCTGTGACAAGTCCTACAAAAACCAAATGAATCATGTTTCGATAATGCGTCATCACATTAGAATAATATTTCAATAATGTTCGTTAAGATTGTACAAAGCTGTCTATTTAAAGTGTTTTACGATCGTTGTCGCTGAATTCCACGCAAGTAGTGATGCGGAAACGACCGCAACATCTTAGTCCCACGTCAAATTGTCTCTTCAATAAATCATCAATAGATTTGATGCGCGTTACTACAACATGTAAACCAATATTCCATGAAACTCTGCCAACATATGTTTACACATCGAACAAGCAGATCAACATCCTTTTGTTTATATATAAGGTTTATAATTGTAGTAGCGAGTCGAACTAATGTTGCAAGGTTTTAGATGAAAAAACGAAAACCTTCTGTCGTCGGGTAATTTTGTAAAATTGTCGGAGACATCGGTTTTTATTTTGACCCAAAACCATCTAAAAACGTTCGATCTTTTGTGTAATACGACACTAACCGCGGACGCCAGCCTGACACGACAGCGGTCAAAGCGCCCAGATTTAGAAATATAGGTACGCCATTTTATATCGCTACAGACAACGTACTCCTGTAGTAAAAAGAACTAGTTATACAAGATTTTTTTTTATATCAAAACAAAGCAACAAAAGATATTAACTTATCAGCACCTTAGATACAGTAGTCGTTTCACACTGATTATTTGAAATAAAAAGACATGTGTCATAAAAATATGCGTGTCTTAAGACACATCGCCCACAATGCGTCTGTAAGCGCCGCTCTAATCCTTTAAAACAATGCTAATGGATCTACGTGAACCACCGCCTTAAGTCCTGTCAACGTATTTAAACATTCGACCGATCGCCTTAACGCTTCGCTCGCCACCAATAAAGTTGACACTAAATTAGAGCTTTTATTTCGTTTCTACCCGAAAGCACAAAATTGTAAATAAATATTTTATTATACTTGTTCACTGGACGCATTTTAGTGTGAGCGATGAACACGGGTTCACGTCAAAACATCTTTATCGGGTTATTTGTCTTATAAAATATTATCAAGAGGCTCCTCGGGACCGTCAGCAAAAGAGGACGTATAGTGTGATACGTGTGCGGCTGTTTACTTTACACCCACGTGATGTGGTCACCTCGCTTTAGGGCGAGGGATAAACAATGAGAGAGGCGATTGCTCGTCAATGGTGTAACAAAGATGGTTTATTTTTCTTTGAAGTTGAGATCTCGATGAGAATAGGTTGTTAGGTGTGAATCATAGCGGCAGACCGTACCGCGGAGATTATGCGTGAGCCGCGCACCGGCGCGTACCAAATCCGACGCGACAAGCAGAATTATCAAGTTTTGATGTACTGATAAATCAATAACTCATTTCGATAACAGAGATGCGTCGAGGATCCGCTTTTAATGTTTGTGTTTTAGATTTAGAGTGAGCTTTTGATTTTAGTTGAAGACACGGAACATTATTTATCTCTGGAGATTTCGGATGCGTATACGATTATATGTATTAAGATGTGAAATATTCAAATCAAGCGTCAAATAAATAGTTAATTTAATCTATTAGCCCTCTGACAGCGATCATATGATAGCGGAGGCAGCGGCGGTGGGCGCAGCGCAAGTTAAAAGCTGCGAACCGGTCGCGTCGGAAGGGGCGGGCATCGCCTCCCGCAATCACGTACTTGTCGCGTTTTCATCACCTGCTCGCTAAAAGTGACGTAATTACGGATGCAAATCGATCAACAGCAGTTATCGAGTCGACGAGGGTTGACGCTGGGAATTAGCGCGATACGCCACTTAATGTTTATCGCCTTCCGCGATTTAGCGAATATGGTATTTACGACGATGTAGCGACAGGCAACTGCGCAGTTATGAGCTACTTCTAACCCTCTTTCAGTTGTAAACTGATGATTTATAAGTTCCCATAATGTTGCTTTTGAAGTTTACATTAGGTATTCATAAGGTACGTAGAACCAATATGAAACACACTAATAGCTATCGCTTTATAAACCTTTAATCTTTCGATTACTGTAATTATAGACACAATAGAGAGACAATGAGAGAGCGAACGCCGTTGCTTGGGGTAACTTGGGAAGTTAATGAATTAAAATCACGGCAGTCTTCTATGACAAGTTAACTGGTAAGTTCCACTTTTCTGTTTTTTCAATGTTTCTAAACAGTAATATTAAACTGTCAACCTTTTTTTTTACGGAGAAAATCATCAAGTGGCATATCCCGCTGTAGTTTAAGTGAGAAGAAGTGTCAGACTTTGATTGACTTTTTTCTTTGCGAAGGCCACGGTAACTCTTTCGGACAATCTCGAAGTCCATGCAGAAACTATTAACCCCAAAATAGCAATAACGAGTACACACAAATCAATACACCCTCTTTCTAAATGTCTACAAGCCTTAATCCTCCGAACTCAAAGAATTGCTGTCCCATTTTTATCTCGTCGTTGACTCTCATCGCTTTACCAACATTTTTAATATAAATTTCTAACAGAATCACTGTGCAAAGAGAACGGTGAAAACAAAGGATAAATATACGAAGTTGATCGATGTCGGAAGCGTGGATTCCATCGCTCATTCGGATGACTTGCAACTAGTGAGCATGCTCTCATTGACTCCGCCATTGACCTCGCGTCAGCCAGACTTAGCGATCACAATAATATAAATTATGGTATTACATCCGTCTCGTGGGTATTAACAACTGTAAACATACAATAACGTAATATAAAACAGAACTAAATAGATCGGCCCCAAGGGTAAAGCAGGGTGCAAGCGTAACTGGAACCAATTATTTGTAAATAAGATGGCCCATTGTCATCCGCTTGGTACTTTTTTGTAATGAAGATTTTAAGATTTACGAAATACACGTGTAAATTCTAAGGCACATTATGTTAATCACAAAGCCAATACACATTCCTCGTGCAGAGAATGCAGCTAGTTATAATGTAACACGTATGACAACGGCTTGTAGGCAAAGCCGATGTAAATAATTGTTATTTAGCTTACTGTAACACAGGTACAAAAGTAAACTTGGTTATGTCTGGTAAAACACTTGCTCCAGTTGAGTGAATGAAGTGTAACGTTTCATTAACAGAGGTCTGTGGCCCAAGCAAACACCGCATATCGGTGTCTTGTTTCAAAAGTTTTTTTCCAACATAGTGAAAGGCGCCCGCGTCTCCTTAAAAGCCTTGTGGACTGTATTCGTTAGCGCGCCTTTACATATGGAATATAGCCCTCAATGGGAAAAAAAACCTCTCAGAAATGAGTAGAGTGTGTTTAAGCCATATTTGTTTGAATCCCTAATTGATCATGGACTGAAGTTTGGCTAAATTCTTGTTAAAATTACTGTTAATTTTCATTAGGTCTCTTTTTTTTCTACATTTAATAGTTGTAGTTTGACATTGATTTGAGCTTTTCCAAGAGTTTACATTTCGCTTATAGCAAAATAGAGATAAATGTGTAAGAACCTCTCATAACATGATGAGTTCTTGCTCACAAATAGAATTTGCTAACGAGTTGAGCCGATTATGGCTGGCAACATTTCATAGTGTATTAGAGACGAGAGGCTGAGTGAATGTGTTAGCGCGTCTTGGCCGCGCGTTGTACTGACGACAGCCGCATTAAGACAACAAAGGGTGATATTTTTCGTGGACAAACAGTAAAGGGCTTTGAACATGACAGACAGGTGATGCACCCACACGATGCATATTTATGATGTGTTCGACAGCTAGTACGACACTAGGAATTATGGTCAGCTAATATTTGTAGCGTTTACATGCACACACCGCAATGACTAGCCGTGGGGCATAATATTGAAAAGAATCTTCATATATGAGGAGCAGCAACTTATAAAACTAATTAGGCGCCTATTATATATCTTATAAATAAATAAGACTGTAAGTAATTCGATTGGATTAAAGTAATCAACACAATCCGTGGTCTGCTATACCGGGCCATGGCTGTGCTATATAATTACGTAGTCAATCTAATACAGGTTATAAGAAAAGTAAAAAAAAAACAAAATGGCCGCCTGAGCTAGTGATTCACACGTTGCGGTTTCTCTGACTATTTGTGACTGAACAAAACGATCTGTGAGAAATCATTCATGGTCCCTCCCAGACTCTTCCATCCACCAATCCGAAAAAAAATAATTTCATTGCCATAAAGACAAGGCGTTAGTCAGATACAAGGGATATTTTGCCGACTAATTTGTACTTCGAAGCGTCGAAAATGTTATTTTGCTTTGACTCAACCATACGTTTTTGGAACGCGTCATTTCAGCAGGTACCTAAGTATGATGGGAAATAAGGCAGGCTATCAAAATCAGACATTAAGTGGTCTTATTTTAACTTAATTGATTTTGTGTGCCGTTTAAGTCGTCGGGCGAGCTAAACAGATCTGCAACAATAATAAATGTGCTCAACCCGTCACTAAACTTGAATGTTTACACTTTTAAAATGTTTACATTGTTAATGTTTTAGTTAATATAGGGCAATAAATAAAATTATTTATTTATACAGATTTTTACAAGTTCATTGGAATGCTTTAACTTTTCCACATTCATACTTTGCGTTGAGATACAGGTAACTTCGAGTAAGGTGCTTACGTGAACCCTTACCCGACACCCTCGTGTAGAAATCTTTTGGGTTCGCGTGAACAAAATGAACGGTCGGCATTACAAAAAAATGCCCTTAAACTATTTGTTGTGGTTTCCACAAAAAGACAAAAAAACGGGACATCAAAAACCAGTCAGCATTGGTCGGCTTTTCGACTCCAGTGGCCTTGTAAAAAAAACCATGTGTTAAGGAATGTAAAGAGCCATTTAATTATCCTAATATATTGTTATGGTCGCGGAGGGAGGTGGTTATAAATTAGCGGCAAGTCCAAGCTAGGACGAGGTGGCGAATGGTGCCGCGCCTGCGACCGCTTGCAGGGGGAACCATTTAGATAATATGAGAGATAGGAGTTTTAGCGACATAATATTTTACTACTTTGTATTGGTTTAAGTGGTGTTTGGGCAGTGCTATCTAATATCCCGGTGCGTGCGCTTGCGCAGACACGAGGCGGCCGCAGACAGCACTCGTTCTCACGTTACTGCAGCCGCTCAGCCGCTGTTTCAGTGCGATGATCCTGAGAGTTTTTATTCCATTTTTACCTCAGTTCCACCGAGCGGCCTTCATTATGCGTCCGCAAGTGCTTCGGTCGCCACCGGTTCAGGTAGCTTGGAGTTTCGCTTCAAAACTTGACCTTAGGTATTCGATACGCTTGTTATATTTTTTGTTAATCAATATAATTGAATATGAGCTTTTGATGTGGTGTAATTTGATAATTTGCGAAAATAAATTTACGTAAATTGACTCGGTCGTAAAAACTGGTTTAATATTCGAATCTTATTGGATGTGTAAGTTCATGTAGATGTGCGTACCTACATACATAATATGTGAATGCATACCGAGATGATGATAATCGTGATATTAGGGTATGTAGGTATCGACCGGGACAGGGCGACTGGGCGAGGTGTCGGAGGCAGGGCTCCCCGCTGCGCGTGAGCATTGTGATCGACAGCTTGTTTACTAAAAATATGCATAATGAATTTATAATAGCCTATCAGCCTGCCACGTCGCCTCGCCCCTCCGTGCCCATATGAGGCCTGCTTCGTCTGCCTCTTTCGATATGAATGCACAAATCGATACCTGCCTACAGTTTCATACAAAGGTGACCATATGTTAGGAATGAAGGGTTAAATAGCATTCGAAAGAGCCCACTAATTCAATCGATTCTAGATTTATTGACAAAACATAGTCTAAAGATATTTAAATCATGTTATATAAAAATTGTTAGAGAAAGAATGCTGGTATTACGATGGTGAGAGATGCTTAATTGCGCCACCGATATGTTCCCACGTTTAAATGCAGCAAGTGTTTGTACAAGCATTTAGCATTCGATTGTTTTAGTGCGGACCGAGACGTCTGCGGAGAAGCAAACATTGAGCTTCCTGAGCGTGCATCACCCCTCCTCCCCCCGGCCCCGCTCTTCACATCCATGTCTCTGTTTCTCTGATTTTAGACATATTTCGCTAAAGATAAGTTTATTAATGAAAACAATTACATTCCTAAATAATCCGCTTACAACAAGAAATGCGAGTTCTTTGCATGAGGAATTTGGATGCCGTGAAATGTCAAAAAATAAAAGGATCACCGACGATGCTAAATATGTCGCAGTTCTCGCAACTCTTTATTAGGCGGTTGAAACGTTCGTAGAAGTAATTATATACGGTGCTTCAAGCTATCTGTAGCATGAATGTGGCGACTCCACCGCCAGGCGGGGCGCCCGGCCCGGCTCGGGCTCTAGCCTCGATTCGTTACGTCAATCTCAAAACTTTTTCACATTGAAATCTGCATAGAGTGAGTTGACATCGCGCAACAAAGCCGCCACGCGGCGCTCCGAGCTTTGTACGCATTTCTTTATAAATATTTTGACATTTCCCTCATTCGTCCCGCGGAGCTGGTCCACAAACAAATCCGTGTGGATCCTTTTGTGCAGCGTGTGTAATTTGATTTATTCTTTGACGACAAACGTCCGACATCCTGTGTTGTAAGGCGTTGGTGTCGAGGCGGCGGCGTTTGTCGATTTGTTAGCACATCTATTGGTATTTTCTTTAGTAGGTGTAAACAAAAAGTTTCGCATGTCTTTAGAACGTCGATATTGTTTCTTAGAGGCGCATTGAGTGCGCACTCCACTTACGGACCTTTTAGGTGGTCGACGCGAATTGCGATGTAAATATTAGATATCATGATATTTGCTGAGGGCTGTTAACACGTGGGGCTTGAATTGTTACAATATGCACTAACATTCGCGTTCCTTCTGTAAACTGTACGAGCTTTAGTAAACGCTTATGTTGTTGAATCATTGTTTATGTCTGGGCGTCTATAGTCTTTGGATGAAAGGAGTATAACTGAATACACTCGTATCTTAGATTCATCACGGCGCTTTACTCTTACGTAAACGTTATTGAAACTGCATATATATTGTATCGTTTCCGCTGACCCGTTTCAAGATTTAGTTAAAACAAAGACTGAGCTTTTGAGTCGAATGTTTCAGAGATGCAAAGAAAAGCTGAACACGTTGGCGATCAGCGTGATGAACCAGTGGCCTGGGGTGCGGCTGCGGGTCATCGAGGGCTGGGACGAGGAGAACTCGCACCAGGAGCAGTCGCTGCACTACGAGGGCCGCGCCGTCGACCTCACCACCTCCGACCGCGACCGCTCCAAGTACGGCTTGCTAGCGAGGCTGGCGGTGGAGGCTGGCTTTGACTGGGTCTATTATGAGAGCCGGTCTTACATACACTGCTCCGTCAAAACAGGTACCTATTTCTTTGGTTGCATTTTGTAGGTAGTAATCAGAAACTTTATTTCAAATAGACCTATTTAAAAGTGCCTGTTAATAGGCACTTTTAAATAGTCAAAAAGTAAAAAAAAAAGTGAAGCTAAGTTGCATGTTCTAAAACGTAGATCTCTATGGAGATTAAGAACGTGCAAGAAACTGCATGGACACTGAATTGTTAACTTATCCAGGATTGTATAACGAGATATAAGGAATATCTATAGTTGCAAAGCTCGGGTAGGTAGGTCAGTATTTAATTACACTTTCTCAGTCACAAAAGTCATCTAGAAATAGTTACTTCATATCTAAATGGAATATTAAACCCATTTTAATAAACTGGCTACAGCATATATTTTTTTTTAAGAAAGCTACACCAAAGCAATTTCAATAACTCGAACAGAATATTAATAGTAAATAATAAAATGCTAAATTTATTAATACAGATATAGATAATAATTGTAGAACATAATCGTTAATGTTTTTTATAAGAGCGCCTATTTCGTAATGCACACAAATGCGTTTAAGTCTTTTGTATGGCGGCGCGACGACGCACCATATTTGGCGTTATTTGACGAAAAATTACTTTGTTTCTGTTCAAACAACTGCATGTTTTGCACAATACCATTTGGTTTGAGTAATTCAAACTGGATTAAAATCATCAATAACTTAGTTTTCAATTAGTGTCAAAAAATCTGGGAAAACTATTTTCTCAATTCACGGTTTCCATATAATAATAATAAAGCTTTATTTATTCCACACAAACATTATATGAATAAAATTAGATAACAATCAGTTTTAAAAATAATTAAAATCCATTCAACAAGAAAACGTAAAAAATAGATTAAATAACTTTCATTTCGTTGTTTCTTAAAAATTAAATAAGTTAAATTTTAAGTTCATTGACCTTATTACTCGTAAAATAACTAATACTCTAACTGAACAATATACACTTTGTAAAAACAATTATATAAATTAAACAAAAATACAATATAAACAAAAAAAAATTAAATAAATGAACAATTGATTGAATAAAAAATAAAAAATAGATTGATTAATATTAGTTGATTCCGGAAACATATTTGATTACTGGTTATCTCTAAAGGATTTATTAAGATTTTACTAATTCAAAGTATTTCATAACAGAAAAATGTGATAATTCTGGATATAACGTTTACTTCCATGCGTATACAACGAGATTATGTCGTTGTATCCCGCGTCCTTACACTACGGTCATGGTTTTTCCGAAAAGAAAACCCACAAGAATTTTAATGTGCTAAATAACTGAAGAATCGTAGACATGACATGTTATTGTATCTTGACATTACTAATATTTCACTAATGTAAGACGTACGTGCCGAGGGAAAATGAGGTTTTCCTGAAAGTGTTGACACTGATCTACGTTAGGTGCGCTACGTTATCTTAGGTGCAAAAATTGTCGCGCGGGAAAAGCCGAGTGTTATCAGTTACGGGTACATAACTGTACAATGTGGGCTACAGGCTTCGGGACGGACCAAATATATAGTTGAACTTTACAAGAAGAATGCATCTCAGACAGCTTCCCGCGCCCGCGCCCCGGCGGTGTCGATCAAACGGACGAACGAGCCTCTTGTTAGCATCCCTCTCGCTCTAACCCGCGGAGAAAACTATATCCATCTGTTGCGCACGCGGCCGCATCGCAGCCAATCCCCCACTTCTATAATTACACCGGTGATTCAATGGCTACTTATATCTATATATATGTATACGGTATAACGATGAGAGAAGCGCGTATTTATATGTATGCTTGTGTTTTTAGATATTATGGAGGCATTCCGGCGCGTTCGCATAGTTCCAATTAATTTTGCAGATGGGTCTATAAGTGCCCTATTCAGAAATTCAGAGCTGAGAGCCAAGTGTTGTGTGGAACGAACTAACGATAGCACTCCACGCACCGTCAGTTATCTTACAATTGTTAAGAAGTTCCAAGAATTTGTCGTCGTTGTTTCGTCAATGAATTACTAATTTTATTTGTAATGCTGTGAGATGTGTATCTTTCTTATCTCCCTAGTTATCTTTCTCGTATCGAGCGAATCACTAATTGTATTAGCTACATCTCATTCATACGCATTTCTGCTCCTTCAAAGTTATATGACTCCTTATTCATTAGATACATTTGGGACAATATTATGAATATTATAGTCTATGTATATTGAACGGTTTTAATCTTTGAAAATAATAGGTGTGTCATGTACACCGTATTTGCCTATAAAATCGGTTAGCGATAATTGCTTTCTACTAAATTAACAGAATACCTACTATTACAAGTTTGTTAATTAATTTTGCTCCAATGTTTAGCGATCATATCGTGGATTACTAATTAAAGTACCGTAAAGGCTTTAATTTCTAAATATGCAAATTCTTAATCTGAGAGGATTTAAGAGAATATTTTCGATCATTCTTATTGGCAAGATTTCAAGTAAAAGGCTTTAGGATTGCGCTAGGTGTGCTACGGTAATTTTTTTTCATGTCTGATTGATGCCTGATCATCTAATGTTAGGTACTCTAAAAGGGATCATCTCGTAGGTCTCTCCTACGTGGCTGTACCTCCGGTCGATGACACACAACACATAATTTGGACTTTCCAAAACGCAGTGTATCAAGAATCCTACTTTCTGTAGCCTTTAGTGGAGTAGGTCCCCATGAGCTTTCTAAAGAAGCGGGTTCATCCTCACGTCAAAGGATCAGTGACATCATCCGCATCTTAAAAAAAAATCTGTTTCATTATTATGTTCTTATTCCTGCGTTCTTTTTTTATTAGGTATTATTTTTACGTCAAAACTAGAACTATAAACATGAAATATATATTACCTATTTTCCATTTACCGATTTTAGAAACCGTCAAAATCGATAATGGAAATGAATGCTGGTTAGAAATTGTAACTGTATTATTTTGTAATTACATATACTCAGAATTTTTAGGACTTTGAGCTTTACAGTGATTAATATTATTTCTCGAAAAATCGATATTATACTTACGCCTTATAGCGGCACTATATAAAAGTCGTAAATTTATAAAAAAAAAGATACCTAAAGTCATCCTAAAACGATAAAGAGCATTCATTGTTTCAAAAGCTCGACCACTGATACCCGGCGGAGTCTCCCGCGGTCGCAGGCAATTTGTTTCGATGTTTATTCATTTATTCCGGCGTTTTGTACGATCCGAGTCTTTTAGTATTAATTTGGATCTTATAAATAATTAATGTGCTTTGTGTAGGTATGTGTGTTGCGGTCGTGGCTCTCTGTTGGTCGCGGTCAAGGCCGGATCGCGCACGACCATCCACTGCTCCTTACGCTCTCCCCTTACATGTAAAAATCTTCTTCAACCCGTATTTCATTAAAATTATCCACCGTAAAACCACGTGCACCACTTATACACAAACGCTACGATACTCTTTGTTTTTACTTATCAAATAGATTTGTATTTAAATTTTTCATCGAAGAATATTTTTGCACTTATCGTGAATTTTATTTACAGATAAAACTAACCCATAATAAACTTCTTTGTCAATATTTTTAGCGTTCAATCTAAGAATCATTAAATCAATTCACACAAACTTAATAGAACACAATTCATCAAAAAACACTATTGTAAACCATCTATCGATAGGCATTTAATGAATAATCATGAATATTTAAAGGCAGGAACATTTTTCGCTCTATCACATGGGATGAAAAAGAGACAGAGAAAAACTGGCCCATTATATGCTCGTATATTAAATTAAAGCATTCAGTGATCAACTCGGCGCCAATAAAACTATGCCGAGCGTTAATTTTTTGTGTTGGACTCGATTAATTGATTTCCATTGGTCGGCGATGACTGTTTTTTTATTCCGATCGTTGACTTACGGTATTTATTATACTAACGTCATCAGTTTAGACGTGCACTTAGACAAATTATATACCTAGCCGAACTAAATATTACTCGAGTCCAAATTTTTCGCCTACAACAAGACCACGAGGCAGACAGTTCGTTTATTTTACTATTCGTTTAATGACGTTTTGTGATTGACTGTATAGATTGTAAACGACAAGACTTTATTACGCCAAGAAACGATTGAATTTTTATCAATTATAACATCAGTTACCATAAATTAAGCGGATGCTTGACACACGTTAGTTGTGCAACATAACATTCTTAAGTGAGACATTAATATAGTAATGTTTTATGTATCAAACTAGATCCGTTCGTTCATATTTTCACTTTTTGCGACTATGGAGAATTCTTTGAAGCCGGCGGCGCCCGTAGAATTGAACGACTTGTATGTTAAATTTTTTCTGTTGGAATTATTCCCCAGCATAGGGACATAAAATTGATGTAGATTTTTATCAAGACAAGTGTATATACTTAATGGTTTAGAATCTGTTCTACGAATCGAAACAATGCTGTGGGCATGGTGTAGGAACAGTTAAGGTCGTACACAGAAGAGGCTCGCGGTAAATGGGGCGTGACCGCCGGCGAGCGGACAGGTCACGACTCACTACATGTCACCACCGAGCTTGGACGGAACGACGAATTTTAATAGGATATGGACGTGAAGTTTTATGGAGAGTCTTTCCTAGTTTCCTACCATGCGTAGAAATATTGTCAAACAACCATTTGAATGTATTTTAGGGATATGTTCCAAATTAGAGCTCATTAGCAGAGGGCTGTTGACGCTTCCATGCTCACGTACTTACTCATTATGTAAGATATCATTATGCCACCTATTAAGAACTCCATTGGGAACTCTTAACGAGCACTTACCATTTTAGCCTTCATTTTTAATTTTATCTTCGAATACCAACGTGAGAATCGTCTCCATTGCGAAACAGAAGAGTTATAGGTAATTCGTATATTTAAATTATATCCAAAGGAAATTAAAATTTGTTCATTTCGAATGTAATTTAAACAGTGTTATAAAAACAAATACTAATAGGCAATAAAAATAAAACTTTGGCAGTTAATTGATTTTGTTTTGATCAATTAGGTTGTTTTTTTTTTTTAGCTAAAAACAGAATAATTACTTGATTAAATTAATTTGATAGCCCAGAAGAAGTTCATTAGCAAGTTAGTTAGACGTAGTTAGATATCAAGAGATACGTAATATAATTACCGATATGCTTTTAATGCGATCGCTGTAGAAATAACATGTCAACAAAGTCTAACAAGGCCTTGTCGAAAAGCTGTTGTCTAAGCGACACGATAACAGGAGGAGACTTTAATGTTATATTAAACGCGATAAGTAGGTTGCCGCGTTATCAAAATAAACTGGGTTTACGTAAACCGTACAAGATGTCTCACAGATTACACAAACTTTCTGTTATCTGACATCTGCGGGAACATTTGAAAGAGTTACCGTAACCCTAGAAGGCATAGTGAAAATGAAGAAATATAGACCGGTTTTAATCAATAAAAGTGTTATACCTATATCTACCTTCTCGCTCCAGTCTAGAGTGGGAGAAATCTTTGGGCTTGTTGGTTCAGTGGCTAGTGGTTCTGATTGATAAGTCAGAGGTCGTGGATTTTATTTCCACCCAAGACAAATGTTTATGTGATGAGTACCTACGATTATTTGATCTATGTCTGGGTGTATATGTATATATTTATTTAGAAATATGTTAGTATGTCTATCACTTGTCTAGTACTCATAGCATAAGCTCTGCTAGTGTGTGACTAGATGGCGTTGTGTGAAAGTTGCGAAATATGATCTCTTTATTTATCACATACACATAATATAATTTACATTACATTATATAAAAAAGAAACATACATTTTTAAATATAAAAAAATAGTAAATAGCCCACGGGTGTTGGGAGCATGGTCCAAGTTACCGGTGGTTTGGGTTCCTGAGACAGGAACCTCCTCACAATGTGAGTCGTATCGAGGAGTACTGCCTTCTGTATCAGGCCCTTGATCCACCCGTGCAACGACAGCTTCGACAGATGGTCGTCGAAGCTTTTGGCTATAAGGCCATTGACGGTCACGACAATTGGCACAATGACAGCTGAGTCGACATTCTACATGTCGACAACTTCGTGTGCTAAGACGAAATATTTGGTTTGTTTCTTTTTCTCAGCTTTCACGAGATTAATGATTAATGGTCACCTTGAATATCATTGCATGGAGCGCTAATCGGTCTATCACCACAATATCCAGTTTATTGGCTACAATAGTTCTGTCAGTGATGATAAACCAATCCAAGTACAACTCAATATTTTCGAATATTATTATTAATTATTTCCCAATTTAAAAAAAAATATCGGGTGTCCGCACCAATTCTGCCATCATTAGAGACACAGTCCTGATCAGATTAAATCTATCGAATAAATCGTTCATCGATACGCCTTTGATTTTATCAATTAATTGATCATATGTGATGACTTGACTTGTACTGATGGTAAGCGAAGACGTGATCGACGATGCTGCACGCATGGAAGTAACCTATTCACTTTTCACTAAAATATATGGATGGTTATGTCTAAATCTGTGTTTCTTGATAGCTATAACTTAGGAATCTTTCCATGGGTTGTGCGAAAGTGTACCCCGTGGCCCTGGAATGAAGGCAAAGAAGGAACATGAGTGACTTTTAGTCAGTAAAAGTCTGACACGCTATTCTTCTCCGCCTAAGAGCGGAACTGCAGGAGAAGTCATTGGATGATTTTCCAGCTAAAAAAGGGGTTTATTAGTATTATATATTATTAAGAGTTTACTTATGCACTCTTGACTTCAAGTCAACAGTGAATAAGTTACTGACAGAGCACGCTTATTTAGAGTAAGCGTGTCATCGACCACATCATCGCTTACCATCAGGTGAGATAGTGATCAAACACCAGCCTAACTAAATTTGAAAAAAAAAAAACTGGAAACACAGACTCCGGCAGGGACTTCCTCGCCTTAACTTGAAAAAAATGATGAAGACGAGCAATATTTTTTGTAAGATATAAGGCAAAGGATAGAAGCGTGAGTGAGCGATGTTGCGCGGTCGAGCGCGCGCACGGCATGCGTGCGAAAGGCTCGGGGTGACACCCGAGACACCACATCCCGGAAGACTGTGGCCGAACCCCAAGAGGTTCCCACACCCGCCGGCCTGGATGCCTCAAACCGATCAATTTATTCAGCTTAAGAAAGCCCTTCTCCACTCGCCTATTGAGTATGGTTTAAAAGCTAGTTCCTTCATCTAACACAATGATGCGATGTTTGATGAAGAGGCAATGCGAAAAAAGAGGGATAGCGCCTGAAAACTCTGTTTCGGCATTCGGTAATTCCATGATTTACTCGAATAATTGACAAAACTTGTTCCAGGAATTTCTTGTTTTTTTTTTTATACCCTTGTGTTTTTCAGAAAAAATCTCGATTGAGAAATTGAATTTCGGTTAAATGTGCAAGGCTTCTGTGGATGTACTTTTTTATATTTTTAATATATGCGTACATTATGGAAGGCCAAAGATCACGTAAGATTTTCAGAGTTCTTTACTGGATTAATTTTACACTTTATGCTTTGATTTCTGTAGAAGCCTAGATAAGATCCACAACTATGGAATCAAAATATCTACAGAAAGATGTGTAATAACATTATAATCACGTAAGAGCGGTTGTATGGAAATGTACATCGAGCTGGTCGCTCTTAAGAACACATCTTGACGCAATGGGGTTTTATGGACCCGTCGAAAACCCAATGTGATTGTGATGTCCCTGTTCAGAACATGAGCAACACGTTGCAGTGCCTCTAGTGCCCACAACAGCACTTTCGGGGACTTAATGCGTGCCATCGATGCTGCAGTGAACGTAGCCACCGAGTAGCTAGTCCTAAAAAAATTTAAGAAGTTTACCATCGACTCGAAGAATAACAGAGATTTATTTACAGCAATAATAATAATAATAATATTCCACAACTATCACATAACGCCGTCTATTCCCAAGCTAAGCAGAGCTTGTGTTATGGGTACTAGACAACTGATAAACATACTTATATATTTCTAAATACATACATATTATAGATAAATTACACCCAGACACAGAACAAATGATTGTGCTCATCACAAAGATTTGTCCTGGGTGGGAATCGAACCCACGACCTCCGGCATAGCAGTCAGGGTTACTAACTACTGGACCAACAGGCCTGTCGAAATGATTAAAAATGTTACGTTGTGAAGCACATAATACCCATTACTTGCCAATTAGGTCAATTACTAAGCCAAAAATTCGCAGCAATCATTCATTCTCAGTTGGGCTCACTTCGCGACAATGTGTTACATCTATAATTAAATAGGTATATACATACTACCTATCTAATTAGAATTCATTTTTCCTTATTTAAACTATATTTATTTTCAATAATATTAAAACCTCTAAGACTAAGCCTTAAATTAAATTCTTTGCGTTTGCGCTCATGGCTATTCTTGATTTTACCACCATCTACTAAATCGTATTCTTTACTCCTGTGAGTCCTATACTTTTCAGTCCACTTTGACCTTATTTTTTTTAATGCTGGTTAAACTGGTTTTATCTGTGATTCTATTTTAAACCAATCTTTATCAATTTTCGAAGCAATAAAGCGAGTTCTAATTAATAATAGCTTTTTCAAAACGTGTTTCCTTCACTTTTATTTATGTTAACAAATCGCATATCTTTATTTTGTACCCATTAACATTAATTTGCGGGTAAATATTGAACATTGACATAGTGTGCAGCTTGCATGCCTATATATAACAGGCGGGCGTTTTATTTTATATTAATCATATTTCAATTTTACTTTCGCTCTCAGTTTTGTTTTATATCTCAGTAAAGGGCCTCAACGTCGTCAATTCAGTTCTGGTGGGCAATAAATTCAAACGTTAAGATCTCAGTACCACATTACAATCCCAGACGCTACATATTGCATCAGTCAGTGTCGCTTGCTTGGCGCTTAAATCATTCTGCTACTGCGCCGATAGAACGTCCACACACGTGAATTACGAATTGGCTAGATCAGACTTTGGAGAGGCAGCTTTATAAATATTAATTTATTGAAAGACTAATACGTTTAATGTGTTTATCTACCTACCGTTTAAACATATAAATATGTAGATATTTCATCTTATTACGTACCAGTATGAATCGTACAATGAGAATGCTTATTTTAAATTCCAAATATTTGAATACTGCTTAAAAATAATTCAGCGTGACAAAATCAAACAGTGCGAGATGCAGTTACAAAAGATGTTTAACATACTGACAACTTGTTGTACATCTTTTTGGGAATTTCCAAATTATCTGTACAATTCTAAAATGTTTTCTCACGCTCACCTAGTACCACAGATAAAATAAACCTTCCCATATTTATTTATTTTCTTTTTACATTGTAAGATACGGCGCGTTCAGCCGGCGCGCGGCGCATGAATCATAACCGGCGCGGGTTGGCATTTGCATGACCACGCGTCGGCTAATTGCTATTCTACACGATATAAATCAGATATAGTTCTACTGATCCCATGCCAGCATCTCGATAGCCTTACATCGCCCTAACAATAAAAGGTTGCGGCGCCCGACAAAACCCTATCGATAACATTACTTTTTTATCGAACGTAACCGAGCTTTTAGATCGGACGATGCGCTCCTGACAAATGTTAATGTTTCATAATCGTGTAGCGGTTCGAAAAAAACTGAAAAAGCGTCACATTTCGCTGGTTCGACATGTCATCCATCGACGAGATAAATTATTAATAGTGTCACGTGCTTTGTGGAGTTGGTTTTGTATGGTCACGCGCTGCGGGCCGGCGCGGACGGCGCAAACAGCGCGGACGGCTTGGGCCGGCCGCGGGCCCGGCGCGCCGCCTAGCTCTCCCGGTGGTCCGGGCGGGGCGGGGTCTGCGCGGCCACTCGGCTGCGCCGGCGCACTGGCCCCCGCGCACCCTCCCCCGCGCACAGCCGCTTATCGCCGCATCTTCAGCCTAATGTTACTTACGTCACTATGAAATCGCGTGTGACTGGTTTTAAGGCTTTGGATTCGTTAACTTTGAAGCTTAATAAGGTCGGAAATTAAAATATAGATAAAATGTTTTGCATTGTGTGATTAGAAATTATATACGAAGGAAAATATTAAGGCGGTACATAACAATAATTTGTACAGCGAACTATTCTGACAATATAATTGGCACAATAAATCTACGCAAGTAAATAAAATACCCATTCATGTAACGATACCCACAAAAGGAATAGATCTGCACCCCACCTAAATTGTACAAAAACGCAAAGGTGTCCGCCGCCTATTCAGTAAGTCGTGTGATGTGTTCACCGGACAACAAACGCATGTTGACAATAAGCGCTTGACTTTGAGCAAAATCTAATTTGTGCAGTTATTGTGTAATGCGATCCGCTCCGAACCCATCGCTTTGAGAACAGCTTGTGAACAAGGATCGCCTGAATTTATCGCTCGGTTACACAACAAATCAAAATTTAACGAGTTCGCGCAAACCAGAGGCTTTGCAGGGTCTCTTTAGCCGTGCTCATTTGCGCGTGTAATTGCACCACCCACTGTAACTGTAACTAAAGTTAAAAATAGAAACGGCTAGGTAATACAATTGTTGAGACGTAACAGTGGCGGCTGAGCTCTGAGCACGTTTATACTTAGCTTTAAAGTTAAGCCATCTTTATTTATCTTTTGGATACCATTAACTTGCCCGTAAATAGACACTTTTTTGCTAAAGCCACCAAGGATCATAAGATTACGTACAGGTACAGTTTAAGCTCGACGAGGATTTAAATAAATACTATTAAATGAAATACAAACAAAGATCAGCAAATCAGGATTCTGTGCGATTTTTTAGTCGCAGTTTTTACGCACAAACAATGAGTGAAAGGAATTCGTAAAACGGATTGAATTAACTTATCTGATGCTTAAAAAGTTTGTTCAAGAGATTACGGCTCCTATTTCTTAGAAAACTTTCCTTTATTATTGAATTTGTTAGACGAATATTATATCTGTATAGCATCGGGGCCAGTCTCAGCCAATTGTGGGTTTAAGTAAAAGACATACTCGAGCGCAGAGCTTGGTAGGTTATTCTTGCTGATAACCTGGGCACAGTGGGAGCTGCCCGCGATCCTCTTTTGTTTCGTATCTTATCCGATTTTAATTACGAGCGTAGAGAAATCTCGTTATTCCTTAAAGGGATATGACTGCTCCGAGCTAATTTACTATCGTCCCTTGCACGATTTTATGTTCTCAATTTTATTTTATTGCTTTTGGTTCATGGGATGTAGACATAGCAGATGCATGGCAATACTGATTCGTGAATCAATGTTGCCATGCATCATAAATATTTTTGAACTTATTTTGGATATTAATCCAGTATGAATGTAACTGATTTTCTTTTATTATTTATTACAGAATCATCTGTGGGGACAGGAGCCGGTTGCTTCCCTGAAGGAGCCATGGTGTACACAGAGAAGGGTCCTCGCGATATCGCCACGATACGAAGAGGAGACAAAGTGCTGTCAGCTGCTGATGACGGCAAAATGATTTATTCTGAGGTATATAGACAGATGCCATTAACCAAAACCACATATTATATGAAAATACTGCTAATATAATGCAGACAAAATTAGTAACCTTCCACCGGAAATGTACTTAACCTTTTGAATGTCTTAAGTTACACAGTTCGACAAAAGCAATTGTCTTTCTATTGTGTCTCTAACTACGGCATTCGATAAGTTTGAAGCCTCAAAGTTTTGAAAATTAACCAATGTACCAGAAGTATGTAAATGTTTCTCATTAGAATAGTTGTTTTCATAAAGTTAATATCTTATTTTCAGGTGTTGACATTCATCGACCGCGATCCGAATACAACGCGACAGTTCATTGAAGTGACGGCAGAGAACGGAGTGAAGATCACGACGACGTCGTCACATCTGTTGCTGCTGGCGGCCGCCGACGGCTGGCGAGAGGTGTTCGCTGCCGATGTCGAGGTTGGCGACGTGCTGCTGACGCGGGGGCCGGCCGACGTCATGCGGCCGTCGCGCGTCGTGAGCACCCGCATGCTGAGGAAGCGCGGGGTGTACGCGCCGCTGACGAGGACCGGCACCATCATCGTGGACGACGCGCTGGCGTCGTGTTACGCCCTGGTGCGGAGTCACTCGCTGGCGCACGCCGCCATGGCGCCGCTGCGCTGGATGGCGCGGTGGAGCGCCTCCAGCGACCTCCCCCGCGGCGTCCACTGGTACGCCAACGCTCTGTACTCGGTCGGGGACTTCGTGCTACCGTCTTCGTACAGGTATCGCTAGCAGTGAGAGTGCTGACAATGAGTGGTCGCTGTGAGTATTAGCGCGCGCGGGACGTGCACAAGGACACTGTTGTAAATATCGGTCGTGTAAATAGTAGAGTGAGTATGACAGACTATGATATGTAAATACTTAGGTCGCGAACATTAAAATGTTTAATATACATACGCTCGTCGTTAACGGGCTTTACTTACCCTCATTGGAATTTATTTATTAAGTAGTTTTAGGAACTTTTTGCAAATTTTGCATATTATTTGGTTAACTTACGAATATTTTTTGTAAATTGTATCGGTATTGTTATTCTGCACAATGCAGAAATACTTAAATGTATGCGCTTATGTTATTTTAAGTTACTGTATAAAGATTATGAATAAAATTAATTCACTTCTTTAGCAAATCCGAAGATAATATTTCTGTAATGCAATGGGTTTGATTGCACCAGTGCACAGTACTAGTTCGTACTCTTGTACGACATTCAGCTGTACGGTAACCAGACATTCCATAACTCTAATCCTTTGTCTACTTACACACGTTAGAAATGATGAAATTGTGATCTTGGTACCTAAAAACGTGCCTTAAGATTTTTTATTTATTGTTATTTATAAGCTAGGTGTCTATTTATGAATTGACGAAAGTATTTAGGTGTAACTTATTCTATTATATCCGATACCGTCTGTATTTCTAAGTTTCTAACTATTTATTTAATACTCTTCATCTTGAAAGTTTCCTTTTCAACGTTTGACATCGTAAAATATTTCCTTTCCAACCTCTTTTAATTTTAACGATAGTTTTTCTCAATCCTTGACTTGATGGAAATACTAATAATGTACAAGAAGGCAGTATTCTGTGCTACTGTATTATTGGTAGACACTAAACTAAAGCACAACTAAAGCGGGAGCTACATTAGACCGACGCACTCGTGAGCCACGCCTGATTTATACGTATGAGTCGCGTCACGAGGCGCTGCGTAGCGTGGATTTAATGTAGCTGTGCAAGTCCAGTTGCCATATAAAATGCATGGAGACCGACGCACCCAGATTAGCGTACGTGGCCCAAGTGTGCCAAATGTAATTCTGCCTTTATTCTTGTCGACGTCACGTTGGAGCGTCACCACTTCACCAGAGCGGCGACTTATAGATCATTTGTTAGATCTTGAACTGAAGTATGGGTTCCTATAGATTGAATTTAGTGGAATGTTGTAAGACTTACGAGTGCAACGATAATTTTTAGAAATAATTTCTAGGACAAAAATTGTTTGAATTATTTATTATTCACATCTATGCTAATTGCTAAATGATGATGTCAGCGCCAAACGTTTACTAAAACTCTATATAATAAAATAGTGATTAGTGCTTATGTAGACGATACTAACAAATTTTATAGGTACATACATAAATCGGAAAGCTTTAACTAATATTTGGACAATACATTTATGCCATATTAATATAACTTAGTTTAAAAAACTAAACCTTAAACAGTGGATGTAACGTGCAGTTCTTTGAGTGTCATCAATAAAGAGTTTTATTTATAATTTGATATCATAATATGTTGACAGTCCCTGTGGCATGAAATAGGTTTGTGTGGATCTTGTGGTGTTCGAATATAACATAGTTTTACATAATTATCATAATACTTACCTATTTTCCTCTGTATCGAATAGTATGGTCATTTAGTTTACTAACACCCGTTACAGTAACTGGCTATTTATTTTCGTGTTTTTTTTACTGACAGATTTTTTATTCGTCTGCTCTCATCTCTAATTTTAGTTCTTCCAGTGTTCATTTTAATGTTGAATAGGAATCGCATGATTCGTCTTAACTAGCAAAACATGTACATAGCAAATACCGCCTTACCATTAAGTTCTATGTCATTGTGACGTCAAAATGGGGACGACATTATGGATTTAGTAAGTCCTTCATAAAATGTTAGGAATTTTGGTAGATTTTTAATCAAACAGTGTAATTTTACGTTTCTATATTTTTGTACCCCTATTTCGTAACTTTTGTGTTGTGTTTTAGCTTATTTCGTATAGCTGCAACTTTTTGTAGTCTCCACGCAAGTGTGGATAAACTACTATAGGGCCCCCGCCCAAGGTGATATTTTGTAGCAATACTGTAGCGCGTTCTCATCGATATAGTCGCGATGTTGTAGCACGTTGTTATTTTTTCTATACCGCTTGCAAATACGACTATCACGCGTTAGTACAGAATACAAAGTCGTCGTAGGCGAGGGACCCTAGCTACAAGACTTAAGTTTAAACTAACTTTGCTTTTGATTTGCAACTGGCTTTAAACATATTATCAATGATTAACGACCGGCCTCGGCTTGGCATTGGTGCAAATTATAATTAAGCACAAACCTTTCACGTTTATCGCAATTTTTTTTAGTGAAAACTGCATATAGATCCGTTTCGTAGTTTAGGAGTTCGCGGATGAACAGACAGAAATGAAAAACGATTTTGTATTGTGTATGTATAGATTATAAAGTAACATAAAAAAATGGTATAAAAATATAGATCATTATTGATTTCGTGGTCAGTAGCCCGTATCACGTAACGAAAACCGTAACAATATCGTAGCGATTTAGTAGTTTAGACTATTTCCATTTTAAAGTCGTTAGAAATTCGTCGATTTAAAAAAAAATATCTGTATTACATTATTCTGGTAGAATACTTATTAATGTAACTGGAAATAACTCGATAGATCGTGTATACCGCTTTTAGATAGGACTTCGATCGAACGACTATAAAACTTCAACGATATTTGGCTTGTTTGATTTTACGTGAATCAGGCTACTGATCTTAGAATTGATCACTTTTTGATATGGCCAACCAAAACTTGCCAGATCGTTTAAACGATAACATTTGATGATATGTCAATCCTCGTTTGACCATATCATTGATGTAGGATAAAAGGTCTGAAGAATGTAGTCCAAACGAAGATTGTAATATCATCAAACTTTAACGTTTAAAACAATTTGGCTACTTTTACTTGGCCGTATTATGAAGTGACAAATTTCTAAGATTTGGCCACGACATTGACATAAAAATAATTAATTTATGAAAATATAGTTCGAATATATTATTGCATTGGCTACGGCGGTTCTAACGGTATTCATGTTTGCTTTTATCAAAAAATAGATCTGTTATCATTTCATGTACTAATTCTTAAAGCTAATCGTAATATTGCTAGATGTAATCAGTGCCTGATTGGTCTTAATTGAAGCTCCTAAGAGTCACAGATGCGTGTAAGATATTGACAGGTTGGCCCATAAGAATGTTATTACTTACTTCATTTTTTCTAATCATTTTTCCTGTAATCTTTTTTATTAGTGTGTGGCGTAGGGTTCGTAAAAGCATGCTATTTTTACTTGTTTGGGCTCCTTCGTCATTATCTAATGCAATTAATATAAATATTTTATTTTAGTGCCGATAACAACTTTTTTTTATTTTATTTTAATGTAAGATCTTTTAAGTTTGGACTTTCCGAGAACGTCTATTAAGGTAGAAACTGTACATTTTGGAGAAAAAACCAAAGTATTGTTACGGTGTGACGAGTTGTTAGAAACTAAATGACGAACTAAGTAACTCAAATTGATAAACAAAAGTGTTATCGATCTATAAAGCAGCACTGCCATCCTTTTTTTTTTTTGTTTAAAAAAATACATGCTTATTCTTTGAAACCAACCTTTTTATGGTATTGCTGATATATTTTCTGCGCTTATGCTATGGTGCTGAGAAAATTTAGTGAATATAAACTTACCTCTAAGATACTTAAACCCATAATAATGTAACCTAAAGCTCCTAAATTCAATTTACGTAACCATAAAACTAGGTGATATATAGCTCTTTGTAAATTACATTGATACGTAATAATTATGCTTTTACACACTTTTACACTATTTATTTATTGACGTTATATTTGTATTAATATAAAGCCTGTCTCCACGAGTTAATGTATAATGGAAAAATGTATATTTTAGAGCTTCTTGTAAAGAAAGAAAATGTTGAGGACATTATTTGATGTACCACTGTCGTATTATCAAAATGTATTATAATATCAAAATAAATAAAATGTTGGCTTTGTGGACATAGTTCTTGTTTCATTTGCAATGGTTGTATTTGGATCTGAAAAATAGCATTTACGACTGACACAGGTATTGTGAAAATGCATATAGGAAATCAAGTAGCAACCATATCCTGGGGAGAGCTAGAGGGAGTGGCAGACTATTACTGACTAACTGCCTGTTCACGACCTTATCGCTGTGAGCGGTAGCTAAGCGCAGTGCGGCGAGCGGTAAGATCAAATGTATAAAAATTTATGGCTTACGCCACAGGTCGCCGCTCGTAGCGAAAACACTCCTCTTACCGACGCCGCACTGCTCGCCGCGTCGCTCGCTGCCAAGACCAAAGTCTTGAACAGGCTATAAAACCTGTCGACGGCGCGCACTGTTCCCGCGCGCCTTAAGGAGTTGTCAGCAACGGCAGGGACCCAGCCGGGTCGAAGTCTACTGGGGCCAGGGTTATCCGAAAGGACGCTCGAGCCCCGGTATGAAAGCTAGAAGGAACGGGGTGGGTCTTTTAGTCATTAAGCGTCTAACACTATCTCCCGCTCCGCCCAAGCGAGTGGTGGGAGAAAATCATCCAATGATAACCTCCATTGGATGATTTTCTCCCACCATAAAAAAGGCTGTAAAACCTATCTGTTCCTTCAGTTGCTTTTTGCCTTCCAGTTCTACGGTAACTCTACTAAACAATCCTGCAGCCCAGTAGCAACCACCTAAGAATAAAATTCTACTATTCAAGCAGACCTAGCCAAGTTACGACCGTTTCGTTTCGAGTTTCTTTCTACAGTCGGTAACGCCTCCAATTCCTTTGTTCTTACCACGTGACTTAACGTTGAGATGATGTTATTCCCATACATTTGAAGTTTTTTACTAGCGTTAACGATTGTAGCCCTCAGAAATGCCAAGAATATTCATTAGCATGACGATTATGGCATTAACAATGGTTTACTAAGAGATGTATTTACAGCCAGTACCAATCATAATTTTCGTCAAGTCGTCGGTCCCTCTTGTGGGAGGCCTACCAACGTTGCGTCTTCCAGCGCGCGGTCGCCACTTCAGAACCTTTCAGCCCCGTCGACCATGTGTTCTGCGAGCAATGTGCACTGCCTAACGCCACTTAATGTTTGGTAATTCTTCGGGCTATACAAGGTGTAAGGGACAGCTTCCACAAATTTTTTTTCAGGTAACGAAAGAAAAAGTCGGCCTCGCCATACAAATTGTCCAATCAAGTTTATCATTTTGTATGGCGATGCTAATTTTTTATTGAAAATTTTGGGGAAGGTTGTTCAGTGTCGTCTACTGAGCAACCCCTTAATCTTTGTGGAGGGCTGTCCCTTACACCTTTTATACCATCAAATCACATGTAAGCTAATGTACACAAGACACCAAGATCAGGAACAACTATTTGTTCCGTACAGAGATTGACCCCACGATACATAGTAGAGCAGCGAATTGCTAAACCACTGCGCTAATCGTACCGTCTGTTAACAACTAATTATGGAGTAAATATAGGTAAACATCTAAAAGTTACAAGCTGGAGGCGAAACCCGTTCATACACATGTACCGTTTAATTTGTTGGCAACAATAAAGTTATAATTTATGTGGTATATTATGTTAATGTAAACATAATGTTAATTGCCATACAAAAGCATTATACTTACCTTGTTTTTATTTACTTTAGGTTACATTATTTACATGTGAAATAGACTGTTGTTCGGACAGCGATAGCATTAACACACCATTGGGGCCGGAGGACACGGCGTGATTTTCGGACGTCAAGCAACGGGTAGCTCGCCGTCCGGCCGTCCGGTAATCGACCGGATCGAGCCCAATCAGCAGCTCGTAGTGAGCCATGCGCTTCTCAAAGTGATGTCAACAAACCGTAGGGGCTTGGCAGGGCTGACGCAGGCTAGCATCGCGGGGAATTTTATAAAAAGAAACCTGTAGTCTTAGAACGCAAAGGGTAACTGAAGGACACAGGTGTGTTTTTAGTCAGTCTGACATGCTCTCGTTGGATGATTTCCCATCTTAAAAAAAACTTGTTCAGAGTCAGTGTCAGACAAGCGCTTTACAGTTTTACATTATTTAAATTATTTCACCACCACTGCTCAAAAAACGGTGAAGGAAAACATCGGGTGGAAATCGGCATCCACCTAACCGTACTGGGCCCGCGTGGCGGATTACAGCCCATCATTATTTTCCATAAAGAATAGGGATCACGAAAATTTTTTCGAAACGCAAAAAAAGTTTTTTTTTGTGACGTAAAAACTGTTTTTAGATTTACCTATCCAAATTTCAGGTTTCTGGGTCAACGGAAAGTACCCTATGAATGTCAGTTCCTTCGAGTTTATAGAAATATACGTTTTTAGGGTTCCATACCATAAAAGGAAAAAACAGAAACCTTATAGGATCACTTTGTTGCCCGTCTGTCTGTCTGTTAAGACCTTTTATCCCAGAACGTGGGCTGGTATCGAGTTTAAATTAAAACTCAGGTCTTTAGTCCCTTGAAGCTGTAAAAAAATCAAACTTCTAAGTTAACGAAAAAAAAGAAATAGCAAAAAACGTATATTTCGACACTCTCAAGGGCATCAAAATTCATAGGGTATTTCCCATTGACCCAGAATCCTGAAATTTAGCATAAAGCAAGGTCTTATAGCACTGATATAGGTATATCAGTGCTATAAGACCTTTTTAGGGTTCCGTAGTCAACTAGGAACCCTTATAGTTTCACCATGTCTGTCCGTCTGTCTGTCTGTCTGTCTGTCCGTCCTCGCTTAATCTCTGTGACCGATAGCACTAGAAAACTGAAATTTGGTACCAATATGTATATCAATCACGCCGACAAAGTGGTAAAATAAAAATTGGAAAAAAATGTTTTATTAGGGTAGCCCCCCTATATGTAAAGTGGGAAGTGATTTTTTTTTTTAATTTAAACCCTAACGTGTGATATATCGTTGGATAGGTATTTAAAAATGAATAGGGGTTTACTAAAATCATTTTTTGATAATGTCAACAATTTCGGAAATAATCACTCCAAAATTAAAAAATAATGTGTCCCCCCCCTCTAACTTTTGAACCATAATTTTAGAAAAAAATCTGAAAAGTAGAACTTTATAAGGACTTTCTAGGAAAATTATTTTGAACTTGATGGAAACAACAGTTTTTGTACAAAAAAGACAAAAGGGTTCTACAAAATAATTTCTGGACTAAGTTTGTAGTATAATCGTAGCAAGCATTTTTTTAAACTCATAAGTAGGTACACTTTATTGTGACGGACGGGAAACTACGGAACCCTACACTGAGCGTGGCCCGACACGCTCTTGGCCGGTTTTTTTATGATAAATTTCAGATCAGACAAGATATATCTGAAAACAATTAATTTGTTGTTAAGTTACAAATAAGAAAATGTGCAGTTCGGAAAAATCTTCGAGACTCCATTCAGGAATTGAACTGTTTACATAGGTAAGTAGGTATGGAACCATCAGTGCTTGAGTCCAAATCACACTTACCCAGTTTTTCTTATATATGTGTTTCGAAATTAAAACGGTTTAGGTACCAAAACTACCAAGTCACTAGGTTAAAGCTGAAAGCACTAAGCAGGCCGCCAAGCAGCAAGTCATCGTCCTGTAATTTTAAGACTAACTAGCTGACCCATACTCACTTTGCTGGGTGTCAAATATTTTTAGCGTAAAAAATATTAACAATCACAATCAAATAGGTATAGCCCATATCCCTCAAAATCTCGGAGATTCTAACGACAAAACTGTTTTCAGATTTACTCCTAAAAATTCGATATTAGATTGAGCCAACTCACACTTGACCGATTTCTTAAATTTCTTAATTTTTTGTTAATCTACATATAACACACGACCTTCGTGCCAAATTTCATAACGCTAGGACAATTGGAAGTGGCCTAGAGGCTTTGATTACTGGTCAGTGAGTCAGTGCCAACGATTTTTTTAATAATCACTATCAATTAGGTGTAGCCCGAAGATTCTAACGACAAAACTGTTTTCAGATTTACTCCTAAAAATTCGATATTAGATTGAGCCAACTCACGCTTGACCGATTTCTTAATTTTTTGTTTATCTACATATAACACACGACCTGCGTGCCAAATTTCATAACGCTAGGACAATTGGAAGTGGCCTAGAGGTTTTGATTACTGGTCAGTGAGTCAGTGCCAACGAGTATTTTTGGGCTATAATAGCTTTATGAAAAATTTTAGGATTCTGGTGGTCAATGGGAAACACTATGAATTTTGATTCCATTGAGAGTGTCCAAATATACTCTTTTTGTGACACAAACGGCCGTATCTTTTTTTTTATCTTAGGGTTTTTTCACAGCTTTGAGGGATCGTCGACCTGAGTCATCATCATCAGCCTTTTTTAATGTTCCCACTGCTGGGACACAGGCCCCCTCTCTAGGAGAGGGAATGGGCCGTAATTCACCAAGCGGGCCCTACATATCTTTGAATTTTTGGCTCTAGGACATGCTGGTTTACTCACGTTGTTTTTCTTCACCGTTATGAGAGCAGTGGTGATGAAATAAATTACACAAAGTAATGCGCCTGGCTGGGTTTGAACCCGCGACCTACAACTTGTAAGTCGGAGCCATTACCACTCGGCCACCACTGCTCTTCTGATGCAGACCTGAGTATATGGTTGTAATTTTAACTCAATACTTCTACGCGTTCCAAAGATAATGGGTCTTGACATACATACAGGCAGGCAGACAAACAGGCGGACAATAAAGTGATCTTATAAAAGTTCTGTTTTTTCCTTTTAAGGTACGAAACCCTAAAAACCTCCATTGCGCATGAAACTGCTGAAAAAGTCTTCATACTTTTCCTCTTACTAATTTCCACAAAGTTTTGACCTAATTTTAAATTCTCATAAATAAGGCAACCCGTTGAAACGACAATGCGTCCTTGACTTTGATTTAGAATCCAATTCCCAACGATTTTTTCCGGGACAATATCAAAGGCTCTGCGACTGAAAAGGTATGCTTTATTATCTCGTTAAGCCCAAGGGTACGAAGAACCCTTTTGACATAAATGAAATAGGTAATCGTATTGTTTCTGACAAGGATGTTGTACACGTGCGATTATCCTTATTAGTTTCAAGGATAGGATAGATACTTCTTATTGGAGTGGGCGAAGCACTAGGTGGAAGTGTAGTGCACAATGAAATGATTTGCTTATAAAGAAATTTGTATTTACTGGATAATATTGTAATTGGCTTGCTGTCGTCTGTTTGTTTTATTTATAGTTTTTTTTTAGCTATAAGTCCTCCAAGATGTAATAAATAAATAAAAATAAATATTGATTACTTGTTTTTTGGTCAAAATAATGTTTTAAGGGGTATTCTGTGAATAACGGTGCGAGTTAGTTAATAAGACCTAATGTGTAACTGTTCGTTATGTCTAAATAAATAAATAAATATATATATAAAAATATTTCACAACTATCACACAACGCCGTCTAGTCTCAAGCTAAGCAGAGCTTGTGTTATGAGTACTAGACAACTGATAAACATACATAAATATTTATAAATACATACATAGTATAGATAAATTACACCCAGACACAGAACAAATGATCATACTCATAACACAAACATTTGCCCTGAGTGGGAATCGAACCCACGACCTCCAGCATAGCAGTCAGGGCCACTAACCACTAGACCAACAGGCTAGTCAATATATATATTGCATACTAGTTTCTGCCAGCGGCTTCGCCAGCGTTAAAGTAAGTTTCTCTATACAAACTTTGGAGCCCCATTTCATCCCTTTTCCTTTTAATTTTGGAAAACCTTCTCTCAGTGCTCGCCTACGTCATAAAGGGAAGCATTATTGCAAAGTTTCACGTTCCTAGCCCCAGTACTTTCGGCTGCACTTTGATATGCCAGTCAATGAAACCACGGGGGGCAGTTAATCTACACTAACGAAATTTGTAGAAGAAAAGTAAAAAGAAAGTACATTTTTTCACCGATAAAAACTGCTTTATTTGTAAGTGACATAGGCTATAATTTATGTATTTAAAATTAAACTTTTTTTACAAAGTATCAGTAAAATATATTTTACTGATATTTTGTAAAAAAAGTTTAGTAACATACATAGTACACTGATTACTTTCCTTTCGGCGTCTAAGACAAATCGTTTCTCATGAATTCAACGAGCTTCACGGTCTCTTTCTTTATCTGATTGTTGCCAACGTCGATATCACAGAATACTATGGCGAGTTTGACCCAAAATAATATAACTTCATCATCGCCTTTTGTTTATCCACGTTCGCGAAGATGAGAGCCTTTCAATTAAAAATAACTACAACGTGGTAAACTCAACGCCAAAGACAGAGAAAATAAGTTCCAAAAATGTAGATAAAGGAACAGTGATTGATCGTATTTTACTCAAAAGAAATATTACTTTGTACGACCCTTTTAGCTATCTGTTCTTCGAATCAGTAAATATTTCATTAGATAGTAAAATAAATGGTACTTAACGTATCGTATGAGAAAACTTTGTCATGTTTATTACTGATTAGCGTCACAGTCAGACCACTAAATTGTCCCAGTGGAGTCGTTTAATATTATTTTTCTGGTACACTACACAAACAAATAAACGAAGTTGCGACAACTCTCAACTAAGTTACATTATTAGTTTCTTACAATTCCGTTTTCCTTGGCGCTTCCTGTTCTAAATAAACGATTGTTCTGTTAAAGTGTAAGGCTGTAATCACAGACGACTGATAAATTATATGTACATGGTTTTTTTTTTTTTTGGGGGCTGCATGAATGTTAGAAAGAGTCATCGCAACCCTGAAACACAAACGGCATTCGAAGCTACACAGGTGGGTTAGTCAGTGACAGATTGACACGCCCTCTCGCTCCACCCAGAGTGGGAGAAGTTATTTGGTGATTACTAACCTCAAAAAAAATTGGGTGACAATATACCAAGACGCCTACAGTGAGGGCTGGTTTGAGGAGGCACGAGAAAAGAGGTGGGTTCGTCCAGGACAGCAAAGATTACTAAGAATAATTAACAATACACAAACTTTATCACCAAGAAGCACAGCTACGCTAAATGCACAGCTAAATAGAAAAGAAATCGACCTGACTAAGAAAATTATATTTTCTACCATGAAGTTCAAACACATCTCTTCTTTAATGTTTGAAAAATTTAAATATAATTTGTTCAATTTGAGACAAATCACGTCGCATTACTTGAGAAATAAATTTGTATAGTCACAATTGTTTTTAAAATTAAAGTTTGCCACGTAAAAGGAATAATTCCTGTATCGTGTGTGCGGTCACAAACATGTAAACTCACATACACAATTATCGCAGACATTTTAAACTTCGCACTGATTACTAGTCTGAACTAAAAATTTTCGTAAGTAATTAGTTTTGATTATAAGGATTTGTGTCAGACCAACTGTTTTAGGGATCGGAGACAACAAAAAGATTTATTATCGTATTAGTGTAGAATATATTCCTATAATAATAGTCTTTATTTCATTTTTTACACAAAATAATTACATGTAACAGCCACAAGTAAATCTTAAACAATTATGAGTATAAGTAAGTAAGTAAGAGTATAATTGACTTATCAAATATTTAAACTACAGGGAAATTTACTTTATTAACTTAAAATTATGTATAATTAGCGACTTGCCCGAGCTAGGTTTATAAAACCTGTGTTTCGGGTCATCACTTACAAGATTATCACTACGGGTGCACGTATACAGAAATTACGAAAGCAATCTTTTTCATCATTATAAAAAATCACCCGCAAATACCTATCTGCCTGGCGTCTTAATTCTGATCTAACAATATGCTTTTAAAATTCGATTTAGAGTTTATTTCTCTTATTTATAACTTGCTTTTACCCACGACTTCGTTCGTGTGAATATAGTATAGCGGACGCGAAGTCCAAGTGGAAGTCAGATAAAAAGTAGATCCTTTCTTGGATTTCAAGCTTAGTAATTTAATCGTCAAAACATTTATATAATTAGTATGGTCAACATGGTATAAACCATATAAAGAGGTTTTAATGAAAGAGTCTCTGTAATACTATTCAATCCACGCTCTTAATATTTATGATCATGATCAACTGTAAATGTCAACTATAGCTTTGCTATTTGACAGACCTGAATTTAACAGGTACCTCAAACGTACCGGTAGAGTTAACGAGAAACCTGGTACAATTTCGTTTCGAGACGCAAATCCAATTGGTGTTAGAGATTTTGTGTGAATTCTTAGACGATTGCTATGGAAATGGATATTGTGTGCGGAAGCCCTAACTCTGGAACTAAGTACTTGTACTCGTACCTCAGGCTGTTTGAATTTCAAAGTAAAGTATTTGTGAATGAATTTGTAGCGTCGCCTCTTTGTTACTTTGTGTTTTATTAAATATATATATTCTATCAATTTCTTTTGTGTGTTATTACCAAAGGTCGGAATTAGGTAGAGTTATTTAACACGTTAACTGCGATACCAGGCCCCTAGCCAAGTTACAAACGCTTCGCTTGCGCCGAACGCTTCGAGTTGAACTTGCCGCCAATTCTTTTGTTCTGACCACGTGACTGAGCGGTAAGACGACATCATTCCCGTACATTTGAAGCTTTCTACAAGCGTTAACTATTGCAGATTAGCAACTTGGCTAGGGGTACAGGTTTAAACATCTTGTAATACGTCTCGGTTACACTGCGGCTAAGAAAAGTATAGACTTCCTTTGTCGTGCGGAAGGCATAACTCCAATTTAGTTTGATGTAGGAAAGAGATATATTTTTACATGAAGCCAAAAATAGATTAAGGTTTCTTAAAAGTTACAGAGTCTATATGCCTTTTGCCGCCACAATTGATGTTTTATTACCAGGTGTATAGACCTTGTAGCGCAGGAATGGAAAGTATAGAAAAATCGAACGTGTTAAGTACATACTTATACTTACTTCATACAGTAAAATAATGTGGATATGCCTCAAATCTCGAGATTAATTTTACAGAACAGAATTATTTTTATGACACTTTCAGAAATAAGTACGAGTAATGACTAGGAGAAGGAAGATTATAAGTTTGATAACCTTTCCTCAATTGACGTACAGAGATCATTTTCAATGAAAAATATTTATATGAATTGTACGTAAATTATTATCTCTGTTTTATTTGTCTCAAATATATCTAGGCTATAGGGATTTTTCATTAGAAATCCAGAAAAGATCCATATTAATATCAAAATATTGAAGTACGTGAATAACACTACGTAATTCCGACCACTGATGATTACACTGCTTTTTATGCCCATTTTCATTTAATGATTACAGTCTAAATAATAATACTAGCGAGATTACTGAAATCCGTGAGAAGCTGTAGCGGGTCGCTAATAAAAAAATTCGCAAAAACGCACCATACAAAATTATTAACTTGATTGAACAGTTTGTATGGAGAGGCTGAATTTTGTTTTCGTTTCCTGAAATTTTTTTGGTGGGTTGTTCAGTTTCGTCTACTGAGCAAGCCCTTAAAGTTTGTGGAGGGCTGTCCCTTACACCATTTATAATCATTCTAAGCGGACTTGGCGCTTGAATTTTTGATTAGATGGACAAAAAATATCTAAACTTAAATCGCAATTATTAAGAAACCTACAAAGTCTTGGGATTGGGGAGTTAGACACTGAAATAGTTTTTCGGAATGAGGGACTTAGTAATTTGATAGGATGGAGCGGGTAATTGTGAGGTAGGTTAAAATTAAATTTACATAACAATTGCCAGTCTATTTTACTGTGAAGATAAAAGATATGAGACCGTTTTTGTCCTTGCATTCTTTAAGAAATCATCTTAAATTTCTGCAGCCGTTTTGTAAAGCTTGGAACTTTTTTCGCTATTTTCAACGAGTAGACCAGATGGTTCAAAAATCTTAGCATAGTGGGGGCGCCACAGAACGCCAAAACTGGGTGATTTACTTAAAACCCACGAAACCGGAGTATTCTAAAGTATTAAAAAAAATATATATATGTGTGAAGTGCAATTAAAGCTTCTCTAAGCGTAAACCAGTGTTAACTATACTCTGTTCAAAATTATATTAGAAATTTATGAAAACCTTTTATTACCGTCCGTTTAACCGATTTTAACTTTTATTACGTTGGAAGCATGACAAATGGTAGTTGCAATAAATAGTTGGTATTATAACCACTTTTTTGCTCTTAATGCCATCCTTATGCCTACGAAATAGATGTCAAAATCGGTTGAATAAACAGTAAAAAAGGTTTCTTTCTAATCTTAACGCGAACAGGGTACAGCTTTCAGTATAATATAAGAATCCTAGCTGTTCTTCCAAAAAGTAATGAAATCGAATTCCACGATTTGTTCCTGTCATCGTGATAATTTTGTTCAAATCGTAGCGCGTACCGAAGATTTCTTGTTACTACGAATTCGAAGTTCAACGTACAGTTTCACATTTAAGACAAAATACGTTTCCCAGAATTTATTTTGTGCTAAGTTATTTATTTAGATAGATGTTTGAAAAACTTGTAATACTATGTAATGTTATTGAATTTAGGTATTTTGGTCATTTAAATTGAGTCAAATAATAATTATTTTTATTTGAAGGATGACTAGTAAAGAATGCCTTGTTGCAATATCGATTTATTTATGTATGATCAGGTATAATTTATATTTTAAAATAGTTCAATAAATATTTAAAAATATATAGATACGAATATAAAAAGTATTAACCTACCGGTATTGGGAACAAGGTCCAAGGTCAGTCAAATCCAAGGTCTTGTCATCGTCTTTTTTTTGTTTATGAACAAAAACAATATATGAACGGTGTTTAGAAGCCACCTTCTTAATCAAGCCCTTGATCCAGCGGCCTAACGAGAGCTTCCTAAGATGTTGGTCGAGATTCGTAGCTATTAAGCCATTAGCTGATGCGAATATCGGTTCAATGATCGCTGAAATCGCAACTAAATTATGGACGTAATTAACTCAAGATCCAGTTGTATGCCTACTGCCAGTAATTGATTGAATGACTGGCCTGTTGGTCTAGTGGTTAGTGACCCTGACTGCTATGCCGGAGGTCGTGGGTTCGATTCCCACCCAGGACAAATGTTTGTGTGATGAGCACAATCATTTGTTCTGTGTCTGGGTGTAATTTATCTATAATATGTATGTATTTAGAAATATATAAGTATGTTTATCAGTTGTCTAGTACCCATAACACAAGCTCTGCTTAGCTTGGGACTAGACGGCGTTGTATGATTGTTGTGGAATATTATTATTATTATTATTATTATTAATTTTTTTTAGCATATAAAGTTTTAAGGAAATGAAAGCTTTTTTTTGTAGGTGGGAAATCATCCAATGACATCTCCGCGCCCTTGGGCGGAGCGGGAGATAATATAAGACTTTTACTGACTAAAAACCCACTTCTGTTCCTTCCTTGCCTTTCGTACCGAAGCCGAATTTTCCTTTCAGAAGCAGACCCTTAGCCCCAGTAGGCTTCGACCCTGTTAGGCTCCTATGGTTTGCGGAGAAATCCTCGAGGCGCGCGTGAAACAAAACGCGCCGTCGACGTCTTGGGCTCGGTCCGGACGGTTACCGAACGGTCAAACGGCGAGCTACCCAATGCTCGCCGTCCGCAGGCCCGTGCCTACGGTGGCCGAAAATCGGGATCGGAATCGGATCGGGCGTGAGGGCCGTTGCCTTACGTGTGCGGCCTCCTCCTTTGCTAGCATTACTGCTTCGCAGAAAGAGGCGACCGCCTGCCACTCATCGCAGGAAATGAAAGCTGTGATATAAAAAACATCAAAATGTGATAAGAACAATGTGAGATGTACCAATACCTATCGCAAAAATGTAATTAATCAACCTAGGGTTGGAATTCTGTGTTATACTGTGATAGACTTGCCTTTGTTGAGATAAAATAAAATGTGTGGCACGCCTAATCTTCGGTTAGTGTGGTTTGGTTTATAATTAATAAACTAAGCGGGTTTCCAAATCTTTTAATTAGAATCCATTTTAATATAACATTAAAACTTTCTTCTTGTCTTATTGGAAAACGCTTTATTTGATCTTGTTGTTTTCACTAATTTTACTTCTTCCCTAAACAAAAGCCAATCGTAAATAAAAGAAAACTGAATGTTTTAGAAGTTCGCAACACAATAAAACAGTAGGAATTTTTTTTTTTGGAAAACAGTCTTTGATAAAATCCAAATTTAGGATTTTGTAATAACATTCTATTTGTGGATTTTCTAATTACAAATTAAAGGGGGAAAATATTACCAAGAAGCCATATTGAAACCGTTTCCTTGGAAACTATATTTTTGTCGCTTTTACTCGGTGATCGCATCTAGTTTATGCCTACATTATGGCTTTTATTTCCTGTTAGTAATTTATTTTACTTCAAAATTTGAAGCTTTACATGAGTTCCATTACGGTTTCAAAATTCACTCACGAAATGATTGAGTGTTATAGTGCAGAGATGGATAACATTCATTCATAGAGTAGTCGCCACCGTCCTGTTGCCAAACGTAGCGTGGTACTGTGGATCTATGTGAACGTTCATCAGTATTATTTCAGGCTCGAGTGGGAGCGCACGTTATTTTTCTGGATTTTATTTTTAGAATTGTAACTGTTTAGTACTTTCAAACATCTGTTGAACCTGTAAATTAAATTGACAATAACTTTTCGGGTGCTCGTTAATTTTTGCCGCCACGTTTGACACCGAATTAAAACAATTGCGAAGTTTTTGTTGTAACTCTTTGATCCAAAAGTTTTTGTATGAAGTGGAATTTCAAGAGATGCTATTAATTTAATAGACTGTACAACACAATGGTGATTTCTATATATTCAGTGTATATAAGGTGAGTTTTGACATCTATCACTTGGTTGACGTTGATGACTTTTTTACAAGTCACTGAATTTTCATAATCAGATTTTCTCTTTGAGCTTTCAGACGATGTATGTTTAGCGTCACGATAAATTGTATACCGGAACATATTTACTTACATCATGCAAATGACAGTTTTTTTCGATGTTCTTTTTTGTATACGTTACCTTACTTAATTTAAATGTGTAATTTGAAAATGGAATTTAAATAACCGTCGACCTTCTATGTTTTGTGTAGTGTTGAGAAAATGGCTAACATATGTTATTCTATGTACGTTTACGTGGCCAGTAGGAGTCTTGTTTTTGGCACAAAGGTTTTAAGCTCTTTATGTTCAAAATGGCTTAAATGATTATTTTTGACTCTTGAGGGGGTGAGTAGGAAAGTAGGCACTTATAAATACATATTTTACATCTGTGGGAAATTCTACAATAGGATTTACGAGTTCGGTTCGATTTAGGAGGTTCTATGTTCGACTGAATGTAAGTTTCTTTTTTATGCATGTTCACCGACATCTCGGTCAATTGTATCCGATTTAATAAAATCGTTTTTTGATTGAAAGGTTATGCTTCGAAGTTGGTCCCATTGAAATATTGTTATGATCTGATCATGAACTTCTAAGATATGGAACAGAACTCCTAATATAATCACAGCAGAACTGTGGTTACAAGTAATGTTGCTTTGTTTATACGTGTAGTCGATGACTGACTGTCAGAAAAGGGGGGGAGGGATAAATTCAACTGATTTGATGATGAAGCCAGAAGGAAAATAATTTAATTAATTTAATCTAATCGTGTTTAAAATTATTAGAATCGTTATGAGATGCACTGTGACTATAAGTTATTTAAGTTTGCCTGAGAGGTACTACAATAACTAAAAGTGTAAAATAAAAAACTTTTTACAAAAAAAAATATAACCGACTTCAATGTTAAAAAAATACCGAAAAGTATAAAATAACGTTAATTTCGTATTGAAGTCGGTTATATTTTTTATTATAAAAAGTTTTTTTATAATAACATACGAAGCCTTATTTATATGTGTGTGAGGGGCGTTTACTGCACTGTAAAGTTATGACCGGATTTTAGTTTCGTAACTTTATTTTTATGAGCAGCCTGTTCAAAATTGTTCATATAATTTAATACAAGTTGTGCTTCTCAGCAGCTGTCTTTCATGTTGCCTACACAAAGTTTTTTCAACATTAAATTGTACTTTAATGTATGTTCCAAAATTCAATATCACGTAATATGGAATTTTAGAACATACTTTATGTATGATCAGACAAGATAATATTCAAGGTTAAAAATACACTTTTGTAATAAAAAAATCTTATTTTATATGAGTTTATCATCATATCATATATCAGCACTACAAGTCTTCAAATTAATGCATGAAAAGTCTTATGATTGGTGCGAAGTAATTTGTCAGATGTGTAGAACCTCCATGTATCCAAAAAGATCAAACAAAAACACAGTAACGTCCGTGCATCGAACGAGAAACAGGTCATGCGATAGATAGAACTTGCTTTACATACGATGCACGCTTACAATCAATTAGTTTCCATTCTGCACAAAGTTCATAGCTGAATTTAATATGTAAATTGATAGAGTTCAATTACGTGTTAAATTCAGCGTTGAATTTATCGAAACTTCAATATTCTATCCGAGTATTGATGTTTATTCTGGTATACTAGCTTTTAGGACCAGGTTTGGGTTAAAAAATATCTCATATCTCTATAGTAAAGTACCTATCCTATATAGTACATATCAATATCTCAAAAAGAATATTTAGGATGTTCTACATGTTTTCTAAATTTCATCAAAATTAGTTCGACTGACCAGGCTTTTCAATTTATAATTAAATATTTTTAGAAACAAGGTGTTAGCTAAAATGCTGTGACGTAATTAACTTGGGCTTCAAATACAGTATTCCGTAAAGGTTTAACAAGGAAGTCTACTCTTACTTAATTCCTACTGAACAGAAGGAAATTAAGTCAATTAGAGGTTCTTGTGAAAGGGTTCGATCGAGGAAGTAGTACGGCTGTGTCTATTTCCGTCAATAAGTGTCTTTTCCTTGCTTTATAGTAATGTTTTCAAAATTTTTAGATGTTGTTGCAATATGAAGTGGCAACCTGGAAACCTAGGATCGTTACCGCAGTAGTATATCATTGGCAAAACAACAAATTAAAAATAACAAGCTTCACTGTCCAACTTCTGGGTTAAATCTTCCCAAATCTTTCCAGTAATCTTTTTCTAAGACGCCTCAAATTAGCCTTTGCGGTACACTTAGCACCTACACACAGACAGGTTCTGAAACACGCAAAATGTAATAAATTATATGAACTACTAACCATGGGTATTAAGGGTGTAGGTATGCTAAAATTAAGTGTCACCCCATGGGATGAGTATGTTAGCTACAAGAAGTAAAATTAGAATAACGAGGTTATACAATAAAACGCTAGCTCGCATGGAAAATTTCGCAACACATTAATGTTATTCACAGAAAGACAAAAAAAAGCAAAACATCCAAGCGAATATTGCTATCTGTTCCACGTTTCAAGTATCCGCGTTTAACGACCGACGACATGAAAAGAAAATACCCATTTAGGAGTATGAGGAGAAATTAATAAACGGTTTTATATATTCATCAAAAACTTTGAAGACATCTTATAACTCTGCTTGACAATATGTTTAAAATCTACAACAGAAAAGTATTTAAATACCAAAAAAATATCACACAGCAATAAGTCTTTATTAGCTGTAACAGGTAATGGATCAGGGATGATGAATTTAATTGTGGAAGTAGGATATCGGATTCTCCTACGTCATTTAAAAAATAAAAATGCTTCGTTAAAATATCATTGAACGTTCGTACAACGTGAGTACTGCGTCAAGCTCAGAAAGTGACGTCTACACCCGGCCTTTTGAGTTCTGATATCTCTGATGTTCTCTAATTGGGTCGCACAGACAGAGCCAGACCGCAACCTAGTCCACTTCGTATGAAATATCTACAAAATTCTGAAATTTATTGACTTTCGGTACCTTTCATATGTGAAGTTTATTAACTTAGATTTACTATTGATATATTGGTAGTAGATCAAAACTTTATTGTATCTTAAAGTTTTCTTAGGAAGGGCTCAAGTCAATCTATCTTAAAGTTTCGTAACACAACAAGTCCATATCACGCAACTCGATACCCAGGATCGATTGACGTGGATATGAGCTAACTTTGAACAAGAGATAGGGCACGACTGTCCCGGTTTTGTTAGCACTTAAACTTTTTGCAAAGCACTATCGTTGCTTCCTGGAAGCGTTAATAGCTAACGGATATATCTCAGAAAATAAGGACGACATTCATTAGGTCTATCGGACGTTTAGCAATGTGTTTCCAAATATACGATTTCGATTTACGAGTGAATTTATCGCCGACATCGAGCGAAAAACAGTGACGAAACCCGTACGCTTCTTGATAAATACGAACGCGTGAAATGGCGTCAGAACTGCTGAAATGTAGAACGAACATATCCGCAGGTTTTGGATACGTAGATTCGTAAATTCATGGTCGATCCTAAACTTTGTAGCAACATTATTTCGCCTAGAATTACGATATAAACAAACCAATATATAACGTGAATTCTTTTATGTTTCGAATAACTCAGTGTTTGTGATAATAATATATTTTGATGATAGGAAAATGTATTGGAAAATGCAAAAAAGTCTGACGTAAACACGTCATAACGCTGTGTTAGTTGTTTGGTCGTATGTTTGATGAAATACATAAGTGATTGGGACTGACATTGAGAAGTGGTTTCAGTAAAAATAAATTGTAGGGATCTGAATTTGTGTTTCTTCTGATTTATTTAAAAAATAAACTGGTATTTATGATGGTCATTACTTCATCTTCGGTCATTTTTTTACTGTAGGTTGAGGCTCGCGCTTGACCACTATCTCACTTGATGGAAAGCGACGATGTGGTCGACGATGGAGCACGCTTGCCTAGAAGTATACTATACTCGTGTGTACAACTTCGCCCGCGTAAATAAAATATACGCTATGTCAGTCTGTCATAAAGCAGCTTTCTATTGGTAAAAAAATTTTGGCAATCGGACCAGTACCCCTAGCCAAGTTTCCAATCTGCAATAGTTAACGCTTCTAGAAAGCTTTAGATGTACGGGAATGACGTCGTCTCAACGTTCAGTCACGTGGTCAGAACAAAAGAAATGGCGGCAAGACTCGAAGCGTTCGGCGCAAGCGAAACGGTTGTAACTTGCTGGACTTTCAGAGATTACCTTCAACAAACAAAAAACTATCTTTACCTCTTTATAATATTAGTGTAGACTATTCTTTTTTTTTTCTTTTAGCTAAAATGTACTCAGGTCGTCGTTCTAACTGGCTAGCTAGGTTCAACACGTTACATAACTGTCCAATTTCTTTGTCTGAGCAGTTGACGTCTCATGCCCCTTTCCATTTCCCGTTGTATCAAATACTGGTTCCGTACACGAACCAACCTTACTCGCTAGAATAAGAAATCACACCACATTTAACTGTCTTGATAAAACGAAAACGATTTCAATCCCACCTTCTTTTTAGTCGCCCGTGCTAAAATTGAAACGTTGTCAATTTTATATTTTCCAGTTTACTACCGATTTTCTTGGAGTCTATTTGTAGATAATTAAGTTGAAAAGAATTTACACAGTAATTGAGCGAGGCGATGTAATAACCAAAGAACAGTTTTTTGTAAAGGAAAACCTACAAAATTAAACAATAATTAAAAATAGAGAAAGATGAAGTTAAGATGAATCTTAACGAGTAAAAAAAACTCAACTACTCTAAGATTTTTTTTATGATAAAAGCTTTACTTACAATCTTTGTTTTACCTTTGCTACTAGACTGCAACAAAGACTAATGTATTTCCTAAGGAGTGAAAATAAATTATTTTGTAGTCTTGTCTAGAGCTTTACCATGACTTTTTTTTAAATTGATATAAACTAGTGCTTGACTGCGATCCCACCTGATGGTAAGCAGTGATGCAATCGTTGATGGTGAGGCACACTAGTTTATTAAGAGTCTATTCACTCTTGCCTTAAAAACATCTAAATTATAATCAGACGGGAAGACTGGAGCAGACAAATTGTTCCAGTCCCTCGATGTTCGATGACGTGTTAAAATATCAGCCGTGCGAGCAAGAAAGAGGGATGGAACTATTAATCCTATGTAGCTCCATTTCTTTAACAGTTCAGTTTAGGTCAGGTTAAGAGTTCGTGGTAAGACCTCTGACATCATCGCTTACCAACAGGTGACATAGAGGTCAAACGCGAGTCTATCAATAATAATAAAAAATCCGCGATAAAATCTTCTACATTTTATCAATATGATGAGTATAAAACTTTTTACAAAAAAAATAAAATAACCGATTTCTAAAAAAACACTAAAACTATCAAAATAACTTTAATTTCGGAAGTCGGTGTTTCTGTAATAGTTTTGCCGCTTCGTTATTTAACACCGTCTTCCGAAATTAAAGTTATGTTGATAGTTTTAGTGTGTTTTTAGTAGGTAAGTCGGTTATTTTTTTTTTTTGTAAAAAGTTTTTTATTTTTACACTTTTTAGTTGCAATACACTTACCTACAGCCAGAGTACCTTTTTCTCATGACAACTCCAATTAACTCAAACCCTGCTAGGATACATTGTTTTATTATGAAGTTTCCGTGTCTACCTTCCGGCTCCATCATCATCATCAGATCAGTTCGATAGTACCTTATAGCTAAAGTGCATCTCATGACAATTCTAATAAGCCCAAATACGGCTGGGATACATTGATTAATTACAGAGTTCTGGTGCTTATCTTCCGGCTCCATCATCATCATCAGGTCACATCGATGATACCATTTTCAACATACCTATTCAGAACTATTCATTTATTTGTAACTATGTTCATTGGGAGATCTCTGTGAGTATGAAGTTCCGTTGGCCATTTCCGATCTTCTTCACCAGTTTCACGTCATCAAATTTCATGTGTTGATTATAAATGCTTAAGTCTTTAATGAAAACACCCAAAGAATTATATAGTTGCCTATAATATTTGGGAAGTTCCCTCGATTTCGCCAAGATTCCATCATCAGATCCCGACTTGGTGACTATGGGACCATTTGGGAAGTATACCCTTTCTAACAGAAAATATTTTTTCAAATCGGTTGGCAAGTGACGAAGTTATGCGCGAACATACATAAAAAAAATACAAACAATAAACTAGACCGGAGAATCACGGGTGGATTTTAGTCAATAAAAGCCTCACACTCCCTCTAGCTTCACCTAGAGTGAGAAAAGTTTTTTGATGATTTCCGACCGAAAAAACTGATAACATAACAAGTGGCCGTACATAAAGTTACAAACCCACTCACTCATAATACATCATTCAGGGAAAATTCCTCAGAATAAAATGTACCCGTAATATGTTACGTAACAATATGCGTACGAAATGAATACAATCTATTTCGAGAGTAATCTCTTTGATTTATAGTATAACATTCACTAACATTCATTCATGCCGAGGGGAAAGTCCCTAATCTGAACGTTGGATAACATTAACGTAGGAAATTATAATCAGCCGGGTCAATCACACGGAACGTTCAATATAAATACTCTAAAGGAGTATGTATAGTATATATTACTAGCTTTTGTCCGCGGCTTCACTCGGTACATAAAATATAGTCTATGTCATAAATATTAGCAATCGGACCAGTACTTTCAGAGATTACCATCTACAAACAAAAAAAACAAACTTTACCTCTTTAAAGTATTAGTGTAGATATTGGGCCGGGCACATTGCTCGCAATACAGTTGCTCGATGGGGCCAAATTGTGACGGCATACCAGAAGATGCAGCGTTGGAGGGCCTCCCACGAGGTAGACCGATGAACTGGTGAGAGTCACGGGAATCCGATAGATGCGAGATGCATAAGTCTATTCGTTGTGGTGACACTTTATTTTCAAAACACTTTATTTCGTTATGTCCAAAAGTGGACGTCTTTCGGTAAAAATGACGATGATGATGATACTATAAATATTAATAACTATCTAAGCAAATACTGTCAAGGGAAGTTCTTCCAAGGCAGCCCACGAAATTCAAATATTGTCATAAATCATTATAATTTTTATCATTTTCTTTCCTATGGTCCAACCCTATTAGAATTACAATAGCGTTCGAAAAATTGAGAGGGTTATATTGATGATTATAGTTCCGTATATTATTATAATTCCGTAAAAAAATACGTGTTACGGCCGCCAATCATATTTTAATCAAAGTTCTACAAACTTGACAATGACCTGCAAAATAAAAAAAAAAACTTGTCAAAAGTCGTCTCATATAATATAAGCAATATTTTTCAACACACTTATTCGAAAACAGGCTTCTACCTTACTCCTTTTAGGCACAGCAATAAAGTATATTTCGCAGTAGTGCGAATAAATATTCCGGCTAGCCCCTTACCTATTCAATGTATGACACATATCACATTGGCAGTTCCAACATTGGTCGGTAGCTGAGCAACCCCACGAAAATCGACTATGTCGCTCCTATACCGCAAATAACAAAAATTAATACTAAACAATATTCTGTTTGTGGACTTTATTTAATTTAATATTAATAAAAATAATATATTTTTATTACGGACAACATATCCCACGCAACAAATCACAACAAAACAATACAGAATGTTATTAACAATTTTTAACTCACAAACTTACGTATATGTTATTAAGTGTATGGAAAAACATTTGATAGAAGTGGGCATTTGTTATTGAAGTCTCTGGACCTATAACGACTTTTGTCCACTTATATCGAAACGTACTATTATGCCTGACAATTAAATTATGATATGGTGTACTGGGTGATTGGTGTGTTCGGTGTGTAGACTCCTTAACACTTATAATACTTTATTTTTGACTCACTTTTTTTAAATGATTATTTTGATGATTTTATTGTTCTTTTGAGTACAATATAGACCGGTTTACACTGTTCTTAAATAATACCTATTAATACTGTAATATGGGAATATTGTAACTACAACCACTTTTTTAAAAGAGTAACCATGGAGTTTCTTGCCGGTTCTTCTCCATAGGAAACGACCAATTTCAAACCGTGCGCTAGCTTCTGACGTTTTATAAGTGCCCATGTAGGCCTATGTGAAAAAAAAAAATTTGACTTGACTTTGACTTTGATAAACCCCAGTTATTGAAGGATTTTCTCATGAACTTTATGTACAACACTGAGCCGGTTAGTAGTTACATAATATCTGTTGTACCAGACTTTAACAACTAACGAAAACCCTTTTTGGTCTCTGTAAAGCTCCCTGTAAATCTGATATTCTTGTGCCTGTAAATGAAAATTATTATTTTGTCTAAATGACGATGTAAACAAAGCCTTTTTTGTCGTATCACGGTTTTTTGATGATATTGTCACTTACATGATGTTTTTTATTAAATTTTGTCTAAGTAAGCACTAGCAATTTTAGGTAGGAAATCATCCAAAGACTTCTCCCGCTCTAAGGTGAAGTGGGAGGGAATGACATACATTTAATGACTAAAACCCATTCCTATATTCCTTATTTGAAATCATCCAATATTCTAAAATATTAAAATTCCTATATTCAATTCCGATATTAAAATTCCTATATTCCTTATTTAAAATTATCCAATGACGTCTCCCGCTCTAAGGTGGAGGGAGAAGGGATGTCATAGATTTACTGACTAAATTCCTTATTCCTTATTTGCCGTACGTCTCAGGACCCCGGGGGGTTCTCTTTCGGACAACCCATGACCAGACCAGCATACCTACTTTCCACATTGGTGCGAGTTCTAGTATAGTTCCATTATTACTGACGAAAAGTCGTTAGTAATAACGGTTCACGCTCTACATTATACAAAGGATTCGCTTTGTCTTTCTGGCTCTTGCGCATGAATTGTCAAATCACTGAGTAATGTTAAACTTCTGTGTAAAATAAATAATTAAAACATTGACTAGGTGATAACAAAAATAGGCAAAATATACCACGATCTTCGGAATAAAACGAGCTTACCTGTTAAGTCTTCTTTTCAATTTTATAAGGGGCTTAATGAACGTACAAGTCTAGGTGTGTAGAGAATCTACCGTCAAATATAATTTATATTACATTTTTCCTTAAATAATATGACGTATTCATTTCGTGTCTACTATTTTTATGTAAAGAGTCTATTTTTATGAACAAAATATCGTAACTGTATCATGAAAAATCACAAAGTAAACTTTTTATGTCTTCTGGTTTTCCGCACAAACACATGGTCACCGGGCCATCCGGGTGACTGAGGGGTTATTTTGCTCCCGTACTCAGCTGTGCTCTGGCACCTAATGTCCGCTATGACCTGCTGTGACCCGTGTTGTACTTCATGTCGGAGGTGTCCAACTGGTGACCTTTTTAAATATTTTTGGGAAAACATATAACATGGTGTTAAAATTATTGGAATCGATTCAGTTATTGATTCTGAACAAACTATATTCCGATTTCACATATACTAAAAAAATAATTGTATGTATATATACATATTTAACATCAAGGAATTTCTATTCAGTCTCTCAGAACAATTGTTCTGTAGAACTTAAGGGATAAAAGGGTCAAGCCACTCGAAATCCAAGTCATTTTCTCCCTTACTTATTCGAACACCCAAAACGCTATACAATATACATAGTTACTTTGTCTTTTGTTTGAAGAAAAAGTAACATTTTTTAAAACTTGTTAAAGTTACTAGTTTTTGTCCAGGACTTTGTCCTCGTGCTTAAAACATATTCTATGGCAGTTTGGATTTCAATTCGTAAAAGATTTCTTGTTTTCATGCGATCACAAAAAATCTTACTCAGTTAAACCTACTTACAGAGAATACGAAGGTGTATGTTTATTTCATTTAACAATAGGTATATATATGTACCGTTGTTTTCTACACAATATTTTCTATTTTTATGCACCTATCTTACTGTCTCTTCTTCACTTGGTTGTTTGTTAGAGAATGCCTAAGACATAAGACAAGTCTGCCCTGGTACCTTCCTTTCTGTTATATGAAGATTAAATAAATAAAAAACCGGGCAAGTGCAACAAACGGTAAAAAATCCCGTTTATCGTAACCTCACTACACATCATGAACTTTTTGTTCTTTGTTCTTTGGACAGCATAGTGACAGACAGACGGACAGCATAGCCTTAGTAATAGGGTTTTTTTTTATTTTCTGTGGGAAAATGATCTAATGACATCTTAAATAACATCTAATGATTTCTAATGACAACATATTAGTAACTAGCGTTCCCCGCGACTTCGTTCGCGTGGAATTGGATTATGAATTTATTTTTTCTAAAATAAAAGTAGCCTAAGTTACTCCTTATTACATCAGCTACCTGCCAAAAAAGTCCCGTCAAAATCGGTCCAGCCATTTCAGTGATTAGCCGGAACAAACCGACAGACAGACAAAAATTGGAAAAAAAAAATATTTTGGTGTATGTAGGTACTGTATATATATTCATATGCATTTAGTAAAAAGCGGTTATTTCAATATTACAAACAGGCACTCCAATTTTATTTATATGTATAGATAGGGTCCCGTTTTTACACTTTGGGTACGGAGTAGAGATGTGCCGTTGCCGGTAATATGGGAATATTGCTGATAATATTGCCACCAATATTCATACTTCGGGCAATATTCCCAATTACTGGTACCTACAACTGTAAATGTTTATGGCATGATAACTTGGGAATATATATTGCCCGATAATTTAAATAAAATAAACTAATACATATAAAAAATGTAAACTTACTTTGAAAAAGCTTTACATTACTGGTAGCATCACATCTCAAAAATTATAGCATTAAGCTAAATTATATAAATTTTAATGTGACATGCTGCGAGCGAGTTTGCTACCTCCACTTTGTCACATAAACCTTTGAAAGGTTTCAGACAAGTGTTTTTGTTGTAACAAATGTAACAAAAAAAAGACGTGTGGCACTCGGGGACTGCCGCGGTAAAGCTATTGCATAGCATTTTTATCAACTTATGCAATTATAATTATTTATTTATTTTATTTATGCAGTATTTTTTTCCTTTTTTTATATTAATTGAAGTTACACTTTCACACATTGAATTGATTTTTGATTGATTGCTCACTCATTTGTTTTCTTATCGGTCACCACGCTCAGAAATTCCGTAACGAAAATTACCTAACAACCCGTATTTTCGTTACGGAATTTCTGGATTCGGTCTCCACGCTCAAGGCCCGCGATAGAAGCTATGCAATAACTTAAAATGTAATGAACAATAAAGCAAAAAACTTCAAGGCAATATTGCCGGCAACGCACATCTCTACTACGGAGCACTAAAACACGTTATAAATTCAAATTCAAATGATTTATTTTGTGAACACAGGTGATTACAGGTGTTTTTAATGTATAATACATATTATTATCATATCAACTATTACAACATACTATGTTGATTGTACAGGCCATGTACGACTAATAGGCATACAAAACAAACAAACAATCAATTTCACCAGTTTATAATATTATTTTACATTATATAGAACGTTATTAGTTACATTATTCATTATAAACATTGTAGTAGAGAAAAATTAAATCTATGTCTCACAACCTTTGAAGCTTCGTCGAAATTTATTTCTAAAATACGAAACAATTTGTCTATTATTACACTCGTCTCCTTTCCTAGTACACCTGATTACATAAACTAGTACAAAAACGTTCATAAAAAACCATTATCTTTCTCACTATTTTCCCTAATTATTTTGTTGTTTTGTATTTGTTACTTTATTTATTTATTTCCACACCAAATGCTAGAAAATGTGTAACAGTACTGTCAACAGTAAGTGACATTTCCTCAATACCCTTTCAATAAGTAGGTCAGTGATATTTGATTACAGTTATTTCGCAGAAACAATATCAAAAATATCCTATATACCAAATATATCGTTCCAATACGTCCATATTAACACAGCAGCTAAATGATAAGGGTCTCGAACTCGATCTCCGCATTTCATGGTTGTTTGCCTTACGCACACTTGTTTTACGTGCGTGATCTCTGTCGATAAACGTCCCGAAGAAACAGGAAAATCGAGTGTGATGATGTGTCAAAAGGCTTATGTCCCTCAAAAGGGTCGAGAATACTAGCGTAGCGTCGTAACCACAAAGTATAAAATTAAGAAACAAGGAATTGGAATAAAGAATGAAGTAAATTCTAAAGTAAAAAGAAATAGAAAAAAAAAACGAATTCTGTACAGTATGCTGCATAATGTATTCTAGGGTATTGTATTAAAAAATACTTCGAAATAATAGTCCCCTCAAAAGGGCGAGTAGCATATTTTCGTAGCAGCGCGGCGTAGCATCGTAGCCGCGTAGCATGTATCTACGAGAAAATATTTCAAGAAAACCCGTCGCATAACATTTTGGTTCCCGATGTAATTGTGAGTGAATCTCACATGCTGTTTAAAAAGTACAAATTAAATGTAGATAATTTGCATAGCAAGTACAAGTTGCACAGAAAAAGTAATCAAGTAAATACATAAAGAAGTTCCATAACTTCAGCAAGAAAACAGTAACAAAATTTAATATAATTTATAGGTATGTTAATGATGTTCAAGATATCAAAAAAGCTTGTAAAATACGCTAAGTACTTCGGTTTTAATTGCTTTTCAGACGCTACGCAAGAGGTATTATGATTACTACCGTAAGATATTAATTTATTAGTCAAGATATGGATGGATTACGGTTTGGCTTTATGTGGAATCCTTACAGTTGATAAGTATTTGCATAGTCTGAATGGAGAATCAATATCTTGAACTGAAATCAGATCTCAATCAGAGGGCCCCAATCAATCTCAGTTTATCACCTTGCCTATACTCTTGTATACAGGGTGACCTTCATTTATTGGAATCTTTTAGAATATGAAAATACGAATAAGAATAAGCTTTATGAAGTAATAATAATAGCTTTATTTATTCCTTACCCGGATTTTACGGCTGTCTGACTATTCGGACAGAATATGTTCGGACAAAGTATCCGAATTGGCACATTTAAAACATTTTTTTTATCTAACTGTACTAAACCGCTTCGATTTTGGTGGTGTCCGAACATATTGTGTCCGAATCGTCAGTCAGTTGATTTTACATTTCCATTCCTCCATTTTGGTCTATTTTTCATCCATCTTTTGGCCTTCCTTTTCGTATGTTCTTATTTGTCGTGTACCTTTATTTGTCACAATTTTGGACCATGGACTTTGCTTTATGCCAAGTTTCAGGGCCAACTAGAAAGTATCCTATGAATTTAGATTCCTTTGAGAGTGTCAAAATATGCGTTTAAGCGACATAAAGGAACATTACTTTTTTTTTCGTTAACTTTGAAAGTTGTTTTTTTCACAACTTCAAGGAATTACAGACTTAAGTATATGATTTTAATTTCAACTCAATACCTCTACGCGTTTCCAAGATAAAGGGTCTTGACAGAAAGACAGACAGACAAACGGTTAACAAAGTGGTTCCATTTTTTATTTTGAGGTACGGAACCCTAAAAATTGCGGATGCCTGCTTTTAGTCAAGCGTGTTCTTTATGTATATAAAGAATATTATTTTATAACAAGTAAACTTTATGAAATTCCAATAAAACTATCAGAATTTCATGAAGTTCTGATAAAACTATCGGAATTTCATGAAATTTAGGATAAAATTTTGTATATTGTACCTACTCGAGGCAAACAAGAATAACTGTACAGAAAAATTTTTGTTTTACTAACTAAAGTACGATTTACATCAAACATTAATATTAATGAACACCACGAACTTCTAAATGGCTTACTAGTTTATCTGTGAGTAATTATTTAAGTTTTCAATTACATATGTATGTGGTTGCAAGTAGGAATGCTAACGTGCCACGAACATAGAATATATCGTCGAAGTTGTTCCTTTATTTTATTTAGTACTAGCTGTGCCCCGCGGTTTCACCCGCGTTTTTCTCGTTTCCGTGGAAATACCGAGATAAAATATTGCCTCCCTCAATAAATGGACTATTGAATATTTAAACAGTTTTCATATCAGATCAGTATTTACCAAAATTACCGCGTTCATAAATGTATTTATTATACTCTTCAAAGATCTTATACTTACAATCATCAACAAATATATATTTCGAAAAAGATTATTGCAGGATTTTATGTTGATAAAAAACTCTATGGCCCATAACTCATTAATAGGTACCTACCAACTCTTAACATCTTACACACGTGATAACTTTTAAACGAAATATCCGATTGAGATGAAACAAAAAGTATTTTACTTCTACATAAATACTCATGATAACATAATACTTAATTTCGATAAAGATTAATATTACGATACATATTTAACGTAGTTTTTTTTCTTCAGACGATTTAATAATTATTTTGAACACAAAATCGGTTATTGTGATTAAACCATGATAGCTAGATATATGTTCTCGCGGACTTTTTTGTAGGTCTTAATGGGATCTACAAACCCGTAGTACATCATTTTGTTCTATTGTCAATAGTTTTTGCAGCGCACGCAAAAATAGGTTTTCAATTTTACACCTTGTGTTACAAAATAGCAATTTTATTACGCGATCCCTAATTTTGAAAAAAAATATAGCCTATAGCCTTCCTCGATAAATGGACTACCCAACACTGAAAGAATCATTCAAATCGGACCAGTAGTTCCAGAGATTAGCGCGTTCAAACAAACAAACAAACTCTTCAGCTTTATAATATTATAAATATATATATAATATATATAATAATATATATAGTATAGATTATAATATAAAGAGGAAAAAATCTTCTTATTATTTATATATTAAGGGCACGACGATGAATTTCCATACAAACGTAATACCACGCTCATTTGCCGTTGTTCCAACATATTATGATATTATTCGATTATAGTCAATATTTATCTAGGTTCCTACGTCTTTCTTTTTTAAAGAATAGGGTATTTATTTCTCTATTGTACACCACATTAACAAAATACAGGACAAACATTTAAACATTCTTTTTATTTAGGCATAATGTGCCTTTTGATGTTCTTTCTGCTGGGACTCAAGCCTCTTCTCTAGGAGAGGGAATGGGCCGTAATCCACCACACGGACCCAGTGCGTGTTGGTGAATGTTACATGTCTTAGAATTTTTGGTTCTAGGACATGAAAGTTTCCTCACGATGTTTCCTTTCATCGATTTGAGAGCACTGGTGATTAAATAAATTACACAAAGTAATGCGCCTGACGGGGTTTGAACCCGCGACTTACTTTGTAAGTGGGGGCCGTTACCTCTCGTCCACCATTGCTCTCTTATTTATACTAATCTCGGTAAGAACTGCTTTGATCAGAAAAATTCTTCCTCTAATTGAACCGCGACTGTCGCAGGAAACTTTTATCCCGGATAAATCGTCGTCTCCCGGAAAAACTCTCCTGTGGGATAAACCTACAGCTGGATATAACAAAAACAAGCAGTCGGTGTGTATTCATACTATTTGCACTAGCATTATATCGAGTACCTCGAGAAAGTCGAGAAAAATAGTAGTAGTAGGTATATCAAATAACTTACTCTACTGTCGCAGGTCTGCTGGAAGAAATTTCATTTGAAATAAGCAATACCTTTGTATTCTTCTTTCTGTATTTGTTCATTTTATTTTGAAGTATTTGTGTATAGATTAATAAATAAATAATCTTGACTTAACTCGGGTTGTTGTTGAATGTCGACATGTGGTATGTGAACTCAACGGTCATCTTAGGAAGCTGTCGTTAAGCGGCTGGATCAAGGACCTGGTTCAGGAAGCGGTACTTCTGGGTTAGGATGTTCCTTTCTCTAGAGCCCTGACCACCGTAGCTTAGAACCCGATACCAATGGGATACATGGCATTACTTTTTTAAATAGGAAGCTATAGTTATTTAATACTTTATAAACACAAAAAAGATGGCCGACACAGAGGCAGATTAAATGCTTTATGCATATTCTACCAGTCCACTTTACCTAAGTAGCTTCAGGGTGACGCAGAGAAAACCGAGAAAAAGTTATATAGCAAACAGGCTTTTAGAGACTGCTCTATTATTTCATCTGCCGCTACATACGAAAAACTCATTGGTGACTTTCGATAACTATTTTGTCCTGAGAATGCTAATTGCTAACTTAATGGTTTTGTCTTAATGTTTTGGTGTGAAAACATAGAGTTGACACAGGTTTAGATCACGTTAGCTTGCAGCAGTCTAACATTATACAAAAATTCTTTTTGTACCCATTTATTTATAGTTATACACACACAACTAACTTAGTAAATAAAATTATATTGAGATATAAGAGCACAAAAGTGCTGCTTATTTCAAATGAAACACGTAGACAGCTATCAGCTGTCTACGTTTACACCATTTGCTGTGTACGTTTCTAAAGAGACCTTACCGTACAAAGTTAAGCTAACATAATACCGACCTATTAACCTGCTATCATGCTTGTAACATTTTATGTCAGTCACAGTATCAAAGGGGACCTATTTTCAATCAGGGTGACTGGAGAGATTTAAGAAACGTGAAAGGGCTAAATTGAATATTCAAGAAAATCTTGTATACAAACTAGAATTGTTGATAACCTGTTTTGTAAGCCCGTAGCTCGTTTTGGTATTGCCTTGAGTGTAATGTATGTACATATGTATGTACGAGTATATACCTACTGCCTACATATTCCCTGTTTATGGAAGTCGCTTCTAAAGGGCTAAATGTCCTCATGCCTCGTTGGTTCAAATGGGCCTTCGCTATTACTTAATCCCTGCCGACTCTATGTCCCAAGGACACTGTATTATCTTAGTAATACACTGTCTTTACCTTAGTGACTAGTAACATCTGCTTAAGAAGTAATTTTATTATTGATTTATTGAAGACTTAAGCCACTTCATATATATACATTTAAAAAAAAAAAAAAACAATTACTTCGCAAAAAAATATTAAAAGACCAAAAAATTAAAAATTCAACAATGAATACGTATAGAAATATGCCCAAATCAAATCCGTCTGATCATCACCCTTCCCATAAGTCTTCGTTTCATTTTGTACTAGCGTTTCTTCACCGATTCGAGAACAGTTGTGATGAAAATTAAATACGGCCCCAGTATAGTGTCGCCTAGCTAGGTTTTACCAAAAGAGTTTCGTTAGTCGGGCCCTTTACTACTAGGTCAGCACTGTTTGTTTATGAGCGTGCACAAGTTATAACCAATATCTGTCGCTATAAGTTCAACAAACTTTGTGCAACGTAACAGATGTGCAAATTACTACGTGTACAAACGTGAATCAACTGCGCCCCAGAGGCAGGTACATTTATCATGGTATAATCCTAACATTACTCAACCGCGCTCGAACTTTTCATTCGATACGATGTCACAATACGTTCACTGATACGATATCTCGTGTCTGCTAAAATTAATTTGCTTATCGCCTGAAATTAAATATTTATGCGTACTTAAGCTCGTTATTAGATACGTATACCTATCTACGCACTTGTACGGGTATGATGAAATCATGCACATGTCGCGTTCAGTTTGCATCACAAGTTATTTTGTTTCACACATGTTATGAATTTTTGATTTTGATTTCGGTTAAAATGTGAAATATTCCGCTTGACTGAAACTGTTTTTTTTTTGTACTAAAGGTTGTGGTGGAGACCTAAAAATTGACTGTGTCGTTCGTCTGTGTGTGTAATCACCGTTTTATTAATTTATTTACTGTTTTATGGAAATTAGGGTTGCTTTTTCAATTGTCTGATAACTTTTTGATTTTTTATTAATTTATTAAATTTTCATGCACAAAAAACTGTACAAAGGCGGACTTAATGCTTTAGGCATTATCTGCCAGTCGACCTTAGGGTGGTGCAGAAACATAACATGGCAGGTGCAACTTAATAAATAGACATACAGAAGAGAAACAAATACAATACTAAATAAATACTTAAATACATACGTATAAATAAGTAATGCTGTAGTGAAAAAAAAATCCAACCAATCAGTGCTGTGATAATTCTACCAACATCTTGCGAAAATGCTCACGTGCCTTCACCATAAAGGAAAATCAGCTGATGTTCAGAATGATGTTTGAATTTTGTCGGTTTATCTGTCTAACCCACATGAGTTTCAATTTCGGGCGAGACTGGAAGGGAAGGCGTTGGTTTTGGTTACAGTTTTGAATTTTTTAAATACCCCTTTAGCGAAGTTGAACCATAGAACCAATGAGAGCCCAGGAAGCCTAAATGTGTAAAGTGGTTTTAGAGAGTATATTATATAAGTGTGACATTATTTCTCGCAGATATCTCCTCCAGGATGATCCGAGCGGGAGGAGTTATTTGACGATTTCTATCCCAAAAAAAAGGAATAATGAGAAAGTATTTGATATACCTACCTACAAAATAAATATTATAAACAAAAATAATTATCTATACATACATACATACATACATATATGTCGGCGCATGGTCGCCGTCGGAGTTAACGTCACACAAAATTCACAGTCACAGTGATATCAGGAAATGTTTTAGAGTGATAATAAAGAAATACATTGCTTCAGTTCAAGTTGTTTATTCTATGGTCAGTCAAAAAGTGCCTTTCTAATCACATTACAACGGTTTTTATACTTGGAAATTGACAAGCATAAAAATTCACTATGAAGGTAGAAAAATATTTTAAATAAATTAATAGAACGGAAATTGTCACAGTAAATTCTTATTTAAATATGACCGGATGCTCTGATATTTTTAAAGAAATAAAAATTAAGTGGTCAACTTAAATCCTCACAAATTCGACCGGATGTTTAATATTTTATAGAAAGGAAGTTGTCATTTAATTTGTTATAAATTCAACAATATTTTAAAATAATTCTAAAGGAAGTTATCAAATGAAATCCTATTATAAATTCAACAGGATGTCGTAATATTTTAAAATAATTCGAAAGGAAGTTATCAAATGAAATCCTTCTATAAATTCAACAGGATGTTGCAATATTTAAAAGAAATTAGCAGGAAGTGATCGAATTAAATCCTCATCAAAATATTCAAAGAGTGGTTTTGCGCCCACATATACCTACATATAAATAAAATTGGAGTGTCTGTTTGTAATATTGAAATAACTGCTTTTTACTACATGCATATGAATGGGTATGTATACGGTACATACACCAAAATCGCATATTTTACAATTTTTGTCTGTCTGTCTGTCTGTTTGTTCGGGCTAATATCTGAAATGGCTGGACCGATTTTGACGGGACTTTTTTTGGCAGGTAGCTGATGTAATAAGGAGTAACATAGGCTACTTTTATTTTAGAAAAAATAAATTCAAAATCCTGTAGTCCACGCGGACAAAGTCGCGGGCACAGCTAGTGATAAATAATTTTGGAGGCCTAATTTTAAGAATTAAGTTGACTTATATGATATAAAAAGAAATTGAGGCACGTAGCTTTTAAATTAATAAGCAATCTGAAGAACACCAGTATGATTTGCACTTGAATTGACCGGTTTTATTACCATCGCCAAGATTATATTGTCGACAGATTCATATACCCAGAATCATCAAGCACTGTGGTGATTGTACCTAAAAACGAATACGATACCTACCTATTGAATAGTCTGCCGGCAGACATATCAAATGAAATTAAACAAAAATATTTTTAGAAGTAAATTGAAAAGACATATAATTTAAGAATTTGCTAAAGTGCTACTTGTAAATTGTCCTTGGTTTGAAACAAGAATGATTATAAAGATAGACTTAGTAGGCCCTACAATCAAACTATTATTGCAGATTTGTGGGTCTTAGTTCATAAGTGAACTTATAATAATACTAATAAGTAAACCAGCTTCAACACGGTTATATTTAGAGTAAACAAGTTGTAAGACTGTCATATTTTAGGTAGCCATTGCTTGCCACGGTCTGCACATCTACCTATTCCCAATCTCGTCGGTCATCAAAGGAACACCTTTGTGGTTTGCGGACAGCCGAAATTGTGTCAAATTGCTATTAGACTGCGGCAATCAGATGCCAGTCGCCTCCTGCCTTGTAGCAAGGATTTTAAGTGGCATGAAATAGACGATAAGTTAATTAGAAAGCAGTAACAAGATATTCAGTTTCATTGTTTGTAAATCGTAGATGTTCTTAACTTATTAATTATTAACGATTTAAAAGAGTGTCCATGGAGTTTCTTGCACGTTCTTCTCCATAGAGACCTACTCTTTGGAACGTGCAATTTAGCTTCACTTTTCTTGGACTGACCGACACTTGACTATTCAAAAGTGCCTGTAACTGGTCTATTTGAAATAAACGTTTCTGATTTCTGATTAAACACTAGCTGACCCGGCAAACTTCATAACGCCTAACAGTTTATGAATGTAGTATTGTGGTAGTATTATATCTTTTGATATAGTCAACCGATTGCGATGAAACAAAGCTTAAGTAATGTATCAAGTTACACACAATTAATGTATAGGTAAAAGTTACATTTTACGTAAAGGTATAGATATGATTGGGCGAGAAACCAGAAAATATTAGGTCCTACCCAGCAGGATATAATATATCAACTTTAGTTTCACTTCTTCGTGTAGGTAGCAACCAACTGTAGATGACAGAAAAATTTAATAAAAATATGCTAGACGTCGCCAGTTCTCCAGTCCGTTAGATATGACTTAACATTTGATGTGGTATTTATTATTATATTTACAGAACCAATGAAGCTTACCTCCTGTAACTATCCTACTCCGATAAGATAACCGTGAAACTGTTCTAATTCCGTTAAACATGTCCCATATTATTTTATCCTCCGATCGATTTCGAAGCACGTAAAATATGTTTTATGAATCATAGCTTTACGTACATTATCATAATTTATTGGCATCAATGTTATTTCAGTGCTTTTCAGTTTTGCTGAAAATATCAGACGGAGAAAAGATACCGCAGCTGTCGTTATTTTAATATTATCGTAGAAACTCAATAGTTACCATATAGTATCTATTATTTTACGGTTTAATAATACTCCCATGACGGGCAATCTCGACGGAGATAAACGGTACTATATACGCAGAAGATATTATAGTACACGTGTGTTTTAAAGTGTGCATGAAAACAAATGCACTCTCTGTTCATTTAGGGTCAACTCACACCGAAAGAGCGGCGAAGGGCAGCGCAGTTTCAGTGTCATATGAATTTTAACTTTATTTTCATTTCTATAATACTTATTATCGCGACCCGTTTACCGTTTATAGAATTCGCCGGACTTCCCGCGGCCCCGCGGGCATCCGCGCGACTCGTTCGAGTTTCTCATGCGATAATAAGTATTATAGCAATGAAAATAAAGTTAAAATTCATATGACACTGAAACTAATAATAATAATAATAATAAATCATTTATTTGGACCAACAAAGTTTTACATACTATAAACCCACCAAACTGCGTAACAGTTTGTCGGCGGGACTGCGCTGCGCTTCCCTGCCTTTCGCCGCTCTTTCGGTGTGAGTTGACCCTTACTCTCATAGTCCGATGGGACAGTAATTCTACACGACCGGAGAAAGTATAAGCGCAGGACCAAAGGCTTTACCGAAGCGAAGGGACGTCACACCACTTTACAAAGACCGGGCTGCTACTAAGAAATTCGCAATGGATAAATAACGCAATGAAACTTTTTGTCTGACCTGGGATTCAAAATCAGGACCCCGCGCTCGGTAGTCACGCTTGGCACTAGACAAACGGGGCAGTCATACATATTTTTTTTTTGTTATATAATCGCATATAACCGTAATCGTTGGAATAAATGCCGAGAGGCCTTTGCACAGCAGGGGGACAATACGGGCTAGCTACAATAACAATATCCAGTCCCTCGTCCTCGTCCTCTTGGGTTCATTTGCGATAGAAAATGGTCATACGGAGTCTAACATGAACGAATGGCCGTTGGGGCCGAAAGGTTCTGGAGTTGTGACCGCGTACTGAAAGACGCAGCGTCGTCGAAGGCCTCTTACAAATAGTCTAAGATCCGATTAAGAACGACCTTCACCGGTCTGTTTAATGGATGAAACGTATTTTATTATAAATTTAGTGTACTAAATAATATAACGCGGGTGGGTTGCCTAAGAAATTCCTGGCCAAACAAAAAATGCTGGCTAAATTTATCATAAAATAGGTTTCATCCATTAAACAAACCGGTGAAGGTCGTTCTTAACCGTATCCTGTACTAAAAGTTGGCCGATGATCTGGTGAAGGTTGCGGGAATCCGATGGATGCGAGACGCACAGGATCGTGCATTGTGGCGACACTTGGGGGAGGCCTATGTCCAACAGTGGACGCCTATCGGTTGTAATGATGATGGTGATGAGTCTAAAATGTAATATTGGTGTGCACAATACAGGTAAGCGAAATTGATAAAATGTCTGTCATTACCAGATATCTCAATTCAACCCTGGCCCTTAATTAGGTTCTCGTCAAGATGTTTCAACATATTTCAAAAATATAAAGCTTGTTTATTTTAAACATTCATAATCATCTTTATGACAGTTTGTTTATTAAAACAAATCCACACATTTCTCTTTAATCATCTGTTAGAAGAAACTTCAAATAAATATGTTGAAATAAAGTTCAAAGCAAGCCAGTTATCAAATCTATTTTGATTTTAGCTATCGCATCAGCTTGAGATTATTCCAATATTTCTTTATTGGACACTTTACTAGCTTCTATGAAATTATTATGACGGGCATTTGACGTCTTATGGACGATCAATGTCTGACGCTTCGAGGCTTGGCCCGTCTCGACTATATAATAATAATAGAGTCAATGGAGATGTGTAGAAATCTGAGATCAAACTAAAAAACAACTTTATTATTTTATGAGTTCATTTATTTTGTGTGTGGTTTTATAATTTGTTAATGTATCTGTGTCACTAACATAGTTGTAAGGTTGTTTTATATTACTAACACTAAATGAGTCTCATTGTTACTCTAAAAATTATTATTATTTCATTCATTTCCTATTTACACATATTAATTGTATTTTTAAACATTTCTTTAAAAAAAAAAACATATTAAAAAAATATTATTATTATTATTATAAACTCTACCTATTATTAAAGCTTTTATATTATAACTCAATTTTTGTGATATTATTTACCGCTATTCTTAGGGTACGCTAAGAAGTGGATATCCCGGAGGTGTCTATGCTCCTTTAACCCTGTTTAAGCTGACAATCGGACAAGTCCAACATAATATGTCAAAAGTGACAATTCGAATGTCGGATTGTCGTGACAACAACAATTCGAAATTTTTCTGTTTATTGAAACTTTTTGAGCTATAGGTTTAGGTAAACTTGACAAAATTGCTTTTTTGACCAGAAAATGCTCATGACTTATTGACATATTTTTAAGATCGTCCTACAGGGCGTTACCTTCTGTCATGAAATCATATTTTGAACGTGAAATAAAATGTTTATAAAAAAATGATTACAAAAATTGTTCTTATCGAGCGTTAAGAGTTGTGATGACAAATAATTGGAAGCCAATAGTAGAGGATTCGATTAAGGACGACCTTCACCGGTCTGTTTAATGAATGAATCGTATTTTATGACAAACCTAGTATATTAAATAATATCACGCGGGTGGGTTGCCTAAGAAATTCCTAGTCAAACTATTATTAGTTACTTAAAAATTTAAAATTGACTTTTTTTGTAAAAATGCAACGGTGTGTTTAACGAATAAATTTAATATCTACTAACCGAAAGTATAAAGCCTATAGAACATAAAAACGTTGGGTTGCCTATTTGTTTCCTGGCATAACTATGGGTTGCCAGGTATAAACAGGTATGTCAATACTAGTTATCTTCACCCACTTCTTTAATAAATAAATTGTATATCAAAATAAACGCGGTTTCATTACGAATACGATGATATAGAGTTGTCTGCGAAGAATCTGGCATGAATAACCATCGATATTATATCGATATGTACTACGCATAACGGTTGTCGAGTTTTGAAAAGTGTTTTGATGCGAATGGAAACTTGCGACAAAGCGGTCCGAGCCAAGTATCCCGTGCGTTTGTATTTTTCAACCGAATTCAATAAAAGGAGGAGGTTCTCAATCCGGTTGTATGTTTATTTTTTTTAAAGTTTGTTACCTCAGAACTTCGTCGTTTATGGATAGATTTGATTTTTTCTCTTTTTATCTTAATGGATATGCTTTCAGATTGGTCCCATTTCTTCAAATCCCGTTCTGGTGACGGGATCCATAAGGAATCAAGGGAACTTTTAAAATATTATTGTAGAAACGATTTTGAACGATGTGAACTTGGCTACGAATTGTTTATTCGTTTGTTCCGACCACACAACTTTACGTTGAGATGACGTCATTCCCATACGTTTCATCACTTTTCGATAGCGTTAACGATTGCAGAACAACAGCTTGGCTAAGCGTACAGATACCAAAAAAAAACCTTTATGTTCCATCAATATACTTAATTACCGTTCACAAATCCTCTACATATAAATCTTTACAAGTTATTGCAACCCCATTGGCAACATATTTTCTGAAAGCGACTGAATGTAGCAGCCCTTTCTGGGTCAGCTGAATTTAATCTGCGGTTATTTAAGCTCCATTTGACCTCTACCACAATAAAATAGATACAGAAATTGAAGAACCAATAACTAAGATTTTCTTTGAATCCGTATCGAATAGATGTTACTGGATAGAATATTTTGTGAAAGGAAATGATACATGATATTTGATATGCAAATCACTCTAATATTGTATAGGTTTAATTTTCATTTCTCTCCATTTCAGCACAGATTTTTATTAACCTAGATCAGGCAAGTCTACATTAACTACAGTATAAATTAAAATTTTCTCAATTGTAAATACAGTGATTCATAATTTTACTTACTTTATAGTGACCTCTCAATCCCCGGGCGAACGGCGCGCCGGTCGCTCGCTCATTAATCTTTCTATTGTCTCTTTAGTTACGGTATTTCTTTAAAAGTTTTTATTTTAGTTTCAACATCGTTTACATTTAAAAAATACATTTTAATTGAATACAATTTATTAATATATTATTTATACATTTTTACATATTTCTTCTTAAAAATAATTTAAAAATATAAAAGAATATGCATTTATTTATTTCAGGACCTTGAGGTCCTGGACATTTGGAAGGCGTTCGAGGAACCAAAACCAACTCGCAGAGGCCTTTTTAGACGATTTCAATAGAACGTAGTACCTACCAACCGGTAATTATCCCTGAACGCGCTATGTTAGTGCATCCAAGAACAACCCCCGGTTCATAGGAAACTATTGCGACACATGGAAAACTAAGATATAAGGCTATTGTTTTTGGAGTCTTAAGTGGACTAGTTACCAAGACTATGGCCCTTGCCTGAACAATGTTATTAATATCCATCGATAAAAAAGCAAGGGGGTGACTTGCACACTCAACAAATGGGCCTCTAAAACCGATCGCTAGCACGAAGTGAAGTAGCAACAAGAGGCCAATACATCTCTGTATGCTTGAGGAGTGGGTAGGTATACCACGGCTATCACGACAATCCCGAAAGTACCGTCAAAATCCCTACCAGCACCTTACTGGATTATACATCTTTCTCCCGAGCACGTTTGCTCTTGCAAATCTCCACTCAAGCTAGCCAATAAAGGCAAGAGAGAGATGGGAGCTCTGATCCTCGTCAGTGTTCACTACAGCCGGCCAATAAAGGCAAGCCGCAGATGACGAGCAAGATTTCTCCTGGGAGATAAGGTTCGTGGGGTCGCTAATGCCCAACAGTTCGCTACAAAACTACCCTGCGGATTGTATCTGTCTTAGTCTGGCCCCTCACCCTAGGTATGCTACGACAAAACAAACTCTACCGGTACAGACCTAGGGCTGTGCCTAGGGTTTGGAGCGCGCAAACCCCACCACGACGTCAACGTAGAGATACAGCGATGGAGGAAAAATATATTATTAATACGTATAATAATAGTTCTTTATTATCATGCAATTAAGCCCACAGACAAAACAAACGAATCCTACTCCTACACGCACAAGTGGCTGAATAGATTTGTATACAATTTAGGATACGACTAGACCATATCCTGGAGTAGGACATAAGATACTATTTATAAACACAAACAAACGTTACAAATAAACATTTTTTCTTTCTTTCTTTCTTTATCCCGGAAGTATGTTACCTTAGAATAATTTTCCACTTTCATGCGGGCGAGGCCACTGGCAGAACCTAGTTGGTTATAAATGACACATTTACTCGTAAATTCAAATTAGATGAGTTCTCTATTTGCTAGCCGACTACCCTGAAAAGAAACATCGAAACAAGCTCAAATCTCAAAGTCTCTTTGATGTACGTAACATTAGACTCTCAGAACAGCGGAAAATTTTGAGAATAAGCACGTTTTTCATCAGACTTTCTACGGACGATTATACACGCACCGTTTAACAAATATACAGGTATAAGTATAGTTGACTCGTTCGTTCGTAAGTCGAGTTGTCTATCTACCGTAAAAACTGGCGTAAACAAACAGAGTGAAAATAGAGTCTGTCGAGTGCGTTGTCTTTAGACGGACACTCATTGTTCATGGTTTCTATAATGCAAATCCCAACCATACTTTCAGAACAATGAATACAAATTTTTGTTTACAAGATTTTTTTTTTCGGTTGGGAAAGTCATCCAATGACAACCCCCGCTCTTGCGCGGAGCGGGAGATAATGTCAGACTCTTACTGACTAAAAAACCCACCCCGTTCCTTCAAGCCTTCATACCGGAGCTCGAGTTCCCTTTCGGATAACCCTGGCCCCAGTAGGCTTCGACCCGGCTGGGTCCCTGCTGTTGCTGACAACTCCTTGAGCAAAATAACGTCTTGTTTTGTACAAGGTAACAAAGCGCAAACATGCATGACTTTATTTCGTCGGACATTTTGACGTTTGCTACTTCATACATTATTCACCCTTATTTGCTTATCCCCCCACTTTGTTCTCTTTGTCAAACAAATACACCATTTACTAAAGTAGTTGCATGTAACTGATACTTTGTTTTTGCAAAATATGGTGAAGTTAATATTTGTCAAAATGTGTGTACACTGCAGACCAATAACCTTTGCTATATATTAAAAACAAAACACTTGCTTCCGCTAGCTACTTCGTCCGCTCGAACATCGGAAATTATATTTTTTGTGACTAGATTAATAAATTCAGGAAACAAATAATATAAATAAAAAAAACATTAATCAAGTGCGAGTCAAACTCGTAAATAGTTCGATTCCATAATTGAGTCTCAAAGATTCTTTTCCAGATCGCAAAAAGTCATCTGTTTTTTTTTTTCTACTTTACCTGACTGTGCTACGAGACCTTGCTTCTTCCCAAATTCAGGATCAGCGGGAAGTACTCTGAATATCAAAATATGCGCCGTAAACGAAGCATACACTTCGATATGTTAAATTTTTTTATATAATTTGGATTGGGTAGACTTGGAAGTTTGATTTTCAATGCTGCAAGCAAACCTGAGAATTTGTAATTAATTCCACCTTAATACCTATACGCGTTCTTGAGAAAATGGTCTTGACAGACGGACAACAAAGTAATCTTATAAGCGTTTTTGCTGTATGAAGAACGGAACCCTAAAAATACCTCGTTATGATATTGGTTTAGATTACGCACTCCACTTTATTCACAATAATTCTAAAATTAGACGTGTATAAATAACTTCACTGTTATATTCATTCTATTTTATTTGACCTACGGGAATAAAGTCAAGGTTGTGGACTCGAATCAGGGCTGTGTGATTGTTCGAAAGAGGTCCTGGAAAGCGAAGGGCAACTGAAGGAATGCGATAGGATCCGGAGAAATTATTAGACGTTTTCTTTACCTTAAAAAACAAAAGCTCTTCAAATAATCTTTTGTAAATACTAAACTGCTGCATATGAGTAGCGAGCGGAAAATAATACATCGTCCTTTTGGCTCGGACTACCATCGTCACCGATGCAATCGATTGTCCACTCATCTCTTCAACTAGATGTTGTGCATTGACCCCATAAATATAATGTTAGTCTGTAGGGCGTAGGCCTCTTATGAAATAACGTCAAGTATTTTCTGAACCGTATGTGGAAGGTGGAGGTCGGGATGTTGTGGTGCCACGGAACAGTATGTGGTGCAGCTGAGACTCCTATGTCCAACAGTGGACTGCGATAGGTGGACTTGACAAATCGAAGCGGCCGGCCCGTTGGTCTAATGGTTAGTTGCCCTGACTGCAATGCCAGAGGTCGTGGCTCCGTTTCCCACCCAAGAAAATTGTTTTTGTGACGAGCATGATCATTTGTTCTGTATCAGGGTGTAATTTATCTATTACTTTATGTATTTAGAAATATATGTTTAAAGTATGTTTATCAGTTGTTTACTACCTACTCATAGCACAAGCTGCTTAGTTTGGAATTAGATGGCGATATGTAGTAGTTGTGGAATATAAAATAAAAATAACACGTCCACTTTGGTTGCGAACATTTTATATTGAGTAGACACCTCACTTGGCCTGTTTCTGTCATTCGCTCTCATCCAGACGCTTCATTTACCTTCATCACTAACTTGTCAAACTTGAAAACTCCATTAAATACCTCTCCACTCGCGAAATTATTTGGCTTCATAATTTCGGACAATTAAATTATGTGGAATCAGGATAAATAATATAATAATTAAGTTTTGTCAACTTTTACTTGTTACTAAGCCAACACTGCCTGTTTTTGTTGTAAGATTAAACCCGCGTCTTCGTCCGCATAAAACCATTTTTCACGATGTTTTTCATCCCCACAAGGGTGGAATTTCGAAAAATCTGTTCTTATCTTGTATATGTCTCTCGTGTTTATCTGTTTATTAAGTTACACCTGCCATGTTATGTTTCTGCACCGCCCTAAGGTTGATTGTAAAGAAAATGCCTATGGCATTAAGTCCGCCTTTGTACAGTATTATGTGCATAAAGCTTTAATAAATAAAGAAAATTCTGCTGTAAATAACAACCGTTTTCCAGTCTAAGGGATGAGTCAATTCAGTCAGGTCTTATTTCTAACATATAGATTGTCACAACATTTATTCGTTACTGTAACATACACACTATGCAGTAACAGAACAAGGAGCTGTAAGCTCATAAGGAAAACTGGAGGCACTAAAAAGTTTTAATATAACTTGGGCTTATAATCCCAAGTTATCGGAAACTTGCTCTAGTATTTACGTCAATACTAGAGCAGGTTTGCGATATTCGTAGAGGAAAGCCATGTAAGTGCTTCAAGTAGTAACTGCGTCCCAGGGGCATAGCTACCGCTGTATCAGCCGCGATGATACGGGGCCCCCAAGTTAGAGGGACCCCGACATGTTAAAAATTCATAACATGTTACCCACAAACTTCAATTCTCTTATTGATGAGAGGTGCGTAGTTAACGAATAATTATTAAATCATAGTATGTTCCATTTTTATTATTCGCGCTCCCTTCGTTCTACCAACCCTTTACATAAGATCACAGTTAAAAGTTAACTATTAACTATCTTCTATTCCAGAATACTAAAATAAACGAATTCATCAGTCTCAGCTTTACATGGAAGTCTGGTCAATTCCACCGTGGCCTATCGAGACTCCGTCTCATCAGGCATGTCTCTGTGCCAGTGGGCCTACGTAAAAAATCTTGGTAACTTTTGATATGGGGCCCCTTGGTGATTAGCTACGCCACTGCTGCGTCCATACAGGTTTATGTTTTTTGTTTTGCGATTTGTTGTTTTCTCTGAACAGTATTTCTGATATCGATTTTATGTGAATTTTACCTTGAACCTTGATCCACAGTAACGAAAAGGTGCGCCAACATACAACATGTGGCCGTAAATGAATAAATGTCATATCGTCAAGAGGTTTTTCGATCAGAAAATTTTGATTAAATGTTTTATGAGAACCCTAGCTGCCAGCGGCTTCGCCCACGAGCAATAATAAAATCATTCCAAGGGAACATAATCCCAGGTAAAAACCAGCAGGAATATTCGATGTTCTATTTCAGGACATGATCGACCCATATACCAAAATTCATACAAGTGAAAAAGCAACAAACATTCACACACATACACATACTCACAAACTTTCGCTTTCATAATCTATTAATTTATTCTGTTATGCTATGTTTAAATCTCAATAATGACGTTTTGCGAGCATCAAAGTGTGTATTTTATATAAACGAGAGCTTTATGGAAGTATAAATATGATCACTTCATATGTAGACTAAAATTTTCTGAATACTAAAGTAAAATATCAGACTGTTAGTACCTACCAAACCCTCTCTACATTCGAAATAGATCGAATACTCTAACATTCCAAATCCCGTTACAGAATTTCTGTCTGGAAGATTTATTCCTGCTCAGAACGAATTTTCTATACCCGAATAAATAGATTTTCTTTCAATTTGTGCAGTTTGAAAACCCAGTGAATATTAAATTCTAAAATACTAGGGTTTTGAAAATCCTGTAATTTGATGGTTAAATATTTGACAAAATAAGTCAATTTTATTATGAGGAAGCTTTTTATATTTTCCTTAGCTATGTAAAAAAAAAATATGTTATTAGTCTGTAAACTTTCTTTAAAAATAAATAAATAAGATATTATTTAAAGAGAAGCAGGCAAGGCGGCCTGAATTTCAGAATCAGTTCAAAAATAAATAAGATAATTTGTATAACCAACGTTTTCTTAAGGTATGTCTAAATAAACCAGTCAACATATCGGAAATGTGCGAATAGGAAGTAAAAGTGATAAAGAGATTGCTAACGCCCAAACATTTGTAAGAACGAATACGACAAATGAACTGACATAGCAATTTTTAGAGCATCCTTTATTTGTTTTCGCTGACTTGCAAACCCTGTTTTATCCATCCTTCCTAGTTTTTTAACCGACTTCTAAAAAAGGAGGAGGTTCTCAGTTCGGATGTTTGTATTTTTTTTTATGAATGTTCGCGCATAACTTTGTCACTTGCCAACTGATTTGAAAAATTCTTTTTTTGTTGGAAAGGGTATACTTCCCAAATGGTCCCATAGTCACCAAGCCGGGATCTGATGATGGAATCTTGGCGAAATCGAGGAAACTCCTCAAATATTGTAGGCAACTATATAGTTCTTTTGGTATTTTCATGAAACACTTAAGCATTATAGTCAAAACATGACATTTGATTCAGTGGAACTGGTGAAAAAGACCAGAAATGGCCAACGGAAGTTCATACTCATACAGATCTCACAATGAATAGTTATGCGACTACGATAATAATATAATAATATAAATAAATTAATAGTTCCTAATAGGTTTGTTGAAAATAGTATCATCAATGTGACCTGATGATGATGATGATGGAGCCGGAAGATAGGCTCCGGAACTCATAATTAATCAATGTATCCTACCCGTGTTTGGGCTTATTTGAATTGTCATGGCTTTGGGTATCATCATTATCTTCATCGTTATTACAGCTGAAAGATGTCCACTGTTGGGCATAAGTCTCCCCCAAGTGTCGCCATAATGATCAGCCCTGAGCGGATCCACACGACCCTCACCAGGTTATCGATCCACCTTGTGGAAGGCCTTCTAACGTTGCGTCTTCCGGTACATTGTCGCCACTCCAGAATCTTTTGTCCCTATCGAACCTCTGTTCTGCGAGCAATTTACCCTGGTCACTGCCACTTAAGTTAGGCAGTTCTTCGAGATATGTCGGTAACCTTGGTTCTCCTGTGGCTGTTAACTGCTTCTTTTAAAGTCTTTCTGGTACACAACACTATCAGCGATAAGATAACCATTATACCCATACATAGATTTAATTTGTGTATAAGTTGTAATACTATTTTGGTATACAACAAAGTTTATTATATTCTATAATATATAAATTTAATAGCCATTAACACGCCCCCCTTGTTTGAAGCAGCTCAAACAAAATTAATCAGTTAAAAGGCAAGGATAATTCTCAAGCAGAGATTAATAATTGCTTTACCAAAGTCAAATCTTATTAAGAAAACCAAACTTTTGTGGTTGAGAGAAATTATATAATATATTTTTCTATTATAGTTACTATATACTACTTATAATAGAAATATGTTACTAGAAAACATAAAAGCTTTTTTTAGAGTTCCGTATCCAAAAGGTAAAACAGTATCCTATTATTAAGATTCCGCCGTCCATCTGTCTGTCTGTCTATCTTCCGGTCTGTTACCAGGCTGTATCTCATAAACCGTAATAGCAAAACAATTGAAATTTTCACACATGATTTTTTCGACGATTTTTTTATTATAGATTAGATGATTTTTTCGATTTTTTACGATGAGTCAAATATTCACAGAAGGTAATTATTATATTCTGTTTTTAGTCTCTAGTTTCGCTACTGACGATACGGAACCCTCTGTGCGCGAGTCCGACTCGCACTTGGCTGGTTTTTAAATTATTATTGAAATACTTGAGAAAAGATGGATTTTCGCGTTGCCCTCAATGCACGTGCATAACCCAATACTAACGTCCATTTTGGGTGCGATATCGCATGCAAAAGCTTAAAATTGAAACCAGCACACTCCCACTTTAGGCCCTTTGTACCCTGTAAAGCAATTTGAGTGAGAAACGTAGCAACGGCACAAAAAATACATCCTTTGAACAAGCTATTATTACTTCACTAGATAACTGTAGCAATTGCGAAGAAGAATTTCTTAAGTTTAATAAAAAGAAATTGCATTCGTATCTAGGTGAACTCGGAGGTTACAGTTAAATAGTTTTATTACACTCATTCATTGAAGAGGAGGGTAGGAGGGGTAGATACTAGATAGGTACCTACAGATGGCGTAATCAATGTTCCGTTCAGTAATAAATTTTGCGATAGCGAAGTTACTAGTTTTAATTATTCTGCCAACGTTGTCAGTCTGTTCCAGGCTGTTGGAGCTTGTGTACATAAGTTCGTGTTTATTGATATCTCAGACAGTGCTTTGTTTTTAATTAGATGCAGTAACAGCTGCATTTAATTGATTTCTATTGACAGACCACTCGGTATAAGAAAAATGTTATTGATAATATTATACCTACGTCATGCAACACTCACGACGAAGATGTACTGCTAAGTCTTTCTGCTCGCGGGTGAAGCGAAAACAGAGTTTCTGACTTTTACTGACTAAAACTCACCTGTGTTCCTTCAGTTGCTCTTTGCATTCCAGGGCCACAGTAACTTTTCGAACAATCCTGCAGCCTTAGTTTAACTAACATCGGTTTGAGGCGTAGGTGGAACACGTACGGGACGGTGAGCTACGCACTGCTCGCCACGTGCAAGCCCGCTCCTCCGTGTCTATCGGGCGATCCGCACAGTGATATGTGGAAATTGAGGACGCCCGCCATGGTACCTCTGTACTGTAGCCACTCCTTAACCTTTCGAAAACAGTATTTTTTTTTTATATTTATTTATCATTTATACAAAGATTACAGGATTATTTAGGTTAAATAGCAACCAACAAACCACTAAGTTTTAAACTTGTGCTATCATGAATCTATCTCAATATCGAAACAAATTGAGTTTTCAATTTTATATGTGTACGTTATTGTCGATATTAATTTATAAAAAACTTTCTGTAAATAAGTAGAAAACATTCTTAAACAATACTTAAGTAATATTGCTTAAGTTTACATTTGATATTTTTAGGTGTAATATTTCTTTTTATTTCTATGGGTAGGCTAATAAAACCGGGTAGGCTTCGAGACATAGTTGAAAGACAATGAGAGAGAGAACGCCGGAGTTCGCTTGGGGTTTAATGAATTAAAGAGGGAACCACCGTGATTGTGGTGTGTTCATCACTAAGCACCACGTTTTAAATGAATTCCAACAATTCAGTTAATCTACTATCTAAACAAAAGTATCTAATTATCTTTAGAAAGTGAACGTGATCAGCTTCTAAAGCAGATACTTAATTCTACGAAAGGTGAATAATTGAATCGCTAATGTAATTAACTTCAATGATACCTAAGACGTTTTTCCCACTTTTATAATGTCAATTGCTAGATTTTAAGGATTCTGTGAGTTTTTAGGGCCGGTTTCTGAAATGATAATCTGAAGTGAAGCACGTCTAAATCCCTACTTTATTCCCAAAGCTTGACAGGTTTTTCAAGCTAAATATAATGTGGGTTTCTGAATTTCTTATTTCGAGTTAAGAACGTGTCAAATCCTACTTGAATAATAAATTTTAACAGGTTTTCAGACTAGAGTTTGTGTCAACTTCAAATGCTTAATTCAGAAATCGAAGTCAAACAAATATTTATTGTCAAATTCTCAATTATGAAGTGGGTGTTAACATGTTCGTTTGATAATATTACAACAGTTCTGCCGCACACGTTTTGAATGTTGAATTATGGATGTGGTGTGTGTTCAGGACTTAAACGATTCTATTTTCAGGCGCACGGAGGGAGATTTAGTTTTCTCAATCCGAACTGCATTAGCACTTAGCAAGATCGTACGAACGTTTTTTGCAATTCACACGAATATTATAAAGAAGTAAAGTTTGTGTTTTTGTTTGTAGGAGGTAATCTCTTTTTTTTCGATGGGAAAAATCATCCAATGACAACCCCCACTCTTGGGCGGAGCGGGAGATAGTGTCAGACTCTTATTGACTAAAAAACCCATCCCGATCCTTCAAGCCTTCATACCGGGGCTCGAGCGCTCTTTCGGAGGTAATCTCTGAAAGTACTGGTCCGATTGCTAAAAATTTTCACCGTTAGAAAGCTTTAAAAGCAGCTTGTCATCCTGAGTGATATAGGGTACATTTTATGTACGCGGGTGAAGCCGCGAGCAAAAGCTAGTTTAATAATATTCTTGAATTAAAAAACAAGCCTACCTATCAACGAAAATTCTCTCCATCATGTTATTTGGAGACATTTATTCAGATGTATTTTAGCTATAAAGAAAATACAATTTCATTTTTAGGAGTAACTTCGAAATGTTTCAACATTGAGACTTGTTTTTTTGTAATATGTGATGTTTTAACTCTTTAGGTAACTCTTATGAATATATCAAGTACATGCTTTTGCCCGCGCGGCTTCGCTCCCGCTCTTCCCTGCTCCACTCTACCTAATGTACCCTACTCTACCCTACTCTACTCTTCTATATCCTATTCTACCCTACACTACCCTACTCTACTCTACCCTACACTACTTCATTTATTTTTCCATAAGAACCTTCTCCTCACAATAACGAACATAACAAAAAAAGAATTAGCGAAATCGGTCCAGCCGTACACGCGTGATAGCGTGACTAAGGAAATAGGGATTCATTTTTATATATAAATAGAAGATAAAAAAAATCACAATGATGTCTGAAATAAATATATTTTTTCTGAAAAATAAAAAGCCGTTGTTTTAACCCCTAGTTTGGGGCTAAAATGCAACAGCTCTGAGGTTATACTAACGGAAGGTTTTTTCCGCTCTTAGAGGGACTCCAAGCGCGGAAGGAGAAAGAGCGTGTCAGACTTTTACTAACTAACACCTTCTCTTATGTTCCTTCTTTGCCTTGTGTTCCAGGGCCCCAGGGTTTATTTTCATTTAACCCACGACCCCAGTAGGATTCGACTCTGATAGGCCTCTATGATTTGCTAACATCTCCTTGCGTGTGGAATACTACGCGCCGTAAAATATTGTTAACTTCAATCTTTCGAATCTTGTTGAAAATTTAAAGTTTTTTCCTTCCCGAAAATGTCGTTAGGTGTACTGGTCACTCTCACATAGCTGTGAGCGTTTTTAAGCTATGCAGCGTGGTCTATTACCGGCAGTCTGTATAATTCAGTATTCTATACAATACCTAGGCAATGTCTAGAATACCTACTTGCGAAGCAATAATGTAGTAAAGGAAGAGGCCGCACGTGCACGCGCGATGGAGCAGTCCTCACGCCTCAGCCGCCGGGATCCTACGCCAGATTTCCGGCCACCGCAGGCGCGGAAACGTCCGGACTAAATCCAAGTCGTCGACGGTGCGTACTGTTCCACGCGCAAACCATAGGGGCCCAGCATGGTCGAAGCCTAGAGGGGCCAAGGGTTTGCTTCTGAAAGGAATGGCAATGAAGGAACTGGAGTGGGTTTTTAGTCAGTAAAATTCTGACACACTCTCTCGCTCTGCCCAAGAGCGAGTGACGTCATTGGATGATTATCCCACCTACAAAAAAGCCTTAGTGGTTATTTTTATTTATAACCATCCTGAAACCCTTACTTTTTAAACCCTGCAGACAGAAATACCATAAGACCTGTGCAATTGTAAGCAAATTACATTGTTACCAGTAGAATTTTAAATTTAACGTTAACTTAACTGAGCAAATAAATATATCTTATCTTATCTAACTTTACCGGTAATCCGTCAAACGGCTCCTAAATTTAAAAAAAATGGCGTCTTGCGTCAATCGACCCAGGCCTCCTGTGCTTATTTTCTATATTTAAATATAATCTTTTTTCCTGCCCTATCAAAAAGGGTAATGCGTAGGTTGTTAATAATAACATATAATTTCACTTTCTGCCGCATGACAGGACATATTTTATTAACTTCTGAAGATGGAAATCAGAAGTCAAGAAATAGATTTTGTTTAATACACAACGTTCTGTTTCCTGCGTCTTCGTTCCCGTGTCTTAATACCCGAGATCAGAATAAGTAGAATATAATTTACCTGACTTCGTAGAAGTAACAAAGAGATGGTAATGTACTTCACACCGGGACAGCTTTTAATGTTATACAAAACACAGGTCCGTTCGTGTGTGGAGTACTGCAGTCACATACATGCTCGTGCTACAAAATGCCACCTGGCAGCTTTGGACTCGGTGGAAAGGCGTGCAATCAGACTAATTGGTGTTCCAGATTTGGTTAAGTCCAATATTCAAAGCCTTGAGCACAGGCGTAGGGTAGCCAGCCTTTTTTACAATTCTACCATCGGACAACCCTACGTACGGCGAATATTCACCCTTACGTTGTTGAAACCTCTACGGTCCGGACTAAGCGTTTCGCCTCGACGTTTATACCACGCACGCCGAAAGACTGGAACAGTTTGCCTGCTGCGGTCTTCCCGTCCGATTATAATTTGGGTGTCTTCAAGGCTACAGTTAATAGGCTTTTAATAAACTAGTGCGCCTCACCATTAAAGATTGCATTGCTACTTAACTTACCATCAGGTGGGATCGCATTCAAGCACTAGTCTATCTCAATTAAAAAAAAATACCTGCTCTAAAGTCCTGGAATCATAAATATAACGAATTCATAGAAACTGCAAATGTCTATAAATACCTTTATTGTTTTTTTTTACAAAACTAAATTAATGATAAACAACTATGTAGCACCCACTCCTATCAAGATGAAGAAGTTTTGGACGATTATGTCTACCTCGGACAGACAGTCCAGTTGGGTAGATCTAATTTCGAGAAAGAGGCCAACCGTCGAATCCGACTCGGCTGAGCAGCGTTCGGGAAGCTACGCGGTATCTTTTCATCCAACATATCACAGTGTCTCAAGACAAAAGTCTGTGATAAGAGCGTGTTGCCAGTGATACCTTATATATGGTTACGAAACGTGGTCGCTCACCATGAGCTTCATCAGAAGGCAGTCACCCAAAGGGTAATGGAAAGGGCTACGCTCGGAGTTTCCTTGCGTGATCGATTCAGAAACGAAGATATCAAGATAGATAGAGATTTCGTGCCGACATAGCACGAAGAATCCCCAAACTTAAGTAGCAATGGGCAGGGCAGATTGCTTGCAGAACAATGTGCCCTGGGGCCGAAAGGTTATGGAGTGGCGATTGTGTACCGGAAGACTAAGCGTTAGAAGGCCTTCTACAAGTTGGTCTGATGACCTGGTGAAGGTTGCGGGAATCCAATGGATGCGGGACGTACAGGATCGTTCATTGTGGCGACACTTGGGGGAGGCCTATGTCCAGCGGTGGACGTCTATCGGCTGAAATGATGATGTTATTGTTTTATGCATTTACAACAGTTATTTTTCTTCTGTAACACCCAGTAATAATGCAGCTTCATATCTGTGAAAGAATTTTCTTGATCAGAACCGTACTTCCCGACCTATAAACAAACACAATTTTACGCCTTTATTATATCAAGTTGAGATTAAGGATATTAAGACGATATCAGAGTTTACTTAATGTTGTATACAGGATGTTGTGTAGAAGGTTAAATCGATTTAGTGAAGTGTTCAATGTTCCTGAACGAGATGTGGTTGTCGTGGAGCCAAGCCGCAGCCTGCGGCGTCACAAATGCAATTATCTGAGCACTTTGTCTTAGGCGCGTCTGTAAGTGTCTATTAGCAGAGAATTGAAACGAATGCGAGATTTCCAATAATGTTATTTTAGGGATAAATTAAAGAAGATATACTGTAATTATCTTGATTCTTGTTTCCCCGAGGTAACGACAAATTGAAGACTAAATTCAAATGGCTTCGAAATTACAAAAACCTTTTTGTTTCTTTGTTGTGGGGCGAGAGGGTGTGTCAGACTTTACTGGCTTAAACTCACTCATATTCCTCCAGTTGCTCTTTGCGTTCAAGGGCGTCGGTAACTTTTTCAAATAATTCTGTAAAAATCACACAAACTTGGGATCTGTGCATATTTATTAAATCAGTACCCTTTTCCAAATCATGAATGCCACCAATCACTATCGAATGAATCAAACGAATCGTAAATAAGCTTGAAAAAGGATTTTCGATAAATGAATAAATTACAGTGAGTTTTTCAAATGTGCTGGAAATTTGAATGAAGGGAGACGAGAGGGTGATCCTCATTTATCTCTTCAATGTAATCACAACTTGAGGAGAAATATCGCCCCTCGTCACTAGAATGCTTCAATAAACTAAAAAGAAAAAAAAGGTAAATTTTAGTCACAATCCTATGATTTTTACAAGCTTTTATTTAGTTTCATCTGTCCCGATGTTTGACTGTCATCAAATCTTGCAAGTTAAATTTGATCCACTTCCCGGTTACCGATTGAGCTGAAATTTTGCATGCATGTATAAATCAGATGAAAATGCAAAATTATTGTGACAAGGAGCTGATCTGATGATGGAACTGGAAGGCCATAGGAACTTGGTAGTTAAACGAAACAACCCCATCGAGTTTGGGCTCGTATGATTCATCTTGATGAGTATTAATTATATAGGTATACCGAGCTATAGAAGCTTGCTATAAAAAAATGATTTTCAATAAAAGCTTGTTTCAGCATAATCTTTGACAGTGGTCCAAAGCTATATTTCTCTAAGGTAAGCTCTCTTTACAGATTGGAAAAAAATACCAGAATTTATGACAAAAAAATGTACCAGCAAACAGTAATAAACAGAGAGAGAATCATAATTCAAGTGGATATTTTTCGCACATTTCATATCCAACGTTTAGTGCGCTTTGATTCCAAAGTTACTCAAGGAAATTGAATGTCAACAAACGATAACTTTGTTCGAGTGCTTTCATTGTGGTGAAAGGAATATTCTTTCAACGGTAAAGAAAATATTTCCAGTCGCTCACTGCTTGATTTTCCATACGTACGATTTTTAGCCTTTATAGGTGTGTTATTAACCTTTTTATGTGTGTAGGTACACATAGTGTTAAAATACTTGACTAACAATACTGTATAATACATAGGTAAACCAGCTTCAGGCAACTACCACTGACTACCATGTAGTTGCCAGGCATTTTTGCTGAACTGGGGTGCTATTCTCTAAGAAAACAGCCTTGAGCTCAGCGCTGGCACAGCGACGACTCGTGAGCGGAGTACATTGAATTAATAACCCAATGCCCCTTTACATTTACATTTTTTAAATCTTAAAATATGGCGTCAAAAATTTCTCCGCATCGCTATCTAGTAGACGTCTGCTCAAAAGACTGGCGTCAAAGCCACTATAACCTTGTACTCAGTACCTAAATGTAGACATTTCGAAGTTTACAACTTGATTACACAAATGTTATTCCACGTAGAAGGCCGTGTTAATAAGTATCGTGGTTGTCCTAAATATATTCACAGGCTCGGTTTAGATTCAAGTCTATGTTCCGAGAGTTAGAAGTCAAAACCCACACTATTGATGTTTGTTTATTTATACATTAAACCGTGGGTTTTTTAGTCAGTAAGAGTGTGACAATATCTCCCGCACCGCCCAAGGGAGGGGTGGTTATTTGGATGATATATACCAACAAAAAAAAATGTATCCGTGTACCGCGCTGTGGTGTGTGATGGTGTATCGGTGTGTCCGGTATAAGCTATGAATATTAAAAAAAAATCTTAAGCCTGTGATATTTGAAAATTAATAGTGCTTGTCTCACCAAAGAAACGACGTTAATTTCCGGCCTCTTATAAAATATTTGGTATCTGAATTTCTCCGGGCTGTTTTCCGGAAATTATTTTAAAGTCCCATCAAAAAATATGACGTCCAATAAAAGTTTTTTTATAAGTGTAGTGATTTATAGGCTGCCCACGTCATAAATCTTTTTTCTTAAAGTACCTTTTTATATTATTATTATCTTATCATCTGATTAGAGAGCACCGAGAGAGAGAGTCTGAGTCTGAGAGTCTGAGAGAGAGAGTTTATTACGTAACCTAATTTGGGGGGAGGGGGGTCTTGTAAGACGTTACGGTACGTTACAAGGGCGGAAGTTAATAAAAAAGCTATGGAATTAGAATCTTCCAAATCAGCAACCCTTTTCGTTTACGGGGAAACCCTCAATAGTATTGTACGTTACTTTTATATTTGTTTCCTAAGTTGGCAAACCTTTTGTTAACATAATTGAGACTTTAATGGTCACTTAAATGTTACGTAACGTTTAGGGTGGGGGGAGAGGGGTACAGAAAAACGTTACGGTGCGTTACATGGGGAGGGTATAAAATCTACAAAAATTGCTTTACGTAATACTTGAACGCTCCTTTACAGAGAGGGCCTTCAGTTTGTCAACTTATACGAACGAAGGCAAAGAAGGAGCATAGGAGGGGTTTTACTCAGTAAAAGTTTGAAATGCCCTCTCGCACTGCCTTGGAACGGGACGGCACCTATTGGATAATTTCCTGGATAATTTCCTAAAAAATGGTGGCACTGCAATACATTGACATTATGATGTCTCGTTAAATCTGATATGATGGCTAAAAGCAACAAAAAGGGGATTGCCTAGCATTTATGGTGTTCCAGGCCAAAGACGGACATCAAATATTACTACTATCAATGATAAAACTATTGTTTTTTCCATAATGTTACTTTTTATTTACCACTTATTGTTTATTATAGTGGCGCTCATTCGGAACTAAGGGAAGACATATTTTTTAAGGCAAAATTAATGAACAAAGTATTTTATCTCTAGTCAATTGTCTGTTCATGGCCTCAAATGGGCAATCCCCTTTAATAACCAATTTATCGATTTAAGCATCTAATGGTCAATTGAAGATAATCACATTCCAAAAATATCAACACAAAAGATTAATTACAGAATTTCCCAACAACATTTAATACGCATAGATAAATCGTGTGTAAACATACCTACACTTAACAATTGTGTAACTCAAAATTATAAATAGGCCGTTAAGCCCAACGTCTCAAAGTAAATCTTCAACCTCGAGTAATGGTTTAAGCAAATATTGCCATTGCTAAGTGCTCAATTATTACTGCTTGCTCGCAAAATATGTGCATGTGATTATACGTATGAGTTACGAGAAATTCTCAGCTTTTACTTTATGAAAAAAAAAACTTACTTAAAGATAGATAGATAGAATAACATTTTATTGTACCCCAAAATAGAAACAAAACTTAACTCATTTAACTCAACTTGTACTCTTAACTTATATATTTTTAGTTTAATAATAAATTAAATTAAATAAATTTATTTCAGACTAATTTCAATGTCCATATTATTTTAGTGACTGAAACTTAAAACTACATTAGTATAATAGTATTAATAATATAATTACAAACTAAGTAACCACGTATTTATATGACTCTTTTTACACAGTTAAAACTCTCATTTTGTTAGTGAATTACATTAAACAAACGAAGTAAGCGTTTAAACTTTTAGAAAAAAAGTATTAAAATGCCACCAACATGGCAGACGTAAAATTAGTTGGAACTTTAGCTAAATTCTTCATCGTAACATTACCACAACCCTACAGGGTGGCTACTCAGATATATGCAACTTTAAATTAAGATTTTTTTTTATGAAATGAAAATAACCAAATATTTTTTTTTTTGTTAATCACATTATTCAGGCTTTAGTTTTTGGAACAAGTCTACCAAAGCTTTTAGACGTGTTTTTCATCATTTTTTTTATACGTTATCAGGTATCCCAATATAAAATTAATAGATACTTAATCCAGAAAAAAACAGGGTCTGTCGAATCTCGTGAGTTTGGGGCCCAATTGATTTGTTACCCGTGGAATATTGTTGATTAAAACTAAGGTCGTTTTTTAAATCATCTTACATTAAAGCATTGAATGAAATTAAAACAGAAGTTGTGGCCTTATAAACTCTATCTAAAATAAAATTGCAACTTGGAATAGATAAAGATATCTTCTAACATCAAAAGTAACCTTTTATCGCATTGATAGCATAAAATGTTGTAAGTAAAACAATAGTTTTATCATTGATAGTAGTAATATTTGATGTCCGTCTCCAAACTATATTAGTAGGTAATAGGAAGCATTCTTCCGTTACACAGGTAGTTATTTTATTTATTTATATTAATAATATGTTTATTTCACAAAATAAGGTACAGTCTAATCAGTTTACAAAAAATATGACCAATTTAAAAGTACATGAAAGGTGTCCAGGCGTCCTAGCTAGGTTACACAGTAACCTGTATTAAGGCTATTACATTCTACATTTATTTATAGGTAGGTACACAATATAATCAAATTATACGTTGGTATCATATACGGTTACGGTTATCACTAATCTTCGATATGAAGACAAGGTTGTGTAATGTTTACTCGAAGTATGGAACCTCACATTCATAACGCATCGTTTGAACCTCGAAACCTAAGGACAGCCGGCAGCAACATTCCAATCGGTAGGCATTTCTTATTTACAAAAACAATAAAATAAAAATAGACCACCGTAGTAGCGAATTAAATGAAATTATACGATGTTCTAAGATTAACATGTTTCCTAATCTAAAAGTCAATAGACCAAGTTTCCGAATAACATTTGTGGGAGCGTTGCCCCATATGAACGTACCTTTTTTGTTTTTGAGGCGCCTGTACTTATGAGGAAAAGAACAAGGAAGGTGGAATTTTCCTTATAAGTTTGAAGCGCTATCGTTTAACGCAGCTAGCGTATTGACTGACACCACGACTCTTTGAAAGCTGAATTGTCTTGTTGAAGGTGTCAATGTGTTCCCGGGACTGCAAAAGGCTCTTGGATTAATGGCTCGTCACCATCTATACGATACGCATGCAACAACCAGGCTCAGCTGCCCCGTTTCACGTTAAAGACGTGTCGGCTTAGGGTGTTTTTAATATCGTGCGTATTTCTTCACGCATGCGGATTGGATGCAGAAAATTTCATAATGCAAAAAAGCGCCTTCTGCGTGCGTATTCCCTGCGTTACAATAAATACTTGTATTAAATGGACATTTGCAGGGGTTAAGCGTGCGGATCAATCCCGCATGCGTGATCAAAACCGCACGATATTAGAAACCCTTAGACGCAAAATGTCTACTGGTCGTAAAATGTCTCTTTCTCATAATGTCGCCTTTCGCAGTATGACTCTTTTTCAAAAGTTCGCTTTCTCACAATTCCTCCCCCTCGCATTAGTAAATTAGCGGTCGCGTTTAAAAAAAAATAATTCCAATAATATATGTTTACAAAGTTTACAATCCATCCATGTTTAATAATTCTTTACATGTCAAAAACTTGTAAAGATTCCGAATTGAAAATAAAAGAGACCTTTTTCAAAATTTAAAAAAGAAGCGTTTTGAGAAATCAAAGGGTGCTTTCTTTTGGGAAAGACTCATTCTGTGAAAGTGATATTAATGGGAAAGACATATTTTATGACCAGTAATTTTAAGACCAGACAATTTGCGAAAGAGACGTTTTGTGCCTAAGCCAATGTGTTCAGGCCACGATGCCGCACTGTGGTAATGTGGCCAGGCTATTACGCACAAAAAAAACTAAGCAACACTATCCAGTGATTTTTATTTTGTCATTTGTCTATGTAATATGTATTTTAGTTTTAATTTTGTAATCTGTAATTGTTTTTAAGCTTTATCGCTTTAAGCTTCTATCGCGGGCCTTGAGCGTGGAGACCGAATCCAGAAATTCCGTAACGAAAATAACCTAACACCCCCCACTCATTTGTTTTCTTATCGGTCACCACGCTCAAAAAGTGTAACTTCAATTAATATCAAAGAAAAGAAAAATAAAGGAAAAAAAATAATGCATAAATTAAATAAATAAATAATTATAATTGCATAAGTTGATAAAAAATGCTATACAATAGCTTTACCGCGGCAGTCCCCGAGTGCCACACGTCTTTTTTTTTTTTTTTGGTAGATACCTATTGTAAGTTTAAGTTTGTTCTTCTGTTATTAAATGAAATACTGTCGTTTGCCTCCTGGAGGTGGGCGTTACTTTATTGCGATAGTATACGTTATTGCGACACAGTTGCTAATTAGTTAGCTATTTTCGCACGCAATTAATTTGTAAAAGTGCTTCTGTTGTAATAAAAGAATATTATTAATAAATATTATAGGCAATTGTACAATATTCTTTTAGTAGAACCTTATTTTCTAATATAAGTAATCGTAGTTTTGGTTAATAAAAGTGAATATTATTAATAAGCTTATCTCAGAAAGCACTTAGTAAAAAGTGGTAACTGGTAAGTAGTGTCAGTAGTAGCTTTATTTTTCAGGACCCCCTGCTATGAGAAATGGCTTTTCCGATATACATACATATGTACTATGTATATTCGAACTTGATTAATGTATTTGGCAAAGCGTAGAGGGAACAATTAATCGGAGAAAAATGAAGCAGCATAGTTACGTGGACCAGTTACTACCGATTATCACATTTAATAAAATGAAATATAAAAACTAGCTGGCCCTGTATACACTGTTTTGCCATATAAAATATCAAACAAAAACCGTTTTTCGAAAAAAAATAATTCATAGCAAAACATTTTTTACTGACTAAAAGACCCACCCCGTTCCTTCTAGCCTTCATACCGGGGCTCGAGCTGTCTTTCAAAACTAACCCTGGCCCCAGTAGGCTTCGACCCATCTGAGCCCCTTTTTTTTTTTTTTTTTTTTTTTTTTTTTTTCGATGGGAAAAATCATCTTATGACAACCCTCGCTCTTGGGCGGAGCGGGAGATAGTGTCAGACTCTTACTGACTAAAAAACCCATCCCGTTCCTTCTAGCCTTCGTACCGGGGCTCGAGCGCCCTTTCGGATAACCCTGGCCCCAGTAGGCTTCGACCCGGCTGGGCCCCTGCTGTTGCTGACAACTCCTTGAGGCGCGCGGGAACAGCGCGCGCCGTCGACGACTTGGGCTTGGTCCGGACTGTTACCGGACGGCCGGACAACGAGCTACCCATTGCTCACTGTCCGCAAGCCCGCGCCTACGGTGGCTGGAAATCGGGATCGGAATCCCGGCGGCGGCGGCGAGAGCGCCGTTGTCTGATGCGGTCGGCCTCCTCCTTAGCGAGCATTACTGCTTCGCAGAAGTCGGCGACCGCCTGCCACTCCTCCTCGCTCCGGACCATGGCCTCGACCAGGGCCCGGCGCGAGAGGTCTCTGCCGCCGATCACCCCCACGAGGGCACGGCGATGCTCCGCCCAAGCAGGGCACACCGCGATTGTGTGCTCCACCGTGTCCTCCGGGCGTTCCGCACAGTGGCGACACCCGGGCGTCACTTCCGCTTTAATTCGGAACAGGAACCTCCCGAACTTGCCATTTCCGGTGAGGACCTGTGTCATGCGGAAGGTAAGGACGCCGTGAGGTCTTTCCAGCCACGCCTCAAAGAGGGGACTTATCGCCATAATTGTGGCGTGCCCAGCACTGGGTTGCGATAGTCGCTGACGCCATTCCACCATGAGATCCCGCCGACGCTCTGTCCGCCATGCCGCGACCTGTCGCGGCAGAGGACTTTCACCCCGGCGTTGCATCTCCACGCGCATGTCGTGCATGTGTGCAAGGACTGTTGCCTCCAGATCCCACGGTGGTAGGCCAGCCAGAAGGCTCGCCGCTTCGCGGGAAATCGTGCGGTATCCTCGCACCATCCGAATTGCCATGACCCTCTGGCAGGCGTTCAGTATGGCCGCCGGTTGCTTTTTCAGCGACGGCGCCCACACCGGCGCCCCGTAGAGGGCCATGGACCGAACGATCCCCGCGTAGAGCCTCCGGCAGGAGGCGTCTGGACCCCCAAGGTTGGGCAGGAGCCGCTTGAGCGCAGCCCCAGTCCGGTTGAGTTTGGGAGCCAGACGTCGGAAATGCTCCACGAAATTCCACCGGCTGTCGAGGACGAGTCCCAGGTACTTCATCGTCGACCCGACACCGATGTGAACTCCTCCTACCGTTAGTTGGGAACTCAATGGCGGCGCGTTCCGAGACCGGCGACCGTGGAAACACATGGCCTCGGATTTGTGAAGCGCCACCTCGAGTCCCAACTCCTGGATCCTACCAACGACTATCGCAACCCCGCGTGTCGCTAAAGCGACCGCCGCCCGGTATGACTCTCCCTGCGCTAGAACCAGCGTGTCGTCTGCGTAGCAGACCACGCTGACCCCGTCAGGGAGGTCGCCCCGCAGCACGTAATCGTAACCAATGTTCCACAAGGGTGGCCCTAGTACCGACCCCTGCGGAACACCGCACGACATCTCCCGACGTTTCCAGTCTCCCTGGTGACCGGGGTAGACAATATACCTGTCCGACAGGTAGGCCTCGACTACTCGACAGAGGTATTCGGGCACCCGGTGGTACCGGAGTGCCCTCCGGATCGTACTCCAGGGCAGGGAATTGAAAGCGTTGGCAATGTCCAAGGACACTGCCACGACACACCTACCCTGGGACACCGCATCCCCCGTCGTGAGGGCTCGCACGCGCATGATGGCGTCCACCGTCGAGCGCATCCTGCGAAAGCCGAACTGTCCGTCCGAAAGGTCCGGCCCCACCCGTGAAAGGCGCGCGACGAGGCGGCTCGCAATCACTCTTTCAAAGAGCTTGCCCACCTCGTCGAGCAGCACAATGGGCCGGTACGCGGACGGAGAGTCCGCAGGGCGCCCTGGCTTCGCGATGAGGACCAGTTTCCCCGTCTTCCAGCGAAGTGGGAACTGGCCCCTCTCCAAGCATGCGCTGAAGAGCCCTCTCAGTCGAGGCCCGAGAGCCTCCATGGCCAGGACCCAGGCTTTCCCAGGCAAGCCATCGGGTCCTGGGGCGGCGTTCTTGGCACTCAGCCTTTGCACCGCCACTCTCATCTCTACCTCGGTCACCTCTGGAGCATTGTCGTCGTCGTCGCTATTGCGGTCCGCGTCAGACACCGCTAGCGGAGGCGGAGCCATAGGCGGGGGGGAGTGTTCCCCTCGCACAGGGAACAGAGCGCTTACCACACCCTCCACGAGTTGGGGCCGGAGACTCTGAGTCAGCGGGGGAGCCCAGGGGCGCAGTTTCTCCCGTACCAATTTGTACGGGCGCCCCCACGGGTCCGCATTCAGAGACCCCAGCCATACGTTGCGGGCCTCGAGTTTGGCCCGCTTAATCTCCGCTCGGAGGGTGTGTTTTGCCTCTCTGTAACCTTCGTACAGCTCCGCCTCTCTGGCCTCCGCATCCGGCGGGCGGATGCGGCGCCTGCAGTATCTGGCGTACCGGCGTCGCGCATGATTGCACGTGTTGCGCAGTGCAGCGATTTCCGGCGACCACCAGTACACCTGGCGCTTAGCACGTCCTGGATGGACTCGGGGCATAGCCGCATCGCAAATTTGCGACATGGCCTCCCGGAACCACTCCGCCTCGACGTCGATGTCGACAGGCCTGTCCGGTGCTTGCACCCAGGCCTGTACCGTCGCGGCTTCCAGGAGGAGCTCCCGGTCCATCTGCTTAAGCGCCCACCGCGGACCGCAAGGGCTCTGTCGGACTGGCGCGGCCGAGGTTTCGGCGGAGACGTCCAACCGGATGTACCGGTGGTCGGAGTACGTCTCCACCTCCTCCATAACGCGCCAGTCGACGACACGCGGCGACAGAGCGGGGCTGGCGAACGAAAGGTCCACCACTGATTCACCCCGCCTCCGCACCAACGTGGGGACAGAACCCCGGTTCAGGACGACCAGGCCCAGCTCCAAGGCCCAGTCCTCCACCATCCGGCCCCGTGTGTTCGTGCGCCGGGAACCCCAAGCCGTATTCCAGGCGTTGAAGTCCCCGCAAACGACCACGGGGAGGGTACCAAACCCAGCGACGACGGCACTTAGCTCCATAAGGGAGACATGGAGTTCGTCGGGAGATCTGGTCGGGGACAGGTAGACGCCTACCACTGCAATGTCCCCGACCCGTGCTGCCACGCAACCCCGTCCCCTCGCAACAGCCTCGAGTGGCGGGGTACCGGCGGTGGCCGACGAAATTAGCGTCACCGAGCCGTCTAGGTCCTGAACCCAGCGGGGATGGACGTAGTACGGCTCGGAGACGACGGCGACATTTATCGACCACTGCGCCATGCTCTGGAGCAACAGATCCTGAGCGGGGGCGCAGTGGTTGATGTTCGCCTGGAGGAGACGTAATGGTGTCGTTATTGACATTCCATTACAGTCTCCTCCTGAGCCCCCTGTGAGGGCACTGCCGCGGCGGGAGCGGCGGCGACAGCGGCAGCAGCCAAGGCGGTGGCTGCGGCAGTGAGGACGTCAGGGTGGATGGGCCTGACCTTGCCCTTGGCCTTGGCGGGAGGGTCGCAGGACCTGCCCCCAGCCCGGTGGTCGGCCGGCTTGCCTGCAGCCGCACATGCGTAGCAGTGCGGCTTTGCACGGCATTCGACGGCCTTGTGACCAGGCTGTCCGCACTGGTGGCAGCAGTCACTGCGGTCCACCTCCGCGGCGCAGTGGGCCCCCACGTGGTGCCCCACGCGGCAGCGGTAGCACCGCAGAGGTTTGGGTTCCAGCATCTTGACTTGGGCTGAAACCCAACCCACCAATAACCTTCGGCCCTCGGTCGTGATGGCCTTGGCCGCCGATACGGGGCAGCTCACCGTAACGGCTCGCATGCCCGTGCTGTCAGCGCGGATGGTGCCCGCCCGGATCTGATCGGTCGTGCACCCCCATCTGAGCCCCTGCTGTTGCTGACAACTCCTTGAGGCGCGCGGGAACAGTGCGCGCCGTCGACGACTTGGGCTTGGTCCGGACATTTACCGGACGGTCAGATAGCGAGCTACCCATTGCTCACTGTCCGCAAGCCCGCGCCTACGGTGGCCGGAAATCCCGGCAGCGGCGAGAGCGCCGTAGGAGTAGACTACTTGGGCACGCCATAACCAGACCGAGCCCAGTCGTCAAAAGCGCGTAGTGATCCACGCACTCTTCAAAGAGATGTCCAAACCGTAGGGGCTCAGCAGGGTCGATGCCCGCTAGCTAAAACCGCGAAAAATTTCTGAATAGGAAACCCGTAGTCCTAGAACGCAAAGGGCAACTGAAGGAGACAGGTATGGTTTTAGTCAGTAAAAGTCTGACACGCCCCACCCAGAGCGGGAGAAGTCAATGGGTGATTTCCACCATTAAAAAAGGGATAAACTACTATTTATGTTCCCTCAGAAAAAATATAGCATAGCATAGCATAGTGAGCCTTAAAATGTTCTCACTGATGGGACTCAGGCCTCCTCTTTAAGAGGAATGGGACGTAATCCACCACGTGGGCCCAGTGCGGTTTGGTGCATGCCGTTATCCTCACGATGTTTTCTTTCAGCGTTTTGAATTCAGAAAAATTGTCTAAGTCTATTTTCCTGTATGCTATTCCAGAACAAGATCTACCCGTATGCAAAACATCTAAATCCGTTCAGCCATTTGAGCGTGAAGAAGTAACAAACGTACACACACACACATATTCACAAACTTTCACCTTTATATTTGTGTGTATGTATATTAATGACCTGTAGGTAATAGTTGGCGTTGCGTACAAACCACCTACAGGTTATTGAACTCGCTCAGCTGACGTTTTCTTAAAGAAATTAATTTCGCACATACGTAAATTAATACGAGTTTTGAAAAAAAGGTACTTTATTTTTTAATTTTATCTTTAAAAATCGATAGTGTTTCATGTACCGGATCGACCCTCCACGGGATTAAAACGATTAAAATTTAACGGTGTATATGTATGTGACTACATAGCTTTACTTATTGAATAATTAATCCCACGCATATCTACATATCGTAGGACGGAAATAGATTCTGTTACGAACTATAATTAGATATGTGTGCGTTGTAAATTACAAGTCAGTTCAAATGGGCTACCTTTGACGTAATTACTTGCTTTGAGCTCAAATATAGGTAAGGTGTAGAGACCTAATACAATCAAATCCTTTAAGGTCAAAGTACCTGGGAATACCTAACCTTACTGAATGATTTTTTCACGAAATAGCAATTCAATAGGGTTAGACGAACTAAGAGGGTTGTATTGATGATTTTAATGACTGAGCCGAAAGACGTCCTCTGTTGAACATAGACCTTTTTTTTTAATTGATATAAACTAGTGCTTGACTGCAATCTCACCTGATGGTAAGCATTGATGCAATCGTTGATGGTGAGCCTATTCACTTTTACCTTGAAGACACCTAAATTATAATAGTACGGGAAGACCGCAGCAGGCAAATTGTTCCAGTCCCGATGTGCGTGGTTTATACGACGAGGTGAAACGCTTGGTTCGCACTGTAGAGGTTTTAACAACGTAAGGGTGGAAACTCCTCCCCCAAGTGTCGCCACAACGACCGGTCCTGTGTGTCTCGCATGCATCGGATTCCCGCGACCGCTGCATCTTCCACAACACGTACGCCACTCCAGAACATTTCGTCCCCATCGACTCTTAAGTTTGGCGATTCTTAGAGCTATATCGGTAACCTTGGTACTACTGCGGATATCTTCATTTCTGATGACATCAAGCAAGGAAACTCCGAGCATAGCCCTTTCCATTGCCCTTTGGGTAACTTTAAGTACATTAATGATATCTATAGGTATTTATGAGGCTCATTAATGATTTTAATAATTTAAATCCGTAAATAACTATCTACGTATGTATAACGTCAGCCAACATATTTAGATAAATCAACATACTATTTGACACTGACCGGAAAATGAAAAAAACTTGAGAAAATTGAACTTCACGGTCTGCCCTGGAGCATTCCATTTTCAGACAATTTCAATGTTAACTGCTCTGAATTGAATTCAAGTTGACGAAGTATCTATCCGAGTACTTCAGTCGATGGCTATAACCAGCCAATGCTATGTAAAACAAAACTTATTCGTCTGCCCATAGTCAGGAAGTCAAGCAAATGGCTGAAGTTACATTTCTGTAGAGTCGTTTGTTTACTTTCCTAAACTATTTGTAGATACATAAAGGAGCATGCCAAATCAAACATCTTGCAAGTTGAGGGCCATTAGTTTACTCCACGAATAGAATAAAATAGAACAGAATAGAACAGAATAGAACAGAACAGAACAGAACAGAACAGAACAGAATAGAATAGAATAGAATAGAATAGAATAGAATAGAATAGAATAGAATAGAATAGAATAGAATAGAATAGAATAGAATAGAATAGAATAGAATAGAATAGAATAGAATAGGATAGGATAGTATAGAATAGAATAGGATAGTATAGAATATGATAGAATAGAATAGAATAGAATAGGATAGTATAGAATATGATAGAATAGAATAGAATAGAAAAGTGATTTATTTGCTCATAATACAGGTATTTACAATAAGGTGATAAACACAATTATATTAAAGTATCCTTGTACATTCTACTATTTAGGCATGCATATGTTGATGCAAATTCATCATCAAACATTTTAATATTGATATACAATTAAAATTTATCAGCTAGAAAATCCAATACAGTGTAATAACATTTGTTTAATAGAAGTGCAGTTAGTTTCTTTTCGAAAATAGTTACTTACATGGATGTCGATTTAATCATATTAAATGGCCAATTCATGAAAAAGTCAGTCAAGAGGATTAGATGAACTAAGTAGTATTTTTTTGTGATTTAATTACTAGCTTTTGCCCGCGGCTTCGCTCACGCCTTCGCTTGCATACATAAAATATAGCCTACGTCACTCAGGAATAAAGCAACTTTCACCCTCCAACCTCCTCCTTTTTTTTGGAAATCAGTTAAAAATGCAAGTAACGTAAATAAATTTCAATTTCACTTTAAAGAATGTTGTCACATACTCGTGTAACTGTAGTAACTAACTGAATATGAGAAAATATTAAACATTCTCTTGTGTATATTCAATTTAGATTCCCAAATTAACTTGTTTCTAACGAGTTACTCACGCCTAGTTAGCGTCGTGTAAAGATAATTAGATGTACACATGTAGTATGATCTAAATGGCCTCGTTTCGCAATTTCTGTAAGTATATAGATATTAACGACACAAAATATTCAGGATTTTAGAAAATGGTCCGAAATATTTTTATTTATATCGTAGGTATTTACCTTTTTGGCCAACGCTTTAAAAAGAGCTTTGGCAAAAGATATTATAAAACATCATCGGCATTATTTAAAGATTTCTCGGAAATGGAAATTTTATTTTATCCACTTTATTCCCCAAAGCTTCTTGGGATAAGGGCAGGAAGAAGAAGATTCCTCAAAAACTTCCTGTTACGCCCAGCAATAACATTTAAAATCTCTCGTGTTTGGTACAGTTGGTAAAAACATCATGAAAACTAGTCCTAGATACACAGCTAAACTTCTTTATGTCAATGGAAACTGCACTCAAACTAATCAATAGTTTATGAATTAGTTTCTTGACTCGTGCGCTCGAATCGACATTTGCATTTAGGAACAATGTGTACAGTTGTTCTCTCTCACGTAGAATTTCCGCGACAACTGGAGGTCTACTTGCTTTCTCCGAAACGTAATTTTCGTAAACGAACGATATTCAAACGAAGTTTCGTTAGTGCACCTACTCTGTTTCATTTTCGGATACACACAAGAAGTTCGGACCCACAGACAATCTTCGTGACCGAATAGAATGAACTATATGATTTGGGTCTTTTTATAAGTCATTTAAAGTAAATTACGGTTTTTAAATTAATTTTAAATCTTGCTTTATTTTAAAATTTTGCATTTATGAGGTGGTTTATTAAATATTTCTTGTAATATTTATAGATAAAACATAAATATGTCGTAAAAAATAATTTTCGATAAAATACAAAAAGACACCATGAAACAACCTTTTCTACGGTCATTGTTAACCGACTTATATAAAGAGCGCTACTTCACTTCAATCATCGGTACTAACGTATGACAACTAAAAATATCTGTATAATCACACGTAACATGTCAATCTTTGAATGTCAACTTGAATTTGACTTTTAGTTTGAATTTTTAAAAATATATCATGTTGCCAGTGCTTTTTTACATGACACATTCCGTAAGAAAGTCGGACTGTCGCAGTCTACCTTTTTGGGCCACGACAACTTTTCTTTACATTTAATACCTCTTTGATGTGATCAAATATTTCTTGTAATATTTATGCATAGAATACAAATGAAACTAAAAAAACGTATTTATTATTGATGATGAGGCGGTATGGTCTAAGAACTTAGCCAGCCCAAATGGGGCAAAAAAAAAACAATGAGTAACTTGTCAACATTGTCAACGTCAGTGCTGCCAATTTAGTATTATTATGGCTAAATTTAGCATTTTTCTAAGTAATTTAGCATGCATAAATTCAGTTTAGCATATTTTTAGCATTTTACTCGGAAAGTTTGAATATTATTTTTAAATGCAAAATAAAATCCTGATAAACGAGGTGATGTTTCTGAACGCGACCCTAGTGGTTAGGGGAATCCCGCTTGGATTGAACTACATAATTATGGTTTATTGCCTCACTCGACGTTGTCATCAAAGGTAATTTAGTTTTGTTTGATTCTTATGTGGATACGTGCGTTGAATAAGAGTTATTAAATTCACAATGTCAATAAATAACCTATAACTAACTTTATCGTGCAGAGTGGGGAATTGATGTCCGATTTGAAAGAATGGCTTCTTCCGCTCTGCTCAGACATCATACGAAGAGGATACACACGAGGGTCTAGTTATCAGCATAGTATTTAGCATTTTCCGAAAATTTTGGCATATAATTGGCATTTTTTGAATGCAGATTTAGCAGAAAATAATTTAAGGAGTTGGCATCACTGGTCAACTTGCATTGTTAGTTTGAAATCAAAAGATTTTTATTTGGACTTTACCTATACTTAATTAACTCAAGTTACAAATAGGTATATTTTACATACATATTTTTTCATCACGGTACGCGTTCTGTAAGAAAGTTTCAAGTAGAACTGTGGATGTCGCAGTCTTCCACAAGTTTTGTTGTGGATCTTTGATCTTTGTAAGTAATATTATCATAATTATACAATATAGTATGTACCTATTTGTTTTTAGTCGTGGGTAGTCATTCGTAGAACTCTTTTATTTACCATCTTAGTTGTGTCCAAATTTTGTTTTAAACAATAACAATTGATTTTATTACCACATAGTATTATAAGTAAATTCCACCAATTCTTACCTATTTAATTTCAATATTTTATGATTGTTAGGTATTTAATCTGTTTTACTTTCAGATCAATGAACCAATACCATCCACCTCCAGGCAATCAAGCTAACCCCACCAGGAAATCGACCATCAGTGACATGAAAATCTCTGAATCCTACAGGATTCAAGTTAATAAAAATTATAAATGTATTTTTTAGTCTTTTATTAAAGTCTTTTTAAACAACAACAACATAAGACAGTCACAGTAGCCTGAAAACACCATAGTACTCCACTTCCAGTGCTTTGCTAAAGAGAAGCCTACAGAGGCTTTTTGGAGGTAATAAAGGCATTATTTCCTGTTACAACTCCTCAAATAATTACATACTGTGTCTCATATTATTCACAACATGTAAGTCAGGAATTTGCGTAATGTTGAGCTGAAAACATCACAGTAGTACTCCACTTCCTAATGCTTTGCTGAGGAGAAGCCTGAAGAGGCCTTTTGGAGGTAATAAACGCACTATTTTCTGGTACAACTCTTCAAATAATTGTCGATTGAGTCCCTCATTTCCCACAAACTGTGTGTCAGGTATTTGCATAATGTTGAGCTGAAAACATCACAGTAGTACTCCACTTCATAGTGCTTGGCTAAGGAGAAGCCTTTGGAGGCTTCTTCAAGGTAATAAAGGCACTATTTCCTGGTACAACTTCTCAAATAATTGCCGACTGAGTCTAACATTATCCACAACATGTAAGTCAGGGGGCCTACTCGCTTTCTCCGAAAAACGAAGTTTCGATTGAAATTCGTCGTGTCTCCTACCATGGTTCATTTCGTTCCCGAAATTTCGTACGAACGAAAATTATTTGACGTACCGAATCTCTAAACCTACTCTAATTAGTTATGTTTCGAAAGAAAATATGATTATGACACACGAATGTTTTGCAATTTTAACGTCAAATTGACGAAACCAAAAACCTTACCTTTTCATTTTCGTTTGTATTGATTTTGTAAGAAAAGTGCTAAAAATGGCCTCAAAAATGCTTTTAATTGAAGCATCTCTACATTACGAATGTTTAGAGCGTACAAAGACCCGGCAACCAGCTCAAATTCCTGACTTACACGTTGTGGATAATGTTAGACTCAGTCGGCAATTATTTGAGAAGTTGTACCAGGAAATAGTGCCTTTATTACCTTCAAGAAGCCTCCAAAGGCTTCTCCTTAGCAAAGCACTAGAAAGTCGACTACTACTGTGATGTTTTCAGCTCAACATTATGCAAATTCCTGACACACAGTTTGTGGGAAATGAGGGACTCAATCGACAATTATTTGAAGAGTTGTATCAGAAAATAGTGCGTTTATTACCTCCAAAAAGCCTCAGTAGGCTTCTCTTCAGCAAAGCATTAGGAAGTGGAGTACTACTGTGATGTTTTCTGCTCAACATTACGCAAATTCCTGACTTACATGTTGTGAATAATGTGAGACACAGTCTGTAATTATTTGGGGAGTTGTAACAGGAAATAATGCCTTTATTACCTCCAAAAAGCCTCTGTAGGCTACTCCTCAGCAAAGCACTGGAAGTGAGTACTATGGTGTTTTCAGGGTACTGTGACTGTTTTAAATTGTTATTGTTTAAAAAGACTTTAATAAAAGACTAAAAAATACATTTATATTTTTTATTAACTTGAATCCTGTAGGATTCAGAGATTTTTATGTCACTGGTGGTCGATTTCCTGGCAGGGTCGTATGTCCACAGCTACCTCGGGCTGTGAAAAGTTTGGAGGTTAGCTTGATTGCCTGGAGGTGGATGGTATTGGTTCATTGATCTGAAAATAAAACAGATTAAATACCTAATAGAATCATAAAATATTGAAATTAAATAGGTAAGAATGGTGGAATTAACTTTTAATACTATATGGTAATAAAATCAATTGTTTTTGTTCAAAACAAAATTTGGACAAAACTAAGATGGTAAATAAAAGAATTCTACGAATAGGTACATACTATATTGTATAATTATGATAATATTACTTACAAAGATCAAAGATCCACAACAAAACTTGTGGAAGACTGCGACATCCACAGTTCTACTTGAAACTTTCTTACAGAACGCGTACCGTGATGAAAAAATATGTATGTAAAATATACCTATTTGTAACTTGAGTTAAGTATAGGTAAAGTCCAAATAAAAATCTTTTGATTTCAAACTAACAATGCAAGTTGACCAGTGCTGCCAACTCCTTAAATTATTTTCTGCTAAATCTGCATTCAAAAATGCCAAAATCTTCGGAAAATGCTAAATACTATGCTGATAACTAACTATACCCTCGTGTGTATCCTCTTCGTATGATGTCTGAGCAGAGCGAAAGAAGCCATTCTTTCAAATCGGACATCAATTCCCACTCTGCACGATAAAGTTGGTTATAGGTTATTTATTGACATTGTGAATTTAATAACTCTTATTCAACGCACGTAGCCACATAAGAATCAAACAAAACTAAATTACCTTTGATGACAACGTCGAGTGATGCAATAAACCATATGTAGTTCAATCCAAGCGGGATTCCCCTAATCACTAGGGTCGCGTTCAGAAACATCACCTCGTTTATCAACATTTCATTTTGCATTTAGAAATAATATTCACACTTTCCGAGTAAAATGCTAAAAATATGCTAAACTGAATTTATACATGCCAAATTACTTAGAAAAATGCTAAATTTAGCCATAATAATACTAAATTGGCAGCACTGAAGTTGACAATGTTGACAAGTTACACATTGTTTTTTTTTGCCCCATTTGGGCCGGCTAAGGTCTTAGACCATACCGCCTCATCATCAATAATAAATACGTTTTTTTTTTAGTTTCATTTGTATTCTATGCATAAATATTACAAGAAATATTTAATCGCATCAAAGAGGTATTAAATGCAAAGAAAAATTGTCGTGGCCCAAAAAGGTAGACTGCGACAGTCCGACTTTCTTACGGAATGTGTCATGTAAAAGAGCACTGGCAGCATGATATATTTTTAAAAATCCAAACTAAAAGTCAAATTCAAGTTGACATTCTAAGATTGACATGTTACGTGTGATTATACAGATATTTTTAGTTGTCATACGTTAGTACCGATGATTGAAGTGAAGTAGCGCTCTTTATATAAGTCGGTTAACAATGACCGTAGAAAAGGTTGTTTTATGGTGTCTTTTTGTATTTTTTCGAAAATTATTTTTTACGGCATATTTATGTTTTATCTATAAATATTACAAGAAATATTTAATAAACTACCTCATAAATGCAAATTTTTAAAATAAAGCAAGATTTAAAATTAATTTAAAAACCGTAATTTACTTTATAAGACATATAAAAAGACCCAAATCATATAGTTCATTCTATTCGGTCACGAAGATTGTCTGTGGGTCCGAACTTCTTGTGTGTGTCCGAAAATGAAACAGAGTAGGTGCACTAACGAAACTTCGTTTGAATATCGTTCGTTTACGAAAATTACGTTTCGGAGAAAGCAAGTAGACCTCCAGGAATTTGAGCTGGTTGCCGGGTCTTTGTACGCTCTAAACATTCGTAATGTAGAGCTGCTTCAATTAAAAGCATTCTTGAGGTCATTTTAAGCACTTTTCTTACAAAATCAACACAAACGAAAATGAAAAGGTAAGGTTTTTGGTTTCGTCAATTTGACGTTAAAATTGCAAAACATTCGTATGTCATAATCATATTTTCTTTCGAAACATAACTAATTAGAGTAGGTTTAGAGATTCGGTACGTCAAATAATTTTCGTTCGTACGAAATTTCGGGTACGAAATGAACCATGGTAGGAAACACGCCGAATTTCGATCGAAACTTCGTTTTTCGGAGAAAGCGAGTAGGCCCCCTGGCCTACCTTCGAAAAGTAAATAATTAGTAAACATATTAAAGACCAAGCTGCCTTCTTAAAATAAAATATTTATATCAATAGGTCCGTCTTCTAAAGAGAAGGCCTGAGTCCATAGATTTATAAGAACCAATCTATGCCTGAGTCCCAACAGTGGGAACATTATAAGGCCGATTATGCTATGCTATATCAATGGTAAAGATTTCTTGGTTCTTTGATCATCTTCTTTCATGTCAATATATCAACTCACTCATTTTCAGACCTCCCTTTCTCTCCCGTAGGCCAGCTCATTCAAATCCTAATTGGTCACGCAAAGAATTTTGACAGACAATCTTGTGCAACTACATCTCATAAACACAAATTATACCGGAAAGCTACAAAGAAGTATCATTTAAAGATGTTCCTCCCGCTTATGTTTTGTTTAAAAAAAAAACATTTACTTATCATTCTTCACCGAAGAGTTAAATAAACTGAGAAGAAAATTTAATTCTAATAAAATATATTTATTTACCAAAGACAAATCTTCAAGAAGATTTCCGAGGATAACGAGTAATTTATTTAATCAGAAAATTTCGCCAATTAGCTCTGGCTTGAATTTCAAAATTTTGTAATTATACTATGCTGAGCTTTTCAAAGTCCTTATGAAAAATTTAAATATATTTCAGTTCTCCAATTCAATCTTTTCTATGGAGAAGGTCCGATAAAGAACTCTACAGTTGAGTGTCGTTATGTTTTCGATTTCAATTAATTTCTCCACTTCGGTAAGTATCGATTAGATATAACAATGAGTTCGTTTCCCTTTGCTAAAACAATGAAATTCGTCAGAATCGATAAAAAAATATACACCCAAGTACATAGAACGTCTTTTTTCAGATCACCAATTTTAATTAAAAACCTCAAAGGTTTCGTAATCCAAGTTGCTTATTCATTAAATGGAAATCACGGACTTCATACCTATTGTTGCCCTCACATCAAGGTTTTTCACGAGCGATTGGTTGCAAAAGAGATAAAGAGGCTTGATGCTGAGGCAGGTACACAAATTGCGAAGATTTTCAATTTTTACGTGACACGAATAATAAGTTTTTTAGAGGAACTTTGGGAGAAAGGTGCGTGAACTAACTCGGAGCTAAGTACAGGTTAGTTAGAAAGTTTCCTTCATGAAGTACCTATCAACTAGTTTCGATTAACTTTTGTAAACGACAAAAGCTTGAACTCAACAAAATATAAGACTGGCCAGATGGAATGAATCGTGAACAAACAATAAATACTCCTTTAAGCTTCGGAGCGTGTTCCAATGAAACACAGGGGTTAGTATAAATAAAATAAATTACTATTTATTTACTTGTTTGGTAATAGCCTGTTACAGCAGTATAGAACATAAAGCCGAACTCCGATCCAGCAATCTAAAAGTTTGATTGCTGAATCCCTTCATTTATGTACTTTCGGTTAAAATGAAAATATTTTATGTATTGGGCATTTACTGCCAGTATTAATCGTTTATACGGACCTCGCTACAGATTACAGACAACTGTAAATTGCGGTTCGGAGTTTACATAAATTTCACTAAAACTAATAACAGATATCTCACTGGTATAGAGATTTAAAGCAAGCAGCCTGCCTATCATCATCAACAGCTTGCTTCTAAACAAGCAGTTATAGATAGATTTATAGATAAACACCTTAATAAACAAAAAGAAAAGTTTGTAACAGTTCAATCAAGTCAGGTTTCTTATGTGTGTGAGCTTGCGATTAGACACATACGGGATATTATACATATGATTGATGACCCAAGGGCTGGCTTTTACCTCGGACAAAGGATAAGCATTGCCATACAGCATGGCAATGCTGTATAGCAAGGCAATGCATGGCAATGGCAATGCCAGTCTTCTGGGCACACTACCAGTCGACAGTAATATGGAAGAGTTTTTTGAAGCCATTTTAGAGTAGGATTTTTAATATTATTTTTTCATTGTACTGTAATTATAGTTAGTTAAGTAATTTTCAAATGTAAATTATTCCCTAACTAAAACATAAATAAATTAATGATTGGTACAACAGCACAACACGTCAACTCAAGCGAAAATAAAATTAAACCGATTTACTCATAAAGTAATTATGAGATGTTCTATAGACAGTAGGTAGGTATACAGATATAATAGGTAGGTACTATGATTTGTAGCTAGGTATATCAGAAATTCTACTCAATGCCTTAGAACAAAAGCGCTCTTAAATTTCACCTATAATCTTGCACGTAAATGGTTTTAAAAATGAAACCTTTCTATTTAACTAGCTACTCGTCGTGCTGTCAAAAGTTACCCTTTTTCTTTTTTTTATTGTGGCTCCGCACGATTTGTGCATTTAGTCAGTTTCAATTTAAGAAAGTATTAAGTTTTCAGTCACCTCTAAGTTACTTAGAATGTGGATGTAACACATTCTAATTTTGCCGAAATCGCGCCTGTTTCAATGATTCCACATACCTATTGTCCAGCTGTACATTGGCTTGGGTCTACTTGAAATACAAAAAAGCCGGCCAAGTGCGAGTCGGACTCGCCCACGAAGGGTTCCGTAGCAGCAAGTAACATAATATAAAAGTTCTTGTAGTTCGTTGTAACTATGATTGATGTTTTAATAACAGTGTATTTTTTTTAGATTTATGACGTATTAAAAAAAAACTACTAACTAGATCTCGTTCAAACTAATTTTCGTTGGCGGTTTGCATGGTAATGTACATCATAATTTTTTTTTAGTTTTATCACACACATTTTTCCACGTTGAAAGTGTCTCTCGCGTAAACTACTCAGTTGAGGAAAAAATTATATTAGAAACCTCAATATCATTTTTGAAGAACTATCTATAGATACTCCACACGCATGGGTTTGATAAAAAAAAACCCCAATTTTTATTGTTGTTTTTTCTATTTTTGGGTAAAAATCTTAATGCGGTTTACAGAATACATCTACTCACTAAGTTTCATAAATATAACTCTTATAGATTCGAAAAAAAGTGGCTGTGACATACGGACGGACAGACAGACAGAACGAATCTATAAGGGTTCCGTTTTTTACCATTTGGCTACGGAACCCTAACTACACCAATTTTATAGCACAATGTCCACTAGCAATCAATTTGCGAATAATTAAAACAACCACGAAACTTCACTCGGAAAAATCCCGCCATAAACTCGCCTAAAAACTCGCATTCCATATGAGAATAGGATCGATTGCCTTGTTGTGACGTCATGATTTACTGTCAAATTGAGTAAAGAAATTTTTTAAATTTAATTTATTTACGAATTTTTTATTTATTTACGAACTGTGAACGAAAAAAGTTTAATCAGAATCCAGTTTTTACTCACCTCTGAGTTCTTCAATTTTGAAAAAATTTCTTCGATTTGATACTAGTAGGTACGACGGACGTGACGGCACAACATTTGAAACGCATAGTACGCACAAACTGACAAAGTCAAACGTAAAATATATTTAAAAAAAAATGTATCGAAAAAGTGTCAAAACTACGAATCAATTAAAGTAGTTTATCTTATGGATTGACATGGATTGATTGAATGTTGAGATAGATGTGTGGTGTGACGAGAATGGATAAAGTCAGTGTCATGAGTTTATTAGAGGAAGTTGGAAAATGGCGCCAATGACTGAAAAGTTAAAAGGGAATCGTTTGTCTTGGTGTGGTCATATGTGGAGGAAACGCATTTAACTAAAAAATTGATGGATGGTGTGAAAAGTGATATGAGAGAAAAGGAAGTTATAGAAGGCGATAACCGTGGAATACAGTAAGTACAATGACCTTTTCCTAATATCTCTGCGTAGGTACCCAAAAAACAAACAATCAACTGCTTTTCATTACTAGATCATATAAAGAATCACTATACATGCCGATTCAAGACAGCTTTATGTATTTATTTCTGTTTTTTAAATTAAAAATGTCAACAAATGGAGGAGGGTCAATGATCGTTGTTCCACGCTTATCTGGCGCCTACCTTAGTTACTTAAAAACGACGTTTTCTTCCTAATAATGGCAAAGAACTCGTCTGGGGGCGGATCGACAAACATTGCCAAAATGCTACGAGTACAGTACCGAGGATTCCTTAAGAACCTATTACACTGCGCTGAATATCGCGTGCGATATTCCGACTCGTACTATTTTTAATATCGCGTAGTGTAATAGGTCCCTTAACGCTAGTCTCACCGCGTCGTCGTTGAATGCGAAAGGTGTTGAAGGTCCGCCGGGTAAAGTTGATCCTTCGTGTAAAAATATTGACAAATGGCTTTGTAAAGTCTTCAGACTTTCAACTTCTGAACTGTACGTGTCAAAAAATAAGTAGATTTCTGAAATCAAGGGAGGCAGCTGAAAACTAAGTAGTTGTGATCATTTTTTCTGTTTTTTTTTCTTTACTTAAAAATATATCACACAAAGTTTAAAAAAATAAAAATATTAACAGTAATTTTTAGGAATAGGATGACTTTATTGTCCGTCTGTCTATCAAAACCCTTTATCTCGAAAACGCGTAGAGGTATCGAGTTGAAATTAAAACCATGTACACTCAGATTTGCGGTCCCTTGAAACTGAAAAAATCAAACTACTGAGGTGACGAAAAAAAAGATAAAGTCGTTTATATCGCAAAAAAACGTGTATTTCGACATTCTCAAGGAAATTAAACTTCATAGGATACTTCCCGTTGATCTAGAATCCTGATATGATAGCTTCATTAAAAGTTAAGTCAAAATAACTTACCTAATTTAAATAAAGGTATTGCAAATTTAATCATATTAAATTATTACTTTATAAAAAGGTAAAATCATATCAGAGCAATTGGAATATCAGAATCTCTCCTAAATCAAAAACGAATTCCCAAGGCTTTTGTTTCATGATATTATAACATTGTTCTCATTTTTCGTCGTCAAAATTTACTAGGTACAAACCGAAGTGAAGTAAATACGAATTCAATCAATTTGCAGCCTATAACAGTATAGTATACTTGTGTGTATTTATGTGTGGTTTCCTATGTTTAGAGAAGACCTTTCATCCATGATTCCGAACTGTGGATAGATTGACGAATGTATTTCCAATATTTATGAAAACAACGCCGCAATCTACATTCCGCCTTCTCTGAATGTGATTTGATTGAGAAATACGAGATTTCCTTGTTTACCACTCGATGTTGACAGTGGCTGTCAAATGGAATTTTGTTGTTTTTTCGTAAAACAACAGAATTGGGTTCTGTATTTGCAATTTTGCAGTTGACTAAATAAATATAGTCAGGGGAGACAGTGTCCTCAGGAATGTGACCTAACAGGCGTTGTACAGTGGGGATTTCGGGGTGGTCTATTAAGAGGTCACGGAGGCCCCTATCATGTGCTCTGTCACTATCGGGGTGGTTTTATTGAGTTAAAAACCCCGCACTCCCTGGTCTTTTCACTAAAGGTCCAGGCACCTCTTGAAGTTTTCCCCATGATAGCCAAACAAACTGTTTTTCTGGATAAGCCTTCTTCTCCTTTTTACCTGACTTCTCAACTTCAATTCCTTTTATAGGCCATATTAAAAATCCCGTAATTACTAGATCAATAATCGTGTCTACGATGAGTTTATTCAATCCTCCTTCTTTGTCCAGGCGATCCCTCTCTAGAATGCGCTCCTATTGAACATCAGGATGGAATCCAGTCGGTTCTCCTTTAACTCAAAGGCACGTGAATGTATTCGCAAGAAGTTGGTAGAATCATCCTAACGCTGATTTGTTGGTTCGTTTCTCATAAGAACATTGGTTATTGAGTTTGGGACCCATCCATAACACAGTGCCAGAATAGAGCCTCTCCACAGGACATGCGCCACCTGCTATGCTGCCCATCCTGCATAACCACCTGCAGTTTTCCGGATCTGTACCAGGCCAACAATAGAGCGGTACAGATTGCCAAATAATGGTCAGAAAAGTATAGTTTGAGAGCGTCGACACGAAAAAAGAAGATTGGTTATTTACCTATATGTATTTATCTACAAAGTATGTATTTATTATTGCATTACTTTTCTATTAATTTGTTTCTTTGCCGTTAACTTGCACCTATCATGTTATGATTCTGCACCACCCTAAGGTCGACTGGTAGAAAATGCTTAATTAAGACATTAAGTACGCCTTCGTACAGTCTTTACTAGAGCATAAAGTTTTAATAAGTAAATAAAACAACCAGAGAAATACCTACAGTACTGTCTTACCATCCTCAAACCTTTACCCGTGGCCTGCGCCTATCCCACAGGAACCAAGGAAAAAATATCTGTATTATAATAAAATTATAATAGTAAATTAGTAATATTTTCCGAAAAAAAAACATTTAGGTTATTGCACTAAGCAATTGTGTATTTTTATACTAGTGAATAATTTTCAGTATTTTTTAAGCAGTGGTTGACCCGGTCGTGGGCTCACACCCAGACGGGCACTTTATTTTGTAAAATGTATTTCATTACCATTGCTCTGAAAACCGTGAAGGAAAACATCGTGAGGAAACCGGCATGTCCTATAATTAATAAATCAAAACTCTAAGACATATGACAGCGCAACCTGCACTGGGTTGCTTGATGGATTACGGCCCTTTCCTTTTCTTGGAGAGGAGGCCTGAGTCCCAGCTCTGGGAATATTATAAAGCTGATTATGTAGGTATGTATATTATTAAACAATTTTCGCAAATGGGTCTTACAGCAAAAACAAATTACACATAGCTTTAAAACATTACTTTAGTTACCAAGATGAAATTATTATCATTTATAAAATTCAACAAACAGCTAGTAAGTAGACAAAGACTTACGATTCAACAACATTTCAATGGAGATATATCTTCTAAAGTTCTAACAAAACCAATAAAATGTTTAATTTCTTTGAAACTGTAAGAGTCGAAGAACGGTAAAGCAAAAAGGCCCTCAATTTTGTAGTAAACATATGATTACGTGCAAAGTTTTCAAATCTATCTCACGATCCGACTTAGGTATAATGTATATTGTACCTATGGGACAAAGAATTTCAATATATAACCCAAATAAAATTATTCTAACAAAGTAAACTAAATTGGAGTACCAGCTTGCGATAACCCCCTATTGGCAGAGATCCTAAAACTTCGGAATTTCATTTGTGTTTAACAAATAAGAAAGAAAAAAGTTTGGTTTTCGAAGTCGTAGGTAGAATCGTAGAAACAATACCTTACCCATACCCGCGTTGACGAAATATTTATTCAAACGCCTGTCGAGAAAATAGCAAATATGCTTAACCCCTTCCCAAGTATGTTAGGGTCGGCTTAAAATCTAGATGCAGTTGAATACCAGTATTTTACATGGAGTGGTTGTCCTTTTTCTATTCAAATCTATATGTCGACACCGCCACCTGCTCTGGCCCACGCTGTAAACCAGCGCTATGAACTCTTTGCATGCATATTGAGCTTTATGCTGAGCGCTCGGCCGTTTTGCGCGGATGTGACGCATATATTCCCTATTGATTATAATTATGTTTGTTAAATAGTTTTATGATTGCGTCATTTCGCGTAAATAAACTGTTTTTATTTCTTTCTTTCTTTTCCATCTCTCCATCCAGTGATTAGGTAACCCTTAACAAGACTAATGTCAGATTTCCTGGCTTCTACTATCCGTAACAACGTTCAAAGATCTACAAAGGACAGACAGCACCAATGCCTTAAAGGAATCTTGATATGATAAGATGGTGGTGACGGGTCACCTATCTACAGATCGACCTCGGCAAACATTGCTTAACATTAAGTATAGACAGCGTGATTTTCAGTAGCTACCAGTCTAATTCATTTAAGGTTACCATAGATGTTCGTATCGCAATCACCAAGCCTGGATTTCGCGTCTACAATCATTTCATGTCGATATAAAACCAGGACAAATCGATACTTAATTTTAATTTAAGAATGCTGGATTAAACTGCTTATTATCAGGTGGAGTTGCAGTGAAGCACTAGTTTCTAATTATTAAAAAAAAAAAATTAAATAATAAAGGATTAGGAAGATTTGGCTCGCGCTGAAAATGTGGTCTATGAAAAAGCATGCTTACCTAGAAGTAACCTATTTATTCATAACTTAAAGACACCCAGATTGTAGCTATCACGAAACAGATTTCAGTAGAGAATTCCACTTCTTAGCTGATTGGGTTCCCAAAACATTTTGTGCGTACACTTCCCGAAATGCAACCGGTAGAAAACCGACAGGCTAACAACCTAATTAACGCCTATAAATATTTTCCTTTTTTTTATGTGATTCCTTGAGAGAGTGAACGCTCCATCTGAACAGTGAGCAATAAAGACGTCATGGAGCCACTGACCTATTTATTTTACTATTGTGATCATAAAACACAGGAAAGTGATAGATATCCTTCAGCTAGCTATTTATTGGATATTGTTATCTTGAAGAGCGGCCATGTATCTTGCTGTTAATGCTCTGCTATCGTACTATATTCATGACATCATTTATCATTTCCCATGAAGAAAAATTGCTTTTCTTTTTTTGTTTATTTAATAAACTAGGAAACGCTTGTGATTAGTCTCGGATTTCAGATCTGAAATATATTTTCTATACTGAATGTTTCTTAAGCAACAAAAAGAAATGTTTTATTCGAAACGTTAAGTTAAGTCTTGCCTCATATTGTATTCCTAACAATAACAGTTTTACTTGCTTTTTACACAAAATCGAAACCTTATAAAAAGCATTGTGAGTGTTATGATTCCATATAAAAACACGTTGAAAGCTTTCACACTTTTTATCCTCCACAGTAATCCTACTATAAAAGTCTACTATATTGTTGTCAATACTGGCAACTTTTTATGTCAAGTACTTTGGCGCGTACAGTGCTGGGCAAAGGCCACGACTATTACCTCGGCGCCCACTGTTTGAAGTTGTGTGACAATACTTGTTCACCTCTATGGGTTTACGTCTAACATATTACTAAGCCGTTATCGTTTGAGGTTTACTCTTCTTCAACGGGATTTACAACTTTGGTTCCACTATTACATAAAACTGTTGAAGGCGGACTTTTTTTAAGGTGGAAAATCATCCAATGACATGTCCTGCTGTAGGGTAGAATAGGGGGGTGTCTCAGACTTTTACTAACCAAAACCACACCAGTTGCCCTTTGCGGACCACGAGTTTCCTATTTAGTAAATCCTCGCTTCCTCAACGGGCATAGGCTCTGCTGGCCCCCTACAGTTTGCTGACATCTCTTTATAGCGCATGGAACATAATGCGCTGTTGACGACTTAAGGCGTATAGTCCCTTGAACCATCTGGCCGAAATTATGTGAACGCAACTCTCGCACTCGCCTAGGCGGCAGTACGCAAATCTGTGCATTTATTTGCGGCCAGCAGCGCCCGGAAAACGCTTTAAATCCATTTTCTCTCCGAGATATTGATTGTTTTACATATGCAATGTTCACTTTGAAGAATATTTAACCACCAATTTTTATGTGTAAAAATGTTTCTAAAGGTCCAAGCCGTTTCGAAGGAATAGGGAAAAGTTGCGAAAAGTTGCGAAATTGCTAAATATTTTTTTTTTACAAAAGTATTAATTGCATGAAAAAATCAAATGTTGATATTATTGTTCATGAATCTATAATAAACATATACCTATTTTTTTCAAACCAATTGACTTAGCCGTTACGGAGGAGTAGGCCTCAGAAAATCACTGTTTTATGGCACTTTTCGGGCGCTTGGCTCTTAAGCTCGATCCGAACGAGCTTCGCGAAAAATTATATTATTTCGACAACATAAGACCAGTGGCTCCGGTTCCCGCACAATACCGAGGTATCAATTTCCAATTACAACTCTAAGGTAGGCGCCAGATATATTTGCCACAAAGTAGATACTCGAAAAACATAGATACATTAACTTTTTTCATCCCAAAAAATGTAAAGGATCTCGATAGATGTCAATTCAAGACACCTTTATGCCTATTTCCGTTTTTTAAATAAAGAATATCATTAATTGTAAGAGGGTCAATGACCGTTATAGCTTCATCTGGCTCCTACCATAGTGTCCCTGTCCAATCATAGCTACAAATAGTTCTTTCTAAAAAGGCACTTAATCTTTGTGACCCAGTGTGACTAAAATATAACAACCTCAATGGGAGTTATTTATTCGAGGTTGAGACATGAGACCTACTTTTCAAGATATCGGCATGCTATTGCTCGAATCTTTACAAGACTAGAGGTCTGGCTCTTATTAGGGTCAAAGAATCGGCATTTTCAGCCAAAATGTCAATGTTAGGTACTAGCCTTTTGGGCACTTTTCTCACTGACAATTGAATTTAAGTATATTCCCTATCTAGAAGCATTTTATGTCAATTGCTTTTACACATACTAGCGGTCCCAACAGAAGTTGTCGTGCTTAAAAGCTGGATTTTAGTCCAAAAAAAAAATGCAACACACGACTTCTATTCTATTTTCCAAAAACCATCCACGGGCGCATTCAAATATACATTCAACGAAATCTGTTAAAACTTATAGGAGCTAGAAGACAACAATATAATTTATGAATTTAAGTTTATTATTATTAACTTAGTGTGGGTCTGTATATATTAATAGAGCAACTAAAAAGTCGCTGGCTTTATTCCCGTGATAAAGCTGGTCTCATAGGCCGGCTTTTTCCACGATTCCCCGACCACTATTTATGGTGTCATCATTGTCCTCATAAAAAGATGTAGTGGAGGAAAACTCTGGAGAAGTTTTATTACTTACTTATATAAGTTATTTCCACGGTTAAGATGAAGTGAGAGAAAAAAACTTCGTGACTTGTTTTCTGAGCATTTACAGATTAAAGAGTAATGAAACGGTTTTCTTTCGCTGGCCACATTGACCCAATCTTTGAACGTTTCCTCCACTTTAATTGACTCAGTCGTCGTGACTACCTAACAAAGACAGCAGGGGCCTTGCTGGGTCGAAGCCTACTGGGGTCATGGTTATTTTCGAAAGATAGCTCGAGCCCCGGTATAAAGGCTTGAAGGAACGGGGTGGGTTTTAAGTAAGAGCCTGACACTATCTCCCGCTCCGCCCAAGAGCAGGGGTTGTAATTAGATGATTTTCCCACCATAAAAAAAAACCTAACAAAGACCTTCAAATCAGCCTCATCATTTTATCCACAAGACACCCGCTGCTAGACAAAGGCCTCCCCTAAATGTTGCCACAACGACCGGACCGGTCGTTGTGCGTCTCGCATCCATCAGTTTCCCGTAACCCTCATCTTCTGTGCAAGCAATGTTTCCTGTCCACTGCGGCTTAGTTTGGCGATTATTCGGACTATGTCCATATAGCCTTGATAAAATCTTAGTTCTCCTACGGATATCTCCATTACTGATAAGAAAAACGTTCGATTAATTTCAATAAATGACAAGTTATGACTATCGAATAAATGCATTACATTAATCGTATCACTAATTTATTGCTATCTTAATAAACAATATATTACCTATTTCAAATTATATTAGTAGTTAATGCGTCTCTTAAAAGCAATGCACCCGAAATAGCCAAACACCTGTAATAATATCTAAAATTATTACACTTCTAATCTAAACTATAGTCGTTAGTCTTCAATACGAGTATAACTACTATAGTAATATGTATTTAAATTGTAAGACATCCATAACTGATATGTTTGCTTCGAGATTGGGTTTTGAGGGCATTATTATTCCTAGCTTCTTCATAAATTCCTACTGAGTTAGATACCTCAGCTGCTTCTAGGGTTCCTTCAATTAGTAGAAATAGTCTTGATAGAGAAGAGGTCATATTACATATAATTGTTACATTATTGTTGTTGTTGTTAATACTTACGAGTATTGACGAACAAGAACGCTAGAGTAAGACCGCATTGACCGAAAATGTAGGAATTATTATCTACTACTACTCACCTCACCTAGCTACTGGTACATTTCTAATTGATCAATGCCAAAAAACAAATGCAATGTGAAAAATGATAAACTGATAAGTGTGCAAAATAAATAAATAGTAAATATTTGAAATATTAAGTGTCGTTGACATTATAAATAATAATATATATATATCTAAAATAAGAGTAGGTACTTATACCACAAAAATTTTGAACTTATAGGTAGTTCAAAAACGGTATGCAGCGATTTCATTAATTTAAATATGCTTTTACTATCACCAAGAAATTTAAGCAATTGAAGAGCTCATGATTTCTACCTTCTTACAATAATAAACTGAATTTATCGCAAAGCAACAAGAATATTTGACAAACGAGCCCATAGATCCACCAAAGTTTATCCTAATCATGCAGAAAGAGATGACTTCAGTCGTCGTAAGAAAAATAACGCGTTTTCCTAATACGAGAGAGTCGCGCTTATCCTTCTTTGATCTCATGTGGGTGATAATGCTGTTTAATATCAGAAAGAATACTTTGAAGTGGAAGCTTTATGGAATAACAACCTTTGATAGAGCCCACGCGACTTCGAGAGCTTCAACAGAGGATCAGTGCTTAGGAAGGTGTACTTACCTTTGTGACAAAGTTTAAGGATAAAACGTCAATATTTCCTAATACTTAGATCGAAGACTTAGATAGAAAGAAATCTAAAATATATTTAAAAATAAATAATTTTTCTTTCTCCCGAAAAGTTGTTGAGACAATTTTACGTAACGGTTCCCATAGTAAGTCCGACAGACGGTGACTGGCCATTATTTGGACATTAGATAATTTATTATTACTATAGATGGATTATTAAAACGGGACAGAAAGGGCAGTACCTACCTATTAACCGTTTCAGTTACAGGAAAACATTCCCAGGGCGGATAAAGTGCCTGTCAATCCTATTTCATGTGGGGATCAAAATATTCCTACCAATTAAAAATTACAGAAATCGGAAAAATTAAGTCTTAATGCTTCCCAAGGCACGGAAGGGCAAGGGGCAGAAGACATTGATTATGTGACTGTCAACGAAAGATCGACTCGAAAGTCCGAAGTTCGAAAGTCTCTAAAACAAAGATCAAGCAGCTCTAAGTCAAATATTGGTATTATTACAGATGCTTCCGGTTAGTCTAGAGCACGACCTCAACATATTTGTGATCTCTAAATAGATCTAAATCCCAGATAGGTTCCATAGATGAATAATGGGGCACAGAGGGATTGCCAGGTTATTCAAAAAGTTTAAACAGGGTTTTAGAATAAGTTTGGTCATTTTTCATTTCCCAGTAGGTACGACACGGGAGATTTGTCAAAGGGTTTAACGTTCAAGAACCGATAAAACGTTTTCCGTCATTCTTACTACGTATTCACCGTCCAGCATTGAGTCGTAAATCAATATTACTCTCAAAACGTCTCTTACCAATTTTCTAAGTCTGAAGTAGCTTGTTAACATTATAGCCAAAAACAGGTTCATTTGTTTTTTTTATGGTGGGAAAATCATCTAATGACAACCCTCGTTCTTGGGCGGAGCGGTAGATAGTGTCAGACTCTTACTGACTAAAAACCCACCCCGTTCCTTCGAGCCTTCATACCGGGGCTGAGCTACTCTTTCGAAACTAACCCTGGCCCCAGTAGGCTTCGACCCAGCTGGGCCCCTACTGTTGCTGACAACTCCCTGAGGCGCGCGAGAACAGCTCGGTCCGGACAGTTACCGGACGGTCGGACAACGAGCTACCCATTGCACACTGTCGGCAAGCCCGCGCCAACGGTGGCCGGAAATCGGAATCGGAATCCCGGCGGTAAGAGCGCCGTTGCCTGATGCGATCAGCCACCTCCTTTGCTAGAATTACTGCTTTGCAGAAGAAGGCGATCGCCGGCCAGACCTCCTCGCTCCGGATCATGCCCGGTCCGGCGCGAGAGGTCTCCGCCGCCGATCACCCCCACGAGGGCACGGCGATGCTTCGCCCAAGCAGGGCACACCTCAACTGTGTGCTCCACCGTGTCCTCCGGGCGTTCCGCACAGTGGCGACACCCGGGCAAACAGGTCCATTGCTGGTTATAGAGCTTCCACCATGCGTCGCAACATCGATGAAGTCATGTGATGTGTTGCTATTCATGAGAATTATGGAATACTTTTATGGAGATATTGACCTAATCCATTTGACATTTTAAGCCCTAAAGACTTATATACAAATGAACTTGACCAAGACTTGCCCTAACAAAAATACAAGGCCTTAAAATAAGTTTAATTAATGTCGTAAAACCGTCTAGACATGGTTATTAATGTATACCTAACTAAAAATTTGAATTACTTAAAAAGATCTTCAGATAGAAATAGCAGGATTTACTATGTACCTACGAGTACCTATCTACATTTATAATCTTTACCTTTCTCTATAGGTATGTACATGTCCCCAACCATAAAAATCGAAAGTTACAAAGATACGGCTTTTAAAATGGGACTTAAATTACGTTGGACACGGTGCTAGCAGCCATTATTTTAAAAAGCTTATAGTGAAATTCCATCCTGAACACTAAAATTTCCTCTCATTGTTTCAGATGAGGGCGCGGTAAGCTGTGAGGATGAGTCGGAACTCGAGCGCGGTCGACTCCAATGGAGAACTCAGAATATTACTAGTAGTGACCGTTATTATCGGTTTACTTCTTATGTTCTCCCTTCTTATGTGCTACGCGTGTGTCCTCAAACGTCTGTGCTGCGGAACTCCGAGAGAACGAGCGAAGAATGTGGGATGTGCGCGGAGAACAGAGAGCTACCCGATGGGGGACGTCACACTACTCTCGCAGCCGACGGAGAGCGAGCGAGTCTAGCAATCAAACACTCAATCAGAATAATGTGACCGCTGACCAACATTTATACCACAATAATTCAATCAGAATGTGGGCCATATAAAATAATTTATCACTTTCACCATTAACCATGTAGAGTAATTGCCCTCGCATATAATCACAAAAATAAGGGTAATTTCTTTATTTGTTGTCGTTGTTCTTAGTTCTAGCACAAAACTAGTCAGTGGGGTAAGGTATAGATCAATCTACAACAAATTTATACCACATTTCATAAGACTGATTTAGGTATCTACTCTGTTGCCTGGTTTTATCAGACGATTTTCATATTCTATATTGTTTGACATTTTGTCTCGAGCGGAATAAGTTATTAAAAAAAGTCACAATAAAAAAGAGAATGGATTTTTTTTTGTAGAGATGTTTAAGCTTTGATACCACATTTTTAGAATATTGTTTTGATGGTTTCCAATATTATATTGAAGTACTCAAGTGCTGCAAACACTTTTTATATAAAGTGAAAATACCCGTCAAGATTTATGTTTATTAACTCCGGTATTTCTATTCATCCCATTTGACGGTACATTAGTAAATGGTTCTACTCCTTTATTTGTAAGTAAAGTACCTATATAATAATATATAATTTGGTATTATGTGTATGTTTTTTTTATTATAAGTACCTAAGTATCTATTTTTTTTAATAACTTTTGTACAGTGTCACCACCAAATCTCCTTTCGTTGAAGTCCATCAAAAAGTTGTCTGAAAATGTTCGTCCTGTTCTCATAATTATGAGATGAAGAACAAAACAAATAATAATAATAGTACTTTTTTATATTTCGTATATTGTTTTTTTTTTACTTATATTATTTTGTTAAAAATATTTATAAACGTACCTATCTTATGTGTAGGTACACTGAATAAAGGGAATAATAATACTAAAGAGGCCGGTAAATGAAAGGTAAAAAGTGGACTTAGTATTTTTTTTATCCTCTTTAACTCTTAATGCTGTTAACAAACCAACTGAAAAAAGAAACAATATTGAATTTACTGTTTAATTTTATTTTAGTAATAACATTGTAAGTACTTACTTACCTATATATTAGATTTAGACTTTAGTAGATACGAGTACCTAATGTAACCGTCAGTGTAAACAATTTGTAAACTAAAATATAATGTTGTTTTGTACAGTTTCTGTAAACATGTTAGTAGGTACGTACCTACCTATATCTGTCGTCTTGTAAACTTAAGTTACGTATTTATATTAGAGTAGTAGTCCGGGGAAATATCCGTGACTACAATCGGTGTTCTGTCGCCAACCGCTTATTTTAGTTATCTAATAATTAGTAATCAAATGGTACTAATTAGAATCCGAACAAAAAATTAGTTAACACGTTGAACGATGGAAAAAGAGGCTTACTACATAGGTACACATAATTGGTACCTATGTGATCCATTTCATAATAAAACGGTAACAAGTACTCAAGTAGTACTAATTGGTACCAATTGTGTCCTCATTTTTTTTTTTACTTTTGGATGCGTTTGGCAATGATTAGCCAGTACGGTCGCCACGGACATGAAATGACGCTGAAAATTAAGATAACTTTGCAATAATTCTTAACTGTATTTTTTTTTTTGTCTTTTTATCGTGTTCGATATACAGATACGATAGATAAGGGAGTATATTAAAATGTATCCCATAAAAATTTTAAAAACCAATACACCTATAATTGTTTTTTTTTCAGAAAATATCTTATTTCAATTTATCTCACTCGTCAACATTGTTCTTAGGGTTCTTGGGCGTAGGATTTCATTTAAAGAAAATCAATTACACCCGGCTCCATCTTTAAGAGCTGTAACCGTGCCGATAATCAATCATCTGGACTTCTTGGGGTAATTTTGAAATCCATCTTCCTATTTCAACTCATACATCGTGACAAAGGCTCAACTGGCTGCCAAAAAGTTGAAAATCCTAGCAAAGCTGAAACGATATTTTACGCCGAAACAACTGCTCAACCTTCATCAAGTGCAAGTTCGATTTTGTTCCTTCCTATGGAGGGCTGCTCTTATTTTTGGGACGGATCTGCCCGATACCAGCTTGATGCACTTAATTCGACTGAGAAACGAGCCAAAAAGATCATCGGCAATGATGCACGCATCGAGCCAAAACTCCAAAGTCAGTCTTGTCAGTTTCTCATATGTTACATTCGTGCGTCAGAGATGCACCATTTAACTCCATGTAGCCCATTTCATCTTTGGACCAACGTTTTCGGAACACTTGCTTGCACTTGCATGCACCTACGGAGTGGAATTCCCTACCCTGTCTTTAAATCAATAGTGTAGATTACTTCTAAGCAAGCATGCTTCATCGTCGACCACATCATCTCTTACTATCAGATGAGATAGTCAAATACGCGCCTAACAATAAAAAAAAAATAAGAAAATATTTTGGAGCTCTCGTAGAAGTGATTGAGTTTTACAAGTAGGTAATTGAATTAAACATTTAAAAACATTGGTGGCTTTGACTGGATAAAAAACGGTGTCAAACGGATTTAAATTGAAATACTTCTTTATATTTAGAAAATGAAACAAATAGGTATGTATCTAGCCCACCTCTGAAAAAAAGTAATCTAAAATAGGTACCTATAACTTTTAGGCAAAAAATTAACCGACCTGAAAATTGTTTAATAATGCGAGATGTACCTAAAATCCCGAATCATTAATTTTCGATAATAAAATAATAAACCGAAAAAACAAATGGTTTTAATGTGTTTAATTTCCTAATAATTAAGTCAGAGATAGCCTAAAGTTAAACTAAATTTATTGGAATCGAAAGATAACATTTTAATAAATTGTGCTCACAGAACTGGACTGGTTTAATTTTGTTGGGTTGTTGTTTAAAATGTAAGTAGGTATTATAAGTTGTAATTTTATGAAAAAAAAAACAACATCGCAGTTCATATAAAATTTTTGAATCGGTATTTCCGTGGGTGAAAACTTTCTGAATAAATATATTACTTTCACTTACGCTTTACATATTGCAACAAAACATTGTATTTTATTGTATTTCGTAGCATTAAAATCAACTTTGTTTACAGTTTTTTTTTTTTTTAATAAAATGACGCGGTTCTGAAAAATAAATATTTTAAGTTCAAACACATGATTCAAGAATAAAACCGGAGTTATGAATTATTGCATAGTTCAAATCTTATTTCCCCAGTCTATAGATATATTACAAACTTTTGATATAATGTATGGTGTTGAAAAGTGGAACAAATAAACTATTACCCACTCACTGTAGCAGTGTGTTTTATTGCCGTTATCTATATCTATACTTATAATAAATCTGTAGAAGTGAAAATTCTGTACATTGAAAATATCAAAAAAATAAATGGCAGGACACCGAGCCCAAAAATGTGAATAAAAAAAATTTTGTCTGTTTGTTCAGGCATCACGCAAAAACTACCGGTTCGATTATGATGAAACTTGGTATAATTATTCTTTAATATCCTGGGCACCACACTGGGTACTTTTTATCCCGGAAAAGTATACACAATAAAAAACAAACTTAATTTTGCGGTTCGATCCCTAGACCCGGTTACTGTACCAACCGCAAATAATAAGTTTGTCGTAGGTTACGACACCCACAGTGGAGTTCACTAAGGGGCGCTGCACACAGATACTATAATATCCTAAGATACAATATTGCTCGCCATACAATTCAATGGACTATCACACACGACGAAGATCCCTACTTCCTTACTAATTATAAATGGAAAAGTGTGTGTGTGTGTCTGTTTCTCCGTCTTTCACGGCAAAACAGAGCGACGAAATCATGTGATTTTTTAAGTGGAGATAGTTGAAGGGATGGAGAGTGACATAGGGTTTTTAGATGATTTTCTCACATTAAAAAAAACGCGAACGAAGCCGCGGGAAAAAGCTAGTTTTAGGAATATTTTTATACCTATTTATAGTTTGCACAACACATGCCTGAGTTTCAATCAGTCATCTCTACATCAGGCCAGTTATCATCAGGTAAGTTTATAATTAAACAATCACCAAAGCTATAAAAATAAAATCGTGTGTACCTAAGTAGGTAACCCTGAAAACATATGTTTAAAGCAATTTAAATCTTATTCCGTAAGTTCCCACTAAAATAGTGGCTGACTACATGAATTATTGAAAAATAAACTAAAAACTTTCAGATAAATGTATTAACTTGCAAATTGCTTTGCCGAAACTTAGCCATTATCAATTTATAATTTAACCAACAAGTTGGGGAACACTACACTGTGCCGGCACAAGTTTGCTTTGGCCTATTCAATGAAAACGGAACGAAATTTAAGTAGGTAGTGAATTTCTAGTGTCAGTGGAAATGCCGGGAGAGGACATCATAGGATTTACCTACATAGATCGCGGTGATAAGTACATTCATAGTGGCCGAGGCGAATTCGCAGGAATTACCAAATAAGTGCGCAGGCAAAACAAAAGGGGAAGGAACGAGAAGGAAGGAAGGAAACGTTGAGATATAGAATTACTTTCTACCTACTCGTGATATATTTTCGTGTGCCTTGTTGGTTTTTGTACTCGACTGTCCGGCGACCAATATTATCCATGTCTACTGGCCGCTGCTCATTTCCGACGAGTGCAAAATACAGTTCTTACGAAGCCATTTTTCGAGTACCTACCTAGGTAGTATTGTAAGTGTATGAAAAATCTTTGTTTTTTTATTTTTGGATTTCTTTAATCTGCCGAGCAACCATACTTAGGTTGCAGTTGGCTTCAAGCCTATCCAGATGAACGAATGCCCGTCTTACAACATGCTGCCACACTGACTGAATGTGGAGGTATTCCAACCCAATATACCTACATATGTGTAATGTCAACTGAAAGACAAAGATGGGTTTTGGTCAGCAAAAGTCTGACATTATTTTTGGTCCACCAGAAGTCATTTGATGATTTCAATTAATTAAGGTTAGTTAAGCGCCGTCGACGACTTGGGCTTGGTCCGGACAGTTACCGGACGGTCGGACAGCGAGCTACCTATTGGTCACTCTCCGCAAGCTCGCGCCTACGGTGGCTGGAAATCGGGATTGGAATCCCGGCGTTGCCTGACACGGTCGGCCTCCTCCTTTGCGAGCATTACTGCTTTACAGAAGTCGGCGACCGCTTGCCACTCCTCCTCGCTCCGGAACATAGCCTGAATCAAGGCCCGGCGCGAGAGGTCTCCGCCGACGATCGCGCCCACGAGGGCACGGCCTAAGCAGGGCACACCTCGACTGAGTGCTCCACCGGGTCCTCCGGGCGTTCCGTACAGTGGCGACACCCGGGCGTCACTTCCGCTTTAATCCGGAACAGGAACCTCCCGAACTTGCCATGTCCGGTGAGGACCTGCGTCATGCAGAAGGTAAGGACGCCATGAGGTCATAATTGTGGCGTGCCCTCAGACCCAGATCCTTAAAGTTGGAGCTAAACGGAATCACTGTGTTATCAAATAACACAGGTGGAACAGTTAGGGCATCAAGCTTTCTCAAACTACGAGGGCTCCCTACAACGATAGCCTAACATTTTAAAGGTTTAACTGCTCCACCAGTTTTTTATAGTTCTTAAATCCTTGTTTAGCTTCTTCATCCACCGTGTCCTCCGGGCGATCCACACAATGATTATACCTACACCCGGGCGTCACTTCCACATGAATCCGGTGCAGGAATCTCCCGAATTGATGCCTTAGGCATTAAGGCATTTGTGCATGAAGTTTACTTAAAACAAAAACAATATTAATCTGAATGAAATAAAAAAAAAAAACAATAGTCATAATAATAAAAAAAAAAAAAAAAAATAACAAATAATTAGATAGAGAATAATCATAATTAGTTTTACTAAAGGTAAGTCTCGTCTTTGAGGGGTGGCTGGAAAAACTTCAATGCGTCCTCACCTTCATGGTCATGGTTATTTCAGAAGGTAAGAACCTCCCGAAATACTCGAAATCTGGTGCAGAGGGCGTGGAAGAACCAAAGAACCGGGTGTCACCGTCGTTTAGACCGCCCGAGGATACGGTGGAGGTGTGCCCCGCTCGGTCGGAACAGCGTTGTGTCCTCGTGGGGCCGATTGGCGGCAACGATCACTTGCTCCGGGCCCTGGTACAGGCTATGGTCCGGGCGCGTCCTTCTGTGAAGCTGTAATAATGCTACAGACTTCGTCACGCTCTAGCTTCCTCGCTTTAGCTCCCGCTCTAGATCCCGCCCCGATTTCCAGCCGAAATTGGCGTGGGTGTGGAAGTAGCTCGCCGGCCGTCCGGTAGCCATCCAGACCGAGCCAGAGTCTTCAAGGGCGCGTAGTGTTGCACGCGCGCTTCAAAGAGATGTCACCCAAACTGCGGGTATACTGTGGTCATAGAGTCGCTTCTTTCAGGAAAACCTGTCCTCGAACGCAAGGGAAAGAAGGAAAATAGGTTTTAATCGGTAAGTCTGATGAGCCAGGTCTGAAAAACCATTTATAGTTTTTTTTTATTAAATTAAATCAAAAAATCAAAATCAAAATCAAAAATATTTTTATTTCACATAGGCCTACATGGGCACTTATAAAACGTCAGAAGTTAGTACACGGTTCCAAATTGGTCGTTTCCTATGGAGAAGAACCGGCAAGAAACTCCATGGTTACTCTTTTAAAAAAGTGGTTGTTTTACAATATTGATAAATGTTATGTAAGAACAGTGTAGACCAGTCAAATATTGTACACAAAAGCACAATCAAAATTTTCTCAGTAAAAAACAAAGTAAGTCGTAATAGGAAGTAGTCTAAGAGTTCGTGGAGTATACAGTGTTCTCACATTTACAATACAAAAAGAGGCTATATATAAAAAAAAAAAAACAGGAATAATATAATAATTATAACTATCAATAAAATATTAACAAAATAAATTACTAACAAATTTATGACAGTTGAAATAAAAATAAAAATATTGCAAAAGCAATGTGTCAGAGAAAAAAAAAATGTATATATAATTATTAAAACAAAGGTGGAGCAGTTAATAGACAAAATATTGATGATTTACCAGGGGGCCACATGTGCAGAGGTAGTCATTGCCAAACAAGCGTGTCCTCGACATAGTCTTTAACCTTGTAATATGCTTTTTCGGTTAGGACACGCTTGATATGACTTTTGAATTTTCCCTCACTAAGTTCTGTTACCGCCTTTGGCAGCTTATTATAAAAGCGAATGCTGTTAACTAAGAATGACTTGCTAGTCTTAGCTAGTCTCCATTTGGGTAAGACAATTTCGTGTTTACTACGTGTATTTTTGTTGTGAAAATCGCTTCTGATTTTAAAGAGTCCTAAGTTTTTACGTACATACAAAATGCTTTCCAAGATGTAAAGAAAAGGCAGAGTAAGTATATCGATTTCTTTGAATTTATTTCTGAGGGACTCGCCATTTTATAAATAGCCCGGATTGCTCTCTTTTGTAATATGAAGATTGAGTCTAGGTCAGCTGCAGGTCCCCACAGTAAAATGCCATAAGACATAATACTGTGGAAATAAGCATAGTAAACTAACCTAGCTGTGGCTACATCTGTCAATTGCCTTATTTTTCTTACTGCATATGCAGCTGAGCTTAGTCTTCCCGAGAGAGTTCTAATATGAGTACCCCACTGCAGTTTAGAATCGATAGTTATACCCAAAAACACTGTTTCTGTAATAACATCTAGTTTTTTGCTGTCAAGAATTAGATTGACGTCAACTTGAGGGACATTTGGCAATGAAAACTTTATACATTTAGTTTTAGTTGCATTTAATAAGAGATTATTAGCTGCAAACCATTTCGAAAGGACAGCCAGACTCTCGTTGACATGCAAGACATCCCCATCTTTTCTGTCTACTTTAAAAATAAGAGAGGTGTCATTAGCAAATAGAATTATATCGGATAAATTAGCCATCATGAAGGGAAGGTCATTAATATAAACTAAAAAAAGGAAAGGGCCTAGAATTGAACCTTGAGGCACGCCCATCTCTACTAAAGACCCCGAGGACGTCACCCCATTAATGGATACTTTTTGCTGCCTGTAAGATAAATAGGAAAAAACAAGATCAGCAGCTCGTCCACGAATTCCGTAATGATGTAATTTACAGATCAGAGTATTATGGTCAACACAGTCAAATGCTTTAGAGAGGTCACAGAATATGCCAATAGCATCCTGGGACTTCTCCCAGGATTCCAAAATGTGACTGATGAGTTTCACTCCTGCATCTGTTGTTGACCTTCCTTTCGTGAAACCAAACTGATGACTATGCAGAATCCCATTTAAATTAAAATGAGACAACATCTGGGCGAGCATGATCTTTTCATAGATTTTACTCAATGCTGGAAGCACAGATATTGGTCTATAATTAGAGGGATCGCTCTTACTACCTGATTTAAAAATTGGTACTACTTTACTGTGTTTCATTAAATCAGGGAACGTACCACTGTCTAAACACTGATTAAATATGCCTGCCAGGACAGGAGCAATTGTTTCAATAATTTCTCCAAGAATCTTAACGGATATACCCCATAAGTCTTCAGTGTTTTTTATGTTAAGACTTTTGAATGTTTTCATTATTGTATCCACAGAAATACGCTTAAATTCAAAGTTTGGTATATCCTTAGTAAAATGTTCTTTTAAAAAAGATTCAGCTAACAAAGACGAAGAAGGGAGAGATTTCGTAACTTCTATTGGGATGTTGGTGAAAAAGTTTTCGAACGTCTCAGCTACTTTTGACCTATCAGAGACGATTTTATTATCAATTTTTAGTGAGAATTCATTCCGATCTCGTTGGCTTGTCTTTCCAGTTTCCTTGTTTATCACCTTCCAGACAGCTTTTATTTTATTATTAGAATTTCCAATTATCTTACTTATTGATTTAGATTTAGCTTGGGCACAGACTCTTTTGAATATCTTTGAATAGAGTCTAACATGGTTATGCAAATTAGGATCAGACAACAAGTATTTTTTATGATATAGCTGATATAAAGTGTCTCTGCTTTTTCTTATTCCAGCAGTAGCCCATTCATTAAATTTGGATTTATTACCGATTTGAACTTTTTTGACTGGACACGCCTTATTAAATTCTTGGCATACTGCAGTTGAATCTAATTGAAACTTTTTGACTAATTCGAAAGATACAAGTTGACCACTATGGTCAGACCTCACGCCACTAATTATGGATGAGTCTTTTATAACACAGTTAGTAAATATATTATCTATGCATGAAGCTGAGGTAGGTGTTATTCTTGTTGCCTCATTAAAAATACATTTTAGATTAAAAGAACTAAACAAAGAGAGAAGTTTACATTTATCTGGTGAATTTACTAGTAAATTAATATTTAAGTCCCCACAAACGAAAACTAATTTGTTGTCTCTAATAAGTTTATTTAGTATTTCTTCAATTATTATCAAAAAAGATGCTAGGTTTGATGCAGGTGGTCTGTACACACATAAGAAAGTTTGGCCTTCAGTCTCTGCACATGCTACCTCACATAAGCGATCAACAGAGCAAGCAGTGATATCTTTCCTTTCCTTATATCTTAAAGAAGTATTACATAATATCAAGGTACCACCCCCTATTGATGATCTGTTGTACGCACTGGCAACTAAAAAACTATTCACATTAAACATCATTCTATCTGGTTTTAACCAAGTTTCACAAAAACATAGGATATCCATATGATATTTATCTATTAACATCTCTACATCTAGAATTTTGCCAGAGAAGCGATTTATATTCTGATGGTATAATGAAATGTTATTATTAGGCTTCCCTTTTGTCGTTTCTAATAGTTTAAAGAAAAAGAAGAATCAATAACAGTATTATTAGATACACTAGATAATACTGATTCGTCACTTAACCTAGTCTCAGTTAAATTATCATTAACTGCGTGTATAATGTGTATATTATAAGCTAGCAAAGTAGCCAATAAGTGTCGACTTTTTTTGGGAAGAAACATATGTTCCCGTATCAAAACAAAATCACTAACAAAATTGTTAGTGTCAAAATACAATAAACGGTCACTATGACGGCATGACAGGATATGCATTAAGTTGTTTAGGCTAAAAATATAATGTGTTCTTGAGTACAGACCACACTGACCTCTACTATTTATCACACTATAGAGGTCAGTAACAGACCACGAATCAGCAAACGTCGGTGACACTATCAGGCGAGGTGGATTGGAAGTAATCGCAGAGGCAGGTAGCAACTGGATTGAGTTGCCGAGAATCGAGATGAATGACAAAAGATTGAAAAAGCAAATGTCCAACCAATAGACTGGTGTTGTAAGCTGAAAGTAATGTTGCCAACATACAAATAAAAAACAATTGTAACGAAACGTATCTATTTAATTTTATTTGAAAACAGCAAACTGTTAAAGGCACTATCCATTATTGACATTGATTTTCATGAACAAATAATTTAAGGCTCCTTATTATCACACATACTTATCAAAAATAACATTCTGTTTTCTAACAAAAAAATAAATAGACTCTTGGACTCTGCACATAGTATCGATAAAAATAATGAATTATTACTTATACAAATAATATATTCTTTCCCAGTCAAAACTTTAAAATATTTAAATTACATGCACAAAAATATCGAAATCTCTTATCGTTTAGGATAATAACTCTTTAATTCCGTTACAAAAAGACTTCGTGCAACATGAATAACAATAAAAATAAACAAATAGGTAATAAAAATTTACATTTTCTCTTATCACATTGAACATATTATGACGTTTATCGCTTGTTCTAACGTCATTATCAGCTTAAGTGTATTTGGCAGATAAATAACACACTCTGCAGTAGTTAAAATATTATGTTATCTACGTCTCAAAAGAAGGAGCACACGAACAGTGCTATGTTACATTTTGAATGAAATAAAGACGAAAGGCAATAGGAAATGTGGTCCAGTCACAATTTCGTGCTTTGAAAAAGATTTAATTTAAAGGTCCAATTATTATTGGTACATAGGACGCGTCACTTTAGATTTACACACAATTACCTAATGTAAACAAATTAATTAACAAATAGTGTCCGCTACTAATTTTCATAATTAACTCTTTTAACACATACTGAGAGCAGTGTTAGCCCAGTGGTAACGGGGACTTACGATTTGTAGGTCGTGAGTTCAATCCCACCCAGGCACATTACTTAGTGTAATTTATTTCATCACCACTGCTCTCAAAACAGTGAAGGAAAACATAGTGATGACACCTACATGTCCATAAATTAAAAAAATACGAAGACATGTGAGATCCACCAACACGCACTGGGTCCGCGCGGTGGAATGCGGCTCATTCCCTCCCATAGAGAGGAGGCCTGAGTAAAAGAAAGATAGAAAGAAAGAAAAACAGTTTTTTCACGAGAAAATGACGCAATCTTCTTCCCAGCAGTGGGAACATTATGGCTGATTATGGTTAACACACATACAAAACGTAAGTTCTTGAAGCAAAACAAAAGAGTAATTAAGTACTTAATTCTTCTAATCTTTTTCAAAGCCCAAAAAGCTGTAACCTTAGCATATAATTTTATGATTATGTACAAACAATAAGACACAATGGCTACATAACATCTATGGCGTGTAACTCTGTTCCCGGAGTACCCCGTGCACCATAGTCCTCAGTGATTGAGGCTTACAATACTCCTCCAGCCAGTTGAAGACCCCCGCTGAAAACTCCGCGAAGTTATTCGTTGGTACCGACTCGAATGACTCGAATAGTTTGTCCATTATACCTTGGAACTGAAATGAAATAAAGGAATTCATTAATAAAATAGAAACAACAGCACTTTATAATGTAGAAGCACTTTTTTCAAATTTGTGAATGTGAAGTACCATGGAGCATTTTTATTAGGTTACAATTTTTTTTATTAAGAGCATGGCAATTGAAGAGTTTGTCATGCTCACTCAAATGTCTCGCTGTTGGTGGCACGTGTTATTGGGTCATTCGGTTCCCTTCAAAATGGTTGAGCTGAGTGGGGCTGATGCACGCGTCATGCTCGTGAACGGGTGCCGTCATTTAAGACTATTTTTTTATTACTTATCTACATTGTGCTCACATAATAGAAGCAAAAAGAAATATGTAACCAAGATTACATGTGACTAATAATATGATTTAAAAGAGTGTCCATGGAGTTTCTTGCATGTTCTTCACCATAGAGATCTACGCTTTGGAACATGCAATTTAGCTTCACTTTTTTTTTTAACTGAGCGACATTTGACTATTCAAAAATGCCTGTAAATGGTCTATTTGAAATAAATGCTTTTGATTTTAATAAGAATTGTACAAGAACATTGGAGTATTTTTTTCGTTTTGTCTTATTTGTTAGCAAACACACTTATGACTTAGTTCGAGTCTTCACATGTCACACATTTTAAGATAAAAACATTTTCGTAACAGGAAAAAAGCATTTCACTTTGTCAAGGCTGAAATGTAAATACCTGTAGCTGGCACAAAAGTATGCAGGTAGCTTGCAATTGCTAGTGAGTCATGACAAGTTCTGATTGGTAGATATGATATGCAAATTCTCTTTAAGATAGGAAATCATCTAATGAATTCTCCTGCTCTAAGGCTGAGCAAGAGGGTCTCAAACTTTTACCAACTAAACCAAGATGAGGTTAAATAGATACTCCTTCAGTTGCCCTTTGCGTTCTAGGACTACGGCACGGTATTATTTTCGTACTTTTCCCCATGGCCCTAGCAGGCATAGGCCCTACTGGCCCCTACGATTTGCTGACATTTCTTTGAGGCTCGCCGACTGAGGCTTGGTTTTACAGGACGAGTGGACGAGTGGACGTGGCACGCCTACGGAGGCCGGAGTGTCGCGTGCTCGCGGCAGCGGGGGCGTGAGGCTTCCTCACGCCTCCTTCGCTAGGATTATTGCTTCTCAGAAGCAATCAATTTTAACGAGGTCCAAAAAAATAAAACAATGATGCTACAATATTCATTTGAAATAGAGTACTATGTAAGTACCTATGTAAGTATTATGGTGACCATTACACGGTCATGCAAGCGTCAATCAATTCCATCAATCATGAATGATGGTTTTCGTCAATCAGTACTTAAAAACCGTCAATCACCGCATTAGACGGTAGGATTTTCGTCACTGAAAACTTTGACTGTGGCAAAACTGACAGCAGAAAACCTACCGAGTAACGTTCGCCTATGTATGAATGACAGTCGTCGCAAGCGCGCTGCAGTATTGTAAGGCCCGGATTCCTCTGTCGCTGACGTCGGTCGCGTACCGTCAGTCGCGTAGCGCGCTGACCATCAGCGCCAATGAAAACATCCGTATTGCGATACTGACCGCTCCACGGTACAGGCGTCTCCAAGTGGATTTGTGAAGCGGAGTTTGAATTTGGGATATTATTATGAACCCGTTTATAAATTGTTTAGTTGCTGCAGCATACTTACGCAAGCGGAGACGGCGTCAATATAGAAAAAAAAGATATCACATTCACCCAATTGTTGCTGGCGGGTGACTGTACGCGCGCGTGCCGACGGTCGGGAACAGAGTGAGGACGCTCATAGCGTTCTATAGCGCGTCAGTCGACCGACGAACGCGGCGCTGACGAGCGAGACCGACGCGCGTCATCAGCGGCGCGTAGCAACTCGCGCGCCGCTGATGTCAGCGTCACAGTGTGGTGCTTCATAGAACACAACGTATATTCGTACGCGCGACCGACATCAGCGACAGAGGAATTCGGGCCTAAGGACGCGGGATGCGCGAGGCCAAACGCTCCCGCATATTTTTTTACGTGAAATATGGCATGTCGTTATTATCTTGTAATTACTCCGTTAGTTTGATTATATGTGGCTCTTAAATATATGAATAGATATAAATTCTATGAATAACTAGTTATATGACAATATTATTTAACAAATATCCGGCGGTCCCATGGCCGACCTTCCGCGGTCCGGACACGAACCGCGGTCCGCCTGTTGCTGACCGTTGCTACACACCCTATACAGCTCTACAGCACGCCTGACATTTAAACACGTCTTGGTATGAACCCAAATCTTCTAACCACTTTCGCACATCTGTCACGCGTTTGACCAACTTCGCAATATTATGCTAAAGCTAGAAATACATTAGACCGTCGCACAACTGTAACACGCCTGATTTGTACGTAGCAAACGTCGCGTAGCGTGGATCTAATGTAGCTATACAAGTCTAGTTTCCATATAAAATGTATGGAGACCGACGCGCCCAGATTGACGTGTGTGGCACACGTCTGCGCAGTGTAGTTTTAGCAGTATGCTATGTCCAGAAGTACTTACAACTTGAAACTTATCCTGGTCAGTGAGCCTCTGTTCATTATGGCCGGGAACTGAATGCTGCGCCTTCACAATCTGCTCGTAGTTAGCCTGCATGATGCGCAAAGCCACAACGTCTTTACGCAGCGCATTCCGTTCATCCTCCTGCCTTCGTCGCTGCTGCAGTAAGTATTGGATGTAGTCTATGGATTTTTGGAGAACCTGGAATAATGGCATGAGTTTTAATTAGTATGAATATTTTTGATGCAAACCGAACAAGTCTATATTCTACTCCATATTACACTAGCTGCTGCGAGCGGCTTCGCCCGCGCGAGCAGATCATGTTGTTTAGTTGAAATTTTGGTAAGTTATCTTATACCAAATGTAATCTTACAAAAATTCAAAAACATGACATTCAACAACCCGCATTGGCCCGTATGATGGATTACGGTCCATTCCTTCTCCTAGAGACAAGGCCCGAGTCCCAGCAGCGGAAAAGGCTGATTATGCTTATGCTTAAACTTGTAGTACCTGCCAGAGAAAGAAATTAGATTTTTCCATGCAAACTTTTGACCTTCGTTTCATCCCTTTTTGACATAATAATTTGTAAAGTATTTGCGTGCTGTGATGTAAGCAAAACATGTATGCTTTATTTTTGACATAACATCATTGTACACCATGTTTTATGCAAATAAATAATTGATTGATTGATTTAGTGGAGAATTTTGGAAAATCATTTCTTATATTTTGCATATTTATATTCTAAGAGGAACATTTCAGCAACATTCTTTTGTGCAAAATTTTAGCGGTCTAGGTCCAAGGGCTGGGCCTTGATGAATCAGTGAGTGAATCAGGATTAAGACTTTAATAAACTTTTTTCATAGCTGCAATAAAATAACCTCCAAATGGCGATACTTAATATGGGCTATAAAGCAAATCCTTAAGCTAACTGAGTTACTGAGTATACTAGAGCTAACCTCATACGTAGGTAGTCATAAAGTTAAATTAACCTATGTATAAGATATTCCAGATATTTCTAAATAGCGCCAAAACACGTCACGGAACATTAAACAAATCAGCTAATTAACTGTTTGTTTAAAAATCATTAAACTTGTTTGATTTCAAAATATACTATGAGAAATAAACTATTTACTTTCGACTGTGTTCGAGGTTAACGAGTCATACGCGTGGACACTGTCAGCAGATTTGTTTGTTATTAAATTAAGCTAACACAATCTGTCACTACTTTAGCACGTGTTTAAAGTATGGTCATTAGTCTTGTTTCTTGCGAACTGATCTCCAGTTATGTGTATTAAAATAATTTCGTATGGGCTGGGCTAAGTATGGACTCAGTAGAAAAGCGTGCGAAGAGGCTCATTGATGATCCAGATAACATTAACATCAATCTATAAAGCTTGGAACTTGGGCGTAGGGTTAAGGGTATGCATTTTGGAGAATGTGCGCAAAAATTGCATGACTTGATTCCGCCATCACATATCTACCATAGGACAACCCGACGTAAGATGAGCGTTCACCCTTACGTTATTAACACATCTACAGTCCGGACCAAGTATTTACCTCGTTGTTTACACCGCATACATCGAGGGATTGGAACAATTTGCCTGCTGCGGTCTTCCCGTCCGATTATAATTTAGGTGACTTCAAGGCTAGAGTGATTAGGATCTTAATAAACTAGTGCGAATCACCATCAACGATTACATCACTTCTTACCATCAGGTGGCATCGCAGTCACGCCAGTCACTGGTTTATCTACACTAATATTATAAAGAGGGAAAATTTGTATTTTTGTGTGTATGTTCGTAATGAATAAACTTAAAAACTACTGTGCCGATTTCAACATTTTTTTCACCATTAGAAAGCTACATTCACCCTGAGTTACCTCCATAGACTATATTTATTGCCCATGCGAAGCCGGGACGAGCCGCTAGTATCACATAAATGGTGTATGATAGTGCTTCGGGACAAAGCACTATCATACACACCGCGATTATTACGGAAACTTTTTTTACTTGACATTTAAACCATCCATAATATCCCTATCTAAAAATATAAGGACGGCAAACAAGTGTTTAGGTATGCTTTTATATTATAGCCCCAAGGCTTCCGTTTACACAAGCGAATTTCCTATTTCATCATCATCATCATTTCAGCCGAAAGACGTTCACTGTTGGACATAAGCCTGCCCCAAGTGTCGCCACAATGAGCGGAAGAAGAATTCCTACTTAAATAGAAGAATCGATTCCATACCGAATTAATCACTTAACTACTTCCAAACTATGTCAAATTCGAATGTGCCCAGTAACCTATCGCATATATTTACGATTATGAACGTTAGATCAAGCACGTGCTGGCCGCATGCTACTTCAAGAGGTGTCACTGGCCTCCATATCTACGACGCGACCAGACGGCAAAATAAGACTATGCAATAATAAATTAGATTTAAGTAGGTACATAATGTATTTTACTAAGATGAACTATATTCTTGCTGATAGAATGAAATACTCTATATTTTTTTTTTGTATACTTAATCAAAACTAGTGCTCGACTGCGACCCCACCTGATGGTAAGCAGTGATACACTAGTTTATTAGGAGACTATTCACTGCAGCCTTGAAGTGACTTAAATTATAATCGGACGGGAAGACCGTAGTTATCGCAAAAAAACACTATCTAAATAACTTTATTTTTAAGGAAACGATGATGTAACTAGAAAAATCTATTACTGCTTTATTCAATAAGTACTATGTAACACAAAGATCGTAGAAGAAAATATGCGACAACTTATAAATAGCACGACAGATATTACGCAAACAGGCTACATCGTAACACTGAATATAGTCAATATTGAGTATTGATTATTAGCAAGGTCGGCAAAACAAAATTGTCGGATAACCTTCGCCATATGAAATCGTAGTGATAAGAAACTCACGGCTGCTTTACTGGGTTTGTACCCAGATGCGTCGGTTTGCTGGCAAGTCGGCACCAACTCCTGCAGAGAATCGTAGCCCTTCTTTATGGCATCCCTCCTTTTCTGTTCGGCCTAAAAAGAAAACAAACATTATTCATTTTGCACGGATTTAATATTCATTCATTGTTATACAGTGGCAGCAAATGGTAGGTACCTATGTAGTTTTTCTACCTAGCATTAATTACTGCCAAATAAATAATAATAATAATATTTCACAAATATCACACAACGCCGTCTAGTCCCAAGCTAAGAAGAGCTTGTGTTATGGGTACTAGACCACTGATAAACTTACTTATATATTCCTAAATACATACATATTATAGAAGAAATAGATAATAGCCATTCCAATTAAAAGGGGAAATTAAACATTGATAAAATGAAAATGGCATGCAGTAGTAGGTCATTCTCTCTCTTTAAAAGTTTGCTAGTTGCTTTACCAGATACCTATTATGTTACTATAATAATTACTAGCTTTTGGCTGTGACTTTGTCCGGGTAAATGTCAGTTATTGTGGACACAACCTCTAAGATAAATAGAAAGTAATCTAAACCCTTCCTTGGGCTTACTCCATATTTAACAGAAAGAGTTATTTTGCATAGTCAGCCTTATAATGTTCCATAATCCACCATGAAGGAATGGACCGTAATCCACCATGCCAGCCCAATGCGAGTTGGTGGATGTCACATGTCTTTGAATTTTTGGGTCTAGGACATGCCAGTTTCCTCACGATGGTTTCCTTCACCGTTTTGAGAGCAGTGTTGATGTAATAAATTACACAAAGTAATGCGCCTGGCTGGGTTTGAACCTGGGACCTACAACTCGTAAGTTGAGCTCGTTACCACTCGGCCACCATTGCTCAAAGAGTTATTTGCACATTTATAATATTATTAGTATGTGTATGACTGTTGTTTAGAGAGATTTCCTCTTCTTTTTTTCACAGATGGAAAAGGAAGACTTGTGTCTGCACTGTAGGACAAAATGGCTTGACACAGAGATAATGAAACAAAAAACATCAACTATTTTTACATCTAATGACAATATTAGGTTGACTTCATAGACCACATGCACTTCTTCACACAAATTCATGTTTTTCTTTGTATTTTGAAAGTATAGATGTATGTATTTTAGCAATAAGCTTAAATAAATTCATATAACTAATTTTGTCAAATTCAAATGCATGGATTTATATTTTGTTTAATTCATTAAACCCCAAGTGAACGCCGGCGTTCGCGAACCTATTGTCTTTTAATTGTGTCTGTCATTATCACGATTGAAAGGTTAAATTTATTAACACAGCAAATGGCTGCATATTTAGTTATCATTTAAATCATATTTGAACAAAGAATTACCTGAGTATGGGCTTCTCTCCTCCTTTCCTTAAAACTAAGTGCGGATGCCTTGTTGTCACCACTGTCATCTTCATCTTCTGTAATGAGAAAAGTTGCAATCTATGTAATTAACACTAAAATGTTTAACCATGACATCTTGTTCAAAACTTACATACATAAAAAAGGTAAGCACTAACAAAGGATGGATGTTTGTTATTTGTACTGATGGGAAATAAGGACAGCATAAATAATATAAACATAGGAATAAATTTATACACGCGTAAACATTGTTTTATTTGTTTGCACTATTCATATTGCACACACCAACTTCACTGCCTACACTATTTTCATCATGTTAGTGGGTTTTGAATTTTAACATATGAGTGTAAGAGTCGTATTTCTTTCACATAAGACTTTTAATTAACTACCCAAAATTATGAATAAGTATGTAAGCTGATTCATTGTAATCAGTTATAAAGTAACTAGTTAGGAGAATAAAATTCTGGTGAATGCTTGTAAACCTTTTTTTTAGTAGCTTCAGACATGATATCCAAGATATTCCTTTAATCGATTGATGAAAGTCTAATAACAACATAGCATAAAATTATTAAGTAATACTTTGTCATACTCTTACCTGTGTTTTGGTTGGAAGACGACGGTGTTTGGTGTATATTTTGGATCGAACCATTGCTACCACACCGCGGATACATTTTTAAAATTTATATCTAATAAAATCCGCTGATAAAATACTAATCTATAAAATTGTGATAGGGGGCTATTATTAAAATTAAGTTAAACTAGGTTAGCGATGGAAACAAGAAACTAAAACTCAACATGACACTGTTTAAAGAATTTGCATATTGATATTAATTTAAAGCGCTGCTTGTAAACAATTACGCACTTTATTTTCACCTTGCTATTCCATTCCGTTCCATTGATTCCATGACAAATAGTGGAATAATGACAGCTAGCATGACAGTTGAAGGCAAATAAAATGTCAAAATGACAGTTCTACCCATAGATTAAACACTATTTTAACAAACAGAGAGCCCTCTAAAATGCTAGTACACTATCCAATTTTAAGGAAACCAATTTAGGAAACGGAAGGTGTAATCGCAGTTTTTATAACAGATTGGATCCGATTTAGTGTAAATTGAAGGTCCCAATCACTCTACTTCTTAAATTATCTACTAGAATTGCTGAACTACTATTTAGGGCAGTGTAATCAAGACGCTACGATTAAGAACCAATATTTGTCTTATTTTTTAATACTATGTATTTGTAATAATATAACAAAATATATACATAAGAAACTTATACACTTCAATACATAAAAAAACTTAAAATACCTACTAACTAAACTATAATAGAACCTAAGGGTGCGAACATGAAGATACAGGTTTTTCGGTTTTGATATGACGCTACGGTTCGGTGAATTAAGATCGCTCGGTGAAAGTAGTGGGGGCAATCGGCGCATGTGTACAATTGCGTACAGAAATTCTTAATATGTTAGGATTTTATTTTTAATTTCGTATGTTTGAACCTTAGTAACATTACTTATATTATCACTAGTTTTTGCTTGTAATTTATCTTGTTATTATGTAAATTCAGAAAAATTAAAATATTTAAAATTAAAATAAAAATAATAATTTCGTTAGTTTCTTTCTTAACGTAACAATTCACGTCGTAAACCTTTTTTCTGGCTTGCCGTTTTAAAACTTTATTTTAACCATTTTTTTACGATACACAAGCTATACGCAACAGTACCCAAGTACAACAGTATCTAATGAGACGCGAGAACGCAACGCGGGAATTGAAGAGCGACTCTATCTACCAATGACGTGTCGCCGTCGGCGCACACCCGCCCGCACGTCATCAAATAGACGTTAGAATTGAATACTGCGCATGCCCCTTCCACTTTTGCCGAGCGATCTTAATTCACCGCGCAACCTGTAGGTACCGGTAAAACTACATAAAGAAATCGGTAAATATGTACGAATAAAACACTACACTGGCCAATGCTTAAACCCGTACAACGTTAAACCATAACGGATCTTGAGCGGTTGCGCAGAAGTAAAATATTCGGTCTCTTTAGTGGTGCGAAGTGAGACGCGGGGGTGGGGAGTGTCAGTGATTGGTTCGCCGCGCCATCGCGTCATAGACGTCACTCCTCATTCGTTCCCTGCGTTGCTGCATGTATATAACAACGAAGACGATTGGCTTGCCAATTTATGGAATGCGCAAAGCGATCCCCACTCTGACGCCGAGCACTCCCGATCTGCTGAGCGCGGGATCGCGCGGTCGGGATCGACATCTTTTATTTTTGTAGGCGAGTTTTCAACCGTTTAAAACGGTTTATTTGGGCAACGTTTTGGTTTAAAATGATTTAAACCGGTTGATTTACATCTTAGATTAAATACCTATAGATATAGCCAGCGCGTGGCCACACATGAGACAGCGCTATGACACTAAAATGAGGTTATAACGTAAACTTTTCCTTTAATATGACCACTGAAATCAATGATTAAAGACTGAAATGCACCAAAAACGCGTTCCATCGTCGACCGCATCGTCGCTTTCCATCAGGTGAGATAGCGGTCAAGTGCGAACCTATCAACAATAAAAAAAAAAAAAAACTTAACTACAGGATAGATTTACTATTTGTCATACATACACTAAAACCATTACTTTATTTGCCAAAATTATTCTAAAGACATAAAAATTGGCTAGAGTCGACCTCTCAGTGAAGTAACAGGCCTTTGTTGGCAAGCAAAAAAGCGGCACGCCAAATGAGACAGAGAATATTATGTTTTGTCTCAATTTTCTTACTTGTTTCATGCCTATATACGCTTCTCACTTCCGCACTTCCCTACAGTCTAATGGCTATATCTAGAGGTATATTAGAATCTATGATTTACATCTATAGTTTTACCTCACACTTTTATTTTTCCTTAGGTCCATTGTTCCCATCATTACAGCTAGTACCAGTACAATCTTACGTTGTTTTGATAATACGGTACCATCGATCTAAAATTCGAAAATTCTATCCCAGTTTCGTACCTTATTCACAAATGCGTCGTCTGTACGATTTAGAATTCAATTTAGTCTAGTGTGATCACAAGTTAAAGCGAATATTACACTATGCTTTATTCAGCCCACGATATACTGACTGTCTTAATTTTTATTCTGAGTAAGACAGTCTGACCCATATTACACTACACTACATAGACTCAGAGTCTCAGACTACCTGAATATCGAGTGGTAATTTAATAAACATTATAACACTTTGCTTCCTAACTTTTCCTAAATAGGTTTTCTTAAAAATTTGATAGTGTAATAAGTCTTATCACAGTAATTTAAATTAAAACAGGAGATTAGGAGTTGTGCAGTACAGTTGTGTTGTATGATTACCGCACGACGGTTGTGTTCAGTCGGGTAAACTTTCAAAAAACTCATTACTCTAATTTATAGACATCATAAGTCCATGATGCTGTTTTACAAAGATACGCGTCTGCAGCACGAATTCGTAGATAACGTGCTTGCGGCTACTGCGGCCAAATATAAATGCAATCACGTTTTTATGAGAGCTTGAAATTATAATATATCCAATAATCCGTAATTACGTAATTTGAAATGAACCTTGGTAACAATATTCAAGCGAAACGCAAGTTTATGCCAAAAACGAATCAACTCGATTCTTTCTCTTCTTATCTTTATTTTGCTGGGCAAGAGTTCATGCAGTGGCGTGATTTTTTGTAGATGGAAAACGCCGTTCAGGTTAGTTGAGGTCTGTCTAAAAAGAAGTGGTGTCATGATTTAGAAATTTTATGTACCACGACGACTGGTTTGAGACGGTCTTGGAAAAAAAGTCTAAAGGCCAAGGGTTGCCCAACTGTGGAACAGTAATAGCCATTCTATTCACAAACTTGAACCAACGAAAAAATTTAGTTTTTATGACTTTTGCCGGATGAACGAGCTTTAACTTTCATAAAAAGCTTCAAATTATTCTATAACTGTGCAGTATTTTATGAAATGCATTGTAAGTTGGAAAAAATCAATTATAACCAAAGACAACGAATTTTTGTGAAAATAAATGCGAATGAAAAATGTAACGCAGGCCGAGTTCCAGGCTCTCTCTAGCCTTAAATAAAAAAAATATCCATTTAATTAACAACCAACAGCGGTTAAAGTAATCAATAACTCCAAATTATTATTTTTTTCTGTGAAACAAAAAAAAGGCATCGCGTCAGTCTGAGGTGGGGTAAGGTATAGCCTGACAATAAAGAACCATTTCATTCGAAATCGTTTTCATTCACTCATTTCATCTGTGTCTATTCCATGATCTATCTATCCCCAAGTAAAAAAAGAATATTTTTTGTGAAAGCGTATCGCATTTGTGTCTACTGCGTCTAATTATAATTTTGTTTTTGGAGAATATCACTATTTAATTAACAAAAGATGTGCATGAATTCTTCAGTGAGTGAATTGTTTGCATTATTACGATAGTTTCAATATGCAATCCGTAAAAATCATACTTAATTTCTCAAGCGATTAGCTACCGATCTAGTCATCCATGGCCACCATTTTAGAATTTACTCGTTGGTGCTCTCAAGTAATTTATTTTTGTTGTATGAAAAAGGTGCATTAAATTAATTGAAAATGTAACTATTTTCATCGATAGTTCTTTATCTTTATGTTAAAATAAGGCATGGATTGCATTTGCAACAAGAAAATGCGTATTTTTGAATTTTATGAGAGTGACTCCATAGACTAGTTTAGTTTTCAGGAATATCTAATTGAAGATTAAATTGGTGGCAATATGGTGTCTACGAGGCAAATGAGCAGCGTCGGGGGTGGTAATGGAGGCAGCGATGGTGCAGGTCCCTCTCACGCGGAGCCCGTGGCGGTGTCCCGCGTCACCCGTCACTCCAGCGCTTTGATGCCGGGAGGTTCCTCGCCGCACGCTAGTACCTCCAAATGCACTTTAGTGCCTGCCCCCAAAACTTACACTACAACTATACTTGATTTGCCAGTTGAAGTTATTGAGAAGATTCTTTGCTGTCTGGGATTCAAAAGTGTCTCACAAATTAGAATGGTTAATATTTTTGTATGCTTCATTCATTTTTAGCATTTAGACAGTAATCAATTGCAGAAATGGGTTTTTTCTAAGAGTAGATGTTTATCTAATCTTTCTTTCATGGATGTGTTACAATCTTTTATTGAACAAGCTTGACACAAGCCAGCATGATTACAATGCATGTAAATTTAAAAATTTCTACTTGAATTTATATCAGCCTCTGAGCATACTGTTAGATATTTTAATATTTCAAAAGCCAAAAAGAAAAGAATAGATGGTAATTAATTCAACCTTTAAGTGCTGGCACTTGTGATGTACCTATTTTCCTGTTTTGTTTGCTTTCATACATTATGATAATTACATTGAATGAAAGCATTAGACCTAATCAAAGTGGTTCTATTGGCATTTTTAAAAAATACTTGTGTTTAAAAATCAAATAAATTTTGCATTCATTCAAAACTTAGTCTTCATAGAATTCAGTCTACTTGTTATTTCCAGGTTAATCGTCAGTTTAATTCAATATGTAGCAGTGTTTTGAACTCTACATTTCAACGGTTACAAAACCAGATGTTGCATAGATTTCAATCAATCAAAGCTAAGATGCCTCGCAGAGAATCTGCCCGTAGGAGTCACCCTCTGGCCTGCGAGTCGGACATCATTGAAACTTTACACATGAGACTGAGTCTTCTGCAGATGACTTTTGGGAAACACATTGAGCGGAAGCACTGCTGTTTCTTCCCAGGAGAGGTGAGCGTCTTTTCATTTTATTATTGTAATTGTAATTTTAATACATTTTCATAGGTAATTATTATCTGTTCAAGTAATTACGAAACAACTTCAAAATTGGGGATCTTCATCTTATCAGTCAGTTTTTAACACTTTGTTAGAGTGTTGCATCTTGTTTTCTTTCCCATGTCAAGCTATATGGTCTGCTAGCTAAATATCTCAATGTTAAACCTTTCAATCGTGTCAATTAGAGACACCATAGAAAGACAATGACAGCACTGATAACATCGTTCGCTCGGGGTTTAATAAATTAGCAGTAAAAGTTGTTTAATTAGGAAACCCCAAAAAAAGTAAATATTAAAATAGATCCCAATCTACAGTTAATATTCATAAAATTTTGAAGTTTAATTGATATAATATGGATTAATTGGTATGTACACTTGAATTGCTTGTAATACTTGAGACTTAATTTTATTTTGAATTGAATCACATTTTAATCATTTGATTCATGTAATTGTGTTGATAATTATTAGTTGTAGTTTAAATCAGCTTGTACAATGTAAATATAATTAATTTGAATGACACTTTATACAATATCTTACAAATGGTTAAAAACTGACAGCTGCAGCAGCATCCATTTAATGCATTTTATTTATATTACGAAAAATAAAGGCTCAATTACGAGAAGACACTTAGTCTCTCTTTGGTATGGCAGGAATGTATGTGAGTATGGTAGGCCCATTGCACTTATCGCACTATGCTATGTGTGAAATAAAAAACAAACTACTCCCAGAATCATTTCTCATGTAATAATTTAATTAATTAGTTATAATTACATCTTTTTGGGTTCTGTAACAGACCCCTTGTTATAACTGGGTACAGACTACTGTAACGTAATATGAAAGGGGCATTTCATAAGTGTCGAAGCATGGCGCTCACAAACTGAGCGTGTACCTACTCACATAGTACAAATGCTCTGTTCTCGTGCGTCCTCACTATGCACATTCTGTTACATTACATGACATTGCAACAATGTGGATGGCAAATTCTTTCATTGTGTGTTACATTGCATGTTATGTTACAGCAATCTGTACTTGGCTTTATTTGTACCTACTTTCAATTTTCAAAACTGAAGTGCTTTCGAAAAACGTGTACTCTTTACATGAGTCAACTTTATCATCTGAAGTAAGACTCTTTATAAATGGATCTTGAGTCCGCAATCGTGATTACCATTGAGGTTTGAGGTGGAGTCGCGGTTTTTACACAATGCTTTTTACTATATTTTCTATAGTTGCCTACCTACAAAAGCTAGTGCATGCCGTGGTTGCTGTTGCGACCTAATCTATTTGTTTTCTGTTTTTATGTCAGCACATTAATATATGTTCAATCAATTATTTTTGCGATTGTTAAAGTAATACTCGAGTTTGTAATGGTAACTGAGATTAAGATCGGCTTTAAAATATTTACTACTAAATATAGTACTAATAAATAAGAATTGGCCTTCACTGTTTGTCGTGGCGCCCTTCCTTTTTGCTTTGTAATCCTTCCACACGAAAGTAGTAATAGTAACCTCTAATAATAATGAAAATTTGAATTTACCTACTAAGCTACCATCAGGGTTCTAAAAAGCCTGGAGTCATACAGCTCAAAATATGGTCACAGTCAGCAGTCTTTACAGAATTGATCGATTGTACTTAGATGACGTGCACTCATCCTTTACTATTTTACTGAATTCATTATTTAAACCTCTAATAATAATGAAAATTTGAATTTAATTAGCTACCATCAGGGTTCTAAAAAGCTTGGAGTTACACAGCTCAAAAAATAGTCGCAGTCGGCAGTCTGGTCAGAATTGATCGATTGTACATTTTACTAAATTCATTAAGGGAGTTTAAAATTACGTTGTCCCTTGTGGTCTTGTCTAAAAATCGACTCCAAAATCGGCTCTTGCGTTTACGGGCCAGCAGCACGTGTATTGTAGGGGCGTCATAGGAAAATGTGCCATCAGTCACTTACGATAACTAATCTAGGTAACTGCCAAACTTGCTGACGAACATAAAAAACTGATGAGACTCCGTCAAATTGATTCTGTGACCGCGCAGCAATAATTTTGTTTTCTAAGCGAGCGTTACAAGCTTATCGAGGTAAGTTGAGGTATGTTTTAATTTTTTAATTACTGTCAACAATTCTATAAGAAGTATTACGTAATGATCTGCATAAAAATTTAATACTTGAATCAGTCGCGGGCTACGGTGCACCTTGCAGAGCTGATAGCAAGCAATTTTAGAACGCAATTGTTAAGATAAACTTAACGAACTGTTCTAGCACTTCAAACCATTAGGCCGACTATCACGACTAGTAAAGACTAGCATTTAACCGCAACTTCGTTCGCGTGAATGTAGGTTATAAATTAAAAAAAGAGCAGACTACAAGTAGCCATGTTCTTTGCAGTTCAAGCTTACTCCGTATTAAACTTCATTAAAATCCGTTCAGTAGTTTAAGCGTGAAAGCGAAATAGACTGACAGAGTTAGTGAAGATTAGTTTATTTCGATACAAAACCGTTTTTAAATTTCGTACTTACAACTTTATTGACATGGTACTGCAGTGACAGCGTTATCAAAATTATAACCACCGTTAAACCGCAAAAGCCGTGGACTAAAATTGCGTAAAAAGATAATAATAGTGGGTATGTAATCACCAAATTCTTGTAGCTTGAGAATTTTGTATAGTAAAAGTTCTTTTTGATACGTTCCGGCAGCTGCTAAAGCATTAAAATATCTACTACCGGTATGTATGAACGGGTCCATACGATTTAGTAGCTATATTCAACTAGGGCATTACTGACAACCCGTGCGTCTGAAAAGCACGTAAACCCGTTGGGCCCGGTTCTCATTCGTAGAACTTGGACAGTCGTTACAGGAAGACACCAAGAAGTCTGCCCATCAGTCTATCGAAGGAGTATTACGTTGCCAAGTAACTGGGTTGTTGTAACTTGGTTGATCTTCAGTGTTCGTGCGGCATCTCTCCGCAGACCATGTCCCTTCCGTCCTGCTTCACGCGCCGTTACCTGCTCACGTAGGGGCTTAATGACAGCATAAGCGGACGGTATTGCCGTGGCCTAACTATTTTTATCATCAATACGCTATGAAGAAGACTGGGTTGTGGAGATCCGATTGACAGTCGCTTTATGTAATCATGGGTATTCAGCCGCATTTGGTTAGACTGGATGCCGACCCCAAGCTAGTTGGAAAACGGTTAGGGAGATGATGAACGTCATCGAGAGTTCGGCGTGAAAGCAGTGCTATTCGACCAGTATAGCACCTCTTTCACACTTGATTGATGATTCCGACATTCACAGTCTGAGTCTCTACCCTATCCCTGTTCTTAGTTGTTGACCATTTTATCGGAAAACACTGGAATGCTTGGAGTTTCTTGTGTTTACAATGTTACACGATGGCATCATCGTTATATGAACCATTAACAAGAGGATTATCAAATTTTATAAAATAAAAAGAAGTAGTTCTTTCCAGACATCACTAATTGTTTAGCCGGACATTTAATTAATTTTACAAGTGTTCATAGTATTCAATTGTTGCGGCCGGCTAAATTGTGTTATCTCGGTATTAACTATTGCCAGTGACTAGCGTCTACAGGAACTGGCTAATTCCACATTTAACTCAAGTGAAAGTGCCGAAAAAACATTATTTGGGCGACCTTCTGAAAACACTAAATGTTTTGAATTAAACACATCTCAAACTCCTACTTTAATGCCAAATTGATAGGTTTTCAGGCTAACGGCTCGTTCACGACTTCGGTCTTAGGCGAACATTACACTTCATGCAAGCGTCAATCAATTCCATCAATCATAAATGATGGTTTTCGTCAGTCAGTACTAAAAACCGTCACCCAACGCATTATACGCTAGGTTTCTCGTCAATCAAGGCTTTGGCTGCGGCAAAACTGACAGCAAAACCTACCGTAAAATGTTCGCCTTAGCGGCGTGGCGGTGGGCGGGGCGGCATCGGTAGGCAAGCGCACGCCGCTATGAATGGCGTCTCATGGCGTGCTTCATTTTAATTTTTGTTTACCGCTCGCCGCTGCCGCGCTTAGCTCCCGCTCTCAGCGTCAAGGTCGTAAACAGGCCGTAAAGTAGAATAAGAAATACTAAACTTCAAATACTTAAATAAAAAATCGAGGATTAGGGGTAACGGTAGAATAACCGTCTTAAGCCACATCACACCTAATTTAAACATTCTCCAAGCTTGCTCTTCACTTCAGATGCTTTGCATTTACTCGATTCTACCTCCACTAACAGTGCTGGTAAGGATTTGTAAAAGATATAGGATTAGATTTGGAGAAAACTACCTAAGCATCCATTTGCATTGCCTGCATACTACATCATATTTCTGGACAAAAACTGATGAATTTACGAGTAAGTGAAAAATCTAAATGGCTAAAGTAAACGGTTTCAATTTGCTGCGATTATATTCTGAAGTTGAAACTTCTATGGGACAAATAATTATGCAATAAAGCAATTGTCAATCTGGATGGACCCGTTAAATTTCGCGAGCATATTTGTAAGCAGTTGGCAGTAAGTAGTATACACACAGCGTTAATTTCTCAATTGTCTATTTGTACCAATTGTTTGAATATTTTGACTAGCATAGCATAGTCAACCTTTTTATGGTCCCACTGCTGGGACTCGGGCTTACTCTCTAGAAGTGGGAATGGGCCGTAATCTACCACGTAGGCCCAGTAAGTACAGGTTGGAGGATGTGCATGCCTTCGAATGTTTTGTTGTAGAACAGGCCGGTTTCCTCACGATGTTTTTCATCACCGTTTTGAGAGTAGTGGTGATGAAATAAATTACACAAAGCCACGCCTGGCTAAGTTAGAACCCACGACCTACAGCTCGTAAGTCATGGCCATTAACACTGCTCTTATATTGTCGTAAATTCGACTATTCGTGTATTATTAATTTGATTAAAAAAATAAGTGGCAGTAGCACACATTACTCGCAAAACAGATAATAGATAGGGCGAAAGATTCTGAAGTGGCGACCGCGTACTGGAAGACGCAGTGTTGGTAGGCCTCCCACAAGATGGACCGCTGACCTGATGTGAGACGTACAGGACTGGTTGTTTTGGGGAAAGTCGGGGGAGGCCTATGTCCAACAGTGGACGTCTTTCAGCTAAAATGGTGATGATATTGTATTGTATTTATCTATCTGTTTTTTTTTTTCTTTTATTACATTATGAGAAAAAAAAGTACAGATAGATGTAAACTAATGTACCTTGTGATGACATGGTGTGTGTGTGTAAACTAATGTACCTAGTGACACCATCACTAGGTACATTAGTTTACATCCCAAAGATTGGATTGGAAGATGCCTACCTAGAAGGCCTCTGTATTTTAGTGTACATAAAATAAAAATAAATTGTGGATACAAGCATCGTAATCGATTATTTCTAGTTTTGAGAGTCAAAAAGTTTTTTGTTTTACACGTCGCGGAAATAACCTAAAAACCACATGGGCCCAAGAACCGTACTCAGTGCTTAGAAATCTTTCGATGCACTCCACAGCACAGCATATTTGTGCTGTGTTTAAAACGCCGTACGCCATGTAAAGACATAAGATCACGAGCGAGGTCGTAATAAAATGACAAGATACTTATTCCTCCTCCTCCTCGAGTCATATTTCTCATTACTGAGGGTCGTGAAGTTCCTCGCTGTATTAGCTCCTTATTGATGGTTCCTAGCGTCATGAAGTGCGACGTGCAATTGAGTGTCCTGTGTGGAGCGGACCAAATCTGCCCATCTTTTTAGGCTGCTGCCTCGTACGGATACACATATTACACAGGGATTACAGATACATATTACACGGAGCTCTAGGTTTGAGATTCTGATCTAGCACAGTATGGCCAGATGTTTTAATCTTCTTGAACAGCTCCAGGTCTCGCTGGGTAAAATCCATATTAATGCGGGATTAGGATCTATGTTGTATTTACTAAAATAAGTTCTTGGTACATAAATTTGGATGATGACATAATAATGAAAAAATATGCATAGTCATGACAAAAACAAACACAAATATTTAATTAACTCTATCAGATCAAGAAATACTTTTATAAACAATAATATTAATTTATAAACCCGTTTCATTATCTTTATTATAGATATTAGATGAAGTATACAGTATTCTGTCATACTTGAAAACCACTACAAAACTGGCAAGACCATACAAAGTGACCGATGAACTCTTTGATTTGACCACAATGGCCATGGAATATTTTAAAGAACACATTGAGCCCAACTTGCCGGAGATTACTTACTTCGGTACAGATTTCTTTGATATTACTACAGCCTTTTCACGTGAGTATTAATTTACAGACTTTTTTTATGTAAAAACCAAACTGTAATTTCCTTTTACTAAGAAGATTCTTATCGTTTTACTTGGTAAGTTCTTTTATCGTTTGTCAATTATTACATTACATGTTAAATTAATTTCAGCCGGCGAAAGTAGTAAATCGTATATATGCTTGGATTCGCCGCCACCGAGCGGCTTTGATTCGTCTTCGTCGCAGCGGACCGGGGCCAACGTGTCGGAGCGCCGCGTGTCTTCTCTCAACATGTACATGGAGGAGAGCCTCCCGCCGTCCCCGCCGCCGCCGCAGAGCAATATGGTGCTAAGGAAACGGATACATCGCATTAAACAAGGAATGAAAAAGTAAGAGACAATTTAGACATGCAGCAAGTCATAAAACTTATTGAAAGGCAGTTAATTTTGGTTGGTTTGGGATAATTTTTAGCATAGCATAATCAGCGTTTGGATCAGTCGTTGTGGTGATGCTGGGGGACGCCTATGTCCACCAGTGGACGTCTTTCGGCGCAAATGATGATGATGATAATGTGCCCACTGCTGGGACTCAGGCCTCCTATAGGAGAGGGTGTGCGTGTTAGTAAATGCTACATGTCTTTGAATTTTTTAGTTCTTGGACATACCGGTTTTCTTGTGGTGTTTTCCTTCACCGTTTTGAAAGCAGTGGTGACGAAATAAATTACACAAAGCAATGCGCTTAGCTGTGTTTGAACCCGTGATCTACAACTCGTAAACTCGCGGCCGTTAACATTAGGCCACCACTGCTCTTAAATAATTTTTATTAACTTTCAATCGTGGAAATCACAGACACAATAGAAAGACAATAGGTGCGCGAACGCCGGCGTTCGCTTGGGGTTTAATGAATACCTTTTAATTATATTGGCACGGTGAAAGAATATAGGTTAGATTAAAACCTACTTGTAAGTGCAGATGATTTTGCTATTTTGTTTTGAATTTCGTTTATGTACTTCATCATTTTGGATTTTTTACAATTCACACAGTGATAGGCATTGTAAGGTTTGCAATAATTACTAAGTAGGCCTGACTCCAATGTACGGATGCTGATCGTACAAGCATGATCACATTGGATCATTCGCAGCAAGTTAACCTGAATGCAAACAAAATCTATAAGTTAGCGAGAATGTGCACTAACATATTTGTATGTGCTTTGATTGATAGAATAAGTGGAGCAGGAGATGACACAACTTCTTCATCAGAGTGCTAACGTACGACAGCCGCCTGCACCCTTACAGAACCCCACTGAGCTTTAAAAATATTAAATTTCAGTATTAGACATTTTCTTTGCAAAATAAATAAACGGCATTATGAAAATCAATCTTGATTTTCATAATGCCGTTAGTGGGTACATTTAGTAGAACATCTAACCACCAACATTTCTGTGTACAATATTCTTAAACATCAGCCATTTGGAAGTAGTAAACGAAAAATGTCGTGCTAAAAATAGTTTTGTTGAAAATATACATAAATCAAAACATATTTTTTAAATCAGTTTAGCCTGGTCGTTAAAGCCAGGTTCCACTAAGTTTTGAACTTTTTTTATAAAAATAAAATCGCTGTTACAGGGCCGCGAATTCAACATACACCTGGGCGTAGTACCTACAAAACAGTCTGTGACTGCAACCGGCTCTTGATGAGGTCTTCAGAATGTATTTATTCGTTTTACGGCCATATATGGTCACAATCGTGTGAAACATTCGTCGGACCGAGGCGCATGCTGTTATCAACTACGATTTTGCTGTCAATGAGCTAAAGCCAACTGAAAAGAATGATGATTGATTAAACTATAATCTATGTTGGTGAATAATGCAGAAAGCAATCTTGTTGATTTCAGCACAGCTTAAAAAAGATTCATCCAACCTTACACCATTGTTTTAAGTTATAATTGTATTCTTTCATCTCCAGGTACAACGACCAGCTGTCTGCTTTGCGCAGTGATCTCCGTAGTTGCAAGCGCAAAACTGCTCTTCAACAAAAACAAATTGCCGAGCAACAAAAACAGATAGCCGAACAACAAAAGCAGACATTGGAATACGCCAACCGCCTTGATGATTATGATAAGAAGAATGAAGAAACAAGCCGCAAGTTTCAGACTTTGTTGCAGGTAAAAAAGTAGTATATTTTCGAGAAACAAGTAATTTTGGCGAAAGCCAGGTTCGTCAACTGCCGATATTGTTATAAATTCATTCATTAACATAATTAAACTTCATTATAGATCAAACAAGACAACTAATATATTAAATTTATTAAGTTTTTGTCATTTGTGTGCCTAAATTTTACATATTATACAAAAACTTAACCTGTGCCTTTATCTATCTTTAATAGAAGGAACTAGATGAATATTTATGTATTGTTTTTGTGTAACATTTTTTAGATTCTTCTATTTCTTTAGTCTCTTTTCTGATTATGATATGTTACGAATAATTGTTTTATCTCGTTTCAGGAGTTAAACAAGTGTAAAACAGAGCTCCAATACTGGCGGTCACGCTCGCCGGCCGTCCCGCCGCTGTGCGCCGAGTGCGGCGCCTCGCTGCGACTGTCGCCCGCTCCCTCACTGGCGCAGGTAAATATTACGGTGCAACATTCATCTATCCTGGTAGCTTTCAAAAAACCACACGAAATTCTATGGCAGAAATTACTGCTGGTACTGCTTGTCTGAAGTGGCAGCCAAGAATTATGGTCTAGATATATTATGGAGGCATGCATAAGCAAATTACAATATTTTATGTTTATTTTTTTAATTCAGTGGGCGGCCGGCACAAGTTCGGAGCCGACAGAATGTGAAGTCTCTGCAGCAGACGTGGAGGTCGTCGCCGCCACCAGCGCGATACCCGACGCCACCGCAGAGCTGCAGCGCGCTGAAGTTAAACTTGAACAGAAGACTAAACCGGAATCTAAGTCGGAGTCCAAGACCAAACCTGAAACGAAAGTGGAGACTACAACGAAATGTAAGCCTGAGCTAAAACCTGAAACTAGCAAATGTAAACCGGAGCCGAAGCCGGAGGGCAGCGGCACGGAGTGTTCGGGCGGCAGCCCGGCGTCGCGGCGCCGCGCCTCGGCCGACGCGCTGGGCGCCGGCGCCACGCCCGAGCGCAAGAAGCGCCGCCTCACGCGCCCGCGCAAGCTGTGAGCGACGCCAGCTGGTGAGTAGCTGCTAACTTGCTGAACATCTGCGCCCTGATTTTATGAAATAAAAACGAGGACCCTGAACTTACCCGCGCGATCTGTTGCGCTATATTTATATTATTTATTTTTCGCCACACTTCTACTAAATAAAAATCAGTGGATTGATGCATGTTATATTACAATTCGCTTTTACATGTGCTTAACATATTGAGCTTATAATGAATAGCGCACGATAAATACAATCAGCATTTTTTTCTTCATTGAATTTAAAATGATTTAATAACAAAATATTCTGGTTTTCAGGATAATTTCAAATATCTTTATGCACAACTAGTATCTAGTATCGGGCATCTAATGCTAGGTGCCGTCTTTCGGGGTCCCTGAATCGCTAAAATGAACTGAATAGGTTTACCTATTCTTTAATGGTTACTTGCTTTGCGTGGTTTATACATAAATATGGAAGTTTAATGTAAGCAATCATATTGATGTGCATTCCAATAAACAATTGGGTGGGTCGGAGAGTTGTGTGTTGATAGTGTTAGCATTGAATGTTATATTTGGAGCGGGGTCTCCTAGTAAACCCGCTTTTGACGCGGGCTCGCCTAGACCTGGACGTTGTTGAGTAATAATAAAACATGATGTACGTACGACGATCCGCAGCCAGTAAACGTTAATTCTGGAGTCCATTATAAAATCGCATTCACTCATAGTAAGTAAAGAGTAATATTTTATAGATTTATTGAAATTTAGTAGTATTTAAAAATGGTTTCTATCTCGGAATATGATAATACTTGCTACCTATGCACATAATAATTTTTAGTTACTGACCAAACGGAGTATTGCTTCGATTTTGTAATTTGTGAAACAGTATTATTCTCCAAGGCGAATTTATTGCATGTGTAGAGTGAATAGCATTGTTTAATAAATTGCAAGATTATGTTGTAGAAAGTTTTTCTGAAACTTAGTTGTAATAGTTTGATTAATTTGCAATTTACTGCTGAGATGATATAGAAATTCGGCTAACCATGAACAAACTAAGAAAATATTTGTTTTAGCTAGCTCTAAGCTTAAACCACAAATGGCGTAGTTATTTTCACGATTGAATGCAACTGATTTAAAAGCAAAATTGATGTTTGCGACATAACTCGATTACTTTAACAAGCTGTTGAAATTTTTTTGGTTTGTTTAAGGTGTGTCATAAGTTCAGATGCATGCAGATATTGTTCAGGGCAGTATTCATATACCAAATGGCTAAATAGATTTCTTTATGATGAGATATGATGTGTTATAAATTATAAAACATATAAAATAAATGACTTAGTACTGGTCAATGCTACAGTTGTATCTTTGAGGTGAAGAAAGGATAGTTTAGTAGTTAATTAGTTACTTTAGTTAATCTATTTGATTTTATGTATTGGTAAACATCAGTAAAACGCAAGTTGCATGCACAATTTGGACGACATAGACATTTCTTGTCATGATTAAAACAAGAAGAAAATTTATTTAATTCTTAGTTCACCTCAAATATGCAATAATCTTATTCTGTTAAACTTATGTTTGAGTAAAACAGTGTAACTTCTAAATGACGTTCACAGCATCAATATTAGGCCTCTGAAGCACTAAATTAGATGCTGTGCTGGTTGTTCAGAGTGGTACAAATAGTTTTAGTTTATTATAGGTTTTACAGCCCTGATAATTTTAATTTACTAAAATAGGTTTTGAGAAATGATTGTGAATAGAGATGAAGGTTGAATGTTGTGTTTATTTGTAAATATTTTAAAAGTAAAATCACATGTGTAATGTACAAATGAATATATTTATGATTGTATAAATATACAACAGTGTAAATGAAATATTTTTGTGACATGGTGTATAGTTAGGTGACAGTAGATATGGCATAAAGCTATTTTCCATAAATTGTGTTTAAAAGATGTGCTCACGGGCTTCACACAATTCTTGCATCATGTCACTTAACAATTTACGAACATATCAGCCAAATTCATCGAGTCATCACTGTGCACGTTACCCAAACTATAATCACTTAGTTCACTATTGTATTCTGTATCAAATACGCACAAGTACTACAATATATTTATATTGACAGATTCATCTATTTAATTTGCTGATTATGAGTCATTCACCTTTAATTGCGTTTGTGGTTTCCATGCTGCATTATTATGTACATAATATTCTTAGTGCATATAGTATATAAATATATTTCCGATGTTTTTACATACAGAAATCACGAGTACAAATTATTTTTCGTTATAGTGCCACCAAGGCTTCCATGTTTCGAGTGCAGTTGTAATATTGCTGGTTTAAACCATCCTTTTAACTTAGTTATAACAATTTCGGTACTTCGAATAATACAAAATATTGACTATTATCGATCTACTAAACCTATAATATGTTTAATTGTAATCTCGAGTGTATTATTCAGGTGAAAAAAAGTCAAATTCACCTATTTGGACAATAAGAAATGTTAGTTACCACTTGTTCTGCCACAGTAGCGAACACGCATTAGAAAAACATCTAAATGAAACTGAGATGCTCGGCCGACGACATTATTAGTGTGTTCACATTAAAATACACTTAATGTCATGTGGGAACATAAAACGCTAATGCCTGTTCACAGTATGACAATGCTACTCTCGTTTGACACCTTTGCCATGTTATTATTTGTGTATATAGTTACAATTGTACATACTATGTATGCCGAGTGTAGGACTGTAGGTTGTTTCACATTCTTAGAGTTGTAAGGCAAGTTATAAAATAAAAAGAAGTACACAGATTATTTTTAATGTTTAATGACTAAATGTAATTCTTATTTGAATGGGACAAAATCGGAGATATGTCGGATATATAAGAGACGCGGGAGCGGGGGAGCTTGAGCCGGCAGCGGCTACGCGCGGGAAGCATTGGCTCTGTCGGACGTGCAATTGTCTGCATTTTATATGTGTAATGTTTGATGTTTCAACGACCTAATAACGAAGTTTATAAAGTAACGCTTATCACTCTCGGAAACTCGGTACATATTTATTGGACTATTTTCTTTTATAATTTATTTTAAATGTTAATTTCCTATTAAAGGTGAATGTTACAAATGAGTTTATTATCATTTAGCCAATTTAGAGTACATTCTGTACATAATAACATACAGTAGGTTAAGTAGTCCACTCACTTTGAAATGATTTTTGCAGCGCATGCAACGGCCACGGGCGACCTTTATTCAGCTTATTGGTCACGTGGGACTGGCTCATGTCATGTTACAAATGATTTAAATGTATATTAATACTAATTATCTTATAATAATAATTTCGTGTCGAGTTTATCTTTGAAAGTGTTCCATTATACTTAAGTTGAAGATTGTAAGGAATTAAACAACTGTATCGTATCTGAAAGAAATTCGCGAAGTTTAACGTATGATTAAAATAATTACATCGTAAACACGATGTCATATATGTGTTGTAGAGCTTAATGAATTTAAATTTTAGAATGTTACTTTAGATGAGAAAACGATTCGAAGTGAACATAATTGTGCCTAAATCAGTTAAGTACTTAATGTCATTGTAAATTAATGTGTGGACCGATATAAGACATTACGGTCTTGTGTACAATATAGACATATATATGTTATTCACAACCTCTTCTAATGACGCAGGATCCATACTAAGTATAACCGAATTATGTATGTCTGTATTTATAGTGGGTGTCTACAATAACTAGCTATTTATGCCAGTAATAAAACTGTTCTCGCCAGTTGTGGTTAAAACTACTGCATTCATTGTAATTTAATCTTTACGATTCATAAAACATTAAAATAACGAGATTCTTACTTTAGATATGTATAACATATTATACCTAACAATCCTACAAATACTTCAGACTAAAGGTATATAAACGCCTGTAGTTCTGATAAGACAGACTTCTTATCTTACTCAATGTGAGATTTAAATTAAATACTACTGCAATTTTCTGTAAACCTTTTCAACGTTCTATTTTTCCTTTATTCAATAGTGCAATACGGGAAAACATCCATTCAATGGTGTTATTTTGTCAAAATGTGCAGTTTTTATTCTTCGAAACTTTAAAATAGATTCGAATAGGGCTGTAAATTAAGGTATAAAATAACGTTGTTAGAGAAGATAATGATGTCCTGCCAAGTGCACTAAATGCATTACAGGAGTTTTATGTTGTGCTCTGGCAAGTGTGTACAACCAGCAAGACTGTCAATTGCTGTAGATATTCTCTTTATGATAGTTATATGATATAGTATTTTTATTAGACAAAAATACAATAAATGTGTGAAGTCCAATTAAATGACGTCTTTTTTTTCATACTCCCAGCTTCCTAAAACAAAAAAAACATCTCTACTTTTTAACTGAAAAGGAGGAGGTTCTCAATATGTCGGTAGAGTCTTGTCTAAAAAACCGCACGACTTGGGTAATCTAATTAAAACTGCCTGTTGCTGGAACTTGGCCTGCGCACTACCGTGCGCTTTGATAATCAATTTCTTGAAATCTGATAATTAGTCTACACTGGTTGAACAGTGAAGGTTGCAAAGGGATGATCATTGTTTACTAATAGAATCTTATAAAAAACCGGCCAAGAGCGTGTCGGGCCACGCTCAGTGTAGGGTTCCGTAGTTTCCCGTCCGTCAAAATAAGTGTACCCACTAATGAGTTTAAAAAAATGCTTGCATATATATACGATTAGTCCAGAAATTATTTTGTACAACCTTTTTGTCTTTTTCAAACAATATATTACACGTTAGGGTTGAAATTTAAAAAAAAATCACTTCATACTTTACATATAGGGGGGCTACCCTAATAAAACATTTTTTTCCAATTTTTATTTTACCACTTTGTCGGCGTGATTGATATACATATTAGTACCAAATTTCAGCTTTCTAGTGCTAACGGTCCCAGAGATTAAGCAAGGACGGACAGACAGACATGGTGAAACTATAAGGGTTCCTAGTTGACTACAGAACCCTAAAAAGTATTGTATGTACTCTCAAAATACTCTTTATTCGTTAAAAAAATTCTAAGTCGTTTGACTAGACGAGACTGTCTTTTTTTTTACTTATTTTCCCTAATTACTCGAAGACGTCTGTGTAAGTGTTCTCCCGCACCCGGGCCAAAAAAAAGTCGCCACAAAAAAAAGCTTGAAGCGGCCACCAAAAAAAGCTGAAGCGCGTGACAGCTTTTGGCCGTGCGTGCAGGTATCATAATGGACTCTGACGAAGAAGGATTAAATGCACGAACGGCATGGCATTTTGGCCGCCCCAAAAAAAGCTAGAAGCGGCTTCAAGCTTTTTTTTTTTTGTGGCGGCACTGCTGCACACACGAGCCACAAAAGAAAAGGCTGCCTCAAAAAGAAGCTTGGAGCGGCTTTTTTTGTGGCCCGTGTGTGCCACACGGTGTGTCTTAGGGAATCCAAACTCGCATCAAAATTGCGATCCCGCAAACTTGCGGGATTGAGGTCGGCAATGTTTAACTGTTTTTTTTTTAACTGACCGTACCTAATCAAAATATAGCTTATTTAAAGTAAACTCTATCACAATTTTATATTACAACATCAGATAAGTAGAATGATGTTACTAGTTTAATAAACTAAAGTAACTTTAACTGGACTTTGTCTCGTTTATTATTGGAACCCTGATGTATGTTTGCAATTTACAAAACGCTAATTGTAACGGTTATATCGTAGTTCTGTTAGAAATTGTACCTATTCTAAAAAGTTGCTAAGCACAGATAGCAGTTTAAAAAGGCCCTAATTTTTATACAAGGTGTAAGGGACAGTCCTCCACAATCTTTAAGGGCTTGCTCAGTAGACGAAACTGAACAACCTTCCACTATTTTTTTTTTTCAGGAAACGAAAAAAAAATCCGTCTCACCACAGAAAATTATAAACTTGATTGGACAGTTTGTATGGAGAGGCCGAATTTAGTTTTCGTTTCCGGAAAAAAATAATTGTGGAAGGTTGTTCAGTTTCGTCTACTGAGCAAGCCCTTAAAGTTTGTGAAGGGCTGTCCCTTACACCTTGTATAGTGATAACGATTTACTGAAGAGTAATCCTAGAAAAAGTAAAATTTTGCAAACATTGCCGCATGATTTCTTTTATCTCACCAGCTTACTGGATACGTGATCACCTGATTGGTCAAATAAATGCGATGAACGAGGTTTCGAAATTTTTCAAGATCAAGATAAGTGCATCTTCTGTAGAAGTTATCAGTATTGTTGTCGATTAGAAAAGAAAAATTGTTAGCTTGGTTGTAGGTGTAGGTAGGTACCGCTTAGGCAACTTAGGTACATGCCCCCTATTACTTGCCCTACAAGAGGAGAGGGTTGCAATGCTCATTGAGACCTGGCGTGGCTACTCAGGGTCAGTATGTCGGTCAAAAGTTATAAAGAGTTTAAGGGCCCGATCTGAGGGCCAATTGAATTTTAAAAGCTAGGGCATCTAGAGAAGATCTATCTCTAATTTTGACGCCAATTAATTTTTCGCCTTTTTGTCGTTTTGACTACTAATCAGCCGTTCAATTTTAGGGATTTAACGGCCGATTAGGCATTGGTTATCGTTTAAGTTAGTGCAACTCACTTTGTAATTATCTACATATTTTACGCCACTACTCTCCTTTTCACATCATCGTCAATCTTTCCGTCTCTGGTAAACAAACTTTTCTAATTTATAATAAAATAATCTTTAATTCGGTTATGTGACATCAATGACAGTAAACAATTACGAAAAAATTTAAACCTATGTTAGAATATTTTCTATTTATTTATTTTAAAACAAGGTAGATGTTTATAATACATCTGTGAACAAAATCACCTAAAAAAGGAGAATTGTACGTATACCTGCATGCTATGGTCTTCAGGATAGAGTTGGAGATAGCCAGCACTGCAGATTTTTTGTTTTCTTTTTATCTGCCTTTTTAGGCAGATTTCTTTTTTATCATGGCGTGAATAGGTACAAATCACTCATTCATTTACAACACACCTTTTTTTAATATCCTATCACATCTCACACCGATATTCTCTTCTTTTTCAACACTATTCCCGTGGGATTTTGCCAGCCTTGCCACCCATCCTATAGTTACGCCACTGGTGCCAAGTGATTCCATTGAAGCGGAGCAAGGCGAAGTAAGTAACGTTGAGCTATTAGAGCCTCTGCTTTGTGCTCTCCACTCGGCACCACACCTCACTCGACTCCGTTCTGTCTCGCTCCGTGTCAGTGGAACCGATATCCGTGGTGAAAACGCACCCTAACGGTCACCAAACTAGAAGCAACGCTGCACAACGGCCGCAGAAGATCAAGTTCCAGTAGAGCTGAGACGTCCGATTAGTGGTGCGCCGTTGCTGGCAATATTGCCCGAAGTGGGAACATTGCTGGCAATATTGCCACCAATATGCATACGGTCAATATTGTCATCAATATTTTCACTCCACGGCAATATTGCCAGCAACGGCACATCTCTACGTCCGATGGCTACTTGCCCTCGGCCAATCATCGCCAATCGCTTACCAAAGTAGTAAGTACGGGATTGGTACTGATTTGTACCTGAACAAAAAATGCAACATAGATCCAAAAAGGCCAATTTCCAGCAACGGGCCCCGCGCATGCCATGCACTATTTACACGAACCGTTTCGACCCACTTTTGACCCCCCTGTAGCTCAGTGCATATTGCAAGTACAGAGATAAAATTATATCTTCGTAATCATTTACTAGAACTAAAGTAATATGGCAAATTTCATAGACATAGCTTTAGTAGATCCTGTAATATGACCCTGTGAATATAGCTAATTTTGGCACTGACTCACTGACCAGTATGGTAATCAAAACCTCTAGACCACTTTCAATTGTCCTAGCGTTATGAAATTTGGTCGTGTTTTATATGTATATTAACAAAAAAATTAAGAAATCTGTCAACATTAAGTTGGGTCAATCTAATATTTATGAACCAGTGATACGAGAATACGAAGAGGAGGGGGGGAGGGGGTATAAAATATGTCATAATAAATTTAAGAAATCGGTCAAGTGTGAGTTCGCTTAATCGAATATCAAATTTTTAATAAAATATTTACGAACTAGTGATACAATGAGAATACGATCTAAGGTTAACAATGGACGCGGGCGTGGCACAAAAAATAAATAAAAACCGGCCAAGTGCGAGTCGGACTCGCCCATGAAGGGTTCCGTAGCAGCAAGTAACATAATATAAAAGTTCTTGTAATGTGTTGTAACTTTGATCGATGTTTTAATAATAGTGTATTTTTTTTCGATTTATGACGCATTAAAAAAAAAAACTACTTACTAGATTTCGTTCAAACCAATTTTCGTTGGTAGTTTTTATAGTAATGTACATCATATATTTTTTTTAGTTTTATCATTCTCTTATCTTAGAAGTTAGAGGGGGGGGGGGACACACACATTTTACCACTTTGGAAGTGTCTCTCGCGCAAACTATTCAGTTTAGAAAAAAATGATATTAGAAACCTCAGTATCATTTTTGAAGACCTATCCATAGATACCCCACACGCATGGGTTTGATGAAAAAAAAATTTTTGAGTTTCAGTTCTATGTATGGGGACCCCCAAAATTTATTGCTTTTTTTCTATTTTTGTGTGAAAATCTTAATGCGGTTCACAAAATACATCTACTTACAAAGTTTCAACAGTATAGCTCTTATAGTTTCGGAAAAAAGTGGCTGTGACATACGGACGGACGGACAGACAGACAGACAGACAGACAGACAGACAGACAGACAGACAGACAGACATGACGAATCTATAAGGGTTCCGTTTTTTGCCATTGGCTACGGAACCCTAAAAATAGGTACGATTTCTTGAGAAAAAAAAAAGTATTTTAATCCCACTAAAAATATACCTGTTAAAAAGGGGGCCAAGTTCCTATCGGCTAATTGTTCGCCTTAGAAAGGGTTGAAATCCAATCCAATGCCAAGTTTAGATGCACTTTAAAATCGATCAACTTGGCAGGTTAATTTAATTATATAAATAATAAATTTAATTATACAATTAATCAAGTGTTACGTACAGTCTGTCAAGAAAGTCATGAAAAGAATGTTTTGGGAACTACTGTTTTTGCTAATACTGGCAACACTGAATAATTGTTAAGCTGAGTACTTGAACTGTCACGTCGTTTCTGTGTGGTTGATTTTTTATAATATTTCGGTGCTATTTCGAGTTCTTTTAATCGTGTAAGCGTTAAGATACAAAAAATGAATCGAAATGTTTATAAGAGCGGTGCGAGACAAATTATATTTAAAGTTTTTAAGGGTGTATGGCCGAAATTAAAGGTGGGAGTGCTGGGACGAACAAAGACGATGTTTATGGTCGAACAGCAAAGTTAACCGGTACGTAAATATATTCTAAAGTTTAGCACACTAACGGAAATATAATGTTTTAACAATCTTCTGTTTTTAAGTACAATTTATCTATCTTTAACATTGTTTATGTCTTGCTAAGGTTATGAAATTTACCTACGATTTATTATACTACCACTTAACGGTTTTGATATTTTGGTGCTTTTTATTTAGGTATGATAAATGTATTTGTATATTTAACATAATTATCTTTATTGACTTCAGGTGTTTCCGAAAGTACAGTTCGGCGCATTGTGGACTAAGGCATGAAGAATGGAGATTTTTCAACGCTTGGAAAACACAGGAAAGGCCGACCTACGAAACAAACTACGAGTCAGATGTTGGCCGGTTTCATTTTGAAGAAGTTTCAGGCAACATTTCTGGAGTCGAATACCTCGACTCTGATTATTTGGATTCGGATTAATAAAGATTTATTTCATAAACTTTTTATTTTTGCAATGAGCTCATACCTATCGATACTCAGCGCCATGCTGACGGCAGTGCAGAGAGGCGAAACATCGTGATTTGCACTTTGTTACACAGCTTACACAGCTGAAAGGACGAAAACAAGGGTTGATCAAACCAGACATTCTTAAGAATATAATACCAGATATTCAGAAGAATGTCTATTTTGATAAACTCTTACGTGTAGGTACGTAGGATAAACATATAATTATCCTAATAAGCAAATAGAGAAGTATGGTTTCGTCGCAATGTTTATAAAACAAAATTCAGACTGGTAGAGAATGCCTAAGGCATTAACTCCGCCTTTGTACTTTTGTGTTGGATGAAGTTTTAATAAATAAATGAGAACTACTATAGCTATTATGTATCAGTTAAAATTAAACGTCACTTGAATGAAAATTAGTTCTAATAAAAATGTTGTTCGCCACTACGACAGAGTTAGTAGGTACTTTTATTTATGGGGAGCCACTACCAATGAAAATCAAAACTCGTTTGCAAGCATGTAATAAATAGATAGACGAGTGTCAGATAGATCGGTAAAATAATGTACCTACACGGCAGTAAAGGGACCGCAAATCGGTATTTATTATTTTATAAATAAAAGTATCAATATCTTTTAGTCGAAATTTATTGGGATACCATGTTTAATGATGGTGGCGCCCTCCCTTCTTTTCATGACTTTCTTGACAGACTGTACCGCACGAAAACCTGCTAAGTTCTTTAATGATGATCAGGCTGTTGATGAAGATGATTATGATTGATTTTAAAGTGCATCTAAACTTGCCATTGGATTGGATTTCAACCCTTTTTAGGCAAACAATTAGCCGATAGGAACTTGGCCCCCGTTTTTAACAGGTATGTTTTTATTGGGATTTTCCTTTTACAAGAAAATCGACTTCGTGGGTGGATAGCAGTTACACTTCACATTACTTACGGCTAAGTGGCCCAACTTATGTATTATATCATGTATTATGAAAGTGGTAGTAAAGTGATGTTTGTATTTTTTTTTATGTATGTTCGCGCATAACTTCGTCACTTGCCAACCGATTTGAAAAAATATTTTTCTATTGGAAAGGGTATACCTACTTCCCAAATGGTCCCAGAGTCACCAAGTTGGGATCTGATGATGGAATCTTGGCAAAATCGAGGGAACTCCTCAAAAATTATAGGCAACCATATAGTTCTTTTGGTATTTTCATCAAAGACTTTTAAAGTCAAAAAATAACATTTGATAAAGTGGAACTGGTGAAGAAGACCAGAAATGGCCAACGGAAGTTCATGTTACTCACAAAAATATCACAGTGAACATACCTGTAGTTATACGACTGCGTTAATACAAATAAATAAATGGTTCTGAAAAGGTATGTTGAAAATGGTATCATCGAAGTAACCTGATGATTATGATGGAGCCAGAAGATAGGCACAGGAACTCCGTAATAAATCAATGTATCATAGCCGTGTTTGGACTTCTTAAAATTTTCATGAGATGCACTTTGGCTATAAGGTACTATCGAATTAATCTGATGATGATGAAGCTAGAAGATAGGCACCGGAACTCCGTAATTAATGAATTTATCCTACCCGTGTTTGGGCTTATTAGGTTTGTCATGAGATGTACTTTGGCTATAAGGTAGGTACTATCGAACTAGTCTGATGATAAAGATGGAGCCGGAAGGTAGACACGGGAACTTCATAATAAAACAATGTATCCTAACAGGGTTTGAATTAATTGGAATTGTCATGAAAAAAAGGTACTCTGGCTGTAAGTGTATTACAAGTAAAAAGTGTGAAATAAAAACTTTTTCCAAATAAAAACCAAGTCCGCATCTTGTGGAGGGTGACTACGGAACCTTGTGATGAGATGCGCGCGTTAATCATTTAAAGAAAATCTAACCTTTCCGTTGCGTGATGCTCTAATTTTTAAGCTCACTAGATCGTATGCTACGTTGCTTTAACGCTTTTGGTCATATGTATAAATCTTAAAAATAATTACGGTAAGTACCTACAATTGTTCATACCCATCCTACTACATATATATATATACTACAGGGTAATTTCTTTACGATTCCCGATTTGACTGCGAAACTTGATGATTCGATTTTTATTAACTAAATCTAACACGATGCGTCGATAATTCAGTTGTACGATGTTTTATTCCATCGATGCTTTATTGGTGCGATGTAACGTTTGTGCAAATAACCCTACAGCGATTGCTCATTAGATCGATAGTATGTCTGTTCAAAACTCCTACTGTTCTGTGACATTTTAATATTAATAACCATAATAAAGCCCGAGCGCCAGAAAAGTGCCATAAAACAGTGATTTTCTGAAGCCTACTCTTCGGTAACGGCCATGTTAACAGGTTTAAAAAAATATATGTTTAATATAGATTCATGAAACTATTATCAACATTTTGACTTTTTCGAGCGATTAATACTTTTGTATAAAAAAATATTTAGCAATTTCGCAACTTTTCCCTACTCCTTCGAAACGACTTGGATTTTTAGAAACATTTTTACACATAAAAATTCGTGGTTAAATATTGTTCAAAGTGAACATAGCAAAATAAGGTAAATCAATCAATATTTCGCAAAGAAAATGGATTTAAAGGTCAGCTGCGCATTATCCGGACGTAGGAAGCCGCAATTAAATGCCCAGATACGCGAACTGCCGCCTAGACGGGTAGCGGGTACGAGAGTTGTGTCCATTTAATCTCGGAAAAGATGGTTCCAGGGACTATAATGGCCTATTTTATATGGATGGCCTTAGGGAAATAGATTTCTTTTATTATCAGTCTCTCTCTCACTCCATCCAGAGCGGGAAAATAGTTATATACCTAATCATAGAACTATAAAAAATAGTATATAATAATCCCTTCCATACAAAATAGGCCACATTAACTAGAAAACTAAATTCTGATTGAAAGCGGTAACTATAGCTCAGTCCTGTTGAGCTGTTGTGCGAAAGATCGTGAGTTCGAATCACACAAGACAACTGCGAACCTTTTGTAATTTTTACAAACGTAGGCAAGCTATTAGCTAGGAATACTTAGATGTACCTAATAGGTAAAATAAATAGCAATAAGGAATTCGTAATTCGGAATATCATTATCTATTTGTTTTACTTTTTTTCAGTTTTTAGTTTCATCGGTAATCAAACCCGCATTGGCGCATCAAAATCGAAAGCGAACGATCCGCAATGAACCATTTCAGTCGCCGCAACCACTTTCATAACACATGATTATATGATACATAAATTATCAACTAAACCTAAATATGTATTCGAAACATGTCATTACATTGCATTTCTGCGTATACGCTAAAATACAGGGTGGCCGGTAAATGATTAAATATTTACAGATCTTCAAGGACATAATAAGCCCTACATCGAACTTGGATTCGACTCCACGTTTATAGTCCGGAAAACTACACACCGAAAGCAGCTGACGTGCTTTCATTATTATATAGGCAGGGGAATTTATAAGCGAGGGAAATCGGTGGCGGCGCACAGTTGTCTGTACGACCAGCAGTGTCGCGCGGTCCACGTCGCCTCTCTACCGACCGCGACACACACGCTTGTTTTATCGTGTTATTATTTGTAAACAATAGGTGCCTAATAATGAATTGTATCTAGTAAAAACAATAGTTAATCAGTTTTTTAGGATAATAGTGATTAGTTAAGTGACAAAATGCAAGTGGTTGCTGCTACTATTTTTGTGTTCGCGCTTTTGCAAGGTATGTAGATAATATAGCAGTTGCATTATTTTTTTCGCAATAAGATTACATAAGACTGTAAAATTGAGGAATTTTATAAACTATCTTGTCGATAGGAGATTCCGATATTTTTCAATTATTTGTAGTCTGAAAAAGCCCGACATGTCGGCAGGTAGAGTCCGTCTTCTGATGTCCTGAGGCTGAAATAAACTGCTCCATAATTATTGTAATTGAATTGTAGCAGTAGAAACAGGCCGGTTTTCGAATTAAGAATTCGAATTCGAGTATTTGTCAAACTCTGACTGAAAATCTGTCATTTGGCATTCAAGAAAGATTATGCTCGTTCTGAATTCAAAATTCTTTATTTGTTAACCGATCATATTATCCTATCTAAATCTTATTTATTTATTTAAACTTCATGTACAATAGTGGTACATAGGCGGACTTAATGCCACAAGGCACTCTCTACCAGTCAACCTTTGGGTTAAAAAAACAACACTGTGGTAGGTTTGCACAATAAACAAATACCTACATAACAAATAGTTCAAATGGAAAAATATAAAATAAGTTATTGATAATAATAAAATACATATATATGCTAAAATAATAAACTAATAAATAGGTACTATGAAAAATATCAAATCACTATGAGAACTTAATAAAAATTCTGAACGAAGACCGAACTAAGGTTGAGAGGACTTTAAATAGGTAGATAGTAGTTCCGAATTTTACGTTTGAAGGATAATTTACTTTCAGCTATTCTTATTTTTATTTACCTAAAATGTCGAGAAGGTTGAAACTGGAGACAATACAGCAGCAAAAGTAATCACTGAAAGTTTCAACATGTTAACTTTTGTAAAATACGTTTAATTACCATAATTTTATTCAAAACAATACTATGACGCATAATAGTAAAAAAATCCTGACCTATTTTCTAACTTAGTTTTCTTCCTTATTCCCGATGGCCTTTTGAATAATTGACGCACCACGGTTCACGGAATTCCACGTTCGTTCTAATAACTTCAGACATAAGTGGACCTGATAAGGCTGGACTAAGGAGGTTAACGTGCCAATACAATATCTACTGACGCATTTCCGGCTCCGGGAACTTCGGTGACAACCATTAAACATTTAAACTTGATTTTTTATCTAATTATGTACTAGCTGGTACCCGCGACTTCGTTCGCGCCAGACTCCTAAAACAGCACAATGCCATTTCAAATGGTCAAATTTTCAAAAAGCTTTTTTTGTGCGGATCCCTAATCATTTTTCTGACGTAAAATTTAAGTCGCCTCAGTTAGGTACAATTACTGTCATGGATCTTGAACACTCGGCGTCAGAGTGGGGATCGCATTGTGCATTCCATACATTGGCGAGCCAATCGTCGTCGTTGTTACATATATGCTGCAAGCGCAGGGAACGAATCATGAGTGACGTCTATGACGAATTGACGCGGCGAACCAATCACTGATACTCGCCCCCGCGTCTCACTTTGCACCACGAATATTTGACTTCTGCGCAACTTCAAGCCAGCGCTCAAGATCCGTTTCGGCAATTGTACGCCTCAATGAGAGATGTCAGTAAAACCGTAGCGGCCAGCGGCCCAGCAGGGCCAAAGCCTACTGGGGCCATGAGTTGACTTCTGAAAGGGTAACCCGTGGCCCTGGCACGCAAAGGCAAAGAAGGAACATAGGTGTGGTTTTAGTCAGTAAGTCTGAAAAACCCTCTCGCTCCACTCTCGTGTGAGAGAAGCCATTGGATGATTTACCACCTTAAAAAAATCCTTGATGAAAATATCTAGATTTTTCTAATTGTAATCTATGTGTAGGTAGTTCAGCTTCGAAATAAACAATATCGTAATTAATGTTTTTAACTAGGAACCTATATAAGCGGGGAATAACCCCTTATATACCTAACAATAGGTACCTACATAAGTAATTAATCATGTAAGTAATCATATTTTACTATGTTATTGAAGCGTAGATATTGTTGTTAGCTGGAATAGTTTTACAACAGGTAAATAAATATGGCGTATTTATAGTAACAATAACGACAGCAAAGAGTTCCGTTTTTTTTCCTTTTGAGATTTGGAACTGTAAAAACGACATTTTTTTTACAAAAAAAGGTGAAAGGTGAAGTGGTAGCTCTGTTTGGACAATAATTGCTTTGACTTACTATATTATTTATCAAGTAACTAATAAAATAACTAGGTATAAAAATTCATTTAAAAATAGTAATAAAGTAAATAAATAAATAATAATGCCTATTATCAACCATCCTCCTTAAAGTCGCAATGGCTCAGTAGTTACACATCCGCGTGTCTCGCATACAGAGGTAGCGGGTTCGAAACCGGGCAAACATGTACCAATGTGAATTTTTCAGTTCAAATGTACTTTTCTAAGTTTATCTAAGACATTACTGACATGCCTCGGGAAGCGAGAGGGTTGGTCCCGGTTGTCTATCGTAGATCTTTGACAGTTATTATACATATATAGGTAGTCAGAACAGACGTCTGACCATCAGTCTATTCAAGGAGTACTGTGTCGCCCAGTAACTGGGGTGTGGAAGTCAGATAGGCAGTCGCTTCATGTATTCCACGGGTATTCTGCCGCATCGGTTAGACTGGAAGCTGAGCACGATAAAGTTGGGGAAAAAGCTATGGAGATGATGAGCTTTGTACTGAGAAATGTGTTTGTTGGATCTTTTTAAGGGAAGAGTACCTATTACAGTTTTCAAAATTTCTGAATATACACTGCACTGAATATACTATAGAACCTAAATAGATGAGCCAAGTTTTACCGCGAGATATATGCATACGTATTCTTAATTTCGAGAAAAAAATTTGTTCAAGTCTCAAAAACGGCTAAATCGACCTTTTATTATTTTTACTAAATTGTAAACAATTTTTGTTTATTTTTCTCAAAATTAAGGTTATAATTATTTTTTTAGGTTTGAAAATAGGTATCTCGCGGTGAAACTGTTGACAGATCTATTTAAAATCTTCATTTTTTCTTTATTTATTTATTTATTTATTTATTTAAACTTCATGTACAGTAGTGGTACATAGGCGGACTTAATGCAACAAGGCATTCTCTCCCAGTCAACCTTTGGGTTAAAAAGAGATCACTGTGGTCACTTGTCTTTGTGTAATTCAATGCAGTGTATTTTTTAAACAATTTGAAAACGAAGTGTCTTTTTGGTGTTTCTTGAGGACTCTCCTCTTAAGTTAATTGGTGGGATATAAGTTTTTTTCCTTTCAATAATAGGTCAGTAGATACAAAATGGTATGACGGAGCTACAATTCGTCAACTCTGTTACGTACATAAATAAATTAAAAATAAAATATTGTTACCCAATTTAATGCCCTTGAAGTTTATTTATTTATTTATTTATATTAAGGTACTCCAACGACTTATTCACTAATAACATTTTACAAAAAAATAACTAGCATATATATACCAATGATTGTGGTGAACTTGTCACTTAAAGAAGTACACAGCTTACACATAAATGAAAAAATACTTACAATTAATGAGATCTATCATTTATAAGAGTGCTATATTAATTATTGTTTTATATTACAAATTGAATTTAAAAAAAAAAATTGACATTTAAAATTAACAGAAAATAATTAAAATAATAATACAATTTTTAATGTTAATAAATTATTGGAATATGGAATTAAAATAAATAATTATACTCGGTTTAAATTAGGGCGAGATTACAAATTTGAGAAACGATTGCAATAAACGTGATCAAAATGCTATTTGCTATTAAATGTCATAAGATTCTTACGGAATTGGTAAAAACTGTCGGCAAAGATGTCAATGTTGCTATTATTGTGGATTATATTGTAATTAGCCATAAATCGGTTCATAGGGGCACTGCGACCAAGGTTTGTTCTTGATGAGGACAAAGCAAGTATATTGGTTTTGCGTACAGATCTGGTTTTAGTGCGCCAGGGTACAGTGATATTAACTTCAGATAATAGCTCCGGAACATCGGACTGATTATGAATAATTTTGTAAAGAAATATTTGGTCAGAGAAAAGTCTACGTTGTTCCAGAGCCACCATATTGAAATGTTTCAGTCTTTGTGAATAATTAGCTTCCTGATCGCAACTAGAACTTCTGAAGCGTAGATATCTTGTGAAAGCCTTCTGTATACGTTCTATCCTATCAACATGCACGCGATATGCAGGATTCCAAACCGGAGATGCATAGTCCAGTTCACTTCTAACAAGCGTATTGAAAAGAAGTTTCAGGGTCGATATGGACCGAAACTCCGAGCAAGTTCTCTTCACAAAACCTGCCATTTTTGTAGCTTTTGATACAATTTGGTCAATATGATGTACGAAACAAAGTTTACTATCGAGCTGGACTCCCAAATCACGGATAGTATCGACCTTTTGCAAAGAAACTCCATCCAATTCATAAGACGAAGGTATTAAATTTTTGTTACGCGTAAAAGTTATGTGATAGCACTTACTAACGTTAAGGGTCATCATGTTCAACCGACACCACTCATGTATTGCATCCAGATCTTTCTGAAGAAGTGATGCATCCAAATCCGTTTTAATTTCTTTGTACAGTTTTAAATCGTCTGCAAACATGCAACATTTGCTGTGTCGGACTGTATGAACTATGTCGTTTACAAATATAAGAAATAAGATCGGCCCCAGGTGCGATCCTTGTGGTACTCCTGAAGTGGAAGAGTAAAAGAATGATTCGTAACCTCTCACAACTACTCTTTGCTTCCGCCCCGTCAAGTAGGAAGCGAACCACTTGTGCAGTTGACCAGTTACGCCAAATTGCGCCAGCTTCATTAAAAGTAAATTATGATTGACTTTATCAAAAGCACTGGTGAAATCTGTGTAGATGGAATCAACCTGAATACGGGAATCCATAGATTTAGCAATGCCATTGATGTAGTGGACTAAATTAGTGGTAGTAGATTTTCGACCTCGGAAGCCGTGCTGTTCTGAGGCCAACTGCACGTTAGTTAGTATTTTACTAATCAATTTAAAATAAAAGAAAATTGAGATGCTTAAAAATTTCAAGCATATCATTTGAAGTGACAAGCAATTGTCGGTAAAAAATAAGAACGCCTCAATTATCTATTAAGTTCACAATGTTGATGTCGCAACGAACTAGGCACTTTTGTTAACAGCCTAGCTTGATAACTAAACGCTGCCGCCGTTCAACTAGCGGCGGCAATGATGTTCAGATATGTCTACTGTACTGCCTCATTTAATAGGGTCTATACGTGATTAAATAGTAGATACCTATTGATACAAGAGCAGAAAGTTTGTCTTTAAGACCAAGAATTTTGAAGTTTGTCATTAAGGCGAGTGTGCTGTGGAGCCGAAGGCAGCACTGACAAAGTTGCACGTCTATCAAACGACGTTTTTCAATACACTTGCGATTCGTGGGGGTCGACACGCGCCTCGTGGGGATCGACACGCGCCTCGTGGTGGTCGACGCGCGCCTAGCTTGATACAGTAAAATGTACTTAATAAAATTGGGGCGGGGGAGAGCACGCGCACTTTTCTGCACTGCGGAAAACAGTCAACTGCGTTCATAAAAGCGGTGGGATAAGAGCGCATTTTCAAGTAAGTGTATTAAAAAATACTTGTGGCACGCATACAGTTTAAATTGCAGGTTCGTTCGTTGGTTTGGTTCCTTTACACTGCGCACAGAAATAGGAGCAACACGCAGCGGGGTTCCGTCGGCTTCATTGTCGTCAGCCGACTGCACACAAATCAAAATTATTTTTCCTACTTAACCACAGCCTCTCATAGATGCTTGAGTAAGTAATTAAACGTTGTCAATCGAAGTCATTTGCCAAGCCGTTTGATTGAATGTTGAATTTTACTCGAGCGGCTAGTTGAATGGTGCCATTCAGTAAAAAGGCCAAACTTGTTACTGAATAGTAAATTGAGCTACGACATTGACTAGCAGCATATAAAAGAACCAATTTTATAATCAAGAAACACCATGTATTTTTTTCTGTAAACAGCTTGTTTTTATTGAGGGTAGACTATTTAAATACCAACATAAGCATAAGTATATTATTAGACTACCATTTTATCCAATGGAAGACTCTATCACACAGTGGGCATGTGCTTTCGGCCACAGCGAGACCCAAAACCAGGAGAGACCTCATTACAGTCTCCAGGCGTTGCACTGGAGAGGTTCCATGGCGCTCTTACGGAAGGATATGGTGCCTATGTGCTTATGAAAAGAATAGAATAAACTTTAATGTACACTAAAAAAGTATCCCCAAAAGCCAAAGTGGTCTTAGCGGTAAGAATCACAAAGTTTTTCTGCTCTTATCCCCGAATGCCGAAAAATTCAACTGTCACCATGTTAAGCCCATATGATTGTAATCTGCAGTATTGTTGTGAATGGGTATTTACTACCTATTTACATAATTATTCGACTATAAAGAAATGAAAAAAGAAAATAGATTATCTTTGATATGCTGTGATGCGACAGTTAAAACGTCTTCTAGTCAAATGTTGCCAGCGACACTGCGTCCGTCGTTCTTGCTTGGGTGCACCCAACTGCATCGTGGCTACCGGCCCGGTCAGTGACAGGCATTACAAATATAAAAAAAAAATTTTGGAACATTCATTTTACATTTAATTCTTTATAAAAAAAAGGTAGTCCTTATTAGATCCATGCATGGCTTGAAAGTTTTACTTACTCTTATTCTTTACAACTTCATACAGAGCAGATATCCGGCGTTTGGGTAGATAATTATGTGGTAATTAAAATACATATTCGAAGCCGGAAGAATATTGACGTCATTTATTATTTAATTCCGCAGATGTAATGTTTACTATCACTTAACCAAAGGCCATTTAGGAGGTGTAAAATAATATGAGAAAAGGAAAGTAATTTGCGCCTGTGTTGTTTTGCAACGAAAGTAGTAAACGTTTGCCAAGATAATGTAAACCTTAATGGATTATTTCCACAAGTGTTTCTCTAGAATTAAAGTCATATATAACATGAGAATGGTTAAGATTTTAGATGCAAGATTACTTAGCACGCGTTACAATACTAAAGAGAAAGTCCGGACAGGAAATCTTAGCGGCTATACTAAACACTAGGCTGAGCGTTTGTGCATTGTTTCTTTTTCACCGCAGGTAAATGACTTTAGGTATAATCTTGTATTGTTTCATATTAATATTTTTATTAAAAAATACATTGTGTTAAGTCCACCAGCCTTTTTTTGAGGAGGTATATCATCAAAATAACTCCTTCCCCTCTGGGTGAGCGAGATGGAGTCTCAGATTTTTACTGGCTAAAACCCACCTGTGTTCTTTTAGTTTCTCTTTGGGTTCTAGAGTCACAGTAATTATTTTGAACCCACAGCCGCGCAGCGAGTAGCGTAGCTAGATGTAGGCGAAGTGGCCCCTCACCCACGGCCTCGCACTAAAAGCGGCCTCGGTTTTTTAAAAGCGAGAGTTATACTCCGTCTTTTTTGGTAGTGAACTAAATATAAACAATCTTAACATGTTTTTTATCGAAAAAATTGTTTAAAAAATTTATTTAAAAATGTTTACAATTAGGTATAAAACCGAAGATATGTAATTAACTAAATTTAAATAATCTTTGTATGTCTTTTAAACGATTTATTTTAAATAAAAAGACATATCAAGATTGTTTAAGTTTTGTTAACTACCTAAACCGATGGATTAGAGGTACATATTTTTCGAATTTATGAGAGAAAGCCCTGATGTGCCTTTGCCCACGTCTGGATTAGTTCATGCTACGCCTCTGCGCGCAGGCTTAGCAGGCGTTAAGGGCCTGCTGAACGTTCTTATCGATATTTCCTAACATGATCAATTTAATCCTATAAGTCAGCAAGTTTACATAATCCAGTTGATAACGTGTAGGTTTCTACCGAATGCATAATGCAATAGATCCTAACAGACACAAATTGGTTGGTATCTGTCACTTCGACTTTTCACTTACCCGATTGAATAGAGTACCTTTATATAAGAAGTCTATTTAATTAGTCGTGAAATCAGAACGTTTTATTGTGAGTTTTACTCGTTCGAGTAAATACTGTTGTACATTGATTGACATTATTGCCGGTACCTAATTGGTCAATAGCGTAAAGTAATTATCTACTAATTACTTGTCAAATACTCATTAAGCTAAAAATGGGTAACTGGGACGTTGATCTTTACAATCGAGTAATTTTTGCCCGTGACTTCGCTCGCGTACGTAAAATATAGCCTATGTCACTCAGAAATACAGCAGCTTTCTATCGGTGCAAATAATTTCGCAATCGGACCAGTACTTTCAGAGATTACGTCGTACAAACAAATAACAAACTGTACCTCTTTATAATATTAGTGTAGAAGTGTAGATACATCGGTTGTCTCCTTTGTAATTGGATGTAGGTGATCTACATTAACATTATTTTAAAGGGGGACAAGCAATTGTGTATTTATGCCTGAAATTTTGAAGTTTCTCAATTGCCTTTTATTTTATGTATTATTAAAATATATATTTATGCTATTATTTAAGAGCTTTCATGCTTTTAATCGTGTCTGATTTATAATGATAAAAATGTATTCTCTATTTTTTTTTTATTGCTTGGTATGTGTGGATAGAATAAGCCTCGGCCACATTTTATTGCCGATACTGATAGGTTGTCGATATAATTATGGGAGTGATATACATTTCATTTACTCAAAATAATCTAGTCTTTTTTATTGCTTTTTTTATTATGAAATACGGTACTTTTATATGGACTGAAAATTCAAAACGGTAGGTAGTATTCCTAGTTTTCAAAAACTTTCGCTTCTATAAGAAAAATCTGAAGTTATCTACCTACACACCGATCTACATTAATTTTTGCCTCTATTGCCGGCCATACACCGTCCTATTTATCGTCCAATCGGTTTGACGCTACAGGAACTTCAGATTAGTTAAAACCTGTAACGTCAAACCAATTGGACGATAGGTAAGATAGTGTATGGCCAGCAGCATAGTAAGATAGTGTACCGGGGCTCGAGCGCCCTTTCGGAAAGCACCCTTATTGCTTTCCGAAAGGGCGCTCGAGCCCCGGTACAAAGGCTAGAAGGAATGGGGTGGGTCTTTTAATCAGTAAGAGTCTGACACTATCTCCCGCTCCGCCCAAGAGAGGGGGTTGTCTTTGGATGATTTTTTCCCACCAAAAAAAAAGCATAAGGGTGCTTTTCCATCAGAAATGCTATGCTATGTTGCTATGGATGCATTTAATATTCGCAGATCATATTCATTGGTCCATAAAACTTAGCACTGCTACTGATGGATAATGTTAAGCTAAGCTAAACTACCTGTGTATTTTATATGGATAAAAGTGTGCTATGGATATGATCGCGAATGGTTTAGCTGTGCTAAGTGGAGAACAGAATACCTGTAGTAGGCGCGCAATAGGCTAGTTGCCGTAAAAAATGTAATTAGTCCGCTTTTAGATTATTCAAAAATAAAGGACGCGTATTTTTTTATTTGTAAATTAAACCAAAAATGTCAAAGATGTAGCCCATTAAAGTTACCTACGTGTAACGTCACGCCGCGCCCGTGCATTTTTTCGCACAGGGTGACGTCACACGTATCTTTAATGGGCAAGAATATTTTTGTTATTTTATGTTTAATCGAAAAAGAAAAAATACGTGTCGAATATTTTTTTTATAATCTTAAATACGGACTAAATAAAATGTACTTAATTATTTTGACCCTGGACACTACCCTATTGTCGTCGAATGCACAGCGCCGGCGAGTCTTCATATAATAATAATAATAATAAGGAGAAACAACATCAATGAGGAGCTGCTCCTCATTGATGTTGCCATTAGCCAACAGGTTCGTCGTTCTCGAAGAGATCTGTCGACATGTTGGATAGATTATAAGAAGGCCTATGACTCAGTGCCGCATACATGGCTCATGAGGGTGCTGGAGCTGTATAAAGTTGATGCAACTCTTCGCGCCTTCCTGATGTCATGTATGGGGCAGTGGAGGACGGTCCTTCACTATCCAGGGTGTCGACGGGTTTCGGAGAACAGCGAACCGTTAAGGATCGAGCGTGGCATATTCCAGGATGACAGTCTGAGTCCCCTGTGGTTTTGCCTAGCCTTGAACCCTCTCAGCACACTGCTGGAGGGTTCGGGTTTAGGCTACCGGTTGAGAAGAGAGGGTCAGGTCATATCTCACCTTCTTTACATGGATGATCTGAAACTTTTTGCTTCCAACAACTTGCAACTGATGGAGCTACTGAAGGTAACTGAAACCTTCAGTAGTGCCATCAGGATGGAATTTGGTTTGGACAAATGTGCAGTCATGCATGTAAAGCGAGGGGAGATTATGGAATCCGTGGGAACCCAACTCTCGGATTCCATACACATTAGATCCCTCTGCTCAACCGAAACTTACAAGTATTTGGGTATGTCGGAAGCGTTGGGCATCAATGCTGCTGACGTGAAACAATCGTTGAGGGAGCGCTTCTTTGGCCGCCTGAATAAAGTACTAAACAGTCTTTTATCAGGCGGGAACAAGGTGCGCGCCTTCAACGGTTGGGTCATGCCGGTTTTGATGTACTCTTTCGGCATACTCAAATGGACTCAGACGGAACTCGACGCCCTGGACAGGAGGGTCCGCACTCTGCTTACCGCAAACCGGATGCATCACCCACGATCATCGGTGATGAGGCTGTATATCCCGCGGAAGTGTGGGGGTCGTGGCTTCTTAAATGCCAAGACCCTGCACAACCTTGAGGTATGCAGTCTCAGGGAATACTTTCTGGAAACCGACGTGGGGATGCACCGAGATGTAGTGGCGGTGGACAAAGGCCTCACCCCGCTCTCCTTGGCCAACGAGAACTGGCGCAAACCTATAGTAATGGATACTAATGAACGCAGGGAAGTATGGAAGGGCAAGGAGCTTCACGGGCGCTTTTACCGGGCCTTACATGGGCCCGATGTAGATCTTTTAGCGTTCGTCTCCTGGCTACGCTTTGGTAATCTTTTTGGAGAAACCGAAGGTTTTGTCTTTGCAATTATGGACGAAGTTATGATGACGAACAACTACCGGAAATATATTGTGAAGGACGGTACGGTTGACATCTGTCGGGCATGCCACCGGCCTGGGGAATCAATCCGACACATTATTTCTGGGTGTTCTCATTTAGCTAACGGAGACTATTTGCACAGACATAACCTTGTAGCCAGGATAATCCATCAGCAACTTGCTCTTAAATACAATCTTGTTGAATCAGAAGTACCGTACTATAGGTATGTGCCCGACCCAGTTCTCGAGAATGGCAGCGTCACATTGTATTGGGACCGATCTATCATCACTGACAGGACTATTGTTGCCAATAAGCCTGACATAGTGGTGATAGATCGACTAGAGCGTCGCACAATGATTGTTGATATAGCGGTCCCTCATGACGAGAACCTCGTGAAAGCTGAGAAAGATAAACAAACTAAATATCTTGACTTGGCTCGCGAGGTTGTCGACATGTGGGAAGTGGATAGAGCAATCATTGTGCCGATAGTCGTGACGGCCAATGGCTTAATAGCCAAGAGCTTCGATCAACATCTGCGGAGGCTCTCGTTAGGCAGTTGGATCAGGGGCTTGATCCAGAAGGCAGTACTCCTTGACACGGCGCGTATTGTCCGGAGGTTCCTCTCTCAGGAGCCCTGACCACCGGTAGCTTGGACCCTGTTCCCGATGCCGGTGGGCTACTATTTTTTGTATTTTTAAATGTTTTTTTTTTAATATCCGTTTTATAAGAAATATTTAAAAATATAATTAATATGTAATAAAATATAAATAAATGAAATAATAATAATAATATTCCACAGCTATCACACAGTAATTACGTGTGATAGTTGTGGAATCACACGTTTTACACGTCATAGCACATCTTACTCGCCCCGCTATACAACATCAGTTTTAGAATACATAGGCGAAACCCGAAACATATGTCTAGTATTTTTATGTAAAGAAAGACGAAAAGAATTTATATGTAAGTACAAAATTTCGTAACTGTATCATGTTAAATCACAAAGTTATAAGCTTGTTATGTCAGCAAAAATACATAGTCACCGGGCCATCCAGGCAACTAAGGGGTTGATACGTACTTGTAGGTACCCAGCCGTTGGCTGTCTGGCACCTAATACCCGCTATGACCTTCCTTGACCTGTATTGTACGTAATGTTGGTGGTATCCAAATTGTGACCTTTTAAAATATTTTTTGGAAAAAATGTAACAAGGCGTAAAAACTATTGGAATCCAGGAAATTCAGGTTTTTGTCTAAAAATAATGTTGTATACTTAGTTTAGCATCAGTGGAAAAGGTCACACAGTTTCGTAGCTTAGCTTTCACATCCTTCCAATATAGCCGCATGCGCATAGCACTAACACATCTCTGGTACAAAAGTATCCTGAAGGTCGTGAAGATTTAGAATTCCGAATAAAACACGTACATATCAACCTACCAATATATCGATTTATCAATTCGCCGAATGTTTGCCATAATTTCAAATTCAAGTTTTCATCAAAAGACACGCAACCATAAACAGCATGATAACACGAAGGTTTAAAATTAAATATTTTAGTAGGATCTATAAAATTAGCTTTATTTGCGCTGTGCTAATCCCACTGTGCATATTTAAGGGTAAAATAGAACTTTTTATAATTAAAGTATTATTGCAGCCATATAAATATTGTTTAATTCTAAATTCAAACCTATACATATAAATCATAATACCAATAAATAAAGGTGCTTTTTGCACCATAATAACTTATTAGCTTTTTTCAGAGGTTTAGCCACATTAATAGTATTTAATTTAGATACTCATGTGGTTTAGTATCATAGTCTACCCTCACAGGAACTGTGCTTTGCTCAAATATTATATATTTAATATTTTGATAAATTCAAAGTATTCTCTTCTCTATAGACTACTTTGTATGTCAATTAACAACATTGGTGAGTGTTTAAGGGCCAAGCGCCCGAAAAGTGACATAAAACAGTGATTTTCTGAGGCCTACTCCTCCGTAACGGCTAAGTCAATTGGTTTGAAAAAAATACATGTTTATTATAGATTCATGAACATTAATACCAACATTTGATTTTATCGTGCAAATAATTCTTTTGTCAAAAAAAAAATTTAGTAATTTCGCAACTTTTCGCAACTTTTCCCTACTCCTTCGAAACGGCTAGGACCTTTAGAAAAAATTTTACACATAAAAATTGGTGGTTAAATATTCTTCAAAGTGAACATTGCTTATGTAAATCAATCAATATCTCGCAGAGAAAATGGATTTAAAGCGCTTTCCTGGCGCTGCTGGCCGCAAACAAATGCACAGATTTGCGTACTGCCGCCTAAGCGAGTGCGAGAGTTGCGTTCACATAATTTCGGTCAGATGTTTCAAGGGACTATGCGCCTTAAGTAAACTCACCAATATTTTTAATTTCTAGCACTGTTTTTTTTGCCCCTGAGCAACAGTCGCATCATTTTATCTATTTATAAAATAAATTTAGAATTCATTAATACTTTATAATCTATTTTTGCACTTTTTGCAGCAATGCTGTATGACGCAGTATTTGTTAAAATAGTACTTAGGTAGCAATTAGAGATTGAAAATGATACAAGAAGATAAAATCTAAATTTAATAGCTCATAAATTTTGATAATTATATATCAAAATCAAATTGTAATTGCTTCGCTTTTGCGATAATTTTGACTTATTAATTTCATTGCATACGACTGTAAAAACCCCAAATTAGAAACCTTCGAACATTGTTATATGAAAATGATGATGTAGCTCATAATTTTCCATTATAATTACTTACCTAGAAACAACTTACATTTTCCATTATACTTACCTACAAACTTCGTGTTATGCGTACTTGTAGTTCCTCTATATGCTAAGCTATGGCGTTTTAATGTTGATCCGGCATTCCATTGAATAATAGCTTATATATACGTATAGGTACATACTATGAAAGGTGTCGCCAGTCAGCAAGGTTCGCAGCGGGCTGACTGTCCAGTTGTACCGGACATAATACCGGATCGGATTAAGTAGCAAGATTCGTGTAGACTTTTTTATTATGGACCACATAGCAAATCTTAGGTAGGTAGCTAAAATATGATCAGAGAATAAAATGGTACTTACGTACTTATAAAATGGTCGGGTGTTAGTACTACCAAAACAACTTAAAACCTATGTTAGTCTCTATTACAGTTACACATAAGTACGAAACAAACACAATATACATATATATATATATAAGTGTGTAATAGGTACTAGTTACTCCCTATATTTTTGTTTACACAGACGTAGCCCTAATTACTCTTATATCGCATGGGCGCGTTCACAAATATGTAAATTAACATAAACAATATATAAATTTATATAAATATACACGAAACAACACACACACACCATCTGTAGGCCAAGAAAATATTTTATCCGTGTGGGAATCGAACCCGCGACATGTAGCACAGCAGCTAACTCAACCACTGCGCCAATCGTGCCGTCAAAATTAAAAAGCGAGCGATAGCGTAGGCTTCATTAGAAACCGTTAAATAAGGCTAAACACCAATTTATTTTCAGTAACTGGGTAGGAAATTATGTGCCAAGTAAATAAAGTAAATAACTAGGCATTCAGTAATCAGTGCCGGTCCAATCACAAGGACGCCGTTGAATCAGATAAATCACTTGGTACACCTACCACATTTTCACAGTAGGTAATTTTATATACCTACCTATGTACGTACAAATGTTATTATTTATTTATATATACTTTATTGCACATCAAGATTATAAATTTACAAAATAAATAATAAAAAACACAATTGGCGGCCTTATCGTACTAGGCGATTTCTTTTAGGCAATCTTGAATGGACAGAGATTGTCTGGACACAAAATGGGGTTGTAATTGGTGCAAATATAAAAGTAACAAAACTTAATACTAAAATTATTTATTTTAGTGTTACACATTACACATATATAAAAAATATAAATAAGCAAGAGACAAGATCACAGTCTCAAGTAATATATCCTTCACAAGCCTATGTTATGTCGGAGAATGGTTTCCGCAGTCAGTCCTATGCGGACTATGTACGTGGGACATGGCGGGCAGAACCTTTTGCGGGGTTATTCCAACCAGCCCACCTCTCTTCAAAAACAGAAATACCTTTCGTATGCCGTAACTGGAGACACAATTAAAAAGTTATTGTGTCTCGCGTGGATCCACGTTCCGGACACACGAAAGGTTAAGCGTCTCAGGTTTTTCAAGGCGTCAATGAGGGAGTTCAGGGGTCCTAAGGTGTTTGTACGTGTTTCAATGACACCTGTGCAGTCTAGGAGCGCAATTGTTTCCTCCCCCTGCAAGCATGCTCTGCACAGACTGTCTGTGATGCCTATTGTGTGGAGGTAATGATTCAGTGTGCAGTGTCCGGTATCTATGCACTTATGTAATATTGTACCACTCTGAAATTCTAGCTGTGATTATTATTTAGATCTAATCTCATTTACTTCTCCAACGTGAATACCGTGAATACAATTAACGATGATTGTGTGAATCAAACAAATCCTTACATATTATAAAACAAAGTCTCACACAGCATCTGTCTGTCTATTATGAACGCGATAAACTCAAAAACTACTAACCAGAATTTCATGCAGTTTTCATCAATAGACAGAGTGATTCATGAGGAAGGTTTAGGTGTATAATACGTGCGTAGGTATTTTAATAGAGAAAAGCTGAGAATGTAAAGGTTTCTAACACTCGGGTGAAGCCGGGTCGCTCCTATTAGTTAGATAAATACATATATACATAATTATACAAAGTTATTAACTACTACATGTACCAACAGTAGTATATAAAACACTAGATTTAGACCTTTCAATTGTGATAATTACAGACACAATTGAAAGACAATAGGTGCGCGAACGCCGGCGTTCGCTTGGGGTTTAATGAATTAAAAGAAACCCGAAACACGTGTGTAGTATATTTATGTAAAGAATCTATGTAAGAAATTTCATAACTGTATCATGAAAAATCACAAAGTTATAAGCTAATTATGTCAGCAAATATACACCGGGCCATCCAGGCGATTGAGAGGTTGTTTTGCACTTGCATCCAGCTGTGCCTAATGCCCGCTACGACCTTTTTTTCTGATGGGAAAAATCATCCAATGACAACCCCCGCTCTTGGGCGGAGCGGGAGATAGTGTCAGACTCTTACTGACTAAAAAACCTATCCCGTTCCTTCAAGCCTTCATACCGGGGCTCGAGCGCCCTTTCGGATAACCCTGGCCCCAGTAGGCTTCGACCCGGCTGGGCCCCTGCTGTTGCTGACAAATCCTTGAGGCGCGCGGGAACTGTGCGCGCCGTCGACGACTTGGACTTGGTCCGGACAGTTACCGGACGGCCGGGCAGCGAGCTACCCATTGCTCACTGTCCACAAGCCCGCGCCTACGGTGCCCGCTATGACCTGCCGTGGTCAGTATATACTTTTGAGAAAAAATATAACATGATGGAAAAACGATTGGAATCCATTCAGTTACTGATTGTGAACAAACTTAATTCAGGTTTCGCTTAAACCGTAGCATAAACTAAAAATAATGTTGTACATACAGACAAGTAGGTACCTACCGAAGTGCCGATGTAGTGTACTAGCACGATTTACTCACGACTACTACGTACCAGGCTAGTAGTTCCTCATAGTACTCAAACAGGTACGGTTTTTTGTCGTTTACAATCTAGAGTGGATTTTATTGTTTGCTATTGCTTCGCATCGATATGTCTATTATTAGAACGGCCACTGAAATAATAATGTGCCTACTTACTACCTAGGTACCTATTTAAAAAAAAAAACACGTGCGAGCTTGGTTTTGGTATTTAGAATACAATAGACCAGTTTTTTATGAGGAGGAATTCTCCCGCACTAGTGTGAAGCAGGAGGGCGTGTCAAATTTTTACTGACCAAAGCTATACCCGTGTCCTTCTGTCCCTTTGCGTTCTGGGATAACGGGTTTCCTTTTGTGGAATTTAAATTAATACTAGCTTTTGCCTGCGCGACTTCGTTCCCGCTCTTCCCTTCTCCACCCTACTCTACCCTACTCTACCTTACTCTACCCTACATTACCCTACTCTACTCTACCCAACACTACCCTAATTTTCATTTGTTTGTCACAAGAACCTTCTCATCACAATAACGAACACAACAAAAAAAGAATTAGTGAAATCGGTCCAGCCGTTCACGCGTGATGGCGTGACCAAGGGAAATAGGATTCATTTTTATTATTTAATCTTTTGAATGTCTTATGTTACACAGTTCGACATAAGCAATTGTCTTTCTATTGTGTCTCTAATTACGGCATTCAAAGAGTTAAATAGATGCCACTTAAGTAGGTACATATGGATACTATGATGCGAAGCCTGCAGGATGTTCAAGAGTTACCGTGTCCCTGGATTGCAAAGGTTACAGTATACCTACAACTGAAGGAACAGTAGTGGGTTTCAGTCAGTAACATTATAACACGAACTCTCTCTCGTTCCAAACAAAACAGGAGAAGTTTCCCACTACAAAAAAAGGATTCCTACTTATGATTTATTTTACAATAATATTGTTACATACTATTTACATACTTGTAAAAAAATAACAATAAATGTTTATATCAGATCTTAGACATAGTTATTATAAATCGAAAAAAAAAACTTAATTAATTTCAATTAAAATTTATATAGTAGTATAAAACAAAAAAGAAAAACAATTAATTATACAAATTAAAAATAATCTAAAATTTAGTAGTAATAATAATTTATTAAAGAAAATCAATTTACAGGGTGTGCGTTTGGGTAATGCTATAACATTTTATTTTAATTAATTAATTAACATAACATAATTGTGCCGAAAATCGCATCACTGTCAACTCATGCACGTCGTTCATAATTATAATTATTTGCAACATGCATTTTCCCGAACAAAGTTAAAAATTCCCATGCATCGAACGGACAGGATAATACTTAGTAGTAAATATACTTTTGCAGGAACTAAGTATCATAATAATATTGATTGAGTCATATTTATTTTATTAATAGCCCACTACACAAATGTATTGTGCTTACCTACTCTTTGAAGTACGTGCACAGAACTACTTGATTTTAACTTATTATATTTTATAATATAGTTTGCTTATTCATGATCGTAATGAGATATTTCTTCTCAGAATATACCTACTTGTTTAAATTGGTTGGTGTAAGTACTATATAATCTAGCATACTTACATCTCCTTATCCTTTGTAGAATACAAGCGTGAATGCGTGTTAAATGATAATGGCAATTATTTTTTAAATAGTTTTTAAAACAACATTTTATAGATTAACCTTTCGGAAACCGTAATAAGAGATACAATAGAAAGTTCGCTTGGGAGTTGGGGTTTTATATATATACTTATGCATAATTTATTAATCTTTTGGAAGGTGTGTCCTAGCATAATAAGCTCTGAAGAGAAACACCGAAAGAATTTATAGGCCAAAGTCTCCATTAACAGAATGGAATAGAATAAACTTTATTGTACCTACATCAAAATACCAAAAAAAGGGACCAAACTTAAATCTGTAGCGTACCCAATGGTGATTTTATCGCTAACAGCAATATCTAAAAAAACAAATAAGTAGTGCGCATAAGTATGCGGTGTTCCTACTGATAGCAAATTAATTTTACAGTAAAACTATACATGTCGGCGTATACTTACTAGACTATATACCTATATTTAAAATTATATTATATATTTACATAGCTATTATAAATATTAGACTACAAAAAATAAAGTACATAATTAAATTCAGAAGTTATGTTTATTACTATATGCACCAATTTATTCACGAGAATCTTTGTCTCCCAAACTTTGAGAAAGTTGGCAGAATACAGAGGACAAAATGCGTATAGACGTTAGTAAAAATCGCATCTAAATCCGTTACGTGGTTTAGTTAGGAGCACTTAGCGGATAAACACACACACTCCGAAAGTGACTTTGTTGAGATTTTGAGAAGGACACCACTAAAGAAGACAGACCACAAAAAAAGCAAAGTATAGAAAAACCTTGCTTTTATCCCTTTTCAAAAGTAAGGTGGAACAAGACGTGTCAATGATCCTTGTGGTCAATGGCAGTCAAGAGTTAAAAAATAAAATATGCCACTGCTGGCTGATTGAGGTGCCCATTCAAGTTTTTCTGATCATTGTGGTTTCATGGAAGCGTAGGTTCATGATGACGATGACATGAGTTACGGCTTGCAACCGGATACGATGTTAAAAAACAAATCCGTGAGTCAATATCGACGTCGTGGCCAGATCTTAGAATCAATCACTTCATGATATATGGTCACCTAAAACTGGCCCGATCGACGATCGATCTGGCATTAACTTTAATGATGATAGGTACGTCAATCCTCGTTTGGCCATATCATTGAAGGATGGATTACAATTTCAATGATAATAAAAGGTCTAAAGAAAGCAGGTCAAACGAAGATTGAAATATTGTACGCAGCTCAGCTCGTCGGTAGGCTCGTGGCTCGTGTAGGAATTCTTCTATGAAATCAAACAATTCGGGCGGCGCACTCATATATTTTTTAACTTATACGAATAAATGCTTTCCTTACAAAAATCACATCTATACTGAAAAAACAACAGACATTCTTTTTTTCTACTAACTTTCAAACCTATTCTAGAACAGCATAATCCTTCGAATTATATTTTACAAGCCGGTTCGTTGGTTATATAAAAAAGCAACTCATGCGATCTCCTTTCGATATCACAATATCATCAAACTTTAACGATTGATATTCTAATATGACACGGTCTTACCAGTTTTACTTGGCCATAGCCATAATTATCATGCAGAGATCAATTTCTAAAATCTGGCCACGACATATGGTAGAGTCTGTCTAAAAAGTCAAACGACTTGGGTAATTATAAGGGCAAAATGAAATCTGATGTCGTCAACACTAGTTCAATAATCAAGGTTGACTAAGAGATCTTGATCATAGCTTACTAATAGAAGAACCTTATAAAAAGTTTGAAATATAAGTATTTTTTAAATGATTAAATATTCTATGTACAAAATTCCCTAGTCGTTTGACTTTTTAAACAGACTATATATAGAGTGAAGAGGCGGAGGAGGATATGTAGGAAAAGCGAGTCAGGGGTAGCGTGATGATTGAAAGAAAAAAACGTATTGCAACTTGCGCCGACTCCAATTAACTTGAGACAAGGTTAAGGAGATGACAATGTCTATGTAGTTCAGGAATAAAGGTGGGTAATATCGACAATTTTAGGTCAGGATGCGAAAGGGAGTTACAGGAATAAAACATTATTGTGCTGGACCCAAGTAACATAATAATGTGACGAGGGCAGGAAGATGATGATGATTTTTAATTAGCACACTATTCACATCACTAATAATAGGTACTGATTAAGGTAAAATTTTGTGAGTGTATGTTTATTACTTACTCCTTTACACTGGAACTGCTGGACCACGGAAGTATTTGTTCTGCTGCTGAACGGATTCAGATTAAATTTCGCACACGGGTAGACCATGTACCTACTGAAATAGCACATAGGATACTTTTTTATCCCAAGAGTAGGTATATAATCTATGTTCCCTTGGGATAATTTTTTCCATTGCATTTACATATTATGATTTTTACTTATACATTCACGTGGGCGAAACCGGTGGCAGAAAAAATAGTATATACTAACATCTGCCAGGTTTTATATTAGGTATAACAGTTATTTATACCTACTGGTATCTAGTTTTAGAAGTTCAAAATATCCTTGTCAGCTTACAAGTCTAATATTGTTCCCATTACTGGGACTCAGGCCTCCTCTCTAGGAGAGGATCCTTGCTAACTTTAAGTATATAGAGAACGTTAGTCCTAAAACTTTTCTTTTTTTTTTCTTTTATAATCTAGTACTTGACTGCGATCCCGCCTGATGGTAAGCAGTGATGAAATCGTTGATGGTGATGCGCACTAGTTTATTAAGGGCCAAGCGCCCGAAAAGTGCCATAAAACAGTGATTTTCTGAGGCCTACTCCTCCGTAACGGCTAGGTCAATTGGTTTGAAAAAAATATATGTTTATTATAGATTCATGAACAATAATATCAACATTTGATTTTTTCGTGCAATTAATACTTTTGTAAAAAAAAAAATATTTAGCGATTTCGCAACTTTTCGCAACTTTTCCCTACTCCTTCGAAACGGCTTGGACCTTTAGAAACATTTTTACACATAAAAATTGGTGGTTAAATATTCTTCAAAGTGAACATTGCATATGCAATGTTCACTTTGAACAGAGAGTTCAGATTTACATATGTAAATCAATCAATATCTTGCAGAGAATATGGATTTAAAGCGCTTTCCGGGCGCTGCTGGCCGCAAATAAATGCACAGATTTGCGTACTGCGGTCTAGGAGAGTGCGAGAGTTGCGTTCACATAATTTCGGCCAGATGGTTCAAGGGACTATACGCCTTAAGAGCAGATATCATATCGACAAAACTATGTGTGAGTAAATACAACAAAACTACAACAAAAAGAAAATGTCAGACATATTATCCAAATAAGTAAATAGTCTGTTATGTCATGTAAACGTCAAACGTGACACACATTCGCTGCAGTCGTATAACTTATGTATCAGTTCTTGAAATGAAAAATCGATTAATAAGTCGGTAATTACATAGTTGCTGGAAAATCGCATGCTCTATAGCGATAAAAGCAGTAATTATCAGATTTTTTATTTGTATCTTAGTTATGTGAACTTGGATCTAATTGATCTAATAGACATGGATCAAGAGTGTGAGCTAGTACCTGCTTACACAGCTTTTTTGTGTGAAATCATTAAAGGTGTCCTTCCGCTCCAGGCAGAACGAGAGGAAGTGTCAGATTTTACTTATTAAAACCCATCTGTATTTCTCCAGTTCCCTTTTGCTTTGCAGAGCCACGGTAACTCTTTTGAACAATCACGGCAGCCCTAGTAGATATTGGCCCCGTCCATTTTTCTGACAACTCTTTTAGTCCATGGAATACGACACGCCGTCGACCTGAGCCAGATTCATATCGGACGGTGAGCTACCCATTACCCGCCTTCCACAAGTCAGCGCCCATTTTTTTTTGGGTGGGAAATCACATCTCCCGTCCTGCCGCGGGGTGGGAGGGGCTGTCAGACTTTTACTGACAAAAACCCACTTGTGTTCCTTCTTTGCCTTCGTTCCAGGGCCCTGGGGTTTTCTTTCACATCACCCATGGTCCCAGTAAGCAAGCCCGCGCCTATGGTACCTGCGCACATACTCAATTACCTACGATCAAATCACACGGTTTTTTTTATTTTTCGCACGGATCAATCGACGTACGGATATTGAGATACAAATACACATGTATAATCTAGATCACGACTGATTTCTAATTAATCGTGAGTTCTCAGCATCCGTTACAAGGTGTCACGTGTCTACTTAGCTAATTATTATTATATTATAATATTTTATGACAACCAATAAATTACAATGGATTATTTTTATGGCAGGTTCAAATCCTAACACAATGCAAATAAATTAATCATTAATGTTAATATGTCACATGGCGTTAAGCACGTGTCTAGCATGGTACGAGCATATTTAATCATGAATGAAAGAACTCTTGTCTTCATCATGAATCAGTCATGTCGTCATCATTAGTCTTTGCCCAAGCAACTGTACGTTGTGTAGGAGACAGGTCAACTTTAAGGGACTTGTTCAGTAGACTTTTTTTGACTGGCCTGTTGGTCTAGTGGTTAGTGGCCCTGACGGCTATGCCGGAGGTCGTGGATTCGATTCCCACCCAGGACAAATTTTTGTGTGATGAGCATGAGCATGACCATTTGTTCTGTGTCTGGATGTAATCTATAATATGTATGTACCTATTTAGAAATATATAAGTATGTTTATTGTTATGATATGTTTTTTGTTTGTCTAGTAGTCATAACACAAGCTCTGCTTGGCTACAGCATACTACTGACAGACACTACTTACAACACCGTCTAGTCCCAAGACGGTGTTGTGTGATAGTCGTGGAATATCATAGGTACTTTCTTCAGGAAAGAAAAAAAGTAGGCCTCTCTATACAAAATTATAAACTTGATTAGATAGTTTCGTCTAGATACTGAGCAAGCCCTAAAAGTTTGCAGAGTTCCGTCTCTAACACCCTGTAGATTTAATAGAACGATAGTTATTCCACGTCATATCAAGTCAGCATGCGATTGAAAATCACGCATTATGAGTTGATTGACTGGGGTCTAATCGGTCTCTGTTCTATTGCAGATGTCTGGATCACAGCGGTTCCTTTACAAAAAAGTAAGTGTCTATGCCCATGAGTGAAAACTAAAAAATTAGCCAAGTGCGAGTTGAACTTGAGCACGAATGGTTAATCCTTGGGAAAATTAGGCAAAAAATCGTGTTTGTTCTATGGGAGTCCCCCTTAAATATTTATTTTATTTTGTTTTTCGTATTTGTTGTTGTAGCGGCAACAGAAATACATAATTTGTAAAAATTTCAACTGTCTAGCTATTGCGGTTCTTAAGATACAGCCTGGTGACAAACAGACGGACAGACAGCGACGAACCCTTTGGGTTCCTACAGTTTTCAATCTTTACCTTTAGGGTTCCGCCCTAAAGGTAAAGATTGAAAACTGTAGGAACCTAGTTAAATATTGTCTATAACCGAATATCATTATAATATGTTGGAAATATGCTCCAACTGCAAATGACCGTGGTACCTATTACGTTATTATGGAAATTCATCCGTCGCCGGCCCCTTAAGAACTAGAGTTTTTTTATAATGTCTATACATTATCATCATATCTGGCCGATAAGACATTGCAAAATATAGAATTAGTTTTTTTTTATTAATTTGTATAAACTAGTTTGCGTTTGATCACTATTTCACCAACTGGTAAGCAACTATGTGGTCGATTGAGGTTGTGATAGTCGCTGTCTCGATCGAATTTTTCAAAGAAAAAGGCCTCGCTGAACCGTCTTCATCATCATCATCTCAGCCGACAGATGTCCACTGTTGGACACATGCCTCCCCCAAGCGTCGCCACAATGCACGATCCTGTGCGTCCCGCATCCATCGGATTCCCGTAACTTTCACCAGGTCATCGCACCACCTCGCAGGAGGCCTTTCAACGCTGCGTTTTACAGTGCACGGTCGCCACTCCAGAACTTTTCGGCCCCAACGGCCATCTGTTCTACGATGCGTCTTCGCCTACATCTAAATTAGTCTACGCTGCGCCTCTGTCAGTTTTAGAAAATTAAGCTCGTATTTTCTCAGTGTTAGTCATAATAGTTAGATTTGTTTTCTTTTTTTTTTATAAAAATGAAAATCTTTACATGAGATTTTTTTAGTTATATTGGAAACTAATGAATAGAGACCGGATTATAAGCAGCATAAATATGGAATATACATGATGAAAAAAGCGCAAATAAATTTTATTGACCCAAAAAGAGAGGATAAATGGGTTTCCGCTCGGGCTTTTCTTACGTCTGAATCCGATGCAGGAACCTCCTTGCCATATCCAGTGAGGACCTGCGTCATGTGGAAGGTGATCACGCTATATTGCCGCTCCAGACATTCTTCAAAGAGGGGACTTACCGCCGTGTTATGGCGTACCCAGATGCTTTTACCGCTGAGGACGGCAAGTCCATATGCAAAAGCAGATAATCCGTTATATGGGGCTCGGTATATTAATAAAAAAATCCTATATTAAAAATGTAATAAGAAAAATAGATAAGTATTAGTTATATATCAGACTAGCGGCAGCCCCGGCTTTGCACTGGCAATTAATATAGCCTATGTTACTTAAGGTCCACATTGGACCTTAAGTAGCTTTTAGCAGTAAGCTTTCCAATGGCTGAAGAATTTTTTAAATCGGCACAGTATTTTTTGAGTTTATTCATTACAAACATACACACAAAAATACAAATTTTCCCTCTTCATAATATTAGTGTAGATAAGAAAAACCATACCGGTTTGGTAGGTACTTTTATGTAAGATATATATACCTACTTAAGTAGGCACCTACCTCATTATATTAAAATACACATGTACAAGTAACTACTTCGGTATAATAAGTTTATTATACCTACTTAATGTAGTGTGTAGTTTTACATCAGTCTTATGATTATCTGCTACCATCCAGATATGAACAGAACATAGGTGTTTGCGGAATAGAACAATAGCTAATTAAGTTTTGCAGACAAATAATTACATATACGTACACCATTAGATAATAGATAATCTTCGAACTGCACCAAGATTGGAAGGAAGCGGCAAAAAAACCATTTATTTTATAAAAAAAAGACGTGTGGCACGGTAAAGCTATTATATAGCATTTTTATTAACTTATGCAATTATAATTATTTATTTTATTTATGCAGTATTTTTTCCATTATTTTTTTTTTTTCTTTGGTGTTAATTTATGTTACACTTTCACACATTTAATTGAATTTTTATTGTTTGTTCACTCATTTGTTTTTTTATCGGTCACCACGCTCAAAAAACAAATGAGTGGGGGGTGTTAGGTTATTTTCGTTACGGAATTTCTGGATTTGGTCTCCACGCTCAAGGCCCGCGATAGAAGCTATGCAATAGCTTAATAACAGCATTTTTACAGCAAAAAAACCTTTTTTAAAGGTGGCAGTGTTACAAATTATGAACATAAAATGATACAAGTACTGTACCTATACAGATACCGTGAAATGAGTGAGTTATTTCGCTTATTTAACATAACAAAAACCGCCATGTAACATATGTAGTATGTAGGCACCGTAATTAATATTATGAATATAAACAAATTACACTGATTTCACAGTTCGGTGCGGCAAACATGTTAAACTATTGAACAAAAACTTTATTGTCGTGCTTTATTAAGTTGCCAAAACATTTGTTTGTTGTGTTGATAGCGCCTTAAAGTTGTCAACTTGTAGGTAAATAATTTAATTTTGACACGTACTCAATCTGTTACGTACTGAAAATACAAATAGAAAATCCAAGGCATAATTTAATTTTCGATTGGACAACATTACCTACTTCAGTCAATTTGCTTAGCCATTTCCCAACTAAGTAAGCATGTTAGGGTCGACTTCCAGACTTAACGGGTGCAGCTGAATACCACTGGCTATCTGACCTCCAAAACCCATTAATTGGGTATCACGATACCTCTTGGCCGCCGGGCCTTGGTCGAGGCCATGGTCCGGAGCGAGGAGGAGTGGCAGGCGGTCGCCAACTTCTGCGAAGCAGTAATGCTCGCTAAGGAGGAGGCCGACCGCATCAGGCAACGGCGCTCTCGCCGCCGCCGGGATTCCGATCCCGATTTCCAGCCAACGTAGGCGCGGGCTTGCGGACAGTGAGCAATGGGTAGTTCGCTGTCCGGCCGTCCGGTAACTGTCCGGACCAAGCCCACGTCGTCGACGGCGGCCTCTGTTCCCGCGCGCCTCAAGGAGTTGTCAGCAACAGCAGGGGCCCAGCCGGGTCGAAGCCTACTGGGGCCAGGGTTATCCGAAAGGGCGTTCGAGCCCCGGTATGAAGGCTTGAAGGAACGGGATGGGTTTTTTAGTCAGTAAGAGTCTGACACTATCTCCCGCTCCGCCCAAGAGCGGGGGTTGTCATTGGATGATTTTTCCCATCGAAAAAAAAAATACCTCTTGGCTAGCCTGGTGTCAGATTTTCTGGTAGGTATAACTATCCGTAACGGCTGACAATGAACTTCAAATGACAGCCATCTTTGTTTATCCAAATTTAGATGTTCACCCATCCGCAGACCAGCCTTAGCAAACGTTGCTTAACTGTGCCACTGTATGTACTTGCAACGGATTTATTGAAAGGAGAAGATAACCTACAAATCCGACTTGAAAATGGTTTCATGGTAGAGCCTGTTTCTGGCAGATAAGCGAAGACAGAATTCAATTGCACAATAGTTTATCTGATTGTAACTCGTTACTACAGCTATCAAAATAATGAATTGGGATAAACAAAATAATGATCGTCATTATTCGAACATTAACTGTAAATCGTTAACGTGAGGTTTCCAGTTGCACACATAGCCAATAATCATATGCTTAAAATAGCCTTATGTTATATAACTTGGACTGACGTTGGTCAGTTGGCATGCTAATGCAGGATATGTCTTCAGATCTTTATGTAGATAGGGTCTGATATAAAAACATTACCTACCATTGTGTGCTATGACGAAACCTGAGAAATTTGTGGTGGTGCTAACATCACATGTATGAGTAAATATACCGTTTAACAGTGTTTATATTCTAGAACCAACACAAAAAATCCTTCTTGGACTTTTTCATTCTAAAAATAGGTAATCTCTGTGAGAAATTATTAAGTAATATAAGTATAATAATAGTTTAATGGTAAAGCAAGTTGAAGTTTTTACAATTATATACATAATATAGGTACCTATATAGTATATGATAGGAATAGGAGCCTCTTTTAGGCAGCTAGTGCCTGTGTTAGATACTCAGCTCTTCCGTAACAATAAGTTGGTATCATGATGGCAAACGAGACATAATAATATTATAATTTTATACAAAATCTAGTGTCTGTGAAATGACTTCTCTCAATAAATCCTGACACTCCCTATTACTCTGGAGTGTTCGAATTTACTAACTAAAGCCCACAGTGTGCCTTCAGTTAGATACCCTTCGTGAGGGCCACGATAACTCTTTCTAACATTCAGTAGTCCTGGCAGAGGATAATCTCTGCAGTCTTCGGTCTGCGGTTTTTTTAGAATGATACTTATATGAAAGATAAAAACAATGTTTTTAAACTTTTCTGCAGCCGACCGTGGGAATTTATTATCAAAACAAAAGGCCAAACAAAAACCAAATTATAACTGTTACGGTTTATGACATACACAGCCTGCAGAAATACAGACAGAAGACTGATGAACGACACGGAGTCTTAGAAATAGGTAGGATTCCATCGGTTACCCTTCAAGCACGGAATCCTAAAAATAAGTAGGTGCCTGGTATTTTTTTACGTGACAATAACTAAAATTATACAAAACAAAATTGTTGTAAATAAGTATGACATAATTATATGTAAATATGTCGTAATTACGAAATAGTATCTATTACGTGATTTCATAACCATTATATTAAACTGAGGTTGTTGTATAGTTTTTTTTAAATGTCAGCTGACGACTATATTAACTTTTATTAAGGCATTAGAGGCTTCCTATATGTAGGTAGGTACACGGCTGAAATGGCACCACGCGGGCGCCTGACCGCGGCACTGTATCGCATCGTGCAAATTCTACGGTGACGTGTCGGTGCACGGTACGATGCCGCGTCATATACCACCACGACACCATAGTGTTCAAGCGCTGTTCTGTTTTGTTTCGTCAAAAATTTCTGAATAGTTTTTACCTCAGCGTTTTGCGACGTTGCCATATTAGAATTGGCCATTTCATGATATGACCGAGGTTAAGTTAGGTTGGTTTTGAGGTGGCCATGGGGATATTTCATAAAGTGGCCAACCATGGCGACCAATGTAAAATGGCCGACTAAATCATGAAACAGCCAATTTACAATAAGGTTACGATATTTAATTAAATACCTACATGATGCGGCACCGTAACTTGGCGTGGTGAGACTTTTATCACTGACAAAGCATTTATCCACATATGGGCTGTTAAGTAGGCAGGCTAAACTGCAGTATTGCAAAAGAACTTGAAATCGTTTGTTTGCCAAGAATTCCTTTAACGTTCACTGCCTGCAGTTTCAACATATTTTAGTAAAAAAGAATTATTAATTGATTCAAACGCATATAGCTACATGTGCAAAACGATATTAAATGTGTAATGCAGTTTAAATGTTATAATTAAACGAAAATTGGCGCTGCACGCTCGGATACAACGACCATAAAAGAATTTATGTCACTTGGACTAGAACCAAGAGCAATCACGGCTTTTATATTTACCTACGTTTGTTGTATTGAAACAATCAATTGATTAACAGCAGTAATTTAGGTTACTTTGGAGGCATTATGAAGGTCAACCGTGCATTGAAAGTTGACATAAAATAATATGATCGGTCTTCACGGCCTTACCCAGGTACCTACCTAGTGAGTAATGACGGGGTTTGCGTCATTCAATTATATTCATAATGTGTATCAATTATCTAGAAAATTGATATAAAATTTTACGCTCCCGTTACGCAAATAAAATCTACATTTTCCGTTTGCTTGTCCCCTCGAAAAATAATATAACCATACAATATCGTATTCACGCTTGACATCTTTAAGTTTCTCTTTTATTTTAAGTTTTTTTTTTTAATTTATAATACACGTACTATTCAAGGATTTTAAATTGGATAATTATATTTTACTTTCTTTTTTATTTACTGTGTAGTATATTGCTATTATTAAATTTATACCATCATGTGGTTTATTTATTATAATATACATATGTACATAAAAAACTTAAATACTAAATAAACTATTTATACTAAAACCTAACTATGTACATAAAAATAATATAATTTTATTTACTTGACCGAGTGGACAAAATGCAGGACATCCGTCACATTTTTTTTTATATTGATGGATTTCGATAAAAAGAACCAATGTCACTCCCTTAAACCCACATGTATTGACTCAAATAAGAGTTCCGAGGAATTCTTACAGCTAAGACAGTGTCCTATTATTAACAAAATGCACGAATGTCTATATTAACTCCACCAACACCTGTTTTTTTACCACGCCATTGAGTTTCCACTTCTTCAAAATGCAATGATGTCATAAATAATGTTTGACGGAATCTAATTCATACCTAGGGTAATAGAATGATTGACACTACAAGGAACTACTTAGATAGATAAATTATACACCACACACAATTTTTTAATTAATACAAATATTTAACCTCTCGTATGCCGTAATTAAAGTCACAATTAAAAAGCTATTGTGTCTCGCGTAGATATACAACGGGTTAAAGGGCATAATAGAAAAGGTCATGTTATTATTTAGGTAGTAAGTCTCAATAAATATTAACACGCTTATATTAGCTTCACCTGTATGTTTGTAACCAACGCCTTTGAGCTCGATTTTGACCAACTTTGGGCGATCAGATTTTCTTCAAACTTTGCACACCCATCAAATACTTATGACAATACAATAATCTTTTTTTTTAGTGAAGAGTAAAAATATAGTTTAAAAAAACTAAAAAAAATGAGGTGCTCGATTTATGAAAAATATGTATGGCACAAAGCGCCCCACGCTTTTTTCGAAATGATATTATAATTTTTCATTATTTTACACTTTTTAGTTTGATATGCTATGAAAGCGTGTTTTTTAAACTATATTTTTTATTCATAAAGAGCAAAGTTATTATCATCATCATCATCATTTCAGCCGACAGACGTCCACTCCTGGAAATAGGCCTCCCCCAAGCGGCGCCACAACGAACGATCATGTGCGTCCCGCATCCATCGGATTCCCGCTACCTTCACCAGGTCGTCAGTCCACCTTGTAGGAGCCCTTCTAACGCTGCGTTTTCCGGTACGCGGTCGCCCCTCCAGAACCTTTCGGCCCCAACGGCCATCCGTTCTGCGAGCAATGTGCCCTGCCCATTGCCACTTAAGTTTGGCGATTCTTTGTGCTATGTCGGCAACCTTGGTTCTTCTGCGGATATCTTCATTTCTGATTCGATCACGCAAGGAAACTCCGAGCATAGCCCTTTCCATTGCTCTTTGGGTGACTTTAAGCCTTTTGATGAGGCCCATTGTGAGCGACCACGTTTCGGATCCATATGTCATCACTGGCAACACACACTGGTCATAGGCTTTCGTCTTGAGACACTGTGGTATGTTGGATGAGAAGACACTGCGTAGCTTCCCGAACGCTGCCCAGCCGAGTCGGATTCGACGGTTGACCTCTTTCTCGAAATTAGATCTACCCAACTGGACTGTCTGCCCGAGGTAGACGTAATCGTCCACAACTTCGAGTATAGAGTCTCCGATCTTGATAGGAGTGGGTGCTACATGGTTGTTTATCATGACTTTAGTTTTGTCCATGTTCATTTTAAGACCCACTCTTTCGGAAGCTCTACTGAGGTCATTGAGCATTGTACTGAGCTCTTCTGTAGTCTCAGCCATGACTACTATGTCGTCGGCAAACCGAAGGTGAGCGATGTACTCGCCATTGACATTAATGCCTAGTCCACTCCAGTCCAGAACCTTGAAGACATCCTCCATTGCGGCCGTGAACAGTTTCGGAGAAATGACGTCTCCCTGCCTCACACCTCGCTGCAGGAGGATAGGTTTCGAAGTCTGGTCCTGAAGTCGGACTGAAATAGTGGCGTTTTCGTACAAACACTTCAGCACCTCGATGTACCGATAGTCAATCTGGCACCGTTGGAGAGACTGCAGTACAGCCCAAGTCCCGATCGAATCAAAGGCTTTCTCGTAGTCCACAAACGCTAGGCAGAGAGGCAGATTATACTCCTCGGTCTTCTGTATAACCTGTGGTAGCGTATGTATGTGGTCCACGGTGCTGAAGGCTTTTCGGAATCCGGCTTGTTCGGGAGGCTGGAAGTCGTCGAACCTGCGCGCGAGACGATTCGTGATGACTCTGGGAAACAGCTTGTAGACATGGCTCAGAAGTGAGATGGGCCTATAATTCTTCAGTAGGGCCTTGTCGCCCTTCTTAAAGAACAGTACCACCACGCCTCCGCTCCATGCCTGTGGCGTTTTTCCCTCGAGTATGACGGAATCAAACAGCTTCTGAAGGGCCTTAAGGATCGTTTTTCCACCCGCCTTCAAAAGTTCGGCCGTAATTCCGTCGTCACCCGGCGCCTTATTGTTATTAAGCTGCTTCAGAGCCATCCTAATCTCGTTCAGGCTGACGTCCGGGATATCTTCGGTATAGTGTCGGCTCAATCTAGCTCTTGGGTCGTTTGCTAGATTTGCAGTGGGTTTAGTGATAGACGTGTACAACTATCCATAGTATTTAGTCCAAAGTTATTAGCGTTTGTTTATATCCCAAAAAGTTACTAAATTTATGTAAATATTGTACAGGCTTATTATAATTGAATAAATTGCGATCAAAATGGAAAAACAACTTTGCGTAGTACCTATGCGTGTTATGTATGAATGATTGATTCAATTATGAATATACTAATATTATGCGATTTCGTTTTATTTTTACAATAAAAATATGATCAATAAAGGGTACAGATAGAACCCCATTTTTTTGGTTCTAATTAAAAAATAAGGGTGTATAAAATACACTTGTAGAGCTTTGCTGTGGAATAATATAAACAAAATTTATTGTTATTCATAAACTGTAATCATTGTTTTATAATTATTACTAGTTGCTGCCAGCGGCTTCGCCCACGTCTTCTTCTTCTTCAACAAGTTTCGGCCACGTAACGGTACATATAAAAAGTATCCTAGTTATTTCAGGATAGTCTGTCTATCCGTGTATAAAGTTTCGAAGTCCATTCAGTAGTTTTTGCGTAAAAGTGTAACAAACTTCCATACCTATAAACTTTCACATTTATAATATTAGTAGGATATTTATGTAGGTCGAGGCACTTCCTGTTACTACATTGTGTAATGGCATTAATGAAAATTTTCTAATACATATAAGTATGAAAGAAGGAACTAAGTCTTAATATTATGAAGGCACGTGTCTGACTTTTATGGTCCATAGCGTAACTAAAATAACTTATCTTTGTTATCTAAAGATAAATTGATTGAAAGCCGAGAAAATGCAATACAGCTTTGCACTGTTCGGTATACAATGAAGGCAGTTAACAATTGTTATACAATTGATTCTTTATGGCATTTGTTTCAATAACAGAATACAGGTGTGCCAGCACCTTTGTGTCATATAATAGATAATTACTCACAAGTCATGCCATAAGTGTCATTGAGTATAACAATCAATAAATCGAAAATACACAATGACGAATAAGAACGTCATATTTGCACCTTCATAAGTTATCCTGAGAGATAGACCGGTAAAAGGAAAGTTTACGCATTGCATTATCACCATATGATTCATCTATCCAAACACGTAAGAATGTTTATGAAATCTAGTTCACGCTGTCATACAAATGTCTTAGTGTACCTACGTGTTGTTGTACTTGTTGATAGCCTGCGCTAGTGTTGCCAGGCATCCGGAAAAAGACGGACACGGTCAGGCTTTTTAGCTGCGTGTCCCGCCTTATTAGGCAGAGTCTAGCCTGTCCGGCTATTGTTAGGCTTTTTAAATTTGACTCTTTTGTTTAGAATTGTCATTTGAGTTAAGCCTTACCTTGTATCGCTAGCACAAGCAGAGCGGACATGCAATTATTCTAGCAATAATGTGATATAATTGTATTGTTTTTTCAATACATTTTATTAATTTTATTGTTATTAAAAAGTCATGTTAGACTTAAAAAAAAAAACGTCGGTCTTTTTGTCCAAATGTTCGGCTAAATAGGATAGTCTAGTCTGTCCGGTTTTTCGGGTTGAATACCTGGCAACCCTAGCCTGGGCGAGCGCAGTGTATGTTGCCCGTCACCAAAACACAAGAATTAAGTCTTCATTTGTATGCAAACCGATAGGTGCTCTCTAGATAAGTACTGCAGTCATAGAGGTCATCGCCAGATGAACTTGACTAACGGACCTCCGCTATAGATTACTTAACACTTGTTCCTGCCTTTTACGGAAACAATTAAATATCATATCATAATTTACAACAAGGTATTAATTTGCTAGAAGTGTTAGATACAATTAAATCTAGATCTATGGTAATTTTATTATCTACCTGTCTCGTTTACTTTGATTGTCGTTAAATATTTGTTTTTATTTAATATTCCGTTTTAATTTAAGGGATTTTTCCAGAAAAAATCTTGTCACATTTGAAAGTCACGATTGTTCGAAAGCAACTTTTATGGACGGTCGTCTTCACGAGCGTAGATAATTGTATCTTAGAATGTTGTAAAGTCGTGCACCACCACCACGACACTATAGAAGATACCTAACTTGTACTTTTATCTTTGATAGTTTAGCATAACTGGATGTAACTCCACTTTCTTAAAACTTATGACGATCCAGTTCATCATAAGCTCTAAGAAAGTCGAGTTAGTAGAGTAGGTACCCACTACCGAATGCATTTATGTAGAGTAGGAAATTAAGAATCACTGCAAATTTTAATTAAATTTTTTATATATTAAAAGAATTGAATTAACTGTGAATGTCGTTTATTTGTTCATTTAAGCAATAAAGTTGAAACAATAATGATTTTCTAGAATGAGTAACATGTGGAAAACTCTTGACGTCATTACTATAGTATCTAATTACCTAGTTTCTGTAATTTTGTTTAGGTAATGTGCAATATGTTTTGAAGCATATATTATAACGTGTTAACCATCCCTTGGCCATTTGTGTCCGTAAAGGCACTCTTCTGTCATAGTATGTAAATAAATGTATGAACCAGATTCAACTGTTATTAACAATGACGTAGAGTACCGTCAGGAGTACTTGTTCATCATTGAAGGTAGATTGTCATTCACAAACTGAGGGAGATCAATGATAAAAGATGCCTTGACCTACTTGCCTTCGGAGCGAGACCTTGTAATTGCCGAAAGAAGCGCTTTCGCAAATCTTGGGAAGATATAAGCGCCAAGAGACAGTAGACTATCTACTGAAGATGCCAAAGAGGGCGAAGTGTACGAGACAACTGAAGAACTGCCAACCGTCTAAATCATCTGATAATCACGCCAGGGCACAGAATTTGATGGATCCCAAGAATGTAGATACAGGGAACGCCAAAAATCGTACCGGGCGGCGACGACCGGCGCCAGCGCAGTCTGCTGCGCCAAGTATTCATTTCTATTCGCATTTAAAACCAATTAGCCGTATCACTGAACATAACGTTTCAAGATGAAAGAGATGTAGGTATGTGTCCTGTGAATTTAATGTCTCCAGTCACGGTTGTAAATCAAAATGAAATGAACTCGTAAATAATGACAGCCAATACGCCTCGTGTCAATCGTTTGGTAGCTTGGTACGAGTATAATAAAGCAAGGCATATAATACGCTATTTAATTCATGAGTTCGTGTCGGTATTTGCCGTGCCGTGTACGAAAGATTGATTGTTTTACTACTGCACTGACGTAGTCAAACAACGACTCCGAAGTCTAGTTCTCATAACACAAAATTATTCATGAAATTATGCAAATAAAAGTATCAATCGATAAGTAGATACTTTCCTAATTATGGTAATTTTGTATGATCAGTTGAATTACTGTTGAAATGTCAAACAAAATTACACATAACATAACGCTATAAATCGTTTGGTAAATAAAGTTAAATTGCTTTAATACACAGAACAAGCATGAGAAAATAAAATCAGGTGTGCCCTACTGAATTGTAGATAGGTATAGTACAGGTGCCATATTTTTAATTTAACGTGAAATAGATTCTTCGTAGCTTTGGAACAGCTTTGTATAAAAAAGTGAAAAAGCTTTAATAATCGAGTGTTCAAAATATAGATACCTACGTTTGCTTTATTGAAACGACAGCGCTAACTGCTTCTTATAACACTCTTGAATCATTGAAAAAATAAAAGGTAGCATTATGTTATGTTTAGTTTTTTTACCGTTTTTTTAGAGACAGCAGGTGGAAAGTTACTAAGGAATAATACTAGATGATGCCACATCGAGAGGTTAACGATCGCTTGTAACTGTTGACATTGAGTAATTAGCAACATAACGAGATCAACTATATTATTATAATAGTAATACGAAGGAGCATTCTTCTGGGGATATAACCGACTTATTCAAAGTTCCATTATCGTTGTCTAGCCATCTGTAACATTATTATCAACTTGCTACTAAAACTATATAACACCTTGTTGTTAAAATATTTATATATAAGCGATAAAGATACACCAGTTATTGTGTAGTTATTATAAGGTCTATAAACGACAAAGCCCCGAAAGTTAGGTCACCAACCCTGTAATTAAAATAACGTTGTTATCGGTTAGAACTTTAAAACTCCTTGATAATGCAAACATTGAACGATCGCCAACGGCAAGGCAAGCTAATAACCATGTAACCACAATAGTGCCGCGTAACAGTAACAACACAATAGAACAAAACCTATTTTCTTTGAGCTTGGCATACCCAAACTGATTTCTGGGACCTTCGCTGTGTCTATGCCAATTAACGAATAAAAACAATGCGAAACCGTACAGAACGTTTCACATCGCGTCACAGCATAAGACAATCGGCTTTTATGTCCATTGAGAATAGCTTCATCCTTTACAACGGACACGCCGTAAATAATAAACAATATTGTCATTGTATGTATATGGACTTTCAAAAATAGCAGCCTGCTTAGTGAAAGCGTGGCTCCACGTAGACATGGCCGCGATTGACCTTGTTCCTCTAACCCATGCAGTGCAACAGGATTGCCACCCACCACCTCAAAGTGTATTATAATAGTCTCTCACATGCCCATGAGCATTGGCACTTGTAAAAGGTCGCTAAAGCTATTATTGTCTAGTCATTTATTTTTATCAATGAGTTTGACACGCGTCACTAGTTGTTACGGTATCATTTTGTTTACATAGATTCAATTAGTAGGTAATTTAGTGAACCTTAATGTTAAACAACCGTGAATATTTTTATCTGTATTTAAATGCAAACTGGAGCTTGCAATATCAGGATTCACATGACTCTTATCTGGCTACTTTATGTTAAGATTAATCTTTTGGAAGTTGGTTACGGAAAAATATAATATTTATCATTTTCCTAGTGTAATAATTCACGGCCTCCAGTTACAACTCTGGGTCGCCGAAAAAGTGGTGGAATAAAAAAAGATTGATTAAAACCTTGAGCCGCTAGCACAAGGTGAATAAGAACTTAAGAAGACATCGTACTCTTCAAGGCGACATCTTTTAACTTAAGCTACTTGGTGATCTACATCCTCATGACTTTACAAATACTGTAGTTCTACAAACCCTTTCCTTCCTCCTGAACTGATCCCGTTTTGATTGAGTTCCATATTTGGATTAAAGCTATGATTAATTCTACCTTGTTCATTACTGATGCTGTCGGAATCGTAGGTTCCTAAACTGTTGGTATCCACTTCCGATATACTGACATATATGGAAACTTGGGTAATTGTAAACGTTTAAAGCTTTACTGAAGATGGTATAGTAGCATCGCTAATGCTAATTCTAATACCAATAAAATGCGGAATCGAAGTCTTTGGACGATTAAATGGGCAGGTACCGGTTGTCACAAACGGAATCATGTAAGTCACCAGGACAGGTCTAAGTTGAAGATAAAAATAGATTATTGATCTCTATAGTAAGAGTATCAGGGTGGCACTGTTAAAATATATTTGGGTAAGTGCATTGAGACTTGTGCTTTCGAGTGATAGAAATAGAAGTATACTTTCGTTAGTACACGGTTTGTTAGTCGCTATGAAGTTGCAGCCTCATGAACTAACATACGAAGAAAACGGGGCTCGAGTTCCCTTTCGGATAACCCTGGCCCCAGTAGGCTTCGACCCGGCTGGGCCCTTGCTGTTGCTGACAACTCCTTGAGGCGCGCGGGAACAGTGCGCGCCGTCGACAACTTGGTATCCAATTAGGCTGCTCAATCTAATTGGATAATCTAATAGCTTATTGAGATACAGAAGTGCCAGTACTAAAAGGTTTTTAAGAACGGCATAAGGCACCTATGGCTTAATCTCAGAATGGATAAGACAATATCCGGTTGAAAACGCCACAAATGGGTGTGAAATGCATGCAGAACTGCTATTGGAAATTAATAGATAAGTATTATTGTGGAAGTACAAACATGGAGTTACAGGCCGTCTTCCAAGTCCTAAATCTTGAATTTACAGGGCCTAACGCCTATTCTTGACATTCCTATATATGCATTGCAATTAATTGCCTTCGGAAGTGGTTTTCCGTCATATTATAATGGACGCCTGACGGTAATCAAAGCAAGAGCCCTCGTGTATATCATCCGGTTGTCTGTGTGCGTTGTATTCAGGAAACCCATGGACCATTTGATAATAAGTATAATGACAATGTTCCGTTGTTAAAGGTATACAAAGGCAAATCACGCTTGAACTGGCTTCGACCGTTAAATACCTACTATTTCTATGTAGGTTCCTACTACAGGTACCTACAATGGACATCTATAAAATAATAATGACTATAGTCTGTCTAATAAGTCAACCGACATGGGAATTTTGTATAATAATTAATCATTTAAAAAATACTTAAATTCGGTATTTTTTATAAGGTTCTTCTGTTAGTAAACAATGATCTCTATCTCTTAATCAACCTTGATTATTGAACCCGTGTTGACAACATCAGATTTCATTAAATCCTAATAATTACCCAAGTCGTTTAACTTATTAGACAGACTCTACGGATGTGCTACTTTCCCAACTTTTTAGTTTTAATTCAATCAAAAGTGCCGACTTCTTCTTGGTTTTCGTTATTGCTTGAAATTGTTTTAATCAATATTTAACTTTTTTTTTTCGTAAATTTTTCACCTCTATGAGTGAGTTACATGTTCTATATTTTTGTATCATCATTAGCCTTTTTAATGTTCCTATTTTAATGTTCTCCTCTCTAGGAGAGGAAATGGGCCGTAATCCACCACGCGGGCCCAGTGCGGGGTTTTTTGAATATGTACTAATATTATTTAGCTATGGGTATTTATTGAGCATGCATATCGGTGTAGGGTGTGCCGCCAGTACGGAAGTTTATCTCCATATTCATGAAGGTAATATAACTTATTTAGGTCTCTAGGATCTAACTAAGTATTTAGACACCGTATTTTTTAAAGTGGGCACTCATTAAATAACTTTTCCCGCTCTAGGTGATTCTAAAAATTCTTGGCTCAACTTATTTCTTGTTAACGAAAATTAACAGAAAGACAATAAGCCTATTGTGAAACCGGGTAACTCTTCGCAATCCTCCTGGGTGGAGTGTGAGGTAGTGTCAGACTTTTACTGGGAAAACCCATCTCTGTTCCTTCTGTTGCCTTTTACGATTCAGGGCCGAGGGAACTCTTTCGAATAACCCCATAGCAATCTTTCAAGAGCCTATAAAGGTTCTTAGGAAGGAAACTTGTCATCTTATAGGTACTTCTGTCTTAATTAAAATATTTCCTAAAAATCTTAATTTATTATTTTGTTTTATTACAGAACTCACACACGGCGAGGAATTTGGCTACGATGGAAGAATCGGTAAGTACATAGCTAAAAACAGTATGTATATCGAGGCTACCACGCGCAAAAACTTGGGCGAAATGTTAGCGGTCACTATTTGCTCTAATAAATTACTATTCGAGTCGAGCATCGCTGTTGTAGATCCACTTTTTTCAATATTCGTTCGTCGTGGACTCTTAGACTAACAGCCCTATTTATAAAAACGAATGACCATGTGATTTCTACTGATTTAGCAGATTCCAAGTTTAGGATCTCACTATTTAGTATCTAAATAATGATTTAGCAGATTCCAATTTTAAAATCTCAATAGAAATTAGTAGGTAGGATCTAAAATAATCATAATTCTTGATACCTACTTAGAGATAAAATGTTTCCTACTTTTGAAAGACTTATTTGCTTTACTACCGGTAGAGTTATAGGAAATAGACTTCGTAGGACACCTGTGTAAGCCGTGTGTTGAACACCTGCTACCATTAATTACCAGAATCAATTTCCTAGCCCGATTTACGTTATGTAAGCAGCAGCTGTAGTAGGCCCATCTGACGATAAATATGTTACTATACTTACTAAAAATACTATTTATTGTAGGTATACTGTTAAATAAATAAATATTGTACTATTAATTTGATGGAGTATTATGATACCAGCATTGGCAACATTGATTATTGTTACCGCAAATTTATACCATCACAAAAACTTTACTGTGTTAGTATTAGACACAGAGAATTAAACCAGAGACTACAGAGGCTGTGTATAGTCATTGAGCAGACCCCAAACCCATCTGATGAGCAATCCCGTGTTATAGTAGATACAAGATGTGGTGTAAGCCTATAAGCCTCTAGAGAATTGAACCAGACACTAGAGAGGCTGTACTGTAGATAGTCACTGGAGCAGACTTCTAACCCATTCTGATAAGCAATTCCGCGCTATAGTACCTAGTACAAGATGTAGTGTAAGCCTATAAGCCTCTAGAGAATTAAACCAGAGACTAGAGGGACTGTATATAGTCATTGGAGCAGACCCCAAACTCATCTGATGAGCAATCTCGTGCTATAGTTGGTACAAGATGTAGTGTAAGCCTATAAGCCTCTAGAGAATTAAACCAGAGACTAGAGGGACTGTATATAGTCATTGGAGCAGACCCCAAACTCATCTGATGAGCAATCTCGTGCTATAGTTGGTACAAGATGTAGTGTAAGCCTATAAGCCTCTAGAGAATTAAACCAGAGACTAGAGGGACTGTATATAGTCATTGGAGCAGACCCCAAACCCATCTGATGAGCAATCTCGTGCTATAGTTGGTACAAGATGTAGTGTAAGCCTATAAGCCTCTAGAGAATTAAACCAGAGACTAGAGGGACTGTATATAGTCATTGGAGCAGACCCCAAACTCATCTGATGAGCAATCTCGTGCTATAGTTGGTACAAGATGTAGTGGAAGCCTACAAGCCTCTAGAGAATTAAACCAGAGACTAGAAAGGCTGTAGATACTCATTAGAGCAGACCCCTAACCCATTCTGATAAGCAATCTCGTGCTATAGTTGGTACAAGATGTAGTGTAAGCCTATAAGCCTCTAGAGAATTAAACCAGAGACTAGAGAGGCTGTGTATAGTCATTGGAGCAGACCCCAAACCCATCTGATGAGCAATCTCGTGCTATAGTTGGTACAAGATGTAGTGTAAGCCTATAAGCCTCTAGAGAATTAAACCAGAGACTAGAGAGGCTGTGTATAGTCATTGGAGCAGACCCCAAACCCATCTGATGAGCAATCTCGTGCTATAGTTGGTACAAGATGTAGTGTAGTCTCTAGAGATTTAAACCAGAGACTAGAGAAGCTGTAGATAGTCTTTGGAGCAGACCCCTAACCCATTCTGATGAGCAATCCCGTCTTAGATGTAGTGTAAGCCTATAAGCCTCTACTATTCTATTAATATAGGTACTTGTACAAAATTATAATATTTATTTATGTTTGATGAAACAATAGTTAAAAATAGTCATGAATTCATGAATAGTTTAGATAGGGGTCTACCTTTTATAGCAGAACTTTTTACGTCATAATATTGTTTTGCATAACAACGGATAGCATAAACTTCATTTCGCAGAAAATCATTTCGCGTACACTCAGTTGTCATACATTCAAAACTCATAATTTTGTTAGTCAGAATCATCTTTAGGCATAATGTTTATATCCATAATAATTAAAAAGCAGAACCATCATATCGCAGAAAATTCACAGTCAGAATCGTCTTTTGGCATACATTTTATATCGATAGTCATAAAAGAGAAGATTCTGCATGTATTTACTCAATAAAACAGTTGATTGTGAAAATAAGTTGTTTTTAGTTCCTTGTAAGAAGCATTCAAACATGCAAACAAGAATACACCATGATAGTACTACTAATTTCAAAACGCTAACCTAAATGCTAATTACAGAAATATTGTCGGCTTGGATGCATGTAGCATGCAAACAGGCATACAACATGCAAGCAGGCATGCAACATGCAGCATGCATGAAGCATGCATGTAGCATGCAAGCAGGCATGCAACATGCAGCATGCATGCAGCATGCAAGCAGGCATGCAACATGCAGCAGGCATGCAGCATGCAAGCAGGCATGCAACATGCAGCAAGCATTGTTTCTGTCACGGCTCCGGCGCTGCGGGGTTTGGGCGGCGCCACGCGAGCTTATCGTCACAGATGGTTTTAACGCTCACCACCGCAGCTTCGGCTTGCTGGCCGGCTTCGCCAGCCAGCCTCACCCGCGGTGGCGGGCCTTCAAACCACCTGCTCCTCAGCTCGCGGGCCGCCCTACCCCTCCGCGCCTACGCGGGTTTCAATTACACTCTAGGGGTAGGCCAGACAAGACTGCGTAAAGTCGGTTTCGCAGCGATTCGTTTCTGTCACAAAATTTTGCAGCACAACGTATTGACTTTTTATGACACAAATTTAATTTAATATTGAAAATTGTACCAATACATCCTATATTTAGAACATTCTATGTCACTTTTGCAGACCATTCGATTTTAAATACATTGCACGTAGGTTATCTAACCATTCGACAGCATAAATTTACTTTATTTAAATTATCAGTTTTATTCCATATATTATAAGTTTTTGATGTTTTGAACACTAATTTGTACAAGAAGATACATCTATTTTAATTTTTGATGTTCAAATATGCACCCATACCAAATAATCGAATCTCTAAATAAATGTTATGCTAAACAAAATTATGCATAATATTAATTATGGCAAAGGTAATTATGCGAAACAAAATTCTGCCAAGATAAAAGTATGCCATTGTAAATTCGGACACGTAAATATTCTGCCAAACAAAAGTTATGCTAAATAATTTTTATGCCTTAAAAATATTCGATTAAATAAGATTATGCCATGTGAGTTATGCCAAATAAAAATCGGAGTATCAAGATTCTGCCAAATAGAAGGAACCCTTTAGATAGATTTGACTTAAATACTGACATAACAAATCTCTGTTATATCACTGTCACTGTAACATTAGATGTTCCTCAAGCGACTGTCAGATATAATAAAACTAATAAAATTGCTTTACATTAACACATGTGACATAATACGAGTATGATATTAATTTCGATCATGCTTTGGATTTCTATCCAACGGAGACCATAAAACCTAGTTAGGAAGGCTGGTTCTAGATACGGATCAACTTCATTCTATGTTACAAAATAAAATTAGGCGAACCACAACGAGCCTGGAACCAGGTAACTCCTCTCGCTTGTCCTGGAGCGAGAGGGATTGTCTGATTTTTACTGACTAAAGCCTGTCATCTCGTAGTCCTTGGTTAAGGGTGCAAAGATAAAGAAACAGGTTACCGGTGCAGGCAAGACTGTACGGGTCGGTACCGGTCGGTGCAGATATAATTCTCCCGCGTGTTCTTAGAATCTGCCAATTATAAAGAAACAGGTTTATACTTGTCGGTACCGACTGCTGTACCGAGGCATACGGGTTTAAGCATTGGCCAGTCTAGTGTTTTACACATACAGGTTGACCTGATTCTTTATGTGGTTTTACCGGTAGGTACATGTCCGTACTGACCCGTACCGATATATCGGGACCGAAAACCTGTATCTTTATGTGTGCACCCTTAGTCACTATACAGGGTTATTTGTAAAACACTAACAACCTTGCAGGACTCTATTAACATCATAGGTAAACTACAACTTTTGTTCTATGACTTTTTATAAAACGTAATACATTTACCAAAAACAAACCTTCAAGATTTCGATGTACTATCTAACACATTTGATCTCTGTATTTTGCTATACATATCTACGTCTGTATGACGCGACGAAAGCGCATCAATCAAGCCCGCCACCCGATCCCCACTCCCTTCCGCTATTGTACTATCTTCGCATAGATTTCGTACTAATCGGTAATATTTAGTTCAAATTAAATATGTATTTTTTGTGTGAAAATCTGATGTAATAAAAAATGATAAATGTACAAAAGTTGTTGTTTATGATGTTAGGAAGTTAGTCGTGAGAGGTTGCCGGTGTTTTACAGATAATTCTGTAAATAGAACTTGCACATATTGATATACCTACTAAAAACAATGTAATTAGGTACATAAGTACGTCCACTGTGGTTTTTATGGCGTACTCAAATTAACTCCATCTAATATTGCTGAATTATTCGTGAATAGAATGCAATTGACAAGGCTACACTTTTTTTAATTAATACTAGTAATTAAAAAAGTAATTAAATATACTCGTGTTTAATAGATTAGATTACAGATCTAAAATACCGCGCAGTTTACAGTTTTTATGTATTTTTACCGATTTAGTTTAGTTCTAAATATAAAAATGCCATTGCATTGCGTGCGCTTTTAGATCAGATATCTAATGGTTTTGAAAGTTATCGCACAGCCGGAATGAAGGCTATTTAAATAAGCGATTTGCGTGTAAAAAAAACGTAACAGAATGGAACATTTTTTGCTGCTACAAAACTGGGGTGTACGCAACACGTGCCTGAAGCTACAAAAAAGATCTTAAAATATAGGTCTCACAACTTAGTGCCTGTGCACACCACGTTTTTAAACGCTCCGTTGACACTGGTTATAGAAACGTGCGTCGACGGCGCGCTTTTTCACTACAGAACAGGTGCATAGGTCTACAGTTTCACAACCTTTTACAGCCCCCTTTACAAGAAAACAGAATTCCAACGCCCCCCTTTACATAATAATTATGCCAGTTTTATATGTCTGTCTATTTTCTATTAATAATCACAAATTAAAAATTTAATTCTATATCTGTGTAATCGTCCTACTCGTGGTCGTAGTTGTGGGTCGTGATTATTATTTAAAAATAAAATAAAACATTTTGACATAACGGCCCTCATTTGCCTTTGGACTCGCTACCACCCCCCACGAAAAGCTCCAGTGCCAACTAGGAGCGGTACCGCCCCTGTTGGGAATCTATGGTCTACACGTACAGGCTGCGTCAGCCTCGCGTGCGTTTCGCGTCTGTATCGCTACAAAAGCGCGTCAATGGCGCGTTTAAAAAAACGTGGTGTGCACAGGCTCTTAAAGTGATGTTTTCTTTGTAGGTCCTGAATACTGGGGCGAGAGGTATCGAGAATGCGCTGGGAAGCATCAGAGTCCCATCAACATCAACGTGCTCCGAGTGAAGCAGGTCACGCTCCCCGACCTTGTTCTGGTCGGCTTCGACGACTCCATTGATGATGTACACGTCACCAACAATGGACACACTGGTAAGGTTTCACACATGGAGGTGTTAAGACATAAGTACACTTACGCACAACGAAATACACCATTGTGCTGATGTATAAATATGGTTCCCAGCAGTAAATAAGCAAATGAAAACAGCGTTACACTGTGGATGTCGTACAAGGCAAGGTTGCACTATTAACGTAAGCATCTAGCACATTAGGTACCTATAGATTGTTATTATATTTTATGGGCGAACGAACTACACCCTCATGTAATCCATAGCCCCCGTGAGGGAGGATCCAACATACAAGTGTGACATGTGGCCAACGTACGAATTTACGGACCATTTTAGTCAAGAGTGAATAGGTTACCTACTTCTAGGCAAGCGTGCTCCATCATCGTTTACCATCAGGTGAAATGGTGGTCAGGTCAAACAAATAAAAAAAATCGTATTCTTCGACGCTGAACCCGCTTTTAAACGAGTTGATGCATAACTAACAGCCTATGGGCAATAGAATCATGCTTTTGTCACATAATTGATAAATTGGTTATCAAATGTATTGTTATGTAAATACCTGATAGCAATTTATCCAGTTCTCGTTTATTGAAGCTAGGTACTGCCTATTACTGTTCAGTGTTGAAATCCAGGATAATCTTTGCTGAGACTAAAATCATAGCTGCTCGATCCTTTTTCTCAACTTTTGGTTACTCATAAACTAGACATATAATTTAGAAAAAAAAAATACTTATAAGTTTCAATAGAACATGGTAAACTTATTGCAGGCATAGAACAACGATTTCTCTCAACTGATTTCTATTGAATCGTTTTCTTATAACTTTTTTTTTATTTATTTTAAAATTAGCGTGTAAATAGTATTATTGATATAGATAAGCGATGTTCACGCCTATCACGGTTTAAGTCTTAATAGGTCAAGGATCGAAATGACTTTACGAAACTTTTTTAAAGAATAAGTACTCGTAGGTATCTATAGCAAACAAATTAATGTTTTTATTTTTGATATCCGCTGCATCAAGATCGGTCCTTATATAAAAAAGTTATACCCGGTAATTACGCAAATTGATGGGCCCAGTAACATGAAATTTGAAATATACATAATTGGTGAACATATGGGTAGGTAGGTAGGTATATCAGGAAGCACCTACTGTACTTTGCGTACCAGTGTACCCCTTAAAAGCGTTCCGGTGTGATGTTATGATATAAAATGATGTTAAAAATACACAGGATACCGAAAGATTAAATTTGATTCATTGAAGGGTTTCATGGTCTATCTACAAAAAGTTAGATCATCAGATCGACACCAAAAACCAACAAGAATCATCGAAATCACAAGATATTGCAGAACAAAATACAACGAACAAATTGAGGACCTCCTACTATTTTTATTAAGTCGGTTAATAACGGGCATTTCACGCTTGTGAAATGTTTTAAATTAATTGCTGCTTTATGCGATTGAGGTACGCAACTTAGAGGAAATTGTGTTCTTTTTCGCAGTTTTGATTGAGGTGAAAAACGAGCCCCATCCACGAGTGAGAGGAGGCCCCCTCGACGGTGACTACATATTCAGCCAGATGCACTTCCACTGGGGGGACAATGACACCTTCGGCTCCGAAGATAAGATTAACCACAGAAGGTGACATCATTATTTACAATATCAACAATATTAACAGATATCTGTTCAGAAATACCAGTTCTTTACAAATAAGGATTGATTGTAATTTGTACAAAATATTGAGGAAAAAAATATTATTTTAATATCTTGTTTATACAAACGAAAGCTGGTACATTATATTGGCGCATAGCATCGTGATTTTGTCATTTTTACGATTATTGCACTCCATTTTTGGGATCATTTCAAGATACAAAGTGTGTTAATCGTGTTATTGACTTTTGTCCTTGTATCTTTCAGTTTCCCAATGGAGCTGCACATGGTGTTCTTCAAAGAGGAGTACGGGTCAGCAATCGAGGCTGTGAAACATTCGGACGGCCTGACAGTGCTGGCGTTCTTTTATGAGGTTCGTACATAGCATAATCAGCCTTATAATGTTCCCACTGCATGGACTCAGTCCTCTTCTCAAGGAGAGAATGGGTCGTAGCTCATAATTCGATCAATGCGGGTTGGTGGATGTCTCATGTCTTCATATTTTTAGTTCTAGGATACGCCGGATTCCTTACGATGTTTTCCTTCACTGTTTTGAGAGCAGTTGCTCAGAATAAGTAATAGTACAAGTGCAGTGGTGATGAAATAAATTACAAAAACCGGCCAAGTGCGAGTCGGACTCGCCCATAAAGGGTTCCGTAGCAGCAAGTAACATAATATAAAAGTTCTTGTAATGTATTGTAACTTTGATCGATGTTTTAATAATAGTGTATTTTTTTCGGTTTATGACGCATTAAAAAAAACTACTTATTGGATTTCGTTCAAACCAATTTTCGTTGGTAGTTTTTATAGTAATGTACATCATATATTTTTTTTAGTTTTATCATTCTCGTATCTTAGAAGTTAGAGGGGGGGGGACACACATTTTACCACTTTGGAAGTGTCTCTCGCGCAAACTATTCAGTTTAGAAAAAAATGATATTAGAAACCTCAGTATCATTTTTGAAGACCTATCCATAGATACCCCACACGCATGGGTTTGATGAAAAAAAAATTTTTGAGTTTCAGTTCTATGTATGGGGACCCCCAAAATTTATTGCTTTTTTTCTATTTTTGTGTAAAAATCTTAATGCGGTTCACAGAATACATCTACTTACAAAGTTTCAACAGTATAGCTCTTATAGTTTCGGAAAAAAGTGGCTGTGACATACGGACGGACAGACAGACAGACAGACAGACAGACAGACAGACATGACGAATCTATAAGGGTTCCGTTTTTTGCCATTTGGCTACGGAACCCTAAAAACTAATGCGCCTGGCGGGGTTTGAACCCGTGACCTACAACTCGTAAGTCAGGGCCATTGCCACTTATCACTCGGCCACCACTGCTCGCTTGGCCACCTGTTCGTTTTACACAATTAGGTACTGCGTATTTAAGCTTCATCATGAGACCAGGTAGTATAATAGTAGTACCTACCTACTACAACCAATTCAGGCCTTCGGACCAATTCTGACCGTCCTTATCTGCAAGAATATCAATACTGTTCGAACTGGAGCTCTGTGCGTTATGGGTGCTAACTGCTAATGCAAAACTCTAAAGATACTTCAATGACCTAGGTCCCGTGAGCAACTTATCGCCGTATGCACGTGCAAATTTATAGCATTGATCGATAGTAGTACGCTGGCTGCCAAATGTGATGATATGATAACGGCCAGAAAAGTATACCTAATGTATTTCATGTCTAATTCATCACGTTTGGCAATCTGCCGCACATCGGCTCTTTTGCATTCAACAAATCAAAATATCTAATTTTGATTTGTTGAATGCAAAAGAGCCGACATGCTTAACATAATCAGTCTTGTAATGTTCCCACGGCTGGGGCAAAGGCCTCCATTTTGTGAGACCTAAAGGCTGTAGGTACACAGACACTCATGCAGACTCAGTGCGGGTTGGTGGAAGTCTTTCTGTTTCAGAACGTATTCTAAGGGTAGCCTAAATACACGCTAGGGTTATACCTGACAGATTTGCCTGTACAAGTGAGTTGTGCAGGTAAACCGGAGCGTGTATATTGCAATATTGCACAACTGTGCAGGTTTCTACACAAGCTTACCTGACAGGTATAACTGCACAGACACCTTAAGGCGTATAGTCCCTTGAACCATCTGACCGAAATTATGTGAACGCAACTCTCGCACTCGCCTAGGCGGTACGCAAATCTGTGCATTTATTTGCGGCCAGCAGCGCCCGGAAAGCTCTTTAAATCCATTTTCTCTGCGATATATTGATTGATTTACATATGCAATGTTCACTTTGAAGAATATTTAACCACCAATTTTTATGTGTAAAAATGTTTCTAAAGGCCCAAGCCGTTTCGAAGTAATAGGGAAAAGTTGCGAAATTGCTAAATATTTTTTTTTTGACCAAACTATTAATTGCACGAAAAAATCAAATGTTGATATTATTGTTCATGAATCTATAATAAACATATATTTTTTTCAAACCAATTGACCTAGCCGTTACGGAAGTGTAGGCCTCAGAAAATCACTGTTTTATGGCACTTTTCGGGCGCTTGGCCCTTAATGATGTTTTCCTTCACCTTTTTGAAAACAAAATAAGATGCTTACGATTGTTATCACATTCATTTTTTCAGCTCAGCTGATTGAAAACTCGTTAAATATAGCACCGCAGTTCTCTTTTGCGCTTTTTGTGGACCTCATAGCGCGTTCAACCGTAATTTTAGAATAGAACATACCTAATCACTTTCGAGCGTTGGCCTGTAGCCGTGACTTCCGAATCCGAAGTCACGGTCAATGTTGGAAAGTGAATGAGAGTTACGGTACGGTAGTTCTGTTTCGAGCCCTAAATTCTACTGTTTTGGAAGATCGCTTTGTTTTGTTCACAAATCCTGCCACCTTCACGAATGTTTTTTTATGGAAGAGTAAGTACGTTAACCGTAGGTGCACCTACCTAATATTGAAACGAAGGTAGGTAGGTACCTATACCCTGTTAGCGAATAAAAAATGGTTTCTTTAAATTTTTATTCTTAAAATAAAAATTTAAAGAAACCATTTTTACTGTCTGGTCAACTGATTTTAACATATATTTCGTAAGCATAAGGATGGCATTAAAAACAAAAAAGTGGTTACAATACCAACTATTTAGGTACTGCAGTCGCCATTTGTCATACTACCAGCGGAATAAAAAAACCTAAAATCGGTTGAACGTACAATAATAAAAGGATTTAATAATAAAAGGATATAATATATTTAATTATAATTTCTAATGTTATTTTGAATAGAGTATGGTCCGGATGAAAGTAAGTAGGTAGGTAGGTACTGTTTTTGAGATTACGACAAGCGCGGCGTGAGCGTTGTTTTTTTTTACAACTTGATGAGACAATACGAACCTTGGGCGGCAAATTATCGTCGCCAAGCATCACGATTGAAAATTCGTCTCACCTTGTTAGGAAAACAACGTTTAATTTGCCTATTAGAAGATACGTTTACGAAATCCTTCCGAAATCGAACTTTGATTCTACCTAGACAGATCTTGTAAACTATAAAACCTAAAAACTGGAAGTTTGGAAATTAGGTAGGTAATTGGAAATATGCCTAAATAAGTAGATTTTCTTATCTATGCATATTATCACCTTCCATAAAACTGTAATTGCAATTATGATAATGTAATAAAATAATATTCCACAACTTCCACACAACGCCCTCTATTCCCAAACTAGGCAGAGCTTGTGGTATGACAATTACAACATAAACATACTTACATATTTCTATATGTATATAAACATACAGATAATTTACACCCAGACACAACAAATGATCGTGCTCATCACACAAATATTTGTTTCTTTTTTCGGGTAGGTGTAAAATTACTATAGACATATCTCCGAAAATATATTTTTTAATTTAAATAGTAAAATATAATATAATAGCTTGATTACTGTAAATTATCACTGCATTACCTTCGCTAAGTGAACACTAATGTTTGTGGCACATATATTTATGTGATTGCTGAAATATTTTACACCACCTGCCAGCCCATCACTTTCACTTATTGAACTAGCACTGGACTACTTGTGAATCACTATCACTACAATGTCACAACTAGAAGAGATTGTTTCGGCGCAGAAGAGCCTCGAGGACTGTTTTATTCGAAGGATGGAGGAACTTGAAGCTCAGATTCAGAGCACTGGACCTGCTAAGGACACTGTGGCCAGAGTTGCTGAGGAATTTCGCGCCTTCAGGGAGCTGATCTTCAGTATGCTTGGCCTGCTCCGGAATCAAATAAATGAATGTGCTAAGCAAGTTGACGGGATTGAGACCAGGCATCGGAGAAAGGCTCTGGTTTTTCAGGGCATTGCGGAAGTCGACGGTGAGGTCTGCAGTGCACTTGTCTTGGACGTCATTAATAAGCAGTTGGGTACCAAATCTTTGACTGTGTCCTCTATAAAAGCCTGTCACCGTCTCGATACGGTCAACAAAAATCATCATAGGCCCATACTAGTGCGATTTGCATCGTATGATGATAAATCTGCGGTCTGGAGAGCCAAGAAGGGCTTAAAGGGCTCCTCCATCTCGATCAAGGAGTTCTTAACAAGGAACCGGCAGACTGTTTTCGGGAAGGCGCGGCTTCATTTTGGGATGCGATCCTGTTGGTCTCAGGATGGTGTCATTGTGGTTAAAACCCCCGACGGCACTAAACACAAGATAACTTCACTCGACGAACTGAGTACGCTGCAGGCAAAGTATCCAAGGGTCCAAGGAGGTGACAGCCTGCAAAAGAAGACTCGTTAGCTACGGTATCTTTAGGTAACTCTTTATAACCATTACAAAGTACATAAGTTTTTACTCACCACTTAGAAATCATGTCTTTGTTTTCAATTTCTGTTTTGGCGTCGCTTTGTCAGTTTTTTTGGATTGTTTGTTGTCGCATGTAATCTTGTTTTTTATACTTTGACCTTCACAAAACTATTTCACTATATTTACCCTCAACAGGCTTCTTTAAATTAAGTAAAATGACAAAGCACGTAGGTAATTTCTAAATATATTTGTCTTGTCATATCCAATAATAAAATTGTAGGTTATGTTTACTTTTTGTCATTTGGTTTGACGTTTGTCGTTGTAAATCGGATACGTTCACATAATGGTTTTCGTTTTGTAAGGTGCGTTCTAACTTTTAACTATTGATGATGTCATTTAAAACTTTTTAAGTACTTTTTTTTGCGATACATGCTATTGCTAGTTTTTTAAACTTTTTTCTGTTTTAAAATATATGGTAATCAAATTTAAATAATTGTATGTTGTGTTCCATGTGGTTTTAGTGTTTTTAGTGATTTTATCTATGTTTTTACTTAAATTTTATGATGTTAGCTGGCGGGTGGTGCAGAGATGCTAACGCCGTATTAGCTTATCTGTGTGTAATTTTTATTTCTATATATTATATATATATTTATATTTATTTATTTATTATTTGATGGATTCTGATGATGAATCTTTTTATTCTGCCAACAGGTCAACTGCCTCTTCTTGCGACACCAGTTTTGTCTCTTTGACGGACACCCTTGGTGATGTATTACGCCAAAAATTTGATTCTAACTCAGGCCGGTTATTTAACGTATGCCACATTAATGCTCAAAGTGTCCCCAGTCATCATAGTGAACTGTACGATGCATTTTCTTGTAACAACATTCACGCTGTCCTGATTTCCGAGACCTGGCTCAAACCTGAACTCCTATCTACAACCTACTCTCTCCCTGGATTCGTTCTTCTTCGGAATGATCGGATTGGCAGGAGAGGGGGTGGTGTAGCTATTTACATTCGCGGCGATATCCCCTTTAAAATCCTAGCAACTTCTTCTTCGACTGATGCTGCCGAGTTTCTTTTTCTTGAGGTTTGTGTGAAGGGAGCTAAAGCCGTTTTAGGTGTTGTCTATTGTCCCCCTACTCTTGATTTTTTCACTGAATTCGAATCGGTACTAGAATCTTTGGGTTCAGAGTATGCACATCATATCATCATGGGAGATTTTAACACCAACCTCCTTGCTCACGATTCCCCTCGGTCCCGTAAACTCCTCCATCTTGTCCAGTCAGCCAGTCTATATGTATTACCTCTCCAACCCACGCACCATAACAGAAATGGTAATGATACTTGGCTTGACTTGATCCTCACCTCTAACCCTTCCTTAGTGTCCTCGCATGGTCAACTTGATGCCCCTGGGTTTTCCCATCATGATCTCATTTATCTGTCCTACGTCCTTAAACCTCCTAAACCCAAACCCATGTTCCAGTACAGGCGTGCCTTTACACGTATGAATATTGAGCAACTTCAGAACGATGCATTGGGTATTGACTGGTCATCCTTACAGGAAGCTACTACGGTTGACGATAAAGTCAGCGTTTTTAAAAATATTGTGACCAAGCTATATGACAAGCACGCTCCTGTTAGGAGAGTTAAGTTGAAGCGTCCACCTGCACCCTGGATGAACCGAGAAATTGAGATGGCTATGCGACGGAGGGACCGCGCGTTTCGGAAATTTAAGAAGAATCGCTCGGAGGACAATTGGGCCTTCTTTAAGTCTGCCAGGAATCAGTGTAACCAGATGATACGCAACGCAAAACGCCGACACATTCTAAATAATATCACTTCCTCTTCTTCTGCCGATATTTGGAAATTCCTCAGAACTCTAGGTATCGGTAAACCCGCACATTCGGACCTTCCTAACACAATTGGCTTAGACGAGCTGAACTTGTATTTCTCCACTGTTCCTATGCTTGACAATCTAACCAAAAGTCAAACTATTGGTTATCTTACTGGTCTGACGCGTCCCAACATCACCCCCTTTGTTTTCACCCCAGTCAACTCGGAAGAGATCAAAAAGATTATCCTCTCCATTAAATCCAAAGCAGTGGGTTGCGATAACATTAGTCGTCACATGATCGTGTCTGCTTTGGATCAACTTCTTCCTGCTATATCCCACATAGTTAATTTTTCTCTATCCTCATGTATATTTCCTTCCCTATGGCGTAAAGCCTATGTTCGGCCACTACCCAAGGTTCCTAACCCCTCCCTTTCCGGGCACTTTCGTCCAATTTCCATCCTACCATTCCTGTCCAAAGTGCTCGAGGCCTGTGTTCATAAACAGTTCTCCAAGTTCATTTACCAGAACTCCCTCATCAGCCCATTCCAATCTGGATTCAGGCCCGGGCACAGTACTGTCACAGCTCTCCTAAAAGTGACTGACGATATAAGGCGGGGAATGGAGGACACCAAAGTTACAACTTTGGTGTTAATTGACTTCTCCAATGCCTTTAATACCGTCAGTCACGAAGTCCTCTTGTCTATCCTTTCTTGTCTTATGGTCTCTCACGAGGTACTGGAATGGTTTTCTTCTTATCTTCAGGGGCGCCAGCAGTCAGTTCGTGCTGGAGACTCTGCTTCAGGGTGGTGCGACCTTGTAGCTGGCGTCCCTCAAGGCGGTATTTTATCCCCTCTTTTGTTTTCTGTTTTTATAAACTTTATAACTGCTAAGCTTCAGTGTGCGTATCATCTCTATGCTGATGATTTGCAATTGTACTGTCGGTCAAGTGTGGACAACATATCGGATGCGATCGACGAGCTAAACCGGGATTTACGGGAAATTAAAAACTGGTCTGATAGATTCGGTGTGGCGGTTAATCCTACAAAGTGTCAGGCTATTATAGTTGGGAGCCCCCATAGTCTAAGAAAGCTAGATGGACTAACTGTACCCCCCGTAATCTTCAACAATACGGTGATCCCGTTTGGCTCTGAGGTCAAGGATCTTGGTCTGTATGTTGATGCTTGTCTGGATTGGCGGAAGCAGGTTGCAAAGGTCAGTCAAAAAGTCACTGGAACGTTACGGTCTCTCTATCGTCTGAAGAATCTTCTCCCAGCTCACATAAAGGCAATGCTTGTACAATCCCTAATCTTTCCCATAATCGACTATGCTGATGTGTGCTACTATGACCTGAATGCAGATCTTCTCAATAAACTTGACCGGCTTCTGAATAACTGCATTCGATTTGTCTTCAACCTCCGCAAGTACGATCATGTATCCGAGCATCGTTTGCTTTTAAAATGGTTACCCATTCGTCAGCGCAGAGCGCTAAGGGCCTTGACTACTCTGTTCTCTTTTCTAGATAATCCTTCTTCCCCTTCTTATCTGATTTCAGAACTTCAATTTCTTTGCTCTGGGCACAATAGAAATCTTCGGTCTGCTAATAATCGTCTTCTACGATGTCCCTCACACCGCTCTGGGCTTATCCACTCTTCCTTTTTCGTCCAGGCGATATCTCTTTGGAATGCGCTCCCTCTGAATATCAGGATGGCAACAAGCCGGTTTTCTTTTAAGGTGAAGGCACGTGAGCATATTCGCAAAATGTTGGTAGAATCATCACCGAGCTAATTGGTTGGATTTGTTTTTTCACAACAGCATTGTTTTTGTTATATGTATGTATCTAAGTATGTATTTACTATTGTATATATTTGTTTCTCTTCTGTTTTGTCTATTTATTAAGTTGCACCTGCCATGTTTTGTTTCTGCACCACCCTAAGGTAGACTGGCAGATAATGCCTAAGGCATTAAGTCCGCCTTTGTACAGTTTTTGTGCATAAAGCTTTAAATAAATAAATAAATAAAATAAATAAAATTTGTCCTGGGTGAGAATCGAACCCACGACCTCCGGCATAGAAGTCAGGGTAACTGACCACTAGACCAACGGGCCTGTCAACTTGTATAGGACTCTAGACTTATAAGATATTTTTTGCATTTAGAATGGTCTTGCTCTGCATTAGGTACCCATATTACTCTAAAGTGCTTTCAATGAAATAAACAATCCACGATAGTTGTTTTAGGGATGTTCTTTCAAAGGTGCGATAGATACCTAGATAGATATCTGGGTAGGTATATCAAACCATAATCGAATCGGACCCAGACCAGAACGCTGCAGAAACGTTCACAATCAATAGATCAACGGGGTAGTTGCAAAAAAGCTATTAAGCTACATCAGCACTAACTTACCATTTTACCATTCCAGTTGGACCGTCACCAGCATCCAGCCTACGACGACATAACTTTAGCACTCGTCAACGTCACCGAGCCCCACACCAGCGTGGTCATGAGCCATCCCTTCTCTTTCCTCAACATCTTGCCATATGACCTGAAGAGATACTTCACCTACAAAGGATCGTTGACCACGCCGCCCTGCTCCGAAGTCGTTATCTGGCTCGACTTCGAACAACCGATCAGGCTAACGCATGAACAGGTAATAACATACTGAATTTTGTTCGCTTGAACTTATAGTTATCTTTACAGAAGACCATGTTCAATTTCATATACTTACGTCATCCATAGGAAATCTTAAAGCATACACTATATAATTATAGCTAGCTTAAAACATTGGTTCACGAATTTGGTTCCTTTCCGAACCAAATCAGTCCATCTGTATACAGCAGTCGGCCATATTGTTATTACTGAGTCCATGTAGATCCGCTAGTGGACGGTCTGCGGTCGTCTACTGCTAGAACGGATATAGGTAGTCAGTAAATCTAGTCCGCCGAACCAAATTCGAGCACATGTTAGTGGTATTTATAGTTGTTATTTCCTTCGGTGTAAGCTGGTTCTTCAGCTTTGTCTTGATCTTCTAGATAAATTCTATGGAATGGATCGACCATCATGTTTAAAGTCGTAATTGAAAACTATCACTTCACCTTACTTTGTTTAATAGGTGCATGCATAGCCACCATTACTTTCTATACAGTGGTAATGCAATTTTATTGCCACTATATCCCCATGGGCTATTTGTGGTGCAACTGTTCAGTAATTTACATTTGAAGGGCCTTAATAACTCTTTAACAGCACACTTTGTCAGTGGGCAATTTATGCAGTATAAGTATACCTATGGGAATACTGAGGTGTAAATTCTGTGATGGTTATATAACTAGTATTCAAACATACAGGAGTCACGTGGCATATGCTCATTACACACATTTATGTTCACAGATAGAGGCATTCAGAGAGATAAGATCTGCACATGGAAAGATCACGCACAACTTCAGGCCCATACAGCCAATCGGTGATAGAGTTGTATTCTACAATATTGACAACAACTATTATATCTACAATGAGATCGAAGACCATGAAGAAACGACCACTCTGAGGCCGTCAAGGAGAAAAAAGGGTCGCAACGATGCTTATACTTTAGTTCCTACAGTGTATACAATCAGCTTTACTCTAATGATGTTATTCAGCTTGTGATAATCTTTAAAGACCTTTGTTTACTCAGCCACATTATGGCATATTTTGTTATTGTTAGAATTTGTATAGAGTAGTTGGTTATAACTTAACAATGTCACTAATTTAATATCTGTTGCATGTTAGTGTCTGTTGTATGAGGATTAACTGCGCTTTAAGAAAAAAAAATATTTATAATAATTAATAATGAACTAAGTATTCCACATATATTTTTATAAAATGTAAGTAAATATATGCTTAAATATTCATTATTAGACCTGGAAGTTTGTTGATTAGATGTGTGGGTAGTTACAATTTGTTGTCATCTTAATGCTTCCCAGTTTTAGAGCACTGTGTATTTGTTAGCAAATTGAAAATGAAGTGAAATATGTTATTGGCCAGTCACCATTAACACAACATATATTATGCTTTCAAACTTATAACTTTTCAACTAATGGCTGCCAAGTCAATTGTTACCACCCAGAATACAGGACATCCCTTATTTACCCCTAGTTTAAGTCTACAATACACAATAAGTAAATTTTTAACATAAATTTTGATGACTGAGATAGTTAATTTTGTTTATTACAAGGAATGGAATATACAAATGTACACTATTTATTGTATTCTGTGATATTAAACTAATTGCTAGTGTGAAATTAAAAGTTCTGTGCAATAAATTTCACTAAAATTCATCAAGTTGTTTTTCTTTTAAATCTTAAATATTTGTTTGGATCTTTTTGGCCGAGGCGAACTTCTGTCGGCCCACATTGCCTCCACCGGTAAAACCTGATGAGACACTGGTTCGTACCGTGAGAGAAAGCGCAAGTTTCTGCATCTCTTTTCACACATAATTCTCGTCTTGACACTAGCAACTACTCCACAGACTTTGCCTCACTGCGACATTTCGATGCCCGAGGTTCGCATAAGGAACAAAGAGGCTCTGAGAGCACCGTGTCGTCTAAACGTAAATAAAGCTAGTGGGCCAGATGCTATACCAGCGATTGTTGAGAACAATCGCAAAGCGATGAGAAGGCTTTTGCATCTGAGTTGTATCGTGTATTGACGCGCTTGTATCGCCCCTCGTTTAGGTCTGGTATCGTCCCCAAGTCCTGGAAGCTTACCAACGTGCAAACCGTACCCAAAAAGGGCAGTCGTGCCGATCCTGCCAACTTTCGGCCGATTTCAGTAACCTTTATACTTACTCTGCAAGATTACGGAGCGTGTATTGAACTCGCGCCTCATAGCATACCTGGAAAGTAAAGATCTCCTCAGTGACCGACAGTACGGGTTTTGCCGCAATCGGTCTACTGGGGACCTACTAGTTTATGCCATCCAGTTGTGGGGCGAGGTTCTCGTGAAGAATGGGGAAGCGATTGCCGTTTCCCTAAACGTCTCGAAGGCCTACGACGGGGAATGGCACGCTAGTCTTATGAGTAAGCTTCCAGCGTACGACATTTCCCCTTTGAAGCCAAAATTGGCTTTACCCAACTTGGGAACTCATTGCATTGAATTCCACCAAATGTTGGGATTCAATGACGCCATGACACAAGCGTGTCTGTTCACCTTGGCTCCTGCTTTTCAGAATATATCACTGGAGTGCACCAACCGGTTTCAGATTTTGGGTGTTGAAATTTCTTCAGACCTTAACTTAGAGCGGTTCCTTGAGTCCAAAGCCAAGGTAGCTGCTAACGGTCCGGACTAAGCGATTCGCGTCGTCGTTGCCGCATACATCGAAGGACTGAATAATGTGCCTGCTGTGGTTTTCCAATCCGATTATAATTTGGGTGACTTCAAGGCTAGAGTGAACAGGCTCTTAATAAACTAATGCGCCTAACCATCAACGATAGCATCACTGGTTACCATCAAGTGGGGTCAAGCATTATTTTATATCAAATAAAAAAAAATCTTTAATGTTTTCTGATCTAAAATCTGACTAAACTAACCACCTAATATAATATTTTGTAAAATAAAAAAGATAATTGTTCCTTATTACTTTTACTTACACAAATCTTATACATAAAATATATCGTTCATACCTATAAATGTATTCAAATCTTTTTAATCATCTTCTGTGGCCCTGTTATCAGTCATAGTAACCATGGCTCCCAAGTTATCTTCATTGCCCTGTTTTAGCCTCTCCCAAATCAATTCAGCTATTGCCTTCTGTGTTCTTCTCTCTAGTTTCTCTAATTTTTTAGCTACATCTCTTTTGAGGTCCCAGTCTGGTTTTCGTGGTGCTAAGCTTGAAATGTCCAGGTCTTGTAAAACTATCTGTAATAGTAGAAATGAATATATGATTAATTATACTTTTTACAGAAAGTATCTTTCATTCGAGAAAAATAATAGAGCCTGAATTAACTATCACTAGCAATGTAAACCAGATTGCATTGCTGTTATATATTGAATTAAAGGGTGTGGTTGCCATCACGGCAGAAGACATGTCAGCTGTATACCTAAGTTGGCCAAGCACTAGGGATGTAATAGGGATGATGAAGTAGGAGTAGGGTGATAAACTTGGATCAAGCATATTGAAGAGCGAAATTACAATTCCAATTACAAAACAAAACAACGAGTGAAAGAGTACCTAATCGACTGAAGGCACAAGGGGAGAAAGGTTCTTTGTGCGGCCATTATAAAATTGGTTGTGTCTCCGACATAAGATTCGTTTAATTATTTATTTAGTACAGCAAAATAGCAAGAGCAGTGGTGGCCGAGTAGTTAGGGCCCCGACTACGAGTTTATAGGTCGCGGGTTCAAACACAGCCAGGCGCATTGCTTTGTGTAATATATTTCATTACCATAGCGCTCAAAACGGTGAAGGAAAACATCGTGAGGAAACCGGCATGTCCTAGAACCAAAAAATTGACTTGTCTTGTTTCTGTGACTTTCACCAACCCGTACTGGGCCCATGTGGTGGATTACGACCCATTCCTTCACCTAGAGAGTAAGACTGAGTCCCAGCAGCGGGAACATTGAAAGGCGGATTATGCTTCAGCAACATAGCCATTATTACTAAAATACGTTAATCCTTTAACTCTGTCTTCACACAGAAATGCAAACTTTCTAATAATATTGTCTTCCATTCATCAGGAAACAAATATAATCCAGAATTGGCCTCCACAAGCACATAAATTTAAATTTATTGGAACCAAAATTGGAATTGAAGGTGCAAAATCAGTCGAAGTTCCCAACTTTTCGTAATCGAATTTCTGTCACATCCCTTATCTCCATAACTCAGTCGCGCCCGCGCTACCGCCGCGTACAGTTGTATTTCGACGGTATAGATATCGTTCGCGTAACAAATAGCAGTTAATGTTCTATTTCTGGTGATACAAAGACTAGCAATGTACTGATAGTGTTTAAGTTGTAAATAAGTTGTGATATATTGCAAACAGTGACGATTAGGACACATAGTGTGAGGAAGTAAAATTAATGGGTCTACCCACATCTAACCTATAAAATAATAAAAACTATTTTAAGTGTTTTTTAGTGTTTGTGATGGATAGTGATGACAGTGGGGATGATATGTTGGAAGAGGAGAATTTGATGGTCACGGGAACAATGACCCAGGAAGAAATAAACCATATCATTATTGGGTCGGATACAGGAAGGAAAACCATGGAGGTTGAGCTAACACAAAATGAAATCAGAGACAGTAGCAAGGATAGGAGGGCTAATAAAAGGGCGGCTTCTAAGGAGGGAGAGGAGGGGGAATGGATTACTGTGGGAAGTGGAAAAAAAAAAAAAACCAAACTGTAACAGTTCTGATAGTCTCGAGCACGATGAGTTGTATGAGGTTGTGATATCATGTAAAGAAAATTTACCTAAACAAATTGGTCTGGCTAAGATTCTGAAGGAAACAGGAATTCAAGGCATTATAAAAGTTACATATAAGAGTCCATACAAAGTTGTGCTGCGATTTAGCAACTATGAAAACTCTGTAAGTCTGATGGAGTGTCAGGGTATAAAAGATAGAGGCTGGACTTGTAGAAGATCTGGTGAGATACCATACTCGTATGGATTGATAAGAGATATAGAAAAGGATTTGTCCAATGAAGATATTATGAGTACACTAGAAAGCAGTGTGGAGATAATAGCGGTTAAAAGACTGAAAAAGAAGGATGAAAGTGGAAATTTTATTGAGAGTGAGACAGTACGCATTTGCTTCAAAGGTTCTACCTCTCCACCATATGTAAAAGCATATGGATGTAGAATGAAGGTAGAACCATTTACGTTCCCTGTTACACAGTGCTCAAAATGTTGGAGGTATGGACATATTAGAAATAATTGTCCAAAGAAAACTCAGATATGCCCGAAATGTGGTGGAGAACATGAAAATTGCGAAACTACAAACATCAAATGTATTAATTGTAAGGGTAGTCATATGGCACTGGTTAAATCACTTTGTCCTGTGTTCAAAAGGGAGAAAAATATCAGAGAAGTGATGGCAAGGAACCAGTGTACATACAAAATGGCATTAAAAGAGGTAGGTGGCAATGCAGGATATGGGTCCAAAACCAATTATCAGAGAGGAGCCAATCTCTCAACGCCAGAAGTGACAGAGATCACGGAGAGTGTGGCAGAAAAACTACAAGACACATCTTGTACACCGAGGGAGGTGAGTTATGCAGAAGTGGTGAAAACACCATCGAAAACAGAACGCCGCACAGAGACCACGGTGCGTCACCTCAAAAAGCCTGACGATAAGGGTAAAAGTACCGCAAATAAAAATCAATTTGAATGGATATCAAGTTTTGATTGTGGAACACAGGAAGGAAATAAAAACGATAAGAAAGAAAGAGTTGAGTTACGTGTGGTGATATCCAGATTGAAGGAGATTATCTGTTCAGATATGGAGCTTGAAATGAAGCTGACAGGGGTACTGAAGTATATAGTAGGAGAAGTTATCTGTTGGCTGAAGGAATACTTTACTATGGAATTCGTGTGGAAGTTACTGGGAGGATTAACAGTTTAAATGGCTAGTTACAATAAAAGTACAATTAATGTGGCACAGTGGAATGCAAACAGCTTACCAACTAAATGCAGGGATCTGGAATTGTTGCTTCAGCAGGAAAAAATACACATTGCACTTATAAGCGAAACATGGTTGTCAGAAGAAGTTACCATAAGGATAAAGGATTATAATATTATAAGAGCTGATAGAGAAGATGGATATGGGGGTGTGTGTATATTTTACCACAAGTCAATAAGAATGGTGCAAAGATCTTTTACACCTGCAAATGATAGTATTGAGATCCTTATTACAGAGGTGCTGAATGTGTCGGGGCTAACCAACATAATTTACATATATTGCCCACCATCAGCTAATGTAGGCCAATCTCACTGGGACCAGGTTTTTAGCTTGTGCAACTCAAAAACCATTTTAGCTGGGGATTTTAATGCACACCATACATTGTGGTCATGTAAAGTACACAGTACAAGAGGTGAGAGAGTTTATAGAGCAATGTTTGAAAATGATTATGTATGCATGAACGATGGAAGACCTACAAGGATCAGAATGGTGAATGGACATTTGCAGCAGTCGTCGCCAGATATAACCTTTGCCACCTGCGACATAGCAGTAAAGGTGACCTGGAACCCCCTGAATGAAACGTTGGGTAGTGATCATGTAATAATCAAATCCTCACTCGGTTATGAAAAATCTAATGCATATATAAAGAAAAGAAATTACAAGGAGGCCCGGTGGGTAGAGTTCAGGCAGAAGACAGAGCAGGAGTTTGCAGTTTTGGTACCGTCAGGCGATGTGCAATCTGACTATAACCAGTTTGAACACAAATTAAACCTTGTAGCCGAAGAGACTATTCCATGGATTAAAATGTGCCAGGACCCCAGTTCTAAATTTACCCCAAAACCATACTGGAATTCAGAGATCTCACAAGTTATTGCAAAACGTCGGCTAGCTTTAGCTCAGTTGCGACGGAACCCAACCCCAGATAATTATGACAAGTACAAAAATGCAATACTACACGCCCAAAAAGCTATCCAAAAGTCCCGACATAAAAGATGGTCAGAATTTTGTTCAAGCATAGATAATGAAGCATCCGCTACAGAAATGTGGAGGAAGATGAGGTGGATGAAGGGTATAAGAGCAAGAGAAACAGTAGATCCTGTAAGAGCAAAACAGTTATTGCGTTCCTTGACTCCTGACACTGTTGGGGAAGTACCTCCAGAACTAAGAGACAGGGGGGACTGCACTTTGAGTAAGGAGATAACGATGAATGAACTGGAAAACTCTCTTAAACGCAAAGACACCTCGCCGGGCATAGATAATGTAGCATACTCAATGATTTATAATAATCTTTCTAAATCTGGTAAAATATTTCTGTTGCACATTTTTAACTTAATCTTGCAAACTGGGGTGGTGCCCCAGCAGTGGCGAAATATTAGAATTGTTCCAATCCCAAAACCGGGAAAAGATCCTACTTTATTGTCGTCTATTCGTCCAATCTCGCTCATGTCATGTATGTGTAAAACGTTCCACCATATTCTAGGGAAACGATTGGAATGGTATGTAGAGAATAAGAAATTACTCTCTGCATCTACGGTTGGTTTCAGGAAAGCTCATTCTACCTTAGATAACTTGACGCGTCTGATAACAACAATACAAGTGGGATTTGCTAGAAACACGCCCACCTTAGCTTGTTTTGTTGACATAGATAACGCCTACAATAACGTAAACATAAGAACATTAGTTCAAGTTTTGGAAAACGTAGGTATTAGTCATAAAATTAATCAATATTTGTGGAATTTTTTGTCTGATAGAAAATGTCAAGTTATATTAGGTGAGAACAATAGTATGGTAACAAGACATACAAATAGAGGCTTGGCGCAGGGAGATCCAATGTCCCCTTTACTTTTCAATATTGTCACTATGAACTTATGTAAAAGTATAGAAAATGTCAGTATATCACAATATGCAGATGACTTTGTCTTGTATAAGTCTATAGATAATAGGAATGTGGAGGAGGCGATAATATGCATGAAAGATTCCTTACATATTATGATAAAATTACTTGGGGATATTGGTTTATTTATATCAGAATCTAAGACTAGTTTATGTATTTTTAATAAAACAAGGAAAAATTACAATATCTCTATAGACATAAACTCAATACAAATTAAGGTACATAATAAAATTAAATATTTGGGTCTATGGTTGGACAGTAAGTTACGTTGGGGTGCTCATATTAATGAAATATGTGAAAAAGCATACAAACTTTTAAACATCCTCAAGACCCTAGCGGGTAAGTCATGGGGAGTACACCCAAAACATCTTCGCAGGCTTTATATTTCATTAATTAGAGCTCGAATAGATTACGGTGGTTTTTTATATAGTAGCAGTGCTAAAACTCACTTAAGAAAACTAAGTATTTTACAGAATAGAGCTCTCAGGATATGTGGTAATTTTATAAGAACTACACCAATCCATGTAATGGAGAGTGAAATGTGTTTGCAACCTCTCGATGTTAGAAGATTTTGGCTTGGGTGCAGATATTGGTTGCGAACGGCTTCACTCTCTAATAGTACAAAAGATTTAATAGGGGAACTTGCTAGTTTAAAGGGACACTGGAGGGGGAAAGGGGAACCAGTTCTGATAGAGGTACACATGCAATTAGTTGATAAGGCTATTTATAAGAGTGACCAATTGGAGATGTTTAAGTTAGACACTTGGATTTCAAATATCAATGTCAGATCCTACATTCATAATACATGTGACAGTATGGATAGACCTAAACGAAGGTATAATGTAATGGAGCTACGCCACAGGGTGTTGGCTGAGACTCGTGACAAATACCGTGAATATTATAAATTGTTCACAGATGGATCAAGGGGCACAAGGGGGGTAGGTGCAGCATTCCTAGACCCACAAAGAAATTTGCATATGCAACTTAGGTTGCATGAGTATGTCTCTGTGATGAGAGCCGAGCTTACGGCGATCACGGAGGCATTATCTTATGCTAGCAGTGTAGGGGAACAAAAAATAGTTATATTTTCAGATTCCAGAAGCGCTCTACAGCACTTGGCTCGGTGTGTCTCGGGTATCCGAGGTATTCCGATAGCCTATGAAGCCTTGGGTCTAGTTCATAGATTGCAGCAAGAAAATATTTGTGTCGAGTTTCAGTGGATACCTTCCCATGTTGGCTTGCTTGAGAATGAGATTGTGGATCGGCTGGCAGGGAATGCAGTGAATGATGGCGTGAATGTATTGAATCAGCCCTACAGTTGGGAGATTATCCCAGAGGCTAGAAGAGTGTGTAGAGAGAAATGGAAGAAGTCGTTTAGAGAGTGCTCACAAACTAAGGGTGCTTGGTACTATACCATGCAGGACACACCAGGGTCAGTGCCTTGGTTTGAATGTGCCAGCCTCTCCAGGGAGACATTGGTTGCTGCTCTCAGGTTGCGAGTTGGTCATGTTCCACTGAACAAATTTTATCATTTGATGGGGGTTAAATCATCGCCACTGTGCGATACATGTCGAGTACCCGAAGATATCATTCATGTGATGGTGGAATGTGACCAGTATCGCGAACTGAGGAGGAGCCTGTTACCAAATATTGATCTTCACAATGGTGGAATCAATGGGATTCTGAGCCAGCCAATGTCTGAAGAAGCACAGAGTATTTACAAGTTCCTAGGACGATGTATGAGAGAGAGAAAGGATAGAGAGGGGCAGAGAACATGAGTATGAAGTGAGGAACTATATTTGAAGATGTGAGTAGGGGATAGAGCAGAGTAATGGGTGACTTGCAGTTTGCTATCGCGGCTTGCAGGTTGCCCATTATGCTGCAATAGGATTGATCCCATGAGGCTGGCATAGTCACCCAGAGTGCACTGAAGCCTCTAAATAATAGACTTAAAAAAAAAAAAATCTCCATAACTATATAGGCCTTGCGGATACTATGTAAATTCCTTCCAGGGAAAAGCTGAAGTAGATTTTTTTAAAGTTTGAGTGAACCAAATCACGCCTACTACTACCATGCATCTTTTCAGTCAAAAATATAAGAAATACTTCTGTTCTTCAGTAATAGCTGGTGTCATTTACCTTCTCTTTTCCAGCTTCAAGTAAATCCTTAACCTCAGCCTCCACAGCAGCAGGTTCTGCATCCTCTAATTTGGCCTCTTGCAGTGATTCATCCTGTGGCTTATAGCTTCTGAATTTTGGTCTGTAATCATAATAATACTTATACAGTTTAAGCAGTGTTACACTTTATTATTTTTTAGTATGATCTATTTATTGTAGAAAAAGAGTTCCTTGCACAGAACAAAATATTTGACATTAGTAGATAAACACTGACGATCTAAGCCTACTTGCCAATAAATAAACTTTAAGTGTTTACTTCTGAAAAAGAACTCATCCAATTCCCAGGTCTCTACTAGTCTATAGCCCTGGCCTAATATTGGGTTTCCAGTGGCGTTGTAGCTATGTAACCCTCGTTTTGGCTTCTAGAAATCTTATCAAGCCTGCATAGCACAGAGTTACATACCACTTGTATGGTGTGTGGCGAGTCATTTTCTTTGCCAAACCCAGAAAGATCAACTATTTGCAACACAAACCTGACATCCTTCATAGTGAAAACTGTGGAGGGAAAGGAACTTAACCAGCTGTAGCATGCCCACTCCATGAGTAAATCAATTTAATCTGCACTAAATAGCAGATCGAATGCATAATAAATCATACTAGCTGTGTACGTACAGTTGACTTTCGCGGATACAAAATAGCGGGCAGAAGGTACTATTTATTTATTATACCTATAAACAAAATAATACCAAAATAGGGTGGGTTATAGAACTTAAATTCCGCAAGTCGATTACTAAAACAAATTTGAATGCAAATCGAAACCAATGTGTACCTCTTTACTTTTCGTAAACAAACAATAACCTCAATATTTTTTCATCTGGAACGAAACTTACTTGGGAAGTGGCACAAATTCACTAGGCGTATCATTCGCAGAACTTTCACTAGTAGGATTTTTGCGTTTAAGGTTTTTAAGTCTTTCTTTCCTTTTCAGAGCCTGTTCTTCTAAACTACCAACACCTTGCGCTGTATCCATGATGACCATAACGCTACCGAAGCGGTTATAGATTTGCTACGTAATAGAACCGGTTATATTAAAATATCAGCATTGCCTTTCGCAAAATTTATGTTAGGTGTCGCATTTAATAAATAAAACTTAATTCTGTATTTAATTGGATTGGAAGCCGTCTTGTGTTTTTCAAAACCAATGACGTAAAATGACGTTTGATTTTTGACATTGACCTGACAAGATAAAATGTTGCCATCACTTTTATTTGACACATTTTTACTGTTTTTGGATTTTCACAAAATTTTCGTTCCGGGCCCGTAGCTCCCCTGGAAGATACCCCTGGGGGTGCCACGGGAACTAAATACGGACCCGTGGCACCCCCAAATCCTCAAATCCATACAACGATGTATCAGTGGCATCACGGGTACTATTTCCTAGTTCCCATGGATCCACCAACCGAATAGTGATGGGACAGATGATCAACCGGTCAGTAGCGGACTGTAAGAATTAAACTGGTTGTATAGAAAATGGGTCGTTCTATATTGAACTCGCTTTGAACTCACCCAATCCAAGTGTGGTCAACGCTCTATTCCTGCGCGAAGGGAATCCCTCCTCATCCTCCCCCACCCATGACCCCGCAACATGCGGTGTCCAACGCGGGCCACGACGGCGATGACGCCTATAATGCTCTAAAGGTGACCGAGGTTGAAATGACAGAAGCGCGACGAAAGTTGAATGCCAAAAATACTGCCCCAGAACCCGACGGCGTGCTTGGGAAAGCTTGGGTCCTAGCCATGGGAGCTCTTAGTCTTCTACTAAAACGGCTCTTTAGCGCGTGTATGAGAACGGCTAGTTCCCTCGTTGTTGAAAGATGGAGAAACTGGTCCTCATCGGGAAACTGGGGTGCCCTGAGGACTCCCCATCTCCATACGGGCCCATTGTACTGGTCAACGTGTTAGTAGGCAAGCTCTTTGAAAGAGTAATTGCAGGCTGTCTCGTCGTGTAGCTGATACAAGTTGGGCCGGATTTTGCGGTTAGGCTGTTCAAAGTCATGCGCGTACGAGCCCTCACGATGACGGAGGATGCGGTGCTTGGAGCGGGGTCGTCTTAGCGGTTTCTTTGGATATCTCAAACGCCTTTAATACCCTGCCCTAGAGTTGCGTTAAGGAGGCACTCCGGTATCACCAGGAGCCGACCTAACTCTGTCGTGTGATCAAAGGCTGCCTAACGGACAAGTTCATCGTCTATCTTGGTTAACAGGGAGAGTAGAAACGACGAGATAATATATGTTGTGCTGTGTTCCACAGGTATCGGTACTAACTGCTTTTGTGGAACATGGAGTACGACTAAGTGCTGCGCGATCTGTGACCTCCCCGATGGGGTCGGCATGGTCTTTTATGCAGATGACACGCTGGTGTTGGCATAGGGGGAGGCCCCCTGCTGTTGCTGACAACTCTTTGAGGCGCGCGGGAATAGTGCGTGCTGTTGAGGACTTGGGCTCGGTTCGGACAGTTACAAGATGGTCGGGTAGCGAGCTACCCATTGCTCACCGTTTGCAAGCCCGCGCCTGCGATGCCTGGAAATCGGAAACCCGGCGGCGGCTAAGGCGCTGTAAGCACCGTTGCCCAATACAGTCGGCCTCCTCCTTTGCTAGCATTACTGCTTCGCAGAAGTAGGCGACCGCCTGCCACATCTCCTCGCTCCGGACCATGGCCTTTACCAAGGCCCGGCGTGAGAGATCTCTGCCGCCGATCGCCCTCACGAGAGCACGGCGATGCTCTGCCCAAGCGGGGCATACCTTCACTGTGTGCTCCACCGTGTCCTCCGGGCTTTCCGCACAGTGGCAACACCCGGACGTCCCTTCCGCATGAATCTTGTGCAGGAACTTACCATGTCCGGTGAGAATTTGCGTCATGCGGAAGGTGAGGATGCCGTGGTCTTTTCAGCCACATAATGGTGGCTTGCACAACGGTAAGAGGGGTTCACATCGGCGTTGGGAGGTTGGGACGTCGATGAACCACTTGAACTGGGACTCGTCCCATCGACAGCCGATTGAATTTCGAGAAGCACTTCCGACCTCTGGCTTCTAAACTGAAACGGACGGTGGTTGTCCTCAAACGGTTCCTGCATAACCTAGGAGATCCAGACGCCTCCTGGCAGAGGCTCTACGCGGCGATCAATCGGTCCATAGCCGACGACGTAACATAACGTGACCGGCGGCTAAGCTGAACGCTTGGCCATGGATTGGCTTCCGAAACGGAAACCCAAGGTCCTGGAATGCAAGGCAGAGAAAAAACACAAGAGTGGGTTTTAGTCACTAATTGTCTGACACCTCCACCCGCTCCCACTCTGCTCGAGAGAAGTCATTTCATGAAAAAAAAGTAACCACGGTTTTAACACAAAGTACTAGTGTTTGTTTTAGGAGCAAGTACTAAGCACCGCACTAATTTACCTGGGGGAGCCACGGGTCCGAATTCGAGTTCCCGTGGCATCCCCAGGGGTATCTTCCAGGGGAGCCACGGGCCCGGAACGAAAATTTTTACAATTTTTATCAGCACTTAAGTTTTACTCCTATTTATCCATAATTTGTAACAAAAATTAATGCTTTTAGAAGTGAAAATCCAAATACAAGTTTTGTATTTGTTCCCTTGCGTTATATACATATTTACCGCATTTTACTGGAGAAAAAAAAAGACGCGTGGCGGTATGGTATAAGATCTTGGCCTATCCAAATGAGTCAAAAAAAAAAATAAAATTAAAAAAAAATATGCTTCTATTTGTCAAAGGTGGATGTAAATATTTGTTGGTTGGAGGAAAATTTATATATCTAAACAAATCTATCAGTGGTCGTAATACAGGTTAAGATTTTATTTAATAGTAGATTATCTTTACTTTAAAAGAATACGAAAGAACATTTGGCAAAAATAAACATAATTCAAGTTTGTTTGAAAGAAGTAAAACAATACCTACCGGTTTCTAATCGGTATCATAGTTACTTCCAATCATTATGGAGTTTGTTTCATCGTGATAGATCACTTAAAAGTTTTGTTTACACTGGGGTCACAAAAGCGAACAAAAAATATATAAATAATTTTTTAGATTTCTTGTAATATTTTTGCCGTCGATAAAATTAAGCATAGATTCCCTCATTTTGATATGTGCACATTATAAAGACACACTGTGTAATAGGCTATGAATATGTGAGAAACCAGTGGGGTGATAGCAATTACAATGAGATATCGCCACATTTGCATTAAATGTATATGGTTTTTACAGGATTTAGGACTGTGCCATCCAGTTGGTCCCTGCCATTTATTTCACTCAGTCCTTTTGGAGATTATGTCGGTGGTTGCTGTTCCGCCTTCTGAGATGGCAGCTCCAAGGTATAAACTTATTTATTCTTGGTAGGGTTTTGCCATCTATACATTTCTGATCCTGCCAGCCAGACTAGTGTAGCCACCTACATAATAATAAAAATAATTATATTTATATGACGGCGCCAGGAGTGGCTGAGCGATAGGACCGTCATCATTTTGATTCAGTGGTACAGGGTTCATAATGATGGAATTTTAATAACTATACACTTGAGTATTTCCGTCGCTTATAATGTCAGTTTCACAGTTCACAATTAGTTATAATGTCACTTTTATAATTCACAATAGTGTTGTAAGTACCTATACTAAATAATCACGAATACACGGGATAACTGACAGTTTCATGTTTAGAGGTGTGTGACCCTTGAAACAGTGCAAGCCAAACTGTCCTGGCGTCGCGGGTCCCAGCCCTTATAACATGACTCTGGCCTCGTGACGTATAAAAAATGACGCCACTGCGTTACACCCTTAGGTAGGTAGGTACCATAATAATAACAAAACAAAGATTCTGTAGTTCAATATCGTTCTCCACGACACGGCCAACCTGACAAATTACACGTCCTCGTGTACACCTGTAACCAAAATTCGCTTTAGAAGCAACTGTACAACCTCGGCCAACCTGACCAAGAACAAGTGCATCAGCAATGGATAATTCAATATCAACATTCGTTAGAATCAAATCTAATCAAAGTATCAAAAGGTACCTCTAAGCTTAAAAGTATCAAAAGTGAACATTTAGGTACACTAATATAAAACACAATTAGATCACATACAACGCTCATGGCCCAGCTGTCTCAGCAGCTAGTGACAAACCTTGCCACGTGTATCGTTATTGCTTCTAGCAACAAACACTTCTCTTATAGAGTCCACGACTCTCAGGCCATCACATGACCAACACAAAATAGTTTCCTCAGAAACTCAGGCCCCCGCTGCTCTGCTTACTGCCCATCGCGCTCTGAACAACTCACGCATGAATTGCAGTTACGACTACAGATAAGCACGTGCAGTGCGGCCAAACTTCAGGTCAACACATGACCAACACATAAATTCACAGGCTCCCGCCGCACCACTTTCTGCTCATCGCGCTCTGAACAACTCACACATGAATTGCAGTTACGACTACAGATAAGCGCGTGCAGTGCAACCAAACTTCAGGTCAACACATGACCAACACATAAAATCACAGGTCCCCGCCGCACCGCTTACTGCTCATCGCGCTCTGAACAACTCACACATGAATTGCAGTTACGACTACAGATAAGCGCGTGCAGTGCAACCAAACTTCAGGTCAATACATGACCAACACAAAAATACACAGGCCCACACCGCAGCACTTACTGCCCATCGCGCCCTGAACAACTCACGCATGAATTGCAGTTACGACTACAGATAAGTGCATGCAGTGCGACCAAATAGCCATGGTATGTGTCTACTTTCCTCTGGAGATATACTCCTCATGGTCCTCTACAACAAATAAATCTAGCTCAGCAGGAGCGCTACTTAGAGGCATCTTTCGTATACGATTGTGAGCATACTCATAGGCTCGGTTACCACTCAAAGGTTTCAAAGATAAAAACCCTTATCAAGTAACTTCACTACTTTAAAAGGTCCTTTTTTATCTTTGATTCAATTTAGTCTCGTTTCGTATCCTTATGAATCAAAACTAAATTACTAGTATCAAACTTTACTAATTTAGCTTAATCTTTATCAAATTTAGATATTTCGTACTTACCACTTAACCCTTTTTTTCATGTTCGTTTACGCTTTCTCTCTTCTCTAGCAAACACTTAATTTGTTTGTCTCACAATCAGTTACAAGATTTAACAGTTTATCTATGCGTCCTGTCATAACTGTCATAAGTTTAAGGGCCTTGCCCTTGTTTGAGTTTAGTAACTTTAAAACAACCCCTTTTTTTGTTCGATAAGTAAGGGTCGGCCACATTTTGATACTGATTTTTTTTTCTGTCGGGTCATTCCGACTCTTAGAATTCGTGAAGAATATGGTATCTCAATGGGCATGAAATATTGCTTTCGCCATGTGGCAGATACAAGTGCAAGTTTGTATCCCATAAAACACAGGCTAAATGAGTTCCTAAGAGGCACAATATTGCGTTATGCTATTTTAAAACGGATAATATTTTTTTTGGGTAATCTTAAAACTAAATGACAAGCTGTCACACCGTAAGTTACACATTTAACGTATTTTTTTTTTTTTAGTGGCTCGTACTTTTGTGGTTTACATGGTGAATAGGACGATTCAAAGCAATTGGCTCATCATCCAAAGCACCTTGCGTTTCTAAAAATGTAAGCATACCCTTTAATATGCTCATCGTCCGCTATCAATTTACCCGTTAGCGTGACTTGATCATGTGGTGGTAAAATAAACGATAAACTAAGACACAATCTTTGCTAGTTACCTTGATCCACTATAACCCGAATCAAGGCTCCAAATAAGAATACACTACATTTAAAAGCTCCGATCACGCTGGGTGCGTGGTTACAAACATCTCATTATCGACCTTTTGGAAAAGTATAGCACTATATACATCGGCACTTGCATCGGTATGTCATTCAATAAGAAATTCCCGGTTAAAAAAAACGCAAAACTGATTTAGTAGTTAAAGCTCATCCAATTAAATTCCAATAACATTTCCAATGAATATCTAATTAAATTCCGATCAAATTCCAATTAAATAATTTGGCGGTGGTTAGTAGATGTCATAATTAATGAGAAGTTTTTTTTTTTTTATTATTAAACCCTCGGCAATACGAGGCTAGACCAATGAATTATCTAAGTTGATAAATATTCTCAGAAGAAGGTCGTTCGATCAAAGCTAGCAAGTCTAATAAGAGCAGTGGTGTTGCCGAGTGGCAACGGCCCGATCGACCAGGTGCTGGTTGCGGGCTCAAATCCAGCCAGGCGCACCACCCCGTGCAATCCACTCCACCACCACCGCTCCCAAAACGGTGAAGGAAAACACAGCGAGAAACCCGGCAGGTCCCAGAACTTTTTGACTAACCGGATGTAACTCGAGTGATAAACCGACAATTAAAAAAAAACGAGAAAATACTTTATCTTTAAATAGAGATATCAGTTGTTCTTTAGTCTGTCTCGCTATCTGACTATTTGTATCAATACCATTAAAACGAAACAACAATTTAGGTATAGGATTTCATAGGCAATCGATTTGACTCGTAGTTATGAAATATTCAAAGAAGAATTAAGTTATTAGTATTATGAACCCTTTTGCTGTCTATTACGTTAACCGTATAGCTAACTGTAAAGCTAACAAAGCCATAGGGTTCTTAAAAGGATCTTATTCCTAGTTTACAGGTCTCAAAGTAGTCAAAATATTGTACTGTTCCTTTGTCCGTAGCTCACTTGAATACTTTTCGCAGGTTTGGAATCCCAGAATTGGAATCTGTCCAGCGAAACTTTACGCGATACCTACAGTATAGATGTAAAACCCGTTCATAATTTTATTACGAGTCGAGATACAAAAGGTACCATTTACTACCACTTAGGGAAAGAAGAAATATATCAGATATCTCTTTCCTCGTTAAGTTAGCACAATCTTACATCGACGCCCCGCAACTTCTCTCCAAGATTAATTTAGGCGCCCCCACTAGATCTCTAGAATACTCTTTCTTCTTCTTAGCGTTACCTGATGCTATTCAGATTACAGACATAATTCGTTCCTTATAAGATGCGCAAAGTCCTACAATGATTTAGTTGGCTTTTCTGAACTTGATTTATTCACTTTTAAGCCGCGTATATTCAAACGAATACTTACCAAACATTGGTTCGATAACTGTTTCAGTTTGTCCTGCAAGACCTAATGTTGTGATTGTGCCATATTGTTAAAGTTCATACCATCATTGTAGTCTCTTTTAAGCATGCTCTTCATAGATAATTAAATGCACAAAAACATGTAATTGGTTTATAGCTGCATAATTTATTGTTTTGTTATTTGTTAATGCTGTTTGTTTTCCGATTGTAATAAAATAAAATAAGTATAGTGATTCCAGTCAGAATCCCAGATGTGTTTTGATGTGAAACGACTTGAGTCATGAGCAAGACTAAATTAATTGCAAATAAGATGACTGTCTTGCACAATGTTTAGTAAAACATAATAATGTCTGAATATTTTATGGAAACTGGGCTTGCCAAAGCCCCCATGCTCCCCGAGTCAAGAGGTTAACAGGTGCTTTTTTTTGTCTGAGCCCAGGGTAAGCGCGTGCACTTGAACACAAATGCCAATCTCGTGACGTCACCTAACATTTCAACGCCGTTGCTATCCGTCGGCCACCCTTAGCATATTTCAAGCAAACGTCTGGTACCACTTGAAATAAAATACGTAAGCCGTGACTATAATTAAAAAAACGTCACATAAGATTTGTTCGCTACGGTTTATGTTAACCGACCAACCAACACTGTTAATAACAAGAATTGCGTACTTACATGGCCCTTCGAAGTTATGACTGATGTACTACTAAACAAGCGACCATTCAGCCCCGGATTCAAAATAAGAATTGTACGACTGACCAGATTGCTCCAACTTTCCGCATACAGCGGATACTTGACCACTATTGACACGTCGCGTCGCTCTGCAACCGCGCTGCCTGCGTCTACGCTGCTGTAGGTCGACGAGCTGCTCGTCGATGGCGTGCTTCCTGTGCTGCTTGCGCGGCTATAGCTTGCTGCTATTTGTTCACATTCACTTTCTTTCGACTAGCCGTTGTTCACATTAAATAATCACTCACAAAGTACGACAAATAGATCACGAACATGCTCCCACGTCATGCCTGCGTTTGATATTTGTGATAACCATGATGAAGCACCGCTCTTCAGGGCTTTGCTGAGGGCTATGACGAGAGATGAACCTTTGAGGAGGTATTCGTTGAGACCGACATCACTGTCACGGAAGCACACCAAGCGCGTGGCCTGGAATCAGGGTGTTCTGGGTTGAATTCTGGCAGCGTAATTTTAAACACCGTTGTTGGTATTCAGATTTCAATTAGTCACATCAAATTTCCTTTTTCTTTTTTGCACTTCAAGCATTGCGCACCAGTAGGAATTAGATTCAGATCCCACTTCTGATGACGGCGCCAGGAGTGGCTGAGCGATAGGACCGTCATCATTTTGATTCAGTGGTACAGGGTTCATAATGATGGAATTTTAATAACTATACACTTGAGTATTTCCGTCGCTTATAATGTCAGTTTCACAGTTCACAATTAGTTATAATGTCACTTTTATAATTCACAATAGTGTTGTAAGTACCTATACTAAATAATCACGAATACACGGGATAACTGACAGTTTCATGTTTAGAGGTGTGTGACCCTTGAAACAGTGCAAGCCAAACTGTCCTGGCGTCGCGGGTCCCAGCCCTTATAACATGACTCTGGCCTCGTGACGTATAAAAAATGACGCCACTGCGTTACACCCTTAGGTAGGTAGGTACCATAATAATAACAAAACAAAGATTCTGTAGTTCAATATCGTTCTCCACGACATATATATGTACAGAAACTAACAACTTGCATTGTATAGAATCAGAAAACAGAATAAAATAAATATTGTTCTAACACATTACAACAAACAAACTGTCGAAGACCAAATTCCTATTAGTAGATAGTTATTAATCACCTGCGATGACGCGCCCACTGTGCGGGCGAGCCGGCTACGCACCGAGCCGGTTGAGCGAGCGAGACGGCACGCTCGTGACGTTGCGATCGCGCAGCGCCCGCGACGAAAGAAAAGACAGTCAAGATACGCAATCTGACGGTACCGCTTGATTGTAATCGGCTTTCGTTCGCGCTTAACCTCTCACCGTACCTTCTCTTGCTTCTGCTTCTTTCCGTCTCTGTGCCTTTCGCTCCTTCTATCTTAAACTAGGTTGAACTCTTGTGTAATCTGTGAACTATCTATCTGTGCTTGTGCAAATAAACTTTCTTCCTTTCGTGTACTGTGGACTTTGCTTTTCTATCAACTTACTTCTTCCTACTTCACACACACCAAGACACCTAAACTAGCTTCATCGGGATCGAAGTTATACTTGTAAACAAGTACATTTAGTAGTGTAGTAAGTGAACTATATTTATTGCAGTATTATTATTAAACATTAAGATCTCTCTATTCTACTTTGCTATGAAGAGGATGACTCACTAATTATTCAATGTATTTTCATTACAGGACAAACAATATAATATATGATTTCAAAGTAGGTTACGATCATGAAGTTGATGTGACTCATATCAATGATCCTAAAAGCTTTTACGTACGGGCAGCAGATGTTGGAGATTTGCTGACGTTGATAGAAAGACCAGGCACCACAGTTTCTGCTAGCGAAATAAAATTAGGTCAAAGAGTCGTATACAAATCTAATATACTTAGAAAATTTATTCGAGGCATCATACACAAAATAAAAATAAAAGAGGGAAAAGTGAGATGTAACATGTTTGCAGTTGATTATGGATGCTGTGATAACTCGGTGTCAATAAAACTCATACACTATCCAGACAACAAGTCTGAGCCGCAAAATCAATGTCCAGGATTGGCGACTCATTGTCGATTGCATTTGTGCGAACCCAAAGGAGAGACTTTCGATAATGAAGTAATTGATACCATGAAACATCTGGTTGGTTCACACACAGCTACTATTAACGTGCAAAGCAGAAGTAATGATCAGCTGGTAGTGGAACTAATTACTGCAGACTGCCCCCGAGATGTTGCAACCATGTTGGGATTGATTGGCCTTACTACACTCACTAAAGGTCCTTATACTGTTAACAGACTTACTCATTCAACAGCAGCTTTACAATTGACTCAGACATTAAAGTATAAACACAAAGAATTGAAAGTTGGAGATGTTCTACATGTCAGAGTGCAGAGTGGGAGTTCAGTGTCTGGTTTCTATGTTGCTGACATTAATGATTTTAAAATATTAAGACGTGCAGAACCATCTTTCTCACAGTACTGTAAAAGCCGACATATGAAGGATGAGGATTTCGTTCCTGGCAGACCATGCGCTGTTAAACTTGATAACCTTGACCAATATGAGCGAGCAATAATTAAGGAAGTTCTTCCAAATTCAAAGGCTGTTTTAAAGCTTGTAGATTGGGGTAAAGAAGTTGAAAGTCGTTTTTCATCTATAAGATCTATCGATTCAGAAATTTATTTGAGTCAGCCGATTATTGCCATTTACTGTTCAACGTCAGAGGATCAAGTCTGGGAATCAAGCTTGCCTTCATTTTTTTTCAAAGGATATGTACTTGGAATTAAAATAATGGAACTAGGAAACAACTCTGATAAAGCTCATAAAGTTAACATATATCCTGAGTGTATGCTAAATTATTGGAGGAGAGAATAGAGGAACATTATAAAAATCAACTGGTGGGTACAATAATACAATTTTTAAAGATTTTAATTGAGAGAACTCTGGCTCTGTGTTGTGCTTAATATTTTTATAATAACAAATAAGTGAAATAAAACAGGAATTAAAATCACAAAAACTCCTAAAATTATGTTAACAAAAATATTAAGTAAACCTGGATAAACATTATTTTTTTGTTTTTTCAGGGAGGTGTATTTGGACCACTCTTGTTCAACAAAATTCTATTGTAGTAGTAGTAGAGTTGCAAGCACTCTAACTACTGTCACCTTGTCAAGCCACAACATCCAAATGCTATTAGTCAAATAATGGTATACATATGGATTGAGTAGTCATGAATTATTGTGCCTCAGGAGACTGATAGAGTAGTAGTGAACCTCATAAAAGTTACGGGATGTTTAAGGAACTCCTTAGTTTAAATGTCTGGGTTAAGGTGCCCGAAACAGCAGAAGAATGTTTTTGAAAATTTCCTGATTTTCAAAAACATCCTTTGCACGGGTGGAGGACACTCTGGATCATAAATTGGACGTCTGTCTCGTTTCATTACTCAGCAACTCGCGTTCTCGAGGACGCAATGTTCCGCGTCCTCGTCCTCGTGAAGGCGATCGGCAGCGGCGACCGCTCGTTTCCGACCCTGGTCTGTGCCATGGTACGGAGTGAGAGGAAAAGAGCGGCGATCACCACCGCCCGACGAAGCAGTAATGCGAGTAAAGAGCGGGATTGAAACCGTGAGGCGGAGGCAAGTCTCACGCTTCGGCCCCCACCAGAGACGGCGCAGGCATCAGGACGATTCCTGGCCACCCTAGGCGCGGTCTTGCAGACGGCGAGCAATGGGTAACTTGCAATCCGGCCTACCGGTAAGCTTCCAAGACCGGATCAAACACATTGTGGTCCACGCGCGTCTCAAAGAAATATCATCATAATCAGCCAGAGGTCAGTTAGGGCCGACGCCTGGCAGGGCTACCGTGGCCCTTGCAAAGGGTTATTGAAGGAATACTGTGAGTGTGAGTTGAGTTCGGCCCCCCGTAAACCTTCTAAATTTTAACGCCTAAATTGAGGCGCCACCTCAATTTTTTTTTACATTGTAAATTACGTAAGACGGTTTACTAGATTTTAGACCCCCTCTGAATGAGAAATATAAGAATAGGCCGATAAATAATATTGAGAGAGGGAGGGGTCCTTCTCTGTTTAATATTATTTATTCCATAAAAATTTAAAGGAAATAATAAACATACGTTTGATTTGTTTTGATGTTTAATTTTAAAAGTAACAATTGTTATTAAGAATATTTATAAGCGTATCGTTTGCGTAAACAAGTAACGTCTAACGTCGCTACGTCGCAACTAACGTCGCTGACAAGCGAGGAGGCGCAGTGACGTTGGCCAATACGCATCCAAGCGCATATCGGCACACGCGCGGTTGCCCGCACTTTTTTAAATCTTAACTTTGCGTATTTTTGTGATCTTACGAAAGAACTATCAGGACTCCGTCCCACCCCCTTTTAAGAAAAATAAGCCATGGTCGACTCCCCACTCCTCTAAATCGTCTTACGCAATAAATGAATGGCCCCTTATCAAAAGTCTCCTCCCGCTCTGGGTGAAGCGAGAGGGAGTGTCAGTGTTTTACTGACTAAAACTCACCTGTATTCCTTCGGTCGCCCCCCAGGGCAACGGTAACTCTTTCGAACAGTCCCGCAACCCTGGTGGGCCCTGCCACTGAAAATACAAAACATGGCTCCTCAATCCATACGGGGCGATCGGCGGCAACGATCTCTCGCACCGGGCCTTGTTAAGGCTATGGTCCGAAGCGAGGAGTGGCAGGCGGTCGCCTTCTGCGAAGCAGTAATGCTAGCAAAAGAGGAGGCCACACGGACGGCGAGCGATGTGTAACTCGCCGTCTAACCGTCCGGACCGAGCCGAAGTCGTTGAAGGCGCATAGCGTGGGGGCCCAGCAGGCTATTTGGGCCAAGGGATTGCTTCTGAAAGGAAAACTCGGGCCTGGTATGAAAAGAAACGAAGGAACAGGAGTGGCTTTTTAGTCAGTAAACGTCTGACACACCCTCCCCCTCCCGCTACGCCCAGGAGAGTGAGATTTCATTGGATGATTTTCCCACCAAAAAAATACTGTTACAATTATAATATCAATTGATCTTTTAAACAAGTTATGAATATTATCTAATTTTAAGTACAAATTAATGATTTAAGTGCGTATTCGACACACATTACATGTTTTTATCAATAAAACTACTTTATTTTATGTACAAATGATAGTTAGAATTGCCTGTTAAACATATTTGTTTTAGCAAAATATATATTTTTAATAATTCGGAAGTTTAAACTGCGTTTTATTAACTGCACATACTGGCGTTGTTTGGTATTTTTTTATTACTAGCCGACTCTATAGACTTTCAAAGCTATTAAAATCAACAGCTAGGAACAGTTTGAATGTTATAAAAAAATGTGTTTTACGGTTTACTGTGCAATTTTCTCAATTTTCTAAAACTTCCTGCGACACCAAAAAAACAAAAACGTACAACATTAATTTTAGTATACGAAACCTGAAATACGTGTCTAGTATTTTTATGGAATAATATATTGTACAAAATTTTATATCTATTAGGTATATAAAAGTCAATGCCACTTTTCGTTGTAATTTTATAACTCAAGAACGGGCTCACCTATCCAAACCAAATGTTTAGGCTTTGTTCGGACTATTTAGTAGATGGTTTAATGGTGGTGTTTGTGAAGTTTGGTAGGGTAGGGTCACAGATTACTGAATAGTTACTACGTAAGTAGGGTAGGGTAGTGTAGGGTAGAGTAAGGTAGAGTAGGGTGAAGTAGAAAAGAGCGGGAGCGAAACTGCGCGGGCGAAAGCTAGTTGTATCATAAAAAATCACAAAGCTATAAGATTGTTATGTCAGCAAAAATACATAGTCACCGGGCCATCCAGGCGACTGAGGGGTTGTTTTGCAATTTTAATTGCACCCAGCTATTTGCTGGCGCCTAAAGCCCGCTATGATCTGTGATGTACTTAGTGTCGGTGGTGTCTAACTTGTAACCTTTTTAAATATTTTTGGGAAAAAATCATGGTGTAAGAATTATTAGAATCCATTCAGTTAGGTACTATTTCTGAACAAACTGTATTCAGATTTCGCATAAACTAAAAATAATCTTGTAAAAGTAAAATTTAAGTGTCTGTAATCATAAAGTCAATTTCGATACCTACAACAAAACACCAGGTTTCTTTTTCGTCTGTCGGTCTGTTTGGTATCTCCGACTATGGCTGGATCGAATTTGATGGAACTTTCACTAGTAGATAGCTAATGTAAGGAGTAGTAAATTAGATCCAAATTGGTCCAGTGATTCTCGAAATTTGCGCTTAGAAGCACGTTTACGTAATTCATTTTTATTTACCTTTTTTTAATTTCTATTTTTTTGTAATTAACATATATGAGACGTTCTTTTTTTCTGACAGTCGCTTGTACGTCTTGAAAAATAATATAAATATCGTATTAACGCTTAAAATAATATTTTCTTAATTGCTAATTAATTCATTACCTATAATAAATCAATAAATTTATTATCAATGAATTTATTAATTATGTTACCATCATGATAGAATCGTAGTCAAGCACTAATTTATATCAATAATAAACAAAATTAATTATTAAAAAATATACACATTGTTCAAGATCTTAAAATTGGTTATTTAATTAATAAAAAGATACTATTTTTATCATTTACGTGACACTCGAGTCGAGGAAATGCGCCTCTGACATATATTTTTCTACTGATTGTTAGTTGGTAAAATAAAGAACGTCCCATGTACTCGTACATAAATACATACAGATATTTAGAAGCCACTTTTTAGCATAAAGTCAGGGTAAAAGATGGGGCAGCAACCACCCAGAAGTACCTACTCCCATGCGGGTGTGAATCTTAACCTGTAAAGGTGTTGTAAAAAATAACTCTGAAATTTAATATGTGAATTATAATATATTTACACATTGTCTTATAAGAGGTACTTACAATAATGTATGACTCTATTACATTCTTAATTGACGACACAAATACAGTGCAATTAATTATAGCTTTAATTTAAGTTTAAAACTAATTAACACGAGGTTTATTAAATAATAGTTAAACTAAAAAAAAAGTATAGTTACAGAAAATAGTCTTCCTATATAAAACTGCGCCAAATTTGAAAGTGAATCTATAGGGAAAAAGGACAAAAAACTGATCGTCTACGAAATCAATCAATTTACTATTAAACAATAATAAAATATCTGTTGTAACAATTCTAAGATTTGTATCTCGTAATCATATCATCTTAACTAGTACCTACTTATAAAGCTGCATAGAAATAATCACGAATTTTTTTCGTTATCTCGTACATACATCGCTGCTGTAGCCATAATTAATTCGCCAAAAATGCAATTTAAAAATAATTGCAATATTGACAAAATGTATCTACGAGATTGATAGCAATGAAAATATGTTGTTTGCTAAAAGAGTAATAGCTATGGTAAGCGACAAGGACAAGGTATCGACTAACATTTCGTCTTCAACCTTCTCTCTTAAATCTGCAGGCCTAGCCAAGTTATGACAGTTTCATTTCGAATTCCTTTGTACAGTCAGTAACGCCTCCAATTCTTTGTTCTGTCCACGTGACTTGACGTTGAGATGATGTCATCCCCATACATTTGAAGTTTTCTACTAGCATTAACGACTGTAGATTATATTATCAACTAGGCTAAGCCTTATGTTCAGTCAGCAGCTGGATCAATCAGGTTTTTGTTTAGAACACCTCTGGTGTCAATATAATAATTATTTAATGAAGCAACTATCCTACACAGTGATGTAGCTGTTCCTACATTATGTAAATATTTATAAGCTCCATCACTTCATTACTTTCATCGATTCTTAATTATACTACTTATGGCAGTTCGTAAAATACATTAATGTAAAATAAATAATTATCTAAAACTATATCAAACAGTTTCGGAAAACAGAGATAGGGGCGTGCTGTATTTTTTTTTCCTGTAAATACACATGTATTATTTCTTTGGTTATTTGTATGTGTATAGGTATGTTAATGTTGTATGATTGTTTAATGAATAAAATCGATTCTAACTAGGGTTGCCACCCTTACATATAGTAAAAGATAGAAAAATAAGAATTTGTATAACACGTTATATATCAGTAGCCGGCAGTGCAGTGGTGTGGTTCAAAAAAAAAAAATTGTAACCGACTCCCATGTGGTGCGGGTCAGTGGTGTTGACAATACATGCGTAAAGGTGCCGTAATTTTCTAGCTCGCTGCACTCGCTCGAAACATCTTACACAGCATCAGTTTCGAATCAAAAGTTAAAACTCTAAATAAAAAATATATGCAGAATATTTTTTACTGTTTTTTTCAAAAGAACTGTATTTTTGGCGATATATAAAAGAAATACTATTTAGGTTTTATAAAACGGTGGCAACACCTATTTTGACCCCATTTTGGTTATATTTATGAATACCCCATTGGCTATAACAATGGGTATAATATTTTGAACCCATCTTCAAATCATCCAAATAAAAAGTACTTTCTTAATGTTTACGCAATTGATGTCTTAAATAAGTGGCCTTACATGTCTCCGACTGTCATAGGGTAATCTATTAGAAATATTGTTATTTACCAATACGCCATGATTCAAAGACAAAACCTTTGATACAATATTTAAATCTTCTTGATTCCTTCCATTCAAGCCATTCTGGACCAACAATTGCTTTAATTCTGCGTCTACGTTGTATTGGTTTTGCGCATTTATCGGAAAGAAACGATTCGTATGAGTTGGGTTGAAAGTATTAAAGGTATTGTAATTTTGATTCTGATTGTTAATTCCAAAATTACCGACTCCACTATCGTGACGGAAAACTCGATGGTTTTGTTTTTGTTGACCAAACTGATCAGGTCTTACTTGATTGAAATTAACTCCTTGGTGAAAGTTCTGACCAGGGTTGGGGTGTAGAAAATTGCTTATTCCCTGAGGCAAATGGTTTTCCTGTAATGGGAACTGATCGGGCTGCTGACTGTGTAAATGTATAAGAAAATCGACAGCCTCACGGTTAGGCAACTGTTGATTTGTTACTGTGCTGGTCGCTTCTAACGGTACACTGGGTTGAATTGATACACCATTGTTTGATCTTATTGGCGCGTTGTGATTTGAGAACTGATTCTGTGGAATATTTTTCTGAACCTGAAAATTATTTACAGAACCTTGTGCCTGAAATTTCTGGGTATTAGAAAAAAGTTGTTGCCGCTGCACTTCCTTTTGTTGCAAAAAATATTGCTGTTTCCTAAGTAATTCCTCTTGTTGTCTTTGTTGCTGTTGCAAAAATCGAAGTTGCTCTTCGAGGAGTCTTTGCTTTTCTTCAAGTTGTCTCTGTAATAATAACTGTTGGTTTATGTAGTCTGATTGGGGTATTTGATTTAAACCTACGCTAGGAATAATTTGATTTATGGGTTGAGATTGTAAAACTGTAGATGGCAAATTCGTAGCGGGTAGCGGTCTCATGAAGTGTTGTTGACTTGTTGTTTGCTGATAAAGTGGTATCACTTTCTTCGGTAGGCCTTGAGGATCTTGATGAACTGTAAACGCCGCAACCAAAGGAGCTTGATATACTTGTACATCTTGTTTGTCGACTTCTTCGATGTTTTCTCCATCATCATTGTGAGTCGGTTTCGGAGTAGTGGTCGTGGTTGTAGTCGTAGTGGTCGTTGTGGTTGTAGTAATTCTAGGCTTCACTGTGGGTTTCTTAGTGCTGATGGAGCTTTCTGTGCTCAATTTAGAGGAACTGGCTATACTCCTTGTTTGCAAGAAATTGTTGTCGCTCTCTCTTGCTTGAAATATTTCGGGAAACGGTGCTGAAGTCGGAAGAGTCGCTGTTACTTGACTTTCAACGTTACCTGTAGTCGTTCTCAAAATAGATATATTGTTATCTATTATTGCAGGTGTGTTTGTACTGTTATTAGAAAATGCAGATTGTCCGTTAACGATAAATGAATGAATCTTTATTCCATCTTTGTCTGTCGGATCCTCAGGATCAGCTTCGCCGGTTGTGTATCCATCTGAATCTAAACCAGTTGTGCCATCAAGTTCTGATCCTGTTGTTGATTCTTCAAGTTCACTAAGGGCTTTTAGTAAAGCCTTTCTAATATAAGGGTCCAATCGCACCGACGGTTTAGGTTCTATAGTATTAAACTTGTCATTGTAATTATCAGTTGTAGTATCATCAGCCAAACCCAATGTAAATAGGGAAAGGAGCATTAACGCCAACATCTGAAAAAAGAAAAAAAAAACTTATTGTAATAATTTTCAAAAAACATAGCCGAGCTCCATGTTTAGGAAGTCTCCAATGCTGCGCGTTCAATACGTGATTACGATTACGATAGCTATTGATACTTCCACATTTCCAATATCTTATGTTTTTACACAGTAGTGTTCGGTTACATTGTTTGTGTTATGTTGAACAATGGCTGTGTTTTTATCGATCGATTACATAACGTGAATACTATCTTCAGCCTGACATAGATCGATGATCCGAATGTATGTAGGTATGTGGGGTGCCAGTGTGGTGCCTCAATAAATGAGGCCTAAACAATAATATTAAGATGCAATGCAGGCCGAGGTCGCGGTCGTCATATTGAATTCTACTGTTGTTAGACGCCATAAAAGCAATTACATTCCTGATTAAAAATGGGATCAACGATTATAACTATATTAAAATTCTTATATTATTTAAACGTCGTAAAAATATCTATAATAATCATATTATTTTTTGCCTTTTGAAGTGAAAACTTTTTTACTTGGGGTATTTTGTGGATATGGAATGAGTCTGAGCCATCACGCTCGGCTATGTAACGCTCATTTGATTATGTACGACTTGATAAAGTTTTCACTTCTGTACTTAAGCACACACTGCTTTTTTCTTCCATACTTCTTTATTATCATAATATTAGTGTAACGGGTGACAAGGCAGAATGAAAGAAAAAAACGTGTTGCGCTATGGGAAAAGGGCAGGAAGAAGAAGACGACTTCTCTAGTAGTGATCATCTCAGCAGGGTGACTGCTGAGATGATCACTACTAGAGACAAGCAAGAGCCTTTACAGACAAGCCATAGCAACTTCCACACAATACATCCTTAGTTTCTTTGGTCTTCCTCTACTCTTATAGTCATCTACATTCACACTCAAAAATTCCTGACGACATTATGTTCATCTTCTTCCATTAGAACCTTGCCGCTCATCATCCTTTCTTCTCCTTCGTTTCCAACACAACCCTCAAATCATTACACTGCACAGCGCCTACAGTACAGGATTCTTCATTGTTCGTGGAATTCTTTTCTACTCACATATTCGAGGGAAAGCCCCTTGTTGGACGCTTTCAGGAGAAGTACGAGTATTATCTGTCAAGATAAAATCAACTATAAAATTTAAAAACATACTTGATTGGATATTTTCTCATTACTCTTAAAATGACCCCCTCAAAATGACACCCTTATAGTCGTAGTTTTTAAAATAATGTTCAATTAACAAAATCAATATAGGTAAGAGTTTTGCAAATCTCTTATTTATAGATTCCTTTGTTGTGTGAATCACGTTATGCGTGCTTAGTTAAGTTAAACATAAAGCAATAGTGTTGCGCATGATGATGCGTGACCCCTGAAATGTGCAAACATATGTCGATACACACCATTCATCATCAGCCGATAATTAATCTTATTGTAATGTTTCTATTGTGCTGCAAGTGTTGAGGTTTACTCCCTCCTACCATCCCCCCTCCCTCTCATTTACCATGCTTGTAGGTAGGGTTGCTATGTCTTGAAACCGAAAAGCCGTCGCGTGGCCTGATCGTGTCCGGCTTTATCCGGACGCCTGGCAATACTACATGTAGGTACCTATATGGAAGCGTGACATTTTAGTTTGCACTTATGAACTTTGTTCAAATACTGATATAGTATTATGTCTTAAATTAAAATTCTCCTTGTGTATATATGTAAACACCAATCTGTTTAATTGATCAGCGAAAGATTGCTACTTTCCCTTGCATAACCGAGTGGTGACTGTTGAAAATGTTTGCAAAGCAGACGACCTTTTAATATGCAAGTTGTACCTAAGTAGGCCTTTGAATGCAAAGGGCAACTGAAGGAAACAGATGAGTTTTAGTCGGATGTCTGATAGGTACATCCTCGCGGTCTACCCTAGAGCGGTAGAAGTATTTATGATTTCCCACTCCAAAAAAGCTTTATTTATAAAAAAATAATTGTTAAATGTGTTGCTAAGTGCAAAACTCGAGAATGACTGAAACTATTTATTGAAGTCTCAGGTTTTTCTCACGCAAAAACGTAGAAAAAAACACACACATTTTTCTTAAACTGTTTCTAGCTGTAAAAATCTGTCAATATAAGGATTAACCGTCAAGCCGAAGTTTTGACGGGAACTCGAGCCCCGGTATGAAGGCTAAAAGGAACGGGGTGGGCTTTTAGTCAGTAAGAGTCTGACACTATCTCTCGCTCCGCCCAAGAGCGGGAGTTGTCATTGAATGATTTTTCCCACCATAAAAAAGCCGAAGTTTTGACACTTTCTTTTGGTGGCAAAAAAAAAGAGTAAACGACGTCTTCGGGGTCAGTTAGTTAATAGAATATTGGCTATTATGTTCAGCAAATTCGTACCTAATATAAATTATGTGTGGTTCCACTTATAGTTACAACTAAAGCAATTTTATTTTATTACCAATGTAGAGAGTAGAGTCTATTGAATATAACAGAAGTTACGTTATAATTTCACCAAAATTGACTAGCCATTATTTCATCAAGTCATGATTTTTGCATATAGTTACGTAATAATAACTATTAAGTAATATGTTATACTCACAACGAAATGCATATACATATGTTCCTTGGACGAATTTTTTGTCAGCATCCTCAGTAAGTAGGTAAGATTTCTATCATTTTCCAGCCAATTATATCCAAAGAGGGTCACGAGAGGCTGCAACTTGCAATACGTAATGGAAGCTACCTATTGTTTCAGTGTATCAAGTGGTTCTGTTAATTAGGAACCTAATTTATTATAGGTAGGTATGTATGTAGTCAACTTCTGAATAAAGGGCCTATTACATTACGCGTTATTAAGCACACGATATTCAGACTCTTATTTTTTATTCCGAATAAGACAGTTTGACCCTTATTACTACGCGACATCGACTAAGATAAAACTCTGAATATCGAGTGGTGTAATAGGTCCTTCTGTATGTATTAAAAAAAAAACGGAAACCACAAACAAAGACGTAAATGATGGTACCTATTACCCTAACCCTAAATGCAATGCACAAAAAGTATATCGGGCAGTTACTTACGATGTCCAATTTCAAAAGTTCTCACTCAAGAAATTGCTCACATTAAGACCTGTGCCCTCACGATGGAATGGTAATGGTAACGATCCTGCCGTCTATGACCTATAGAAAGTGAAACAATTCTGTCAAAGGTCATATTAGCCATTGTTTTGTTTGTAGCTCGAGCTTAATGAATGCGGTTATTTTGTATGACAGATATTAATAGAGTTGTTCATCGTTTACGTATATAATGACCAGTATATTGGCTAATTGATCGTAGATATTGATAGGCACGATAGTCATTTCTTATCGAAATATCGAAAGAAGCCAGCGACCACTTGCAAAAGTTATGTGGCGTCCGAATCATCACTTTCACCGGACATAATTCACGGAGAGACTTCTCTCGGCGAATGTCAAATTCAATAACGTACCTTTGGCACACCTATACATGCGCAAGCGACGGTGACATAAGCCTGGGATCCAACGACACACGCTGCTCGCGCATACTTAACATATTACCTACTTTTATCTAAATATGTGGGAAAAGCTGCAATAGGAACTTGCACAGCACAACAGTGGTTAAATAATACAATACAAATATCTACCTATGTACTACCAAACGTAAACTGTCTTTGTGGGTTTATGTCAATGTTGTAGGTGTTTTATTAGGTACGTTCCTTAATCATCTTGTTTATATGACAAAAAGATTATCTACCATAATTGGGTTTCGCAATGTATCATTTTGCAAAACGCCCACCTTTGATGAATTTGTCAGTTTTGTTTTTTAATGGCCAGTCAGATAGCCTTTTATATCCAAACAATATTATAATTATTGCAGTTTAAAAACCAGTTATGTAGGTCACATCTTCGTATCTGCCTAGCCTTTGACCTACTACATAATGTTTAATGTTGGGGTCAGTTTCTCAGACGCCCGAGTGACTGCCTATATTAGTAGTGCAACCTTAAGCTCTTAACGCGGTCCATTTTACAACCTAAACTGAATTGTTAAAGCGATGAAACTATACACCATTAATTTTTAATTAGTACAAATACTTAAAGGGCTTATTAGAAAAGGTCTTGTTATTATTTAAGTAAAGTCTCAATAAATAATATTCATAAACAGCAAAGTTATTAGGGTTTGTGTTTATCCCAAAATGTCTCTCAATTTATGGAAATATTGTGCAGGCTATTGATTATGAATGAATAAATGACGATTAAAATGGAAAAACACTTCCCGCAGTATTTTCTACTAGCAATTGTTATTTATGATTGAATCTATAATGAATTCACCTTTTCGTGGTCAATTTTAGGATTTCGGATTTTTCTATTTTTGAATACAAAAATATGAACAGTAACGGATACAGTTATAGCCCCATTTTTTGTGTACTTATTAAAAAGTATGGGTGTATAGGGTGTAGGTATAGGTCCACCCCTCTTTTGCGCTCGCACCACTGACATGTCACGTCATTGAAAGTCCTCTGACCTCCTCAACCCAGTAACTGATTAGTGCAATACCTGTTATAAAGGGCTAATAGCCATTGTGTCAAAACATAAAATTGTGACTTTGATATCCCACCTTCTGCGGATCACTTGTTCTATCTGAGTAGACAAACGAAAAGTTTTTTGAGACTTATTTCAATTATTATTAAATACTGTGAATTAATAGAAGATTTTTCATTAATAAAACAATACCTCTTAGTCTTTCCAACAGGTATCAAATTTTTCAAAACTCCTGACTATTCGTAGGTAGGTACCTAACGATAACGACTGTCAAAGATCTTCTTTTTTATTATCAATAGGCTTGCGTTGGCCACTATCTCACCTGATGGTTAGCAATGATATGGCCGACGATGGAGCATGCTTGCTTAGCAGTAACCTATTCACTCTTGAGTGAAAGACTCGGGTTTTGGAATTCTCTCAAATGACACGCGGAATCTCGGTATGGACCAAAAATAGGAGAAAACAGTTAAACAATACTGAGTCAGTGATTAACTATTAAGCAATACCAAAGGATAGGTTCATTTACAATTTGAATGTAATGTATTGGTACAAACTGTTATTTCAGTGTCACACGCTAGGTGGCAGTTAAAATAGGAGTTTCACTCTATGCTTTAAAATTAGAAAATTCTTGTCCATGACTCCATACTACCATTCTACGTATCAGTAGGTACGTACGATTTAAAATATACTATTATTTTCTGTTTTGTTTTTAATACTTAATCTCGCACATTTCCCGCAAAAAACTGATTTATTTAGGTAGGTATGTATAGATTAATACCTTCGACTATGTTCTGCTAGCCTGTGCTCGCGACTTTGTTCGTGTCAGATATTTATAGAAGACCACAATGCCTTTTGTCATAACTTCAAAAGGTTTTTTTTGAAAGCCTAGTAACTTAAATTACTCCTCATAATATCAGCTACCTACCTACAAGTGAAACTTTATTTAGAAACAGTCCAACAATTTCGAAGATTAACTGGAACAAACAGATTTAAAAAAAGCGTTTTGTACAAATATTAAATATACCTACTTACTTCATTTTCTTTACGCTTTTTAAGATACTACAAACAGACAATTTTGTTTATGTATAGTATCTAGTATACCTATTTACTAAATAAATATTATATAAGTAATTCATCTCCGCCTTAGATATCAATCAATAAAACATGCAGAATGATTTTGATTTAAATTTATTTGCACACTTAAACTAGGTGTGCGAATAAACTCGTTTTTACAGTAATTTACCTACTTACATAGTAATTAGTTTAAAGTTAGTATTAGTTAATACTTCCTATCTACTGTTTGACATAACATTATTTGTACAACTATGACAAATATCTTCCTAATTACTCTTAAACAATCCGGATGCGAATATCGTCGGAAGCAATTCAGAATTGGAGTAGTTTCACACGCGTTTTGTGTCGGCAATTGCTACGAAATCTAATTCAGGTGACCTCGTGCATTTATAATGTGGTTGATGATTCAGTTCAGTTATATGCAATGCACTAATTTTATTGGCATAGACGTATGCATGGCGAGTGGGTCGTGCGTGCCCACCTCAGTAAGATCTAGAGCCCAAAATAAATATTACGAGATGCCATCAAATACGATGATACTGATACAGAAAAATTTGGCATGTCAGCGCCAGGGGTTATGAAAAATAACCCAAGTTACGCCAGTGGTTATTGGAAAGACACCTAAGTTAGCCAATCATTATTGAAGTCAAAAGACTTCCGCTACTGGTCGTAGGTCTTCTCCGAGCATCGCTACATCGGTCATCAACTCCCTAGCCTTCTCGCAACAAGCTTGGGTTGGCTTCCAGAAATCCAGACTAACCAGATGCGTCTAGGGCTGAATACCCATGTTTTACAAGGAGCTACTTCTTATCAGACCTCCACAATTCTTGTTATTGGGCAATGGACTACACGATACTCCTGAGATAGACTGATGGTCGTCTTTCTGGTGTTTGATTATCTGTAACGTCTGTCAAAGATATACGAATGGTAGGTAATCACCACAACATCACTACATCGATCCGTCAAGTTAATCAATAGTAAAAGATTAACCAGGGTTTTATTATTAATTGTAAGTAGGTATTATATTGATTAATTTATTGTAGGTAATATATGTATTGTATTGTAAATGTTATGAATTAAATTTGATGGTATGAGCTCGTAATAATTTAGTTTTGGTTTTCTGTAATAACAGCTGTATGTACCTGTGTCTGTATTTAATAATAATAATAGCTAAAATTAGATTAGTTTTTGTGTGCTTCTAAATTTTACGCAATAGGAAACTAGTGCAGGTAAGTTAGCAGGTACATAATTACAAAGAGAACTTAGAAAAATTACTAGGAAGACATTTTACCAATTAGCCAATACGATAACTATAAAGCTTTTTGCGAATTTCTATAAAAACTTTTGCGAGTAATTACATAATGTATGATGTTTGTTGCTTGTCGGTAAAAACAGCCCGGAGCAAGTTTAAATGATGCGCCCGTTATTCGGTATCAAAGGTCGGACGTGAAGTCGTGAACACTTCTTATGTCAAAACAACGTCGTCAATACATTTCTCTTGCTGCACTCACGTATGAAACCTCTGTAATAACGTCTGATGAAGTACTTTAACCGTCTTCAATTACAGACTGATCTACAGTATTGAAGAAATCAATAAACTGTTCTTGGAAAAGTTGTTCAAGCGGTTGCCTAGTTTCTTATTACGAGGTGGATACTAAGTGGAAAACTATTTGACGACTTTTTCCACATAAACGTAAAGCATCACATTATATAATATGGTTTACAAGTCAAAGTTTACCTACATTATATAAGAAAGTTACTAAGTGCGAAGAGCAGTATCGGTGAAACCTCCTAGTCGACTTGAAATCGTGTGCTTGACCCGCCATCGCACCCTTACTAGCAAATGCTACCGATGAATATCTAAACATACCTTCTGGGTATGCGCGCTATAACTAGGTACCTACGTGTGTCTGCCTACTTTCGTCTCGTTTACGAATATATTTCATTGTTTGTCAATCAAAACACTCTTCTAATAACGATAAATGAAGAAAAGGAAATCATAGTCTTAAATGTTGAAAATACTTTTCAGACGTCATGAAGACAAAGCATTAATGTTTCACTTTCCCTTTTAATAAATAGTTTTAAATGCATTCTTCAATATAAATAATGGTTAATGATTTAGCTAGTTAACGAAAACTAAGAAGATGTTGATGCGCAGGGGTCACTGACTTTCCGTAAAAACATAAATAAATATGTACTCAATCTCGGCAGTAACCATCACGTGTGACTGACCGGTCCCAGATTGTCGTTTGTTTTTGTCGTGTTCCTCCTACGTGATGCACTCAAGTTAGTGTGGGAACTGACACACCGAAGCCGGTTCTCACTTCCAGAAATAGGTGTAATTTTTATTATAATATGCCTTTGATCAAGCCAACAACACTTCTTAAGCACAATGGCACGTAATTATATAAGGCCAGGCGCTATTGTCAACAAATATGAAATTCGCTTTCTATGGTTGGCAAATATTACTCTGTTACATCGGAGGATTTGATGATATTCGTCGTGCACGTATCGATTATTATCCATTGAAGACGCATTCATCTCATCGAAGCTTTGAATGCTCGACCTCTTAAGCTGTTGAATGGCTCGGACTGGATTTCCTCTTACAATGTATAAATTGACACTAATCATTAGTTACACGACTTTGTAATGTCTATTTAAACTTGCGAGGCGACGTGTTATGTCTTCATTAGAGCTGTAAAATAGCATCAGATTCAGCTTACACTTTGAGGTTGGCTTTTATGGCACCGTGTTTTAACACATCAATTAGGCAATAGGTATTGTGATTAAAAATCTTGTTTTACCAAGTTTTCAGCGTATAGAGCGATACAATGAGATGGGTCAATCATTATCTTCCTGCCCTTGTCTCATTTTATTTTGGTTCGGCGCAACACGTTTCTTTCTTCTATTCAGTCCTGTCACTCTTCATGATATCACTAACTTCCTCTTTTTTCATATCACTCTTCACACAATCCATCCATTTTCTCTTTTCTTTGGCCTGCCTCTCCCTCTCCATCCATCCACATGTAAACTCATAAGTCTTTTAGTAACATGCGTTTCATTTCTCCTCTTCACATGACCATACCAGGACAAACGATTCCCTTTCAAGTTTAGTTAATAAAAAACATATTTGATTATAATTATCATTTTCTCGATTCGTAAATTATTATTGGTAATGTAGCTAATCTTTCAAACTATCTTTAAATTGACACCTGTTGCCAGTAGATATACTTAATCATGAGCACATGCACCTATATACAGGTAGATATATAGGTATATCTCCAGTCTCTACCTCCATAATATAGGGGCCTAGTTTCCTCGGTTCTAAGTCTTTAATTAAAAAAATAATAATTAAAAGATAAACTTAAGGTTGTATCATTTGTCACCTATAAAACACGATAAAACCTGCTTGTTTTATCACATAAGAAATAGTTAAATATGTTTACCTACCTACGGAGTTAATAAAATTTTATAGTCAAATAAATTTGATTCCACGCAAACAACGCGTTCTCTATGGCATGTTAATTAATTCCTATAGGTGCATATAAGTCAATTTAAATGTGAACAGGCACGGTACATAGTGCAACGCATAAGTTTGTGCCTTGTACCACAGAAAATATAATAGCTAATGCACTTGTACCATTTTTAGATTGTTTTTTCTGAGAAATCGCACTAAATCGAAAAAAAAGTCTGGCAAATCGCACTAATATTAAAAGGCTGTTACTTCTTTACGCGAACAGGTTGTTTCACGGTTATACCATATTCCGAAATAGCACTTTTAGGATATTTTTATCCCGTCCCGGGTGTATGTTCCTTTAGGATGTTTTTCTACTTTCATGCGAGCGAAACCCTAGCAAATAAATAAATAAAAGCGCCGGCAGCAGTTAGTCAACAAACTTCTTCCTGTTCTGTTTGGAGTGACAGTGTTCTGGGGGAACACACTGAGTGGGAGTGCCAGACTTTACTGACTAAAACCGACCTGTGTTCCATAAGGATGCCCTTTGCGTTCCAAAACCGCGGCAACTCTTTCCAACAACCTGCAGCCTTTTACTCTCTAGCTCTACCATACTTTATGTTTCTGAATCAGAATACCGTGCACCGACACTATCACTATCCTTATAAGCGATGATGTTGCGCTAGACGAGCAATGCCTTATGTTCAATTGTACAATGTTGGTCATACCGTATTCGAATATTACAGTTATCGATTACACGGATACGACTTGCGGCTTAGATCAATTATTCTGTAGGCCTCGGCGAGTATTGTGCAAGTGAATAACATGGTCGAAGTTTCAATGACTTTGATAATTATCATAAGAGCAGTGACCGCCAGAGAGGTCTGCGTGACACCCGCGTCTGATGCTATTATTTCCGAAACAAGAACTATTATTCTTTATTGCTGTAACGGCCTACGATTTGATTTGTGATTGCGCAACGCTACACATGTACTATTGTTCTGAAACAATTCCATATTATAAACTAATTTTGCTACCCGTCTTTTACATTGTTATAATATTAATTCATTATTAAAGAGTCTTTTCTGGAGAAAGTCGCTAAACGGACATATATTTTTAAATTTATTGTTGGTGCAAAATAACATGATACTTAGAAAGCTAAGAAATCCAAAGATAGATGATAGAGAATGTAAAAAACAGAAAACATATTGAATTCTGCTTAGGTCTAGCACGTTATTTTTCTATTATACTTAATTAACAATGTATTTATTTTATTACGTATTCACGCACAACAAGCTATTGATATATTTATTGCAAAAAGCACGCGGAAACATTTTCTCAATGAACTTAGCTTTCGAAGCTTTATGACGTGTCATAAAATAAAACGTTCCACAGTGAACGCGGTTTGGTAATAACGTTTCTATCCATTTCTATCGGTACAATGTGCATTCTGACAAAGGCACATAGCAGACTTCCGGATTTCCCGAAATACCTACATATGGCTACACATGTTAATTTTGAGTTATATAGGGTGATTGGCAATTAGAGCCATATTTCACCGGGACACCCTGGTAGCGCCACTGGTTGCGCCACCATGGTGTCCTAGTGAAATATAGCAAGACACCAAACAAGACACCAAACAGACACCAGAGCAAAGATTTTATGTATCCTATGGATAATCTAGATTGCCTACGCAGCAAACACACTCTATAGTGTGCTTTATTCTCATTGCCATTACGTTCATATTGACAAGCAAACTGGGAAAAATGTACTGAAAAAGACAACGAGTAAGGGTCGTTGTGTCCCTTTCTTACCCCCATTTTAACTAGGGTAACCATGATTTTACTAAATTAATTGTTATTATTTTTGGCACTGCAGCATGTGATATTAATTGATGGTGTATTTTTTATATCGACAGCAAAGTACCAATATCTCCAAACTGTCTGTGAAACCTGAAGACAAAAAAATCACTTCGAATTTTACTAAGGCTATTATCACGTTGCCACGTTCCACGCAGCGCAGCGCGTAAATGCGTGTACCTAATAGGTACATTGCTTGTAAGTATCTCTATTTGTATAGAAAATAAGCACAGTCCAACATACCGAAAATGCATCCACGCGCGTTCATGCAGATCACACGCCTACATGAGGAGAAACATGCACACACGTGGGTGCGGGGAGGCACGCAAGGTATGACACACTGAGTCTCGTAGTGTCATATGACTTGAATGAAATAAGTCAGAGCCTGCGTCAATTTACAAAATGCTCCTACGCCCGTGAGTGCGTAAAAAAACCCGCACGATGATGCAGATCTGCATTTCCACAAGTACGCGCGTTGGTGCGTTGACACATGCAGCGTAATGCGCGGCAGTGAGATAATCGCCTGAAACAGGCGGAAAACCCTTTTTAAATTCATAGCGGTAAATTATGATTTTTGGTACTTCACGGTCGACAAATATAATATACTAGCATTTGCTCGCGGATTCGCCCGCGCACATAAAATATAGCCTATGTCACTTAGGAATAAAGCAGCTTTCTATCGGTGAAAAACTTTTTGCGATCGGACCAGTACTTCCAGAGATTACCTAATATGGCTTGTTCGTCAACTCGCTTAAGCAATTCGCGCGAGTCCGCGCGAGTTGGGACCTTCCGATTTCACCTACTTTTTCTGTCGTCATCTCGCATAAACGTATAAAATACAGTCAAATAATAACAATTACTATAAATAACTAGCTATTGATTTTTTCACGCAGGCTATACCGGTTATCTACTAAGATTTCGGGATATTATGTTAAAGGTGAGGAATGAGGCGAGTAGGATGTGGCCAATGGTACACGATAGTCACGATACCCAAGTTACTTTAAAAACATTTTACGTTATGTTGTGGTAGAGTTGTGCCCCACTCGGGCAGAGCACCGCTGTTTCCTCGTGGAGGCAATTGTTGGCAACAACCTTTCACGCAGGGCCCTAGTTCAGACTATGGTCCGGAGCGAGGAGGAATGGCAGGCGGTCGCTTCTTTCTGCGATGCAGTAATGTTACCGAAGAAAGAGGCCAAAGGAACATCGGCCGCCGAAATTCCGACCCCGACGACGGACCACGGTAGACGCGGGCTTGCGGACGCCGAGCAATGGGTAGTCCGCTATCCGGCCGTCCGGTAAGCAACCGAACCGACCTCAGTCGTCAACAGCGCGTAGTGATCGTCGTGCTCCTCCTAAACCGTAGGAGTCCAGAAGGGCCGATGCCCGCAAGCTAGGACCCCGGCGAATTCCTGAAAAGGAAACCCGTAGTCCTAGAATGCAAAGGGCAACTGAAGGTCACAGGTTAATCGTGAAATGGAACGCATCCAAGAAAGATTTTGTTCATCGTGTAGGCGCTCTTGACTTTTTTGACACATACATGACGTATCGATACTGCATATTCACTCACTTACGTGTATTTCTAAGTCTTATTAACTAATATTTGTACGTCAACTTTGGTTGCTTATTGTTGATAATGTTGTGATTTGTTGGTAATTAATATTATATATTATTGTAATGTTGATTAATATCTTTCTCATTAACGATAAGTGTTTTGTTTTAAAGTCAAGTCGAATACAATTTCTAATACATTTTTAGTGGGTAGGTACCTATGTTATAAATTTTTTTTTTAGTTAATAATAATAATAATATTTATTCAGAGTTAAAGTTTGGTAAAATAGTAACATAAAATCTTAGGAATAATTTATAAAGGTATGACTATGTTATATGCCTAGTTGACTGTACATAAATACGTCAGATTTTCAAGTCTGAGCAAGTTGACGACAGAAAAAGTAGGTGAAATCGGAAGTTGCCAACTCACTTGGACTCGCGCGTATCGCTTAAGGCCCAAGCGCCCGAAAAGTGCCATAAAACAGTGATTTTCTGAAGTCGACTCCTCGCTAACGGCGTTTGAAAAAAGGTTGCTTGTAGGTCCAGCTGGTATTTTTTATTTACAGTTTTTTTTATTGAGATAATAAAAATAACGAAAATTAAAAGCAAAATTATTTATACATATTTAAAAAAAAAAATTTTTTTTTTTTCAATTTGACGTACCTAGTCAATTTGACGAATATTACCAGAATTTTGTGATAGATTCCATTCATCATGATTTGCTCTCTATGCAAATTCTGGCATCCTGTTGCAGGTTTGTGTTGTTGAGAGGTGCAATTTAATCAGCTAGTGTTTATATAACAATAATAATAAATAATTTATTAGTTTGGTGGTGATCACTTGCTAAGCGATCTCCTGCTTGGTGAGCTTCTACATGTTTTCAATAGCGTTCATGTCTGGTGTATTGATTGACTAGGGTAAAACATTAATGTTTTTTAGCCAAGTATGCAGTAACACCCCTGGTTTTGTAGCACAATGCAGATTCGGGCATAAAAATGGACTCGTCGTCAATAAGGAACCATTCTTCGAGATGCGGCAGCAGTCCAGTTTCTAGTACTTGCTTGTACTGGTCATGCCTCATGGTCCCTTTCACGATATGTAGACCCTTGCTTGAGATTAAAGACCACATTATAATACTAATTGAGAATTTAGCTGTCTTCTGTTCTCTTAACACCAGTTTTTATGGAGCTATTCGCCAGAGCGTCGTCGAAAAGAAGCATTTTTTGAACGGACAAAAGAGCTTTTATTAACCAAAACCTGAAACGTCAATTCATCGGAGAAACATGTCCGAAAAATTATATTATTTCATCAGATAATGATCATCAGGTAGTTTACAATGTACTGGACTATTTAAAGTCTTATTTTTAACCGACTTCAGTCTGAAACAGTCATATTTTGATGTTGTTTGGCCCTTTGCAATAGTCTCTTCTTATTCACCTCGGTGAGGCGTGGTTTTTTGGTAGGCTGATGACCTATCAACTTCTCTTTTGCTTACTCTCGAAGAATTGTCTTATCGAAAACTTCTAGGCTCTCGTAGTTTGTAATCGTGGTAAGGTCTTACCTGTCAATATACATATTAGTTTTTGATTAGTTGTCTCAAATATAATGTATTAGTAACATCTTGAACTTCTTTAGAACACAATGGCTCTTAGTACGAAATAATCTATGGACACACTAGTAGAAAGGGATAGAGAGTGTTCTTGAGTCGCCAAGCCCAAGAATCTTTTATACTATCTGGATTGATTACGTCAACCTCAAAAATGTACTGAAGAGTACGATACAAGAACGCCCTTTTTTAAATTCTTTTTTATTTTGTTTTTTAGACTATTCCATAATGTGGGATGTCGTTAGATAGGTCTTTCAAAAATATTGCGAGTGTGTGAAAACTATTTATCAATTTAGGGATCCTATTGTGAATTATAAATATAGTTTTTACCTAATGCTAGTTTTCAATTGAACCTTATTGAGTTAACAGATGAAAACTAGTTTATTTATTTATTTCCACACTGATAAGGTTGGGCTGACAGTTTTGTACCAACTTTATGGTTATATATTTTGTATATTTAATTGGCTATTATTGGTCTTATGAACTGATGAGTTCAACTTCGTCAAATTATACTTTTTGACTGTAGTAGAATGTAGATGAGTATATAAGACTATGAATATGAATACAGAGACTTCTTGATAAAAACACTAAAATCCCTATAGATATACGCACATACATAATCAGCCTTTTTAATGTTCCCACTGCTGGAACTCAGGCCTCCTCTCTAGGAGAGGGAAACGAGCGAAACGGCCCGTGCTTCTCAGAACGCGGACGCGTTCAGCGCGGACTGAGGCTTGGAAGTGGTGGGTTCAATGAAAAATGTATGAAGATTTTTTTAGAGTGGTTTTATTTTGGTCATAAATCATAAAGTTATTTATGTAAGTTCAAAATAATTAGCTATAGGTGTAGAAGACTATATAAGCTGTGGTATTTTATGATTTTTAAGCTAAAAATGTGCACACAAGGGTTTGAATAGGTCGCGTAAGCTAAATTCAGCTTACGCGACCCACTCAAACCCTTGTGTTTTGTAATTTTCTTGATTAGTGCGTTGGTAAAGTTGTATTTAACTATATAAAAATTTTATACAAAACCATAATATTTTTTTATGCCATCCTAGAGATGAATATGTATATTGTCTTTTATTTGATGCCGTGACATTCTCATAGTTATGATTCTTGGTGCATTATAATGGTACCCGAAAAACCGAGATATTTGTCTAAAACGGTCAAAGCGTCCTTAATAACATCTTGAACTTCTTTAGAACAGAATGTCTCGTAGTACGAACTAGTCTATACACACTAGTAGAAAGGGATAAAGATTCATGCATGGTACTTCTTTATTACATCTTTGAGGTTGTCGTAATCAATCCAGATTGTATTGTACAAGATTCTTGGTTCACTGTGACTGACGTTTGACAGTTGGTTAATTATGGTTTTCAAAGGTTAGATTTCCATCATAATACATACTCTTTGGTGGGGGGCGTGACTGGCGGCCGGACTGGTGTCCGCACTGGTTGCGCCACCAAATTGGTTGCGCTACCAAACAGACACCAGGTGAGTAACGCTCTATAGAGCTCTATACATTTTACTGGTGGCGCAACCAGTTGCGCTACCAGTGGTGTCCCGGTGAAATATGGCCCTTAGTGTACGATACTTAAACGCGTGATTGTGTTCATGTTAACAAACAATTTTTATTATGGGAGCAAAGCCGAAATCGCGAAAAAAATATCAGCTGTTCAGTAGGTACATTAGGCAAACATAAATGTACTGAACAGCTGATTTTTTTTCGCGATTTCAGGTTTTTTCGCATAGTAAAAATTGTTGGTTATCATGAGCACAATCACGTGTTTAAGTATCGTACACTAATTACCAGTCACCCTATAGAGACTTCTTACAATTAAATTGGTAAATATCATAAATTAAAGATAAAAAATATTTGTATTGCTATAAGTGTATAATAACATAATCGTAAAGCTTATTGTTTATACTAACAGGTCATAAAATGCCGTGCGAAATTGATTACTAAATACATCGAAGTTTGCGGTATAAGTACCACAATGTATTCAATTTTCTATTGCGTTACTTAGACCACATATAATAGAGTGTCTTCCTACTTTGTACCAAGAATTTCATCTTTTTATGTCAAATGTAGGGGTGTAACTCTTCAATTCTTCAGCTTTTCCTCTAAGGATTGGACTAGGAAGCAGTTAATTAATTATGCTATCGTTGACTCTTCCTTATACGAAGGTGCAGTACTACTTTAAAATTACCGGTCCGTCTGCCATTTTCAGCTAGAGACAAATGGTAATTGATTTATTGTCTGGATCCTGGTTCAGCTGAGTAAGGCACATTATAAACTATAGCAATCTCAATACAAACTGAATTACCGAACCTGCTTAAGTAATTATTGTTGCCATCTAGTTTATAGGTGGAATATTATTAAATAATTTTTTTCACGACTAGATATCTACAAACCAGAAGTACAGTTGTTGTTATTATTAGTGTTTATTTTTAAATAAAGTAATAATCAAATAAATTCTACCACTCTGGGTGGAGCAAATGGGATGTCAGTTTTACCGACTAAATCCCACCTATGTTTCTTCAGTGTCTCTTTGCGTTCCAGGGTCATGGTAACCTCCGAACAATCCCGTATTGCTGTTTTTACTGGTGTAACAATGTTCGACAATGCGCGTGAGTAGGTTGCTTACTGCTTCGATAGTTTTCTCTTTCGCCATAACTTAACGTAAATTTGCATAAATAATAATTAACAGATGGTGCCTCAGGCTACGTGCGTTATGTGTGTTCACAAAATTTCTTGCGAAACGGATTATACAAGTACTAGCTTCTGACAGCGGCTTTGCCCGTGTGAAAGTAGGTTTTTCATAAAATCTTTGAATTCCCGTTATATCCCCTTAGGTGAGGAATTTCTGAAAATATTTGTTAAATTTCAACGCGATCGGTTCAGGAGTTTGAGCAGTGTGTTACAGAAATAGTTGCTTTTGTATACATAGATTTATTGCGCCTGGTTTTTCTCAAACATCAAAATCTCATATTCTCCGTTAAAATCATAAGTACCTATATGACAATACTGTTTAGCTACTAAGGTGCGTTGTCGCTGCAATATTACCGTATTCTTGAAAAGAAAGTGTATTTAGTTGATTTTGTGGTTCATGTTCATGCAGTTGACAGATCTTTTGTTTTCTTATGAGCCGGTTGTAGTCATTAAGTATTTTGTATGAACTCCGCTCGGGTCTATGTCGATTTCGCGGCCCCGTAACAGTGGTCTTATTTTTATAAAAAAAAAAACAATAACTATTCAAGATTTTTGTTTTGGCCTTTTTAAAAAAAAAGTTTTGTTATTTTTAGTAACTTTCAAATATTTCCGTGACGTAATCTCGTAGACGTAGGTACACGTTTGAAATCGTAAGTTAGGGTCATTTTCGCGATTATTTTTTATCGAGCCAACTAATTTACCTATATCATGTTTTGATTTTTTCCCGGCGGTTGATCATAGCAATTTTAGCAAAATAATTTTTCATGGTAATCTCTTTTATATTTGTAGATTTCCAGAGGTTTAAAAAGTTCAAAATAAGTAGAACCTGGCCTTAAGTAAGAATGCAGGCTAAGCCGGGCGCATTTCGTGAGTTTACATCGCTTCTCCGTGACTCGTGATGCATGCACTCGGTGCACTGTCAGATGTCATGTGATTTCCAAATGTTGATATCCATCCGTGTATGAACATGAAACCACTGATTTCTATAATCTCTGAGATAAATAATTATGCTGGGAACAGAGCCTTGCGTTGATTCTTCACGTAATAACTACGACATGTAATACAGCGAGGCAGTTATTGTTAAAAAATATAATTAGGTATAATTTCATAATTTAAACGGTTTTAAATTCATAATTGATATTATAATTTGACAGGATAATAGATCACATGATAGGCAATTATAGCACACGATCTTCCATACTGTGGTGTTATGCCCAGTACATAAAACTACGAGTAAGTAACCTGACCCCGTTCTTACTGACCGAAATATGTTAAATGTTGGTATAATTTGCAAATTCAATCTTCTAACCTAAGTGGTTGTTATCTGTGCCGTACTGTGTTATTGTAAACATGCTGGTTGTAACAAACAGAATAAATCCGTAATGCAATACGAGGAAGTTAATCCAATAACATGTTCAAAATTGCTATACATAAAAGCATAACTGAGTGACTAATGCGGTTCACAAACCTGTCATTATGCGGATATTAACGATAAGTTACACGCAATCTCAGATGTTACGAGTATGTTAGAAATGGAGTTGTGAAGTTCGTGAACTGTAAACTAGGTAAGAATTAATTTATTCAATGTTGTTGCTCTTAATTAATTAATAAGTAGACGATACAGCAGCAGTTGCTGTATCGTTAGTGACGTAGATTACATAATTTTAATATAATCACAGTAAGTAGTTATTAACTATATGGCCGATAATGGGTAAAGCATTTAATTTGATTTCGCATAATCAATATTAAAATTGAAACGGTAACGATCGTCGTGATTCCAATGAATAGAAAACGCCTACTATTGCATAGCATTTAAATATTATGCCAAACTTGTAAATAAATATATGAGACTGGGGCAAATGATCGATGGAAAAAAACAACTTAGGAAGTTGTTAATCGCGTAGGTTAGGCGACTCTTTGGATTTTTTTTTATTTTCCCATCTTAGCACCCATGAATTCACAGCTTTTTATTTTTTTGGTTTTCGGCTTCCTTTTTATCTCACTAAAACCACCCCGGTGATCACCATTAGCACGTAAAAGGGGCTCCGTTACTTACCTCTCAAAACACTATTCTAGAACCCCCTCAGTGCAGCGTCTATTACGGCACATCCCATGAAAAATCCCATTGATGCACTCTGTCATAGTTATTGTTAGTTAGAAGTAAATGAACTTGATGTTTCATTTAATAAAATAAATAATTTTAAAACAATAGTAATAACCTCACCGCCTTATCTCTGACGTTGTCGTCGTGTTGGGGATTCGCGCTCCAATGAACCCTAGGTTTTTGTTTGTAGTGGTAGAGTTTTGCCGCAACTTGTCAAGATGAGCGGCCGCGGTTTTGTGGCGTACCTACTGTTGGGCAGCAGCAACCCCCTGGTCCTGATCTCCTGAAGGAATTCTATAGTTGCTCACTTTCATTTCCATTCTCCTTGCCTTTATTGGCCGGCCGTACTGGACACTGACGAGGAACAGAGCTCCCATTTCTCTTTTGCTTTTATTAGCTGGCTTGAATGGATATTCGCAAGAACAAACGTGTTATGGAGAAGGATCTATAATTCAGTAAGATGCTGGTAGAGATTTTGACCATACTTTCGGTTTTGTCTTGATAGTAAAATTAGAAGTGATTTTCACAACAAAAAGACACGTAGTAAACACGAAATATTAAGAACAAGAAATTAGTTACTTGGGTTTGGAATTATTTACTTGGGTGATATGCATTTCCCAATTTTGGTGACGAAAGTTTTTCTTCGGTTTTCGAGAAAAATAAGGGCCCTCATTCTCTCGAAATTTAAGGAGAAGAAACTGAAGAGAAGAAAGTTTTTTTCTCAATTTTTGTGTAAATTTGGGACCCAGATCCGTAATTTTCACGAAAGCTGAAGTTCGACATCAAAATTGAAAAAAAAAATTCATTCACTTGTAGATGCAGACGACCCCTCAAAAATAAATTATGCTTCTGTGATCAATTAACTTTCTTTTGAATGAATTACCCGCATTGTCAAGCTAACGTCATCAGACAGCAGTGAAAGTTTACGTCATCACAACGCGCAGAATTCACGCAAATTACCTCTAAGTCGTCTTGTGTTTTGTCCAGCGTTCGTACGTCGCACTTTACCGTGACGAGGGAAATGGGATTCTTTACTAATGCTGTGGAAAGGGCTATTTAAATACACGCGCTAAGTAAATGCCTCTTTTAAATGTTTTGTTGTTGCAAGGAATAGGAAATTATTCATCAAGGAATCTGACGAGACAGACTTGTGTAATATTTTGAAAGACTACAATGTACGAAGACATAAGTGAACTATCGCTTACAATTTTACAATTAAACTTGAAATACACCGCAATGTAATCCATGGCATTTAAAGTTGCGTTTTTAATTGATGTAACTGTTTTTAACAGCGGCTCACGATTGTTGCAGTTTGTCGAAACATGATTCTTGTGTTTAATTTAATAAGCAGTAAGAATAAAACCTGCGTAGAATACTCATTTTAATCAGAAACCATTTATTAAAATTTTAGAAGAGACATCGTAAAATTCGTAAAGCAACCTTATACTTACAAACCTAACAAAGGATACTGTTTTGCCTGGGAATAATATATTCCCTTGATTAATTTTCGACATTCACGGGTGCGAAGCCGCTAGCAGAGACTAGTTTGTTATATTTTTTTTTAATTCCTTCAATCCTTTTTTAAATTACTTATTAGCTGAACTTGTCTACTAATTGAGTAGCTATCTACCTACTATTTGTATATATGTAGACTAAAACAAGAAGAAGAGAATTAAATAAATAATGGGCCTAGCTTGTTGTTTATTCAGTTAAGAACAGATTAAATTATGATGCGGAAACTAGCATATGTAAGTAGGTAATCCTCACAACGAGATTGAAATATTCTGGGAAGCCAACGGCATAATAAGCGCATGCCGCCTTTCTTCACATTGAAGTTTTTGTGTTAGATTTACTTCCATGCGTAATATCTGCATTATATACTAGGAATTTCAAATAAGTAGGTGATGTTTTAATATTTAGCTAAAAGCTATTTAGGTACGCATTAACCTAATAATAATAACCTATTAACCTATTAATATTAACCTATTAATTTGGTATTATTTAGGTACCAAACAACACGTAGATATGCGCTCTGAGCATAAACTTTCTTGATATGAAATCGAATCGTAAAAATCTCTACCTATTGTAAAAGATTTCATCACGGTTCGATTTTTTTTTCAATTACATAATTCATTTTTCGTAATAATACAGTACGCGATGACTACCGGTACAGAGCGGTAAAACGAAAGCTCCTTTACCGAATGAGGCACGGTCAGTCAACGACTCAACGCGCTCACAACTTGCTGCGTAATCTTCTCATCAATGAACAGCATTCCTCACTCGCGCACAATTCGCGTAAAATATTTCAGTTACTATGTTGTGATACCGTGGGAAAACAAATGGAGCTATTTAAAAAAATAATTAGTACAATAGGTAGGTACTGTTGATATCAACCACAGTTTGCGACATCTCATTAATTAAGATTAAGACCTAGTTTATGAATGAGCATTGTTTTGCGTCCTAGAACTGATTACAACCTTCTTATTCCACCGTATCTGGTGCGATGTGCAATATTTTGCTAGTACGTTGTACCTACGCGGTGTCAGTAACTCATTGTCTCTATGTTGCGGTCTAATTAATCCCGATAGAGCGATAACGGGCAACGGTGCATTGAAACCCATGTGGGATTTGCATTTATAATTCGTGTGAACTATTTTTGTCCTCACTATAATTATTTTAATTTACTATAAATGTACATTTGAAAAACAATTGCAGTGACAATTACCCAAGTGTATCAAATGATGTTTTTCAATACACGTAGCCGATAACATAATAACTTCAATGGGTCGATTTTACTAAGCATGAAAAAAATCCAAAATACATTTTCTCGCATAATTTGTTAATAAATATTATATTTATGAAATATTACTTATTGTTTCCAGTAAGTGACGACGTTTGACCTAAGTACGTGGGCAATCGCCATTGCAGTTCATCTGATTCAAAACGGTGCGGCGGTTTTCCGCCTTAGTTGCAATGACAAAGAAATTGGCTCACTTGCATGAAAATGTACTAAAATAATCACAGAGCAATAGATATATTGCTTTTGACTGGAATGAAGTTTGTAAATTGAGGATAAGTATAAGATCAGAATAAACTTTATTGTAGGTACACCAAAAAATTAATACAACGTATTCCTACATAAACTTAAATCTATGGGTGCAATGGCCACATAACAGCACGAAGTGAACATAGTGCAATGTGAAGTATTACTATCATAGTCCTAAGTCTTATTACTAACGATAACTTGTATTTACTCTATATATTATGTTAGTCTGTAAGGTATGTGTCTATGAGCCAAGATGCTTGGTAATAAATGTATTATTATTATTATTTATTATTAATAGTAATCTTCTGGATTGTGTTTGCTTTGCTATGCTAATGCTTTTAGAACAGATCATCTACCTTGCTAAACTAGAATCACAACATCGTTTTATATATCTGTGACGACAAACATGAAAGAGCTAGCTAATTGAAATTTCTAATTTGTCAAAGGACTTTCTTTAAGAACTACCGTGCCGAATCGATCTCGATAATTTATTAGACGAGTATGATAATGAAATGGATGTTAAATAAGTTACGAAATATTTTTGCGTCGAGCCTCAAAGTCTTTGTATTTTATGTAAATCGAAGGATTAATTACGTAATCTCTAAATAAACTTTCTATTCTGCTCGGTAATCAATTTATTTAATTACTCAATGTCGCGCTGTCATTCGAATCTCAGTAGTATTGTCTAAACTTCGCAGAACATTTGAATAAGTCTTTGAAAGTTTTTGCATAGAGTAATCATTTCCGCTTAATCTTTTCACACAAAATTTGTATTCTCACCAGCACCATCAACAATATTTTCATTTGCCAACAAAATGTTTGTTGAAACTAACTTAGTAACTTCGCTAGGTCCTTTGTTAGAATTACTAAATGCAATAGTTAACTCGTGACACTTCATTTAATTTTCAAACTAGCTTCATTATTCATTACGAAATGGTTAAATTTTTTTAGTCTTCGTAAATCCTAGCCTAACTCAATAGAGCTAGTGTGACTTGTCATTTTTCAAAAATATTAACTGATATTTTTTTCCAATAGGTCCAAAATTAATTATGTTGATGACCCCAAATATTTTACCCTTGTCAATTCCTAATTATTAATATACTTATTTCTATAAATGATATTAACCTTCTATTGATAATATTGTATAAGTACTATCTTGTAACTTGTACCTGTAAATAGAACTAAATAAAATAAAGCAAAGCTTCATTGTCAGTAATTTTTAAAAATAAATATCTCCAAAGACAAGGCAAAAATTCAGGACAATAGTTGTGCTTTAATAAACATCGAGAAAGGACTTGACAAAACCCAATTGCCATAATTATTAAATTTTGAGGAGACCCAACCCTAGACATGGAAGCAGGGATGGACAGAGAAGAAGAAAAAGAAGAAGAAACATGTGAAACAGTAAATCGGTTTTGGTTTAATAGCATTTATCTAAAACAAAAAAAAAACGAGTGTTACTAAATCTCGTTGGCCACGCTGCTCGCTTTGCGTGTTTGAAATCACAAGTGGTGTGATGTCATGAAATTTATTGCTATCTAAGTATTATCTAAGCCAAAGAGATCACACAATCTTTCTCTTCCTCATGGCTATCGCAATGATGTCATGTAGCATTTAAATGTAAGATAGATCTTCGTAACCAGTACAATTAGTAGGCGTTCTAACAATAGACCTACTTGTTTAAACCACCCACGTTTGGGCTTTACAATTTGAACAAACACTAACTCCACCCTTGTGTATGTTACTCCAGATATCACATTGACGAAAACATATCGTTATGTAATTTTAAATTATACAATAAGTCAATGACTAGAGTATTTGAACTGATTTTTAGAGTAAGCGATCGCCTAAAGCAGAAGTGTAACGAGATTGTGATGCCAGTAAAGGTCACGCCCGCAATCAAGGGAAACAATACAGAGACGTGGATTTACTATAGTACATACAACATCATTTATCAAAAACCAAGAATTAGTTTTGTATTGTTATTATTTTGACGATGTTTATCTGAAATCAATCAACGAACGCCATGCGTGTAGTGTTGGGACGCTATGCGAAGAATTGCTTCGACAAGAAATGTCATGTGTCAATCATAATCATAACAGTTAGCAGGTATACCTAGTTTGATGTAAAAAGCACAGAAAGTTTAACTGCTAGCCGTAATAAAGTAAAAAAAACGATACAAGGTAGGTATCAACGTTTTATGGACCATCAATAAATTGATTTCAAATTAATTAGTAGGTAAGGTTAGTAGATATTAGTAGGTAAGGTACCCGTAGTCAAACCTTCTCATACTTGCAACATAACTGAAGATGTTTAGATTACTAAACGATACCTTTTACATAATTAAATATTTAGAAATATTTATTACTAATATTGTAACTTATTAGAGTAAATTGCACAACAGAATCGTGATAAATTAGTGGAAAATTTTAAATTAAGGTAATAGATTTTATCTTTAGCATCATAATTTGCCGAAGATCGTACATGTGGTAATCTTAGCTACGAGAAATTATTCAACAATGATCCATAACGTTACAATGACTAATTAAAATAACTGTGTACAATAACACTTAGAAATTACGAACAAAGTAATATCAGGTAAGATTATGTGAAATATTGTTGCGAGTTTGTTATCTATAAGCTTTCACTGTCTCACGGTCAAAAGTAAAGAGTAACATTACAACGGGATGGCATTGTTATGATTCAGTTTATCAGCCAGATCTTACTTGACTCGAAATATGAATTCCTTCTCTGTGTGCACGATAGAAAACAAGCAGTTTGGCAAGCTTTTGCCGGGAAAATATTAAAAAAACGCGATTTGTTTGTTGTAGTATTTTACCAATCCCGTTCCTTCAAGCCTCATACCGGGGCTCGAGTTGTCTTTCGAAACTAACCCTGGCCCCGATAATCAACATCATCATCTGCCTTTTTAATGTTCCCACTGCTGGGACTCAGGCCTCCTCTCTAGGAGAGGGAATGGGCCGTAGTCCACCACGCGAGCCCAGTATGGGTTGGTGAATGTCACATGTCTTCGAATTTTTGGTTGTAGGACATGCTGGTTTCCTCACGATGTTTTCCTTGACTGTTTTGAGAGCAGTGGTAATGAAATAAATTACACCAAGTAATGCGCCTAGCTGGATTTGAACCCGCGACCAAAAAACTCGTAAGTCGGAGCCATTACCACTCGCCACTACTGCTCTCTCTACTGGGCACGTAGTAATTTAAATTGGTAGAATCAAAGTGGAATAACCTCGATGTCAAGATGGCAACATTGTGTGACATGTTACTAAAATTAGATTTACTAGAAATGTTTCAAAAGTTGGCTTAAAATTATCACATTTGAAGTAAACAACTAAAAGCAGTAGTGGCCTAATGGTAACCGCCCCTACTTATGAGTTGTACGTTGCAGGTTCAAACCCAGACCACTCCTTTCCTTTGTGATCCTTTACTTTGTGTTTTTATTTCATTACCACTGCCCTAAAAAAAGGTGAAGGAAAAAATCGTGCGGAAAGTGGCATGTTCTAGAACCAAAACTTTGAAGAGATGTAACATCCACGAACCCGCATGGAGCCCAAGTGGTGAATTACTGCCCATTCCTTTTCCTATTGAGGAGGCCTGAGTCCCAGCAGTGGAATCATTAGAAGGTTGAATACGCCAAGTAACATAAAATGTGTCCTTATGTCTTAGGTAAAAGCTCCTTTGCAAAAGTTTGGAGGTTGTTCTAGGGAAATTTGTGTTAGGTAAGGATCTCGAGGCACTTGCTAGAATGTAGAAACATTTAATCTAATTGGAACCTTGTTGTGTAACCTGGTTACCTGCAAAAATACATGGTCTCTGGAGCGACTGAGGGGTCGTTTTGCTCCCGAAACCGGCTTTGCGCTGACGCCTAATGCCCTTCTTACTTACTTAATGTCGGTGGAGTCCAACTTGTGACCTTTTTTAAATATTTTTGGAAAAAAATATAACATGGTACCTATAAAAATATTAGAATTGATTCAGTTAGGTACTAATTCTGAAATATATATATATATATATACGAATTGTTGTATATTCGCATGATAAAAATGTTTACTGTATAGGTATACCGAGTGCGTTTCGTAATCTGGATTTTTTAAAATAGCGATGAATATTAAAATCACGCAATAATTTTAATAGTCACGAAATATTTTGTGAAAAACGCCTAAAATGTTAATTTAAGCTTCGTGTTTTATGACGTGACACACCTGTTACACATAAAACTCATCTTTAGCTCATTAGCTATGTTTGCATTCTAATGGTGGCGTTTGATAGAGGCGACCAGAAATATGTACTAACCTAGATATTTGTAATTTATAACATGTATTTAAAAGAATGTCCATATAGTTTCTTGCAATTTATTCTCTATAGGGAAGTACCTACGCTTTGGAATATGTAAATAGCAAATTTTTTTCTGACTGACAGACTTCTTGCCAATTTAAAACTGTTTGTGTTCTTGATTCTTTGAATATTTTTTTGTCAACCAAAGACAGGACATTATTGACGTAAATTTGTAATGAAGTTCCCTGGCTCTTGAGCTAGTTATAGTCTGTATTATAAGAGCATGCAGACTTACAAACAAATATCTAAGTTACTAATAAGTTAATATTTTAACGAGGCGAATTAATTTTATAACCGTTTACATTCTCAACGTTAAAATGTTAAATAAATCTTGTGTCTAAACAAAAGATTAATTTATCGTTAGCGTGAAATGCCATCTTAACAGCTAGTTAAACACCAGTTCAGACAAGTGGAAAGTTTATCATAAACAAAAGCTGCGCGGCTCGAGTCTCGGCTCGAGGCATCCGTCGGTCATTCGCTCTCCAGTCTCGGTCTAGACGTAGAAACTGGAAATGATGTGAAATGATTCAAAATTTCACCGATAAGCGGCTGCAGTCGCAACACGTGTGTCTCAACGGCTCGACAACGAATGATGAATCCTTAATAGCCATCATTCTCTTCCGACGATTCATGTAAACGAGCGCACCGCATCATCACGCACCAATTGCGTCATCAGGGGAAAGTGCATTGATGAATTTATTGTTCAAATATTGTATTTAAATCAATTCACACGCTGCGGGATGTAGAATATTCTAGACGGTAACGACTCATTAATGCGTAATTTGAGTTAATTTGCTTTATTATTCACAGTCATACGCGAGAGTAAACTTGAGTTTAAAAGCTTTTTATTTATACGCTCTGTCGGTGGTCTAATCCAAGTTTCCAATGCTTGGATAAATTAAAGATACTTAGATATAATACGGAAACAAAACGACAGAAAATCAGAACCTGTACTCTGTGCTGTACTTAGTAATCTTAGTATCAATCAAATGTCTGATGCCATCACTTAGGTCATAATAATAGATTGAGAGAAAGGGGCAATGCTATTAAGTGTACTTACTTACAGTAATTTTATCATTTTTAAGAGTGATAAATTGAAATGACTAAAACTATGCACTAGATTACTATAATTAAGTAATCTTCTAAGTAATAAGAATGGTCAAGAAGTGATTTGAAACAGTAACGCGTTACAGATATAAACTTAAACAATATGTCAGACTTTACTTCAAAATTACTTCACAAGTACCCACATAAATATTCAAACGGTGTGAGCTCCGCATGTAAATTTCCGCATTACAGTCTACTTTAAATACATTGAAGAGAGCTTGCATAGGGACGAAGCCATTTACATGACAGATGACCATCTATGTACAGAGATAAAGACATAGACGTAACCGCAGCTTCATTTTTATACCAACTCAGTCGTTAGTTTATCGCTATGTAACTTTAACTTGACATGAAGAATAATAGAAGATCGTGCTGTGCAATACGGTGAAAGGTTACGTATTATAAATGTTCACATTATAAAGATCATCAATATGATTTTCACATTTTAGTGAAAACAATTTATTTATAAATCTTGCAAGAGGTTACGTAATTTATGTTAAACGATTTTGATGGAGAATTTTAATTTGAGGCTTATTTTGCTAAAGAGGTAAGATTGCATAAAAAAACACTATTAGTAATGAGAAAAAAAACTTCTTGAATAAAAATTAAATATACATATATAACATAATTTCATACATAACTTTTCTTTTTGAACCAACCATTTCACCTAAATATAAAAGCAAAAAGTTATGTCAAAGAAAATCAATTAAGTGAAAATTAGAACCTATAGCTGTGCAGGAAAATCCAGAACCGTAAAAAACTCCTTCATGCATAAAATTTCACGCATCCACACATAGACATAGTTCACGCACAATTACACCCTAACATGAGCACACTGTCAACGTATAATAAATGAACACCGGTACTCACTGGGCGCATGTTGCCGGCTCTCGAGGAACACTTGTAGCACTATGTTACAGCAACGAGTGTGTCTGCACGACGGCAAGCAGGTTGTCGCACGTGTGAATGCGGCCCGGTATCTGCGTGTACTGCGCCTGCGTGAGATCTGCGCGCCCCGACGACCACCGCTGCTGCGCCCGCGCAGCACCCAAACAGCCTCCGTTTGTATATAATATGGCATCCGATACACCACAAGGATGTTGTCACTAGGAGCCTTATGTACACATGGACTAACTGTAAGCATCGAATTTATGGAAGTAAAAGAGTTGATAAACATTTTCTTCATTGGGTCGTATTAGGTTGATCGTTTATCAATAATTTCATCGTTTCGCGAGGAGTAATGTGTTAGTCGCTCGAAGCTATACGTGATAACAATTTCTAAGTGTGTAATGTTTAGAATAGTAGTTATCCGCACGAGTACCTAGTGATTAGCCCACGGCCTACGATCAACATAGTAACCTATTACCTTCACTTGAATTTTGCAACTTTCATGGGAAAATTAGTAGCTTACAGCAAAAAAGCTGTGGGTAGGTGTTTGTTTCGTAGTTCTCAGTTTATAGTGGGTAATAATTTTTTTTCGCAGATAATACTTCAGCAAGGTACCTAATTACTTGCATTAAAAATAATCACTGTCAGTATAATTATCTCACTCCACTGATTGAGGAATCGACACCTACTACTGGCATTGTTAGGTTACTGGACCATGGCTGCGGGTAGGGGCACCAGCTTTTAAAAAACTTCATGGATGCTCATGCTCATTTGATGATTCGAAAAAGTGGCTAAGTGAATAAATAAAAAAGTTTATTTGTGCACACATGTACAATAGTAAGATGTTACAAGATATTTATAGATATCTCTGCGTAAAAATGAAATTAGTTTTTATTATCAAGAAATATTAAAATTTATACGTAACCTAACTGTGCCTACCAAATAACGCAATTTATGTAAGTACTTATATTGTACGACACTACACTAATGATGACATATTGTCCAATGAAATGACTAATCAATATTAATAAACTGTTTTTAAGAACGACCAATTTAAAATCCAGATGCAACAAAAATATCTGTTTCATAAACAAATATTTGTGTTTGTGCGGGAATCGTACCCGCGAACTTTGCGTCTCAACTGGCGCTGTAAACCACTGCGCTGAACTGGTCATCGGGTAATGAGAAAACTCTGACAGATCTGTTTCTTGATGTCTATTCTACGGGGTGGTCGGCACCAACTGTTTATTTCTCATGAAATCGGCGCCCCTGGCTGCGGGATTGTACGAAAGAGTCACCGCGGTTCTGGAACGCGAAGGGTTTGCAAAGCTTGAGTTTTGATGACCTATCATCATCATAATTACAGCCAAAAGACGTTTACTGTTAGATAAGATTCAAAACGTTCAAAAAAAATGGTGAAGGAACATTATCTATCACTTTAGTTTTTCTTCTCCTTTCTAATTTTAATTATATTTTTATTAGTTTATTATTTGTTTTTTTTTAATTAGGTATTGTATTTTTATTTATTTTTACATTGTTTTTTAAATTATTGTACACTGTCGGCCCGAATTTTTTCCCTTTCGTTTAAGTCCATCCAAAGGTTGTCTGGTAGAAATTGCCCTGTGCAATAAGACCGCCTATTGTACACTTATATTTGTAAATGTTTGTCCTCTATTATGTTAAGGTGTGCAATAAAGTTATATAATAATAATAATAAAAGGACAAGGACCACCCCCTGCCTTTTTATCGATGGAAATTAAAAACATTGTTCAGGCAGGGGCCATAGTTTTAATATAGTTCCTGGTAACCAGCCCACATAAAACTCCAAAAACCATAGCCTTATATTAGTTTTCCACATATTGCAATAGTTTCCCTTCAACCGGGAGTTGTCCTTGGATGCACTAGCATTGCGCATAGAGTTATAATCACCAGTTGGTACCACGTTCCATTTAAAGAGTCTAAAAGGGCCTCTGCGATTTGATTTCGGCTCCTCGTAAGCCTCCCAAAGGTCCAGGACCTCAGGGTCCTAAGATAAATAAATATATAAATAATAATTATAAGGGGAGGCTTAAGTGTCACCACAAGAACCGATGCTGAGCGTCTAGCACCCATCGGATTCCCCCAAACCTGTAGTTTCATAAAACCTATTAAAGCTTCGAACCGCTAATAAAATATCCTTACACGACACACGTGTTATGACATCACACGATGAGTGCACATAATGAAATAGGCGATACGATCCATAGCAATTAGGTAAAACATAGCGTCAGCACTGGTTGATCTCAGCGATTGCACAATATTGGGATCTTAAACCGCACAAACGTTGCAGCTGATTGCACTTCCGCATAAAATATATGAAATATAGGTGGATACTCCATTTTGGGCAGAAGGGAGGGGAAAATCGTCAAGTAACTTCTCCCGTTCTGGAGAGTTTGAGAGAGGGTCAGACTTTTGCTGATTTTGTTCTTTGCGATCGAGGGCTGCGGTAAATCTTTCGAACTAAAGAAGGTTATCCTTCTGACTTCAGACCACACGTTTTATCGCTTTATTCAACCAGGCTGGTGGCTACATTCGAAACTACGGCAAATGAGGCGTTAGAGACCAGTCTGATCCAAATGATAGTGCGGTGTCCAAAACAGGACCTACATGCTGTAGTGCCTCAAGTACGAGGTGTACTCTAATGCAATTTTGAGTACTACACACCTACCACATTTTTGAGTACCTAACAAACGCCTAGGCATGAAGGGTTATCGTGCGGATTTCATAAAATTTTTGATTGACATTGATTTTAGTATCTACCATTTTAAATTTTATGACATTAAATTAGTAACATTTAAAAATTTTATTCCATGACATTTATTTTTGTCACATTTTCATTTTTTTGCCATTTAATTTATTGACATTTTTAATTCTAAATCAATGACATCTTATTTAGACAATTGTAAACTAATTCAAAAATAATTTGTAATTTATGAATGCTACTGTTTACATGGTCACTAACTGGGCTCCAATTATCTTGAAACTAGCGACGCACTCTTGCTTCGCACTGGTGTTACAAATTTTTGAAATTGTAGACTTTTCTTTCTCTACTATAGATGCATGTATGTATGCACTTAAATGTCCCTCATGACTATGAGTTTAGTTTAGTTATTGTAAACCATACAAAAATCATTTTTGTACTTTTGAGTACCTATATCGGGAATTATTAGACTGCACACAGATACGGCTGGGGACTATTTATAATATGAATACATAATAGAATGTAGGTATGTACTTATTGGGCACACCATTATTATGTCGGTAAGTCCATTGCTATCGGGAGCGCTACTAAAAGGTGCGCTCCGAGGAATAAAAAAGGAACGCCTCAAAATGGTAGCCTACCTCTTTGAGGCCTGACTGGAAAGAACTCACGGCGTCCTCATCTACCGCATGACACTCCTCACCGGACATGGTCAGTTCGGGAGGTTCCTGCAATGGAATCGTGCGGAAGTGACTCCCGGATGTCACCATTGTGTGGACCACCCGGAAAACACGGTTGGGTATACGGTTGAAGTGTGCCCCGCTTAGGCAGAGCACCGCCGTGTCCACGTGGGGGCAATCAGCGGCAGCGATCTCTCTCGCCGGGCTTTAGAACAGGCCATGATCCGGAGTGAGGAGGAGTGGCAGGCGGTCGCCTCCTTCTGCAAAGCAGTAATGTTAGCAAAACGGGAGGACGCACGTGTGAGGCAACGGCGCTCACGATGCAGCCGCCGCCATGATTCTGATCCCTTTTTCCGGCCACCTGCACCGTAGGCGTGGGCTTGCCATGGCGAACAATCGGTAGCTTGCCATCCGACCGTCGTCGTATCTTTGTCGTTTAACTGTTTAGAAGATAATCACGTATTTTGTTTTGCGTAAGTGCAAAAGGAGGGAAAAAATATCCTCACTACCTTTGTATGGGCTTTAGGGCCACTACTAACTTATAGAATAAGCCAAGATTAATATGAAAAACTTATTAATTTTTAAAGCTACAGCTAACCCAACTACAGGAACATGATCGTAAGGTCCGACCGAAATACGATTGCCCTGGAAAAATTTCAATTGCTAGTTAGGGCAGTTAGCAGGGAGATGGGAGATTCCCCACCTAAAAATAGGTAGGTAGGTACTTATAATATAAGGAAGGGAACCATCAATAAATTAAAGCGTTGTCTTTTCTTGGTTCTTTTAATTCAGCGTGTGAAAGTTTGATGCTTTCACACGCTGAATTAAAACGCGTCGGTACGTACTATATTATTACGACAAACCACCTGTAAATCGCAAACAAAAGCGCGAACATACGCAATCTTCGGCAGGTGAATTCGGCACGCCTATGTAACATAGTTAATGTATTTTCTCGTGTAACCCCACCGAACACTACAAAGACAGTGTTAAAGATGTATGACTAATACGAACAGAATGAGTGTGAAGCTGAATTATGTCAAATGCGGAATACGCATGTTTAGTTCGTCAGAACATTGTTATAAGTAGGTACATAAATAATAACAAAGTATGTAATTCTCTGTTGACGTCGCCACTTATTGTTACATCTGTAAGTACACTTGTGTTATAAAGCTGAAGAGTTTGTTTGTTTGAAGACGCTAATCTTAGGAACTACTGATTCGAATTGAAAAAAATATTTAAGTGTTGGATAGCCCATTTATCGAGGACAGCTATTTACACTTATATTATAAAGAGACACAAGAACAAACTGTACAGTTTGTTTTTGTTGGAAGAGGTAATCTCTGGAAGTACTTTTCCGATAGCTAAAATTATTTCACCGTTGGAAAGCTGCTTTATTCCTGAGTGACAGGCTATATTTTATATACGCGGGCGAAGCCGCGGGCAAAAGCTGAAGTAGGTTTGAACACGCAAATCTCAGGAACTAAAGATTCGGATTGAAAAAATATTTTAGTGTTGGATAGCTCATTCATCGAGGACGGCTATAGGCTATATCACACTACGTCCCAAGGGTGCGGAGCAGCAAAGACATAGGTGTACTCGCGGGGGATAGCTGGTCAAATACCTAAGTATTTAAAATAATTCATGCGAATAGCGGGTTCTTTCCCGTACGGAACGAATACATTGATTTTAATGGCCTACAGACTTAGAGCATTAAACTCCTACAGATAGTTGGCCCGGGTCTGTGTGTTATTTTTATGTAGGTTTATATGTTTGTTATGTACCTACCCATGCTGTGGTTAGGTAGGAAAATCATCCATTGATATCCCCCGCTCTTGCACGGAGCGGGAGATAGTGTCAAACTTTCACTGACTAAAAATCCAGTCCTGTTCCTTCTTTACCATTGTTCCAGGGCCCTGAGGATCTCCGGAGGAAGATATCTTGTTGGAGAGCGAGGGCAAATTAGAGTTGAATAATAAAGTTCGCTCCAATCGTAATTGAAAGCTAGAAAGTGGTTTTGACCGGCCCTATAACCTTAAATTGTCTACTGCTACTTCCCAGCTTGCATGCCCTATACAGTAGCTCTATCTTCACCATTTTGCATTGTGGGGTTTGAGACATTCAGAGTATTTTTTAAATTTCTTACGTACTTAGTGCCTTCAGATATAAACTAATGCTTGACTGCGACCCCACCTGATCGTTGATGGTGAGGCGCACTATTTTACTAAGAGCCTATTCACTCTAGCCTTGAAGGCACCCAAATTATAATCGAACAGGAAGACCGCAGCAAGCAAATTGTTTCAGTCCGTCGATGTAAACGGTATAAATGAAGAGGCAAAACGCTTAGGCCGGACCGTAAAGGTTTCAACAACGTAAGGGTGGCTACTCGCCGTACGTCGGGTTGTCCGATGGTAGAAATGAGATGGTGGAATCAAGTCATGCAATTCCTGCGCACACTCTCCAAAATGCAACCGGTAAAACCCCGAAAGGCTAGCTACCCCACGCCTGTGCTCAAGGCTTTGAAGATTGGACTTAACCAAATCTGGATCACCAATTAGCCTCTTCGCACGCCTTTCCACTGATTCCAAAGCTGCTAGGTGGCATTTTGCAGCACCAGTCCATACTCGTATGTAGCTGCAGTATTCCACACTCGATCGGACCTGTGCTTTTATAACATTAAAAGCTGTCCCGGTGTGAAATACCGCCGGACCTTTGCAAGAACTCTTAGTTAAATAAATATTTAATATTGTAATAACGAAATGTTGTAAAATACAACATTTTTTTTTTTAAAGTGTTGCCAGTTCTTTTCCTTAGGAAATGATCAATTGAAACCGTACACTAGCTTTTGACGATTTATTAGGCTCATGTAGACCTATGTGAAATAAAATATTTTGACTTTGAATTTGAATTGGCAGTTCCGGAACCTAAAAATGCTAAAAATCTATTACATCAGTCATATCTTGTATGTGTTTAATAATAATTATAATAAGCGACCAACTTAGACGCTTTCTCTAACGCAAAATGCAAAACGAAAATGTAAATAATAAATAGTGTACCTATTGCACTGGTATATAAATAAATTAAGAATTATTTCTTTTTAATTCTGTCATGTCGATCACATTTTAATTTTGCGAGAAAAGTGGTGGAATAATCATTTTGAAGTATTTATTCGGGGTCAAAGCGCAGCGACCGGCGCGGGCGCAGCGCAGCGGCCGCAGGTTCGCGATGTATGGACTTTCTTTTCCGTAACCTTAAACCGGGTCCACACAGCACAAGCGGCGCGAGAGCGGGGTTTACGCGATAATCGAGATTTGTTTGAAAGTTCTAGCGCTGAGAAAGGATCACATTTTGTTGATCTAGAGTCGGAAGTGATTCCGGTCCTATTTAGGTACATGTTTCTGACGACTGACGACCGGTTCTCGGAACGATGATATAATTTATAGGAATGTTGAAATCGCTTTGCAAATCCTCAGGCAAAATATAATGAAATTAAATTAAATTAAAAAAGCACACGTTGTATAATTTGGGTTGCGTTATTTTGACAAGTTTCTTCAAGAACTGACATACAGATTTACATGTAGATATCTCTTAATATATTCGTTATGTGTGTAGCGCTAAGTTGTACGCCCTCGACACCTCTCTCCCTCACCCTTATTTACTACAACGTGTCGGAGCTATAACGCTAGCGGTCAGGTTCTACTAGCTCGAAGGCCTGATATATATGCTCTTACAGAGCATAATTAATTTCCTTAAACAATGCCAGTTACATAAACTTTATCAGAACCGGAATGTAGATACATGTGTAAAAAGATTACTGTTTTAATCTAATGCAGGTACTTGCTACAATCAAAATTGTTTAGGTACCTAGTTTACTAGGTAATACAAGTACCTACGTTACACTTATAGCTTTCTTATTACTAATAAAATTCCTTAAGAGCCGTAAAATATATAAGATCATGAACTACTACTTACTAGCGACCCAGTTCAACATTGTACTTGTGTTAAATATCTGAAATACACCTACACCTTCTTCGTGAATCACTCAGACAAAGTGATTCTCTGATCTATTAATGAAAACTGCATAAAAAAAAAGTTCAGAAATGTTTATCGTTTTTATAAGTATAGACAAACAGACATGGTGCTACATTGTTTTATAATAGGCTAGTTGCCATAAAAAAATAATTAGTCCGGCTTTTGATTATTCAATAATAAGGGACACGTATTTTTTTATTTGTAAATTAAACCAAAAGTGACAAAGATATAGCCCATTTTAAAGTTACGTGTAACGTCATGCCGTGCTGCATTTTTTCGCACGGGGTGACGTCACACGGAACTTTAATAGGCCATCTCTTTGTTATTTTTTATTTAGTCGAAAAAAAATACGTATCCAATATTTTTTTATAATAACCCTGGAAACTACCCTATTATGTAAGAATGACAATGATTTAATCTGAGGTATATTTTCAGACCTCACTATTTTAAATGGTAGACACTCGCCTTTCTTAAAAGGCACACATTTATTAAAAAAACCTGCAATTATTTACGTAAGATGTGTTTTAAGTTTGCGGGATTATATGAAAGAGTTAACACCCTGGAACACAAAAGGCAAATGAAGGAACATGATGGATTTTAGTCATTAAGTCTTGACACTTCTCGCCGCACCCAGAGCTGAGTTTGCACTTTAAAAAAGGATGTGTGTGTTTACATAATTGAAACTCATTACAGATTTTTTTAAGCTCGTCGAATAAGCCATTTGTTTTCTTAAATAGAAATGAAGAGAGAGTTTGTTTGACGTACCTAAATGTTTCGTCACATTCCATTAATAAGAAGTAGGCACCAATCAACGAATGACAAATTAAAGTGTAAAATTATTTGATAACTCATGTTCCTGTCAATAGAGATATCATACAACAATTCATCATTCTTTTGACGAGCTCTCCGTAATCTGCCTCCGAAGTTGATTTGTCTCTTGTGTTCAAAGTGTCTACAGAATGTCAAATAAATGCCTAGTTTACGTGGTAACTTTACTAAATAATGACAAAACTAAGATGTTAAATGATATGTTTATTGGAGAGTGTGGTTAATTTATAGCTAGTGTATTGTATCTTGAATAAACATATCGTTTTACGTCTTATTTGGATGCCATTAGTTAAGTCACAATTTCTTGTCGGCCGGAATGCATTAGGCTGGTTCGGATACGGGCCATCTGTCACAATATAAATTAAATGTACGAAATGTCATAAATAAAAGTCGTTATTTAGTAAAGTGGTTAAATCTTCTATATAAAATTGGTCAAGTGCGAGTTGGACTCGTCTACGAAGGGTTCCTTACCGTCCTTACAATTTGGCAAAATAATCGCGTTTGTTGTATAAGAGCCCCCCTTATATATTTATTTTACTTTGTTTTTAGTACTTATTGTTATAATGGCAATAGAAATACACAATTTGTGATAATTTTAACTGTTTAACTATCGTGGTTCTTGAGATACAGACGGACAGACAGCGAAGTCTTTGTAATAGGGTCCTACGGAACCCTAATAAAAAGCAAGCATTACTGACTGGCTGATATACCAATACACAATTAAAGTACAGAACGGATTAGGCGGTGATTAAGAGGATAAAACAGGTCTAAAGTTTTTTTGTTTTTCTTTTTTCCTGAATTCCTGAGAGTCTGCTCCCTTGGCTATATTTTTCTATTTTTCCGCGGGTGAATCCACTGGCAGAAGCTAGTTATATTAAATGACTTCATGATGTGCAGCATGAATTTTTTTTAATCAATTTTCAGTTATATGTTTACGTATTTCATTTGCTTAAATAAGCGTTCATGAGTCACGACTTAACACAAAGGTAATAAAATAAACGAATCAATTTCCCAACGGACAACGTCAAACAGTATATTTATGAATGAATTCTTTTTCGCATCATTATTTTCTTTTGTTGCAGTCACACCTGACAGTGGCGGTGTTTTTGCAGTTTTATTGTAATTTCAACATAGTAGGAGGCTTTCTCCGCGTGTTTCATTTACATACATATACGCACATTTCTGTTTGCTTACTGATTTCACCATAAGCCACACGTACCCACACGAGACCCACCGTCTCGAGGGTGTAAGAACAATTAGAGACTCATCAATGAACAATGTTTACATTACACTTAGCACTACGTAGTACTCGGCAAGTCGACAATCGGAGGCTTGCGAAATATTAGTAACGTGGAATGCCCAAAGGGCTGTTGCCTGTTGGCATTCCATTTGTAGTGTAATAGTAATGTGTGTCAAGCTTAGGTGTTGGTCTTGCAAAGTAATATGATATATGAGCTAATGATAGGCTGTTATCAAGATTTACTAACGGCTAATTTAATAACATGAGCCATTTAACCTTAATAGTTTAATTAGGGAGTTAGTACCCACCTACTAGGTACCTATCTATTACATTTTAATCCCCCAGGCATGTTGTAACATTTAATCTTACAAACAACAGCATACTTGTCAGCAATCATTGAACCAGCAGTGAAATAAAATAAGCGTTGTCATCACATCACCACCTGACCTGGAAATAACTTTTGACGGTACGGTTGGCGTAGTTGTTGAGCGATTGGCTGTTACGCGACGTGTCGCGGGTTAGCACCCCTTAGGGAATAAATATTTGTATGGTTTCAGATAGTAATTTCGGGTCTGGGTATCTCGTATTGTCGTGATCAGATCTTAGCATTAATCACTTCATGGAATAGCTAACTAAAACCGTCTAACTGAATCGTTTAAACTTTAACATATTTTGATGATATGTCAATCCTTGTTTGGCATATCATTGATGTAGGATTTCTATTATAATAAAAAATTTAAAGGCAGTAGCTCAAACGAGGAAAGCACTTAAAAAAAAAGATGCGTGGTCAAAAATTCTACATGTAACGAGGATAAAGTTAAAAAAGTCGAAAACTAAACATGTAGTGAAGATTGTACAATATTAAGCTCATTTACTAACTTGTAACATCCCAACCCATGCGGTAACGATGAGTAGTCATCTCATTCTCAAGCATTTCGTATTTTATCTTTTGGTATGTAGGTAAAGTGTTATTAGTGTTATTACATACTTTATTGTTAAAATTACGAATTCACGCATAATTTCAACAAGTAGGCAAACTACACAATTACTTTGTTATGAATGATTATGGCAAAGTAGAGCTAGTGCTCTAGTCGGTCATTCTTCCAGAGATTAATAATTGATTGTGTAATTTAAAAATAAATATGATATCGATTTCTTTCTTTGGTAACGAACCCTGTATAAGAGCAATACAGTAAAAATTTTGAAGATAACTTATGCTATATAGCGTCAACGTATATTTTGCGAATCTACTATAATATTTATCGAGGATAAAATAATAATAAATAATATATATGGCGTTTTGGTGGTGGTGCTCCTAAACGCAAATCGTTGACGTAGTTCAGACGGCTGCCCAACTTAAGTGGGACTGGGCTGGACATGTCTGCCGCATGCCTATTGAGCGGTGGGCAAGTAAAACACAAAATTGGTGCCCTGAAATCGCACGACGGGGCCGCGGCAGACCAAGAAGGAGATGGCGGGACGACTTGGATGTCTTCCTTGGTAATTGGAAAGAGGTGGCTCAAAACCGGGAACATTGAAAGGAGTGGAGGGAGGCATATGCCCAGCAGTGGGACAATACGGGCTAGATATAATAATAATAATTAATATATATGGCAAAATAATTACCATACAGTGATAGATTGATCCAAAAACAAAATACTTACAATTTGTTTTTGTTTTTGTTGTAAGAGATCGCCCTGTGCGATAAGGCCGCCCATTGTACACTTATTTTGAATAATGTTTGTCCTGTATCTTTTTTGTTCATGCGGTGTACAATAAAGAATATAATAAATAAATAAATAATGCAGCTGGTTTCTTAATATCCATATGCCCAAGTCCTGTTACTAAAATTGTATGCAATGCGCTCGTTTCTTTATAAATTATCGTTATCTTATGGGAGTGTGTATTCGTGTTAGAACTAGTGCATGTGTGAAGCTAGCTTATTGCTCATCACAACGTTTTTAACTTTCGCACACGATGTTGGTTGCGATAGCTTGCATCAGGTCCATCAACGAAATCAAGCCTCGCCGGCTAGTGCACTTCCGTCTTCTCACTCAAGGAATATCTACTGTATCGTGGGTGAGCAGACAGATATGTAAATTCACTGGGTGTCTTATGTATAATGTCGTGGCCAGATCTGAGAAATTGATCACTTCATGATATGGCCAAGTAAAATTGGCCGGATCGTTTTTGTTTTTTTTTTTAAATGGTTTAAACGAGTGCTTGACCACCTGATGGTAAGCAGTGATGACAATCTCTGATAGTGGGGCGCATTAGTTTATTAAGGGCCTATTCACTCTAGCTTTGAAGACATCCAGATTATAATCAGACGGGAAGACCGCAACAGGCAAATTGTTCCAGTCCTTCTATATTATATGATGATATGTCAATCCTCGTTTGGCCTACTTTCTTTAGATCCAAGAAGTTAGCTGGTAAGTATATACCTACCTACATAGTAAAATCTGTGCCAAAACTAGTACATATAGTAAGTATGTTATATATTCATCAAATTTCAGGATTCCTAACAGGTGGAACACCAAATATACCTAGTGTTAGTGTCTATTATGTATAAACGTAAGTGTCATGAACCTGTTCTCAGTTGAAAGTTCATCGTAACACAATGGCTGCATCTGCTGCAGTTGTATTGTATAAGCGGCGCGTGGGCAGATGAAATGTCTTGTGTAATATTTTTATTTCATTCAAAACTACGAGTAATAATAGACTTCACAATAAGCTATCTGAATGCATAGTTGGATCAAGGACAAGTTCGACATGTTTTGGTTTGTCGTTTGTTTTGATATCAGAATAATATGACAATACCGTTAGTGCAGTGGTTGAGCGATTGACTGCAGTACTGTGTGTCGCAAGTTCGATTCCCACACGGAAAAAATATTTGTATAACCTAACAATTATTCCGAGTATTCATGACTGTTTATACCGCACTCACGTTTCAGGCTGATTCACGATCCAACGCCGGGGCGAAACTCCGCTGCCGCGACAAATCACAGCGTGGCTGACAGAGTTCCGTTGGGATCCCATGGTGAAATGGCGACTGTTGCAAGCCAGTGCTGGGCACGGCATAATTATGGGGTAAGTCCCCTCTTTGAGGAGTCGTTAGAAAGAAGTCACGGCGTCCTCGAATTTCGTATGACGCAAGGCCTCACCTGACATTGTATGTTCGGGAATTCCTGCACCGGATTTTAAAAAAAAGTCTGGAAAGGATTTGACCCTCTGCTGAGAATGTTTAAAGAACCTATTAATGAAAAAAGGGGATATTATAATGATAAATACGCTGACTCAAAACAATTTGGAATTAGGACAAGGGTATAAGAAAAACTAAATCTGAATGTGACAGCTATAATATTCTATTATTTATTTCAGCCAACGGTTTAGTCAGCGTGAATGTAGAAAATTTATACCAAGGGAAAAGACTCCTAGGGTCAAAATCTATCTAATCCCATCTATATTCTTTATTCTGTTCCAAGACATGATCTACCCGTGTACCAAAATTTATCGAAATCCATTCAGCTGTTTGAGCGTGATGGAGTTACAAATATACACCACGCATTCGCCTTAAAATATTCATTTGAAATGTATGATAACGTTTTGTTTCTAAAAAGTATATGTGTACCTTATGTTGCATTAACAAATCTCTAGTAATGTCATCACTAGTTTAACAGCGGAAAAATGTATCCAACCAGTTACCATTAGAATATCTCAGGCCCACTAAGAAGGGCTATTAAATGTTTAAATAAAAATGTAGATACAGGTTTTAATGTACGTAATTAAGTTTGTAAGTGATATATCGCAAGAAAACACTTAAATAAGAGTCATTTTAAAACAATTTATTCATCCATTCTTACACAGTGCAGGGTTCACTTACCTACAAATTAAGATAACACTAAAATTCGTGAAATAGTAATTTACTTTAAGTTATTACAATTTGTGGTTTTTTAATTACCTATTCTTTGTTATGAACTTGGTACTTCTAAAGTTCATAACCAGGTTTATATTTTTCGACATAGTTAAATAAAATTTTGAAAATGTTACAGTTTTTATTGAGGACAAGATTACCAGAGAGCCTTCTAGTTTTGGGGCCAGATTAAAAAATTTTTGAGTAATTATTACAATAGGTAGGTATTATATACATAATAATTAGTGTTGGTTTGAAGACAAGCAAGTAATGAAGGAGGTCAAGGTAAAATTACAATTAAATATGAATAAATACTCTTAACAAATTGTTCATTGGTTATTCGTGCCAGCTAAACTTAATAATATGGTAATATAATAATTTAGGTGGGATTATGTTACTTATATTAACTTAGAAATTTACGACCAAAGACGAAAAACACATTCTTCACAGCAAACTTTACTATCATTAGAAATTTTATTTTTATTAAGGTGGTAAAATGTCATTGCATTTTTATTGGTTGGCACTAATATTAATTTATGTTAACTTCCCAATCTTACATCAAATTCGAAATGAATGGGTGAAGAACAAATAAAGATGGAAATTGTCTGTCGTTATAAATTTATAACGCTTTCAATGTATGAAGGTATCATCATCTGCATAGATACTGATCTATTTCCCTAACACCCGTGGGAAAATTGTTTTCTTTGAGTTTTCATACTTATATCGGAACTCATCACTTTATCATCTACCGTTTCTACTCTTGGTATTTGTATTTGCCATCTCCGATAGGCAGCATCATTAATTCACAATTCAAAGTTGTTGAATGTTTAGAAGTATACGAAATAGAGTGTAAAGTTCCATAAGCCTCCATTGAAGGAGGATTCGTCGACCAGACGGACGTTGTGTCTAGTACGGGCCACTGCCCGATAGTTGATTTCGGAGGGTTGTATTTGTAGGGGACTCTAAAACTGCAATGCAGGATTTTGTATTTTGTAGTCATATGGCAAATGCAATCACACTGTAATTTATATTTGCAGTAATATTTTTATAAAAAGGGTGTTCGCCAAGTGTTCCTACTGAGCATTGGTCAAGGGTGCTACGTAGAGTAACTGCGCGAGGTTGTTCCTCGCGTACTTGCCCCGCAGTGGCGCTCCGTGACCCTGCCTTCCCCAAAGAGACTCCCACGTCTCATGATGCTTTCGAACGCTTTCTGCTGAGTCGAGACGATGTGCCTGCAATACGAGAATATTTATAAAAAGGTTTGCCCATTATTATAAAAGTTTACATATTGTAAAATAAAGTGATGATTTGGCACTGTTTAACACTTTACATAATCTTCTAAAGTTATCTATGCTTTACAATTCTATCAAAAGTGGTACTATTATACACTTCATCAGCCTGTAAAGTTCACTTTAGGATTCTGTCGGAAGTGGCTTTGTGATACATTTAATTATCATCTAAAGTTACGCTTTAGAAACCTATCAAAAATGGTGCTCTTATTTATTTATTATATCTTTATTGTACACCAAATAAACAAAAATACAGGACAAACATTTAAAACAATAAGTGCACAATGGGCGGTCTTATCGCACAGGGATTAAGGGTTGTCAGTGTACAAACATCAGATATGTATAACAAGATACACTTAGATGCTCTTATTGTCTTACCTCTTGCTGAATATACTTTACTTTCATCTGGTTCTTCAGTTCTCTCAAGTAGTCCATATTGACAGTTTCGCGCCATCTATTAAAAATGTACGTATGTAGTTACCCATATTGCAATTACCTACAACTGAAGACGTGTAATAAATTAACTACTTTCCCATGATCTTATCTAAACCGAAATATCAGTATAAACAAAGCTAATTGTAAAGAGGGCACGGTTCAAAGGCATCATGAAATACATTACCATTTATCTGAATTACGTACATAGTTACTCAATGATATCTATGTCGAGGTGTCAACGATCATTATCAACAACAGACGCTCTGAAGCGCACATCACCGGTCTAATGAAAGCCGTTAATCTTGGTGTCGTATGGACCCCAGTCCCCAAATAACAGATAGAAAGCCATGATGCAACCGCTGCCTTACCGGATTGGTGACCAAACATAACTCGAATCATCGCAACGGAAACGTATTCGTAAATATTTATTAGGTAGGTAAACACAGAATGTTCAAGATCAAACATCAATTTTGAGTTCATAACCGGTATACTCGTAGTTAATGGTAGCTTATTTTCGAAAAGATAAAAAATAAGTTAATATGCTTGTATGTGTCAATTTTATTTTAAAGTGCCTTGTTTATCAGCGGTTTCCGACTCCATAAAATATTACTGATTCATGTTCACTTTTTTCTTTCACAGCAATGCTGCACAAATTAGTACAAAATACTCTACCCAATAACTTGTACTAATCAATTCTCATAAAAACCATCAGACACTACACATACACAAGCAATGGAATTTCCGAATCGCGGCTCATAATTCAATATTACAATATGATTTACGAAAAAAGTGTTACGGCATCCACTGACATTTTACACGCGAATAAATTTACGATTCGGGAAAACGTGTCACGCAACTGTGCAGGCCTTCGGCAAATTACTTACCTACGTTAATAAAAACTCTATAGACTTTATGAACCCAGTGGATCTAATCGATTTGATAAACGGGTCAGATGTCATGATCTTATAAATTGAATTCTATTATTTTCTGTGACCTTCGTTATGCCCAAAGACTTTTATAGATGTATCGATGAAATAATTGCGGATTCATTCCACTATAAATAATAATAATAATAAATTTATTTGTCCTTTGTTACAAAATGTTCCATAAGGTTAGCTTATAATATTTTATTGTAACAGGAAATTTAACAAAATCAAATTAGACAGTGGTCTCCAAACTAGGCAGTGCCTGTATCTTGGAGGCCTGAGTTGCGTTAACTTAATTTTTTCCAAGACATGTAAAGTTAGCATTACTTAAAATAATATTAAATACAATAATTTGAACATGGACATTTAAATTAGGTAGGCATATCAAACTGCCTATCGAGATATTAAAGAAATAGAACTAAAATAAAATAAAATAAAAACTAAAATAAAAATCATGTCACAGAGAATAGGTACCTAATCATTACTTGTAATACTAACAATTGTATCTATTAGTTTTATACGTACTGACACGATTGATCCGCTTGTCTTGTGACGTCACTAGACGGCAGTGTGCGTGCGCCGACGCGACGTCTTCTTGCCAAGAGCGGCACTAGTTCCACTCCACCCGTGACGTGCAAAATAGCCGCTTCAGGCGTAGGCTTTTTCTCAGCTACTTCTGCAGCTTGTTCCCTATCGTAACTATCATCAAGTATTAATTTTGTCACTTTTTCACCATTAGATAGTCTCTTAACGAATCTAGTTTTCTTTGGGCTCCGTCTGCCTTCTCCATTACCACCGTAACAAATTTCATGTTTAACTTTTACGTCTAGACTAAATCTCCTTGGTTCTTGAGGTTTTATTTGAGGAGCGCTAGCGTGTTTGATATTTGGTAGCTTGTCAACATGCTGTGGTTTAACATTTTCCTTATTAGGCATATCATCTTCTCTGAAATCATCGTCTCCCTTTACTTTAGGTAAAGTAAGCGAAGATTTTTCATTGCGCCCGTTGTCCCCATCCATTTTGGTAAAAATTTCATTATCTGTCCAACCCTGAAGTAAACAATTTTATACATTAATTTCAAATGCTCTTTTAGAATATTTCTACTTTTATTTTAATACGGACCATAGACTTAGAGAAATTTAGCCCAACATTGCGGGGGTTCCTCCATATAGTGCCACCTGGCCCTGGTTTACCCCATGGACCTTCCATGGCATGCTGAAAATATTGAATAATTGGTATAATATCTACTAAACCATTTAATTTTAATAAATTGTTTTTACCATTTTGCGTTCGTATTCCAAATTCTTTTTCTTTTCTTCTTTTATGGCTTTCTTTTTTTTAGTAACCATCTCATCTGAAATATGAATGTTTGATAAGACCAGTGAACTTTAGCCCTCATTTAATTAACGTACAAGGATCAGAAACCTATTAGGCTTAAACTTCCTCACTCAGGTTTATGTAATAAACAAATCTTTCATCTTTATTCATTTATTATGCAAAGGTTTTTGTAAGCGTAAACCTAAAACTATTTATCATAATTTATTTTAATGATGTAGGAGTGAAAGCTGCTGAGATTATCCTTTAAGTTTCTCAAAAACTTTGATACAATTTCTTTGTTTAATCCTTTTGGAATTTCAGTTAATAATGAATTAAAGCTAAACCCATTGTAATTAGATGCATATTTAATTGCACGTCAGAGCATATATTACAAAGTGAAGTCTACCAAACCTTTAATAAACATGCTTATACTCCTAAACTTTTGAAGATCTAATAAACTCCACTGACGCTGCTACTTACGGGGGCTACCGATCGGGCCCAAATTATCTAAAAAGTGAAACAACGACTCGAAATAATGAAAAAGACAACCCCACAAACACATTACGGCACTCACTGTCAATTGCAGGTTGTCTGGAAGAGATAGCGAAATGCCTGCTATGGTGTTTCTGCACCACCCTTAGGTCGACTGGTAGAAAATGCCTAAGGCATTAAGTCCGCCTATGTACAGTGTTATATGCATAAAGCTTTAATAAATAACTAAATAAGGGATATATATTGTTATATATATAAATGACAAGGTTATCGACATAGCCCAAAGAATCGCCAAAATTGAGTTGCAGTTGGTAAGACTAGGACTCATTGTTCGTAGAGCAGATGGTCGGTAAAGCCAATACGTTCTGGAGTGGCGACCTCGCAGATACCAGAAGACGCAGCGTTATAAGACTTCCCACAAAGTGAACCTGTGACCTGGTGAAAGTAGCAGGAATTTGCTGTGTGCGATGTCTTTCAGCTGAAATGGTTATAATGATGAATGGTAAATATACCCAATATCTGTTTATAGTTCTGTTGTTCTTGCGGCGACTGCTTGTATCGGATGTCGTTGTCGACGCTCTTGCGCAGCGGCTCGGCGTAGCACAGCTGCGGGTCCTCGCGCAGCTTCACCGGCGTCTGGCGCTGGCGCCGTAGCGGCGACGTGGCCCAGCGGCGGCAAGCCTCGTATATCGATACACCCTGGAACAGGTAAAAATAACACTGAACAGAACAGGGCGTTATAATATGATTATTTCTGGAGGAACACTGGCTCCTAAAACACAGGCTTTTGGCCTAGTTTAAGAGACTGCAGTGCGCATTTTAAATTTACAACATGAAATCTGTAACTGTGTAGTAATTTATTTAAATTTTGGAACAGAAATAAATATTATTAAGTATTAAAATTATTAACTTGAAGAGAGCCACAGAGGTAGGTGAATAATGTTGTGACTAGTTTTTACTCAAAGAAAACTCTCATACACTATGTTTTCAAAAGTAAAACTACTCTAAGACAGTTCTTAAAAATGTTTCGCGGAAATCAAAAGTAGAATGTTTGGTCATTTTATAGCAGCCCTCGAAAATATCAACTATACAGCAAAAAGTATCCAGGATCCACTTCTACTTTCCACTGGTTGTGATGATACAGAACAGTAACCGCTTCTCAATAAGTTTCTAGTCATCCATTAGTAAATACAAAATGTTCTTGTCAGTTTCATCTAAATGTAACAATACATCTTTAGTATGTATATTGTGACCTACAAAGCTACAAATTCAAAAAGCCTTTGTTTTATTAACATCCCAATCAGCTACGGTGTTGATATTTGTCAATTAGTCTTGATTACCTCGCCATAACAAAGGCAATCAAAAGAAATATTCATAAATAGAAAATTGATGGAAATTGGAAACCATGGACAAACAAAATTAACATCTTTGTTGCCATGATTTACCTGCCATACAGCCATCAGTTTTGTAATAAAACGGTGACGTATAATTATGGCGATTACATTAAAGGAACGCGGACAAGTTTTAAAAGAGAGGAAATTGCTGATGATGAAAATACAAAATACCTTAAATGTATGTCAACAAATTTCATATCCTCGATACGGCAGAAGCAGTCATTCGCACATTTTTTATACATCTTCGTTTCGTAACGCTACAGTGTGGTCCCGCCTTAATAACATTCAGGTAATGAATGACCCTTTACCATATATAGATTTATAGCCATCGCTCAATCGCTATATGCAACTATTTTTATGTACCGATTAATTAAGTAACCAGATAACCTGTACTATGGCTAAGATTAAGAGACGGCGTAAACTATCCATGTAAGTTATTATAAGTTATTATTCTATGATTTTTTTGGGGATTTAGAACATGCGTCGTAGATGTCAATTATTTGAGGTCATTAAACGAAACAGGTCAATCAAATTTCATTTCCATTTTTGCTTTTCTCCTTCACCTTTTGTTTTGAATTATTATTTTAGCGATACAACAGAATATTTTAACTGCGACATTCCATATTTGGCAAACTTTTGTAATGAATTAGGCAACATTTGTTGACAGCATCATAACAATTCGTCACAAGATTAATGAGGTACATTTATACAAATTGCATGTTAGTCCGAAATGTTGAGCGAGACGTATCAAAGCAATTTGCATTAAGTAAGATTTAAATACAGATCTCATAATCATTAATAGACAAATAATTGTTTCAATTACATGCTTGTTTTAATCAGTCAGGTGTGCAATTATTATTACAATAAGCTCAGTGATGCTCAACCTTTGTTTTCTTGACTGCAACTGGAAACACAATGTTTCAAGAATCAAAGCATTTGTTACGTTTAAATTGTCTAGAAGTCAGTCAGTCAGAAAAAGTATGCTAATTGTACATTCCAAAGCGTAGATCTCTATGGAGAAGAATATGCAACATATCTCCATGGATACTCTTAAATCACGATATATTACAAATATCTCATAGGCGTTCGCGCGCATGCAATGTTTTATGCTACCAACCTTGCCAATAAATACGCTATACTGCTACGCTTCATTTATGATTGCTACCGGCTACGTCCTATTACTTGCTACGGTACAGGTGCTTGAAACGCGTTACGTAGCAGTTTATTTAGTTACTACGCGATGCTGCTATGCTTCGTTTAAGCTTGCTACGTGCTACGTCCTAATGTTTGCTACGCAACAGGATGCTTGCCACGTGTTACGTAGCAGTTTATTTAATTACTACGCGATGCTGCTACGCTTCGTTTAAGTTTGCTACGTGCTACGTTCTAATGTTTGCTTGCCACGCGTTACGTAGCAGTTTATTAATTACAACCTGATGCTGCTACGCTTCGTTTAAGATGGCTACGTGCTACATCCTAATCCTTGCTATGCTACAGGTGCTTGCCACGCGTTACGTAGTAGTTGAATAATTACTACGCGATACTGCTACGCTTCATTTATGCTTGTTACGTGCTTCGACATAAAGCTTGCTTCGTAACAGGTACTTGACGTGGTGTTTACTGCTTACTATGCATTTCTCCAGGGTAAGTGCCACTGCGCACTACTCGGAAACTAGCTAAACTCTATACTTGCGGCGTAAATAATATGAATTACGAACTTGACGGGCATATAATTTGAAAAGCAATTTTTTTTTTATAATTTTTGTAAAATTACTCCGTTTATAATTTCAGACAAAAGATATTTTCTAAAATAAACCACGAGTTGAACACCACTAGCATGGGCGTAACTTGATGGAGGTTACTGCTGTAGGCATTGCCATTTCAATGTCGTTGATACTTTCTCTAAACATACGCGTATGTAATTAAGACGACAAGAATTTAACGAACAAATAAACTGTTCATCACAAACATTGTTTAGTAAACAGATTGATATAATTATATGAAGATGTTATTAATGCATAATATAAATGCCGTACGTGTAATCTATTCTTCAACAAACATAATACATCAAAGTATTTGATAGTTGGTTTACAGACATATTAATGTAACTGACGAATAGCTACAATATCGTGTTTCTGCTACCGACAATTTTTCTTAATTTCCTCAAAATATACCTTTAAAGGTCGGCTGGTTGGTAAATAATTACCTACAGCGCAAGTAAATTTTAAACGATTAAAGGAATTTTTGTCGCACTGCTGACGTTGTAGTTCAAAACTGTACATAATGGTCGTTCCTTTGTCGGAAATAGCGATTGACCTCAAAATATTTGGTCATCAAATCTTAATACGCCCGTGAACAAAATAAGCAATAATTATATGTGAGTGTTTAACTAAATCCGCGTACCTATATTATTTATTTGATCCAATAACATCAAATTACACACAAGAACTAAATAATCACGGGTTATATGTAGGCAGCAAATTGGTACATAAATTAATTGTAGCAATATTTTACACAACTAATTATATACTTCATTTAATTAAAACATATTGTGACTGTAAATGTATTTTTTACCATTCTTCTTCTTCTTCCTGCCCTTGTCCCGTTTTATTTGGGGTCTGCGCAACACGTTTTTTCTTCCATTCTGCCTTGTCGTCACGCTATCACTAACTCCCTTTTCTTTCATACCACTTCTCACACAATCCATCCATCTTTTCTTTGGCCTCCCTCTCCCTCTCCATCCATCCACATGTAAATTCATAACTCTTTTAGCAACATGCTTTTCATCTCTCCTCTTTGCGTGACCATACCAAGACAAACGATTTCCTTTCAACCATTCAGTCACTGGCGCCACTTTCAAACTTCCCCTAATATATTAATTTCTCACTTTATCCATTCTCGTCACACCACACATCCATCTTAACATTCTTATCTCTGCTACATGCAATCTTTTTTCATCCGTCTTTTTCACAGCTCAACATTCTGATCCATACAGTATGACAGGCCTTATCACGGACTTGTAGATTTTACCCTTCAACTTGGGGGGCATCCGTGGGTCACAAGTTGTTTCCGTGATTTGTGAATAGATTTTTGTATACAAAATTGTCGTATATTTTAGTCTGTACATAGTTTGTATATCTAGTTGATATACAAACTATGCAAGGAATGCCTATATTTTAAGAAGTCCATTGATTCCGCCTAAATAACCATTCAATGTCTTACTTATACTAATTATATAACATTAGGTAATATATATTTTTACATGTTGAATCTTAAATTTTGCCATTATAGTTATTACAAATGCTAATAGCGTACCTACCTGAATATCCTTTAAAACCGCAAAACAACGATAAAGCTACTCGACAATAACAAGATCTTCAGTCGCTTCATTTACCTATGTTCATTTTTTGTAGGTGGGAAAATCATCCAATGACATCCCCACTCTTGGGTGAATTATTTATTTTTTATAGAGGCGCATGCTAGTGCTGACATCTACCAGGGTTTCAGACTGGAAATCCTCTGCGTCTATTAAGAATTTAATCGTCATGTGTGAGCGTTAATCACGAGAGAATCTGTTGGAGTTAAGTTTGTGTTACGAAGCGTTGTTTTCTCCGCATAGAGCGTTAAGAGGTTTGAGAAAAACCATCCCTAGAAGAAGAGAATGCTCTGTACATAGCCTAGCTCTCTCCCAGATATTAACTTTTCCTGAAGTTGCCTAAAGCCTCCATTTTTTCGATCTTCATCCCTTGAGTCATTGCCACCAATTATAGCTCTATACAAGGTGTAAGGGACAGCCCTCCACAAACTTTAAGGGCTTGCTCAGTAGACGAATCTGAACAACCTTCCACAAAAACTTTTTTCATGAAACATAAAAAAAAATCCACCATACAAAATTATTAACTTGATTGAACAGTTTGTATGGAGAGGCCGAATTTTTTTTTCATTTCCTGAAAATTTTTTTGTGGAATGTTGTTCAGTTTCGTCTACTGAGCAAGCCCTTAAAGTTTGTGGAGGGCTGTCCCTTACACCTTGTATACTTATTAGCATTTTCTTTACTGTATTAAAAAAAATGCTTTGACTTTGACAAGTTTTCACGATAAACAGTTTAAACACCTGTTTCGCAGACACGTAATTGCAAATGTTTTACTTACCCTCAATTCGTCTTCGGGAAAGATTCCTTTGTCTCTGAGGTTGGTAAAGCGCACGCCTCGAGGGTTTGGAGCTCCACCACCCGCACGGCCCCACGGCTGGTACGTCGCCAGCTCTACACGAGCCTGCAGATGTAGATGTAGAGATATTCAATAATTTTTTCCACTCTGGGTGTAGCGAGAGGGAGTGTTACACTTTTACTAAACCCACCCACTTGCTTTTATCGCCATACCAGACTCCGGGCTACAAATAAGTAATTCCAGATATCAAAACCCAAAAATATTGCCAAAGTAAAATGATAGCTTCAAAAAAGTCTTAATGAGAGTTTTCATTTACCTTCGCCATTTTTAACGGCAGATCGATACCAGTCCGTGCTATACTTTACAATAAAGTTTTAACATTTAGTTAAAGACAAGCAACTTATTTTAGAATTGACCTACATTCTACCAAGCTCAACGGAACTTAATTATCTTTCGCATTTTTATTAACTTCTCAAACATTTGTAATATCTGAACTCGGTAACCTTTCGATCAATCACGTAACCCTTTAAGCTATTGTCGTTCAACCATTAATAGTGGGCATTTGAAACATAATAAATATCATCAATATGATGTTATGAAGAGGCTGGAGCCCCACCTTCTATTTCATCAGTCACGTGGGAGTCACAGATATAAATCTTATGGTGGAATGTCATCATTGTTGCCGCTTTATCATGTTACTTGGGAAAATTATATTTAGAAATATTTCCAACAAAAATGTTTACCTTGGCCACTATTTTATTAATTACTGTGTCTGGGTGTATTCGTCTGGACAATTGATAGATACTTAACACAGTAGGTTCGACATTAGATAAATGGAAGATTTTTATCATACCAAATTATATTGTGTAACTGTTAAGGGCAAAGATCAAGCGCACAAAAGGTTAGCCGAGTAACGAGTACGTTTGTTAAATGAGCCTATTATAGATCAGAGAGTAAGTAGTAAGTATCTTTTATTTACTTGCAACCGAAGATAGTTAAATAACTGTTAACCTTCTCATATATAGAAAGCTATAATTTTAATATTAATTGCTTCCCTGTATTGCATTTTAAGACATTTAGGAGTTTGAGAAATGCAGTCTTTCATTAGCTGGCATAAGATATATATTAGAACTACCAATTCTCTCTGAAAATAACCAACAAAATTCAAACCAACGCCCGTTTTTAAATAAGATGTAAACAATCGACCATTCGAGACCTAATAAGATCTACATGCATATATCTACATAATGTCAAAAGCCCTGTGCCTGTGTGTGTATTCTTAAAAAGCGACCTGACGCTGCTGCCGACCGAGGTTAATTTCATGGTCGTCAGAGCTTCCTACAGAAGGAGGCTACGGACAAGATAAGAGAGATTACAAGTGCTCTCATTAGTTAACACCACACTCCACACTTTGGGACGAGGCTACCACTAGCCCGGGGTGGCGGAAGTCATACAGCTCCCGCAGCCCCCGATACCAGAGTACGAGGGAACAAACGTAGTGGTTTTAGTCAGTAGGTAAGAGTCTGACAGACCCCTCAGACTAACCCCAGGTTGGAGGAAAGTCGTGACGATTTTCACCAAAAAAGAACGTTTTAAACGGTCGTCCAACATAGTCCAAAAAAACACAAATGGCTTTTGTTAATTGTTCAAGTATTGTTTCTGTTTTGACAGACAGACAATGAACCTGTTAACAGCAAATATTACGTAGATATTTTAGTCGTACCTAGCCAACTTGATTTTACTGGTATTTTTTTGACGTTAAGAAGCTAGATCTGGTTCTTAATATCCAGCCAGGATTACCTTCAGCTGTTGTTCGTAATGCTCCCTCGCCCTCCGCTCTCTCTTCTCCCGCGCGATGCGCTCGCCCTCCGCCCTCGTCTGCTCAGCCCGCCGTCGCTCCCGCGCTCGCCGCCGGAGTGACCCTGACGTCGGGACGCTGAGCCTCCTGTACACCAACGTTTTCTTTAGACTGCCTTGTAAGCCGATGAAACCTAGCCAACTTTTGGTAACACTACTTACGACGTAATTGGCACCTGAAAGTCTGCCATCTCTTCCGATTTATTCAGTTACGAAAAAAATTGTACCATTTGATGATGATTTGTTATTTTGGCTGGGTATATATTATGTCGGAGTCCCATAATTTATCTTGTGCTTTAATTGAGGAAGAATAATTATTCTGATTCATCATTATAATCAATAGTAAAGTTCACTTCTAGGCTATTTTGTTGCTATAATATTATTTTCAAATAACAAAATCGATCAGTTACGCTCGACTATCAAGCACTGTGTATATTTACCATTACGTATTCTGTAATTCCTTATATTTAGAAAGCACAACTTTTGTCTACAGACCATAAAACGATATCTTACCTACGCAATCTTCGAGAGTGCAAAGCAAACATTTAAACTATGGTTTCACTAAACCCAACAACTAATTTCGTATCACATAACTGAGCACGCAACAGATTCTGAGAAGTATGAACGCGGGGACGAATGAGCATACACTGAAGATGATCATTTCAGCTGCCCGATAGTTCCTGAGCGGCTTTCCGCCAACCACTGAAAGCCTGAAACTGTCTCGCGTAGTCGACGCCGATTCAACTGGAACTGTTCACTGTCGCGAACGTTTCCATTGAGTTATGGTATCACTGCGTGATATGTATAAATTTATTGGACCAATTTTCCATTCAGACGGCAGTCGTTTGTGAAAATTATTTTCTTTTATGCTGTAATGTTTTGTTTTTAAATAAAATAGAATACGATAAATGTTACAAATAATAACAGAAGGCGAATACGAAATTAATTTTGATGAATAAGTTGGATTTGGTAAGGTCAACAATAACGTCAACGTCAATTAAATTAAGACAATTTGAGTCTATTAGGTGCCTACCTACCTACGCCTCTGCCTACTAGACACACGGCACAAGCATGATATAATGCGTTATGCAGACAAAATCATAAAAGCAATTATCAGTAACAATAATCACAAGTCGTTCAACGTGAATTTGACAACGGATACTTCTATAAACGACTGCCATGGGTCATGTAAAATTCAGTTCTATTATTCTGCCTACATGCAACGTTCCTCACGGTTTTAATTATTCAGCCATGATGTGCTTCTTAATGTCAGCCAGACGTAGTTGTGGAATATGAGGTAGAAACTATTTCATTTCTATTTCACAAATTTTTCGGTATAATTCATAAGAGGTTCACCTACTGGCCTTTGTTTTGCTTTCTTTTTTGGGTGGAGTGAGAGGGTATGTCAAACTTCTACTGACTAAAACCCACCTGTGTTCCTTCAGTTGCACTTTGCGTTCCAGGGCCACGGTAACTTAGTCGATCATTCCCACAAGCCCTAAGAGGCATCGAGCCTTACCGGGGCTATTTCAATTTAGCTGACATCTTTGAGGCAAGAAATACCAACTGGCCTACTTTTAAACGCTTCCTAAGCGCTTATCTAAATGATACAGAGTATACGATGATGTGACGTGGATGTGATGGAATAAGAAAACGTGTTGCGTCGACCCCAAGTAATATGGGATAAGGCCAGGAAGAAGAAGAAGACACGATGATGTGACGTGTTGTCTGTAAAAAAATCGCTTTCAGTGATAAGACCGCCCATTGGGACACCCTATTAAGTCCCTACTGTAATTTTATTTATGGTTACAATAAAGAGTACCTAAGTATCTATCTATCTATCCGTACTTACTGCATACTAATAACATACCTTTCGTTTCCATGATAAGTAACTACTTAAGAACAGTGTAGTGTCACAGTAGTACAATATTTAGGAAATTGTAAGACTGTGGTAGCACAGTAGCGTGCAGCTCTATTAAAACAAAAAAAGTATTATGAGTTTAAGTATCATCATTTTCAGGATGATACTTAAACACACATTTGCTTAGCCACTTGTGTATAAAGAAATCCCAAAATCATTCACTTACCTTACGAAGTGTAGATAAAGGCACCTAGCAGATTATTAATTAGCGTTACCACAGCTTTGGTACGAAGTAAGCACACGTTTCCACACAGGCGTATGAAATGTAACTGATTTTTTATAGGTTTTTGGTTTGAACTAGAATATTATTGCAAATCACCAGCTGTGATTAAGTGTTTTGTTGTGCCTTAAACCACTTCAGACATATAAGCTTGAAGTAGGTCGCTTCTTTGTTAATCTTTCCATTGGAAAACGATTTTAAACATCAAAAGCTTTTTTAACGACTTGTAAGTAGATACCATCCAAAATTCTGACGCAAACTAAGCCAAGACTGGCAATTTCGTATGGAGTAAAAGTAATCAAAACACAAGAAGCATTATACATGGCCTTCGCAAAAAGTTAGCGAAACAAAGATACGACTACTTATCGTTAATCAATAATAAGAAAACGGCAGAAAACCTATGCGAATTTCGCAATTTCCATATCGCGACATCACGTTTGTCTCCTGCGTCTAATATACGAGCAATAAATATTTCTGCGAAGGTAGGTAATCAAATTCCTCGAAGTTAAGGCGCACGTCAAAAAATACTTGCAAAAAATAACGGACGTACTGCACGAACCATCCTCATACTTGGCTGTAATCTTCTATCTTTAAATCAGTAAAAAAACTGTTCTAATTGCATGATAGGTAACTACACTTGCTTGGTACATTAAGAACGTCGGCACTTTGTAATTAACTCGCCGCGGTTCGCGGTGTCCTACCAATCGAACAGTTGGTCGAATTGCATCTTTATAACATTTCAATAAGGTTCATTTCAAATATGTATACAGTAACCTTTCCCCATGTACCTACTATTGTGGTACTTTGTATAGTGCAGTAGGTCATATACATTTTTCATGTCATTTTTGAGGTGGCATTCGGTTCGTCCTGGCGGTGCCGGGCGCCGGCGGATCGATAACCGCAAACACGCGGCTCGAGTCCTATTGCATTCATTCATATACATAGCTTGCAGGCAACACTGCTGCGGCTGCCAGGAAAATGGGGCACCAATAAATTGTCTGTTATGCCCCACTGATCATTTTACGAGTTTGTCAAGGACGCGCAATGCTATTAACATTTGCGTGCGTCCTTGCGAGTATCGACGTTGCGTAATGTCTAGAAGGGTAAGTTATAAACAAAAGTTTTGTTGTGTGCAAAATCTAGTGAGTTGCAAAATTGAATTGAAATAAAACAGTATTTTGTAACTAATGTTTATATTAAAAATTATTCATGATTTACCATTTTACAGAATAATAATATTTACAAACGTACGTCCTATGAAAGTATGTCTACATACATATAAATAAATTTCATTGACTCCCATTTTTAACATTTTTAATGTACAAAAAAACATACACCTCCATCTCCATTTATTGGGTTGGCTGGCGGAACGACCAAGTATGAAATAAGTTCGTCTATTACAGTGCGTTTCCGAAAGATATGCAATTAAGTGAATCGCCTGCATCTCCACGCTCAATGGTTCCGCTTACAAAGCATTTGAACAACCATTAGACGCGATAACGAGTTGCGTGTGAACCTATATTTAAAACGGGTTTTCACACACAAATCAATAATTTGGTGCGGTTACTTATCGTGTTTTGGACGGCATTAACGCACAAAGGAAACGCATGCTTCATTAAATATTAATCGCTTTCATCCTGTATTCCGCGTCTGCTGGAGAGTGGCGCTGGTATTGATGTCGAAACTTTTTCACATAGTTTCAGTCGTTGCGTCAGCCTTACACTATATTATTTTATTAATGACTAATATTTTGTTAAATATCAATAATTTCAAGAAAAAGTTTTAAGAATACTGCGCTTATGGTGCATAATTTTTGCGGTACTCTGATACTTCATTTGTCTATATAAACGTCTGTTACATTGAATATATATATTTGTTAGTATTATTTACAAATGTAACGTACTAATTGGCTAACCGATGTTTACATTCTGCCTCAATATGTAGTGCGGCCTCGTAATATACTTACAATTTAATACTAGGTCAGAATATAACATACACCTCTAGTATGTAACGTGTACTCTAAAGAAATTGAGGTAATTGGTTTTGAAGATAAAACACGGGTAACTTATCCAATGACTCTCAGTATTTACACATCATAAAATACATACAGTAAGAAACAAACGAACACCAGCTTATGAAATCAAAGTGTAAGCAATTTGTGATGATCGTCGATAGCATATTTGTGCACAAACACAGGTACTTTCTATCTCTATAGCTACATAAAGATTGCACGATAGTCGACACAAAACTGTTGAGCATATTTATATAAACAGTACACGTATGAACAGCGTACAGTATTTGGTAACGAGTAGTTCTACACGTCCCAGGCAGCGACGGCGTCGCGCTACTCCTAGATACTTCTTGGTGTCTCAAAACTCACAGAAAATTATCTTAAAATAAATCAGGTCACACAAGTGAAGGACACAAAGTACAAATATTTATATAATATCAATACTAATAAAATATATATATTTTAACATTATGTAATATATAATTACTTGACAATCAGTTCTACTGATTACAATAATATAACAAAAATCTACATAGTGTTTATATAGTGTATAGGTAGAAATTATTATGTTTATTTTATCAGGGCACATGGTATAGCTTGACGTATAATATCTACGATATATGTCGCCATGTTGGCTCAACTCACTCTAACGTACACAACGTACATGGCGTACACGACGTACACAACGCACACAACGTTCGCTCGCGACGCGCCGGCGGCGGCGACCGGCCGACCACCTTCACTCATACACTACTAAAAATAAAATGTCCATCGCCTCCATATCCATTACTAAAAGGTATCCAGAATTCTTTGGGGCTCGAGCATAGACCTTTAAGTGAAATTAAAGGAGGCGCTCGACTTGGAAAGGGAACTCTTTCAAAGTAGTTTTAGGCTCACGTGCAACGTAATCGAAAAATTACTTCGAGGATCGGTTTCGAAGCCTCGGTTCGGAGGCGTCAGAACTGTGGATGCCTTTCATGGAATATGTAGAATTGTTTAGGAGTGCAGTCCTGTGGGGCGCTACTTGATCCTGTTGAGCACTAGGTCGGTGGTGACGACCAGCCCCTTCTGGTAGGGCGAGTCGGCGAGCTCGCTGGCCAGGCGCGCCGCCTCCGCGCCGTGCTTGCGCGCCAGGAAGCGCGTCTGCTCCAGGCCGCGCGACTTGTGCACCAGCTCGTACGCCTTCTCCACGTCGCCCGGCTCTTGGAACCGCCTCATGATCATCGGGTTCAGTTCTGGATACTGCAACGGAACGGACAACATTCAATCGAATGCAAACATCGCATTCGCAAATATACGATAAAACGAATATTTTATTAAATTAATTGCCACAATCAACTGCGATAATTTGAAAAATATTCGATTACGTGCAAATGTGTGAATCGTCGATAACTTTATCTGAGATATTATATACATTATAAAGTTATCACTATTGCGTTTATAGAAAATTTGCTATGTCATATTTATTCTTCTGATATGTCTATTAAAAATGAGTCCCAAGAATATGGAAATACACAGTTTATAAATAATTTTCATGAATAAAATATTGTAATTTGAAAGTATAATTTTTCTCACTTTTGAAACAACACTCAACAAAATTTTACTAAATTCATTGGACGTTTCATAATAGATGCATAGCCCAGCTAGACCGAGAATATAAAAATAAGCTTCGAAACACTTTCATAACTTTCATTTTTATTCATTTTACTACGACGATGACGTGCGAAAAAAAAAATCATCTTCTTGTTGTATTCGACACAAGTTATAACCGGCTATCGTAGTAAGAACGTGAACTTTTTTTTTGCAATATGGTGCAAATGGTTCGGCGGTGGCCCAACGTGTTTATTGCGAGAACGAATATTTTTGCGCAAGTGTGTGTTTAAACACCCGTTATGGCTGCTAGTATGTAAAGTTGAGGTAGGGCAACCAGTCCGACATAATTTAGTCAAATTTAAACACGTTCACATCTCGCACTGAGGAATTCTAAATGTTTATATGTCGACCTAAGATCATTTCGAATTGGGTATGGAGGTCAAGTACGCACATAACCAAGGTACCTAAACTGTTGGTTAGCCTTACTTGTTTTTGTAACTGACGAAGTCGTCTAATCCAAATCAAAATAATCTGAATCTGGTTATTCAATATTATTAGTGGTGTTTATCGACCCTGTTTAGATAGTTCTCCAAAGTGAATAACGCTGTAACTAAGCAGTTGGCTGATAATATTTATATCGTGAATTGGATTCCCTTAAAGAACTATAATTTCTATGGTCTATATATTATTCTCGGTCTGGCTGGTAATGTGTGTCGAAGAAGTTCAAAAATTTATGAAACTGATTAAAAAAAAAGACAGAATAGGTAATTTAGTAGTAGACATTTTTTTTTTTTCTTTTTAGGAAAACATTTGCCAAAACCCAATTATCCGGGTCAAATTATACATTAATCGTAAAAAACTCAAACAGTCAAAATGACCTATATGACATTGTTCGAAATTCAAATTTAAAAAATTCTAAAATACCTTTTCGCAGGCAAACAGCACGGGTGCGGTGGCGAGGCCCAGCTTGAGGTCGGCGGCGGTGGGCTTGCCCATGGCCTGTGCTGACGACACGAAGTCCAGCAGGTCGTCCACGAGCTGGAACGACAGGCCCAGGTTGCGGCCGTACTGGAACGCTAGCTCGCACGTGCTCTCATCCGCGCCGCTTAGGAGGGCGACCTGGAAATGGGACGTGTTTTAGTTATTGGGACCAGTATTCAAGTAGTAACCGCACGCTGAAATATAGAAAGACCTGTCTCAAAAAAGGGTATTTGAGTTTTAAAACATGTGTATTAACCAGTATTTTGAGTGACTTTTTCGCGAGAAAAGGTTCATAAAAGTGTTAACATCCCTTTAAACTATATTTTGAGAGTGGTTTTAAAAACTAATAATAACTGTCTTTATCATTTATTTTGACTACAATTTGTTCCAAGTTTATTAACCGTAGGAAGAAGATTCTTCCACACAACCTTTAACATCTCCAAATTCGATTTATTGGAGTAGTTTTAAAGAATGAATACCGTAAACCTGTTTTATTTACTTAGGTTACTATTTAGGCTAACTTTCAAGTATACCAATCCTAGAAATAAACTTTTGCATACAAACGAATTTCACCCTTTTCACCTCCTTACAAGTTCAATTTTCAAAAACATTTATTTATAATAATAATAAAGCCCTTTATTCCGAATTTATACAGATTAATTTCTGAAACATACTGTTATACAATATCCCTTAATTCGGTGTGCCTAATGGCAAAAGCCTCCTCCAATGCTTTTCCACTGTTGTCTGTCACGAGCAACTCTTCTCCAATTTGGTCATGCTGTCAATTTTATCTCATCTTCTCACCTTGTGTGCTGTCTTCCTTGTCTTCTTTTACCATCTCTTGGGTACCATTCAGTCTTGCTCCATTTTCTCATTTTATTACGCTTCATATGGCCTGCCCACCTCCACTTCTATTGATCGATTCGCAAGAGTATGTCCTCAGATCAGTGTTTCTAATCTTGTCTACACGCTTGTAACCGGTCATACATCTCTCCATTGCTCTCTGTGTAACGGCAAGCTTCTCTCTCAACGCTTTTGTGAGGGTCCAGGTTTCACATGCATACGTTAGACAAGGTAGTATGCAGTTATTGAATGTTTTCCTTTTTATTGACAGGCTTAATTAAGTCTTTTGACTTCATTTTCTCCTTTAATGACTAGTATTTTTTCCAACCTATTGCAACCCTGAGGTTAATTTCTTTAGTCATTTGTTCTTCTACTGATATTACTTGACCTAAATACATGTAGTCTACCACATAATTGTATAGAGTTATCCTTTATTCTAAAGTTGAACTTTTTGGTGTTTGTCATTACTTTGGTTTTGCTGATATTCATTGTAAGTCCGACTCTCGTGCTTTCTTCATTTAGATTGTTTATCATGTATTCGAGATGTTCAGGACATTCCTCAAGTAGTATAAGGTCGTCGGCAAATCTTAGATGGTGTAGTTTTGACCCATACATGTTGATACCATAGTCATCCCAAATAAGTTTGCGAAAGATATTTTCCAACACTGCAGAGAACAATTTTGGGGATGGGTCTCCCTGTCTCACACTCTTTTGTATGCTAAATTCATTTCCTTGAGTTTCCAGCTGGATTCTTGCCTTACTGTTAGAGTAGACTTTTTTATAATTTTGGTGTAATGCCCTGTTGATCGAGATTTTTCCATATATATTCGTGATTCAAGTTATCAAAGGCTTTGGCATAATCTATAAAAGCTTATATTTTCTTGTTATATTCATTGTATTTTTCGAGTACGTGTTGGATTGTGTGAATGTGGTCAATAGTTGAAAATCCTTTTCTAAACCCTGTCTGTTCGACTGGTTGTTGTTCATCTAAAAATGTGCTGATTCTGTTTAGTATTAGTTTAGCAAAGATTTTATAAATGTTTGACGTCAGGCTTATTAGTAAAAAAAGGCGATAAGGAAATCATTGAAAATTATAGACCAACTAGCTTCTGCCAGCGGCTTCGCTCGCGTGAAAATTGTGAATCTAAACCATTTCCAGATCCCCTTGAACACACAAAAAATTTCATCAAAATCGGTCCAGTCGTTTGAGAGAAGTTCAGTGACATACACACTCACAGAAGAATTATATATATAAAGATAAGCCTGATGTCAAAACCTTATTTAGTTCTCACCTACATCTTAAAAGAAAGCGTTGTGTCAAATTTCACGTTCCTAGTCCCAATTGTTTCAGCTAGCGTTAATATTTCAGTCAGTCAGTTCAATTTTTCAATTAACAAGGTTCAATTTTCAAATACTCACTTTTTTTTATTCAAGTGTCTTTATGATTAATCGTGTACCTACTTAGCATGTGATGTTTCCCTGCAATGCAGTACAGTAGGGACAATCAGTCAAAGACGATGTTTGAATGTTGTCGTCAGTGGATGAAGGTTTGCATGTAAGCCGTTGCAGGCATTCTGTTACTGCCGCCATTTACAAAGGGAAGATAAAGAATAGGTATTATTTTGTACTAGTGACATGCCTTGGCTTCGTATAAGTGCAAACTATACACAAAAACCTTCCTTGTTTATTTATGTTATTAATAATTTAAACTCCAAGCGAACGCTCTCTCATTGTCTTTCTATTGCTTTAATTACGGTTTAGTTATGGTATTCGACAGGTTAATGAAAGCCACATTAAAATCCGTCGCGTAGTTTAGCAGTTAGCGGGTAAACAGATAAACATAAAAACCGGCTTTATTTTATTCTGTGTAAAAGATTTTGAAAATTGTTTAATGTCATATAGGCGAATCTCCAAATCATCACACTCAGTACGATCTAAAGTACGATTGTGTTGGCTTTCTCCCAATTTATTTGTTCATTACCACGAGAGGTAATGAACAAATAAATTGGGTTACTTACTTAGGTTTATTTTGCATTTAGATATATTCAGTTAAGATTAAAGAACCCACTAAATTGAAATTCCTTTAAATTTTTGCATTTTGTAAGTCAATGCCTACTTGTAGTCGATTAAAAATATTACTGACGGACGTAACACGTTTTCAATTATGAAATTATAATCATTTAAATCGTCTATACAATCCTTTCAATTCAGCTAACCCTATTGAATGATTTTACCATAAATAAATCTAGTATAAAGAGGTAAAGTTTGTTTTTATGATTTTTTTTTTTGTTTGAAGTATTGGAAGCACTGGTCCTATTGCATTTTTTTTTCAGCTACTTTTTTTCCTGAGTGAATATATGTACACGGGCGAAGCCGCGGAAAAAAGCTAGTATATAGTATATTCGAAATAGGCATTAAGATAATTTGAATTTCGCAGGCTTCCATCCTCCTTAAGTTTAGTACTATCCAGCTAGAGCGGATAGAGCTAGAGAGTATTATCCAGCTTTCGTTAATGTTTTCGGCTGCGTGAAAGTTGAAAATTATGCCAAGAGAATTTACTCCCGGAATAATATGCTATGTGCTATTCCAGAACCTGCTGCACGAGTCAATTTCATCTGAATCCGAACTTTCGAGCATGAAGATGTAACGAACATACCAATTTCGCCTCTAAAATATTAGTGTAAAAATTGTATAGTAACTAAAAACATATTGTTCAACTATAATGAAGAACATTTGGATCATTATGCGTTATAATTTTGATGCTCGTTAATTATATTTCGCAAACAACAGACACTCATAAACAGAGCTAAAAATTTAAAAAATATAAAACTAGACTAACTATATTTAGTTCATATTAATGGCCGATGTTATTTATAAAAATGTGCTTCCTTATCATTATTATTTGATTGTAGTGTGCCACGATTTTGCAACTAGGTAGTTAAATAAGTACTACTGTTTATAAATTATAATAGGAAAGCAACACGTAACGGGTGAAATTATTTCTAAGGCCTCCTCCATTCAAATCACACCTTTACATTTTCAAACGGTAATAGCTTCCTTATAAGTTGTAATAAGCATAATTCCGTAATTAGAATAACATGACACGAGACTAAAGACGGGTTCACACAATTGTGTTATGTCGTGTCGTGACGCATTCTGACGCAGTTGTTTGGCTACAAAAACTCGTTGATATGACGTTGATTTGAATTTAGAATTCGAGATATTTATTCAATTTTGGAACAACAACAAACTCTATGTCATACGTCAAAACAAACCGTTGCCACAACCCATACTTTTTAGAGCATTTTTTAATAAATACAGAAGTCAACTTCAAATACACCATCCTAGCCTTTTCCCTACTATGTAGAGGTCGGCTTCCATTCTAATGGGATGTAGCTGAATACATATATTATAAGAAGCGTCTGCCTACCAGACCTCCACAAGCCAGTAACTGGGTAATATGATACTCATTGGCAAGACTGGTGTCAGATTTTCTGGCTACTGACTGCCCGTAACGACTGTCAAAGATATTCTGTATATTATGAGAGCCGGGACTTTCGGTAGGTAACAGAGAAAACTCGATATGTAGATAACTGATGATCACCCATCAACCAACCTCGAAACAACAACGATCTCGACAAGTTTCGAAGTTCTAACCGTGCGACTGTTATAATCTATTAGCTCCTCGACTAACACAACTACTAGTCTATTGTAAAGGTATTATTTAGCAAAAATTTACACTAGAGCAAAGGTGAAAACGCGTCCAGTTAAGGCAGCAAAATGGTGGAAACGCGTCCAGAGCGTGTCGTTTGTTTTTTTGCGGGAGAGAGCGGGGTAAGGCGTGGAGCGAAGGCGATAAGGTGCCATGATTACTTTGGCGTCTATACGTAGACAACCTGACAAGGATATGTTGGTAATGTTCGAACGGGCCATGTTATGGATGGATGGATTGAAATTATCTCGAATCAATAATTTATGTAAAACGTTTTCAGAATCGTTTAACTGGTGTATTCGACATCACAACACGACACGACACAGTAATGTGCATATAGCTTTATGAGTATATTACCGCTTTGACGGAGTTGGCGATGAGCGAAGCTGTCTTTCTGTAAGTCTTGGTGAGGTAATGCGCGAACCGTTCGTTCTCTGTCTCCTTGCTGCCCAGCTGCATGAACTCGCCCTGAACGAGGTCTGTAACCACCTGGAAATTAAAAATACATAATTGTTATATCTGATCACAATACTTTTTTATTACATGACTATCGGCCCACCCCAGCTTCCCACGCGTAGAATAAATAAACTTTAATGTTCACCAAAATAGTAACCAAACCTTTACACTAACTTAAATCTATGTGTACAATGGCGGTCTTACCACTGACAGCGATATTTACCAGACAACCTTAAGATGGACAGTAAAGCCGCGTACGCACGTACGAACAAATTTGTTGCGTTACATGATACGCAACAACTTGGTTCGCACGTGCGTACCACTATCGAACATCGAACACTCTGTTCGTCAAACATGTTCGCGGCGATCCTTGTAGTGTGTTCTGTATGGACGGTGTTCGAAGAGCTTTAATAAATGTTACGCAACAAAACTGTTCGTATACCTAGATCTGGGCGGGACCACTTCCAACGGCGCCGTCATGGCTACTAAGATAGAGTTCACGACTGTTGTTCGCGAACTCGACTCGAACTATGTTTGCGTTCGTGTTCGAATATGCCGTCCATACGTACGAACCAAATGTTCGGGTCTGGTGTTTGTGTTCGCTATGTTCGTGTTCGTACGTGCGTACGCGCCTTAAGAACTTGAAATAAAAAGGGTCTAGTCTGCGGTGTACTGCAAATGAATAAAGTATTGCATATACACACAGGTGTTACGAAATCTTCGAAATTCTAAGTTTTTCGCTTGTTACTAACATAAAGTAAACCATTCCTCATGTCACGTGTATTGCTGAAAATCGCATGTAAATCCGTTTAGTACTTATTTTTTGAGTTTATCGTGAAAATATGGATACAGGCAGATGCGGTTTTCAACTGCGTGTTGTCAACATTTTGAAGTAAAAGAACAGTTTGAAAGGTAACTTGCGTCAGCTAGGTACCAAATATGTTTAAAATTGTAGTTCTTTAAGCATACCGGTGCTATATTAGGGCAATAGTATCGCATACATTTTGAAAAGGTAGTTTTTTTGTATCCACAGGTGTACGAAAAATAAAAAACATTATCATTGATATATTTGTAGAGTATTAGCGATTTCAACAGGATAGATATTCCAAAATGTAGACGATTGGCATTCATCTTCGAAACTAGAGTCATTACAACCTAGACTAGTTTGGTTCCGAAACAAATCACTGCTTTTGACAGTTTGACAGTTACCGTATATACGCTAATGCCGCAAAACAATGTCAGCAAAACCATGCCCTTGAATGCAAAGAGCAATTTTTATTATTATTAGCTTCACCCTAGAGCGGTTGAAGTTACTTGTTGCATTTCGTGCATGCGCTATCCGAGTTTTACAGCAGAATAAAACAACCATTTTATTACCTACTTAAATATTAAAAAAAAGAAGTAGGCAGGATCTTTGTCCGTAGTCGTGGAAGTCACAGATAGTGCCAGATCCGTCATAATTATGTATCAATTACTTGCACCTATTAAGCTAGGTACGCACGTACGAACACGAACATAGCGAATACCAAACTTGAACAGTTGGTTTGTTCGTATGGACGGCATTTTCGAACACGAACGCGAATACAGTTCGAATCTCGCGCACAAGAGTCGTGAACTCTCTTAATAGCCATAGCGGCGTCGTTGGAAGTGGTCGATTGTAAAGTTTTTTGGTGTTCGCATTGATTCATGTAGAACACCGTCCATACAGAACATACTAATAGGATCGCCGGAAATATGTTTGACGAACAGAGTGTTCGATGTTCGTTAGTGGTACACGAGCGAACCAAGTTGTTGCGTATCATGCAACGCAACTTTGTTCGTACGTGCGTACACGGCTTTATATGATTATGTCGCATTACTTTTTGCAGATGTGATAAAAGCAATCTTCGTCTAAACAGCGTGTAGTTTGACCGGCAAGGTCGTCAGATACCGATTATTTGTTGCAGTTACCGGATGCGCTGTGTGAGTCTTATGGTAGTGTTAATTGAAATATGAAACAATGTTATTAATGAATTTCAAACAAAAAATCTAAGGTCGTTCGAGAAAGAACATTGCCCGCAAGTTGTAGTAAATACAGACAGTGTTAATTGACAGATCGGCCATAAGTACGAATTTCTTGCACCTTTGTAAACAACTTTAGTTTTAGTATACGAAACCCGAAACACGTGTCTAGTATTTTTAACCGACTTCAAAAAGGAGGAGGTTCTATGTTCGACTGAATGTATGTTTTTTTATATAAATAATCAATGAACGAAATTTCATAACTGTGTCATGAAAAATCACATAAGCTTGTTATGTCAGCAAAAGTACATAATCATCGGGCCGTCCAGGCGGCTATGGCATTGTTTTGCACATGCACCCTGCTGTTTGTTGGCGCCTAATGCCCGCTATAACCTGCCGTGACCTGTGATATACTCAGTGTTGGTGGTGTCTAACTCGTGACCTTTTAAAATATTATTAGGAAAATTTAAAACATAGTGTAAATACTAATGGAATCCATTCAGTTACTGATTCTGAACAAACTATTCAGGTTTTGCATATTCTAAAAATAACGTGGTATAAATGTCGCGATACTTTGCGGGTAATGTGATAAAAGCAAGCTTGTTTGATAAATTATTACTGTAAAAAAACTAATAACTGTCATTATCATCATCATTACTGAAGAATTCCCTTGGATGCGTATTATGGTTTTCTACCATTTCTACCTGGGTCATGTCTCTTAGATCATACGCACATTAACTGTGACGACTAGATTTTTTTCAGGCAGTAAAAACAAATAAAAATCACCGATATTATCGTTTACAAATAAAATTGTTTTATGTTAATTATAGAAGTATTGTAATGAAAAAATAATTAAATGTATTTCAATAACCACCGGATATTTAACTGTTTGCAATATTTATTGCTAATAGTTAAATCTGGGCACCCAATAATATATAGTCTCTGTGTTTAGAACTAGTTTTCCTTGAATTGGAGATAATTATAGTCTTATGTACATTACCATTAAACAGATTGAACCATATTTCTTCAATTATTTTGCTATAATAACTATGAATCTTATTATAAACTCGAATATCGGTGACCTGCTTATGAAGAAGTATTATGCTTTAGAATTCACATAGCAATTTGTTCTTAGAACATACTCAATTACAATACTTTACATTTTACATTTTATACAATACCTAACTTAGTACTTTTATTACCATGCATATTAAGTAACTGAGACTTTCATGACATTTAATCTAACGATAAATAGTACTCATTAGTGTACTTGAATAGCGTCATTATTCAAATGCTATCATTTTGCAAGAACTCAAAATTCGAATACGAAGGTCAAAACGAATAGACATATTTCAAAAGATTGATTTTAAAATTTTCAAAACACCTAGTCAAACAGAAATAAAATTCAGTAGATTAAGACATCGTCTCATCAAGATGACTATACAAGAGTAAATAATTAATGTATGAGACGAAAGATCATATTATTATTTTATTATTATAAAATGACATCTGATTAATAAATTATTACCCCTGTATTTCACTTTTAGATGCTTGTAATAATACTTAAAAGTAATAGTCATAATGCATTGGCAACATTATAAATCTTTACCGTGAGATTTAGTTGAATACTTTTAGATCGTGATCAACACAGCATTACTAATAATAGCATTAAAATTCATAATAACCTTTATTCAACCAAAATTATTAATGTAGAAAAATACACAATTAGTGTTACTTAAGCTGCTTATTGGAACAATAAAAATCATTGAAGCATATGGTACAACGTTATTACCATCGCACTAAGAAGGCCGACAGGATGAATCGTTTTAATGAATATTCTAACCGAACATTCGACCCCAATTGGGTACGCGTGTGCGCACGAAACACTCAAAAGGTTGTATTAAAGTAATGGTTGAACACTTGTGCTACTACTTGAGACTCTGAATGGGAGTACCTCAATATGATGAAACGCAATACTAATGTGAGATGTAAACATTCACATCAAGTGTATTTATATGCTTTTATTGTATGGTGCATTAAGTATTACGAAATGTCATTATTAATGTCCCATTACTAAACAACTCCGTAAAAATCAAAGTAGGCTTGTTGTTACTGATTTAATAATCTAGCAAATGCAGCAATGAATAGGTACTCTTTAGTTGCACAGAAACTTGATTTGAAAAGGAGATATTTAAGTTTTCAATGTCAATGTTTTGCCAGGGTTGAAGAAATGTTCGAAAGAGTTACTGTGCCCTTGGAAAGCAAAGCGCTACGGAAAGAACACATGTGAGTTAAAGTCTGACGGTTCCTTCTCGCTTCGCCTGGAGTGAGAGGGGTTAATATGGCTTCATTATGGTAGTATGTGATAACTTTGTCAGTTATCAGTTATTTCCTTCTTGCCTTGACTTTGACTTGTCAGAACACAAAACCTTTATTTATTTTACTCACTTGAAAACAAAAATCGAAAAACCACACCTTTCACAAATTCACCACTTTTTCTTACAAAAAAGAAATCACACGTGTTTTATTTAACTGTGTAACATTTTTAATTGCCAACTTCATCTTCCTTCGAAGTCATATTGTCTCACTAAGTCAGTAAAGCGTTGCCATGCATATGTAAACTAAACAAACCTTAAGATAACGAACCTATTTTCACCGTAACTGTACTCTATTTTTCTAAGCTCCCTGTACTTGAATATCATTCAATTCCGAGTACAAAACCGCTACAGTAAAGTGATAAATATCATCAGAGGTTCCTTGAAGACTAATGCAGTGTTCCTTGAATATTAATTAGATCGTTATGACTTGCGTAAGAGATGTATTATAACTGATAAAATAATGTTGAGGCATAGATAACATTATTGTACATCTACTATGTATTAATCGATAGGATTTCGGTCAACATGCAATGAGTGAGGAAACCGGCATGTCCTAAAACCAAAAATTCGAAGTGAGTGACATCCATCACTCCGCACTGGGCCCGCGTGGTGCATTATGGCCCATTCCCACCCAGTCCCAGCACTGGGAATATTATAAGGCTGATAATTATGTAATATGCAATGTTCGTTTATTGCGAAAACTACTCAGAATTTTGACCAAGCCAACACGAATCGGTGAACGTAGAACTTAATTATGAGGAAAGTATTATGTCAGTGCGTACGTCAAAGCATAATATTATCATTTAATTTAAGAAATCATTTGCTTCCTCCATTTAATTTGTAACACTTTTATACCATTTGATTGAATGATTTATTAATTATTCCAAAGTAAGATTTTTTTTTTTCGAACACTCTTTTGGCAAATTGATCTAGTCTTTAATGTGCTCTATAAAACAGTCACCGACCATGTCGATGGGCTATCATTGCCAAACTTTACTTAAGTAGGAGCCTTGCGAATTTTGTATAGAGGCTAATGTGCGATAATGAAGTAGTTACCTGGCTGAGCACGAGTGTGACGTCATCGCTGCGCAAGCGAGCTATCATCATCGACGCCACGGCGAGGATGAAGTCGCCGGCCATCGCCACCTGGAAACAATTGAATGTACTTGTTAATTTTTAAACGAATATCTTCAAACGCTTGGGGGAGGCCTACGTCCAATAGTGGACGTCAATCCGCTGATATGATAATGATGATGATCTTCAACACACAATTACGTTTTGTTTTCTCAACCTACGTTGTCCCATTGCTGGGTAAAGTTCCACTCCCATGGTCGTCTCTGCACTCCTTAGCGAGGGATATATGCTGAAAATGCAGATTAGATAAACTAGAGATGTTTGCGGGAGATTGGCCGGAAAAGCGAAAATTTTAGAAAAAAAAATCATGTAGAGTTGATTTTTCTATCTTGGTCTTTTTTCATCCGAAAGAGGACTACAGCTGGACATAGCCTCTCCCAAGAGTCGCCACAAAACGACCCAGTACGTCACTCACCCATTGGATTCTCAAAGAATAAAAAAGAGTATCCTAACTGAATATCAGCGCTGCATTATTTATCGTTTTAAATAACGTAGCATATGCTGAGTTAGGTACCTTATTGGTCTCGCACTGATTATATCTTTCTTTTCATTGTGTATTTTTAGTTTATATGATTGTGTGAGGCACGAATAAACGTTTTTTCTTTCTTTCTTAAATATTTAAAATTCGTCTTTCAGTGTTATCCCACTTCTTAAGACTTAAAGCAGTATGTACTAACAGGTCAAGGAGTAGTGAACTCGTGAGGTACCGATTAATGTGAATATAATAAGATTAATATATACGGACTTCAAAAATCGCTAGTATAAGTAGATAAATATCTCCTGAAAACTCGTAAGATACCGTTGAACACTATTTGTTAGTTGTAAAATTGACGGAAAATGAGTGATCAATTGACCAACTCAGCCTAACGCAGTTCTGTCTAGTATAGGCCTCTGGTTGCACCACAATACTGCTGAGCGTACGCTTAATTAATAATAATTTAAACTATATCTACACACACGTCGCGTGAGTATCGTTTGAAACGTACATGTGCAGGGGAAAGTGAGTGACATTATCGCATATAGCATGTATTAATATAATTATAATATTACTGCAATGCACGCAGAGAAAACCTACGGTACTAGCTTTGGCAGTTTATCATGCCTGATTTGTCACATAATGGAGTAAAATACCATTTTTAAACATCACTTTGTGTTACAATAAATATTGCAAAATTCAGTGACAACAATATTTTACAGGTTTTCCTATTACTACGAATAAACTGTACCTGCCTACGTTTCGAATCATACTATATTGTGAAGTTTTTCCTCTATACCAGCTAATATCCTCCTGTGATAACAATATGAATAAATACCGCATTTTACAAGTGTGATTCAAATATTAAACTATCGACGTTACATAGGTATTACATAAATACTAGTCATAGTCACCCATCTTGTAATTTTATTTTATTTTTTCACACACGGGTAAAAATCCGTGCAGAAGTGAAGAATGGACAAAAACTGATACGTTTTACGGTAACGAATTTCACTCAAAACAGTATTGTTGGCTACAAGCCTATCCAAGCACAGCTGCTGTAAATAACATAGATTGTAATAAATATATCGATGGCGCTCATTTCTCCAGTTGTTGGCAAGAATGTCGAGAAAGTTGTGATGCGGTGTTCGGTCGCATACTAATGGCAGCGCGGACGTTTCGCCGACGGCGCGCGCGCGGCTTCCGAGTGTGGGCGCGGGGACCTCGCGCGCCCGCCGGGGACGCGGACCGACCACAACCGCCTCTCGTTAAACCACTGGACACTTGTTAGCCTACATTCAGTGGTCAGGTTTAATCGACTTACTCGCTATATGGGGCGATTTGATAACATGTGCATGCGATGCAACGAGTCGAATACTCAAAAAACAGAAGAAAGATTTATGATGTTCTAAAAACATCACATACATCGGTATTACGTACTCTACACTGAATACTTTTCAATTTAATTCAACAATTCCAGTGAATTGGTTCATTACGGCTGAACAGTATAATTACGTTGAAGCACAGACATCGATTTGGCTCATGCGAATTGCTTTTCTAATCATCAGTAATTAAAAACGTAATATACGATCAAAAAGCTTGTGAAACCGACGACGGACGCTAACAATTTATAATCATTCATTAAAACAATGGGTTTGATTGATTACAATTTTATTTGGTAGAAATACGTTTGATAGATACGATATAACATAACTAACCAATAAAACGATTCTGATTTAATTGAAATTGCTTCAAATCTTTTTAGTTTGTTCGATAAAATAAATTGTAAATCATAACTTCACAATTACTTTTGTAGATCCGGGATAAAAGTTTGTTTATAAAATCTAGACTTGCTTTGAGGAGACATAATTATGTCGCCGTAATTATTAGCGAATGTCCTTGACCACATAATATTCGTCGCACAAGAGCTCATTACCGCCTTAGTGGAGGAAATCAAAAAATGTGAAAGTGGTCGAACGATGACGTGATGCGTATTTCCATAAGGTGGTATGAATGAAGGCATCCGGCGTCGGGTCCGGTTCGAAGTCGATGACGATGACATACAAATAACACAATCAAATGTTAGTTAATTAAATATCGAAGTAATTAGGTACACACCACTATTTGTACTGACACCGGCACGTGACTGAATTAATGTGGTAAGTATACATTTTGGCTCGAGCTGGAGATACCTAATATTTTTGGAGATATATAATGATTGTATGTATATCTTTATTTCTTTGGCATGCCCTTTAACTAAACAGCTGGATAGATTTTAACAAATGAGGTTTCATTAGATTCGTCTTAAATGCCGAAATGAAACCGGCTTTTTTTTTATCTGTTACAAACTAGTGCTTGACTGCGATCCCGCCTGATGGTAAGCAGTGATGCAATTTGAAAAACGACAAAGAATGTGGAGGCCGTTCTCGGGTAAGAGAAGTTACATATCTAATATAACCATTTGAGGTACCAAAATAAAAGGTTCGACGAGACGATTTAAAAAATGTAACTCAATAATGTATAGGCAATAAAAACATTGCCGTGTGCAAATCTTAAATCGCAGCATCAGACGGTTTGAAAAATGAATTGTTTGTATCTTTTTCATCGTTTTTTTTTGCGGTGCCTTTTTTGACACAAGTATATTTTTAGATACAGTCCATAGCTATTAGAAATACTTATGTAACGCTACATAACTTTTCTATTTTTAAATTCATTTTATTTCTTTATCTAATATAACATTAAAATAAAACATAAGTTTACAGCTATTGCAGCCTTTGAAGAAAGCCAAAACATTGTATTTTATAGGTACTATTCAAATATTAGCCGGAATTTTCACCTATTACGTACACACCCATGCACCATGGAATGTTGGAAGTCATTTTACGTAACGTTAAGGTGTGACACGGAGATAACTTTGCCGGTCGGAAAAGGGACGGACCCTTCAGACATTTTCAAAATTAAATTACCGTAATTATCACTAGCAACGTAACAGATGTTTGATCAGATTGGTATTACGCAGATAGTTAAGTATCATGGCATGGCATTTTATAGTGTCGATTTTTTATATTCAGTAAGAGAATTAGATGAAATAAGTGGCATATAAATATAACATTGAAAAATTTCGCAACTATCTTATTTTGGTCACAAACATTCTATCTACTACACAACATGATCGACTGCATTTATTTTTTTACAACTCAACCGACTAGATCGCAATATCGCAGCACTTATTCGTGTCAATCTGCTTCTCATGTAACACGTAACTAGGATGGATGTTAAATTGGGCAAAGAAGACTAGTTTATACGCCATATGATTTTATAATAAATGATGTAAAGTATAGATCAGTAACATAAGCAACGGGACTACATACGGGAGTGGCCGCGCGTATCGTACGCGCTTGGTTGCGCAAATCGGTGCACGCGTTAGCACACTTTCTGTACGCTAACCGGGCTAAAAACGCATCCGTTACGAGCGCCGTGCGCGAGCCGGACCGGCACCGCTGCACCGAGCACGGCACGCTCGCGATGTGTCATGACACTCACATCCGTGAACCAGTTTCATGTTTCATTAATTACAGGAAAATATGCACTGTTATTCTTTATAACGTGACTGGACATTTAAGATTTAGAAAACTACAATGAGTACGCGCAAAAATCAGCTACCTCACTAATTCTTTTGACAGTCTCAAAGTACGTGCATGTTCAGTAATCACATCGCACACTGTGTTGCCCGAGAAAATGATTGGCATATAGTTATATTGTATTCAAATTTGCGATATAGGTAAATGATCAAAAATATATGCAACTCCCATGATAAGAGTGAAAGGCTTTCTCAAGAACGCGTTGAAAGTCTGCCCAACGTGAGCCACATGAATAATTTACCAGAAAAATCTCTACGATTTCACGCCAACTTAATTCCGAATGCGTTGTAGTTTCTATTCTGTAATTCATTTACACCCATACATTGTAATGCAAGTTCGCACCTCTCTTGAATCACTAAACCATTGAACCGAGCACTTGATATTGTTCTCATGGTTCTGAAAGTACGAGATGCAAGCGATAACAAGCCAACGACAGTAAAGTCTGCTTTCAACCTGAATATTCCAGGGCCGTATGCAAAATTAATAATATAATATTAAGTCCCTTTTCAAGGCAGTTCAGTGTCAGTCACCCCGGCAGCAACAAAAGTTTTCCTTATTGAGATGAAATAAATAAAATAAGCTCATTTACATTGTGCTGAAAAAGTTTCCGCATTTTCATAACTCGTAAATGAAGCGGTCCATGTATGGACTTGCATCATCAGCGGGGAATACCGAGACAGACAAGGTAAAAGCCAGGTTCATCAATATTTACTGAATGCGGAACTCGTCGCCATGGGGTAGTGTTGGTAGGTAATTTACTTTTTACTTGTAGGATAGCAATTGTCCTGCGCGACAGTCGAAGGCCGTCATCAGAGCCTGTCGGATAATTGCGACATGATTTCTTGAGGCGGATCTCGTTATACTAGATGTATGCAGTCGGCTGCATTTCGCAAGGCAGCCTTGACAGTGGGCAGGTGGTGGTGGCGACGGCGGCCGGCGGCGGTCGGAAGGTGAATGTGGCGGGATCTATGTCACGCGGCCCGCGCGCCCGGCCTTGACTCCCCCCTCATCCTTCTACAACACCAGCCACGAGGAGATCGGCTACCGAAACAGCCGCGCCGACCTACGTTCCGTAACGCGACTCAGTTCGTGTTGTACTATTCAAACATCAAAGTCCTCAAAGATAGGTTTACTTACAATGAATAGTACAGACAGCATCAACTGGTTAACTCTTTCACGTCTTGTCTATTCATTTTCGAGAAGACAAGTCATTCAACTAGCACAACTTGTTAACTCTTTTTCTAATGTATTTTAATGTGAGAAGGGTATCCGATTGATATAACTCTCTGCACTACAAAAATCCCACTTTTACCATGATGAACTGGATTAGTGAATGCTACGACTTCAGCCAGCAGAAGGTGGTTTGCGTACAATATGTTATATGAAACTGAAAACCATATGCAACGTAACTAAAACGTATATTCGACTATTCTTAGCCCTCAGTAGGCATAATAACATACAATGAGTTATGATTAAGATAAATCTAAGCTAGTACTAGCGATCAATGTGATCGATACACGTTCGTATTACAGGTGATCGAGGTATTTCGTATCGAGTGAGTGGAAGGTCCGCCGGTTGCGACACCGACCATCTAGTGGTCGTGGCGATTAGTGGTCGACGAGTGGGCCATCGTTTCAACACACGTCGGATTGTGGCCACGTGTATCCGTCAAAAACCGGTTTTTGTAATAATGGCGAAGTGTGTAATCTGCGTGTCATCAACCGCACCGTAATTTGTAGAGGACGCGACAATTGACTGTTGATAGAAGTAGAACGACGTACGTCCACTATACGCCATCTCTTCTTACACTCAATCACAGAGCGCTAGTGCAATTTACTATATTTTACATTAATATAATTTTTTACAAAAAAAAAAATGCATTGTAAAACGTCCTTGATGCACCATCTAATATTCCGTCGGACCCAGCACTTAAAGTTTAGTAATTCCACTTTAAGGCAGTGTGTACTAAACAATTCTCCCTAAGTATACACTGTCAATAAACCAAAGCAAACTACGCTCGGAGATATGGGGACAAACGCTGTGACCTTGACTCAGTCCCATCAAGGCTGTTGGCTCTCGAAGCGGGCTATACTTGTTTGAAAACAAATCTATTAAGAAAAAAATTGCATCATTCTTTTCTCTAGTATCATGCTACGTTATTTTTTAATTGTTTAGTTGAAGCTTGAAGTTGCCTAAACATTATAAAGGTGTAATCACGAGTCCGTTGGGTTGGCAGCGCGGGCCGTGGCGTGGTCGCGCGTCCGACCTACATCCCCCCGCGCCTACTTGCTCCCCGCAAACTACAGTTACAAAGACCAGTTCTTACTTTACACTCTTTAATACACGCGGTAGGTCACTTAAGGAAAGTGTTGGACGATTTTGCTTTCATTCAATGGATCATAATATCAAATTATAGAAAGTAATAGTTCACAGCCTTCTGAATCGTGTAAATCAATAATATTGTAGATATAAAAACAAGTCTCATACGTCGTCGTCTAGACTGCGTTTGACCGCGTAACGTATGTAAATGGTGTAAGCAACTAGCGAGTCCGAGCGGTGTCAATGCAGGTGCGCTGCGCTCTACGAAAGACATCAACGCGTGTCCTGCGATATGAATTTAATTTTTTATTAAACTAATCCTATTCTATTTATAATTTAGCAATTTATATGTTTATAGCGATAATAATAATTTAATTCTGATGATGTTGACATTCATATTGCTACATTCCTTTGAGATTTATAAGAGAAGAATTGACGTTTCCAATCAATGCCTAGAAAAACACCATAAATCAAAAGAATTGAGACGCAGCATGTCCGACCATCTTCTCATTGGGAAATATCAACTGGAACCAATCCCTTACAACACTGTAGGTATATGGAGAAATTTCTTGACACAAATTTAGTGATAAAACAAAAAAAAAAATTACATAACTGACCTGACCTTACAAAGGCATTACAAAAACTTGCATGAAAATATTGAATATTATGCGATCATGTACATTGTCACCATGAAAATAGTAAGACAGCGTCTGAGAATGATTGCACCTGGGTTGACTGACCTTTAGTAACTTAATAGTAGGATACAAGATGAATCAATTATCCATGAAGACTATATATAACTTGTCCATTTCTCTGTAGACAGATATGATAATCATTAAATTCGTGACATTTCAGTAATTGCTGTCATTACGTCGGAACATCACCTTACTTTTACTTCCTTAGCAATTTCCCTGACTAAGTGACAATTAAGCTAACAATACATTCTTTTATCAACTACAATTTCATTTTTATGTTTGTTTAACATTTTAAGGTTCCAATGGATAATAATAATCTTGCACAATGTGTTTATATTGAATTGCTAATCAATCAATTGACCCCGAAACATCAGGTTTTATACAATTACTATTTCGCGGAGACCGAGTATTGATTTTGGCTTTAAAAGCAACGTAAGTAAACGTAGTAAATATTTGTAGGAACAAAAAACTGTTGCGACAATTTTCGCAAAAAGCACTTAAGAAAATGTGTTGATGCAATATGTCCCTTAGCATTCTTTATTGTCAAGTTGCTAGGAGTCATCATCAGCCCATTTTCCATCTTTCAAAATCGACAATTGGCTACGTAAATCTCCAACAGTAGACATTAATCACCTCACGGGGCATCCATATATTACGGCACACAATTTTTTACCCCTCCTCGACCTTGTAACAGTAGGTCACCTTTGTGACACTCCCCCTTCTTTTGATATCACATATTTTGTAATTTTACATTTAGTAATAAAATTTGTGTTTTAGCACTTAGCTATAGGTTTTAAATGTGACGTTACTGAAATTACAACTCCTCTCCCACCACTTGTCACAATATCACATTTCGTCGATGTCCTCCCACCCCTTATCGCGTGACGTAATTGATGGGTAGCCCCTTAGGGCAAGGCCACTACTCTACGCAGAGTTACATCGTTCGCATCGACAAAACGACGTCGCACCGCTTTACGATGAGATAACGCAACGCAAAAATGTCATCATATACGGCGTCGCACGAAATTGAACCCGTGCAGCTCGATCAAAGTATGAACACTAAGTCGCGCGTCAACGCATCGCAGATTTGTACGTTGCGGAAAATTCCCTGATGTCTTGTGCGACGTCGCAGATTTTTACGACGCTACGTAGTATCGTGACCTCGTCCTTATAGGCAATCATGAGAATGCTGTAAAGTATGAAACCTTTACTCAAGTAAGCTGGTTTTAAAAACTTAATAATATGGTAAATTGCGGCGAAAATACTTTTTGACACGCAATAATATAAAAATACAACTTCATTTAAATGTTTAAATGAAGTAACAACCACCTTCAGTATTGATTGGCAAGATCTTTAAATTAATTTTTACATAAATCGATTACGATTTTAACTTGACGTCCTTAGATTAGCTATAACTTTGCAGACGTTTCATGAATTTTTATATACACGATCGCTACCAATATTGGCAATTAATATCATAATTTAATTATAATACAGTTATTATCATAATTTAATTATAATATAGATATTAAATTATTTATGTGAACTTCGTATAAAGTAATGTTTCTTTTAATTTATATTACTTGGTCAGGTAAAGGAGTTATACTCGATCTCTGATACATATGATATAAAAGTATCTGTCAAAATAAGAGTGAATCGAATGTAGGTACCATTTTTTTTTAAATTTTGAATGTGATTATCATCTTATGACTTCTCCCACTCTAGGAAGGAACGAGAGGGTGCGTCAGACTTTTACTGACTAATACCCAATTATGTCCTTCGCGCGGTCTACACGATGGTGACGCCCCGCCCCCCGGGAGTATCTTCCGTCTGAATACGAAATATGATCCTCTCGAACTAGACATGTCCGAGGACCTGAGTCATGTGGAAGGTGAGGACGCCATGGCACCAGGCACTCTTCAAAGAGTTTCTGCAGCGATAGTGGCGTGCCCCCACTAATATTACTTTTCGGTGAATAAAATTGTCCTTTAATGGTATTATGCCTACTATGTTGGATTAATAAAAGGCATATGACCGGGTACCTCGTGAGGTTCTGTGGTGGGCCCTTACGGAGAAAGGTGTGCCTGGGAAGTATGTGCAGTTGATCCGAGCGATGTACAGCCGATGCAGTACCCAAGTCCGATCTTCAGTGGGCACTACTGGAAGCTTCAATGTGGCTGTCGGCTTACACCAAGGGTCGGCCCTCAGCCCTTACCTCTTCCTAATGATAATGGACGCTCTGACGTCGGACATTCAGGAAGAGGCTCCCTGGTGTATGTTGTTTGCCGATGACATTGTGCTGGTAGCCGAGAGTGGCCTAGAGGTCCAGAACAGATTGGAAGTGTGGTGGCACAGATTGGAGAGTGTTGGCCTGAAATTGAGTAGAACCAAAACGGAGTACTTGTTCTGCGATTTCGGCGGTCTCTCCAATCCTGTGCCCTTAGCTCTCGCCGGAACGCCCATACCGATCTGTTCCGACTTTCGGTACCTCGGGTCGCTCGTCCAAGGGGATGGTGAGGTAGACCGGGACGTAACACATCGGATCAACGCAGGATGGATGAAATGGCGACAGGTCACGGGAACAACTTGTGACCCACGGATGCCCCTCAAGTTGAAGGGTAAAATCTACAAGTCCGTGATAAGGCCTGTCATACTGTATGGATCAGAATGTTGGGCTGTGAAAAAGACGGATGAAAAAAGATTGCATGTAGCGGAGATGAGAATGTTAAGATGGATGTGTGGTGTGACGAGAATGGATAAAGTGAGAAATGAGTATATTAGAGGAAGTTTGAAAGTGGCACCAGTGACTGAAAGGTTGAAAGGAAATCGTTTGTCTTGGTATGGTCATGTAAAGAGGAGAGATGAAAAGCATGTAGCTAAAAGAGTTATGAATTTACATGTGGATGGATGGAGAGGTAGAGGGAGACCAAAGAAAAGATGGATGGATTGTGTGAGAAGTGATATGAAAGAAAAGGGAGTTAGTGATAGCGTGACGAGTGACAAGACAAAATGGAAGAAACAAACGTGTTGCGCCGACCCCAAATAAAATGGGACAAGGGCAGGAAGAAGAAGAAACAGATAAGCCATAAATAAAGAAACAAAACAAAGGCTGGAAATAGCTGCTTAGGTGTTGTCCTATTTTATTCGTATTATATTATTTCAATTGATTTGTAAACTTTTTTCATTTATTTTTGTAAATAAACTTATTATAATTTTTTTATGCTAAATAGTGAACTTTTTTGTCCCCCTTTTATGTTTAGCCTAATTTATTGTTTTTTTTTTCTCTTATGGATCTCATATTGTCTGAAATAAAGGCTTTTTTATTTTTTTAACCTTTCAAAAGTCGTCGTGCTGCGACGCTTGTCAGTGAAAATCAGACAAAAATGTTCAGAAGCCAATCAGCAAATTAATGCCCAAGAAGTCTGCAATACTTATATTTTTTTGTCAGCCCATAATCAGGAACATTTTATATCCACATTAATACAATAATTACGTTAAACGCTTCGTGTTGAAGAGTTCAAAGTAATTTCGCATTACAGCAAGTGAAAGGTTTTGTTATTCGAAATAAACAACAAGGTCTCCGACGTTATAAGGAGAATTTCTTTACTTCAAAATATTTTTTAGAGGAAAATTGGTTCACAATTATACTTGATGACCATTTCAATTAAAGTTCTTTTCAAAAAAAGAAAATGGGTACGTGATTAATTATAAATTATAAAGGAAAATAAAAAGTTTTTTTCTTTTCGTTTTCCTGATTACGAGGAGCCGCCTCGTGAGAGGAACTTACATTGTGTGTCCATTAGTAATGCCAATAAAGCACACAACCGCTAGTTTCCTTTGCTCATTATACTGTGGACAATTTCTAGTTTCACACAAGCGGAGCTTGACCTTCGTAAACCCTAGGGAAACTGGATTTTCACATTGATATTCTCCATTACGTACCCAGTACCCATTGAGAATTACAATAGTATCTCATGTTACAAGGACAATATTGCATGTGTGTACCGACTTGTATATCTAGGTATTTATATTCCGATTCACATTCCGTAAGTATATTTTGATGGGCTGCGGGATTGTTCTGAGAGTTACACGGTCTTGGAACGCGAAGGAAAACGGAAGGAACACAGGTGAGGTGGGTATTAGTCAGTAAAACTCTAACTCTCCTTAGTTCAAAAAAAGAATTTTTTGGCGTTATTTACCTAATCTATTATTTTCACTATTTTTCTAGCATTCACCGAAAAGTTTGATCTGCAGACTCAATAATTATAGTCTGTGAGTTAATTCAGTATTAAATAATCGAGTGAATGCTACGCCAGCGTACATCGGAACACCTGACCACCGTTTATATTGATAGATGACGCAGCCGCGTCCCTACCCCGCGTCTCCCTCTCCGGTGAAAGCTACCAGAGATTATAGACCTCTCGTCCCAATGCCAGCGTCCATACGAGTCCTTTCAACAACTATAATAAACTAATCGATTTATATTTAGAAAGCATTCCGATCTTAAACTTTGACCTCGCGCATTTTCCTAATCTATCTACTTAGAGAATTTCTTAATCACAAGTGATATATTTGATTACTTATGAATAAAAATAATCTTTGACCTCGCTGGTCTTCTTGAATTTCATTAATGTCTAAATATGTAGCAAAAGATTCGAAATATTTTACGTGACTTAAGAGCTTTAGAAATTCAATTCATGCTGTGTTTTAAACTCATCATGCGTTAATATTTCTTACGAATGAGTTTATTTTAATGTGATTATCGAACTCCAAATCCAGCGATATCAAATATGGTAATGTCAGATAGTCAACACAAAGCGGTGTTGCATCAGACGCGGGTTTGGGCGCAGGTGAGATTACAGAGAGACAGGTGTCGCCGCCGCCGCACGACAACAAATCGGTTGAAGTCGTACCTGACTTTGATGGCTCCCCACCTACGGAGGTACGTACAAACGATTTTTTTTTTATTTTATGTTACAAGTAGTGGGATACCATAGGTATTACACAGGCGTTTTGGTATGTCTAATATTTTTACATAAATTCCGTGCGCGTACGCTCTGCATTTAAACTCGTCATTCCATAGCACCGCTCAGACAAGGTGAACAATAAGGTCCGCGACATATTCTGAACAATGGTCGCAGATACGATAGGAATCGGAAATTTGCTACTGACGTTGTTGAGGACCCCTACCTATTGTCGAACAACACTATACAATACCATTCTTTTATAGAGCACGAATACATACATAATATTTGAAACGCACCGCGGTTGCAGCGGTCGTTGACCGAATAAGGACCTTTGTCGTAAAGGTATTCGATTGCATAATAGCCTTAAATCCTTAACCGTAATATACGTAATATTGATTGACACACAAAGGCCGTAATTAAACAATTTTTCAGTGATTTCGTCCACGTAATAGTAAAGTAAATATTCCACATCCATGCACAGCAACATGCTCATAAATGAGTGAAATACAAACAGACGCGCCCTGTTACCCTGATACCATATTTACACAAAACGTCTGTATACATACGTGTATGGAAGGTAGGTTCAGACGGTACTAACACCAACATTTGGATGTTTGAATTATATAACACAAATACAGGTTATTAGATCCTAAATTAGTATTAGCGAACTGTGACAACATCCGCTAGTACACACCTAACTAAATAACGGGTTAAACGAACTCACTCAAGATCATCAAAAAATAATAAAAAAAAAATGAGATTTGGAATTGTGATTTCTAGCAAGTTTTTACTTACTAACCAATTGCGGTTACATGTAATTTTCAGGAATCGATGCGGTTTCAATTCTTGATATTGAAATTATACACATTGAGTAGTTAATTCCATAATTCAGTTATTAATATAATAAATCACAATAATGAATTCGACCAATAAAATCCGTGAATAAAAGGCAAAGGTCGTGCCGACCCAAATTGCACAACACTCAACGTGTTTAATGGGACATTCTCGTCATCACGCCATTAGATGAAGAACACAGCGTACGATCAAATGCATTGTCGATTCATAAAACGTTTCACACTGAAGATTACACCGCCGGAAGATGTAATCGCAGGATAGGCATTTGTTCGTGAAGGACGAAGGTAAACGCATACTGCTTACAAGTAGATATAAACAGATAACGACTAATGTACAATGCAATAAAAGCATTCAGCACCCGTACCTAAGACGAGATTCGTAGCAATAACTAAATCGTGTTAAATGCTTTGTTCTACACTAATTTCTATTCAAACCACATCGATTCTTTGTTGTTAAGACATCTCGGCTATAAGGAAATATACAATAATATATTTCTATAATACGAAGATTTGAAACTATGGGACGAAATTCAAAACCTATCCTAATATTGGTTGTTCTGTTGTGACAATACTTACGAAAATTGCCTTGACCAATCTAACAACCATAATAGCTTTAACAAATATATTCATTTAAAGAGGGAAATATTACACAATGATCTTGTCACAAACGAGCTGAGCTTCTGTTTACGGTTATTCAGTACATATAACACGATACCAATGATTTCAGGATATTATCTGATAACGTTGGACAATGTAACTTAATAAACATATGTAATAAGATAAAAATATAGTGACAAAAATTTTATTAACTGAAAATTTATGGGTAAATGATGCTGAATTTATTTTTAATAAACAGTCATTAAGTTTTACTACAAACGGTTAAATTATAAAATATGTTCGACTGTCAATTTCTAATTATAAATGTAAAATACTACGAGTCATAAAAAAAGCCGGCATCGACATTTGTTGGGTGTGATGAGGCCGCGAGGTACTTTCACCGAGAGGGTCGCTCGCCTTTTGGCCCAGTGCGAGTAGGTGAGGCTCGTGAGCTCGTCTGACAGAGCCGCCAGCACTTACAACACGACTACTACGCGACGGAACCGATGCCGACTTATAGCTACGTCTCACCCATTCATAAAATGAAAGAAAAGAATAGCCGTACACGTGATAGCAATCATTTATTTTGATTGTCCCGCCGACGCAGATGTCTCGGACTACTTCCCACAAATTATACTTATATTATTTATGTTTAGGGCAACAACCTGGACTCAGTGAAGTTTATTAACTTTTGATAAAATACGAAGTGGGTCAAGTCAGAAACAGGTTTACTTTAGTGTGTAGGTATGTACATTCAATGATTATATTATAAAACGAGTGTTTATCTAAACATAGAAACCAAACTTGAATTAAGTAAAGTAGCGTACTATGGTTCTGTACATTTAATTATACCAATGTCACATAAGGTTCTTTGCTGAATCACTAAAAAGTAAAGTCTCGATTCTATAAATAAAAATAAGTTATAAGAAAGAAATTTTAAACGAGTTATTGAATAATTTTATTACAAGCAGGTCATCCCAAAACCAGCTTTCTACAGTCACGTTGAAAACGAAATTGAATATGACGAACGTGTATCTACGAAGTTCAATATTTGCACAACAAATGGGTAAATAATGTGTACCGACTTAAAGCTTAAACTAATATTGCTAAAGACAACACGCGTATAATTTTTTTGGTCGGTATTCCTATCCTAAAACTATGCTACTATTAATGGTTCATTGAAAATAGGCGAGAACGTAGAAAATTAAACAAGAATTCATTGAAAGTTAGGTAAAGAATTTATGGTTCTGACCTTGTCTGTATCTATTTATATATACGTGAGTGGTTTTGAGAATATGATTTAATGGAACGCGTAATAATAGCGTGAATCGTGATCTTAACCCAGATTCAGCTAACAAGCAGCAAATCAAAAACACAATACGATTGTATCAAGGCGCTTGGGTTCGATTGTATTACTTTACATCAGTACAGCTAGTAAAAATGACCGTTGGTATATTTATGTAGGCCTTTTCGCGAATCACTAGTGAAGCACGTAATCGTTCAGAAATTCGGCACCGCCTTAGCAACAGACATAATGACAGACAAGTCACAGCCGCTCCTTATTTATGTACTTAGCCCATTTGCACTTTCCATTCGGCTCGTGATCGAGAAGACATGGCACACATATTAATCAGTGTTTGGTTTATCCCAATACAATAGGCTACCCACTAACATAGAGCAGAAATAGTGCTACTTATTCGTTCTATTTACAGTATCGCACACAATGACAAGGTTATATGTTGTTCAAATTGGCATGCAACAGGACTGTCAAGCATTAAAATAATCATCTTAATAATCACTGATTGTTATTCACACCACGCCTGGAATTTCCTGATGAATTAGATTCTAAAGTCTAGATAAAATTCAAATAAAAGACTACTTTGGAACTGTTTTAGAATGATTTTTGAAATTTGACTGAATTTAGACATGAACGTAAGTGTGGATTGCTGCTTTTATTTATTTTCTCACTGTTCAAACTTCTTTTAATAGCAATCAAATTGTTTAGACTGTCATCACAATTTTACACATTTGGCATTACTAATATCTAGTAATCTAAATAACCATGTTTAATTCATGTAAAATCCATAAAACATGTTTGTAAAGTATGTAGGTACAGAACCACAAATAATTATGATTGATGTGGTAAGTAATCCCTTATGTATACTAATTAAGTTAATCTAAATGTACACACACGTAGTTACGAGAGAATTTGCGTCAATCTACATAAGATAACCACAATGATCGCTGTCATAAGACGATCACTTCCATAAATATCGATTCATTCGTATTCTGTAGGAACTTTTCTGAACACATGCCTACGTGCTATTTATATGGACTTACTGACTTTTATAGACACATTACACAAAATGATCAATGTCGGATACCGATACATTCCGTTGTATTCGAGACTAAGCTTCACAGCGATTTCTGTGAACTAGGCTCGAAACGTTAAGACAATATTTACTGCATATTCCAGGAGATGCATTAAAGTTGAATGTCACGAAAAAACCCGTAGCCCGTTGTTTTATATAAATTTTATTCTTAAATTGTATAGGAGAGGATTCACTATTAAGATTTTGAATTAGAGCTTTTGGACGATAAAATCTTTTCGCTTTACGTAAACTAGAATTCTCGGGAGATAAAGCTGATACATCGAATAAGAATATTGTTCGTATAATCTACACTTTTATGACTTATCAAGTGCACTTGAAATTATCAGATTTTGATCATTTCGAATTCTCATGAGCTTGTAGTCGACTTAAAAAATTACATCACTATTGTACGACTTAAACCTGGGAACAAGACGCTAGTTTCTTGTTAAGCTCTTTAAGTACGGCACTAAAAGTTGAGAAATAGAGAAAAAGGTGTTTAAAGTCTTTACACACAGTTACCGTATCTGGCACAATCAGAGTGCAACGTTGGCAACACCGATGATTAAAATTAAAAAAGAAAAATTACCTTCTTGTGATTCCAGAGCACGTTGACGGAGGGTTTCCCGCGGCGGAAGTCGCTCTGGTCAATGACATCATCGTGTATGAGTGACGCCGAGTGGATCATCTCGCTGATCATCGCCACTTGCCGCTGTGACGGCTGCAATGCACTGTACCACAATATTGGATGTTAACACATTGGATGTACCATAGCCGCTCGTACTAGATAAATGTAATGTGAAGTAAATTTAATAGCCTAAGACTATGGGACTGTTCGTAAACAATCTTATAATGTTTCCACTGCTAGAACTCAGGCCTCAAACCTAGGAGAGGAGAATGAGTCGTAATCCACCATGTGGGCCTAGTTCGGGTTGATAGATGTTACATGTCTTCGTGTTTTTGATTTCAGAACATGGCGGTATCCTCACGAAGTTTTCCTTCACTGTTTTGAGAGCTGGGATGACGAAATAAGTTACACAAAATCAAGCGTCCGGCTGGGATTAGACCCCCGATCTACAGCTCGTAAGGCCGGGCCGATACAACTGGCCCACCATTGCTTCGATATGGAACGGTTCAATTCGTCTCAACACTTCTGGTAATAACTTCTACAAATTCCTTTTAAAAAAAAAAATATAAGCTAGCTGACCACTTCGTACCGTCTAATCAATGAATGTAGTATATCTGACGATATAGTTAACCGATTGCGATGAAACAAAGCCTAAAGTATACATCAAGTTACACAAAATTTTTAATGTATAAAACTTATCTACATAGATTTCATTTTACGCGATTCGCGCACAACTCAAAACTTGTACAGATTTGTTATTATGCCTTTAGATTCTTTGCCGTGGATGATTGAACTGTAGATGGACAGATGTATACCAAACACGTTCTGCTAATAAAAAGCTGATCGTTAAGTTTTTCCAACTAGTTTTATGTGAACGTAATACTTCAGACAATACGTAATGTTTCACGCTGTTCGCAACAGCGGTGACGTGGGTTATATTATAGGTATACAGGATGTAGGGAACAGGGTTTCGCGAACTTTAAGGGTTTGCTCAGTAGGTAGACAAAACCGAACTACAGTAGGCACAACGGATCTTGAGCGCTCGGCGTCAGAGTAGGGATCGCTTTGCGCATTCTATACATTGGAGAATCAATCGTCTTCGTTGTTAGATACATGCAGCAACGCAGGGAACGAATGAGGAGTGACGTCTATGACGCGATGGCGCCAATCACTGACTCTCCCCGCCCCCGCGTCTCACTTCGCACCACTAAAGAGACCAAATATTTGACTTTTGCGCAATCGCTCAAGATCCGTTATGGCAAATGTATCTTCTACAAGATTATTTTTCAGGAAACGAATACAAAATTATAAACTTGATTCGACAATTTGTATGAAGAGATAGATTACTTCTTTCGTTTCCTGAAAAAAAGAAAATGTGGTATATTTGTCAGTTTAGTCTACTGAGCAAGCCTTTAAAGTTTACGGAAACCTTTCTTTTACACCCTGTATATTGGACTTAAACATACATTATTTATACTTTGTCGCGAATCAAATTAATATAGTTGCAGAAGCTTGCGGTTGCGGACTCGGTCTGTATTGGTAAAGAGAAATCTAGGCTCTGATTGAAAGTTTATTCAGTACATTCAGCTTTAACAACAAACTATCAATTTTGTTTTGTTATAGGTTTCATTGGGTCGTTATGAGAATACTGTGTGATATTGGACATAATAATATAAATGGCTATCTTGAATACGTCTAAAATATTATCGAAAAACTGAAAACCTTAATCGAAGCTTTCTTCTGGACAGTGGCAGCTGAGAACCTGATCGCGGGAACCATCACCGGTATTTTTTTTTTACTTGGGAAATCATCAATTAACTCGTCCGCTTTGGGATGCTCCTGCATAGAGAGGGAGGAAGCGGTCGCGTACGTTCGCTCCTTGAGTGCACGAGCGTCGCCAATATTCGTATGAAAACCTTAGAACCGAATTTGGGGTCGTTACAGAAGATCCTCACCGGACCAAAGGACAACCCTTCTTGGGCGGCACACCGCCGTGACCTTGAGGAGATGGGGGGGCGACGACCTCTGGACGGCCCTAGTTCAGGTCATAATACTGAGCGCGAGGGAATGGAGGCGGACACCTGCAGCGAAGTAGTAATGCGAGCAAAAGGAAGGGCCGAAAGCGTGAGTTGGAGACAAGTCTCACGCCCCAGTCCGCGCCTCATAAGAGATGTCGGCAAAATTGACGGCGCCCGTCGTAGCCGGAGGTCGATGCCTGCCAGGGCTACGAGATTGTTCGAAAGAATTACGAGTTCCTCGCAAAGGGAAGGACCATAGGTGAGTCTTTAATTAGAAAATGTGACAATCCCTCGCACTCCAAAAGCTATGCTTAGTTTAGGACTAGATGGCATTGTGTGAAAGTTGTGGAATATTATTATACTCCACCCAGAACGACAGAAAAAGAGGACTCATAATGATGTTATCCTTAAAAAAAAATACCGATTCTCTCTTAGACACCTTGAATTTACTGTGAGGCCTAATCTGCTTCTAGAGTAAAGTGAGCCGGATAGAATAAAGGCCAATACATAATACAGCCTATGTACAAAGGTACAGTATGGATTGAGTGCGGAAACTAAAAATGAAGATGATCAACGAGTTTGAAATCATGCTCTACCGGAAAAAAAGGCTTACAAAGACAATTCAAATGAACTATTAAACTAACAATCACTTAGTAGCAAATATGTACAAAAAGTAATGCCAATCGCCTCCGTGGTTACGAACCAAACAGGAGCGTTGCACCGACAACCATGAATGCACTCCGAACCGGACAATTACGTATGTAAAAACTACTCGAGCGAGACTTCGTTACAACATTTACTTACTTACATACATTAACTGACATGAAACTAGTGTCAATTTTAACTTGACTACAATATTACTCTTTGTTTTAAGATTTATTGTAAAGAACAGCAATCTGTTTCAAAGAATATGTTGTATTTATCGTCGATATTCCGTAAGAGATTTCATTTTCAGTGTTATACAATTTTCAGTTTATTATAACCACGTAATATCTCACAAAGAGGCTCTTTCGTAAATTGTCAATAAAAAAGGTAAATAAAAATCATGTCATGTTTTCGCTTAGATAAGATTGATGCTGACAGTCTGAAACGGCGGTCAATCTTTCGAAACCTAAAGGTAGCTGTAGTGCTTTCACAGGATCAATATACAACACTATTTTAGCTTATGCGAAACATGAACATAGTTTGTTCAGCATCAGTAACTGAATGTCGCCACGATCGCCAGCAAACACAGCTGGGTATAAGTGCAAAACAACCCCTCAGTCGCTTGGATGGCCCGGTGACTATGTATTTTTGCTGACATAACAAGCTTATAACTTTGTAATTATTCATGATACTGTTATGAAATTTTGTACATTCATTCTTTACATAAAAATACTAGACACGTGTTTCGGGTTTCGCATATAGATACTAAAATTAAGGTTGTATACGAAAATGAAGCTAAAATGACCTTTATGTACAAGCATACGACACCATACTGAAAAGCTCTGTCCCGATAATATTTCTCATTTGAATTATGAAGAATACATGAAGTTCGTGATATTTAAAGTTATAATGGGTTAGAAAATAATAAAGACAGCTATTGCATCAATAAGTTAGAAAAGCCTTGGTTAGCGGTTCTGTTGCGCTTGCGCATACCGCGCGATGTGCGAGATAGTTCGTCTGAAGGTTTCGGAAGATATGTTGTTTTTGATAGCACGCCTTCACCAACTCATACTTACAGTTAACTAAGCATTTTTTAATGAAAATTAATGAAGTTTTCGTCAATATTTAGTATTCGTGTACCTTGTACTAATTACCGCCCTTATAGCTAGATCACGGCCAGCTACTCCAATTATTCATACGTAAATTAATTGAGCAGTAGTTCGCATTGCGTGTTCCAATATTTAAAAATATTCTCATCGTGTTAGGGCGCATCGCAAACCACATCCCGAGAACACGTGAGCTCAATGTCTGAATAGGACATTCACTATTCATTTATTGTAATTATTTGTACTGAATACAAAAATGGGACTCTTTTTAGAAGTCCAGATTTTCCTCAAGATACCTGGAAATGTATTCTTTTACGTCTTCAATTCACGACTCACGTAAGAGAGACAAAGAAAATCTGAATATTTTACCGGAGTTTAAACAAACCGACAGATAAGGGTCTTAATTCCACGCGTTCATTTGTTTTTATTTTATTCTCAAGTAGGTACCTAACAATATTCTGCAATCTTCGTTTGAGTTTAAACTACATAAACCCCCAATGAATAAAATGGCACGTTTGTTTTCAAGAACAATAAAGTGCGAGCCTATATGCAATTACAATGTTGCTGATTAGAATACTACACGAAGAATCGAAACTAATTGTAATGCTAATGAGAATCTACTACGTTTTAATCTTCTTCAATATAATCATATCTGACCGTTGAGTTACAACCTTCGATTTAATGCAATAAATGGTCTCGCGATATGTGACGACATAAAGACCTTTGAAAAATCGTTTGTTCAAGGTCTTCGGCGAGACATTGAACTATGGAGCGTACGGTCTGATGACCGAACGCAATCCCAAAGTGTTGGCACACAGACACTGTGAGGCAACAAGTTCAATGAATTAAGCGAAAGGCTAGGAAATAAAAATTTAGATATCAGTCTCGGTCGGACTTCCATTCCACAAACAATGCTCCGTTTCGTCTTGTTTAAAATTTCTAAATTAGAACAGAATTCATAAATTATTTCAAATTGTAAACGTCTGTCAATCGCTGAATATATGTATCTTCCCTTTAAACGACTCGTGAGCAAGGAACGAATATAATTTAGGTAAAATTTAGTATTGAAATAATTGGTTACAGATTAAAGCCGCCGTAAAATTCATTCATGTTAACACTGCCTACTACTTTGACGTTGTAACCACAGGCGATGGGTGTGGTCAATTTTGGTAATGTCAATTACACTGTGGGAGTCTCGCACTAACATTTCAATGTCCATCATTCAAGGTTAGATTTGTACATCAAATAAGTGGTTAAGATCTCTATGGTGTACTGAATTTGAAGCAGAACGTGATAAAGCATTGTTTACGCTCATAATGCTTGCGGTTATTATTACAAAGCAACTTTGCGGGTTGACCCCAGACTTTTCTAACTTTCTTTTCTTTCATACCACTACGCGCGTTCGTGATGCAGCACAATGTTTCATAAAATAATTTATTTAGTAGTAGTATGAAAATAATTTTAACAATGATAGAGAACAGATGAAATGATATTACGTATTGAACCTTTCATTTACTGAAACGAATGAGTGTCACGTATTTTTGTAACTATGCCCAAGATCATTGTCCTTTAAGAAAATATTATAGAAACAAGTCTTCAAACCTTGAATGATAGTCATGACTTAAATGTATACAAGAGCTCATAAGTAAAATGACAAGAGCGCTTACCTGTTTTCTCCATAGACGTGGTAGTTGACGGCTCTCGCCATGAGTATCGCGACCATCGGCCTGAGCGCCTTGCCCTGGCCATCGAAGTAGTATGTGGCTATGGTGTTCAGTTCTGGTTGGTTGGTGTTACGCTCCAGCTCCTGTCGGGCAGAGGGGCTACAGTCGAGTTGGGATCACATCTAACAAAAATATCACAATACTAAGATAATATTTTAACAGGAAAGCGCATACTACATTTACAGAACTTTGCTTTCAAATAAAATTATGCGTTGTAATTTTTTTTTTTATTAATTTCCTAACCGAAATAATCAATAATTTTCCAGTAAAAAATTAACACGTCTTTAAGATTTCAATTAAATCATGATTCAAATTATATGTGGAACTTGCATTGCGTGCATAAGTGTATGACAATGCAAAGATAAGAGTCGAACTGTGTTTTGATCATGTACTGTAAACTTATGTCTATACAATGCAAAAAGAGAAACTGACTTGTCATTGCACAGCCAAAACTAATGGGACTAGGAGTTTTGACAAGGTTTCTTTTTATGATTTAGCGAGCACTAAGAAAGGATTTTACAAAATTCAACCCCTATAGGAATGAAACGAGGACATAGTTTTGTACATAGAAATCTACCTCCACGCAAGCGAAGCCGCTCGCAGAAGCTAGTATTTAAAAAAACAAATGAGCATTTTTACTTTCTTGTTACTAGAAGCATGAGGTAGGTATTATAACGCATACTATCATAAAATAAGATCTCTCGTATAACGGCTTAATCGGCAAACTGATAAATATCTCTAGGTTAAAATGTGAACTATCGTGTTTCATACCAACTGATTAGAGTTGACAAACATGATAACCGATTGAACCAGCAGTATTCAACGATATTGATATAATACAGCAGATTACGATAATTTCTTACATAAATTGTACACTTTCTTGAAGCTAATATTAGATTTCAAGAAACCGCAGTAGTATTGACAATTTCACTATGTAGACAGATGCGTCATCTGATAAAGTGAGACATTTCTCTTTCACTTTCTATATTCACTAAATATCATTAGGCTTGGTAATAAGCGCAAATTCATACATTCCGACGATGTCCCAACTGAAATAATAAAGCATAATTATGTGTGTGCTACGCTTTCGTAGCACTTGCTACGAAGTTTTGAAATACATTCCAATGACCATTCATTAATTATATATTCGTGTCATATTATTATATTTATCTAACAATCGCTCTATGTTCTTATCAATAATCTGTCAAAATATGTATTTAGAGCGTCAATAACATAATTATAGTATTTAGTATATTAGCTTAAACTTTCAAGAATAGGCTTAGAATGAAAAAAAATGTTAATTGTCCTTATTTCACTTGTATGAGAATTGATGTTAGGCCCTTCAGAAAAATTGACATTAAGCCTCTGAATTTTTGTTTGTGTTTTTTTCTAAAAGTTGTTGGCTCGGGAACAAAATAACGTGAATAAATATTATTTTTATGATTATCATATCAATACCTACAAATAAATAGAATAAGTGTCCTGGCACGATTGCGTAGTTTCGGTATAAACCTAAAAACATAATATGACAAATGGTGCAATTATAAATGATACCTTACTGCGTTCATTAGCTAATGCCTAAATATGAAACAACTTTTAACTGGAAACTATAATGAGAGACAATGTATTACTTTGCCGTAGGTAATCTAGTAATTAGAAATACTTTACTTACTTAGTTATACTGAATTCACGCTCTTGATTTTATCGGTCGAAATGAAGCCAGATACTTTAACGCTCTGAATAGTATGTACGACATATATCTTATTACAGCTAATTAAATTATCTACAATGTAGGTACTGCAAAACCTTATGTTTTTCCTAATTTATACACCATGACTTGCAACTGCGTAAAAAATACGAAGGTGCTAATTATTTTGATACGCTTTTGTAGAGATCGCAAAAGGTAGTGTAAACGGTGTTTCAACAGACAATTTGTGCTACCTGAAGGACTCGGTGGTTGTTTTCAGGCAGGCGTGTGGCAACCACCATCGACTGCGCACTGACGCAAGCTTGACGCAAGCATCTTCTTGCCATAGCGGACAATGCGACTTTTGCCAATGCCGTTTCAATTACGATTGTTGAACATCAATTTCATTGTTTCACTGACGAAAACCATATGCAAAATCATATCAATTTAAATTCGAATGACCTATATTTTTACTAAATATCTATTATGAAATACAAACTGGAATTTATATATCTGTCGCTACTTTTGAGGTGTTACTTATGTTTTATAATGATGTAAGTAATAAATCGCTCGTGTAAGGTCACTGACAATTTCTGTATTATGATAATAGGCTATGGATACAAGCCTACATATGTATTTATATCTACGTAGTAAAATAGCCAGATTAACATAAGAGTTTTGTAAGTTTTACCAAATATTCATGTAGGCGCACCCACCATTGCAAACTTCCTTAGATAAATAACATAAGTCTCCGCTTTTGTAATACTGGAAACAGTCACGGACAAATCAGTACATAATAATAAGTATTTAAACAACTAAGTACCATACCATACATTCATTTCGTCTAAGACGCCTTTAAATTAACTAAACTTTTTTAATACGATACTATTAAATAAAAAACTTAAAAAAATAACAGCCGACTGCAATGTTAAAAAACACTGAAAAGTATAAAATAACTTTAATTTCGGAAGTCGGTGTTTCTTTAATAGTTTTGTCTCTTCGTCATTTAACACCGCTATTTTGTACTTTTCAGTGTTTTTAACATGGAATTCGGTTGTATTTTTATTTTTTTGTAAAAAGATTTTATTTTACACTTTTCAGTTATGGTACCACCACTAAAAAGTACCTCTCAGTCAAACTTAAATACCTTATAGCCAGAGAGCATCTCATAACGATTCTACTAATCCCAAACACGGTTAGATTTCATTAATTTACCTTCTGGCTTCATCATTTACCTTCTAGCTTCATCATCATATCAGTCCGACACATCCCCTCCCCCTTTTTTTTCAGCTAGTCATCGACTTCACGTATAAAAAAAGCAATTTTACTAATAACGACAGTTCTGCTGTGATCCTATGAGGAGTTATGTGCCATATCTTCGAAGTTCATGATCAGATCATAACAATATTTCAATGGGACCAGCTTGGAAGCATAATCTTTCAATTAAAAAAAGAATTTTCAAAATCGGTCTACAATTGACCGAGACATCGGTGAACATACATAAAAAAAAATTGGATGTCGGTTAATTATAATCACATAATGTATGGCTTATGGGTGTGGCCAAATATTCAAAAAGATATCCCCTCTAAGAACTTTTCAACTCTTTTGCAACTTATCTGTTCTGACATTGAGATTCATCAGTGAAATGTGACCTCATTAAATTAAGTTTTAAAATCCTAAAATATACGAATCGTAAACGCGTCGTGTTAAGTAATTAAGAGTAAGGTTTTGAATAAACGCTAAACGTAGTAAGTAGTAAATATTGAATGAATGGATCCTTCAGTCACCATTCGTTGTTGACTGAACACATTGAAAACGTCACGCAGTCGGACTATTGCGAAATCCGAGGTAACCTGCGTACCTACTTACGTCCTAACAGTCAGATTCACCTTCCAATAGTACTACTGAGTATGCGCAGTAGCACCACTGTTTAATGACAAAACAAACATATACAAACCCTGGCACATTCAAATATGGTGTATTTGAATCTCATAGAACTCAGTCAAGGCTAAAGCAAAACGGTTCCTAAACTGAACTTGAGGTTGCAGTCCAGGACATACTTAACCGGACCGACTAACTTACAATTTTGAATTTACATTGCATGGCGAGTTAGAATTAGTTCAGTCTTATAGTACCTATTGTCATTGAACTTCTCATTGCCATGGTAAATCGTTTCAGATCAGCAGTAATATTATTATTTATTTTAATCAGATGAATCTTGTCGTATTTTTGTTACAAAAGTAGATAATTGAAATTATGAAATTAAAATTTACGAATACAAATTACATGAAATGTCAAAATTGAAATTTAGTAAAAATTATGTAATTATAAATATTAAATCTAATGCAAAATAATCCCATAAACAACAAAATACCTAAAAAAATATATTTAGGTACATAGTAATAGAAATCATTTAAAATTAAACAAAGTCTCAGCAATTTATTCATTAAAAAAAATGAATTAAGCATTCAGCACAATATTGGGCATTCTATTCGACCCGCCATAGCGCTAAGGACACTATTGCTACTGATGCGTACGCACCTATTGCACTGAAGAAAATGTGAAAACTGCTGACAGCGATACCTAGTAACGTAGTAATTGCATTGACCTTTCTAGACATTAAGACGAATTTGTAGATACAACTTATAAGAATGTGCTGACTCAGCAAAATAAGTGATTAGTATGACCCGGTCAAGGTCAGTACCATTCTTGTTGTAATCGCAATCACAACCCATGTCATTTCGTAATCTTTAATAATTGATTAAAATGAAAACCCAGAAAACTAATGTTTAAGTTACAGCTTCAAACAAATGACTTTGAAAATTTTCCGACGCTTTCACTAATGTCAGGAATTCAGGAATATGACTTGGTAGCCTCAACGATATGTCAGAAAAACGGATGCGGTCCACTCGAGCCTACGCCTATTAGAGTTGCGGGATTGTTCGAAAGAGTTACAGTGGCTCTGGAATGCTAATGGCAACTGAAGGAACGGCAAATAAAGAAAAGTGTTCCTTCCCCATCTTCCTGAGTTTAGTCAGATTAAAACGAGGGTATTTATGAAGATTTCCCATAAAAAAAGTTTAAAATTTCCCACTTAGCTGGAACGTTCGCCATATGAGACACTATCTACATGTTTGGGTTTTCCATGTCTAAATACAGGAACATTACCATACTCTGAAAATGTCACATACCACGTTAATTGTGTAAATGACGATTCAATGTCGTATTTCCACTTTACGTTTTTTATTATTCGTAATAACTTGCAGTTTTGTTTAGAGTGCACATGTTAAATTTGTTTGCATAGAAGATTAGAATTCCAACACAACAGCCTTGCTACCGGTAAAACCAACAATGACATGTTATTTTCAATTGTTGCGGAAACCCCAGGATCCATGAGACATTGAATGTAACAGGGACGTTCTAATTAGATTTATTTAACACTAACTTTATGGTACAAAATAATGTCAGTAGTTATGGCACGTGTGTTTCTATTCTAATATTTGACATAAATTCAAACCTCCGTTTAAATAAATTGCTTCAGATGTACTAATGAATACTCCAAATAAGCAAATTTGACAATAAGAATTTAGCACAACCAATTAAATCCTTGTCGTCAGAAAAATTTCACATCTCGCGAAATAGCAGCCTTGTAATGCTATTTTACATTTTCCTATATTTTAATTGAGTAAAACTACAGCCAGTAACGGAAACGAAGTAATGAGAATACTTGTTAGTTGTTTTTGCGTACCGGCTCTGGAAACAAGGTCAATGTTCAAGTTTAGCGCTGTTCCACGCCACACTTTCCATTTCCCACTCATTGCTTAGCACTGCGAGACCCATTAATTACGAAAATGACTATACTTGGGGCCAAGTCATTTTGCAAATAATGTAAACAAGACGCCAAAACAATTTGTGGTAAGTTTGACTATGTACTTAAAAACACAGTTTTAAACTCCAAGTACAATTTAAAATAAAATAACATTTTCCAGTACAAAGCTATCCGTTATTTATGGTTTAAAGTTTAATTTAAGTTGTTCTAAGTTTAATTTTAACGTATATAGCAGATATAGGCCACTTCGTACGCAGACAGTTTGGATGAATGAAATTCTATGGTCTACGTTGCGTAACTTCAAACGTACGAGTACGTGCAAATTCTTAGCCCGACTAAAGGACAGGTTTGGTTAGTTTCCTAACGTAAGCAGAAAAGTTGCTAATGCGCAGGTCAATGATCACCGATCTTTGAGATAACCTAACTCTTACTAAGCGATTTTCATCACACCTTTATAAGCCAAATAAACAATATTTTTTTCGTACTTCTAACAAAACAGAGAATAACATTAATTCTTCTAGTTATCATTAACAAATCTGTGCTTTTACTCCTAGTTGTAAGATCTTACCCAAGATGGATTTAAAACTAGAAATCAGCCTATATGGCAACAGACGTGAAGGAAATGATCGTGTAGAAATATACAGCTTGCCAGTACAGCATTCACACAGGGGCCTAGTTTTAGACGTGTTTTCCAAACAGAAAGTAGGCAAACGAGCACTGTCATCACAAACGGCGATGATACGGTAGGACCGATGTCACTAAACCTTATCCATCAACATTCTTGACAAAACATTTTAATAATATTTGCTAAGATTTAATTATTTTTTCAACAATAAGATCATTACAGACTCTGAGTACCTTCATGAGTAAATAACAAAATCTCTTAGCTTCTTGAAGTATTTAAATTCAAAACAAAATGAACCAGGAAGAATAATTTTCACGCAACACCAATGGAGAAGTGGGATATCGAATCGCAAGTCGCTATTGAGTTCGCCAACGTAAATACACTTTGACTTTAGTGCACTGCAAAGTTTTGCAACATCGTTGTCAAAAGTTCAGTCGAGCTGAATGCGCAACCATACAACACCGAGGTTGCCGGCTTCGGCCACAATGCAGAGGATGTCATTAATTTTTGTGTTTATTAACTGCTCTAAGGTCAGTTTCTGCCATTACGGTCTAGCACTTTCATGCTCCAGTGCACATAAAGTCACTTAAACATGATTTACCTGTGTGACATTTTTGACAATGGCAAGGTCTATGTTTTTAATGGTGGTTAGCAATGGTTTTTAAGGACGATGAGAAAACCAATTGAAAATCCACAACTGGATAATTCTATAACAGAAACAAACGTAGGCAGGTGTACGCATGTACCGATGTTACATTTCCCAAACAATTCGTAATGGGGATCTCCGGTTTGAGTCGCAATGCATTCATTACGACTAGGTTAAGCGCACTGGAACCTAGCAAACTTTGTAATTCAGCGCATAATTCACATTACGGTCAGCAGTATTGTGTACCATAGATCTCAATTACCGGCGATGCGCGAATTGCACAACCCGAACTGACCAACGTGCTAACACGTCGTGACTTTGACACAATTGTCGATCAATGGTCACACTGCCGAGCAATGGGCTCGTAAACTGTTCCCTTTTATTATATCACGGCCTATAATACAATGAATGACACATTGATCAAGCTACTTCTGTCGGTTAGTCGCTGTATAAAATAATTACAAAGTCAATCAGGTTCTGTCTACTCTAGTGATGACAGTCATCACATGTGTCATCGACTACAATTCTTTATTCTAATTGTAACACCTCACTTATAGTATTAATTAGTATATATTTAGTATTTTTAATGGAAGTTCATTATAAAAATAAATGCAAAATATTCATGTAAGTATATTATGAAAATCACAATTATGGTAATTGTTAAATGAAATATGCGCAATCTTGAAAAATACTATAATGTTGTTGTAAAATTATGATAATTATGTTGGTAATGCATTTTCACGCAACAACAACGGGAAAGAACAAAGTTGCATTCACGAGTTCATTAATCATTAAGTTTTTTGGTGATTCAGTTTCGCACAAGGCTATAAATGAGTTAGTACTCACGGATCTGATGTCTTCATATATTCCATTGAGGTCGTCTTCCAGTAGGCGGTAGGGGTCGACGATCTGTGTGCCGTAGTCCGGGAGCGAGCCTGTGCTTGTGCTCTGCAGGCTGGAGGCAAGGCGGCGCACCAAGCCACTTGTGGCGGCCGCGCTGAATCCGCTTGACCCGCATGCGGGTCCGCAAGTTGTGACTCTCTGCAATAAAGAAATGTTTTGTTAATACAAGAAACAAAGAAGCTTGTGGTTTGATATTAACTACCATACTGAGATGAATTTGGCGGAGAACACAAGACCAACTAAGAATTATGCAGAAAATTATCTAAAGATCAACTCGACACACCAGTATTTCTAGTCATGTTAAGGTGAGCGTGTCACGAGTTTCGATGTTACTTGATGTCATTACACGTATTCCACATTTCCATTGTCTTTGTCATCGGTTATGAACTCAAACGGCAAGCTGTAGGTGAGTGTCCGACAAGGCACGAAGGGTGCGCCAGGTGCCCTTAAAGAAGTGGTAGCGTCGACGGCGGCAGTGACCGCGATACGCGGGTTTCGCAATTACGTTTATGCAACTGCAAGCGAGTGCAGTGCGCGCCCGATGGGCTGCGACCGGCCGCGCGTTGCAAAACCACCACACGTTCAGCCGCAGCACGTATGTGCCCGCAAGTACCGGCCCATAGATGGACGCCTTTGCGGTTATAAATTAAGAGAAAACAATTAGCTAAACCATACTTTAGACTTCATTACGTCATACAGTATACGGTGAGCAGCCGCGTGTTGTTACGTCGACGTTCATGACAGTTACAGTTTTTGTTCTTCAATAGAGATCTAGATAATTTTATCCATCACTGCTGCGACCATGAACCCTCGTAGCTACTTTCATTTTAATACTGAGTTACATAAAAATCTAGACGCATATGAATAGTGTTCAAAATATTCTCGCTTTTTTTTATGGATTAATGACTAAATACAGGAATTAAAGCCAGGTCTGAGCTATATTTAAGAAATAATGAATGACTAAGCGTGAATTGAACGTTAATCTCAGAGCCATTCTCCGGTTGCAAAGCTCGTGATGGCGCGGGCTCCGGCGGGAGGTAGGATCAATGTTGCAATTTTAAAATCTAATGCATTATTAGTAAACGTAGTTCGAGCTGTGAATATACACTTCAAGGTTCTTGTGCAAATATTTATCTTGCCACAGAAGCAACAAAAAGGTGTAGCGGTTTGGTTAATGTTGTCATACTATAAAGTCTTTTTTTAAAGCACGACCGAGAGTATACGTTTAATTTGGGTTATATTGAAATTTGAACAAATGTATCTTGCTGTCAAAAGATAAACATTTGCTCAAGACAATCTAATAGATAAAACTTTTGATATATTAAAACATCAATGAGATGAAACGAGATAATCTATAGAGATTACGTTATTATAGACTAACGTCGACCGATCGGTGAGCTCGTATGAAAAGACATGTACCCTTGATAAAAGTTTAAGAGACAGTGGAGAACTTTGACATATATTTTCATCTATACCCAACCCAGCCACCAGCCAGCCAGTAACTGGGTTGTGAAGGACAGATAGACAGTTGTAGCTTGATCGTTGGTTAAGGCCATGATCCGGAGCGAGAGGAAATAAGATGGGGTCGCATCCTTGTGCGATGCAAAGACGGAGGCCGCAAGAGTGAGGGAAAGTACATCTACACGCCCCAACCGCCGCGACAATAGACGCACCGAGTGTGCGGGCGTCGGGAATTGCAGTCGTGATCTCCGGCCACCGTAGGCGCGGGCTTGCAGACGCAGTTAGCTGTCCGCTTGTTCGTTATGGACCGAGCCCGAGTCGTTGACGGCGCGTAGTGATCCACGCGCGCCTCAGAGAGATGTCAGCAAAATCATAGGACCCCAGCAAGGCCGATGCATGCTAGGGCCTTAGGAAAACGTTTAAAAGGGATATTCGTGGTCCTAGAACGCAAAACGCGACTGAAGGAACTTAGGTGTGGTTTTAGTCAGTTAAAGTCTGACATACTCTCTCGATCTAACCAAGATTGTTACTGTTGTTTGTTTGAATTGAAAAAATATTTTAGTGTTGTGTTGTGATAGCCCATATATCGAGAAAAACTATATGACATGCTACGACCCACGGCAGTTGAAATCAAAGACACAGGCGAAACCGCGGGGGACTGCTAGTGTTCAAATACGCGGCCTTTGTTTTAACCAATGTAATCCCTACCATTGCATTTTCATTGTTTACATCGATTAGATCTTATATAACGCAACCTTATATAAAATAGATTTAAAAATAATACATAACAGGCGAAGGCGTTTCGACAACATCCTTAATTCATAGCGACGTCTGATGCGTAGCATGATAATTACTTCCATACGATTTCACACGCGTTAGCACGGTAAAGGACGGTTTCATTGAAGATGAAGAAACTAAATATACATACAGGCATGTTTAGAAGAGAAAATCCCAGAATTCGCAATTATTTTGGCATAGAAACTAATTCATAGATACGAATTTGTGCTATTTCAGATTACCTTACCATATAAGTACTCTAAACTGAAATTAGATTGTTATAAGTTATTGAATGCAGAAGACATTACAAGCAAACACAACTATTGAGCGACCAATGACAATAAAATCTTTCTTTTTTTTTAATAGGATTGCACCGCACCGTATCAGGCCAGCTGAGTAAATAGAAGATCTTTAATATTTCCAAATCCATACTAAAGTAATAAATATTTGTGCATGATAAAAATATTTAGGTACCTAAGTTAAGTCATCCAAGGAAGTTGTACATCCACATCCATTTAAAAAAATAAGAACTGTACATACATAAATAAATGCCGATGCAGGGGAGTACCTTGACAAAGTTCCTAAAAAAACTACGTAAATTATATTTAAGAAACATCGTGAATGTATTCAAAAGCACTTTGAGTTTCATCGTAGTAGCAATTTATAATATTTTACTCTTGACCCACGATCACTGGTAATAAACAAAATTAAGTACAATTTATCACAGTAATGGCCATTTCCTACTAAAAAATAAATAAAAATAACGACACACAGTTGACCTCAAGGTAGCTTTCAATTCTTTTCAGGAAGGCGATTCATGTGCGTCACAATTGATATATGAGAGAGCCCAGTCCAAAACCTTGATGCAGCTTTTGACTCGTTTGTCCTTCCCCTATCCCATATTACTTGTGAACCCGGAACCGACAGTAATCCATACTTTATTTATGTTCTCTGTAATTACCACCCGTAATGCTATTTCACGTACCTATACGATTTTACTGATCACACCAACACTATAAAGGCGAAAGTTTGTGTGTATATTTGTTTTTTACTTCTTCACGCTGAAGAGTTCAAGGGTAAAACTATGTCATCGAATAGCTTACCCGATGCTTTTTACCCAGGAATTATATTCCCTTCGGATTATTTTCTATTTGCACGCGGGCGAAGCCGCTGGCAGAATCTAGTCTTAAGAAACCCTGTTCAATTAAATTGAGTAAGTACTAAACGACGTACCTAATGACGTCAATGCTTACAGTAAATGAAGGCGCGATATTCTAAGTATTTTCACGCTTACGTAAAATGTCAATATGTGAACTTCTTTTAATTAACGAGGAAAATAATCATTAAAAATGCCTACCTACATCATCGTTTATGGTGCGCGATATTCATTCTTTTCAAAGAAAAATTACGTAATAAATGTAAACACTTCTCGAAAGACACTTGACTATTACGATTTAACAAATGAGAGCTGTGAACATTCGTTCGGCCCTGGAGTCTTTTTCAAGTTGAAGTCTTTAGGTTGCACCATTTAACTATGGGATTAAATATAATGACCACCATAAAACGCTTTGGTACCCTTAGTTCTTTTGTCAAAAATATATTACTTGACACCAAAAAAATGAAATCCTAAAGTTACAATAGTATTTTAGTTACGACTGTACTTTAAATTGTATTCGAACACCAAATGTAGTAAATGATAACCAAATCTTAGCGAGCAAATTAATGCGCTCTTTTTAGCCCCGTAGAGCAAGATGATACTTTGTCTAATCAACAATCTATTTTAGTGGAATTTTAGGGCACCCCGGGTCGGATAGATTTAGGTTAGAAGAAGGTGGCGGGGTCGTAGTGAGCGAGCGAAGCGAGCGAACACAGACCCCGTCACCTTCTTCGAGGTTATTTTTTTTTAAACCACCCAGAAGTAGGAGCCCCGCTACGCGGGGCTCCGTCGAGCTGCTGCTTGGCAGGTAGTTAACCTAACCTCAAAATTTTAACTACTGATATCTCCGTAACCATGGGGTTCTGCCGATGCTTTATTTGGATTCATTTTGCTTAAATAGGATAGCGAGATGTTAAAACTGGTTATAATTTTACATTAAAATGTAGGTTTAATTTTGGTGATCATTCACTATTTTTGTCTTTTATATGTTACTATATCTGGTGGTAAGTTAAACATAAGCCTTTAACTATAACGATAACAAAGCCGTTAACAGTTGTCAAATCGTCTTATTGACCAATAGGCGGCCGTTTCACCGCTGGTTATGGTTTGGTTATCGTTATAGTTAAATGGTGCAACTCACTCTTAGTCAGTAAAAGTCTGACACGCACTGCTACTCTAATCAGAGCTAGAGTAGTAAATCAATGATTTTTCACCTCAAAACAAAAAAAAACTATTGAGTAGGTACTGTAACCCAACCCTAATATATAAAATAGACTAAAACAATATAGATTGCAAAATTAAATACGAAAATCACGATATCCGCGTTCAATGTAAATGATGAACAACATTGTCGCACGTAAAATTGCATGTGTTACTGGGCGCACATAACAATTAAAACACGATAGAAAGTGAGCGTTTCGAATACTCTTGCGCATCGATCGGCACTGGTCTTAAAATAGAAGTGAACACCAATTGACACGTACATTAGATTGATATATAGCTGTTACGTTGACAATCCGACTCATTATGACGGCCAAAAGGGACACCTATTTAGTTGTCTAACTAGAATATTACTAAGGTCAGATTTCGGAATATGGAATTTGAAGTTAAGTAATTGTCAAACTCTAACTTGAACACCTGTAAAATATTGGTACTAAAGTTGTAGCAAGCTCTTACACTATAATTGCTATAGGATGGTGTGGGTGACAGCTAACAGTTCATGCAATGTAGCTACTTATCTTTTTCTCTTATCTTAAAGATGCATATTTTCGCCCTGCTGTCATCCTACCCAATTACCCATGATATATAAAGAATACTTTGAATCCAGATTTTCAATTAATAAATCATGAGGGCGCGTTGTGTTCCATGTGTCCCTCAAAGAACTGTCAGCATAATTGACACCGGCAGGGCTCGAGGGTCCATGCCTACCAGGGTTGTGAAATTATTCAAAAGAATTGACGCGGCCCTGGAACGCAAAACGCAACTGACGGAACACAAGTGAGTTTTAGTCAGTAAAAGTCTCCCAGCCGCTGGGATCCCGATCCCGATTTCCCGCCACCGTAGGCGCGGGCTTGCGGATGGGGAACAATGGGTAGCTCGCCATCCGGCCGTCCGGTAACCGTCCGGACCAAGCCCAAGTCGTCGACGGCGTGTGTTGTTCCATGCGCGCCGCTAGGAAATGTCAGCAAACCGTAGGGGCTTTGGGTTCACTTCTGAAAGGAAAACCCGGCCCTGCAACGAAGGAACTAGGAATAGGTTTTAGTCAGTAAAAGTCTGACACTCCGCCTAAGGGCGAGAGATGTCAATGGATTCCACATCAATAAAAGGATAAATTATATTTATTCCTTAAAAAATTTCGTCACATAGGCACAATATTTCCCAAAATAGAGATAAAATAGCTTATCTGTATCAACTCTAGCACAACATCAACACGCTTTCCGAGTCAAGTTGTTATCAATGAAATATAAATGGTCGGCCGATAGATTTGAAAATTGATCAACTTTACGCCCACGCCCCGTAGTGCGATTTGTCGATTTAGTCTGAAAATGGCGCCTACTGATTTAGGAGGTAGGTTACTGTAAGTTGCGGGAATGTTCGAAAGAGTTACCGTGACCCTGGACCGTAACGGGCTACTAAATGAATACCGATTGATTTTAGCCAGTCAAAGTTTGAATTACCCTCTTGCCACATTCTCGCGATGCCTCAGAAGTTATTTGATAATTTCCCACGAAAAATGGTACATACTGCAATACTGATTGACACTTAGATTCCTTTAAGCAGGCACCTTTATAGTCCTTTAGTTTTCAAAAACAAAAAAAAAGCGTATTATCAAATCCTCACCAACACTAATGCGTATGTGAGTTTGTATGTTACGTTTTCACGCTTATACGCTGGCCTAATTTTGATTAATTTTAGTATAGTGTTAGACTGGATCATAGGAGTACATTCCCTTGCGATAATATCCGAATTTCACGTGGGCGACGCCGCTGTCAGAAGCTAGTTCATAAATAAAATAATGTTTCCTTTATATAATTATATAGTGACAGACAGTGTTAGATTTTTTTTGAAGTGAAAACTTCTTTAGCGGCGTTGAGCACTTTTTCTGTAATGGGTATAAAATCTTAAACTCGCGTCAGGACACGTGACCTGATCGAAAAAGCGTAAGACGGATGGAGAGTAGACAGCTATCCCCTCTCTACGGCGTGGCGAAAATGTATGCCTGGGCCTACTGTTTCAAATATATAGATATAAATAAATATATACATTCTATATATATAATATATATATATATATATATATATATATATATATTTCAACGTTAATAATCAAGTTTTCACTTCTGCCGGCACTCCCGGAGTGCAACCCGTCTTTTTTTTTTTATTTGTATACATGCTAAACTATGTTCTATATTATATGTCAAAATGTACTAAGCTTTGTAATAAATTACTTGTAATCACGTGGAAATAAAATCCTATAAATTAGTAGAGAAACGTCTCAAGGATCTGTAATGATGAAGATCAGTTCAAATAACAATAAAACGTACACGTGCCAAGAATGTACAAGTTATTTGTAAATTATTCAATAAATAATTTACTTAATAACATAAGGACAATGATAAATTTGCTTTTGGTATATAATATTTCATTCAATATAAACTATTGAATGAAATATTTTATACCAAAAGCAAATGTTTGTGTAGTAGTATTTCTATCTCATAATAGGCTGAATAATATGGATATAAATCAGCTTGGACCCAGCTGTATTAGATATAGTGGGACCATTGTGTTTCCAACTTGTCTGTTGAGTAAAACTAAGCATAATAATTATTATTAGTCATATACCTTTTTTTTCGTGGAACATCCATACATAAAATAAATCTGTAGAAGTTTTTAGTAGTGCGCGCATCGCGAAAATGTACGAAAACGATGTTGATAATTTTTATATATTAAAATTGTGTGTAACTTGATATATTACTTAGGGTTTGTTTCATCGCAATCGCTTGAGTATATTGAAAGATATACTACATTCATTGACTGCTAGGCAGTATGAAGTTTGCTAGTTAGTCATATACCTTCTATTTTTTGAGTGTGGAACATCTTTAAATAAGTTCTCTGAGTGGAGCGAGAGGGAGTCAGATTTTCCTAGCTAAAACCAATACGGGTTCCTTAAGTCACCCTTTGTTTTACTGAAACTCTCTCTAATATAGTCTTTGCTATACCATTGTATTGATCTTTTAGAAGAGGTACTTGTGTTTCCTACCGATTTCTAAAAATAATATTCACACTGAAAGTAATTTACTGTAGTCATTGATTACTCACTACTTAATCTATGGAAAACCTATAATAATTCATTAATGGTTATTATGTAATATTATTTAATTACATCGAATTAACGAATAGATTTCGTTATAATTCAGCATCATTTTTTTTATGATTCATAACGTAACTTCGACTTGCTTGTAATATCTTGAACTATAACAATTTAAACTAAAATGAAACTGAGTAAATAAGTAAGTAAAAGTGGCTAAAAAGGTCTCGTAAAGCCGTGAGCTAAGATCGTAAGTTAACGCGTGCAAAAGACATCAACGCGTCATCTGCGCCCGCGCAAAGTTATCATGTGTGAATAATTCAGTGCTTAACTTTAAACATGCTATTATCTAGACATTTTACGATCTTCACACTGCAAATACATAAAAGGATGTTTAACACAAACATCAATTAGACTTGCCAGGTGGTTTTTTTTTTCGAGTAATCATCAAAAGCCCGATGACGACAGAACTTCATCATGTTACTACAACGCGGCAAGTCAATAAAAATCTATTTGACTGGGAATATCCAAGTTGTTCGTACGTGTTCTTGGCTACTGGATTCATTTCATCGTTAAACGCCTACATAATCATCACTTTACAGATTGACTAGTGCATGCAACCACCTTCGCCTAGGTCGAAAAGGGTCAATATCATTCTCTATGACAGCTCCGAGCGAAATTACTCCTATGCATGCGATGTTATTGCATAACATGACCGCAATCTGTCTAGACATTTGAAAACGTGTACTTTTGGCATCCTTTGTTCTTCCAAGATTTAAGATAATCTTAGATTATATCTGTGTCAGCTGGTATTGTTTTGAAAATTGTTTTGTCTCGCCTAAAATTATAAAAATATATAGTTAAGTATAGAAACAAATACTTAAAAGCTTTTGGACAATACATAATGTCCCAATTTTTTGTAAATAACAATTTTGATTGGTATTGCACTATCAAATTAATTGTAACCTTTAAATTACGTGTCAACAACAATCAACAAAGTTATTGGACACTACATACCGACCTCGGCAGTATGCGTGTCTGTGGGTAAGGTTGGTACCACCAGTGAGAACAGCCACAGAGTATAGTAAATATACCAAGGTAGTAGCTGCACCCACTGACAGTAATGATCACAGATGCAATTAGCCTCCACCGGTCTGTGGCGAGAGGCACGCCGGTCGAAGACGCCCCGCCCCGCTAGGTTATGGCTCAAGGACGGAATTAACGGGAACAACTGGTTATGAACGCTACTATCATAATCACAGTACACTGTTGGACGATGGGATATTCTAAACATTATTTAGATAGTTAGAATTAGATAGGACAGAACCCGAGAAGTAAAAATGATGTTCGATCGGAATAAAAACTTAATCTTTGAATAATAGAAGCTTTATGGATAACATATGAACTGCTCAATGGAATTAGAGCATTTTTTATTAGAAAGTTTTGGTCCGCAGTTACAGAAGTCAAAAATTATTTAATGTAGTTTTTCTCGGAATAACTTTTATTATTGAGATGACGATTTCGACTGATCTGATTAGTTTACGTAATGAATTATGAACCATTTGGTCGAGAAACATTTCTAGAGAGTTGAACATCCAACAAGACGAACAGCAAAAAAAATATTTCGTAACAGTTTTTAATTTTATTAAATTACTTAATTACACGAGAACAAATAACGACATTTAAGTATGAACAATCAGACTTAAACGATTTGTTTCAATAGATATCTTGATTGTTTGTTAATTATGTAATAGATACGAGTACATAATATCTGAAATGTATGAGTGGATTCGCAAGACCACAGTAATTAAAGGTTAATTAATTAGGTAATTTTAATAAAACTGCCGAAAACAAACGAATGTTAAAGAATAAGATGTACGTATAACATGTCAAAACGTAAGAAAAACTCTAAAATAAAATGAAAACTAATTCAGGATTTAACAACGTAAAAATAATTGGATAACGCATGAACTACATTATCTGAAACATAAAATATCTATCGATAGACGATTCGGTAATTGCTGTTTAGATCGGCAATAAACGTACAAGTGCTTTGTACGTAAACATTGATAATTTGTTGGCAAGTCATTAGACGCCCTTGGTGTAAATAGCAACAGATAAAATTCCTTCTGTCTTTATGTCACAAGTCAATCATCTTGTAACAAGGTGTGTAGGTGCTTTTATAACTTACATCTGTTGAAATCTGTGTGCGATTCAAGTTGAGGTTTATACCTCAACTTTACTGCATATTGATTTTATAACAGTATCTTATCTCATTTCCTATTCAAAATAGAATGCTTCGATAAATAGGTAAAATATCAACGGGTGCCATTTCGAAAACATTGGGCTACAGAATAATGTCAACGATTGTTTACTTAGACAAACCTTGATTTTGTTAATTTAAGACAGCTACCGCCGCTTTAGAAAACTGACAGCTTTTAAAGAAAAACTGTATAAGGTGAATTAGTAATTTATTAACAGTGCATTTTTAGATGGTTCCTAATAAAGAAATTTGCGGGAAGGACATTAGGAACTCCTGCATCAAGTCGGAGCTACATGATCTAAATGTTCTTAAATGTTCTCAAAGTCAATCCAACTTATTAAACGAAACGCAGTATTTAGACTGGGCAAAGATTACATACGCCGACCCTGAGTTTATCTGAAGAATGCCGTGGAGTAGTCATGATATGACGATTATACACTTTCGGACGTAGGTAATTGCCTGTGCTTACAGATTGCAATCAACGCCAACGTACGCAACAAGGACGCGGCCACTCTGCTTTAAAATTATCATCTTCTACAGTTGAATGTGAAGACTGAACCGGGAAACTTAATGGATCTCTGTTATCAGTCATTAAAGTCAACAGTTTAAAAGTTGTTATTGTTCTTTTAAAAGAAATCCTTCGGCGTACAAGTTGTGATGGGGTAACCCCAGAAATAATGTAGGTAAGTTGGGTAACGGTAGTGAATAAATCAGACCTTGTATTCTGAAATGTCGTGAAGGGTTTTAAAAGGCTTAAAATATCCTTGAAGACTTGTTACTTGTTCGATCACATAGATATCTTATTTATAAAGAAAAAAAAAAATTAACTACTTGAGTTAAATATAGCACGTTATTTTCAGAACCGAAACTTGTTTTTTTACGAATCGATATTCAATTTTGCTTACACGAAAACAATGTAACTGGTTACTATTAAGTTTCTCCTCTTCACTGTAATAGCTAAAGGCTGGCATTGGTTAACGATTTCACGGATCCATCGGAAATATCACGGATGCAAATTATAAAGCACCTCCAATAAATTACACTGGTAAACATTTCAGGCTATCCAGTTAGAAATGTGGACACGATCATGCGTGTACTGAAAGGTATGTTTTTTTTTTTGTTTTAAGTACAGTAGTGCTTCCATTTTCAAATGTATGCTCATCACAAATCTAAACACGTGTTAGCAACAGCCTGATGGTCAAGAATGAATAGGTTACATCTAGACAAGCATGTTCCATTATGATTGTTGACTAAATCATTGCTTACGGTGAGATAGTGGTCAAGCGCTAGCCTATGAATGATAAACTACAAAAAGTAACGTTACCAATTATTCGTTTGATCAATGATTCCTAATAACTGCATATTCTGTTTGTTTGGTGTTTGTTAAAAAACTCCCGTGCTTTGTTTCTTTGTGCGTAAACCAATGCTTCGTCAAATTGATATTACTCGTAAAAACTGGAACTTACTTTAGATTAGTTACCTAGTGCACATATGCAAATTATTTTTTCATAAAGATATACTCGTACGTGCTTCTAATATTTATCTCTGTTGATCACCTCAACAAATAAAGAACGGATTGCTGAATATGGCGTGGAGTGGTTTATGAGTAAGACTTACTCAATCCATAACTAAGTTAAATACTAGTGTACGAAACATAGTTCTCTTATCAAATAACAACGTCACGTGCGCAAGCTACGGCAATTAGTTATTGCTTCCAGAGACAACGTTGATGAGTTCATTGTTTGCAAGTGGCGACCGAAACGCTATTGCTCAACAGTACCAGCCTAAGCATGCAGCGCTTGCAAGGACGTTGGATCCTCGGTGACCACTTCTGCAAATACCGTTATGCATTTGGCTTTGGTTTCAGTATTTACGAACACACGAAACAAATTTTAAATACTGTTTATCATTTAAATAATACATATTAATTTGCACCTTTTGACGAAGGCCAAAATTCGACGTCTTTTTACTGACTTAAATTATAAAACATACACAAGGCCGTGGTCATTGCATGTCACAATCATAGCCCACGTTCGCAAAGGTCTTTGAAAAAAAAAAAACTGCGCAACTTGCATTAAAAATTTAAGACGAGTAAATATGCGTTGCTTGATTGCGAAAAGAAAAATGGATTTTTGATTTGCATTGCAATATAAAACATATTATTATTTCATTTGTGTTAAATATAATAAACTCGTCCCGCTCGGGATACCCGAAATGATACTCTACATACGAGTATAAATCAAACAGGAGACGTCAGAAAATTTTGACTTATGGAGGATTTCGACTTGAGCGGATTTTGATTCGACTTGTAAAGGTTAAGATTAATATTAAATAATTTTGAGATAGGCAGTTGAAATAAATAAAAATTCTAGTTACAGAGGAGGCTAACTTTAATGTCCAATTTATTTTTTCGAGTTAAATGACATCTAGGGACTGATCGAGTCGTAATAATACGACTAATAGAGGTTTGAAATACTGTTTTTAAGATTGAAGGGAAGGGAACAACACTTATTTTTGTGTTTTCGCCGTTTTCGACTGATCGTAGTTCAAAACTAAAATGAGAATTTCATGGATCATAATATATTTTTTGTTGATCCCTATTTAAAAAGTTGGATATAAAATTTTAGTCCGATTTCAAGATGAAATCAGGATGTGTAAGGTCGGAAATCATGTGGACCAGCTAAACTAGATTGGCGATTGCATTAATTGTGTGTGACTGAAAATTATGTTTTCGCGCATGTAAAAACATTTTGCAGATATGTAATCCGTTACAAAATTCAGTCGATGGCAGTAAACATAACACTCGGCTTTCTATGCCCTTTTGTATTGTCATCACGTAATTTAGGATTGAAGTAAATGTTGTAAGTCGAAAATAACATATGCTACATCGTGTGTATTGCCGCAAACTCTTATACAATGATGTCGACTGAACAAATAGTTGTGTGTTCCGCATTTCTACTGAGCTTCATTTACGCAGGAGGTTACGTACGGTGCGATTCAGTCGACCGATTCATCTACCAAATAAACGATTGTAGTGTAAAACCAATTTAAATCCGGAATCTTTGATTAGGGCCTTATGAGCTCTGTCCACTGAAATTATCTAGGAAACCCTAGTTCAAATATACATCCGTTTACTTTCCTATGCTAGACGAAAAGTTAGAGACACGCAACATCGAAGAAATGGCGTTGAACGATGATGTCTCGCGGCAAACGGGGTCAATGCTCGCCAAATGGACTAGAATAAAAATAAGAAAGGCTATAGCACTCCTTCGACAGGTTACTTACCCAGTTTTCGCGCTATTAAAAATTCAACGAATCGTCACACAACTTTCACTAGCCGTGTGCCAGTGCATGCGTCTAGAGATTGTCATAATAGGTAAAACTAAAGATACGCGTACGTCAATAACCTCTTCGATTTGTCCAATCAAGATTTCGGATATGGCAATTTCCTAATAGGTTTCAACAAGTTTTCGACAATAGCCTACCAATAAAGTTATGGTATGGATAAAGAAATCGGCCAGTAATTCAATTGCAATTGAAGGAGTAAATGAAATATTAATGCGAATAATAATTGTTGCTTAGAAAGTTCTATACGAGTCGTCGAGATTGGACATTGCATGCTCGCACGCTGCGCGAGAAAGCACGACGGCGCGCGTTCCCAACTAACATGTACTGTTGATATTTTGATGTGGTGTTAGGACCTTGACGTTGGTTTATGAAGGACACGAATACTATTAAAATTCCGTTGGTTCTACTAAATCAAAAATGTAAACGGGTACTATAGAGAGCAGGAATATTACCTACTAATTGAGGTGACGTATTTATTTTGAAGTAGATTCCGGTTTTTATGACCACAAGTCAAGTACTAGGTAGTGTTTGACCTAAAATGTAACATGAAGCATTGCGTCCTATTAGGTCAGGGTTAGTTAGCGCAAACGAGATTGGACCAGATAAATAAAGACTGTTAATATACCTAATACAAAATTTCTCCTAATTAATGAATACAGTGAAGTATGATTCTATCAAAACAATCTCAAACTGTATTGATTTTTTCCAAACAGAGCTATGCTTTGTTTGATGAAAGTAAAAGTCGCGAATATCTTTGCTTACGGTGAAAACCATCCGACAAACCCAACAAACCTGTGCCGCGCGCGAAGCGACCCACTGCTCACCGACTCACGAAGATTTCACTTTTAACATTTCCAACGAATGACCCTACTTTACCACATATCTTAACAAGTAATGTAAATACTTATAAGGCAATTTCTAATTGATTCCTAAGTCAGAAAATTCATACAACATTTTTTTATTAGATCAGCTGACAAAGAGAGGTTAGATATTCTGTCATGCTGTTATGTAAAAAGGAATAACATTGTTCAATAGCATGATATAAAAAACAAATGTAAAAAATGAAAAACCAAATAATCACTGTAATAATACAAACAAACCTGCTAAATGAATCAAATAAATACATCAAAACTGAAATTTAAACTGTCTAA